>CM061273.1:59985000-62385000 GCA_030848825.1 Tadarida brasiliensis
TTCCTTCGCACCCGTCTAATGAAAGACCCAAACTGGGCTTTCCTATTTGCAGGGAGAGCGTGACCAGAGAGTAGGCAGCAGAGCCGGAAGGGGAGCGCTGTCGTCCTCTCCCCTTGTCCCCTCCCCTCCCCTGTTTATTTCTCTCTCCTTCCCTCCAAAAGTGTAAGGGGGGGGTGGTTGCTGCAAACATGGTCTTGGCAGCTTTGGCCTCTGGGTCCCCTGGAGCCTGCCTGTGTTCTGCCGAAAGCTTTCCTCTTTCCTTTGGTCCCATGGCCAGCCGTGCCGTCCCGGTCGGTCTGGGCAGGGGTGGGGTGTAGGGGAGCTGGGTGAGGCTCTGGGAATCCAGAAGAAAGAGGCAAAGACCAGATCCTCTGGCACAGCTGCCAAGGAAAGAGCCCAAATGCCTCGTCTGGGCGGAAGGCAACCTTCCCAGGTTCCTGGGCATGCTGGGACTTGCTGGAAGCCAGAGCCCCGGCTGGCAGACCGAGGTGGACAGTGGACCCAGAATTCAAAGGGGCAGCAGAGGAGGGGCCCCCGGGGAGGCGAGGGGGAGGTTTCAGTGAATCACATAAATTAAAGACAGAAAGGGTGTCGGCCCACCTTCACTTCCTTCCTCTCCTAATGGGAATTATCTCATTAGCCCCGAGCTTCCTAGAGGCTGACTTTAAATGATTCCTGTAATGGGAATTTCAATCCATGCCCCCCCCAACCCCCCCCCCCCATCCCATCTGACTCCCAGGAGTACCAAGAAGGCTCTTAAAGGGACAGTAGCCAAAAGATGCCAGTTCCATCGACATAACACTGAATACCTTCTCCAAACATTTCACACAGCAAGGAATATTGCCTTCCACCCTTTATTTCCACTTATAGGAATGTATTGGGAGAAAACCGTCATGCATATGGGAATAGGCTCAATAATGACAATCCCGTTCCCCACCCCCCAATAAAAGATAGCCACAGTGTACATGGTACCTTGTGCGGCAAAGGGGACTTGGTAGATGGGATTAAATTAAGGACCTTAACATGGGGAGATCATCCAGACAGGCCCTAAATAGTCACCAGGGTCCTTGTGGTGGTGGTGGGAGGGATCTGACCACGGAGAAGAGCGTGATGGACCACGAAGGTCGAGACGAGAGTGTTGCAGCTACGAACCAAGGAATGCCGACAGCTTCCAGCAGCAGGAGCAGCCAGAGTGACTGTCCCCCGGAGCCTCCAGAAGGACCACCTGGCTGTGTCAACAACTGGCTTCGCCCCAGATCATTCTAGGAGCTAAAGTCAGGTTTCATTTCAGATCTCTGGCCTCCAGAACTGTACGACAGTGAGCCCGGGTCACTGCAAACCCCACTGGGGGTCATTTGTTAGACGGCTCTATAAACTAGGACAGAGCCTATTTCACAACAGGAGAAGGAAACATTGGGGAGAATCAAAGGACTGCTGGAAAACAACAACAACCTTGTTGTCATAGTCCCACACTGAAGCACGAAACAACCGTGGAAACGCTGAAACGTTATCTAGTCAGAAAAGAGTCATATCCTATAACTGAGCATGGATCTTAAATATGCCCCTTGCCCTTTTTGACATCTCTCTAATGATGCTTTCATCACGTACGTCGCCTATTTATTTGCAGGGTGGTGAAGGGGGTAAGGATTTTTGATCGCTTTCTAGAAATAGAGAAGCAGAAACTGCAGACCATTTAGTGAGGACAGATCAAACAGAATCCAGGGTTGGTACCTTGTTGGGCTCTGAAGATGTCAAGTTTCCCGGCAAAAGGGTTCTCCCCTGGCCGGGCATCCCTCCAATCTCTGCTTCTGTCTCCATAATACCTTCTTCTCTTCCCCTTCTTCTCTTCTAAGGACTTGTCATTGGATCCTGAACTAATTACATCTGCAAAGACCCTTTTTCTAAATAAGGACACAGCCTGAGGTTCCAGGTGGACATGAATTCTGGGGTTACACGAGAATCCAGTCCATGAAAGGCAGCTCCATTTTTCCCCCTCCCAGTTTCAGCAACTTCACAAAGTCTCCTTTGACTTTTCCAGGTCCCAGAGAGCAATCCCTTTGGAGGTATCCAGAGGCAGACGGAGTCTCCCTACATGAATGAACGTCCCAACAATTAAGAGCTGCCAGCGTTAGGCTGGGTGACCTACGGAGAGATCAAGACCTCCATCGTTGAAGTGTGCGAGCAGAAAACACCCATCTGGAGAGACGCAGAGATCCTGGGTCTGCATGGAAGACGGAATGAGGTCGTCAGAAAGTTTGGTTTTACGAAAGCATGGATGCCCCAATCGACTCAGCAAGCACTGGGCACAGAAAAGGCTCTAAATGGATGCCTCCTGCCCCTTAAATCTCAACATGCCTCCTTTCAGTGAATGACAGAACACTACAAAGAAAAGTAAGCTAGGAATCAGATGAGCTATCCATGCAGCAATGGTTTGTCTAGAGCCTTTTTCGTGTCCTGCTCTATGGGGATATGATCTAACACTCCTACATGCCTCTCCCTTCTTTGATGGCAAGGGGACAAATCACATGACAGGAGACACCTGAATCAGGACCCCAGTGACCACGTGGACTGAGACAGGGACTCGGTGCCAGCAGAGTGTCTATATGGGCAGTTGGAGGGCCCCTCAGGAAAACCTGAGACAGGGCCCTGGGCTCCAGTTCTTGCTCCTGCTCAGCCCACGAGGAACGGGAGAGGAGGCAGAGCAGCCTTTTCTGTGCGGCAGGCAGGCTGTCTGTTCAAGCTGGAGCCCAGACCAAGCACACCCACCAGGCAGTGATTTCTCAGCTGTGGGAGGCCCAAGAAGCTCTTAAGCCACAGGTGGGTGCCCGTAAAGCCACCCTCCTGAGGAGCGCAGACCTCAGGCCCTGCTTCGCTGCTAATCACCCTGAGCACCCCGGTGTTCAACCCCGCTCTGGGTGGCCCTCACCACTCCCAGAGCCTCATCACGTGCTCAGTGATCTCAGCCGGCCTCACACAAGCCCTGTCGAGTAAGCAGGACAGGTGCCCTTATTCCCACTTCACAGATGGGGAGATGACTGGGGAGGTCGGACGACTTGCTCAGGGCCACCCAGGGAGTGCGTGTCCCAAGTGCTAGTCCAGTGCTCCTTCCACAGACCAGGCAGGCAAAGGATGTCCCGCCCTGCCCCCTCCTTCCCATTGGTGGCCACGAGTGTCAGGGGATGGCTCCTCCCTCGGGGCGCTGGGCTTCCTTGGTGGCCACTGGGGAACCTGAGCTGCTGAAACTCCCAGGCTTCCTCTTCAGTCAGCCTCCCTCCCCTGCTTCATGGCTGGAGGCAGAAAGGCAGGGACCGGGCCGGGGCAGGGGCAGGCATGGTTTGTGCCCAGGCTGGGCTTTCCCCCACCAAAGCGGCAAAGCATGCCCTCTGGGGTCCGGGAGGAGAAGAAAGAAGGCAAAGCAGAGTTGAATGTCTAGCTCAGCCCAACCAGCCCCAGCCTTCCCCATGTGCCCTGCAGAGGTCCTCAGAGCGGGGCCCTGGGTTTGAACCACGCTGCCGAGGCAGCCTTGGGAAGTGGCTGGGTGAGTGCTAGGTCAGGATGAGGCAAGAACTGCCCCCCCCCGGGCCACGGGTCAGTGGGGCAGGAGTTAATGTTGCTGAGGTCAGGGGCCTCCGTGGGAGGTGGCAGAGTTACTTTCTGGTGGGGCCCCTTGGACCAAGACAGCTGCACCGCCTGAAGGCATTCCCTGAAGGTCTGCTTGACCCCAAGAACCAGACCTTGGGGGCGGGGCGTGCCGGGCAGGGCGGGCGGGGCCAGCTCATCCTCTGCCCACTCCTGGAATGCCCAGGTCGGGGCTGCTCTTTCAGCCCGGGTTTCGCCTCACACAGCCATTTCTCGGACCCCTCCCTCATCCCCTGCACCCTCAAGGGGCACCCTGGGAGACACTGGCCCAGGGAGGGCGCCACGGGCCCTGCCACGTCCGGGTCAGGTGGGAGCGGAGCCGTAGGGGGCGATGGACGGTGTGTGAGCAGCGGAAAGCCAGCCTGCCCGCGGCGATCTGGGCCAGCGTCCGGTTCCCATGACACCCTTCCTGGCAGCGTTAATAACTAACCGCGTCCCAGACAGGTGCCGGCGGCCCGGCCTTCGGAGTTCTCGCTCAGGGTTGAGAGTGAGTCACTTCCCTTTTACAGTGTGCTAGCAGACTGAGTCACCGGAGGCCGGGCCTCGCGCACAGGCTCGCACACTGGCTCGCACACTCGGCCCGGAGGACATCCACGTCCATCCCTTCGGCCGCCGACTTCCCAGGGCAGCTGGGCCCCGATGAGCTGACCCTCGTGGTCTGGAGCAAAGGGCGTCCCCGTGACCCAGCCTCTGCCCCTCCCCCTCATCACTCCCATCTTTACCTTGGGACTCACTGTCCCACAAGGAGTCTGGAGAGATGAGAGAGAGACTGGGGGGGGGGAGGTCTGTGTCACCTTTGACCTTTACCCTAACTGCTCTGAGACCTTCCCGACCCCCGGTGTGGACACAAAGCCTAGAAGTAGAAAGTTCCAGACCTGACGAGCCCAAGGACACAGCGGTGAAGCGCTACCTCAGCCTCCTCACTGGTGGGAAAGGACAGGGCTGAGAGCAGGTAAATCGAGTCCTGTGACTGTTAACACGAGTCCTGCTCCCGAGGCACCCGCCTCCTCGGGTGGCCCTGGGGGCGTCTCTCAGGGTGAAGCGCTCAGACAGGCATCAGAAAAACATCACCTGGGCAAAGAACCGCACAGACCTACCCGGGAAATCCTCCTTCCTCACTCTCTCAGGATCTGGTTTACAAATGTCCTTTTGCCCTGGCCGGTTTGGCTCAGCGGTTAGAGCGTCAGCCCGCGGACCGGAGAGTCCCGGGTTCGGTTCCCGCTAAGGGCACGTGCCTCGGTTGCGGTTTGTCCCCGGCCCCGGATGGGGTCGGGTGGGTGGCAACCACTCGATGTGTCTCTCTCACGTTGATGTTTCTCTCTCTTCCCCCCTTTCTCCCTCCCGCTCTATCTTGCAAAAAAATGTCCTTGGGTGAGGATAAAAAAAAAAAAAACAAATGTCCTTCTTTTCGTTAAAAAGAGAGATCAAGAGAGGGAGAAGGGAAACACGAAAGTAAAAACCAGGAGAACACCACCTCGCTGGAAGAGTGTGGGGATTTACTCGCTTCTTAATCCTCAGAAAGTCCCTCTCACTACCTGTGTCTAAGGCAGACGGTAAACACGGATGACATCAGGTTGGGATGGCTCTGGCCGTCTCCCCGCCAGGGCCTCGGGCAGGTGTGAGACTGGCAGCTGAGAACAGATGACACTGTTTCTATCCTTAGAAGATGAGACCCGGGAGGAGAGATGACAGCAGAGGCTGGGCCCTGGGTGTGGCGGGAAATCTGACACCCTGCCAGCCGTGGGCCCTTTGGGTGAACTCCGCTTTGTCTAGCGGGGTGACGTGCAGCCCCCCTGCCCCGGCTAGCTTTGTCTAGTCCCCCCACTCTCAGGCATCACCGTGCATGTCACCCCGGGGGCACAGGAAGCTGGGGCTTCGGCTTAGTCGGCGGAGCCCCCGGACTTTCCACACTGAATTTTGAAAGCCGATTGCTGTGGCTGCCATGTGGCGGCGGCTCGGGCTGGACCCTGGCAGGGCGTGAGGGCCGGGCTCTGCCACGCACGTCCTGCGCACCGCGTCCGAGCACACGCCAGCCACGCTGCGTCGACAGCACTGACGTACAGGTGCCAGAGGGAGAGACTCCCCCTCCCTCAAGGCTGGCTCAAGAGACCAAGTGAGTCACGGTGCCTGACCAGTGACCGTGATGTCCCAGGGTGCAGTGGGAGGCCTGGGGACAGCGCCCGCGGCAGAGACACAGCCACGGTGACTCACAGCTGGGCCCGAGGGGACGTTCTGTCTGCGTGTCCTCTGGACAGCTCCGCGCCCGTCCCCCGGGGTGAGGTCATCGCCACTGCTCCTCAGAGCCGGGACCGGCTACTGGCTGCTCCCAGCGTCCCGGCTGGCTTTTCAGTCTCAATTATGGTTATGGCAGCAGTCACCGTTCCAGCCACACACACATGATGGATGGACCTGAGGAAAGAGTGTGTCCCCCCTGGGCGTCGGACTTTTCATCCGTAAAAATAGTTCTTCCTCCCAATGACCTCACACAGGAGGGCGTGGCTATGACCGTCCTCTGAAGGGAAGGATGCTGCACCAATGCCGGCCAGTCCCACTGTAACAGTACTGATCAGGACGACTGCTAGGTGGCCCTAGCCATCGGGCCACCCACCTCGCCCATCACCTGGGGCCCTTGGTAAGGAGGGCAAGGCACTGGGAGGGAAAGTGTCCCCAGCAGAGCCAGCGCCCAGGAGCTTGGCCACGTCATTGGGAAGTACACTCAGACTTGGGAGAAACACCAGGTAAAGACTCCACTCTGGCCACTGTCTTTTCTTTCTCCAAGCATTTCCAACAGACTATGTCATCAGGTCGAAGGGGGCCCTGGCCCTAGCCCTCTGCTAGCCCTCGGGCCCTATGCATGAGTGACAGAGCAGTCCCCCAAAGACGGGCCCTGGGGGCTCCCTCCTGGGCCCAGAGAGCAGTACACCCACAGTCACAGGACGCTTGGGAGTGGTCGCTGAGAGCAGGCGGTCGTGGAAATGTTGCAGGGAAGCTGTGATGAGCTGGTCAAGTCCCACGTTGCTGGGAGGAGGAGGAAGACAAGACGAAGGCCAGAGCCTGCAGGGAAACGAGGAGACCCCCAAAGGGCTTCGGGGAGACCATGAGGCGTGCGCGTGGCAGCATGAGCCGCCCCGTGGTGGGGTCACGTCACCATCAGGTGTCCCGCAGATGCAGCCCGCACCCTTCACTGCTCCAACAGTCAGAACAGAAAGACGGGGCTTCTGGTCTCTCCGCCTGCTTCCCGTTATTCTTCCTCCTTCACTTCTGTCCTTTGCTGCCGGGCCTGCAGCCTGCCCCTGTGACCCCTGGTGGCCTTGCAGGGGGGGAGCAGACGGACTCTCCTACGAAGCCACCCTGGTCCCAGTGCGAGAAGCTATCCTAAACGAGGCCGGCACAGCTACTGAGAATCAGCCCCCGAGGAGTTGCGTCGTGATGCCCAGTCCATCAGCGCCATAAGGGCTCCTCTACTGTCCTGTGGACAGCACAGGAACGGGTACCTTCGAGGCACTGTCCCCCTCACCTCCCTGCTCCTCTCGGCTACCATGCCAGCCCCTAGTCAGTCGAGTCCCAGCATGCTTTGCTTAAACCCCGCTGTCCCATGACTCCAAGTTCCCTTGGTGGGAAAGCCTGGTGCAGCCCCCACTCAGGGCCCCCTGGTCCGGGCCTCATCCCAGGGTGCTCAGCTGCCCCGTTAGCTCCAACCCCACGGGCACTCTTGTCCTCAAACACACCAGGCTCACTCCCGCCTTGGCCTTGAGGTAGCCGCTCCCTCTGCAGAAAGCTCCACCCCAGACTCGGGGGGCTCACCCCCTCCCGCACGCACACCTGAGCTCAGAGAGCACCTCTCAGGGAGGCTTCCGCCCTCCTCGGTGCTGCCACCTGCCCTCCACGCCCTGCCCAGCTCACTGGAGCCACCTCTGCTCCCCGTTTCTCGGCTTCCCACAGGGCGCTGGCCTTCTCATGTCGAGATGCTTCACGTAGTCACCATTCTGCTGTTTATCCTCTACCCCCAACTATGGGAGGCAAGGTCAGGAGAGCAAACCGTGTTCTCTGCCTAGAACCCAGTCCCATCTCGGTGCCGGTCCTGGCACCCAGGACCTATCTATTAGCTGGATGGGTGAATGAATGAATGAATGAATGAGGGAGTCCCTGCCATTCTCACAGGGGTCAGGGGTCTGTGCACCTCACAGAATGGTGTTCAGATTGGAGGTCACCTGAGGCGGGAGGAAAGAGGGCTCGCTAAGACTGAGGGTGGTGATTTCAGAAAGGCAGTGCCCACACCTTAGCCTGGAAATCCCCTGGGAGTCACTCATTAACTCCCCCTCCCCCACACACACAGCCTGCCAGTCACCCGAACCCAGACGGCAGGGTAAGAATCAAGAGGCCACCGACTCTCCTTTGCAGGCCCATCCTCCCACCAGGCAATCCACACCATTGTCTGAGCGCCCAGTCCGCACAGGATCCAAAGATGAGCAGTGAAAAAGGATGGGGTGAAAGAAAGCCCAGTGACAGATAAGGCCCAGCCCCCGCCCCGCCCACTCTCAAGGCACCTGCGGGGGTGGCACATCCTACATGGCAAGTGAAGTCCCCGAGGTGAGGGGATGTGCCCGGGGAAGGAGTGGCCGGCACCATGGGGCCTCTGAGAAGGTGAGGCACACAGATGGTACCGTGGGGTGGGGTGGGGGCGAGCAGAGAGGCAGGGTGCAGACACATTCCAGTCCTCGGGGTGGGATGCAGAGCAGGTGGGCCGGGCTGAAAGGACTCGAATTGGAGTGGGAAGAGGTGGACGCTACAACAGAGTGCCCTGGGAGATGAGGTCACTGAGACAATAGAGAGAAGCGATAGGTTTTGGGGGGGTTGTATTGTTTTTCAAGCAGAAAGTGACATGACAAATTCTGACTATGAGACGGAGGCTTAGGAAAACAAACACAGAATTACTCTGGGAAAGCAAGGCCAGAACTGCCCAGTGGGAGACCCTTGTGGGTATCCCAGCTGGTGCTGCCAAAGTCAAGGCCAATGGGGTGGCTGGGAGAAGAGGATCAAAGCAGAAAATTGAGGCTGACTCATTGCCAGGACTTGGCGTTCTGGTAGTGGAGGACTGAACACCACCGGCCACCTTCCTTCTAACTGATCCACGTGGGCGTGAGGGAGAAAACTCCCAGACAGAGAGGCGTCCGTTACCATCTGGACTCCTTGTGAGATCTCATTTAACTCACAACCTCCCCTGACCACAGGGTACTGGCATCACCCTCTCACAGATAAGAAAACCGAGGCTTAGTAATTCACCCAACATCATATCCAAACCAATGAGGAAAAAAAAAAAACAATAAAAAAACCCTGACATCTACTGTATGCTTAATACGTCCCAGGCACTGTGCTGGGCACTTCTCTCCTTTCAAGTCACAACGATGCAGGGATTATCTTTATTATCCCCATTTTACAGATGTGGACACCAAAGTCTGGAGAAGTCAAGGTCACCAGTCTGTGGTCACCAAGGGAGGAAACAGTGGAAGTCGGATTTGAACCCAGGTCTTCTGGGTCCAGACTCTTTGCCAGGGTGCTGGACCCAACAGTGGAAAGTTGGCAACGTGACCTGTTCAGTTCTGAAGCCCAGCTCTGCATCACACAGCACCCCTCCAGGCTCCGGGGGAGAAACAGACGCTTTGCTGCTTCCAATCAACATGCCCACCTTCTGAGCTGCCAGCTACCTTGGCTGCACTGACGCGGACCTAGGAGCGTGACTCACAGCCAGAAGGACAACTGCTGTGGATGGTGGGGTCTAGACAGCGGTGGCCAAGTCCAGCCCTTGCTGTCAGGGAGAGGCCCCGTGCCCAAAGCATGCGTGATTAGGACCGGACATCAGTCCGCAGCATTCCAGAAAGCCCGAGATCCCCTTTAATCCGAGGTCAGTCTCTGAGCTGCTGAAGGTCAGCAGGTGCAATCCATACGTTTGTTTCCTAGACCAGAGGCTTTGAGCACCTATGGCTCTGCCTGCACCTCTGTGCCCTGCTCAGACCCTGTGCGTAAGGACCAGGTGGCAGGAGCAGATGCACTGGTACCGGGCAGCCAGGCATACAGAGAACACAGCGCTGGTGCGGGCTCTGGCTTTGAATCCTGGCTCCCTCGCTAAATAACTGCGCGACCTTGGGCCGAGGACTGGACCTTGGTTTTCTCATCTGTAGATTGGGTATAACACGACTGACCCGCTAGGGTTGTGAGAGGTGACAACAAGTTCGCCCACGGAAAAGCGGTGAGAACACAGCCTGACTTGCACGGGTCATGATGACTATTAGTACTTATTAAGCCGTGTCTCTGCACCTTCGCTGATGGCTCCTGCCTGCCAGTTTCTGCTCTGGGCTGCTTGCAGGTGTGTTAGGGATGTCAGGGCAACGGGGTTCTGCTGCAGAAAGAACGATGCCCCCAAAACAAGAAAAGCCGGAGAGGAGCGGCTGTGCTCTACCTTGCGTGCTCAGGCTCCCCTTCTTCCTTGTCCCTTCTGGGTTCGAAGCACCTGCCCAGGTTGGCCACAGACCTCTGGTTTCACCTGGAAGAAGAAGGAAAGAGTTACCTCAGGAAACAGGACAAGGAAACTCATCTTCCAACTTAAAACATAGAAGGAGTGGTCTCTGAATGTCAGACAGCCTCCCAAGGACATGGGAGTTGAATGGCTGCTTCTTCTCCACTGCGGAATAAAACCACTTTCATTGAGAATAAAGGGAGAAGTCCATTTCCTATGTCAGCCATGGACACGGCACACAGAAGACAACTTTCAGGAAATATAGGGTCATCACCCTAATAAACGAGACCTCGAATAAACTGAGATGTCAATGGATCTCACACTGGATAGTGATTTTTTCCCCAAGTTATAACAAAACTTAAATTCACAAGGGACCTTTACCGCAAAGTACTCAGTTGCCACAGTTCTGGATTGTTCTGTTTTTATTGAGTCTTTTACGCAAAGGCGGCTGCTATTGTACGATCTCTGGGTTTTTCTATGTCCTGACCTTATGATGTGTAAATTCATTAAATGGGATAATACCTGGGAACACTTGGCTCCGTGCCCGGCCCCTACCGTGCACTCAATACCTGTTAGCTATGCTTTTATGAATTTCGCTCCTTCATACGGTTTTCTAGAGAACCAGGCTTCTCTGTACCATCCATATAGGTCCTGAGATGTGCAGTTATCAGCGTAGCTGCTGTTCCTGCTAAAATATTTCATCTGTAAAACCATCCTCTGTTCAGCCCAATTCAGACACCAGGAAGAGTAGGATTTCAAAAGGTGTTTCGAGATAATAGCCTCATTCTCAGTTTCCCCATCATTAGCCTCAAAGAAATCACTCCGGACCCTTAGTTTGGCAAATGAAAACAGAGAGAAGAAAGAGAAAGGGGAAAAGCAATACCATCAGATTTGAAACAGAAAACTTGTAACCTTCACTCACAAGAGGAAGGATTGTTTGGGTGGCGTTTTGTTCTTTCGCTGTGTGCACACACATCACCCCGGGGCTGGGATCACTCCCGTGGTTTCTAGAGTTACTGAGGACAGGGGCCGGTCTGCAGCCACCCCGTCAACCACCTCCGGCCACCAGCTCGGGGTCCCCTCGTGCTCCTGCCCCCTCTCTGTCAATCCCGGAGACACACGTTTGCTGGGCCCGGCTTCCTCTGCCCTACCCATGAGCTCACCCCAGGACCAACCTCTAACACCATCCTGGGCTCCTGACTGCGGGGCAAAGAAGTCGACACTTTTAGCTCCAATGAACCGTGCAGTATGTGGGACCTAACTGGACGACTCGCAAGTGCTAGAAAACGCCTCAAAAAGAAGCAAGCAGCCCTGGCAGGTTTGGCTCAGCGGTTAAAGCATCGGCCTGCGGACCAGAGAGACCCAGGTTCGATTCCAACTAGGGGCACGTACCTCGGCTGCAGTTCGTCCCCAGCCCTGGTTGGGGTTGTGCAGGTGGCAGCCGGTTGATGTGTCTCTCTCGCATCGATGTTTCTCTCTCTCTCTTCCTCCCTCTCTCCCTCCCGCTCTATCTGAAGATAGATGCAAAAAGTGTCTTCAGGTGAGGAGAAAAAAAAAAAGAAGCAAGCAAAACCACAGGACGCAAAGCCCAACTCCAGCACCAGAAAGGACTCCCATTCCTGTCGCTACCCTATAAAAAGCCACCCCCAGACCCAACCCGTGCTCAGTTTATCAGGGTGCAAAGCATTCGATAAACTCATGGTAGCTGCACTCTGCCCTTCCAGGGGAGACAGGAAACTTAACACGTCAGTCTAAACCCACCCAGCCCCCATGGCATCAATCCACCCATCACCCACCCACACTGGGGATGGGATTCGTGGGAGACTGGAGGGGTCGTCTGTAAATCCCACGGTGGGAGGAAGACAGGAGGGGAGGGAGGGGTCCCAGCGGCTACTCCCTGAAACCACCACCCTGTCCCCTGGGCCGATGGAAGATCCTGCGAAGCCTGGGTCTCAGCCCCAGTGGTGGTTCTCATTGGCACTGAGGTCTGGGCACTGAGTTTAAAAAAAAAAAAGATTTTTTTTTAAGTTTCCCAAGTAACTCTAATATGCAACAAAGTTTGCGGAGATGTTGTTAAAATTCAAAGTCAGTGGTCTGGGGCGGCAACCTGAGGTTCTGCATTTCAACAAGCTCCTGGTATCCCTGGCCGGTTTTGCTCAGCGGTTAGAGAGTTGGCCCCCAGACCAATGAGACCCGGGTTCGATTCTGGCCAAGGGCACGTACCTCGGTTGCAGTTCGTCCCCGGCCCTGGTCGGGGTCACATGGGAGGCAACCAGTCGATGTTCCTCTCTCTCTCACTCTCTCCCTCCCTCCTAATCTGTCTAAAGATAAATAGAAAAAATGTCCTCAGGTGAGGATAAAAAAAAAAAAGCTCCTGGTGGACCCAACGTTGCTGTCCCTGGAACACACTCTGAGAAGCAGGGCTTAGAGGGGATCCCCTCAAATACCTCCTTAACGCCCTCCCCGGAACCTCAGGCAAACGCCCCACCCTGCTCTCCAGCCCGGCTTCCCCAGTAGGCCCTGGACACCTGCTCCGCTCACTTCTGAACATCCGATGGGTCAGGGAGACATGACTCACATCTCAAGGGCAGCTCCCCTCCTCTCCTACAGTCCAGTTCGAGGCAGCTCGACCTCTAGGACCACAGCATGAGACAGAATGGTTGGTTCCTGCCCTGCTCCTCTAAATGAGTAGGTGTCTCGTTCCCCTTCGCTCTTCACATCGGCACGGCCGACCAAGGCAGGTGGAAGATGCTGGACCTCCTGGGTGCCTGGTGGACCCTGGGTCTGCCTCTCTCTTCCCTCACCCTCTGGCTTCAACATCTGCCCTGTGGAGCCTGTTGTGGTCACACACACATGTCCCACTGCCAAGCCCAACCTCACCGTGGACCACGGCGGGACAGGGAGTGGACGGCACTCCCTTGGAAGCGGGCCAACAGCAGCACGCCACACCCATCACCAAACCTCCCAGGGAGTCCAGAGACGACAGCCAGTTACCCACAGCCTGTCCCTGAAGGTCCCTCCCTTCCCGCACTCCCACCTGACCAGTTCCTTCCAGACATCTCCAGGGATACCCTGAGCCAAACACCACCTGGTAGCTCTCCACCCAACCAAGATGGAAGGGACTGCTCTCCCGGGACACCTCTGGCCAAGAAACAAAAGGCCCAGGAGGTGAGGCCACAAGAAGACACTAGCCTGGAGAGTGTCCTCTCCCACACCAACTCGCTGCCTTCCCCCCAAAGTGTGCCACCTACGTGGTGAGCCAGGCCGGCAACCCAGACCACACGCTGCAGGAGAAGACCAGGGTGTGTAAGGAAAAGTGGGGTACGACGTGGATTTCATCACTTTATAAGGAGAGCCCCCGAAATCAGGGGGGAGTGACTTCTACAGAACAGGCCAAGTAGCTGTCAGGAGGCCACTGGGTCCCATTTCTAGGAACCTACCTAAGGCCGACGCACCTCTAAGCAGGGACCAGGGTCATGAAGGTGTGCTCATTCCTTTTATAACCAGAAGGAATAAAATGAGTGCAGTATAAATGCCCACAGAGCAATGAATGCAGCCGGACGATTTTCATCCTTCTACCACGGCAGTCATAAAATGCAATTTTAATATCTGTTTTTATGGGGGAGGGGGCTCATGAAGACGAAGGTGCCGGGGTCACGAGCATGACCATCCATCCCCGAACGTGCCTGCCTCCTCCCACTCTCCAAACTTGCCAGGCTGCATTCAGACCCTCTGTGGAATGCCCCGCTGACCCCCACCACCCACCCATGCTCTTTCTCGAAGACCCCCCCCACCCCAGCCTGAAGACCCCCCCCTAGCTGCTCCCCATTGGTCTGCCCTTTGACCCTGGCTCTGCCACAGCCTGTGTTGGGTCCAGGCAGATGCTCCGGCAGCTCCCGCCCCCACCCCCGCGCGGAAGCCCAGCAGCCAGGCAGGACTCCGAGGTCCAGACACACACCCTCAGCCCCCTGCAGCATCAACACCAGCACACATCACACCCAGGCCAGTAAAAGATAATTATACAATCTGATCTGGCAATTAGAGCCACAGAGCTGTCTAATTCGTACAATGAACCCGAGGGTTGGATCAGCAGGAAAAATTACCCTGGATCTTTATTGGGATTTGCCCCCAGGTCAGGATTAGGGTTTATTTATCTTTTTATTTTCCTGCTGGGCGGGGGAGGGGGGCTTTCTCCGCTGCCAGTCTCTCCCTCTCCCCACCCCATCCCCGTCTGCTGTTTGGATGAGCAAGTCGCCCTGTTCTTTCCCACCAAGGACCCAGCTCCCGCCGATGCGAAATAAAGCACCAGCAGGGAGAGAGGGCGGAGAGGCAGGTCAGTAAATGAATAATTTTTCACCAAAGAAAAGTTGGGGCGTCTCAAACCCAGACCAAGGGCTTCCTTAGTTGGCATTAACTCAATACAGAGTAAACAACAAACAAACAAACAAAAATCCTGCCCGGCCGTGCCCTGCCCTAGCCGGGGGGGCTCCGCTGGTCGATGCCATCGTTACACACCAAGAAGGCTGCAGGTTCGATCCCCGGTTAGGGCATGTATGGGAGGCAGCTGATTGATGTTTCTCTCCCACATGGATGTCTCTCTCTCTCTCTCTCTCTCTCTCTCTAAATCAATAAACATATCCTCAGGTGAGGATTTTAAAAAATCAAAACAAAACAAAAAACTGACATGCCCAAATGGCAATTTATCTCCTCATTATTCTGGCCCAACTCTGAAATGTTTACTTGGAGAACACTCACACATACATATTTCTTTAAACACCTCTCTCTCTCTCTCTCCCCTCTCTCCCACCCCCCCCTTCTCTCTCCCTGCCCCCTCGATCACCCAAGAGCGGTGACCACAATGCCAGGACATGTTGGCACCAGCGAGGGTCATCCTGCACCTAACCAAAGGAACACTGGAAAGGGCAGCAAGCTTTTCCCCTTTCTGTCTGCACCTTCCTGGGCGTTTCCCCGGGAGAGACAGTTCCCCAGGGGCAGGTGTCCCAGGCCTGAAGGACCAAGCCCCGGCCAGTACAGAGGTCATTGGCACGGATGCCGTAGTCAGTTCCTGCAAATGAAGGGCAGTCTGAGAGACGAGGCTGTGAGCGAGGCAGAGGCCCGGGCAGCTTTGCCTGCACTCAGCGCCAGCGGGATGGACGCAGGACACTGTTCAGAAAGCCTCTCCGGGACACTGGCCTGGCTCAGAGAGAGACAGCGTGTTGTGTGGGCCCCGCAGCACACTTGCTCTTTACTCCAAGGGGCATGCACCTCCGCCTCTTTGAATGAGGACTTACTGTATGTCCGCTAACATCGTTGGACCAGTAAGTGCATGCGTGTGCACACACGTGTCTGCGCACAGACTCCGGGACAGTGGTCTTATGGGAAAACAAACCAGTTCTAAACAACTCCCTTTGCCTGGAAACAATGGAAACGTGGTTTTCTGGTGCCTCGTCCACAGGGATGCCAGGTGACCCAGCTCGGAGGGGTGGAAAGGGAGGCTGGCACGTGCAAACCGACTGCCAGCCGGACGGCCAGCCTGGTGAAGACGTCTCGCCTTCGTCGTCTCAGACTCCAGGTCCAGAACGGTGGAGACGAACATGTACTTTGGGAGGGAGGTGGACGCCCATTCTGTGCCCCCTGACCTGAGGAGTCCGGGAAAAAGAAGGGGGAGCGAAGACAACCGCCCTCTTCCCGAACAGTGAATCCGGGGGCACGAGGCCCACTCGGACCCAGCGGGCACGGAAGACGGAGAAGAGAATGCCGAGGGACCAGGAGAAGTGCTCAGCAGTTTGGTAAGTGGTCAAAAAGCAGGTCACACGGGGGTGGGTCCGAGAGTGAAACTCCTGCCGTGACCACTAATTAATTAGCTGTCACTCTGGACCCCTTCCTGGGTACCCATTTCCTCAACTGGAACACGGGGACGGCAGGAGCAATAGTCCTTGTCCCTAGCAAGCCTTCCGCCATCGTAGCGTCACTTCTCTTTGAGGGTGTAAAACAGGACTAGCTTTGTCTCTGTTTCACAGGCTGGTTATTGGTACGAAGTTAAGCTGTGTGCTCAACTGCGTAGCCTATTTCCTGGCCCGTGGTAGGTAATCAATAAGTGTTAGCGATCGCTATCACTGTAAAAGAAAAAGAAAATACACGGCAGAGTTGCATAGATTCTAAACACAAACCGAGACAGAGAAAGCCAAACGTTAACGCGTTGTCCTCCCTGGGTAGTTAGTGCATGGGTGATCTCTTCCTATTTTTGCATGACTACGGCGGCCAGGCATTGTTCAAAAATTCCATAGTATTTAGAAAATGAAAAAAAAAAATTAAAAATACACATTCATCATCTTGAACTAGAAATAAAACTGTACATGCAATTTCAATGAAAAAAAAACAGTTAAAATACAAGTTGCAAGACTGTGACGTCAGCAATAGCTTGGAAATCAGGGTGAGATAGCTGCAAGCTTGACCCAAAGTTGGGGTTCGAGGTGAGATCAGGCAAGGGTGCCCTGGGGCCTCCTGCGGGACCCAGAGTGAGACCAGGAGAGAGACACGCCCAGAAGGGGAGACACGCTCCGAGGCGGCCAGTTCCCCCTGACCAGAAAGCAGCAGCTCCCCTAAAGGATTCCGTCAACATTGGCTCGAACCGTGAACTGAACCGAGAATCCTCACCCAGCTGACAGGCTGTAGGCCGCAGGGTTGAACAGACTTGCTCTGTAGCATTTTCCAAATACCTGCGGCATTATAGACAGACGGTTCTGGTGACATGCGCGTTTCGGGTCAGGACCCAGGGCCCTGAGCTCTCCCCAGAGCCTGTTACACAACGCCAGGCTGGAAAAAGAGGCCAGACGCCCTGACACAGCCTGCAGAGGCCATGCCAGAGAGCGGATCTGAGCCCAAGAGCCAGGATCCTTCTGGACCTCGCTCCAGGACCAGGTCTCAGACACCCCGCCTCCTCTTCCCGGGTTTCTCTTCTTCCTCCTGGCTCCAGCACAGAAAGAGACCCCAAGGCTCAGTCCTCAGCCCAGCTGAATTCCCACCCTTTCCCCCTGTCCTTGAAGATTCCTCGAACCCTGCCCCTGACCTTTTCCCTAAGCCCCAGTATGCCAGCAGGGCAGGGCAAATGACCTCAAATGCTCCCATCCAAATGGAACCTCTTCTATCCCCCTCAACCAGGCTCCCCTTGGAACCTCCCAGCGTCCGTGAATTGAACTTCACTCTCTCAGTCCCCCAGAGGGGCAGCCCTGGCCCAGTAATCAAGTGAATGGCTCTACCTCCGGTCAGCTCTGCTGCTAACATGGCTCACGACGGGTCCTTACACCCCCACGGCCATGAGAATAGACTCAGAAGCCTGAGGCAGAGAGCCTGTTTAGTTCTCCATCTATGAACAGCATCATTGCCTGATACAGCCCGCTTTCAGTTGAGTAGAACGGGTGTTCGCATCCATCCCCCGTGTGACTGACACGCAGAAAGATTTAAAATGTCCTCAAGGTCATGTGCGAGTAAGTAGCTGAGTTGACATTGGCACCCAGATCCTCTGAAAATGACCCGACCTTCCACTGTCGCAATAATTCCCCAGCTGGGCTCCTCGACTTGCAACATGCCTGCTCCAGTCCACTCTGTATTGCCCTCCCAGCTTGTCATCCTAAAACACCAACCCTGCTCAACCACCATCTATGGCTCCCCACTGCCTTCCACGCACGGGTCAAACGTTTCTGCCTGAAATCCGGGGCCATCTGCATGCTGCTCCCTCCCCTTCTCTCGCCAGTCTTGCAGAAGGATCTACTCTTTGCTCCCTGCACCTGCCACGCCACCCTGGCTCTGCCTTCCTTTGAAACTCAGGCGCTGGCCGGTTTGGCTCAGCGGTTAGAGCGTCGGCCTGCGGACCAGAGAGTCCCGGGTTTGGTTTCCGCTAAGGGCAGGTACCTTGGTTGCAGTTTGTCCCCAGCCCCGATTGGGGTTGTGTGGGTGGCAGCCGGTCGATGTGTCTCTCTCGCATCGATGTTTCTCTCTCTCTCTTCCCTCCCTCTCCCTCCTGCTCTATCTGAAGATAAATGCAAAAAAGGTCCTCGGGTGAGGATAAAAAAATAAAAATTAAAAAAATTAAAAATAAAGAAACTCAGCCCAGGTCCCACTTCCCATGAGAAGTCACTGGACTCCCAGCCCTCAGTGATGGTTCACACTCGAGCCACGGGGATCACGGCCCACACCCCACATCCGCACCAAACACAGGATGACGGAGGGGATAGGGTATCTCTCCTCTCTCGCCAAGGAGATCTCTGGCCCGTGGCATTCCATAAACGTAGGTGACAGACCTCAGCAGCGACCACGCTCTCTCAAGCTCGCTAAGCCGGAGAGCTGGACCTCCTGGTGGCTGTCTGACCTCTCAAGTCTTGCCCAAGCCG
The DNA here is from genome assembly GCA_030848825.1 of Tadarida brasiliensis. NCBI lineage: Eukaryota > Metazoa > Chordata > Mammalia > Chiroptera > Molossidae > Tadarida > Tadarida brasiliensis. The sequence goes on from CM061273.1 coordinate 60,003,544, forward strand.
CCTCCACACGGAGCTGCTAACATGGGTCCGACTCTGAGCTCTCCCAGATCTTCATGTCTCTAACCTGAGTCTAAGGACAGAGCCCAACCCACTGCGCTTAAAAAAAAAAAAAAAATCGAAAATTTACAAGCCCATCAGGTTTTCTCTTTAAAACCACCTCTGTGCCTCTGGGGACACCTTCTGAGCGCAGCGCTGTGCCATGAACCACACAGAGGGGAGCACCCCTGGGCAGGCTGCGCCCGACTGGCGGCAGGCTGGCCCACGGACGGGGTGCTGGACCCGGGCCCCCACCCTCACGCCTGGCCTCGGCCCCCATGTGTTCGTTTCACCATGTTTCAATGGAAACTAGAATACTCAACTCAGAAACACTTTTCCAGTGATATTTTAAGGGAAAAATGAGATCACAGAAAACCAGGGAGGTAAATTTAAATGGTGTGACCCCAAGCAACATTTTTTTTTTTCAGAGAATTCCCTGAAAGGCTTGTTCACCAGATGAGGGGGGACACATCTGGGGAGCCCTGAGCCCCAGAGACCACCTGGGCAGCGGCAGTGCTACGCTCACATGGAGTGTTCGGGATGCTGCCGAGCCCACGCCCTCACCGCAGACGGCCGCCTCCCTCCCGGCTCACGGACTCTGAGGTCCCTTCCGTGGGTGAAAGTGGCCCACAGCCCCCTCGCCAGCCAGGTCAACATTCTGCCTCTGCCAGAGATGCCAAATGTTTCCTAAACCCACCCCGAGCCCGGCTCCCCGAGCTATGAATAGTTATTCACGTTAAGTTAGGGCATTAATTAAAAAACGTTCAGCCAGGCAAATTCTCATACTTTTAAAAAGTCATTTGGGTAATTGCCTTTCCATGCCGCAAACTTTCCGAACGACTGACAGGTTGACATTTCACAATGTTGTTTGTTTTAATCAAGAAAGGGAGGAAAGAGCCAGTGTGGTGCCCGGTTCATTTTTCAGGTGCTTTGATTTATTGATGGGCAAATCCTCACTTAATTGCTATACAGTGAGACTTCGGGAGAAAGGCTCCCACCTCCTGGGGTTGGTGTCTGGGCTGCTGAGGAGGGAAGCGGCCCCAGGGCATTGGCACAACCCATCTCTCCCTTCCTTCTCCCCTCTCCCTACACCCAGCTCCCAGCTTTCAGCCTGCGGAACCTCCCAGGCCCTAACCAGGCTGCTCCCCATCCCCGCCCCATGCCCCCCTCTCCCAGAGAAGGGCTACTTCCTGAACCATACCCAAAGGGGATGGGCTATTTCAGCAAACTTAGGAGTCAGGGGGCAGTGGGACCTGAACTCTTAAAGGTTCTTAAACTTGTTTCGTAAAAACCCAGAATCAGGCTGAAACATGTGAGTTTGAATCTGACTTCCACCATTTCTGAGCCTTGCACTTCTCTGTGCCTCAGTTTCTTCATCTGTCAATAATTTACATAACAACCCTGGCCGGTTTGGCTCAGCGGTTAGAGCATCGGCCCTTGGACCAAAGAGTCGCGGGGTCGATTCTGGCCAAGGGCACATGCCTTGGTTGTGGTTCGTCCCAACCCTGGTTGGCCCTGCTGGAGGCAGCCAATCAATGTCGATGTCTTTCTCTCTCTGTCTCTCTCTCTCTCTCTCCCTCCCTCTCTCTCTCTCTCTCTCTTTCCTACTCAAAAGAAAAAAGAAAAAAAGAATTTACATAACAATTGTGCTTACACAGAAGGTGGCTTGGAGGGTTAAATAAAGGCACACTGGGAAAGCACTTACAGCTTGTGGAGTATAGTCAATGCTGTATCTGCATTAGTTTAAAAGCCTTTTCTCCTCCCTAACACACTTTAATGCAGGACCCTGGCTGCCCAGAGCACGGAGGGCCCGGCCCTGCCCAGTCCTCCTGTGCCCTGCTTCCCACGGAGCCACCCAGGTCCCTCCAGGACTCAGCAGGGTCCTGGGGCACACAGGTAGACAGCCACTGCTCATTCTGAGGACCAAGGACACTCGACTTTCCATCTGAACACCTAAGCCTGCCCACATCACAGAGTATCTTGTAGAACGAGACAGGAGCTCTCTGGGGAAGGCTGCCCAGGGAGCCGCAGCTCCTCGCCAGGCCCCGCACCGCCACCACGTCGGGGTGAGGACAGGGCAGCGGGGGAGGCCTGCGGTCTGTGTGGACATGCACACCTGCCACCCCACTGCCTCAGGACCACAGCGCGACCAGGCAGCCTCAGGGACACCGACAGCGGCCACCACACACCCCAGAAGGGAAGGAGGGGTCTTCTTAAGGAACAAACAACCACAGAGCCTTCCAGACACCTCACAACAACAAAAGACAAGACACAGGTGGGCACAGACCTCTAAAATCACTGCACACCACTTGGGCATTTCAGTGTTGACTGAGCAGCTACCGTGTGCTAGTTATCAGACCAGGTACCAGAAATGCAGAGCAGAGAAGTCAGGTCCCAGGATCCCCAGAGTCCAAAACCTAGTAGGAACAATGACGTCAAAAATAAGCGATGCTGCCCAGCCGGTGTGGCTCAGTGGTTGAGCGTCGACCCATGCACCAAGAGGTCGCAGGTTCGATTCCTGGTCAGGGCACATGCCCAGGTTGTGGGCCAAATCCCCAGTGGGGGGCATGCAGGAGGCAGCCAATTGATGTTCTCTCTCATCAATGTTTCTCTCTCTCTCTCCCTCTCCCTTCCTCTCTCTCCAAAATCAATAAAAAAAATGTTTTTTAAAGAAAAATAAGCGATGCTCACGTCCTGTGGTATTACAATGGATTGTGTATGTATATTACATGTTATAGACTGTCATGTATTATGTGTTATATATTATATGTATATTTCAATGCTGTAGGTTACATATTATGTATGTATTTACATATGTATATTTTTTCATGATGTGCTATATATTATATGTATATATGTCCAACATGTACAATGAGGCTGGGGGGACGGTGGCCCCCACCTTCCTGGTGGTAGGGTGGGGGAGTCTGGGTGGGTGAGGACGGACATGGCAGCAGGGTCATCTACCGGAGAAGTGACTTGGCTTAGTGGAAAAAAGGAGGTTGGGCCTATCTGGTCACTCTTTAGCTGGACAACCTGGGGCACCAGGGTTCCGAACCCTTTTCGCAGCATCAGTAAAGAGAACATAAGGTGCAGACACCCCAGGCGGGCAGGCAGTAGGTGATCAATTAATTGCCAAGGAGAGAAAGTGAGAAAGCTTGGCAGCCGTAGCGCTCGAATGAGGCCGCCGGGAGGGGCTTGGCTGCGCTCAGAGGCAGACAGGCGAGCGAGAGGCCCTCCTGGGAGCCCGGGGGCAGCACGGCCCCGACCCTGCATTTATGCTGCGTTATCGCTACCATCGGCAAAATCTGGACCATGGTTCCTCCTCCTTCCTGTCTCCCTGGGATGTCTGGGGACACATGAGAACCAGGCTGGGGCGGGGGTGGGGGCGGAGATCTGAGATTTCAGAAGAAAGGCAAGCCGTGAGCTGAAAGGTTGATTATTTTACTTGTGGAAGCCGTGTGTGGGCAATGGTTGTGGGTTTCTCTGGGTTTATCAGAAAATCCTAACAGAAAAGAGGTTATTTAACCAAGACCAGGAAAGAATGTGCAGATACTTTAAAATATTAAATGGAATTGCCACGGCCCCATAATAGGATGCCTCCCTTCCCAGGCTTGGCTGATTTGAAAGCGAGCTGTGTAACCAGGGCCTGATAAATCGGAAGGCTGTTGAACCTGGCTCTCCTGGTCCCCCACGCGACAGACCCCTCTCAGGGCCGGGCAGCCCGGGGCACCCAGCCTGGCTCCTCACACAACGAGAGAGCACTGCCTTTTCTAAACTGAGGGTCGGAGGTAAGACAGTGATGAGCCTCGGTCATCACATTCCAGGTTTCCGATGAGACCCGGGACCTGTCGGGACTTGGGCTCTGCACCCACCGGCTGGTTTAACCCAGACGCGGTTAACCCAGGAGAAGGCTGGGGGACCATGCATTCCACCAGGACATAAGCAAGCAAACTTATATCCATTTATGGAGGTGAGGGGTCAAGTTCATGACTGGGAGGAGACTAGGGCTACTGTTTCAGAAAGAAGTGGGTGGAATTTCACTTTGGCACTGCGGCACCTCTGGTTATGTGTCCATCTCCTTCTACCTGGCTGGCTGAGCCCCCACCACCCTCACAGCCCCTGTGAACTTCTAGCTGGGTCTGTGCTATAAGAATCTGTGGAGCTAACTTGCTGCCTATTAGGATGGACATCCCTGGAAGGCATGGTCCCACAACCAACTCATTTCCTGCTGTTGGATTCATGTAAAACCCCTCAGCGTGTTCCCTTAAGAAATCACACTTCCCCAAAGCTTCCCCCGTGTCGGATGGGAATGGAGATTATTCTACTGCCCTGTGTGTAGAAAGACGGGGCGGGGGGGGGGGTCCAATTCTGCCACCATCAGACTCCAGGCTGTGTCGAATGAATAAGAGGCAAGGTTTGCCACGACATGGCCAAGAGATTGTCGAGAGAAGCGGAGGCTGTAACTTTGTCACTAAATGGCTAAGAAGCCTCATACGTTAACATCTTCTAACCCTTCCTGGTGTGAGCAGTAGCGATTGGATAGCCTTGAAAACAGACAGCGTTTGCAATCGAGAAGAGGCAGCAGGGAACGTGGGTACAAACAGGAGCCCAGAAGCTTTTATGTATAGCAGGGTTCTCAGCCTCAGCATTTGGGGCTGGATCGTTCTTGGGGGAACAGGGGGTTTGCTGGTCTGTAGGCTGTTTAGCGCTTCCCTGATCTCTACCCACTACAGACCAGCAGCACCCCCCAGTTGTGACATTCAACAGTGTCACTGTCAAATGTCCCCTGGAGGGAGGGGGTGCAAAACCACCCCTGGCTGAGAATCACTGGGCTACAGTCAGCTCAGCCACTCACTGTCCATGGTATCCCAGAGGCCTTCAGTGTCTCATCCATGAGATGAGGAAATTGGACTAGATCAGTGCTTCCCCAAAGAGGTGCCATGTGGGACCTGAGATTATTGCTGGTCACACCCAGACATGGCATTAAATAACACTGAGTCACACAGAAATGCGTTTCCCTTTTATAGCTCTTTCCATTCTGATCGAAGCAGGGCGAGCATCTCTGCTGGGTGCTGAGAGTCTTTCACTTCTTGCAAGTCTGGCTGAGAGAGAGAGAGATGGGGACGGGGGGAAGGCAATTCTCAGGCCCAGAGCCTGGGGAAAGCCGCAGACAAATCTGACAAATTTTTATCACTGTACCTCCTATTTATGTTCAGTGACCCTGGATTCCATTTATGCTAGTGATACAGAGTTTCCTTTTAAAGTACGTTTACTTAAGTAACATATGAAACCACGGAGAAAAATAGTAAGAAAACAACAGTCCAGGTAGGGGTGCGGCAGAACTCGCGAAGGCCTTAGGAGGTGCTGGGAAGGTCCCCTCGGCACTGCGCCCCGTTTTCCGACTTCCCACCGCACGGTTCCTTGGAGCCTCATATGAAACTCGAGCCTTGAGGTGCCGTTAATCTTAAAATTCGCAAAGTCAACTTCTCTCTGTGGTTCTGCTGTAAAGGCCAGTCATTCGTCATCTGCTGTGGGCTGAACAGGGTCCCCCTCTTCCCCTCCAAATCCGTACTCTGAAGTCTCGACCCTCAGTACCTCAGAACACGATCTTACTTGGAAATAGGTCGGTGCAGATGTCGTTAGTGAAGACGAGGTCATACTAGAGTAAGGTGGGTCCCCAATCCAACATGACTGGTGTCCTCCAAAAAGGGAAATTTCAATACACACACACTCACACACACACACACACACACACACGGAGAATGTCATGTACAGGTGAAGGCATGCTTCCACCAAGGAACACCCAAGGAGCCGGCAAACGACCAGAAGCCAGAGAGAAGTCTGGAATGGAGTCTCCTTCACGATCCTTAGAAGAGACCAGCCCTGTCACTGCCTTGACCTCGGACTTCCAGCCTCCAGATCTGGGAAACAATACCTTTCTGTCGTGCGAGCCACTCCGTCGGTGGGCCTTTTTGTTACATCAGCCCTAGCGAACTAATACATCCCCTTACATCCTTTCTCAGCTTGGTGACTGCATGTTGCCTCTGAATCTCCTTGCAGGGCAGGACATGCAGATGTAGTTGCATTTGTGTTCATTTAGAAGAATTTGTGTTCATTGAGAGATGGAACATTAATGACAAAAAAGGCCAAAAAACAGCAACTTCTCCCCACCGTCTGTGTTTATACAGATCTTCATATGTTGCCATGTTTACATCTATCTCTACAGACGGAACACATCAGATATTTGCTCACTGCTTCCTTTCCCCTGGTTTCCTACAATCAGCCGGTCAGTCTCGAACGTGAGACACAGGTGCCACGCACCAGCGTAAAGGGGGGCCCAGGGTGCGGGTGGAGCCACGCCTACAGCTCAGGTCTCCAAGCTCAGGCATTATTACCCAGACCTCAGGGCCTGCAGGGGTCACACAGTCCTCCCCCAAAACACGTCCTGGGCCTCTTGCGCAGATATTCACATCAACCTTTTCAACCAGAAGGCTCTGCGATCTGAAGATGCTTAGAGGACACCCCGAAGTTTCCAACAGGTGGGCATCTGAGAATTCGTGACCAAAAGCAAACTCTCAAGCTAAAGGGATGCTGTGAGGACAAAACACATAAGGCCTTTGAGCCCTCCTGTGAAAAGAGCCAACCCAACAGAGTCAATGGCGAGCAGCCTTGCAGGTGACCAGGAGCACCCGTCTCGTAGTCCACAGTGGAAGGAACTAGACATTTACCTAGTGAGGCACCGAATCGCAACCTAGGACTTTGGGGTTCCCGCCAAGCAGCCGGGAGACTGCAACCCCATCTTTCTGGCTAAGAAAAGCGCCCCTACAATTATTCATCACAACAGCAACTCAACAGAGCTCATGATCCCACGGACATTTTTGTTTCGCGTCGAAAATAAATGCACCGTGATCCCACACCCCTGGCCATCCCTGTGAGTTTGAGAGATCAGTAATCAGGCCTGGAAGTTAAAGGGCAACCCTTATTTTCCTTTTTGTAAAAGTAGCCAAGTATAAACCAGAGCCAACGAGGATGTAGGAAGCCAGAAAGCACCAATGCCCACGGCAGGCATGGTTTCAGCTGCCACGAAGGCCACTCGGCCAGCTCCCATCCCGGAGGTACTAACTCAGATGCGGACTGGGCATCTGTGCGTGGCAGATGCCACGCTGGGAGCCGGGCTCCACCAGGAATCAACCCAGGCAGGGACACAGCTCACGAACCAGAAAACACAAACATTCGCTCTCAGGTCATGAAACGTCTGCAAAGAACAGGAGAATGGTATGGGGGTGGGAAGCCAGTTACAGTGACAGTGAAGGTCTCTCTAAGGAAATTACATTCAGATGAACATATGAGCCCCGGCCGGGTAGCTCAGTTGGTGAGAGCGTCGTCCTGATGTGCTAAGGTTGCAGGTTTGATCCCCAATCAGGGCACATACAAGAAACAACCAACGAATGCATAAATAAGTGGAACAACAAGTTGACTTCTCTCTCTCTCTCCCCCTTCCTCTCTTTCTAAATTCAGTTAAAAAAAACAAAAACGATGATACATGAGACCAAGTTAACCATATGAGTTAACGCGGGAACTGCCACCTTCTGCCTGCACCCCAGGCATACATGGGGTGGACCCCAGCTCCAAGGCCACACTGCGGAGAGCAGAAATTCTGAAACAGTTAAAACAAAAAAAAAATAACTAGACTTGAGAGAACACAAGACCCATGAGAATACAAGCCAGGGGAAGCCTCACTTTCACAGACTGCAGACGTGACCCTGAGGTAATGTAAGACACCCAGGGCGCCCCTGAGAGCAGTGTCTCTTTCCAGCACCTACCGCTGCACTGAGGGCATGACAAGGTGTTTTGAAGGATGCAAGGAGAAATCGTGAGATTTTTACCCTTCTGGCCCACTGTGTTCTGGGAAGGCATTGATGAGGGCCTCAAGCATGACTACTCAACATTTTATCACCAAAAGTGGAGCTTGGTTACAATTTTTAATAATTAAATAAAAGCTTCCCGATGCCTAGTCCCTCGTTGGGACAACCTCCCCAAGGCAAACCTGGAAAATCCCTGGGCTGCGAGGTCACTGCAGCTCAAAGTTCTCTTCCTGGCCCCACCCGCCAATGGAAAAGTACTGGCATCTCGGTGGCTGGGTTGCTTCTAAGGGTCCCTCCTGGGGCCATGTCTGTGCTCCCCACCCACACCCCACAGGGAAACCCCACTCCCCTGGGTTGAGCCCCAGCCTCCCTCTCTGGCCCAATTGGTTTCACACCCTTCGACAACGCTGCCCAAATAACCAAGCAGGCAGGCGTGGCCGGAGGCCAGGAAAAATGCCCTGAAAAGCAGTGAGCCCTTCAGACCCGATGGCGCGCAGCCTGGCTGGGACGCTGCCCAGTGTGCAAAACGAATGTGAAGACCTGGTAGAGTGAGCAGAGGACGGACCCACACCCTCCGCCTGCGTCACAGGCGAGGGGCAAGCCCACGGGACACGCGGTGATCCCACAGAGGGTGTTCCCCACGTGTACAGAAGGCTCTGGCACGGGAACGCAGCGGTGGGCGGAGGTGGGGCCGGGGTGCACCCTGGGACCCTCGCGCCTCTTTTCATAAGAGGACACACCTGACTGGCCAGGGCGCACCTGGGCGCTGGGCAGGCCAAGCTCCCCAACAGTTGCCCACTGTTCCCGGCGGAGAGGCTGGCAGCCCGCTCCGCGCAGACAGGGGGTTTTTCTCCTCCTCGAGGGCCACGCCCTCCCCAGACGCATGTTCTCTCCGTCCAAGGGCTCCGGCCAAGCCCCAGGCTCTGACCACAAAAAGTGCCCTTTTCTTTGGCGGGCTCACCTCAGACGTGAGGTGCCAGGGAGCCAAACCGCCTGCTAAAAGGACATCCCCAGCACATTTCTTTCTAGTCAGAGGGTCCCTGGCCGGAGGCCACAAACAGCACCTCCCCACCCAGCTCCCCGGGCTCCAGCTGTGTTTATGGCGGGCAAGCAGGTAGCTGGAGGGGCCGTCGGCTTCTTGAGGGTGCTCCAGGCCGACCCCGAGCAGGTCCCGCTCATCTGTGGCGAGGCCACGCTGTCGAACACAGAGCTTCGGGTCTGGGCCCCATCGGGGTGCTGCTCCCGCGCCAGTATCTCTTTCAAAACACAAAAAGTAATGGTAACACCCTCCCCCGGGGAGCGGGGCGGCCGGCAGCCTCCCGCGGATCACTCCCGCACCCTTTTAGGGGCTGCACCCCAACGGTGGGAGAGGGGGACACTCTTCAGGAACATTTAGCGGATTTCTTGTGTTAAAAAAAAAATACTTTTGGGGAGGGGGGTGTCACACAAAACCTGGTTGTGAGAGGAAAAGAAAATGCCAGCCCTGTTTGACAGACAGCAGATTTATGACCGTGTTTTAAAGCCTCAAGTACGTCACAAGGACTGGCCCACCCACTGTTCTGCCCCGACGGTAAACACGCCGGGCGCCCACTCCCGCCCTCCCCCTATCGGGGCTGTGGTCCCCCAGCTCTGAACGGCCCTTGTTCCCTCCCCTGGGCTCTGGTGGGTTAACAAGATGCCTGGCTGTCTGTGCACGGAGAGTCCACCGCGGCTCCGCGGGCGAGCCCTCCAAGACAAACACGGCCGCTCACGCCTCCACCGTCGGCAGGCAGGCCACAGATGTTAATAAACACGCCTGGGGTTTACGGGCTGCCCATCCATTTCGCCATCCATTTTACACCCGGTGACTCGGGAGATCGCTGGCTCCCCCCCTTCCCCTTAGCGCACAAACTCAGTAAACTGTTGTCAGCCTTGGCGATACATTTATGAATTTTGGCCTCCAGATGTGGCCGGGAATAAAAGTACACACGGGGCATGAGGGCTGCATTTCAGGTTTGTGCCCCGAGAGGCTGAATCTGCAAAAACCGGGCTGACGGAGACTCGTTTGCCCTCTTGGACGAGGCACCAGGAGATAGTTTTCCTAAAGGGGGGATGCTGTTCAGAGCAGGAAAGAGACGTCAAGGCAGCCCATAAACCCCAGGCGTGTTTATTAACATCTGCAGAGATTTGGACCCCTGTTCAGAGTCATTCACAGTGCAAAGCCCTCTGACCTGGCGGGTCACAGGGGAGCCCTCTGACCTGGCGGGTCACAGGGGAGCCCTCTGACGACTCTGGCAGTCCTACTGGAGGCAAGTCTTTGGATGGGAAGAACGGAAAAATTCCTATCATGAGATCAACTTTTTTGGTCTCATTTATCCAGAAAGAAGAGACAGGGAGGTGTTCAGAAAAGAAGCAAAGAATCGAGTGTGGACGGATAGATCTGTCTGTTCCAAACACGAACCAATAGGCTTCATCGGACTTCGTAGGTCCACAGACTTGTGGGGCTTGGGCATCTTTCAAATCAGAAGTCCAGCTTCCCTACCCGTAGTGAGAAGCAGGACAGAAAACAACCCACGCACGGCTGAAAAATGCCATGTGTTAAAATCTGGCATTTCTTCGGCTTTTTCTTCAGAAGGAAAAAGAGGGAGAGAGGGGAGAGAGCTCCAGGCGCGGCGTTTGACCGAAGTGGAATACCGCATGTCTGCTTGGAGTGTATTTGCTTTAGCAAAGTAATAAAACAAAAATTCATAAGGCAAAGGCTTTCTTGGTAACAAGTCAGTGGAAATATTTGTGAAGTCGTGACCAACTGCACATAGTGAAGATGTTTCCCCTGGAAATGGCTTGGCAAGGGGGAGACGGACAGGCTGGACATGCGTGTTAACAAGGGGGCAGTGGGCAGTACAATCCAGCTCTGTCCAGTCCCAGAGAAGTGGCCCATAAATCATCTCCCAACACTGAGTCACAGAACCACATCTGCACGGAAACGGGACCAGGTGAGCCACGGGAACTGTTGCTTTGGGGAGGTCATTAGCTGTCCACTTGGGACTTACATGCAAAGAAAATGACTTGGGGTTTACACGTATGGATTTTATATCATGTTTTTTGTTTTGTTTTGCTTTTTTTTTTTTTGAAAGAATATTTATTTATTTATTTATTTATTTTTCTTTATTGATTTTAGAGAGAGAGGAAGGGAGAGGGAGAGAGACATAGATGAGAGAGAACATCGATTGGCTGCCTCCTGCATGCCCCCCACTGGGGATTGGGCCCACAACCTGGGCGTGTGTCCTGACCAGGAATCGAACCGGCGACCCCTTGGTGCATGGGTCAACACTCAACCACTGAGCCACACCGGCCAGGCTTTTTTTTTTTAAAGACAAACCTTAAAGATGTCCTCCTCTGGATAAGAAATCACAGAATCATCAAATTCTATCCTCAGGAAGACTCATGAAAGGCCAGTTATCAATTCTCTGCCTCTGTCCGTTGATGTCACTGGCGGCCACAAGGCATGCAGCTACCTGACTCATCTTGTAGACCTCAAGCAGGCTTTGGTAGCCTGAAGTGTGCTTTCACATTTAGGGGAATGAGACGAGGAGATTAAATATGGGAGATTTTAAGATTCTACATAACAATCTGGACTCCTGGATGGTCCCAGGAAGTGAGAAGACTGAGCAACCCACACCTGTATTCCTACACAGGAACAAGTAGCCAAAGCCGAGAAACAGCTGCCTCTTCGAGGCAAAGCTTGTGTTCTCCAGGGTACTGCAACCCACACCAGGCCAAAACGCCAGACTCATCCTTGTAAAAAGCCATCGCCATCACATGGTTCTTATCGGATCTCTCTCACACGAATGTCAAAGGGAGGTGTTGACCCACTAAGACCTCCTCCCCACACACGTGGCTTGGTAAAAAGAGGCTCAAAGATAAGAGAGGGCTTACCATCAGTGACTGGTGCTCTAACATCTTCCCAGTGCGAACCAGTAGAGCTTTGGAGAGCCCTCCAGAGTTCCTTAGATCTTTGCATTATCGATGTCACCTACCAGGGAGCATGAAGGGACTCAAGACAGCATCCCACAGACAGTCATCCCCCTGCCCCAACATGAGTTACTATCACATGTGGATCACCATGTGAATGCATGCTCAATGGTTTGCAATGTTTTCCAGTCTTACACTACAGTAAATGCGTGTTTGTGTGAGGACACAGGAGCCGGTTTGAAGCAGCTCCCATTGGCCAAAACTGGGACGTTATGAGCATCGGAATAATTAAGCAATTGGTGGATTATAGACCACTGAGTAACTAGGAAGTCAAGAGTCCGTGCCAATAGTGAGCGAGCAGATTTATAAGTAGACGGGGGAGAGAAAGGTCTCTTGCTAACAGCAGAATGCCAAGAACCAAGTGATAAATGTTGAGAGAGCATCGGAGTTGGAAAGTCGCTTGCAAAAATCGTCACTACACGCTCATTCTAGGAGGAACTGTTGATGAGGGTCTTTGCATGACCTTGAAATGTCTGCCCAATAGGCTGGTTATCACGTGCAAGGGAGAAAACACTCAGTAATTCTACGCTGGAGAAATCAGACAGCACCTTATACAGGCGTCCACCGGGAACATCGCCAGTCACAGACAGGTGGACATTGGCTGTCTCCAGACGTGGCACGCGGTGAAAGACACCGCCTCACCTACCCAGTAGTCCGAACACAAAACCTCAATCTCCTCACCAGGAAACTTCGAACACAAAATAAGAAATTTTCCATGAACAGCATGGGGGAGGGGAGAGACTGGATTCTCTAAAAACGTCCACGTCCTAAGAAGCAGAAAGGCGGTGGAGATGTTCCAGACGAAGGAGGCTGAAGAGACATGACAATGTCCACGCAAGAGCTAACTCTAGGCTGCACTCTTTCCTGGAGGGCAAGAGACCGTGTCTTCAAGGACGTCATTAGGGCAACAGACACACCTGGGACACGGGTGGAGCTGAGGTGAACGGATCCTATCGACGTTAATTTATGAAGGTGACCGGTGAACTTTTCCTGGACGTCGACACAATTTTTATTAGACATTGACACCTAATGATAGAAGAGTAGACACCTCTTCTTAGGAAATACGCACGGATGTGTCACTTACCTCAAGTGGTTTAGCAAAAAAACTACAGAGAGAGAAAGAGAGGCGGCAATGGAGTAGAATGTTAAGAACAGGTGAATCTGGGCAAAGTGGGTATGGGTGTTTTTGTGCCATTTTTAGAACGTTTGAATTATTTCCAAATTGAAGGTACAATGTGTGAGCATGTGCACGTGTGTGTGTAAAAGTAACACAGTTCACAAGCACACTGTAAGCACAAATCTTTGAGAATGGTCACTCAGGGGAAGAGTGAATACCACGCACAGGGCAGTGGGGAAGGTTCCATGTGAGCCTGAGAGACAGGCAGCCCTTGGAGGTAAAAATGGCAGGGCTGCCCTAGCCGGTTTGGCTCAGGGGTCAGAGCATCAGCCTGTGGACCGAAGAGTCCCGGGTTCGATTCTGGCCAAGGGCAGTTAAAAAAATGGCAGGGCTCCCCAGACAAAGGTAGCAGTGAGCGCCAAGGTCAAGCAACTGGAACTTAAGTACCTGCTGGGGGAAAAAAGAACTGCCCAGGCCCAGGCAGTGTGGCTCAGTGCACTGAGCCTCGTCCCCTGGACTGAGAGGTCCGGGTTTGATTCCCGGTCAGGGCACACACCCGATCGATGTTTCTCTCTCTCTAAATAAAATCAATAAAAACATATTTTTTAAAACAATGTTTAAAAAAGAATTGCCCAGAATGGACCCTCTGTGTCAAAGGGGAATGGTCCCTAAGGGAGCCTGTGCTGAGCCTCAAGGGCAGTAAAGGAGCTTACTTTCAGAAGTCTCCTGGGGCGCAGGAAGGCCTTCAGTGCAAGGTGGCTGATACAACAAGGTGCATGGCCCACTGGCACGTAGGACAGGCTGGAGGGATGGGTAGGCGAACCCAGCGGGAACCACTGCCAACGTCTAGGATGGTGCTCACCCAGCGGCCACGAGACTGACATCAGAGTCCCACTGAAGACTGACTACATCATGTCTCACACAAACATGTTGTATTTTTCAAACACTTCATAGATAAAGGACTAAATCATGACTCAGTTCACGGGAGTCTGGAAAAAACGTCCTATTGAACCGGGTGTTCACAATCAAAACGATGAGCAGTTCCGGGGGTGAGGCGTCAGCCTCCTGTCCAGGGCCACGCCACGGAGGACGAGGGAGAAGCGGGAGAGTGGACCGAACACGCTGTACAAGGTGGGGGAACGGTACCTTCATTTCACCTGCGACGCACTTGGGAAAGACAGCAGAGCGGATCCCACTCCCGGGAAGACAGCAGAGCGGATCCCACTCCCGGGAAAGACAGCAGAGTGGATCCCACTCCCGGGAAAGACAGCAGAGCGGATCCCACTCCCGGGGAAGACAGCAGAGCGGATCCCACTCCCGGGAAAGACAGCAGAGCGGATCCCACTCCCGGGGAAGACAACAGAGCGGATCCCACTCCCGGGAAGACAGCAGAGCAGATCCCACTCCCGGGAAAGACAGCAGAGCGGATCCCACTCCCGGGAAGGGAGTGCAGAGAGGAACCACTGAATACTCCAGGTATCTAATTAAATCACAGTGACGAGCTGCACACCATCAAAAGGCAAAGCGACAATAAAACGTAATGCTGATGTCCAGACAAGCTATCTGACCCTCATGGGAAACGAGGAAACCTGGAACGGAGCACAGCCCGGGGGCGAGAAGACAGTGGACTAGTAGGGGGATGAGCTTGAGAGGGAGACATGGAAAGAGAGACAGCGCTGGCTTTGGAAGAAACTCCAGGCTGCAGAGGTCGGCATGGCAGGGACTGGACCTGCGCGAGGAGGCCTGGAGCTCATGCCCCTGAGCAGAAGGTGGGTTGGGAGGGAGTCTGTGGGTGGTCGTCACTGAATAGTCCAGGGTGAATTCAGGGAGGAAGAACTAAGAACAGGCAACCAGACCTGAAGTGGTTTGGAGGGAACCCCATGGCCGAGTGGTAACAGCTGGAGTCAGATTTCCGACAGGAAGGGATGGGTGAGCTGTGAAAATCAGATACCGGATTCACAGAAATCTCTACCTCTGTGTAAGCGGGGAAATTAAGTGTCAGTGTCTAAGAAAGTTTTAAGCTAAGAAAGGTCCTTATGCATGTTCCGGGCAGCTGGTGAGAGACAACGAGAGAAAACAGAGGGAGTCATCATTTATGTCCGTTGTCAAGTGCGGGAATGATTCTTGGGGCTCAGCTGGAGAAAGAGTTGCCACCGGGACGGGGGCAGGAAGGAAGGACGCAGCAGTTCCTGAGAGGCACGGACGGACGGGGAGGGAGGGGGCGACGTCAATGTCAAGAATGGACCGAAAGGGGTCAACGTGAGGATGAGGCGTGAACAAATTGGAGAGGGTGTGCTTCGGAGATCCCTCATCCACATCTGAGCCTTGGGGACGGACGGGGTTAAGTGGGATTTGGGAGGACAAGCACAGAAGTAGCTGGGCAGAGAGGAAGGAAGAACCAGCATAGAAACCGAAGCACAGGGAGCCCAGGGACGGGGGTATGTGATCCCAGCGGGAGCCCCCGCCCTTGTCTTGATCCCATTCTCTCTGCGTATCGTTTACCTGGTTCAGTTAGAAACCGTGGCAACGGGAAGCCTGAAGAAATGGCTGAAATGCTAGGAGGACACTGTGCCACATGGGGCCACACTCCTGTTTTCTGGGGAACCGGATCCTGCAGCCACAAAGGGTCAGATGACAAGCAGGCCGCGGCTGACCGTTCCAACAACCGGATTTGACCTTTACGGGACAAACGAGCTGGCTGTAGCTGTGGCCAGGCCGTGCACCGGGGACAACTGAAGGCTGGGTTCCCAAAGTCACATCAGCTCTGGGGGCTCTGTGCTAGGAGCCCCCTCTCCCTCCTGCCAGCTCACGCCCACCCAGCCCTGCTCGCAGGGTCCTTCCTCACATCCTGTGAGCCGCAAGGGATCACATCCCTCAAAGGGCGCAGGAGAAACCTGGTTTGGAGTTGCGGCTGCTCTCGGGTCCCAGTGAGGGGCGGTTTGCTCTGTGTCCCTCTGTCCTTCCACACTCGGAGCTTCACAACCAGAAGATCACATAGAAAGGTGCTATGGACTGAGTGTTGTGCTCCCCCCACCCCAAAATTCAGATGCTGAAACCCTAAGTCCCAATATGATGGGTGTTTGGAGATGGGGCCTCTGGGAGCCACCAGGTCATGAAGGTGGGGCCCTCGTGATGGGATGGGTGCACGTATAAGAAGAGACACGAGAGAACGCACATCCCCACCCTCCACCCCTCCAACCACGAGAAGACAGCCATCCACGAACCACGAAGTCGGCACCCAGAACCTGCCCAGGCCGGCACCCTGATTTTCAACTTCGAAGCCTCTGGAGTGTAAGACATACACGTGGGCGGTTTAAGCCCCCCGTCCATGCTATTTTGGTTCCAGCAGCCCGAGCAAACAAACACAGACAGTAAAGCTTTAGGTGGACACATGCACAAGGCTGAAAGCAACCCACAAAGTGCCACACCTCAGGCCAGCCACACGAGGGTCTCTGTGCCACGAAAAGTTCATTCAACACAAGCCTGGTGCGTTACCACCACAAAAACACGCACTCACTCCCACCCCTCGAGCCCCGAAGTGAAGTACGTCTTCTGACTTGATTTACTCGATCTATGGTAGAGAGCGTTTAAGGGCCCCAACCGGATCCCGTCTCCAGGAGCCAGGAGACCCAGAGACCCACAGTGGTCCATGGCAGGTTGAAACGTCTCTTGAATCCGGAAGATTTTACTTTTTTTTTTCCAACCCTTGGGAAATGTATGAACCAGACGCTGGCCCCTGCCGTTCCTGCCTCCCGAGCCCGCCTTCCTCCTTTTCCTCCCTGACGGCGTGGCTCCCTCGGGCGGTTCCAGGAGAGTCTGGGATGAGTGCAAAGGAAATGCCCCAGCGCCCACAGGCACCCCGGGCCGCTCGCACCACGGTGGTCCTTGTCGAGCGGTCACGGCCCGTGGCCAGACACCCCGATGATCCACAAGGCTCCGGTCCTGCCAACCGCCGCCGCCTTCAAACGGAGCCCGTGCAAAGCGGCACTGGCTCAGCTTCACACCCACCACCAGCCTGGGAAACGGGGTCCGGGAGGCCAATATTTTCTTAAAGTGACTCCCTGGTTTGGGGGGGCGGGGCGCTGCCTGCTACAGGGGAATTATTATTATTGTTATTATATTCTTAATATTTTAAGAAAAGCATTTAGCGGCTCCTGTAAGAACTGCCTACAGAGAAGAGAAATGTCACCCTGTCTCCCTGCAGACCCGCCTGGATTTCAGGTTTGGCTCCGGACACCGAGACAGGGCCGGCCCAGAGAAAGGTGTGCCTCGGTGAAGGATCTGTCCAGGAGGCCAGCAGCCCTCACCTGGAATCTCAACCCTCACCTCGCCTAACTCCCGGCCCGGACAGGACCGCCGGTGACTCACTTCAGCTCTCTTGCCTTGGTGGCACCAACCAGTAAAACATGGGACTCCTGACCTCACTGGGGAGCAGGGAGATTAGCTCATGTTTCTCATGTGCTTTGAAGATGAAAAAGCCTGTGCCTAACGGGGGCTATTATTATTATAACTACCTGTGAAAAAAGAGAAAAAAGATTCCCATCTATGCCTAATGATCAGCTCCAAGCACCCAGGAGCCAGAGAGAGGGACAGGGAGTCGGTCCTCATAGGCAATTGCTATCTGCAGCTTATACTTATACCCGTGGCACCGAGACAGTGGTTCCCAAGTTTGGGGTGAGGAACACCACAGGGGTGCCCGGTTTTGTTCTCAGGTACAGGCAGCCAGCACAGAACAGCATCAAATCACAGAGGGAGGAAGCAGCCCCCTTCCCTCCAGTGGCTCACATGTAAGGAGGAAGGCTCCGCTGGGCGTTGCCAGGCCTGCGACAGCTCTCCCCGTGCTGGCTCCCTGTTGGCACAGAGAGGAACAGCGCCTCCAGCCCAGAGGACAGTGGCATCGACCTAGGGCTTAGAAACATGGTTTGGATGTCATGGTGCTTAACATTTTTATATTTACTTTGCACGGGAGGTGCCACTGGTTCATTAAATTTCATTTTAAAACAGTGACACTTTAAACAAGAGTTTGTCCACCTCGGCCCTCCTGGCATTTGGGGCCGGATAACTCCGTGGGGTGGGGGCCGTCCTGCGCATCGTGGGAGGTTCAGCAGCATCCCTGCCTCGTCCACCCACCAGACGCCAGTCACACTCCCACCCCAGTGGTGGCGACCCAAACTGTCTCCAGACACTTCCCGGTGTCCCCAGGGGGCAACCCCCTTCTTCTGTTGAGAACTATTGCCTTTAAATCAATATATTAAAAAAAAAACAAAAAACCTTAAATAGATTTGAATAGTAAATACGTTGTATTAAAACGGCCTAGTGTGGGGAAAGCGGTAACAGAGAAGCGTCCTCGCCCACATCTGCTCCAGAACCGCACCGTGAGGTCCTGGGGGCAGGCCGGCCTCGTCCCGGGCCCCTCGCATCCAAATACCATCATTCCCAAAGGCTCCGCGGCGGGCTGACTGGTGGACGAGAGTTTCAGCCACGTCGTCTGAGTCACGAACAAGAATGTCAGAGCATTTCTATTTCAGGCCTGTCCCCGGGGGTCATGCCCTGCTTATCAGATCCCCAGAGCTCAGGGGAAACTTGCTTGACAGGACTGGTAGAACTGCCTAGAAGCCAGGAAAAGAATGAGATTAGGGACAGTCACGGGGAAGCGTGGGTGGAGCCCATTCAGAAAGGTTTCGGGGTTCGGGGAGGGTCTTCCAAGACCTCCAGTTTCTTTCTCCCAGTGGAGAAACGGGGGCCCAGCAGGACCGGGTCTGTGATGTGTCCCAGGGCAGGTCCCGTCTGCAACACAACAGGCCCGTTCGGCCTCCTGCAGAATATTCTCCAGCCCCGCCCTGCACTTGGCCACACACAGGTAAAGAAGGTGTCACTGCCCTGAGACTCCAAAGAGGAGGCAAAGGCTCGCCAACGGGCTGCTTTGAACATTCAAAAATCAGCGGCAGCAAAACTATTTAAATGAAATAATTGAAACCTGTCCTGGCAGCTCCCCAACCGGCGAGAGGAGAGCCGGTCCCGTCGCCACGGCCAGCCCACGGCCAGCCCACGGCCAGCCCAGCACCCACCAGCCGGCGAGCAGCTGCTGTCCAGGCTCCTTGGCACGGCTGCCCCCGGGCTTTCCACGGGCTGTTTCCCCACCCCCTCTCTCTTCTGGCATTTTCATTCCTCACCTCCTTGTCCTGAGATCACAAGGAAGTTAAATGGCCAAACTTCCTGGTTCATGCAAAGTTAAGACTGTCAATTACATAGAGGCCGGGGGCGGGGGGAACCTTCTGATTTCGGAGACTTGGTGTCAGCTCTGCCCGAAATACTTCTCTGTCCCAGAGACCAGCACCACACATCTGAAACAAAGTCACAGCTCACAGAAGGAGCCTCTCTGGAACCTCAGAAGAAAGGACCCTTGAGGAACATGCATTGGACAATCTCCAGGACCAAGCCTTGTCTCTTGGGGCCTCAGCAGCTGGGGGGAGCCCCTCGAGCACCGTGCGTTCCGGGGCACAGTCCTGGGCAGCAGCTTTTACTGTTCCCACTGTAATAAAGTTGAGTAACAAGGAGGCCATGCCTCTAGGTCGGCCCTACTTTGTAATTTGGAGAATCAAACCAGTGTAGGCTAGTGACAGATATTAACATGGCAACTTACAAAGGTGACACTGTCAATGAGCTGTCCTACCAATCAAGAGATCAACATTCACTGGGCCTGCCCCACGAGCGCCCAGAGCTCGCCCTCCCAGGACCAGCCAGTCACATAAGCCGTGGTCTGGTCCCTGAGAACCTTGCATCCTGGCACCCACTTAGAGGCATGCCGTGGGTGGTGTGCGAGTCACTGGGCAATATGAATGGCACGATTTCTAAATGTGGTGAAGGCAAGAGAAAAACGCCTGTGGGCCGAGGTTGCTTTACAGAAGAGCTGGGTCTGGAACAGAGAGAAAGGCCCAGGTCTGCAGAGAACACCCAGCCTGGGCATTTCCGGCAGGAGAACGGGTGTGGGCCAAGACCACGAGGTAAGAACACAACATCTGCACCCTTGTCTGTCTGTGTTCTCTGCGGCCCAGGCAGAGAAGCTGCTGAGCTCTCTGCCACCAATGACACCAGGATGCTCCCCAGGGTCTAGTAAGCACCCTGTGTCCCCTCCAAAAACAAACATCAAAAAATAAAAATAAAAAACAGCAGCCCTGGCCAGTTTGGCTCAGCAGTTAGAGCATCGGCCTGCAGAGTGAAGGGTCGCAGGTTCAATTCCTGGCCCCGGTCAGGGTTGTGTGAGAGGCAGCCAATTGCTGTGTCTCTCTCATATAGATGTTTCTCTCTCTCTCTCCCTTCCTCTCTCTCAAAAAATCAATAAAGAAAAAAAAATTTTTTTTTAAAGAATATCACCCTTGCCCACCCCCAGCATCCACCAGGCCTTTACGGGTTTCTAAACACCTGCATGGATGTGGTCTCCTTTGATGATGGACACAAAACCCTGAGAAGGAATCAAGGGAATACAGCCCGAAACAAAGCCCAAGTAAGTCGTCTCTGTCCCTGAGAGGATCAACAGCCCTGGGGGCAGGATGGACGGGAGACTAGGCAGGTGTTACCGTTTGACTAAAATTGCACTTTGCACTTTGCTCCTGCCTTGATCTGGGGCTGGCGAACTTTCTGTCAAAGGCCAGAGACTTTTTAGGTTTTCGGGCCAGACGGTCACCGTGGCTATTTCTGCTGCATTCGTGAGGAAGCAGCCAATGACAACACAGAAACGAAGGGGTGTGTCTAAGCGCCAATAAAACTCTCTTTACAAAAACAAGTGGCCGGTTGGCTGAGGACCATCGCGTGCTGACCACAGGCCTAGAACATTCTTCCCCTAGATACCTGCCTGGTCTCCGTTCACATGTTATCTCCTGAGAAAACCTTTCTGAACAGCATCATCTACCCCTCTCGGCTTTTTTCATAGCACTGATCATTTCCAGATATCTGTTTACCTAGTTACAGTCTGCTTTTTCTCCAGTGGTGGAGAGCAAAGGTTTTTTGTTTGGTTCACAGCTAGCCTGCAGCATGTAGTAGGCGCCCAGTGAATACCTGTTGGAGGAATGTGCACGCGGCTGCCTCATCCACCCGGGCGTGTCACCCAGCAATGCAGGCCTCTCATACTTCAGGGCGAGGGAAGACTCCAAAGGTCAGCCAGGTTACCAGACCCCCTCCCCGCCCAGGAAGCCTGCGTGCAAAGCCACCTCACACGCTGGGGTCTTTCCCCCTTTCTTTCTCGAATCTCCAGAGAATCTGGATGGTGAAATGCTCGCCAGCACGAACCCCAGGTCACTGCTCTGTGCTACGGCAGAGCAGATCCTGTGAGCCAACGTTTTCTCTTGGAATCTGCCAACCCTTTCAGAACATTCCACAAAGGACTTTAAGAGAGAGAGAGAAAAAGCCACAGCAAATGCACCTTTTCAGCAGCAAATAAAATCCACCCCTCTTCGTCCAGCTCTTGTGGGCGTTTGCTTCCTAAACTCCAAACCGGTTTCTCAGGGCTGACACGGTGAAACCTGCCTTCCTAACCCCCAGGCTTTGCAAGAAGCCAAAACCCTCCACCAGGGCACAGCCCGCAAGACTTCGCAGAGCAGATTATAATCCCCAGCCTCCCTCCCTGTGACTCACCGCCAGGCTAATCTCTACTGACAGATTATGGATCTACTGTTCCCTTCCCCCCAAGGGCAGAGGGAGACCAGACAGGATTGCGGCTGCAGAAAGAACAGACTCCCACCTAATCCACGAAGGAACCACACTGACGCTGTGCTCTGACGCAGAGTCAGATGGGCCTTCGGTCCCCCGGGCCGTCCTCTCCTTTTCTACCTCCCCCTGCTCTGGCCGCAACCTGGAGGACCCAGGCAGCCGCCAGGCCCCCCGGCGCTCAGGCTCAAAGAGAGAGTTTGCGGCCACACTTTCCGTCCGACCGGTTCTGCCCTCTAGTTTTGTTTCAGGGAGGATTATCACCATGGTAATGTCCAGGTGACAGGACCGGGAGGGGGAAGAAACCCACCTACACTCAGCCCTTAAACCCTTGGAGCTGGTCGGAAGGCAGCAGGCCCTGGAAAGGGGAAACCTGACCCGCGCTCCATACCTGCGGACCTGCCCCGAGACAGAGCGAGCGAGGACACAGCTGAGCTGCGGCCTGCAGGCAGCGCGCCTGGAAGGAGAGGCCGGTCCAGCACCGGCAGAGGCTCTGCAAACCACCCCGCACGAGTCCTTGGCCTGACGCGCGCTTACATTTTCAGAAAGAGCGTGGCCGAAAGGAGACAGGAAGCAAAGTCTGTGATTAGGGGCAAAAGAAAAAAGAAAGTGGTTTTCTCAATGTGATTCAGATAACTCTCCGAGATCCAAGGATAACCACGGCACGCGCGCCTCCCGTCCAGGCAGGGACGGTCCTCTCCGCGAGGCGTGCCCGCGATGTGGTCACTCTGTCTGCGTCTCTACCCAGCATGGGTGGGCAGAGAAGACAGTTTCTGGGTAGCCGTGTAGCATCCGGTCCGCAAACATCCTCTCTCTGCTCCCGGGGAACTCAGAGGCCCCTCACCACACGCCCTGAGGACACGAGGAAATGAGGGATTCATGAGAAATGCCCACTTCATGGGCTAGAACCAACCTCCATAGGTGCCCAGAGGGACTGTCAACACATCCACAGGGCACTGTGGGGCTCAATGACACAATGAGTTTATAAATGTGAACTTGCCACTGGGGCCCATTGTTGGTAGAGAGCTTTGTGGTGTTTCCCCAGAGCGCTGGGTACCAGCAAGCGCTGGGTACAGCTATGCGGCAGCCCTGACGGACCCGTGGGCACTGCCAACCAAGTCACGCCCGATCCAGGTGCCACTGACCCTCCTTTGAACCCTTCCCACTTTTTTTCATTGAATTGTTAAGGAGGCACACACTGGATTCCTCCTCTTCTCTGCTGGATGATCCAGAAGAGATACTATGTTCTAAAGGCTTTCTTGTTCTTACTACCCAGGAAGGAAGGGACGCGCCGAGGGCTTTTCCGTAGGGGAGCATCACAGGTAAAGAAAAGGAAAGATTCTATAAAAATAGAAAAGAAAGGTTTGTCCTGGCTGGAATGGCTCAGTTAGTTGGAGCATCGTCCTAGACACTGAAAGGTTGCAAGTTCGATCCCCAGTCAGGGCACATACCTAGGTCACGGGTTCAAACCCCAGTTGGGGCATGTACGGGAAGCAACTGTTCAATGTTTCTCTCTCACCTCTCTCTCTCTCTATAAAAAGCAATAAAAACACCTCACACCTGCCAGAATGGCTGCCGTCAACAAATCATCAAACAACAAGTGCTGGCGAGGGTGTGGAGAAAAGGGGACTCTAGTACACTGCTGGTGGGAATGCAGACTGGTGCAGCCACAATGGAGAACAGTATGGTGTTACCTCAAAAATTTAAAAATTGATCTGCCATTTGACCCAGTGATCCCACTTCTAGAAATATATCCTAAGAAGCCTGAAACACCAATCAGAAAGAATATATGTACCTCTAGGTTCATAGTAGCACTATTTACAATTGCTAAGATCTGGAAACAGCCCAAGTGTCCATCAATAGATGAGTGGATAAAAAAGCTGTGGTACATATACACAATGGAATACTATGCAGCTGTAAGAAAGAAAGATCTCTTATCCTTTGAGTGACATGGAGGGACCTGGAGAGAATTATGTTAAATGAAATAAGCCAATCAGAGAAAGACAAATACCACATGATCTCACTTATTTGTGGAATATAATGAACAAAATAAGCTGATGAACAAAATAGACCCAGAGTCATAGAAAGGAGTATGGTTCAGGCTGACAAACCTTGGAGGGGAGTGGAGGGGGAGGGATGATATAAACCAAAAAACGTATATGCATGTATGCATAACCAATGGACATAGACAACAATGCTGGAGGGGGGAGCGGGATGGGGAGGAGGGGGTCTAGGGGAGAAAAAGGAGAAACATCTGTAACAAAAATAAATTAATAAAAGTTGGGGGGGAAGCAATAAAAACATATCCTCGGGTGAGGATTAAGTACATAAGTAAATAAATAAGTAATAAAAGAAAAGTTCAGTTATGGCCGGTGACCTTGCGGAGGGCACGGCTCTCTGGTGTCCGGTACTTCGGCTTGCTCTGTGTGCACATCAGGTCTGCAAGTAGAACGCAGCGGCGAGAGGCTGCTGTGAGGTCTGTCCCTTCTCTGACGAGCTGCCAACGCAGTAAGAAGGCCTGGTGGGCCAACTGGGCTGGGAAAAGTTGCCAGAACTCAAAGGCTGGTGCCTGGGAGAAGTCAGTAGACTGTACAGGGCTGGCCTTGCCTTTCTGAAGCCAGTTCAAGGTGGCCGGCCCCTCTACCCACACGATTTGAGTGGGCACGCCAAATGAGGGGACACCGCGGTCGAACAGGGAATGTTCCGTGCAAATCAAGGGTTTGGAGCGGGGTTTGTGGAAAGAGAGTCTTGGAGAAAAATGCTGGGGTGGCTGTAGACAGGCGGGCCATTCATCAGGGCCACCTCCTCCCTCGATCGTGCAGACCAGTTCTCAGCACCCTCGATGGGCTCAGAGGCAGCAGCTGATACGAGGTCCCAGATGCACACACAGACACAGGTGCACACACACACACACACGCATGCACATGCACGCACACACACGCATGCACACATGAAGGTCCACAGCCCCATCTCCTTGGCCTGGGATGTTTCACACGGAGCTGGGTGTTACCCATGGGAACAAGTTTCTCCGAGGCCACAGGAGGTTGAAACTCCTGCCCCAGTGACAGCGTCACATCTCCCAGACACTGGCTCCCTTGGGAATGTGTAAGCGGCCCCTCCAGAGCGATGAGCCACTGCTGGGGTGATTCATAAACTCGCTCTCAGCCAGGTCTCCCATGGATTAGCGGTTTCTGCCCATTACTCAGTCTCCTCCCTGTGCCCATCCCCGCGGCCGATCCAGCTGGCGGCTGCCCCTGCGTGGAGATGGGTGTTGGCCTACAGCAGCCAGCACCCTGCTCCTGCCCCCTCTCCTCCATCGTCCCAAGCACACACAGTGGGTCCTCGGACGGGCAGGGAGTGGGAGCAGAGATGGGGGACACAGTAGGCGGGGAGAAAAAGGCAAGAAAAAAAGGTTCCCTCGGTTGAAAAATTCGAAGCTGAGCCCTGGGGTCACCAGCGACATTGCATTCAGCTCCCCCTTCTCTACTAGAGCCCCAGGCGCTGCTTCTTCTGGGACTGGTGATTCTGCACATTCGAGGGTCCTGGCTGCCGTAAGCCCTTCCAGAACGAGGTGGAATGAGGCAGAGTATAGATGGAGAAATACACAGGACAGGTGAAATCACACGAGCTCCCGGAGCCATGGACCCCACTTGTGCAAAGGAGGGGGGACGGGAGGTGGGGATGTGCTGTGTGTCCCCCTGCTTGCCTTCCCCTCCCGGCCACACCCACTGGGACTGGCCCATTCAACAATATGGGGGGGAGGGGTTCATCCCTTAGGTGAACACGTGGCCTTTACACACACCTGCAATCCGCTGTCCTGAAACTCAGTTTGTTTCTGAAAAAATGGCGTGAACATCACTGTAGGATTTCCAGAACTCGGACCCAGTTTCCCCTTCTCTTATTTTAAAATAGCAAAGCCTTATCTGCTTTTCTGATTGTCAGTGGGCTCTATTCCAATCAGCACACGCCCTGGAATTTTTGTTCTGGGTGCCCACACCCACCCTCCCTGGTTAATAATCAGTCATCTAGAACCAGGATGGCAAACCTTCTGGAAAGGGCCAGATGGTCAACATCTTCAACTCTGTGGGCCGTCGGGTCGCATCGAAACTAGCCAGCTCTGCCTTGGCCGCGTGGAAGCCACCGGCAGGCAATCTGGGAACAGGTGGGCTTGGCTAGGTTCCGATAAAACTTTATTCGCGGCCACCGAGATGTCAATTCCACATCATTTTAAATAAGCGTTCGGTGTGATAGTGATTCTCAGCTCACAAACTGTACAAAAACAGGCAGCGAGTTCGCTCTGGCCCGAGGGCCACAGTTAGCCAACCCGGGTCTGAAATCAAATACTTAAAAGGAAACCCTCCGCCAGGTCTTTGTTTTGAAAGAAATACTAACATTTACAGAGCACGTACTGCGTGCAAGGACTCAGCGTGGAAGACATCGTTTTGTTCTCGCCCGTATTCGCGTGCAAGGCAGGTAAAGGTCACCCCTGTTTTTGTAGACGGGGAAACTGAGGCCGGCGAGCACACACTCCGTGCCCCAAGTTCACGGAGCGAGGATCTGAACCCACGAAACCTGACCCCAGACAGAGACGCATGTTAGGCGTCCCGAAATAACAGACTATACGAAGGAGGTGATCGGAAGGAGGTTTGACAAGCCTCCGGTCTGGTACGATTTGTTCCGAAAAACCACACGTCAGGGCCACCATGCGGAGGGACAGCCATCTCCTTCCTGCACCATTCCCTCCCAAACATTCTCCCAGGTGAGACAGCTTGAAGGGACGCCAGGAGCAGTCAGCACTGGGGTGAGGGAGGGGGCGATGCATCACACAAAGTGCCCCCCCTGTGGTGGGTCAGAGAAGTACAGTGACAGTGCAGACTGCAGGGGCCTGAGCCTCGCTTGGCTCACTGGTTTCAGCTTCGGCTGCTGAATCAGCTCCCTGCTCCCTGACGTGCTCCCCCAGGACACCCAGAAACAGGGCTCTGCCTCATGCACAACCCCCCCTCCCCCGAGAGGCCTCTGCCCCCAGCTTCTCTGATCTCCCAAACCTTCCCTGTTGCCGTCTTTCCCCAGCCCAGCCCGCCCCACCGCCAGCCTCCACCTTCCAGCCAGCCTGCAAAAGGCCCTCAGTGCTGAACTCCTGCCGCCACCCAGACAGAATTCCACTCAAAACCAGGGGGAGGGGGTGCCCGGGGAAGAGAGCTGGGTGGCTGCTTTCAGTTCCTTCAGGCCCACTGCCGGATTTCTTTCCATCTCAGGCACCAGGGTACATCTGGTAGAAGAGCACTCCTTGGCTGCCTCTGGGCCACCACACCCGGCGGAAAGCCACGGATCCTGGATCTCAACCGACCAAAGCGAGAGAGAGCCGTCTGCTGGAGCGGGGCTCTGCCCTGCAGACACGCACGCGTGTTTCCTCATCCCCGGGACTTCAGGAACAGGAGGCCCGACCCACCTCGGGCTCCGTGAGGCCATCGGGCAGGAGGCAAGCTTCTCATTATGTCAAACACGTGGCTCCTTCCCCTTTCTCTGCATCCTGCTAGCAACTTTGTATCCGGTTTGGGAATTCCAGGAACATCTGCGATTGTCTTTGGCCCAACCACACATGTGCAAGCCCAGCGGCTCGATCGTGTCCCTGCCTGCCGGTGCCCTGTCATTAGCCGTGAACTGGGCAGAGAAACCTATAAAACCTGGGCCTGCGACCACACCTGCAGGATTCCTCCTCCCTGCCTCATCCCACTCCGACCAGAGGCACAAAGACTGAGTCGACTCTCCTGCGGCGAGGAGCTGCGGTGAGGAGGGCTTGTTTGAACAGCCGAAGTCCTCTGGCCAAACAGACGACGCATTTTTAACAGTCTCTCCCCGGCCTCCCCTTTCATGTTGGCTTTTGTACGGCAAGGTCAAGGGAGGCCGGGTGGAAAAAAGTGAGGTGCAGCCGAGGTCAAGCCTCTCCGAAGAGGCTCTAGCTGCTTAGTTCTATTTCGGGCAGCCCCGGTGGCCTCTGGGCGGATCGGAAAGTGGCTCTTTGGGATCTAAGCACCCAAAACGCCAGAAAGTCATCCCAGGGGGCCAACCACCGCTTCTCCACTCTCTGAGCCTCAATCTATAAAATGGGGTAAAAGCAGTGCCTACTATATTGGTCAATGAACTAACCTAAGCGATGGGATACACTTAGAAGACTGCGTGGCTCACTGTCCGAACTCGACCAGTGGTTACGAACATTCGCCAGTATTATCAGTCCTCCTTCCTGTTATAAAACCATCCTTCCTCTGCCACCCTGCGTACCCCTAAATCCACCTGTGTCCCCCACGGCTCCTCAGCCTCCAGCCCCCTTATCACTGCTGTGTTCTCCAGGGTCCGTCCTCACCCTCTCATCTCCTTCCTCTCTCAGCTCTCCCACTGTGGGCCCACCCCAAGGCTGCATCTTTCCCGGGAGTGGAGGAACACCCCAGGGCCCCCAGGGTCAGAGGCACAGGGAATCTGACAGTCCCTGGGCCCCACCCCACCCTCTGCTCCACACCTTTGAATCTCTGTTCAACGCTCTCCTCCCGCCAGTCGTCATTTGCTCGGCTCCAAAAGGAACTAGACTCCGGGCAGGGTTGATCCCTAGAATCTGGTGTTATCTGATGCAGAGAGGAAACCCAATAAATGCTGTCTAAATAAATAAAGCACCACCTCCGGCCTCTCATCCTAACTCCAAATCCCCGTCTCCAGCAGGCAAGCAATTCCAGAAACTCATCGTAGCCCCTCCTAGTTCTCTATCTCCACGTATGCATTACCCCCAGATCTTAGCACGGGGGACACCCAATACATGCAAGTGAAATGATTCGGGAAAGCACGAGGACGCGCCTAGCTTGGGCTTCCATTTCTGACGTCATCTTGGGTGCATCCCTCTCTTTCCTGTGGAAGCATTCAGGCCCCAGGTGGCCGACCTCACCTCCCTGACGTGGTCTGTTTCTTTGCCCCCCGCCCCCTTCTTTACTGCTGCCCAGGCTCTGGCGCAGACCCTTGTTGCTGGCCCCTTGCTCGCCTGCCACCTTTCTCTTCCTATCTTGCTGCCGGGGGTCAGGCCAAGTCAATCCCCAGCTCAAAAGCCTTCCAAGTTCCGTAAACTCCCAGGCCTGGCTGTTGAAATCCTCCCTCTTTTTTTTTTTTTTTTATCCTCACCCAAGGACATTTTTGCATTTATCTTCAGATAGAGTGGGAGGGACAGAGGGAGGAAGAGAGAGAGAGAAACATTGACGTGAGAGAGACACATCGACTGGTTGCCACCTGCACGACCCCAACCAGGGCGGGGACAAACCACAATCGAGGTACGTGCCCTTAGCGGGAACCGAACCCGGGCTCTCTGGTCCACGGGCTGACACTCTAACCGCTGAGCCAAACTAGCCAGGGCTGCTACCTCTTTCTGAGCCACCCACCATGGGAACCCCATGTCCTCCACTCCCCTCCTGCAGCCCCACCTAACTCCCGGCCAGTCCTGGGCAGCCCTGCTCAGACCCACCTCTGGCCTTGGGCACAGCATGCTTCCACCGGAAACAGCCACCTGTCCTCACCCTCTCCAGCTCTGCCGAAAAGCCAGCGACGCTCCCCGACAACTTCCTCAATCTCCCCCAGACACTCCCGCCTGCCCCGTGCTTCCTCCGAGGCTGGCGGATCACTGACCTAGAGCTCCAAGTTCTACTCGGGGTTACACTGGTCTGCCAACCCCTTGAAAACAGGGACCAGAGCTTACGCCTCTGGGCTTGGAAGAAACACTGCACAGAGCAGCCACTCATCTGCTACGAGTCTGTCTACAGCATGAGGACGTATACATATGCTGGTATTTTTCTCACGCGGTGACCAGTGGACGAAGCTCTAGAAAATTCCCCAGTGGCCACCTGGCAGGCAGCAAGGTTCACACCTGCTCACACCAGCTAGGACTCACACCTCCAGCGGGAACAGTGATAACCCCAGGCCTGCCTTTCCGGACTCCCCAACCCCGTCCGCGGCCACACTCGGCCACCGTTCCTGGTCCACGGTTTCAGTTACCCGTGGTCAACTGCAGTCCAAAATTCGTAAACGGAAAATTCCAGAAATAAACAATTCGTAAGTTTTTCTATCGGGAGCCGTTCTGAGCGGCCTGATGAAATTCTGCACCATCCCGCTTCGTCCTGCTTGGCCCGTGAATCATCCCTCTGCCCGTCAACTCCACGCTGTAGACACTGCCTGCCCGCTAGTCACTAGGTGGCCATTTCGGTCATCAGAGGGACTGTTTCGGTATCGCAGCACCCGTGTGGAAGTCACCCTTATTTTACTGAAAAGTGGCCCAAAGCGCAAGCGCAGGAATGCTCGCAATTGGGATACGCCGAAGAGAAGCCTGAAAGTACTTCTTTAAGTGAAAAGGTGAGCCCACTACAATAAGATGTTCTGAGAGAGACAGAGGCCACATTCACCAACTTTTATTCCCGTATATTGTGGTCGTTGTTCTATTTTATTATTCCTTATTGTTCATCCCTTACCGCGCCTCGTGTATGAATTGAGCTTGGTCATAGGTAGGGATGTGTAGGAGAACACAGCATAGACAGGGTTCAGTACTATTGTGGTGTCAGACATCCCCTGGGGGCCTTGGAACGTATCCCGGGGGATAAAGGGGACCACGTCATTCAACCTTCATGTAAGATTCTGTTTACACAAAGGGATAAGTGGCTACAATCTTTCTCTCTCTCTCTTTTTTTTTTTTTTTTACTGATTTTGAGAGAGAACAAGAGAGGGGGAGAAACATCGATCTGTTGTTCCACTTACTCATTCATTCACTGGTTGTTTCTTGTGTGTGCCCTGACTGGGCACTGAACCTGTAACCTTGGCATATCAAGACGACACTCTAACCAACTGAGCAACCCGGCCAGAGAGATTACAATCTCTTTTAACTAATAATATATTCCAACCAATTCACCTTCAACATGGGAAGAGTGAGGCCCGGAGAGGGCAGGTGTTTTGTCCAGAGTCACACAGCTGCTTTGCAGATCATGTGAAATCGCCTCGTTGTCCGAAGTTGTGTTTTATGCCGGAAGCTCGGGATCTCAGACCTAGCTTCTCTCTGTCCTGTGAACTGATCTTTCAACCAGAGCGATCTACCTCCAAACTGGCCAATGCACCTGCACCTGCCAAGTCAGTCCATGGCCCAGAGAGGGGTCCTGCAGCTCGCCGAAGAGAAGAACGTGCACACACCCTGGCGTCACCCCGATTCCATGCATGGCACCCTCATTCACCTCATTTCTCTCAATGGGCAATTCACGGCTCCCCCTAAGGCAGAGGGGTCTCCAGCTCGGTCGTCTTCAGGGACCAGGCAGAGGGCAGAACTGAGTGAAGCTGGCTGGAGCCAAGAATGAATTAGGAGGTGAGAGGAACTGTGACAGACCCCAGGGAGGGCCACTGTGCAGCACCCAGAGTCTGCAGCCCAGGAGGAACATTGGCTCAACCCCCAACCATCTCGTTTTCGAGTAAAGCTGGGTATCCAGAATTTCACACGAAATGCCCACAATTTAAATATGGGCAACTAGCCAGGCTGTTGTGTCTCAGTGGTTGAGTGTCGACCCATGCACCAAGAGGTCGCCGGTTTGATTCCCGGTCAGGGCACCTGCCCAGGTTGTGGGCCCGATCCCCAGTGGGGGGCATGCAGGAGGCGGCCAATCGATGTTCTCTCTCATCGATGTTTCTCTCTCTCTCTCCCCCTCTCCCTCTCCCTTCCCCTCTCTCTAAAATCAATAAAGAAAAAAAAATTTAAATATGGGCCACTAACTCCAGCCATTTTAGCAAACGGTGTTAGTAAGAGATAAACACATACTCATCCCTGGGCCTCTGGGGCCCTTGGTTGGTGAATTCACCTCTTAGGGATGCCTCTCTGGCTGAAAGATCAGTTCACAGGACAAAGAGAAGCTAGGTCTGAGACCTTGAGCTTATCGATGAACTTTGGGCCTGAAAGAAGCTTCCCGGTGTAAAACACGAGGCGATTTTGAATGACCTACAGACAGCCCATGCTTCGTGGCCATCATGCCCACGCAGGGGCTCGGGGTGCCGGGCGTTCTGGGGGAACACAGCAGAAAATAACCAGCCACATTTTTCTAATAAAACTCCTAAAATGCTCTCCTTAAGTAACTGGTTCTGACTTTAGCAGAATAACGACAACAATAAATCAGAGAGAGGAGCTCCAGCAGCTTCCAGCTCGAGGCTGTTCGCTTGCGGAACATCCCTGAATTCAGACAGACGTAAGTAGGAGAAATGACCCTCGTTATCAGGGCCAGCCCATCTCCCACTTCCCTCCGCATCCCGTCTATAAAACAACTTGATTTACGGAGACCGGGAGGGACCTCTCGCTTCCCCTCTGCAGAATTTATTCCTCTTTAATGGGCTGCCATGCCTCCCCTTCCCTCTAATCTCTTCCTCTCCTGTTTGCTCACCCTCCCCTGCTCCTCTCTCCCCTTCTCTAAGGGACAGTCAGTGTGTCAAGGTGGCGACATGCTACTGGCCGGAAAAAGTGGTTCAAAGACGAAAGGAACGGGCGACATTGGCCAAAGGGGAGGACGTGGCCTCAGACCGCAGGGGCTGGACGGGCAGGTGTGGTTTTCCTGGGCTCTCACCTGGCTTTTTTGGGGGAGAGGAGCTCAATAAGGCACGTGATTCCTCCTTCAGTGAAAAATCAGAATGCAGCGGACAGGGGTGGCAGGGAGACTCTACCCTCTCGGGGGTAACCCACATGATTTATGCTCCTTGCGCACAGCTCGGGGACTAATGGGGAACAGGCTCTGTAATTAGACAACCAAGGCAATTACTCCAAACTCTTACCCTTTCTCGCTCCCACCCAACGCTTGTCTTTTCCAATAAGCGGCGGCTGTGAACCGCGGAGGCCAGAGGTTAGAAAGAGAGGAGGGGTCTGAGAAGTTACCTCCCTGCTGATGTAGGTAGGTTCCTGCTTTGGACTACAGAAAGGTCTCTTCTGGGGGAAAGTAACAAAAAACAAACAAAAAAAAATCCCTTGGTACGAGTAATAAAAGACACTTGTCCGCCATGCTTTCTCATGCTCCTTCACGGACATCGCTCATTGATCTTTGCGACAACTCGGCTGGGTCAGTGTCACTCTGCTTTATGAACAGGGAACTGGAGGCCCAGAGAGGTCAGACGACTTGCCCCGGGTCACACAGCCAGGTGGGGACAGACCTTCGGAGCCCGGCCCACGCCTAGAATGATTCCTAATTACGTATACCTGATAAAGTTGTTTGGGGCAGGCAAAAAAAAAAAAAACTAAAAAGAAGGGAGAACAATGCAAATGTTCGTGGTGAAAGCTAAGGACCCAGAGGTCAGGTGGAAGTCTGGAAAGCCATCTCAGGGAACACGGGGCAGAAACAGCCGAGCCGTATCCTGAGAAGTCACATTCTTCTTGCTCAGCAGCAGAAGAGGCTTTCTCCCCCCTCCTCCTCAGAATTGTGTTCTCTCTCTTCCCTTCAGGCCCCAAATGCCTTTTAATCTTCCCAACAGCTCCACAGGGAGAGGCGTGGGGCAGGAGACTGTCAGGAGTGACGGACTCCAGACCACCCATAACTTCATCACAACGGTTCTGCACAAGCTCCCCGGGGGCCACGAAACCCGATGGCTCCCCTGGGGGGCCGGGGGGCTTCTCCGGGTGGGGCCCAAGCGAAGTCAAGGCTGTGTTGTGGTCTCAGGCTCCAAGCCCCCAGATGCTCAGAAAGAAAGGTGTCCATGGACACAGTCCTTATACTTCCACACTTGAACCCCGGATATACCCACCCCGGTAGACAGACACCTGGGGCCGTTTGACGGACTCAACTGGGAGTGAAATGCATGTTTCTGAACAGTGTAGGTCTGCGCCAGCTGTGAGTCACACACACCCGGTGATGGTCTGCAGGAAGACAGAGTCCAGACCAGGCTCCACCCACCCTGAGCAAAGGACGCCAAGCAAACCTCCTTAGGCTTGGTAGACCAGTAGGCTGTTCTTTCCTGTTTCTTTCTTCTCTTTGCCTACGGAGACCTCCATACAGATGTTGCTAACTGACTCGGACCCCACTAAGAGCAAGGGGAATTTGGAGTGTCCTTCGCCTAATCTGTGCAAAGCAGCTTTCCCTTCAACACCAGGAAAGGCTGGTTCGTCACTCAAGGAACAGGTTCTGACGTGGATTTTGCCAGGGCTCTGCCCATCGGAGGGCGGAGAATGAAATGGGACCCTTACAGAAAAGCACATGCCTTCCCTTAAAATGTGAGAAAGCTGTGACGTCTAGGTGGCCACTGAGCTCCCATCCCCTCCCTCCCTCCCTCTGGGCCCCCACCCACTCCCTCAGGCACGCCTGCAAAGCCTTGAGGGTGTTGACTGAGAAGCAAGGTAGTAACTTAATCTTGGGTCTGTCTGAGTAGAGCAGACCCCTCCCAGAGGCTTCTCCAAGTTAAAAGAGGGTTCTTTTTGAGGGGGGAAGAAAAATCTTTAAAATTCAAAGGAAGGGTGCTCTCACGCAAGGATTCTCAACCTCCGCACTACTGACTTGTTAGATTGGATCATTCTTTTTTTTTAACCCTCACCCGAGGATATTTTTCCATTTATCTTCAGACAGAGCGGGAGGGAGGGAGAGAGGAAGAGAGAGAGAGAGAGAGAAACATCGCTATGAGAGAGACACACATTGATTCGTTGCCTCCCGCACAACCCCAACCAGGGACGAACCGCAACTGAGGTACGTGGCCTTAGCCAGAATTGAACCCGGAACTCTGTGATCCGAGGGCCAACACTCTAACCACTGAGCCAAACCGGCCAGGGCAGGTTGGATCATTCTTTACTGAGGGAGGCTGTCTTTCCCATTGGGGATGTTTAGCAGCATCCCTGGGCTCTACCCACTAGATGCTGGTAGCGCCTCTCTCCTTGCTACATTGTAGCAATCAAGAATGTCTCCAGACGTCGCCAACCGTCCCCTGTGGGGTGATCGCCCCTGGCTGAAATCACAGATCTGTTGGTTGATGTGGGGGCAGAGTGAAGAATGGGGGGGACGCATTTCTGGAGCCCTATCAAAGCATACCTCCTCGGCAGGCTTACCTGTGAACTCTGATCACTGGGCGTTTCGGAAACCTCAAGGGGATGCCATCAGAGAGAATGAAACGGCCTTCTCCGTCAGAAGAAAAAGCCACAAAATCGTGGCAGTGAGAATAAAACTCGAGCCTTCAGAGGCACCGAGGGCCCGTTGAAAGCCTCTGCCTCCTCCAGGAGCCCATTCGCCTCTTTCTTTGGCTTCGGCTCCTTCATCATTACCCACCTCCCAGGGATACGCCTTCTGACGTTTCTTATTAGTACAGGAGAAAAAGGGACCGGGAAAGGGCTAAGTCGGTTTTTATTTACCTGGGCAGGTGTGAGTTTGGCCCCTGAAGTCATCCTGGGAGCTGGAGTCAGGCTAGGACCCTGATTAAGATGCTGAGAACATAGCAGAGGGCCGAGGGGTGGGGCGGGCTCCTGGTTCACTGAGAAAAGGCAGCCTCACTGGCATAAGGCAGTGGAACGCGGGGCCCTTTTCTGTGTGCTCATTCGCTTGAAACAAAAGCGAACAGAGTGGACCACAAAGGGGTCGGGGGAGGGGAGTGCGGCAGCCAATGGGTTCCCGGGGAACAGACGGGGTTTGGGGGCAACGGGAGGCGGCGGGGTGAAGGGATGTATAAAGGCAGAAAGGGAGGGGCATCCATGGATGAAATCTGTCCACAGGAGTCCTCAAGTTCATTTTTTTTTTTTTTTATCCTCACCCGAGGACATTTTTCCACTTTTCTTTGTTCAGATAGAGTGGGAGGGAGAGAGAGGAAGAGAGAGAGAGAGAGAGAAACATCGACGCGAGAGGGACACATCGAGTGGCTGCCTCCTGAACGACCCACCAGGGGCCGGGGACAAACTGCAACCGAGGTACGCGCCCCCAGCGGGAACCGAACCGGGTCTCTCTGGACCGCAGGCCGACGCTCTAACCGCTGAGCCAAACCGGCCAGGGCCTCAAGTTCATTTTTTATCCTTGTTTACGAGGAATCGCTTATTCCCCGAACTCAATCACCTAAACTTCCTCTCCAGACCCGCACAGTCTGCAAGGAAGCTGCCGGTCAGTGAGCGCTGGGCTGTGACCAGTCCGAATGGAGGTGCTTGTGAATGTCAAATACACACCCGATCTCCCAGACAGGACGTGAAACGAGGCAGAATATCTCACCTAATTCTTTAATATCGATTGCATGTTGAAATGAGATGGGGGACATACTGGGTTATGTAAAATAGATTATAAAATTGAGTTCACCTGGGTCCTTGGTCCTCTTCGAAACGTGGTTACTGGACAGTTTATAACTGCCTATGTGGCTTGTGCTTTGTTTCCAGGAGAGGGTACTGCTCCGGGCGAACAGTTCTCAGTGGCTACTCTCTCCCTCCTCGCCCGCCTCCTCCCCTTCCTTACAGATACACCTCAGTTTATCTGACCCTTTTATTTATTTATTATTTATTTATTTATTTTACTCCTCACCTGAGGATATTTTTCTATTTTATCTTCAGATACAGTGGGAGGGAGGGAGAGAGGGAGAGAGGAAGAGACATCAATGTGATAGAGACACATTGACTGGTTGCCTCCTGCACGACCCCTACCAGGGCCGGAGATGAACTGCAACCAAGGTATGTGCTCTTGACCGGAATCGAACCCACGACTCATTGGTCCATGGGCAGATGCTCTAACCACTGAGCGAAACCAGCCAGGGCTATTTATTTTTTTAAATATGTTTTTATTGATATTTTAGAGAGAGAGATAGAAACATCGATGTGAAAGATAGGGGATCAAGCCTGCAACCCCAGGCATGTGCCCTGACCAGGAATTGAACCAGGACCTCTCAGTCCATGGGTTGACCCAGTTGCTCAATCCACTGAGCCACAATGGCCGGGCTATCTGACCCTTTTATTTACTTATTTTTCATCCTTACCCGAGGATATTTTTCTGTTTATCATCAGATAGAGTGGGAGGAAGGGAGGGAGGGAGGGAGGGAGAGAGAGAGAGAGAGAAACCTCGATGTGAGAGAGACACATTGACTGGTTGCCTCCTGCATGACCCGACCAGGGCGGGGGACAAACCACAACCGAGGTACATGCCCTTGACTGGAATCGAAGCCGCGACTCACTGGTCCACAGGCCGACACGCTAACCACTGAGCCAAACCGGCCAGGGCTATCTGACCCTTTTAAAGAGCATATCAATCTTCGTTCATTTGCCAAAAACACTCAAGGTACCTTCTGCACAGAAAGCACCATGCTGGTCTCTGTGGGGACCCCGAAATGGATCAGACTCTTGGATACGAGGCTCAGGTTCTGAGGGACCTGAATGGCCCCTTAAAAGTGGTGAGGTCAAGAGAGCTGGCCCCAGGAGATCCACCAACACAGACACGGCCAGCGCCCTCCCGGCGCCCTCCCAGTCTGGCCATCAGCTTGGACGGGGTCCATCTGAGCAGCTGGGGAGCTTGGTTTTCACCTTCCACATAGACGTGGATTTTCTGGCTCTGCTCATCTTCCTGGTGACACTAACCCGGCCACCTGTTGTCCCTCTATAGATCACAGCTTCCTTTTTTCCCTTCCCTGGATAACACGAGAAGAACCTGCGCTGAGGAGAAGCCGTGGTAACTCCTGACACCCAAGCCCACCCCTTCCCTGGCTGAGGGCTTCGGTTCGTCCGGTCAGGGCCGGTCCCCAGAGAGGGCACGGGCGATGTTTGAGAAGGGGCGTTCATCGCCCCAACCTGCCACGTGAACTTGGAGCACTAATCTTCATCCCGAAAGTCAAGTTAAGGATACCAGTGATCAATCAGTACCATGACTAGAACGGGGTTCCCAACGGAGAGCAATTCTGACCCTTTCGGGGGACATTTGGCAACATCTGGAGACGTTTTCAGTGTGCAGAACTGGGGAGGGCACACGACGGCGTGAAGTGTGTCGAGGCCAAGGGATGCAGCCCCCCTCAGTGAGAATCCTCCAGCCCACAGCGTCAACAGTCCCGAGGCTGAGACACTTTAGGACGCGGGGGAGACCAGCACGTCCCCCCCACCGCCGCAGCCAAGCCAGTGTTCGCGCTCATCTCTGGCATCGAGAGCATCCATCCATCGTCCCTCCACAACACCTTCCAACAAACAGGCCTGGGAGTGGGTCCAGGAAAAGCTGAAGGATCAGGGCACGATGAACAACGGGGAGAAGAAAAACAGTACCAACACGATTAAATAAATTAGCCCCGCTAATTACCAAGTGTCTAACCTAGCACCTGGAGCAACAGCTGACGTTGCACAGAATGGAGCAAACATCATCCCCAACTCAGGCAGCCTCTGGGCACGCGGACCGGCTCCTCCCTGCCTTCCTCTGGCAAGGACTCCGCGAAGCTTAAAAGACGAAGCAATAAATTCTCAGAGCAGAGTGGCCGCCCTCTGGAGGTGGCTTCCACGCCACAGACGCCCCTGGAGCACCTGCGCACCCCACCGAGGACATTCCCTGAGGAGACCACTGCTCAGGGCGCTAAAATCTCCTCTTAGGCGGAGGTCCCGGCTTCCCAAGCTGCTGACTTTGGCAACTTACCCAGTCCCCTGCCTCCATGAGTAGCATCCCCCTTACGATGGTGCAGTGTCCAAACAGAAAGCTGTGGCCCCATCTCCCAACCTCTGTTTTACCTGCTTTTCGACTCTGCTCCCCTGGGTCTAACAGTATGTTTTCAATTTCTCAATCTGGAAGCCTGGCTATTCGTTCTCCAAGGCACTCCCACGAAGACCCACAGCCCTGCATCCCACAGCTGTGATCCCCCCCTCCACCCCGAGAAGCAAAGTCTAGCTAGAGGCCTGCTAAGCTGGGTAGACTCACCAGGCCAGCCGGGGCTCGGCGTCCCAGCAATGCAGTAGCCAGACACGGCCATATGGCTCATGGCGCAGTGCCCGGGCTGCTTCCGCCCATCGCCGCTGCCGGGCACCCACATCACGGGGCTGCACGGAGGGGCC
Source organism: Tadarida brasiliensis (assembly GCA_030848825.1). Lineage (NCBI taxonomy): Eukaryota > Metazoa > Chordata > Mammalia > Chiroptera > Molossidae > Tadarida > Tadarida brasiliensis. The sequence goes on from CM061273.1 coordinate 60,042,275, forward strand.
CAGGGCTCTGCTCAGGGCCACATCTCACTTTTCTTTACAACTTGCTATTAAAGTGATTTTACCCAAATGGCACACTTTACTGATTGGAATGGTGACCCCCAAATGATACATCCACATCCCAATCTTCAGAATTCATGAATATGGGTGGGGAGAGGGTCTTTGCAGATGGAATGAAATGGGGAATCTCAAGATGAATGCATCCTGGATTATCCAGGTAGGTGCTGAATTTAATGACAGGTGTTCTTACGAGGGACAGAAGAGGATGAGACAGACACGCAGGGCGAAGGCCATGGGAAGACGAAGGCAGAGACTGGGGTGATGCGGCCACAAGTCAGGGGATGTCGGGAGCCCCCCAAAGCTGGACATGGCCCGGGAGAATGACTCTGTCGAGCCTTCAGAGAGAACATACGGTCTGGGACTTCTGGCTCCTTTTGCTTTGGCCAGTTGGGGACAATGTGTTTCGGCAGCTCCAGGACACGAATGCACACAGTCAACCCCAGTCCTCGTCAGCCAGGCTGCCCGTGTGCACAGTCGTGTAGCATCGGATATGGAGCTCTGGGCTCGGCTGCGTGTTCACCCCGTCACGCCTTTCCTGGACGTCTGCTCGGCCCAGACGTCATGTCCTCGCAGGCTTTTCCGTCACAACTCCATCAAAAACAGTCCTTAACCCAGACAGCGTGACGCTAAGTGAAGTAAGTCCGTCAGAGAGAGGCAAGTGCCCTGTGTGGAATCTACAGAACAAAATAAAGGAACAGACACAGACAGACACAGACTCACAGACACAGAGCACAGACGGATGTTTCCAGAGGGGAGGGGTTGGGAGACCGACTGAAAAAGGTGAAGGGATGGAGAAGGACAGACTGGTAGTTACAGAACGGTCACAGGGATGTCAAGTACAGCCCAGGGAATAGAGTCAATAATATTGTCATACCTAGGTATGGTGGCAGGTGGGCACTGGAAATGTCAGGGGGAACCCTTGCAAAGCAGGTGACTAACTACCCACTGGGCTGTGCACCTGAAACTAATACAAAATAACACGGAATGTAAAGTGTCATTGAAAAATAAAATTTTAAAAAGAATTTAAAGACATGGTCCTTAACCCCCACACATCCCTCTGAAGCGTCTTGCCCTGTTTCCTTTCCCTCCTCACCCCTTATCACTCCTGGCATTATAGATTTATCTGTATGCTTGGATTATCTGTCTCCCTCCTCTGAACACGTGTTTCCTAAGGGCAGGGGCTAGCCCTGCTTATTATTGGCTAAAACTCCAGCAAGGAGAATGCCTAGCACATAGCAGGTTCTTAAAAATATTTGATTGGCTGAATAAAGTCATAGTCCTGACCTCCAAAAGCAGAAAACATCTAGAACACTGTCCTCTGGTTTAATTCCAGAGCATTTTTGCAAATAAAAACGTCTTCCTATACCCTTCCTTTGGGGTACCAAGGACTTTTGTGCATATCTCACTGGCTCTATGGGTTACAAGTGCATCATACTTTGGGAAAAAATGGGAATTTTCTCTGAAGGGAAATTCCTGGGCTCCTGGTGGCTAAAACCCGCTGCCTAAAATGCCCCTAAATTTTAACAAGTGACCGGTTTTTGGCATCTCCCACGTCTAGCACTTTCTTTAAGAAACACAAGTCGAGACGCGCCACGAGGGATGACTGGGGGAACGGACGGCCCCCCGACAAGCAGAGGTCATGCTGACGACCAGACCAGGGGCCCCTGGGCTGCTGGCGGGTCCAATCAGATGGCTGACACCAAGGCTGACAGTGTCTCTGCACGCCTGACACCATTCATGACACGGAGGTCACAAAGCGCAGACCCAGCCGGACCTTCCCTTCAGGCACTCTCTGCCCAGGCACCCTCTGAGGAGAGGACCCAGCCTGGCACGCTGCCCCCTCCTCACTCCGGTCCAGACTACAGAGTGGCTCGTACCGCCACGGAGCTTTTTAAGGACGGGATAATAAGGAAGCGTGAGTCCTTAGGGTTTTGATGCAGGGGACATTCAAGGGAGGCAAAGCTTAGAGTAACAGGAGAACTTGAAAAATTTAAAGAAACTCTGTCCTTTCAAAGAAAGCCAAAAATATTATTTGTACTTCAGTCTGCATTCGTGTGGAATGCTTAAAAAGCCAGTTACGATGGCGGCTCTGTTTTCTAGCTTTGCATCGAAAATCAACGGTCCACCTTTGTGACCCTGGTCCAAGAGCCCGAGCCGGGTTCGGGAAGGAGGCGACCCTGGAAGGATGGAGGAGAGACCAAGGGAGCCTCTCTCCTCAGGGAAAGGGTGCTCCTTAGTACAGGTCATTGTGTGTCTCTTCACCCACCAATCCCCCAGCTCTTATCACGTCTCCATGAGGACCTGATCAAGCCTAGGGAGTGTCACCTCAACATGGCTCTACGGAAACATCACCTCAACATCGCTCTACAGGGAATGTCACCTCAACATCGCTCTGCGGGAACGTCACCTCAACATCGCTCTACAGGAAGTGTCACCTCAACATGGCTCTACAGGGAGTGTCACTTCAACATGGCTCTACAGGGAAGTGTCACCTCAACATCGCTCTACAGGGGGTGTCACCTCAACATCGCTCTACAGGGAGTGTCACCTCAACATCGCTCTACAGGGAGTGTCACCTCAACATCGCTGTACGGGCAGTGTCACCTCAACATCGCTCTACAGGGAGTGTCACCTCAACATCGCTCTACAGGAAGTGTCACCTCAACATCGCTCTACAGGAAGTGTCACCTCAACATCGCTCTACAGGGAGTGTCACTCAACATGGCTCTACAGGGAGTGTCACCTCAACATGGCTCTACAGGGAGTGTCACCTCAACATGGCTCTACAGGGAGTGTCACTCAACATGGCTCTACAGGGAGTGTCACCTCAACATGGCTCTATGGGCAGTGTCACCTCAACATCGCTCTACAGGGAATGTCACCTCAACATGGCTCTACAGGGAGTGTCACTCAACATGGCTCTACAGGGAGTGTCACTCAACATGGCTCTACAGGGAGTGTCACCTCAACATGACTCTACGGGCAGTGTCACCTCAACATCGCTCTACAGGGAATGTCACCTCAACATGGCTCTACAGGGAGTGTCACTCAACATGGCTCTACAGGGAGTGTCACCTCAACATGACTCTACGGGCAGTGTCACCTCAACATCGCTCTACAGGGAATGTCACCTCAACATCGCTCTACGGAAACATCACCTCAACATGGCTCTACAGGGAGTGTCACCTCAACATCGCTCTACGGGCAGTGTCACCTCAACATCGCTCTACAGGGAATGTCACCTCAACATCGCTCTACGGAAACATCACCTCAACATGGCTCTACAGGGAGTGTCACCTCAACATCGCTGTATGGGCAGTGTCACCTCAACATCGCTCTACGGGCAGTGTCACCTCAACATTGCTCTACAGAAGTGTCACCTCAACATCGCTCTACGGAAACATCACCTCAACATCACTCTACAGGGAGTGTCACCTCAACATTGCTCAACGGGAAGTGTCACCTCAACATGGCTCTACAGGAACGTCACCTCAACATCACTCTACAGGGAGTGTCACCTCAACATCACTCTACAGGGAGTGTCTCCTCAATATCTCTCCATAGGGAGTGTCTCCTCAACATCGCTCCATGGGAAGTATCACCTCAACATCGCTCTACAGGAAGTGTCACCTCAACATCATTCTACGGGAAGTGTCACCTCAACATCGCTCCACAGGGAGTGTCACCTCAACATCGCTCTACGGGGAGTGTCACCTCAACATCGCTCTACAGGAAGTGTCACCTCAACATCGCCTTACAGGAATGTCACCTCAACATCGCTCCACGGGGAGTGTCACCTCAACATCGCTCTACGGGGAGTGTCACCTCAACATCGCTCTACAGGAAGTGTCACCTCAACATCGCCCTACAGGAATGTCACCTCAACATCGCTCCACGGGGAGTGTCACCTCAACATCGCTGTACGGGAACCTCAGACGCCTGCCTCCAACGCTGAGAAAATTCCTTTCTGTCGTGAAGCCGCTTCGTCTGTAGTATTCTGCCATGTGGCCTGAGCTCGTTAGCACAGGTGGAGAACGTCTTTCTTCACTCTCTAGTAGTTCCAGAAAGGGCTCTCCTTCCTCAGGGCAACCGCAGCAGCACAGACGAAGTCCCGGAGCGCGTCCAGGCCAGGGGCACCCGTGCAGTGACAGGCGGGCCCGCATGCCGCACCCCTCTCCCCGCTCACGCACCGGCACCCGCCACAGCAGGGAGGCACCATGGTCCGTTCCACAGACGAGGACTCCGAAGGTCGGCAGGAGGTGGAGCAGCCGTACTCAGTCCCTTATGGCATCGTTCGGTGCCACCTCTGCCCTTCAGGAGTCTTCAGACAATTGTCCTCCCTCCCCTGAATCCTCAGGCATTCGTTCTCAAGCGCGTTGACGTCACACAGGGCAGTGACTAGCTGGCTCGGGGTTAGTGCTGTAGGGGGTTGTCTGCTCAACAAGAAGCCTCCTTCTGAAAGGGTGCGCGGAGCGGGCAAAGGTCAGTTTGCAACTGCGATACAAAGAAATACTACAACAATTAATTATTATTTGTAAGAATAAACTCTGTGTTCTGGGTACTCACAACCGTAAACCTACTTCTGCCGTCCCCTGTGTGTGTGTGTGTGTGTGTGTGTGTGTGTGTGTGTGTGTGTGAGATATATATATATATATATTTATTTATGTATGCAAAGAATAATATTTGGAGTATACCTTTGGCTAAGGTCCAAAGTAACAATTCTGAAAATAAAATTAAATCCATTTTCTTCTGGAACGCAAGAGAGCTATTAAACTCTCAAAACAACAACAACAAAAATAATATACGCTCCTTTCGATGAACACTTTTTTCGAAAAAGAAGCCACGGGAGAAAGCGGGAAAGTTGTAAAATGAAACCCAGGCCGGGGTGGGGGATTTCAGCTTCAAAAATAGAGGTTGAGAACTGACGCTTGGATGTGTTTACCTTCTGAAAACAGGGGAAATCGTCATAAATAGCAATGGTCCATATCATTAGAAGATGCTAAGAAAAGAGTAACTTCAAAACAACAAGGCTGCCCGGCCTTTGGTCACCTGGCTCTCTCTGGGTGGCCTTGAGTCACCACGTCTGAGATCTCTGCCATGGAAGGACGCTAATGAGCATCCCCGGGGGAGCAGGGGGAACCAGAACCCTCAAGACCCAGGCGGCTGGTTCTGAAGAATGTGTGGAATGGGCATCCTGGATTTCAGGAGCTCCGAAGACCTTGGTCTGGCACGGAGGAGGGGGACACTCTCCAGCTCTGTTCCCTCCTGCGTGGACAGCTACCAGAAGACCGGTGTTGAAAGTCACTCCTGTTGGCGTGCCGGCGGCCAGAGCCTCCAGCCCTGCTTCCCGCAGGCTCAGCATCCCGGCTCCCGGGGCTATTTCCTGGTCAGACCTGAGGCACACAGACCCCTTCTGAGGTTTTCCATGCCACCTCTTGGGCGGCTCTGGCAGGTCCACATTGCTCCCTTGGGCCGCATAATTAGCGGGCTCCAGGCCGCCAGGCCTGGTATGCTGTGGTTCCCCACTCCCAAACACAGCCCGCGAGCCCCCTCCTCACAGGCGCCGCTTCTGCCGCCGCTCCACACACGTCCCCACCCTTCCTTCCCCGGGCCCCACTGCGCCAACTGTGGGTCCCCGCACGGCAGCGCCAGGGCCGCCACCGCCTTCGCACTGACACGTTCCCTAATCCGCTGGCAAAAGCAGAGCAAGTCCACAAAGCCCTGCTGTCACCACCTCGGAGCCCGAGTAGACGGGGCCCACTTAGAGACGTCCAGAGCCCTGGGAGGGGCACTGCAGACGCAGGGAGCTGAAACCACGCGATCTCCTCCCGCTCCGTCCTCTCCAGCTCGCCCCATCCTTCTTCCCCCCAAGCACCACGTCCAGTGCTGGAAGGTGCGATCTTAAGGGGTCATTCCATCTATCCCCCTGCCTGTGGGCAGGGCTGCCTTCAAAATAAATGTGAAAAAATAGCCATCTGGAAAGGGCTGATACCTCCGTCTCTAACGCACGTGGGCCGTGAACACATCCAGCTCCCACCGTGCAGTCGACCAGTCACATTAAACACACAACAAGACACTACCTGGAACTGTCTCCGTGCCAACGAGGGACACGCCCCGAGGCTACACGGACACCCTGTCCCCACCCAAGCCATCGTGATGCCCTCTGCAAGTCAGCTGATGAGTTTTCCATCTCCAGGAACAGGGACCAGGGAAGCACACCCTTTCTTTGTGTTCCAGAGCTGACGGGCTCAGCAAGCAAGCAGGGTTTTTTTTTTTTTTAATATAATAAAAAAAGTTATATGACTTTAATTAAATGCACTTATTAAAAGGGTGAACCATTTGGAGAGGCTGTTTTTGTGCTGGGGGCACATTTTCCAGCATGCTGCAGAGTGTCTGCATCCGTCCGCTCGAGGCGGTTTTTAATGCACAAATAAATCCGCACCTGACGTGCTGACAGATGGTTATGCAGTGTGGCAGCCAACAAAAGTAAACACAGGGGCACGTTTTAACCTCTTGGAGTCCCAGAGCTTTCCCTGCAGGGCCCGGCTCAGGTGCACAGGACTGCTGGCAAAGCCTTTCCTTCAGTGCGCATCTTCCCGTCCCAGAGCCAGGCCCGTCCCTGCAAACAGAAGGCCGCCCTCCTCCCATCAGGCTGCCTGGAGTGTGGCAGGGGCAAAGGGACAGGAGACAGCCACGGGAGGGGACGGAGAGGAAGATCAGCCACACGTGGTGCGCCCCAAGCACCCTGCCTCCCTTCCATCCTGTTTATGCTGCGGCCTTAAGAACCACAGGCCCTGCACAGCGGGCCCCTGAGCAGCCCGCCAGCGCGCTCCATGGAGCCTCCAGCCGGCGGGGCTGGCTCTGCCGACGGAGAGCCCGCCAGGTGTTTCTCCCAGCTTCGCCCAAAGTGCAAGAGTCAGGACAGCTCCTGGAGAGCTCGGGGGGAATCAGGCAGTTCCCATACTTTGGACCTTACTTTCCGAACGTGGAAATTAGCATACGGTTAAGGCATTTACTGGAATCGCTTGTCTCCTGTTGCTCTGGTTATGAGGGGGCTTGCGAAGTGACACTCCAACACCAGCCGTCTGAGTTGCACTTGCCTGGCTCATTCCGGTGGCTCAGTGGTTCATTTACTCTGCAGCCCACCTTTAAGTGTCTTTGCTTGACCAGACTTCTTAAGACCTGGGTGTCTTCATCTGTATAATCTATCTTCAGCTGGGGGGTTAAAATGAAGGGGTGTCCTCCCCCAATCCATAGGGGCTATCATTCTATTACCCTATTACCTAGGGGCTGAGAGCAGATAATGTATTCTGCATCTGTAACAATACAGCTATTGTTACTATAATTTATTAGGTGTTTGCTACAAACTATACCCAATGCTAAGTGCTTTGATACATTATCTCATTTTATCTCCAGACTCTTTTTTAGATTAATTTTTAGAGAAACAGAGGAAGGGGGGAGAGAGAGAAACATCAATTTGTTATTCCCCGTATGTACGCATTCATTGGATGATTCTTGGTGCCTGGGTCAACGCTCAACCACTGAGCCACACTGGCCGGGCTCATTGGATGGAATCGCAACCTTGGCATATCGGGATGATGCTCTAACCCACTGAGCCACCTGGCAGGGCTATCTGCGGACTCTCCAGGGTAGGGATCATTAACCCATGTATTATTACCACTAATCTGAACAGCTCTCCATGTTCCATCACTGTCAGTTCTGTCAACTGTATGATCCTCAGTTTACAGCTGAGGGAACTGACGCTTACAGAGAGTCGGTTATTTCACCCCAGGAATCTGTAACGTGAGCCCAAAATCACAAGTACCAAGAAGCAACCCATCAACCTTTAACAAAACCAAGCACGTACATTTCAAATATAGGGACGATCAATTATGACCACCGAAGAATTATTCTTATATTTTTCTCAGTACATAAGATTGGGGAGACAAACTTATTTTAACAACAGGAACATTTGAGCGCAACGAAATGTGATCGAATGAACACAGAAAATCTGATTTCGCTTTGTCAGCACACTTTCCCTCTGGTCTAGGAAGGACCAGCAAAATTCGGATCAGCACACTGAAAGCTTCTCCCACCAACAGCCGAGGATTGCGGTGGTCATGACCAGGCAGCCCATCTCTCTAGCTTGTGAACACCTGTCCATCTCCTGAGTCTGGGGCACGCCCCACTCCATGAAGCAAAGCCCAGCCCCTGCTACCAAAGCTCTAAATGCCGGGTCCTTCTTGTCACAGCCTCCCTTGTATTTAGAACAAGAGCGACAGGCTGAGGGTCCCCTCGTCCATCAACCCTGCACCTGACTCTGAGCCTGAAGCAGTAACACAAAGTAGCAAAAGTCCTAAGAGATCCGCTCTGGTGAGCATTGCTTGGAGAGGCAGGGGTTCGAGCACTGCCCCCTGCACCCAGCGTCAGTGGCATAGGCTGGGATGGACATGCCCAGTGTCTGGTGTCGCCCTCAGACCAGCTCTGCAGAGTCTCCCAACCTGGTCCCCCACCCTCATAGAGATGCTGACCTAATGCGATCTGCTTTTAATCAGTCCCTTTTCGGCTCAAATTATCCAGAGGTGATTTCTGTTGCTTGCAGAAAGAACTCTGATGGATACAGGATTCCGTGCAAAAACCCTGGCACTGGTATACAGATATGATAATACTGTGTCTCCTGGGTTGGGTTTTTGGCCTTTATTCATTTTAACTTTTTATTGCAATACAATACAGAACAGAAAAACGTACATCTCATGAGAGCATGACTCATGGAATTTTCACAAAGTGAACACATCCATGTAATCGGTGTTCACATCAAGAAACATGATCATTACCGTATTCCTAGCAGCCTGTGCTGTCAGCACCATCAACCAAGGACAGTCACTATCCCGACTTCTGACACCACAGATTACCTCTGCCTGTTTTTGAGCTTTTTGTATAGTACTATAGTCTTTTCCTGGTCTATGTATTCTCTTTATCTGTTTATATTTTGCTCAACATTTTACTTATGAAATTCAGCTGTACTGTTCCGTATAGCTGTAGCACATTCGTTTTTCACCGCTGTATAGTATTCCACTGAATATGCCACCGTTTACTTATCCATTCTACTGTTGACAAGCATTTCGGTGCTTTCTAATTTGGGGCTAGTTCATAAAGGGCTGATATAAACATATATTTTGGTGAAATGTGAACATATTTTTGTTGGGTACCTATATATGTGTTCATAAAGCACATATATGTCCAACTCCATGGAGTAGGTGCCGCCAGTTTTCCAAAGTGGTCGTGTCCATTCGAATGGTTGGTAACGGAACTCCCAGACAATTTTTGCCCCCAAGATATGACACTGGGGAAGAACGAGAAGAGTAAGGAGAACGGTGTAGGTGAAAATTCATATGGGGGCATTTTCCCCCCTTCTGAAATGATTCTATAGCAGATGTATTAAGAAGCCCTGGTACGCCCTGACTGATTTAGCTCAGCGGTGAGAGCGTCGGCCTGCGGACCAAAGAGTCACAGGTTCGATTCCGGTCAAGGGCATGTACCTCGGTTGCGGTTTGGTCCCCAGCCCTGGTTGGGGTTGTGCAGGAGGCAACCAGTCAATGTGTCCCTCTCACGTCGATGTTTCTCTCTCTCTCCCTCTCTCTTCCTCCCTCCTACTCTCTCTGAAGATAAATGGAAACATATCCTCAGGTGAGGATTTAAAAAAAAAGAATCCCTGGTACTTGACACCGCCTCTCTGCTTGACCTGAGTTAAAAGATTGCTGACAGGTCATCGTGAAAGTCAAGGGCACGGCTGGAACAAGACTTTTGAACTCTTGGCCTTTTGACCCTGCAGCAAAGACTCATAGATTCCTGGAAACTAGCTGCCAAGTCTCTGTCCCTTCTACGGGATCGCCCGAGGGGAGATGCCTCGCATTCGGATTGGGATCCTGAGCCTACCGGGCCAGAATGAAATCAGGCCCAGAGGGCCAGGCGTGATGGGGACTCGGTCAGGAGCAGCCGAGCTTCGAATACATTGAGAGTGAATGTCCCGTCTTAAAAGCACATTGACGACTCAGCTTCTTGATTTTTGTCACATGGGAGTGAAGAGCCACAGTGGCCAGATTTTCTGGCTTTTCAAGGAAAGCTGGAAAACCAGATGTTTTTAGTGAGATACCGCAATTTGGAACATTGGCAAGTAAGCTGAAGAAAAGCGATGGACACTATCAGCTCAACGAAACACATCGAGGGTCAGGTCTGCTCTGGTGTCCGTGGCCCCAGCATGTCACACTCCCAACAAGGGGTTTCCATGGCCGCACAGGCTGGACCCGAATGAGAACACCTGACCGTTAACTCCGGAGAGCTTCGGCAAGAACCCAATGCTGTCTCTGAGGGCTCCCTCCTTCCGATCCACCCTGATTGAGTCAACATTGACCCTGAAGCCCTGGCCATCATGAACACCTCAGCCAAGGGGCCTCACCCCTGAAGGAGAGCTCCTTCTGCGTCCTCCTGGCCACCCGGCAGTGATGTGTCGTGTGATAACCCCAGATTGCTGGCTCAGCCCCAGCCCTCATTTCGCTGTGCAGAATCCGCCTGAGCTGACGACCCCTGGCGCAGTGACGAGCGACATGAAAACAGTCCATCCAGGAAATAAGTCATCGGGGGGAAGACAGCCCCACTGTAGCAACCTGGACCTCCTTTCTCGTCGGCCCGATCTCCACGCACGAGTTTTCAATGCCTCGCGGAGCCGGCGGCGTCTATGAAAGCGGCCTCTTCGCGCTGTTTCTGCTTCTCCCACGAACGCTAAGCCTGGCTACCGTCTCCCTGTCTCTGTCCCCAGCTCTCTGTCCACTACCCCCATCCAGAACACACATCTCTCTCTCCCGCTCTCGCTCATTCTATCACACTCACCAATTCCAAGGATGAAGCGGTGGGAATGACCTAGCCACAAACAGGAATGGGAATGTACTTGCCCAATTCTGTCCTGGCCTCACCACCCACTTTCCAGTACCTGCTTAGGCCGGGCACACAGGGGACACTCTGTAAGTGTCTGTCAACCTTCCTGTAGTTCCCAAGACAAATTTGCAAAGTCCCATGTGAGCTACCGGAAGAGAAGCCAGCAAGCACTTTGGAATGACACGAGTGCTTACCGAGGGCTGTGTAATCTCGCCACACCCCGCAGATAGGTTGAGACAGGTGTCCCCAGACAAGGAAACAGAGGCACAAAGGGGTGCTGAAGCCACCTGGGCAAAGGGCAGCGGAGCGGCGAGAGGGAAAAAGCCTGTTCCAGACCGTGAGCCTCTGCAACCCCCGTGGGCCCGCTTCCAGAGTGGCTACGTGGCATCCGGTGACCGCAATCATTATGTAATAAATTAATAACCTAAGTATGTGCTCAACACACATCAGCTGCGTCCCAGACACTCTAGGTCAGGAGCGAATGCAATTCTTCCAATAACCTTATAAGGCTCAAATGGAGAATCCCAGCAGGATAAAAAGCTTGCTTGCCCGCGGAAATCCTCAAGTTCGTCTCTGAGGGTCTCCAGCAGGGGGTTTGGGGCAATATGGTGTGCGGCCATCCTGGGAGGTCACAATTCATGGGGTGCTGCTGACAGTCAGTGGGCGGGTGGCAGGGATGGCGGATACCGCCATCATGCAGGACTTTCTCCACCTGAATGCCAGCAGCACCCCAGGGGGCGGAAACACTGGTTTTTGAGCAAGGGCAGAGCCAGGATCCGAATGTGCAAATCAGCCTTAAGAGACTCTGCTTTCTTATTATCCCACGCCACGGTTCAGAGCGGGATGAAGGCCACGCGGGCTGCTTCCTGGGGGAACGGCGCCATTTGGGCAACATCTTATAGGAACTTCGGCTTGGAGAGAGTCGATCTCCGTCTGGAACAAAAAGGGCATCTCTCCATGTCGGCCCATGGACCAAAGGGTCTCAGGTTCGATTCCGGTCAAGAGTACGTACCTCCATTGCAGTTCGTCCCCGGCCCCAGTTGGGGTCGTGCAGGAGGCAACCACTCAATGTGTCCCTCTCACGTCAATGTTCCTCCCTCTCTCTCTCTCTCTCTCTCTCTCTCTCTCTCTCTCTCACTCCCTATCTGAAGATTTTAAAAAAATAGAAAAATATCCTCGAGTGAGGATTAAAAAAGGGGGGGGGGTCTCTCCAACGGAGAAAAGCTACGTAAGAAGTATCCCTGATGGTAAGCCCTGTATGCCATGCTATGAGGAAGTGCCTTATTTTATTTTATCTTTTTAAAGATGGAGTCATTGCCTCCGCGCCTGCGGCTTCACAGAAGGAAGAGGAAATCCACAGACAAAAGCAGACAGACCACGAGGAGCACGAAACGATGACCAAAGATCAGACAAGTTCGAAGACCCGGGCGCCACGGGGGATGATCTGTGACCCCGGTGTTCAGAGGAGGCTTTGTGAAGAGAATGGGATGTCACATGGCCTTCGACAGACAGAGCTGATGCCAACCAGCCGCACACCAGGGCAGGAAGAGAGCAGCCAAAGTGACAGCAGAAGCGAGAATCGGCGGCGGCCCTGGAAGACCACCTTGGACACGTCAGAGATTCCGTTTCAGAGCCCAAAGGGTACACCAAAACAGCGGCTTGCACAGGATGGAGCACGGACCCCATCTATGCCCAAGGAATTCCCATCTGTCACAGGTCCTGTGCCAGAGAGATGGCAGTGGTCATTTCGGGAATGAACAGACGGGACGGGAGTGGGGAGGGGGAGGGGCCGGGGAGATGTTCTCTCAATAAATCCGCCTGGGTTCGAGCCTCCAGGAGGCGGTAGCAATGAAATAGCCACGGAGCCAACTCCTTCTCTATATCGTTGTGTCAGGGGGTCTGAGAGACAGGCAAGGGTCGAACCTCACTGCCTACTTTAGAGTCTGATAACCAGAAGGACAGCTAAGGAAAACTATTGAGGGAGGGGAGTTGAGCCACAAAGCATTCAGGTAGGAAGCTAATGGGAGGGTCAGAGCTGAGGTTTGGAGACAACCTTGTCACTCTGATACTGAATGAGACCTCTGCCAGCAGCAGCGCCCTACGCTAACCTGTGACATCGGTGGCTCCCAGTGAAATTCACTTCCTGAACCTTCAGCTTCGTTTAATCCCCTCCCATTGAATTTAGGCTCCATGACTCGCATTAGCCAACAGAATGCAGCCACAGTGACATGTGTTAGTTACAGGCCTAAGTGTTAAGTGGATCTGACAGCCACATAAGAAGTCACCGTTGGGGGGACACAGAGAGAGACATGTGAGAAAGGGAAACCCTGAAATAGTAAGGAAACACAGGAAGTCCCCGTGTTCCAGGGACCCCCTAAGCCCAGCCCCCAGCCAGCTCTCCAGCGGCATGAAGCTTCCTGAGTAACCATGAGCCAGACTAGCAGAAGAATCGCCCAGCTGAGCCCAACCCAGATTCGAGACTCATGAACAAATAAAAGAGTTGCTGCAGTAAGCCATTACGCTTTCGGGTGGCTTGTTACACAGCAAGATGAGTGTCACACGTCCATAAGGCCACTCGCAGTGCTTACATGCCCTGCTGGTCCCTGCAAAGCTCTGTGCACAGGCAGGTAGACGTCTGTCCTCAGTGACGAGACCTGTGGCTAAAAACAGCAGTGACACAGATTCATTTGTAGAGGGTGATCTATAGATGTAGCCCTCCTCCTACTGGTACCCGAGCTTAGCTCCTCGTTGGCATCTAGATAAACATGTGTGAAATGGACGCACAGCAGCCCATCTGATTTCAAGAGAAGCCCATTTAAAGCTTACTTCTTGCAAACCTTCCCAGGAGCTCATAGCCTTCAATGTCAGGGAAGGTTCTCATCGACCTGACCGTAATCCCCAAGGCTCCTGGCCAGTGGGATGGATACCAGCTGGTCGCTATTTCAGTGTTCACCAATGCCACACCTTCGTCAGCTCAGTTGAGTTCTCTTTTCATCAAGAAGGGCGGCTACTGTGTTTGACTCCTGCACACTGGACTTCCCCAGCCTTTTCTGGAGAGGTGTTGTATCTGTCTAACAAGAACCTCCTGGGGATTGTGTCAAAATGCAGATTCCGCTTCGGTAGGTCTGGGGTGGGGCCTGAGAGTCTGCATGTCTAGGGGGCTCCCAAATGACATCGCCGCCGCTGGTCCCAGGACCACACCCGAATGGCTCCTGTCTTGCAGGTGAGACCGAAGGCAGAGAGAAGGCTCGACCATGAACTCCAGGTCCTCACAGATGGTGTTCCCCAGGGAAGTATTAGATGTATCTAAGCCAGTGTGGGAAGTCAGGGCAGGCCCTCCTCAGCTACTGAAGACTAGTTTTATAGGACTCACTCCCTAGCCACCCAAGGGAAGGCTCGCTGCATGGGAATCACCCATAGAGCTTCTAAAAATGCAGATTCCTGGGCTCTCCTGACGGAGACCGACTCAATGGACCTGGTGGGGGGCTCTGGGAAACTGTGTTGGGTGGTCTTGATGCACAGCTGGGTTTGGGATTACTCATCTGGCCCAGCTGGGAGGATGGGACCCCCAAGAAAGTAAGACGCGAAATGATTAGCTACCCAATACTAATAAGGAGTTTCTACATTCCAGGCACTGTCCTGGTTTAAGTCAATGTGAAATGATTTAAGCTTCAACCACAACTCTATCTGGTAAATACCGTTATTCTTCCCATTTTACAGAAGGTAAAGTTGAGGCACAGAGCAGCTGAATAACTTGGCTAAAGCTGTGCCCCAATAAGGGGCTGGGCCAGGAGCAGAGCCCAGGTATTCAGCTTGAGTCCCCATCATCACCCCCATGTCCTAATTTTATCTACAGTGAAGGTAAACTCCTTGGGAAATCCCAAGGGTAAACCATTTGACCAACCGAAGCAGTGCTCGCCCAGAAACCACACGTCACCAGTTCCAAAGAACATCCACACGTGTTCCTGGGGGAAGCAGAGGTAGGAGATGCCCTAGTCAAATTTGGGAAACGCCGGGTTAAAGCAAGCCACCCATTTCTTCCTGCGGAACTTCTCAGGGATCCCCCAGAAAACACAGCATATGCATTCCCTTCTTAGAAGAGGGTGCATTTTGCAACACTCTCCAAACGGATGGAGTGCAGAATCCTCTCGCCCGAGAGTATCTTAGTGTATGTGGCCATCGGGAAGCTCCTCGGGGGAACCGTGGGCCCAGAGCGGCGCTTCTCAGACCTGAATGCACACACGAACCACCTGGGCACCTGTTCAAATGCGGGTTGCAACCCACCAGGTCCCGGGGGGGCCCGGGACTCTGCATTGCTAGCACACTCCCAAGCTACGCTGATGCTGCCTCACCCTTGGCCTGGCGAGGCCCCGGAGCATAGCGCTGGCTGGCTCTGCTCCGGTCCGCCTCCCCAGACAAGCCTTCGTCCAGCTTCTCATCCCCAAGGGAACAGCCCTCATGCAGATTCCAGGGGCTCCGGCCACGGCTGACCTCCCCAAATCTGGAACTCGTCCACACATTGCAAGTTTCACCCCAGGCCCTCGGGGAATCCAGACCCTTCCAGAGAAGCCTCTGCCCCAGGGTGGGCACCACAGCCCCGGCCTCGGAAAGGCCTCGCGCTGAAGGTGAAGCCCACGGACGGGCTGCCTCCGCCTGGCTGCCAAGGCTGCTGGGGGTCCTCGCTCCTGGGCAAGGGCTGGAGATGGGGTGAAAGGAGGCGAGGCGGAGAGCGAGGAGGCCTCGTGAGGTCTTGTGACCGACGGGGCCTCCTGGTGCCGCCGAGGTGGCTGTGCCGAGGCAGGGCTGGAATACTTGGCCGGTCTCCGAAGCAAACACCCAATCCAAACAGGCCCTGGTGTGTCTCCGAACAGACTGTGTAAATAAGGGGGGGAGGAAAAAAACCCAACTGGCCACAGATCCCGCTTTCAAACACGTCGAAACAAAATAATCCCTCTCTCTTCCTCCCTCCCTCCTGCTCTTTCTTTTTTTTTTTTTTTTTTAATTTCCACTGGTGCCCGGGCCCCGGCGGAGCCTGGCTGGCGGCTTGTTAGAGCCCGCAGCCTACCTGTCCTGCATAGGAATGAAGCCAGAGGGGTGTCATGCTCTCCCACTCCGCAGGCCCGGATGGCAGCTCCGCCCTTAGGATCCAGGAAACAGTAAAGGTTGTTCTCAGAGAGGCAGGGAGAAGGGACCTGGGGTGGGGGTGGGGGATACAGGGGAGCAAGCTGTCCAGGGAACCTGGCTGTTCCCAGGGTGGCCCAGTCCCCAAGCCCTAAAAAAATCACACCCTGCCTGCATCCGAACAGCAAACCAGACACTAGGACACAGACTGCGGAACAAGGCCAGTCAGGAGGAACTCATCCCAGCCACCTCGCTCCCAGGGTGCCTCTGAATTCCTGCTGTGTGTGCAGCAAGGGGGCGACTCACTGGTGGCTCGTTGCTGGTCTGGGATCGGGATCGGCTCTGCACTTTCTGACGGCGGGGTGGGTGCCTGAGTCATCTGCAGACCAGAGCCCCCCTCCCCCCTCTCTGCAAGTCGGAACAATGGAGTTGCCTTTCCCAGGTTCCTGCCAATGTCTCTTACTCAATCTTGGATCAAAAGAGCGGTGGGGAGGGAGGCCGGGAGGGGACTCCAGACAGCGCTCGGCCTGTGACATCAGGCCCAGCTGTTAGAACTGCACTATGGATATCAGACCCGGGAGGCGAGTGGGGACTGGCCAGGAGAGGTGGGTGAAGAAACAGCGAGGGGCGACATGACCCGCAGAGCCTGCGGAGGCAACTTCGGAGAAGGACGGGGCCGACCGCAGGTGGCCTTTCTGGTTCACATCCCCTCACCATCTCCCTCCTCGAGCGTGTTCTTAGAAATAAGATTGTGACATGACCCTTTCGAGGGGCCAGTTCCCTGCGGGCATTTCATGGTGATTATTTACAATCCCCGTTACTCAGAAGAGACCAGACTCTGCCAGGTGAGCCCCCACAGCCCGAGGCTCAGAAGGAACAGAGGTCTAGGTCCCCATTCCAAGAATATCATCGAATCCTTGTGAAGCATCTGTCGTGATGTGAGTTACAAACGCTCGTCCTCAGAAAGGCTGTCCGAGATCATCCAGGGCCGCGGGCAGAGCCAACGCCACACCCATTCTTGGGTTTCATGCTTCCTTTACAAAATTAAAAAAAAAAAATCCCTCGCGCATTCATGTCCATTTAGCACGGAGCATCCACTCGGTATGCGGTCATAGAGGAGAGTCCAGACAAATCGGACCAGGCATCACGTTAAGGAACCTCTTGTCCCCACAACCACCTCCCCCACCGTGCAGACGAGCACATGGACACTTCCAGGACAAGCCCTGTGCTAGGCAAGGCCGCGGACAAGAGACACCTGCTGGTGCAGGGTGCACTTCCTCCCCCGCGGCTCTCACGCACCTACTGCTTTGTGCCAGAAGTCAGATGTGTTTCTTCTTTTAAAAAAAAAAAATAGTTTATTGGTGTTTCGAGAGACAGGGGAGAGGAAGGGAAAGGGAGAGAGAGAAACATCGATGTGAGAGCAAAACATCGACTGGCCGCCTCCTGCCGGGAATCGAACTGGCAACCTTTCAGTGCACAGGACAACGCCCCACCAACCAAGGGAGCCACACCGGCCAGGGCACAGCCAGCTGCTTGTATCCACCTTGTTTCCCCGGCGGACAGAGCCAGGCACCAGAGCTCAGTCACTTCCAGCTGCCCTCAGCCTCCGCTTAGCGCCGTGGCAACAGGACACCCTTAGAGAATGTTGAGTGACTAAATGGGAAAACAACTAACAACAGGGGAAAGGCAACCCTACCCCTTTATTCAGACTCTACTGAGCATCTCCTGTGGGCCCCTCGCTCCGCTGCACATGGGGACCCAGAGACTAAGCCTGGTGACGCGGGTGAGCCCCAACACGGGGAACCTGACAGGGACGCAGTCCCCCTGCCCAGGGACGTGCCTGTCATCTAAGAAGGGAAACTGGTCCACGAGAGAGGGCGGAAAATGGAATCCGAAAGCTCTCCTTTTCTAAGAGAAAGGAAGGCTCGGGAGGCCCCCGGAGATCAAACCAGAGGTCAGCTGGCTCCATCAGTCCTTCCTTCTATCAGAATCCCTGCCATTTCCGCCTAATCCGTGTCTAAGCAGAGGCAACACCGTCCAGGGAGGACACGAGACGCCGCCACACCCCCGCCAGAATGGCTCGACGTGGGAAGAGCGACACCGCCAAACGTGAATGCGCTCGCGCGCCCTGTCGCTGAGCACACCCAGGCGCTGTGGGGACAGGCCTGGCGGTTCCTTACAGCGCTGAACGGATACCCACCCCACGACCCCGCGGTCCCACTCCTGGTCATCACCCAAGATAATGAAAAGGGGCGTCCACGAGAAGTTTCCGTCAAGAATGTTCATGGCATCTGTATTCAAAAGAGCCCAACACTGGGCACAGGGCAGGTCCCCACAACAGGAGAACAGATAAACAAGCTGCGGGAGGGTCCTGCAAGGCAGAGGAAGAAGGCACAGACTCTGACACGTGAATCGCAAGAACATGGTGCTGAGCGGAAGGGCAGTTAAAGGATGAAATACACCCTGCGTGCCTCCACGTCTCCGAAGTTCCCCTAGAATTGGCAAAACGAACCCAGGGAGAAGAAAATCAGCAGAGTGGTTGCCACAGGGGGGCGTGGGGGTGGGGATGGATGGCAAAGGCCACCGGGGAACACACTGGGGTGCTGGCAGCGTCGGCACCCAGGGGACATGTCAGCTTTGTACAGCACAGGGCATGCAAATCTTAGCTTCAAACCAAACGAGAAAACTCTGCCACTGAGCGCTCAGTTCTACTTAACGATATGCAAGCTCGGTGTTTGGAGGGAAGTAGGCTGCTGTCTGCAACCTGCTCCGAATGGATCAAAGAAGAGGGGACAGAGAGACGCCTACAGATCAGGCTGGTGTGTGATCAAACAAGTCTCACAAAAAGTCAGTTATGGGATTGGTGGCGGGTATACAGTGATCAATGTAAAATTCAACTTTTACGTATATTTTCATACTAAAATATGGGGGGGGGGTCATCCCAAAGAGCTCCATTTGATTTTTCTTGTTTTTAACTCTCACCTAAGGATATTTTTCTATTTATCTTCAGACAGAGTGAAAGGGAAGGAGAGAGAGAGAAACATCAACGTGAGAGGGACACATCGATGGGTTGCCTTCCGCACGACCCTGACCAGGGCCGGGGACGAACCGCCATCGAGGTGCATGCCCTTGACCGGAATCGAACCTGAGAGTCGTTGATCTGCGGGCCGACGCTCTACCGCTGAGCCAAACCAGCCAGGGCAAAGAGCTCCATGTGCAAAGAACATTGGTGTAGGGAGTCTTCAGAGCTGTTTACACAAACCCAGGGTGCACAGGTTCAGGGGGTTGGGGAGAGAGGCGAGGGAGGCACTCAGGGTCTGCGTCAAGATCAAAGTCACAGAGACCCGGGTCTGCGTAAGACGCAATTTCCTGTTCCTCGGGAGTAAGCCCCTCTCGGACCTGAAATGCCTCTTGCTAAACAGCATTTTGATGCGTTAAGCGTCTATGAATCAGAGACAAATGGATTAAGTTTCTCAGCACACGGGACCGAAGGGACAGAGAGAACACGAGAAGGGGACATCCCGGGACGGAGGAAGGGTCTCCGCTTCAAACCACGCACAAAGCCACTGTCCTGAAAGTGCTGGGTTGACTTGCTGGTCTCCACCAAGGGCTGCTGGGCCCAGCTCTTTAAGATTCAAATGAGTCTGAAAAACATTTCTCCTCCTGGAAAGCAGAGGGAAAGGAAATGCTTTGAAGCCCTCCTAGTTATTTCATTTTTTTTTTTTTCAAAGGTAAGGCGGTATATTTTTATCCAGTATTAAATAAACATCTCTTTTTAAATGGTATGTTCAAAGCCCTGAAACCTCTGATGTTGGTCCGGGATGGGTTTTGTTTGGTATTCTGGAGGGTGAGTGAGGATGGTGCCGCTTCTGGCCGAACGTCCTGAAGCCACAGAACATGAGACCCAGGACAGCACCAGATGATGGAGCAGAGGAGGAGAGGACAGGCTCTAGGGACCTTTCTTGAGAGGTAAGCAGTGGCCCAGCTGGGGACAGAATGCAGGTGCCATAATTCCCAGGGCCGTACTCAGAGCCCACTGGCCCCAGGACAGCCTCAGGCTGGGCTCACGGTTGACCATCCCGAGGCCACCCTTCTTGGACATGGGAATTTGTGGAACCGCCTTTCATCAGTGACCACCAGGGAGGATACCGATGGGACACGTGGAGACTTTTCGAATCCTCAGAGGCAAGGTAGGGCAAGGACATGGGACGTCAATGCACCTTTATGAGAGAATCTGGGCTGGGAGAAAAAAGTCACACCTATGAAGGATTTTTTTTTTTTTTCAACTGGCCTAATTTAGACACAACATATACAAACACAAGCCGCAAAGATTATTTGGGCACAGGGCACGGGATGGTGGGGTGGGAATGGGTCAAATACTTAATGTTTGAGTAACAGCCCATAAATTCTTATTAAGTGAATTAACAAATAAATATAATTCACACTCTATCATGGAAGTGGTAACGATTAGCATAAAAGTTTTCAGAAAAGATGTGTTTGGGGAAAAGGAGATCGTTAATAAGGCTGTATTGCTTTAATGAGCTTTTGCAAAGGGCCTTATGAGTTCAGGGTCCATTAAACCCATTGTACAGATTTTAGTAAAGAACTACCAAGGCCACACAGCTGGTAAGTGACGGATTCAAACCCAGATCTCTCCAATTCCGACGTCATGCTCTTACTCAGAGTTTATCTTGCCTGCCTGGCGTACCCAGAAGGATCCACGAGGTCTAAGGGACAGACAGACAGACCAGCTCATCAGAACAATGACAACAGCAAAATTATATTTGTATGCTACTTTCTTTCCCCGGGGGGAATGAGCGTAATTGATTTTTTTAACATAAAATAATTTTCATTATAAATTAGAACATTAAGATCACCTATAACCGCGGCACTCAGAGGTAATCTATTTATCTTTTGTTTAAAATCCTTCCCAAAGTTTTAACTGTGCTCATCTGCTTTTTAAAACAATTTTTTTTTAATTTTGGAATACTTTTATTTTTTATCTTTATTGCTGAGAGTATTGCAGATGTCCCCCCCTCTTTTTTCCCCTTGACCCCTTCCACCCCACTCCTGCGTCCCCCCACTCCCAGGCCTTCATGCACTCTTCACTGTGTATTTTAGAATACTTTCAGATGTACAAAAAAAGTCACAAAGATAGTCCAGACTCCTGTATATCCTTTACCCATGAAGGATAAAATATCATGAACATTTTTCATAAGCATGTCCTATTGGTCAAAGCTGTGCGACGAACATGGGTACATTACTATTAACTACAGAGTTTATTTGGATTGCCCCCGTTTTTCTGTCCATGTCTTTTTTTCTGGGATACCCTCTGTGGTGCACAGTTTTTGAACAAATTGTTTTTACGCAACCATACATCGTAAACTTATTTCTACATCGACACACAGATATCTCTACGGCCCTTCTCAACTGCTTCCTAGTGTTCCACTCCATGGGTGGGCGGCAGCCCCCTCCTGAAGGCATCCCGATGGCGTCCTTCTGGGTGCTGCTCCGTTAGCCCAGGACGGGCAAAGGTATCCACGCTGCGCGTGCCTGCTCCCAGGATAAATGTTCACAAGTGCATTGACACTGTGTCAAGAGCATGTCCTTCGAGGCTTTTAATTCATTTTCCACACTCACCTCCAGAAAGCCTGAGCCCACTTGCCTTACCGCCAACAGGTGAATAACTTCAATGAGATACATTGTGGACAACGAGTGACTTCCCTGGTAAACTAGCTCTTCCATGCCACAGAGAGAAGACCGTGAGATTCAAAACAGTCATTTCCGCCCCCAAACCAGACTGATCGTTTTAAACAGCCCCCCTACCCCCAAATTACACCTTCACTCTCTCCAGTTCAGGCTGTCCCCACGATCCCCTCCGGGTCTGAGAGACAGACAGATCTTCAGGTCTTTGGGATTTGGACCATGGAATTAGTTTTGGGGTACAGGGGCAACCCCCACTGAGTTTAATTTCCTTCTCATCTCTCTGGAGTGTCTACTGAAACTCCCCAAAGGAAAAGCTCTGAGCGGGCCTTGCAGTAATTCAGGCAGCAGGAAGGACAAAAGGATTTGATAGTCAGCAAAGTTATCCGCCTTTTATTTATTTTATTTTTTTATGGTGACAGTGATGGGGGGGCGGGAGGCAGAGATGACCAGACTGCTCACCCATTTAGAAAAGGCTCACGCTGAGCTTGAACCAGGAGCCTGTCCAGCATGCTAACCATGGCCACGGTCTGTCTTCCAAAAGAAGCCCGTATTTCATTTTCAGACTCCCGTTCTTCAATGCAAAACAATTGGTCCCCGTGCTTAGCACTGGAAAACGCGATATATCTGAGATGACTAGGGAGAAAAGGTCACAGTCACAGGGCACGTTGGGAGAAACGGAGACCCACCCCATGCTGGGGAATTCTTAAGTGCCATCCCGGCTTGCAAAAAAGAAAAAGGAAAGAAAGGAAAAGGAAAAACAAGCTACTGGTCAGAGGGAATGCTCTCCCATGCCAAGCTCAGCTTGAATCAATACACAACACAACCTCTTGAAGGGGGAACTGCTTTGGACTAAGAGCCTCTTCTCTAAACGCAACTGATGAAAAACAACAGGAACTGGAGGCATTCTGGAGGGAAAAGGCTGCAACACGAGATCCTCTCTTCACCCTGGTGTTTGCGATCTTGTCACTCCGGTCCAGGCTGCACCTTCGGGTCAGCAGGGACCAAGTCGTGGAGGTGAAGGATGCCAAGTCCGCTTGGCCAGGAACAATGCCCGTGATCCCAGGCCTGTTATCTCCCGGGGGCCGCTGTGGTCTGCTTGAGTGGCTGGTGGAACCCATTTCACTTCGGAGTTCTGCCCAGAAACCACAGGAGGTTCTTCCCAGGGAAGAGAAAAATCTAATTGGTTACAGAAACGCAGGGTCTGCCCAGAGGACGTTCATACCCTCCTTTCCTTCGAGGTCCCCCGGCCGTTGGGGAGGACTGCAGCCACAAGGCAACACACAGGATCTGCTGGCAGGGGAGAAAAAAAACAGGCTTTAAAATAAAGCCTGCAAGCCCTGGCCGGTTTGGCTCAGCGGTTAGAGCGTCGGCCTGCGGACCAGAGAGTCCCGGGTTCAGTTCCCGCTAAGGGCACGTACCTCGGTTGCAGTTTGTCCCGGCCCTGGTTGGGGTCGTGTGGGTGGCAACCAGTCGATGTGTCTCTCTCACATCAATGTTTCTCTCTCTCTCTTCCTCCCCCTCTATCTGAAGATAAATGCAAAAATGTCCGTGGATGAGGATTTAAAAAATAAAAATAAAGCCTATAAACTAATAGCCTTACAGGTTCTCTCGTAAGCTGAGAAAGTGCTCTAGTAACGCCAAGGACAGAGTTACTGCCCAGGGAAGCCCGAGGCCCACGACAAGAGCAGACCCCGGGACTCGGACGGCGCGGGTGTGTCCGTGTGCGCTGGGTCACCAGGCAGGACTGGCCGAGGGCGGCCCCTCCCAAAGCCCCGAGCTGTACGCAACGCTCCCTCCGTGCTGTGCCTGTCGTGTTCTGTTCATCGTGAAGAGTTATGCTCCGTGAGCCCAAGCTGTAAACGTGGGAGGACATACAGACAGACCTTTGTACTGTAAATAAAACACGCTGTTGGGCTCACATAAATCTTGCAGCAAACGAAGCCTGACATTTAGGAATGGCCGTGGTGCTGTTGCCCGACACAGAACTCCGGTGTGAAGACAAACCTCTCGCAGAGGTGACTCGGAGGGTACCCCCAGGGCAGAGGGTGGGAGGGAGGAAGGACCCAGGGAAAGCAGAGCACTCCCTGGAAGTCCCTCTAGGCTGAATGACACAGGCGTCAGGCAGGACTCACAGAATGCCACCCCTGTGCTGGGTCCCAGGGCAAACAAAACCACGTGACTCCTTCTCTTAGGGGTTCTGATTCCAACCAAGGTAGGTTGGAGGCTGAAGGTCCCACAGGTGGCTTAGGAGACCTCAGACGTCCCCTTCCCACGAGGTGTCATTCCAGGGCAGCCATGGCCCTCAACCCTCAAAGACCCCAAATGCCTTGCTCCCTTCATATCACCCGTAACCCCTCCAATGCCGTGTTCACTTCCATGTAAAGCAAATGCCTAGCCCGGCCAGTGTGGCTCAGTGGACCGAGTGTCGTCCCATGGACTGAGAGGTCCCGGTTCGATTCCCAGTCAGGGCACATGCCCAGGTTGTGGGCTCGATCCCCAGTAGGGGGTGTGCAGGAGGCAGCTGATCCATGTTTCTCTCTCACATCGATGTTCCTATTTCTCTCTCTTCTTCTCTCTCTCAAAAAATCAACAAAAACGTATTTAAAAAAAAAAAAAGCAAACGCCTGTGAGAGCCCTAGAGTGTGTTCAGTCCCTCAGAACTTGGTTTGGTGGCTTCATCCAGCGCACTGTCCTAGCTGGGATCAATCAGAGAAGTGCATGGCTTCCAGGAACCCCGTCCCTTCCCCTCCCCCTGCTCCCAGGTTCCCCTGCTGCGGGGACCACGTTCCCCTCACCCGAGGGCAGAAAGAGCAGAGAGCGATTTTGGAATATGGGGTACCTGAGGAGAGAAATACAGGGGCAGCCCAGACCCACAAAGTGACATGAGTGCGCAGTGCTCCCTGAAGACCCAGGCAGAGAGGAGCAGGGACACCAAGTGGGTGGGCACTGACCGGAAGCTGGGTCCCAGTTCCTCCCTGCCCCTCCCCCTCCCAGACACGAGGCATGCTTTAGCTTCTGGGTCCCTCTCACCAGCCCTCCTTACTATGCCTATCGGAGGTGAACAGTGAGAGGAGGGGAAGGGAAAGCCGTGGCGCCCCTGCACTGGCCACCCAAGCCTCCAGGACAGATGGCAGAGCTGGTTGGGAGCTACGAGGTGCGCTGCTAAGCTCCCGTGTGCCAACTTCTCAAGAGAGAGTTGGACTTGGCCACCCATGTACAAAGAGCCCGACTCCGCATGTGCCCGGCCTAGACAGAAGCTGGGGTCTACCAGATGGCAGAAAGGTTGATTGCAGGGGCTTTGGGGTCATTCATTCATTCATTCATGTGCAACAATTAAAGAGCCTGCTCTATGCCAGGTATTGAAGACACAGTGTGGACCAAAACTAGCCACTTTCCCAGTCCAGGGGAGGAGACCACCATTAAACAAACAGACAGCAATGAATCTACGGCTGTGAATTGGGATGAGTCCTCGAGGGTTGGGAACCCCACCACATGGGCCATCTAACAAATGACCTTGGACTACAAGGACAGAGACGGAACCCGAAGGAGAAACTGCTGATCTGCTCTTGGCTTTGAGCGAGTTACTTCATCCTTCTCAGCCTCACTTTCCTCATCTGCAAAATGGGCCGATCTACATGTGGTTGCCGCGAGGCTTACAAGTGAGAACGCATAAGGACTTTGCTAAATGACAGCTCTCAATAAATGTGCACTGGTTTTATTCGGAGGGCCCCTTAGAGTAAAGGGGT
Source organism: Tadarida brasiliensis (assembly GCA_030848825.1). Lineage (NCBI taxonomy): Eukaryota > Metazoa > Chordata > Mammalia > Chiroptera > Molossidae > Tadarida > Tadarida brasiliensis. The sequence continues at coordinate 60,067,837 of CM061273.1, forward strand.
CAGGCTCAAGCCCCCAGTGCCAGCCCCGAGGCTCAGCACTGAGACCCACATGCTTTTCTTTCCCAGCAGACAGGCCTGGGCTTTCCCTGAGCCTCAGAAGATCCTGAGAGATCCTGACCCTTTGCATCCCCTCCTCTAGCTGATTCTAGGGAAAACCTCTAACCAGTCCTGTGATTTCGGTCCGGGTCTCTTTAAGCAGCCACTGCCAGCGCTGTGGGGGACTCGTGGTGACTCAGCCCTGGCCCCGAGGAGCTGGACGCACTATCGCTCAGCCAGGATGTGGCTGTGAGCCCGTGAGCTGGAGACAAAGCTGTGCTCTGAGGCCTGAAGCTCCCTCCCTTCTGCTCGGCAGGCAGACGCGGTCCCATCCCCGAGGTGGACATTCAGTGGCTGGCTGCAGCCTGGGGTGCTTGAAGGCAAGACAATAGCCCGCCTGACCTCAGAAGAGAACTCCAGCCGCTGGTGGGAAAGCAGAGGGTGTTCCTGCCCGCGTTCCCTCTCTCGGGTAAGGCAGCCGAGCTGAGCGCAGACAGAGTTCTGCTTGTTTTCCCCTCACTCTGGAGGCAGGTCTGTGGAGAAAACCAGTAAAATGAGGGAACGGAGTGGAGCTCAGGTCTGGTGGCCCTGGAAAGTTCAGGAGCCCCACTTAGGCGGTAATTGGCCTATTTTCCCCCCGTTTCCAAGCAACGTGACACGAGATCCATTGGAACGTTATCAGGAGCCAGTGACCTGGAAGTCCCCGGGGATTTCTCTGCCCTGAAGCCTGCGCCACAGTGTGGACGGGGCTTGGACGGACGGGAAGATGACACCGTCTCTGCCCAGAGCCCAAGGCCCCGAGAATCGCCTTCAACAGCGGGAGAAGAAAATGAGGTCCACTGGGGGCAAACGGGGGGCATCTGTAATACTTTCAACAATAAAGATAATAAAATAGAAATAAGTAAATAAAAGAGAATGAGGTCCAGTGTCTTGCAGGCAAGATGAGGTCACCCAGTGAGGGGCTGAGACCAAGCAGCTCACTCGAGGGCGAGTCACATGTCCACCCTCCCTTTTCATGGACACCTGGTGGGGACAGGTTAGGGGACTTCCAGGGAAGTGCTCACAGCCAGGGTCCGTCTCAGGAAGTCAGGACAAGTGAACCTGAACCCTCTTGGCTGGCACAGAATTTATCCCCCCAGCTCACCTCTCCTCTGGTTAGTATCATCCTTCAAATGCCCGGCGATCATTACCGCATTCCCCCACAGAAAACGAACAAGCAAACAAGCCACCTTCACTTGTTTCCATCGTTTCCCTAGGACCACTTTCTATTATGTCTGAAACAATTTTATCTCCAGGGTTGCACACGGAGGGCTGTCTGTCTTCCCGGGCACTCATGTCTGCCAGTGCACAGAGTCACCGTGCTCCACGCCAGATCCTTGGGGGTATCTCAGGAAGAGAGCCTTGCACTAAAAATCAAGATCCAATGAACACTACAAAAAATAAAGATGAATTTTAGTGTGTGTCAATTAGACCTCAATAGACCCGACTTTAGGAAAAAATTCACAGGTCCATCCTTCCTAAAGAAAAAACAAAAAACATAATACACATAATATTAGGGAGCAAAGAAGAAGGCAATACACATCTTTTTGCTTGACCAGAGTGTGGTACTGATTTTTTTTTTTTTAATCAAAAATTAAAAGCTCCCTCCTTCAGAAAACAAAAGTGAATTCGGTTCCAAGGGACTGAGGGACTGGCCACTGGAAGGCCCGAACCCGGTTCGGCCCAGCTCTCCTGACAGGCCCGTGGAGCACCAGCCGGGCGCGGGAACCGGGCGCGGGAACCGGGCGCCCTGCTGTGCGGGCAGCGGCCCGCTCCCGTGATCGCACCTCAGGGCTCACACTGGCCCAGGGCCAGTGACTCACAGCCGGGAACAGAACAGACAAGTTACGCAACTCCCGAATCACAACCGGCCCGGACAGGCCGACGGCAGGTGCCCACCGGCACCCCCACAGCCTGCTCCCCGCACTCACGTGGTGGCCGTGCGACAGACTCCCTGCAGTTACCCTGAACCTGTGTCAGGCCACAGACAAAATGAAGCCACTGTCCCCTAGCCCTACAAGGGACCGGGCACTCAGGGGTGCATATTAACTCATTCACACTGTCCGGAGCCCATGTGTGTCACCGGAGATTAACGAGTGCTGGGTCACCACCGTCCCCGGGGTCGGCCTCCAGGAATGAAAACATGAATGAGTCCGGAAGAGCCGTGGAATGGGAGACATTCCAAAAAAACGGTGGAGCCGGAAAAGAATGGAAGAAAGAACAAGAAATGGGGACGTTTTGTTCTGTTGCTGACTTGACAGAAGCAAGGGGTCCTCCTTGTCACAGACCAAACCAAAAGTTTGGAGCTTCTGAGAATCCCGACAATCGGCAGACGCAGCTAATGAAACCATCCACTAAAGCCCTGTACGGGTTCTAGAAGCTGTCAGAACTCTGGAATGGCAAAGGGTAATGGTGGGGGCGGGGGGGGGGGGGGGGACTGCACTGTTTTATTTTGTTTTTTTTATCCAAGATTTAACAATGACCGATTACTGTACACATCCGAAATGTCAGGCACCATAGAAAGTGACTTACGGTTACTACTGCATTCGATCATCACCCAAGCATCCCAGCCCTGAAGGATGGGCCTTGCCATCCCTGTTTTATAGGTGGAAAAGCTCAGGTCATGCAGCTAAGTGATGGCAGAGAAAAGATGCAAACGCCCTGCTGATTCCCAAGCCCACGCCCCTGACATGGCTACACCGACTGATGAAAAGTGAGTGTTCTTCAGCAATGTGCTGAGCTGGTTGTCCCAAGAGGAACTGGTCCCTTGACTTGTCAGATTTCTTTTTTTTTTATCCTCACCCGAGGACATTTTTGCATTCATCTTCAGATAGAGCAGGAGGGAGAGAGGGAGGAAGAGAGAGAGAGAGAAACATCGACATGAGAGAGACACATCAAGTGGTTGCCACCCACACGACCCCAACCGGGGGACAAACTGCAACCGAGGTACGTGCCCTTAGCGGGAACCGAATCCGGGACTCTCTGGTCTGCAGGCCGACGCTCTAACCGCTGAGCCAAACCGGCCAGAGCAACTTTGTCATATTTCTGATCCAGAGCATGGAAGGACAGACCCGGCTGCACAGACTTCTCTCTGGCCCACCTGGCGGACAGGTTGGGCCTGGCGGCTTCCATGACAGTCGAAATGACCTCCCCAAGTAGCAGTGCAAAGTGTCCAGCTAATAGGCCACTGGATGGAGAGAGCAGGGGCTCAACCCTGCCAGGAACAAGGGACAGCTACCACAGAGGTCCCCAGCAACTATCCCCTTGTCCCTTGGAGGAGTTCCCACCCGGAGCAGAAGACAGATGTGAACCTCCAGACTTTGAGGACAGAATGCTAAGTGGAAGCAGCCAGACACAAAAGGCCACATAGTGTGTGACTCTGCTCGCAGGAAATGTCCAGAACAGGCAAATCCATAGAGACAGAAAGTAGATTAGTGGTTGCCAGGGGCTCGGCGGGGGAGGCAGAAATACAGAATGACTGCCTAATGGGCATGGGACTCCTTTTGGGGTGACCCAAAAGTTCTGGAACCTGATAGCAGTCAAGGTTGCACACATTGTGAATGCACTTAATGGCACTTTAAAATGATTACAAGGATACATTTTACGTTATATGTCGTTTACCATAATTGGGGCGGGGGGTGGTGGAGCCAATCTCCAAAGAATAGTTGACCTTATGCAGTCAAGCATGAGACCAAACCACAGAGCCAGGTCTCAGTCTCTATGAGGCCTAAAGCTGGATGTTCCCCTAAGACCGTCGAATCTATAAACTTGGAATTTAAAGAGAAGGTGGAGTGGGCAGAGAGGAAAGGAAGAAGGCATGCAAGGCAGCCAGGGGCAGCGTGCTGGCTCGAAGCGACCTGGGGGACAGGGAGTCAGGCCCCCCTCCCCAGCTGCCCCCACCCCAGACTCCAGCAGCTCCAGACCCCGACGCCCCCCTTGCCTCCCCCCGCCCACCTGGCAGGCAGCGCAGTGACTTTCCTGGGGCCAGGAGCCCAGTGTCCTTGGTCTGCAGCAGAGAGTCAACAACAATTTATCTGCACTGGGCAAACAGGGCAGCAGTAAGTGGCGGAACTCTGACAATATTTAATGACTCGGGGGGAGGGGCAGCCTGGCAGGATGGAGGAGGGCAGGCGAGGAAAGGAACCAGAGAGCAGGCAGAAAACTCCAGGGGAAATTCCGTGGGGGGGAAGATAAAAGGGGGCTGTAAAGCAATTTTGACAGGTTAACAGACAGGTAATATTCAACGGTGTTTACTTAACCAGGCTAGCGCTCCATGCGGCACCGATTAGGCCCCGGCGCGGGAGCCTCGGCAGCAAAGGGCTTCACGGAAACAAAGATGCAGTCAGAGAAAACCAAATAACAGCCGGGCAGATGCTGGCAGCCCGGCCGCCTCTCCCCCAGCTCGGAAGCCACCCGGAGATGCTTCCTGGAGACCGAGCTGGAGAGAGAACTTCCAGAGCAGCGTGTGGCCACCTGGGGACACAGGTCTGGCTTCTGACAGCTCCTTGGAAAGGGCGGGGCACAGATGGCCAGGGCAAAAGGCCCCTCATCCCTACACTTCAAGGCAGACCAGTTCTGGGATCTCTAATCCTAGAAAGACAGCGAGCTAGCCCTACCCGCTGTCCCAGGGCTGCGGGATCAGGAAGAGTTAGGAGCAATGAAAATCAGGCCAGTTCCCAAACCCCAAGGGACCCTCCCAGATTCAGACCCTGTTCTGCCACCTCCCACCTGTAATACACGGGGTAAGTTCCTTACCCGCGCTGGGCCCTGACTGCCGCCTGTGTAAAACGGGGCAATAATTCTCACAAGGCTGCTTCACGAATGCATTGCTTATTACTTATGTCTTAATATAGTGGACATGCATATTCATATTAAAACATAATTAAATAATGACGGATAAATAAATAGTCTCCCTGCCCCCCCCACACACACACCTTATCCAACAGTTTCACTTGCCGTGGTTTCAGTTACCCACGGTGAACCACTGTCCCAAAATTTTAAATGGAAAATTACAGAAATAAACAATTCATCAGTTTTAAATTGCATGCCCATCCAAGCAGTGTGATGAAATCTCGCGTTATCCCACAGCATCCCACCTGGGACCCGAGTCATCCCTTCGTCCAGCGTGTCCACACTGTAGACGCTCCGTGCCTACCAGTCACTTCGTCACTGTCTAGGAGCTTGGATCAACTGTCACAGCATCACAGTGCTGGTGTTCAAGTCACCCAAAGCCACGCACCTCACTTTTATTACAGTCTGTTGTTGGAGTTGTTCTGTTTTAGTGTGAGTTATTGTTGTTAATCTCCTACCATGTCTAAGCTGTAAGTTAAACTTTACCGTAGGTATGTATATGTAGGGAAATACATAGTATATACAAGGTTCAGTACAATCCTCGGTTTCAGGCATCCACTAGGAGTATATCCCCCGTGGACAAGGGGGGACCATGGCAATGAGGGGGTTAACTGAAGCCTGCTGCCTTAATCATAGCAGGTACTTAATACATCCCAGTTTCCCATAACTGCCTCTACCACCCACCTGCCCAGGTTCAGAATGTGGTCTTCTGAATAGAGCAGAACCTGTAGACTGAAAGGTGCTTAATTTTTTTAATGCGTGAAGGTTGTTACAGGTCCGCCTACGCCTTCGTGGAATGGGGACAAAGCTTCTTATGGGGACCAAAGAGGTGTCACGCTGGCTTAGGTACCACAGCGAGACACCCAAGACACTGCCCGCTCTCTGAGACCTTGGCAGCCACACTCTGCAACTTCATATGGCTCCCTGTGCCCGCATTTCTTGGAGAACGTAAAAGTGTTCAAAGCCGTTGAACCAGCGCAAAATGGGGGCCAAGATTCTGACTTCATTTCCTACAGGGTTCCCTGGCCTCTGTTACAGGACACTATTTTGAAGCTGGATTATATATTTTTAGGTTATTTGGAAAAATCATTGTGGCTTTAGATAATAAAATTCTGAGTGACATCTGTCAGCCCCGATTACCATGAGTCTGCTAAGCGGCGTTTTCTTTCTTTTTCATTTTTAAAAGTGCAATGAAGTAAGTGTTACCGAGAAAGGTTTGCAAGAGTCTGCAGGGTTATGTATTAAACACTCTCTCAAAACTGGTCCCAGTGGTGTGTACCTGAGACCTAGCTACAGGCCTGAGGTGGTATGCCCAAGAGCTGAGCTGGCAAACCCTGGCAGGAAAACACAGGGTCCCGATCAGAAACTCCTGCTAGGAACCAGAGGGACATCTGGTCAACCTCCTTCATGCCACCAATGGGGAAGCAAAGGTCCAAGGAGCTAGAGGCAAGTCTCCCCCAAGGCTCCCTCCCACACTCCCCAAGTCACCTTCAAGAGCCCTTCATTCCTTCTCCTTCCGTGACTCAGAACAGCAATCCAGTGAGCTGCAAGTCCACCCCCTGCTATTTCCAGCCAAGAAATCATCCCACAAAAGGATTCCGTCACACGAATCTCTGCCCTGCCTCTTCATTTTCAGGACGCAACCATCATCCCTGCCCAGGAAAGTGCGTCTTTGAGGACCGCCTCTTGGTTCTCCATCCGGAGTCGTACCTAACACGGGACAGGTCACTTAGGAAATACCGTGGCTGCCCCAGCTTCAGCGCTAGGCAAAGGAGCTGTTTGCAGAACAAACTGCAAAGGTCTGGGTTCTTCAGAGAGCAGGAACCCCTGGACCAAACATGTACCAAAAGGCACCTCCCTCTGCTCCCTGAAATCACCAAGCCTGGGTATCCATGATTCGTTGATATTCCCCTTTGATAGAGAAGCTCTGGAGACATGAAAGAGTATTTGTGTCCAAGACCTTGCGATAACACCTGTGCATGCCAAGGGCACACTAGACCCTCATCTAAAAGGGACAAAGAGCTGTTAAGAGTCAAACTCAACTATCCTTGTTTTTAGTGGAGACACAGGGAGGGAAGAGTCGGGTTAGAAACAAAGTCGGAACTAGCCTCTGGTAAATTACAATAACCAGCTGGTATGATTTCAGAGCCCTCTTTTCCCCCAAAAAAGTCTGGCCAACATAACTTTAGTGTCTGAAATGGAACCTTAATTTGGCACCCGGCACAGGGAAGCAGCCGATGAACTTTTGATGACTAGATGCACGGATTTGGAAGGTGGGTCTTTTAGGGAAAAAACTATGAGATGTATCAGTGCATGTAACATAAGCACACACTTTGTTATATACAACAAGAGACTGGAGATGGGCTGGGAGTTCCATTCAAACTCATAGGAAACATGTTTTAAAAGTTTCTGGTTTTTTGTCCGGCTGGTGTGGCTCACTGGTTGAGCATCGACCCATGCACCAAGAGGTCGCCAGTTCGATTCCTGGTCAGGGCACATGCCCAGGTTGTGGGCCCGATCCCCAGTGGGGGGCATGCAGGAGGCAGCCAATCGATGTACTCTCTCATCGATGTTTCTCTCTCTCTCTCCCTCTCACTTCCTCTCTCTCTAAAATCAATAAAGGGGGGGAAATTTTTTTTTTTAAGTTTCTGGTTTTAACTATCTTTTCCCACACAGACCCCTGTGACGGGGAGGGCAGGACTCTTCTCCACGGGTGACCAAGGAGACTGAAGAACACAGACGGTGAAAACCCTCCCCCGAGTCTCAAAATGAATAACCAGAACTAGCGTTCAGCACGCTTATCTTCCTTGCTATTTTTGATTCTTGAAATGGTTTCCTAGAGCCTTAAATCTCTCAGAATTATATCTCGCCCATCACACCAAAAGCTCTCAGACGACACAAACTCAGGGGATGAGAAAATGATCCCACACCCCAGCAGCCTTGCCAGCAGCCGCTGCCTAATCCAGGTCACCCTGTGTGGCCTCGGAGCCCAGCAAACACCACCCTGACCACCTTCTGGAAACCTGGGAAAGGCGGCTTGTCCAGAGGGAGGTATGAGACCAGACCTCAAGGCTCCCTGGGCAGCAAACACTGGAGATGAGGAACTCTGTGGGATTCTCCCCAAAGAGCTCACCTTTGTATGTGTCTGCTTTCTCTCCAGGAACACGGGAACTACCCCCCAACCCCCGGACAAGACCCTGAGTGCCTGCTCGGGAACACAGGAGGGGCTCGATACACGTGAAATGAAGATGATTCTGGGTTCTTGAAGCACTAGCATTAAAAACTATGCTCGCCGGCCAGGGTGGCTCAGTGGATGGAGCGTCATCCCATGGACTGAGAGGTCCCGGTTCAATTCCCAGTCAGGGCGCATGCCCGGGTTGCAGGCTTCATCCCCAGTAGGGGGCGTGCAGGAGGCAGCTGATCCACGTTTCCCTCTTACAGCGATGTTTCTCTCTCTCCCTTCCTCTCTCTCTAAAAAAAAATCAATAAAGATGTATTATAAATAAATAAATAAATAAATAAATAAATAAATAAATAAATAAAAACTCTATGCTCAGGACGTGGTCTCGCCGTTGTGGAATATGATTCAGCCTTAAAAAGGAAGGACTTCCTGACACAGGCTACAACGTGGACGAGCCCTGACATGGACATTACGCTGAGTGAAATAAGCCGGACACACAAAGACACACACCGTGTGATCCCACTCAGAGGACATCCCTAGAGGAGTCCACCCCGTGGAGACAGAATGTGGAGGGAGGCTGCCGGGGGCTGGGGGAGGGGTAATGAGGGGTTAGTGTTTTGATCACAATTATAAGCAAATAAATAATAATTTTAAACAAACAAACAAAAAAAAAAAAACAATTCTGTGTTCAAAGAGTCACCTGAGTCCCTACCACCTTCTCCCCAACAGGACAAGGAAGGAGTGAGGACTCGTTCCACAGACATCATTTCGGGAACTCAGACTCCCTAACTCCCCACACACAAGGCAAGCGGCCCGCAGGAAGCACCCGCAAGCCTCCCCCAGCGTCCTGAGACTCGTCCCCGAAGGGACGCTGAAATCCTTTCCTCAGCCGATCCCAGGACAGCAGGCCGAAGTGCTGGAAATAAAAGGACTCGGGGAAAATCAACATGGATTGCCACCCGTTGGTTGTCCGAAGTCCAAAAATTCGCCACGCTTTCAAGGAGGCCGAGGAGAGAGAAATAAAAACCAAGAAGGAAAAAAGCAACACAGGTAGGGCGAGAGGGACTCCGGGGCAGTCAATGGCAAGCTGTCCAGCGTGGGACGTGGCTACCAGGGCAGACCCTGGCACAGGCTGCTCCGGCACCCTCCCTCCTGCCGGGCAGGACCTCTAGAGGAACACAGGTCTCCAGCCCTTCTCTGCGAAGTCGGCTCGAAGAAAAAGAAAACATGTTTAACCAGAGATACAGGATAGAAAGGGCAGCTGGCGCTTCAAACCCGGGCCGTAAATGTGCTCGAAGGTTGGTTTTGCCCTTAAAGGAAATAAAATTTATGGTTTGTCAGATAAGTAGGAAAGGAAAACCCTCAGGATGGAAACCTGGCCAGATAAAAGTCTACAAATGAGTAAAACGTTGTCTCAAAACACAGTGTCTACATATTTCAGCCACAGAAAGGTCCTAGGCTCCACCAAGCTTCCTCTGTAACTCAAACCAAACCTGGACACATCTCTCGACCAGAAGATACTCCCTCTTTCTTTGTTGGATGGGCTTGTCCGTTGACAACTGAGCTGCGACAGTATCCCTTTCCGTTAGCAACAGCGACAAAACCATTAACCGTAAAATTGTCATCTGTGGGGCAGGGGTGGGGGCAGGGGCAGGGGCAGGAAGTATTGGCTGAGAAGTGACAAACAGTACCTTCCAGAATGCTGGGAATATTCTATTTCTTCATGAGGATGGTGGTTATAACGGAGAATGTAGACATACGTAAAAATTCATTGAACGGTACATTTTCAAATGTGTTTATATACAATACTCTTTCATTAAAAAGTATACACACACAGATTTTTGTAAAAACCACCCCGTGTTTATTTTATGCCCAACTGGAGCCAAGTTGGCTTGTTAGGGCCCGATCGAGAGTTAATTCATCTCCCCCAGCTCCCACCTCTTGTCCCCCCAAACCCCCAACTCCTGTCACCTAAGCTGGCTTCACCAAGGCACCGGGAGGAGAGTAATCAAAACAACTGGAGTACCTTGCTTCCTAATTGGTTGGGTTTTGCAAGGTGGCAGGCTGAAGGGCATGAGAGATGTAACTAGAGGTTGTCACCAATCCAACTCACCCCAAATCCTGCTGAAATCTGCCACCCAGGAACTTCCTGCATTCATATGGAATGAAATTCTCTCGCAGCCTTTCCAAGGGCCAGAATCAGTGGGTATTCTCACTCCAGCCACCTCTTTCTCGTTCAGGCGACTCATTCATTCAACATACAATACAACGGGCGACAGCAGCAGGGTATTTCTTACACGGTATGATTTTTCAGTCCCCCTCACTGTCCTGGCTACCCTCCTCCAAATACACTCCCATTTATAGGACCCCCCAATAACCAACGACCCTAGGGCTCTCTGTGTTCATTCAGTAGGCAGGTATTCAACTGCTCTTTTCCTACGTAACCCCTTTTAAGGGAAGGAAAATGCCCATGGGGCAACGCAGGCATGCAGAGAGCCACCTGGGTTATTATCCCGGCCCTGTTTCGGTCTGGATGACACCGGTGATTGGCTGACTTTCCCAGAGCTGTTCCTGATTGTAAATTGCTGATGCTATGACCTACCTCACAGGTTCCTAGCCCAGGGCCCAGCACACCTTAGACGCTGAGCCAGTGCTCGCCATCATTACATACCTGCTCACCAGGGCCACTCCCCAGCGCCCCCTCTCTGACAAGCCTTCTGGTGGCCTTAGAAACCTACAAGGGTCATCCATAGGCAGGCAGGGGGGAGGATTCACAGTCTGTCTTTGAGGCCTACACTACATCACCTTGGAGCCTCAATGTCAGCACAAGGAAAATAGCCCGATGGGTAAACAGAAGCCCCCGGCGCCCCCGGAGCCCGGCACCCTCTGCCAGCCCCTCCCAGAGCTGCCGTTCCGAACCTGGTCTCCTAAGGAGACCTGTCTGCCTCATTTATGGCACAGAATAGCCAAGGCAGCCCTCGTGTTCAGACTAAGGCATTCATTGTGGTTTTTATTTATAGCCCTGTATATATTTGTGCACAAATAGATACGCCAGCCAGGAAGCTTGAGCCCAGGCGCGCGCGCGCGCGCGCACACACACACACACACACACACACACACACACACCAGGAAAAGCAGGATTTATTTGTGCGTTCACACAGCCCAAGCAAAGGTAAGTCCATCCACAGTTTCTAGAAAACAAGAACCCATTATTCTTCATATTTCCAACTCCACCCAGAAACAACCCTAAAAAATAACCATCTAGTCAACTTAATCAACTTTCAAAGTTACTCAAATTAGCCCAGGAAGCACGAATTCTAGCAGGCTTTCTCCCTTGACTCTTAATGAACCCGAGAATTTGGAAAATGGAGGGATGGGGGCCCCAAAGAGAACGCCTGGCCTCCAAAACTGACCCCCCCCCCCAAGCAACCCGTCTCTGAGCGCTGAAACGGTCTCCCTTTGCTGCTCAGGAGTCGGCTACTTCTCTGCAGTCCGCTACCGGACCACGCAGCCACTCAGAAGGTCCCAAAGCGTGCTCAGTTCCTCTGACAGGGGTGGGCATGGGGCACAGAGGAAATACTCCTGACGATGGAATTTACTGCTTGCTGGGAACCAAGAGGCGGCAGAACGGGCAAGCCAAGAGACAGCCTGGGTTAGATCATTCTTGTGCCTTAAAATATAACCTCCCCACTAACAAAAGTCCACAGGAAAAAAATCCTGCAGCTACGTGATGCTTCAAGCAACCGTCCCTCCGTGCATTTGTTTCTTTTTATTCATTTGGGTTATCTTCCAGGACATCGGCTCCCGGACCATCCTCCCTGCTCAGTCCCATTCCTCCCTGCAAAGGCATCCGAAGTCCCCTCCTGTCCACCCACTCACGGCCCTTTATGAAAACATCCCTGCTGGAGCTATCTGGGCACATGGTGTAAGAACAGAACCTGCAATAATGTTGCAGCCCAGAAGCTACCCAGATCGTGGGAACACTTTTACCGCGCCAAGTGGAAGAATCAGAAAATGTTCTCTGGCTGGAAGGTCTGAGCCTGGACCCACGATGTACCGGCGAGGGAGGTCAGGGGGGAGGCCCCTTTCTAACGTCTCAGTGCCTGCGTTTGCAACAAGGGGATGTTGGGGACTCACGAGCGTCATCTGCAATGTGCTACAATCGTGGTGGAATAAGTGGCAAAATTCCCAGGATTTTTTGAGAATCTATAAAGGTGACTTCCAAGAAGTTTCCAGGCCAGGCCTTGAAGAAATGACTAGGCCACACCTCCAGACCTCCTGAGTATCAGTTCACGCTGTGTCCTGAGAGCCCAGGAGGGATTCGGTGTGAACACTTGAAAAGCATTTAACAAAAGAGGATGTTTTCCACACCTTGGTTACACAGACAGGGGTGGGCAAAAGTAGGTTTACAGCTGTGAGCACGCAAAACCCAGAGTCTAGCCTTGTATTGTTATTTATTGTGTTACTTTTTGTATTACAACTGTAAACCTACTTTTGCTTACAGCCTGTATTTCACCCGCAGCCCCTCCCCCTTTGCATCCATCCACTCTGACCTTCCCCCCATCCTCTGCATCCTCCCAATAAAACCCCCCTACAAACGCTGAGAAATGTAGCCCCGCACCACGTGTGCCTCAGAACACAGAAGACGTGAAAGGCGATTTAAAAAGCATTCCTGTCCTGGCCGGTTTGGCTCAGTGGTTAGAGCATCGGCCTGGGGACCAGAGAGTCCTGGGTTCGGTTCCCGCTAAGGGCACGTGCCTTGGTTGCAGTTTGTCCCCGGCCCCGGTTAAGGTCGTGTGGGTGGCAACCAGTCGATGTGTCTCTCTCACATCAACGTTTCTCTCTCTCTCTTCCTCCCTCTCTCCCTCCTGATCTATCTGAAGATAAATGCAAAAAATGTCATCAGGTGAGGATAAAAAAAAAAAAAAAAGCACACATTCCTGCCCGGCCAGTGTGGCTCAGTGGTTGAGCATCGACCCATACACCAAGAGGTTGCTGGTTCGATTCCCGGTGGGGACACATGCCCAGGGTGTGGGCCCGATCCCCAGTGGGGGGCATGCAGGAGGCGGCCAATTGATGTCCTCTCTCATCGATGTTTCTATCTCTCTGTCCCTCTCCCTTCCTCTCTCTAAAATCAATAAAGAAAAGAAAAAAAATAGAAAACACATTCCCTTGTACTATTCAGACACATTGGTTATCCATAATTTCGTATCCAAAACTCAAAGTCCAGCCACCCACTGGCCCCACACGGAACCACAGCCATTCCTCAAAGGAAGCATATCCCACCCGTTCAAAGCAACATAGTGTACGAGGATGCTCAACCTAACGCCAATGTTTCACAAAGCTAACACGTATGGCGTCTCCCTTTGACAACTGTCGTCGTGAAGTTTCTCATTTTATCACAAAGAACGACATGAAGGAAAGCAAGGAAGGAAGAAAAGTTCTGACGAGGGGGCAGAAGGAGGTGATGCTATTATCTTATCATCAGAAAGAGAATGAGAGCTGTTCTTCTTTTGTTTCGGAGGTTAGATGTTAAGCACTACTTCCTGGCACGGAGCTGTGTTTTACAGGAACTCACTCACGTGCTCGTCCCCAAAACCTGCACCCCACTGTGCCCCTAACTTCTAGCATCTCCATTCCTTAAGCACACCCTTGTCAGCCTCTGAGCCTCCGTACATGCTGTTCCCTCTGCCGGAAATGCGCTTCCTCTCACACCTCCCCCTGAAACATTATTTGAATACTTCTTACCCTCACACTGAACGTCCCTTATGGAGTCTTCCCTGTGGCAACAGGGTCACACATCTCTCCGTGTGCCGCTAGAAGTCCAGACTTGCCTTCCTCCTCTCAGCACGAGCCATCGAGTGTCTGCCCACTCTGCCAGACCCCCTCTGAGAGCATTCATCACACGAGCCTTTGTCCCTCAGCGCACAGAACAGAGCCAGGCCAACAGGACATGCTTCGCAGATCCTCGTGGGCTACATTAACCAAGGAACACATTTCCCCGTGAAGATCCACAGGTAAGAAGAACTTTTATTGTTTTAGACAAAACGCATATCAACACTCATTCCAGGTGCCAACGTCTCTGAGTGCCAAGACCCACACCTCAACCCAGGGCCATCTGCGGGACGGTGTCCAGCCTGCAGTTCACTTAAGAAAATGTCTCCACTTTCCCCAACAAATAATCGCTTTGCTTTTTGCTCTCGCTCACTTATAATTTTCAGAAAGTGAGTCTCGAAGGCTCTCGGGAAGGGGTGGGACGCGCAGGCCTAACGGCATCCACCAAGGTTGGGGTCCTAACCCCAAGCAGGGGCATCCTGGCTTCTCACCCACCAACCCAAAGAGAAGAGGCGCGTCAGCTGTATCTCCGTCAGGACAGCCACCCACTGCCTGCAGGAGGCCATCCGGCTGAGGTCGCCAGGCTGCCGGAAACAGTGAGCCCCTGCCCACTACATCCAGAGGTGAACAGACTCAGGTGTGTGCCCGCGGTGGTCACCATGCGGTCAGTGGGCTGAGTCTTAGATGCCTTCCTGTTTGGAGAGGCTACTGGGGAGGCAGACACCCCGGAGGGGCCCGACCACAGCTGGGAGCCATCCAGCTGGTCCTCTGCCAGACAGCAGAGATCAGATCTCGAGAGACAACCAGGGGCCCTCCTGTCCTCTGCCCAGGGGGCTAGTTAACCCCTCTCCACCCTCAGACCATCCGCAGGCAGCCAGAGAGCAGGGCAGTGGGCTGTCTCCCCCAGGGCACCCTCAGCTGGAGCAGGCTATCGAGAGGTGGAGAGCAAGTCAGTCATCTGGTTTCTTTGAGACCTGCCTGTGTGTCTTTCCCCTAACCGTGACCCAGCCTCACTCAGGTGACACCCCTGAGAGGTGTGTTCTTACAAGCCTCTAGATCTCGGTATCACCTGGAGCTGTGCAGAAAGGGAACTCACCTGGAGAGGCAGACAGCCAGGGGCTGCTCCCAACAAGCTGTGTGACCTAAGGCAAATTGCTTAACTTCTCTGAATGTGTTTCTTCACTGATAAAACGTAAATAAGACCTACTTTCCAGAATTGTGGAAGGTTATCAGGATAACCTATGCAGAACACCCTCTGGGCACAGAGTGCGGTCAATCAACAGAAGCCTTTATCTGCAGGATTTACACTGATGTCCAGCCATAAGCTCCCGGAGAGCAGTCTTTCATCAGTTTCCCTGAAATGTTGTTCTCAGCACAGGCTTATCACAGACAGCATTACTGGGAACACTGGGCCCACCTGCAGGCAGGATGTACGCGTGATGACACACCAGTGAGGCTGAGGCCTCGGGGACAGGCGGACCAGAGGCCGAGCTGACACAAGGTGAGCCTGGCCACCTGAGGCAGAGAGGTCCAAGCTTCCCAAAGCTATCGCCGCCGGTTGTTTTTAGAGCTAAAAGGGCCGGTATCTCCAGCCTGAGTCCCCAGGGCCAGGCCCCAGCATCTTACAACTAAAACAACAATAACCCCTGGGGGGACGTCAAGGGGAGTTGGGGCCCGCATGTGTTTTCAGGGTAAATTCCCCTCGGATGAAACATGGGGGCTCAGTGGGTCATCTCCATTTGCCTGGGGGTCACTTCTGGCTGCCCCAGACGGTGACTGGCACCCATCTCCACTGGAGAGCTACTCCGCTAACAACCTGAGTGTGAGTGTGAGTGAGTGTGTGTGTGCGTGCGTGCATGTGTGTGTGTGTGTGAGTGTGTGTGTGTGAGTGTGAGTATGAGTGTGTTTGTGTGCGTGTGTGTGAGTGTGTATGAGTGTGTGTGAGTATGAGTGTGTGTGAGTGTGAGTGTGTGTGAGTGTGAGTGTGAAAGTGTGTATGGGTGTGTTTGTGTGCGTGTGTATGTGTGTGAGTGTGTGAGTATGAGTGTGTTTGTGTGCGTGCGTGTGTGTGAGTGTGTGTGAGTGTGTTTGTGTGTGTTTGTGTGCGTGTGTGAGTATGAGTGTGTGTGTGTGCGTGTGTGTGAGTGTGTGAGTATGAGTGTGTTTGTGTGTGTGAGTATGAGTGTGTGTGTGAGTGCGTGTGAGTGTGTGAGTATGAGTGTGTGTGTGCGTGCGTGTGAGTATGAGTGTGTTTGTGTGTGTGAGTATGAGTGTGTGTGTGTGCGTGTGTGTGAGTGTGTGAGTATGAGTGTGTGTGTGTGCGTGCGTGTGAGTATGAGTGTGTTTGTGTGTGTGAGTATGAGTGTGTGTGCGTGAGTGTGTGTGCGTGCGAGTATGAGTGTGTTTGTGTGTGTGTGAGTATGAGTGTGTGTGTGAATCTTCCCAAACTGTACTGCGCTTTGTCGTGCAGGGTGGAAAGATGCCTCAGTTAGGAGATCCCAGGAGAACACTTCCTGGAATCAAGAGGAAGCTTCTCTGGCCGACACCTGTCTATCAAACAGCCCCTCCCCACAGAAGAAGGACAGGTGTCACCCTGGCCAAGCCAGGTCCCCAGTTCGCTGTGTCCGGGCAGCAGGCCTTTCTCACCATCGCCCCCTCTCCAGGTGTGAGGGACCAGAAGGGCACCACGCTCCCCGCTGATGGACTCTGCTGTAGTTGACGCTCACTCGTCCCCAAGGCTGACCTGAAGCACTGCCCTGTGAGCCTGTCCCCTGAATGTCAACGAAAGGACTTTTCTTCTTTAAAGGAACCTGAGGAGCCACAGCAGCTTGGAGACAGAAGGCACCTGGGCGGGGGTGCCTCGGAAGTCAGCCCGACCTTCCATCCTGCCCGGCTTTCTCTTCCTCTCCTTCTGCCCCCACCCCTGCCCCCGCCCTCCCGGGGACATGCTTCATCTCCCTGTATCGCCCCATCTGATGCCCGGAGTCACATCTTCTAGCTCCTGTGTTCCGTCCACTCAGGGATGGGATTCTCCAGACACGCACACACGTGCACACACGCAGCCTTGGAAGGCGTGTGCTTCGTTTGTGGAAACAAGACGTGGTGGAGACACTTCTTTCCGTGTCTAATGTCCATGACTGAGCACGTTCGTTACTGAATGCTCTGCTCCTTTATCCAAACCCCCGGGCTGATGATTGCACAGTCTCTAAAACGGGAAACGGACCCCATGACTTTTAGAGGAAGAAATCCATGCAGCTCTAGACCAGAGGTCCTTGGCAAGGGGTGGCGTGGGTGCCATCTGCGTGGACGCTCCCACGTATGAGCACACGGCGTGGCGGGTGAAACAGGAAAGGATGATGTCGGGGGGCGGGGGCGACGGTCCGCCAGCAAAATGGGTCAGCATCGAGCTCTCTCCAATCCTTGCTCCAATGCTTGACATCTGGGGCACGCTGGGCACCGTACAATGACCTGTGGGTCTCTGTCCCCACCATGGGGCTCCCAACAAGGCCTGGGCTGGAGTCTTGCGGGATGAACTGGAATGGCCTTGACAAAGCACTTGGCTCCTGGGGAGGATTTAGTAACCACCAGCTTTTCAGAAACGACCTCCCTTATCGCAGCTTTCTCCGCATCTGCCCCACGGATTGGTAGCACCCGCCCCATGTGACGGATCAGAAAGCCGAAGCTGAGGGACAGGCAAAGCCAGGGTCTAAGCACTGGTCAGCGTGGCTGCGGAACGCCCTGCCCCGGGGCCACTGCAGGCTGGGGACTGGAATGCCACCTTGCCTGGGACATCAGGGCTCTGGCAGCTCAGGCCCTGTTCCCTTTGTCCCTGTCCCCTGCGGTTTCCTTCCAGAGTCCTGAGAAACCACAGGACCCCTGGGAGGCAGCCAGGCAGTGTGTCAGGACAGCAGCAGCAGGGAAGAAAAGAAAGGAAAAAAGAAAAGCACATTTTCCTTCTCCCCGTGATAGGTGGCCCGCGGTGGCCCTGGGAGGAAGAGGGTGCTCCTCGGCCCACCCCAGCCTTCTTTTGGTCCCTGCCCTTTGCAGCTCGAGGTGGGACAAGCTTGCTGAGTCCGGCATTTGAATGAGGCCCCCGGACCTGGGAGCCGCAGAGAGACGGTCAGCTCAGGCTGGCCCAATGCGCCTGCCCCGGGGAGAAGCGGCACCCTTCACGGGCCTTCTGCATTTGTCCCGGAGTCCTCCAGAGGGACAAGGGCCTGGTTCTGTGACCCCTGAGCCCTGGCTCTCTGTACCCAGGCCCCAGATGCCTGCAGGCGCTGAGAGGCCAGCTCGGAGGCCTCTGGGCTCTGGGCGTGCCTGGGCTCTGCTGAATGGAAAGGAGGCCGCTCACTTTGCAAAGTGAAACCGGGCATCGCTGGTCTTCACAAGGAGCACAGCTACCCCATCCTGACCTCCCTGGCCGCTCCCGCTCGATCGTCCTCTTCCAAATGTCTGAATCACAGCTTCAAGGAGACCTTTTCACAGGGCACCCTAGCTGAGAGCAGGCCGCACGTAAACTTGACAAGCAGACCTACGCGAGTCCCACATTCGGAAGCCACTGGCCAAGGACAAACGTACCCGGAGTGTTACTTGAAAAGTCAGGCCACAGAACTGATGAGTACACGGATCCAATCTGGGGGCGCAGCGGGGACAGATCTGTGCAACGACAATACACGTCGGCCTGAGATACCGAAATAGAAGAGTCATTTCTGGGTGAAAAATCATGCTTTTTAGTTCCTTCTTTGTGTTTCCCAGTATTTTCTTAAAGTGCACCGCAGGATGTTTGGTGTCGGATAAAAAAG
The DNA here is from genome assembly GCA_030848825.1 of Tadarida brasiliensis. Classification (NCBI taxonomy): domain Eukaryota; kingdom Metazoa; phylum Chordata; class Mammalia; order Chiroptera; family Molossidae; genus Tadarida; species Tadarida brasiliensis. Next base: position 60,086,581 of record CM061273.1, read on the forward strand.
TTCCCTTTTGAAAAGCCTCCTTGTCTTCTTTTTGATTTTCTTCCTTTGCATTCCACCCTAGCCAGCGGGCTTGAACGCTGGGTCCAAACACCTTTCTCCCCGGGCACAGGGATTTTCTGGAGCAAAGTTAGACCCACCAGCACAGGGAAGCTTATAAAGAGGAAGCAGACCAGCCTGGCCATTTCTCCCTTCAATTCCTCCCCAAAATCAGAGTGGAAATTAAATTAAATTGTAGGTCTTTAGCATGCCCCGGGCTTGGGGTGACTGACCTGGTAAACAGCTATTGGTAAAATTGCACAAACGCAGTCCAGGCAAATGAACAAATCAAAACAAGTAAGAAAAGAAACATGTTTTAAAGAAGAATAAAGTCAGTGGCAAGGATCCTCTGAATTGCCAGCCCAGGGAGGGGGAAAATGCCAAAGGCCCACGCTTCTTCCATCAGGGTAGGAAGTGGGGAGGCGCTGGGCCCCGAGCAGCAGCTTTGTGCTCCGGGGGCCTGCGCCCCTCAAGCCGCGGAGCCAGGCGCCTGGAGGAACCCGGCAGGACTGGCCAGCGGCTGGAGGCAAAGGCGCCTCCTGTGCCCGGTGGAGCCACAGCGCCATCAAGCGGCCGTTCAGGGAATGGCTGCGCAGGGAGCAAGGAAGAGGTCCAGGGCTGGAAGCCTCCACAGGCCCTGAGGGAGGGTCTGGAGCAGGGCCTGGCCCGCCAAGCTGTCACTCCAGGCCCTGGGGCAGAAGCTTGCAGACGAAAACCAGCTGTCCAGGCGCGCTATACAACCCGGGCTGGCCTGGAACCGGCTGCCCTAGAAGATGCTCAGAGGCTGCTTTTGCAATCTGGGACCCACCCTCCTCTGGCAACTTGCTCCAAGTTAAAAAGGTCTGTTTCCCAACAAGAGTGAGGCCAGCAAAGGGAGCTCTGATGGGCAGCAGGACTGCCGGTTACACCCTCTGAGGCTGCTCGGGGACACACACGCACATCGCCCTGCCTCACTTACGAGGCCGGTACACACACACACACCGAGGACACATCTCTCTCTCCTGGAATACGGTCCATGGTTCCATGTGCTTCCCGGGGCAGAATCTGAACCTCAGAAACAAATGATGGGGTAACTCGAGAAAAGAACATGTGAGCTCCATCCACAGACCACTGAAGGAACCCAGCCTACAGGGAAACCATTCTTAGAACACCAACCGGGAGGGCAGCTATGAATAAGAATATTCTATAACAGGATCGCAAAGGGAGCCCGTGTCTGCTCCACGTGAATCCCAGCGCTAACTCCTCTGTGCCCATCATCTCATGGAATCTTAGCCGCCACCTTAGGAGATGGCTGCTTATATCACCTTTGGTTTAAAGAAAAGAAAAGAGAGGTATCCAGAGGCTAAAGGAGTTGCCCAAGGCCTGTGCTGGCAAGTGGCAAAGCCAGGCCTGGATCTCAGAGCCTGGGGCCACTCATTGCTTACCCCTCCTGGACCCCCACTTCCATCCAAACCCCTTTGCCAGGGGTGGATCTAGGCTTTGTGGGACCTAAAGCTTATACATTTTTTGTGGAGGGAGGGGCAGGTTCTTTAAGAAAAATAATGAGGTTATAAATGTACAGCTAGGTACAGGGCATGGAGGCCCCCCAGGAAGGTGGGGGGCTGTTGTTTCATTATCTCCAGGGTAGGTCACCTGTGCTCTCCGACGCCCCCTTGTGCTGGCTTTCCTGAAACACATGGCAGTCTCCCCTCCCAGCTCTGGCCTCTGCAATTGACAGCCATGCCCCTGCTTGTCCCTGAAACTACTTTGACTCCAGGTCACCCAGAGACACCCCACTTCCAGGTACCAGGTGTGTTCTGCAGTCCTTCCCCCCGGTGGAATCTGTCCTGGACACCACGCTTTCCCAGTTTTCCTCTTACTGTCTGGCCTCTCCTCCTCTGTGCTCCTCATTGGTGGAATGTCTGCCCCCTGCTCCTTCGATGTCCGGGTGAGTGTGGCAGAGGAAAGAGGGAACCCTCAGAGACAGTCAGACCTGAGGTTTCACCCCCGGCCCCTGGGTAAGAGCTGTGTGACTGGCAGCAAACCAGTCACCCTCTCTGAGCCTGTCTTCTCTTCGTGTGCAATTGGGATTATACCACACGCTATTTAAAGGATTAAATGAGATCATATATGTAGTGTGCTCAGTAGGACGCTTGACACACAGTAGGGCTCCACGATCGCTGAGAGCCATTGTCGGCCCTGAGTTCCAGTCCCTCCCTCTGTGCTGGGCACTAGGTTACGATTTCCAGCCCCTGCAGAATCATCTTAGCTGTGGGTCCCTCCCAGGAACTCACCTTGTCTAAAGTGCCCTTCCCACTGCCCTGAAGCCTGCCCCTCCCTTTCCTCCTGCTGCTGTCCGAATGGCACCGTTGACTAGTCAGCATGGAGACAAGGAAGCCAGGGCCCGTCCTGAATCCTCCTTCCACTGCACCCAAATCCCCCGGGTCCGCACCAAGGAGCCCCTCCGTCCACGACCTCTGCTGCCCCGGTTCCCCTGGTCTTGCCCTCGAACCTCTGGCCAGCCTCCTTAGTGGCGGCCTCCCTGCTGCCCCCAAGCCTGCCCCCTTGCAGGGTGAGCTTCCTCGAACCCAGCACCAACCCGGCTGCTTTTCTCCTTCAAACCCTGCGATGTCTTTCCTTCTCCATCAGTATGAAGTTCAACCCCACCACAAAGCCCAGAATTACCAGATTCCTGTCGCCCGTGTGCCTGCCTGATCTCCCCGAAAACCCCTTGAAGGATTCTCCTGAAGGATTCTCCCCTAAAGGATTCGCTCAGACATCTCAAACTATCTGCATTCCCCAAACCCAGCCCCAGGCGCCCTCCCCCTCTGTGCCTGCTCAGGCACTATTCCACACCTGGAACGCTCGCCTTTTTCTCTGCCAACCACCCTCAGAGCCCAGTTCGAGTGTCACCTCCTCTTGGAAGCCTTCCAGGATGCCCCCTCGAAGTCGAGGACCAATTCTCTGTGCATACCCCATTCACAGCACCACCCCAACCCTATGACATTAGTGTTGATTTCCTATTGTCCAGGCTACATGGTGAGTTCTTTGGGAGCAACAACTTGAAAGGCAAGAGAATGCAGTGGTCAAGAGGGTGGGCTCTGGAACCAGCCACCCTGGGGACAAATCCCAGCTCTCTCTATCCCTTCACCCACCGTTGGGTGAACTGACATCACCCCTGGGTGCCTCCACTTTCTCATATATCGTGGGATTGGGATGGGATCTCCCTGAAAGGCATCTCCCCGAGAGGGGGGCAAAGGATCAAGTAGCGTGGAACAGCGCCCACCTGCACCGGCGCTGACCAAGGGAAGCCTCACGCCAGCCCCGCGCGTAAGTCATCAAAGAGCTAAACAGAAACAGCTGAAATTCATTTTAATAATGTTGACTTAACCCAATATACCTCAAATCTTATCATCGCAACAGGAAATCAATCTTTGAAGACTCATTCGTGAGCTGTTTTATGTTATTTTTTCATCCTAAGTCTTTGAAATCCATTGTGCATTTCACACTGTGGGCCTCTCGGGTCACAGGAGCCACGGGCAGAGTGCTCTGGGACCACGGCTGGGCCTCTCGGGTCACAGGAGCCACGGGCAGAGTGCTCTGGGACCACGGGTCACAGGGCCACGGGCAGAGTGCTCTGGGACCACGGGTCACAGGAGCCACGGGCAGAGTGCTCTCGGACCACGGCTGGCTCGGGCCTCTCGGGTCACAGGAGCCACGGGCAGAGTGCTCTGGGACCACGGGTCACAGGGCCACGGGCAGAGTGCTCTGGGACCACGGCCGGCTCAGGCTCACCACTCCCCCGGGAAGGACTCCTGGAAGCTGTGCCTGGTGCCCAGACTTCACGCCACGCGTGCCCTTTCTCCCCTCACTGACTCTGCTTTTCTCCTTCCCCTGGGATCAGACACAGCCCGATCCCACACCCGAGTCCTTGAGCCCCTCCCGAGGAGCCACGGACCAGTAAGCTCCCTGCATTCACAGTTTTCTTTATTGATTTTTTTAGAGAGAGAGGAAGTGAGAGGGAGATAGACATCTGATAGAAACATCGATGAGAGAGAACATTGATTGGCCGCCTCCTGCATGCCCCCCACTGGGGATCAGGCCCACAACCTGGGCATGTGCCCTGACCGGGAATCGAACCGGCAACCTCCCGGTGCATGGGTCGACGCTCAACCCCTGAGCCACACCAGCTGGACTGCATTCACAGTTTTCAGGAGGACAGTTCCGGACGGGTCTGCCAGGCGGCCGGTCCCTCTCCGCTCCCTGAGCTGAAGCTTAACCTGCACCCACGGGTGTGACAATCCCCCGAAACACCTGAGCGGAGTGCCAGACAGCGGGCCCACCTGCCTCACCTCTGCCTCCCAGGGCCACATATCACTCTGGAAGGGAGTTAAATACATCTGAATACATTCACGGTAAGAACCCTCCAGCCGATCGCCTTTGCGGGTGAGGGTGTGGTAAGCGATGGCAGAGGACGTCAGGGCCTGCGGGAGTTTTTATTCATTCCTGCCTAAGGCACAGGTGTTATTCTTTCATTTCACTGACGACTCATAATAAGCCAAGGACACTCAGGACACGCTGCCCAAAACACGTTTATTACACAGCAAACACTAGTTCCTCTTATTTTTAAACAAACAAAACAGGTGAGCATGCCATGCCCAGGCTGGCCGGGCAGCATTTCACGAAGGCCGGCGCCCAGAACCCCAGCTTCGGTCGGGGCTGCTTTGTAAATGGTGTGACTTCTCCTTGCTGGCTGCTCTCTCATTCTCGCTCTCCCTTAGCCACAGAGTGACCTGCCCTGGAGAGAGGCCCGGTGACAAGGAACCAGGGCCCTCAACCCAATAGCCTGCAAGGAACTCAATCTGGCCAACCACTGAGTGAGGTTCCAAGTGGGTCCCGCCCCTCGACAACCACTGAGTGAGGTTCCAAGTGGGTCCCGCCCCTCAACAACCACTGAGTGAGGTTCCAAGTGGGTCCCGCCCCTCGACAACCACTGAGTGAGGTTCCAAGTGGGTCCCGCCCCTCGACAACCACTGAGTGAGGTTGGCAGTGGGTCCCGCCCCTCGACAACCATTGAGTGAGGATGGAAGTGGGTCCCACCCCTCGACAACCACTGAGTGAGGTTGGAAGTGGGTCTCGCCCCTCGACAACCACTGAGTGAGGTTCCAAGTGGGTCCCGCCCCTCGACAACCTTCAAATGACTACCCCCCCACCCAGTCACCACCTTGACTGCTAAGCCCCGCCCACATTCCCACTCCACAGAAACATGAGATCACAGATGTTGCTGCTGTGAGGGGCTGCGTGGGGTGACCTGTCACACAGCATTAGATAACCAGTACAAGTGGAGTGCGGGGGCAGTGCCTGCCACGTCAGGTACTCGAGTAGTTGCTGAGCCCATGAAAAGAAAGAAAATTAAATGCTAAGCGGATGGCCGACTACCTCCACCCTCACTTAGACTGAGGCAGGGCCTACGTTAGTAACTGGAACTGCCAGCCTCTGCCAGATCTGAGCACCGCGACCACTCGGGCCAGCCTGCGGGCTGCCGGTCGCCTCCGACTGGTCTCCCCTCCTCACCGCGCCTGCGGCCACCTGCACAGACGGGGCAGGTGTGTCTTCCCAAAGCCCCATCCAGAGCTTTGTCAGCACCTCCAACACCAGTAACGCCAAGGCCCAGAGCTTAGAGGGCCCCCCGATGCCACCCTCGCCTGCCCCCTGCCCGCCTGGCCTTACGTCCATAAACTAGGCAGGGTGCCCTGGGCTGCACCTGCGCCTCTCCCCAGGTGGTGAGAAACTGGTCTCCGCAACCCGGAGCGCAGCTCAGAACGCCCGCAACTAGTCCATGTTTACGGAGCCTCCGTCTCCCGGTGAAACGAGAGCCTTTCCCACTCCGATGAGGAGAGTGAATGCCTCAGTGACGTCTGAGAGGCGACTCTGTGTCATTTGGTCAAAAGGCCCCCTGTTCTTGCCCACTATTAGCCAGGCCCCAACTCCCGTTACCCTCCTGATCATCTCACCCCCAGACCTCCATGCCTCGCCCCTAAATAAGGGTCTGATGGGGTGCCATGGTAACCATCCCTAACTCCCACTCCAGAAGCTCACTGTGCACGCAAAGGTCCCCTTAAATCAGCGGTTCTCAACCTATGGGTAGTGACCCCTTTGGGGGTCGAACGACCCTTTCACAGGGGTTGCCTAAGACCATCGGAAAACACACATTTCGGATGGCGATTCATCACAGTAGCAACATTACAGTTATGAAGTAGCAACGAAAATGATTTTATGGTTGGGGGTCACCACAACAGGAGGAACTGTATTAAAGGGTCGCGGCATTAGGAAGGTTGAGGACCACTGCCTTAAATAAACCAACAGGCTGTGCCCCGACTTCCCTGACACCAACCACGTGGGAACTCCACGGTGCACTCAGCTGGTGCCCCTTCTCCCTCCTCTCTGAGCGAAGGGGTCCTTCTCGCTCTCACGCACCGAAGGCCCTGCGGTGTCACCGGCCCAGACGTCCCACGGAGCCTGAACAAACCCCTCACAAAGGGGAACCTCCTTCCGCTCCTAGAATCCCCACTTCACCAGGTCTTCCCTCCCCTGTTCCCCTTTCCGTCGCACCTGCACACGTGTGTGTACACACCCACTCACATTCACACACCCACTCACACTCACACCACTATGACCCAGTCTCGAAAGACACTGCATCTCAGCATCACTCGTGTTTAACAGAACTAAGTGAAATCTCAGCCACAGAAAACACAAAAGGGTGGACGGGGGGGGGGAAGGGCAAGGGGGTGTGCACCTCTGTGTAAGTGGTCCAGGGGGGTCCCGTGGAGGTGTCTCCCAAAAAACGTGAAAAACAAGGAGAACCATTCGTGTGAAGAGCCAAACTAATTAAATCGGCAGATCAAGAGAAGACAGTTCCCGTGTGGGGGACAGTGACCTTTAGTGGGTCACACGGGTGCATGCTGTGGCGGCCGTGGCCTCCATGCACACCACTCACCCGCGCGCCATCACCCCCCACACACACGTCCACACTCACGCCTGTGCGTGCGCACACACACACACACCCACACACACAAACACACTGGTTTGTAGGTAAGGAAGCTGGGGGAGGGGCGGGGCAGTGACTTGCCCGAAGGCATCACTCGGATTCCCATGCAGGCGGAGGCCAGCCAGGGCTCCTCCCAGATGAGACCACCCAAGTCCTCACCACTCCAGGGAATCGTGGGGCCACCAACAGCACCCACTGCAAAACCTAGTTCTCACCAAAAGACCTCAATGAGTCCAGATCCGAGTAAGTAATTAGACACAGTCATTATCGCAGGCTTTTAAAAAGCTAGAGATGGCCTGGCCGACGTGGCTCAGTGGACTGAGCGTCGTCCCATGGACTGAGAGGTCTCAGTTGGATTCCCGGTCAGGGCACATGCCCGGATGGTGGGCTCGATCCCCCGTGGGGGCATGCAGGAGGCAGCCAATAGATGTTTCTCTCTCACATTGATGTTTCTCTCTCCCTTCCTCTCTCTCTAAAAAAAATCAATAAAAACATTTTTAAAAAAGAAATAAAAGCCCTGGCCAGTTTGGCTCAGCGGTTAGAGCATCGGACTGCGGACCAGAGAGTCCCAGGTTCGATTCCCGCTAGGGGCACGTACCTCGGTTGCAGTTTGTCCCCGGCCCCGGTCAGGGTCGTGTGGGTGGCAGCCAGTGGATGTGTCTCTCTCACATCGATGTTTCTCTCTCTCTCTTCCTCTCTCTGTCCCTCTTGCTCTATGCAGAAATGTCCTCAGGTGAGGATTAATAAAAAAAGAAAGAAAGAAAAATAAAAGCTCAAGATAAAAGAAATGATAAAGGACTATTCACTCAAACCCCAACCAGAACTCGGGACTATCCTGCCAAGCTTGAAAGGAATTATACCATGATCAAGACAAGGAAGAATGCGGTGTAACAGGTATCCACGAGCCCACAGTGATATAAACAAATGACAGAATAGACAAATTCATGGGGGAGAAAAAAACAAAATTTCCCGACAAAGTAATTCTAAGTAATATTTGTAAACACGTCCCCTCCAAGAAATGGGCTCCCTTCCCCTTCTGTGGAGTGTGGGACGCACTTCATAGCTCTCTTCTAATGAACAGACTATGGAAAGGAAGTGGAGAACCCTGCAGACACCATGTTATCCGGGAGATCAAGGTCAACGTCACCAGGGATAAATCGTGTTGGTATCACGTGCCCCTGACTCGATGCAATGAGCACACATCATCCCTGCGGTGTTCTCCCCCAAACCCCAGTCTATTATGAGAAAACAACACACAAGCCAAAAGGCATTCTTCAAAACACATAACCAGTACTCTCCAAAACTGTCAAGGTCACTAAAAACAAGGAAAGACCGTGAGACACTGCACAGACCGACCAGACTAAACGCAAAGTTACATCCTCAAACAAAAAATGGTTATTAGTGAAACACCAATAAAGTCTGTAGTTTAGCTACAGGCACTGCACCAACGTTAATTTCTTACTTTGACGACGCCAAGGTTATGGGAGATGTTAACCACAGGAAAAGCTAGCTATGCAGATGGGTATGCGGGAACTCTCGGTATTCACCTTGCAACTCTGGGGTAAACTAGAATTATTCCCAAAGGAAAAGCTTATTTTTAAAAATGAATTTGATATAGCAGTTTTATAACTGGCCCAAACCATCATCCACCCCCAGGAATGACAGAACTAGCTAATGGCAGAAAGCTGTATTCGGTTTCACTGGCGACAGATCCATGGTCCACCATGAAACGCAACAGAACAGCTACCGTGTGCCAGGTGCTGTATCTCTAATTCCTAAAACAGTTGTCATTTAAAAGGAAAACTGACCATAGGGAATGTTAAGTCACCTTGACAAAGTCACAGAGCATTCAGCTGTGCATCGGAACCAGGCCTGGCCCCACGGGCCCCAGTACCTCTTCCTGGGCTGGAAACGTAGAGGACCACCACCTGTTCCCATCAGGGCCCTGGGTGCCTGGTAAGAGGCCAGGGAGGGGTCCTCTGTCGGCTGGGTTGAACATTCACAGCCTAAGGCCCTGGAGAGGGATGTTCTTTTGAGAGTTGATACAGAGAAGATCCACTAGGTGGCGACAGACCCCGCCAATGTCAAGGAGAGGTGCTCCCACAAGGGCAAACAGCAGGGGACGAACCTAGAATTTCCTCTGAGAATATGATGCCTCCACCACATGGCATTCTTGGGGAGCCCAGAGTCCCCAGACATCTCTACCAGTGACAGACTGCACACGACAATGTGATCTAACGAGAACTGACAGACCTGATCTAGAAAGCTCTAGACCTTATCAATGACATCCTCAGCAATTATATGTAGATTACAGCAGACTATTTTATCCTAGCTTTGTCCATGGCTTCCTCATATTTTTTCTACCTTTATTTTTCCTACCTTTATTTCCTTTACTTATAAAAATAAAATTTCAAACAAACTGCCTTAAATCTTCTTGGTGGCAAGGCCCGGTATGCATATGCTTAACAGTTTGCAAAGAGATGTGACTTTTGCAAAGCAATGTCCGACTGGGGTGAGAAAAGGCAGCCTCGATTTTCCGTTCTTCAGTCCCAATGTCAAGTGGGTAAATTTGTAGAAGCGCCTGCAAAAACCTGACTTGAACACTAGAGGGCGCCAGAGCCCAAGAGTCCGGCTGGCTCGGCCTGGGCAGGCTCCACCAGCGGAAAACACCGTGAGAAAAGGCCCGCTCCAGACCCCATCACCATCGGACCTGAGATGCTGCAAGATTCGGGCCCGCTTCAGCCTCGAACCTTCAAACCCCTACCTTCCTGTGTTTGTCCACAGAGGTGAGCAGTAAGTAGGCACCTGGGGACAGGAAGCTGCTAACCCCGGGCCATTCAGTCTGCATTTGTATTAAAGCCTTCCTGCCAAGAGCCGCAGGGTTAAGAGACGGGGCCACTGCACACGTGCAGAGCGTGCCTTTACAGGATGTCTTCTCCCACGCACGATGCACGCATACACCGTCCCCTGTGCCCAAGGGCGGTTCCATCGCCCCATCTTGCAGATGAACGTGTGTCCCAGAAGTGCAAAGTGACTTCTATGCCCAGATGCCTGGCTGGTTGGGAAACCCAACTGGGCCTGGGGAGGTTCTTACTTTAGTGCAGAAACTCCCCAAAGGCAAACAGGAAGCCGTTGTCAGGAGTCCTGTCCTCAGTGACCCGGAGCAGGGACAGACCCGGGCAAATGCTGCTGGCTGAGCTGGGGGTGGGTCCCCAGTCTAAGAGCTGTAGCCAGGCTTCAGGGCCCTTCCTCTCAGAGCGAGGGGCTTGGCCGTGGGAAGCTGGGCACACAGGCACGGTTCAGGGCCCATGGCATCTTTAAGGGCCCATGAACATGTCTTATTTTTAAATCAGAAGAAAAATGAACACAAACTTTAGACTGAAAAAAAATGTCTTAATATGTAAAATTATATTCATGTTTATACCAATATCGTTGGTATAAACATGAATATAATTTTTTTTTTTTTAAGGAGGAGGGGGCCAGGAAGGCACAAATGCCTGGGGGTCCTGAAAGTCCCGACCCAGCCCTGAGCGGCCTGGGAGGGAGGGAGCAGGGACCCTGGTTCAGCACTTGGATTAGGGATTCTAGAAACAGAGAGACCAGGTGGGTGTCCCCCGTCTAGAAACAGAGAGATCAGCTGGGTGTCCCCCGTCTAGAAACAGAGAGACCAGCTGGGTGTCCCCCGTCTTGGCCACGAACTCATTCCATTTGACATTGGCAAAGGCCGGCTGCTGGACTTATGACCACCCTCGTCCGTGAAGAGGGGGAGGAAGCAGCCAAGTGTCCCGGGAAAAACAAACTCAGGAAGGGAAGGGGGGAAAGCAGAAGGAAGAGGGAGGGTTTCACCCGAGTGATGGAAGGACTAACAGATGGGAGATAAAGATGACAAGGCCCAAGGACGGGAAAAGTCTGGAGGACACAGCCCACTTGGGGCCCAAGAAGCAGAGTCAACAGTGAGGTGCCATCCCCACCCCAAATGAGAGAGTTTTTATTTGAAGTGAAGGAGAAAGAACCGGCCGGTGTGGCTCAGTGGTTGAGCGTCAATCCATGCACCAAGAGGTCCCCGGTTCGATTCCCGGTCAGGGCACATGCCCAGGTTGTGGGCCTGATCCCCAGTGGGGGGCATGCAGGAGGCGGCCAATCAATGTTCTCTCTCATCGATGTTTCTATCTCTCTCTCCCTCTCCTTCCCTCTCTCTCTGAAATCAATAAAGAAAAAAAATTGTAATGAAGTGGAGGATGAAGAGAGGAAGAGTGTGCAGCCCGGAGGAAGAACATGCCGGGCCGCGGTGGAGGCCAAGTCCACGGGCTTCCATTGCCGCCCGCCTGCAAACACCTGGAGGAGACGACCGGGAAGCGGGGCGCATTTTTGCTCCTGTCCCCGGAGATTCAAGGAACTGGATAAGGGTTACAATCGCTCGATCTGGTACTCAAGTCAGTTCAGATGTTCCTATTATTTAAAAAATAAAATAAAAAAGATGCAACAGTACTAAGATGTTTGTGGCAGCCTTGTGGTGAAACATGGAAAACCCAAAGGCCCAGCCTTGGAGACTTCGAACAGCCGTGCACAGATTCACTGGGCTCCTGCACGGAGGGTCCCGGCCAAGGTTTGCTGCAAGGTACGAACGTGGATCTATCCCCAGGCTGACCTGGACATCTCTCTGGTCAAGGCTCCAAGGAGACTGCACACATATTCCATCTCCAGGCCACTGTCGAATATTCGAACTTTCTGACGCCGTTCTATTCCACAGCCGGCTTGAGATGAACCGCAGCCTCGCGTCACTGGCTCGGCCTGTTTACGTCCCGGGGACCTTCCCGTCCTCGTAGGAAAGCAATCACCTGGCGAGCTCTCGGAATAAGAGGCTCCGGGAACTCAAATGCCTGACAAGGAGGCGAGAGTCTGGTGGGAGCTTTTTTAAAATACCAAGTGGTTTTCAATAATAACTGTGGTTTGAATGGTGGTTAAAAGAGAAAGAGAAATTCGCAGAGCACCTCAGAGAGATGGCAGCAGAGAAAAGCAGGGACCCTCCACGTACGTCCGCCAAGTGGACAGCTGAGACCATAGACGGTGGAGTTAGCATCCTCCGTCGCTGTCCTCCTCCCTGGCCGAGGCGGGAGCAGCCCTGACGGGCGTCTGCGGGCACCTGCACAGAGCAGAGATGCTCCACCGTCTCCGGCCGTGCGGTGGCCACGGGCCTCTGCCCACACCTCGCCCTCTGGCTCTGTGCACGCCTTCTCCTTGCCCGCTCCAGGCAGCGGTGCCCGCGTCCATCTGCCCGCATTCACGGCCTGAGGTTGCTCATTTCACACCTTCTCCTCCAGCCTCTGGCCACCTGGGCTGAGTCTACTTCCCCCTTCTCCTCCCCTGACTGTACCAGACATTCGAGCCGGGTTTGCAGAGTGAATCAATGGCTCCTCCCTGTCTCCCCGGATTGGGGCTGGGACAGCAGGGAGGAAGAGGCCTGAAAATGAGATGAGATGGGCACTACTACCCTTAATTCAACAGCCTTGGGAATCGGCCACAGAAGAGAAACATCAGCCACGGAAGAGAAACATCAGCCACGGCGGCGTGGGGAGCCTTGGGGAGGGGAGAGGGTTGTCAAATCCTCCCAAACCCCTCTGGGGGAGCAAGGAAAATACAATGGGAAGGTCAAGTCCTTCCTGGCGGGGGAGGAGGGCTGGATCAAGTGCTGATCTTCCACTTGCTTTAATTGCCAGGAAACAAGCTTTCTCCGCCTGTCATTATCACTTAATTGAGTCCTAACAGCCAGGGAGGAGGAAGCCAGGGCCATTAAAACTGGCTGGCAAGGAGGGAGGATGCACAGCAGCCTGGGCAGGAAGCACTGAAGACCAGCCCCAGACGCAGCTCAGGTGCACCCCAGCCCACCCACTCCAGCCCCACCCAAGCCACCCACGTCGCATGTTTCCAGCTCACCCCATTCCCTGCCAGGTAGTAAAGTCTGGACACACACAGCGAAAAGTCGGTGGCGGCCACTTTCTCAGAAACATGCTAAGTGCAGGAAGCCAGGGGCACAGACGGTAGGTGGACAGTTCCATGGGTCCAGACGCCCACAGCGGGTCAGTGCACAGAGCCGATGGGCATCGCCCAGGGCGGGCCACGGGAGTGGAGACCCGCACACAGGCCGAGAAAACCTTCTGGGGCCGATGGAAATGACTTTAAACTGCGCTGTAGTGACGGCCACAGGACGCTACGCGTTTACCAAAATTCACTGCGTCATATGTTTACCACTGATGGATATGACGGTATGTCAATTACACCTCCATAAAGCTGGTTTAAAGATAAAAAGTGGGTGGCCGGGTAGGCAGCTCAGAGGGAAAAGAATCGAGCATCCCTCTCGAACCGGTCACCTGTCGCCAGCGAGCCTCACCAAGAAGGTCCCTTGCCCCCAGACCCTGCAAGGCCCAGCTGCCCGCCGGTGGGCTGGACAGACCGAGGGCTTCCGGGTCAGACAGGCCGAGCCCTCGCCAGCTGTTTGACCCTGGGCACCCCTCGTTTTCTCACCTGTGAAACAATGCAAATATGTCACCAGAAGGCGGCACGACACACGGACTCAAATGCCATCGTTAGCTTTTTCTCTCAACTGAACAGGTGCTTCAAGAGATCGCTGCAGCGTGCCCAGCTCTAGGCTGGCCGCTGTGGGGGATGCCAGCATAACAGCAAAAGTGCCATTTTCAGGTTTGTAACCTTGTGGAAGCACTTAAAGAAGGGTAGTTGAGGATGAAACCCCATAACCAGAGTCTAAAAAGTCGAGGCTTGAGCCCTGGCGGGTTGGCTCAGCGGTTAGAGCGTCGGCCTGCGGTCCAGAGAGATCCGGGTTCGGTTCCTGCTAAGGGCACGTACCTCGGTTGCAGTTTGTCCCCAGCCCCTGGTTGGGTCGTGCGGGAGGCAGCCACTCGATGTGTCCCTTTCACGTCGATGTTTCTCTCTGTCTTCCTCTCTCTCCCTCCCACTCTATCTGAACAAAAAATGGAAAAAGAAGTGTCCTCAGGTGAGGATAAAAAATAAAGTTGGGGCTTGAGAAGACCTGGCAGGGAGGGCAGGGCCCCCTGGAGGGCTTCCTGGAGGAGGTGGGGCGGAGACAGCATGGACGAGAGACGCTGGAGGGTGAGGGAAGAACAGGGCTTCCCGGTCCTGAGCCTGGTTTAAACCCGGGCAGCGGCGCTGGGAAGGATTCTCAGCATCCCAAGCTGGCCCAGTGAACCCAGAGCAAAGGCATCCCTGCGACGTCCCTGTCAGGAGGCAGCAGCGAGGACTGGCCAGAGCCTGGCACACAGGGCGCTCCGGTATCACTGCGCGCCTCGCGCCCTGGAGGAGAGGTAGCCCTGCGCCGGGAGGAGGAGGAGGACGTCGGGGCCAGAGCACCGCTGTTACCATGGAGATGAGGACCCACGGCAGAGGGGCCGCAAGGGACCACCACGCAGAATACCCCTCCTTGACCTTCTCTTTCTCCCTCAGAAGACCTCCTGGATTCCAGATGTGAAGGGTGCCACGCCGGCCCGGGCGCACCCGCTGTCCCTCCTCCTCCGCTCAGGGTCCCCTTACAAACCACGGAGGAGGCCCTGAGCCGGCCGGACCCCAGACAGGGAAGAGAGCCTTTCCCTCGGGGAAGAAACGGGTCCCACCTGGTCCTGTCTCAGCCTACACGGACTGCCTTCACGAGCCTGGTGTGTCGTCACAAATGAAGAAGGGAAGGAGAAGGCCCCGGAGCTGGGCTGTGGGGCCCTGGGAGGGAGCCGGGGCAGGACAGGGCTGCAGGACAGCAGGACAGGGCTCCTCCCGGCCAGGGCACCTCTCAGACAGACCGGAGCGGGAACCCCTCCTCCTTCCACCGCTGCCCGGGGGCTCGGCCACAGGGGAATGGGCCTGTTGGCTTCAAAAAAAATACAACCTTATGATCCCGAATTCCTGTACGATGGCTTGTCAACAAGTAGCAGGGACAATACCCTTTGACTTTGGGAGGGGATGCCACCCTTTAGAGGTGACAGAGCTATGCTGGCAAGTGGGTGACCTTGAGCCCAGTCATTTGACCTTTGTGAGCTGGAAAATCAGGGTGCACAGCAGCCTTCCAAGTCTAACGGGAGGGTTGCCACGGCCACGGACCCCGGGCACGGAGTGGCCCTCCAGGTCACTGGCAACATCGCCCACTGCCTTAGCCTAGGAGCCTGACGGCTTGGGTTTGGAGCCCGGTGGCACCACTTAATAGCTGTGTGATCTCTGATTAGTTACTTGCCCTCTCTGTGCCTCAAGTGTCTTCATCTGTAAAACAGGGATCATAGTCCTGGTACCTCTGGGGTCATCCTGAGGAATAAATGAGCATGTGTGCGTGTGCCTGAACACGCCTACATGCGCAGTCGTCCCCCCTTATCTGCGGTCTCACCTTCCCTGGTTTCAGTTAACCACGGTCTGAAAAAAATTAAATGGGAAATTCCAGAAATAAACAACGCATCAGGTTCTGAGTGGCTTGATGAAATCGCAAGCCCGCCCTCCCACTCCATCCCGCCAGGCCGTGACTCATGCCTTTGTCCCGCATCTCCACCCTGACGGTCCCTGTCCGTAGTCACCCAGTGGCTGTCTCCGTGATCAGACGGACAGTCCTGGAATCACAGTGCTTGTGTTCAAGTCACCCTCGTCTGACTCCATCGAGGCCCCAAAGCGCAGCCGTAGTGATGCTGGCCTTGCGGATACGCCGAGAGGAGTCAGAAAGCACCGCCTTGAAGGGCAAAGGCGAGAAGTACAGGAGACCACACAGTACATAAGGGTTCGGTACTATCTGCAGTTCCAGGCACCCACTGGGGGTCTCGGAACGTATCCCCCGTGGGTAAGGGGGACCACTGTGTATATGGGCATGGGGGGGTGTGAAAACAACCGATACGTGGAACACAGAACTGTCATTGTGTTAGCAAGTGCCATTATTAGCTAATACTATTAGCACTTGTTATTGAATCTCAACCGTAGCAGAGGTCATGACAACCTCGACAGTGCAGAAGGACTTTCTCAGAACAATGTGTCTCTCCTGTCAGAGGCCCCTGGCCGGTCCCAGTGTGACCTGATGCCCCGAGTGGGCTGCTGTCCCGGGGACGATGCCCCTCACCAGAGGGACGGCCACCACTCTGGCTCTCCTGGGACGGCTGTGCCTGGCGGAGGCCTCGCACCCAAACTCACCGAGGACTACAGGGTCACAGCGGAGCTTGTGCCAACAGGAAAGGGTGACAGGAACCAGTCAGGGGTCCTCAAGACCCTCTGGTTAAAAAACAAAAATCACAATTTAGAAGCAAAAGTGCATCTCGGGGTTTAGGGAGACACACCCCCAGGGAGCAGCAGGGGATGAAACGATGAAATTGTGGGGAGGTGCTCAGGGGGTGATCTCGGAGGGCTTCAAGGGGGAAGCCCTCCAGCAGGTAGGTCTCTCCACCCCCTCCTGCAGCCTCGGCTACTCCAGGTCTCCATCAGTGCAGTGTGGTCAGCGGAAGGGTGCCTCATAGTGTCTGTCCTGTGTCCTTCTCCCCAGATCCCACAGCTGTCTGTCTCCGGGCTCTGGGGGCTTCTCTGTCCAGCCCGATTGTCCAACTATGCTGAGCGGGAAGCGAAACTAGCTCACCGGGAGCCCCTAGTCAAGGGAGAGCCCTCCATCCATCCTCCCTCCCAATCTCAGGGACTCTCCTGTGGTGTCTTCTCTCCAGCCACCCCCAAGGAGCAGAGCCCGTAAGGAAGTGGTTCCCCCAAATCACCCCAGGATGCAAAGCCCTGGAACCAGCCCACCCAGAAACGTGGGCACCTGCTCGCCTCAAGCCCCTGCTAGGGCCCGGGCTCCTCCGAGGACAGAAGAGGCGATTCTGTGGCACCGGAGTCCCCTCACGTGCCTTCTCCCTGCCCCCAGCCCTGCTGGCTCTGACCTCCCCAAACAAAGGTGCTTTTCTCCGGGCTCCACAGAGCCTCCACATTTTCGTCAGACCTGTGCTTGTTTGCCTTCTGCTCGGGGCCCATCTTGGCTCGCCTCCCCAGGCACCACCGTACCCTGGAGACAAACCCCGTATTGTTTTCATAGACCTAATAAATGACAACACTCCACCTCCTGCCACCAGCCCCGCCAGCCGCCCGCTCCCCCTTCCCGGGAAGTCTCTCCCTCTCTGCGAAGGGTCGCCCTCCCCCAGCCGAAAAGCAGGAGCCTCGTGTCACGCAGAGAGACCAGCCTGTGCCACAGCGCCTCCCCCTGTGCGGGTCCTCCCCCTGTGCGGGTCCTCAGGGGAACATCCTGGGAACTTCACCCGCCCAGCCCCCGCCCTGGGCTCAGGCCTGCCAGTCAAGGACTCGCCAGGGTGGTGATTAACAGTGCAGGTGATAAACGAACACGCCCTTCATCCGCAAGGCTCCTCCCCGCCCCTTGAAGAAGTCAGTGATGAAAGGGATGGAAGAGGGGTTAAGTCTAGCAGGGACCGACTTTCCCCCCACTCATCAATGATCAATGAGTTTGATCAGGCACACTGGCGGATGGTTGGGCCCAAGGGACATGGGTCATCAATAAGGGCTTGTTCTGGGCTGTTTGGATGCGGGCGGCACCAGTGTACGGGAGCAAGAAGCCAAAATAAGAGACACATGTATCCTGCCCAGACTCACACGTGGATTGTTCCGGAATCTGCAAAACAGCTCCCGGAGCCTCCAGCTTGCCAGTGGTGTGGAGAAGCTGGGAGGGGACGACAGCCGCCCACCTCTGCAGCTGACTGTCCAAGCCCTGGCCTCACGCTCCACATCGTGGGCTCACCAGCCACCCCTGAGGTGAGCATCCTGACTTCCGATCTCAGCCCTCCCTGCCCTCCGTCAGGCTGGGCCCACGGCGCTCACTTCCTACGGCCACCATGGCCAGCATCACACCCGCCCTGGGCCGGAGTGGAGAGGTGGGCGGAAAGAGGCACATGAAGAACCGGGAGACAGATGAGTCCGTGCACACACCCAGACACCCAGAAAGCCATGTGCACGCACACCCCAAAGCATGTGCCTGTTTTATCCGTGGAACTGGACAGAACTTAGGACTCATCCCTGGTGTTTTGCCGATGAAATAAACGGAGGGACAGACAGGTCGGGAAACTTGCCCAAGGTCACTCCTCTGGGACGTAAGGTTGAGACCCAGCCCCTTCGACCTTGGGTCCAATGCCATCTTAGCGTCCGCCTTTGTATCACCAATCTATAGCTGTGTGCCCAACCTATAGATACATCGCCAACTATACATCAGTGAGACGGAAGCCTCCGTATAAAGCAGTCAGTGGGTCCCAAACATTCAGCTGTATGAAATGAGGGCTGACGGTGTGGTCAAGGTAAAGAAATGGCCAGGGCACACCTGTGGGTGGCCACCCTGCCAGGAGTGAGTGGGGGGGCGGGGAGAGCACCCAAACCGTCCCATCTGCTGTCTGGCCCCATGTGGCCCAGGAGCGTCTGCCGTCTGCAGGAGACCAAGTTCTCACCAGCGTCTCTCCCCTGCCACTTCCCAGCGTTTCCAGGGTGACCCTCACCCTCCCATCCACACTCCTGGCAGGTCCCAGGTAGGATGGCCTCAAGTCCCGCCCTCCTAGGATAAGGCGGACTCAGCCAGGCGAGGGGAAGGCCATAGCTTCCTGCCTTGGAGCGTGAGGCTCTGACGGTCCTGGCGGCGATGACACGTGGACATGACTCTGAACACGGCCCTACGGCTCCCACGGCACCCCCACACCGCTCCTCCAGGCCACTTCCTCCTGGGGTGGCGGGGGGAAGCAGGGCCTCAGAGAGAGAGTCGGGCAACCCGGGGATCTCAGGAACCAGCGGTCCTTGTCCCCCAGCCACACACACACACACACACACACACACACACACACACAGGGCCATCCCCAGGGCCCAGCACCTATCCTGAGGAAAGGAATCAGAGGACACAGTCCCATGGTTCGGGCTGGGAGCTGGGTCAGAGTTCCTCTCTGAGGATTCCTGGGGACAGGAATTCCTTGGCCACAGCTCCCAATGCAGCTTGTTTGCTGAAGCTGCCAGGCACCTCCCTCCTCGCCCCTACTACGCTGAGTGGCTCGGGCCCCTGCCATCTCCCCACTGGAGCAGGTGCGTGTGGGTGCTGAGCCCTCCAAGGGCCCGTGCCAGGGACAAGGGGCAGACTGTAACGTGCCTTCAGCTCTCCCGCACCTCAGTGACAGATTCCCAGCCGAATACAGGGAGGCCGTGGAGAGGTCCAAATCCAAGCCAGCGCCAGGAGGCCAGGGCCTGGCAATGCCCTCCGACTGGCCGGGACCTCGGTCCCCTAAGCACCCCCCACCCCCTTGGGCTGCCCGGGGTCCTCCAGCCCAGCCTCCAGCTCCGCAGCGGGCAGAGAGTGGCCTGAGAATCAGACACAGCAGGGCTGGCAGCTCAGACGTCCCACTGCTGGGTGACATTAGGGGAGGCACTTGCCTTCTCTGCGCCTAGCTTCCAGGTCTGTAGAAGGCCATGAGGGCTGAGATAGTGACACAATGCCGAGCACTTCGTAGGTGTTCGACAACTGTTAGTCCAATGTGAAGAGCTAATCACGGACATTTCTGGCTTACACAACGGAGTGGAAAACTATGCCACATACAGCAAAGGCCAAGCTAGATCATCATGGCTGCGGCCCCACGTGGGGGCCAGGGGGTGCCCACACCCCCAGATGGGGCACACGCTTACACACACCCATTGGGCCAAATGTACCCACGACTGCCATTAGACCAAAAGTCTTCTCAACACACAGTGGCGCCCGGCCCACCACCAGGGTGAGTTTTTCCTCATCCACATAGGCAGCACAAAGAAACCAGGGATTTCTCCCCAGCAAACCAAGGGCAGACCTGCCCAAGAGCCTCTGGATGACCTAGAGCAGAGGGGGGAGGTCATTCTGGCAGAGTTTCGGTCAACTGTCCCTGCTGAGATCTCCCCTGAACATGAAATGATGAGATAATGGCCCAGAATGGGCTCCGCACCAGCCCGGCCCCAGACCCTCCCCGTCTGCCCAGGCCTCACAGCACAAACCCCGCTGGTCTCCCCGCAGGGGCAAGATAAAGGGGGTTTTGTCCTCCTCCCCCCGCGGGTCTGGGCGAGTTTATCTGACACTCCAGCCCTCTTTGTAAACTGAGTGTCCCACGATAAACGCTCCCGAAAAGTGGCTTGGCCGGGGACAGAGGGACCCTCTCCTGAGGAGAATGGGGAGCTTGTTCCGATGGTCTTTTAATATGGGGGGCGGGGTGTCACCGAGGACAGGCCTCCAACGGACTCTCACAGAAGGGTCTCTGTCCCGGGGCTACAATGGAGTGAATTCTTAAAGACACAGATGCTGACGGGGGCAGGATTTTTTTCTTCCCTGAGAGGCGGGGAGGGCAGTCGGGGCAGGAAGGAGAAGGGGGCCCGGGAGGACTCCTCACTCCCCAAAACAATTCGGGTTGAAACAAGGCATCTGAGCCTCCAGAGCCGGTGAAAGGCAAGCGGACCGGTGACCCGTCATGCAGATTCCACGCGGTGGTTGCTTGCTTTGCAGCTGCCCTCAGCCCCCCGAGTCCAGGATGCGAACCCGCCAGCAGAGGCCCTAAGTGCAGGGCGTCTATTCCATTGCCCTGAAAGAGCAACCCTTTGGAGGTGGTTTTGAGTCCCAATTTCATTCTGGAAAAGGGGGAGGAAGAGCACCCCCAGGCCCTTACGTAAATAAAATCCTCTCCAGCCACAGGGCAGGGAGGGCAATTTACTCTTGGGGTTGTTTATTTTGGTACAAGGTCGCCCGAACAGATTTCTGAAGACATCCCAGACTATCACAAATGATGTTTTATGAAGGCTGCCCCGCGGGACGGGTTTATGTTTTGACTGCCTTGATGTTTAATTGAGCACTTCTCCAAGGAGCCGAGCGGCGCTGCGGAGAGAGCCGGGAGCCGCGTGACCTCCGGGAACAATCGGGTATTTCTTCTTGCCTTGCTCGTGGTCATCTGCAGGAAGCAGAGACTCACGAGGAGACGTCCTCCACGCTGAAATGAATCCAGGGATCATCTAGGACACGTCTAAGGTCCGCAAGAGGGAACTGAGGCCCCGAGAATGTGGGGGTAACTTGCCCAAAGCCTCAAGGCAAATGAGGAGACTGAAACTGGGCCATAACCCAGGCTCGTGGCCGAGCCACCGTTCCCAGGGCCCCTCGGAGCAAAGACCAGTGGCACCCTGGGAAGCAAGGTGTGGAGCTGTTTTTCCAGTGGGCTGTGTTGAGATAATCCAGCCGGAGTCCATGGACTCAGCATCCACAGCCACAAGCATCAAAACGGCAGAGTAGCGAGGGGTTTCAACCTGTCGAGTCACCGAATACATATATATATGGTCTTTACTGGTCAGCATCAGGCTAGGGGCTCTGAAATCAGAAATGCACACCCCTGATTTTATTGAAGAAAAAAGATGCACGCACGTGAGACAACCACGGCAACAATGTAACGTTAGTGAACAATGTACTATTAATCCTATAGGTTGTTAGCACTATAGAAGCTCAGGGAAGGGAGAGATTGGCTGACAGCAAAAATGTTGCAAAAACAGAGGCGGGGGGGCGGGGGAGTTTGTTTGTGTATAACCCGGGCAACCACTGGACAATACTGGATGCTACGCCCCCTCCACGTGGGAGCATCACTGAGTCCGCTCCGGGGGAGTAAGGAAAGAGAGGAGAAAGACACAGCCCATGAGGAAGGAGCAGCTGACAGGTCTCAGGGAAGAACGCATGGAGGCAAGTCTACTGCAGACCCCAGAAAGGAAGAGCTAACCTCACTGCCTCCTCTCCCCGCACCCCCCGGTCTGCCCACTCAAGCCAACAGAGGTTCCTAGGGCTGGTCACCCACCACCTCTAAATAAGTCATGTCACTGAAGGCAGCAGAGGTCGCAGCCCAAATTTTACACAGCCAAGAAGAAGCTAGAAGTGCGCTGGACCTCTTGGGTAGAACACGGACATTTTCGTCCCCAGTCAGGCCCAGCCACATCAGAGCAGAGATGCAACACAGCCCAAGCAGACAGACACGAACCTGGCCCATCTCTTTACGATGGACACAGGGTTCAAGACAAGAAGGGGAGAGGAAGTAAGACGGAGGAGGAATCCAAGGTTCAGGCCCATGAATGAGACACAGTCTGACACCCACCCCCTCCCCCAACCTCAAGGCCACACAGGCTCCGATTTCCACCCTCCCAATCATGTCAACGTAAAGGTTCTTTGTGCAAAGCACAGAGTGTGTGGTGGCTGATGGGAGCGCAGCTCAGTGTCTCACCTGGATATCTCACCTGGCTCTTCTCTCCAATGTCCAAGTACAGCACCAGAGGGGCCAGCTGGGCCACTGAACTGCTCAGAAAGCTCTTCTAAGCCTGGAGCTCAAGGAGCAGAAAACACCCAGCACTGTCCTGTCCTGAGTCAGAACCACTCATCACAACACTGGGTTCAATGCCTCGGTGATGGACCCGTCCACTATCCTGCCCCACTGACACGTGGGTACCCCAACCTTACCAGCCTCCTTCCTCGAGGATGCTAGGGCCTCCCCAGAATCATCACTCTGAACTCCAACGATAGCAGGAGATGGAAAAGGGGAATGAAATTCAGCTCGGTATGCTCCGCCCTCAGCATCCTTCCTGGGATTCCAACGAGAGGGGGCCGGTGACGCTGGTGCGTGTTTTGGACGTGTGTGTGTGTGTCCTGAGTGAGTAGGGGCAGGACAACACTGTGGGAAAACGTACCGATCTTAAAGACAAACAGACCCATATCTGGCCAGCTCCGCGCTGCCGGCGGGCGAGGGTCGCTGACAGCGGTCCCAGCCGGCGGTCCCGTCTGCGGAGAGGATGGGAGGATGGCACCGGAAGGGGAAGAAATGGGGGAAGCCTGAACCCGGGAAGCAGTTAATGAGCGCTCGCAGGGAAAACACTAGCAGATGAACCTTTCGGTTCACCTGGGTGTTAGTTATTGTGACAATGACTTCACCGTGTCATCGGCGCAGGCGAGCAAGGCCAATTTCTATCTAGCTCCACCCCAGACAGGATACAGGCCTCGCCTCCGCCGGGACAGGGTGGGGGAAACTGTTTTAAACTTGCCAGCGGGTCACTGGGGAGGAAGAAGTGAAGGGTGAATCATAGCTATAGAGACCCGATCAAATCCATTTCACTTGTGACTTCCAGAACTTTCCAAGAAGAGGGATCCGAGCTTGCAGCTAGAAGCTACGTGGGTGCAGTCACGGGCCGGCTGGGAGGCAGGTCAGCTTCTGGCTCTGCCGCTGGCCAGCAGGGTGACTTTGGACAAGTAACTGAAGCCCCAGGAGCCTCAGCGTCCTCATCTATTGAATGGGGCGATACAGAATACATAGCCGGCAGGCTTCCCGGGATATCCGTCTTTCCCACATGACAATCGCCCCTCTCCTCCCACTTCACCGCCCTCCCTAAAAAGGCCATTCAGGCTCCAGTTCCAGAGTCGCAATAATCTATCACCATGACAATGCGCTTTTTCCTCCCGGCGCCAACTGAGGACAGCGGGTGACACCTGCCAGGGCAGCGTGGCTTCCTTGAAGAGCGCACACAACCCACAAGCATGACTCACTCCACTCCTCAAACAAAGCCGACCTGTGTCCTGTGCAGACCGAGCAGGCAAACGAGGGTCTCCCACCTTGAGCCCCACAGCCTGGAGGTCAAGGCTGCCTGTCTAACGGGGAGCCCCCAAAAGGCGGGGCACCGGTTGGCACAGGAACTGGCGGACACGAGGGAGCCACGGGAATAAATCCGCGTGTGCTCAGTCTGCACAAACCCACCAGACCCCTCCCATCACGGGACTGGGCTTTTCCCACCAGCCATGGACCACAGGTCAACCAGGAGCAACACCAACTGTCTAGAGAAGCTGAGAATCAGGGAAGGCGTCTCCTTCGCTTTGAAGAAATCTCAGGTGAGAGGTGCCACCCCAAGCATCAAGCTGCCCCTCCAGTGACCACCCTTTGGCGCAGGTAAACGCAAAGCCAGCCGTGGACCACGTACCCCGAGAGCCAAGGCCCAGACCCCTGGAGGAGCCACACTGGACGCTCGGGTTCAGGGACTGAGAGGAGGAAAGCACCGTGGAGGGTCATTCATTCATCAGCGTTCACGGAGCATTCATTCACGTAGCCCTGCCCTCTCCCAGGTACCAGGCACACAAACGTGAACAGGGTGAACCCCTGCCCCCACCCCACACTGTGGTGTATCGTCCCGCAGCCCAATTCATTCACAGTCAGCCTTTGGCGTCGTCTCCCTTCCTCTATCCCGGCTTCCTAAGGGCCTCAGTCTCCCTCTGCAGAACCGCAGTGGCTCTGGGGAGGGAAGCTGGCCTCCCCGACAGACCCTGGTGGGTGCGCCCACCTGCTGGGCAGGGGCCAGGCCAGGGTGGGCCCTCAGGGGCGCTGACACAGAGCCATTCTCCGGCTCTGCTTCTGCTCCTCCACTCGTGCCGGGAAAGTAACCCTACGATGAACAGAACTGGAGGAAAGCAGAGAGCCAGCCAGCTGATCACCCAGAAGCACAACCCCTCGACTTCAGTGATGTGAACAACCGAAACCTCATGGCTTGAGCCAGTTGGAGTTGGTCTCTCTGTGACTTGCCACTAAACGCCACCAACCTAACGATACCCATCTTTCACGGGTGAGGGATTGAGCCCAGAGAGGCCCGGCCACGGGTACAAAGACACACAGACCCCGATGAGGGGCACAAGCCACGACCTGAGTTTAAACCATGGCACCATCCTTCAAAGCTCTGGGGCTTCGAGAATATTCCTTAGAGTCTCTGCGCCTCGGATGTCAGAAATAATAATGCCCACATCCAGGCCTGCAGCGGTTAAGGGACATCAGGACTCGGGGGCTCCTGCCCAGGCCAGCGAAAGGCCGGCTCCCTCTCCTTCCCGGTCCAACGGCCACTCTGTAGCTGGGCTGCTTGGCACGTATTTCGTGAACCCTGACCAGGGGTGTAGAAGGAATAGGGGTGCAGTTTAAGAGACAGATAACGTCAACGGCCAGTTTGACCAGTGACCGGTGAATGCCGCCACACAGACAACCATCGTCCCCAACTTGGTGCCCCCAGACATACGCCCAGGATGACAAGGGCAGAGAGAAAGGGCTGGGAAAAGGGGGGACGAGCCAGGTTCAGATGCACCCCGGGAGGTGAAGGGAGGAACGGGATGAAGCGGGCAGCGGAAAGGGACGGGGAGGGCCATTCCAGGAAAGGCGGCAGAGCCCGGTGGCCGGGGTGGAGTGAGAAACCAGGCCCATCTCAGCTCTCTGGTTAACCACATTCCTAGTTTCCACCTAAGAAATTTAATTAAAAACCCAAACATCTAAACTTCCCAACTCCCTTGCCAGTGGCCACGGACTCCCTTAGATTCAGAGAAACCTCCGTCAGCGTGATCCTGGGGCCACTAGACACGTCTGGTGTGAAGGCACAGGCAGAGGTCATGGGGAAGGTCACAGCAGGCACCCTCTCTCTTCCCCTCCCCTCCCGGGCTTGGCATGTCCACCTGTTCCCCCAGCTATAGGTCCGTTTCTGGCTGCTTCATTGTAAAAATAAAAAGAAATATCATGATGGGGAAAAAAAGTGAAAAAGAGGCACATTCATGGTGGTTCCTCCGCCACGTGGGGAAGGGTGACGAACCCTGCGAGGCAAGAGATGCAAAGCTGGGGAGCAGACACAGCTGGTCCCCCGGGGCCGACAGAACCGCTTACTGCCAACGCCTAACCCCTACCTCGAGGCCAGACACACACTTGGGACGTCCGATGACAAACGGGCACAGACTGAGCCCTCAGGGCTCACACACAGCTTCGAGAAGAAACCCCGAGACAGGAGGTGACCATCTCAGCCCAGCCGCCACCCGGGGCTCTCCAGGGGAGCGGCCACGGGATCTGGTATCTCCCCACTGAGCCCCAGAAGGCATGCCTTCAGCCACTCGGCTCTGCAGAAAAGAGTGCCAGAGAAAAACAATTTTCCCTTTTTTTTTTTTATTTTCAAAACAACCACACTCAGCAAATTTCATAGAGGAAATCTGACCACACAGGACAAATGGGCAGAGAGGATGCCCCCTGGGGCTCTCCCCAATCCCAACTCCAGTCTCCGTCTTCTCAGCCCTCCCTACACCAACGCTCCCAAAATGGTCACTTTCCAGCGTGGACTGTGTGAGGGGCTGGGGGCCAGTGTCTACCTGCATCATTTCCTCACCTCTGCTTTCATGTCCTCTTCCGGGAAAAGGGGGTACACCTGGGGGTTACCCCAGGTTGAGGGTGAGAGATGGGATGTGGGCACGACAGTACTGAAAGAAGTCCAGTGCAAATAATCGGGACCTACAGAACACGCTAGAACACCAAAGCTTTCGATTTAGGACGTACACGCATCCTCGGCGGCTCCTGTGTCCTCACAGATAAAAGGAGATCCCACAGGCTCCTGGAATGGACCCGGAAAAGAATCTAACCGTCCTGGTCAATCCACCTTTAAAATGAGCAGAAACGGGGGCTCGGACAGGTATGTGGGGAGCCAAGTTCACGGCGGCATTCGGCATCGGGCAAAAGCTGGAAGCAACCCAAGCGTCCATCCCTGGATAAAGACAGACGCGATGTGGTCCGCCCGCATTCTGGAATGTTATTCGGCCTGAAGACGGGAGGAGATTCTGACACGTGCCCTCGAAGACATGATGCTAAACGATGGAAGTCAGCTACGGAGAGGTGATACTGTCGGATTCCGCTTGGATGAAACACCTGCAGTATTCCAATTCATAGGGGCGGGAAACAGAACGCAGGTGGCCAGGGGCTAGGGTTCGGAGGAATGGGGAGCTGACCTTGAACGGGGACAGAGCTCCGTCGGGGATGATGAGGAAGTTCTGAAGCGGGGTGGCGGTGACGGTCACCCCAGCACGATGGGAGTGGCCGCCATGCCGCCGAATGCGCACTTAGAAACGGTTACGATGGTCAATGTCACATCGTGTACACTTGACCACAATAAAAAGTGGTTAAAATGTTTTTTAAAAAACTCAGCGAAGAAGGCACACATGCAGAAACGATCACTGTCACGCAGAGCTCCTGAGGGCTTCACCCGCACCCTGAAGAACGTGTTCCCGAAGGCCGGCACCTCGGACACCTTCCCTTCCTGCCGAAAGCACAGCGGAGCCCCTCCCCCACAGACGCCTAAGCTGGCCTCGGCTTCCCACTGGCCCAACGACCACCTGAGCCCACGCGCCAAAGACCCAGAGCGATGCCACCGACGTCTGAACAAGCGCCCAGCAGGTATTCAACATTTGCAGCATTAACGAGAGGGGAAGTCTAACACAAACGATTGGAAAGGCGTCTGTCACGAGAGGGGCTGTGCCCGGATGCTCTGCAGGGTGGCTGGGACCCCTGACGCATTATCTGATGCGACTGCCGGACAGGCAGGGACGCTCTTTGCTGTCCTGCCCCACGCAGGCCTCTCCGTCCAACGCAAAGAAAGGAAACGGGAGGAAATCGCTACAGTAAACTGAGGTCAAGGATCCGCGTTTCAGGCGATGGAAGTGGGTCTGAAAACCATCATAACCAGACTCTATCAGGGGCATCTGCAAAGCGCCAGGAGCCTCACAGACTGAGGAGAGAGCCTGGAGGGCTGATCTTTCTGGAGACTCAGAACTGTTGTTCCTTCATCCTTCACCCAAATGGAGTCTGTCTCAACCAACTCCCAAAGGCACCAGGTTCCGAGACTTCTGTGTGCAAACCTGTACCGACAGACCGCGTCCGGGAGGAGGTGATGACTCACGGCACACAGAATCCCTTGACAGAAACCTGCCGCTTCAGCATTCCCCCGGGTCGCACGCTTCCTCCGGGCCTTCCGCGTATCATCTGACCCACCAAGGTTGCGGAGGTATGGACAGTTTTCTGGGTGCAAGCCTAGTCTGTAAAGCAAGGGGACCCAAGTGGCTTTGGACAGAGCATCCTTAGCCAATGGCACAGTTCAAAGGGAGGAAATCCGTCCAGGACCACTGTCGTCCCCGTGTACCGTGAGCTGGGTGCGTCCGTCAGAGGCAGAAGAGGGTGCTGACTTGGTGTGGAGGACCCGAACCAGCCCCATGGGGACAGCGGACATGGCCTAGGATGACAGGGGCCAGAAGCAGCAGCGGTCCCCATGGGAACACAAACATATGCACCAGGAAGCCATCTACTGAAGGGCATTTCCCAAGCTCCCGGGGCACTCACAACCCCCCTCCCCCATCTCCTCCAAGGGGAGAGACTGCAGATATAATTCATTCCTCAAGCCCAAAACCACAAGTCAAGTCTCTTTTGCCCCAATGCAGCCATCTCTGTCTTAAGCGAGTATAAAGGGCACCTGATTTCAAGATTTCTATGTCAAAACCTTCCCCAAAACACCAAATAAGTGCATGTGGGGACCCAGACCAAGTGGAGAGAAGCCAGGAAGGCTTCCTGAAGGAGGAGAAAAGAGCAGCTTTGTGGCTGGGCAAGCTTCAGGAGAAACAGGTTCCACTTGGGCTTTCGCCGGCCAAGAAGCCAATCAATCCCTCATTTCTTAAAGTGGCCATCTGTATTGGAGTGGCCCGGGCGCTTTGTTTAAAATGCACATCCCTAAAACATAATAATAATAAAAAATAAATAAATAAAATAAAACGCACATCCCCGAGTACCCCCCGCCCCTACCCATATTGAAACAGAACCTCTAAAACTGGAGGACCCGCAGGGATGGCTGCTAAGGATACTCATTTTCAGCACGTTCTCCAAGCAATTTATTCTTAGGCGCAGGACAAGTGGAAGGCCGGGGCGCCTGGCGGAGCCGCTCCGGGTGCCGAGTGTGACGGGGCCGCGCCACTCTGGGAAGAGCGGCAGCTCCCGTGCAGGCAGGACCCTGCGAGGCACAGGACGGGTGTAGACAGAGGCTGTTCCAGAACCACTCAGTCACAACATCCCCAACCCCTCTCCCACCGAGACTTCCTGTTATGATCCTAACTGGAGCGAGCCTGCCACGGAAAGCGTCTGGCCAGTGCAGAGCAGGGAGAGGGGGACGGGAGAGAGGGAGCGGGGGGACTGTCTTTCAGTGTACCAGCGCCTCAAAGAGGAGAAGAAAAACCCAGCCTAGGCGACCAGACCCTCACAGCCACAGAAACTCTATTTGGACAACAGAAGCCTGTTGTGTTGAGAGCTAAGTAACCTCGACACTTCCTCATCCCAAGCAAACATCAGCTGCACTCCGCGGGTGAGCACTCCGAGCTGGCACAGACAGAGATCCTGGAGTCACAGGTGGACTGTGGAGGAAGGTCTGCACTGACTCATGTCATCTCTGGGTCGGGGGGCAGGACAAGACCCTCTTTCCTGGGTTCCCCCAATTTCTCACAAGCCTCTCATGCAGAGACACTCAGCCAGGCCAGAGTCCATCCCCATCAGCTGCTTCCCAAAACCCCTCAGGCTGGCCCTCCACACCCCTCTCGGGTGAAAGAAGTCCCCCAAAAAGAAGGGGGATCACTTCCTGGCTCGTGATCGCTTGACAATCCCCTAAATCCACTCCGAGGTGAGAGCAGAAATGGGTGTTCCTTTAAGTCTGCCCAGGTAACCAGGAAATGCTCTCGGCTGGGTTTGCACACTGAGCACCGGACACACCTTCCTCGGCGGCGTGAGTCACCCGCGCAGGCATGGCACGCAAGGCTTGTCCACGGCCGACCGGGGCTTGGCGGCTCGCAGCTCTCACACACACCAGGTGTCATCCATCCAGCACCCCACAGGAGACATGTTGGGACAGATCAGGTTATAACCCGATCTTTACTAAACGACTCATTTCCAGTGGAAGTTGGGGGAGAAGGAAGGAGGGGTGTGGCGGAGATGTTTCTCCCACTCATGGCCAGGGCTCCCCTCCCCTCTGGGTGCTGGAGGGTCTCATCCACTCTGCTGGCCATAAATAGGGAAGAGGGGCGAGTTTACCTGGGGAAGAAGGTGGGGGGAACTTCTGAGTTGTAAACCTTCTCCAGAACAAATCCTAGACTCTCCTGGACAGCTTAGCACCTAGAGTTAACAATACTGTATTGTGTACTTAAACATTTGCTAAGAGGGTAGATCTCTCATTAAGTGTTCTTATCACACACACGAAAATAATAATAAAGTGGGCGGGAGGAAGCCTTTGGAGGTGATGAATATGTTTATAGCAGAGATGTTGGAGTTTCATGGTGTATACTTATCATCAAACTCATCAAGTTGTATACATTAAGCAGGGAACAGATTGATGAACCTCAGAGGGAAGGGGGAGGGGGGTGGGAAGGGATAAACCAAAGAACTTACGCATAACCAGTATGCATAACCAATGGACACAGACAAATAGTGCGGTGAGGCTGGAAGTTGGGCTGGAGCGGGGAGGAGGGGTCAATGATAGAGCAGGAGGGAGAGAGGGAGGAAGAGAGAGAGAGAAACATCGATGTGAGAAAGACACATCAAGTGGTTACCACTCACATGACCCCAACCGGGGCCGGGGACAAACCGCAACCGAGGCACGTGCCCTCAGCAGGGACCGAACCCGGGGCTCTCCAGTCCGGGGGCCGACACTCTAACCGCTGAGCCAAACCAGCCAGGGCAAGAAGTGTTTTTTTAAAGGTGGTCTGCGGAACCCCTCTCCACTCCCCCTTTTTGACAAGACAGCATGTCTGAATCACAAACGAACGAACATCAGTGGGACAACTGGAGAAAACTAGGGAGGCCTGGAGATTGATTAGTGATCAGCGTTACTCCCCTGGGTTTGAGCTGGGGCTGTGGGTGTGCAAAATGCTAACATTTCGGGAAGCTGGGTGAAGGGTATAGGAGAAGATCCACGAGAAAGGGGTTTTTAAGCCAACATTTTTCATCCTGCTGCCTTGCCCATTTTAACCTATGGTATGGCTAACATAATTTACATCCTAGTCCTGAAGGAAAAGTTTGCAATCTCATACCAACGCTGACCAACTCTTTGCTGCAGGAAAAAACGGAAACAAAAAAGCCCCAGTATTCTGGCTCCCAGATGTGAGTTGTCTGACTGATACGTGTGCTCTCTTCCGAAGGCCCGCCTTGGACCGTCCACCGAGACTGACGTTCCTCTGACTTTAGATATGATCCTGACTTAGAGCGAAGGCAGTGATTTCTGGGACTTTTCCAAAGGAAATGATCCCAAAGGAAGGCAAATCCTTCTGTACAAAAGATGCTCAGCAATGCATTACTTCTGAAGGTAAAATTTGGAAACACCCGAGTGTCCAACAATGGGGAATTGTCAAGCCAATTATGATTCAATACCTGGGGCGGAATACAGTCATGACACGGGGAACCGTCCAAATGAAGTCGAGGGGGCGGGGGAAGCAGGAAACACCGTTGCATACATTGCAGAGTTTCGGCAGGGAGGAAGTATGTCCAATTGCCAGCATTACTGTGGGAATTGGGTGGGTTTTCCTGCTTTTTGCACTTTTTTGTCGTTTTCTGTGACTAGATTAAAATCAGACGGGGCGCACAGGTGGAACAGCAGGTCATCAGTGGGACAGTTGTCACAGCTCACTCCCAGGGTCTGGCAGCGGGGAGGGTGGGGGCCACCACAAGGGACATGTCTGCACCAACTGGGCAGTTCCAGGGACCTGGTGTGGCGGGAGGCACAGCTCCCGAGGGAGGGGGCAGTACCAACACACATCACCTTTCTCCTCCTGTGGAGACTGGCCCTCCCTTGTCCCCCAGCAGGTGCTCACTGAGGGCGGTAGCATCCTGAGCACACATGGAGGGGCCCAATGACAGCTTCCAGAAGTTTTCTATGCAGGAGGGACTTCTGGGCCGGAAATGGATCATCACAGACAGGCTGCCAGTTGGGTTGGGAGAAGGGGAGGGAATCCCACATCTGGGAAAGCATCTCCAGGAAACCACCCAGGGGCTGAGGACCAGCGCCAAAGAGGGAGAAGGAAAAGGAGGACCCTGGCTTTTCTGCACATCCGGGCGGGCGGGCTCAGCCATTCATTCAGGAACATCTATTCGGCTCCTACTCAGTGACAGGACTCATGCTGCCCCAAACAGCAGGACACTAGAGGAGGAAAGCAGGGACCACGGATACCCAGCGGTCTGCTTTCAGTTCAGAACTCAGAACTAACCCCCTCCCCACGTTGGCCAGGAAACCTCTTCCATGAACAAGTTGGGGGTACGCAGTGGACCAATTCCTGCCACCTTCCACCCATTCAGAGACCTGCCCACATCATCCCAGCGTCTGCCTGACGGGTGACCCAGTCCTTGCAGTAAAGCCGACCAGGACATCCAGAAACACGTCCGTCCTACTGTGCCCGAAGGTGAGAGGGGCTTAGCCCGGTCGCCTTCCCCAACTGCTGCAACCCAGTCGCATTCTGAGTCGCCAGTGGCCAGACGCCAGGAGGTTACCGAGGCGGTTCCAATCCCTAAGTAACGGGCCCCGGAGAGCGACGAGGCGCAAGGTAAGCGCAAGGGCCACGCAGTGCGCGAGGGACACGGAGCCCTTCCCCGGACTGAGCTCGTCCGCCGGGCGGCCAGCAGTTCCGCGGCGCTGGGGGCTGCTGGGCGATGGCGGAGAGCTCCCAGGATGGGCGCTGACCACCGTGACCCGGGCGATCAGCTCTGTCTGGAGACAGAGGGATGGCTAAAATGTCCTCCGAGATGTCAATTACAAGACGGAAAATGTCAACCCAGAACCTCGAAACCTTCAGAAAGCGACGCGGGGTGGTGAGGGTGGGGAGTCATATCAAAATCTCCCCCAAGAAAGAAAACTTACCTCCAGCTTAGCGACCCGACTGTTCGGTAGAATGAATCAATCCATGGATGGAGATGAGGTCATGAGTCTTCTGAGCCCAGCTGATACACACCAAGTAATCCACATTAGGGGTCCGGAGCACCCCGCCCATTACCCAATTTCCATCCAAGGTCAAAGAGCTGGTAGCCGGCCTCTGCCCTCGGGACACGCTGAGATCGCGGGGAGTTCCCTGGCTGGGGCTCTCCAGGGCCGCGTTCCCCGCCGGCCGGGGGCGGGCGCACGGTTCGGGCGGGCGCTGGGCGTCCCGCGGACCCTGGCGAGGGTATCCTGCCTCCTCCTTCTGGGAGAGCACCCAGCCCCGACGCGGCTCCTCGCGTTCCTTGGCTGCGCATCGCCAGCGCGAGCCCACATTCCCGCCGGAACCCCTCTGCCAAGCTCAGGAAAGAGCTAAGGGCAAATCCGCTCTCCGCCTCGGGTTTGCAGGTCTGCAGGGTCCGGGAGCATAGGGTGGGCGCCCGCGGAGCGAAAGAGGCTCCGGGGGTTAGAGGAGTGGGAAGCAGCGAATGCCAGCTGGGGTGGCCGCGATCTGCCGTCCCCACCGGCACACTGCGCGCCGCGCCGCCTCCGCGCTCTGTGCTGGGCCTGGCCATTCGGCCTTTAATATACCGGTCCCGAGAAGAGGTGGGGCGGGGCGGGCCGGGGAGGAGCGCGGGGAGGGGTGCGAGCGCCGAACTGCTTCCTGGGAGGTGTAGTTCTGTTTTCCTGGGCACAGTGAACGTAGAGCTGCTGTGGGAATGGTTAGGGTCCACGCGCAACAGCTGTCCTCCCTTGCGCCCTTCCTTCGTGGTTACGACTGGAATTCCAGCCTCACTGTCAATTCCGTTAGATCTAGGCTGGTCTTTGTGCATAAGGTGAGTGTCACCAAGCTCCTAAATGCCTCCCAGGATGACAAACTTGTAGTTCAGGAGTCAGAGAAACCCAGCTAGGCTGCAGTCCCCACCTGCCATTAACAGGCTGTGTCGTGACCTTCATGGAGGAGTTACCACGGATGCCTCGGATTCTTCCTCCGACGAAGATTGAGAATAGTAGTGTCTGCCTCCTAGAATTTTAGAGGGACACAGACATGGTTGGCCCGCACAGGGTGGCCTGATCTCCCCATCTCTAACATGCACAACTGTGGTTTCCTTACCCTTGTTCCCTACTCTCGTTTGCTAAACAAACTTGGTTTCAAGGCTCCACAAGCCAATTGCCACCCTGAGACCCTCCTGGATTAAAATCGGGAGCTGCACTACCCTTAGGCAGGCTTCAGTTTCCGCACCATCTCCTCATTCATCCAACCTCTGAGCACCTGCACACACTGGGAGTGGGAATGCAGAAATCCTCCCTCAAGGATCTTACAGGGGAGTGAGAGGAGGGAGGGGCATCGTGATCACTGTGTGCCTGTGAGACTGTATGGACCTGGGGCACCTAACCCTGCCTGGGGACATCAGCCAAGATGTCCTGAGAGCAGGTGTCTGAGCTGAGTCTGGAGTGGGTAGAGAAGAGCCAAACTGAAAGACACACAAACCCAAACCACCAACAAAGGCAGGCGGAGAGCTGTCTGTGCGGAAGAAACACTGAAGGTATAAAAGGTTAGGGGACCTGCTGGGAGGAGGGCGGGGCTTAGGTTTCTAGGGCACCTGTACACACTGGGTGGCTCAGAACCCAGAAATGCACTGCCTCCCAGCCTGAGAGGGTATTTACAGAGGTGTGTACAGACACGGGTCAGGACACACAGATAGATCTCCCCGCTCTCTCCGCCGAGAGGACCTAGGAGCGATGACACCTCAGTAGCCAGGAGCATTAGACCCATGGTTTGCTTCTAATATTGTTGTCCAGTGAAAGGAACCAGAGACATGGCTGATCCTAGGGCTGGGTAGGAAACACACATAAGCCTGGAGCATCGTGCAGTGCCAGAAGGTAAGAATGTGTGAACACACACACACACACACACACACACACACGCACACCACAATGACGAGTTATATCAAAGGGACACAGAAACAAACAGAAAGAGCTCCTAATGGCCAAAGTCGGGGAACTATTTGAGCAACAAAGTAAGTGTAGTGGTATTGGATTATAACCCAAAGTATAAAGTAAATACTCATGAATCCATCCTGACATAATTAGATAACTGCATCAAAAATATGGGAGGGAAAAGAAGCAAAGCAAATCTGGGAGCAGTTAAGCAACTTGATTGATTTCACAATGCAAATAAAGAGCAGAACCAGGGCTCAAGCCCAGAGCCCTCTCTCAGGAACACCGCACCCTGCTCCACAGTTCCACATAGCGTGTCTGTGCATCACCCAGTGGCAGGGCTGAATCTTTCTGCGTTTGTACCACGGCACCAGGTTCGTCCCCGGAAGAGCAGGTGCTCGGCACAAGCTGGTCTAAGAATGTGGATGGGCAGGTAGAGAGCACCCAGCACAGAGCTTTGCTGATAACTGGTGCTCAACAAACATCAGCCACCCAGTGAGCGCTCTGTTTTCCTGCCCTTCCTCCTGCCTCCTCCCTGCCCCGCCTGTACTCCTCCATCACCCCTTTGACTCCCTCTTGTTGGAAGGAGATGTCGCCAAAGATCCTGCAATGGTGATAAGCAAGGTGTTGGATGCAAAAGGGATGGTGTGCAGGAGACAGGGGCCAGTGTGATGGTGGCACCTGGCTTGGGACACGAGAGCTCAGAGCCAGACACCCTGTCTCCGTCCATCCACAGACACAGGCCGTGGAAGAAAGGCGCTGGAATGCGGGTCATGCCTTTGGGAAAGTCTAAGTTTCCGTAGTTTTACCTGGTAAAATGGGAAAACCCATAGAAGAGTAGGTGCCTCCTGAGGAATTAAACATCCGGTTAAATGGGAGCCAGACTAAATCCTGGGCTCAAAGCCCAGCTCTGTTACTTTCCAGTGGAGCAACTTAGGCAAGGTCTGTGTCTCAGTGTTGTCCTCTGTAGAATGGGGATAATTCACAGGCACAAATGAGGGAAACCCTGGGAAACACTGGGACTGGCGCAGAGCAAGCGCTCAGTAAATACTGCTCCACCTGGACAATGACAGGGCCACCAGGAAGCTTCACTAACACCCTGGACATGAAGGAGTCCCTAAAGCACGCTATGAATGTAACATAAGGAATTGCTATTATTATCATCATTAATATTATTATTGTGGTTACCATCACTGTTCCCACAACCTGCAAATCCTGGAGAGATTACACACATAAATAAGACATAGTCCCAGCCCTTAAAAAGTTTACTGTTGAGGACTGCACAGTCTCAGGTAGTCGCCAGGAGTCCACATGCGGCTATTTAACTTTAAGTAAAAGTAAATAAACTTTGCCCTGGTGGGTTTGGCTCAGCGGTTAGAGTGTCGGCTCTCAGACCAGTGAGTCGCGGGTTCAATTCCGGTCAAGGGCACGTACCTCGGTTGTGGTTCGTCCCCGGCCATGGTTGGGGTCGTGTGGGAGGCAACCAGTGGATGTGTCCCTCCCACATCGATGTTTCTCTCTCTCTCCCTCCCTCCCACTCTATCTGAAGATAAATAGAAAAAGATCCTTGGGTGAGGAGTTTTTTTAAAAAGTAAATAAACTTTAAAAGTCTAGTATTTAGTTGCACTAGCCACAGTCTCAGTGCTCTGTAGCGACAAGGGTCCAGCGGTCATGTTTGGGTACAGGACATCCTGTCCCTGCAGAAAGCTCCACTGGATGGAGCTGCAGCCTCAGCACCCCTGGGAGCTCCTTCCAAAACGCAGAATCCCAGGCTACACCCGAGCATCAGAGTCTGCACCTCCTGTTGTACACTGGAATTGTTTTTTTTATTTTGCAAGTGGGCGTAAGTATGTACATAATCTTACTTTTTAAAAATATTACCAAATTGCCCTGGCCAGTTTGGTTCAGTGGTTAGAGCGTCAGCCCACAGTCCAGAGAGACCCAGGTTTGGTTCCCGCTAAGGGCACGTACCTCGGTTGCGGTTTGTCCCGGGCCCCGGTTGGGGTCATGTGGGTGGCAACCAGTCGATGTGTCTCTCTCACATCGATGTTTCTCTCTCTCTCTCCCTCCCGCTCTATCTGAAGATAAATGCAAAAATGTCCTCGGGTGAGGATAAAAAATAATAATAAAAATTAAAAATATCACCAAATCAAAACCTCTCGGGCAGAATGTTTGCATTGAACAAATGCCTCGTTCTGCAACATTCTTTTTCCTACTAGCAATGTGTTTTAGAGAATTTTCACAAATCTAGAGGTTCCAGGGAGATACCGCCGTTGCCCCTTATCCACGGGGAATACATCCAACATCCCCAGTAGGTGCCTGACACCGCGGCTAGTACGGAACCCCAGAATCCCAGGCTTTTCCCTACACGTGCATACCTGTCATGAAGTTTCACTTACAAATCAGACGCGGTAAGAGATCAACCACCACCACTAATAATAAAACAGAACGATGACAACAACATACTATAAGAAAGGTTATGTGAATGGCTTTGGGGTCACCATTGAGTAAAACAAGGGAGACGAACTCAAGCACTGTGATGCTGCGACAGTCGGTCTGAGTGCCGAGACGGCGGCTAAGTGACCAGCGGGCCGGGAGCATCTACAGTGTGGAGACACAGGACAAAAGGGGTGATTCACACCCCGGGAGGGAGAGAACGAGATGGAGTGAGATTCTATCACACTACTCAGAACGGTCAGCAATTGAAAACGGATGAGTTGTTTA
Organism: Tadarida brasiliensis; assembly: GCA_030848825.1. Lineage (NCBI taxonomy): Eukaryota > Metazoa > Chordata > Mammalia > Chiroptera > Molossidae > Tadarida > Tadarida brasiliensis. The sequence continues at coordinate 60,124,112 of CM061273.1, forward strand.
TTTCTGGAATTTTCCATTTAATATTTTCAGACCACGGTTGACCGCAGGTAACTGAAACCAGGGAAAGAGAACTCATGAATGAGAGGGGACTGCTGGATAGCACGCAGAAATACTTTGACACGGAGGAAATGCAGCCAAGTCCAAGACGGACCCGACGCCGCCCGTGGCGTGAATCTCTCAGACCCCAGGAAGCGCATATTGACAGGTGGGACTCTGCAGAGGGACGTGGTGCTGGTGTCCAAACGTATCAAAAAGAGGTCTGCACGGGGAAGGACACGGTCCAGGGGTGAGACGGTGTATCTATGGGCTCTAATGATAAAACCCAGGTTGCTGGGTTTCCTATGCTTGGTACAGAGACTAGAATAGCTAAGAGGAAAACCCAGACAGATTTCAGCAAAAAAATGCTGTCATTTAATGGAAGTGAGTGCTCAGAACCACCGAGAAGTTTCAGAAAGGGTCAGCCAGACTGTTAGGTCTCTGGCACATTCCAAGTAATGATGGTCACATGGGAGGGCTCATCGGAGCCCAGGTGTCTCTCTTCTTCACCTCACCAGATGATCGTCTTTCTCTTCCAACATGCCCAATTCTCAATTATACATGAGGAAAAGATTTCATCGAGCCCGTACTAAGTGTTGTGCTCTGTGCCAAGCGTTTAAGCCATTAATGTTCACAGTAACCCTGGAAGATAGAAAATAAGATCCCTGTTGTCTCACAGATGACTGAGACAGAGCCGTGCCATGGCCCAACAGCCCTGCCACCCTCTTCCCAGTCCTCCTCCCGGCTTCACCAGGTCCACTCAGCGTCCTCTGGCCCTGGAGAGCTGGCACCGGCTTTCTTAGCGTCATCTCTCTGCAGCGTCTTTTCCTTGTGCCGCTGGGTCTCTGCCCTGTTGTGTCCCCCCATCCCTGCCCCCTAGCACGGGACACATCCCAGGCTCGGGGGCTGAGCTGTCCACTCATCTGCCTCCTTTGACACCTGTCCGCTCCCACACCCAGTCCTGCCCACTGTGAGGCTGGCTGGACTCCAGGCCTGTCCCCTGCCTACCTGCTGGATGGTTCCATGTCGTCTCAACCTCGGGCTCAGAACAAGCATCTTCACCCATGCCCTGGGGATGCCTTGCCCAGGATTCCCTTGCTGCCCAGTCCGCTGCCCCCGCCCCCCCATTCCTTTCTCAGCCAGCTCTGACTCCTGTTTTTTCTGTCTCTTATGCACCTGGGGCTTGTTCAGCTCTTTCCAGGAGCATCTCAGAAGTGCCAGGGGCTTCCTTCTCCAAGGACAGCCCTCACACAATGAAGGGAGTCCTTGAATAAACATCCCATTTTTTCCATCCTTCCATTTGACATCAGGCAAGGGGGTGGGTACCGGGTGAGTCTGGGGGTGATCAGAGCTTGGGATTTGCACAGAGCTCCTGGGGTTCACAGGAAGCCTTCCCAGGTTTTGCAAGAAACTTTGTAATGCAAATATTCTCAAAAACAGAGGTCCAGGGGGGCCCAGGCAGTCACCTGAGATGCCCCCCCTCCTCCCTTGGGTCATTTCTTTCATCCGGGGGAGCAAGTCAGAAGTGTGGGAGATGGGATTGAGCGGGCTGGGAAAAATGCCTCAGCCCCACCCCACTCCTCCTCCCCCGCCCCCAGCAAGGAGGAGGCGCGCGGGACTCCCCTCGGAACACTCAGGCTTTGTTTGCTGGATGGTCTGAAATCAGCCTCCTCGCTTACCTCATCCCACACTGAGAGTGCCGTCTCCCTCGGAGGGGAGTGGGGAGAGCGGGGCGAAAAGGAGGCTTGGCACGGCCCATGTGCATGTCCAGGACCGTTCCCCAGCCCCATGGGTGCCCCTTACTCCCTCCTTCCTCACAGGAGAGAAAGCTGGCTTAGAGAGGCCGAAGAACTGACCGAGGTCAGGTGGTGGGTGGGTAGATGCCTGAACGAATGGTCTTTAAACTCCAGTTATTCTGACCGTACAACCCGTGGGTTTCCCCTCAACATCCCCTGCCTCTCGGCCGGCCAGACCTCAGACCAGCCGAAGGGATGGGTCTCTACCGAAGACATCCCGAGTGCAGGGACGGAGCAGGCCCGGGACAGCAGGGAGGGGTGGCATTCCACGGCTTTACCACTGGAGCTACCTCGGAAATGCAACACTGTCACGGCAGTGATTTCATCCGGAAAGGACAACCCTTCATTGGACAAGTTGACCTTTAACCTACCTATTTTCAAAAATTATCTGAGAAGTACAATATCTAACGAGACTTACAACAAGAAAAGAGATTGAATTGGCGATAATAAAAATAATGAAAACCTCACCCAAAGGAAACCTTGGGACCAGGTGGCTTCACAGATGAACGCTACTACATACTTAAAGAATTAGCACTAATGTTTCACAAACTCTTCCAAAAAATAGAAGAGGAGGGGTCACTTCCCAACTCCTTCTGTGAGGCTGGTATTACTCGTATACCCAGTAATAACCAGTATTACCTTGTTACCAAAACAAGACAAAGACAACACCAAAAATTACAGACCAATATCCCTTATGAGTAAAGATGCAAAAATCTTCAACAAAATGCTAACAAACCAAATCCAGCCACAAGTAAAGAAGATCCTACACAATGACCAAGTGGGATTTATCCCAGGAATGCCAAGTTGATTTAACATAAGAAAATCAGTTGATGCAATATACGAAATTAATTGAATAAAGAACAAAAACCACATGATCATCTCCGTGGACACAGAAAAAAGCATTTGACAAAATCAAAAACCTTTTCATAATAAAAGCACTCAACAAACTAGGAATGGAAGGGCACTTCCTAAATCCGATTAAAGCCATCTATGAAAAACCCACAGCTAACATCATACTTAATGGTGAAAGACTGGATACTTTCTGATCAGGAGCAAGACAAGGATGTCCACTCTCGCCACTTCAATCAACATTGCGCATGGGGTTCCAGCCACAGCAATCAGGCAAGAAAATTAAATAAAGGCATCCAGATTGGAAAGGAGGTAGTAAAATAATCTCTGTTTAAACATGACATAATAGTAACAACGGTTGGTGAGGATATGAGGGAACTGGAGCCCTCATACACTGTTGGTGGGAATGGAAAATGGAAAACAGTCTAGCAATTCTCAAATGATTAAACAGTGTTACCATAAGACAGAGATTTTCCACTCCCATGTACATACCCAAGAGAATTGAAAACATACGTCCAGACAAAAACCTGTGTACACAAATATGCATAGCAGCATTAGTCATAACAGGAAAAAATAGAAACAACCCAAACATCATCAACTGATGAATGCATAAATAAAAGTAGTATATCCACACAATGGAATATTATGCAGCAATGAAAAGGGGGGAGTGTTGATTCATGCTACAACATGAATCTTGAAAACACTGTGCCACGTAAAGCTAGAAACAAAAGGCCACTTATTGTATGATTCATTTCTATGAAATGTCCAGAACACGCAAATTCATAGAGACAGAAAGTAGGTTGGCAACTGCCAGGGACTAAAGGGGGAGGGGAGACGCGAGACACCCCTGTGTAATGAGAACCTCTCTACCCGGCTGCATTCTGACATTCCAGCTGAACCCTGAGAAGAAAGGCACATTTGGAAGTCACTGTAATTTCAATGTTACCTAGAGGGGCAATGAAAGAAAACCAATATCGTTGAAGACAGTTAAGACCGTTGGGATATAACATTTAATGGCAAATGGTGAGATCTAGAAATTCCTAACACAAACCAGGAACCAAGAAGTGACAACCACCGTCCATTCTTGGCCATCTGATCCCTCTTTTGAGGTGCATGTCCCTATATGCACTTGATTTCATATTGTCACTGGCTCTATTTCTACTTCGCTATGTGGCTTTGGGCCAGGCATTCAAAACTCACCTATAAAATGAAAGGGTGGGCCCTGGCTGGTTTGGCTCAGCACCGATGAGTCGTGGGTTCGATTCCGGTCAAGGGCAGGTACCTCGGTTGCGGTTCTTCCCCACCCCTGGTTGGGTCGTGCAGGAGGCAACCAGTCGATGTGTCTCTCGCGCGTCAATGTTTCTCTCTCTCCCTCTGTCTCCCTCCTACTCTATCCGATGATAAGTGGAAAAGTATCCTCAGGTGAGGATTTTAAAATAAAATGAAAGGGTGGGGCGACATCCTTTCCCGTTGTGGAGTCGGTGACGACTTGGTTCAGCGTAGGCAAGCCAGAGCACAGGAAGCATTCCGGACTCTCTCTCTGTCCTTGAAGGGTTGACATTTCTCTTAATGGCCGCAAATTGGAAGTCAGAAATAATGGATCAAACTATCATTAAGCAATATTTATTTTACACCTAAATGCTAATTCAACAGGGTGCTGAACTAGGCAGTAAGAATACGAAAAAAAAACAACAACAAAAAAAAACCCAAAAATGCAAATATCACCTCCTTCAATCTTCCCTCAAATGTCCCCTTTTGAAAAAGGTCTGAGTCCCTGTCAAAAATTTCAAACATGCTTGGATGAGAGGTTTTTCTCTCTCTTTTCTCCTTTGGAAACAAGAAAGCAGGTAGCCTCAACTGCCAATCCTAGCCCTCGGTAATCCTGCCAGTGATTGATCTTACAATGAAGGCAGCTTGGGGGCTGAGAGCGCTAAAATAAAAGAGCCCGGGTCCCTTGCCTGGCCACTGTGGCTCAGTGGTTGAGCATCGACCCATGCACCAAGAGGTCGCCGGTTCGATTCCCGGTCAGGGCACATGCCCAGGTTGTGGGTCCAATCCCCAGTCGGGGGCATGCAGGAGGCGGCCCATCGATGTTCTCTCTCATCGATGTTTTGATCTCTCTTTCCCTCTCTCTAAAATCAATAAAGAAAAAGATATTTAAAATAAAATACGGGTTGGCTTTAGCTCAAACAGTTACTTTGTCATGGCAAACAATAAAATAAAAGAGCCTGGGTCCCTGATGACGTCCTTGACCACTGAACCGACTGGCCCTGGAGTCCATCTTATCTCTAGTATACACCCTCAGTCTAAATCACGGGACTGTCAGGGCCAGGGTTTGTGTCACTCACAGAGAAGTCACCCTAACTGATAACCAGTCATACTGACTGCACCAGGCTCAAGTCTGGATGCCTAGCCCACTATCCTGTGTGACCCCGGAGAAGTCACTGAACCTTTCTGAACCTATTTCCTCCATCTCAAACGTGGGGAGAATTTTTCCAAGCCTTCCTTATTTTGCAAGGAGACTTTGAAAACCAATGAGAGGCAAAAAAAAAAAAAAAGTGGGGGGGAGGGGCCTCTAGAAGCCCGAGGCCATGGTGGCATTTAGGTGTCACAGCTTCTTCCCTCTTGGGTCTTAAATTCTAAGTGGCTTTGTGACACCCTTTTACAAACAGAGTATCGGTCCAGCTTCACGTCAATGCCGTGAGGTGACAAGTACTGTTATTCCTGTTTTTTATAGATAAGGAAACAAGGTCGGGCATGTTGAGTGACTTGCCCAAGGTCACATAAGCTGGGGCTCGAACCAGTGTCACCTCACTTATGGTCCATTATCACACAGCCTCAATCATCACCTTATCAAATAACTGACACCATCCATCAGCAATCAGAAAATAACAAGTTGTTCCTACATCCATACTACAGTTACCCAATGTATGTATTTGCTTAACTGATAGCTTCTGTCTATTCAATTGTGAATATGCCGAATGGTGGTTGTGGAGCCCCGTCAAGTCTCCTAATGGTGATTAGGTTGTTTTTTAAAAGTAATTGCTGTTTAACAATGCCTGTAATGAACATTAATTTGCCTAGTACCCTCCCTTCCTTTGAGAACAACCTCTCTTCCCGTCACACAGAGAAGCTGATCTTCAACGAGAGAGAAGAAAGCTAACACGCAGAGAAAATAACTCCACACGTGTTTTGACGACGGACTATATTCTTTCCGTCCTGCCTTTGGCTGTTTCATTCTTTCATCTGGGTTTTTTTCCTTTGTGCCCCCAAACCTTTCAGATCAATTCCTCTTTGGGTCCATGCTAGGTTCCATTTGGGTTCCTGTCACTCGCAATTAAAAGTTCAACTCCCAAACCACGTGCTAGGGGTCACGCCAAAGAGAGCCACAGGGAGCTTTGAGACGCCCGGCAGCCCTGGCATCGTGAGCATGCGCGCAGCTGAAAATGGAATGATACTTCGAGACCACCTTCCAGCTAAAATGTCTCGACCTTTTGGAAGACGTCTCAATAAACCTGAGCAAAAGACAGATTCTCCTGCTCAGAGTTCCTTTCTGCTTAGACAGCGCTGGTTCCACGACCGGTGGGCCTGTGGGATGGATGGAGGGTCCATCTCTGACAGCACCACGGGACAGAAGGGAGAAGCTTCGAGGAAGGTGTGGCTTCCACTGGGAACAGCACCTCCCCTTAGTGTTCAGAGGACGTGTTGAGGGCCCTGGGAAGTTGGTAGCAGACATCGTATGACAGAGAAGACTCTAGAAATGTTGAAAAGCAGAAGGTCAAGAACGAATACAGGAATGTTCAGAAGGATGGGTGTTACCTAAAAAAATGTGTGCATCATTTCGGCGTATGGCGCTTCCCTCAATTGTAATGATTATTGGTCCATTTCTTAGAGGGCCTCTGAGGATCGAGAGAGAGAGAATCTGCTCTGTGTGTTCTTTGACTCTTGTTTTGGCATTATTCAGGGTCCTGATAGGATACGGCTGGCCCGGCTAACCTGGGACACTGAAGAGAGTCTAAGACAGGAACTACATACCAAGGGGATGGGTAGGGTTTGGGGAAACCAGCAAGGGAGGGTGCGGGCCTGGCCGCAGGATCAGCCACAGTGGCCAGGCTGGACCCCAACTAAGTCGGAAGGGACAGGGTGAGCAGTTGTTCCCAGAATCTAGAGAGGACAGCTACAGAGAGCGAACGACCCGCCAGGCCCTGCTGTTCCCGTCCTCTCATCCTCCGATCTCCAGTCCGTGGCTCCCTGGCTGAACCAGCTGGCATCCCGAGGCCAGGAGAGCCTGGTGACGTGACCCAGATAGGACAGCTCTGGGGCACAGAGCAGGGTGGGGGAGGGGCGTAAGGCCTGGATGGGCAGAGGGAAGACAGAGGCCTGCATTTCAAGGATGCCCCCACCCTTGTGGACATGTTAGAGTGGAAAACTGGGGAGAGAGTGCAGCCTGATTCCCACACAAGCTCCAAACCCCCCTTTTTCCAACCGGCTAGGGGACATGTGCCCCTGGTGTCCTGCGGGCCTCTCAAACCATGCTGCTCACCTCGCTGCTCAGTTCTCATCATCACCAGACCTCCTGGTGTGCTCCAGTTCTCCAGCTCTGTCCCCCGGGTGACCCAGGGTCAAAGCCTCAGGGCTGTCCCCTCTGCTCTCTCCACCAGGTGCTAAGCCCTCCATCATCTCGGGGTTCATGGCCTTGAGCATCCTGTCTTTTCTCTTTTCTTCCGTCTTGGTGACTGGCATCCCCTTCTAACTGGTTTCTACATCGCCCGTGTCTTCTCCTATCATTCACACCGCAGCCCGAATGATGTAAGACACACCGCGGATCCTGACTCATCTGCCCACGACTTAACCCGCCCAGCCCCTCCCTGTCCCCCAAATATGCCCCATGCTCACGCCTCCATGTTGCTAACCCTTTTCCTGTGCTTGGAGGAGGAGCCACCCTTCATTTACACTTCCTGGAACCCCGCCCTCCTCAGGCTCCCCCTAAGAGTTTGCTCTTTCCCTGCTCCCAGCTCTCCCTAAGTATTTCGCTGGCGCCTCTCTTATATATACACGGCCCTCTATACCCTAAGCCAGGCCCTCGGGTTCTTCCGAGCTTCCCTCCCCGCAGCGTAACTGAAATCGTGCCCTGTTCACTCTGTAGCCCAGTGCCCGGCCACGCAGCTGGCTGGTGGGAGGTGTCTGTATTCACCAAGGAAGCGGACTGCGACTATCACTCGTGAGATTTTCCAGAGGCCAAATGTGCACTGGATTTCTGCATCCCTGCCTCTCGTCCACATGCTAGAGATCAGTCTGGCGCTCCTTAGCCGCGCGCTGACTGCGGGCCACGCGACTCATCCCGTCGTTCCCTTGAGGGGCGTCCTGAAAGCGTTTTCGAACAGCTTCACTGCACACCCAGCACTCCGGGTCGGGAACAGATACCTAGAGATTTATTGGATCCCTAAATGAACTCGAGGACAAGAAGCACTGTGTTCACCCACACAGCGAGAGGGACCCAGGGCACCTCAGCCATCCACATGTGAAAAGTCCACCCTCGGGCTCCGGGTCACCTCCAGCTCCCCCGAAAAAGCACCCCACAAGGTTCAGACGCGCCCGGCCCCAGGTTCATGGAGTCAGTGGGAAGAGCTGCCAGTCTTCAGTCCCTGATAATGGGGGGGAGGGGGGAGGACGGGGCACTGTCAGAAGTTCAGTGATTGAATGTCTGTCTCTTTCTTCCTCTCCCCCTCCCTCCCTCGCGCCCTCCCTCCCATCACCCTGCCTCCTGCACAAGGAACTATTGAGAAAGGGACAGAACAAACGCTCCCTTATGCAGCGCCCACAGCGTCTCTGGGTCTGTCCGAGACAGCTGTCTGCAGCACGCTATGGTTACTCATTACCCGGGTTCCCAGGCAGGAAAAGGAGCAAACTTAATAGACCCGAACTAACCCTCGGCTCAAATGCTCCAGCCGTAAATAAATAAATAAGTCAGGTGTACGGGGACTAGGGGAGGGCGTGGGGGAGGGGAGGCAGTGGACGGATGGGAAAAAACCCAGGGTTTCTCTGCAGGGAGGGGGAGGAGGACGGAGGAAGGAAAACTCCCTCTGGAGAAAGGACAGAGGGTCGTTTGTGCGGCTTGCTTGTCCTTTGCCCGGAGAGCGGACTCCCGTCTCCGCCGCTGCTCACAGACCACGCACAGGAGGAGGACTTGGATGGGAGAGGAAGGAGTCTCCTGTCTCCAGCTCCCAGGCCCCGGCTCTCTGAAGCTCGGCTTGTTTCTTGAAAGGACCAGCGGCCACCGCATTTGCTGGTGGTGGGGCCACTGCGACACAGGACATGAGCTTGGCCTCCCTCCTGACTTTCAAAGCGAATGCTTTAGTCCACGGTCCTCACACCTCCCACTGAACAGGGTGGGGTGGGCAAAGAAGGCCAAGGGACGCAGAGGCAAGCGACTGTTGGCGTGAAGACAGTCCTATCCGCACATCTAAAAATATCTACACCGGTGGCTCTCGACCAGGGCTGAGCTCTCCCTGCTCCCCAGGGAACACTGGGCAATGTCTGCAGACATTCTGGGTTGTCACAGCGGGGGGTGGGGGTGGTATTGACATTTAGTGGGTGGAAGCCACCATTCTGCTAAATGTGCTACAGTGCACAGGACGGCCCCCCGGGACACAGAGTGATCCAGCCCCAAATGTCACCATGCTGAGGTGGGGACACCTGCTCGAGGTGGATGTCTCGGAACCCAGGCCACCTCTGAGTCTGCAGATGGCATCAGTCCACGACAGGTCCATAAATCCAGCCCTTCTTCCCGGGTAAATGAGGGAGGACAATCCTAGAATCGCACAGTTAATCATGCATTGATCTCCCTTTGACGCACTCGGGGAGCAACACCACAGAGCGAGAGGACACCCGCCACGGAGAGGACGGGGTACATAACCAAGCCTGTGTTCCCTGGTCACTGCTTGCTCCCGCAGCAGACTGACCCGTAACTTCAGTGCCAAGGCTGTGTGGGCACCTATCACTCTGTCTTAGGCTCTCTGCTCACCCTGGCGTGTTGGGGGCTTGGGGTAGTGTTTTCTCCCTGCTGGCTTTGTTGCTCACTAGCCAGATGACCTTACACAGGACTCTCACCCCCACGGGGCCTCAGTTTGATAAAGTCAACAGCAGCGAGGGCCTTCAGTCACCGTCTTGAGACCACTGCAAAGTTTAACGAGCTCTTTCAGGTGTTAAAGTGCTCTCAGAAGGACCTCCTGCAAAGATGCAGCGTGACCCAGTTCCTGTGGCAAGTGGGCAAGTGTGCCCAGGGTGGCTGTGGTGACCAGTGCCGGGGGGGTCTAGCACAACCCTGGCTGCATGCCAGGAGGCCCCTCAGCTGCCTGGGAGGAGAACCTGCCACTGGGTCATGCTTCTGTTGCAGTCACACCAGGTCCTCAGAGGTATGTGGGGGGGTGGGAGACAGTGATGTGTGTGTGCAGGTGTATAGCATGTGTACGACATGTATGCACATGGCATGTGTGTATGATAGGTGCGACATGTAGGTGTATGTGATGTCTGTGTGAACACACGTGCAGGTATGTGGCATGTATATGACATGTGTGTGGCATGTGGGTGTTAGGTGTGACATGTGGGTGGGTGTGATGTCTGTGTGCAAGTATGTGCGGGCATGCATGTTGTGTGTACACGTGTGCAAGTGTGTGGCATGTGTATGACGTGTGTGTGGCATGTGCTTACAGTAGGTGTGACATGTAGGTGCATGTGTGATGTCTGTGTGCACATCTGTGTGTATGTATTGTGCATATGCGTGTGGTATGTGCGTGTGTGTGACATGTGTGTGCCCACACCAGCTGATTAATGCCAGAACAAGAGGGCCAAGGAAGATTCCAGAGCTAAGACTGTGCTAAAACATGGCTGATTGATGGAAATTTAGGGGAGACAGGAATCCTGAGGCCTAGACACTCTGGAGGCTGTTTGAGTTCAATTCCAGTGTCTCTGCTTTGGAGCTGCATGACCTTGGGCAACGTGTTGAACTTCTGCGAGACCCAGTGTCCTCGTCTCTGCAAAGGGAGAACAAAAGCACCTACCTGTGGTTCCAGAAATTAGTGACTCCATGGGAAGCACGCACTGCTGGGTGCAGAGCAAGCACTCAGTAGAGGTCAGCTGTTCTGATTATCACTGCTTCAGGAGAAAGTTCTTCCTGGAGTCTAACCTAACACTGCCTGCTCCGGCCCCTTCTTCCAAGGGGAGTCATTCCCTCTGGACTGATCACCACGTCTACGTGAGAGTCCTCTCTTGAGTCTGTTGCCTCTCAGAGAGGGTGTCAGACCTCAACACCACAGCTGTTCCCAGTCCATCTGGCCCAGACAGGAAGGAACCAGGTGAGCTGATCACCAACCAGCCACCTCGAACACCCAAAGCCTTCCCTGGTGGCCCAGCAGACTGCGAAGAAAATGCAACTGGGGCTTCCCCCCTCTGCCTGCAGTTGACGCCAGCCTTCCCAGATCCCCCAGATGCCTGGTGACAACGTTATTGCCACAATAAAGCCGTGAGGGCCACTATCAACACTCTGTCAGCCTCGCCTGCCCTTCGCCACCCTTTGTCAAAGCCGCCCCTCCCTTCCCCATTGTTAGCTCTCAGACAGCTTATCTGCTGCTGGAGACAGAAGTCTCTGGTTTAATTGTGGCAAATTAATTATTGAACTCCAGAGCCAGCTCCTCCCCACTCCCATCACTCCCATTCAAGGCCGAGGCAGAGTCCACGGTCATCACAGCAGACCAGCTGGGGGACCACACTCAGCCCCGCCGGCGGAGCGGGGCTCGAGGCCACTGAGTGAAACTCCTCCTCCACGGAGCCTCTCCCAAGCCGTCCATCCATCCGTCCGTCCGTGATACTTCAGTGAAAGTGCCTTTATAACAACCCTGGCTGCATGAGATCGCCTCCCTCCTCAATCAATAAATGGTGTCAGGCCACATAACTCACCAGCTTATTTCCGCTGAGCCCTATCAGCCCCTGTGCCTGGGTCAGAGCAGGTGCCTAATCAGTGCCATCGCTGAATGAGCACAAATCAGCATCTGCTCCAAATTTTGTTTCTCAACTTCATGAAAATGATACTATGTTGCATGTAGTCTACAACTTCCCTACCCTGCAGCCGGGGCGGATGTTCCTGTGTTTTCTTTGCTAGTCCTCCACTGTCCATGCTTCTCTCTACTTTGCGCTGCTGGGTGAATCTATGCTGTTCGAATGGATGTTTAAGGATATATTGTCTACAGAGTTTTACCGAGTTTATAAATAGCTCCTCACTCATCATCTCTTTTTGGCATGTAACCCTCATTCTTTTCTTTTTCTAGAAGGCTCTTTAAGAGGAGGACCATAAAATGTGCGGGGGAAGGGACTGTGGGCATTTCTGAGCAGCCTGGGAATGTCGCTGGACACCCAGATCAGTATTTCTTGGATGTCCCACGGCCTGTGGAACAAGAGCACAGGACTGCAATGTGGTTAGGAATGGGCTCTGGGCCTGGCCGGTGTGGCTCACTGGAGTGAGTGTCCCTCCCGTGAGGTCACCAGTTCGAGTCCCGGTCAGGGCACATGCCCGGGTTGCAGGCTTGATCTTCAGTAGGGGGTGTGCAGGAGGCACCCGATCGATGTTTCTCTCTCATCAATGTTTCTATCTTTCTCTCCCTCTCCCTCCCCCCCCCCAAAAAATCAATAAAAACATATTTTAAAAAAAAGGCTTTGGGGCCAGCCTCTAGTGGTTTGTCCCCTCTATTAATATAAGTTATTGGCACAATTGTTTTACAAACCAACCACTGGAACCCTCCGTGTCTTACAGCAAGAGGCACCACTCCATCTTTGCGGGCCCACAGGTTGACGGTGGTCCTGCCAACCTGGGACGGGCTCAGCTGGGCAACACGGCTTGAGGTTGCCTGTTGCTGAACCTGGAGGCCAGGCGATGACTTGACAGCCATTACCTACTGCTGCAGAACAGATCACCCCAAATTCAGTGGCTTGAAACAACGACGATTTTTTTTCTTTCTCGTGATTTTTTGGGTTGGCTGGGCAGACCTGCCGATCCTGCCTGGGTTTGCTCAGATGGCTCCACGACGGCCTCACCCAGATGTCCGGCTTGGGCTGGCTCCGCACTGGGGGTCCTCGGCTCTCTCTCACGTGGCCTCTCACTCCCGGGTAAGCGAGACTGACTTCCCAACACGGGGGCTCAGGCTGCCAAGAGTGAGAATCCGCTGTGCAAGGGCTGGGCTCTGGGACCCACATCACTGTGGCCACCGTCTATTGGTGACAGCAAGTAATAAAGTGGCCCGCTCGTTTTCAAGGGGAAGCAGCTGGGGTACCCCTGGTCATGACACAAATGCTAACGTCACATTGCAAAGGGGCATGGATTCGGGGTGGTGTGTCACTTGGTGGGGCGGGCAGTGGATTCGGGGTGGCGTGCCACTCAGTGGGGCAGGGCATGGATTCAGGGTGGCATGCCACTCAGTGGGGCAGGGCAGTGGATTCGGGGTGGCGTGTCACTCAGTGGGGCAGGCAGTGGGTGTGTTACGAACACGATGCACCACAGTTGGGTTCGCATCCACTCCACTTACGTTTTCACCTGCAGCCAAGATCGAAGGCCCAGTGGAAACGTGAGACATGCTGTCCTTGAGGCGAGCCCAAGAGCCCAAACCAGGCCAGACGGGGAAGCCTCGGCTCCTGGAACAGTCCCTCACATCCCATCGGCCTAAGCAAATGACGGCCAAGGCCACAGTCCGGGATGCAGGGATGGTGGGAAGGGGAGGTGAATGTACATAAACTGAAAAATAATCCAACCTATGCCAGGCCCTCTGCAACCCAATATTTAGTCCTTGCCTCAAAAACATGGGGCAACTCCCCCCTCAGAGGGCTGCTTTCAGGCAGAGTGACCAACTCGTCCCAGTTCACCTGGGACTTTCCTGATTTTAACCATGAAAGTCTCCCATCCCAGGAACCCCCCGTCCTGGGAGAATGGGGAGGGTTTGCGCACCTCATTTTGGGGACTAAATGAGATAATCCTGACACTCCTCAAATCTGTTTTTGGTATGACTGCCCCCACGCCAAGAAGCGGAAAGCAGCTTTCCCACAGTCACATGGTGTCGGAGGACAGCCGTGATTTCATCCTGACTCTCCCAGCAGCTGCCACCTGCTACCTCACTTCTCCCGCACCCACTGCCACCCACTCCCTCCTCTCCTGAGGTCCGCTCCCCGCTCTTTGCCATAGGCCCACTGAGGAGAATGCGTGCTTTATAAAGAGAGAAACTGAGGTCCAGAGAGGTTAAAGGGGCGCCCGATGAGGAACATGGAGTATTTGGGCCAGGCTGAAGCAGAGGGTGCACACAGGAAATGGGGACTGACCTGTGGACACAGGGGGGCTAGCCTATGGAAAGAGGGGGTAACCCATGGCACAGAGGGGCTAACCCATGGGAAGAGGGGCTAACCTATGGACACAAGGGGGCTAACCCATGGACACAGAGGGGCTAACCCAGGGAAGAGGGGCTAACCCATGGACACAAGGGGACTAACCTATGGACACAGAGGGGCTAACCCATGGGAAGAGGGGCTAACCTATGGACACAAGGGGACTAATCTATGGACACAGAGGGGCTAACCCATGGACACAGAGGGGTTAACCCAGGGAAGAGGGGCTAACCTATAACCAGGCATAGCCCTCAAGCAGCAGGAAGGAGGATGCCCGGCACAGCCTCCACGTGGCCTGGCCTTCGCTGGGAATGCCCAACCCTAGGCACTGAGCCTGCCGCCCTCCTGTAACTTTGGGCCTCAGGACAGGCCTGAGCTGATCTGCCCGAGCCAGATGCCTGTCTTGCCCGGGCCTCTGACTCACTCGCTGTGTGACTTGGGGCAAGCTGCCCTATGTCTCTGGGCCTCCATTTCCCAGCTTATGAATTATTCCTGACTTCCCAGAAATCACTGGGGAGGTGAGCAAGGGAGCCCCCTGGAGCCAGGAGGTGCCTTTACAGGTTACTTGGCACTGGTCACTGATTGCCGAGTCAAGTTAGACAGGACTGTGACCAACCCCAGTCAACTCCAAGGTGCTCACACACGGGAGAGGGGCCGGTGTGGCCCTCTGCTGACACATCAGTTAAGTGGTGAGTGAACTGACTGGGACCAAATTGATGATACTGGCGACAAGATACTACAAAGCACCCAATGATTTTCCCCACTTCCCTCCGAGAGTCCTAACTCTGAGGGCTGGGACTGCCACTCCCGAATCCCTGTCCTGGATTCTTTCCTTTTCTGAGGGCATCTAGAGGACAAACACCTTCTGATCGGAATGTTTTTCCAAATACTCAACATCTGGAAGGACCTGTTACAAAGGTCCCCTTTGTGTAGCCGGGAAATGGGCTGGCAATAAAACAGTTCCAGACCCTGCAGGGCTGGGAGCGGGGCTGGGGAGTGAGGGGCAGAGACTGGAAGTGGGTGGAGGTGGGCAGACCAGGTGGGGGGGGGGGCGCTGCCAGGAGGACACGTGTGAGAGCGAGGTCAGCAAGAGCTGTGCCCGGTGGTCTGAAACAATACATAATGACCGGTGCTTATCTAGGCCTTCCTATGTGCGGGGCGCTGTTATCTTGAGTGTCTTATTTCCATGAAGGAAAATATAAGAGACAGTCCCAGAGCAGGAGACAGACGTATCTGAAAGGGTGTGTGGTGTGAAGTGGAGACAGACTGAATGAAACAGAAGGGTGGTGGAGAGATGGAGGAATTCACACAGGAACGAGGGAACGTTTTTCATATCCGGACAGGGCAAGGCAGAGGAATGATCAGCGTTGGAATGCGAAGAGGCGACAGGGTTCCAACTCTATTTCTAGCCAACGTTATTCCCCAGGTCCTTGGGACCATGTGCTCGGAAGGCAGGTGCAGGTCCCTTGCAGAAGCCTCTGGTCCTTTCGCTCCAGCAGGTGGCTGTGCGCATGCCCACAGGGGGGCACAGGAACCTGTAATCACAGACCCCAGGATGCCAAGGATTTCCCACCCAGCCTGCAATAAACAAGCAACACTGCCTGCAGCCCCAAGGCTGTCCGAAAACCCCACGGGAGACACTTCTCCCTCTGTGGAAAGGTCCTCGGAGACTGAAGGCCTGTGATGCCAAGATCCCTGTCAACAGTCTAGGAGTAGAGAGCTTTATCCTGATTCTTTCAAAAAGTTGTCTGGAAATCAATTCCGACAGGATCTCAGAATGTTGGGACTAGAAAGAATGTCAGGAATCTGGTCACAAATGCGAAGTGGATGGAATGAACACATGGGGTGGGGGGGCTTGTTAAAATGCAGGGTCCCAAGCCCTGTCCCAGACCCAGTCAAGGAGCAGGGGGGTGGGGAGTGGGAATCTGGGACTCTGCCTTTGGTAAACTCTAGGGTGATTTTTTAAATGCACTTCAAGTGTGAGGAGTATTGGTCCAAATCATGACCCGGCTTGAGAGAGCAACACGTAACTGATCTGAGATACATGGCTGTTTATTCAATTCTGAAACATCTCGAAAGATGTATATTTCTCATATTTCTCAGGATTCGGTGAGTCTTTTCCAACTTTTATTTTTTTATATATTGAATTTTACCTTTCTAAGCCTTCTTGTTGTTTATTTTTATTCAGCACAAACTATGTGCTGGGTGAGTTCATTGCGTATTTTCTCATTTAACATTCATGACACTCCTTTGAGTTATGTATAGGATGGAGGCAATGAGACAGGCAGGGAGAACAAGAAGAAAGGAGGTCACAAGAAAAGGAGAAGACATTTCCTTGTCTCCTGGCTTTGGGGAAGCAATAAGCTGACTTTTTGGTGTATCCTGGTCATTGTTACAACCAGAGTAAGGAGAGTGTCATCAAAACTCAGAACGGCTACATTTGGAAAAACAAAATTCTACTCTAGTTTCCCCAGACTCCCTTGCAGCTAGGATTAGCCGTATACACATTCCCGAGCAATGGGATGTTACAGGAAGTTGGCCGAGGTGCTTCTAGGAAATCTTTTGCTTTCCTGATAAAAGGGAGGGATACAGCCGGTACTGAAGCCCTCGCCTTTCAGCCTCGGATAGTGTATTCGTTTGCGAGGGCTGCCACAACAAATCACCACCAACTTGGTGGCTTACAACAGAAAATAGTTACTTCACAGTCTTGAGGCCAGAAGTCTGAAATCAAGGTCTCAGCAGGGTCACATTTCTTCCAAAGGCTCTAGAGAAGAATCCTTTCTGGCCTCTTTCAGCTCCTGGTGGCTCTGGACGTTCCTTGCCTTGTGGCGGCATCACCTCAATCTCAGCCTCCATCGTCATGTGGCCTTCTGTCTCTGTGTGCCCCTTCCTGTCTCCTATATGGACATGCTCATTGGATCCAGTGTGATCTCATCTTGACCCTTACCTTAGTGACATGTGCAAAGGCCTTGTAAGGTCACATTCTAAGGTTCTGGGTGGACCTGAATTTGGGGGGAACACTATTCAACCCACTCCAGATGGGAACATGGAGCTGCAACGGGTCCATAATTGAAGAACAGGGGGGCAGAGGATGCTGAACTTCATTACACATGTCACCGCACTGTTAGATTTATTAAGCTTTATTTATCTGGCGCTTAATAAGAATAAAAGTTTAATTTAAAAAATGACAAAGATGGTTTGGAGCACATGCGGCAACCATCCAGAAGGTACAAGGAAAACGCACCCCCAGCTGGGGCGGGTCAGGCTGGGGGACACGCAGTGGTCTCCCCAGGGACCGACGCGGAGCACAGCCAGGACGCGCGCTCTCAGCCTGGGCTCCACAGCGTCCCGTCTGCTCCCCAAGCTAAGAAGGGCCAGCAGTCAGGACGGGACTGCCAGCCCTCACAAGGCGCTGTTCTCAGGAGCAGAGCGCAGAAGCACAAGCTAAGAGGAGGGAAGTCAGGGCTGGGGCTGCAGAGGGAAGGAGAGTGACCACGCCACTCCTCTCCGCACATCTGCTTCTCTGAGCCTGGCCCTGGGGAACGCCGCCAAGATCTTAATCACCCAGCATCGCTCTGGCACGCCGAGTGTGTGATACACCTGTCTCCACCATCAGGCAAATGAGTGGGTTCACAGGCAGAGGCCTGCCCCGCCAAACAATGCTCCCCTTTGTCCCCGCCCAGCGCTCGGGATCAGCAAGGAAGCCAAATCCATCAGCACTTGTCAGGCCCTTGATACACACAATGCAAGTTATGATCCACATTCTCCAGCAAGGCCCCAGGCTTCGAGCAGGCAGCTCTCCCTGACACGCAAAATGTCAGTCAACCTCCTGAAACCCAGGGTGGGGACCGGGGGAGGGGCGTACTGGGCTCTCATTCCCAAAGACCAACCTGGGCCCGAGAAGGTGCCCCGGAAACTCTGACACGTGCTCTCTGAAAACCAGCCCTGAGAGCGCCGCTTTAAAGAACACGTCCCACGTTGGCAGAGGGCTCTTCTGGCAACTCCGGCTAACGGACACGCACGTGTGCCGTGCACGCCCCTGGCCCACGCGGCCAGCAGTCTGAAGGGCTGGCTCCGTCTGGGAAGAGGGAGAGTGGAAGTAGCAATTCCCAAACGAGATTTGTTACACATGCAACACCAACCAAAAAGGCGTGACACCTTCCTCTGCAGCAGCCAGGCGGAGGGTCTACAGGAGTTTGGGGATTTTGTGTCCTAGGAAAACCCAGAAGTGGTTTCTATGGGTGCTGCCCGTGTCATTGTGCATTTCTTGACAAGTCTCGCAAACCGTCTCTGACTGTCCTATTCTGTCCCTTCAGCTCCCTCCCTTCCTCCACTCCACCAACATGACCACCAGTCACCCAGACAGGAATACACAAGCGTTTGCCTCCGACAACAGACTCCTAGATTGGTCCTCGCATTCAGCAGAGAGGAGGGGACAGGAGAGAAGAGTGGGTTTAGCTCTGCTGTCCTCTGGGGTGGGATCCCTGGCACCCGCTCCCTAGGCCGTGGGGAACAAGGCACTTTCAGAGCTGATTCCTGCTGGTGTAAGCGTGCTCCCTGGACCTCCTTCCCTGCGCTCACCCCACAGGCTCCTTACGAGAATGAGATGAGCTAATGATGAGTTTCGAGAAATGCACAAATTCCTTTGGAAATACAGGATATTTGAGCTGAATAATATCAGGGAAGATTTTATCGTTTTTGGCCAAAGGCCAGGGTTCAATGTAAAGGGCAGGCATACGCTGTATGCAATATTTAAAGTAAATTACATAATGCCACTTTTTTTTTTCTTGGCGTAAAAAAATATTTTCCTTTTTGAGATACATACCGACCTGCTTAGGAATAAAAGGATGTGACTTTTTTTCAAAATAAGGAGGAAGCGGGAGGCGAAGTGGGCCAGGTTGGAACTGGGTGATGGGTATGTGGGGGTTCATGCCACCATTCTGTTTACTCGAGTGTAGGTCTGGAATTCTCCATAATAAAAAGTGGAACAAAAATAAATTTCAAAGAGCAAAACAGAACATAGGAACTTAGGTATGCACGGTCAAGCCAGTGGTCAGATTTGGGCTTGCTTTCAAACTGTAGCGGCTAACATAGATTCAGATTTGCTTTTGTTTTTTTTTTAATTGCTTTTCTTTATTGATTTTAGAGAGGGAGAGATAGAAACATCCATGAGAGAGAACATCGACTGGCCACCTCCTGCATGCCCCCCACTGGGGATTTGGCCCACAACCTGGGCATGTGCCCTGACCGGGAATGGAACCAGTGACCTCTTGGTGCATGGGTCGACGCTCAAGCACTGAGCCACACCGGCCGGACTGGATTTGCGTTTTTTAACCAGACAGTGAAAAGGTGAGTAAACACCCATCGGAGTCGAAGCACTCACCTCCTGGGTAGGGTTGCAGAGCGCTTTAGTGACATTCACTCCCAAATGCCTGTGCGGCAGTACCAGGTGTGTCATGACACAGATCAGGTGGACCAAAGGCAGTTCCTAAACTCAGGGTACACTGGGATCAAAGCTGTAGGATGGTTTAAAAGAAGATTGTCGCAAAAATACCTTGAGCAGAAGGAGAGGCAGGCTGGCTGGCAAAAATCACTTTTAATCACCAAGCCCTCCTAGGTAAAGCAGACCCAATAAGGACACTGCCATTCTTTCCACAGGATGACGGAGAGGGCAGCACTCCCACTGTTCACTGGCACACTGCTCAAGCTAATGTCGCCCACCGAATCTTTGCTTCTTGCTATTTTTGTTCTTAGAGATTAGAGAGGTGATATCAAAAATAAGCAGTTCAATCCCTGAATGAGGAACACTCACACCCAAGTGCATAGGTGCTATCTTTCCTTCTCACTGGCCAGATCCAATCTCCTCCTCAGCTCGTTAGCACTGAATGCCCTGGGCTGGGGCAACGTCTCTGTGTACCTGCCAGCAGACTCTCAATGAAGATCGGTGCTGACCAATGCATGGGATGTAGGCAACACAGGAAGTCAGTGACCCGGCCAAAAGCATGAGGTGCTTATGAGTGTTAACTCCGGGGGCCAAACAGGTAGGACCAGCCTCCCTGACCAGTAAAAGGAGGAGAAAATGGAAGCTGAGCTCGTGGTGGGAGGAGCCTGGGCGTGGGTGGCTGCAGCAGCCCTGAGCAGGGAAGGGCGTGTTTCCTGTTTCGGAGGGAGCCTTGTGCCCTACTTGTCTGCTGCACTTTACCAAACCACAAAACCCTGCTTGGCACTCCCCTGCCAAGGCTGATCACAATCTGCTATGCTATCAGCATTGTCATCTCTTACAGAGACACGCAGTTAGTGCTGTGAATTCTGAGGGACCTCATCGAATCCCGTCTTTTCCCAAAGCCATGTTCTTTGGCCATCGGGGCCTGCGGTAGCACGTTCCCACTGGTGCCAACGGTGCCAACCTGCGTCCCCGTTAACTTCCCTCTCCCCCGGTCCCTTAGCTGCCCCTTTTACCCCAACCCTACCCCAGCCCAAACCTTCCACCCATTTTCATCCTTATCTTTCACAGCTGGGAGATGGATATTCAGAATGACAGAGACCACTGAGGAAAGGTCTAAACCTGACCTTCCCTTTAACCTTGATGGCTGCGTCATCCAACCAGACTGTCACTGTGTCCGGTACCTGGACCTTTGGGGACTAAGAGGTGACTGCCTGATGGAACTGTGAGGACGATGATGGGAAACTGGCATCAGTGTTTCTGGTTTGGAAAAGGGGGATTTTACTTTTCAGCACCTGCCAACTTGATAGGTTTGCCAAGACTTTTACATTTGCCGAGGATTGTACATTATACAAACACACACCCCTACATCAACCCTCCTCTCAAACAGACCTAACGTACTGGGTAAAGAGACAGCTCTTGGGAAGGGGGACGATCTGGTTCATGAACCTTTCCAGTTCCCAGAGCATTACCTGTTCTAATCTCCGCCAGATGACCTGAAACATCTCCCTCGCATTGAAGTTTGGGTCCCAAAACAAGAGAGTTAAGGCTTGACTTTGACCTACAAGATTTGTGTTGTTTTTATTACACAAGTTGATTATACAACTTTTGAATATGTAGGTATATAAAAAAAAATCCTTGGGAGACTTGTAGGTCTATATACTATTTTTTTTTTTTTATCCTCACCCGAGGACATTTCTCCATTTTTTGTTCAGATAGAGTGGGAGGGAGAGAGAGGAAGAGAGAGAGAGAGAAACATCGACGTGAAAGGGACACATCGAGTGGCTGCCTCCCACACGACCAACCAGGGCCGGGGACAAACTGCAACCGAGGTACGTGCCCCTAGCGGGAACCGAACCCGGGTCTCCCTGGACCGCAGGCTGACGCTCCAACCGCTGAACCAAACCGGCCAGGGCTCTATATACTCTTATAGACCTGGGCGTGGACTCTGATTTTTGGTTCTTCTTGTCCCTGTGTCTCCCTTCCTTCCTTTTTGCCTGTGACATAGTCAATGGCCGAGACTTACCATCGCCATGAGTGTGTCTCGTTGGGAGTTGATTTGTAAAAGTTCCTAGGCCGAACTAAAGGCAGTGACCAAAATTAAGGCATTTCCGCCACATCCCAGTGGGTGTCAACATGGAAACAGTAACTTGAATCCCAAACATCTTTATACTGAGCTCTGCTGTGTTACTAAGAGGTGGGGTAGGAGGGAGGAGACTTGTGGACGATGCTCTAGCTCCCATCACTGGGTCATGTAAAGAAGTCAAGAGTTGGCCACAGCTCTCTCACCCCAGTTCTGGGGGATCAGCTCATGGGAACTCCTCAGAGAAGAGGAGGGCAGACAGTCAGGACTGATGTCACAGGGTTTAAGCAGCACAGTCCATCTCTCTCGGTGGGTGTCCCTGACTCCTGTCTCCGCCCTGCTCACTCGACCCTCCCATCTTTGTACTACACCACTCAGACATGCATGTGCTAGAGCGAAATAAAGCAGATCACACCTGCATGCAG
This sequence comes from Tadarida brasiliensis, assembly GCA_030848825.1. Classification (NCBI taxonomy): domain Eukaryota; kingdom Metazoa; phylum Chordata; class Mammalia; order Chiroptera; family Molossidae; genus Tadarida; species Tadarida brasiliensis. Next base: position 60,146,165 of record CM061273.1, read on the forward strand.
TTGGTTGTGTCAGGCTTATCCTGATTGGTGAAACAGATGGCCATGAACCTATGAAACCAACTTGAGTGACCGGGTCTATGAGCCACGATAATATGACAAAGGGCACGGGCTGTGGTTCCTATGACTATGTTACCCTGTGTAAGACTCCCTCTTGCTAGCAAACACACCAGGAGGCTGGTTTGATGAAGTAAGCAACCCTGTTGGGACAGTCTATAGGCCAACGAATAGCCTCTAGGACCTGCCGGTGGCCCCCAGGAACTAAGGAAAGCCTTCAGCCAACAGCCAGCAGGAAGCTGGGGCCCTAGTGCCATAGCTGCAGGGGACTGAACTCTGCCCACCACCTGAGTGCTCTGGGAAGCAGTCTTCCCCAGCGGGCCTCTGGATGAGAGCACAGCCCGGACAACGGCTTGACTGCAGCCTTGAGCTTGTGACACCTGGGCAGAGGACCCAGTGAAACCATGTCCAGACTCCTGACCCAGAGAAACTGAGACAGTAAGTGTCTTCTTAAGCCACTCAGTTCATGGTAGTCTGTTATACAATAGAGAATGAGTACTGTGACCATCTCCCACAGAGTCACCAAATATAACCATCGCCCATGTGGACGAAATCTACAGATGCGTGAACTATTTGTTTAAGACTGGTCTTTTTCTTTTAACTTGTATTATGGGTTTGTTAGTAAATGAAAAAAATTTAATGTGATTTCATATGTTGAACTCAATCAGCATTTTCATGGAAAAAGCAGAAAGGGAGCAGGTTCCCTAGAAGAGAAAACATCGAAGTCTGAAGTGCTAATCTTAAATCAGTCCATTGTTCTTTTCCATGGGATACCCTCCAGTGTGTGACAGTGACCCAATGCATACAGACCCCTAATCCTAAAGGGCAAGGGTCAGAGAAGGCAGACATCTCTAACACCCTTTCCGAACACCTACAAAGCAGAACCAAACTGTGGCCGAGGGCCTGTCCTCTCTTTGCACGCTTCCCCCCAAGCTTGTTCTACATTTTGATTGTCCCCTGACGCATCCTGGACTTCTTGGAGGTCGTGGCTCTTGCAGCCAATGAAGGGAGAAACCAGCCTGGCCTGAAACCTCAGTGCTGGGTCCTCATCAGCTCCAAACGAGCAGATCCATACCCCTCTCTGCTAGACAGAGAGAGAGGGGCCAGTGACAGACACGTCAACTTCATGGCTCAGTTTGCCAGAGATCCCACACAATTTCCAGTCTGATCATTTCATTCGGGGAAGGATCGTGGGGTGCAGGGGTGCCGAGATACAGACCCCAAGTTCTACCCAGCACAGAGCATCATATCCTTTTCCCTGGGTCAAAGCTATCCAGTCGCCCTTTTAGCTCCTCCATCCACCCATGTCTTCCGTGTTTCAGAACAGAGGGCAGGAGAGGAGCCTAGTGCTAAGGAAATGGGAGGGTCCTGAGGCTGGGCAGTGGTGGCCTCAGTTACAGCTGTCTGTTGGGGACGGATGGTGGCCATGCAATGCCTCTTCGCTTTGAAGCCACTGGCAGAGCCCGGGCACTGTCCAGAGAATGGGAAATAGAAGGGGAGAGGGAGGGACAGGTTCAGGGGGGCTGTTGGCCACAGCTCTCCTTGGCAGCCGGGGACCAGCCTCCCTCCTGCGTCCTGCCAGGCTCAGTCCTTCCCGCGGGAGCACAGAGCAGGGGAGCTGTGAACTGTATCCCTCCAGCCTGCAGGCACACTGCCCCCCTTCTCACAGCTGCAGGGCTGGGCGTGTTAGGAAGAGGACGGAAAAGTGAATTCATCCAGAGGGCTTGTGAAGCGGTGGAGAAGCCTCCAAGTCCCAGCGCTGGGGCAGAGTTGTTCAAACGCTGGGAGCAGCGGTGAGCTTACCTCAAAGCCAGGGAAGCCGGCACTGCAGGGGGCTGGTTCACGGGCGCCCCTGCCAAAGCCCTGTGCCCAATTTTGTGTTTGTACTTTTGCACAATGTTTCCCAAAGAGCGTTCCTGGAATCCTGTGAACTTGACATCCCTCAACGCCGGCCTTGGAAGGGACAAGCTGGGAGCTGCCGGCCCGCAGACAGGCAGCAGGGCGCCCGGGGAAACCAGGGGCACCTTCGGTGGCGTCGGGCTCACTGTAGCCAAGCGGGGTGACAGAGGATGAGGGTTGGGTCCCTCCGCTGGCCCAGGAAGGCGGGTCCCAGGGCGTCCCGGGGGCGCTGCCGGTTGCGTGCAAAGCTCGGCACCCCCCCCCCCCCCCCCCCCCGCGTCCCGCCCCGCCCCGCGCAGGTAAACAGCGCAGCCCGCCCAGGCTGCCCTGGCGCCAGGGCCCTGCGAGGCCGAAGCCAGCGGCTCCCTCCACCCCTCCACCCCTCCACCCGGGAACGTGCGTCCCCGCCCACCAGGCAGTCGGATCGCACCTGCGGGCCTGGCCGGCTGGTCCCAGGGTGTATACGGCGGGGTGGAGGGTGGGACGCAGGCCCGGCCAAGCGGGGCGCTTAGGTAAGAACTGATGGAACTCTGTACACTTAAGATCTGTGTCTTTGTTCTACGCAATCATACCTCAGTGCCGAAGCAAGGGGAAAAGCCCAGCCCCTGGGCCCATTTACTTCCAGCTTGCACCAACGTTTATTGGGGGAGGAGGTGTGGCAGGCCAGGCCGTTGCTTGGAGAAAGCTCTGGGCTGGATGGCCCGAGGTTGATTTCTGCATTCTCAACAAAGCAGAGCCGATCTGCCCCTGGCTATGGCCCCCTTGGCGGGTAAGACTTCCTGGGCCTCACCTCCCATGTCAGGCAGGTGGGGTGGATGGTACAGAAGTCAAGGAGGGTTGAAGGAGACGGTGAGAGAGGTGGTCAGTGTCAAGTTCACTCCCATGGGGGTGGAGGTAATGCAGTCCTTTGAGGAGTGGTGCTCAGCATCTAGGGACCAGCAGTGGGGGCCATGGCAACCACAGCAAGCTGATTTTGAGATGTGATGGAGCCATGGTGATCCCAGACCTCTAGCTTCCCTGGATCTAACCCATTTTCAAGCCTGGTTCCCCGGTAGGTCCAGTGAGCTCCCCAACAGCTCTCCATTAAGTTCCTTGTCTAAGTACCCCGGCTCTGGATACTGCTGTTTGCAGCCAGAAATCTCACTTTCTCATCGGACCTCTTTCCTTTGCTTCTACTGGCGTTAGGTAGGGAAGAGGTCAGGACTAACCTTTCAGTTAGCTCTTACATGAACCGCCCTGGACAGAGGCAGCTCGGAGGACTCCACACAGCACAGGCCATCCACAACAGTATCCCTTTATTGATATTAATCACACTTATGAGGTCTCGTCCATCAGAAAGAAGTTGCCATCACGCAGAACTACATACAGAGACATGAAAATACACATACACCAACCACCGAACAACTCTTCTCAACCACCCGAACCTCTGGACCTGTCTTCGGTTTTGATCATCCGTGCTCCAGCAAACACACATGGGGTGGCCCCGCATACGGTTGGCCTTTGGGGCCTTTGGGCGTTCACAGAGCAGGGTATTCACCCTTGGAAGCGATCAAGCATGTAAACTCAGAGGGCGGGCGTCGCTAACACAACGGCTCCTGGGCTGCCTGCCACGTCCGCGGAGCCCACTCGAGGTCCTGCGTGCTCCTCTGACCACGGAGGACGCAGGCCTCAGCTGGGTTTGCAGCAACTACCTTCTATCACCCCGGCTGGAGAAGCTACATGTATGGAGGAACAGACTGGCATCTAGGCTAGTTCAAGTCATTGCTCAGGATCACGTCAGAATGATGACTTGCTGAAAATTTACTTAAAAAGGGAAATGTACAAATCTCTCTTTCCCCCACCTGTTCTTCTTGTCTCATTCTAAACACTCTGGCCAAATTCCAGGAGAGCCTGCTGTGGTTTAAAGAATTCTGGATCGGGTTACAAGTTACCAAATGGCCAGCAGAGAAGGACCCATCACAGATGCCAAAGGTCTTCTTTCCCTTCACTTCGATTAGCTTACGTGGCTCGGTCCACAGGTAAATGAAGGGCGCGAGTTCTAGCGGTTGGCTGGTGTCCCCAAGTCTCTTAGAAAAATGAAGGCTATAAACGTATCAAAATAAATGTCATGAAGATTTGGATACCATGGCAAACCAGTGTGCTCTTGGAATCCATAGAGAACAGAGGTCTCTGGCCAAAGCTAGCCTCTTCTCTGCACAGGGCTCACTGTTTGTTCACAGTTGTCATAATTCCCTAATTCTCTTTATTTCAAAATGTCAATCTTTGCAAAAGAGAGAGAGAGAGAGAGAGAGAGACTAGCTGATCCCCCCTTGGCCTGTGCCCTCACCCCAGTCAGCGCCTCCCTCGGGGAGACAGAGGAAGGTCGGCCCTCCTGGGCTAACCCTCCTGGGCTGACCGGGCCTTGCAGAGTAGCAGAGGTCGTGTCCACAATGCTCCAGTTCCAGATCGGGAGGGACCGACGAGAGATGTCCCGGCCATTCTTTTCTGAGTCATTAGGCACAAATGTTTAGGAGACTTCTCTCTGGGTAGGTGGCTTCTGCAGGTGACCTTGGGGAGTTGCCATGGAGTCTGTGGAGGGAGACTGAAGGGCGGAGAGCTGAGATTTCCCTGAACTGTAATCCCACTGAAGAGAGACGCCATTCAGTGGTCAAACACAAACCTGTAGTTCCACTGACACCTTGAAATTCCAAAAATAAAACCAGTATCTCCCTCAAAAGAAAAGAATTGTCATATAATCACAGTCAATCGGGATAATGAGATGAAAAGCAGAGAAAGTGAAACTGTTTTAATGTGAAGACAGGTCCGTGGTCCCGTGGAAGCCAGGCATTGCTGTGTCCTCGTCGGCCGTTCCTGGGGTCCGAAGCCCTTCGGCACTAGCCCAGGCCCACGTCCAAGGACATCATCACCACAAACCCCAGGATGGAGGCCCAGGACGCCAGTTTCCCATTCCCACTGGGAGGGAAGGAAAAGAAGAAAAGTGAGACCTTCGTGCACTCGGGGATCCCGTCCACGCTGGAAGCCTCCTCTGCAAAAGGCCCACTTCCCGCCGCAAGTACCCTCCTAGTGTTAATGACAGTAATGCTGCTGACAACTAATGTTACCTGGGGCTCCCACTGTGGCAGGCAAGCTGCTGAACTCACGTCCTCTCATAGGACAACCACGTGATTACTCCCATTTTACTGGCAGGGACACTGAGGCATGGGGAAGTTAAATAACTTGCCGAAGGTCACCTGTCGGGGCTCTGGGATCCGTGCTTCAATATTACATAGTGGCAACTGAGTTCTTGAAGGTCTTATTTAATCTGACCGTAAACTAGCTTCAAAATCATTCTGTTATAAAAACCAAATGAAGCAGACAGAGGAAGCCCCAGCCCCCGACACCTGGTCTGCAGCTGGACAGTGAGACCCGGGACGTATGGCTTTGGCTACCAAAGCTCACCCCTCTCCTCATTCCAGCCCCAGGAAAATCTAGAGAAGGGGGAAGGGGGGAGAGAAGGAGGGACAGGGAGGGAGGGAGGGAGAGGGAGGGAGAATATTCAAAAGTAATAGTTTGTTTTGGGGGGGCAGGTGGGTATGCCTCATACTCTGTGGTGTGCCCCTCACGCCCTGCCCAGCACTGCTCTTTCTTTTAGGCCCTGGGAGCACAGCTGCAGAGGGGCTGAGGACGACCTTGGGAAGGGGCAGGAGGGGGAATAAAGAAAGGAGTGGCTGGGGCCCGGACTGGGACAGGGACAGGGACAGGGACAGATGAGGGAGGGGAAGCTCTCCCACCTGATCTGAGCCTCGGGGATGATGTCGTCCATGACTACATAGACCATGGCGCCAGCAGCGAAGGCCAGAGCGTAGGGCAGGATGGGCTCAGCCAGAACCACGGCAAAGGCCCCGAAGAGCCCGGCCAGGGGCTCCACCATGCCGCTCAGCTGCCCGTACCTATGGAGAGAACGAGACACGTACCAGCGTGGGCGAGCCCAGGGCCTGCTGACCGGCTCCGGAACACGCTGCGTTCACCCCACGTCCCCCGAGTGGGCGGGCTGCCGCACTTCATCGTTCCGTTCCCCACCTCCCCTTCCTCCCCACAACCTCTTACACTACAGTTCCTCCCACCCCCAGGTGTTTTGTTTTTTTCAGAGTTCTAAATCTCCTACATTGTCTTTTTAAAATAACGGCGTTATTGGGGTCTAACGCACAAGCCGCCTGGCACCCCGTGTCACGTGTGCAGTTCGGTGGTTTCCGTGTGTTCACAAGCTTGTGCAACGGCACCGCTGTCTAATTCCAGAGCACGCTCCTCACCCCAGACAGAACCCATACCCAGCAGCAGCCACTGCCCCTCCTCCCTCCCCTGGCCCCTGGCGACCACCGTCTGCTTCCATCTCCACGGATGTGCCCTTGCTGGCCGCCCCAGACGCGTGGAATCTCACACGCGATATGTGGTCCTCTCCTCGCCGTATTTCACGCCCGTCATGTTCCCCAGGTGCACCCGTGCTGGACCAGCACTCGAGTCCTTCTGTGACTGATTAGGACCCCTTTGTGTGGGTGCTGCGTGTTATCCACCCAGCCAGCCATCACTTATGCCTACATCGTCATTGCAGGGATAGGACGCTGATTCAAAGCGGCAGGGATATTTCCCGAGGACGGGTGTGCCGGGCACGTGTGGGGTGTGGGCTGCAACGGCACCCCCCCGAGGGAGCTGTACCCACCCACCTCTGCGGAAGAGGGCCTACCTGGCCATGGCGTATCCGGGGCCTGTCCCCACAACCCCCATCTGTGATTAAGGTGAGTCTCCTTTTCACAAAGTCCCTTTATTTGCACCAGGGAGAGTGGGTCTCTGTGGCTTAAAACCAAACGAGTCGCGGTTAAATGGGCAGCCACAGGAGCGCGCGCATCCGGAGAGGAAGTACCTGAGCTCCAGGTGAGCTCCGCCGGCAAGGGACACCTGCTACAGGCTGGACGCTGACAGACAAGGGGTGGGGACATCTTTCCCACTGTCCCTTGCGGTGGCATTTGGGAACATACGTGTATGATCTCAGAACATACATCTGAGCCTCAATCCTTCCATCTGTGAAATGGGAGTGAGAGGACTTCCCCGCCCAGCCTGCCAGGTGACGGATGGGACCTCCCTGCCTGCTTCTCCCTGGCCGGCCCGCGTCGGGGAGACACTGCGATTTGAATCCTCTAAGGGGGCCATGGCCTTGCGTTTCTTTCGTGTGTGTAACGCCTGGCCGTGGCTTTGTCACTTGGGAAAAAGGGTTTGCCGTCAAGTGAGAATTTTTTAAAAGTTGAATCTCAGGGTCTGGCTGCTGACCACAAAGCCCCACTCCATGTCTGAAGTGACATGACTCTGCGGCCATCCTGCCCCGCCCTCGCCCAGACCCTCTGTCCCATCAATGGAGGAGGGGATCAGAGGGTGGACACAGGACGACTTCAGTCTGCGTAAGAACGGGCAGGCCGCAGGCCTCATAAAACGGAAGCGTTTTTAGTGCTGCTGCCGCCAGTTCTTCCCAGTGCTCTCACCGTGCGTTCCAGAGCGGGGACTGTTTTCGCCAAGAAGTGGCCGGGTGACTTGGGCTGGTCACCTACACTCTGGGCCCTGGCTTCCTCCTCTAACACTGGGGACTCACCTCACGTGCCATTGAAAAGGTAAAATGAAGGAGCAGACGAGAAAGCCCTTGGGGACTATGCAAACACTAGGCGTCGCCTCCCCAGACGCTGTTGACAAAGGTCATGGTAGACGCTATAATGATGGCTCTCGGGGACCAAGGCCGCGGTGACGTGAGCCTCGGTGAAGGCGTGGGACATGAACGCGGACACGAGGTCTGCCTCAGCTCTTCCCACCAGAGGGAGCGAACACAGCACTGAACGGACATGGCGTGGCTATCCACAGAGGGGCCTGGACAGGGAAGATGGCCATGTGGGCTGGTTTATGTAAAGGCTGAAGGTCGAGGGATGAGCTTCTTGAGGTTTCTCCCAGCCCCGGGGGTGCAAGAATCAGCCAGACTGCTGGCGTTTTACCAGAAGCTTCCAGGTCAGAAGAGGCTGTTCCTGCAGAAAGAAGCTGGCACAGAGCACAGCCCTGAGCGTCACGTCAGCCCGACCCCGGCCCGACAGCGACGCCCCAGCACTCACCAGAAGGCTCTCCAGGTGGAGAAGCCTGCCCCTCGCAAGGGAAGGCTGACGGCGAGGCCCTCGGGGAAGTTCTGGATCCCAATTCCAATGGCTAAGTTCCTGAAAGACCAAGAAGACACTTGAAGGTGGGGGTCCAGACCCGAGCCGCCCGCAGACAGGAGCCCTGGCCTTGGCCCCGTGCATCCTTTGGTGGGAGCTGGGGCAGGGGGAGGAAGGACAAAGGTTAGGCACGTGTGTCGGAGGAGGGCGCAAGGAGGGGGGGGATGGCACGGATCTGCCACCCCTTCGTGCTGTCCTTGGTCCCTGAGGACACTCCATTTTTAAAAAAAAAATAATTTTTCTTTGTTGATTTTAAAGAGAGAGGAAGGGAGAGAGAGAGAGAGATGGAAACATCGATGAGAGAGAACATTGACTGGCCGCCTCCTGCATGCCCCCCACTGGGGATCAGGCCCACAACCTGGGCATGTGCCCTGACCGGGAATTGAACCGGCGACCTCTTGGTGCATGGGTCGACGCTCAACCACTGAGCCACACCGGCCGGGCGACACTGCATTTTTATGATGCCGCAGCACAGCGAGAATGTGCTGGCTGGGTGTGGGGATGGTCCAAGTTCTGCCACTTAACTGTACAGCTTTGCACAAATCATGTCACTTTCCACAGCTCGTCGATAGGACGGGGTTACATGGGGAATCCCAACATCTACCACGAAGGGTCGCGTGACCCAGTGACCTCCTGCCTACACAGTTCCCAGCACGAGTCAGGCGCTCAGCACGCTTTGGTTTCCATTCCCTTAGGGCGCGGAGATCGAGACATCACATTTTATCGAGAAGCAACTTCAGAAATGGAGCAAGAAAGTCCCAATGCAGGATCGGACAGTGACCCAGATCTCCTAGGTCTGGGCTCGGCACCCCTGCGGACTCTCCATGTGGGTCTGGACCTGGTACCACACTTCTTTGGGCCCCCACGGTGCCCGCCATGGTCCTCTTCCCTCCAGCCTCTGCAGGACACTGTGCTGTGGGAGTCGGTCAGGTGGTCGGAGCCCCGAGAGCCCGTGTCCTGCACAGACCAGGCATCAGAGTGCACGGAGGGAGCGACGGCAGCGTGACCCCAGGGAGAGAGGCACCCACAGAGGAGCCCCAGTTATGCACAGACCAGGTATCAGAGCGCATGGAGGGAGCGACAGCAGCTGACCCCAGGGAAAGAGGCACCCACAGAGGAGACCTGGTTATGCACAGACCAGGCATCAGAGTGCACGGAGGGAGCGACAGCAGCTGACCCCAGGGAAAGAGGCACCCACAGAGGAGCCCCGGTTATGCACAGACCAGGCATCAGAGCGCACGGAGGGAGCGACGGCAGCGTGACCCCAGGGAGAGAGGCACCAGCCCTCGTTGTGCACACCGCAAACCCCTGCGCGGAAACGGATGTCAGCTTTCAGAGAAAGCGAGAGCGTGGGGTGGGTCTGAGTGCAGCCGGAGGCAGTGCTGGAGTATCTCCCTTGTCCGGACAGGTCCGTGGGGCAACCTCTCCACGGAGGACCCATCTGATCACCAAAGATCTCAAGGGCGTGAGAAGAGGCGCCACTTGGGAGCGAAGCTGGGCACGTGGCTGAGGGCTGCGGGTGGACGAGAGAAAGGGGCAGTGCCGCTGTCTCTGGGCTTTCCCGTCCACTTGCTCACGGCTGTCCCCTTGCTGCTGACAGGAATCCGCCCATCAGCTCCGGACAGCAACGGGGTACTCCATCCTGTCCTCCTGCCTGGCCCCAGGCTCCGGGGACAGGGATGCACTTGCTGCCTTGGACACCTCGTCAGGCCAGCTCTGGCCAAGTCTCCTGTTTTATCCTCTGGCTAAGAGCACCAGGAGCAATCCTCAGTGTTTGCTATTTAACCTGTTCATTTGAGGGCTTGAACTCGGCCCGAGTTTTCTTTTATCGCCCAACTCATGCACACACGTCTCATACGGGTGCAGAGCCCCAGACACACGGGAGGCTCTAGGGTCAATGTTTTCCTGAGTCTCTTCGACCTGAGGCCACCAGGTCAAGGAGACACTTGAGAAGAGGCTGACCCTACCACAGTCTTGCACGTATAAACATGCAGTGTGCACACGGTTCATTGAATGAATTCTCAGCCTGTCCCTTCTTGGCAACTTTGCGCTTCCTCTCAACACCCAGCCATCCGCTCATCAAAGTGATGACATCTGAAAAATTATTACCAGTTCTTTCACGAAGGAAATGTTCTGGTGTCTTAGGGATGACAGGTGGCTCAAAAGGACAACGGTTCATGAAATGAAGTGGACAGACAAGGAGACCTCTGGCCCACCTGGCCCACAGCAGGTCCGCAAAGGGCCCTGCATGGCGGTCTGCTGGCCTCTCCCGGGGGTGCACTCGGATCCCTGCCTACGTCATCTCAGGCAGCTCTCTCCTTTCACTCCTGAGAGAGGAAAGGCTCAGACGAGCTCTGACCCTGTCCCATGACCCATGGGGCACCACACAGGGAAAGATTGTAAGTATTTTAGACTTTGAGGGCCACTACTCAACTCTGTCATTGTAGTGGAAAAGCAGCCAATATGTAAGCAAAGGAGTGTGGCGGTGTTCCAATAAAACTTTATTTACAAAGTCAAGTGGTGGGCCGGATTTTACCCATAGGCTGTAGTTTGCTGATCTCTGCCCTAGTATCTCAGCGGCTGCAGAAGACCTGACCAGATGGAACCAAAGACTCAATGAGGGTCTTCCAATGAGCAAGGTGCTCGAGGGGTCTGACCAGATCTCAAGACACTTGTTGGATGTGGAACTAGCACTTTGTGACTGGCTTGCGGTCCACTGCCGTCACCTGCTCTCATGTTCACAGGCAAGAGCATGGCTTATTTCCAGCCTGACCACAGACAGTTGCCAGCCTAATGTCACCAGCAAGTCAAGGTGGGGCTCCCCGTCCAAAGTCCTCGCCAGGACGTGGCGCTGACTGCAGCCATCCGCCAGGCGGGCCGTGGAAGCCTCCTCCACATCCTGTCCGGGAGCCACCATCCCGATAAGCAGCACAGAAACTCTATTCTTCTGTCCCTGGCACGCCAGGTCGCCCTGCCCTGCCCCAGAATTGGCATGGGGCTTCCAGCCCAACCGGTGCCCCACCCCTTGGGATCCTGCCAGGCCGCGCTCAGGGTGCCACCTCACTGGGTGACCACGGAATCTCTCCTGAGGGCTCCTGGGCTCCTTCACCACACCTACAGCAAGGGCTGGACCACAGCTTCTCTGACCTTTCCCCTTTCATGTGTATCCCTTAACTTAGCTTTCCTCTACACACACACACACACACACACACACACACACACACACACACACACACACTGGCCCACCGTGGTCCCCTGCTCCGCGCATCTGTTAGGGATGACCCAGTGGAAGGGCTGAGTCCTCTCCATGCCCTCTGCGCCCCTGCCCACTGGCATCAGCTCCGGACAGTGAATTAAACCCAGACTCTCAGCCCTGGCTGCACACTCCAGGCACCAGGGACCTAAGTGCCATCAGGGGGACAAGGGTGAGGGTGGTGGCCGCACTCAGGAGCCCCGCCCCTGCCATCCTGACACCCAGCTGAGGAACATCGCAGGGCGGCCCAGCTGGGAGCCGAGGACGTCAGCGGCCGCTTGTGAGTGCGTCAGGTGGCCTCAGGGTGGGTGCTTTCTGGGCACAAAACCGGATTTGGGGAGGCTTCGAGGGGATCCTTGAAAACAAAGAGCAGAGCATCACAACAGAGGCTCACGGGGGAGACAGGACGTATCAACGACAGTGATGGGGACGACGGCCACCGTGTGTCCAGGGACAGAGGGCAGCAGGGGCTCCGGCTGGCAGGGCTGGTCCCTCAGCAGTGGAAGCTCGGAGCAGACTTAGGAGCGGTGGGGACCCAGGTGGCAAGCAGGGATGGGACGCGGTGACAAGCTCACGCCCTCCCGCGGCCCTGCCGTGCTCCCCCTGTGGCCTCCACACGAAGGGACGTCCTGAAGCAGCGGGGCTTGGCGGGCGCCGCTCGATGGCTGACTTCGGGGAGGAAAAGCCCAAACGAGAGGCTGTGAAGATGCAAAGCGGGACTCCCACGCACAGGGGAAGCACACCCTCGTGCTGTGGGAGCCGCGGAGCCATGCCTCTGCCCTGCCTGTCCAGCCGGGGCACCGACACCGTCAGCAGCCTGGGCCTCGGCAAACCAGTGGCAAAGGGAAGGACCTGGGAATGAAGGGCTCTTTGAGGACAGAAACCACAGGCTGTCCCCTGACAGCGTCCCTGCCCTTCGGTGGGGTCAAACCAAGCCCCAGGGTGACCTGTCACCCAGGCCCGACTGGCAGTAACGAGGGAGGGGATCCTGTGGAAAGGGTCAGGAAAGGGGCAGGGGACGGGAGAGGGAGGGTGGGGACAACTGCAGGGCAGGGAGTCACCGCAGGGCTGTGGGGCAGAGGACGCCTGGCAGCTGGCCGGCACCTCCAGGGACAAGGGCAGCCCCGAGAGGCCTCTCTTGGGAAGGTGAGCCCGGGGACCGTCCGGGAGGGTGGCCTCTGGGCAGGAGCTGGCTTTAGCTTAGCGCGTTCAGACTTCTCTTTCCTCTCCCTTTGGGATCTGAATGTGCTAGGAAGGACGGCCTGGCCTGTGTTAGGGGGAAATGGGGCTGTTTTAAAGTTCATTTCCTAGGACTCTGATTTTTTTTTTTTTAATGCCACGTTGAAAGAGAAAATGGCACAAACGCCATCTGCTTCCCTGACGTGGGGGAGGTGAGCGGTCATTGTTCCTCTCACCTCGAGCTCTCTCTTTAGCCGTTAAGCAAGTATGTGACGGGGTCGCCAGTCCTGGTGTGCTGCTGGGGTTGCGTGATGGGAACTGGGGTGCCCAGCTGCCGGGCTTCCTGGGACACCGCGCATTCGTGCTGAAACCCAGAACGTCCCGGGCTGACTGGATGACCTGATCGTCCTTGGAGCACCCAGAAACCCGGTAGATGGCAGAGGCAACCGGGTCAGAATTCTAATTTGCCACCGAGATGCTCACACGATCCTGGACGCTGAGCAGATGCTTTTTAAGAAGTTCCTGTCGGATGCTTCTGGTGACTCAATGCAAGTTCCCACCGCCCCTGGACCCCACATGCGTCTCGCTCCAGCCCTCACCAGCCCGTGGGCGCCAGGCCTGTCTGGGCCGCTGGTCAGGCCCCGCAGTGACAGCAGCAGACACTCTGCTCTGTGTCTGGGGCAGGGACACAAAGGGGCACTTCAGGCTGCTTAGGGCCAGGAGGCAGCAGGAAACCCCCAGGGGTGCGGGGACCTGGGAGGGAGAGGGGAATACACTGGGCTCACTCACAAACACTGACCCCCAGCAGGTGTAGGGGGCCCGTGACGGTGCCAAGGAGGTGAGGCAGGAAAAAGGTGCCCGTTCTCCAGTCTGAGTGCAAAGGCAGAAGCAAAGAGCCCGAGGCTGCTTTTCCAGTCGCCTCTCAGGTGCAGGGCTGGCCCTCCAGGCTGCTGGTTAGGAATCCCAAGAAGGGGCCACCAGGAAGAAGGCCATCCCAGTGGGCCGATGCTCCTGCTTTTCCTGAGAGGCCTGAACCATTGGGGGGCAGGGGCGCTGCCTTCTGATCTCCTGCATCCTCCCCCCGCTGGGCCTCCAGACTCCGAGAACCCTCACTCGGGCTTAACTAGAGGTCCCTGTTCAACACCTGCACTGCTGAGGCAGAAACAAAGGTGCAGAGTTCACTGACTTTGGAGACGATGTGACAGGCCATGGGCCAGCCAGCGAGACCTGGGTGTGCCGTTGTGACCCAGCACAACCCACAGGAAACCTGGCCTTCAGTGTGTCTGTGAAATGGGTATAAAATGCCCCCATTTTCAGGGTTCTCTGGCGGATGGGGAACAATCGCGGTGAAGCGCCCACAGCTCACAGACCAGAGTGGCCCCTGAGCTACCATGAAAGCTGCCGGGCTTCCTGAAGGGGGCAGTGCCGAGACGGCCCCGGGCACCCGGGCACCCGGTTCCCCACCGCCCGGCGACCTTCCCCACCGCACACAAATTCCTTCTCCTCGACCTTCTGGATTCTGTGGCTTCCTGCTCGGAGCCGAGACCAGAACAGTCACCCAGGCCAGCTGGGGTCACTTCCAGGAGGGACCCCAGAATCCACCACTCAGCCCTGCCACGTGCGAGAGCTCGGGCCACACGGGAAGATGCTGGGGAGGGCGCTGTCCGGCAAGGAGTTTACATCTGACAGACGGCTGCACACGGACAGCCACGGCCGAGGAACGGCAGGAGGAGAGCGGGGAGAATGGTCCTGGCGGAGCAAGGTGAGCCAGGAAAGGAGCTGACATTCGAGATGGACTCTGAAGGATGGGGATCATTCCCATCGCTCGAGAGAGACGGGGAGTGCATCCCCACAGGAGAAGGAGTGGCGTGAGCCCAAGTGCGGGATGGTGCAGGGTGGCCCAGGTCTGCCTTTCTGTCTCCTTCCCCAATTAAAAAATGTTTTTCTTTGTTGATTTTAGAGAGAGAGGAAGGGAGAGGGAGAGAGAGGCAGAAACATCGATGAGAGAGAACATCGACTGGCCGCCTCCTGCCTGCCCCCCACTGGGGATCGGGCCCACAACCTGGGCATGTGCCCCGACTGGGAATCAAACCGGGACCTCTTGGTGCATGGTCGATGCTCAACCACTGAGCCACACCAGCCGGGCGCCTTCCCCAACTTAAAGCCAACACAATAACACAAACAAAAAATGCATTAGAGTCAAAGCCCGTCTCTCCTAGACATTGTCTTCTAAGAGTCCTCCCCGAGGACGGCTGGGTCCTGAGAACCTGACTGAGTGCTCACGGCCCCAGCCCCACCCCAGGGGTCTTCCCAAGGCCAAGGGTGGGGTTCCATCCCAGGAGTCACCACCCCGTCTTTGGAGGCAGACCCCTGTGCTGAACGAGGCACTCGGAGGGGTTTCCTTGAATTCCATTCATTAGGCGTCTCAGTTCAACCCTCTCCCGAGAGAGCCTTGGGCCGAGCTGGGGGACAGCTTTCGGTGTGCCCGCCCAGCACAGGCCTGTGCCCATTGCAGCTGCCAGCCGCGCAGACCCCACTGCAACAACCTGCGGCCGAAACCAGCTCATCTTTCGTTATCACGCCCATCAGAGGGAGCCTGAGGTCCTCCGGCTAGAATAAAAATGATGATAATCATCGCTGCCGTTTATGGAGTGTTACTAAGTATCAGGCATGGCTGTAAGCATTTTACGTGTAGCAACAAGCTTAGCCCTCTGCACCAGCTCCTAAGTGTTTTCCAGCATTGTTGTCCCCATTTGACGGACGGGGAAAGTGGTGCACGGGGAGGTTGGGTGACGTGTCCCAAGGTTACCCAGCCACGAAATGACGGTGAGGACTCTCAACCACTACTCTATGTGCTTCGTGTCCTCTGGGCTTCACACAGCGATCACACTGTCCTGGAGAAATGGTTGCCTGGGCTCAAATCCCCAGCAGAGAGGCAGGTACTGCCTTATACCCACTCAGCTAGGGAGCGGAGGGTCTGGCCGGCTCTGGAAGGCAAGGAGAGCAGCCCGGGTAGGGGAGATGTGAACTGAAGACCTCAGGGTTGATGGGGTCTCAACCTGGCCACTGCTGACATTTTGGGCTGGTCACTCTCTGCTGTGGGGCCTGTCAGGGCACGACAGGACCTTCAGCAGCTTCCCTGGCCCAACAGATACCGGTAGCTCCCTTCCAGTTGACACAACCTACAATGTCTCCCGGGGGCCAAAGCACCCTTGGCTGAGAACCACCCACCTAGACTAAGCAACCGTTTAGGTGACTTGGCTTCCTCAGCAAATATCTGATCACCAGAAACGTCTCCGTCCAAGTGAGGAAAACGTCTGCTCTCATGCATCTTACTGAGAATCTCTGGGCTCAGCGGAGCTGTCTTCTAGGGAGCTTAGCTGGGGCAAGACCGATTCCTGGGAGTCAAGGTCAGCACAACACTGGAGAGCCCCCAGGCCTCTGCTCCCTCATTCTGAAGGCAGCAGCATTGGAACCTCAGTGCTGTGCGCTCCGGGGACACCTCGCACATTGTGTTCTGAGACTGGCGCCCCCTGGAGTTGTGCAACAGGACATTCCTGCTCGAACCCCAACCACAGATTACTGCGCAGTGCAATAATCGGGGTTTGGGTATGGGGCTGGAGGTGAGGCGTCCCGGGGGCGATGGTGGAGGGCCTCGCGGATTTCCCCGAGAACTGGCCAGCGGGCGTCCCTGAGACGCGCAGCCCTGCTCTCCAGACTGTGTTCTCTGGGAGGCGGACTGGAGAACAGCCTATTCCTGACAAGCTCCGCTTCGCCCGCTCTCAGACCCTCCCCTGTGCGATGAGCGTGTGCGTTCTTGCGTGGCAGGCCCTCACACACTGTTTCGATGGTTATCGTCCGGCCATGAAAGGCCCGATTGTCTGGGCTCGGCGATGACATCACCACTCGGGCTGCGTGCTGAGGTGTTTGATGAGCCCGCGGGTGGGAAGGGCCTGACGTTCCCCGAAGGGCCACCGGCCCTACCTGCTCAGTGCAACTCGCTTAGCACGCAAGGGGCCCTCCCCACCCCTCCCTTTGACTCTGGGAGGCTTACTACCACAGGCTGGAAAGAAGAGATGACCTATCCGCTCCCTTAAAGTCTGCCACCCTCCTCAGAGTGGGCAGGGCAGAGCCCAGGAAGCCAAGTCACAAGGCGGGGTGGCGTCTGAGGATGATTCAGGCCCTCACTGCTACTGCCCCTTGCTGAAAGGTAGGGGAGCCTCCCAGGTATAGCTGGGATCTCTAACTCCCTGAGGACTGTCCTGGGGATTTCCACCTACGAAGTCTCCCGGCACAGCCCGGGTACCAGGCTGCCTATGGGATGTACCCTGGGGTTATCTTCCCAAGAGCAACATGCTTACATAACTATTAGAAGATTCACACTAGGAGGTCACAGGAGTTCTATCAGTAATAGCCCCAAAGGGTCAACTAAGCAAATGCCCGTCACCAAATGAATGAAGCAATCGTGTTCCGTTCACACGGTGGAACACCGGTACCTGGATGAGGATGAGGAGGAAGGAAGCATCTCAAAGACACCTTTCTGAGTGAAACAGATGCACCAGAGTCCAAGCGGGGTGATTTCCGTCACATCAAGTTCTAAGCAGGCAAAACCAAGCTACGCCTTCTTGTGCGTTGACTGCGATGAGCGTCGGTGGCCAATGGCGACAACTCCTCGGTGAATTCTCTTTAAGGTATTCGGAATTTTAAAAACAATGCCTTTGAGCAGGCAATAAGGAATCTCCCCTAAAGGTAGGGATTCAGGTCCTACCTGGGGGGCGGGGTGTCACCCTGCAGCGGTTCTCAACCTGTGGGTCGTGACCCCTTTGGGGGTCGAACGACCCTTTCACAGGGGTCGCCTAAGACCATTGGAAAACACATATTTCCGATGGTCTTAGGAACCGAGATACCGCTCCTCTATCCGTCTCCAGGCGGGCCCGCCCACATGCAGATACGCCCACATACAGCATGGGGAACTGTATTAAAGGGTCGTGGCATCAGGAAGGTCGAGAACCGCTGCTTTTGGGGAAAGAATAACTTCCCCATGCCTCTTAATATGGATGTCTTATTGCAGCTGAAGGCGTGCAGAGGACTCAGGTTATAAGTTTTCTGCTTGGTGAATTTTCAGAAACCTGATGGACTTCATGAAACTTATACCCAAATCAAGACACGGAACATGAGCAGCACCCCAGAGTCCCCCGCCCCTGGGCTTCCTGCTCATCACTGCCCTGCAGAGCCCCCAGGGGAACACCACCCTCACTGCTCCCAGCACAGGACTGCCCGCTTTCGGACTTCACGCGTCTGGTTCAGGCAGTGAGTGAGACCCCGATGGAGATCTGTGAGGGTCTGGATGAAGAGGGCTTTGCATTCCCATCACCTGCTAGTGTCCTTGACCACAGGTTTGGAGTTCTGCATAGGGTTTGTCCTCGGGATCCCCAAGCCCGTCCCCCCGACATCTCTTTTCACCCCCCTTTCCTATTTGCGGAGTGCCGTAGTCAGTCCACCTGCAGGATCCACACTTTGGGGGAGGGGCTGCCACAGAAACAGTTCTCCAGCCGCGAAAGCCACTGCCCGCCACCAAGACCTCCCGGTACTTGGGCAGTTTCTTCTACAGAGCACGCAGTGCCTTCATAAACACCATTCTGTCCCTCGGGGGCATGAGTTAGTTTCCGTCTGTAGACGCAGGCACCAAGACGCACAAGGGTCAGGGAGACTAAGAACACAGCCTGGGTCACCACCTAAGGGGACGGGCAAGCCCTTTCCCACACCTCAGCTCTTCCTGCAAAACCACGAAGGCAGGACAAGGTGACAGCTTCAGGGAGGAAGACTGTCCCCCGTGGGGTCACTCCTGGCTACTCTCTCACACCTCGCACAACCGGACAGAGGTCCTGGATCTACCCTCAGATGTGTCCGGAACCCGGGCGCCTCCTCCCTCCTGCGTGGCCAAGGTCAGGTGGGAGCCTCCCCACCCTGCCTGGCCGGCCACGCGGCCGCTGCCGGCTCCCGGCTCCTCTCCTTGCCCCACAGCCCGGCATGCCCGCCCGGATGCTTCTGCTGCGTCTCTGCGGTGACCTTCGCCTGGCCGGCAGTGACCTACGTGTCCCCCACTCCGTGCTCTCTCTGACCTCTTCTTCCGCTCCAGCCATCTGGCCTCCACGCTCTTTGGCAAGCATGGCCGGTGATGCCCACCTCGGGGCGTTGCTCCTGGAACATTCCTCCTCACCTCCGTGGCTCACTGTTTCACCTCTTCCAGGGCCAGGTCAGAGAAGACACTGTGACTTCCACCTGTCTCTCTGGACCACTCGCCTGGGGGAAGCCAGGGGCCACGTGGCAGGAGCTGTATGGAGGTGCCCGTGTGACAAGGGGCTGAGGCGTCCAGCTGAGGCCGAGTGAGGGCGGCACCCTGGGGGTGGACCTCCAGGACCCTCCAGCCCCCACCCAGCCTCCAGGACTGCAGCCGGGCCGGCCTCCAGCCAGACCCTGAGCACACAGCCTCAGCCCAGCTGCTCTGGGGCTCCGATCCCACAGCAACGTGAGGTGATGTCAGCTGGGTTAAGCCACCAAACTTACAGCTACGTTGTTACACAATAGGTGACTTAGTCACGTCTCTCCTTTTTCAAATACTATTTTTTCATGGATTTTTTAGAAAGAGAGATAGAGCCCTGGCCGGTTTGGCTCAGCGGTTAGAGCGTTGGCCTGCGGTCCAGAGAGTCCCGGGTTTGGTTCCCGCTAAGGGCACGTACCTCAGTTGCAGTTTGTCCCCGGCCCTGGTTGGGTTGTGTGGGAGGCAGCCACTCGATGTGTCCCTTTCACGTCGATGTTTCTCTCTCTCTCTCTTCCTCTCTCTCCTCTCCCACTCTATCTGAACAAAAAATGGAAGAACGTCCTCGGGTGAGGATAAAAAAAAAAATAGAGAGATAGAAACATCGATGTGAGAGAGAAACATCGATTGGCTGCCTCCTGCGCGCCCCCTACTGGGGATCGAGCCCACAACCCAGGCATGTGCCCTGACCCGTAATCGAACCGGGACTCTCAGTCCATGGGACAGCGCTCAATCCACTGAGCCACACCGGCCAGGCGATAGTCACTTTCTCAACGAAAGCTACCCTTACTCACTTATCTAAAATCGCAAACCGCCACAGCACTTCCATCTCACCTTAACCCTCACCTACTCTCCACCTTCCCCTCCTCCTCCTGTTTTTGACAGTTCTTACCTGCCAACCTTCTATATAATGTACCTAATTTTTATGTTTATTGCTCATTCTTTCCCCCACATCTTGCACCAGAACAAGCCAGGAACCTTTGTCTGTTCACCAGCGGGGCCCATGTACCCAGAGGGTGTGGGGCATACACGGCGCTGACGCAGAGGCGCGTACAGAGAGGGGCCCGTGGGTTCTAGCAAGCTCGGTGTCCTCTCCACTCCCAGCTGCGGGCCATCAGTCAGTGCCGAGCATGTCACACCCCACTGGGGCTCGTGTCTTCGGCTGCAGAACCAGGAGGTTCCATGAGCTCTTTTCCAGACCCTACGCTTTGTGATTCCTGCACAACGAGGGCATTGTGGGTGCTCCCGATTCCCGGGGCTGCAGAGACAGGCCCCTGCCTCTGCCAAGGCTCATTTTCCTGTCCGCGCACATCTGGAAAGCCCCAAACACAAAACCATCACATTGTGCACATCTGGAGAGCATAAACCAATCGCTCCGAGAGGAAACTCCGAAACGGCCGCTCAGCAGAAAACACAGGGCAGGCCCAAGGAGAGGGGTTGAAAGGCTCCTTTCTTCTCCGCCCGCAAAACAATCTCCTGGGCACGAGCGGAGAGGCGGGGCGTTCTGCCACTGGGTAACACAGCTCTCTCGGTGCCTTCGACTGCGGTCTCTGTCACATCGCGCTCTCCGCCTGGCTCCTGGCCAGCGCAAAACTTACACAACAGGGATCCCTCCCCAGCTGCCTTGTGCAGACCGAACTCTACCTTCACTTATCCTTGGGGCATGTGGACGGAGTTCAAAGCTGAGCACCACCTGCTCCTCCTCCTTCAGGGAGAGGGATTGAACTGCACCCTGATGCAAACTGAGCAGGGAGCTGGGCTCAGGTGAGAAATCGCCGGCTCTCTGCAAGCGGTGAGATCATGCTCCCTTCTTCTGTCTGGGAAGAGAGCTGCCCGTCACTACGCAGTCTGCTGTCTGACAACCCAGTCGGGCTCCCAGCACAAAGAGGAGTGATACCCCTCTGCAAAGGAAACAAGTTTCAGGGGCTCCGAGTGCCCTGCTGTCTCCACAGCTAGCAGCGATAGGCAGTGCAAGGAGGGGGGGAGCACGCAGGAAAATGTGGGTGCTATGGGAAATGGGGGGCGCTCTACCCACTTGCAACTTCATGGCCAGCGATGTCACTGGCTTGATGGCCCAGACACCTTGGAGCGCAGGGAGGATCGAGGCGCAATGGATGCTTGCAAGGAGCCAGTGACAGTGGGTGAAGAACCTGGGGTCGTCCTTCTCTTAGGGGTGCAGGTGAAGAGGCAGGAGCGAGGCACAGGAAGTCATGACCTGAAAGTCCAGCCCTGGACCCTCACCCGCAAACGGCAGCCCCTCCTGAAGAGGCGGGACGTTCTACATCGCTGCGCCCTCCGCTTTCTGCCCTGAAGCCCAACAGCACTGCGAGCGCACAGCCCACCGCCGGCCCCCGCCTCTCCAGGCAGGCCAGGTGCCCGGTCAGCTCCCAAAAGGCCGTTTAACTCATGCGGGAGGAGTCTATGAGGATTTAAGTACCTTATGGGTGACGCAAAGCTTGGGGGCAGTTCGGGAACTGAATCCCCATTGATAACGTGTTTTCCCCCCATGGGAAACCACCTCCCCTCTGAACAGAAGGGAGGGAACAAGAAGGCGCTGAGGACAGGTGGGAGCCGGGGGAACGGCTAGTCCCTGTGCTTTGAATCTCGGCGACATCGCTGTGCCCTCGGTGTCACGATAATGAAGCAGTTTTAGGGATGAGTCCATCCAGGAATAACGGCTGACTTCCCGTTCTCTCTCGAAGAACAGAGCTGGACAACACGGAGGGGCAGGAACCCCAGGGCAAAGGCAGGGACAGCCCCGCCCCACTTCGGGGTTCTTGAAGGTTTCCCAGGGGAAGCTGGCCCCGGGGCAGGGACCTCGAGGGGACACCAGGCTGTGCAGAGCCCTGTCCACGGAGGTGCAGGAGGTCGGGTCACCCCTGGAGCAGGGTGAGCAGGGGACAGAGCCCTGAGGTGAGGTGGGCTTAGAGGACATGGAAGAATTTATTTTAAAACTGGGGTTAAATTCATATAACGTACAATCCACCATTTTAGCCGTGTTACAGCGTACGGTTCCGTGGCACTTAGTACGTTCACGATATTGCCCCACCATCACACTGCCGAGGTGCCCCCCCCAGGAAACTCCGCACCCTCTGAGCAGTCGCTCCCGTCTTCCCATGACCATCCCCTTGCCCCAGCCCCTGCGGACCACGGATCCGCCTTCTGTCTCCGTGGGCTTGCCTACTGCAGACACAACACTCGCTATAAATGGAATCCTAGAGCCCTGGCTGGCGAGGCTCGGTTGGCCGGGTGTCGTCCCATGCACCAAACGGTTGCTGGTTCGATTTCCGATCAGGGCACATCCCCAGGCTGCGGGCTCGATCCCCGGCAGGGGGTGTGCAGGAGGCCGCCGACGGATGTTTCGCTCTCACGTCGACGTTTCTCTCCCTCTCCCCCTTCCTACCTCTCTCTACAAATCGAGTTTTAAAACTCTTAATAAATAAATGGAGAAGTCCATAAATAAGTGGAACCCCACATCACGGGACCTTTGGTGTGTGACTGCCCCACGCAGCAGGGTTTCCCGGTCCGTCCACACTGTGTTGTGCATCGGGACTGCGTTCCCGCTGACGGCTGAACGCGGTTCACCGCGCGCGCAGACCGCCCTCCGTTCCTCCGCGCGCCCGCGACGGGGCGCAGCGAGCAGGCTGCGTGCGCACTGTGGACAGGTGTCCGAGTCCGGGGTGTCCGGCAGCAGTGGACTTGCTGGGCACATGTCAAGGATCGGCGCTTGGTTTAGGAGCGGACAGAGGCCAGGGGAGGAGGGCCGCAGGGTTGGAACGGTGTTTGCAAGCACTCGCTGCGGCTGCTGTGGGTGGAGGGTGGGAGGGACGCAGGAGCGGCTGGTGGTGAGCGTCAGTGCAGGAGGGGGACCAGACGAGGGTGTCAGGGGGAAGGACAGAGGCGACAGCTCCCATCCCCCCCAACGGCGTTCTCCTCTGCTGTTCTGATCGCAGCTGCGGACGTCTGGCCACAAGTGACAAAGAACCACGCTCCCCATGGACGTCTTCCCCTGGAGTGACCAGGGAGCCAACCGCAGAGCCCAGGGCAGGCGGGCAGGCTGGTCCTGAATGTCTCCCCAGTGGCTCCCTGAGCAGCTCACTGCCCCCCCTGGAACTCGCGTCCTCTGGGGGAACCATTTCCTGTACCCTGGCTCCGCCTCCCCTGTCAAGGTGATTTCCACCCTAGAGGAAGCTGTTCATTCAGACGGAGCCTCTGCTATCTCCCCATCAGCCCTGTTATTTATAGGACTGCGTGCCGTATGAGTCAACCCCGGGCACAGGGCAAAAGTGCACCTCTGAGTAACCGAGAGACCCACAGCCTTCCCTTGAGGGCCCCCTGCTTTTAAATCACACACAAAATGTCAGCCCGACGCAACAAAACCGAAACGGTCCACCTCCCCGTCACTGCAGGGAGGCAGCTCCCGAGAGGAACTCCTGCCGGGTCTGTACGCGAGCTGTTTCCAGCCGACTCTGCAGGACGGCACCGGTCCGGGAAGGTGTGGGTGCTCAGCCCTCAGACTGAAATCTACCACGTGCCCAAGTCACCAGGCTGCCCCGCCTGCGGAGTGTTCGGTGCCCCCGATGTTCCCAGTGCATGCACACGGCCGCTGGCCAGAGACCCGCTCTGACGCCCCCGTGCAGCCGGTCCTCGGTAGGTCCCGGCCCGCAGGAAGGAGCAAAGGGGGGCAGATGAGTGGATAAGACACACACTCCCACGGGAGGAAGAGGAAGATATCCAGCCTCACAGCTGCTTCGAGTTCGCTGCTCCCACTGGACGGTGAGGACAGAATTCTCACAGATTTCACACCAGACACTCGGCCGATAAGAGTTCCTACGGGGAGGCGAAGGGCTGCTCGGGCAGAAATCCCAGTTGGGTAACTCGGTGCCACAAAACCAACGAGCAGCTGAGAGTCGGACAAGCTAGGAGGGCAAGCTCCCCAGGACAGCCCAGGAAGTCCGCAACCCCATCACCAGGGTGCTGGCAGCTTGGGGCTCTTCCTGGGCTAACAGCGGGGGATCCCTGCCCGACACTGCACCTCTGGCCGCCCCTGGCGGAGGGGCCTTTTAGTCCCAGCGGTGGTGCCCTCCAAGAGCTCGGAAGATTTCACAATCAGACTTTCGAGGGTAAATATTTGCGGTGACTCACAAGGAGGTTTTTATGCTTTTGTTTTGGCCTCCAAGGAGCCATGGGGTTATTTCCCCGGGGCCTGTTAACAGCTCCAGATTATCCGCAGGCGACATCCAAAGGCTCGGCCGGGATCCCTGGACAGCTCACAAGCCGGAGACCGGGTTCGGTGACCCACTCTCCCCACCGGGAAGCGGCTGCCGAGCCAGAGGGCGGCGGGAAGTTTCTGGCACCACGTCCCGGGAAAGCCCGTGGTGCGAGTGTCCGGCCTGTGGCCGGGAGGCTCTGCCCAGGCTCGTGGGACAGGCAGACAGGCTACAAGCAGAGTAACACATCATAAAAGTGAGCAGCCAGAGCAAAGGAGTCAACAGCCAGGACAGGAGACCTTTCTCTCTGACCAGACAAGCGGACAGAGCCGCCGCCCTGTGTTGGGACGGGCCTGCAGAGCCAGTCCTGACGACAGGGGTCAAGGGTAAGCCTGGGCCGCTGCAGCCTCCGTCCCCAGTGGCTTGAGCCTGTCAGTGTGTCTGCAGTGCGGGGCTTGTCCCAGGCCACTGGGGGGCTGGGGGGACACATTCATGCCCTGGGCCCCGTGGCTGTCACCCCGTGACTTCTGATCCCAGCAAACCTGGTTCAGGATGGGCCAAGCGAGGGACAGAAATGGTGTCAAGCAGGAAAAGGATCTTCCATAAACTCTGCTGAAGAGTCACTCCGTGGATAAAAGTGTCCTGAGCACGTCCTAGGCGCCACGGTCCACGCAATCACGAAGACGGGGGCGGACAGTACCAACGGCCAGTGAAATAGCAACCAAACACGTCCACACAAGGGCACTGAGGTCAACGCTAGGGAGGGCACGGCCTTGGGGACCTGCTAGGGACTCTCAGGGCAGGCCCTAACTCAGAAAGGCAGTTAGAGATGAACTCTTTGTTTTTGTTTTTAAATTTCTTTTTTATCCTCACCCGAGGACAATTTTGCATTTATCTTCAGATAGAGCGGGAGGGAGAGAGGGAGGGGGAGAGAGAGAGAAACATCGATGTGAGAGAGACACATCGAGTGGCTGCCACCCACACGACCCCAATCAGAGCCGGGGACAAACTGCAACAGAGGTACGTGCCCTTAGCGGGAACCGAACCCGGGACTCTCCGGTCCTCAGACCGACGCTCTAACCGCTGAGCCACACCGGCCAGGGCGAGATGAACTCTTTGGAGAGGCTGAAGACACAGATCTGAAGAAGGAAGGGGGCGGAGTTCCGACCGTGATCGTCAGGGGAGAACGTTCTCTGCGGAGGGAGGAGCTGCCCTGCACGCCCCGAGGTCGGCCGGGTGTTCCTGTGTTCACGACCCTTGAAGGAGTCCTGCGTGGCCGAACCACTGAGCGAGGGGGAGGGTGAACTTGAACACTGTCCCTAGGACTCAGTCTCAGAACTGTGGCGAGGCTGGCTCACTAGCGGGCCTGGACCTGGCCCCTCGCAGCCCGCTAGCAGATGCGGGCGCCGGTCAGCCAGGCCTGGGCACAGATCTGGGAGCGCGGTGACTCCCTGGTTCCGGAACGGCCCGATCCGCCCGTCTGCATCAGCACTCCCCACGCGGGACCCCTGACCCCGCCTGCAGGCCCTCCCCTCACCCCCAGGACCAATCCTGGGTTAACACGAGACACACAGAGGAGTTTCTAGGCCAACAATGTGACTCTCAGCATCCCCCTTTGCTGTCCTGCAAACAGGGTCTCTGTCCTTTCCCCACGCTTGAGTGAGTCCCTGCCACCCAGCCGGGCGCTGGCAGGCTTCCTGCCCGGCGCCGAGTTCTTCCGGGATCGGAGCCTCGTCTTCCTGGCGCTGTGTCGCCTGCCTTTGCTCCGAGGGCCCGAGTCCTGCCTGAGCCGCTGTCCAGTCTCGAGTCCTGGGCTGGGGCAGCCAGACTCCCCAAAGCCCCCACGCTGCCTGCGGTGCGTCTGCAGCAGGGCCTGGCCCTGAGTCCCACCATCACCGCCCCTGGGATCCCGAGTTCAGCGTGACTCTTGGCTGGTCCTTGCTGCACCCGTCCTGCCCGGGCCCTTCCCTGCAGACCGTGGATCTGCCAGGCTGGTGGCGCTCCCTCTCGGCATGGGCACCTGGCTGCTTCTGTCCAGTGAGGAGGTTGGGTCCCAGGGCCATCTAGACCACGGCCCATCTCTGCTCCAACTGCTGCTGTGAACGCCCAGATGTGGCCCAAGATGTGCCTGCCCAGGTGCCCACCTGAGGGACGAGCCACGGTGTGCCCACAGGCAGAATCAGAGCACACATCCGAGTGGAAGCAGATACCCCTGCCGAAGGGGCTTAACCCACAGTACAGGAGGGTTCCACTCAAGTGCCATCGAACAGGGGCATCACGGGACGGCCACGGGTCCCTGGGCCCACCCCCTGCGGCTCGCCATCGAAGGAAGGGTCCGGTGCCCCCTGGCGAAGCGCCCCTCCCAGTCAAGCCAGCCTTGCTGAGGAAGAAGCAGCCGCACAGAGGCCCGGAGAACCGCTCCTTTCCGGCTTCATCAGGCCGGGGAATCCTTTGCTTCCAACACAGTCTTGGGCAAAGGCACCCTATTTAAAACAGATGGGAGCCACGCCTGGCCCCACATCCCCACCACGGAAACGGCAGAGCTCTGAGGGAGCGTCTGAGAACCCAGGGACCTGACGCAGCGCCGGCACAGACCCGGGAGGGAGAGGTGGGGAGGGCGAGTCCACGGTGCTGGGGACGCCGGCAAGGAGCCGCAGCTGTGACCGCGACCCGACTGCCCAGCACAGGGTGGGCAAAGGGGGGCGCACAGCTGTCCGTACGGAAAACGATACGACGGTGAATAATAATGACACGAGAATAAACTTCCGTGTGCTCACAACTGTAAACCTGCTTTCCCCCACCCGGTATATTTTTATTTACATAAATATTTAACATACTTCTAATAATTCCTTTCAAATAATGTTTAATAATACCTTTTAAAATAATACTTTTAATAATATCTTTTACTAAGCAAGTATAGGCTCAGACTGGGCTAAATACTCTCTGTGTTCTGTGGTTGAACCTCCCAGATCTTGGCCGAGGAGGTACACTTATCCCGGTTTCACGCGAGCAGACACGGAGGCTCTGGGAGGCTCGCGGACGCGCCGAGGCCCACGTCTCCTGCAGGGGCACGATGTGCACCCGGGGTGTGCACTGACACGGGGCGCCGGAGGGCTCCTCTGGGCGGGGACTGCAGGACTCCAGCGGAACGGCCCAAGCTGGTGACCCCTCGGGAAGAACCAACCGCTCAGAGGCCACATGAGCTGCTGGCGGACGTCTGGGCTGACTCACCGGGACTTCAGGGAAGAGGGTGTGCTGCGAGTCTGCAGTCTCTGCTGGGCCTGCTGGGGCCTGTGTCCGCCCCCTGAATGAGGAAGTGTGCTTTGCCGGCGCCCGGTGGAACCAGAAAGGGCTGCAAGACGCCCGAAGGAAGGGCCCGGGGAAGCACAGGTCGCTGGTGAAGACGGAGCCAGCGCCAGGCTCCCCGAGGGCCCAGTCAGGGGCCCAGTGTCACTGCAGGAAAGGGAAGGTGTTAAGACTTTCTGGGCAAACAATGCACCTCTTCTAACTGGAAACCCTGCAGCCGCGACCTCGCGCTGGACAGCCACCTCCGCTAGCCCGGGCCCCCCGGGGGCTGCCAGGCCATCACAGGTGCGGGTGCGCGGGGCTGTGGTGCCCTCCACCTGGGACAAACGCCCCGGCTGAGGGCTGCTGCTAGGGCAGTGGGGACACATCAGCTGACCATGGGAGGAGATCGTTGGGGCAGTCAGCTCCCACACACATTTCACAGAGGCCTCAGGTAGCCGAATTCCTTTTGCCAGGGCACGGGACGGTTTCAGGTAGACCAAAGGCAACAGGGCCGGAGGGAGGGATTTGCACCAGCGGCCGTGTGCGAACCCCTGGAAGCGCGCTGCTGCTCCCCTGCAGAGGCCCCCGGGCCTCGGACAGGGTGCTGCAGCTCCTCCTTCGCTGACCTGGCTCCACAAGTTCATCTGTGACCTCGGACCATGTACCCCGTGGGCACCCAGTGTTCCGTCTGCTGCCCTGTGGCTGCTCTCTGGTGCCCAGGGCCTCTCTTGGAGCAGGCACCGAGGTGGGCCAGCCAGTGCCAAGTGTTCGACCACCTGTGTCATAGAGTCAAAGTCCTGTACGGATTTGGTGTCCTCTGCACAGTGACAGCCTTGAAGGTGACCCACCAGATACTCAGTGATGCTTGACACGCCAGAACTATCACATATAGTAGAGGAAGGGAACAGAGAGACGGTCAGCAGGAAGGTCTGCCAGTCCCCAGTCTCCACTCCTCTCTTCTCTCCCTGGGGGTCAAGTGCTCCAGAGGGTCACAGCAGGAGTCCTGAGGTAGCCAAGGTCAACGTGGCCAGGCCCGGGGTGGGGCCGGGAGAAGGGTGCACAGAAGCACAGCCCCAAAGAGCCGCCATCACATGGAACCCTCCAGAGCAGATAAACCGGACCAGGCGCCCCAAATACGCAAGGCTGGGTGCCCTTAGCAGGAAGGGGCACGGACGACATGGGCCACTTTGGGAAATCTCTTCTTCTCAGCGCATTTCAAGGTCTCGTGAAGCCTCATCGCAAAGGAGTGATTCTGTAAATGGAGGTGTGAGCACAAAGGTAGCCTGGGGACCAGCCTGCTGAGTGCGGCCCTGGGTGACTCCGAGGTGCAGTCCTGGCTGAGATGGCGGAGGGGGGAGAGAACGAACCCTTCCGCTCAAGTCCGGGCTCAAGCATCTCCTGGCGGTGACCTTGCGCAAGTAACTACACCCTCTGCACCTGTCTCTTTCTTTCTTTTTATTTATTTATTTTTTCTTTATTGATATTAGAGGAAGGGAGAGGGAGAGAGAGATAGGAACATTGATTGGCCACCTCCTGTATGTCCCCCACTGGGGATCAGGCCCACAACCTGGGCATGTGCCCTGACCGGGAATCGAACCAGCGACCTCCTGGTGCATGGGTCAGCGCTCAACCACTGAGCCACACCGGCCGGGCTGTACCTGTTTCTGTGAAAAGTGAATTGCAGCATGCCCTAGGCCTCGTCTGTACAGGTGTAGCTGACCACCCCTGGGCCTAGCCCCTCTGAGATTTATGATTTTTTTGGAAAATGTTTAGCCGGTACAACCCATCTGAAACCAAGCATCTGGCCGGCCATTTAGGTTCCTCCACTGACTACTGACCACCGGTTCTGGGCCCGCGTACAGGAGCTGAGGCTTCTGCCTTCCGAGAGCTGACACCCTGGTGGCTGGATCAGAAGGGAGTCGTCACAGAAACTGTGCAGTGAAGTCCACGGCCATCGCAAAAGTGGACCCGTGGCATTTGGGGGATTATTCGCCAGGGAACACTGACTTCACCTGACTCATATCTGAGTCATGTCTGTGTGCAGACACCTTTTGTTCCTGAATGTTATCTCTAAAACTCACATACATACAGATTTCTGGACTGACTTTCTCTTCCGTCTGTGACACTGTCAGAGTTTGGCCAACTGGGCTAATGGGACTTCCGGCCTGGAGGGATCGGGAGCAGGGAAGGGGCCCCGCCCGCCGAACCCAGGAGCTGAGGCCTGACCAGGGGAATGCAGTCAGTCCCCGGCCTCACCCAATGACATGTCCGCTCATTTGTGCTGAGTGCATTTTGGTAAAACTACTCAAATCCTAAAGCCATAAGACGGGGGTGGGGTGAGGAGAGAGAGAACAAGACGGGTTTAAGGTCTTCGGGTCAATGTCCAGGAGCTACTGCACATTGTTTAGCCGGGGGCTGGAGGGAGACAGAGAAGCAGACAATGGCATTGAAAGGTCATGGCCACAGTGAAAGGTCGGAGCCACATCGAAAGGTCAGGCCACATTTCTTAGCATCTTGCCCACTCACTCATCCTGTCTGAACTGGCTCTGCTCTCTCAGACAAGACCAGCTTGCCCAGAAGTGCGGGAATCACACACGCTTCGGGGCCACCCAGCACGGAGAGAATACTCGATTCTCTCAGCACTCTGGGGCTTTTGCCAGATGCCAGATCTCTTCACAGAAACCAAACATCTGGATCAATTTTAAATGAGAGCGAGTCCCCAGATGAAAACGGAAGGAAAAGGGGGGAACGACGAATGTTAGAATTCAAAAGGGTCCCCCGATCTAGGTCGAAAGGCACCTCTCCCCTGGGCGCACCCCACCCTCCAACTGTCCTCTCAGCCCCAAGAGGACGTGTGAGCACCTGGCCCCTCACAGGTCCCGCTTCTCCAAGGCTGCACGGACCACTGCGCCGCCAGCAGGCTCCTGGTGGGGGAGCCCCCCCCCCATCTTTAGTCAAAACAGATGGGAAGACGGGCAGAGCTGCCCACAGAGCTCTAACCAGTCAGCTGCCTGGATGCCAGGTGGGTTCTGGCCTGGAGAGAGCTTCAAGCCTCGTAAACGTTATTTAAGTATTTTATTCAAGAATTAGATCAATAAACTGTCTGTTCCTTGGGTGGTCCCAGAGTAGCAAGCATCTCGCTTTCCAGAGGGTGGCAGATACCTCAGTATCTTGGGGAAACTGCACACGCAGCGGCGGAGTGCAACAGCCCTTGTCCCCAGACTCTGAGCAGAGGGGGGTTCAGTCTTCCCCGCCCCAGGCCCGACTCTGCCACCCAAAGCTGCCACGGTCATCTTCCCGGAGCACAGAACTGGTCGTGCTGTTCCCCAGCTCAAGAACACTCCATAGCTCCCCACTATCTAGAGCAGACCGTGGGCCAAACCTAACCTGTCCTGTTTTTGCAGATAGAGTTATTGGAGCCCAGTCACACCCATCCCTTTACGTATTGATTATGGCTGCTTTGGGGCTACAAGGGCGGAGCTGAGGAGTTGCTACAAAGCCTAAAACATTTACTGTCTGGATCTTTGGAGAAAAACATGGTTCACTTGCTGAGCCCTCCTGTCTGCCCTGATGCTCCAGGGACGGTCTCAGTGTGTGCGCCCACACTCAAGGACCTCCGGGGGAGACGAGGAAGAGGAGACAGAGGACGCGGTGCCTGGCTCCCAGCCTGCAACCCCTGACTTGCGGCCTTGCCTGGGGAAGCAAAGCCCGGGAGGGGCCGCGGCCAGTGGGGCCCTCGCACTGGCTCTGCGAGCTCCCTGTGCGGCCCGGCCCTCGAGACCCAGGCCTCCGGGCGCTGTGCGGCCGACCTCACCAAATCCACTGTGAGCTCACGCCGGGGCTCTAGAACACGCAGTTTAAACAGAAGATACTGTTGCATTCTGAGGTTGTGTAATTTTCTTTCTTTAAATGCAGTCGGAAATCTGGAACTGGCTCCCACGGGACACTTTCCTGAGCCCTGGTACCCTCTGCATCTTTCTGCTCTGGCTTCAAAGGAACCATCTCCCCAGACAGTATAGTCCCCTGTGACCTCAGCTGCTCACCACCCTGTCACCTCTGGGACAGAACGCCTGCACAGAGCTCCCCTCCCCGGCCCTCACCACTGTGGTTTCCTCAAGAAACAGCCAGTTTTGCTGGGTAGCTGATTCTGAACCAGTTGAATTCGGCTCCCCCGGGTTTGTGAGCTCCCCAGACCCATTTGCTGTGGGGTTGCAGTGGTGCTTTGTGAGGGGAGGGGTGTCTGGGCACCTATGGAAATAGCTCCCACCCCCACCCCTTATCCTCATCGCGCCCTGGTTCACTCCTGGCTGGATTTTCCTTCTTAGCACGTTTACCCACCACCTGACACATTCATGCTCACTTGTTCCTCGCCTGTCCCTTCCCGCTGGAAGGCGGTGAGCTCCGTGACAGCGGGACGTGCCTGGGTGGTGCGTGCTGGACCCTGGATGCGCTGCGAGCGCCCAGGCTGCACGGGGCGAGGTGTTACTGCAGAACGTTTCTTTACTCGAGGAGAACCTCGCACCAAGCAGGGTACAGCGGGCTGCACCCCAGAAAAGATATTTCCATGTCCCGGAACCTGTGTAGTTGTCTTCACTGGAAAAAGGGGTCTTTGCAGACGTAATTAAGGGTCTGGAGAGGATGCCCTCCTACATTGTCTGGGAGGGCTCTAAAGCCAGTGACAGGTGTCCTCACATGAGACAAACAGAGGAGACACAGAGGAGAGGAGGGTCATGTGATGGCGGCGGAGACTGGACCGATGCTGCTAAAAGCCGAGGACGGCTGGGAGCTCCCCGAAGCTGGAGGAGGGCGGGAGGGTTCCCCACTGGGCCTTCGGAGGGAGGGGGGGCCCTGCGGACACCTCTATGTCACACTTCCGGACCCCAGAACTGGGAGAGAATCGTTCCTGTTGTGCTCAGCCGCCCAGTTTGGGGTAATTTGTAAAAGCAGCCACGAGACGCTGACACAGGGGGTGGGCATCCGTTACACCTGGATGCCGGGTGTGGTGAAACAGACCCTGGCGTGGGGCAGTCTGCGGGGAGAGACAGATAATAATTACGTAGAGAGAAAAGTGTATATAATTACAGCTTGTGAAGGGCCGAGGAAACAGGCTGGCGGGCAGGATCGAGAGTAAATGGGGAAGAAGGCAGGGCCTCTCCGAGGAGTCGGCATTTCCACGGAGGTCTCAGGGGTGGGGAGGGGCAGCGGAGCTCAGGTCTGCACCTGGTCCTCGCCTGGACCCTGACCTTGGCCTCTGCTTCTTCCTTAGAGGAACACCCGGTGTCCCTACAGCTCTCTGATTTCCCTCTAAACCTTCTAATCTGCTGCCATGGCCATCAGGGACCTTCCCATGTGCCCACACAGACCTACTCACCTCCTTTTAGCACTAAATTGCCCTACACATAAACATCAGTAGATCACTATTATTACATCACCTTCCTTTTCTGAGCCCTGCTCTCGCTCTGCACGGTGTAGATGTTTGATCTGTGCCATCGGTTTATAACGACAACAGTCTCCGAGACACGCTCCGGCACACACACTGTGTCCACAGGACTCGGGACCCTGGTCCAGGGCTGGTGCCCCTGTCTCAGCCTGTGTGTTCCCCTCTCCTTTGCCCATGGCCTTCTCATTCCTTTCTGCTAATAACAACATCAACTTGTACATGGCCTTTTATGGCTTTCCCAGGTGCTCTTGTAGGTGTCATTTTATGGCAAATACTCCCTGACCACCCCCAGATGAAGGTGTCTCACTTCAATCTGGTCCCAGGGCACGGCTGGGTTGGGGGTGAGGAGAGCCAGGGAGAGGCCAAAAACCCAAGCGGCCAGAACAATGAACCCCAGGGCAGATGCCCTATCAGATCACCGAGGCTAAGCTTTCCCTGGAGGCAACACTGAGTCACGGGGATGTGGCCCCCAGCGGAGACCATGCCCCCAGAGCAGAGAGCGGAACCCACCTCCCCACGGTCCCAGGGGCCCAGTGAACCTCTTCTGTCTCCTTTGAACTGTCCGTGGCTGTGGGGATGGGCTCAGGAAGGAGATGCAGGGCTCTGCCAGGCCCCTGGCCACAACCCCGGGGCCCAGCAATTTATTAGCAGACAGGAGCCGCTCGGTTATCACAGTCACGGCTTTGTCCAGAAACAATGTTGCCTTTCAAATTGTTTTCCCGCCCGGGACTGTGGGTTTATAAACTGAACTGGTGACTAGGAACAGAAGTCCATGCTGCGAAGACTAAACGCCTTGTTCTAAGTGGGCCTGGCTTAGTGATACCCTGATAAGATAAACACAGATAATGAGCTGCTGGAGGGGGCGGGCTTGTACGTGTGTCTGTCTCCCTGTCTGCCCGGCCTGATGGTGGGGGCTGCTCTTCCGATCAAAGGGAGAAGAAAAAAGCATTTTCTGGATCTCCTTCTAGAAAGGGAGTTGGATATCATTATAAGATGTTCCTTTTGTCTCTCTCAATAGCTCAGAAATATTCGGACTTGGTTACCTCTAAAACGGTGGCCCTGAGGCTGTCCCCAGTGTGTTCAGTGTGAGAAGCTGGGCTGCTATTGTTGGCGCTGATGGTGTCGCTATGGGGTTTATTATAGCTGTCTCTTATTTGTGTGTGTGTTTACAAATTCCCACAATAAAAGCAAAATTAAAGGGGGGGGGCATGCTTGGCTGAGTAATTACTGAAGCTGGGTGACGGTCGTATGTGGTTTATTCTACAGTATCCTCCTTCCTGTGTGTTTGTGTAAAATGTTCCACGGTAGAAGAAGAAGAAGAAAAAAGAAGACTGGCTGAAAGACAATGGCTTAAACCCCCTTTTCTCTCATTCATTCATTCATTCATTCATTCATTCATTCATTCACCCATTCATTCAGTAAATATATATTTGTGCCACATACTGTCCTAGGTGCTGGGAACAGTGTCGGACAGGACAGACGGGGTCCCTGGCCCCCTGGAGCTGACATTATCCCCACAGTTCAAATATCCCGCCAATATACACACCTGGCTGGGCTTCCTCAACAGTGAAGGGCACCTCTGGGGTTCGGATTTGATGGGGGTTGCGGAAGGCCAGTTCTGGGCTGGCCTCTTGGGAATCTGTGTTACTCCTAGGAAACCTGGAGCAGGAGGGAGGGAGACGAGCTCCAGGAAGTCCCCAGGTGTGCTGGGGATCTGTTTATTCATGTCACTCACTAATAACAGCTGCCTCCTTGTCCCTGCCCTCCAGGGCTGAAAGGTATTTCCAGAGAGGGTCCAACCCACCCCTCGCCCGGAGGCCCTGATGCAAACACCCAGGGCACGCAGCTGTTTTCAAAGGTCTCTGGTGGTTTTCCGTCCACGTTGGGGGTGGGGGTGATTTTACGTCTCAGCACCATACAGGCACTTCTGGCCGGTCTTTGGGGAACAAGTACAGCTGTTCCTGGAGCCTGCAGTTTGAATGAAACTTAACCCCGGGGGGACATCTGACGGTGAATACACAGAACATCACACATCTAGATGGCGTTAGTGGTTTCTGAGCGTCTCCCAGATACACCACCACAGAAAGTGGAGCTGGGGACCACCAGGGAAGGGAACACGGGAGTCAGGATGGCACAGTCCCTGTCCTCAGCTTCTCAGACCGCAGAAGAAGCGCCTACAGATAATCCAGAGCGCGCCAGCTGAGGGCAGGACAGGGGCCACAGGGAGGCGGCTGACGCGTGTGGCCGAGGTCCCGCTACGGAACGCTTTGCAGTTCTCATCCAGATGTTTGGCACGATTTCGGCACGACCCACAATGCCTCCCGGGAGGTTCGAGTCCTGGAATTTCTCCTGGAGAGAGGGAGGCGGGGGACCTGGCCAAGCCTCTGAAGTGTGGTTCTTCGGAGATTGGGAACAGCTGTTCCCTTCCCCCGGGGGAGGGCGTGAAGGGTTTTGAGGGGCTGCTAAGGAGGGAGGCCTCGGGGCAAGCCACAGCTCTTTGGGGAAACCGTAAGGAACGCACTTTTCGGAACATAGACCTTTCTCGGCGCTAACAGGTCACTGACCCCCTGGATGCACCATCCGCACTCCATGTGTTCCCACGGATTTGCAAGTTCTTTTCGCTCTGTTCTTCTGAGTCTGAGTCCCAGGGCACAATCCTCCTGCTTTCTCTTTAACCAGCACCTGGCACAGTGCTTGGCACGTAGCAGGCCTTCAAGGGTGGACAGTGGTTCTCAACCAGGGCGATTTGGCCCCCCAGGGGACACCGGGCAAGGTCTGGAGACGTTTCGGGTTGTCATACCGTGGGAGGGGTGCCGAGGCCAGGGTGCTGCTAAAAATCCTACAATGTATAGGACGCCCCCCGACTAGAAAGCATCTAGCCCCAAATGTCAACCCTGCCGAGTGCTTGCGATCACTTTTGCACAAAAGCAGAAAGTGCCTGGGGGAGGAAGGGAATGGCTGTTTCCCGCGATTTTAAGACTGGGTTCCAGTGGTCCCTGTGGGTTTGGGAGTCTGGGGTGAACACAGACCTAAAGGGGCCGCTGACCTCCTGAGCCCTGTCGCCGCCCTGTCATCGGGCACCGGGGCTGTGGGTTGTCCCGTCTTCCTTCCCCAGCCTCTGCCTCCCGCTCAGATTTGTTTCCCAGGCTTTTCCCCAAATGTGTGTGTGTGTGGGGGGGGGGGGCAGTTTCCATCAAGAGTGGACCCTTTCCAAACCATACGGCAGCGAAAAGTCCCGCCTGTGGGGCTGAGGTTCCTGTTGTGTCTGCGTCTCAGGAGGGAGGAGACACAACGTAAACCCTGCTTATCAACAGCAGATCCGTCTGGACGCAGGTCCCAGCCTGCAGCGACTCCACAGCCAAGTCCTGTGACAGGCAGAAGGGACGGCCTTCTCATTACAGCCGTTCTCTGGGGCAGCGGTGGGAGAACTGTCACACCAGGACGCACGCGAGCAGAGGAGGCTCTGAGCCGGCACCTTCGTGCCCAGGCAAAGGGAACAGCACGGGGCTTTGGGGTATGCTCTCAGGACACCTCGACCCCATGATCTTGGTCTTGACAACAGCACACGGGGTAAGGTTTCCTGTTCCTACTTTTCTGATGAGCTGAAAGTGGTTTCTCTCAGGCCAAACTGAGCATCAGACCGATGCAGTCTTTTTTTTTTTCTTTCTTTCTTTATTGACTTTAGAGAGAGAGGAAGGGAGAGAGATAGAAATATCGATGAGAGAGAACATTGACTGGCCGCCTCCTGCATGCCCCCCACTGGGGATCGGGCCCACAACCTGGGCATGTGCCCTGACCGGGAGTCAAACCGGCGACCTCTTGGTGCATGGGTCGACGCTCATCCACTGAGCCACACCGGCCGGGCGGTCTCTAACTCCTTTCAGAAAGTGTGACGTTTGCCAACCGAGATGGACTCAGGGTGTTTACAGACCAAGGCTCTGAGTGCACGTGGGGAAGGCTGAGCTACCTTCTCCCTCGTGTCTCTTTGGGAGAGGCAGAAGTTAATGTCTCTGCTTGGTGATCCCTGAACAGAGGAACCCACTTTGTAGTAGTAAACACTCTGATGTTTACTGGCAAGACCAGGCCACACACCAGACGCTGTTCCAAGCACCTGACACATGTAACTCATCAGCACGAGGGAGATACTGCCACCACTCCCGATTTACAGAGGAGGAAACAAGGCACAGAGATCCCGAGTCACCTATTCAAGGCCACCCAGCTAGTCACTGGCAGAACCCAGACTCGGACCCAGGAGGTCTGGCTTCAGGGTCCACGTTGATAACACTGCTGGGCTCTGTCTCTGGAGAAGGACGCCCTAGTCCATCAGACATTTAGACTAAAGGAGCAAAGGAGGCAGCTACATTCACGGGTCCCAAGGAATACAGTAAAAAAAAAAAAAAAAAGCCAAAGCACCATCTCTCTGTGAAGGACCAATGGAAGCAGCCACGAGGGACCCCCTTGCACGTTAGGGTGACACGGCAGCTCCCCTAGGGAACCCTGCTCCCCCACTCTCAACCTGTGGGGTTCAGCCGAGGCTCCATTCTGAGCTCTGGGAAGCATGCTGCGATCCTACCCTGGACAATGGGTGTGATTCCAACCCTCGAGCCACAGCAATTGCTTCGGTATGTACTATAAGTTTGTCTAGGCAGACCCCAAGGGAGCAATGGAGAAGAGATGGCCTGCTTCCGTTGGACTTGAACCCGAGAGGACATGGGGCAGGAGCTGTCCGCAGGAAGCCAGCCACCGTGCAGAACCTGAGAATCCACCCAACACCTAAGAGAGCAGAGCTGAGAGAGAGAAAAACAAGCAGAGGCACGATGATAACATTTGTGCCCCTGGATCAAGCTGTGCCTGAAGCCAGTGTCCTTGGACTCTTCAGCTTTGTGAACCAGTAAATTCTCTTTTTAGCTTAGAACAATATGAACTGCGGTTCTGTTTCTTACAAATGTGATCAATGAAAACCAAAAACTACCTCACGAAAACAGCTGCAAAGGTGCACTATACTCGTTAGGAACAGAAAGAGAAGGTTGGTCCCTTTCTCCATGCATTTATCTCAAAGGAGGATGAAACTTTAGGCCAAGATAGGAAATGCGGTTGACTTTATAAAAACTATACTGAGAAGCACAGCTGATTATCTGTGAATGTCACTGGTAAATTCATGAAATGTGTTCCCCTGTGAGTCTCTCGTTCACAGTTACATTGTACCCTCCCACCATTTATTTATTTATTTATTCATTTATTTACTTTTTCTTTATTGATTTTAGAGAGAGAGGAAGGGAGAGGGAGAGAGAGATAGAAACATCGATGAGAGAGAACATCGATTGGCCGCCCCCCTCATGCCCCCTACTGGGGATCTGGCTCACAAACTGGGCACGCGCCCCAACCAGGAATTCAACTGGGACCTCCCAGTGCTTGGGCAGACGCTCAGCCACTGAGCCACACTGGCCGGGCCCCTCCCAACCTTTTATGGGTTCTGAGTGACAGACTAGAAAAGAGTGGATGGGTCTGCCCTTCTCCTCTGCCTGAAGGTCAGCATAAAGGGTGTGGCCCCCTGGCTGATGGAGGGCTACCTAGCTCCGTGGCAAAGGCTGGGCTATGTGCCATCCCCAGCCCGGTCACTAGAGCAGAAAGCTTTTGCCTGGGCCAGTCACTTCTCCACACTTTCCTGCCTGAGACCATCCAAGCAGGGAACATCGACAGGCATCGCGCCCTCCCAGCGACTCCGTTCTCCATCTATTTTTCTCCGGTTTCACAGTCCCCAGGTCACCCTCAGCAATGTTCTGTTGCCCATGACGCCTGGCTTCCAGCTCTGTGCCGTCCCTGGGAAGTGTCCTGTGTGAGGGGCCAACTGGGCCAGCGGGGCCCCAGGTGTCCGTGAGCGGCTGGGACTGGCCGACCGCTGCCTGCCAGCACCCCGGGTCTCCGAGGCGGGGCGTCGCTGTGTTTGTTTTCCCGCTGATTGAATTACTCATGCCTCATTTGTCCACTTCCCTGAAACAATGTTTTTCTGGATGCATTTAGAAACCCGAATCTCTGCGGTTTGTCTGGACTGGTTTCTGTTTGCGGAGAAGGAGGGCTCGCCTGTCGAGAGCAGGGCACCGTGAGTTGTGGAGAAGTCACGACACCTTGGGGGTCCTGTCACATACACCCCCTGCAGTCCCTCCAGGAACCGGGGTTCCTCGTGGAATGCTCTTCCTCCCCCTGGAAGCTCCCAGTGGAACACGGGGCGGGGGGAGGCTTGCCAGGGCTTCGGTGTTTTTAAGCGATTCTCAGTTCCCAGAGAACAAGAAACACACGGCAAGCTCTGGGCAGTGGCGGAACAAACAACTGCTGAGCCTGTTGGTAAACAGACCCCGGGAAGACAAGCGCCTCAGCCTGTTCACTCTTGCCTGTCAGACAGGACTGAATACCACCCTGTTTCTGTTTTCCTTCTACCCGTGACCCAAGTTAGAGCCTGCTTGATTTCTGTGTACAGTGAGAGTCTCACGGAGGTGGGAGGAAACAGCCATCTGGCCGGGTCGGGGACAGGACCGACTTTCCCAGAAGAGTGCCCTGTGGAGCAGTGGCTCTCCTGCAGAGACCAGCCCAGCCCAGCCTGGCTGAACCAGACTCACTGCGGCGGGGACCGAGGCGTCAGTACGTTAAAGCTGCCCGGGTGAGGCCAACGTGCAGCCGAGGGTTAGCCGCTGCCCACGCTGTCCACTACCACAGCCGCGAGCCCTGTGGCTGCTAAGCACCTAAGCACGGGAGATCCAGAGGGATGTGCCATCAGTGGAAGATGCACACTGGGTTTCCAAGGGCCCACACGAAAAAGAGAACATAAGTCACATCGCTAACCATTTTGTTATACTGAATATAGTTGAAAATGGGAGCCTGTCCTGAATGAATATATGTGTGCGTGTATATATATTTTTATATATATGCATATGTATAGTATATATGTGTGTGTGTGTATATGTGTCTGTGTGTGTGTATATGTCTGTATGTGTATATATATTTATATATGTATATGTATAGTATATATATGTATGTGTGTGTGTATATGTGTGTGTGTGTATATATACTTTTATATATGTATATATAGCGTGTGTGTGTGTGTATGTGTGTGTGTATCTATCTATCTATCCAGAAGCATGTGGGTGTGCTGTGGGGTAGATCAGAAATCGATAAAGAATTTCTCGAGGAACAGAAAACAGATAGAAGAAGACCTTGCATGTCTGCCAGCACCTCTGAAGACATCATCATTTCCATTTATGAGGGTCACACATTCCCAGTCATCTCCCTTGGCACACCCACACCCACACAGACACGCATACTTGTTCTCAGTCTCTGTGAGGGGCACTAGCATCGACCTAGCTGTAGATACAAAAAAGAATCGGGGGTCCAGTCAATGGCATCCCCTATATCTAATCAGACTGCATCTAATTTGTCAGATACCCAAACCAGACAAACACATTACAAGAAAATAAAACTAAAGACCAAGACCTCCTATGAATACAGATGCAAAATTTCTCAACCAAGTTTTAGCAAACGAAATCCAGCATCATAAAAGAAAGATGATAAATCATAGCCAAGTGGGATTTAACCCTGGAATGCAAGGTTGGTTTAACATCTGAAAATCAATGTAATATTCCATACCAATAGAACAAAAGACGAAAATCACATAATCGTCTTAATAGATGCAAGGAAAGCATTTGACAAAATCCAACACCCATTCATGATAAACACCTTCGATAAGGAGAAACAGAAGAAAACGTCCTTGACCTGGTATGAAAAGCATCTGTGAAAAGCCCACAGCTGACCTCATACATCATCCTGATGGTGAGAGACTGGCAGCTCTCCCCCTAAGATCATGAAACAGACCAGGACGCCCACTCTCATCGCTTCACTTCAACGTTATACTGGAGGTTCCAGCCAGCAATTAGATTTTAAAAATAATAAATGAGGCATCTGGACTGGAAAGGAAGAAGTAAAACCATATCTATTTGAAGATAATATGAACTTATACATAGAAAATCCTAAGGAATCCACACACAAAAATCATTAGAGCTAATAAATGAATTCAGCAAGGGTTCAGGATACAAGAAAAATATACCCCCCACCCCAAATAAATTTTATTTTTATATATTAACAATGAGCAATCTGAAAATGAAATGAAGAAAACAATTCTAGCCCTGGCCGGGTTTGCTCAGTGGTTAGAGCATCGGCCAATAGACCGAAGGGCCGTGGGTTCAGTTCCAGTCAAGGGCACATACCTGGGTTGCAGGTTCGATCCCCAGCCCAGGCTGGGGTCGTGCGGGAGGCAACCAATCGATATGTCTTTCTCACATCGATGTTTCTCTGTCTCCCTCCCTCCCTCCCTCCCTGAACTTCCACTCTCTCTAAAAATCAATGGAAAAATATCCTCAGGTGAGGATTAACAAAAAAAAAAAGAAAAAGAAATAAAACAATTCCATTTATAATAGCATTAAAAAAAACCCAGCTGGGAATAAATTAAACCCAGGAAATGAAAGACTTGTACGCTGGAAACCACAGAGCTTGGCTGAAGGGGCGCATCTTCCCCCCTTAGGGAAGCTGTGGGCTTGGGAAACATACACCCCCTCCGGAAGGGACCATGGAAACGGGGGCGGTGGCCCCCTCCTTTCTACTTTCCTTCTAGAACCGCGGCTCTCAAGCTGTGGGTGCGCCCACAGGGAGCTTGTTAAAATGCTGATTTGGGGCCTGACCCGAGGTCTGAGCAGTGTCTGAAGGGCAGACCTGGACCCTGTGTTCTCGGTTGTGCCGGGGATGGCTTTCGTGCCCAGGCGCAGGTCAAGGCCCTCCCCCCTCCCTCCACCTTCTCAGGGGGCCTGTGCCAACCCCACCACCCAGGCAGCAACTGGGAATGTTACCCCGTCTGTGGGAAGGACGGTCACGGACAAGAGCTGGCAGAGAGGGCTGGGGCGCCGTGGCTTTGGGAGAGGAAGAAGGGACCTTCTGCGGAAGAGAAAGCTCTGGGCCCACGACTGTTCCCAAGGTCCACGTTGGGCCCAGTGGTATTGTGACCACGGGTCCTGGGCGTGCAGGCGTGGCCTGATGCCAGCGAACAGCGTGGCTTTGGGCAAGCTGCTGTCCTTCCACTCTTCTCCTGCAGAAAAAACTAGGCTTTCTGAGGTCTCTCCTGAGTGGAATGGGAGTTATGAAAGTCTTCCCACTTACGGGCGGCATGAGCCTTTGTAACCTGGCCCCGTGCGCGTCTCCCTTGCCTGGGCTGAGAAAGGATGGAACTTGGGCCCTCCGCCGCCCCCGGTGCAGGCCGGGGCCTCCGCCCTGCAGGGGGGCAGGCATGAGGTCATGCGAGCGGGGAGCGGGCGGAGGCCGCGCAGATGGGCCGGGGAGGGCCCCAGCCCTCCGTTCTGGACAGAATTAAATCCTGACGACCTCTCCGATGGAATTACCCCAAAGAAAGGAAATTTGTCTTTTAAGAACAAGCGAGAGGCTGATGACTGAAGTCCCAAAGAATTCTGTGGTTGAACCTTTTTTTTTGGTTGTTTGTTTTCTGGCACAATCTGTCCCTGTGTCTGAGCCGAGGGCCGCGCTCCCCGCGACAAAGGCCTCTTTCTTACGACGGTTTAATAGCTCCAGTGCGGGGGACAGCTCTGACGCTCCCATGGGCCGGCGTCTGAAGGCGGCCGCTGCAGAAAGGAGCCAGCCACCGCTTCCCTCCAGTCGGGTCCAAATTGAACTGAGAGAGACTTGGGGGGCTGGGGAGAAAACAAAACCTTCACCTCCTCCTGAAATAAAACACGAAAGCCACCTAAAGGGCGGGGGAAACAAAATGTGTCGGGATAGAAAAGAATGTGGATTAAAAAGTGATGCTCTGCCCGGCCGGAGTGGCTCAGTGGCTGAGCGTCGACCTATGCATCAGGAGGTCGCTGGTTCGATTCCCGGTCAGGGCACATGCCCAGGCTGTGGGCCCGATATGCAGGAGGCGGCCAATCGATGTTCTCTCATCGATG
Organism: Tadarida brasiliensis; assembly: GCA_030848825.1. NCBI lineage: Eukaryota > Metazoa > Chordata > Mammalia > Chiroptera > Molossidae > Tadarida > Tadarida brasiliensis. The sequence goes on from CM061273.1 coordinate 60,189,026, forward strand.
TTTCTATCTCTCTCTCCCTCTCCCTTCCTCTCTCTCTAAAATCATTAAGAAAAAAAGATTTTTTTTTAAGTGATGCTCAGGGCTTAGTGTCCACGGTGGAGGGAACTGAGGAAGCCCAGTGGGGGTGGGAGGAAGGTGGGAGACCCTGTGTATGAGTTTGCAGTGGCCGCAGTAAGAAGACCACCCACTGGGAGCTTAAGACAGCAGAGACTTATTCTCACGGTCCTGGAGGCCAGAAGTCCAAACTCCAGGCGTGAGCGGGGCGGTGCTCCAGGGAGGGATCCTTCTTACCTCCCGCTCCTGGGCGGTGGGCAGCCCTTGGCCTGTGGCTGCATCACTCCAACCTCTGCCTGTCATTCAGGCGGGAGGGTCCCCCTGTGCGTGTCTGAGTGTGTCACGCGGCATCCTCCCCTGTGGGGGGTCTCTCCCCTTGTCTCAAGAGGACGCCCATCGTATGGAGTTAGGACCCATCCTAACCCATCGTGACCTCATCTTCACTGATCACATCTGCCAAGACCCTACTGCCAAGTAAGGTCACATCCACAGGCACTGGGGGTTGTGACGTCAACGTGCCTTTCTGGGGGACATAATTTGGCCACGACACCTTTGTTCTAAAAACCTGGGGCTCCTACTCAGCCAGCCGCTGCCTCTAATTCTGGAACCCACAGCACAGGGAACGCCTGCTCTGGGATTCTCTCCTCCCGGTGACCCGGCCCAGCCATCCGTCTGCCTCCCAGGAGGTGCGGTGTGACACTGGCCGCCCGGATGGTCCCCTCCCTCCCCCTGGCATCTCGCGGCGTGGAGCGGTTCTTCGACAGGAACGCGCGCTCCCAGTGAGACAGGCCAGAAAGGCTGTCCTCCCCTGGGGAGTGCTGATGTTCTTCCTTTCCCACGTGCCCAGTGAGACGAGATTCTAGAGCCGCGTTCGCCGGCGAGGAAGAACTACAGCCCGTGCAGAGGCAGGTCAGACCCTCGCGGCTGAGCTGACCCCGTCTCCTACGCCACTCCGGGGGCGTTCTTGAGCCTCTCTGGTCACAGCAGACATGGGAGACTTGGGGGGCAGGAGAGGGCATTGGTTAAAGGCACAGGCTCCAGGGCCAGGCTGCCTGGGTTCAAATCCTGCCTCCGCCCCTCAGTGCTGTGTGCCTCTGCGTGTGTTCTCTCTGTGAACGAGGGTGCTCATTTCCCCCTCATGGGGGCGCTCTGAGGATCAGCTAGCACACGAGTCCAGGAGCCGAGGATCTGCACCGGGGAACACGGAGCAATGCTGGCTCCCAGGATGGTGCGGTGGTCGCTCGAGGCAGGGGTGGGGCGAGAGCTGGCAGAGGTGGTTAACTCAGACAGGCCTCGGTTACATGCCACGTGCCGTACGCAGGACCTCAGAGGCAGTACCCAGGCCCCATACCCTCGTCTCCACACGGGGATGGCCGAGGACAGAGTGGAGCGTGCAGACAGCTCAGGATGACAGCTGTCCCTGCTCATCCCACAGGGAGCGCCCCAGCGCCTCTCTCAGCTCCCCAGGCAAACTGCCGTGACATGCAGACCACCGCCCACGGGCCAAGCCTGGAGCTCCCCGGGGCACCTGGACTCCCTTAGCGGTCGCTCCGGAGAACACAGCCGCTTTCTGCCACGAGCTGCTTGTCACAGCTGGGCGGAGGGTGGACCAGGCAGCGACCAGAGCGGAGGAGAGCACAGGGTCACCTCCAGCACCTGGGAAAGCCACAGAGAAGCCCCACTCCTGGTCTCACAGAGCTGCGGGGCTCCGCGCCTCCCCCTGGGCCGGCTTCGGGCTAAACAGAGTGCACGTTGTGTAGAGATCTGCCCTGTGCCAAGATGCCCAGCCCAGTCGCCAGGGACTTGGGTGGGGGTGGCCGGGGGCAGCGTGGCGGGAGGGGGTGTGCCGCATAAACGGCCCCTTGTGTGGCCGACGGGAGCAGCGGGTGCTTGGCAGACTGAGGAGGGCTGCCCGGTGCCTCCCTCCTCGTTCTAAGAGTGTGACTGTGTGGTCACCTTGGAGAGGCCTGAACCTGAGTCCAGGAATGGAGGGGGGACAGGAGGGAGGCAGCTCAGGGAGCCGTCTGGGGGGGCGGCTGCCCATTGTAAAATCATCTGTAGGGTTCCAGGCCATCAGCGCCCCGATGCAGAGCGGAGCCCGGTCCTGGGTCTGCACAGAGAACAGAAGAGGCAGCCGGGCTCCGCTCCCGGCGAGGGAGGAGGACGAGGAGAGTGTACACCGCACGGTGACAGTGACGACATTCTCCGAGCAGAGCAAGGGCCGCACTGAGACAGGGCAGCAACAGCAGCCCGGGAGGGCCAGGGGGAAATGAGGAGAGACGCTAAGGCGTGGAGCCCAAGACCCAGGAGAGCAGAAGCGAAGGCGGTCCGGCCGCACACGCCTGCACCCGGCTTCCCGCCGGCACGCTGGGTCCACGCAGACTGTGGAAGCCGTTCTGAACCGGTCGGCTGGGAGCGCCTGTCCCAGAACCCGGGCGGGACAGATGGGCCGGGCCGCTCTCGCAGTCGGTCAGGAGCGGGCCAGTGAGCAAAACAACACCACCCGGTACGTGGCCTCCCTGTGTCCCAGGGACTGTCCCGGGGCTTTGCGTATGGATATAGAATCGTTCATTCTGGGGACAACTGTTCAGGAAGATACTATTCTTCTTCTCATTTTGCAGAGTAGGAAACGGAAGCACAAGAAAGAAAGAAAAAGTGGCAGAGGCAGGATCTGAACCCAGGTGGTCTAGCTCCAGAATTCATACGTCAACCCCACCTACACAAACAGGTCTGCAACAAAGGACGCTCAGTGGGAAGCAAGACCCAAGTACTGCCAGGCTCTCTCATCCGGCCTGACCAAATGGGTCCCCTCGCGGGCCGTGGAACGTCCCAGTAGAGAGCTGGTCCTCGGCCAGAGACATGGGAGCGCTCTCGGCTCTTCTTCTTGCTAGCCGTGGGACTGTGGGCAAAGCACCTCTCAGCGCCTCAGTTTTCTAGCCTGCAGAATGGGGCTACTGCTGGGTCTCACCCGGGCTGAAGACTCGGTGAGAGAAGGAGGGCGAAGGACACCACAGAGCCGCACACAGCAAGCGCTCGAGTGCTCGGTGAGGTCACCTGTAGTTAGAGCACCTGTCATCACGGTGGTTCCAGGGCCGAGGTTTCGGGGAGAGGACCCCCGGAAAGCTCTTGCCGTGACGACGTGTGGGGGATGGACTTTTCAAGGTTAAAACAAACTCCTGCTCTGATCTGGTTCCCTTTATTCTGGCACATAAGGTCATTTATTAAAACGGCCTTTCCCAAAGAGTTAACAGAGCTACGAAATGACTCGGCAATTCCGCTCCGAGGTATGTGCCTGAGACAGGAAAACACGAGTGCTCACAGCAACCCTAGTTATAACGGCGGAAATGTGAAAATGACCCAAATCATTCCCACCATCGAACAACCAGATATACACACCGCGGTCTGGCCACACACTGGGCTCAGATACCTCTGTGGACTGAATGGACAGATGGATGGACAGATACATCTATGGCTTGGTGATCTGTGAGCTAAAACTGTCTGTGAGAAATGGCCTCGTGGCCTGGCTTCGCCCGGGTGTCTGGCAAGCTTTAAGTCCTTTCTCTTTACTTCTAGGAATGATAGGTAAATAAGTGACATTATTCTTTTAAAAGTCATTACAAAAGTAAGTGTGTTGCCCCCTAAAATGGCATAAAAACCTTATTGATTTTAGGGTGTGGTGAAGTTAGGACTCTTAACACCTGTTTTCCTCTGCTGGTGGCGAGAATCAAAGCAGAGGGTAGCTAGCTCCCTGCCCTTCCGCTGCTGCTTACTCATTACTTCTTCCTCTCGGTGCACGGTCACTAAAAGCTACACTGTTATTTCTTCCTCTGGGTGCACGGTCACTAAAAGCTACACTGTTATTCTCTGACGTGGGAGAATAAAGAAGGTGATGATGGACACTTGTAAGCGCTGAATTCTATGAAGGATGAAATATCAGGGTCTAAAGAGCTGGGAGGCGAAGATGCTACTATTTTGAAAACACACAGAGCGTTTTTATGAACTTGTATACATAGGTGCATGGCCCTGAACTGCTGCAGGTGTGACTTCAGCCGCACACGGTCTCAGGCATCAACACCTCTCCATTGCTTTCTGCACCTGCCTTGGTCCTTTCCTGCACGCCACCCACCAAGCGATGATGTAGAACTACCACATGGGGGCGCTGCCCGCCAACCACTCCCTGCCTGCCAGCACTTCCAAATCCCACCATCTCTTAATAATTCAAGGTAAGGCTACCGTTGTGTGGGAGGACTGGAGAGAACACTTTAAGAGGAGCTGCCTACAGACTACTCTCGAATTCCAAGCAAGGTACTTTGAACGGTTCAAGAGAAGGCCTTGTTTCCATACAATAAAACTGAGAGCTTCAACCTGCTATTGCAAATAAACAACAGCATAAGAATGTACGTCTCATTCTGCTGCAGTGCTGGGAGAGCGGGAGGGGGCGGGGGGCAAGGAGAGTGTGTGCTGCTCTGCAGAGAAAGGCGCGGGAGTGGCTGATCCAGGTGTGGAAGTATTTCCCTCCCACACACCTTCCTGACTTCACGTGCTGGGGTTGAACTTCTCAGGCTAAAGGCCATGCACCAGGGAGACGAGCTGGGCTCTGGCTTCCCTGGGCGTGCGTCCTGCCCAGGACCCCGACTAGCTCGTGCTGTCCCGCACCCAGATACACCGTAGACGACGCCGGGTAGATAAGCAGTTCAGTGAGCAGGGAGGAGCTCAAGATCGGCAGCCTTGAGGAAGGGAGTCTCCCCAGAACTCTCCAGAGGTCTGAGAGCTTGTCCCAGCTGTGGGGGAGCTCTGGGGGACACCCTAAGAGCAGCTTGCAATGTGGAGGCAGCTAGGCCAGCTGCTTGCTCCTTACGAGAGGCTGGAGTGAACTGTAACCAAAAAAAAAAAGGTTTTATTTGAGCTCTCTAAGGCCGCTCCCTACCACAACCACCAAGTCTCCCTTTCAACCTCTCTACATTTCACCTGCAAACCTGTTTTCACAAATACACGGCACCAAAGCAGGGGGTCTCCTTGGACACATACACACAGATGTAACTGGTCTGACACACACAGGCATGCTCATCACTGGCTAACGCTGACGAAAGACCAGGAAACTGTGTCTATTGCCGTCGTTGTCTCTAAACAAATACCTGCTTAGCCGACTAACAGCTGCTGGCCCGGATGACTGTTCATATATGAACACACACACTGGTTTCTAAGTCAGGCAGAAGAATGCACCTGACCTACATTTTGCTCTTGGATCTGGGAGGCAAACGTATACGTTCAAATTTATTTTAAGGTTCCCACATGTAACTTAATGAGCTTGGGTCCAAATGCAGGCTAATCCACCCGGCATCCTTCTGCAGGGTGTCTGGGTGCTGGACAGCATGAGCTGGTCGGGTCCCGGCAGGACGCACGCCCAGGCGTGTGGTGGGGATGGGCAAGCTGTGCAGCCAGCCCCCTCTGGGACACGCAGCCCGCTCCAGGATACCTGCCGTACCTGTCGGTCAGGGCGTGGCCATGGATGACACTTGGTGAAAGCTTGAACAGGAAGGAATACATGGAGCCCAGCGTTTAGGCATAAATAACCTTGCCCTCCCTGCTGGTGTGAATCCTGCCGGCCGCTGAGTTAAGTGAGAGCTGAGGACGTGTTTCCTTTCTGGAGAACATGTTCTCTGGGGGTGATGACACTTCATAAAGGAAAGTTGCTCAAGCAGCCAACTCCCCGGGGACACGCGCTCTGAAGAATTTCTTTGTAGTGAAACCAAAAGAAATTGCGAGGGCCCAGATCAAAACGAAGCAAGCTGTGTTTCCCTTGAACTACGGGCTGCCCTTTGCTGGCTGGGATTCTTCATCAATCAGGGGAGGCGGAATTGTGAATGAATGCCCCCATGCAAGCCAACCAGTGAGGAAGGAAGGTGGCCAGAGCGGATGGAAGAGAAGGTTGGAGAGGGCCCCAGAAGGGTGGTGCAGTAACAGCATCTGAACACTAGATGGCAGCAGCTACACACACATTATCTGCCAGGGGCCTGTCCTCTCTCCCGTTCAGGGAGACTGGGAACTGGGGACAGTGCCTCCTGAGAGCATTTACCTCTTGCTTTTCTCTTTTCTTGTGAGTGTTTCGGATGCCACACGTGAGAAGAGAGAACCTCCTGCTTTCAGATGCATAATAAACAGATGGAAGCCGTGCCCCGGCCGGTTTGGCTCAGCGGTTAGAGCATCGGCCCTCGGATGGAAGAGTCTGGAGTTTGATTCCTGGTCTAGGGCAGGTACCTGGGTTGCAGGTTTGACACCTGGTCCCCCGTCAAGGTTGTGTGGGAGGCAACCAATCGATGTGTCTCTCTCACATAGATGTTTCTCTCTCTCTCACCCTCCCTCCCACTCTATCTAAAAATCAATTAAAAAATATCCTCAGGTGAGGATTTAAAAATAAAAAACAACAGCCCTGGCCAGTTTGGCTCAGCGGTTAGAGCGTCAGCCCGTGGTTCAGAGAGTCCCGGGTTCAGTTCCCACTAAGGGCACGTACCTCGGTTGCAGTTTGTCCCCGGCCCTGGTTGGGGTCGTGTGGGTGGCAACCACTCGATGTGTCTCTCACATCGATGTTTCTCTCCCTCTCTCCCTCCCGCTCTATCTGAAGATGAATGCAAAAATGTCCTCGGGTGAGGATAAAAAAAACAACAAGAACAGACGGAAGTTGTAAAAAGCTGATCACTGACGTCAGAGCGTTTGGTGATGAATCAGAACGGAAACTCTGGGCCGTGTCCACACTGGGAGTCTCCACACTTTCTGTGAGGGGCCGGAGAGTAACTCTTTTCAGCGTCAGCCTGAAGACCCTGTGGCGATTCTGCAACTCCACCATCGCAGGGAGCAAGGAGCCGGCGACAACAGGGACGCTGCAGGCGGGGCTGGGTCCCAACAGTTTCGTGTACAGTGATGGTGTTGGGCCGACGTTGGCCCATGAACAGGACCACCCACCTGGCTCGGCTAGCTTGGTCCACGTGGACCCCAGGCACTGCTGGGTAACTCTTCCCTTTTCCCACGTCCACGAAAACCCGTGTCCTCCCCTCGCGGCCCCTTCCACAGCACCACGAGATCACCTGCGTGGCCTGGACGCCTGGGCTCAAATCCTCCCTTCTCCCTCCCGCACAAAAGCAGCTCACAGATGCCGTCTGCTGTTCTGCATTTAAAACCTCTCCCTGCCATCGGTCCCTCTGCGTCCCCGCCTCATCACATCCCTCTCGTCTGGTGGCGGCTAAGACACACAGCTGTGCGTGGTCAGTAAACGTCTGCCTGACTGCCGAGTTTCTTCGCGCGGGTCCGTCTACCTCCTCCTCCCAATGGGAGCCAGGTTAGTGTTTATTTCCTTTTTGAAATATGTTCTTATTGATTTTTTTAGAGAGGGAGGAAGGGAGAGAGAGAGAAACACTGATGTGAGAGAAGCATCAGTCGGCTGCCTCCTGCACGCCCCCCACTGGGGATCGAGCCCATAACCCGGGCATGTGCCCTGACTGGAAATCGAACCGGGACCTCTCAGTCCATGGGACAGCGCTCAATCCACTGGGCCACACCAGCCGGGCCAGGTTAGTGTTTAAATCCTCTCTCGGGCTTTGTCATCTCCCTGCGTCGGGGTCATCACAGGCGCCAACGCATCAGCCTTCCCTTCCACAGGCACCATGGGAACTCCTAGTGCCATGTCTGTCCACCGGCCCTGAGAATGCCTTAGGACCTACCTGCTCACCGCGTGACCTGCCCTGCCATCTCCGCCTGGCCAAGCTGGCCGTCCCCACCTTCCTGACGACCTGCGCCCACTCTGTGACGCGCCCCGAGGGGAGGGAAGAACGTGCCCTGGGTCCCCCGTTTCTTAGACGATCTGGTCTGCACCCCTTCCCTGGACTTGCGCTGTGCTGCTCTCACGGTACCTGCAGGCCCGGCTGCCCACGATCATTCTGGCTGCCTCGTGTCATCGACTTCCCCTTACGTGGCACTGAGGTCACAGACTGCGGTCTGAACGGTGGTGACTGGGTCTGTTCTGACCTTCTCTGTGGTCAGTGCTCTAATTGACTTAGAAAACACACACACACATGCCGAACGAGAAGGGAAGTTTCCCAGCGGCGGGCCGGGGCTCTCCCTGTGTCCTTTCTGCACATCCTGTTAAGTCTTTAAATCTGTTTTACTGGAGTTGGGGGGGATGGCGCTCAGCCCCCCGACGGAGGTTCTGCCTGTTTTCCCTGCAGTTCTGACGCTCCCTCCTCAGCTGTCTGAGGCCTGTGTTGCCAGGTGCTCGAGAACGTGGGGTCGCTGCACGGTCCCAGCCTGGCCCCTCTCCCCTCGCAGTGCTGACCTCCGTCCTTCCCACGGCTTCCTGCCTCCCAGTCGGCTGTGTCTGACACTCAGCTGGGAACACCTCTGTCTTGTGGCCAGCATTCTCCTGCTGTTCGTTTTCACTCCTTTCGTTTCAACTTTCCCAGGGGAGGGGCGCCACTGCCTGATCCCACAGGACGGGGTTTTAGAGAGCAAAACCTCTCTCTCTTAAAAGATGCGTTTAAGCATCTGATGACTTTGTTCCTGCACCCCTCCCCCAGCAATCAGTCTCTCTCTTTTCTTTCCTCCTCCCTCCCCCCCCCCCCCCCCCCGCCCCGTCCTCCCACTAAACCAGGTCTGTTGCTGGAGCTAAGGGCAGAGACGTCTGATAAGTCTTGATGGGGGGGGGGTGCTGCTCGGCATCTTACCGGTCAAGAGTAAGATCGCAGGCGTTCCGAAAGGAAGAGCCCAAGTCACGAACTAGATATGGTTTTGTAAGTGAGGAAAAGGCTGCAGGGTCAGGTCTGCCACAGGGACCCGTACAGGGAGCCCGCCCTCCCACCAGGATACTCCGCACACATTCGCTGTCTGGCAGAGGCTGCTGCCCCGCCCAGGCCCCGCCCGAGGGTCCGAGGGTGATGTGCTCCGGGACATTCTGCTGGGTCACAGGAAGGACGGGGCTGGGTTGGGAAGGCGTTTGCTCTACTTGGTTCAGAAATATTTATACGGATCAGCAGAGTGCGGGTGGCAGAACAGAGGGACATCGGAGCTGACACCTTGATGTCACGGGCAATGTGGGGCCGAGGGACAGAAAGCCTGGCCTGAGAGCGCCTTGCCCCGGGCACAGACATCACAGCGTGCGGTCCCCGCGCCGGGGAGGACCTGGCCTTTGGATGCTCAGGGTGTCAGCCCCTCGGGGCTCCTCGCCCCTGGACTCTGCCCGACTCTGAAGTCCCTCTCGTTCTAACCGAAGCTGAGATCAAAACGGCTGTGCCAAGGGCCAAGGGGCCCATCTCACCACCCACGCCTGGTGCTAGAGAAACAGCACGCAGGGCCCTGTGACTCGGCCTGGACGGGCGACATTTCCCACATTCCCAAGGCCCCTCCGGCTCCTGTCTCATCTGACTTTCTCCGTGGGCACAGGTTGGTGCATGACGCCGGCCATGGAGTGGAGGCAGTGCCCCGGGAGGCTGACAGGCGGGAGTGAGAAGCCGAGAACGGAAAATTTCAACCAGAACCCGCCGGCGCACACGCATGTTCGGGGCCTCCTGGAGCAGACACGTCCCTGAACACGCGGCATTAGCATTCAGTGATGGGCAGTGAGCACACTGACCACGCGGGGCTCACGTCAGCTGAGGGACCCCCGGAGCCAGGTGGTGAGGCAGAAGGAGGCCCCACGCAGGTGGACAGACCAGGAAAGCGTGGAAAGGGGTTCCCTGAGAAATGAGTTCTTGATGCATGGAAGGAGGTGGTGTCTTAGCAAAAAAAAGAAGAAGTAATTTTGAGATTGCACCAGTCAGGGGGCAGAGGAACAAGCCAGAAGCAGACATCAGAAACCGGTGGCCCCTGGGCCACCTCTCTGACCTGAATTATGTTTCTAAAATAACTGTGAATTCCGTGCCATTGGATCGGGCACAGACCGTCCGTCCATTCAAGGTTCACCTCTGTCCTCACCACACCCAATGGTCTCCGCCCAGCCGTCTCCACTCATCACTGTCCCCCCTCGTCGCCCCAAGGCATCGGGGTGCCCCACCCGGGGACGGAAGGCTCGGCCCTGCTCGCCCTCAGCCTGGAGGCGGCAGCAGTCACGGTTTTGGGGCACAGGGGGGCCAGGTGGAGCTCATCTCCAGGATGACCCACGGATGAGCCCCCTTTAGGACCCCAAGGTTGTTCCTGGCCTTAACGAGGCCCCGTTCAATTCAAGGGAGGGAGAAGAGAGGACGGACACACGGGGCCTGGTGACCGGGCAGCTGCGGGAACATGAGGATGACAGGGAGTCTGGCCGGTCGGCTGAGTGCAAGGTGGCGAGGGGACGCCGGGGGAGGGGCGGGATCGGCACGAGAGCAGCTGGAGACACTGAGCTCAACCTCGGAAACTCCGAGCGTGAGATCCTGAGGGACAGCTCAGCGGAGACGTCCAGAAGGACAAGCTCAGAAGAAACATCAAGGCTGGAGAGCAACTTGGGCTCCGCCAGCAAATACACGGACTACAAAGTCGCGGGAGGAAGACGGCTCCTCGAGGAGGGGCGATAGTGGGGAGAGCGGATGCCCTGGAGGCGGGTCTCTGGGCAGCATCAACGCTACGTGTCTCGTCTTCAGTGTTTTCTGTGTGTCTGCGGGGGTGACACTGGGCGGTGAGATCACGTAGGTTTCGAGTGTACGATTCTGTGACGCATCATCTGTATACGGCATGGGGTGTTTACCACCCAAATCAAGTCTCCCCACCGTGGATCAGAGCCCGGCCCTCCTGTCTCTACACATTGAAAGAACAGAAAGCGGTTGGCCGTGAGCTAGCACGTCTGGAAAAGTTGGCGTGAACCTGCTTCTCGGGGAAGCACTTCTCTCAGGTGTGAGCGTCACCTGCCCTCCCGCCCACCACCGCCAGGCTTGGCCCTGCGCACTGGGTGCGCACTGGGTGCTCCTGTGGGTAACGCGTGTTTCCGGGGCACCACTGGGCGCCAGGCCCTGCGCGGGGGTGGCCGGCGTGGCTTACCTGGCACTCTCAAAGGTGGGCACCGGGCCCTGCGCAGGGGTGGCCGGCGTGGCTTACCTGGCACTCTCAAAGGTGGCGGACGCCGTCTTCTCCACAGCTCCAAATCCCACTCCGACAGCGAGACCCTCTGAAACAGACAGGAGAAGGCATGCGGGGTTAGGGGCCACCTCCCAGGACCGCTCAGGCCGTCGCTGTGCTCGGGGAGGCTGAGCAGCCGCCAACAAGGAGACCCACGTGGGAGGAGCCTACGCGGCGGCACCCAGCTCGGGGCTCGTGTTTGCACGGCCTGCACGCCAAGAACACGTCTCACGTGGTTAAGTCGTCGAAGGGAAAAAAATAAATCAAAGACTATTTTGTGACACATAAAAATTGTATCATTTTAGTGTGCATACATAAAGTTTTATTGGCACACGGCAGCTGACGGATTGTCTGTGGCTGGTCCCGCGCGGAAATGAGTAGATGTGGCAGAGACCACACGGACCGGAAACCTGAAATATTTACCACCTGGCCCTGCACAGAAAGAGTTCGATGGCCGATGACCCCTGTCCTAAATGTGCAGGGTTTTACTTCTTTTTTATATATATCATCCTCACCTGAGGACATTTTTGCATTTATCTTCAAATAGAGCAGGAGGGAGAGAGGGAGGAAGAGAGAGAAACATCGATGTGAGAGAGACACATCGACTGGCTGCCACCCACACGACCCCAACCGGGGCCGGGGACAAACTGCAACCGAGGTACGTGCCCTTAGCGGGAATCGAACCCGGGTCTCTCTGGTCTGCGGGCCGACGCTCTAACCGCTGAGCCAAACCGGCCAGGGCTGTGCAGGGTTTTATTAGCTCACGAGTGAGACATCCGAGGTCGATAGGGTGGCCCAATGACGTCATCACGGACGTTTGACCAGCCAGCCTCAGATGGTCGAGACGGTCACAGTCTGCTCTGAGGTGGCCTGGCTGTAGTCCAGCTAGAAGCTTGGGGATGGACAGGATGGTTCTCCGAGTCCTGTCCAGTGGGACTTGTGTGCTTCCCCCGTTCACCAACACGCTGACTATGATCGAATGAGGGAGGGAGATGAGCCTACAAGTAACTGATGGAGAGGTAAAGGCTATGGGGAGACAAAGGAACTGCCCAGTGGCCTGGGACCAGTGGGGCAGGACAGAATGTGAAGACACTTCCCGACATCCATGGGGGAGTTCAGCCTCCATCCAAACAGGAAACAGAATGCCAGCACTGGTCAGGTTCAAGACCAAGGGCTCCGGGGGCCAGGAGGAACTTTGTTATGACGAAGGGGAAACCCACTGTGTGAGAAGGGCTTGTCTCCTTTCGGGATTCACTGTCTCTCTGAACTAAGTCCCTGTCTTTGTCCTTGTGCCCTGTTTCGAGTGGGCCAAGGACACAGGACTGTACTGATGACTCCAGGAGGCACCGGGGACAACGGCCCCTTGGGCTTGACCTGTGTTAAGGTGTACGAGTTCACCTGTGACCCAACCTGGTTCACCCACGGACCTGCTATGGCCTAAAGTGTTCCCTGAGCCTCAATCTCCCTGCGGGGACTTTATGGGGTAACTGTGACCACCAGAGGCTGCGGGTTGAGAATCCGAGATTCCGGTGCCCCACCAAGAATCTTCCCGTGTTTCTCATAATGAGTAGCCAAGGAATTCGGAGCCCTAGGACTTCGGAGGTGGAGGAAACCCCAGAGACAGTGAGGGATGACTGGGCCAGACTCGGAAGCCAGGGGCTTAGGGCGCTTCCCAAACCAGACGAGAGCACCGAGGCCCGGGTCCGGCCTCCCAGCCAGCAGGCCTCCCGTGGCAGCCTGCAGAGACGCCCTGGACGCTCCTTCCAGAAGCTGCCGGTGGAAGTGAGCGGCCGGAGCAACGGTCAGAGCAATCGGACTTTCCAAAAGCAAGGCTTTACAATGTCATTTATTGTTACTTATTTACAAGGCTCCCGGTGGCGACGCTTAATAAAGGCTGAGTCTTCCTTCATCGAGTCTTTCCTCTCAGATGACCAGGTTCCAAAGCTGGCCTTGTATTCAAGGTCGTAGCCTCTCTGCGGTCTTTCCCTTGAGAAATGGTGGTGGTGGTAGGGGGGTGGGGGGGTGCTCTTTATGCCAGGCCCTGGGTCGGAGCCTTATCCATGAACCCAAGGTGAGACTCGTCACCTCCATTCTATGGACCAGAGAGGAAAGGTGACAGAGACTCTGAGAGCACAGGTGGGCTATGATTCCCAGGTCTAGGCTCTGCGCTCTCCATGGCTGGTTCTTCTTTCCCTTCTCTTCCAGAAACGTCTCCAAGGGTAGAAATCATGGCCCCGGGGAGGAGTTTGGATACCTATGCAACATCTCCAGGTTTGTCCAATGCACCTGACAAGCTTCAGAGAGGGGTGGGCAAGAACACGCCCCAGGGGAGGTGCCGGACAGCGGTAGGAGCTGAATTTCAAGATGGGCTGTGACCGGTACGTCGAAGGGTTTCGGGCAATCTTTCCAGCAGGGAGGAGGCAGCCTCGGAATCTCCCGAGCTGCCCAGGTCGACGGTTATGAGAATACAGCGAGAGGACATCGGGGATGCCTCCAGTGGCCACCTGCTGCCTTCGGGGAGTCCAGTGTTTACAAACCTACTGTTTGCCAGCTTTTTTTTTTTTCTTTATTGATTTTAGAGAGAGAGGAAGAGAGAGGGAGAGAGAGATAGAAACATCGATGAGAGAGAACATCAATTGGCCGCCTCCTGCATGCCCCCCACTGGGGATCGGGCCCACAACCTGGGCATGTGCCCTGACCGGGAATCGAACCGGCGACCTCTGGGTGCATGGGTCGACGCTCAACCACTGAGCCACACTGGCCGGGCTCGCTAGCTTCTTTTAAAGCAACACAGTGGAGACCACAGCCCACTCCCGGGACAAAGGTGGGCCACTGGGAGAGGTGTCAAAGCTGGGGAGGCACTAAAGGGGTGTTTCCTGACGAGAGGGACAAACCCCTCCCTGCGAAAAAATTTGGGTTATTTTTCTCAACCGTACACACCAGCTGTTGGCTCTTTCGATAAAGATTTTGCTCTAATTACTGTTTTCTGTGTAAGCTATAGTGCAGCCTGGAGCAGGAGGACCCACGGTAATTAGCGAGCTAACCCCTCTGCTCATTTAGCACGAAGCCCAGCGCAGTGATTCGCTGAAATGCTCACAGCGGCTCTGGGAGGGTGGGGAGGAACGGAGGGGCCCAAAGTGCGGAGGGCAGAGCCCACCTCCAGCCTCAGTCTCCCCCTCCCCCCACCCCATCCGATGACCTTGGCTGTGGCTCTCTCCCAGGTGCAGGCAGTGGGCTTCTGCATCTCTGTTTCCTGAAGAGGTGGGGACAAAGCCAGGCACTGTCTCTCCGCCCCGCCCTATGCCCTGGCCCTGTGGACCCTGACTGGCTGGCAGAGGAGTAGGCAGGCCCTTCCTCCCTGCTCTCCTGGGGCTCTAGGGGAAGGAACCACCACCCTCTGCCCCAAAGCACATGCTGCGAACCTTTCCCTGTGGTTCAGAAAGGGGTAGAGGAAGGAGCGGTCATGGCAGAAGAGACGGGAACTGTTATTGTGTCTGAAGGCGGAAAAGTACCCGAGAGCCAAACGGATGAGGAACCAGGACAAGTGCCACATGTGGGACAGACCGGAAATCAGAGAATTAAGGCAGGTACTGAACGTCAACAGATGGCAGCAGGAACCCTCCGGGTGGGGACGGAGCCGAGGAAACACGCCGGCTAGAGCTCACCCCCCGGGTGTTCGTGCAAAAGTGCACACCAGGACGGTGACTAGGACAAAACCCTCACTGGCTGGAGCCTCGTTAGCACGCCATGCCCCTGTTCACAGCTACTGCCGTCAGGTCAGAGCAGAGAGGGGGACACACGCCAGGAGCCTGGGGTCGGAAGTCCGGCGGGGTGCAGGGGGAGCCGCCTTCTTGAAAAAGCAGCTGCACCCACTTGCCCAACACGCATGACTAACTGCTGCTCAGACGGGGTCAAGGGCAGCGCTGGGAAGTACGAAACGTCGAGGTGTTGCGGAGGAGGGGCCTTTAGTTTACGTTCTTATCCACGTCGAACAAGTCACGTCTTGGAGTTTCTTAGGACGCGCTGGTAACTGAAGATGCTCTAACACGGATCTGCCTCTGGTTTCGTAACCATTTCCTAACTCATGGGTGCAAGGAGGACACGGCGCTTTTCGACACATTCCACTGGGTCCAGCTGGGCTCCACCTACACAGCGCGGGACCCGGGAAACAGCTACCGCCAGTCTCCCTGCCTCCCGGCACGGGGCCACCTCCAGGGACGGCGGGAGGCGGCGCCTCAGGGGTGTGAGTGGGGACAGACTGACACGGCCCTCCTTTCAGCGGCAAGTGAAGGCGTCCTGTTAGACACCCACAGCCGGGAGTCGATTTCAGTTTGCTTTCCACGGTTTATTTTTGACAACCGGAGATCAGGTGCCTGTGTTCCCACGGAGGAAAGGGAAGGAGGCCTTCGCTGCTACAGAAAACGCTGAGCTGCTCCGGCCCACGAGCCCTGCTTCCTGCCCACACTCACGCCTCTGGCCCACGCCCCTGCCGTGGCCACACCTGGGCTTGCCCTCTACCTAAACCGAGCTCCCCTCCCCCACCTCCAAAGGCCCCAGAGTGCAGGGGGCGTCTGGTGGCTCGGATCTGCCAAATCACAGCCTGTGAGTGGACATGGTGATGTTCTGGGGCCTTGCAGGTAACAGGTCCCACGGGGGTCCAGGAAGCACTGGGGACCCGGAAGCCCTGCGCTTTCTCCCCAAACAGGCAGCGAAGGCACTTGGCTCTCTTGCTGGGCCTCCCCACCCCCCACCCCCCACAGAGACCCTGGGCTGCAGGTGGAGGCTGTGCGGGGGAGACCCCCACTCCCCCTACCTCACCTAACACTGAAGGGTCCCACCCACTGCTCACAGGGCTCCCTCTGCCGGGTCCTATTTCGGGAAGGACTTCTCTGAGATGGAAGGGAGTCCCAGTAAAGACAGGGGAATGCATGGCCCAAAGCCACCCCCATGGCTCCATCCCCATTTCCAAGGTTCACAAACCTCTGGAAGGAAGGCACAGGGGGCATTCAGCCGGAGATCCCTCCTGGCTGGAAAGGCCTGAGGCTGAGAACGTTCACAGCACACGCAGCCGGCAGCGGGCTCCTCTCCTGGTCCCAGAAGAACGACTGGGCACTCCTGGGACGAGGCCAAGGGGAGCAGGCCCTGCCCGGGCCCGTGCTGGGGGGAGCCCACAGACTGACAGTGGCAACTCTCCTGCCCCAGGATCTTGCAGCCGGGGGAGGAAGGGCCTGGCTGGCTCCAGGCACCCGCCCACACGCCCCTCTGCACCTGGCGGCACTCTGCCTGGCTGCGGGCTGGGTCCCTCTCCTCATTCACAGTTGTGTGATTCCTGCAGACCTGAGGGCCTAAGGACACTGGAGAACTCTGAGCAACATTAGACTGACAACGCTTTCAGGATGATGACTAACCTAAGGCACAGGTTCACGTACCACTCCCCATACTCCACTCCCACGAGAGTGTTTCTAAAAAAGCAAGCGAGAGAAAGATTCTGACGGCTCCGATCATTATTCTGTTTTGCTACATCGATGGCAGGTGTATAATTCAACGCTTATATCTAAGGGGGGGCACTTATTTTTCTAGTAGGGAGTAGTAGCATTTCACAGCAAAGTCAGTTAACAGGAGAAGAGAAAAAGGGCCTGCCTTCCACACGATGGCAGCGATGGCCAGGTGGCTGGCTCCTCAGGGTGGGGCCCTGTGGTCATGGCCTGTCCTCCCGGCCACGGTTGACCGAGCACCTGGTGAGTTCTTGCTCTGCAAGGTGTGACCGAGAGACTTAACCACTGAGCCAAACTCTGTCCTGGCCACTGTTTAGGTTCACGACCTAATTTAATCCTGTCCAAACCTTGCACAATCGATGTTGTCATTTGCATTTTCCACACTGATAAAAACAGGTCCTCCGGGGTTAAAAACAGTCAAGCCACAAACCCAAGTCACGCAGCCCGTAAGACGACGTCCAGGCCACGCGATCCTTCCTTCTCACGGCGCATCACACTGACTTCTTTGTTTAGTGACCGGTTGGCCTCCTTTCCTGCTTAGGACCCGAAGACGGGGAGCAGAGGGGATGCCGGCAAGGATCTGCACTTGGGCATCATCCCTCTGTGAACATCTGTCGAATGACCATCAGGTGCGGGGTGCTGAGAGAGAGAGAGGTGTGAGACACAGTTCTCACCCGCACGCAGCTCACAGGCCAGAATGTTCTTTCAGAGACACAAAACTAGAAACAGTTCTCTGCTGCAATGCTTAGAAGAAGAGATCTTGAGAACTATGCTGAACTATGAGAAAAGCTGGGATCTAGGGAAAGAAGGGAGGAGGTCGCTGCCTGTGGGCAGGGGGAGGGGGGCAGGTGAGAGCAGGGGCCAGCCGCAGGGGGCGAGCGACAGGTGCCAGGTCCAGGGGAACTGCAGGGGGAGGTGAAGGCATGGGAGGAGGACCTGTAAGAGATGGCGCGATGGCATTAGCTCAAAGAGGAGATGGAAGGGGAACTGACTTGGCAAAAAAAGATGAATATGGTTTTTGATGTGCTGAGTTCAAGGTAAAAGGACATGTAATGGAAATGCCCCCCAGAGGCACGTCAGCCTGGGAAGGAGAGGTATGAGCCCAGGCAGCCTGGCTGACATCCTGGCTGTGGGTGCCGTCGGGCTCTTTGGGGGGTGATTTGCCGTGGTCCTTTCCACAGCCCTCCGAGCCGGGGCTGCTGTCGGAGACTCGGGACGGGTCCCTGCGCCCTCCCACCCTCCTGCGTGCCGGGGTCCCTCTGTTCGAATCCTCGCAAACACCTGTCGCTGTATCTCCATGGATCTGAAGACCCTTTTCCGGTTCACTTTTTCCAAGATTTCAGGCTCATGAAGGCTTCATTTTACATTCTGGTTTTGAAACTCAAAATAAAATGGTCTTTTAAATGATGCTCCTTACTTCTTCATCATCGTGATCTGCCCACATTTGGAAAATAACATTTCCAAAATGCTCAAAAGAGTCTAAAGCAGTAGACGCCCCGATCTCCACGCCCGTCCCTAGGTCCAGTCCCGGGAGGGAGAAGACCCCGGAACGATGCTGAGCCTCAGTTCTCGGAAGGGCAGCGGTCTCACTCCACGGCGGAGCGATCTGTTGCTTTCTCACTTCATCACAGGCCTGCGAGACCGTCTGCTGACAGTGCTGGTTTCTCATTTCACAACCCGACTCTGCTCAGCCTTCCTTCTAAACGGCGAGAACACAGCTCACAGCTTCCCACCCCCGCCTCTGCCACCTCCCTCCATCCCCGAGAGAGCACCGGGCCCCGCTCTGCGGACGTCTCCCCTCTGCCGGATGTCAGACCCATTTCAGAAACGCAATCCCAACAAGAAGTGCGTTTACGGTATCGGGGGCGATCACATGTTAGCCTCTATGTAGTCAGGTTGGATGAAAACGAGGAAACATAGTCCTAAGGCTTTAAACTCTTTTCTTCTTTTTATCCTCACCTGAGGACATTTTTCCATCTTTTGTTCAGACAGAGTGGGAGGGAGAGAGAGGAAGAGAGAGAGAGAGAAACATCGATGGGAAAGGGAGACATCGAGTGGCTGCCTCCCACACGACCCAACCGGGGCCGGGGACAAACCGCAACCGAGGTACGTGCCCTTAGCGGGAACCAAACCGGGTCTCTCTGGACCACAGGCCGACGCTCTAACCGCTGAGCCAAACTGGCCAGGGCAGGCTTTAAACTCTTAACACTGTTGGAAGAAGCGAGGCCCAGAGGATTCTTTCTTGATCCTTTAGGACTTTCTTCCCGTCTTCTAGGTCTGAATGAGAGTCTCTGATTCTTTTTTATGGTGTCACCTTTCATTGCGGTCAATGCTGATAACATCAAATTTACCACCTTACCCATGTGTCCGTGGTGGCAAGTACATTCCCACTGTTGTAAAACCATCATCTCCATCCATCCCCAGAACTCTTTCCATCTTGTAACACGGAGACTCGGTCCTCATGAAACACGAACTCCCCACTGACTTCTCTAGGGACTTCAAAGAAGAGGAGTCACAGAGTATTTGCGACGTCACCCTTCTCGAGCCACATGTCCGCTTTCCTGTTCCTTCTGCATTTTGTGAGAGGGCCTCCTTCAGCTCATGAGATGAGTGGGTGATAAACTCCTGAACCCTTGAATATGTAAACGTGATTTCACTGTTGACTTAACCGTTTGGCCTGATAGAAAACTCTAGGTCCACCCGGCAGGTGTGGCTCAGTGGCTGAGCATCGTCCCATGCAGTAAAGGTCGCTGGTTCGATTCCCAGTCAGGGCACATGCCCAGGTTTCGGGCTCGATGTCCAGTTGAGGGCGTGCAGGAGGCGGCCAGTCGATGTTCTCTCTCATCGATGTTTCCATCTCTCTCTCCCTCTCCCGTCCTCTCTCTCTCAAATCAATAAAGAAAACATATTTTTTTTAAAAAGTAAACTCTAGGTCCCAAAGGACCTCTCCTCGATGCCTTGCTGAGGACACTGGTCCACTCTCTTCCGGCGTCCAGCGCTGCGGCTGAGAGTCTGATGCTCATTTGGTCCTCGGTTCCTGGTAGATAAGCTGATTTTTCTCCGAGCGGGCTCCTCAGTGTTCCATCTGTCTCGGAGCTGTGAAGTACCAGGAAGCCCCGTCTGTGTGGGGAGGGTCTCCGCTCACGCTCCTCGGCGCTGGGCGCCTCCTTCCGATCTGCAAGGCCGGTCTCTCCACTGGCAAACACGCCGCTGAGCGTCTGCTCACGCTCTCCATCTCTGACACGTCTGCATCGGAGGGCTGCTTCCACACAACCTCCCCTGACCAGCGTGGCCTCTCACCTAGGACACTCGTCAGTCTATCAACTTTTTTTTTTTTTTCTTATCCTCACCCAAGGACATTTTTGCACTTATCTTGAGATAGAGCAGGAGGGAGAGAGGGAGGAAGAAACAGAGAGAAACATCGATGTGAGAGAGACACATCGAGTGGTCGCCACCCACACGACCCCAACCGGGGCCGGGGACAAACTGCAACCGAGGTACGTGCCCTTAGCAGGGACCGAACCCGGGCCTCTCCGGTCCGCGGGCCGACGCTCTAACTGCTGAGCCAAACTGGCCAGGGCTAACTTTTTTTTTTTAATTGACAATTCTCTTATCAACTTTGAGGGACTCTTACCTCCAGATTCTCCTTTTCCTTCAGTGTGGTGTTTATAATTGTGCTAATATCCACTTCAATCCGCGGACACACTCCTGAGAATGCTACGCTCCTCTCTCTGGTCTCCCGGGCTGTGTCTCCCCAGGGTGGGTGGTCCTATTACTCCGGTCTTTCTTTCCTACTCTGTGAGTTGTCCTGACACGTCTGGGGATCCTTAGCTTTGGGGGTGCATTCACGGACCCGGGACGAGGTTGACTAGGGAGCCAGACAGAGCTTCGTCTGAGGTTACACAGGTCTGCTTCCCCAGCGGGCTCCCGGCAAGCCTCACATTTCATTTCACGAGGTTAATTCTTCCACTTGGCCTCGGGCAGGGAGGGTGAGAAAGGACCAACGAAGAGAAGAGTGCAGGGATAATAAAGTGAAGTGCCATCCATTTGGAGATGCAACAGCACTACGTGCTGGAAATGATTTAATACCTGTTCTTCACACAGCTGCTTGCTGGGCAGAGACACAGGGTGCTGGGCAGGCGCGAGGGTGATGCATGCCTAGGGCGTAAGGTGGGGGGTACGGCGCCTCTCTCAGGGACAGACCAGCTCTCACACGTGCAGGGGCTCAGACACACCCAGGGGTGCAGCGAGGAGACGAGGGCCGGGGAGCGTGTGCGGGGGCAAGCATGCACACACCAGACACACGAATTCATACACGTGTGTGCATGGAAACAGACTGGAAAGATGGCCCAAGTACAGGGAGAAAAGTCTGAATCCGTTGTTTAAGGCTAACACACTGGTCCACCCGTCCACAAAGCCCGCCTTATTCTATCCACACGACACCGTAACGGGTAGGCAGGCCCGTCTGTCATGAAGAAACTCAGTGTTGGCTTCTCTGATAGGAAGGTCAAGCTCAGGTCCACACACAAGGCGGGACTCCGAGGGAGGAGGGAAAAACGGTGAGGCCGGGCCGGCTTCAAATCGCTGCTGGGGTCACAGATGAGAGAAATGAGAAAAGGGCTGTGAACTTGTCTGCAAATAAGTTAAAGGAAACCCCTGCCAGTCACGTGTTAATAAAGAGACGGGTGGAGTCAGGCTGCCAAGGCGTGAAGGACAAGGAGGTCGGCGGTGAGAGAGGAGATGGGGCGGAGAAGCCAGAAGGCAGTTAGGACTAACCCCGTGAGGGGGAGGCTATGGTGTCTTTATTTTTTTTTTTTATTATTATTATTTTTTTTTATCCTTACCCGAGGACAGTTTTTGCATTTATGTTCAGACAGAGTGGGAGGGAGAGAGGAGGAAAAGAGAGAGAGAAACATCGATGCAAGAGAGACACATCGACTGGCGCCACCCACACAACCCCCTGGGGCCGGGGACAAACCGCAACCGAGGTACATGCCCTTAGTGGGAACCTAACCCGGGACTCTCTGGTCCGTGGGCCGACCCTCCAACCGCTGAGCCAAACCGGCCAGGGCTGTGGTGTCTTTAAAACGAGCAAACAAAAGCAGGAAAAGCCGGAGAGCAGAGGCAACGGGAGGACGGCCCCGGGTCTCACGGGAGCCTGTTGCGGGTCGATGGCACAGGCTGAATGACGTGCCCTCCCGGCAAAGAGCAGTTGAGAGGGTCTCCTCAATCAATCACTGCAGAACACTTGGCGAATTTGAAGGCCAGCGTAAATGCCGAATCGTCATGAAACATGCACTCATGCAGCAAGGTGCTTAAAGCCCAGAGGCCTTCCCTTCGTTAAAGCTGGATTGGGTCCCAGAGGCGCCCAGGACAGAACAGCAGGCGCTGGGAGGACCCTCCCCGGCCGGCTTCATCACCAGCCCCGGAGAATCTGCGCTTGCGCCTGGCGCGTGCAGTCCTGTTTCTTCCGAGATGCAGAACAGACGGGGCGAGCGGGGAGCAGGGAGCCAGGGCTTAGCCGATGGAGGAGGGGAACACGGCAGACTTTGGTGATGCTGATCCCAACGGGGGTTGTCGGGACACTGAAAACGGCCAGCAAATAGAATTCTCCTCCCCTGGGGATGAATGGCGACGGCTGGGATTCCTGGACCAAACCCACACATATCTCAGACAAGGGGGAAGAACAGAGTTGGGGCTTGACACATGGATTCCGAGCCTTGTATGACCTGGAGCAAGTCACCTGCCCTCTCTGGGATCCGGCTCTTTTGTCTTTAAAATGTAGACCTTTGATTGTATCTCCACCTCAGGGTGCTGGGAAGAATCATACTTAAAAGATGTAAACTACAGTGGCTTAAAAATAACAGCAGTGCTCAACACACCGTCACTGTCCCCTTTCATTGCTTCTGAGGCTCGGCATTGACCCAGCTCCTGCTCTGAGATGCTGGGGCAGAAATCGGGAGGCCTGGGGTGGAGTCTGTTGACGCGGTGTTTTATTTTGCTTGATTTGGTTGACGTTAGCTGGGGCGCACACGGTTCGGGCTGTATTGTGGAATAGATGAGGTCAGGACAGAGTGCTGGTGATAAATGGCTGTTGAACTGGACAGCTGTGTGGTGAAGGGGCAGCCGGGCCCACTCAAGGGGATTCCGGCAGAACGAACAGTCAGCTCGGGGGATGAGCGGCTGGCTTTGCCGGGGGATCACGCCCTGGGGTGTTCCCCGTGAGGGGGCTGTTCACGTCTCGCGGATCCTGTGTTTTGTGGGACACCGCCGGAGAGAATGCAAAATAATTAAGAGCTTTCTGAGCCGTTCTCCAACCTGTCTCCCCCATCACGCACTGCATTTGAATAACAGGAAATTCACTCATCCGTGTGTCTCGCTCATTTATTCAGCCCGCAAGGACTCACCGAACGTTCACTCGATACCAGGCGCTTGCTTGGAATTCGGGGCATGTTGAAATGTGAGTGTTCTGATCAAGGGGGTTCGGGTGCACGCTCTGCAGACCCCCCACGAAGGGCCGTGTGGGGGGAATCAGGTCGGTGTGACTGGGGGCCCCCCACTGGCGTACAGGAAACTGTGCCCGGAGCTCTGGGGAGCTGGGCCGGCACAGCTGGGGTGCTTGCCTTTCAAATGAAATCACCAGCAAGACTCTTCCGCAGACACAGACTTATGAAAGCAGGTCAAGGCCGGCGGCTATTTTTTAAGAGCATAATGACATATTTTGTCAGTTTTATCTTCATCTTGGCGTCTAAGGTTTCCCCAGAGAGAGATTATTCTCCCCTCCGTCCCGCAAAGAAAAGTCTGACTCAGAAGTTGACCTGGTGCTGGTGGAGAGATAATGGGAAGATTTTCATCAACCTCCAGAGCCCAGACAGCACTCCAGACACCAGAAAGCCCAGCTCCCCCACAGATGGCGGCTAGAAGGTGGGCGGGAGTCACCAAGCTGCCAGGTGCTCCTCTTGGCGGGACAGCCCCCAGGGCCTCCTGGGGGGATGTGGGCTGCAGATTTAGGAATGAGGAGGGTGCCCAGTGGCCTGAGGTCACTTATCAGCTAAGAGTCCTTCCACGAATCGCTTATTGTGCAGAACCCCGAGGGCCTTGGAGCAGGACCAGGGCAGTCAGAATGCCTGACCCACAAGGTGGACGTAAGGGTCGAGGGAAGTGGTGGGTATGAAAGGTTTCCCCAACTATACATCACTACCCCTTGTTCAGCTGCAGTACAGGTGGTCCCGGAGGAAGGTAGACCCGTGGGGGTCTAATCACAGCCCTTCACACAGCTAGCTGTCCATCAGATTTCAGCACCAGGACTGCTGGACAGTGCCTGACAATCAATCCAGGACAATCCCTTGTCCTGTCTCTAACTCCCCCCAAACCCCTACCCCCATCCACCCGCATCTACGCCCAGGGAGCGCTCAGTCCCCCGCTTCCTTCTGCAGAAGCCTCAGCAAGCACACCCAGAGCTCTGTCCACCAGCTACATGGTGACTAACGGCCCCAGCTGCTGTTCCGCAGGACCACCACCACGTCCCTCTGTCCCCAGCTGCCCCCAGCCAGGGACCGAGCACGGGTCCGGGTTGGACAGGTCGGTGCAGGACGTGTAACTCTTCTTAGAGAGCGCGTCTGGCTCGAGGACCTCCCTCCACGTTGCCCTGGGTGAACCTTCTTGGAGCTGCGCTGTCGTTCCTCCCCAGTGCTCCTTCCTTCCCCTCGCTGTTCCCAGGTACCAGGGCTGCATCACAGGCGGAGGCTCCCCCTGCCACCGAACAGGCATGTCCCCCAACAAATCCCTTGCACGTCGAATCCCTTCCTGGCACCTGCCTCTTGGAGGACCTGAGCTGGTACACCATCGCACGGGCCCAAAGAGCAAAACGCCCCGCAGAGCGGCGTATGCAGTGGGAGCAGCACCGAGCACCTGGGAGAGCCCCAGGACACGCCTTCAGCTGTTTCAGACCTTCCCGTCCGCCGTGTTCGTTCAGCGAATGCGCACGGATCCCACGCTCCGAGCAGCCCGCGCTCCCATGCACACTCTGCACACGGGTCAACGGTGAGGGGCTGTCACAAACGTCCGATTCGGTTACGATTCGTGACGATCGAAGGCATAGTCAGCATCACGCAGTGCTCACGACATGTCAGGTACTGTTCCAGACTTTCAGTGTGCTGCTCACTTAAAGAGAATCCTGAAGTCAGCCCCACACTCTGGGGAACGGGGAGGAGTTGGACGCGTGATGTGCCCCGAGAGTCACTCGACATGCCAGGACTGATGGCGCTGACCCGGAGGAGGACATGGGGAATCAAAGCACACCTGGCCCTGCAGGCTCACCTGTCCCGGAGAGTCAGCCCCGCCCTGGGGGACAGAGCCTCCAGGGTGAGGGTCTCCATGGCCTCATGGGTCATCCCCCCCACCAACACCATGAGCGACGAGACAGGACACTGGGTAATGAAGCACAGGGCTCAGACTCCCGTGGACCCAGGCCGGGCTGTCATGTGTCCATCAGCCACGGCCAAGGCCAACTCAGTACGGAAACGAGGAAAATCCATGAGCGATTTAGAGAGTGATTTTTATCTCCTGGATGTCAAACCATCAGAGAAAACGGAGCGTCTCACACTGTGTTAATTAAAAAAACGCTGGAAACTAGTCATCAGAGAAAGAAATGGAGACGGTGTCAACGGCCTGGAGTGGGGGGGAAAAAGGAAAAAGCAAGTTCTCACCCTCATTCCCACTCTCTCCGAAAAGGTGGGCTTGCCACCCCACCTAAGGCTCCTTTTCCCGCAGGGAGTGGAGGGAGCTTTCTTCCATCATAACCTCCCACCTGCTCCCCTCCCCACCCCTTCTTATTGAAATAAGAGGGTCCAGACACTTCTTTCTTCTTCCAGGTCATTCACCCACCTGGCCTGGTGACACTCCTGAGATGAAGAGCTACTTCCCAGACTCTCCCTCCTCCCGAGCCCAGGGCCATGGAAGGGGCTGGCTCCACAGTCCTTCACTGCAAGCCTGGTCCCCGGAGGCTGAGCGGGACTGAAGGCAGCAGTCACTTTGGAAGGGGGTGCATGACTCCCCACCCGAACCCGCTGCCATCCCTCCGCCCAGTAAGGACAGTCCTTGGGGTTCCCGTCCTTCAGGCCACACTTGTTCCCTCCTCATTACACCTGTCCCCTTGGCAGCACATCCAAGTGGAAGGCCTCCCGCGACTTTCCAGCCCGCCAGGACCCCAGGTCCAGCACACTGACATACATCTTCGCCCTTCCTTGTCCTCTGTGTTTTACAGCCATCACTGTTCTCCCCCTCCCAGGTCTCTGAGCTACTTGGGATTGGGGACCTCAGCCCTCGTGGCCCTGGAAGGCACAGTGAGTGGCCGAATCCACGTGTGGCATGACGGACTCCGCTCGAGAGAACGCTGTCTGGGGTTCTGGTGGAGCGACGGACACCAGTCCCCACCTGGCGGGACTCAGCCGAGGGGAGAGACAGAAAGAGAAGGCAAGGGTGGACGGGTCGGAAACTTCCTGGGATCAGGTTTGTGTTTTTCGACCCACTGTTCACGGCACAGGGTGCGGCTCACGGTGGGTGGGCAGATGAAGAAACCAATGAGTGAAACGAACAGAAGGAATAATCACAAGGACAGAGACGGGGAAGACGCGAGGAAAAGGCACGTACTCTTGGGCCGCGAAGACTGGGGTAGAGAAGCTGTACCTTGGACAAGTGAACTGCCCTGAAACTCACTAAGGGGGGGCGTGCTTTTCAGCCCTAGACTGGATGGCGGCTTGTCATTGCGGAGGGATCTCCTCCTCCGTCACACACACGGGACATCATGGCGTGGTGTCCACGGCTGTGTGGCCGAAAGCACAGCTTGGGACCTGGCTCTAGGCTGACCATAGCTCCGAGCACCTCCAAGCACCTGCAGTAGGACCTGGGCACCTTTACCATCACTGGCCTGCAGACCTAGACAAAACGTCAGGCTTGGCCGTGAACAAGGCAGACACTTCCTCAAGGAGGGGCGGGGCTGGAGGTCCCAGCGCCGACCTTCCCCAGAACAGTCTGGCCGTCAGAGAGAGCCTGCGCTGGGAGGTGCCTCGATTTCCTTCCCAAGCGGGATGTGTACTTCGAACATTTAGCCAAAGAGCAAGGGATGATATTCACAAAGCCAGACGTGCTGGCAGGGACATCCTGGGAGCCATCGCTGCTTGGGCTTCCCACTACCCTCTCTGGGCCTCAGGGTTTCTTGGGTTGCAAGAGGTCACAGAATCGCCGCGGGTTCCTGTTGCCCTGTAGGTAGGTGGCCGTCCGCACACTGCATGGTGGCCCGGCCCACGGACATGCAAACGCACAAGGGTGCTTGCGTCAGAGACAGCTGGAGCCGGAAGAGGGGACCAGACAGGCTCGTGGCCTTTGCAGGGACTCGGGTTGTCTGCCAGGGGCTGATTGCCACTACAATCACCATCTCCTTGCTCCCCGGACGTATGCCTGACTCCTAAGAAATCTGTGACTTGGGAGAGCTGTCGGTGGCTCACCCTGCCTCCCCAGAGGGGCTTGCTGACGACTTTGGGTAGTAAGAGCGCTAGTTTCCAAGCAACCAAATAACAGGTCTTCCGTTACAGCTCTTCGTGTTGCAGAGTAGCTACACAGCGGCATGCAATTACATGGGGCAAGGTTACCTCTCCCTGGAATAGCCGCTAAGATCCTAAGACCCCTTTCCTCCAAACACAGGTGAACGAGCCAGTCTGCAATCGCGCCTAGCGGGGACCCCCACGCTTGCATGGATTGGGTGTGTCAGTAGACCTTAAGAATCAAACCAGCAAGGCAGTGACCCGACTCACAGCGGACCAACGGGCCATTTCCTGTGCCCTATTTCATCATTTAAAAAATGTAAATGCACCCTGGCTGGTGTGGCTCAGCGGTTAGAGCGTCGGCCTTCGGACGGAAGCGCTGTGGTCAAGGGCACGTACCTGGGTTGCAGGTTCAGTCCCCAGCCCTGGTCCGGGTGGTGCGGGAGGCAACCAGTTAATGTGTCTCTCTTACATAGATGTTTCTCCCCCCCCCCCCGCCCCCAACCCCTTCCACTCTGCCTAAAAAAATCAATGGAAAAATATCCTCGGGTAAGGATTAACAACTACAACAAAAGAACGTAGGTGCTTCTTTGAAAAGGAAATGGGTTCTTGACTTGGACATGTCCCCTCTGTCTGGAGCTGGCCGTTCACACTTGCCCTTTGGGCTGGATAGCTTTACTCTTCCTTCTCAGGCAAAGTGAGCGCTGCACCCCGTTAGCCCAGGTGGCGTGGAGCTCCTCCCTTCTCTCTCTCCGCCGGGCTCGGGCGTCGTTCACGCGGATTCGCCATCCTCCGACTCTCGTCTGTCTAACGTCCAGGCATTCGTTGTCAAGAGGGTCGAGGTGCCTGGCTGACAGCGAGCTCTGGCTCACGTTGAGTGTCCCCTTCTCCCACCACCCAGCCCTGCTCTCTGCCCCCTTTCTTCCAACAGCTCCATTTCCAGCCCCGAGACCCTGCGCTCTGGAGCTCGCCCCAGTAGAGCCTGCGCCCCTACGAGGGCTCCTGTGGTCCTGGAACACCACCCGAGACCCCGCCCCTCGCAGCCCAGTCTCCAGGCGGCGGAGGTGCCCGGGCCACCGCCCTGCAGCTGGGCCGCTGCATCCGAATCACCTGCGCCCTCTTCACAACACACCTGGCTCGGGTGACGGGGAGCACGCCAGTGTGATTCCCGCACCGCCCACTGGAGGCATCGGATGAGCAGGCCCGGGCACAGCGTGGCGAGGTAAAGGGTGAGCTCTGAGCTGGCACACCACCGACCCAGCAGGAAGGTGTCCAGGAAACAGTCTTTCCTAAGGGGCCAATCCTGTGAGACGATCGTGGGGGCACGGTACTCCCCAGATGCGGTAGTTACCTGGGCAGGGGCAGGTGCCTGCTCCTTGCCATGGCCGGGACCCTCCTGCCTCAACACATAGGGACCGCCCGCCCTGAGCGCAAGGCCAGCCTCCGCCCTGAAGGACCCAGCTGACTCCCTCCCTGGAGCTCGGGGATGGAAGCGCCCACCACAGGGACGGGCTGGGAATTACGGAGGAGGCACTAGCCCTGGCTCTTCTGCCGCGGAGGCTTTGGTGCTTTGGATCAGGGCTGCTTTCTGAACGACCGTGGCTATTCACACAGACCTCCCCAGCCCTGCCCCTGGTCCCCGCGGCTCTACGTTATTTGTGCAGCCCGGTGAGATCGGCTGATCTCCCGGATCCGGCTGGTCTGAGGAGAACTGGGAACACAGATGGGCGAGACCCCTGCCTGGGGAGACATGACTACAAACAGCCGCAGACGCACCTGCAAGGGACGGATGGCGGAGTGGACGCCCCCGCCCCCCAGGAAGGCCACTTGGTGCCCACCCCAGGTCAGCTGCCTCCATCCTTCCCACCCCCACACTTGACACTTCCCAAATGGACACCACCCTGGGACCACGCGGGGCAGCACTGAGCAAGACCAGGGGACAGGCTGTGATGGTACAGCTGTGAGACGGAGGAGGTGCGAAGCTGGCACCTGCCGGGCCGTCGCCAGCGGCACATGCACCTGGTCTGATTTAATTCTCACAGCATTTCGGAGATGTCACCCGTCCCATTCTGCGGGCGGAAAAGTTAGGGTTCCGAGAGGTGAGGATCACAGCTTGTCCGCGGGAAAGCCAGGATCCCGCCTCTCACCTGGTCGCCGCCTGCCTCAGACACCAGAGGTCGAGGGCCCTGGCTCCGAGGGTGACTTAGAGCTCGCAGCCAGTGACCTTCCCCTCCGCTCTTCTGTCATCCATAATATCAAGACATCCGACCTGCCCTGCATCTCAGGGGGTCTGTGAGGACCAGCTGAGGCTGGTGGACCCACTCGGTCAGCTGCGTCATCATCGGGATTGGGGGTGATGCCTAAATAAACACATTCCCGCCCCGGCTTCGGTATTTCACGAGACGGCAAACAACGGCACCGATCTCACTGAAGCAGCTGCATCTTAACAGAGGACTAACCTTTCAGCCAAAAAAAGGAAGTCCGAGGAGGCTCAGGTTCCATGGGCTGCTAGGTGAGAGGACCGGGGCGAGGGGGGAGCGGAAGTCATGTATTTGGCAGGGACCCTACTCAGAACATTATAAACTGCACCAGGGAATAGTACTCTGGGTTGAACTGTGTCCCCCCCAAAATTCATGTCTACCCCGAACCTCAGAATGTGACCTTATTTGGAAATGGGGTCTCTGCAGATGCAATTAGTCAAGATGAAGTCACACTGGATTAGCGTGGGCCCTAAGTCCAGTAACCGGTGTCCGGACACGAGGAGACAATGCACGGACGGAGAGCAGAAGGCCACATCCACACAGCTCTGCAGAGGCAGCAGGGCTCACAGGCTGACCAGCTGGCCCGGGTCTCCGCCACCGGGCCGGCCACACTGCGGCGGAGGCCAATGTGCCTTCTCAGCGCCGCGGGGGGCAGCCGGTCTAATTAACGTCGTCTTTCCTACAGCTGAGGGTCTACCCTTCAGCACTGATGTTTTCCTTTGTTTTGATAGAACTTATTCTCAAAGGGCAAGCCTCATGTTCCTGCCTCTTTCATTTAACTTAATTTCTGCACTGAAGACTCCGAATCATCTCAGAAACAGTGATTACTGCATGAGGTCATGAGACGTGATGGCCTCAGACATCTGGGGGTGGGAGGGGACGTCGGGTCCTCATTAGAGCCGCCCCATCTGGTCTGTTTATTGAGGTGGCGTCTGTACGAATGACAGAGTCATCGATTTTCTGTCCTGCTCGTTGTCACGGGGACAGCTGCTTGCTCATCTCACAGTTGTCCGGAGGCCCGAGGAGAGCTGGACCCTCTCCCTTGCCGCGTTTCACTTGGGTTTCCCTCCTGGTCGCGTGAAGGTTTAGGAAGCAGAGACGAACAGTAAATAGCACTCTGGACGAAGACATCCTTTCAGGGGCCGAGCCCCCGTGCTTCAGGATTCTCCGGCTGTCTCTCTTGGAAAGCAGAGGCTTTGACCCTAACGTCCTGTTACCCAGCTGCGTGCACACTGCCCCCGCTTCTGCCATCCCGCGGGGCTTCGAGAGCGAGGCACGCGCGCACCTGCACCTTCCCGGTCGGCCACACAGAGATGCCAAATGCATTTCACAGACAGGTGCGCAGAAATGCCCGGGGCCAGGAAAATGCATTAGCTTGTCTAGAAGTGATCTTTTAGGCTCCAAAAAATGTTTAATTGGATTGGTCAAATCCTGTTCTTCAGACTGCTGAATATTCATTTTCTTTCTTTTTTTAAAAAAAAAATCTTCACCTGAGGATATTTTTCCATTTATTTTCAGACAGAGAGAGAGAGAAACGTCGACGTGAGAGAGACACATTGACTGGCTGGCTCCCACACGACCCCGGTCCCACACAAACCACAACCGAGGTACGTGCCCTTGACCAGAATCGAATCTGCGACTCTTTGGTCCGAGGGCCAACGCTCTAACTGCTGAGCCAAACCAGCCAGGGCTGAATATTCGTTTCCTTTATCTCAACAAATGAGATTCCCTGCCCCCACCATCCATGGATCACAATAGGACAAATGATCAGAAACCCACAGGAGGGTCGGGAACACCCTCAAAGGGCAGCGAGCACGGCTGAGACCGTGGTACAGCCTCGGATTTTATTTTATCTTATTTTTAAATATATTTTTATTGATTTTGTAGAGAGAGAGGAAGGGAGAGAGAGACAGAAACATCGATGTGGGAGAGAAACATTGAGCAGCTGCCTCCTGCACGCCCCCTACTGGGAATCAAGCCTGCAACCTGGGGCATGTGCCCTGACCGGGAAACGAACCGGGACCTCTCAGTCCATGGGACGACGCTCAACCACTGAGCCACACCGGCCGGGCTAATTTTAGCAACTTAGTGGATGGGAAACCAGGCGTCAGGAATTGGATGGAAACA
This sequence comes from Tadarida brasiliensis, assembly GCA_030848825.1. Taxonomy (NCBI): domain Eukaryota; kingdom Metazoa; phylum Chordata; class Mammalia; order Chiroptera; family Molossidae; genus Tadarida; species Tadarida brasiliensis. The sequence continues at coordinate 60,220,580 of CM061273.1, forward strand.
GCACCTAGCCCATCTGCAAACATACGGGGACTCAGTGAAGACTCTGGGCATGCCAGAACAGCCCCTGGAAGGTCCTATTCTTAGTTAACACTCTGAGTACAGATGCCTCTGATCCTGGCTTTTCCAGACAATTAACCTACAGCCTGTGCCAGTGAATTTTTTACATTGATCTTCCTGTCTCACTGTAAACAACCCAATTTCAAAGGTAAAATGCTCTATACACCTTCTCACATGTGTCTTGTTTTCCACATCACAAAATGCCTTTTCCTCGAGACAGGGAAGTAGTCTTAGACACCAAAACCAGTCCCCTCCACACGCCTCAAAACTTTCCATTTGTTCCAAGAACAGAAGATTTCGGAAGGAGTTTTGGGGTGTCTTTTGAGGTGAGAACATGCCCAGGGTACTGCTTGATGACTGGGGAGTGGGCACCGATCAGGATTTCCTGACCTGTCTCAGATCCCTCCCTCTGCGTGGGCAGGAGTGGGAGAGACCTCCAGGTGGGCGATGAGGTCAGGGTTGGGACAGCGCTGTAAAGGTCACTATGGACGAGGCCCCCAGAGGCAGCCTCTAAGCACAGGAGCGGTCTCGTGTGTCTAAGATGCAGCACAGGGGACCTGATAGCAGCTTACTGGGACGAACACAACCTCGAGAGGTGGGGTCAGGAGGGCTGTGGAGATCAAGGTCAAAGGTCTTCCCCCAATTAATCCAATTGCCCCATCATGCAGCCACACACCCCGCTGCAAATCAGTGAGGGCATGAACCCTGTCCAGTGCGCGGTGCACGCGAGGACATGTTCTGTCCCGTGCGCGGTGTATGCGAGGACACGTTCTGTCCCGTGCGCGGTGTATGCGAGGACACGTTCTATCCAGTGCACGGTGTGTGCGAAGACACATTCTATCCAGTGCACAGTGTGTGTGAAGACACATTCTATCCAGTGCACGGTGTGTGCGAAGACACATTCTATCCAGTGCACGGTGTGTGCGAAGACACATTCTATCCAGTGCGCAGTGTGTGTGAAGACACATTCTATCCAGTGCGCAGTGTGTGTGAAGACACATTCTATCCAGTGCACAGTGTGTGTGAGGACACATTCTATCCAGTGCACGGTGTGTGCGAAGACACATTCTATCCAGTGCACAGTGTGTGCGAAGACACATTCTATCCAGTGCACGGTGTGTGCGAAGACACATTCTATCCAGTGCACGGTGTGTGCGAAGACACATTCTATCCAGTGCGCAGTGTGTGTGAAGACACATTCTATCCAGTGCGCGGTGTGTGCGAAGACACATTCTATCCAGTGCACGGTGTGTGCGAAGACACATTCTATCCAGTGCGCAGTGTGTGCGAAGACACATTCTATCCAGTGCGCGGTGTGTGCGAAGACACATTCTATCCAGTGCACGGTGTATGTGAGGACACATTCATTGCCATGCACAGAGCACTAACTCTTTTTGTCAGGACTGTGCCGGGCGCCGGGCATGCAAAGGCAACGTCACAACGACGAGACTCAAAGACTCTCAGGTGAGCGGGGAAACCAAATGCGAATGGAGCATTTGGGGAAAGTTACGAAGACCTTACATCCATCTCCACGATGTTCAGACTGTACCCTACCGGCTCTGCGGAGTCCGCAGAGGCCCTTACCGAGAGACTGATGAGCATATTTGCTATTTTAGAAAGAGAGTTCTGGAGACAGAGTGTGGGGAAAGCTAGAATGAGGATGCACTTATCACAAGGCTTCCAGATAAAAAGCCTGTTGCACAGCCTGGAAGAGAGAAACGGGATGGTCGTCGATCAGACGCAGGGTCACAGATTCACAGGGTGCCAGCCACACGGAGGCCATAGGCAGGCCACAGAAGGCACACATTACGAAGTCCTGTAGCTGGGCAAGCATCTCCAGTTAGCCGCAGGCCTCACCCCTCCCTAGTGCCTTTCACTAGCTGGCTTGCCTCATTTACACGAACTGCCTGGTCCACTGAGGCATGTGTATTTGTAACCCCTGGACTGAACACAATTTTTCCTTTAAACTAATACAGAGGATTTGATGACAGAATGAACTGAGTAAACAGATAAGGGAGAAGAGGATTAAGGGTAATAGATTTTCATCCTTGCAGGGGGACAGGCCTGTGGCTGTGCACAGGCTCTGTGTGAATTAATGGAGTAAGGTGTGCAGAAAGGGAGTGAGCAACCGCGGTAAACAAGCCGTGCTCCCCCAAGTCCGAATCGTGCATCGTTTCTAACCCTTTCACCTTCACTGCGGGGCCAGCTCACAGGCTCTGCAAACACGGACCAGACCTCTGTGTTTCCCAAACTGCAAACCCCACGCCCAGGCCGGCACAAAGGGAGCAGCCAGAGTCTTCAGCCCGGCAGGAAGCCGCAGAGACCCATAGTCTGGCCTCCAGCTGGTGGCCTCGCTTCAGCACCTACGCCGCTGTGAGCGTGCAGCTGTGCCCGGGGTTTGTGGCGTTCTCCCCAAGCACCTCGCCCGTCCAGGGGAAGGAGACTGCACCTGGGAGCTCAGGGCAGCACCTGGGGATAGTCATCACATAATGCTCACAGGGGGTCTCAGCACCTCCTTTCACCTAGAAAGAGGAAGTTCAGAAGCTCCTGCTTCTAAATGGAACGTGACTAACACCGTGTTCACTTCCCACTGTTCTCGAGATGAAATGCAAAATACTCCGGGTGGTCCCCGAGGCCCTGGGGCTCTGTCCTCACCTCCATCCCCTGGCTCCATCCGAAGCTGCTCTGCTCCCTCCTCTGCACCCCAGCTGCCTGGGCCTCCCGCCCCTCCTGCATCTCACCTGGCTCCTCCCTGGTGCAGCCTCCCATGAGTGCCCGCCCTTGGCTGGGCTAGCTGCCCCCTAGCCTGTACCTCTTCACCTGGCCGATCCCTCCTTTCTTCAGGCCTCAGTGTGACTCACTTCCTCGAGCAAGTCCCCCGCCAGCCCCCTCTTCTCCCTGGCTCTCCAGGTCAGTCATGTATCGCTGTGTGGCAAGTCATCCCCAAATCCAGCAGCTTAAAACAACAAACATGTGCCCCAGTCCCTGTGGGTCAGGGGCGGGGAGAGAAAGGTACGGGACACACCAGCGACCCCGCTGGGCACGGTGAATGAGCGAACGCCCTCCAGATGCTAAGGGAGGAGGAGTTCCAACGACAGGACAGAAACCTCTCCACAGCTGAGCCGCCGGTCCAAAGTGAGGGGAAGCAGGGTACCAAAGAATTTACCTCCATCATCCGCCATAGTACCATGTACTGCTGTGTAACCAGTTCCCCTAAAGCTCAGAGCCTGTATTAGCTCACCATCCTGAGGGCCAAGAGCCCAGGAGTGGGCTCGCTGGGCGGTGCTGGTCCGGGCCTCTCCGAGGCTGCAGGCATCTGAAGGCGGGACCGGGCGGGAGGATCCACGGCTGAGCTCACTCGCGTGGCTGTTGGCTGGAGACTTCAGTTTCTCACCGCCCGGGTCCCTCCAGGGGGCAGCTCCTGACACGGCAGCTGGCTTTCCCCAGAGCAAGGGGCTCAAGAGGGAAAGAGTGCGACAGAGTGACCAGGCGGGGAAGCCGCACAGAGGGATGACCTGGCCTCCAGAACTGCACGCCACACCTCTGCTTCTCCCTCTTCCTTAGAAGTGAACCGCGGCCTTCAGCACGCCCCAGGCAAGAGGGATTCCCTCCTCCTCCAGGAGGGTCCCTCTGTTTATCTATCGGGCTGGCACTCAGGAGGTCTTTCCGGTCCGGAAAATTCATCCACTTATGTTTGGGGAAATTTTCATTCTACCCTTTTCGAAACTCTCTTTCTCTTTCTGGAGTGCCGGTCAGGGACCCATCTGCTCACTTCCTTACCTTTCCTCACGATTTGCATCCTTGTGTCTTTTGCCGTATTTTCTTAAGAGATTTCCTCGACGTCATCTTTGAATCCCTGCTGCTTCTTTAAACCTGCCTACCTGGTTTTTAATTTCCAAGAGTCCCTTCTGTATCTGACCGACCCCTTCTGTTATTAAGAATGTCCTCTTCTTCCTCTGAGGACATTCACCTTTTGGGGTTTGTTTTCGTGCCGTTGGGCGATCACTGCCTTATTTCTGGCATCTCCCAATGTGTTCTTGGTCTTTGTCTTTCTAAGGAAGGCATTCCTCGGGGGTCTGAGGAAGCTGAGCTGTCCCATCATATCTGATCACGAGCTCACGGGAAGCCCCAGGCAGGTGCGGCTGGTCGGGTGGTGGACGAACTCCAGGGGGACGGAGCATCGAGTCACCGTGCTGGTAGGCGGGCTCCAAAGGTCAGTGTCTGGAGGTCATCTGTCTGGTCTTTCAGTTTCTCCAGCATCCTTTCCTTTCCTCTCTGGAGGACATGATATACTTACTCCTGGCTTCACTGTCCCCTGTCTCCACTGTGGCCGTCACCTTCCGTCCTTCCCGGCCTCTCTAGCCGGCCCTTTCCTGCGATTCACAGGTCAGATGCCTCTCGGGGTTCGTTTACCTGGATAAGGAAGGGTTCCCTGTCGCGCTGCAGGGTAGGAGGCTCCAGTTGTTGGGTGTGGGATAGAGATCGAAATGCTCCTGACACAGACGACAGTCAACAGTCCTGTGGGCCGGCCCACCTTGTCCCCACGCTGCCCCTCGCCTGACGCCCTGGTCTCACGAGGTTCCCCAGCAGTCACCCAGCACATTCCGGCTTCTCAGCGGCTTCCCTTTTGCAGGTCTGGGAGAGCCTGGGTGGTTTTCCACTCTCAGTCAGTTACCCCGTCTCATCTGCTTTCCACGCTTCCAACATCCGCTGACCTCTCACCGCTCCAGTGTCTGTCCTTACAGGTTTCCTGGAGTTTTTTTGGTTAATTCTCATCCGAGGATATTTTTCCATTGATTTTCAGAGAGAGTGGAAGGAAGGAAGGGAGGGAGAGAGAGAGAGAGAGAGAGAGAGAGAGAGAGAGAGAGAGAAACATCGATGTGAGAGAGACACATCGATTGGCTGCCTCCTGCATGTCCCTGACCAGGGCTGGGAATCAAACCTGCAACCCAGGTACATGCCCTTGACTGGAATCAAATCCGAGACCCTTCGGTCCGTGGGCCAACGCTCTAACCGCTGAGCCAAACTCGTCAGGATAGAGGCATCCGTTTTTAAATTCCTTGCTGTCATTTGAGATGGATTTGGGGAAGAAGCAGAAATGCACATTCTAAATCTGCTGTGTTTAAAAGAAGTCTGCTTAACTACTGTAAGTCTCTGGGTTGTTGTTTTTTTAATGGAGAAAACACCGGTAATAAAAATCACAATGCTATGGTGAGAAGATGTCTTTGCCAAGTCTAAAATAGTACTGGTTAGCATGCTGAAGCTATAAACATACACCTACCCTATTAGCCAGCAATCCCATGCCTAGGTACACACACATGCAATGAGTGGACCTATCCACCTGAGCATTTGTACACAACATTCGTTGCAGTTTTCTCCTGAGAGCCCCACACTGGAAACACCCCAGTATCCATCCACAGCAGAAGACATAAATGACAGCATTCAAATATAAGGGAATACTACAGAGCAAATAATAATAATAATAATAATAATAATAATAATAATCTGATGCAACACGCCCATGGATGACTCTCGAAGCAAAAGAAGCCAGACAAGGACCAGAGCATTTGGTGCGATTCCATTCAATGACATTCAGCACCAGGCAGAACCTATCTATGCTAAAATACGTTAGAGGGGCCGTTACCTCGTAGAGGACGTACCCCCTGGGCAAGGCCGTGAGGAAGGCTGCTGAGTTGTCAGAAACGTTCTGGACCATCCTCTGAGTGGCGGTCACAGAGACGTAGAGACACGTACACATTCTCTGAGATTTACTGAAGGTTTGCCTTACTGCACGTACGTTAGTTATAGCTTGATTTCGAAACAAGAAAAAAAATAAAAGATCGCTGATTGTCATTTCAAAGCTCTGTTGGAAAAGGTTTTCTGGAGGGGGGAGAAAAGATCTACTGTTGTTGTTTTTTTAAGGCGCCTCCCTGGATCTTCGAAGTCAGGGGAGGGGCCGGGCATCTCTGCACATCCCGGCCGCAGTGCTGAGATGCTCTCAGTAAGATGCACAGCTCACTCCCCCTCGTCCTCAGCTCCAGAGGTGGGACATTCGGCAAGTCACACTTCCTCTGAGCTTCAGTGTCCCCTTAAAACAAGGGGGTGACCGACCTGACCGCTGAGGCCACCTCAATTCTAAAATTCTCTGACCACTGGGGAAAAGTTGAGTTTTGGGGGGGGGGTGTTTGGTTTGTTTGTTTGTGTTTTTAAACCAAAAGGTGTTCTCTCTCTTTCCTCCCTTTCAATCAGACACTCAATTTTTCTCTCTCTCTCTTATCCTCCCACACTGACTGGGTGATGAGCTCTCGGGGCTCAGAGTCCACGCCACCCACTTTCTTTTGCTCTCAACTAGCAGCCACCGTTAGATGAAAGGGCCTTATTCTGCCGTAAAATATATTGGCTCTGAAGCAAAGCCTTTTATCTCTAAAGGCATGAAATTGCACCCGCAATAAAAACGCTATCGAACTACACCAGGCTTTGGGGAGAGTTAATATTTCTATCGGCCCACTTAATGGGCCCCTGAATCAAAACACTGCCTTTTCTCCCCAGCCCAGACTTGGGCCAAAAAAAAAAAAACTTGAACATATTATGTTGGGAGAAAAACCGGAGACCGCTCCTAAGTGAAGACAAGCATGGGGCAGTCCAGGTGATGGGCTGGCAGCTGTTTCCCTCAGCAGATCTTCCTCAAGTTCGAGAACTGTTACCACTGCATCCCAGGCCTTGTGGTGGCTGTTTAAAAATCAGAGCAGCGGGAGAAGGGAACGAGAACGTGGATAATTTAGAATCGCGAGTCTGGGGCTGGAGACCGTCTGTCGTGAGGATGCCTGAGCACTCCACTGCGTCTGTAAGGTGGTTCCAAAGGGAACGGTTAACCACACGAGAAGGTGAGGTGCTTTCCGGCAACTTGTACACCTCTTGGTGCATGGGTCAACACTCAACCACTGAGCCACACTGGCCGGGCTGAGTTACTTACTTGATATGATTAAGCTGGCCAGAGCGGACCTCTGTTGCTTGCTCCCAAAGAATCTTAACTGACAGAACTCTTTCCTGGTCCACGGTGGGACCTTAATTTATACTTTGAAGCAATAAAATTGAATCCATATTAAAGCACTCTAAAAAACTAGATTCTTAAACCTCTAATAAGACATCTCTTCCTCTAACTAAAAAAAGCAGAGCGATCGCACACTCGGCATCATAACCCTCCTCTTCCGCTGCGGCAGACCGCGTCAGGTTGTCTTGGTGAAACGGCATGATTCTGTATCGGGCTGGACCGGAACCAAGCCCGGCCGTACTCAAGTGTCACACCTGGGCCGGCTCGGCCTCCTCTGCCACCGGATGGCGCCAGCGTTGGCAACACCCGATCTGCCGAGCGTTCCCGGAGAGAACGGCGGAAGCCGACGGCCGGGCCAGAGCCCACCCGGGTGCCGCGGGGTGCTTCTGCCAGGAGAGTGAGGAGCTTCTCTTTAGCAGGTCGTCAAAAGATATGCCAGAGCTAGCACGTGAGACGCTCCTGTCGGAGGAGTGAAATGCCTCCATCTGGGGCGGGGGCGGGGAGGACACCGACATCCCATCAGCAAAGAACGCGGCGAACACCCGACAGTGGCTTTGGGGCGCACGTGAAATCCGCAGCTGTGGGTGCTCCTTCCTTGTGCCTGGGGAGGGGCGGGAAGGAGGCTTTGAGGGTGGCTTTCTCGAGAAAGCAGAGCAAGGCACGAAAGGGGACTTGCCTGGCCTCTGAACTGTCACTGAGGAAAGTGGCCGGCCTGACCCTCTGCTTCTAAAACCGAGCTGTGAAGACGCAGCCACGTGTGGCTAGTGACACGTGAGGTCGCCGAAATGAAACGAGGTTGCATATCCACACCTCCCGCGTGGCAGCTTGTGGCTACCACGTCGAACAGCACGGGGACGGGTGATTCCGTCGTGACAGTCCTGCTGGGCAGCCCCGATCTACACAGAGGTGCCGGCCCTCCACGCAGATCTTAAGGAGATGTGGTCCCTCCCAGAGGAGGCTGCTCCCCAGGGGTCCCATGGCGAGCAAGGAGGCCAGCCACATCCCAGACCCCTCGGAGAGAGCAACCAGAGTCCCCCCCGAGGACGAAGGACTTCTCCTACCCAGGCCAAGACAGCGCCACCCCACAGCACACGCGTGCAGAGCTTGGCGTGCTCCCCTGAGAGGCTCTCTCTACCATCTCCTGGAAGAGTCCCGAGGGGAGGAGGTGCGGGAGAACGCCAGTGGCCCGCTGAGGACGGGGGCTGCTCTGGGAGCCGCCTGCATTTTCCAGAGGGCAGAGGGCCGAGGGCCGAGGTGACATTTGGAAGGTGACTAGATACAACCTTAAAGGTTCACTCCGAGAGGTCCCCCTTCAAGGGCAAACTGATTCTGGTGGGATTTGTGTGGAGGGGCCCATCACAGGGTCAGAGGGGACTCCTAGGTGACCATCCACAGGTGTCCTGCCCACACCACTGGAGATTCCCAAGAGGAGGCTCAGAAAAGCTCTCGAAATGACGACCCCCTGAGATAAAGGGTCCACAGTGGAGACCCTGCTCCTCCTCCGAGGGGACCACGCCAAGCCCTGCACACGGGTGCTGTGGCGTGACCTGCTCCAACACTGAGTGACAACTGTCACTTCCAGGAAAGACCTCTGACACCCTCCATCCAACACCCCCCTTCTTTCTCTCTTCCATCAACCCTCAGGAATCAACAAGATGAGCTGGGTCGGAGGTAAAACAAAGGTGGACCACACCTGGGCGCCACGGCGGACTTCCAGGACTGAGCGGACGGGGCTGTTGCTGGGGGAGGGACGTCATCTGAACGAGAGGCCGGCTCCACCGGGCGGCTGGCCAGCACTGAGCGCGGCCACGGACACGCCCGTCCGCCCAGCACCGCACTGAGAGCACTGAGCGCGGCCACGGACACGCCCGTCCGCCCAGCACCGCACTGGGCAGCCGAGGCGCCCGCACGTGAAAGGAGCCGGGGCGGGAAGGGGAGAGCGAGCAGAGCCGTCAGAGCGCCACGTGAGGCTGCAGAGCTGTCCTACGATTTCATCCTGCAGACTCAGAAGGTTCCGGAAGGCAGGGGGGAGAAAGGCGCAGCCTGGACAGGACGGTAGGGTGCGATCAGCCCGTGAGGAGGCGACGGCAACAGCACAGCCTCACCGTGACACAGTGACCTGCGGTTTGGGAAGCAGACCCGGCCACGAGAACGCCGGGCCACGAGGGTAATCGGCTGCATTTGACACGGGGGAAGGGGACGCTCCGGAAGCTCAGCCGCTGGCCCGAGAACAGCAGTGAGGGCCGCGCCGGGGCAGAGCCGGGGCAGAGCCGGGGGCAGAGCCGGGGGCCGCGCCGGGGCAGAGCCGGGGGCAGAGCCGGGGGCCGCGCCGGGGCAGAGCCGGGGCAGAGCCGGGGGCAGAGCCGGGACAGAGCCGGGGGCAGAGCCGGGGGCAGAGCCGGGGGCAGCGCCGGGGCAGAGCCGGGGGCAGAGCCGGGACAGAGCCGGGGCAGAGCCGGGGGCAGAGCCGGGGGCAGAGCCGGGGGGGCTCTCACCACCACTCAGCCCTTCCGCAGGAGGTCTGCAGGGGGGCCTTTCCGAGAGGTTACTCGGGTGCACCCTGCTTCTGAGCCTCTCTCACTGGCCACTGTGGGGCAAGGGGACCGAGGCCGCTGTCGTCCTCCAGTGTCCTTTCCCCCCTTTCCTGAGTGAGAGAACGCACTGTACCAGAACCTTCCAGCAGGCAGAGCGAGCGTTTGAGGCTGTCCTCGGGATTACTTGGAGGAAGGAATGAAGCAGTTCCCACGGCGATCCCGGACGACGAGGTTAACTTGACGGATCCGAGACCCTGGCAGGCAGAAGGCGAAGAGGGGCCGTGTCCCCACACGCCCCGCCGTGTTCTGCATCCCGGACCTGTGCTGGCCTGCCTGTCTCCAGGCTTCCTTCACGTGAGAACCCGCCGTTCCGGGTTTTCTGGACAGGCACCGACCCCTGGTCCTAACGGGGATGTCGGAGAGCCCACGCCGGGGGCCACGCGCTGCTCCGCAGGGTCCCCCGTGCTTCATGCAACGTCGGCTGCCCGCACCTCTGTGGCCCAGGAGCTCCTGCAGGCCCCCAGGTGCAGAGCGCAGCCCTACTTCCACGACTGGACTCCCCAGACTGGCCCTGAACGCGGGGATCCCTCCACCTCTAACAGAAGAGGACTCCCGGGTACAGCTCTGATCACGGGCGGCAGAAACGTTATTTTTTTAGTGAGAGAGAAAGAAACATCGATGGGCTGCCTCCGGCACACCCCCTATTGGGGATCAAGCCCTCAACCCGGGCGTGCGTCCCGACCAGGAATCGCACTGGGTCCTCCAGGTGCAGGGATGACGCTCAGTCCACTGAGCCACACCGGCCAGGGCGAGAGTGTGTGTGTTTTTTTTAAAACATCTCTCAGCTATTTTCTTTGCTCTTTTCTTCCCACCCCAGTCCCCGTGCCAGGGAGGGAGAAAAAAAAAAAAAAAAAGGGAAATTAGCCAGGCAAGAGTACATCCAATTCCCTTTCTTAATTAGAAGTGAAACATTTGGAAAGCGCGACACCCTCACTGGAAGAGCACGGGAAACCGTCTATGGGGAGCTAAACCAGCGTATTAAGGAAAGCCACGGGGGTCGGAGAACAGGCTCCAGGCCGGTGGAGGGGATCCAGCAGGGCAGATGGCGGGGGTATTATGGCTGGGGTGGGAGGTGGGGGTTCTAATCCCTTCCCCGGTTGCTGCACACGGAGAAGTCTCCTGTGAGACGCAACACACCCCACGTGTCAACAGCACAGCTACGGAACCTATCATCCCAGACTAACACTCCGGAGAGGCGCCTAATGGATTTTAGGGAAGCGTGCAAATAAATAATCCTTTCCTGGGAGCAGAGATTAGATTGCATACCCCAGCGGCCCGGCCCAAGCTTAAGGGGAGAGAGATGAAGGACAGAGTTCTTCTGCCAAAAGAAAACTTTACTTCCAATCAACTGAGAGACAAGTCATTCCTTCCTTCCGAACTCTGGCCCCGGGAAGAAAGCGGTTAGCGGATCACGAGCCTTCTCTGACCTCCAGGGGTCCCGGGATCTTCTGTGGGATGCCGAGATGGGTGACTATCGCGGATCCTGGGGTCTGTTCCCCCGGAAAGCGCTAAGAGCGGGTTGGCACGCGGTAAGCGCCCCACAGGTGGTGGTTACGTGGGTGATGACGTCACCACCTCTCAAGACAGACAAGAGGATTTCGTTTTCCGTCGATTCTAATTGTGAAAACATTATTCCTTATACCGTGCCGACAGCTGTTCCCCTGCACCTCGTCCTTGGTGCTGCAAACCCGGGGCAAGGTGGTCCTTCCACGACACACAATAGCTTGTACCACCCATGCCGTCTTTCTCCAGCCTACGAGGTCCAGTCACCTTGGCAACTGCTCCATTATTGTATTTCCAGCTCAGCACTGGGCGAGTCTTCAAGCCCAAGGGAGTGGGGCTCTCTTCTGTCCTTGGGGACTCGGAGGAGGGCAACCCCTGTGGGAGGGGGCGAGCAGGAGCCCTGTCTTACCTCACGCCTCCTGGGGAGGTGGTGAGCATCGAATATTTCAATTGATTAATGACTGAAGGAATGATTGCATTTCTTACTGAAAACCCAGATTCGTCTTCTTGCTCCTGAATAGGCTTTTATCGCTTTTTTTGGGGGGGGGGGGTCTAATTTTGGGATTCTTACTTAGCTCCGTGTTTCTGCTCCTTGTCAGAGCTCATCGGAATTCCAGGGGCTGACACCCTCCCACACATCACCTGTCCCTCCCAGCATGCCCTCAAGGTACTCATCTGAGTGATTCATCAGATTGCATTGGGCTTACACAGGGTGGGCAAAAGCAGGTGTACAGTTGTGAGCGTGTGAAACATTATTCTTGTATTATTACTGATTAATCATTGCATTATTTTCCATAGGAACAACTGTGCACCTACTTTCGCCCAACCTGTATTCATATCACAAGTTTTTAAAGGACGGGTTCAACACCCTCTGTCGGAGCTTTTCGGAAGGAGGGTGTGCTGGGCGGAACTGAGTCCCTTTCAAAGTTCCTGTGTCGGAGCCTCACCCAGGACCTCCGCCTGGGACCATATTTGGAAACAGGGTCGCTGCAGAGGTAACAGGTTAAGAGGAGGTCATACTGGAGGAGGATGGGCCCCTGGTCCAAGATGACTGGTGTCCCTGCAGACACAGGAGGAAGGCCATGGAGGAGATGGCCTGCAAGCCCAGGAGCGAGGCCTGGGACATGCTGCCTCGCGGCCTTGGAAGGACCCTGCCGCCACCTTGATGTTGGACTTCTGGCCCCCAGGACGGTGAGGCACACATTCCCATTCTTCAGAGCCGGGAGTGTGTGGTCATTTGTTCAGCAGCCACGGGAAACGAACACAGGAGGAGAGGGACCAGAGGCCCCATCCCAGCGCTCTGCTCCCCTGGGACCATACAAAGCCCTTCCCCCCTGCAGGCGGGGGCCGGGGCGACCAACCCCGAGAGCGAGAAAGGGGAGCCTCAGTCTGCAAAGGCTGTGAGTCTAGCAACCGACAGGCCCGCCCGTGAGGACGACCACGGCGTGGACAATCCCACAGTGACCTGATGGCGCCGCAGGCTTTTCCACCGTCTCCCCCCACTGCGGGGGAGCCACCCTGGGAAGCGACTGTCCAGGCTGCAAGGGGACCTCACAGCCACGTCAACAGAACTGGCTGTAGGGAGCGAAACGAGGTGGTGGTCAGCTCCGAAGGAGGACCCAGGGATGACGACTCCATCTCAGTCCTCAGAGAGCGGGCCACCCTCTGTCCCTCTGCGCCCTGCCGCCCGCAGTTCACCCCCCGCTCCTGCCAGGCCCGGCGCTCCCTCTGGGCCCCACAGGTGCGTGAGGCGGCAGGTGGGACGCCACGGCCCGGACAAGCCGCCTGCCATTCAGTAAGGACAGAGACCCTGCAGGCAGGAAAGAAAGACCTCCTGTGCGGTCCCTCGGGGCCGCTGAGGGAAGGGGACTGGCAGTGTGGGTGGGGCGGGGTATACGGAGACTCCTCGTGAACGTGGGCCCGTCTCCCCTAGAAAAGGTGGGTTCAGGAGAGACTGCCCTCCGTAGAAGACCCTTTGCCTATGTTCCCTTCTGGACTTTGAAACTGTCTTCCAAGTACCAGTCTGGATTTTAATGTAGCCGAAAGGTCATCTAGAAAACAAAGTCAGTTATCAGGGTGGCCCAACCTACCGGAACACAACATGAGATGGGTCTCCAGGGCCTCCGTTCGTGCTCCTTATACCACCCTCTCCCCCTGGCTGCATCCTGAGCTCAGGGCACCCTCACAGTGCCCCCCCAAATGACAGGCAGAGCCATGGCTGTGGGCCCCGCCCCACCCCCTCACTCATTCCATTCCGGATCCAGGCTTGGTGCTGGGGGGCCAACCAGGGGTCAGCACGACCCTGCCCTCGACGAGCCTGGGCTGTTGTGGGGCAGTCACTGTGGGACAGGGTGGGACATGCAGCTGGGGGGGGCACAGTGTGGGGCCAGCAGGAGGCGCCACCAATGCGCACTGGACAGTGGGCACGAGGTGGGACCCGGTGAGATTCCACAGGAGGTGACGGGTGAACTGGGGACTAAAGGGCGAGCAGAAACTGGCCAGGTGAGAAGGGTGGGCCAGAAACGGCAAGGCAGAGGAAAGGGAGGGCAGAGTGGGAATGTGGCCGCCTCTAGACAGATGGGGGGCTCCCTTGAGCATCCTTGGCTACGGCTGGAGTGTATGGAGAGCAGGGCAGCAGTCGGGGGGGAAGAGGGGTCACGGGGAACCCTGAAGAGACATGGCCCAGCACCACATCGGAGGTCAAAACAAGTGCTGCCACTTGGGGGTATTTTAGCCAAGAACAACTCCTGTTGGGCTCTAGAAGGACCCGGTCCCTCCTCTCTCTCCCCTTTTCCAGTCACCAAAATCCTATGCACCTTGCACTGTCTAACTACCCCAGCCTGCCCTTCCTGCCCAGCCCCCCACAAGACTACACCCCCAAAGTCACCTGTCCCCTCCTCTCTCTCCTGGCGCCTTTCCCCCACGTCATTAGTGCCACAGCACCAGCCCCTCAGTGGCTGCCTTTCGACACCCCCCCACTTGGCTGAGCAAGCCTCCAAGCCCTCCATGGAGCGGCGGGGTCCGACATGCTCCGAGGCCTCGGTCAAGGGCCAGAACTGAGGGTCACCTGCTGGAGCAGAGTCTGTGCAGGGGCAGGGGATGGCGGGGGCGACGGGTCAGAGGGACTCGGGACTCCTGCTGGTCCTCACGAGGAGACAAGGGCAGGGGGGAGGGAGAGGCGAGGAGGGGAGCCATCGACCCACTTCTTAATTCTAACTGCCTGCTAGGAAAAGGTATGTGGCCACAGAGGGTCAGGGGACAGACACACACACACACACACACACACACACACACACGCACGACTCCACAAGCTCCCGGCAGGCTTCTCGCATCAGCAGCTAAAATTGCTACAGCTGATAAGTGAAGAACCCTTGAGGTGCTGGGGGCAGGGGTCCTGCGGGGTACCTCTCCTGGAAGTGGCCCCTCAGCGCTTCCGTCCACTCACAGCAGCAGGGAGACCGTGTGGCCTTTCCTGGCTTCCATAGGGACTCCCTCGAGGGCGAGTGACCGTGAAAAGATTTATTTTTCCGAATCACACACACCAGGATTAAGAGGAAGGTGTCTAGGTTTATCGATCACCGCCGTCTGAGATGAGCCAATAATCAAAGACAGGAACGGAAAACGCCGCCGCGGCGAATCCCCGCGAATGAAATCACGGCGCCGCGGAAAGAGAAAAGCGGGGGCCATACGTGGAAACTCAGAATTCAATACTGCGAAGCTATACACCAGGAAGGGGTTGAGTCCTGGGGTCCGCACGTCTGATGACAGATCGGGATTCAACGGCTGCCGAATCCCGTCTGCATCAGAAAGTGCTCCCTGACGTTAAAAAACAACAACGCAAAACTCAACACCCAGTTTCTGTCACCTCGGGCACTGACTCGGCTGTGGAGACAACACAGCAATTTGTTCAAAACACGCACAGAAAGGAAGAGACTTTTCTTCCAGTTGTCAGAGCAAAAATCCTTTACTCTTCTGTCCAGCATCCCGAAGAAAAACAAGGGAATTTGTGGCTCGGTTTCCTTGGCAACCTTATCTTCACTCCAGGCACCATCTCCTGTCTCTAAGCAACAGGACATTCTTCAGAATTACCGGGAGGTGAAACCCAGGGTCATCCGGAGTCCTCGTGGACCAAACGAGTCAGGGCGGGGCAGCTGGTCCCTCACGGGACAGAGCCCAAGGACCAGGGAGAGGCACAGCCTCAGTATCCTCACCAAACCCCATACACACCCACCTCCCCAGTCCCTGTGCCTGGATTTCCACCTGTCCGCTCTCCCCCGCTTGGTTTATTCCTCTGCCCTCTGGAGGGGGCAGTGACTCAGTTCATCAGCCGGCTTCTCCCACACGCCCCACTCCCGACAGAAAGGCCCTACGTGGCTCCAGGATGGACGGGGAGCTGACCCCAGAGACCAGGGCGCAGAGAGGAAAGCTAAGACGCCACTTTGACTTAACTGATGTAATAAACAATCGGCCTTGCTGCACAAAAGCATTTGATTCAGAGGGCATGAGAGAAGACGCCTCCATTGCTGTGGTGGCATTTCAGAAGACAGCCTGCACGAGAAAAGGGGATGCGGAGACCGCTTTCCCCATCAGCACGACCCCACCTCTTCCCTGACACCTGTGCGCCGGGAAGGGTTTCCGAGAATACGCAGAGGAGGAACAAATGAACAAGGTATCTGGAAAGAACAGCTCTGAACTTGAATCAGAGCGGAGGGGAGCGAGGAGTGCCGAGCTCCGCAGCTGGAAGGAAAGGGGATTTGGAAGCGGAGGCACCGACCGACAGCGCTTTTCGCTGCTGTGTCCAGTGATCAGGGCAACTGCTGTTCATCTGGTTGGCGCCTTTCACTGTCCAGCAGGCTCAAGCCCACGGCTGTATTTTATCCTCCTGCCACCTGTGAGGCGAGGAGGCAGAGCGCTGGGAGAGTAACTCTTCCCCTTCCTTCCCGGATCTGTAAACCACAGCTTGGAGAAATGGTCATACGTACACAATCACACAGTCAGTTATTTTCTAAATAAGACAACAACTATAGATCTCGATTCCTAACTCTTACTGGTCCATGGTAATGGGGATCTGGGCTCATCTAAATTGCTATAATTCAAAGGCTATTTCCAAATGCCACGGTCTTCCTGAGCTGTGGGTGACTTTCTAGTTAAATATTTTCAGCAGCTTATCAATCAGGCAGACCTGCTGAGATTCCTCCCCTTGCTCCTTCCTCCCTGGAGCAGAATTAAGAAGAACGAGGGAGTCGGCTCGTTTCCAAGCCCTCGTTTGAGTGCCGCTGACAGTAGCTAGTTTGCTGGAACTGCGAGACCAACAGTCACAGGCTGAGGGTGGCGCCTGAGCCTCGGATGGGCTGCTGCAAAGATCAGCTGCTGAGGGCCACTCGCAGGGTTAGGGAAGATGGGAAGTGGGAGCAGGAGGAGGGCGGGGGCAGGCGGAGTTACCGTGCTCGAGTCCTGGCAGGCCCCGGGACCTGGCAAGCTTGGGCACAAGACCCAAGGCAAGGAGCTCCCATAAGACTGTCAGCTGATTTCTCAAAAGAAACTCTGCAGGCCAGGAAGCAGTGGCAAGAGATATTCAAGGTGATGAAAAGCAACGACCTACAACCAAGATTACTCTGTCCTGCAAAGCTGTCATTTAGAATTGATGGACATATCAAGCGTTTCCCAGACAAGAAAAAGCTAAAGGCGTTCATCACCACCAAACCAGTATTATATGAAATGCTGAAGGGTCTTCTTGAAGAAGAACAAAAATATGAACAATAAAATGGGAATAAATACATATCTATCAACAACTGAATCTACAAACAAAATGAGCAGCAGAACAGAAACAGACTCCTAGATACAAAGAACTTTTTGTTGCTTGTCAGATGGGCGGGGGGTGGGGAGATGGGTGAAAAAGATGAAGGAATTAAGTACAAATTGGTTGTTAGACTGATGAACCTCAGAGGGAAGGGGGGAGGGAGGGGCGGGAAGAGATAAACCAAAGAACTTCTATGCATATATGCATAACCAATGTACACAGACAATAGTGTGGGGAAGGCAGGAGGGGGTGGGATTGGGGAGGAGGGTCAATGGGGGAAAAAAGGGGTACATCTGTAATGCATTCAACAATAAAGATGAGGTTTTTTTTAAAAAAAGACCCAAGGCAAACGAAAATGGGACTAAATGTATACTCTCAATGCTCCCACCCACGGCAAGAACAGGCAGAATCACACAGATGAGGCCCAGGCCCTGAGTGAGGATGTGTCCTGCCCCTGAAACCCAGGCCAAGGGACTGTCCCTTCCACTTGGGCTGAACCACTGAAGGACCAGCGGGAACCTGAAATGGCTTGGAACCCAAGAGCTGGAGGAAGCTAGGGCCCACCCCCTTATTCTGTACCCTGCAGACAGCAACCTGTCTCTTCCTTCCTCTCCCAAACCCCACGCCGAGGGCTCCGCCTCTGAACGAGCCTCCCTGCCCACAGGATGGGAGGCAAAAGCAACGGAAGTTGTTTGGGTCATGACACGGGGGTGCTGTGTGGGCAGCGCCCCTGCCAATCACCGCGCGGCAGAAGGAGGCAACACAACAGAGCGAGGGATGGCCCTGGACGTACCCTTAGCGGTCATCTCGCTCGCTGCATTCCATCACAGAAAGGGGAACTTTGATTTCAGGAGTCATCCTCGGTTGGTTGTTATTTGCAGAATACAAGTAACATTGTAATTATTTTCAACTCCACACCGTAACAGCCATCAAGGGAATGGACACAAAATAGAACAAACAGGGGCTTATGAAACCCACAATCAATGTGCCCTAAAATCAGCAGATACGGATACCAATGAGCTGGGCCTGTTGTAAAGTACATCAAATGTTATCAACTGGGTAAGCCAGTCACCTGCCACAGCTTCTGAAAGGAGGCCACCTCCCCCGGGGACAGACTCAGCAGCAGGTGAGGTAGCTCCTTGCAAACCATCCTGCCAGCAAAGGTGCCAGGCATCTTCATTAACCGAAGTTTTGGAAAGCCACAGTTCTCCTTCCAGCGACGCGAATACAAGTCGAGCTCCCGTCGAAGGTCATCGTGAAGCCGCATGGATCACGACGGATTCCGGAATTTCCACTGGGTGACAATAATGTGTTTGATGCATGAGACGACAGCAGCTGGCCATATGCAGCAGGGGCTGTCCTGGGTGGCATCTCCAAGAGGAGAAAAGGGTCTGAAGGTACAGTGGTCCCCCATCCAAGACCCCAAGTGGATGTTTGAAACTGCAGAGAATGCCAAACCCCAGATATACTATGTTTTTTCCTACACATACATACCTAAGATAAAGCTTAATTTATAAATTAGGTGCCATATAAGATTAACCACGATAATAAAATAGAACGATTATAACAGCATACTGTAATAAAAGTTACGTGTATGGCTTTGGGGCCACTATTGAGTAAAACAAGGGAGACCCGAACACCGGCACTGTGATACCGCGACAGCTGATCTGGTTACGGAGGCGGCCACCAAGTGACCAAGGGCAGGGGGAGCGACCACAGGGTGCAGACGCTGGACCAAGGGATGGGTCATGTCCCAGGCGGGATGCAGCGGGAGGGCTCAAGATGTCATCGCACTACTCAGAATGGCGCTCGGTTTAAAACAGATGAATTTTCCATTTAACATTTTCAGACCGCGGTCGACCACAGGTTAACGGAAACCTCAGAAAGTGAAATCGTGGAAAGCAACACCGAGGGTCAGGAGGGACCACTGCATTTCTCCTGGCCTATGGTGGAGCTGCCCATCTGGACAGAGCAGCAGTGATCAAATTCTGGCAGAAACGACAGGCGATGCCCGACACAAGCTGATCTGCCCCCCAACACACGGAGGTGGGTGGTGGTGTGGCTGCAGATGACCTCATGACCTCACTAACTAGCGGGAAGAGAACAGCCTGGGATCCAGCCTGCGCCTTGACCCTTCCTGCTTGCTCCTGTACGGGGCACCCCTGCTGCTCCCTCCACACCCCTCCACCATGGATGGAAACACTGGCAACCAAGGCTCGGGTTCAACTGCAACTCTTAAAGTAGTAGATGTGATTTTTAAAGTGCACCAAGCCAAAAGAGAGTCAACTCCCTTGCTCTGCGGGCTTGCACTTGCTGTTTTGACTTCCTGTGAAGATCAGTTCGTTCTGCACAGCTTTATTTTTTAAAATTTTTTAAATTTATTTATTTTTCTTTATTGATGTTACAGAGAGAGAGGAAGGGAGAGGGAGAGATAGAAACATCGATGAGAGAGGACATCGACTGGCCACTTCCTGCATGCCCCGCACTGAGGATCAGGCCTACAACCTGGGCATGTGCCCTGACCGGGAATCGAACCGGCGACCTCTGGGTGCACGGGTCGATGCTCAACCACTGAGCCACACTTGGGTGCATAAACTTTCTTCTGTTGGGCTGGAGCTCTTCCAAGGCAAAGAGTGTCTTTTATTCTTTTTTTTGTATCTCTCAGAACAACTAGACCTGTGCCATCTGAGCAGCTATGTGAGGCTACAAAGCACTCGGAATCTGGCTAGCATGACTGAGAAATGAACAATTCTATTTCGTCTTCATTCATTTAAGTTTAAACTTGACAGCCGAAGAAAGAGAAAGTATTTTCCCCCCCGTACACACAGCCTTGGTTTCAGCAGGACCACAGTTCACCTGGACCACTGACAACTTGGCGGCATCCAGACTTGGGTGGGCCAGAAACGTAATGTACACACCGGATTTCCAGAAGAGAAAAAAGAAAAAGGATGTGAAATATCTCAGTACTCATATTAAATTCTATGTTGAAGAAATGTTATCGTGGCTAGTTTCAGTTAAATAAAATATATTTAAAAAATTAATTTCCCTTGCTTTTTACTTCTTTTCAACATGGCAACTAGAAAGTTGAGCATTCCACAGTGAGCATTTTATGTCCGTGGACGGGGTGACCCGGCTGCCGTGCAGTCATCTCCAGAAAGTACCGGCTGACTGGTGGAGCCCTGTGAACAGGTCACTCCGTCACCTCTCCCCGGGTCTCCAGTCCCCGTCATAACCAGGCCAGGTATCCGGATCAGAAACACAATCCGTGCCCAGGAGACAAAATGAAGAAAGCTGGCAGCGAAGGAACACCATCACGTGTGCCAGTTAATTAACAGCCTCCCTCCTGTGCAGGGGATCAGGGCGTGGGGAACAGGCTGCAAGACGACAGCAGAACGCCGCGTCTCATTCTCAGCTCAGCAGCCAGCGGGGCTCAGCGTCTGGCAGCCAAGGAAGAAGACCAGGCGTCCACAGTCGACGAAGGGCGTGTTTCCACGAGGGAGCCAGGCTTGGCCGGGCGGTGCACTGCCCCCTGCAGGAGCCCTGGGGGATGAACTGGGCAATGTCCCTGGCACACACTTCACCGTCAACGCTGCAGGGGTGTTCCTATGACGGCCGATGGCCTTCCTTCAAAACCCGAGTTGTCAGAAGCTGTTCGCAGAGGGGCTGAGCTGACACAGACCAGCTTTGTTGCCCTGTTCTGGGGATGGTGCATGTCTCTCTGCAGATAACACGGCAGCCAGAGGAGAGGATGAGGGGCCCACGCTTGCCGCGGCTCTTTCCCCCACCTTCCCCCAGCCAACATCAAACATAACGACGAGCCTGCTGAGCCATCAATCCCCTGCACACGCTGCCCCCCACCCTGTTCGGTCCCCAACTCAAGAACTAAGAAGGCAGCTAAGACCAGAGGGAACAGGTGGATGGTACCACAGGGATCACTCGGTACCAACCTTAATTTATTTTCAAAAAGTAATCATTTGAAAATGTTGATAGTCGATGTAGTTTTCTCGTGATGTGTTTTTCCCATCCAAGAGAACTCTCTGCCCGACGGACTCGGGCTGTCTCTGGGCTGCCCGCCTGGCAGCCACTAGCGAGCACCTGAGGCTCTCACTCTCGCCTCTTATTTAGCCAGGCAAGTAGACAGCAGGACTTTTCTGGCTGCAGGACCCAACCCGCCGCCCCCTTTCGGACCCTCAAGCCGGTGCTTGTCCGTCTGGCCAGTAGCTGCTGAATCGGACAGGGCAGGTGTGAAAGTCCTCACCAATACCATGTCCAGCCAACATCTGCCTGGCCGTCGCTGGGAAGACAACGGGAAGTTACCGGGAACTTCTGAGTCCTAACACAGAAATGTGTTTAAATCTCTCTGCTTTAAGGTTTTCTCTAATTCACGTAACAGGTAGTGGATGACAGAACCCGGTGGACGTGGGGATGCGTCTGGATTTGAGCCCTAACCCTGGCGCAACCTTAGAATGGAGCTCACGTGATCTGAAGGCCAGAGAGGACACGGGAGCCCCGTGCTGAGCCTGTGGCAGGAGTGGATGATCATCTCAAAGCTGCCCCGGCACTTTTCTTGTGATCAGGCAGGGATCCCAGAGTGGTGACTTTACCCTCCGGGCACCCGCGCCCATCCTCGCGCTCAAACCCAACGGCGTGATTTGGGAGCGTGCCACCAGCTTCTGCCGTGGCACACACCCTGGGGAACACGCTGAGCAAAGTGTCATCCCAGACAGGATCCTGAGCTAATTAGGATGTCGAGCTTCCCACCGAGACGCGCAGATAATGAAAGGATAACGTGACGGTGTTTCCAGACTCCCGGAGGAAATGAGAAGCATCTTCAAAAGGAACCTGCTGGAGCCCTGGCCTGTTTGGCTCAGCGGTTAGAGCGTCGGCCCGCGGTCCAGAGAGACCCGGGTTCGGTTCCCGCTAAGGGCACGTACCTCGGTTGCAGTTTGTCCCCGGCACCTGGTTGGGTCGCGCGGGAGGCAGCCACTCGATGTGTCCCTTTCACATCGCTCTCTCTCTCTTCCTCTCTCTCCCTCCCACTCTGTCTGAACAAAAAATGGAAACGTGTCCTTGGGTGAGGATTAAAACCTGTTGGAGATGAAACTTCAACACCAAGACCAGAACCCAACGGCCCTGGAGGATCAGAGCACGGGGAAGACCAAGGAGGGAGGAGAAGGCAATGAACACGTCTCAGGTCCTGCCGTGTTCTAGGCATCGCGCTCTGCACTTCATAGCAGGGAACATGGACAGGGTCCCCGCTGGCTGCCATCACTGTCCTCTCCTCTAGTATCGACCTGCGAGACAGACACCGCCTCCGCTTTCCAGCAGGGAGACTGAGACGCCCACAGTCGTACCTAAGGTCCCCCAGCCGGTCAAATACATGGTGGTTGATCCAAGCCCTGGCCCTTCTGACTTGAAATCCTGTGCTTGTCCTTCCTAGAGGTGGTTCAAGGGTTGTCAACCTTGGGTTCTGGACCATCCTTACTTGGTGGCACAGCAGTGGGTGTGTGGGGCTGCAGGGGTGCTCCTTTCTACGCGTATCTGCAGAGCACCCACAGCGGCAGGTCCTGTGCGTGGACGAGGCTTCAGTCCAGGTCCTCCCCTCCCACCGCCTACATCGCCTTGCTGAACTGAGCCCATGGCCTCCAGAGTGATCATCATGGCCACAGGCCAGCGAGGTGCTGCGGACGTGAGCGCTCAGAGCAGGGCCGCCGACCTGAGCATTCAGTGTGGCCAGCTTCAAACAGTGAGAAGCATGTTCTGAACTTTCCCGTAACCGTCTCTGAAAAACCTCTGCGGTCCACCAGAGGAAAGGAAGCAAGCTCGCCAAAGCCAGAGGTGGACTGGGGTCAAGGTGGAGATAGAGAGTGAATCCGCTCCACCCGCACCTGCTTGTGTGACCTCGAGCTTGGTCTAATTTACCCCTCTGGGTGGCAGTTTCTAAAACAGGGATACACATACCTAAATCATATACTTGGAGCCCTTCATTTCTGGAACTTCAAAAGGCCCCAGGAAGTGGCGGCCCCCGCTATTATCAATGTATTTTATTCCCACCAAAGATTTGTGCCTTTGAGTGGTGCTCAGCTGACTCACTGGGTCTCTGGCTGCGGAGAGAACTCCTCCAGGTTCTGGGACCAAAGCAACGGGAAGCAGAGGCTGGTGCATCCGTGTTTTTCCCTGGAAAGGTCCATGTGGAATAAAATTTCCTATTCGGTCTTTGTCCCAGGAAAATGAAGAGTCCGTAAATTCTTCTTTCTGGCCACTGGTTCCTTCCTGCGCAGTCCAGGTGCTGCCCTCGCCCGAGATGGGGACCAGGCCAGCGTAAGGAGAATGCCCAGGCTCACACCACCTACCCCAGAACCTGTGAAGGCTGCCTCTCGTGCCAAAGGAGGCTGCAGAGGGGATTGCTCGGGGTCGTCTGGGCACGGGGGAAGGACCCTGGCCTAGCTCGGCGGGCCCTACCTGCAACCACAGGCACCTTTATAGGAGGCAGAGAAGGTCAGGCACTGAAGGGGAGGCAGCGTGACCACGACACAGAGACTGGAGTCCTGCGGCCACGAGGCCAGGAGTGCCGACGGCCTCCAGAAGCTGGAAGGGGCCAGAAACAGACCCTCCCCGGGAGCCTCCCGCGGGGGCACGGGCCTGCCAGCCCCTTGGCTGCAGCCCAGTGAAATGACTTCCGACTTCGGGCCTGCAGAGCTGTAAGAGAGTAAGTGTGGGTTGTTTTAAGCCACTAAATGAGTGATAATGTATTACCGCAGAAAGTTAATACAATAAAAATACTTCATTTTGTTTTCCACCTGTGATTTACAACAACCCCAGTGAGATTATCTCAGGCATAAAGACACACCTCCACATACACTCTTTGGTGTGTGCTGGGGGCCAGGGTGTTGAGGTGGTGAGGTGACGGAGGTCTCCCCTCCAAAAAAATATTTTTTATCTGATCACACAAGTCATACATATTCATTACAGACAAACAGAGTTGTAAATCTAACAAAACATAAAGCAAATGAAAAGCGGCCATAATCCCAGGAATAACCGACCAGTAAAATCTGAGCGTGGGAATCTGTGGGGTTTCGTTCCCTGAAACAGTATCACGTCTCATTAAAACCTCACGCATTTCACTTAAAGGAGGAAACACGGTCTCTTCGGAGCCGTCCATGAGGACAAGTCGAATAATTACAATCAACTGTCGTGCTGTTCTGGGGACACAAGCAGTGACCCCGAGTTCTTTCTGTGTCACGGGAACAACCAGCCAAGTGAACTGGACTCTTGACTCCAATGGGAGAAAAGGAGGAAGGAGGGACTCACCGAGTCTCGTCTCCTGTGGACCTTTGTCAACGACCACAAACGCAAAGGAAAGCCCACCGTGCCGTGGAGACTCGCCGAGGTGAGCTACCATCCCTCAGCCCACCTCGTGGCCAAGGCAGAGGGAACTGGGACACCTGGCTCTCGAAGGGCCTCTCCTCTCCCAGAGTGGAGGTTGGGGGACATTGCAGACACTCAGGTACCTATTGCTCTTCAAGATGAATGGTAACATGGGATCCAAAAAGAGATGGCCAGAAGCCCCCCTCTGTCGGGGAAACAAACATATCTAAGCCATAACCATTTGGGGAAGAACTGCCATACTATGTCAGAGGGAGGCACAGGACACAGGCAGGGGTCCCAGAGGAATTAGCGATTAACATTGCTGAATTGCCCGGCTGGTGTGGCTCAGTGGACTGAACGTCGTCCTATGGAATGAGAGGTCCCGGTTCAATTCCTAGTCAAGTCAGGGCACATGCCCGGGTTGCGGGCTCGATCCCCAGTAGGGGGCGTGCAGGAGGCAGCCGATGGATGTATCTCTCTCACATTGATGTTTCTATCTCTCTCTCCCTTCCGCCCTCTCTAAAAAAAAAAATCAATGCAAACATATTTAAAAATAAATAAAAACATTGTTGAATACATGGGATTCATAATGTATTACCCGTGTTATTTTTCACAGCGTCACCCAAAGCCAGGGCCGGAAGGAATCACAGCGATCACTGGACGCGCCCCTCCCCTGAATGTTCCAAAGGAGCAGTGTTTGAATGAGCTTACCTCTCGAATCCCTTTAAGCTCTAAATTCAACTTTCTCGTGTACAAAGCAATAGACAGTGCCCTGTTGAGATCATAAGCTACTCATGAAAAGAGATTAGTAGGAACTCGATTGCTACTTGATTTTTAATTCCACTCAGATGCCGAAAGGGAGCTTGTTTCCCCAGGGGCCCAGGAATCGCGGGGAGGCTCAGAGCCCTTGAGTCTGTGCGCTATGGCGTGAAAAGCACTTTGAGAGATGGCGTGTTCAGTCTGGGGTCACTGTCGTAAACACATGTCGCTTCCTCGGGATATCATTTTGCAAAGCACTCGGGCGCCCCAGCCCCAGACCGGGGTGCCCGTGGGGCGTGTGGCTGCTGGCCTCCATCGGTCGTGACCATTTCTCCCTGAAACGGGTGAACCGTCTGCACACCTGTACACCTGTTTCTCTAAAGCCAGGGTTCTTTCCCGCTCTCAAGCTGTGGACAGAGAGTCTTCACGAGGTCTGTGAACACCCAAAACCGCTTGCAAACTGCTATGTGCGCAACACTGATAATCTGATCAGATGCTTAAGGACAACTGTGAGCCACGGAAGACTAAGAACGCTTTTGTCCCTGCACATGTGAATTAATATTAACCCTAGTGCCCTGGGCGTGCGCATGCTTACGCGTGTGTCCCCTGACCCCAGAAACCTCCAGGACACAGGACGCTTGCTAACAAGCTGTCCTCTTCACTTCCACATTTAAAAAAAAAAATTTTTTTTAATGAAATATCTTCCCCAGAACATAGAAAACTGAACCAGCAGAGACAAAAAACTTCAAAAAAAAAAAAAAAATTATCCATTTAGTTGCTGTGAAAAGTCTATCTTACAACCCAGAGTCTCAGAGAATGTCAAAGTTCTCTTTTTCAATGTTTAATCAACTCTAAAGGATAATGTTAAAGAAGAGACCTTTTCAAAGGTGAGATGGTGACAGACAAGTCTGGAAACAGTTCTCGTCAAAGGGCGGCTGCCGGGGAGCCTCTCTGCAGACGAGTTAGATGCACAAGCCTCCAGGAATGAGCCCCCGTGGTCTTCGAGACATGTCTATTCAGACCCTTGGCGACTGTGCCCAGTGCCGCAGGCTTACGTAACATCTGTATGTCAGTGATTCACAAACCTATCCCTCCAGTCCCCGACTCCAAGCGGATCCACCCAGCTGCCTCGTCAGTATCTCCGCCTGCATGTCTAACAACCACCGCACCTCAGAGTCCAAAACGGAATTCCTGAGGGTCCCCCGACACCTGCCCCAGCTGCAAACTCGCCCTTCTCAGCTCATGGCAACTCCACCTTTGCAGCTGGCCGGCCCTGAGACTTGGGGTCCTTCTGGGTCCTCTTTCTTTCACACCCCACATCCAACCCACCGGCACACCCCGTTGGCTCCACCTTCAACAGACCCCAGATGGGAGGCCCCCCACCACGTCCGGCACCTGGATTCCTGCAGAGGCTTGCTCACAGGTCTCCCTGCTCCCACCCGCGCCCCTCCTACGTCCAGCCTGAATTCAGGGAACAATTCCAATGGAGCACACAGGAACACTGCAGGGCAGTGGCAGCTGGGACATGAAAAGGGGTCTGTCAGACGGAAGCTTATTCCTGGGTCCTCAAAGCCCGTCTCTGTGAAATCTGGATCTTAGAACAGGTTTCTGCTCTGCAGGGGACAGAGAACCACCACTCAAGCCAGTACGGTCACTCTGCTTTGAAAGGGACTGTGGAGACGGTCAAGTTGCCCTCTACCGCGCCCTTGGTCTTCCAATGAACACTTTAGGATACTGGAGGTGAGCCCTGGCTGGTGGGGCTCAGCGGTTAGAGCATCGGCCGCAGACCAAAGGGTCACAGGTTCAATTCCGGGCCAAAGGTACGTGCCTGGGTTGCACATTCGATCTCCAGCCCCAGGCAGGGTCGTGCAGGAGGCAACCAGTTGATGTGTCTCTCTCACATCGATGTTCCTCTCTTTCCCTCCCCCTTCCCCTTCTACTCTGTCTAAAAACATTTATATATCGGAGGTGAGTGTGACCAGCACCCCCCACCCACCAGGGCAAATCCACTGTGGTCGGCTTTGTGCGTTGGCGTCCCCCATAAGACTTCACCTCAAGGCGTACTCAAATAGAAAACTCTAGAACACCAACCAAAAGAGCGTACTTATCACCCAGAGAGAAAAAGCCAGGAGGGAAATGAGGAGCAGAGGCTGCAGCACACTTGGGCAAACCAGCCAACACGATCAGATGACAGCAGTCCCTAAGCTTGGACGTGATGGGGGACAGTGCTTCCCAGCTGCAGGAGGACGGAGGAGAGTGGGCGGGCCACGGGCAGGTCCCACACCCGCACCGGAATATATGACACGTGCCACTCTCATTCTTTAAAGATGGACCAAACAGTCTTCCTCCTGCAGACGGAAGAACACTGAGTGGCCGCCAGAGGCCTAGACTCGGCCTGGCCGCGGCCTTTGCATCGGCTGAATGAAGCCGGAAGATGACGGTCCTGACAGCTGCGAGAGCCGTGAGGGCCTCCGGCCAGCTCTGCCGCTCGAATGCTCGTGTGGCCCAACTGCTGTACTGAACACACATACACACGTATATTTACATATACACACGTACACAGCATCTGCACACACGGCACCCTACTTATCACATCTCTACATACAGGCAGCATCTTATTTAACTATCAAAGTACGTGCAGTTTATTCTGTAAAGAACACCCCAGTTATGTCAGGAGCAGCAGTATCCCCATTTCACAGATGAGAAAACCAAGGGAACCTCAAGGAACCTGCCAGGACATACCGGCGAGTAAGTAATAGAGCTGGAAATCCAAGAAGCAACCCAAGGTGCTCCTCAGGTCCCCCCGATTTATTTTATTATAGAACACCTTTCTTCTTTTCTGCGTTTTCTGGTTACATTAAGCAAAACATTATTTTTTGAAATAGAACATATATATAAATATATACATTTTCCAATTAAAATAAATCCAAAGACAAAACGAATTCCTCCAAAAAACTACAAAGGAAAGGATTGGGAAGGACATTTCAGAAAGGCGTCCCGCATAAAGGAAGCAGGTGAGACGAATGTCAGCATAAACTACACCGAGTTCAGTATTTTAAAAGAGTGTGGAGCAGAGCGAGACACCCCGCGTTCATGAAAGGCTCATCCCGCGCCAACCGGGCCCCAGCTGACTCGGTATCAAACACGTACAGGAAGGAACTCACTGATGGGAACAGGAGTGGAATTCTTCGACGCGACTAGAACGGGACGCGTTATACCATGATCTGTCTAGAAGAAGTAGCCCCGAAAATAAAGTCCAGAAAGACTGGCGCTTCCTCCCCCGCGCCCCTCAAAAGGGATCCCCATCATGATCTCCCAGGCCCCCTCTGCAGCCAGGCAGCTAGGCTGGCACAGCGGGTCCCTGCCGGCAGCAGCCGCACCTCACCTGGGACGTTGTGTATGGTGATGGCCAAGATGAGCAGCGCGATTCTCCTCCAGCTGCTGCCGCTGGGGGGCGTCAGGCTCCCTCGAGGAGGCGCGGGGACAGCGGGGCCCTCGGGATGGTCGGCGGCCGCCGCCTTCTTCCTCTGGTAGGCCTCGCCGTTCTCACTCTTGTCTGAGCAGAAAGAGAGGGACAGGGAGAGAGGCTTTGAACATGGGTGCACGGCGGCAGGAGGCAGCTTTCAGCACCAGGACACGAGCTGCTCCTAACTCCTGATGGACGTGTGCTCGTCTGCGTGCCTTCCCTTCCTCACCCTTCGCTCCTTCACTCACTCACTCAGCAAACAGTCACTGAACAGACGTTCCGCCCAGCGGGAAGGTCCTAAAGGGGTGAAGGCGGTGGAAGGAGGACACGTGGGCAATGCCTGTATTAGGGAAGCCAGCCGGTGTGGCTCAGTGGTTGAGCGTCAACCCATGCATCAAGAGGTCACCGGTTCAATTCCGGGTCAGGGCACATGCCCAGGTTGTGGGCCAAATCCCCAGTGGGAGGCATGCAGGAGGCGGCCAATCGATGATCTCGCTCATCGATGTTTCTCTCTCTCTCTCCCTCTCCCTTCCTCTCTCTCTAACCAATAAAGAAAAAATTAAAAAAAAAAAAAAACACTTAGCCCTGGCCGGTTTGGCTCAGCGGTTGGAGCGTCGGCCTGCGGTCCAGAGAGACCCGGGTTCGGTTCCCGCTGGGGGCGTGTGCTTCGGTTGCAGTTTGTCCCCGGCCCTGGTTGGTCGTGTGGGTGGCGGCCACTCGATGTGTCCCTTTCGCGTCGATGTTTCTCTCTCTCTCTCTTCCTCTCTCTCCCTCCCACTCTATCTGAACAAAAAATGAAAAAATGTCCTCGGGTGAGGATAAAAAAAAAAACAAAAACAAAAAAACACTTAGACTGTCCTGAGTGCTGTGTGTATGGACGGTGGTGGGCGTCACAGCCCTCTGCCCCACAGCCCCAGAACTCTAACCCCTGTGACTCTGCTCTCCTGGTCACACTGACTCGTGGGGCGCCCATTCAAATGCCGGACTCAGCCAATCAGATCCTCTCCCCAGGGATGGCGGACTGGAAGTGGGGAGGACCTCGGGACTCCAGTGTGGGTTCTGAATCCAAAAGGTCACCCAAGGCAAGGGCAGCCACGACCCACCACGCAGGAACGGAACAAGGAAGCGGCTGGGCAGACACACAGAAGGAAGCAGATGCCGTGGACAAGTAGAGATGGGAAATCATGTAGCCGGAGAAAAAGGGGCACCTTCGGGGTTCCTTTCTCCCCGACCTCACTCCTTGTTGCCCCACCCTCCCGAGTGCCTCACGGAAAGACCAGAGCCTCGGTCTATAAACTGGACTGCGTCTTTGATTCCCTTTGCCCAAGTGGAACACTGTTTTACATTTCCAAAACAGGAAAAGAAAAAAAAAAAAACGACTTCTTCGGAAAATCATTCTGTGTTTGTTTACTCGAATCAGCCAGGAGGACGTGAAGAGTGGACGTGTAAGAGGTCGGGTGGACTCTGCCCCGCGCCCACGGGCTGTCTCCTCCAACAGCTGGCTCTCAGTTCCGTTAGGGAGAAGGGCCTTTCACTGACCCTCTGAAACAGCACAGGCCCGCCAGCCCTCCACGGCAGCGCCTCAACTCACAGACTGGCCTCTGGAGGGAATACAACCATCTCGGTTGGACAGCAACCCCTCCAGACAGCACCTGCACGAGTCACATCTAAGTACTCACTGTGCGGTATCCACACCGTGCATGCGTGTGTGCGTGCGTGTGTGCATACATGCATGTATGTGCTCTGTGTGTGTGCATGTGTGCATGCATGTAAGCATACGAGTACCACTTGGTATCATCTTTCTTGCCTTAGATATCAGGCAGCCTTCATGTATGTTTGCACATGTACGTGTGTGTCTGTACACACATGGGGGGATGTTTCTGTACACTTTGACATCTAACTCAGGCTGCAGAGGCTGATGGGAATTCGAGCTGAACATCTGGGATGTGAAGCCTGTGAGCACTAGACACACGAGCAAAGCAGACCGGAGGGCTGGAAGGAACCACGCACACCGTGGCAGAGGCCACCCAGACGTCCCCTGGACCAGCCAGTGGACACTGATCCCCTGGGCCTCCTCGGGCACAGCCTGACCTGCATGCTCTCCAGTGGGAGCTGATGGGGGGTGGGGGAACAACCCAAACTCTTCCCTTTATAATTTTATAACTTAGGGGACGACAGGCAGGGAAGACATGAACCAATCCTCCAAATCCACAGGGCAGTGCTGCAGTCTCGAACAAGCATTGAAAGCTGTGCTTATTTTTGTTAGTGACACAGAAAGACCAGACTCTGAGTCTCCTGGAGAGCCCCAGAGACGGGACACGGTCAGCAAATAACGCCCAGAGAGCCCCAGAGACGGGACACCATCAGCAAATAACGTCCAGAGAGCCCCAGAGACGGGACACCGTCAGCAAATAACGTCCAGAGAGCCCCAGAGACGGGACACGGTCAGCAAATAACGCCCAGAGAGCCCCAGAGATGGGACACGGTCAGCAAATAACGCCCAGAGAGCCCCAGAGACGGGACACGGTCAGCAAATAACGCCCAGAGAGCCCCAGAGACGGGACACCATCAGCAAATAACGTCCAGAGAGCCCCAGAGACGGGACACGGTCAGCAAATAACGCCCAGAGAGCCCCAGAGACGGGACACCATCAGCAAATAACGTCCAGAGAGCCCCAGAGACGGGACACGGTCAGCAAATAACGCCCAGAGAGCCCCAGAGACGGGACACAGTCAGCAAATAACGCCCAGAGAGCCCCAGAGACGGGACACGGTCAGCAAATAACGCCCAGAGAGCCCCAGAGACGGGACACCATCAGCAAATAACGCCCAGGGAGCCCCAGAGACGGGACACCGTCAGCAAATAACGCCCTGAGAGCCCCAGAGACGGGACACCATCAGCAAATAACGCCCTGAGAGCCCCAGAGACGGGACACCATCAGCAAATAACGCCCTGAGAGCCCCAGAGACGGGACACCATCAGCCAATCCCAGCACCGCGCGTGGGTCTCACGAGAATGTCGAGCAGCATAAAGCATTGTGAGCCCAGGCGTAAAGAAGCACGCCTCGCCTTGGGGTCCCAAGGTGGGGGGACTGATGTCGGTGCCCCCTCCGGTGGGACATGGGAGGCCGTGGATGCCCGATCTACTTGTGAAAGTTAAGTAAGCCCCACTAACGAGTCTGCGACAAGGGAAATCAGTCCGAATCCATCATGAGCGTCGGAAGCGTCCTGAGCAATGAATCTTCTTGCCTCCCCTGGTTAAGGCTCGTGAAACCGTCACACGCCATCAGGGAAAATCCCCGCGCCCTGAACACAGGACCACTTCACGGGGCGACGGCCATGCCTGGTGCGGGGACAGGAGCGGGACAGAGTGACGAGAACCCAGGAGATTTCTTGAACGAGGAAAGGTTTAGACCCCTTTGAAGGAGGACTGGGCAAAGAGGAAGGACATTTAGGGATGGAACAGCTGAGGCAACGGAACACATCGGCGACACTGGCCAGTAGGTGATGCGGGAAACGTACCTTAGTCATCTCAGCCCCTACAAATGCCCTGTGAAGTAGAGGTCACTCCCTTTAACAAACAAGGAGCCTGAGGCAGAGCGGGGGTACCTGTCCCAGGGTGCACAGCCCTCCAGGAGGCTGGGACTCAAACGAGGCCCTCTGCCTCTTAACCAGGCCCCCGTGGCTAACGGGCGGGGAGGGTAGCGGGAGCAGTCACTGCAGTGACATTTAGGGGCTTGAAGTCTCAGATGTTCGGTTCCCAGATGCTGAGGTGGCAGAGGGGGTCTGGTGAGCTGGCAGTGAGTGACACCAGAGACCAGAGATGGAAAGACTCGGAGGAAATCTCGCGTCGACCATCATTTCCACTCACAGACAAACCTGGAACCGGTCCACGAAGGCGGTGTTTCTTCACCCACTCAACCCGCTGTGTCTAAGTGTCAGTAGGAAAGGGCTGCCGTTCTTTCCGGAGGGAAGAAAGGGACCACTTCAAAGCAGATCGCTACCCAGGAACCTCTTTTAAAATTTAAACGCAAGCATCTCAGAAGCCACACAAAGAGGGGACCCCTGCTGGGGCTCAGCCTGTGGTCCCCTGCTTCATCTTCCACAGAGTGACACTATTGATACATTGGAGGAAGAGGACCCAGCAGAACAGCTGGACCAGTCCAAGGCTCCTCTTGCCACTGGGCCACGGGGTGACCTGATGTGGCACATAGCTTCCCAGCACACTGTATCACAGAGCGAAAGCAGACAGGGGTCCAGGGGCACAAGCCAGGGGACCATAGTGCAGAGCCCTGCTATGGGGAGACCCTCCCCGCAGGGCTTGGCCCCCTCCCGTGAAGTGCAAAGTCCCGCAATCTCTGGATCAGGGGATCTGAACCACTTTGAACCAGCAACTGCTTCTGGAAGCTGCAATCTTCTCTCCAGCAAAAAATATACGTATATAAAATACATTTTTTATTGTTGAGAAAGTATTACAGCTGTCCCCCCCGTTTTCCCCCATGAACCCCCTCCTGCCTCTCTGAAAGCTAAACCCGTCACATAAAAAGAAGAGCAGTCGGCAACATATATTCACCGTGTACTGTGTGTGTACACGCTCACAAGGCCAACCAACAGCAGGGAAAGAGGAGGGGCCGTTGACTACTATTTTCCCTTTCTTCTTGTTTTCCAGGGAGTCGGGATAATTTGGGGGAAGAAATTCAGTTATCCACAAGGGCGTGACAATGCCTGCTAGGGACCTGGTTGTGTTTCTCTAATCGTTCATGGGATTAGCATGACTTCCTTTACATAACCTGTCCTGGATTTGAACACGAAATAACTGCTCAACACCGGTTAGCATCAACATTGGCAGACGGAGAAACCAAGGCCCACGGAGGCCCTTCTTGACGGTCACGGGGGAATTTACGAAAGAGCAGGGTGGTCCTCCCAGTCTGAGCAGAGGACCCCTCGGCTGGGAGACATCCACAGCTAAAGCCTGTGACCGTCTCCAACCCTATCCACAACTCTCCCACTTTTCCTTTTAGTAAAGCTACACGTGTAACCACCTTAAATACCATCGCCCAAAGATAAAAGGTCCCCAGCATCCCGTACACAACGGCTGTCATCTGTCCCTACTCCGTGTCCAGTCCATGTACACTGATGTTTTGCATATTTGCAGTCAGTGCAGATGATGACGGAGATAGATGCTAGATCACACTGGCTGCGGTGGGGTCGTGGCTGACAATCATTATCCATGAGGCTTCGGGCACATGCCGTCTCTGCGCCTCAGTGCCATTGTGGGAAGGTGGGTTAGATGATAATATCTACTTAGTAAGGTTGTTTGTTACGAGAACCAAAATCCACGTAAAGCACTCGGCAGAGAACCTGGCACATGAAAACCACAGTCAGTGTTAGCTTTTACTACTGATTCTATGTTTTAATGTACACTTCCATATTCCACTGGTTTCACTTAAAACTTCAGAAATATCTGCTAGGTTTCTAAGCCTCTGTGACTCTAGCTTTTAATGGCTCCAGGGCACTTTGCTTATTTCTAAGCCATTTCCTTTTTATTCAAGTTGGAAGGGTTGGTCCCTCTTCTCCAGATGCTAAAAGATGCAGTGTCACGCTCCTGCCACCTGGGGGCACACTCTTCCTGCTCCCTCTCACCCAGAATGGGCACCCACCCCGCGAAAAGGGCCTGTCTTGACTTCCCGCACTAAATCTTTGCGTTATGGCTTAATGGTTCATATACACCAACGAAACATGTGCAAGGGGCGGAGCTACCCCAGGACACAGTTTAGTGCGTGAGGGAAAGTCCCTACTGCAGACTGGCGGGATCTGTGCAGCGATCTTTAAATTTTTCATGTGCTTCCCTGTAACTAATTGTTCCCACCAACTGTTTCCCTAGAGCGGAACCACAGGGGAGGGTATCACGCCTGCAGGTGTATGCCCCTGAAAACGAACAAGGCTCCCTTCCACCTTCCATACTTCAAAGTACTTTTGGCTTTAATCTCCCCCCAAAAAACAGAAGCATCCGTTGAAATGGAGAGAAAAAAAAAAATTAATTCTTGGCTTTTGACCTGCGGGGGGTCCACGGCCTGGTAGCTGCAAGGAGAGAAGGGATTTCCAAGCGGAGGATTCTGACTCCGAGACGCGTTCTCCATGCAGTGCTGTCTTTAGAAGCCGCTGGGCACCTGAGACGTGACACTGTCAGGAACGCGGAAGGGGGCGGGCAGGGGATGGGCGACACGGTGCAGCACGTGGTTTGACGAGAGACGGCGGAAAGAGAGAAGGAAAACAACGCTCACAGAGCCTTTTCATGGAGAAACCCCTTCGCTTCTCTGAGCTGGCGAAGGCTGAGCACCTAGGCGTGTCCTGAGACCCCCGGGGCCCCTCGGACTGCCGCACACAGGCTGCAAATGTGAGGCCCTGGCATGAAACCAACAGCAGAGCACTCATTTAACTCTCGTCAATGTAATAGGTTTAATGGGTGTAAGTGGTTGAGGGAGGGCAGGCTGGCCAGCCATCCCATCCATCTTGCCAATGGGCAAGCGCCCCAGATAAAACACTCTGCCAATAACCTCCTTTCTGATTTTAAAGCGATCAAATGCGTATTGCAGCACCCTTGGAAAACCTCAAAGCCTGCAGGGGAACATGTAAACCACACATAATGACACCACTACAAACAAATCCTGGGGTTTGGCGTCACTTCCTTCCCTGCTTTTTCGGGTGGTTGTACATAAGGCAGGTGTATCACACAACTGCAGCCCTCTGTTCCGTAACAAGCATTTCCCCCTACGATGGAGAACGTTTTCAAGCACTTCAAGCAATACAAAGTATTTACCTAATCTCGACCACTGGGCATTTAGGCTATTTCCATTTTTTTTTTTTTTCTATAAAGATCACTGCAAACCTTTAACCTACGTAAATAATCAGAAATGCGGACAGTGTGAACCAGCACTGAACTCTTGGTCGCTTGCCTCAGTAATTTCCAGAAAGGCCACGCCGGGTCTCCTCCTGGCCGCAGAATGTGCAAGTTCTCATCGGGCTGTTGCTTAGCCAGCTTGGGTATTTCTCATTTGGAAATAAATGGAACCATTTACGGGGGAGATGCTATTTCCCTGCGTCTGTATTTCTTTGACCACGAGTAACGTTGAATATTTTTCATCGTTTCAGGCACATTTTTTTTTTCCTGTTTTGCGAAAGGCCCGCTATCCCAATGGGGCCTTTTTAAGTCCTGATAATATGATTAGCGGACTCCTCACGGACACGGGTCATTTTCCTGTGATCCGCGTCTGTGTGTCAGTGACTCGCGAGACCTCGCTGGGACACGATTCCTGGTGGGACAGCGTGTCCACCTGGCCGAGGTGGCATTTCAGCCTCCATTTGCAAACTCACTGAGATTCCTCCAGGCAGCACAGTGCCTTTTAGCAAACCACGTTATCAGCTTTGCGTATGCCACTGTCTGGTGTGGTCCCCAAGGCTGCTTTTCTCTCTCAATACTGAAACATCGCTGTTTTCAAAAGCAGAAGGTATGTGAGACCTTTCTTCGCTTCCTGCTTTCTTCTCCCCCACAACCCTTTCCTTTTTCTTTCTTTTGATCCTCACCCGAGGATATTTTCCCATTTATCTTCAGACAGAATGGGAGGGAGGGAGGGAGAGAGAGAAACATCGATGTGAGAGAGACACATCGACTGGCTGCCTCCCGCACGACCCCGACCAGGGCCAGGGATGAACCACAACCGAGGTACGTGCCCTTGGCCGGAATCGAACCTGCGACTCGGGTCCGCGGGCCGACGCTCTAACCGCTGAGCCAAACCGGCCAGGGCAACCCTGGGGTTCTTGCAAACCACACAGCAGCTCTGCCACCAGAACACAGAGCCGAGAGAAGCTTGCGTGGACAGGCCCCTTGCCAGAGTTCCCGGATGCAGCCAGTTAAAAAGCAGGGTGTTCAGCTGTACTTGAGTTTCAGGCATAACAAAAATCTTAGTATAGAGGTATGTCCCAGATATTGCATGGGCTATACTTACACTGAAGAGTCATCATTGTCTGAAATTGGAATTTAACCGTGGGTACCCTGTGTTTTATCTGACAGTCCTACTTGGGCCTAATTTAGGGTCCAAGTTCTGGGCAGGGAGAAGTGTGGTAAACGGATAGACCTCCGCCCTGAAGGCAGCCCACACTCATCTCGGTGTGACACCTTTGGGGATGGACTGCATGGGTCATGTATGACCCAGGGCGGAAACAGGTTCTAGCAGAGACCACGGAAGCTCTGTGGGAAGATAACAAGTATCTATTATGCTTACTTCAGGCGGAGGAGCATCTGGGGTCTAAGAAACATGATGATAAACGTACCTGCCATCTCTGTAACTACTACAGACATCGTCATTGATCATTTTAATAACCACGGCCCCACGACGATCAGAGGGTTGCGTGCCGTCTGTGGAAGGGGGCAGATTCGATCCCCTCGTCTTTTCAGTCAGTACATATTTTCCAGGCACCGAGAGCAATCCGCACCTCACCTTTGCCGCTGATGAGTAAGCAGTTGCTTAGTGACAACACAGACACAAATAGACCTGCATAATTGGTAAAAAGTAACTACACATCACAAGAAGAGATGGGTTCACTATTACCTCAAGATTTCTCATCTTTAGGGAAGCAAATCGCCCCTAACACAGTGCTCCTTCCAAACATCTGAGTAAGGTAATCATTTCTACTTCCCGTCAACAGAGCCAACATTTCCAATGAGACTGAAACGTCCGCCTACCGGGTCAGCTCTTCTCGTTTACAGGCACGAGATACCATTTCATCAACATGCACTCACTCTCGATTAATTGATTTAGGTGTAAGAATAAATCCCAGGTGGGGCCCAGAGCGTCTCTACAGTTCTCAGCGCACCCTGCACGCGTGGTCAACGCAAACATCACGTTGGGAAAGACACGATCATATCTTTGGGGGGGGTGGATGGAGGGGTCCATCAGCAAAAAGTGACATTTGCTTCAAAAGAGCCCAACACACCCCTTTAAAAAAGGGCATTCTGAAGAACACTAGTGCTTGTGAGAACTTTGCGAAAGACTCAGCCTCCCCCAGAAAGATGGTCTCTCCTCCCGTAACTTACACGGTGGTCAATTACCGGCTGGAGGAAGGAGGCGTCCAAGAGAACAGCACCTACTTCCGGGCTCCTGTCCAGCTGCTGGTAACTGAATTGTCACTTGGCTCACTTTCCACTGCAGGAAATGCTGCTCTGACATCGTCTCCGATTCCGAGAACAAAACTCATAGCCTCGACCACCGCATCTCCCAGCGTGGGGTGAACGCTTCCACCGCAGTCATGGCGGGGCCCCCGACACGCCCGTTCCCGGAGCCCACCCTGGAGCTACCGAATGAGAGCCTCCAGGAGACAAGCCCAGGAATCAGCACTGGACAAGCCGTTGATGTCCCCATCCTCACTCCAGGATAATTCTGATACAGACTACATTGTACTCTGCACCTGAATGTACATCAGTCCAAACATTTCTGGCCAATCAGGTGTCTCAAGGTAGGACACGGGGATACACTTGACCCTCAGTAACATCTGATACACCTCAGGAGACACAGGACTTTCTTCCAAACACGCAGTCGGGAAGACACAGGAATTTAAGGCTAGAAAGTGAGAAGTAATTGAATTGCCTTGATAGACACCATCCTTCCCATACATTAAATAAAAATCACCCTTTAAGAGGACAGGGGACATCTCATAGAATTGCAAGCAGCTGCAGACCTGAGAGAAACATAAATTCCCCCAAACCAAGGCATTCTCACATCTTCCCTAAGTCTACATAGAGGCTGCACAGGGTCTGAGTCGACATAACCCCTCTAATCTGTATCTCCTTTTTCCTCAAAACAGGGCAGTACGAAAATGCTCAGCTGCTACAATACACACTGTCAATATTAACACAGAGCATTACATTCTGCGAACCACAAGAGGAAAACAAAATCTGTCTTTTGTTCAAGGCCGCGTAACTGAAAGCAAAGCGAGGCGCTAAAAGGTTTAAGTGAGACTAATGTTCCGCAAACATTTCCTGGTTTATGGATTTTCTTGCTTTTCGGGATGCAAACAATAATCGCTGGAGATAAACAAAAGGAAAAAGAAGAAGATAAGCACACGCCTGGAGATGTAGGTTTTGCTTTCTGTCTCTGTTACAAGAAGGTAAGAGATGCCTGGCCGGTGTGGCTCAGTGGTTGAGCATCGACCCATGCACCAAGAGGTCGCCGGTTTGATTCCTGGTCAGGGCACATGCCCAGGGTGTGGGCCCGATCCCCAGTGGGGGACAACAGAAACCAACTCATTCATCGGAAGTCATGAGGGACTCATGGAGCCAACCCAGGAGGCCACAGTACCCATCTTGGAACCCAAACAGGGTTGAGGGAGACCAGGACATCCTGCTATACCAACAGAATGCCAACATACCACCCTTGGGGCAGCACCTCTACCCCAATACTGAGAACCAAATGGCCCAGCTTAGGTCACTGGCACTGAATGCTGGTCACTCCTGCTGGAACCACCTCCCTGTACGCCATTAGGTCCATCCGACTGGTCAGGCCGTGGTCACCTCTAGCTGCAAGAGAGGCTAGTGATGCAACCGCTCTCCTGCAAGGCAGGCTCCGCCTCCCACCCGAACTCCCAAGGTGAGGGAAAGGTGAGTCCCAAACATGGCCAAGGGGTGTGGGAGCTAAGCAGCTGGGGGCGGGGGGGGGAGAGAAAAAGAAGGCAAAAACAGGGGAAAGCTACTACGGGGGAAGCTTTACTCCTGTCCTCAGACATCCACGTCTCCGATGTCTTCAACTCTACGTTAATTTACACCAGATTTTCCTCTCCCTTTAGAAAGATAATTGAGTGAATGAAATCCACGGCACCGAATTCTCAGGCCAACCCCACCTTCCGTGTTCTGCATGCAAACCTTAGAGAAGTCCCAACCTCTAAAGGTCTAGCCTCTTCCACAGTCAGTGAGCTGAACTGTGTAGACCTCAGGGCCCCTTCCAGCACTAACACTCTGTGCTTCCCAAGAGCCCGGAACACAGGCAGCCTCAACGATCGCTCACCCCGGTGAGTAAGACAGGGGGGCGGTGTCCAGGACCAGAGTGCATGGAACCCCGTAAGAAAGTCCCCGGGATGAGCTTCAGGGACAGCACGTCCCAACTGTTCACAGAACACGAAACGTACGCTAAGTGAGGGACACATCCATTAGCCCCGAGTAATCAACAGCTCTTTGTGCCCTCAATTAAAAGGCATTATTTCCCCCTTAAAATGTATTAAAATATTTTCTGACAATATAAAAATGTGCATACATTATAAGAAAAGGGGAAAAGATGAATTAGCACAAAGAAAAACAAAATAATTCACCACCAGAGGTGACCACCTTTAAGGAGCCTGACAATCTTTTTTATATGTATACTGTGGGTATAGATGAACACACACACACACACACACACACACACACACACACACACACACACACGTACACATTTTCCCACTTGATCACACTGCTTTGAAACACGACTCTGAATAGCAATAAAGCATGAATACAGCCCACGTCTTATCTATTCCCTGGATCAGTGGTTCTACTTGATTTCCTTTAGCTAACAGAGGTCACCACGCAGAATTCCCAGTAGCCCAACAGAGAACTCGGAAAACATACCCAAGCTTTGTTCCTGCTAGAAGAAAAGATATGTTTATTGTCCAAATCATTTCAAGATCAGCCACAACCGGTCACCACCCAGGCCTCTAGAGAGCTTAGTGTTTAGAATAATAAAAGCTAGCTGGATAGAATTATAAATCATCACTTAAAAATTGGCCAAATGTTGGTTGAACTTAAAAGGGCCAATGTTTCTGGCTCTGGGATGTCTGTGATGTAAATGCTACCTTGGTCAGCGGTTCCTGAGCCCGTCCCTCTTCGGGCTCAATGTAAATGCTGCATTGGGAAGTCTCCACTGGGCAGCCTTGCCTGGCCCTGGTCTCCGCCAGAACCCTGTAATTCTGAATAGTTAGCCCACTTC
This sequence comes from Tadarida brasiliensis, assembly GCA_030848825.1. NCBI lineage: Eukaryota > Metazoa > Chordata > Mammalia > Chiroptera > Molossidae > Tadarida > Tadarida brasiliensis. The sequence goes on from CM061273.1 coordinate 60,261,188, forward strand.
AGGTGAGTTCGTGCTGTGGGCTTCACCCCTCACAGCAGAACAAATGGACATCTGAGGGCTAAGAGGACTTGAACTTGGCCTCTCACCCGAGGCTCGCTGCCCATGCAAATCCCCAGTTCCTCACAGTGGTCTCCTGGCCACGAGCTCCAGCCAGGTGAACCCCTCTGCCCAGGAACGCAGCCATTCTTCTTCACCTGGCCAGTCCTGGTCCTTGGTCGCCCACACTTCAACCGTGTCCAGAGCAGGAAGAGTAGGTTCAGGGAGGGAGGAGCCCGGCCTGAGAGAGGCACGTGGGTGCAGGTCTCCGCCTCGCCTTCCCCTCTCTCTCACAGGCCAGCCCTTCCTCCCCAGGACGGAAGGCTCCCAGACACTGATCAGCTCCAAGAAAGTCACAAGAAGATTAAGAGGGGCTATTTGGGGTGGGACATGTGGTGAGAGCTTGCTGACCAGGAAGAAATTCCAGTGCATAATGGAAGAGGTGGGGGGAGGATGTAGGGTCTGCCACGGAGACCCTGCAAGCAGCAGCAGCACCAGTATCCCCAGAGGAGAACCCCGGGCTAGCAGAGCCTGCAGCGCCAGAAAGCTGAGGCCACATCAAGGCCCTAAGGTCATGGGTGAGGTGCGCTCACTTCCAACCAGCATGGGCTTACAGGTAAGGACCCATCAGCATATCATTGAGATGCAAATAACTTACACACTGTGTAAATACAGCTAAATGTCTCTAAAGGTTTTGTTTTCTTTTTTTTTTTTAATCTTTTTGTTTCTTTGTTGATTTTAGTGAGAGAGGAAAGGAGAGGGAGAGATAGAAACATCATGAGAGAGAACATCGATTGGCCACCAGCGACCTCTTGGTGCATGGGTTGACGCTCAACCACCAAGCCACACTGGCCGGACATAAAAGATTTGTTTTCTTAATTAGCTAAGTATTTCCTCAGCAATACGTTCCTGCTATTCATCTGTTCAAGAAACAGGCAGAGTACAAAGGTAAACTTCAGCATAAGAACCCTACAAGAATGGGGTTCCCGGTAATACAGAAAAACCACTCTCCCCACCAGGGTGCTCCCCGTAAGAACACGGGTCACATCACATCCTACTACGGCAAGCTCCTGTCCAGGTTTCGCTCGTAGGTGCGAGTGGACATGGGGATCTCACACTAGTTCGTCAGCTGTCACTACCTCCCCATTCGCCAAGTCAGGAAACGTGAGTCGGACACCGAGGCACCTGTTCTCCTCACCAGGAGTAATGGGAGGAAAGCTACAGGGGCTGTGAGCCCCCCGTTTCCCTTTACTCACCTTTTTATATATGCACTGTGTGTGTGTGTGCACATGCATGTGTACGTGGGTGCATGAGTGCATGCATATGTGTACGTGCACATGTGCATGCGTGTGCATGTGTGCGTGTACGTGTGCATGTGTGTGCATGCATGTGTGCGGAGAGGGGAGAAAACACGCACATATGTGCTCACTCACGGATTGTGATGAACTTATTTGATATGAGGTGCTCTGGCAGTTTTCCCGATCCTCTTGTGGGGACTGTCAATCAAAGCAAAGGATGGGCAGTGGGTGTGGGTAGATGGGCAGGGGCAGGGTAGACAGCCTACGTGGCCCGTGGCCGGCGTGCTGGTGGAAGGCGGCCAGCCCTCCAGCAGGCACGACCCAGAGACAAGGGGAGTCCACAGCAGGCTCTCTGGCACTCTCCTCCGCCCTTCCCTCTTCGGGCTTCTCTCCAAGGGGATGACAGAGGACTCGCCATGTCACTATGCAGAAGGGAGCGGGGAAGAGTGGTTCTGGGGGACGCGAACCTGGGTTCACTCACGTTAAAACAGCCGTTTCCCCGTCCACCTGCCCAATTCCTGATTATGCATATTTGGGGATGTCACTTGTCACTGCTGTGCCTCAGTTTCCCCCTTTGCCAAATGGGGATGATAACGTTACCCACCCTGTAGGGCTCTGGTGGGGATTCGATGAGAGGGCGTGGGGCCTCCCTGGCTGGCACACACGGGGCCCCACACAAACCACGTTTTGGCAGTTCCCACAATGAACCTGTGTTGATACAACAGAAAAGAAAGGTTCACAGTGTGCCTATGAACCCTAATCCATTCTCCAAGGAAATCCAGAAGGGCAAGAGGTCCTTGGCGCCGGAGAGAAAGTCAGTCGTGACAGGCTTTGTGCGGGATTTTCACGTACCCTCGAATCCAATTCTCCTTGCCGGGAGCATAATCACGCCTCATCTAGAAAGCGACTGCTTTTTTTTAAATCCTCACCCAAGGACACTTTTCCATTGATTTTCGGATACAGTGGGAGGGAGGGAGAGAGAAACATCAATGTGAGAGAGACACACTGATTGGTTGCCTCCCGCACGACCCCAACAGGGGCTGGGGATCAAACCGCAACCAAGGTAGGTGCCCTGGACTGGACTCAAACCCGAGACCCTTTGATCTGTGGGCCGAGGCTCTAGCCGCTCAGCCAAACCAGCCGGGGCATAAAGTGACTGCTTTTTAAGATTCCACACACTCTGACATTTTTGACTTTCAGAAAGGATTGCCTGCTGCTGAAGATAATAGAGACTTTCTGTCAATAGGAGGAGAGGACCGGTGCCCTTTAAGATCATTTTTTTGCTTTGGAATACAAAGTAACTTTCTTTGTTTTCCCTTTCCTTTTCGTTCATAGTAGATGTACTCATCTGATGTAGTTTACTTAGGCTAATATTAATACCATACCAGTCGTGCCCTGGCCTGGTAGCTCGGTTCATTGGAGCGTCGTCCCGGGTACCCATAAAGGTTGCAGGTTTGATTCCCGGTCAAGGCACATATCCTAGGTTGTGGGTTCAATCCCCGGCATATATGGAAGGCAGATGAGCTATGTTTCTCTCACATCTATGTTTCTGTCTCCTCTCTCTCTATGTTTCTGTCTCCTCTCTCTCCCCCCCTTCCTCTCTCTCTTAAAAAAACAAAACAAAACAAAAAAACAATACACATATCCTCAGGTGAGGATTTAAAAAAAATACCAGTTTGCATTTCCTAAAAAATGTTACAACCACGCCCTGGCCAGTTTGGCTCAACGGTTGGAGCGGCGGCCTGCGGACCAGAGAGTCCTGGGTTCGGTTCCCGCTAGGGGCATGTACCAAAAAATAAATAAATAAATAAAAATTAAAAAAATAAAAATGTTACAACCAGGGAGATGGGGATAAAGTAGGTCGTTATCATCCCTGAAGTGTGCTTATTGTCCAGAGAAAACTATAATAGATAACTAGACAGTCTACATACACAATATACACACGTAAATACATAAATGATCTGTACATATTATATATATATATCTGATGCTATTTCATTAAGCCATTATATTTCCATTTTCAGGTTTACTATTTTAAAAAATAGAGAGAGAGATAATTTTTAGAAAGTCACCCTTGGCAACTGAAAATTAATGGCTTGATGAAATAGCACCAGACAGCTAATTGCCGGGAAGACTAAGCACCACTCTTGACTCCCTAGATTTGACCATAAACACAGGTAAGAAGGGAAGCGGCCAGGAAGAAGATTGGTTGCTGGAGACGAATCAACCCGTCAGAATGCAGCCCCCAGCATGAGCAACACATCTCCTTCCTACCGTTCCTGGTTAAGGTGTGGGGACCACCACAGCTTCCCAGGGTGGCTGTCTCTGTGCAACAGCTCGAGCGGGACACGATGCGGAGATGCCCGAGAGAGCTCCGCGTGGATCCCACGGCGGGGAGGCTGGAGCCTTGAGCCCTCCGCTCTCTGAGTGGGAAGCATTGGGTCAGAAGGGAGACCGACGGCCAACGGTATCTGCGCCGACCTGGGTCGGCTTGGAGCTAATGCGACAGAGAGAAGAACTGGCTCTGAGATAGCAGGAATAAAGGAGATGGGAAATTAAATGGAGTGGGACTTATCGGCGAAGTCAGCGTGGGGACAAAGGAGGCCCTGCCTGGTGCAATGATCAGATTTAATGGGGCAGAGCGGAGACGTCAGCCGGGCAGGGAACATACTTCCTCACACTGTTCCTATTAAGACAGCGACCACCAGGGACACATGAAGAATGGCTTGGCTCCTCGTGGGGAAACACATGCCCTCTGGCAGAGGTTCAGGGAAGGGGGCAGAGGCGGCTGCTGAGAGCTGTCTTTCAGCTCCAGCGGAAAGCAGATGTGTCTTGCTGAAAACCAAGGCTTCGGAAGGCGTGACTCTCCGAGTGATGGTCGGGTTGTTACTGACCGTAATCGTGGAAAAGGCCACAGGGCTGGCAAACGGGGCGGCAGTCATCCTCGCCCACGCTGGAGCGCTGACCACACAGAGGTGGGAGGCTGAGCCCAGGTGAGGGCGCTGGGAGCAGTCTGCGAGCGGCAGACGGCAGAACACCTAACTAACTGAGCCCAGGCCAAGGGTCGAGTTTCACAGCGGTTCTCAAACTGGAGCATGCAAAAATGAATGGATGGATGGATGGATGGATGGATGGATGGATGGATGGATGGATGGATGAATGAATGAATGACAACAAAAATCCCCACTTGGGGAGCTCGAGCAAAGTGCAGATCCTTGGGCTCATTTCGACAGCACGTTTACTAAAATTGGAAAGATACAGAGAAGATCAGCATGGCCCCCGTGAGAGGACGACACCCAAACTGATGAAACGTTCCATATTTTTGAAATAGGACGTCACAAATCAATGGGAGATCGGCTGTATGACATTGTATCTTCAGCCAGCAATGATGTATTGTACACTTAAAACAATTGTTAAGAGGGCAGACCTCCTATGAATTATTCTTACCATCATAAAGTTAAAGAAACATCACCTAAATAACTTGTATAAAAATCACATTAAAAAAAAACATTTTTTTAAAAAGTGCAGATTCTTGGGACTCATGGTTGACCTGGGCGGGCTCGGGAGTCTATACATGCGACAGGTGCTCCAGGTAACATAATTTAGAGAAAGAAGGGTCCAGAAGAACACAATGAAAACCCATTGAGCATGGACTCCTGAGGGTGTATTCTAGTCCAGACCTCTTGCCGACTGTTCGCGTGGGGTATGATCTTCATGGGGGGGGGGGGGTCTCACGAGCATTTTGCACCAAACGGAATACATAACCTTTGCCTGGAACGCATTCCTCTTCCTACAACTTCTCTCAGGACAGATTCCATCATCTCCTCCATGTACCAAACCAGGAACATGGGAACCAGTGTCAGTGTAGGAAGCCCATGGGACGTGTTCTGGGGGGACCCAAGGACTCAAGGGAAAACCATGGAGATGCTGGGCGAGTGACAGCCAAGGGGAGGTGGCGAAGAGGTACTCTGCCCACGGGATAACCTGAGACACCTTCGCTCCTATGATTCCTGAATCCAGGCCGAAGTCCGTGAGCAGGAACAGAATGTCCAACCCAGAAGAGCTGCCTGGCACATTTCTGAAAGTTGCCGGAGTGTAGCATTTCCCCACCACGAAGCGGCGAGCTGTCACCTCCCCCACCCAAATCTGGCCCGCATCTGTCATCGCAGCACAAGCCTGCAGAGAAGTCAGGTCTGGGCTCAGCGGAGCTCCAGGGCCGCCTGTGCCAGAGGCTGGGAGTGGGGTGGGCTACAAATAGCAATGTGCCTGCTGCCATGGCAACCCATGATCAACCAGGGATGGGGAAGAAGGTGCTCCGCTTAATTAAAACCCAGGCAACGTTTTAACACAAACCCCTCGAAATTAAAGCTCAGATTTTCTCCTGTCCTCTTCCCCTACCCCTTTCTTTTTATGTCACCAAGTGCCTTTTAATCATCCCTTCCCCCGCCCAAACAAAATCACCTCCAAAGATGAGGCTTTTGATAAACCACTGAGCCAAATATCCCTCCCCCACACCACACCCAAGCACAAAGCAATTAAGATCTCCGGTTCTCTCTGTCTGTAGTCTGTTCGATTCAAAGGGAAAACGTTTGCCCGAAAAAGCCTTAGGAATGCATTGGCTTCACCATCACCACCTCCCTGCAGATACTCGGAACAAATATTCTCACACTGTAATATGACTGAGCACCACTTGGAATTTTAAAACCAGATTCCCTGGCCCCATCCCCAGAGAGCTGCCTTGGGTGAATCAGAGGTGGAGCACAGGCATCTATATATTTTTTTCCTGACACCTCAACCAATTCTGAGAAGGGAAAATTTTAGGTCATACTCACTTAAGAGCATAGATGCAAACTATTATGGATAAAAAGGAACTATCTTTAGTATCTATAAAAAACATCTATGGTAAGTAGCGTATTAACGGTGAAACATAGAAACATTCTCTCTAGCATTCATGTGATAGGCAGAATTCTAAAGACAGCACCCAAGGTTCTCCCCTCCCCCTTGTGATCTTGCATAAGCCCTGGGACTGTGAAGACACTGGACTTCACTCCTGTGACTAGGCACAAATGACCTCAAGATAGAGAGATCAGCCAGGTGGACCTGGCCTAATCATGAGCTCTTTAAAAGAGTTTTCTCCACCTGATCCCCCGGAAGAGGAAGTCGGCGATTTTTCTGGGGATAGGCTCAGGAATGTGCATTTGAAGTGGGCACCCCAGTCAATGAGCCCCGGTGCTTCAATCCCTGAGTGGGGGCCATGGAAGTAACAAGGAAACACCAAACAGCAACTGCTGGCTGAGGAGGCCCTGGCATCTGTCAGGATGTCCATTTGGGAGCATCTGGGAGTAAGAGCCAGACTCTTACAGGGGAGGAGAAAAACCTTTTCCCAGAAACGCCTAGGTTCTTCAGCTGAAGCCCTGGAAATGAAACTGATAAAAGACAGATGAACAAAGAAAAACAGAGTTGATGGACATGTGCAACACACATACTCATGGGAGAAACTCAGTGATGGGTAACTCAAAGGGGTGGTTAGAACTCGGGGCTTATGTAGCATCTCAACAAAGAACAACAAAGTTATACAGAAGTGACAAGGCCAAGGAAAGGGGTTTAGGTTTTTAGGGACAACAAAGTGTGGGAAGGTAAATAAATATATGGGGAAACTTATGGAAAAGAAAGTTTTTTTAAGTTCTGTTACATAGATTTCTCTTGGTTCCTTCTCTGGGCTGCTAAGAGTCTCTGGTGATGGGAAGTCCTCTGCCCTTCTGGTACAGGAGGGTACCATTTCCATGGGAAATTTTATGTCCTATTTTGAACCAGGAAAGAAGAGGTCAGAGAGCCCTTCTTCCTGCACCTGCCATTTCTAAGTGTCTTCAGCTCCAAATCACCAATATGTTGAAGTGGCATATTTTGGGGTGGCATGCTCAGATCCCCACATTCTCAAATATCAGTGTCCATGTTAAATGTGGAACCCTGGGCTCCTTCCCCAGAGAATCTGGTACTGTGTACCAGTGGCAGATTCATTTCTTTAAAATTGCATTTTTTAAAAAAAATAGATTTTCTTAATACAAAAAGAGCATAGAGGAAAAAAAGAAACTGGTATGTAATCCCATTGCCCAGATCACCTCTGCTGACAGTGAAAAGCATAAAAGTAACACAGATGCATGGCTGGAAATGCAAACAGAAGATAAAGGGTTGAAATGAAAAGTAGGAGTCCCCTCCCTAGCCCCTCGTCTCCCTTCCCAAGGTAACCTACTGGTCACAGATTTGCATGGATTCTTCCAGAAAAAAAATTACATTAATACCAGGACATATGTCCTTTTCAACAGGTTGATGTTGTTATCATTTTTTTTTTACCCCAAAAGAATAATATTGTTTCCAGTTTTGTAGTTTGCTTTTTTTTTTTTTTTTTTTTTTGCTTAATAGAACCTGCACATTTTTCTACATCGGCATTTAAACCTACCTCGTTTATTAAATAGGTTTAAAGTAGGGAAGGAATCACATTTTCAATCAGTGTTTCAGGTGATTCTAAATGTCGGGAGGTTCGCAGACCACACTGAGCAATTGGACCTGGCGGACAGGTGCACACGTGGGGAACTCTCCCTGGATGCAATGTCAATCCTGGCAGAGGCTTTGGAACTGTCTTCCACATCTCTACACAGCAGAGCCCTGGAACTCCTCTGAACATCTGCATTCAGGCATATTTCTATCTAGACTCTGTTTATCCACCTGCAAGAATCTTGGGATAATTGCCGGGGTGGGAGGAGGGTTCAGGCGGCCCCAGGCAGGAAATTATTCCTGCAACTTTACCTCCTCTGAAAATGCTGTGCCCAGAGGCAATTCATTCTTTGCAGAGCATCATGGTGGACCCCTCATTCGTTTTCAATCTCGGTTCAGTGCCAAAGCAAGGAGAACAGCCAAGAGGCTGGTCCCAAGCAGCCCCAGATGCTCTCCAGATGCAGAGGGACCCCCGCTTCCCCTCCTCCTTTGGCCACACTCCTGCAGATTTTTGGCTGGCCTGTTAAGTGGCTCTAAAGATGACGTTGCTATGGATCGGCCTGCAGCATCACTCTGCAGTCTCACTTATCTTCTAATTAACAAAGGTTTGCCCGCTAATGCGCCTATGATATACGTCACCTAAGTATCTCCAAAAATCTTTGGCAATCTCCCTTCCCTGGCTGCAGCAATGATGCCTATTACTCGCAGGTCTGCAGATCGACAGGGGAAGAGCGATGCCCAGATGGTGTTTTTGCTCCTGTCCAAATACCCAGGGGGTAAGGCAGGTGATCTCACCTAGCTGACGGAGTCCTGGAGGTGAAGGGAGCTGGAAGCCAAGACCCACAACCCTAGATTTATAGATCTTCTGGAGTGTGTCCAGCTGTCTGCTTACAGCCCACCCACCTCCTCTGGGGGTGCCTCCACTGATGTGGGAGCCTGGGATACAGGGGAGCTCTACTATGCTCCCCACAGGTGGCCAGCTGGGCCAGGCGGTTCCCACTCACCAACTCTGCCAGATTCTCAGACTCAACTGTTCTCTCGAACTGAGGATGCAGCGACGTGGGAGCTGGGTAGCCCTTCACTGGCCCTGGGAGAGCGGAGAAGGCAGTTTGCAGAGTGAGAAAGCACACGGGAGCAGAGGAGGCAGAGAGAACGAGCTGACATGTGCTGTCAGCATCACACTCCTAATTCCAGTGCCCCGTGCGGCCCCACTGACCTCAGCGCCCTTGGAGTCTGCGTCCCTAAAATACACTGTCTTCTTCCTCCAGCCGGTCTGAAGTGGGTGTCCCTCCCTTTCATCCACAAGTTCCTTCCTCTATCAAGACAAAACCCCAGAGACGACAAAGTCTGGACGGCTGACATCGGAACAAGAAAACAGTGGGCTGGAAATAACCGTGTACATGTTTGCCCGAGGAAAGCAGCCTTTGGGCCAGGGGAGAGTGGATGATGTTTTGCTCCAAAGCAAAGAGAGAAGCCCAGAGTCCCCTCTGCGTTCCCCGGTGGACGCGGGGACATCTGTCCGCGCTCCCTGCCCCCCAGACCCAAGTAGTCCCTTCTCCCAAATCATGGGAAAGCGCGCACCCCGACAAAGCTGGCTGCTCAGAGGACGAAGAGCTGGGCGTCTGTTTCAAGGCTGCCACAGGGTGCTGAGCAAGTTCAGGCACCAGGACAAAGGGGGACACCCTGCTGCCTGGTCATTCAAGGTCCCGCTCCCGTTTTTTCAGGTGAAGGGGCCGATACAGGAGCCACACGCTCCCAGTCCAGAGAGAAAATTCAGATGTCTGTCTCCTGTTTTCACCTTCAAAACCTTGCTTCCCAAGAAACCACTGGGGACCATCTGAGAGGAAAGAGTCACGGACAAGTGAGCAGAAGTGCTTGGCGAGGGGAGGACATGGTGGCAGCTTGGGGTGCTGCCTATGTTGGTCACACCTCGCAAGGAGAATGAGCACAGCCAGGGTCTCCCAGCCGACGGTGCATGAAGCAAATCGGACAAAGACTGGCGAATCCGGCACCCAGTCATTTCCAGTTCTTTCCCCTGAAGACACGGCCTCCTCACTGTACACCCCAGATACAGCTAGGGAACGCTACAGCGGCTGCAGACTGGGTGCGCTGGGAGGACAGAGGAACCTCACAATCCACACAACCCAGGCAGGTAAATGTGTTTCAAACATGGTGGGAGAGACAGCACATCACTGCGGAGAAGGGGAGGGGGAGACGGGGCTGCTGTGAGAAGGAAAAGCTGGTGTAATTAGATGACGCTGGGATAACATTTGGGGGGGGGGAGTCCAGAGGAATGTAATTAAGTGAACTGTATACATTAGTCTGAGTCCTGTTCACATTAAGGCTGTGAATATTCCACTTAATTCATCATCGCTGACTTTGCCGGTGAAACTTCAATTACACCCGGGCAGAGGGGAGCATTTTTCTTGTCCCTGCGAGCTGCCAAAGGAGGAAGATGTAGCTTTCCTAAGGGCATGGGTGACAGGCACTTCTCCGAACACTGCCACCCTCTGAGGACTCCGAGGAGGGCTGAGGGAGTCCGGACGGCCCTGATCCAGGATCCCCGGCACACAGCAGTGAACTTGCAAAGCCAGACGGAGTTCTACGGAAAAGCTACTCAACCCCAGTGACGCCAAGCGCTCCGCCATCCACCCATCCCTCCTTTCATCTCCCACCAGTGCACAGGTGTGCGCGTTTGCACGCACACGCACCCCGCCGTGTACGCATCTGTCGTCTACACTCAGGTGGCTCTTACCGACAACCAGTCTGTGCTCATGAGTGCCTGACCTGGAGTCAGCGTTCCTTTCCTCGTTTCCTTCCTTTTTCCTTTCGATGCTTATTTCCCAATTAGCACCACTGTCCGTAGGGGGTCAAAGTTAGGTCCAGATGCCCGGCCGGTGTGGCTCAGTGGTTGAGCGCCGACCTATGCACCAAGAGGTCGCCAGTTCGATTCCCAGTCAGGACACATGCCCAGGTTGTGGGCCCGATCCCCAGTGGGGGGCGTGCAGGAGGCGGCCAATCGATGTTCTCTCTCATCGATGTTTCTACCTCTCTCCCTCTCCTTTCCTCTCTCTCTGAAATCAATAAAGAAAAAATATATACTTTAAAAAAAAATTATGTCCAGGGGACACAGCGACATCTGCTCCCATCGCAGCCTTTCCTGCCGACCAGGAGGTGAGCTGCTCGTTCCGAGATTTCAGTACAGACCTGACTCCCCAAAGCCCTGCGATGACTGTACTCCCTGTTCCTGTGTCTTTGACAGGAACAGGCTATCATGAGCGGCTCTCTCTCAGACCCAGCAGGTCACAGGTCAAGTGGGTGAGCCCAGAACAGTCCATGGCCACATGAAAGGGGTACGCGCAGGACCCAGCGTGGGCCGGGCGAGGGGACGTTCCCCTTTGTTTTCTCGAGACATCCTCGTGCTCCAGCATGTCCCCAAACGTCCAGGTCACTGGGTGGAAACGACAGGTGGAGAGATGGTCGGAGAAAGAAGAAATGAAGAGCTGTGGGCGCTGTGGAGTGAAGCGAGCGGCAAACGCTTCACGTGGGGCTCTTGTGCCCTGAACCTCAAAACCAAAGTCAAGCAGGGGAGAGACAAAGGAGCAGGGTGTTAGATGCTAAATGGCGGACTGTGCTCGTTAGACTATGGTGCTAGTGGTCCACGGTCACAGAAACACAGAGTCAGAGGGACCTTTCCATTTCCATCGCCCACAGCCATGACATCAGCCCCCGGACCCCCAGCACCAGCAGCTCCTCGATGGGGAGGGGAGCTAGGAGAACACGCGTGTGAGTTAGTGTTCTGCTTGGTTCAGGTAAAACCTAGTTAAGTACCACCTCATCAAAAGCAACATCATCTTCATAAAGAAAAGCAGCCACACACACGTTTTTCAAGATCACTGCATCCGAGAGAGAGACCCCAGGTCCCGAGTCACACGGAGCAAAGCTGGTGGGTTAGGAGGGTGCTTCTGGAGGAAAATGCCAGGGGAGGCTTCGAGGTCAACCGTTCGTGCCTCCAGCTGACTGCCCCGGATGCCCTCTCTCCTAGGTCGGCCCCCCTTCCCTCCTCTCCTAAGCGATCACTGCGGGACCACCCACCACGCTGGCTCTCTGCACAGCCTCACGGGCAAAATGATGGTCAGCATTACCATCGGGCATTTCCCTGACTCCTCAAATACAATTCCTTCACCCCAATCAGAGGCATGTCAAAATGGGGGGAAGGGGGAAAAGAAGTGCAAGCCTCTCTTTTGAAGTCAGCTGGTGGTGCTCAACTGAAACCCACCCATTATGCCCCCCAGTTATTCACGAGAGATCATTGGGGTGAAAGAAAGATCTGCAGCTGGACAAGAGGAAAAAACTGCAGGTCCTTTTCGAAGAAAGGGATTTCTAGCCACCGGACTCGGATGCCCGTGCTGGGAGCCCACGGGCCGTGCTCCAGGGAGTCGTGAAGGATTCGGACAGAGCGCCAGGTGAGGGCGCTTTATTCACGTCGATATTTCTCTCTCTCTCTTCCCCCCCTTTCTCCCTCCCGCTCTGTCTGAAGATAAATGCAAAAATGTCCTCGGGTAAGGATTAAAAAAAAAAAAAAGAAAGAAAGAAATGAAGGCAGAGTCTTATACATAAAACCCCTCAGGGGGAAAAAAAAATGAAGTCTCACTGCAGAGAGCAAAAGGGACAACCTCGAGGGCTCCCAGAAGATCGTAAGCTGGCTGAGAACGGGAACTCGAGGGCGGGTCTCATGACTGCTTTCGTGTTCCTGGAGGAATGAGACCTGTTTTGGCCATCCGTGTCGTGTGGCTACATGAGGGGATGACGTGCAGATCCTGACTTGTTCCTAAAACTGGCTCCTAAATAGCTTGGGGAGCTTCCGCGATCACCCTCGCCTGACCGTGGAAATATTCCCTCCACGTCCAGGGAGACAACGCCCATGTGAGAGCTGCAGACCCAGAAAGAGCAGCAGCGGCATTTTGAGCGTCTCTGGTTTCTTTGTTACTTTTAACTCCTTTTGCATGAGGTGATTTTGCATTCCTCCTGTGCACACAGGGATAAAGTCATTTCTAGGCTTCTTTAATAATGAATGTGTTCTAAACGTTCTTCGCATCTTAAGTGGTCTGTGCCGTTGCTCCTTACGTTCTATTGGGAAGATAGATGGAGACTGCTAAATGTCAACGTCTGAGTGGTTCTTTCCTCTATCACAGACCGCACGGTGGTCCTGGACTGAAAAATAAAATCGCATTCCATTTATCAAGGGTTTGGCTCCGGGTCTGTCAGAGGGACTCGTTGTTAGTCCGAATCCCTGGTGCCCTGGAGCTGATCCCCAGAAGATGCCTGTCTCCAAAGGGGTTCTTGTAAAGGTCAGGATGTGGCGTCTCGGGACAAGAACCTACGAGGTTTCAGATTGGGGGACAGTGTCAGAGGAGCAGGAACTCTGATGAGACCACCCGGGTGTGGTTTCACTGCTTCTGCGTTTACACCCGTGGCTCCACCCACGTGGCATCGCCTGGACCCCAGCCTCCTAGAACTCACTGTCTCAAAGAGCCAGGGCAGACCACGTAGAACAGGACCGCCCCCCAATGCGGGTCACCTCACGTCAACGGGGTGTCAGACAAATATGAGCTCTCGTCTCTCCCCAGACCGCTCCCACATCTTGTCCCCCCAAAATGATTTAAACACATTTCTTTCTATAATTACAGATGTCTTGGAGAATGTGATGGAAGGTACTGGCCGTGTCCTTAGAGAAAGAGACACACAAAAATGTCTTACAACTCCAAGTGGATATTTAATCCTGGGCTACTGACCTCTGTCCTGGGACAACGGGCTGCAGGGACAGAAGCACCAAGATGCTGGGTGAAGGGGCGTCTGGCCAGCAAGACCCCCAGCCGTACCCCACATCTTGGAGTTAATGCCCCGCTGACTCTGATCCCATAACCAGAAAAATCAACGTCAAGTTTTGAGCAGAGGGAAGTTCACTTCATACTTCAAATGTTTTCCCTAGACTTGAAATGTAAAACTAACCTACACATAAAAAACTTAAGTTTTCTGGGTTGATCGCTTGCACTTTTCAACAGCAGCTACCACTTAGGTCTAAAAAAGTAACACCAATAAGTACAACAAACGATGTGGAAGAGCAAAGCAGTCCATTTGGAACGGTACATTTGTAGCAAAAGTGCTTAAAATGTTTCAGCGATTTGGTGGCATCATGCAGTAGTTACTCTAAATCTCTGCCAGTAAAACAGGGGGAAAAAAGAAACCCATATTCTAACGTTTTTTTAAAACATCCTATGCTGTTGCAGCTTTGCTGGCTCCGGACAGAGAGGTGATGAGCTCCACTTGGGAAGACATCACAGGAGAAAGTCTCCTTTAAAGCGTTTCTTTAGTCTCTGCTGATCAATCAGAGTGATCAACACCAACGTGCACCACCTCCTTGAAAGCAGCAAATAAACAAATCTTAACAGCAACCAACCCTCCCCTCCCTCAATTCTGCAGAATTCAAGGACATTGAGAGACTGCCATATAAACTCCAACAAAGCCAAGCCCTCGCTGGGGAAACGGACGAGGGAGAGACAAGCAGGGCGAAGGAAGCAGCTGCCGACACCTCTGAGAAGCCCTGGCTGCCCGACCAGCCGTCTCCACCACGCCACAGGGACACCCCAGGCCCTGGGCCGCCCCCGTGCCAGCCTGGACGGAATGAGCGCAGTGCTGCCTGTGTGAGGGTCCCCCACGGGTGCTGTCCCCATGGCAGAAAAGCACCGTGTTAGGCGGAGACTTGAAGTTCTGGGACTCGCCCGGTCGCCTGACAGCGGCCGGGCACACTCAGGAGGCTTTGCCTGTATCTGCGATTCTCCGACAAGCTAGGTGGCCACGAAGGAGAAAACCTGGTCCGTGAGTGCCCCACGCTCCAGCCACGGCGCAGGCGTGTGGGAAATGGAGGGATGGACAGGCACCAAGTCACTGCCTTACAGACACTCGCCACCTAGGACATCTGCTGGGAGGGGAGAGGAGCAGACGGAGGGTTTTATTTATTTATTAAATTTTTTAGAGAGAGGAAGGGAGACGGAGAGATAGAAACATCGATGGGAGAGGACATCGATTGGCTGCCTCCTGCATGCCCCCGACTGGGGATCGGGCCCACAACCTGGGCATGTGCCCTGACTGGGAATTGAACCAGTGACCTCTTGGTGCATGGGTCGACGCTCAACCACTGAGCCACACCAGCCGGGCCAGACGGAGGGTTTTAATGCACGATGGCAAGACGGTGTTCGGTCTCACGACAGGAGCAAGGGACAGCCATGCTTCACTCGGCCTGCAGAGTCCAGGGGTCTTAAGATCGGAAGAGAGGTCTGAGCCATCCTGAAGGACGAGGGGTCCCCTAGACAGGAGGGACAAAGCTTGAGGCGAGGAAACGCGGAAGAGTGAGGGACTCTCTGGAACCACACGTGGACCCCCACGTGCTGGAATGCAGGTGAGTGACGGAGAAGAGAAGATTCTATAAAGACAGGCAAGACACAGATAATGAGAGCTTTTGATGTCACGCGGAGAATTTTGCACTTTATCCCACATTCATGTGTGAGACATTTTAAGCCTCAAAAGAGACACATTGTTGCATCAGTCCGGAAATGTTGCAGTTCACGTGCACACTGGTGTGCCAGCTCACAGATCAATCCGCCTTAGCTCTGACGCCCAGCGGAACATCCTGGAGGTTTCAACGGGGACAGAGCAAAGGCGAAAGCACATTTCTAGACCTCGACTCACTACAGAAGAGTATGACTGAGAGCTATTCAGCAAAAAAAAAAGTGTGTGACCCTCTTTCCTCGTGTTTGAAACGGAAGAAATGACGTCTGCCTCAGCTACAAGCCAGACGTGTGAAGATGGGACACTCAGATCACAGACATCTCATGTGGTTCCGCCAGGCAGCGTCGCCGTGGCAGCCATCAAATAGATCTTCCCGGTTAATTAAACGTGCTATATTAATTAAAATCAGAGGCCTCCCGGATCAACGCTATTAACTATAATCTCATCTCTGCCAATGTGTGCTCCATAGAACTAAAGTCCTGTGAGATTAAAAAAATTAAAAATAAATAAAAACAGATAAGAAAAACTAATTTTCAGTCAGATAAACTGAAAGACGTGCAGACGCTCCTGTTGGCAGCGGAGACGGAGGAGCAGGGACTGGATTTGCCCCCCACCCGGAACGACCCAAAGACACCAGACAGACAGAAGAGATGACACCCCGTTTCCAAGGGCGGTGGCAATCAAGACAGCGACCTCAAAGGTCGGCAAGAAACGAAGTGAGCCCCGCGAGCTTCCCAGCTCAGCACCTGGAGAGAGCTCCTGGGACGCAGAGCAAGGACAGGGACCTCGGGTGGAACCGGGAGACCCCTGAGCTGGGGAGACAGAGCTGATGACACACAAGCACAGGGACAGACGACCAACATCCTCAGTCACAAGGAAACGCCATGGCGCCTATTGGGCTGAAATGGCAAAGACCGAAGGTACCGAGTGTGGGTGAGGGTGTGGAGGGGCGGGAACCCTCATGCACGGCTGACCGAAACACCAAAGTGCAGAACCGCTTAGGAAGATGGTGCGGCAGCTTCGTGAAAACGTACACAGACACCTACCGCGTGACCCGGCCATTCCACTGGAGGGTACCCATCCAAAAGAAAACGAAGCGCGCGTCCGTACAGAGGCTTACACGGGAACGATCAATGCAGCTTGCTTTGTGAGCGCCCCAAACTGGAAGCAACCTAAATGCCTGTCGGTCGTGAATGGACAAAGGTACCAGGTGTATCCACACGATGAAATTTAACAGCGACGCAAAGGAATTGGTTGTGCCCTGGCTGGTTTGGCTCAGTGGTTAGAGCGTTGGCCCGAGGACCAAAGATTCTCAGGTTTGATTCCGGTCAAGGGCACGTACCTCGGATGTGGTTCGCTCCCTGGTCCTGGTCAGGGTCTTGCGGGAGGCAACCAGTCAATGTGTCTCTCATATCCATGTTTTTTTCTCTCTCTCTCCCCATTCCTCCCTCCCACTCTATCTGAAAATCAATGGAAAGATATCCTCAGGTGAGGATTTAAAAAAAATACAAGGGAATTTGTTGTGGTGATACGCGCACAGGTGCACACCTATGCCGAAATCCACCGCATTGCGCCTGTTAGATGCGTACAGCCAACTGTAGCTCAGCAAAGCTATTAAAAGTGTCTGGGAAATTCTGGGTTAAATAATGTTAAGCAACTTTCTTCTCTTAGGTTTTCCAGAGCCTCTAAAATGTTAAGTGAGTATTATTACTCTGCCCAAAGGGAGTATAATACATGTCATTTCCCAAACTTAGTCTACCACAGAATCTTTTTCCCCCCTTACTATTTTAATGAGTATCTCATGAAGCTGGCCTTCCGTGGATCGCTTTGGGAAAAGAACAACATCTGCTGTTGATTTAGAAATTTCTAAGCAGCAAGGGACAAAGGACATGCCTTCTACATGGTCCCGTCTCATGGCATCGGCACTGGTGCCTGGGAAACATTCTGCAGAATTCCGTGAGCGTCTCTCCTGCGGCTACAGATCGAGGTGACTGCTTTCTTCAGTTTCTACTTTATAAGAAGCCGCTGGCTAGGATTTACTGGCCTGTTTCTTTCCTCCATCCCGTGACATCTGCTAGAGGTGGGTGCTATTGTTAATAATAGTGATGCCACACTATCTGAGCCCTCTGGAGTGGCATTCTAAGGAAGCAGCTTTTTCAACTCCTTCTCTAGGAAACACAGACATACACGGTAGTTAGTCCCCCCTCATCCGCGGTTTCTCTTTCCGTGGTTTCAGTTACCTGTGGTCAACCGGGGTCCGAAAACATTACGTGGACAATTCTACAAATAAACGTAAGTTTTAAACTGTGCGTCATTCTAAGTGGTGGGATGAACCCTCGAGCTGGCCCTCTCTGCCCCACCCGGGACGTGGCTCATCCCTTTGTCCAGTGTCTCCCCCGTGCACAAAGCTTGCCGGTCAGTCACGCAGCAGCCGTCTCAATGACCAGTTTGGCAGTCATGTATCACGGTGCTTGTGTTCAAGTCACCCTTATTTTACTTAACAGTGGCCCCAGAGCGCAAAGGGAGTGATGCCAGACATTCGGATATGCCCAACAGAAGCCGGGACGTCCTTCCTTCAAGTGAAAAAGCTCCTGACTTGATAAGGCATTTTATCATCCCGTATCATCACAGGAAGGGTGAGTACAGTGCAGTAGGTATTTTTATTTTTTATCCTCACCCGAGGACATTTTTGCATTTATCTTCAGCTAGAGCGCGAGGGAGAGAAGGGGGAAGAGAGAGAGAGAGAAACATCGATGTGAGAGAGACACATTGACCATCTGCCACCCACACGACCCCAACCAGGGGCTGGGGACAAACTGCAACCGAGGTACGTGCCCTTAGCGGGAACCGAACCCGGGGCTCTCTGGTCCACGGGCTGACGCTCTAACCGCTGAGCCAAACCGGCCAGGGCACAGTAGGTATTTTAAGGGAGACTGAGAAGGACCACATTCACAAACTTTTATTACAGTATAATTGTTCTATTTCATTCTAGTCATTGTTGCTAATCTCTTACTGTGCCTCATTTGTACTGACCTTTATCATAGGTATGCGTGTATCGGAAAAAACACTGTACTTATATATAAGGTTCACTACCATCCATGGTTTCAGGCATCAACTTGGAGTCTTGGAACGTACCCCCATGGATAAGGGGAGAGTACTGTACCCACAATCCAAGAGGCAGGGAAATGAGGAACACTCAGACAATCTGAGTGATGGTATTTCTGGGCCGTGCGTATTGTCTATTGGACTGTTCCCTGCGTATCTTCTTTGATGTCTCCAGGACCGAGACCCAGTTGCAGCCTTGTCTGGACGTCTTCCAACCCTATTACTCAGCCGGCCTGCTCTAGGGTTTTATACATCAAGTCACTTAATGCAATCAGAATCCCGTCGTCTGAGTTCCCTCTGGAGCTCCGATTGTTGGCGGGACGTAACGTCTGACTTCAGCAGGACTGGGTCGGCCGCTTTGCTGGAGGAAAGGTCTCCCGGGCTCTGCTAGAGGCAGAAGATGCTTTTAAGTGGAGTTATCAGAGGGTTCATCCCTCAGTCCCGCACCACTCGGCGGACTGGCTCAGTGGAAGTACACGCGTATGTGAGCGGAACTGCAGAGAACACGGTCAAGGGCTGTGTCCTCCTGGGCACTGCGCACCGGGAACGGGTGCACACCCGGGGCGACCAGGCCCGTGAGCTTGGAGCTTACCGGAGCTGTCTGCACCGGCAGCGTTCTCAGGACCACTTCTCTTCAAACCCCCGTGAAGCCACAGAGGGCTGTTGCCAAACATCTGGATGCAAATCATAGAGATGACCCAGAATGGCTCCCTGGTGACTGAGCCAGTAAGGCATCCCCCTGGGTAATGCCCCAATGGTGCAAAACCAACGATCGGGCCTCGTTAATGCCAAAGCTGCTTAAAGTTCCACGGAGGCAGGAGCCAATCAGCGACAGGGAAGGTATGCCAGGTTCCAGCTTGTTCTCCTGGTGACCGAAGCTGGGTGAGACGACCACGTTTTCTGAGGCTTGACTGAGAAATGGCCATTGTCGGCAAGTTGTAAGGGAGAAATAGCCAATAAAAATGTGTTCTGGCCTCATCAAAAAGACCTGGTCCGGTGCAAAGCCATGAAGATGGCTGTCATCCATGCCCCCTATCTCCTCCTTCTGGAGGGAAGGAAATGCTAACACTGACCTTCTGCTGGATCCAAGTAGCGACCGGTCCAAGTTCTGGTCCAAAATCCAAGTTCTGCCCATGGGAAGGAGAAGCCGTGGCTTGGCTCCACAAAGCAGCACGTCACCGCTGATGGATGGCCCTGCGCAGCGTGGGTCTGTGGCCCATTGGACAGCTGCCCAACCCTTCGCAGGGACAGTGAATTATTTTAAATTGCATTTCAATGACTGCTCAGAGCACGGCTGCCATCCACCCTGCTCTTCACCTACTGTGCTACAAGTCTTTAGTTTTGTTTGTTTGGAAGACAGTTGGCCCCGTGCACACAACTGCAGCAAGGATGACTACCTGGGAGCTCTCGGCCTCACTGAATGTCCAGGTGCAGACACAGACACCTGCTAATTTACCTGTGCCATGCCCCATGTTGGATCTGGATGCAGCCCCCTCTTCTAAGCTATCCTATTCAGTACCTTAATGACCAGACTGTATTGCTTCAGTGGGGTATGTAAGCAGGGAAGTTCTGGGCATCTGTCAAGAACAGTAGATTTTAATAAAAAAGAAAACACGGGACACACTGAAATACATAAAATAAGGAATAGATGAAGAGACGTTCTGCGTTCTTGCATTGAAAGTTTGCAGACCGTTAAGCTACTCTTTTCAAATTAATAGCTTTAATATAATTCCAGTCAAAATAATAAAATTTTAAACTGGACAAAGAGAGTCGAAAGTTCATCTAGGAAAAAAAACACACACACAATGTCATAATGAGTGGGAGTCATCACTAAATATAGGACAACACAGTAATAATAAAACAGCTCTTTCTTGCTATGGAAGGATACTTAGCTTTCCTCCAATTTGTCACCACCTAAAAAAGCCTATGAGACGAGGTAGCATAGCACCCGGATGTTTTGTGTGTTTCTAGAGTACCATCAAAGCATGGCCATTCTTGTCTGGCTGTCTCAAGGCCCCCCCACCCCCAATGATACTTGTGGGTTATCAAAACAGAAGAGACTTCCTGTGGACTAGATTTGGATTCTAGGCTATTACTGCATTTTCAGACCAGCTGTCTTTTAGCTTCTGCTTCCTCTCTACCTTCAGATTACATAGTTTGTTATGGAGCCTGGAATGTCAATAATTCCCGCATACTCAATTTGAGTTTCCTATTTATTCAAATTAAGTGCTGGGTCTATGCAGTTGCGAATCTGTTCCAGAGCTGAGACTGATTCCACTTTGGTACACCCCTCCAATTCTGTCAGCTAGGAGGCCATCTCTGGCCATCATCTAGTTCTCACCGGAACCCTCCCCCACTCACTGAAGATTGAAGCTCCATAATTAATGAGGTCAGTATCCATGAAGATAACCCTCCCAACACCTTGGCTTGGGTTCCTGCCTCGCCTCCAATGAACATGTACTACACGCCATTTTGGCCAACGAATTCCAAGGACATTACTTGTATTGTTGTTACTGCTTTTTAATCCTCACCCAAGGATATTTTTCCATTTCTCTTCAGATAGAGTGGGAGGGGGAGAGAGAGAAAAACATTGATGTGAGAGAGACACATCGATTGGCTGCCTCCCACACAACCCCCAACCAGGGCGGGGGACCGAACCCCAACCGAGGTGCATGCCCTTGACCGGAATCAAACCCACGACTCTTTGGTCTGAGGGTCAATGCTCTAACAGTTGAGCCAAACTGGCCAGGGCCAAGGACATTACTTGTAAAGGAACTACCTCCAAAATCTCAACTCCAGGCATCCCAGATGGCTGACCACCTGCCTTCTATATTTTCAGCTCCTTCCTCCTGAGCCTTCCATCCATCACTGTGTAGTCCCACTGGCCCCTCTAAGCCAGCGGCCCAGCCTCCTCTTTACTTTGACAGTCACCTGTGTTCTCACCTGTCCCCTTGTCCAGCAGTGCGCCTGCGTCACAACCAGCCTCTGCACACACCTGCACGCATGCCTGAGCAAGGTCGTCCCTCCCCCTTCTCTGTGCCCTGACACCTGGTCTGAGACCTCCCAGGCTGCCTGGCGTTTCTGCTACGTTCAAGAAGACATGCTCCTACCTCCAGAGGTGTCTATTCCATGCTCCCCGATCTCCTAAGACCCCCTTCCTCCCAGCGGACAGTCTTCTCTTGGTGCTTATTTCACCGAGAAATTGAAAGAAAACTCGCCACCACCGAACGCATCCGTGTCCCTGCGTCTGTGTCACCTGCTCTGCCTCTGTCCTGATACGGAGATGGAGCACCCTTCCTCCACCCCACCCCCTCTCCCCTTCCCACCACCCTGCTCTTCAGTTCTCCCGGGCCATCCATTTCTCCCTCTACTGGATTATTCCTATTGCCACATGCCTTCTAGACTATCTCCCTCTTTTAAAAAATCCTGCCAGCCCTGGCCGGTTTGGCTCAGCGGTTGGAGCGTCGGCCTGCAGACCAGAGAGTTCCGGGTTTGGTTCCCGCTAGGGGCACGTACCAAAAAAAAAAAGTAAAATAAAAAATAAAAAAATCCTGCCACATTGCCCAGCCAGTGTGGCTCAGGAGCTGAGCGTCGACCCATGCACCAAGAAGTAGCTGGTTCGATTCCTGGTCAGGACACATGCCCAGGTTGTGGGCCTGATCCCCAGTGGGGGGCATGCAGGAGGTGGCCAATCAATGTTCTTTCTTTCTCTCTCATCGATGTTTCTATCTCTCTTTCTCTCTCCCTCCCTCTAAAAATCAATAAAGAAAAAAAAAATGTTTTAATAAATAAAGAATCCTGCCACAGATGCCCCACCCCTTCAGCCACCACTCTATCCTTGGCCCCCCCATACAACAAAACTCCTCAAAAGAATCTCCTGTGTTCATTGTCTTCACTCGCCAACCCCTCCTTCTCCCTTCGCCCCGCTCCAATGCGCCCTCACCTGCTCCGCTCCGTTGAGATGGCTCATGTCGGGTCACACTGGTCTCTATATGGCCCAAACCAACAGTCACCTCCCAGACCTCACCTTGCTCATCCTCTCAGCACTTCACGGGCTCCTCAATGCCTCCTTTTTGGACGTTCCTTACTTGGCCTCCAAGACGTCATCCTCTCCTGGTATCACCGTGACATCCCCAGCCCAAGCATCCCGATGATCTGCAAAACCATGGCTCCCTTTCCCTGCTCATAACTTCCATTCAGCTATTTAAAAGGCATCTCAGATACAGAACTCCTGATGTTCTCCCTCCCCAAACTGGCTCTTCTCCGGCCATTCACCCCGTCCCTCGATCTGAAAGTCTGGAAGTCTCCCTTGTCCCTTCTCTCATAGCCCGTATCCATCGGCAAATCCCATCCGTCCCACGCTCAACGCCTCCTGCTTCGGTCCGGGTCACGCTCTCCTCCCCCACAGACATGCCCTCCCCACCTGGACTCCGCTCTCGTGCCCCAGCTCTCAGAACGCTTTCCACACGGCCACCAGAACAGTGCTTCATAAGCTGGGCTAAGTCATGTAACTCCGCTGATCAAAACCCCTCATGGCTTACAGTCATACCTGGAGCGAAATCTGAAGGCCCTAATCGTAGGGGGCCCGTCCCCCTTGCTGGCTACCTGTTGTCCACACTTCCCTTAATCACACTGGCTGTCTCTCAAAGACACCAACACCGCCCAGCTCTAGGGTCTTCTCGCTGATGCTTCCTCCAACCAGGATGCTCCCTTGAGCGAGATGCTCCCTCTGGCCTGGATTCTCCCTCCGACCAGGATGCTCCCTCTGACCAGGACGCTCCTTCTAATCAGGATCCCCTCTCCACAGACACTCTAATGGTCCCCTTCCTCCCATCATTCAGATCTCTTCTCAATATCCACTTTTTTTTTTTTTTAATCCTCACCTGAGGACATTTTTGCATTTATCTTCAGGTGGAGTGGGAGGGGGAGAGGGAGGAAGAGAGAGAGAGAAACATCCATGTGAGAGAGACACATCGACTGGCTGCCACCCACACGACCCCGACCGGGGCCGAGGACAAACTGCAACTGAGGTACGTGCCCCTAGCGGGAACCGAACCCGGGACTCTCTGGTCCGCGGGCCGACGCTCTAACCGCTGAGCCAAACCGGCCAGGACAACATCCACCTTCTTAAAGAGGCCTTGCCTAACTGTCTTATCTAAAATACCAGCCCAGTCACTTTCACCCTAGTACTCTGCTTTCTTTTTCCCCGTAGAACCAGAGAACATTGTGTTTCATATCTCTCAGTTATCTGGGGCCCCATAGAATGAAAGTCTTATAAGGGCAGGCGCTTTGTATGCTGACGTAGCCCCAGAGGTTAGGATGGCACCAAGTAGACACCCTCTCGTCCACTCAAAAATACAGTGATGAATGGATCAGTCAGTCAATCCACTGACGATCGACGGAAGTGAGGAGCTGTGCCCCTCGAGTCTGTCCAGCTCTTCCTCTCCGCATCAGAAGGGGGGCCACGCGACAGGGCAGGGGAAGAACACCAAAAGCTGTTTTCAAGTCCACAGCCTCAGACCCAGGAAGGAAGCATCGGCGAAGACGGCGCATGTCTCCCGAGGGCTTTGCAGTCCTGCTCTCTCCTCTGCCTCATCTCCCCCGGGCCTGTGTGCGCAGTGGGCGGCCCCGGGCGCAGACCGCGTCGGGGTGCAGAGCCGGGAACGGCTCCCAGCGCCTCCGTGACGAGAGCAGTTGCTGTTGCGTGTATCGTTTCCCGTTTAGGTAACATCTTATTTGCATGCTGAAAGCATGGCCTCGTTCCCACTGCCGATGCAAAAGACTGCTTCTTTCCAACTATGTTGCAGGCACTCAGGGAATTCAAAGAGCAGAGACGATGTCGGGAACAATTTATAAATTGTGGCTATTTGTGTGCACGCTTGCCTAGACTGCAGCAAATAGGGAAAGAAAATAACTCCTCGTTAAAAATACCCGCTCTCCTCGGCAGGTCTCCGCTGCCATTCGTTCTTGTAGTTCCACTGAAATACGAACCTGAGCCCCGAATGTGAATGTGCTTGGAGGAAACAGGATGTTTCCCTATCTCTTGATTTTTAAGTGGGGATTTAGAAATTCAACTTTCCCTAATGGCTCCCATCCCACCTTGAACACGCCATTGTCCTTGCACTCAATTCACCATTTCTAATAACATACTTTTTTTTTTTCTCTGTCTGAGCCATCTCGAGAGCTGGAAAAGTCTTCCTAGAGACATACAAGCCATAGTCAAATGCAGTGCCCAGGAAAGGACTGTAAAGAACATTCAACTAGCCTGGCTGGTGTGGCTCAGTGGCTGAGCATCGACCCATGCACCAAGAGGTCGCCGGTTCAATTCCTGGTCAGGACACATGCCCAGGTTGTGGGCCAAATCCCCAGCGGGGGGCATGCAGGAGGCGGCCAATCGATGTTCTCTCTCATCGATGTATCTATCTCTCTCTCCCTCTCCCTTCCTCTCTCTCTAAAATCAATAAAGAAAAAAAATTTTTTTTTAAAAAGAACGTTCAACTGACCTTCAATCCAGGAACTGTCATAGTCAGGAACAGAGCCACTCCAAGGAACTCAAACCCATCGATTCCACCCATTACCCACAGATGAGCTTAGTGCCTGCGTGTCGACTGCATGTGGGGACGAGAGTCTTTCAGAAGGCCTTCGAGAACCTTCACTAGTCTAAACAGAGAAGCTAAGCATCTTATAAGGCATGATCTTTCCAGAGTCCCGCGCCACAATGTCCCTTTGCCTACCCGATCAGCTCCCAGCTTCGTGTGAGGTAGGAGCTCAGCAGCCAGGCAGAGTCACCGAGGCATGGTGCCTAGAACCCAAACATCGCCCTGAGGAGGCCCGACAGCCAACACAATTGCAGTCAATTCAGTCAACCCCTGGACTGCCCAGTCACTGAATACAGGCAAGCCTCCAGGTGGCACTGACGAGGACAGAGTTGGCCAACTTGAACGTATGAAGTTTTGCAGATGCAGATGCGGAGAGGGTAGTCAAATGGCTGCTCACACTACTCCGTGCAATCACTCAGTGATCCAGGTTACGTAACACACCGACCGAGACATGCTGCCTTTTGCTCATTCCCACAGTGCACAGAGCGGTTCTGCTCCACCTCTGCGTCTCTGACAGCTGGGATGCTGCCTTCGCAAGAGACTCTTGGCATCATCGAACGCCTTTCCACGGCACGTCAATTCTGACTTTCGGCTAAGTGTCGGCTCTTCTGTAAGCCACAGGCGATGCCGTCACTGCTCATTTTATCCGGGGCCACAGTCCCCACAGCACGAGGGTTTGTTAGATTTCCTTCTGATTCAGGAGAGGGTTGGGTTTGGGTCACCACACCCTGGACTGCTCAGCCTGGTCTGGGTGCAGGAAGGAGCGATGAACTCTGACCCACCGAAAGCAAGGTGGATGAGAGACGGGGCAAGACCAGAGGCAGGGAGATGGGCACGGAGGCCCTTCGGAACGGTCCGGGCAAGTGCTAACGAGGGGGCCTACTGCAGCAGCCACGGCGGGAAGGGGGCCAGGAAGCAATGAAGCCACATCAGCAGGGCTTGACAACTAAGTGGGTTTAGGGGGTTAGAAAAAAGGAGGAGAGGAAAATGATGCTGAGGTCTGTGGGCTGACAAGCCGAGTAGATCTGATTCCGTTCCATCCTTCCAGATATCAGAAACAAAGGAGACAGGAAGCTGCGGTCGGGGGCAAGGCGACGAGGGGTGCTGGTTGAGACCCACCGACGAGGGCGGCTGTTGGACGAACAAGCAAAGATATCCACAAGAGGGGAGACAGTGAGTCTGACGACCGTGGAAGAAAGTTCCCCTCGATGGTGGCTTCGGAGCCTGTGCCCCTCAGGTCCCCGCCGTGGGCCTGAGTGAGAGCCCCAGGAGAGAGTGTGAGTACAGAGGAGAGAGGGCTGCGGATGGAATGCTGGGAGGGAAAGCGATTTCGTGGACAGAAAAGGAGTAAGAAGCCCCGAGGGAGGCTGGTGAGGCAGAGCCGGAAAGAGAGGATGCGCGCTGGAGGGAGAAGGCCTGGCGAAGGGCGGGGAGGACACTCGAGGAGAGGCAGAGGCTCGTCCCCGCAAATGTCCTGGGGTTCCAGCAAACGCCGGAGCTTCCGCTGGATTTGAGGGTTAGCTCACTGGGCAGGAGGTGAAGACACAAAAGCAGCTCGTGAGAGCTCTACTTGCAGAAGTTTTAGTGAAAAGATGAGAAAAGAAAGTGGGTAGCAGAGTTGAGAAATGACCTATTATTTTTTTCAAGATAAAGAACAGATGAGCATGTGTGGACGGATTGAAAAAAGCCAGAAGAGGAGGGGACAGAGAAGAGAAAGGGATTGTTGAGGGAAGGAGGAGGGGAGAAGACCAGGAGGGGAGAACAAGGAACTGACCCTGGGTTCGGGGAGCAGACACCTCACCTTCTAGGGCGGAAGAAAGGAGCTGGTCAGTCGATGGACAAGTCAGAAGCTAGGGAAGCAGAGGAAGCTGAGGGTGTCCTTGCCTTATTGTCTATCGTGACGATATCTGCCCAGAGTTAGGAGCACGAAGGTAGAGAAGGGGGCCCGAGGAGGCCGGAAACTCGGAATAGTCCCAGAATGCACGTGGAAAGAGCTGAGTGGATCTGGAATCTGGAATGCACGTGGAAAGAGCTGAGCAGATCTGGAATCTGGAATGCACGTGGAAAGAGCTGAGCGGATCTGGAATCTGGAATGCACGTGGAAAGAGCTGAGCAGATCTGGAATCTGGAATGCACGTG
Organism: Tadarida brasiliensis; assembly: GCA_030848825.1. Taxonomy (NCBI): domain Eukaryota; kingdom Metazoa; phylum Chordata; class Mammalia; order Chiroptera; family Molossidae; genus Tadarida; species Tadarida brasiliensis. Next base: position 60,288,426 of record CM061273.1, read on the forward strand.
GAAAGAGCTGAGCGGATCTGGAATCTGGAATGCACGTGGAAAGAGCTGAGCAGATCTGGAATCTGGAATGCACGTGGAAAGAGCTGAGCAGATCTGGAATCTGGAATGCACGTGGAAAGAGCTGAGCAGATCTGGAATCTGGAATGCACGTGGAAAGAGCTGAGTAGACCTGGAATCTGGAATGCATGCGGAAAGAGCTGAGCAGATCTGGAATATGGAATGCACATGGAAAGAGCTGAGCAGATCTGGAATCTGGAATGCACGTGGAAAGAGCTGAGCAGATCTGGAATCTGGAATGCACGTGGAAAGAGCTGAGCAAATCTGGAATCTGGAATGCACGTGGAAAGAGCTGAGTAGATCTGGAATCTGGAACGGCACAGTTCCCTGTGACGGCGTGCGATCATTCTGAGCGGCCCTGGGCGGCCCGCGACGGGGAGCGGAGGTGGCTGGGAAGGCGGGTCCAGGCTGAGGTGGGGGACAGGGTGTGAGAGTGCTGTGCAGACAGCAGCTCAGACGATCGGGGGAAAGAAAGCAAGGAAAGGAGGGGTGATGACCGTCTGAACAAAAGTCCAAAGCAGAGGTCTCTGGGGGGAGTGAAGTTACAAGGGGTGTGGAAAGGCAGGATGCTGGGGTCAGAGGAGAGGCTCCTGAAGTGTCCGTCTGCAGGAGAACACGCCTCAGGGGGTGACCACAGGGAGGACCGGTGAAGAGCACACGGAGAACTACCACAGGGAAGCTGCAGCAACGGGGGTGGGGCGGGGAGACGGCTGTGCTCACCAAACCCCATCCCTCCTCCTCCCGGGCACCCAGGTAGACGGCACTGCCCAGCACGCCCGGCAGCTGGGTGGGCCGTGTGAAGGGCCAGCGGAATGTGGGCGGAAGAGATCTGTAACCTTTCCAGACTCGGCAGCTAAGGAAGTTCTCCAAAACCCTCCTCGCTGATGCTCTCTCCTTGCCTGCAGGTCAAATGCAGAGGACCCAGGGGAGAACTCCAAGACTCTGAGAACCACGGAATGAATGGGGTCTGGGCGCCCGAACACGGCGTGCACCATGGCACCGGGCACGGAGCGGAACACCCCCTCCCCAGGCCCCCCAAATGGGGCTGTGGCTTGAGCAAGAACTAATCCTTTGCCAGGGCTTTCGGGGCTGTTTGTTCCAGCTGTTAGCCTGCGCTGACTGAGACAACAGGGCTAAAGGCAGACAACACTAGCCTAGAAAGAGAAGGCTTTTAATTGTGAGTTAAAAGAAGGGTGACATGGCCCTGGCTGGTTTGGCTCAGCAGTTAGAGCATCGGCTGGCAGACCGGAGAGTCCCGGGTTCGGTTCCCGCTAGGGGCAGGTACCTCGGTTGCAGTCTGTCCCCGGCCCCGGTTGGGGTCGTGTGGGTGGCAACCACTCGATGTGTCTCTCTCATGTCGATGTTTCTCTCTCTCTCTTCCTCCTGCTCTATCTGAAGATGAATGCAAAAATGTCCTCGGGTGAGGATAAAAAGTAAAAAATAAGGGTGATATGAACCCCGCTTCTTGGGTGGATGGCCAGAGGGGCTGAGAGAAGGAGCCTGAACTTGGGACAGGAAAGCACACGGTAGATGCCCCACAGATCTGCTGAACGAAAGCTGTAAAGGACCAACACAGAGAGGAGATCTTGATGTTTACCAAGGACTGCTCAGGACGAAATGAGTTTCCATGGCAATATAAGGGAAGGCATTTAAAATTTTCTTTTCTAATTATAAAAGTGATTGGGAGACCAGAATAGCCAACAAGGAAATATACAGAATCTCCTTCTCTTGAGAGTCTTAGGAAGAAAGAAAAACGAGAGAGATAATCACCTTCCCGGGGTAGAAAAAGGATGAAGAGAAATAGTTTAATAATATTGTACCGTTCCTTCCAGATTGAGGAGTTGATTTCCCCATTGATTTGAGGTGATGTTTTTTCCAATCTTTTCTAAGTGAGCAGCAGACTAAATTGAATCTCTTGGTCCAAGGGCTAAAGACGCTATAAATTTCTGTGGATTCTAGGTGAGCGGACCCAGCGCAGAAGCAGTCGGTGCACGGACCAAGCACCAGGCTGATTCACCCACAGTTTCTGGAGTGAGAGGGAGCTCAGTGTGACCCTGTTCAGGGAGACCTGCCCACTGCCCGGCAAACTTCCTCCGACAAACTGGCTCATTGGATCCAAGAGACACGCTGGGGGGAAGGACGGGAGCTGGGGGAGCTTGTCACTCATTGCCCACAGCGATGTCTTTCCCGGACTTTCCAGGGTAACTTCTCCCAGAGGCAATTCTATTAAATCAATCACCGGGAAATGAGGCCCTCGTAATGACAGCTGTGACTTTGATTTCAAATACTGTGCCAATCAGAATGAGGGCTTTTGTTCCCTTGTCAAAATGATCATTTAGACGAAGTTCTAAGAAAACAATACCCCCTACCACCACCACCCCAGTCCCTACAAAAAGAAAGAGAAAGGGGGAGGAAAAGAAAAAAGAAACCTGATCCCACTGAATGAAGCCATAGGGACCACAGAAGATCCTGGCAGTAAGTCCCTGGCCCCCTCCGCCACATACGTGTTCTTTAAATCTCATTCCCGCTGGAACGCCCGAGAGAACCTTACGTTGAAAGCACACTGAGTGAGAAAAGAGTGGGGAGACTCTACTTTGCTCCCCAAAGCCACCGTGCACACGTGGTTACGATGAGATGGATTAAAACAAAACCTCATTCTAGACCTTGATGCCACTGGTGTCATGGGGCACTAGGGAGAAGGCCAAGAGATGAGACGGGGTGACAAGTCCCCGGTGTGTAGAAAGACGGCGAGTGAGTTCTCTCGGGCACTCGGGATCCAATAAAAACAATGCTCTCCTTTTACACGGTGCCTGAACACCAGCGACAGACCCGCACGGTTCCGGTGCTGGGCGCACAGATACGACACAGCAAACTCACACAGCGTAATCGAAAGCAAGCATGCTAGTGATGAATATATGAACACACATGGCAGGGCGGCTCTAGAAGGAGATGATCCCTCGGCCGCAGTGAGTTGAAAGGTTTCCCAGAGAAAGAAAGAGTTCAGCTGAGTCTTGAACGACTCCCAGATAACCAGGCGGTGGGGACCACCCACCCGGCAGAGACAGGACGGTGTGGCGCAGCTTTGGGGGCGAGGGGTGCTGCGGGAGACACATGGGGGGGGGTGGGAAGGCCTCCTGTGGAGCCAGAGTCTGAACTTGAATTCACGAGCTGCAGGAACAGCCTGGGCATTGCCGTGAGGGTGGGACCACGGTGCATCCCGCCGGCCACTGGTCCCCTGGAACCCAGCACAGTGACTGAACAAATACCCGTATCTTTGCTTAACTGATGAACCTGCCACAGGAGAATGTTGCTGCACTGGCTGTTTGGAGGTGACCGCTGCTGGCAGCATTGCTGGGGTGGGAAGGAACCAGCGGAGGGCAGGGAGGACCGGGAGGCAGCCGCGGGGCGGAGAGAAGCCGGCTGGCAAATGCATCCCGTGAGGCTGGTGCACAGACAGAAGAACACCGCCTGTCCTGGGTGGAAAACTGCCCAGAGGAGCGAAATCCTTCTCTAAACCTGCCGATGCACCGAGAAGAGCCTGTGCCCACCCTCCCCTCGCACAGAAGCAAGGCCTTCGGCTGCCGGCTCCCCACCGTTCAGAACTAACTCTCCATTTCTGTTTTCCTCTTTCCTTCCCTGCATCTCTGCTTCCGTGTCCGCACCTCCCCATGGTCTGCTCCGAATGCAGGAAGAGGCACTTCCGTGTCGACATTACCTGCAGCAAAACCGAGCTGAGAGTGGTCGACGCACTCTCTCTCTGGGAAGTGTGGTTGGGAAGGGATATTCTGTTTCAGCAAATACTTCGGTTAGATGAAAATTGCTGATATAGATCATACCCAAATTGCCAATTTGGAAAGAATTAGTGCTTAATAAAGTGCACATAATCCCAAGGGCCTAGTAAAGGTTATTTTAATCTTTTTTTATGGGGCATGTATGCATGACTCAGTATCTTAAAATCAACAGTCTCCCACGAATCTAACTTATTATTATTTCTTTTTAATCCTCACCCGAGGATATTTTTCCATTGATTTTCAGATAGAGTGGGAAAAAGGGGGAGGGAGAGAGAGAGACAGAAAGAAACATTGATGTGAGAGAGACACATCAATTGGCTGCCTCCCACACAACCCCGACCAGGGCTGGGAATCAAACCGTAACCAAGGCACATGCCCTTGAATGGAATTGAACCCAAGACTCTTTGGTCTGGGGGCTGATGCTCTAACTGCTGAGCCAAACCGGCCAGGGTCTAACTTATTTTATGGTACTACAGAAATTCAGTTTTCAAGTGACGTGATTTTTCAATAGATGGAATTTTTACAACAAATTATCCAAAGCACATAATGTGAACCAAAGCCAAAGGGACCACCTTTGAGGGGTGATCCCTCAGTAAACACGTAGTGCTGTGCCCCACACAGGGCCCCGAAGGATGAACCAATACACAGCTGGTCCTTCCTGGGAGAGTTCACAGAGGGGCACACAGATCTATCTTCAATAATAGTTACGACCCCTTTGTTAACTTTAACAACTGAAGTAGGAAAAGAGACACAGCAGTAAAAGTGCTCGATTCTGCCTGTCCGCGGAGTGAGAGAAGGGAAGGGTGGACTTGGGAGGTGACGCCTGAGAAAAGTCCTCAAAGGTGAGCGGCTGCCCTCCGAGAACAGATTCAGAAAGGATCAGAAGCATGGACACCAACCTGGAAGGTACTGTGATCCTTCCTGGGAGAGAGACTAGAGGCCTGAACGGAGGGAACCCCAAGGGGGACAGATGGGCACCGACGGGACACTGGAGGGAAGGGCAAGGAGGCCATCTACCCCGAGCTGTCCAGTATGGGGGCCACCAGCCACACACAGCCATTTAAATGCGAACGAGTTCAGCTGTGGACGTGCTGCGTTTGATGGGAGCACCCAACAGGCAGGTGGACGTGGGCGTGTGCTCAGAGGGAAGTGTGGGCTGGCTACGTCGCGTGTGGAGTCAACGGTGTACTGAGAGCAGTCGAAGAACCCGGCTTGGGAAAGGTCACCTGAGACGGGAGGGCAGAGGAGGGAGCCTGGGGAGGGGTGAAGGCCACGTTTAAGGGGTGGGTGGGGGAGCAGGCTCCACGGAAGCACAGGACACTGTGGCTAAATCGTCAGGGCAGAGGGCGAAAGTCAAGATAAAAGAGGTACCAGTCAAGCCAAGGAGAGCATTTCATGAGAAAAGGGAATAAACAGCCACGTGAATCAAATGCAGAAGGAAGTCCAACAAGACACCAAAGTGTCCACTGCGTTTCGCAATTAAGAAGCCACCTTATCAAGACCAGTTCCCGTGGATGGATGGGGGAATGATGACAAAGCACACACCCGTGCAGGAAATGTTTGTTTTCAACTGGCAGCCTCCAAAGAAGTAGGGGTACGCTGGGAATCTCCGAGGGGCTCCAGCATCCAATCTCAAGAGCACACAAGTAATGCACCAGGACAGTTAGGTCCCTAGGGGAATCTGTCCTAGTGAACCCACTGAGGTCAGGGAGGATATGTTTTGTCATCCGTGCTGACACGTTAGGACAGCCCCACGGTGGTCCCTGCAGGAAGGAAGGCATGGGTTCTGGGCTTCTCTCCTGACCTGAGCCAAACCCAAGAATCCCAGTGAAACAAATAGGGAAAATCTCGGCCATGGCTTAGAGGCAGAGATTTTTCACTAAAAAGCTCTTGGGTGGCCCTGGCCGGTTTGGCTGAGCGGTTAGAGCATCGGCCTGCGGTCCAGAGAGACCCGGGTTCGCTTCCCACTAGGGGCATGTACCTCGGTTGCAATTTGTCCCCAGCCCTGGTTGGTCGTGCGGGAGGCAGCCACTCGATGTGTCCCTTTTACGTCAATGTTTCTCTCTCTCTCTTCCTCTCTCTCCTTCCCACTCTATCTGAACAAAAAAATGGAAAAATGTCCTCGGGTGAGGATAAAAAAAAAAAAAAAAAAGCTCTTGGGTGTATTGGAGAGAAAAGACACACGCATGCATGCACGCACACGTTTGCATGCACGTATGTATATGTGCACTCAGGCACACACACGCTTCCATGCACGGTGAACTGTACACCACACATACACACAGATGTGTGTGTACATGCATACACACATGCACATTGCAAGACACAAACGTGCATTATATGCATGTGTGCACGCTGACACACATACATGTACACATACACACTGCGTGTATACACACACTCTTACTCGTGTGCACATGCACCCAGATCTCCACGCTCCAGACCCAGCAGCTGCTTGGCGCTCAGGAAAGCTACTGCCAAGGGAACGCAGAGGCTTCTCGCAAGGGCGGGAGGTGACACTTCATGGGTGGTGCGGCGCCCAGCCTGAAGTGCTGTGCTCAGTGTCCAGAACTGTCTAAATAAAAGCCACTTTACTGGTCCCCATCAGCCCAAGTAATTGGGCTGCACTCTCTGGCTTCATCTGGGAACAGTAATGGCTTTTCATAAACCCAAACAAGAAACACCAGGAAACAGTGACCGCCTGAGTGGACATTAGCTGTGCCGTGCTTAATGGAGCCTGGGCTGAGCCGCCCTGCCCAGGTCCAAGCTCAGTAATGCAAGCGCCATGGCCTGGCAGCACCCACCTGCCACTCCTCCCGGGAAGGAGACAGGGAGTTCGGGAAAAGGCAGTCTGCCTCGTAACCCTGAGCCGCAGCCGGGCCCTGCTTTGGCACTCTCCTCCTCAAACCTGACCATCACCACCACCGAAATCCTTTCTCTAAATCCCGTGTTCTTGGTGCCGAATCCTAATCTGAGCAGGGAGAATGGGTCTGATGGACAAGGGCTGACAGGCTCGATCTCTTCCATTCTCCTTCATCACTTCGGCACTACACTCCCCCGCACATTCACTACCTGCGAGGTACTGTCCTCATCTCCGGGGCTGTGGCGTGGGAAACACAGACACTCCAAGCCCTGGCAGGGCTGACATTCAGGAGGGGAGACACGCAACAGAGAAACGCACACATGACGCGATGTCTGCTCCACGAACGCGGTGGAGAGGGGTGCGGCGGGGCAAGGGGACGACGCGTCACCTGAGCCCAGAGGACAGTAAAGGGGGACCCAGCCTGGGGATAGCCAGAGGACAGCACGCGCTCAAAGGCTCTGAGGAGGAAGGCACGAGGGGCGTGTCTGAGGGCCGCAAGGTCGCAGTCACTGCAGCTGCAGAGAGCAGAACCCACGCTTGGAGGCGTTCGGTGTCGCTGTGCTGGGGCAGTGAATGCTCATCATGGACCCAGAGCCACGAGAGGGTCTGGCAGCCACCACCACAGCGCAGGGGGACCTCGTTTCCAGCACCATCCTTTGGGCTTCCACTAATCTCCATGTCTGTGCCTCCGAGACAAAGCAAGCACACCACCCTCCACAAGGACCAGGGTGCAGGAGGTCACACAACCAGAGAAATCCATCAGAATGTCAACAACGCCGATACGTTTTGAAAAGCTGGGATTCAGCCCAGTTGGAGAGAGAGATGCCTTCTCGTGGACGTATGAGGACGAAGGCTGGAAGCCAACAGGGGGGCTTCGGCGCCCGGAACTGCAATGCAGGCTGGCGTGGGGGTGACAGAGCACTGTGGTCGCAGGTGCCGGACCTCTCAGGTAGGAGGCGTTCCTCACCCCGAGTCCTCCCCGTACTCGGGGGAAGGCGCCCTGCACCCTGAGGGTGACCAGCGCCCGGCTCAGCCTCAGCCCTCCGGGCCGTGAAAGGCAGGGACCGGCAAGGGCCCTGTCCTCTGGGGCTGGAGACGAAGGCGACAGGGTCAGGTGTGCACTGACCGCGTATATGAGAAGCAGACTCAGAGGCGGACGACCACCTGGATGGGAGGGCCGGGAAAGGAGACTGCAGAAGGCAGCCTCCAGTGTGTAATGGGGTGCCACGTGGTCCTCTCGTCGGTCTTCCCCTCGAGACGGTCAGTTCCAGAAGGGCAGGGCCATGGGCGTGTTCGCACACCAACAAATTCCCAGGAGACCCCAGAGATGGTGCGGTGCCCGGCACACCTTAAGCCTTTGGATGAATACCAGCTCTAGTGGGTTCAAGATCACACACACACACACACACACACACACACACACCATTCTCATCCATCCAGAACCTCAGAAGGTGATCCTATTTGAAAACAGGGCCTCTACAGACATAATAAAGACGAGGTCATCCTGGAGCACAGTGAGCCCTAACTCCAACGAGTGTGTCGTTGGAAGGAAGGAAGACACACACAGGAGACGGCCACGGATGGCCGAGGCAGAGATTGGTGTGTTGTGTCTACAGGCCCGAAATGCCCAGCATCGCCCGGAGCGTCGGAAGAGGTGAGGAAGGAGCCTCCTCCCCGGGGACTTCAGGGAGGGCCGGGCCTGCCGCCACTCCCACTCCAGACTCTGGGCCTCCGGGACCGTGAGAGATACATGTCTGTGGCCTTCAGTCATCCAACTTTCTGGCCGTTTGCTGTGCCGGCCTTGGGAAACCAGGACCTGGGAAGAATGACTGGGTGAATAAACAAACAAACCAAGCCCAGGGAAGGCTGGCTCACACCAGCACGTCAGGAAGAAGTCCCTGCAGATGGGACAACTGGTCATACCTTGCAGATCAGTAAAAGAAGGTACACAGAGTTAGCAGGCAGCTGGTGGAGGGAAGCCAGGGGTGTAGTGTTAGCGTAAACACCCCCTTCTTCTGGCGGGCACCCCTGGGCCCAGGATGGACGCGCAGTAAGACCCGAGGCCTTTCCCTGGCACGCGCTCCCTCTCTGTGGCCGCTCTGGAGCGGATCTGGCCGCACAAACGGGTCGTGGGGCCCAAGAATGATGTTCTTTTCCCCTTAGTTAAAGACGATCGATCGAAGTCAGGAAAGGGTTTCAGAAAAGGCTCATTAAGAAACTCCGTGTGAGGGCACAGGGAAGGGCCGCGGGCGACCTTGTGTCAAGGGCACGCCTCGCCTCTTGGGTGGTTGGTTCACAGCAGAAGCCCCGTTCAGCCCCGGATGCTGGGCATCTCTGAGCCACCCCCCAATCTGCAACAGTTCCCTACTGTCTAAGACAACCCTTGTCGGGCAGGAGAACAGTAAGCACCGTCTCCTCACGCTCCGGGTGTCTGCTCACACTCTCCTGACACCCCCTGCATGTCTCCAGCAACTGCGACTTGCTCGGATGCCTCATGGGTGGGACCGCGGCCGTCGGGGGGCCTGAGCCAGCCCCGCAGCACGAGAGGCAGCCGGCCTCGGAGTAATGAGCAGACGCGAGACCTCTCGGAGCCAGAGAGCACTGGACCATTCATCTTCCTTCTTCCCCATTAAATGTGAAGGGGGTGGCGGGGAGAGAAGACAATGGAGGGAAACGATCAGAATTTTTCAAAGTAATTGGGTTTGATTGGTCTTTTTATTTGTCTGGAAAGATCCGTCTGCCTGGAGGAATAGGAGACAAAAGACCCGGAGGCCTGGAGAGCCAGCCCCCTCCCATATCTGTAAATTCAGCCGCGCTCTCCCTAAATCCACCGCCTCCTCCCCACTCCTGCCATCTGCCAGCTGGGAGCCCTGGGCTCCTGGGCTGCAGTCCTATCGCCGCTGACTGCGGGACGGATGCTGGAGATTCTCTCGACAACTGGCAGGCACTGTGCTGGTCACACGGGACCCCGAGATGGCGAAGACACAGCTCAGACCTCACTGGGGAGAGGGACATCATAAAGCAGCAATTACAGGAGCACTTACTGCAGGGGAGGGGAGGGCGGAACTGAAGGAGTGGTGGCTGGGGGAGGCGCCATCAGAAGAGGCCATTCCTGGGAAGACCTTTCCAAGAGTAAGCGTGCTGTAGAATGAATGTCCGTGTCCCCACAAAATGCATCTGTTGAAACCGAGTCCCCAACGCGACGGTACTAGGAGGTAGGGCCTTTGGGAGGTGACTAGGCTCCGCCCGCATGAAAGGAAGTAGTGTCCTTCTTATGAGAGACCCCAGAGAGCACCCTCACCCCCCTGCCCTGCGAGGACCAGCTGTGTGTGCCTCCGGAAGCAGGCGCTCAGCACACACCGACTACCAGCCCTGTGGTCTGGGACTTCCAGCCTCCAGGAGGGTGAGGAATCCGTGCTGTCTATCAACCCGGTCTAGGGTGTCTTCTTACAGCAGTCTGAATGCACCGAGACGGGGCGTTTGAGGCAGGAAGACTCAGTACCTTCTGCGTCTACTGGACTTTCCCCAAACAGTGCCCAGGACAGGGAGGAGTCAGCCTCAGACATCCTATTGTTGTCGTTGTTCTTAATCCTCACCTGAGGACATGTTTCCATTGATTTTTAGATAGAGCAGAAGGGAGGGAGAGAGAGAAAGAGAAACATCAATGTGAGAGAAACACATCGATTGGTTGCCTCCTGCACGACCCCAGCCAGGGACAGGGATCAAAACTGCAACCCAGGTTTGACCAGAAATCAAACCCACAACCCTTCGGTTTGAGGGCCGACGCTCTAACCACTGAGCCACGCGGGCCAGGACTGAAGACATCCTTTGTGCTGGAGGCCAGAGGACGGAGGCGGGACCACGGGGCTGGGCGGGATGCCCCTGCCAGGGTACTTCAGCTACCCGTGTGCCGCAGGGGCGCCCCCGAGTCCTCCCGATTCCACCGGGGACAGAAGGCAACGCGTTCGACACAGACCTGGCTTCATGGAACGTGCTTTGACAGACAGCTCGGAGGAACACCCCCAGCAGAGCTTCCTGAGACACAGCCCACTAACGGCCTAAATCAAAGTCCAGGTGCGTCTCAGATCAGCCTTGCCCTCGGAGGCAAACCTCACAGATCGCTACGGTGTTTCCTCTCTTCTACTTGGACGGGTGTGCGCTTGGAAACCTACCGTGAAGACGTGAAGACCTGGCGGAGTCCATCCAGGCCACCCGGCACGTCACCCATCCGCCAGCAGCACCCCTGGGCCAACTCCCACACCCACCCTGACCGCCGGCGCCACTGCCGGGTTCAGAGACCGAAGTCACGACCCACGAGAAGGTGGACCAAAGCCCCACTCGCAGGGGGAGGGGCGTGGGCGGGGAGCGGGCACTGAGCAAGCAGTGACATTTTCCGTGCTTCCACTCCGGGGGGGGAGGGTCTCTCCTGCTCACAGCTCTCTGAGTCCGGGTAGGGGCGTGGAAGAAAAACACCTTCAGAAGAGAATGAGTCAGGAAGATGGCATCAGACCCTCTTCCTACATGGAGATGGCACCAATCTTCCCGTCCTAAAATAGCTGTTCTCCTCCCCCCTCCTCCCCTAAAACAGCAAACAGATGCAACTGCTCCCATCCGACTTCGCTCAGCTGCCGCAGTTCTGGTCCCCTGGATGGGTGCAGGCACGCCATCCCAGCACGCCATCCCACCGCGGATGAAGACGACAGCCCGCTTTCCAGCTGAGAGCCCACCGCAGGTCCTGTGCTGCCGACCTGGATGGTTAGGGACGACTCATATACCTACAGCTGGGATTACGCTGTTTGCCTGCCCTGCCATGCCTTTCCCATGGACACCCCAATAAAGGCTCTGGCCTGGGTGTTCCCCTCATTCCCGTCCCTCGGCCTCCTGATCACCCTGCTGTTTTCCCTGGGGTCCCATGTGGCCTGGCACGGCCCTTCCCCATGGGAAAAGTGAGTGATAAATTCCTCTTTCAATGGCACTGGCCTCTCTGCGGCGTCACTCAGTCACCCCCATCAATTAAAATCTCATGGGTACGAGTGAGACGCCCCACGCCCCTCCCCACCCTGAATTAGCCTTGGTCCAGCCACCTGCCCTGCTCCAGGCCACCGCACACTGAACTCACATGCCAGCACCTTGTTGATCCTGGCGGTGGGCAAAAGCTGAGCCTCCGCGACGAGAAGCCACCCGCCGGGGCCCAGATGGTCCCACGGTGTCAGCCTGGAGCGGCTCGCACCACAGCGGCTCCTGTGTTCACACGCTTGTGACTGTCTAAACAAAAATGTCCCTGAATTCTCTTTTGTTTTTAAGTCTGCTACGCAGACCTTTTTAAGAAACTTCCAGTTTCTGTCTGTGCACACACAGACCAGCCACCCACACACCCCCCCAGCACCATATGCCAGAGTCCAGGGCAGTGACTGAGGCACGCGCCCACACATCTGGACTTGCCCAGGAACACGCGTGTACGCAAAGGGGATCTGGCCTTTTTGTTCAAAAGGGGGTGAGCGGGCGCCGCCCCGCCTTTCGGACCATGGGAATCGCTGCCCGTCGGGGAGCGGGCGCTGGCGGTCCCTGCGCTGAGCGTCCCCTTCGTTTCAGAATCGCGGTGACTCCCCAAGAGCTGCGCGCACAGCATGAAATGCACACACGTGCACACGGCCCTGCACACACAGACACAGACTGAGACCTTGTAACAGGAGGGGTTAAAAAAACACACAAAAACACGCCCTGGCCGGTTTGGCTCAGCAGTTGGAGCGTCAGCCCGAGGACCAAAGAGTCTCGGGTGCAATTCCGGTCAAGGGCATGTACTTTGGTTGCGGTTCAGTCCCCGGCCCTGGTCGGGGTCACGCGGGAGGGCAACCAGTCGATGTGTCCGTCTCACATCGATATTTCTCTCTCTCTCCCTCCTTCCCACTCTATCTGAAGATAAATGGAAAAATACCCTTGGGTGAGGATTTGAAAACACAAAAACACTGTATGACCATCTTAAACGTGAATATAACCGCAGGTCACTAACCCTTGTCGCACTGGCTAAGGCAGGCCTCCAGCCTCCCACAGGTCTTGCTGGGGGCCCCAGGTCTCGCAGGCAGGAGCAAAGGCTGCATCTCCCTGCCCTGCCCTGGTCCGCTCCCTGGGCCCCCGCCACTGCAGGCCGCCGGGTCCAGCCGTCACCGAGGCAGCAGCGTAGCTGGGCACGGCTGCCATGCCTCCAGATGTCACTTCTCCTACTTCCCCAACCCTCCTCTCTTCCCCCTCTCTCTTTAGTACTTGAGCAGGAATCCAACCGTTGGACGTGGACCAGGGGTCAAGCTCAAGGGGTAACGCCCAGCCTTCCCCTGGCCACTGACGCTGTCTTCCCGGGTCCATGTGGGCCTGGCTTCTCTTCACCAAGCACGGACTCTCCCTGGAGGCTCCCCGTCCCTCCTGCACCTCGGGTCACGTCCAGCCCACCTGCTCATTCTCCAGCGTGCCAGTCAGGGCTGCAGCCCGCTAGCAGACACAGCTCCAGCTGGACCCACACACGCGCTCCACACACGGAGACGTTGTAGTTAATAAACACGGTGGTGGAGTCGCACACTTGTCAGAACTTCTGCAAATCAGAGAGGGGTATGAGGAAGTCGGAAAGGGTGGAGAAAGGACGGGATGAGTACACATGTCATGATCTGCTAAGGGCTGCCCTCCCTAACCTCAGTGACCAGATAGGAAATGGGCCCCCACCTTTGGTAAAATGATGCTCGAAGGGGAAAGCTTCGAAATGATGCCCGTCCCCATGGTGCGCCTTGGCCAGGGCGTGACACAGGAAGCTGCCAGGAGGGGCCAGGTGCGCCCCAATACTTCCCACAACCCACCAACTCCAGATGTACAAGAGTTAACACATCTTCCCCGCTTCCTGGGTTAAGCCCCAAGGTCACTGAGAAAAAGAGACATGACCAAACCCCTTTCCATGATCTCGAAGACGAAGGGAACGTGGGAGCGAGAGGGAGAGGGGAGAGGATTACCCAGTCCCCAGCGACGCGGCTGGGCAGCCCGGAGAAGCCCTCGGTCACACGCACAGAGCCCAGGGGGCCCAGAAGGGGGTCTTCCTCTCACAAATGAAGACAAGGTTGGCAATGGACAACCCCCGGGGAGAGAAGCTCAAGCCCCCTGACCGTGAGGACCCCTGGTGGGGTGGAGGCCGCACTCCAAGGGTGGCCGGGCAGGGCCGCGCCAGGGCTGCGTCTGTGGCCCTCGGCTTCACCTCCGTGCCCTGGTGGGAATGCAGGATCTGGCTGCGGGGCGTTTTCAGAGAGCTCGGTTGACAAGGTTCGCGGTCACAGTGAACCTCAAGGACCTCTTCAAAGGCCTGTGTGGCTGCGGACGACCTTCACTGTGCTTTGCTAGAGGTGGCGGCAATAATAAATTTGGCCTGTGTGGCAATTTTCAAAAGGTCTCGCGGAACACTTGAGAAGCTTGAGAAGCTTCCTTATGATTCCCCTGCCCACCAAGCATCGTCGGAACCATTTCAGACAGAAGTCGGGGGAAATATGGGGTGGGGGGGAGGACACCACAGCAAGAGGGATCCCGACAGCCAGCATGAGCCTCTTGAAACCGAAGAGACTGAGTTCAAAGCCCCCAGGGGCTCGCACGGAAGTCAAGGTCTTCCTGTGACTCGGGGGGCCCACTTCGTCTCCGCCTCCCTTCTCTGCGTGGGCCACACCTCCCTCTTGGCTCTTCTTTGGGTGAGCCTCCTCTCAAGGCCTTTCACCCGCCTTCCCTTCGGTCTTTACATAAATGTCACCTCTCAGGTGTTCCCAACAATGCCATCTGGACGTTCATCACCTCCACCTCACACACACACGCGTGCACACACACACACACACGCACGCACATACACACACACACAATCTCATCGCCTGCTTTGTTTCCTCCTTCTTTAGCAGTTGACACTAACATATCACGTGTTTCACTCACTTGGAACTCACTATCTGTCTCTCCCACTAGGGAGTCAGCTCTCTGTCGTTTTTCTTGCTGGGTTTGGGGTTTGTCCTGGTTACTATCGTGTTGCCCAAGGCTTAGGACGTCCAGGAGGCAGACGGAGAATCTGTTCATTGCGCACGCAAGGGACGCGAAGGTAAGAACGCACCCCACGCCTACGGCCCCCTCTCCCTGCTTAGACGGACAGCGATGGGGCCGTACTCCGCGAACACGTGTTGCAGATGCTGGACGCGGGGGCAGGATGAGGGCAGTCTTCTTCCTCGGTGGGGGTTCCCTGGGGAAACTGAGTCACAGAGAAGGCGGGCAAGGACAGTACAGGCAGACAGTTACATTTCCTGACAAACAGAAAAATGACAACAGCTACAACTTACATGTGACTCCAGAGAGCAGGTCAGAGTGGAGAAGAGGAAAAAAGAAACAGAAAAGTTAACAGTAACAACAACGCACGAGAGCCATAATTTCTTCCCAGGGGGTAAGCCTAGGGAGGAGCATTGAAACCCTGAAGCCAGAGGCAGAATGGGAATAAGCACCTTTCTGGGAAAAGACCCACAGTTTTCATCAGCTTCTCAGAGTGGTCCTCGACCCAGAGAGAAACTTGGGGAGACCCTGACTTCCCCTAGGATGGTTTCTGTACTTCGTTTCAGTTTCAGCAACACCCAGTGAAGTGCCTACTACCGTATTTCCCCAAAACTTAAGACACAACAATTTTAAGACACACATTTATTTTATGTAGTCGGTTTTACCATGACATGCCATTAGCTGCAACATAAATATGTATTTCAGAGATGCTAAAAATGCAAAAATGGCCCAGCCGGTGTGGCTCAGTGGTCGAGCGTCGACTCATGCACCAAGAGGTCACCGGTTCGATTCCCCGTCAGGGCACAAGCCCAGGTTGTGGGCCCAGTCCCCAGTGGGGGACATGCAGGAGGCGGCCAATTGATGTTCTCTCTCATCAATGTTTCTATCTCTCTCTAAAATCAATAAAGAAAAATTTTTTTTATCCTCACCTGAGGACATTTTTCCATTTTTTATTCAGATAGAGTGGGAGGGAGAGAGAGAGGGAGAGAGAGGAAGAGAGAGAGAAAGAGAGAGAGAGAGAGAGAGAGAGAGAGAGAGAGAGAGAAACATCGACGTGAAAGGGACACACCGAGTGGCTGCCTCCCGCATGACCAACCAGGGCCGGGGACAAATCACAACCAAGGTACACGCCCCTAGCAGGAACCGAACCCAGGTCTCTCTGGACCGCAGGCCGACGCTCTAACCACTGAGCCAAACTGACCAGGGCAAGAAAGAAAATTTTTTTTAAAAAACAGCATAATGGCTTCATGACATTTGAACGAAAATAAAAACACAAAAATGAGCGACTCTGAGCATCCGTCAACTGCAGTATACGCTCAGTACGGAGCTCGTCCCTTCGCCTCTTCTATCTGAGACCCTTTGCAATAAAGATTATTCTTGCTCTAAGATGAGAACACAGCCAGAATTCCAAGAACTCAAACCCAGGTCCGTCTGAAAGGCCCCCACGTCAGCAGGCCGCCCCCCAACCAAGGCGGGGCTCCCGCTTCTGCAGGCCTCAACAACCAAGTGGAGGACAGGGGCTTCTCCCGGCCCGCTGGACTGGGAGACACGGAGCAGGAATTCGAGCTGGGCGCCGGGCGATGGCAGGAGCCAGCCGGCAGCGGCAGCGCCCGGAGCGGAGTGTCGCGCTTGTTATTCTAAGCAGCCTCTGCCCTTCCATCAACTCCACGGCCTCTCTCACCATGGCGGCGGAAGTTAATGATCCAGAACAGACCGGGCTCTGCGCTGAAAGTGGGATTCAGAAGCAATTAGGTGCCTGCTTCCCTGTCGATGGTAAAATGCATCCCTGTCATCACAGAATTAACCAGGGAGAGTCTCGGAGGGCTGGGCGGGCACACACGTCGGGGGAGCGGAGACAGGTGTTGAGGAAAAGCACCCAGCCCGTGAGGTGTCATCACAGACAGGGCAAGCTCTCATTCCCTACGGTGTCTTTAGGAACTCGGTGAATAATACCACCACCTGGAGGTCACCGGGAAGAAATCTCCCCGAGGACACACTAATCCACCCCCCAGCACACACACCCTCTCCCAAATGCTGCTCAGTTTGGCGACACGCGGGTGACGTTATCTTGAGCTGAGATATCATCCATCAGCTCGTCCCTGTCACTTGGTCTTGGTGGTAGATTGTCATTGGTCCACAATTACTCAACACTGGCTTTCACCGCGGGAGAATCAGCATCCCGCTCGATGCCACGTGGCCTGTGGGGCTGCGGGCTGCCTTCCCCGCCCTGCCTGCCCCTTGTCAGGGTGACGTGTGGGCTGCTTGGGCCCGGAAGCGGAAGTTGTGGGAGGCGTCACAGACAGGTGTGACAGGGGCCGCTCCTCCCACCTGGGTCTCAGGATGAGACGTCTGTCGAGCCACCGGCGGCCTAGCGATGCCACGAGCCGCTGAGACGGAGGGAGGGCTGCGTGCTGCCCCAGCACAGCGGACAGAACAGAAAACCCTGAAATATGAGGCATGACTTTTGGGGGCTGGAAAGCGAACAGTGAGAAAAGTGCTGTGAGACAGGAAGGGGGTGACCCCTGTGAGACAGTGGCCACACTTTGGGGAAAACCGTGCCCGGTAACGACTTGAAAAGGCAGATGGTACAACTAATGGACGCGCAGTTTTCGGTGAAAAGGTCACAGAACAGAACACTGCTAAAGTGACGAGTCATGATTACGTGCATCTGACAAAGCACTCCAAGAACCGGGAGCTCAGAAAAGAATGAGCTGATTTTCCAGCAGGATGGGGGGGGTGGTCTAGAACATTTGGAACTTTATCGGTTGGAAGATACAACTGTTTCTCAAATATCAAAGGGGGGGAAATGCTCTCTGCAGGAAAGATGATTGAAACCCAGCCTCAGGACACACAAAACCAAGAGCACGTTAAGATCTCTAAGTGGATTAAAACAACCTCCCCCCCCCCCCCCCCCCCCCCCCCCCGTAAATCCTTTTAGCTGGACAAAGCGGCTATAGGAAAAGTGATTAGTGCACGGTCTCCCAGAAAACCCGATAAGCTCAAAGGGCCTGTAATTAAATCTTGAGGAGAGGTGTGTCTGGAAAAAGAATCATCTCAAAGAGAAACGGGGCCGTGGCGGTGGTTTACCATCACCGAAAGGGACACCAGCCCGGAATGACAGAGACCGTGACACCAGAGATTCACAACAGCTTCAGGGCCCCACGTGTCTCGAGGCAGGAAGCAGGCTGAGAAAGCTGCTGTGCCCCCTCAGAAGGCATGTGCTCCAATACTTTCTCAGACGCATCTAAAGAGGACCATCAGGAAGGGAGGATCTCCCAAAGTGAGGAGCCAAGAGCCATGGAGGACAACGGCGCTTCCTCCAGACCCACTCAGGATATTTATTGGGAGCATGCAATGCATTGGCCCCAGGGCGGCGAGCCCTCCCGTCTGTCCAGTGGGATTTCAGGATTGATACGGACCAGGGATGGCCACGTGGCCGCCATCCTTCCTCTTCCCAAGTCGGGAAGTGTCTACGCGGTTGGACACGTGGAACAGATCACGTGTGTTAGTTCACGGGTCTGCGGGTCAAGAGGGACTAAAGCCAGACCTGATGAAGAGCCTGAAATGAGATCCTGAAATGCAGACCTGACTCCGTGATCGGGTGAGAACTGTGAGGGACATTCCAACGGGTCAGAAGTGAAATTACGTTGTGTGTGGAAGGAACAAAAGCGACCCTTTGTGACCGAGAGGGAAGACTGAAGCAGACGGTGTCATAGTCGCGATTATTCATGCCTCCCTTCCCCACAGAGGATTCTGGCATGCCCACCTGGACGTGCAGGGTCCACCTGGAGGCTGAGCATACGTCACCGTGCAATGCCAGCAGTGGCCACGTGCTCTGCTGGGCAACGGAATGTGCGTGGATATGAACACCCCGCCCTCCAGCAGCACTCTTCAAGGGCGGTACGGGTTTTGGCCGGGTATCTTGTTCTCCCCTCCAGCAGGCCACTGGGTTTTCCTGACAGACGCTTCTGCAGCCTGGGATCCAGAGGAACGCACGGAGTCGGGACACAGCCAACCTGCAGTCTGAGGTGACTCGAGTGCAAAATCCGCCCGTGCGGCTGCAGGCCTCTGCGATATGCGAGCTGTGGTTACGGGGCAGAGCGGACTCCTGCAGCCCGCGATGCTCAGATAAACGAAGCCAATGGTAAAACCCTTGGAAGCGCACAGTCTGATGCGAGGAATATGCCCGGAGTCCCCTGTGAGCCCCCGGGCCTGTAAATCCTCATCTTTCTGGGAAGGACCCTTACAGCACAAATGTGGAATCAATGCCATCATCGTTGTGAGTCACCCAACAGGGAATCTTGATGAGTCAACGAAAACAAAAAGTCAAACCATTTTTTTTTTTTACCAGCCATGCCTTGGACAACAGATCGCATCCGGAACGTGGCCTCCTCTCCCTTCTCTGCAGACCCTGGCCGTCCCCTCACCTAACCTCGATCACTCCAGAGACCAGGAGAAGGCCAGCCGGAGCCACAGAGGCCAAACAGACATGAGAAAATGTCCTGAAATGCAGCATCGGGGACTGGGTGTGCCTTGGGACGCCCTGTCCCCTCTACCA
Source organism: Tadarida brasiliensis (assembly GCA_030848825.1). NCBI lineage: Eukaryota > Metazoa > Chordata > Mammalia > Chiroptera > Molossidae > Tadarida > Tadarida brasiliensis. The sequence continues at coordinate 60,307,741 of CM061273.1, forward strand.
GGGAGCAGCAGGGCCAACTGGGCGGAGGCCCCTGTGGCTTTAGGATAATTATTTTGAATGTTTTGGGGAAGAAGGCTGTTTTGAGAATGTTGACGTCTTTGCTCAAATGATGCCCAACCATAAAAGTAAGACTGCTTTTGCTTTTTAAACGTGGATTGTAAATCAACCCTGAAAAGCCTCTCCGACACTTCCAAATAATGCCATCGTCCCAAGGTGACCACCTCCAGGGACCCCGGGGGTCTCGGAGCCCTTGGAAACTGGATTTCATTTCCACGAAGCATCCTACAGATTAAAGACAAGAGCTGCCAAAGGGTTCAAAGAAGGTGCTATGCTTGGAAAATAAAACACTTTTTTGTGTTTAATGTCCGGTGCAGAGGAGTCCCCTCTGGCAATGCGCTGGCCAGCCTGCCTGAACCCAGTGGGGGGCGACACTGAACCGTCCCTGACTTTGCACACAGAACTCCAATGGGGGACCAGGGTGGGAGGAAGCGGAGGGAGAGACCAGGCCAACAGCCTCCGCAGCTCTCTGCTAGCACTCTCCTGCTCAGGAAGACAGGCTGGACCAAACGTCCTGTTCTGCGGGTCCAGACGGGTGATCAAAACTTGCCGTGGTGCAGCCTCCTGCATTCAGAATTTTAAAGATGCTTTCGGAGCTCCGCGACTTCCCGATGGCAGGCCAGCGCGACCGGGAGCAGGTCATTAGTTCTGGGAGAGCTGGTTCGATTCCTGTTCCCTCCCTTTGAGGAGAAGCAGTCTGCCCACAAAGCTTTCGCTCCGCTCGCCCAATCCTGGAAAGGGGCTGAAAACAGGACTCCTTAAGCACCTTCCCCAAAGCACTGGCAAAACTCGGCTCTGAGGGCTTGGCCGGATCCTGTGAGATGCCGGCGTGGAGTCTCGTCCCTACTGCTCCTTCCCAGGCCCAGACAGGTAGAGGGCAGCAAAGGGACAGGTGCGGTACCACCAGACTCCTCAAGGCGAGTAGCCTTGCAACATACGACCCCGCAAAAAAGAAAATGAACGAGGCACATCTTCTTCAGCCCCTGGCTGCGGCAGACCTCGAAGACGCTGGTACCATCTGACACCAAACGGTTAATAACTCTGAGTAGGGCTGGAGGACAGGCGGGTTGAAGGCGGGTCCCTGAGACACTAAGAAGATGACTTCAAGGAGAAGCGCGTTCTCCATGATAAATCTCAAGGGTGTCTAGACTTGTCACGGGCTCCACCCCCAAGGGATGGCAGGGACTCTGACAACTCGCCTGGATGCGGTGAATTCGCACTGCAGGTTAGTGGGGCTCCAGTCTGCCACGCCAACCCAAAGCAAAGCCTGGAGGAGCTTTACCCAGATCGGGTTTTCCAGAAAGAGTGGAATCTGCCCGCGTGGATCCCCACACAGAGAGGGAAGAAAGGGCTTCTGGAGAGCTTTCTAATTACTGCACCTCCCGGGACCACTGTCCTGGGGCTGGCAACGGCACCCCGGGGCCCAGCAGAGCCCCAGAGAATTCTCCATGGACTGCCCATACACAGAAGGCTCACTGGGAGAGGAGATGGAGAGGGATGCAGGCACAAAGACAGGTAGGGAGAGCGAGATAGAAAGAGGCGAGTGAGAGAGACAGGAGAGATGGAGAGACAGAGAGGGGACGAGGGGAGAGGAAACCAGACAAGGGGAGACGTCTTGTTGACCCAGCTGAGAAGTACTGGTAGACTGTGGCAGAGAAGGGGAAAGTCACCACAGCAACACCTTCCCCAAAGCACGGGCTGCGTAGCTAAGCCCAGAGACGACACTTGCAGCCGCTGATGTGATGGCCACATCTGCCACTGCTGCTCACCTGTGACACTGCCTGGAAGCGTGTGCCCCAGCACCCACTCTCAAACTCCCAGACCCCAGACCAGCACCCACTGCCCCAGATTTCAAGGTCGTGTGAGCCTTCTCCTACAGGCCAGACAGACAGGGACAAGGAGGCACCTGGGAGAAGAATTACGGAGCAGCAAGAGCACCTCACGCTGCACAGGAAGTACCACTGGTCACCAAGCCTGTACTTGAATTACTGCGATGACGGGGAGCTCAGTTCGCTCACGATTCCAGGAGCCCATGTTACTATCACATCTACTACATGTTCTGACTCCACCCCCCTCTTCACTACACACACACACTCATACACACACACACACACACAGAGACACACACTCCCCTTCTCTCCTCCTCACCCCAACCCGATTCTCTCTAACTTTTCACATCTATCTCATAGTAGTATATTTTTCCTTAACCACACATTTGTGTTTCTTTCATTTCTTTATAGAGTTTTCATTTTCCTCTGAGAAATCTCCTCGTCCAGCTTAGGGACACTCTGTTCTGTTCCTCTGTGGCTGCTCCATCCCTGAGTTGGTACATCTGCCTGAGCATCTTGAGAGCATCGAGGACCGTGTGCCCAGTGACTGGAGAATCGACACTCAAACCCAAAAGCTCTTGGGATTTTTCAATATGGGCAGCAAAATTTCTACTGTCTGGACCAAAAAACCCCACACTCAGGTACTCTGAACACTTGAGCTATTTTTACTGCTGTCCAGATAGAATAAAGATAACTAATATTTATTGGGAGCATGCAATGCATTAAGCACTGTTGTGAGTATTTTACATGCATTCACTGAGCCTCTCTCCAAAGCAACTCCATGAGGTCATTACTATTATCCCCATTTTAGGTACAGAAATGAGGGGGAAGGGTTTAAGAAGGTTGCTCAAGGTCTACCAGCTGCTAAGGGGCTGAGTCAGAAATCAAACCCAGTCTCACCATAGAACCTATTCTCTGGTCCACTCCAACCCTGCACCATTTCTGTATTGTGACATCTTTCAGGCACTTGGTGGTTTTTCAAGTATGTATGCCTTCCAGCCACCATACACCTATAGAAAACACCACATTTAATGCTGAAAGACTGAATGCTTTTTTCCTAAGATTGGAAATAGGGCAAAAATGTCTGTTCTCACCACTCCTATTCAACATCATACTAGAAGTTCTAGCCAGTGCAATAAGGCAAAATAAATAAATAAATGGCATACAGATTATAAGGAAGAAATAAAACTGCCATTATTCACAGACATGACATAGAAAATCCTAAGGAAACTACCAAAAAAAAAAAAAAAGATACTAGAACTAATAAATGATGTTAGCCAGGTTGCAGGATATAAGACTAACACACACAAATTAATTATGTTTCTGTATACTAGCAACGAACAATCAGAAACTGAAATTCAAAATACAGTATCATTTACAACAGTACCATAAAAGGAAATACTTAGGTATAACTCTAACCTAATTATGTGTAGGATATATACGCTGAAAACCACAAAACACTAATGAAAGAAATGAAAGATGACTTAAATAAATAGATATACCATGTTCATGAAATAGAACACAATATGAAGATGTAAATTTTCCCCAAACTGATACATAGGTTCAATACAATTCCAACCAAAAGCCCAACAGAAATTTTTGTGGATTTTAACAAGCTGATTCCAAAATTTGTATATAAAGGCGAAGGAACTACAATAACCAAAACAATTTTTAGAAAGAATAAAGTAGGAGGACACACAATATCTGCTCTCAAGACTTAAGATAAAGCTATTGCAATTAAGAGAGGGTGATATTGGCGAAGGGACAGACACATAAACCAATGAAGCAGAATGAAGAGTCCAAAAATAGGCCCACACAAGGATGGTCCTTTACTTTTTTTCTTTTTACAAAAGCAAAGTCAAGTCGATGGAGAAAGGTCAGTCTTCCCAATGCACAGTGCTATGACAATTGAATATCCACATGAGAAAGAACTAAACCGAAAATTCTCCCACTCCTTATCTAAAAAGAACTCAAGCCCGACCAGTGTGGTTCAGTGGATTGAGCATGGTTCCATGGACTGAGAGATCTCGGTTCGATTCCCGGTCAGGGTACATGCCCGAGTTGCGGGCTCGATCCCCAATAGGGGGCGTGCAGGAGGCAGCCGATCAATGTTTCTCTCTCTCTCTCTCTCCCTTCCTCTCTCTCTAAAAGTAAATAAAAACATATTTTAAAAGAACTCAAAATGGAGGGCTCTGTGTGAGAACAGCAAGGACATTCGAGACCGACCCACTTATGAGACTGTCAAAGGTTTACACATGTCACATTGCAACAGAGAAGATGGAAACCTAGACCATGGACCATCTGTTTCCCGAGGAGATTTGAATCTCCTTGAGGGCAAGTGTCTCCTGATAGTTGTTTTTTTTTCTTTATTGATTTTAGAGAGAGAGGAAGGAAGAGGGAGAGAGATAGAAACATCGATGAGAGAGAACATCGATTGGCCGCCTCCTGCACGCCCCCCACTGGGGATCGGGCCCACAACCTGGGCATGTGTCCTGACCGGGAATCGAAACAGCGACCTCTTGGTGCATGGACCAACGCTTAACCACTGAGCCACACCAGCCGGGCTCCTGATAGTTTTTATGTGAAGGACAGGAGCTTCCCTACTGGAAAGAAGACGAAGATTGACGTGAGCAAATCTCGTGGCGGCCTGCTGAGGGTCAGTGCTGTGAAATCTCCGGGGAGCCTGGTCCGTTCGGGAAGAGAGCAGAGACTCTGGCCCACGGATCCAAGGGCTGCAGGGACATCCTGTGCCCCCTCCTCTGCCATCGTCTCTGGATGCCTCTGCCTCCCCTACCACTTCATGATGAATGTGGGGTACTCAAGGAGTCAGGAGGCCTGAGAGTGAGTTCCTTTTGGGGTAGCCAACTGGGAGTGGCCGACCACGTCCCTTAACACCTCCAGCTCCCAAATGCGATGACCCGAAAAATCGTGTTTCAGAGACAAATCATTCAGTTTGAAGATACTTGGAGCTATTTTCTTTCTCTGATCCCTGGAGGGAAAACGCAAGAAAGCAGAACAAAATACTAGCACACACACAACCCGAAGAGGACACAGGAGGTTGGACGGGCCACGCGTGCTGACAGAGACAGCCCAGGTGGGATGGCGCTTACCCCGCACTCCTGTTTTTCGTGAATCCTCACCTGAGAATATTTTGTCCACTGATTTTTTTTTTTTAGAGAGAGTGGAAGGGAAGAGGGGAGGGGGAAAAGAGAGAGAGAGAGAAACATTGATATGACAAAGACATATCGATTGGTTGCCTCCCACAAGACCCTGACCAGGGCTGGGGATCGAACCCGTAACACAGGCATGTGCCCTTCACCGGGAATCCATCCCACGACCCTCCAGTGTGCGGGCCGACGCTCTACCCACTGAGCCACGCTGGCCAGGGCCTGCACTCCTTTCCTTTAAGGCAGGATTGCACAAACCCCATCCCAGATGCCAGGGGTGTCGCTGTTGATTACACAGGCTCAGACCCCCCCCCTTCATCTTCCCCCTCAGCCCACTCCTCCAAGGCTGCCTGTCTCCGTCAGGGGCACCAATGTCCTCCCCATCTCACAGGCTCTACACCAGCTTCCAATCCTTCTTAGACACTTCCCGTAAGAGGCAAAGGAACAACGAAAGAAAGAATTGTGACCTTAAACACTCGAAACCAAAGTGCCGCCTGTGTTTCTCCAGCTTAAGGAACTTCTGCAAAAAAAAAAATAACATCTGAAAAATAAAACAAAATGGTACGGAAAGAGCCTAGATTGCCTGGCTTTGGCAGCAGCTCCCAGACCTCTGGGTAATAGAAGCCTGGCAGGAATATCCTAATGGGGGCTGGTGCTGCCCCAGCCACTTGTCTGCTCTGTTTCCCAAAAAGCACAATAAAAACACGTTTCCTGGTTTAATAGACTCGGGAGCTGAAATGAGTGTGTCAGAACTCTTACGGAGATGACAGAACCTGCTGGCCCAGCAAATGTTAAATTTTGCATAAGAAGACAGTATCCCTAACTCCTCAGCAGACACGTGATGGACATGTCAAACAGGGAGCCCGCAGCTGCTCTAAGGGCTCCCGATGAATTCGGGGGGTTTCTTATTACTGCCGGGACCAGCCTCCTCTTGTTGCCTCGCATCTTCTCCCCCGCCTCACTTTACATAAGAAGCAGACCCCTCCAGACTAACCCAGTCACAGGGGGTTGGTGAGTGTACTGGTTGAAAAGTGTCCCCCCACAATTCATGTCCACCCGGAACCTTGGAATGTGACCTGACTTGGTAGATTCTTTGCAGGGGTAATCAGTCAAGAAGCGCCCTTATGAGATCAGGGTGGGCCCTCACCCAATGGCCGGTGTCTTCATAAGAAAAAGGAGGGAGATTCAGACACAGACACACACACAGGGAAGGCCAGGTGGCGAAGGAGATGGACACTGGAATGATGCAGCTACAAGCCAAGGGATGCCGGGAGCCACCACACGTCACCCGAGGCAGGAGGGACACTCCCCTGGAGCCTTCAGAGAAAGCGTGGCCCCGGCGACACTTTGATTTCAGACGTCTAGTCTCTGGAACTGGGAGGGTCTGAGTTTCTACTGTTTTAAGCCACCCAGTCCGTGGTGCATTCTTATGGCAGCCCTAGACCATGAACACAGCCAGGAGAACGTGTCTACACTCGCAAATGGGTGATAATATTAATCTCCCCCAAAGTGACCTGTCATGTCAGGTGATGGTGGCAGTGGAGAGCACTGCCCCACAATGTCACTGGCAGGGTCTGTACACCTGCCAGCAGTCTCAGAAGACTACTGAACACCACAGGCTTGCTTTCTAGTTGCTCTGAGTAACCTGTCAGCTTCATTCCGCTCTTTCCACACTGCTTCCTCGGCGTCCCCGGCCCATCCAGGGATGAGATGAACAGGGAAGGAGAGAAACACAGGGAGAGAACCTACGAGGTAGGAAGACTCAAAGAAAACCGAGTTCTCTGGCCACCTGGTGTTCCTTTGGGTTGATGGCCCTCCATGGGAAGACAGCTCTCCCAAACATCGGAGAACGCTGTTAAGAGCTGAGTTGTGTCCCCCTCAAATGCATATGTTGAAGGCCTAATGCCCAGTACCCCAGAATTTAACCATTTGGAGATGCGATCTTTATTTTTTTTTTTTTATTTATTTATTTTTTTTAATCCTCACCCGAGGACATTTTATCATTTTTTTTGGTTCAGACAGAGTGGGAGGGAGAGAGAGGAAGAGAGAGAGAGAGAGAAACATCGACGTGAAAGGGACACATCGAGTGGCTGCCACCCACACGACCAATCAGGGCCGGGGAAAATCTGCAACCGAGGCATGTGCCCTTAGCGGGAACCGAACCCGGGTCTCTCTGGACCGCAGGCCGACGCTCTAACCGCTGAGCCAAACCGGCCAGGGCATGGAGATGCGATCTTTAAAGAGGTAATTAGGCCCAGTGTGGCTCAGTGGTTGAACGTCGACCCATGCACTGAGAGGTCGCCAGTTCAATTCCCTTCAGGGCACGTGCCCAGGTTGTGGGCCTGACCCCCAGTGGGGGGCATGCAGGAGGCGGCCAATCGATGTTCTCTCTCATGGACGTTTCTATCTCTCTCTCCCTCTTCTTTCTCCTCTCTCTAAAATCAATGAAGAAAAAAAAATTAAAGAGGTAATTAAGGTAAAAGGAGGTCTCTAGGGTGGGCCCTAATCCAATATGACTGGCCAGAAGGGGGATGAAGACACAAGCAGGCAGAGGGAAGACCATCTGAGGACACGGGAAGAAGACAGCGTCTGCAAGCCCGGGAGGCATGCCTCAGGAGAAACCGAACCTGCCAGCACCTTGATCTCAGACTTCCAGCCTCCAGAGCTGCGAGAAATAAGCATCTGCGGCTGAAGCCCCACCTCCGGCAGCATTTACTGTGGCGGCTGCTCCAACCCAAAGCAGCGGCCAAGGCCTCTGGGCCCAGCTCTACAAAATGACTGCCCAGCTCAGATAGTCGGGACTCGAAAACATAATCACAGTAATAAAAGTGCAAGTAAACAGGAAACATGCTATTTGAGTGCTAAATATTAGGCGAAAATACAACTCTCTTCAGAAGCAAGAGGATCTATAAAATGTATCCACCTAATAATGTTTCCATGAGCTGAGACAGTCACTCAAGCCACCCACGCAGCACCCCGCTGGAGCCGGCGTTTCGGTGTGATATTTAACATCCATGATGCTAAAGAGCTGGTAATTATCATTATTGAACACTCTGCTCTTCATCTTTCAGCCAAATATTTTTGAATTAAAATGTGGCACATTTTAATAGCCTCAGTGCCATTTCCATGTACTGACAAGTTTGGTTCATTCCCAACCTTTTAATGAAGAAACCAGCTTACAGGAGGCAGCGATGCCAGGACCTGTCTATTCTCGATCCCCAGACAACTCTGCTCAATTAGGTCAGGAGAAGATTTTAAAATGTCCCCGAACTAGTTACGGGGGGAGGAAGGGGGGCGCAGAGAGAAAAGAGTCTAAATGCTAAACCACATGCCAAGACATCTGATCTGTAAAAATAACTGGAAAGTGAGTCTTTCATCTTTAGAGATCTTGCCGATAAAAAGTCAACATGACTAACGTCTCGGAGACTTCTCTAGACGCATTCTTTTGGAGACCTAGTTATAAAGAAGCACTCGGGATTTCTCCTAGAAGCTACATCTGACTCGTGATGAAATTTAAGTTTACTAAACTATGTGGGAAACATCAATGACAGGAGGGGCATCTCCTTCAGGGACGACTTGGAAAGTTAGAAAACAGAAGAAAACAGTGACCGTCACAGGAGCCTTGGGGCTGTTTCACGAGGGTCCTCTTTGGTTCCCTAGTGTTCGGCTACGCCAAGGAATTTCAGTGCCACGGAGATCCGGGGCTGGGACATGGAATCACGTGGCTGGTCTTCCAGAGAGAACAGGCGGTTGGTTGTCTTCCAAGAAAGGAGGTCATGCCACCCAGCCCGACTGCCCCCTCGCAGCCCCACACGTACACCGAAACGTAGTCCTCCCAAGGCCAGCCAGTGTGAAAACCCATCTACTGGGTCCACCACGCATCCGGAGACGTTGTCCCCAGTTGAAATGCAGACACACAAGCAGGCACAAAACGTGGCCAAGGGCGAGGACCTCCGCGTTTGCCAGCTGATGAGATCTTCTCCCAGAGGCCCCTCAGGGAGGATGTTTAAGGGGGGAAAGAGGGAGCAATGATTCCAAGTACAGGACGGCAAGAGGACATGCTACCTGGAGGAGAAATAAGGGTGCCTCGAGGAGGGAGAACGACATAAAGGAACAGCTGGCCTGGGGCTCAGGCCCGTGGGAACTGGAGTTAGAAAAGGCACGCCCTCCCCACCGTGACCAGGTCCGTTTCCACAGGAGGATGCCCCCAGCAAGTCAGTAGCATAACCAATAAGGAACTCGAGTTTAGACCGAGCTACAAACAAAGGTTGCCGATGGGCTGGTGACGGCAGTTCATCCGCATCCGTAACCCACTGAGCCCCAGGTCTGCATGGCTTCCACGCCACCAACCACGGGTTCTAATCTGCCAGGCCGTCTAGGAAGCATTACCGCCAGGTGAATTCTCTGACTATGAAAGAACAGGACGTTAAGGACACAGTGGGCCCTGGCTGGGTCACTCAGTGGGTTAGAGTGTCATCCCGTGACGCCAAGGTTGCGGGTTCCATCCCTGATCAGGGCACATTCAAGAATCAAGCAATGAATGCATCAGTACGTGGGACAACAAGTCCATGTCTCTCTGTCTCTCTCGCCCCTTCCTCTCTCTCTCTCAAATCAATCAATCAATAAAATGTTAAGAAAACACTGGTTTTTCAACAGAGTCTCTGACAAGTTCATGTCTTCCTGACTTAAGTACCCGTTCACTTTTCACCCCAACAAGCTTTGGAATGAACTTAAGGAAAATAAGTAGCCACTTCACAACTAAATGATTCCCTAGGTTAAATCCACCTCTTCCTCTGCTGAAAAAGACTGTCTACTCCTGATCTTTCCACATTTACACAAAATTACAGACAATTCTCCATCTGTCACGCTAATGGATCAATAAACAAAAGCCCTCGCTCTTGAAGAGTTTTAACTGCCTCTCTCAAAACAAACATACTGAAATGGGGCAGTTCATTAGTAAAAGAATGGACTGATTCACTTTTTACGACCCTGTGCAGCCAGCAGGCCAGTGAGAAAGAAAACACCCACTTGGGCAGCCGAGGGAGGCAGGCGGACACGGTGAGGGTCGAGATCCAGATGAACACGGGGGCGTGGGGCCATCTGAAGTGTGATGGCAGTCACAGACCCCTGCCTTCCAAAAATGCTTTTTTTTTTTGCATAAAATGTCAGAAGGGCAATCCTTTGGTGCCCATCCACGGACCCCAGATGTACAGAAATCTTGGCCTCACTTCTAGAATTTACTCCACAATGTACCTGCCCACAGAGACGTGCGTCTGAAAACACTCTCTGCCACGTTTTGTTTTTTTATCCTCACCCGAGGACATTTTTCCATTTTTTGTTCAGATAGAGTGGGAGGGAGAGAGAGAAAGAGAGAGAGAGAGAGAGAGAGAGAGAGAGAGAGAGACAACGTGAAAGGGACACATCGAGTGGCTGCCTCCCGCACGACCAACCGGGGCCGGGGACAAATTGCAACCGAGGTACGTGCCCCTAGCAGGAACTGAACCCAGGCCTCTCTGGACCGCAGGCCGAAGCTCTAACCCCTGAGCCAAACCGGTCAGGGCTCTGCCATGTTCTTTATACAAGCCTGAGGCAGAAATCTAAAGCGGACCAAATTAGGTGAGATCGTGGCCAATGACAAGAACGGGATGAACTGATGAGTGTCCCAGAAAACAAAGACCCGTGAAATAGACAAGGCACAGACCAAGGGGCCAAGTGTAATTGTCAAACGTAACATTTCTGAAAGGATGTAAGTAAGAGAAGCTAGAAGTTGTGTGTGTGTGTGTGTGTGTGTGTGTGTGTGTGTGTGTGTGTGGTGGAAGCCTGGACCACAAGGAATTTGAAGTTGGAAGAAAAATTACTTGTTAATTTTTAATCTATGTTATTACCTTTTTAATTAAAAGAAAGCCAGTTGGAGATAGATAAATAGTTGAAGAGAGAGAGAGGAAGGAAAAGAGAGAAGCAGAGAGAGAGAGAGGAGAGAGACTGATAGTTTTAGAAGAACTTCTGGTCTAGCTGAGTCCTAAAATAGCCCCAGCCTTGAGAATAGTTGACAAGGTAAAACATTTGCTCAGAGACATAAATGAGAAAGTATCTCATAAATGCTCTTCCCAGCTCGAGCCGAGAGCAGCTGAACCTTCTACCCCACGGTGGGGCTTTTCTGGCTTTTCCTCTCGCTGAACCAATTACGGGACATTATAACAGCAGTGCCAATATTATTTTTTAAAGGCTTATGTTGTTCACTAAATACCCATTAAACCAATCTCCCTGCCCCATTTACAGCAAGCTTAAGGGCAAATCCAGATGGTACAAACAATGCATATTCAGGCTTGATCCGCCAGACGCCAGCCATCAAGTAGCCAGTGCCAGTTTCAGAGGCCTCAACCGCCTGGCACCCCCAGGTGTGTCCAGGTGAGAACAGAGACTTTCCAGAGATGGCTGGGCTCTCTCCCTCTTGGTAAACCATCTTCCAGCTCCCCCAATCCCCCCGCAGCCCCCAGGCTGCATTTGCTTTTGTATCTAAACAGCAACAGCAACCGAGGGTTGCTTGGTAACCTGGTAACAGCTGTGTCTAGGTGTTCCTGAGCAGAGGACGGGATTGCATCTCCCTCCCACACTGCCCTGGGTGGCCGAGCAGACCCAGCGGTCCTGGGAAACTGTCCTGCAGGGCCAACTCCCACCGGCTCTGTGTTCCCAAAGGTCCCTGGAAGTGACAACTACCGTTTACCTTTTCTGATTGACAGGCATTGAACCTTCCCCCAAGGCCTTAGGATAAAGGGGGAAAATGGAATAGCATAAAATCTGGCTCACTTTTCATCCTGGAGAAGGCTCAGACTCAGGGCCAGAGTCTTCCAAGGGGCACCCAGGATCGCTAGCCCAGTAGAGCCGCGGAGATGGACGGAAAGCCCTCTGCCTGTGTTCCCCCAACTCGCCGCGAAAAACGCCGCACTCGGCTGGAGGACGCCGGCCCATCCCAGTCACCAGACAGGTGGAGGCTCCGAGACAAGACCGCAGACGACACCTCAGTCGTCCTGACTGGAGCAGGAACAGCAGGGGGACTGCGGCACGGGGCAGGGTTTTGGGGCTAAGCCTCTTATTTAGTTTGAGCTCACGTTAGACGGACTGTTGTTTCCGGATTATATCCCACACTGGCAGTGGGGAGAGGCAGCGAGGGGCAGCCCCAGTGAAGACGTTCGCGTCCGTGGCGTCCGTGAATAATTCACGCAGGACGCCATGGGAACGTGGGTCACTGAGAACTGGGTGTGGCGTCGCTGTCACCAATCTGCTTCTCCCCAGTCCACTCGAGAGGGAAACCGTGCAAAGGAGGCACGCACTCTCAACACCACTTGTGCCGATTTAGGTCCACAGAAGAGTAGGGAGGGCGAGGGACACCTGTTCACAGAGCCTGGGGCTTGCAGGTTCACCGTGGGACTTAGATTCAAAGGCCAAGAAAGGCATCCACCTCTCCTCTCCACAACTGGCCCACGAATTAGCCAAATGCCCTGAGTGAGTGATGACTGGGCAGCGCGGGGGGCTGGGGGGTCTTACACTGAGATTGGGAAACAGCGTTATCTTTCTAGCTCACCTTCAACTCCCACCCAGTGGGCCACGCCCAGTCTGTGCCTCCCCGAGGAGGATTCAGGAATGGCTACCTGACCCTCTCAGGGGACGCACCCCCTCTAACTCAGAAGGCGTGAGTTCGCCGCGCTTTTAGGTTCTCTGGCTCCACACCGAATCGGTGAGAGAAGTGGCCACCGTTTCCCAGATGAACCAAAAAGAGGAAAGTTGCATACATGGGAAGGGTCACTCAGGGTCCACCAGAGAGGGAGAGGTAGGGACAAATGCCCACATACTCGAACCCAATCAGCCCGATCCCATCAGAGGGGTCCTTGTCCACTGTCTCGGTTGGAAAGACCATGAAAAGGCACCGTTACCTCCTGTGCAGCGAGCAGGTGGTTTGGAGAGTAAGTGAGACAGAAGGCCCGGGGCCAGATGCCAGTCCAGCCCTGTGCATAGTGGGGCGAGTCCTTGGGAAGGGTAGGACAGAGCCCCTGGCATTTCCCGTCATTGCTCCTGCCCAGTCTGTCCTAGCTAACTCAGCCCGGGGTCTGCAGCAGGAGGGAGCTTGCCTGAAAGGAGCCCAGCTCTACCTATCCGGATGGAAAGTTCACTCTTAGGGAAGAACAGCCTGGGACCCTCGGCGTCAGACTTCTTCATCAACGCGGGGTCCAAGTTCAGTGCCAGGGCCGTCTGGGGGTCTTCTGCTGCGCCCTGAAACAAGAAGCAGTCACTGTAACACCTCTACGGCCTTCATTCCCCACGCCCCTCCAGCTCAGAGCTGCCCGGGCAGCTTGCCCAGCTCTACCAAGAGCACAGGACCACCGGGCCAGTCCCTGGGCCAGACCCAGCTGTCAGCAGGTTGGGTCACTAGGAAGAGGACAAGCTTTCTGGTTGTAGAACTTTCGGGGTGACAGAAACAGGACCTGAGGGGTCAGTGCTGATCCCAGCGATGGGAAGGATACATCAACACCTCACTCCGCAGGGCAGAGGGTACCACGGCTCAGGCCCAGCACTGTCAGAAGCCCATTCAGCAGGTGCGCTCGGACGGCAGCCTCCGTACAGGGAGCAAAGTCCACATTTTTTAAGACATTCAGCATCTCCCCATTTCTCATGGGACCAGAAGGGGCAAGTAACCCAAACAACAGCCCCTCAGAGGAGGGGAACGTGGGCATCGTGGAGGTCATAGCACACGGAGAGGTGAGTCCAGATGGCTGAAACAACCGCGTCACCCTTCTGCTTTGTCTGTCACGACCGTCTGTGCATTAGCCAGGCAGAGTCTTCATTCTGGTCGCCACACTTACTTAACAAATACCTACTGACCGCCACCTTTGTGGGTACTTGGTGAACGAAACAAGGCGACGTCCCGGCTCTTAGGTTCCAGTTAAGAGCAACCAGATGGCCCTGGCCGGTTTGGCTCAGCGGTTAGAGCGTCGGCCCGCAGACCAAAGAGTCACGGGTTTGATTCCGGTCGAGTCTGCGTACCTCAGTTGCGGTTAGGTCCCCGGCCCTGGTCGGGGTTGTGCGGGAGGCAGCCAATCGGTATCTCTTTCACATCGATGTTTCTTTCTCTCTCTCTCTCTTTCTCCCTCCCTCCCTCCCACTCTCTCTGAAGATAAATGGAAAAATATCCTTGGGTGAGGATTTAAAAAACAAGAAGCAAACAGATGGCCCTGGCCGGGTAGCTCAGTTGGTTCGAGTGTCATCCTGATATGCTAAGGTTGCAGATTCGATCCCCAGTCAGGGCACACACCACAAGCAACCAAGGAATGCATAAATAAGGGGAGCAACAAATCGATGTTTCTCTCTCTCTCCCTTCCTCTCTCTAAAATCAATAAAATCAATAAAATAAAAAGAGCAAACAGATTAATCCAGAATGAGGCTGTGAGCCTCTGTTCCCGTGGCATCGGCTAGAACCCCCTGGCCCTGCTGACGGCTTACTAACACACAGGATCTCAAGGGGAACGAGGAAGAGGGGTGACCTCACCAACTCAAACGCCTCCACTTTCCTCCAAACACCCGGACGCTAAGGGAAGGTCAACAGAATCATCTCGACGGGCATAAAAACAGTAGATATTCACTGAAAACCAGGCAAAAACAGCTCCAGACAAACAGAAGTTTGCCTTTAAAAATAAGTGTCTTGCCCGGCCAGTGTGGCTCAGTGGTTGAGCGTCGACCCATGCACCAAGAGGTCACCGGTTCGATTCCCAGTCAGGGCACCTGCCCAGGTTGTGGGCCCCATCCCCAGTGGGGGCATGCAGGAGGCAGCCAATTGATGTTCTCTCTCATCGATATTTCTATCTCTCTCTCCCTCTCCCTTCCTCTCTCTCTAAAATCAATAAAGAAAAAAAAAATTTTTTTTTTAAATACACATCTCTAACCCGGGAAAGGAGTGGGTTTACGTCCAGTCACTGAGATGCAGCCATTTACGAGCAAACACTAACACTCTTCTCGGGTAAGTTTCTTTCATGACGGAATCTCATGAAAATGATGCTTGGCTGTGTCTTACACACACGCAGATCAGAAAGAGAATGGAATGACTCAGACATTTTATTTCATTATTTCTTTCCAACTAAATGTTACGGACAAAACATCAACCCTTCCTCTACGTCTTCTCATTGGTCCAATACACTGATACTGTCCCAATCATTTATCCTCAGTGTCCTCTCAAATGCATAGAAGGGTGCAGACACCTCACTGAACTTTGCTTTAAAAGGGGGGGAAGCCTCGTTTCCCTGCAGAATTGTAGGGCCTGCGGGATGTCACCTGCTCCGTCGCCGGGAGAGGCACAAAGAGGCGCCTGTCACCCTCAGACTGACACTACAGATGGACGGAGTCCTGGGGACAGAAGGGACGTGAGGAAGGCCGGTCCCTCCCCCCGCAGGAACCCCGTCCTGCCACCCCGAGTGACAGCCGGTGCCTGTGCCAGGGGCCACACAGTCGCAGCGTTGCGTGTTTGCGTGCTCTCATTGTTTCTGACCCTGCACCTCACGCTGACGACCGAGGAGTCACGGCAGCGACAGAAGACCTGCTTCTCCCGCATCGCGGGTCAGCTGATCGCCCTTCGTCTTCCTCCTGTTCCTGTGTGACTGATCGCGACTGGGAGAAGGCTGCGGGGAAGAGAACCACTTCATTACGGCGACACGCAGCGGCCGTCACGTGCTCGACTGCAGCCCGTTGAGCGAGGGGCAGCGCGGAGAGCCCGGCCTTTCACCGGGAACAGTGGTTTTCAACCCCCGCCCCCGCCAGCAGGGCACGCTTGGCAATGGGCATCCTGGTCTGTGGGGGTGGGGGAGGGGTGGTGCTGGCAGGGATGCTGCCCAACACCCTCCAGGGCACAGGCCAGCCCCATCACTGACGATCCAGCCAAGTGTCAACAGTGCTGAGGGTGAGAGGACGCCGGGGACCCCAGAGCTCCCGGGTTACTGGGAACGCAGGGAACACGCTGCTCCCTGCCCCCTCCGGGGGAGTCACTGGTTTTCTCAGGAAAAGCCAGGAAGCACCTGCTCGGCCAGGGTGGCTCTCGCCCTGCAGGGCTGACACCCCCTCCTGTGTGGAGCCCCCTCTGCAGGGGGAGGGGCTGCATTTCTTGCCTGAAGCCTTAAATACGCATGGCCTCGACCTGTGCTGTGCCGGAATGAATGACCAGGACCCCGGGGAGACACTCCTGCTCTGCGGATGGCAGCACGCCCCTCTTCTCTTGATGGCATCACTGTCGTACACGTCTGGGCTTTTTTTTTTTTACTCTCTGCCAAGCTGTTCCATTCATACCTCCTCACTCACTCCTGCAAAGACACTGAGAGCATGACCCCTTCCAGGGCAAACGTTTGACTAATGCAAGCTTTCCTGACTTCCCCCTGCAGTCCCGGGAGCCTGTGAGGCTGCCCCTCGGCTGGGCAATGAGTCCCTTCCTGTCCCCACCCCTACCCACACCAGGCAGCTCCCAAATGTCAAGGTGCCAAATACAGGCTCCTCCCCAAGCTAGAGTCTCCCTTTCCTTCTGCACCACACCCTCCCCCAAGTCTTCTCCTGGCCCTCCTCCTCACCCATCTCCACCCACTCCTCCAAACCCAGCCCTACAGGGAGGGGGCTGCTGGGAGGCAACACCCACCCAGGGCCATGGAACTGGAGAGCACTTGCCCCCTTGGGACCGAATCATCATCATCATCATTGATGGTCTGGGGCCAGTCCCTGGGGCTCAGAACAAACACGGCCATTTCCACCCACTCAGGAAAGTCCGTGCAGAGGGGCACGAGCTGGAGAACAATTAGCATCTTCCAGAAGGAAAGAGATGGAGCGGAGAGAGAGGGAAAGACAGAGGAAATAAAATGGGGGGTGGGGGGAAGGAGCCCAGGAATATGCCTCACAGGAAAAGCAAAAATGCTTCCAAAATGACACACACATCTCCCCCCAGAAATCAGGTCCGGGCGCCTTCCTCAGGGTCTGCCGTCCCAGCCACGGGGAACACAGCGGCTGGTCGCTGGTGCTTCTCGAGTCCCGCAAGGAAAAGCCGAGAGCGTAACCGACAGGACACAGTCGTGTCCAGATGTGGTCTACGATGGCAAAGGACAGCCCCACGCAAAGCACAACTGGGTAAGCGCCACTGGGGGCCAAAGCTCTGGTGGCCTCGCACCCCGAAAGGTCATGGCAGGCAGCCGGGGCGTTTGCTCCGAGTCCCAGGCAGTTCTCTGCGTGTCCACCTGTCCCCGCTTCTTCCCCCACCGGGATGGGTCGCCACTCTCAGGGGACGCCAAGCGGACGCGTGCCTTGAGTGCGTGCGGCGAGCCTGACCTTCACCCACGTCACGCACACCTCCCATCCTGTTAATTCAGGCCGGGGGACTCGGGACGACTCTGAGCTTCCCCAGCGCCGTGGCAGGTTGTCTCTTTAACTGAGGTCTGTTAGCAGGTCAAAACTCCCTGATGAGGGGGCCAAGGGAAAGGGCAGAGAGTTAATTGGTGTCCCCTGCCAGACACAGCTAAGGCCAGGCCCGAGTTACACCCCAGTGGAGAAGGGAAGGAGGATCTAAAGGAAAGTCACGTGCCCCCAGCACCCCCCACAGGGACTCGGGGCCACTGAGGCCACAGAAGGGGCCCGGAGCTCTGCAGGGCTTTGCCTCCCTCCTGCACCCCCACCCACCTCCTGTGTCTCTCACCATCCCCACTTAACCCAGACACAGGAGGTGACATTAAATAATTGATGCTGTTTTTATTACTGAGAAATTGCAATAATAATGACACTCGTAACACAATCTTAAATTATTCCACATAATGGAAAAAAAATTAAATGTCACCCCTTATCACCAGCCAGAATATGGATGAAGCTTACATAACAGGTGACCTTCTCTCCCGGGGAGCCCGGCCGCGGCCGGCTGCCCAGGGCCAGGCTGGCTCAGGGTGACAGCGACCGGCCTCAGAGCAAACAGGAACACAGAGTGGCACAGAGACCGGAACCCTGCCTCGGTTCCATCAGGCTGTCTTCCTCGTCTCGTTCGCCTACATGTTCAGGGATCATGGGTCATAGCCAGGAGGCCTAAAGCCAAGGAGAATGACAATTCAAAGTACGAGGTCCCTACAGTAACAAAATGGCATGCCATCAGTGGCCAGCAAGGCATGTTTTCAAGCTTCGAATTGTTCCATACGTGATGCTTTTAAAATCCTGGCTGAAGCCCAAGCTCCCTCCTCCAGGAAGCCTTCCTGGATAAACCCAGCCTAGTCTGGATTACATATGCCTCCCTCTCTGTGCTGCCCTGACACCCCACCTGCGCTTCTAGCGTAACATTTGCAAAACTGCACAGTAGCCTTCCGTTTCCTTGGCTACCTCAAAACCATGAGATTCTCAAAGCGGGAGCCGTGCCTTCCAGCTCTCCCGTCAGGGCCCAGCACAGTGTCAGTGTTCGATAACTAAACTAATTTACTGGAGCGAACAATACCACAAATCTCCAAAATGACGCACGACGTGAAAAACAAGATCCAGGTAAGCACACAATGTTTCGGCTTCAAGAAAGAAGGAAAGAGAGATTCGTGCAGAAAGGGAAAGAAAAGGCTTTAAAAGTGTTAAAAAAAAAAAAAAACATTTTGGTTAATGGCACAAAGCATGACTTTCTACCCACCCCTCGGCTTCTGTTCTCTTAATGATCGTGTAAGATCCTTAACACCAGCCCCGAGACCACATGAGGATGGGTAGCTACGCACCCCGTGACTCTCAACCCAAAGGTTCTGTCTGCACTTCCTTCCTGGCAGAAATACACAGAGCGGGGCAGCCCAGGTCACTCCCCATCAAGGTACGTTCTCTCCACCCTGAAGCCCGTGATCCCTCCAAAGCCACTTCCTCCAGCTCCCTCCCTGTCTCCTCCATGACCTCAGCCTGAAGTGCCACAATGGAGGGAGTTAATTGCGGACTTCTAGCTATAGCTAAGCTATGTAAGTGTGCTATTACTCAAACTATCTTTTCAGGGACAAAAGCGTCTCCTGTTTCTGATGCCAAATTACTATTCACAATCAAGCCTATTTAATCATGTGAAACAGAATTTAAAGCACCACACAGCTCTGCAAAGACTCAGCTCTGTGAGAGTCTGCAAAGACAGCCCGCCAACAGGTGTTCCAGGTAAGCAGTCCACGCTGGTGTTCCAAGAGCCGGGTCTCCCACTCTCGTGGCCGACGGAGAGGGGGCCGGGCAGAGTTCTCCAAACCACTGTGCTTTTTCTTGTGGCTTGAAATATAACATCTCCTTAAAACAATACAAATCTAAACAAATGCAAATATCCAAGTATAACGAGGTATTTTCTTCCTAGTCCTCAATGATTATCCATCACTTTTTTTTTTTTAATCCTCCTCCAAGGGTATTTTTTCATGTATCTTCAGATAGAGTAGGAGGGACAGAGAGAGAGAGAGAGAGAAACATCCATGTGAGTGAGACACATCGATTGGTTGCCTCCCGCACGACCCCAACCAGAGTCGGGACTGAACCGAAACTGAGGTACATCCCTTGACTGGAATCGAATCTGCGACCCTTTGGTCCGCGGGCCGAAGCTCTAACCACCGAGTTAAACCGGCCAGGGCGATTATCCATCACTTCTAAGCTCCTCCTGGACCGAGTCCTAGAATTCATTACAATACACCCATAAAATCCACTCTGAGCCTTTTCTGCCTTTTCAACAGTTTGAGAATCCCCCAGCTAGTCTTTTCCAGGCAGCTTTTCCTGACCTATGTCATCCTTTTGGAGAATACCAGATACCCCCAGAAACTGCTCGAAGTCCAGATTTCTCCTCCCAGGAAAAAAATGCATGTGTATCAGACACCTGTTGCTAGGTAACAAAACACCCCAAAACTCAGTGGCCTCAAACAGCAACCAGTCATCACTGCTCCTAAGTCTGCGTTCACAGGGAGGCCGCCGGGGCCGCCGAGGCTCCTCAGTGCCCGGACTCCCCTGCGCGTCTTCGGTTGGCGCGTGGCTCGCCGGGGAGGTGGCTGGGCCAGGACGGCACACGCGGGCCAGGAGCTGGCTGACTCGTGGCTGGGGAACCTGGGTTCCTCTCCGTGGGGCCATTATCCTCCCGCAGACTGGGCTGGGCTCATTCGTGCGGCAAACTCGGGCTTTCAGGGGCAGCAAGAGAAGGCGACACGCGTTGTCACATGCTGTTCAAGTCTCTGTTTGCATCACACTTTCCACCATCACTGACCTCAGAGAGTCAGTGGCCTTCCAGATTGACAGGGCGGATAAACCAACCAGCTGTACCTGTTGTCGGGAGGGTCCAGTGTCAGCAGAGTGTGACTGACAACAGGGGAGGAGCCTGTGGCCATTTCTGAAATGTACTGCAGCCCACACACAGATACACACGACGCTGCGTGAGGTATCGGGGAGCCCGCGAGCCCCGTGCAGCCCTCTGTGGATGTAGCCTGCAAACGACTGCTCCAGACGGAACCCCTAAACTCAGTCTCATTCACCTACAGCAGGGTTTCCCCGGTGGGGCCCAGGGACACATTCTCAGCGGTCTGAAAGTTTCATATTAAAAATTTTTTAATTTTGTACGTTCAAGTAAATGATCATCTAAAGATAAAATAAAAAACAACAATACCAGCTATCTGAGGGACTACAGTGACCCCTTCCTAAGCAAGCCTACTGCTCGGTTTCAGCGCCTGCTGGCCTCTGCGTTTACACGGAGTGGGGACCCAGCTGTCCTGCCTTCACTGTTGAGGGCTCACTGCTGAGGGGCACGTGTGAGCCAGACTGGGGCCAGATGACTTCGCAGAGCCCTGTGTAGACGGCGGAGGTCTCCAAGTACTTCCGAACAGCGTGGGCAGAGCTGACCCCGTCCAGCAGCATTCGTGGGGACGGACTCGCCGGAACCCAAAGGAGCCGGTGGTGGCGGTCGGTGCCACTGGTGTTTGCAACGGGGGGTTTATTTTTTGCAAAAGATGGCCTGCCACAGCACCAAAAAATGTTGTCGGCTCTGATTTTATGGATCTGGGCGTTTGATGCGAACCTACACCTAAGTTGGTGCGTGCGCATATTTACGCTTATAAATACGTAGATGAGGTGCAGGGTACGTAGCTCGGATCAAAACCGGGAAGGTGTGGGTTTCATCTCCTTTAAAATGAATGCATGTATTAGTCTCACAGGAAAAACATCGGCCTACAGCAGTGTTCCCCTCCCCACCAAATGCCATTTAAAACATGGCCCGTTCTGCCCTCACACTGCACACGATACTGAGAACGTAACAGTCCACTGTGACCTGACAGTGTCTCCCTGTGCTCAAGATATCGGGAACGTTTAAGTCACTATACTCTGGGCCTCCTGTGGGCCAAGAGCATCCACCTCTGTGTGGACAGAAATCTCCTTAATGACTCCTTTGTAAATTTCCCCGAGTTTTCGGTTCCACGAGATGCTCCCAGAAAAAGGATTCCGCAGACAAACACGGAAACTCTGGGAACGTCCACACGTGAGCAGATGAAGACTCCAAGAAATCCCACAGCAAGAAACGGGTTTCATTTAACCCCCCATTTCCAATCCCGCTTTGGCCAAATAGAAAACATATTAATAATCATGTCCTGGCCAGTTTGGCTCAGCGGTTACAGCGTCAGCCCGCGGATCAATGAGTTGTGGGTTCGATTCTGGTCAAGAGCACGTACCTCGGTTGCGGTTCGTCCCCGGCCCTGGTCGGGTCGTGCAGGAGGCAACCAGTCAATGTGGCTCTATCACATCGATGTTTCTCTCTGTCTCTCTCCCTCCTTCCCACTCTATCTGATAATAAGTAGAAAAATATCCTCAGGTGAGGAATTAAAAAAAAAAAAAAATTCAGCAGAGGAGGCTTTAGGGAATGGTGAGTGCCAGGAGGGATTCTCTTCTGTGCCCAATACTCAGAATGTTCAGCGAAATACTTCTCCTAAATAAAAAGGGGGGATGGACTACCTTGACCTCAATTATCCATCACTTGCACAAATAAAGGTCTATCATCCTTTCATCATCAGCAGAATTCAGTGTGTGTGTGTGTGTGTGTGTGTGTGTGTGTGTGTGTGTGTGTGTGTGCTCCTCCCCGACAGTCACACCAGCTACAAAAACCAAGAAAGTAATTATTTGATAAAACCCACCTTTTCTTTTGCCACAATAAAATGGTAGTAATAGCCCCACCTTTCCACTGTCGGTGCTGGGAAGAGAGCTTTATCACAGCGGTGCTGAGAGAAACGGCGAAGGTCTGGCTTATGACCCATCTTTATGGCTCTGCCGGCCATAAAGTGATTTTTCTTGATTTGAGGACAGTGATAGAGAGGGCAAAAGAGGCATCCATACGACGGGCACAACCCACAGAGTGGACTGATTGTTCAAGAGGCCTCTTCCCATCAGCTTCTGGGGAGGAATCAAAGTCCCACGACAACGCAACCCCAGATCCAGGGTGAGATGAGGCGGGGGGGGGCTGGGCAGACGGACCCTTGGCACTGCCCCACGTTCTAGAAAACAATCCGCTTACACACATCCTCCTGTCTATACCATGCTCAGCTTCCAGTGTGCCTTCTCTTGTGTTATTGCATTTGATCGGCAATGTCTTACCGCGATGTAGACCAACTAGCAGCATCACGACCGCTCACCTGGGCTGCAGTTTCCCGCCCCTAAAATTCCTGTGTCGAAGTCACCATCCCCAGTAGCTCAGAATTGGACCCCATTTGAAGACAGGCTCTTCAGAGAGGTACCTGGATTACAAGGACGCCGCTGAGGTGGGATCCAATCTAATATGACCGGTGTTCTCATAAGAGGATGACCACCTGCTAGTCAAGGAGAGAGGCCTGGAACAGATGCCCCCTCACCACTTTCGGATGGGACCATCCTTGCCGATGGGCTTCTAGCTTCCAGAACTTCGAGGCAATACATTCTTACTGCTTAGGACACCCAGCCTGTGGTGCCCGGTTACCTCAGCCCCAGCAGACTAATACCTGCCCATTTTACAGTTGAGGAAACTAAGTCATAAAGCCAATGTCTTACTTCACATCACACCATTAATCAGAGGTACAAGCAGAACCTGAACCCAGAACTTCTGACTCCACATTTCACGGCTCCGCCCGACATCACGCTGTGATCAACCGGCCATGCACTAAGGCTTCTCGAAGGAAGCCCACGAGGGTGTGTGTGCACAGCATGACGTGTGTGCCCCTGTGCTGGGGGGAGAGCGCTGTGGGAGTGGGGGTTCACACAGGGGGCCGTCCTGGCAGAATCCCAGAGATACTCAACCACAAGCCTCTACTTCTCACTTCACGGGTGCAGACAGGTGGGAACTAATGCAAGATTCTACGTGGTAATGGTCCGACCTGGAAACTCGGTCCCTGGGTCACAAGGGAAAGACTGGGAACGGTTACTAATGGGGTTCAAGATGGCCTAACGTGAAAAGCAGACAGAGCGAGGTAGGTCATCAGAAGGGATGGAGGTCCCCTCGGCACCATGCTGGGGGCACTGTCTCATCAGACATCCATCCGTGCAATCAGCGTTGAGGGAATCAGAGAGTCAAGGACCGACTCCACCAGACCAGAGGGCACGAGCACAGCGGGGTTGAGATGTCAAGATGGTTTCAGTGTCTCTCTTCTAAACCATTTCAAAGTGCGGCTGTGCCCGCAGTCCCTGGGGAAAGGCCTGGACGGGCGGGGCAGCTGGGGGCAGGACGCTGTGTGTCGCACACTCGGTCAATGTCCCCATCGACTGCTCAGCCTCGGCCCCTGCACAGCAGCATCCCACCCCCACGGGGCCCTGACCACGAGGGTCTGAACCTCAAACTGTTTCTGCAAACAGTCCCTGTGCCTCCCGATGAACTCTGCCTGCAAGGCTGAGACATGGCTTCCTAAACAGAACTTCGGATCGGGACATGGAGCCCAAACGGAGCCGCCGGGAAAGGTGGGCAGGGAGGGGACGGGGAGACGCTGCCAATGAGGGTGGAAATCCCGGGGCATTTTCACCCGAAGAAAGCAGTGTGCAAATGGCAAACCACTTCAAAAGAGAAGCGAGGCTTTGAAGGACATACTTGGTTTTTGTATGGAGGGGCTTCATCCAAGACATCACTCCGCTTGAAGCGGAATCAATTATTCAACTTCTCCGGGCTGGAGGAAGGACTGCCAGCGGGGAGGATCTGAAGCAGCTGTCTCTGAAAATGTTCTTCGCCTTCCCGCTCTGGGTACGTGGGACCCACATCTTCTCCCTCCATCCCCTCTTCTCCGAGCCCAAGTTCCCAAGCAAAGCACCACGCGGAGGCATACACACGCCCGTATGAGGTCTCCGTTGCTGCAGGACAAACTGCCACAGGTTCAGTGGCTGACAGCAACACTCATGTCCCATCGCTCCGTTTCCACGGTTCAGGAGTCCGGGACTGGGTTACACGGGCCCTCGGTCCTTCGCTCAGGGCCTCACTGGGAAGAAATCAAGAGAGCAGCCGGGACTGGGATCTCATGGGAGGTTCAGAGTCCTCTGCCAAGTGCACTGGTTGTTGGCAGAACTCAGTTTCTTGCAGACGAAGGACTGAGGTCCCCCTTTTCTTGCTGGCTGCCGGCCGGGGACGGCTGAGCTCCAAGAGGCCACCCTCAGACCCTTGTCATGCGGCCCCCACCAGAGACAATTCACAGCATCGCTGTTGGCCTTTCCAAGGCCAGCAGGAGACGCTGTCTCACTTCCAATCCCTCTGACTTCGAGAGGGGCCCAGTCCCTCTTTGAAGGGTTCACCTGATTAGGCTGGGCCCACCCAGGAGAATCTCCCTTTCAATGAACTCACAGTCAGCTGACAACAGATAACCTAATGGGAATGAAATCCCATTGAGGGGAGGGGCTTCATGGCATGTACACCAGGGGGTGAGACTTTTAGGGGTCTTCTTGGAATTCCACCTACCACCACGCCTGCAATACAAACTCTCGTATCTGACACTGTACCACCCAGGGACTGTTGGGAGTCTAAAGGGTCCCTGAGATGGCTCAATCTGGAGCCGTATGTTATGGACGAGATGCAGTGTTCTACCAACTCTTAGCAGCACAAACTTTCCATCAAAGCCCCAACCTCAGAGAATAAAGCCGGCACCTCCCGACTCACAGTGAACACTGGTGAGGTCGGTTCTCCAGCCGTTCGGCCGGGCAGAGGCTCCAGCTCAGCCACCAGGGGGAGGAGCCCTGTGGTGGCCTTGGGGCCCGCTGATCCATCAGACACAGGAAATACGGTGCCTGGTGGCCCAATGTTGGGGCTCCCCCAAAAATGTTTCAATTTCTTTTACAACCAGAAGTGGAAAAAATGAATAATAATTGAATACATAATAAGGAATCCAACCTGGGTTACATTCGTCTTTATACCAACATGGCTGTAAAATATAATTTTGTCTTTTTTTTTTTTTTTTTTTTGGTGGAGGAAGGGGCCCACAAAGACAAAAGCTCCTACAGCCCACAGAAGTCCAAAGGTGGGCCTGGCGGGGGTGCCCCTTCAAGGTACACATTGGTGTTCCTTGCCCAGTTCCCTGGTGATTCCAGAGGGCACCTGAGCCCACCTGGGAAAGAGAAGTCAGTCACGCCCAAGGTCCTCCAAGGCTGACCGTTGGACAAAGTGAACTGAGACAGCGAAGTGATACATCAGGACAGTTCCCAGGCCGCCGCAGGACAGTGCGGAATGCTAACTGGTCTGATGCAAACCCGTGAGCCTGGAGTTATGAACACAGGGCTCCTACGGCCATGCGGGGTCCCTGGGTGAGCCGCTTACAGAGTGTTTGAGTCGTGGTTATGGTGGGCTCCTAATGCCCATCTACCACCTCACAGCGGCGGTGGGCGGCCTCCAGGGGGATGGAAGGGTGTAAATGAAGTGATTAAAATCCTCTCACGTGCCAGGAAGTGGGCATCAAACTATCATCAACAATGTCAACAGGATCATCGTCCTACTAAAGAAAAAGAGAAGAAGAAATGGAGCATGTCACTAGTGCAGAGGTAAGTATTAACGTGAAAATACTTGGGCATCAGGATGAAGGGGATAGAAAAATGCCAACAAGAGTTGGGGGAAAGAAAGGATGGAAAGATGTCAAGATGGATGAAAATACAGGGGAGAGGAAGAAGCTTAACAGGTGGGTGGGAAGCAAAAATGAAGGACAACAGAAAGATCAGAGAGACCGGGGTATCACGCCACCCCCAGAGCTGCAAAGCCTGGACAGGCAGGAAGGTCTGTTAATAACATCTCAACGATTGTTCGTAAAACAAGGAGATTTACACTGGATAATCCCTCAGACCTGTTCGACACCCAATCTTCTCTAAATCTACCAATTTCTAGTTCCAACCAAAGGGTTGATGTGTCCAGAGGTCCCTGGGATAGGTAAACTAATTTAGGAGAGAAAAATCACGAGCATCCTTCCCAAACTAGAAAGATAATCGATCACGGACAGCGCCAACAGCCAGAGGAAAGAGCCCTTTTGCAAAGAACACAAACTCATCAGGGCAAAGGTCCTGATTGCTTTTCTCCATCGTGTAACCGCAGGTAGATCGATATATTCCCACTGTACACCTTCGGAGTGAAGGCAGAAGGCCAGCAAACCTGCCTCGAATTAACCAGAGGGCCCAGAGGACCGGCTGGAGAGAAAGTCATCGCCAGGATCTGTAGGATTAGCGAGGGAGGTTAATACCGGGGTCCACTGCGTCCCGGGCGCTGGACCACACATCTAAGGAGAACGCTCTCCTCTGCCCACTCGGCTCTTTTCCACTCTCAGTTCTTGCTGTTGCCACCACGTGGGCAAGTAATATCTGCCCCTCCTCTGCCCTCCTCCCTGCAGCACCATCCCTCGGCTAACCTGTGACATCCCCCCGCACGGCAGCTCAGGAACAGGGAGAAAGGTGAATGTGCTCCCCTCGGGACCTGGAAAGCAATGCTCGGCTTTGGTCCTGGGAGTAGATGCATACCTGGCTGTTGCCCAAGAAACCCCGTAAGTTAGGGGCCAAGCAGGAAGGGGAGGTGTCCATCGTTGAACTGAGGGGTGCCCTGTGACGGTAAATTCCGAGAGCCCAAGGCTCAGCGCTGGAAGAGGTTTGGACCGACTCACGGCAAACTGGCTGCTTGATGGCTCTTTTTCCCCCATTTCTAAGGACAGAACAATTGTGTGGAGGGAACCCGGTGAGAGTCTCAAGGGCCACTGGCTGTGCTTAAGGTCACAGGGAAGGAAATGACTGATGGGCTCGCGGGTACCCCAGCCACCCTGGCTGCCGCCCACCTGCCCCTGCCCAGAGCCACACCTGGCCTGTGGGTGCAGATGGCGAGTGGAGCAGAAGGACATGTGAGGTCCACAGAGGCCCACCTTCCACGCACACCTGTGCTATGGGTGCCAAAACTCCAGACCACGTGCAAGAGACAGCCAAGGGGTGTGGCGCTCACCCCACTGAGAAAAACCCCTGCGCAAGACGTGACCCGCCCCAGCCACAGAACAGTCAACAAGCAAGCTGAGGACTCAGCCCTGGGCATCGAGGAGAGCCAACTAAAAGGGCGGGGTGGGATTATTTATCTGTTTATTTAATTTGTATCTTTTGGCCCACTGCCCCAGCCAGGGTTGTTCTGACCGCCCACCATCGCCTGCAGAAAACCAGAGTCCAGAGGCCTTGGGTCCCGTCAGGGGAGAAACACTGAACACACACGGCGAGAGGATGATGTTGGTCTCACCTTTAATATTTTCTTTCAAAAATCCTAAAGCCCAGAGGGCTCGTGTGGCACGCAGAGGCCACAGGAGACGAGTCTATCCCTGAGCGTCGCAGCCTCCCCAGGCCCCCAGCCACCAGGGCGGCGCACCCTCCCCTACATAGGGCCACCCCGCCAGAGTCGGGGGCTGGGGCCCCAGGGAGAAGGAGGCTGGTGGCGGCCCCACAGGCTCGCTGCCCTTGAACCTGAGCTTCCCAGAAGCCGCAGGGCATTATCGTTTGCTCACATGATTTTTAGAAGTCTCCAAACCGTCCGGCCTTTCCGCCTTCACCAGTTAAGAGGCAGCTTTTAAAGGATGAGCGGGAAAAAGCATCACTGAACAAACCAGTCATTTCTAGGCTTAGTGAAAAGATATCAGCAGAGGATACTCTCTTGTACCCACTCCCAAGATCTCTCCCGCCCCCCCCCCAAAAAAACACAAATTAAATTTCCCTCTGAACCAGGAACCAGATGCCTAGCCCACAATGTTCTGCTGGGGTGGTGCCGGCCTCGCCTTCACATTTGCAATGCTATTTATTTGGGCTGGGAGACGAGCTGGTGACAGACAGGTGACAACCTTCCATCAGCAGCCGCGGCATTCCACACATACAGGACTCCCCTGTATGTCCGAAACAGAGAGACTCCTGAGCCTGTGAGCTGTAGAATCGCCGGTACACGGGGACGAGGAGTTGCTAACTGCAGCGGCCCCGACAGCTTGGTATCTCCAAGAAAAGCCGAGCCTCTGCCCTCTGGCTCGGGGCAGACTCCCGGACAGAAGTCAGTCAGCTGTAACACACCAGGACGCGCCCCTGCACGCTCTCGGGGGCCTGACTATTGAAAAGGCGACTGGAGGATTAGCTAAGAGAATGGCCACCCGAGGGGACCTGAGTCAAGGGACCCATGAGTCCTGGGGTCACGCTGGGCATCTCACCTCGCCGGGGGGTGAGCGGAAGTCTCCCCCACCCCACCCCCATCAGCAGAGAAGCAGAGAACCAATGGAAATGCATTTCCCCTTGAGGCCTCAGCAACCTCGCCTCGGGGCCAGTGTCCTCAGGGCCTGGTTCAGCAGGCTCTCCCTATGTCCCCCCTCCACCACACCCCTGTGGGATGTTTGGGACTCCGTGTCCCTGCTAGTGCCCAGGACACGGCCTGACCGGCACCTCCCTTGTGCTGCAGATGACAGAGCCTGATTCCCCTACCCCAGAATTATCCGGACCTCCCGGTCCTTGCAGCCATGCGTTCTGATCAATGCCTCCTTACCAAAGAGTGAGGCAGGGGAAGGGACAAAGTAAAACACAAAGCAGTTGGATTTGGGAATGATTGAGAACTTGAGTTAAAATGAGATTTTCGGTAGCAAGTTCCCTCTAGCATATGCTTACAGAAATAATCAGGGTTTACACTCCCCATCCACACACACACACACACTCTCTCTCTCTCTCTCTCTCTCTCTCTCTCTCTCTCTCTCTCTCTCTCTCTCATTTTCTGAAAATCACTTCATCTCTCAGGTGGCAAGAAAGAACCCTGGGTGGATTATTCAGCTCTGCCTCCCACAGAAAATGGCACAGCGCCCCCAAATTTAATGGAAACCTCAGTCCTTTATCTCCAAACCCTTCCTGACCGAGAATGTGTTTTCTCCTATTCTCCATCCAGATGGAGAGCGCACATGACCATCATGGGTGAGCCCACCATCGGCCCTTGTAGTGAGCAGCTCACCGAGGAAATCTGCCAGAGAACAAACTCGAAGCGGTTCTGAGCGGCTCCCGCCCATCCCGGGCCGGGGCAGGCGTGAGGACCCAGAAGGGTGACCCTGGGAGGTCTGCCGTTCGGAGCCCATGGCTCCCGGCATGACTGGGCACCTACGCTGAGCTACAGTTTGTTGAGGGACAGAGAAGCTCCAGGCAGTGGCGAGGCTACAGCGTCCAGCCTGCCATTGGGGAGACGAGACTGTGCCCACAAAGCGTCTGTGGTTTGCACAAAGGAGCCAAAATTCCGGCTCGAGGACAAGCATGCTTCCAACCTGCTGGGACTTGAGCGTCTCCCTAGAATGAGAATAAAGACATTTCTGTAACGAGTTTAGCAGGACACTTGGCAGGGAGTAAGCCTTTGATTGATATTAGCTGTGATTTTCACCATCATTATCATCATTAGATGGAAAAGTATGACTGGGCCTGTCTCAGCCATGAAAGCAACAGAGAAGGGGAGAGAAAATGGACTCAGTGTCATTGTAACAAAAAGTCAGGTCTGAGTGAGGTGTAAAAGCGTATCACACAGTACAATAAAGAGACATTTTATGATGGGATGTCAAATACAGCACAGGGGCCCTGGCCAGTTTGGCTCAGCGGTGAGAGCGTCAGCCCATGGACCAAAGGGTCACAGGTTTGGTTCCCAGTCAAGGACACATACCTGGGCTGCAGGTTCGATCTGGCTGGGACATGTGCAGGAGGTAACCAATCAATGTGTGTCTCTCACATGGATGTTTCTCTCTCTCTCTCTCTCTCTCTGCCTCTCTCTCTCTCCTCCCTCCCTCCCTTCCTCCCTTCTACTCTTTCTTAAAATCAATGGAAAAAATATCCTTGGGTGAAGATTTTTTTAAAAAGTACAGCACAGGGAATAAGTCAATAACATTGTAACAACTACGTAGGGAAACACGGAGGGGATCACTTTGTAAAGTGTATGATTGTTTAACCATTATGCTGTACACCTGAAACTAATACAAAATGTCAATGTAAACTGTAAACGTAAAAAGAAATTTTAAAAAATTTTTAATATGTTTTTATTGATTTCAGAGAGAGAGAAAGGGAGAGGGGGAGAGAGAGAGAAAGACATCGGCTGCCTCACCCCCCCACTGGGGAGCAAGCCTGCAGCCCTGAGGGGAACCCAATCGGCAACCTCTCGGTGCACAGGGCGACACCCAGCCAACCGAGCCACAGTGGCCAGGGCTCCGCAGGGACATCACTGTTCCCTTCACCACTGTGCCATCACGGCCTGTCACTTCAGGAAAGCGGAGGGTGAGAATCAGGGGGAGGCCGGGGGAAAGGTTCACAGCCCGGCCAGGTCTGGGCATTACAATATGGATCGCTCCCTCCCACCCTTCCATGTGATAGATTCACTCCGCGGTCTCCCCATTCAATCACAGCTCTAATATTTACCCAGGGAAAGCAGTATTTGTGTGCGTTGCCACCTAAAATCCAATAGGTATGGAGACGGAAGAGAGGCTGCCTGCTTACGAGGCATGAGGACAAACACAGGGAGCTCTTCCCAGAGCCACCGAGCTAATCGATGCCCTCTCCCACTGCCACTCGGGGGCCCCGGGCCAACCGAGACTAATAATTATTTTCCAGCATTGCATCCCTCGGAGCAGCTTAGAAGGGAAAGGTCGCTGTTTCTCAGTTTGCTCTCCTGTGTTTGCCAAACACAGATTATTTCCTGGGGGCGAGGCTCCCCTCCCAGACCGTTCCACCCAAAGACAGTCCCCACTGGGTCCTTTGGAGCTGACTTCAGAAGTGGGATTCTGTCCTCCCGATGAAAACCACTTCATTCATCAGCTTTCGTCACCTCGCCTCCTGCCCCCCATCCTCTCTGCCAGGGTCAGGTTTTGGACAGATCTTTGGTTGGACATTCTTTTCCTTTGTCTAGAACTCAAAAAAATAAATACCAGACTCTGTGGTAGGTCGGGCAGGAAGCAAGGGGAGGCTGTGGGCTGCAGGCACCGCGACCAGCTCCTTCAACCTGACTCATTCCTCTGCCAAGACCACACGGGCTTCCAGCTGTGCCCTCGTGCCCACCAGGGGTACCTCCAAGCCTTGTTCTGCTTGTCCTTTCTGTGGGAATTTGAATTAACAGTAAAATGGAAAAAATTACAGAAGCAATCAATTCCTTGCACAGAAGTTGGCTTAAATAGCTAGTTAAGATTAGGTTCAATTAGAAGAATCACAAAATCCTACTGCAGTGACCTGAATGCATGGGAGTCAACAACCCAGCAGGTACGGGATTCCTTCTGGCTCCCTGCCCTGCCACCCTGGGGCTGCCACGCTGTTCCAGGAAGGAGAAGGGGTGAGGAGAAGCCGAGAAGGGGAGCCGTCCCTAAAGACTTCTGCTGACCCTATTACACGGGCCCGTCTAGCTGCAAGGGAGGCTGTGATATTGAGGCTGTATAGCTGGGCACAACTGCTTCCTTCATTATTGCAAAATCTCTGCAGGAAATGTACAAAGCTAGAACACTGCAGGTCTGGAAGGAGGGCCCAGGCTCTCCATGGAGTGATCACTGCGATTGGATTCGCCAGGGGGAAATAATCAAGTCACTGTAACCCGAGCCAGCATCCAGAGCTGACCAGAGAATCCAGCAGGGAGCAAAACAGAGTCAACAGCAAAAGGCACCAGCAGGAGAGCTGAGAGAGCCTGAGCACACCTGAATAGTAACGGCTACCCAACTCGACCGCCTTCCCTGCATCTGAAGACGAACTAGGGATGGACCGGTCCACCTGTCCAACTAGC
Source organism: Tadarida brasiliensis (assembly GCA_030848825.1). Classification (NCBI taxonomy): domain Eukaryota; kingdom Metazoa; phylum Chordata; class Mammalia; order Chiroptera; family Molossidae; genus Tadarida; species Tadarida brasiliensis. The sequence goes on from CM061273.1 coordinate 60,339,999, forward strand.
TCCGCCCTTAAGTAGACGCAGGACCAGAAGAAACAGGAGAAACTGAAGACCCTTCTCTGTTGCTGAGTTGAAGCTTGCTCACCTGACTCCCCTAGAGCAAAGGGCGGAGCGCAGCCCGAGTGACCACGAGCTGCAGAGGGGGCCCGGAGAAGTCGGGGAGAGGGGTAACTAAGCCAGTGCGGCGCGTCCCACATAAGGTCACCAGCATCTGGGAGTTAAGGAAGAAATACGAAGAGGTAAGAGAAGACCACATTCTATCATGAAACACAGTCCAGACCCTCTGAGATTGGGCACCTGAAGGAGAATCTTCAGGCAGAGAAAACGTTCCGGGGATTCCTCACCCGCTGGGGTCTTCCACCTTGAGGGGCGCCCCCTACAGAGAAAAGCTGGGGGAGAGCAAGGACAGAATTAAGGCCAAATGCCTGTGAAGTTGTTCCCACCTTCTGGGGCGAGACTGCAGGCATCTCGGTTATGTGGCAAGCAAAGGTCCCAGGTCCTGGAGTGGACTGCACTTTGCCTGTTGTACTCTGTTGTTGGTTAACGAAGTCTTTAAAAATGTCCGCCTGTCTCAGCAAGAAGAACCAGGTATTCGGGTCCAGTGTTTTGCATTAAAGGGGGAGTGATACTGATCAAAGTGAAGACTGGGGAAAGAGCTGGGTTTCGTGAGGTGCTTGCAATGGAGTTTGCCTCCCATCTGAAATTCACGGCTCAGAATTTTGCTTAGATAAGAAGCCAGTCATTTTTGCTAAACGGGTCTCACTGAAGATAAAGAACAGCAGCTAATGTTAGCTGAAGGCCAGGCGCTCAGACCATCGCCCTGAGTGGATACTGTTCCTTAATCCTCTCAAACAATCCTATGCGGCAAGTGATGTTTTTATCTTCGTTTTACCAGTGAGAAAACTAAGACAGAGACGTGACCTAACTTCCTCAAGGACACACGGTGGACCTTGGAGGAACCGCGAAACAAAAGCCAGCAATCTGACTCCCGACCTCTGCTCTTACAACCACCACCCCACCCACACCGCCCACCACCCCCCAAGATGTTGTAACAATCATGACTCTGGAAGTAACAGGAAGAGGGTAGGAGAGCGAGGCGCACGCAGAAGACCTGGTCACCAGCTCTGTCCGGAGCCCTCAAAGACGGGTCTACCCCAGGAGTCTCTACAGGTCCCAGCAGAGCCACCCCAGAAAGACTTTTTGGACTCTGAATGAGCTTGTTTCCTGGTCAACCCTTGAAGTACAAAGCACAGCTCTTTCTTCTTGACGTGTGTGTGCAATAATGTCCCAGACTCGGGCTTCCGGAGTGTCGCCTCCCTGAGGCTTTGAGACCCACCCACCATCTCATGGCCCACCATCTCTAAATGAGCCAACCCTCCTGGAACCCTTCTCTGTCTATACTGGGTATCCCATTCCAGTGGCAATCTGCTGAGTCTCTGCCAAAAGAGTCCAATAATTTTTTTTAAACAAACAAATAAAACAACTGGGACTCCCAAAATGGCAGTGTTAGTGTTCCTTTGATACTCAAGGCCAGGATAAGTCAAAGAAAATCATGTCAAATGGTTGGTTTCTTTGCACTAAACATATTCACTCCAACTCAAGGAGGCTTTAGTCTGGTTAGCATTTGAGATCCTTTGGCATTCCTGGTTTCTTCTCTGCAAATACACTGCTGAGTTTGCTAAAAGCCACTGACATCTTCAATGGCCACAGTCCTGAGCTATGCATCCAAGCTGGAAAAATGCCTTCTGTCCCGTAAGAGACTCAGGAAGCCTGCGGTAAAGAAAGGTTCCTGCTGAAGTCAGGAAAACCTCTGGGGGTCGGGGCGGGGGGGAGCAAATCAAAGAGGCAGAGTCCTTACACACGTCTATTTCTCAGTAAGCAATGGAGTTCCACCTCCAGCCACAGGCCTTCAAGCCAGCAGGCGAGGGCAGAAACCGGACGCCGGGAGATCTTTGGGAGGCTCCGTGGGTTGTGTTTCCTTTAAAGAAGATCCCACATGAATTGAAAAGCAAAAGAAGTCATTTCCCCTCGGCATCAGATTTCCCATACCGGCCAGTGGTTATCCACAGAGCCTGTTCCCACCACGAAGACTAGGACGTTCAGCAGAAATGCAACTCAAGGCTGCTTCTCGACTCGAGAACTTGACTGACACTGCTCTAAAGGGCTCTTGGACGGTCTGTCACAAGCCTAGGGCCCCGGAGAACTGTGCAGAGTTTTTATGTCGCTGACCTTAGAAGAAAAATCCATTTATTGAAGCCAAATAGGAGTCTGGAATCCATTTCTCACTTTCTCCTTTGTCTCACTCCTGGGCCTCATTTTAACAGACAAATAAAAAGACAACCTTGCTGTGAAGATTGTTCGGAAACAGAATTTGCTGGCGAAATAACAGGTTTCCAGTTCCGAGAACTGCCCCAAACAGTGGGGTGACCACCTGTTTGTTAAACGAACTGAAGCCACGGTCTCTATGCTGGGTGGAACGCTCGACTGCAGGTTACCAGGTCACGGTCACCTTTAGGTGTCGTCTGATGGTTCCAATCTCACCTCCACGGACTCCCTCCCCACAAAGGACACGTCATCAGTTGCTTCAACGCTCCTTTCGCTGGTACACTAGCCTCACGTTCATCCAACCTTCTGCAAAGCTGGCCCCATCGATGTGAATAGCAGATTGTCCCCACTGCCCAGAAAAAAGCAGAATTTGGGGGCTTGCCAGAACTGGCTTCGAGGCACAGCTTCACCGTTTCTTAGCCCTTCACTCTTGCCCACATTTTTTAACCCCTCCAAACTCAGGTTTCCCCAGCTGTGGAATCGGACAGGGCGCTGCCCACGGTACTGAAGGTTAAATAAAATCACCTGCTCACTGCGCTGTCCCCACGCCTGGGCACGAAGGGCACCATTCAAAGTGCAGTTTCCCTACTGCGCTGCTCCGAGCAGACTTTCTCTAGGCCCCTCCCACCCCGTCGGTGGCTCCCGGACAAACAAGCCTATCCAGAGAGGGTCACCTCAGCTTTCTTAGCAACCGAGGCTGGACGTGTTCTCGTGATTCTCCATGCAGCCATCAACTTCAGGACGCGGCCCCCACAGCAGCCTCTCCACACCTTCTCCTCTCCCCTTTCGCCTCCAACTGAGGGTCAGTTATTAGCTAAATGGTTATTTATCCCGAAAGCAAAACAAGAGCGGTATCTGAAAAGCACCACGCGATGGGGACAGAAAGGAAGATGCTTCGGAGGTTCAGAGGGTGGCTGAGATCACCAAAGGTTCTCTAGAGGTGTCAAGAACCAGGTGTCTTGTCTGAAATTACGTGATGTTGACACTATTGGCTCCTGGGATACTCCGCTCGGGGTTAAGGAAATCGTCTTCTACCCGTCTGGGCTGCTCTACACTAGAGAGTGTCACCTCTTCCAGGGGCCAGTTCCCATCTTGTTCAGATAGAGGCTGACCGGCCCCCGGCCAAGGACGCTGCTAAGATTTCTGAAAGGACTCAGGATTGAAACAGAACACACCTGGAGTCCCATTCCGGTCCTAACATCCCCCCTACGTAATAACTCACATTGGCCCCCAGCTGCAGAGAGAACAAAGAGAGCGGACTCCCGTTCCATGCCCCCATCTTGTGCCTTTCCTGCCTTCCCCACCAGGAGGCGCCCTGCCCTTAACTGCTCACCCACATACAGCATTTTCCTTCCATAGAGCTGCTTCCCAGACATGGACGGCCTTTCTCTCCTCTTGACAACCCAGCCCTTCACTTCTTCGAGGTCCCCTGCTCACCATCACCTCCCCCTCTGCCCAAAGACGCCCAAATGTCACAGCACAGCTCACGTGTGTGCCATGCACACACCCATCTCTCTCCGGCTTGCTTAAGGCCATGGACTGCCCCTTGCCCTTTGGGCGACTGGCTTTGCCTCCTCGGAGAGTCTGCACACTTCCTGAGGCCTTTCTACTCTCTTCTTCTCCACCGTGTCCGGAATGAGGCTGGGTTCAGTTATTGCTGAAACGACCCATGAAAATCAACTAGATCCTAACGATTAAACTTACGATGACAGGTAAGCCCACAGAAGAGACAGGCCGACTCCTCTTAAGGTCTGGCTTTACCGAGACACGGCTATAAAACCCCGAGACCACTGTTCTTAAACAGCCTAACAACAGAAACCACGTTCACACCAGGGCCACTCGACTACAAAGCCAATCTCATTCTTTAAAAAAATAAAGTCTTGTGCTAATGAACTTCCCCCCATCTGCCCTGTTTCCGTGTTAAAGATTCTGAATTACTGGGCTATATTCCAGAATTTCACTGTACCCAGAGGCTTTGTGCTGTTCCCAGCCAGGCAGGCCCATCGCTCAGGTTGATCTTCAAAAACAACACAAGGCTAAAAATATATGTAAACTCTTCACGGGGCGGGTAGCAGGAAGGAGAAAGGACAGATGTAAATGTAGGAAACTGACAATATATGTCATCATTAAAAGCTGGGTGAGCGGTGAAAAATGACGAGAGGAAAAGAGACGGAGAGAAATGAGACGTGAGGTGTAAAATTAGGGGGAGAGGCGAGTAAACCAGAATTACTTGTGGAGATATTGTCATATAGAGACAAATCTCAGCTTCACCTCAAGAACAATTACTAACAACAATAATATCCAGTCTGGTGCTTCCGTGCAAATAGTTAGAAAGGAATCAATAGTTTACCCCTGCAAAGCAACCACCAGATAGAATATATTATGAAAGCACAGATTCCACTTCCAAGAGAAATGAAAGGAACTACAACACTCAGGAATACACTCAACCAGAAATGTGCAAAACCCTTACGAATAAATGTAAAAGGTCACTGAGGGACAGAATCAATGACTTGAAAAAATGGAGCGACGTGCCTTGTTTTTAGATAGACGGTTTCGTTATCATGAAGATGACACTTCTGCCTAAATGAATCTATAAATCTGAACCAAACCCCATAAACATACCTAGAAGGTGTTATGGGAAGCACAAAGTGGACTGTAACGTTCATATGGGAAAACGGGCTGTAAGAACAACCAAGAAACTTTCGAGAAGGGAGAGCAACAGAGAGCGATACAAAGTTGCAATCGCTGAAACAGTAGAGCACAGGAATACAGCAGAAAAGATGGAGCCACGCGAAACAACAAAAATATACGAGCCACAAAGATAATTTTAAATTTGCTAGTGGCCACAATAAACCCAGTAAAAAGAAACAGGTGAAGAGGAGCCTTAACCGTCTATTTTATTTCACCTACTAGATCCCTAATATTATCACTCCGTTATGTAAGCACTATAAACGTGACTAATGAGACAGTCTACACATATATGTTTTAGTAACGTGGCTGAATCTGCCACGTGTTTTCCATTTACAGCGCATCTGGGTTTGGACTGGCCACATTTCAGAGCTAAGCTGGTACGTCTGGCCAAGGGCTAGCACGTTCTTCACCCTAGGACTGAACAATCCAGAAATGCATAAATAAACCCATTCTCTAATTTAGTAAGCAATAGAGTTGGCAATTCATATCCACAGAGAAGAGAGGTATTATTCAACAAATCCGGTACCAGGGCTCCCAGTAGCCATCTGCGAGCATTGTGATCCTTACCGAAATGGGTTCCGGATGAATCATATGTTTAAATGTAAAAAAAAGAAAACAAACTCCTAAAGAAAAGATAATATTTTAAACCACCTTGGGGTGAGGAAGATTTTACGAAGGGTGACTCATGAAAAACCACTTAGTTCAAATACATCCAAATTAAATAAAAATCTACCAACTTGGAAGCACTGTGATCAGTCGTAAATGACAAAGTGAGAAAATAATTGTGATAATATGACAGACACTCTCCTGAATATACAAGCAACTCCAAAATCATAAGAACAGCAACGCAACAGTTATTTTCGCTCAAACAGTTATTTTTGCAACTGAAAAATAAGAGAAAGACACAGAAAGTTCACAGAAACGGAAGCAAGTGACTTTGATGGGAAGATGTTCAAGCTGCCTCCTAGGACAACGCCCGTGAAGACTCCACGGAACACCATGTTCCCCTGTCCCGAGTCACCAAAAATCAGAAGTCTGCTGAACTCCACCATGGTGAGGGAGGGAGGGGAGTCCTTCTCACACACGGCCGATAAGAGTGCAAATCGTTACAAGCTCTACGGGGCAACTTGAGAATTTCTAAAAAAATGGAAAATTCACAAACCACTGTATAACATAATCCTACTCTTAGGAATTTATGCCACAGACACATTCCCACGGACCTGAATGCACGCAGCGAATACTCTTGTGACGTGGCCAAGCTGGTCATCAGTGAGTTAATGTTTAGAGTGGACAAACCAAATAATTTTAATTTCAAGCCAATACATACATGTACACTGACTTGCCCGTTCGAGGACGTAAGACAAAGGCCACTGGGGTACACGGAGGTCAACTGACCAAGTTGGGCTCCAGCCAGTTTGCAAACACCATACCCGCAATACTTCCTGTACAATCTTCACATCCGGGCTCCTTAGAGTGGCGGGAGGACGTTAGCCGATCCATTCCAAGCAGCTGACTGAACTTGCATGAAAGCTTCTTTTCCTTTTCACTGTCATATTTATGCCATCAGTTGTGTGATATCTGATTAAATCAAATGACTGCAACAACTACACCTGGCATACATAGTGCTGTTCAAACAGCTGGCCCTAGGGGAGCTGACGACAGGGCAGGGTCTCGCCAGCAGGTAGGCTAGTTAGTTACAGGCAACTCCAGTAAGTCAAGGTCAACACAGAGAGTGTCTACTGAATGGACCAGAAGCGTCAGTGTATCACTATTTGTAAGAGCAAAAGACATGGATCAGCCCCGCCGGTGTGGCTCAGTGGTTGAGCGTCGACCCTGCACCAAAAGGTCGCCAGTTCGATTCCCGGTCAGGACACATGCCCAGGTTGTGGGCCCGATCCCCAGTGCTGGAGGCATGCAGGAGGCGGCCAATCGATGTTCTCTCTCATCTATGTTTCTAACTCTCTCTCTTTCTCCCTTCCTCTCTCTCTAAAAATCAATAAAGAAAAAAAATTTATTGAAAAAGAAAGACATGGATCAACCTGAGTGTCCCCCAGCAGGGAGCTGGTGAAATAAGCCCCAGGACTGCGACGTGATGTGGAATACTGCGCAGTTGTTTAAAAAACTAATACAGCACGTTCCTGTGCTGATGTGAGGGCGGATACGGAGCCCTTCTCCAGGATGTGGTGAAATCAGGGCGCAGAGCAGTGTTGACACATGTGTACCTATGACTCGACTTACACAGGTCTAGGGCACCCCCGGGAGAACAGAGAACACACCTGGTTAAAAGGGGGGGGATCTCTGGGGAAGTGAAATAGGTAACTGGGAGACAGGGACAGAGAGAGAGCCTCGCTTCTGATTGGACACCCTTTGGCACCTTTTGAACGTGAGCCTTGGGCCCTCCAATTTGTTGTTTTCAAATATGAGCCAGGGTTCTCTCCACGCAGTCTTGATAAAGATTCTCCACAGTGGGAAAGAAGTCAGGAGTGAAGTGGGGAGGGCTGAGAAGGGATGAGTCCTGAGAAAGAGGAGCCCTGTGATCTGCCGCCACTGCCTCGGCCAGGCCCCACGGGGAGTGGGGGAGCCACAGAACCCGGGGATGGATCTGGGAACCAAAGAGCAGGGGCCCAGGGCCTCTCCTTCCTGGGTGAGTCCAGAGAGAACTTCAGACGGCCTCAGGGTTTCTTTGGACCCAGGGTGGCACTAGGATAGCGGAATAATCCTGGGAGCCCTGACACTGACCTAGGAAAAACTGGGGGCAAACCATTAAGTTCTCACCATCGAGGGGTTGAGAACAGCACAAACCAGCCCTTGCCGCTGTGCCTCCATCACGAAGGAGAAAGGCCTTCGAGGTTCACAGGGCAGAAGAACAAACCCAACCCACCCAGGACAGGCACGCAGGTGGCCTGGAGACCTGAAGAGGCTGGGTACTACTCCACCTACACACAGGCCAAATCTGGCCCACGCCCTGTTGTTGTCAATAAAGTTTTATTGAAACCCAGCTACGTCCACTCATTTATCTATTATCTAGGGCTGCTCTCACACTACAATGGCAGAGCTGAGTAGTCCCCACAGACCACACGGCCCACAGAACTAGTTATAATCTGGCTCTTCACAGGGGGAAAAAAAAAAAACTTTGTTGATCCCTGGGCCAGGGAACAAAGAACAACTCAGCAGTGACCTGTGGGGGCCAAAGAGGACCCAGATCAGACGCCTGCGGCCCTCACCGCCTGAAATAATGTGCCAGGCTGGGGAGTGGGGAGAAGGGTGGGGGAAAACTCTAAATTCATGAGGACTGACTTTTGCCACCCCCAGAGAATAAGAGCTGGAAAAAAGATATTAGGGACATCTGGGTTTGTAGACCGAGATACTGTACACGCTCGGGACTGTCATCATCACAGTCCCCAGGAGAGGGGCTCTTGTTGGATCAGGCCAGCCTGAACTAGCACTGTGATGGGGACCTGGGGGCAAGCTGAATGGAAGCCAGAAATTGCCCAGGCCCGTCACCATTCTGCAGCATTGCTGGCCGATTATAGAGTCAGGTGGGTTGGCACTGCTCGGAAACTCAAACCCGAGACTTTTCCCTGGGAGAAGTGGGGTGCATGCAAGGTGTAGGCACACTCGATCCAAAAGGCTTCGCAGAGGCCTGGGTCTTGTTCAGGAAGGCAGCAGTTCTCAAAGGAGGGTCCCCAGGCCAGCATCAGCAACACCCCTTTCTGGGTTAGAAATGCAAAGCCTCAGGCCCCCTCCAGGCCTCGTGGACCAGACCCCCTGGCGCGAGCTGATGTGGGAGAGCCACTGCGGCAAGGCCCAGCCTTTCACAGGAAGCCAAGTCACACCGCATCTGGTGGCCAGCCCTCTGTGCCAGAGTCCTTCCCCAGGCCGAGTCAGCCACCATTGCCCCTGGAGACAGAACGCTAAACAGACACAGAGGAAGGCCATTTGTTCATCTGAAACATAACATCCCAAGTCTATTTCATTTACTTCTACAGCTAATGTCACTGCTAACCAATCACTCTAGCCAGCTGCGTGAGCAGCAATAACCCTCACAGAACTGATTTTCTCTGGTGAGGAACAAGGAAGTAGCTCCTTCTAACAATCCAGCAGGCTCGGGGCCAGGCACAAGCACACCAACTCATCTAGGGCTGCACCCCCGAGGGGGGCACCGCTCGGCATGGCTGATGGCCCTCCATCAGGCACCGGGTACAAAGCTCGAGCCGAGGTGGCCCGGGAGGGACATCCACACCAGGGCTGGGCACAAGGAGCTGCAATGCTTGTGGAGGAACAAGTCACACCGTCACTGTCTGAACGTCTGCCCACGACTGCGGACAGGGCTGCTCGCCTAACCCCACCTGGTCAAGCGGCATTTATTTGAGGTGTTCATTTCCATCCAAACCCTTATTTGCAGAGCGCCCCGACTCCAACTTCCCCCCATGAACGCCAACGTCTGACACTTTAATACTGCACTTTTTAATCCTGCAGCGACTATGCTCTGCCCCCCTATATGGGGTGAAGTGTGTCCCCCCAAAAGATGGTATAGCCCTAACCCCAGGCCCTGTGAATGGGACCAGATTTGGAAACAGGATCTTTGCAGATGACCCAGTGAAGACATGGTCATTAGGGGAAACTTGGAGACAGAGACCCACAGGGAGAACGCCCTCTCCTCTTCCACCAGGTCCTTCCCACACCAAAAAATTCATGACATTCAGAGAGAAAGGGGAGTTCCAAGGTCAAGCAGCCTTGGATCCCCTTCATCCACTCACCCATCCAAAAGTGCCACCTCTTAAAAACAAACATCAGCTGGGAACCATTTATTTCCAATGTATCATTTTTATTTTTATTTTTATTTTTATTTTTATTTTTATTTTTTGCATTTATCTTCAGGCAGAACGGGAGGGAGACAGGGAGGAACAGAGAGAGAGAGAAACATCAATGTGAGAGAGACACATCGAGTGGCCGCCACCCACACAACCCCAACCAGGGCCGAGGACAAATTGCAACTGAGGTACGTGCCCTTAGCGGGAACCGAACCCAGGACTCCCTGGTCCGCGGGCCGACGCTCTAACCGCTGAGCCAAACCGGCCAGGGCTATTTCCAATGCATCTTACATGTGGCCCACGGCAAGGATGGTTTTGAAAGGGTATCCAGGGACCCGAAAAGAGACCCACACAGAAGAGGGCAACAGAAAAGAGACCCACACCGAAGAGGTTCTGCTGTGCTTCCTCATTTGCCAGCTGAGCAGATCTGAAAACAAACGAGAAAAACCCCGGGCCTGAGTTCTGTTTTAAATAGACAAGTGTTCATTTTCCAAGTACAGCTGTCTTTCATTTTCTGAAACTGATGCCTTTTTTTAAAGTTAACTACAGTTGGTTTTTTAACAAGAAGATCCTATTTTGCCACTAATTTCCACTTTTAAAAATAGAGGTGTTGCCCAACTGGTGTGACTCAATGGACTGAGCGTCGCCCCATGGACTGAGGGGTCCCGATTCGATTCCCGGTCAGGGCACATGCCCGGGTTTCAGGTTCGATTCCCAGTGGGGGGCATGCAGGAGGCAGCCAATCAATATCTCTCTCTCATTGATGTTTCTATCTCTCTCTCCCTTCCTCTTTCTAAAAAATCAATAAAAACGTATTTTAAAATGGTCAAGACAGTAAATTTTGTTATGTGTTTTACCATCATAGACAAACAAACGGACAAAATAACAACAAAAAAGAAAATCGTCGTCCTCACTAAACGCTAGAAGCCGGAGTTGCGTGGCACGGCCAGATCTGGGCTGCGTTGTACAGCAGTCCCCTTGCTTTGGCATCTCCTCTCCCCGCATGTTTAATGCTTCCATTCGCAGTGAAATGATTTTGCCGTGATAAGGCCAAGCCTGTGCGACAAGTTCCTCCTAAACTGCTTGGAGCAGCCATCATGCCCCGAACAGGATAATAGCAAAGGGTATGAATATTCCCTCTGTGTCAAATCACTCTGTTTACACCATCCCAAGATATGCCTTAAGGCTACAGATTACCTTTAAGCAATCCTGGCTGGTATCTTCGTTCTTGCCTTTTAGTCGATTTTTTAAAGGGCGCCTGCTGTTCTAAGAAATTACCACTGAACTCAGGAGAAATGTTCACTTGTGATGACAGTCTGTCATTCACCCTCGCCTCATTCCGTTTTCCCAAGCCAGGCTTCGAGAGGAGACAGATTCTCTTATTCTCTTATGTCAAGATGCAGAGTTAGGCATTCATTAAGAGAAAACTAGTAAGTCCCCATCTTGAAAACGAAACACGGGCCACTGCATGGAGTGTCCATCCGTGAGACCTGGGATACTGCTGTCCCGCTGCTGGGCTGTACTCAGGGATATCACACACTTAATCATCTGGGGACATGCCTGTCATCTAGGACACGATGAGCATTCGTGTAAGAGGCGCTCCCGTATTGTCTTCTGTCCTCATCGGCAGAGCAATCTCCGCTTGTGAGGAGAAGTCCCTGAAATGACACGGCATAGAAATGGATAATGCCGCGTGTGCTATCAGACTGCTCACAGAGGACGCTGTCAGTGGCTTATCTCTCCCGCCACATGAAAGGCAGAACATCACAAACAAGAGGCAGGCATCAGGCTGCAAACTCAATTGTTCAAAATAAGAACCGCTGGTCTGTACTACCCTTGGGTCCTGCTTGGGTTTCAAGGTAGAATGCTGAAACTCAATGCTAGGCAGTACCTCAGTGACTACTGTGGAGAAATGCTTACCACCAGTTACAAACCCAGGGACTGCCAAACTCAGACAACTTGATTATCAGCAGTTTATTAAAATTAGAAATGTAGCCCTGGCTGGTGTGGCTCAGCGGTTAGAGCGTCGGCCCGCGGACCAGACAGTCCCGGGTTCGGTTCCTGCTAAGGGCACGTGCCTCGGTTGCAGTTTGTCCCTGGCCCTGGTTGGGGTGGCAACCACTCGATGAGTCGCTCTCACATTGATGTTTCTCTCTCTCTCTTCCTCCCTTTCTCCCTCCTGCTTTATCTGAAGATAAATGCAAAAATGTCCTCGGGTGAGGATAAAAAAGAAAAGAAAATTAGAAACAGTCATTCCAAAATGACCAGTAAGAAAAAGCAGGAGGGTTTCACATATAACAGTGTGACTATATTCAAGGTAAGCATTTCCTTTTAATACTGAGGTTTTTGTGATAATCCTCCCCTCCCCCAACACACACACACACACACACACACACACACACACACACTCTCACACACACCAATGAGCCAGGGTTGTGGTGGCTGTGGAGAGTGGGAATGACCAATGCAAGGGGCAAAGAAGGATTGAGTCCCCCAAGATTTGGGACAATAACTACAGATGTCACCACTGACTTAGCTCAGGCTGCTATAACAAGACACCACACAGTGGGGGCTTAGACAACAGAAATGTTATCTCACCATTTCTGGAAGCTCAAAGTCTGGCACAGAGCTCTGAAACCCTTGACATTTCCTAAGTGACAAGAGCAATAAAGGTGACTTGATACTCACAATACACTCCCTTGACCACACCTGGGCTTCCGTGAAGGAGGCGACCTTTGGAAAACACCTGAGGCTGGGGGCTGGTTGCCAGGGAACAGACGGTGTGGTCAGAGGGCTGGAACGTTCAGCCCCACCTGCACTGGCTGGCTGAATCGATCACCAGCGGCCAATGATCTGGTCAAGCGTGCCCAGGTAACGAAGCCTCCGTACATCCCAAAGTACAGGGTTCAGAGAGTGTCCAGGTGATGAACCATGGAGATCTGGGGAGAATGGCATGCAGGGAGAGGATGGGGAAGCTCTGTACCCTCCCCCACACCTCGCCCTGCCCATCTCTTCCCAGGCTGTTCCTGAGTTACAACCGTTTACAACCAACTGGTAAGTAGTGAGTAGGCTGTTTTCCTGAGATCTGTGAGCCACTCTAGTTCCAAGGACGGGAGGGCGTGGGAACCTCTGATTCACAGCTAGTAGGTCAGAAGCACACATGACAGCCCGGACTGGAGCTTGGCATCGGAAGGAGAGGAAAGCAGTCTTGTAGGACGCTTGACCTGCACGATCTGATGCTGTCTCCAGGTAGATGGTGTCTTGGATAGTAGGACGTGTGGCTGCTGCTGGAGAATGGCTTGGTGGTGTGAAAACACACACAACAGAGCCTCTCCCTGGCTTAGAGATGGCTGCCTTCTCTGTGTCCTTACATGGCAGAGAGACAGAGAGAGACAGAGAGGGAGACAGAGAGAGAGACAGAGAGGGAGACAGAGAGGGAGAAAGAGACAGAGAGACAGAGAGGGAGAGACAGAGAGAGAGGGAGACACAGAGAGACAGAGAGAGAGAGACAGAAAGGGAGACAGAGGGGGGAGAGACAGAGAGACAGAGAGAGAGAGAGAGAGAGAGAGAGAGAGAGAAAGAGACAGAGAGGGAGAGACAGAGAGACAGACAGAGAGAGAGAGAGAGAGAGAGAGAGAGAGAGAGAGAGAGAGAATCTAGTACCTCTTCTTATAAAGGCTCTAATCCTACCCTGAGGGCCCCACCCTCTTGACGTCATCTAAACCTAATTATCTCCCAAAGGCCTCACCTCCAAATACCACATCAGGGGTTAGGGCTTCAACGTGTAAACGGGGGAGGGGGCCCAATTCAGTCCATGGCAACAACCAAGGTGTCAAACCAGGTGGACAGCTCTGGCAACCTGTTCTGTGAGTGAAGTAACTCGAGTTATAGCAAGTTAAAACACCAGCTAACTGAAGGTTTCCACCTCACCTGGTCAAATCATTTTGGTCTCTGAGTGGCCAGTCGGTCGTCCTCAGTTTGGAAAATCCCTCTGAGGGGAAGATAGCACACGAGAAGTGGCAAAGATGGATGACCGTCCTAATGGAAGAGGTAGACAGAAGGGGGCCGCCTGCTTTTGGGACATCCAAATGGGTGGCCCCTGAGAGCGCATCTCACTTTCCAGGACCTAGGCAAGAGCCGAGGGCGCCGCCCTCCTCCATGGAAGATCACAGCATTCAAAACACACAGACACGCACGCACACGTGCACACACAAATGTCTTAGGAAGCCTGAATCCACGATCTGTGAAAATAAGGGACATAATCAAAGAGTTGTCCCCAGCAGCCTGCATGGGTCCTGACCTCAGGACAGTGGGTTTTATTACACACCTGCGTGCCAGACAGACACTGCGCCAAGTCCTCCGAGGCTTCATTTCCTTCAGCCCCACAGCCCCCCCCTCGGGGAGGGGGAGGGCCAGACCCACTGTACAGACGAGGACACGGAGGTTCAGAGGGATGGAGCAACTGCCCCGAGAGAGACAGTCCTACGAATCCAGGGCAGTTTGATCCGAAGCCCACGTCATTCCATTACAACGTGTTGCCTCCAAAGCTTTATCCCAGCCGCCAAATGCAGGCTTGGAGGGGGAGCTTGGCGGTGTTAGAGAGAATTCAGATATAATATACATCACGCTATGTTATCACAGAGTCCACTATGGAATGTCACTATAACATACATAATATCATATGATATCATAACATACATAATCATATGATATCATACTCTGTAACTCATCCACGTCTACCCCAACGGTGATGCCGAACTCGAACTTTCTCGGCACGTACACCCAGCATCAGCGTGCACTGCCCCCGCTCGTCACCCACAGGTCTTGCCCTAACCCACTCCTGCCACTGACCCCGAGGAACTCTGGGCATCATCAAGGAGCCAGGCTCCTGGGACTCCCAACGGCCCCTCACCCTCCCATATGGAAACCTCAGATGCAGCTTCTGGCAAAATGGGGCGCGGTGAGCAGAGTCGAGATCGAGGTGTCTGACAAAGCTGTCAGGAGAACGAGAAGAGGAGAAAGGTGGGCGTGACCGTGAAAATGTGCCCAGAGGAACCTGGAGCCCCTCTGACAAGGGAAGAGACTACACAAGCTCACCCACACTTCAGAACACCCCGAGGCGTGGGTCCTGCGGACACAGCCTTCCGGGCTCCCCAGCACCACTGTGCACCTTTCGGGACTGTGCAGGGAGCCTCTCGCTTTGGTGAGCACCGAAATCCCCCAGAGACCTAGTTTAAAATGCAGGTGCCTGGGCCTCTCCCCAAGAGCTTGTAAGTCAGTGAGTCTGGGCTGGGGCCCGGGCATCCGCATCCTTTAAGTCTCCCGGGTGAGTCTGCAGCCCACAGACCCAGATCCTTTCCCCCTTATCGTGAGGCCGTCCCTTCATCACGAGCAGGAAGTCCTTCTTTCCCTCGTTTCTGAGTCTTCAGCAATAATAAGACTTAGGCTTCCCAGGGAAAGAAGGTACTTGAATTGCTATGAATCATCCAAAAAAAAAGCACCTGAACAAAAGCGAGTGATAAATCGCCTTCAATGGGCAGTCGGCAACCCCGGCTGCTGAGCATCAGAGCTTTGCGGGGATGTTTTGTCCACATACGGAGGTCTCACCTTAGACACAATGTATCCGACCTGCAGAGGGAGGTTCAGGTCTCTAAGGCACCAAAGGCAGCCTCCCTGCTCCTTCCCTCTCCCCTCCCTCCTGACACACTTCCTGATTGCATTGCGCCGAAAATGCTCCTTCTAACCGGCAGTATAGGTCTTTAGCTTCTTAGGCAAACATAATTAAGAAAGTAATTAAAGCATGAAAAATCATAGAATAGATTCAGATTTCGGAATAAGTTTTTTCTCTTTTCTGCCTGCGTGTCCAATGACCTGTGCCTCGTGTTTGCAGTGACAACGATGTGGTCCACTGCAGAGGGTGCGGCTGGCGTCCAGAACTAACTCACCGCGTGTAAAGCACGTTCAGCTTAGAAGCTGTAAGGAGTTTTCATAAAGATGATCTCCTTCGATTTCCCCAGCATCTTCATTCATGCATTCATGCATTCATTCATCCATTCGTTCATCAAATCCCTCCTGAACACTTACTGTGCACTAGGCCCTGTGCCGGTGTGTAGGACATGGGGGCCCACAGTAGACGCACACCGGCCCCTGCCCCAGTGATTGGGTCCACAGGTGATGACAGCACAGGGACAAGGAGGACCAGGATGGGGAAAGCACAAAGTGGAACCAAGACATGGGCAGTCAGGGAGGCTTTCTGGGGAAGGAACACACAGACCCCATCCCACAGGGTAAGCAGGGACAGTCTAGCAAACGCGGTTGGAGCGGAGTCCGAGCTGTTCACCACTGCCATCACCTGTCGTTACCATGGGCTTCTGCATTCTGTTCAGCACACCCTGGTCTCGCTCAGGTCAAGGTACGGTGAGTACTCCTGGTGCTTGCCCGCGTCTTTGGGAAAAGGAGGCTCCAAAGGGGACCAGCTGGGACTTCCAGGCACAGGGATGAAGATCCCTCCCCCGCCCCCACAGCCCTAAGACACAGAGCAGTGAAAGGAACCGCAGCCGCAGCGTTGCACAGGGCATCTGCAGAGCGAGGGGCCACCTGCTACTGTCACTGACGTGGCTTCTGTCCCTTGTCCCCAGGACTCTATATAGGAGAGAATAAGGTTTCCGCTTTCCCAGTGACTGGAACCCAACCCCCTCCTCTCTGAGAATGAGCCGGGGCACATCTCCGTCCCCAAACTTCACTTCTCTTTTCTTCTCCGATACCAGAGCACTAACTCCCCTGGGACTCTGATTCCCCAGCCTTGGGACCTGCCATCAACACTGTCCCCACCACCACCCCCCTCCGAGAGGAGAACACAGGCACCTGCTCTAGCGGGCAGTGACGCACCGGGCACCCGGCGAGGGAGACAGCGCTGAGCCGGACGGACACGTCCCACCACCCAGTTCCTTTAGCCATCCAGCCTCGCAACTCAACTTTGCCAGCCACCCACCTGCTCAGTAAATCTCCACAGTGGCATCTGTGGATTTCTCATGAACATGTTTCCCGGCTCAGCTGCTGGCAAGAGGGGACAAGTATTCGGTCACCACCTTATGGTCCAAATGGAGAAGGAAACCCAAGTCCCAGAGGTTCCAACCATGCCTGTTCACATGTCAGAGTCCCTGCCACTTTGGTACGATAACGAGAACCAATCAGTGCTTGGGGAGCCCCCTTCAGGAAGCCAGCCTATAGTGAGTGTGTGTGTGTGTGTGTGCGCGCGTGTGCGTGTGTGTACGCGTGTGCGTGCGTGTGTGTTCATGCTGGACCCACGGAGGGTGCTCCAGGAAGCCACACCTCCGAGAGAGGTGGGTTTCTGAACCCTGGTCAAACACCAGGGAGCGGGCACTCTCGGAGGCTCTGGGTCACCAGCTGCAAAGCCGCAGGTATTTCTCCTGCAGCCTCAAGGAGCCAGCACTGACTGTGTACACAGCTGCCACACAGGCACACAGATGGGCAGAGCAGTGTCCACCACCGATCCTAGAAAACAGAGAGCATGGGGGGAAGAGGCAGCCCCGGTCTGCACCCACAGAAGCTGCATGTGCAGTACAGACCCCACGGACGGCTGAACCCAAGGGTCAGCGGGCACATCACCCCCCACTGGGAGACTGCCTAACACCCTTGCAACTCCTCTGCATGCCGCCAGGACCAGAAAGGACCCCTGCGCACACCCAGAAAGCACGGGGGCTGCAGGATGCATCCACAGGCAAGAGGAGCAACCTCAGCAGGCTTCCCTTGCACCTGCAGAGTGTGTGCTTGGGCCCCAGGCAGAGGGGACCTGAACGCCACTCTCTCCAAATACCACACTGTGACAGGCCTACAGCATCCATGTGCCGAGAGCCCCGCGACGACGAAATCAACTGTCTGCTTCGGAAGACTCAACACTCTCTCCTTGGTCAGCGAATCCCTGCTAAGGACAAGCTTGTCAAACCGCTCCCCACCAGGACCGCAGGCCTTTGCTGGCAAGCTCACAGTAAAGGGTCAATGAGCGGCATGCACTCATGGGCTCAGGCCACACCCAGCCGGCCGGCTGCTCAGGTGCCAGGATCACGGCCTGCCCTTGTTCAGCACACCCACTGCCTAAACAGATGACATCCACGCAAAGCTAGATCTCCCTGAGTCACCTCTCAACCTTAGCAGCACAAATAGCCAAAGAAATTGACGGGGTGTTGTTATACGAAGAGATTCAGACACGCAGAGACACCAGGGCCGTGCCTGCACAGAGGAGGGAGCAAGTGAGGACACGGAGGAGGCGGCCGTCTACAGCGAGGAGAGGGGCCGTGGAAGAAACCCAGCTGCCAGCCTTGGCCTGGCACTGCCAGCCTCCGCACTGTGAGGAAATGCATGCCCGTGTAAGCCCCGGTCTGTGGGAGTGTCGTGGCGGCCCTGGCGAATGAATGCAGGTGTGTGGACAGTTAAGCAAAAGGCCCGTTTGCCAAACCTCATCCTTCGTTCACCTGGTTCCCCAGACAATGGAGCTGCCCACCCACCCTCGGCCCAGCCTCTCCTGATGCCTCAGTCACGTTCCCACGCTGGAGACACCCCAGCCACAGGCGCGCTCCCACGCTGGAGACACCCCAGCCACAGGCGCGCTCCCACGCTGGAGACACTCCAGCCACAGGCGCGGTCCCACGCTGGAGACACCCCAGCCACAGGCGCGGTCCCACGCTGGAGACACCCAGCCACAGGCGCGCTCCCACGCTGGAGACACCCCAGCCACAGGCGCGCTCCCACGCTGGAGACACCCCAGCCACAGGCGCGTTCCCACGCTGGAGACACCCCAGCCACAGGCGTGCTCCCACGCTGGAGACACCCCAGCCACAGGTGTGCTCCCACTCTGGAGACACCCAGCCACAGGCATGTTCCCACACTGGAGACACCCAGCCCGGCCAAAACGCCAACAGTCCACCAACCCCAGGGTGCACCTAACAGTATGAAGGAGAATTATGTAGTCTTTTTTTTTTTTAAGGAGGGAGGGAGAGAGAGACAGAGAGACATCGATTGGTTGCCTCCCACATGACTCTGACCAGGGCCGGGAGCAGACCCCAACCAAGGTACACGCCCTTGATTGGAATCAAACCCGCCACTCTTTGGTCCGAGGGCCCACGCACTAACTGCTGAGCCCAACCGGCCAGGGTGAATTGTGTATTCTTTTTTTTTTTTTTCTTTATTGATTTGAGAGAAAGAGAGGAAGTGAAAGGGAGAGATAGAAACATCGATGAGAGAGAACATCGACTGGCCGCCTCCTGCATGCCCCCACTGGGAACTTGGCCCGCAACCTGGGCATGTGTCCTGACCAGGAATCAAGCCGGTGACCTCTTGGTGCGTGGGTCGACGCTCAACCACTGAGCCACACCAGCCGGGCGAATTGTGTATCCTTTCATGAAGTAAATCAGAATGTTAGAGATGGAGAGAACGCCTCGAGGATATGGAGGATGCAGAGAAAAGCACGTAGCAACAACATAGGCAGTGTGATCCCGCTTGCTTCCAGAAAATACAAAACAAAATTACATTTCCAGATGTCCCTACACACACACGGACAAGCAAAGGGCACCCTCACTGCGCAGCGACAGGGACACGGGCGGGCACAGTGACACCGAGATGGTCGGGTGCTCACCAGGCGTTGCGGTGACTGCAGAGAAGGCAGCATCGCAGATTTAGAAACAGCACACTGGAGAAGGCACAGCCTGGTCCCACCCGCAGAAACGTGTGTGTGCACGCACGTCCGCGGGCGAAGGGGGAGCTGAGTGGGGCGCGCGCTGCTAGCGGCTGAGTTCCAGCGTGCCGAACGAGACAGGTGAATGGGGCACGTGTTTCTGTTTCAATACCTAAAAGACACGGAATCCATTTTCTCAAAGAAAAAAGAAAAAAAGGAAAGAAATCTGGAGAATACCCCCTAAACTGATGGCGATGGTCGGCTGGTCACTCTGGGGACAGAATGGGAATAGGAGAGTGTCTCAGACCATTAGGACTGTCACAACAAACCCTTACCACAGTCTGGGCGGCTCACACACAACAGAAATGTATTTCGCACAGTTCTGCAGACTAAGTCCAAGATCAAAACTGTGGCAGATTGGGCGCCTGATGAGGCCTCCTTCCTGGTCCGTACACGGTGCCTTCCCGCTGTGAGCTCCCAGCAGAAGGGAGCTCTCGGGGCTCTTTTAAAGGGCACTAACCCACTCATGAGGGCTCCACCCTCGTGGCCTGACCACCTGCAGAAGGTCCCACCTCCCAATCCCATCACACTGGGGATTAGGGTCAACATATAAATCTGGGATGGGGGGAGACAGCCTATAACAGGAAGGTATTTTCATATACATTTTTTATTTCCTAGTGAGATTTTTGTATTGTACTGATGTAATACTAATATGATGACCAAAAAGAAGGACGAGGGGCCTTGGGGACACAACCCTACCCTCCTCCCCCATCCTACCCTTCTACCCACACATATACAATCCCTCCTTTAAACTGAAGGTGAAGGTTTCCCACCTCCCACCTAACTTCATAGACAAGCAAACCTGCAAAGATCATAAAAACGTCAATACCTTTGACATTTTTGTCGTCAAAATGTCAACAGCAATAGCTGTTCATCATCCATTCTGTTTCTCCCTAGGGCAGTCCTGAGGGAGCGGCCTGGGGCTCAGCTGGGGGTGGGGGGGCAAGCCTCATTCCCCCTCCCCCGGCATCCCCCAGCCAGCTCCCCAGACTGAGCCTGCCCAGCTCCCGCCACCTCCCCCTTCATAAAGACACCATTTGGCAAAGCCGCTGTACATCTCTGGCAGTGCATTCCCCATTAATTGTCACCGCGTGAGCCTTTTCTACTTTATTCCCAGATAAATAAGTAAAAACCAATGCGCAGTTCGGAGAGGCGTTTGATGCATCCGACGTTAACGAAGCCACAGCGGCTTCCGCCGGACAGGCAGTGACGAGCAAAACCCTTTTTATGAGCCATGTTTTGCTTCGGCTCCAAAAGGGGGACAAATACATCCGAAAGGCTGAATGAAGGGCAGGGGAGTCAGAGAACTGAGTCCCTTCTTAACCACGTCCTTCCCACCAACCCAGGAGTCTTGCTGCCTTCAGGTCCTGAATCTGTAAAGGTGCCCAGGGCGGGCGGGTCTGGCGTTGGCAGGCAGTGGGACCGGGCGTGAATGGCCAAGGACAAGGGCTCAAGTCGGGGCGTCGCTGCAGAATCCCTCCAGCCACACCACTGCCTGCTGGACTTCCGCACTGCTCACAGCGACCAACTCACCTCCTCCCAGGGGACAGAAAGGAGGTCCTGGGGTTTTCTGCAGACAGGCACCCCTCTATCCTGGGGCCCCTCCATCAGGGCTCCAGCCAGAGCCTTCCGCTCCCACAATTTCCTCCTGCGCGTGGGCTATCTGCTCAACAGTGGGGCTTTATCATAAGGTGGGATGAACCAGAAATTGAAAAGACCTCAAGCTGAACTTGCCCACAGAACTTCCCATAGCCTCCCAAGCCACCGCCTCGTGGCCTCGCAGAACAGTGAGCATTGTGAAACCAACTCCAGCCCCGCAGAAGACTATATTCCCACAGGCACTCAATTGATGCTGGACGACCACACGGACTCCAGATCGAAACCGTCAACTCAGACCCCACGAAGCATCTTCCATAGACCCAGGCTGCTGCCCTAAGGGGCGCCTCTATTCTGTCTCAGAGTGATGAGGGACAGGCTGTTTGCAAGCACCCCTCTTAAACAGCAACATTTGTATTCTGCGACTGTAGCAATTACAAACAGTTATTATGTATTTATAAGACCTTCCGAGACAGATTCCCCTTCTCATATCAACAGCGAGAATTAATTTCTTTTCAAACGTCCTAGAACAGTTATTTACTGCCAGGCTGCTCTTTTGGCCCATTAGCGAGGTTCTGGGCACTGATGGTTACTTCGCCCTTTTCCGACCCTTTCATTCTCTCCTTAGATGTGCACCCACCATTCCCACACCATTCCTAATTTTCTGTAGAGTCTACCAAGACTTCCCCCGGGGATCGTCTCCATATTCAAAGCATACATTGGAACAAACGTAAAACTAAAGGTTAAAAAAAGGCATCTCTGTACAGTGCAAACCGGCCAATGACTATTTACACGGCCCAGAGAGCCCTGACATGCAGACGGCTCATCAAATACACCTGACCCCCTGCCCACCCCCAGTACCGAGTGGTGACCCACAGTGATTGCAAAGAGCTCTCTGGAAGATTCTGTCCTCGAAGCCCAGTGGGGCCCAGGTGGGAGGCAGAATGAGACCCAGCAGGGGCCGTGAAGAGCCGCTGAGCCAGCCCTGCCCGCTGATTGGGAATTAAGGCCACTGACCCACAAGGTCTTCCTGCCAGAGCAAGGAGGATGCCTCCCAACAGCAAGTTCATACACTGCCGGGGGGGGGTCGGGAGGGTCTGAGAGCAGAATGTGGCTGCCCAGATCGAGGACGGCTCACAGCTATTAGCACGCAGATGTAAAGGGAGCTGGGGATCCAGGGAGCAGAAACTGACACGGCCATTCAAGCTTTTGATTTAAAAAAAAAAATGACATTATGGCTTTTCCTCAAAGACATATCCTGGCTCCCCATCCAACCGTCACATCCAACACCTGGTCCAGAGACCGTCCTTCGGCCACACGAAGAATCAGTCTCTCATTAGCCCCAGGGCCAAGCTCCCAGGAATTCTTTCTTCTCTCTCTCTCCAGTTGGGAATTTCAGGCGGGAAAGAAAACAGGTAGGCAGGGAAGAGAACGCCAGCCTCCCTCCCGGGGTACATGTCCAGCTGAGTCCAGTGAGCCCGACCCGATCCTCGGTCACCCTGATGCAACAGAATGAACGGCCTTCAACGCCACTGTCCCCCACAGGGTCTCTCCTGTGCCCCCTCCTTTTCTGGGAGAGCAGAGAATTCGGGCGCCAGCTGAGCTCTCCTGGGGGGCCTCTGCCCACCTCTAGGACTTGTCGGGACCCGGTGTCTGATGGGCTGCCTTCAGCCCACTGGGTTCTCACTGACCTCAGTTCCTCTCTGCAGATGGCAGCGCCCGCGGACAACCCAGTTGTAGCCAACGGCCTTGGGTTACCACCTCATGGCCTGGCCTTGGCTCTCTCTCTGGGGGTCACGGCCAGACCTCAGGCTGTGGTCCTCACTGTGCTCCTTGGTACATGCTCATTCCCCAAACCCAACGCACCAGCCCTATTCCAGTGCCTGTTAAGATTTTTTTATTTTGACTTTGCAGCCACTAAAGGGAGTTATCCTCAAGTTATAGGATGGAGAACGGAGTTCAGGGGCAGGCACACCAGCAGTGAATGGGAGAAGGGAGCTCCCCCAGAGCCCGGCTGCCCAGGCCCCCGCCTCATCCTCCTGTTACTAAGCCCTTGTTGACGTGATGCTTCCTCACTGGTCTTACGCTGTCAGTCGGGTGTGTTGTCATCTCCCCGGGGACATCATCAAAAGCCCCTCAAGGATCAGGACCATGATCAGGGTCACTCACTTCTCCCGGTTTCTAGGTCCGTTCATATAGACGGACCCACGCAGAAGACTGTCAGCTGCGCTCTATATTTATAATGAAGTCTGACATTTAAAATCTGAACTTAGCAAAACGGAACCAAGGGGTTGATTAGTCATGTTACCAAGAGCTTATTTCCTTTTAGGAGACACGTCAAATTCAATTCCTCTACATAAAAGCTCTAAATGGTCTGCAGTGTCTATTTTGATATCACCGGCTGTTGAGCAGAGGTATTAATGGGCGCGTCACATTTGAAGGCTGGTACTCACCAGCTGAGGCATCAGGAGGTCGGCCAAGTAGACGAACGCAGCTCCGAGGGTGAAGCCCACGGCCACGGGGAAGAAGGCAAAGGCGCCGAAGCCCCCAGAGGACGTGGCCATCTCAACCGCTGGGGCCAGGAGGGACCAATAGGAGGCCGCTAGCATGACCTGCAAAAACACAGTGAGCAGGCCGTTAGCCAACCACAGCAGGCCTCCCACGTGGGGCTTCAGGGGCTCTCTAGGGCCCAGACGGAATCCTACAATCTCACAGGTGTCAGGCCTTCCACCCTCCACGGTGGGTACCATCCCAAATCAAAAAACCCATCAGCAGAATCCCTGGAACTAATGTTGTAAGAACTCAGTGTGGGGCAGAATGGCGTGGCCCTTGGGAGGACGGAGTCTGGTTTGCTGCCATCTAGCCTCTATTTCAATGGTTCTCAGCCAGGGGCAATTCTGCCCTCCAGGGGACACTTGGCAATGTCAGGAGACACTGTTGGTGGTCACACTAGGGCGATGGTTCTCAACCTTCCCAATGCCGCGACCCTTTAATACAGGTCCTCCTGTGTATGTGGGCATATCTGCATGTGGGCGGACCCGCCTGGAGACGGATAGAGGAGCAGTGTCTCGGTTCCTAAGACCATTGGAAATATGTGTCTTCCGATGGTCTTAGGCGACCCCTGTGAAAGGGTCGTTCGACCCCCAAAGGGGTCGCGACACACAGGTTGACAACCGCTGCACTAGGGGCATCCAGTGACCAGAGGCCAGAGATGCTTGTAAACACCTGACAATGCACAGCCCCTGACAACAGTTATCTGGCCCCAAATGGCAGTAACGCTGGTGAGAAACTGTTCTCATTGAACACTTCGTGTTCGGTGGAAATCTCTCCCTCCCGTTCTTACACCTTAGCTCCGGGCCTGCTCTCGGGAGCACTGAAGAATGTGTCTCCTCTGCGATATGTGACAGCGTGTGAGATGCCTGGGGACAGTGAGTCAATGTCAGCTGGGTCTCATCAATGTTCCTACTGCTAAAAAGAAAGACGGGAACTAACATGTATCGATCGCCTACTATTTCCAGGGAGCAAGCTTCACGTTTGATATCTTCCTTTATCATCACAAAAACCCTGAGAGGTAGAAATTGTTTTCTCTTGCTGTTTGCAGATAGATACTGAATCTCAAAGTAATAAGATAATTTGCTCAAGGTCACAGAGCCAATAAGTGGCAGATTCAGGGAACTGAGCAAGCAGGAACATAATCACCTCCATGAGGGGACAGACACGAGCAAAGAGAGAAAAATGAAGACAGGCCCAAATCTCAGTGAGGTCGACTCAATAGAAGAGTCTCCAGCGTTGCGCGGACTAAACACACACCCACGGTCATTTTCTCTTATCGATGCAGAGACGTCTTCTTGGCTGGAGTAGTCCCACTACCCCATTCGTACATGACAAGTTACCACTGACATGTAAAATGTTGAATGGGTTTCTAAAAATGACTTAATTATGCCTTGTCTTGAAAAAACACATCTGCATCATCCATCTCTAAAATAACACGCGGCTGACAAAACCAAATGTCACAAGAGCAACAATAAGGGACAAATCTGTGCAGAAGGTGACTTCCCTCCTGCCAGCCTCATCCCCCCCCCACACACACACACAGCTGCTCTGGGCGAGGCTCTCCCAGCGAAAGCCTTGGTGCCACGCCTAGGAAATCGCAAATGCTTCAGGAACTCCCAAGGAGGATGAAAACGTCTCAGTTCAGCTCCCTGAGACCATCCAAGGAAGCCTTGGGCCCCTTCCCCACGTCAGGGCCTGATCCAGCCCTGTCCCAGACGGTTGCCTCACTAGCTCTGAATTCAACAGCCCGTGAACCGCCCACCAAGGAGGACCCGCACAGAGGACCTGCCCAGCAACCTCTCTCCTTGCCTGTGTCAGGGCCTCCCCTGCATCCCCACCATCGACAAATCTAAAACCACGATCCAGGTGAGGACACTCACTCGTCTCCACCTCCAGTCCCTCCCACATTCCATCCTTAGCAATGTCACTGTCCCACCAGACACTCAGGGATGCCCCCACCCCTCCATCCCTGCCGCCCAGCTAGGGGTAAGGGTACCACACTGAAAACGGGAGGAGACCGTGAAAGTCTGTGCTGCGTGGGAGTGAGCTGCGTGCTCCCACATCTCAGCTCAGCGTCTTCCCCAGCCCCGTCCATCGCTCTCTCCCTGGCCACCATCTCCCAAAGCCTGTCTTCCCTAAATTCTCTGCACGAGAGTCCCCAGGTCAGGTCCTGCTTCTGGGGAAGCTGGCTGCAGACCACCTCTCAGGAAGAGACTCAAGGATGTGTTTCTGCAGAGCCAGAGCCCAGAGGGGTGGGAAGAGGGGCTGGAGGGCGCCTGGGAAGAGCAAACTAGAGCGCCCTGATAGGTCTGACTGTGAAAGAGGTTTGCACTTCTGATAGCAGGGGTACCCAAACAAGTGGGCAAAGGTGAAAATGAGACCTTCACTAACTCTGGAAAACACAAGCGTGCACAAGAAAGGAAATAAATAATAATATTTATGGTCTTAACAATGTAAGCTATTTTTACTTCTTAAATGAATTTGCTTTATATATATATATGGTGCCATTTTGAAGTCTACAGTGCAGCGGCATTAATGACATTCAGAGTGCTGTACAAACATCACCACCATTTCCAAACCTTCCTCACCACCCCAAACACAAGCCCTGGACCCATTAAGCAATAACTCCCCATTCTCCCCTCCCCCCAGCTTCTAGTAACCTCTAATGTACTCTCTGTCTCTACGAACTTGCCTATTCTAGGTCCTCCAAGCAAGTGGAATCACACAGTATTTGTCCCATTGTGTCCGGATTATTCCACTTAGTGTAATACTTTCGAGGTCAATGCTGCTGTAACACGCGTAAGAACCTCATTGCTTTTCATGGCTGAATAATATTCTATTTACGCAGCCAGGGCTATTGAACTAACCTAAAAAATGTACTGTATTGGCCCTGGCCGGTTTGGCTCAGCGGTAGAGCATCAGCCTGCAGACCTATGAGTCGCAGGTTCGATTCCAGCCAAGGGCACGTACCTCGGTTGCAGTTCGTCCCCGGCCCTGGTCGGGGTCATGTGGGAGGCAACCAGTCGATGTGCCCTTCTCACATTGATGTTTCTCTCTCTCTCCCTTTCTCTCCCTCCCACTCTATCTGAGGATAAATAGAAAAATATCCTCGGGTGAGGATTAAAAGAAAAAAAGGGATGCATCGATAGTATAGGATGCAAGTAGGGAGAGAAGAACCAGATCCTCACCTCCCACCCCAGGAAGTCATTGGATACTTTTAAAGATGAAAAGGTCAAGAAGCGGCCTTTGAGTTGAGACACATGGAGACAAAACGCAGCTCGTGTTTATCCTTGAGAAGCAGGAATGAGGGTGGTGAAGGTCAGCGCACTGCTGGTTTGTTATAAACCCTGTAGAACAGTGTCCTCAACCTTCCTAATGCCGCGACCCTTCAATACAGTCCCTCGTGTTGTGGTGACCCCCAACCATAAAATCATGGCTACTTCATAACTGTAATTTTGCTACTGTTATGTCTTAGGCGACCCCTGTGAAAGGGTCATTCGACCCCCAAAGGGGTCGTGACCCTCAGGTTGAGAACCGCTGCTGTAGAACAGCCTGACTTTTTAAAGTATGCACGTATATCTTTGGGGGGGAGTAAATAAATTGATAATAAAGTAAGCTTATAATACAATTTTTAAATGTTTTAATAATAGAAGACCCTGATCTCACAGTGAAAATTCAGTGGTGGAAATGCGGCTCCATACAGAAATTCCACTTCCGGAAATGTTTCTGCCTGATGGTGAGACACCCACCTGAACTGTGTGTTTTTGTTAAAAGCACCTAACCCACAGCCTTGACACCAGAAAACCAAAAGGACCTGGAGGAGACACTTAAAATCAACAGACAGTTGCAAGCTCTGACAGAAAATCCCACATTTCCCTTCGATGATTCCCAAAACCTAGCAAAACTCATATGCTCTTTGTTCTCAAAATATCATGCAAAATACCACAGGGATCCATACTTCATAATGCTATTAATTTCCCTCTGGTGTCAGAGGTACCAGCACAGAATTGTCAAAAACAATCAGCTCAGTCCCTAGCCTACAGCACGCAAACCTTCTCATTTCCGCCTAAGTGCTCATGTGGGGACAATTTCAGCTCTAGAAATATAAATGAATTGGTGAAGAGTTCCTTAAGGAATACATCAGAACATTCAGGCACGATGGGGGCAGTTAAGCATTTATTTTATGATAATAATGACAGCTTAAAGACTAGAAGAAAATCCAAGCCAAAAAAAAAAACAAAACTTCCCTCTTCGTAGAACAGGGAGAGAGAGACACTGCACGCTGATCACTAACAATGCACAGAGCATCAGTGTGTGTTACTCAGTGGCACTGTCTCCACACATAAGGTGCACACAGGTCTACAGAGACGGGTACACAGAGTTCAAAATAACAGCACCGAACTCAAGGCCTGCTAGGGCAGGTCCTCCACCAATGTTGGTTGAAGCAAATGAACACGGACTCTAACCCCAAGGCCACTGTATAATCAGGAGTAGGCACTTGCAATCCATACAAATCAAGACAATAATTACTCTGAAAGTACAGAAGCCAAGCAATGTGTCCAACTCGGTCTCCAAATCAGATATAAAATGAATTTGTACGAGTCAATTAATAAGTGCCTAATGAGTGACTCCTGCACGAGCAACATTATGCTGGATTCTAGGGGACTGAGAGGGAGGAAGAAGGATACAAAGGTTGATCTGGGTCCCGCCTTTGAGGACCTGGCTACACACCGTAATAAGAGAGACTACAGCAGATGTCTGATACGATAAACAGAGAAGGCATCTGAAACGACAGATGAGAAAGTCCGTGGTCATTTCATGTAAGGAGATGGCAACGCTGTAAAAAAGTAGAATGCCAAAGAAAACACAGTGAAGAGCTCTTGAAAGTTGGACACGGTGTGGAAAGGAAGGAGCCGTGTGAGCTGGGAGGAGAGTGAGCGGTCTGGGAGGCAAACAAGCCAAAGCTTATGATGTAGGGTGACCAGCCTGGCTGAAAAAGAGGATGTGTGCTAGAGTGCCATGAGATAGATGGGTATAATTAAGAAAGTTGGCAGAATGGCTTGGACTTAAGACAATGGGTGGGTTGTTTACACCTCGGGCTGCACACTAGAATTGCCTGGAGTTTCCCCAATGCAGAAGCCACGGCCCTGCCACAACCGACTGAAACAGACTCTCCAAGAAGGAAACCAACAGACTGGCTGCTGGGTTACTGACAAAATCTACATGGGAGGTGGTGAAGGCCTGATCAGAATGGAGGCAGAGGGCCGGGGAAGAAGGAAGAAACTGGCATGCAACCCTCCAGGATGAGGCCGTCCGTGTCTGTTCAATATTGAGTCACCCAGCAGAAAGCCCCGACGGGTGGCCATGTGAATTTTGCATTGACTCAGCTTCCCAATTTGGCATGTCAAGTGTTAGTCATGTCTCAGGCATGAATCAAATTCATATGGGGGCTACCTCTGTAGCTAATGTGCTTTTATCAAGAAGTCCTCATAATATATCAGCTTCGTGGGACTTTAAGGAATTAAACCAAACAGCTCAAAATAATCATCATTTACATTCAGCTTCAATTACGCTTATTAGTTGATGCAGACCTTTTGACTCTTGTTAGCTACAGGTACCCAGTGAAAGTGATGGGCAGGGGCTTGGCCTAGAAGTTTGTGTGCGCTCTCCAAACTAGGAGAGAGTACTTGAGCTTAAAAAAAAAAAAATCTAGCCCTGGCCGGTTTGGCTCAGTGGTTAGAGCGTCAGCCTGCGGTCCAGAGAGACCCGGGTTCGGTTCCTGCTAAGGGCACGTATCTCGGTTGCAGTTTGTCCCCGGTCCTGGTTGGGTCGTGCAGGAGGCAGCCACTCGATGTGTACTTTTCACATCGATGTTTCTCTCTCTCTCTCTTTCTTCCTCTCTCTCCCTCCCACTCTATCTGAACAAAAAATGGAAAAATGTCCTTGGGTGGGGATTACAAAAAAAAAAAAAAAAATCTACTTTATGATCCAGTAATCTCTCTCCTCAATGGCTGCCCCAAGAGAAATCTACATCCACATGAGACTCACACAAGAATGTTCACAGTAGCTTTATTCATAGCCCAAACCTGGAAACCACCCAGACATCCATCAACGGCAGAATGGATAAACATACTGCAGAATATTTATAAAATAAGATACTCTTTAGCAATAAGGAAAAACGACTGCTATCACAACATACATAAATCTCAAAATGAGTGCACTGCATGAAAGAATGCTGTGTGCGTGTGTGTGTGTGTGTGTGTGTGTGTGTAAATAAAACATGATTCCACTTAAGTACAAGATAATGCAAAACTAATCAATGGTGACATAAAAGGGTCACCCCAGAGGAGGGGCAGCGTTGACTTAGGTAACAGAGCTCTTTCTGGGGTGACAGAAATGTTCTCTACCTCATTTTGAATGGTGGTTACACAGGTGTATACAATTGTCTAAACTCACTGGGCTGACACTTTAAGACCTGGACGTATATGGAAATCATATGCTTTTATTTTTAAGCCTTAGGAAGGCTGCCCCAGGTTCTCATAGCCACATTTGCACTACGAAAAGTATACTGGGGATCCAGGTTCTAGGGTCCACCCTAAAGTAGTCCCTCTGCGGGTAGGCTTGGGCCATTCAGCACAACCGTCCAGTACTGGACAAGGACAAGGCCCAGAGCCGAGAGTCAGGCGTTCCTAAACGCCGAGTATCAGCAGTATCAGACAAGCACAGAAATCCTACCCAAAGGACCTCTCGGCATCCACTTTCAGTGACCACAGGTCTTTGCTGGTAACCCAGCCTGTGCTGAGTCCCTTAAAGAGAAGACAATCACCCAGGACATGTCCAGGCTTCAGAGAAACTGACCAACAACTGAATTCTAACTCCCTCTGCCAAAACAGAGGGAAGGGGCGAAACATGGCTGTCCATCAAAGCCCAGGCCTGCTCCAAATCTGAGTTCCCATTCCCAAGAGCAATTCAACTCAAGAAGTATTTGCTCGGCAACTCTGGCGTGTGAGACACCCGCTGGACTGGAGAACCCACTGGCAATGGTGGTAGCTACACCCAAAATAAGACCACGGTGCTCCAACGTCAAACACCATGGAGGGACTCTGTCGGAGTTCACCACTCCTCTCCCAAAGACCTGCTATCTGAACGATGGAGAAGGGCCAGCATGCTAATCACTTCCGTCCTTTCAAGGTAGGTTCACACTGGCTAGACGCCAGAACCATTAACTCCAATGTAGACTAAAAAACGGGGGACGGGCATCTTTATTGAACCTTTCGCAGCCGGTCACCAACAGAGAGGGAGCCTAACACTGCCCAGAGCAACCTCTCCATGGCGCCCAGCCACCGACCCATCAGCACCCTCTCAGCTCTGCCTGTTGATAGACGATCCCACCAGCTGGTCAAGCCCTCCCCACCAACACCACCGCCCGCTTACGCTGATCCCATCTGTCCTGGATCGGGCTGCTTACGAAGCAGCGGCTGCCAACACTTGGAGGAGGAGAGGAGAGGGAGTCCATTGAGAAAAAAGGCAAACACCTAGGTGGGAGAAGCCTTTGCCCTGCGTCACCGATCCCCCTCCAGAGAGGTGACAAAGCACCCAACTACAGGCTTTGTGCCTCTCTCTGCTCAAAAGAGAGGCTTCGAGGCAGGATCTCCATGGTCCAGGAGAAGGAAAACACCATCCCTTATTCCAAACGAAACCACATTTCATCTTCACCACTCATGAAAACATGGGTTGTCCAAGTGTGTTCTGTCCTAACTCACCTGAAGGATGCAAGAGACTCCCATCAGCACGGTGGCAGTGACCCTTGGGAGACGGAGGGCAAGGGGTCAGCAGTGATGGGCCAGAATCTCAAGAAGGAACTAGATGGAGCATGAAAAGGCCCCCACCTAGGTTCGCCTGACTTCACAAGTAAAAATACAGGAAACAGTTACATTTGAATTTCAGGTGAACAATTAGTAGTTATTTTTATTTTAGACATCCTGTACTAAATATATATATATATATATATATATATATATATATATATATATATATATATATATATAACTTAACTGAATTCAAGTTTAACTGACCATCCTGTATTCTCTCTGGCAACCCTGGCTGGCCCCATCAGCCATCCTGGGGCAGGTCGGCCCTTGTTTTCTCTCCTCTCCCTCCCACCTTATGAAAAGCAATACATCAGTGTGCAGAAGGCGTGATTCTGGGGTCAGCCTACCTGACTCCAATCTAAGCTCCACCATTTCAAGCTCCCAGCTGGGACACCGTGGGCGAGAGAATCCTCTCTCCAGGGCTACTATTTCTTCATATGGAAATGGAAATAATAATACACATAGCGACACAAGTAAAATGAAATTAATAGCGTCCGGCCGGTGTGGCTCAGGGGTTGAGCGTCAACCCATGCACCAGGAGGTCGCCAGTTTGATTCCAGGTCAGGGCACATGCCCAGGTTGTGGGCCCGATCCCCAGTGGGGGGCATGCAGGAAGTGGCCAATCGATGTTCTCTCTCATTGATGTTTCTATCTTTCTCTCCCTCTCCCTTCCTCTCTCTCTAAAATCAATAAAGAAAAAAAAAAGCTTTTTTAATGAAATTAATACCAACAATGACATTCACACGAAGACTGACCGTGTGCCAGGAACTTTCTTACTCCTCCTAACTTTAAGGGTCAGCTACGTTATCCCTTCTTCACGTATGGGGAAACTGAGGCACGGAGCAGTTAAGTAATTAACAAAGCCATGCAGTTGGTAAGTCGCAGAGCCAAGATTCAGTCCCAGCCAGGGTGGCTCTTGAGTCCTTGCTCCTGACCTCACGCCCATCCCCAAGGCGGTGCTGATCTCCTTAGAGCAGCGGGTCTCAACCTTCCTCATGCCGCGACCCTTTAATGCAGTTCCTCATGTTGTGGCGACCCCCAACCATAAAATTATTTTTGTTGCTACTTCACAACTGTAATTTTGCTACTGTTATGTCTCAGGCGACCCCTGTGAAAGGGTCGTTCGACCCCCAAAGGGGTTGCGACCCACAGGCTGAGAACTGCTGCCTTGGAGCCACTGTGAGGATCAGATGCAGTAATGCACGTCGGATGCTCAGCTCAAACGCTGGCCCAGACTCTAAACGCTCAATACCACTCACGCACGTGATCTGTCTCTACTATCGGAGCAGAGGCTGCGGGAGAAAATAACCAACCAGGAAAAACGAAGGATTTCAGAAGGAACCCCAGGAATTCAGGAATTCTTTCCCTCTGAAGAGAAAACCCGATGATTAACCTGAGAGGGGCACGAACGCCGGGAATAAACGCAGGAGAAAGGACAGGATGCCGGAGGGGAGAAAACCACAGGGAGAACCAGAAAGACTTCAAAAACTGAAACCATGAAAACAACAGAGAGAAACATTTGCTCTTTTTATGGAGCTAAAGTCTATGGAATTTCCCCCCGCTCAGAGAACAGCAGAGAGGTTACAAAATAACAAGAGAAGCGGAGGAAAATGAGAGGCTCGTCCAGGAAGTCCGAGCGCCCACTAATAAAGAGAGAGCAGAGGACCGGCGGGGAAACGATTAAAGGGACTGAAACTCCGGTCCCCCAACCGAAGGGCGCGGGCTCCAGATCAAGGAACTGCAGAGTAAATTCATTTAGCAATGTGGGGGAAATTTTGGCAAGAAACAGACAAAAGTGGTTACTTCTGCAAAGGAGGATGGGGCCGTGGAGGAAGGAGGGAGGGCTGCTTTTATTTTTTTTCTGTACAAGACTTTTATTAACATTTGCTCTTTCTAGCTGGGTGCATCTCTTACCCTGATACAAATAAACAATGATTCCAAAAAATCGAGCCCAACTTAAATGTCCAAGTCGCTGGTAACAAATACCACGGTCGTGTGTGCAGCTTAGCGTAATTCAGTTACACCTCAATAAAGGTGAAAACATCTATCACACATCCACCAAGATAAGAAAGAGGTCGGGACACGTTAAGTAAATGGATATGATGTACGATATGATCCCTTTTTTTATTATTATATATAAACCAGAAAGTACAGACGGTCATGCTGCTGGGAAGAAAGGTTTGGAGGAGTCTGTGCAGAAGAGAGAGTCAACTGGGGATGAATAAGAGGGATCCAAAACCATACTACTGGCTTACACCAATCCCAAACTCCTCGTGTCCGACACCCATTTCCCTTGATGTCAGATAATAATAAACAAGCCCTGGCCGGTTTGGCTCAGCGGTTAGAGCGTCGGCCAGCAGACGAAAGGGTCTTGGGTTCGATTCCCAGTCAAGGGCACGTACTTGGGTTGCAGGTATGATCCCTGGCCCCGGTTAGGGTCATGCAGGAGGCAACCCATCGATGTGTCTCTCACATCAATGTTTTTTTCTCTCTCTCTCCTTCCCTTCCACTCTATCTAAAAAGTCAATGGAAAAATATCCTCAGGTAAGGATTACAAAAAAAAAAGATGTATCGGGATATTTAATAAGTGCCCATCATTATGCTAAGTGCTTTAAATATATTTACTTATTCGTCTACCCTACAACCCTGTAAAGGAGCCAATGATCCCCACTTACACTCTACAGATGAGCTTACACAGTCTAAGTACTGAGCCCAAGCTCACACAACTCATCAGTTGAGAAACCAGGATCAAACCCCAGCAAGGAGGCTCCAGAGGCCATCTTCACAGCAGAGCGCTCGTCCACCAGAAAAAGGCCCCGCCGCTCAGTGCCCAGTGCCCCTGCCCTGAGCTCACCCCAGCCGCTGACGGTTTGAGACATTTCCTGGCATGACCACATCCTGAGAAGTTCATCATAATTAAATCATGGGGAAATTTTCAAAGTGCTTCAGAGATGTAATGAGTTTACATTCAATTAGTTTCTTCCTTCACTGGGAGAACCAGAAGGACCGATTTCCTCCTAGCCTCCGTGGGGAGGGGTTTCTCACTGCCTACTTGTTGAGATTTCGTTCTGGTGTTCCAGGGACGTAAATCAGGGCACACGGACGATCTGGAGAAATTGGGTGGGCCTAAAGGCAGCCAACCCCGAGGAAACCCCTAGTGCACACACCACGCTCATTCAACACTTAACTTTAAAAATATTTTCGAATGCCGGCTACGTTCTAATCCCTGGACTAGGGACCAGTGCTCCACAGTGACCGAGAGCCCCTGCCTTCTAGGTGCATCTAGTTTGGGAAGGAAGACGTGAACAGGCAACTGGAATGCACAGACAACTGCTGTGTAGAATAGGCACCGAGAGCTACAGAGGCTTGTCAAGGTAGATGAGGGAGGGGAAAATGAGATGCTGTTTCCTTACGGAGAAAACTCTCGACCATGCTCCCAGACAGACAGAGGTTTTGGGAACTAGGTCCACAATGAGAAGGCCAAGGTGGAATACATGATAAGGCAAACCCCCCCTTGGCCAGTTGGCAACAATTCCCTCCCAACTCAAGCTACAGAGCCCCAGAAGCATTCCTGTTCCAAGCCATTTGGATGCTGGCTCTCTCTAGCAGGGAGGGGCTATCCTCTCCAGGGGCCACATGAGTGAGGTCCCACTTTGGGTGCTCCACACTGATTCATGATATGGGGTGGGGGAGTATGGAAATATTTAGGCATACTAAGGCTCTCAAAGGAAGTACAGATCCTCTATAGGAGGTAGGACTCATCCTACTCTGCCTTCCATCCATCCATCCATCCATCCATCCATATCTATCATCCACATCCATCCATCCACCCATCCGTATCCTTCCACCCAACATCCATCCATATCCATCCATCTATCAATCCATCCATGTCCATCCATCTACCCATCCACATCCATCCATCCACCCATCCGTATCCTTCCACCCAACATCCATCCATATCCATCCATCAATCCATCCATGTCCATCCATCTACCCATCCACATCCATCCATCCACCCATCCGTATCCTTCCACCCAACATCCATCCATATCCATCCACTGATCCACCCACCCATCCATATCCTTCTAACCATCAGCCATCCATATCCATCCATCTACCCATCCATCCATCCATATTTATCCACCCATATCCATCCATCCATCCACCCATCCATCCATATCCTTCTACCTGTCAGCCATCTATATCCACCCATCCATATCCATCCATTCATCCATCCATCCATCCATCCATCCATCCATATCCATCCATCTACCCATCCATCCATCCATATCTATTCATCCATATCCATCCATTCATATCCTTCTACCCATCATCCATCCATACCCATCCATCTATTCATCTGTCTATATCCATTCATCCATCCACATACATCCATAGCCATCCATCCATCCATCCTCCATTCATCCATCCATGCATTTGAGCATTTGTTTATTTGTTCACTATATAAAAAAACAAAAAAATTATTGAGAGCCTCTCACGTCAGGAATACTTTCCTAGCACCCTTACTGATTTCCTCTTTTTAAGATTGCAATATTCATAACTCCCACCCCCACCAGGACATTCTATTCTCCTTTCCTTTATGGTTCTCCATCACACTTATCTGTCTGACATGCTGTATGTTTTATTGTACAGTTTGTTTGCCATGTGACTCTCTCTGCTAGAATGGCAGTCCCACGAGGGCAGACGTCGTTTGCTGTTTAGTGTTTTATCCCCAGTGTCTAAAACAGTGCCTGGCGCACTGGGGTGCGGGGAAGGGTGCAAGAGGACCACTGGGGGGCTCCCTTCTTTTCTCCCCTGCCCCCCATCCCATGCCCAGGTCAGACAAAGGAGTCCAGCATGGAACACACCACAACCTTCATCTAGTACACGCCAATAATAAAACCTACAGCTGCAGGATTACTAGGGGGTCAGGTGAGGTAATGGACAGGGGAGAGCGCTTTGGAAAACAGAAAGCAATAAAGCAATGTCACACAATAATGTGTGGGGCTCGCCGTAGGACGCAGTGTTCCCCGAGTCAGCTTCTGGACACCCCCACCCCATGGCTTTCTGCGTGTATAATTGCAAAGTGTTTGGCAAATTCAGATCGGTAATCTATTTAAAGCCTATACACAGGCAATGACTCTGTGCCCCTTCCTCCTGCCTTAAATACCATACTAATCTGTTTTCCCCTTGCTTATGCGTTTAACAAATATAAATTTTTTCCACCGCCCTGGAGAACTAACTCACTTAGCCCCAGGGCTGTCATGGTTCATTTCTTCACAAGAAGACCAGAACTTCAGAAACTGAGAGAGGTTTCCAAAGAGATGCTTCGGAAAAAGAAAGAAAAAGGTCTGCACAGGTACGCAAAGGCTTCCCTTCACTTGCCTGTCAAAGGCACACACCTCCCGGAGCTGACTCTCCATCGGCCTGGGGTTCTGGTCCACTCCCTGTTGGGCCAGTCTGGGGAAACAGCTCACGGCCCAGAGCCAAAGTCAGATGGGAGATCAAAAATCAGGGCACCTCACCCTAGCCAGTATGGCTCCGTGGTTAGAACGCTGGCCCTCAAACTGAAGGGTCATGGGTTCGATTCCCGGTCAAGGGCACGTACCTGGGTTGCAGATCTGATCCCCACCCCTGGTCAGAGTCATTCGGAGACAACCGAATGTTTCACATCAATGTTACTCTCTCTCTCTCTCTCTCTCTCCCTGTCTCCCTTCCACTCTATCTAGAAATCAATGGAAGAATATCCTCAGGTGAGGATTAACAACAACAAAAGTCAGGGCACCTTGACAGCAAAGACCAGCTTCCCACAGCAAGCTATTACGGCGTTCACTCCCTGGTATTTTATTCTCTGCTCTGGAGGGCACAGAAGCATTACACAGCCGGGGCTGCATGTGCCCTCCTACCATTCGCAGGAGGTGGGAGGGGCACGGATTTCAGTCTCCGTGGAGCTGTGAGAAGCCTGGAGGTAACAGGACTTGCCGCTCATCACAGGGACTGTAGGCAGCTCAGCGAGAAATACAGCCCAAGGGCTCCGGACGCCCTGTCTGAGCCCGGACACTCTATGACTGCAGAGGATCAGAGCTCTGCTTCCTGGCCTCGGTGCCCAGAGAGGCTCCTCTCCGCCGGGAAAGGGCTGTACGACAAAGACACTCCCCAGGGCCCATTCCTCGTGGGAGGCATCAGGGACGGAGTGCAGCGAGGTCAAGAAAACCCCTAGCTCCACCCTGCACCCAGCCCTCACCAGGCCCTGGGAAAGGCAGCCAGCACGGCTTCTCAGCCCATGATTACAGCTCCAGGGCCTCCATGCTCGTCACCACGCTCAGGGGGACAATGAAATGAATAGAAACCACAGTTTGGCACCTTCCCTCTGCTCTGCCCACACCCCCACCCGAGAAACACCAGGATGGGCTCTCTCTCCACTGCTCTGTCCTCAGCAAAACAGTTCTTTATCCCCATAAATCACATTCATAAAATGAGGCAGCCTCCCCTGCAAAGATGGAAGCCTGAATTGGAAAGAGAATTTTTTATCCTTAAAAAATATATATCGCCCTGGCCGGTTTGGCTCAGCGGTTAGAGCGTCGGCCCGCGGTCCAGAGAGACCCAGGTTCGGTTCCCGCTAAGGGCACGTACCTCGGTAGCAGTTTGTCCCCGGCCCCGGATGGGGTTGTGTGGTTGGCAACTAGTCGATGTGTCTCTCACATCGATGTTTCTCTCTCTCTCTTCCTCCCTCTCCCCCTCCCGCTCTATCTGAGGATAAATGCAAGAATGTCTTTGGGTGAGGATAAAAAAAAGAAAGAAAGAAATCTATCAGTCATACAGGTGCAGTGGACAAAAACACTTGATGCCGAAGCATAAAATGTGAGAGGGGTATTTCTCCCGGCCCATCCAATGCCACCGCCTGGACACGCCCGCTCTCAAGAGCGGCTGTGACGGGAAAGCTTCCAGGGAGGTTGCCTTACTGTTGGCCACCGAATGCCACCTCGACCCATAGCTGATTCTTGCTCCCAGAACAACACAGCCCTGGTACTGGGACCAATGGAGCCCAAAGCCTCTCCTCTTGGGAGCCCAGGGCACCTGTGACTAACTGGGGCCCGTAAAGGTTTTGCTTCTCCGCTGCTCACAAAGAACAGACAAGAGCTTTGCTGGGTCTTCGACTTCCTTCGG
The DNA here is from genome assembly GCA_030848825.1 of Tadarida brasiliensis. NCBI lineage: Eukaryota > Metazoa > Chordata > Mammalia > Chiroptera > Molossidae > Tadarida > Tadarida brasiliensis. The sequence continues at coordinate 60,378,764 of CM061273.1, forward strand.
GGTGGTTAAGTTAGCAAACGGAATGCAAACTTACAAAGCCAGCATCTCCTCTGTGGGTGGGAGTTGGGGCCCAAAGGGAAGCCAAGAGGCAGGATGGAGAAAAGACGAAGGGAAAGGCCACGCAGGGGCCAGTGACTGCCGGCAACGGCGACCCTGAAGGAACAGGATTCTGGAAGGACAGACGGTCACCAGGCACCACCTCTGCGGGGGGGTGGCAGGTGCCAGGACAGAGCCACAGTATTTTCCAGGCTCCTCCCACTAAGAACTGGAGAGTATTTCCCCACCCACTGAATCTGGGTGGGTTTTGTCACTTGCTTTGGCCAATCAAATGCGACAGAACTGATTCTGTGTCCGCTCCCGGGTCTGGGCCTCCTGAGACCTTGCAGTTTCCACCTGCACCTTCTCGGAACTCAACCCCCGTCGTGTAAGGAAGCCTGCGCTACACTACCGACCCGTGAGCCACTGCGTGGACAGAGGCCCAGACCCCAGGCAGCACCAAGGCCCCTGTGCCACCCGCCAGCTGAGACGAGCTGCCAGATGTCTGCAGCCTCAGGAGGCACCCCGGGCGAGACCAGAAGAACCTCCCAGCTGAGCCCAGCCAACCCAGAACCACAGGAAATAACGGACTGTTGTTGACATAAGCCACTAAGTTTGGGGTGGTTTCTAACTGACACATGGGTGTGGGGGACGTTGGCTATATGTTGGCTACTGAATATCTATTCATCTCTCCCCCCAATTATTAGTCATTTTATTGACTGGGGGGAGGGGAGGCAGGGCACAGGGCCCAGGGCCCAGGCCTGACTGACACACCACATCCCCATGGCAACCGGCATCAGCATTCAGGGATGAGCACACAACCCAAGTCCGGCCAGTTACTCCCTGCCCAAGAAACTCAATTCCAGGACCATCTGAGCTGCGGAAGAAAGACTCCTCCTTCCTCCAGACTGGCGCCTGACCTCTCATACCGGAGATGTGGACCCACCTCTGAAGGTGAGGCACACAGAAGAAGAACCAGGAGATGAAGAAACCCTGATCCACAGAGCGTACCGATATCCGAGCACACCTCTACCACCTGGCTATCGGTACTGGATCGGCGTGTACATTTTCTGCCGTCCTTATGCCGGATCGAGCTCGGTTCTTGATCATGCGTGAACCTGGCTGATACAAAGAGAAGGAAGACAAAAGGCTCGCCGCGGGGCAAAGCAGGGAGCAAGAAAGGAGTCTGGATCCCGGTGGCTCTTACTTTCCCAGCCACAGTCCCTGGATTTCTCCTACCCAACAAGAGTCTTTCTTGTCTAAGCCTCTATTTTTCAGGTCTCAGTTACTCTCAGTCAAGCCTAACCCTAAACAGAGCGGCAGGAAACATCACCGTCAATCAGCACAACTAGCTGGAGGTGTCTGGTTGCCATGGAGACCACCCCAACACACAGATTCCAAAGTACAAACCCACTCAAATGCAAAAGGCCTGATGGAAACCTAAGAGACACCCCCAAACCCCCAAGCCCCCTCCCCCACCTCCCCATTTCTGGAAGAGTACCCCCTCAGTCCATAAGCCAGGAGGGTGATGCCAAATTCTCCAACAGCCCCAGGGGAAGTAGCCCCGGGAACACAGCACCCGTGATAGGCTTAAACCTCTCCGGCCGCCGTCACAGTCAAAGGACTGCCAATCCCTCTCAGTTCTCCAGCGGCAGTGTCCTTTGCTCTCTCCCTTCCTAACCCCTCTGCCTCTCCCCAAAGTCAAGGCCTCTAATGAGTCAAAGCACCACCTATTCTTTTTTTTTTATCCTCACCCGAGGACATTTTTGCATTTATCTTCAGATAGAGCAGGAGGGAAAGAGGGAGGAAGAGAGAGAACCATCAACGTGAGAGAGACACATCGAGTGGTTGCCACACACGCAACCCCAACCGGGGCCAGGGACAAACTGCAACCGAGGTACGTGCCCTTAGCGGGAACCGAACCTGGGACTCTCTGGTCCACAGGCCGATGCTCTAACCGCTGAGCCAAACCGGCCAGGGCTCAAGGCACCACCTAAACGAACACAAGAGCCTCCAGCCTGCCTCCCGGCCAGCCTCCCCTGCACGCCCCCAATGGCTGCTCTATCTGCTGCCCACAGTTAGATCACGTCCTGAAAAGTACAGCTCTGATCATGTCACCCTCTCAAAAACCTCCAGGATCTCCCCACCAATCTAGAGAACAAAGCAGACCCTGGATGCCCATATCCGGCCCCAACCAACTTCCCTGGCTTCTCCTCCCAACCAAACCAACTGCTGTTCCTTCAACAGCCCTGTCGTCTCCACTCCTCCGCTTCCAAGTTGCGGTTCTTCCTGCTTATAACTCATTTCCGTCCCCTGCTCCTTCCCGACATCCTCGAAGCCTCCTACTCTTCCAACCTGAGCTTCGTCGATGAAGAAGTCCTCTCTGATTCCCCAACTAGAAGTAACTTCCAGTGTCTGGCTTCCCATCACCTTTTGCCCATTACTTTCCTTTTTTTAAAAATTTTTTTCTTTATTGATTTTAGAGAGAGAGGGAGGAGAGAGAGACAGAAACATCGATGAGAGAGAATATCGATTGGCTGCCTCCTGCATGCTCCCCACTGGGGATCTGGCCCAGATCTGGGCATGTACCCTGACCAGGAATAGAACTGGCCACCTCCTGGTGCATGGGTCCACGCTCAACCACTGAGCCACACCAGCCGGGCGCCCATCACCTTCTTACAACCACATGCTGACCTGTCTCATGATTACAGGTGAGTGACTTCTCTTCTCTGCCCTGCCTTAAGCCCTTGCAGGGAGAGATTATGTCTTGCTTGTCTGCATACCCCCCACAATGCCTTACGCCCGGTAGCTGCTCACTCAATGGCTGATGGCTTGGCCTGAAGACAGTTCTCTCCCTGCTGCCACATTCTGGACAGACGCTATCCAAGAAAGAAAACATGGCTAGTCTGCAAACAGAACACAGGTTTGGGCCACTTCTAAAACCGCACAGGCCCGCCCTTGAGAAAACTTTGACTCCTGGCTCTTCTCCCTCCTTGTGAGCAAGCCACTGCCGAAAAGCAAGACTACGCAATCCCACGGCAGCCTTAACGCGTGTTAATAACGTGTATAGATTTGCTCTTGCCATGCAAAGGCTAAAGGACAAAGCTTAACGAATATTAACGTTGATCCCTGCGTTCAGAGTGTCTTTCGAAAGCACTGACACCCCATAAATGCTTTCTAATGTCATCTGTACTAAGATGAGAAATCATGTCAGCTACCCTCTTATTATTTAAATTGCTGCAGACGGCATTTAGATAAGTTTCTAACAGCCAGCTAAACACTCAATTAGGATACCAAAAAGGAAAAAGAAAAGTGTGAAGTCTTGCTTCACCGGAGTCTTTGGGAGCAAGCTACTCCCACCATCTGTCTGGATGCAGTGAGACGTCACCTGGTCTGATGGCACAGGGAGGCCTGAGATGACTCCCAGAAGGCCCTGCCAGTCCTGAGACTTTTCAGACACAGGATGTGATCCAACGAGGACCGTGCACCAAGCTGAATTTAAACTCAAGCTCAAGTTCTCCAAGCGGTAAAGAGCTTGCCTCCCATCTCTCTTTGGCAGGAGCCAGGGAGCCCAGAGGAAGGGCCTGAGTTCCCAGCTGGCAGCTGTCCGGGATCACCTGACCAACTAGGAAATGAACCTGACAGTACAAAACTGCCCCCTCCCAGCCCCGGCTGCTATGAAAATCAACCAGCCTCGGGAGCCAAGACGACTGCCCGGCAGTGGTGGGCTGCCGGGGAAGCTGCAGCAGACAGGGCTGTGGCTGGAGACCGGAGGCAGCAGCCTCCCCCTGGACTCCCCCTGGACTCCCCCGCGCCATCCTCCATGTCCAGTGTTCCTCTACCCATGACCCCAACCCTACATATTGGCTCAGTTGGATTTTTTTTTTCTTTGATTCTAGAGAGGGAGAGAGAGAAACAAGTATCGACGAGAGAGAACATCGATTGGCCGCCTCCTGCATGCCCCCCACTGGGGATCGGGCCCACAACCTGGGCATGTGCCCTGACCGGGAATCGAATCGGCGACCTCCAGCTGCATGGGTCAATGCTCAACCCCTAAGCCACACCGGCTGGGCTCAGTTGGATTCTTAACCCCAGAGCTACATGGACCCCGCTTTTTCCACACCAGCTCATCCTTCATTAAACCAGTCTTCACTAGAACAGGGGTTCTCTCACTGCAATTGCCTGGGAACTCTAGAAACTACCAAAGCCTCATCCCACCCCCAGATATTCTGATGTAGTTAGTCCAGGGTGTGTCCAGGGCACTGGGCTTTGCAAGTCGCTCCAGGTGATTCCAACATGCAGCCAGGGTGTCGAACCACTGCATCAGAGGAAGGGGGCCTCCCCAAAGCCAGAGGGCGCTCGCTCTTAAACCAAACTGCAAAGGATGCTGGGCCAAGGCAGAGCACTGGGCTAGACCACGGATGCTAACGACAGTGCAAACTTGAGTTTGGTTGCAGCTGGGAAACCTCGTTTTATTTCACAATCTCAAATTGCACACTTTGCCCTGGGCCATCTGTCTTGACACAGTGTGCCGTATGTGACAAGGAGAACGAAGTGAAGGCGTCCACATCGTTCATCAAGCTTCGCTGCAAAGCCAGGCCCTGGAGATTCTTCAAAGGCCCACCCCAGCCAAGAGGCAGCGGTAGCACCCATTTCGTGAGCCAAAGGCCAGGCCCCCTTTGGGAGGACCGAGGACCCAGCACCAAGCCAGGCCTCCAGGAAGTCACCTACTTGGGAACCCCCGACTTTCAGGAAGCGTTCTGAGACCTCCAGCTGGGGCCCTGCAAGGCACATGGCTGTGGTCCTGACGGTCACAGGCTGTTTGCGTTGCCACCAGGCCTCTGAAAAACCAGCCATAAACCAGACCAGGGGTTGGCAAACTTCTGTAAAGGGCTACAAAGTAAATAATTTAGGCTTTGTGGGCAACATGGTCCTGTTGTAGCCACTCAACTCTGCCACTGCAATGGAAAAGCAGCCAGACACTATGGAAACCAGCAGCCAGGTTGGGCTCCAATAACGCTTTACAGTGGCCCCCCATCCACGGGGGATACACCCAAGACCCGCAGTGGATGCCTGAAACCGTGGACAGCGCCACACCCCATATACACTGTTTTTTCCTGCACACATACCTATAATAAGACTTAACTTATAAATTAGGCATAGTGAGACATTAGCAATAACAGCTAATAATAAAATGGAACCATTATAACAATATAGTGGGATAAAAGTCGTGTGAATGCGGCCCCTCGGTTCCGGGGATCCTTGCTGCCGGCTCCGTAGAGGCTCCGTGCGTTCCGGGCAGCACGCGGCCGTCAATCGGAACACGTTTTCCGGTCACGTCCTGCCCCACAAATGCAATGCCTTTTCTGTCTTACCTAAGCGCTTACCACGCAGGGGGGCTGCAACGTTTGAGCTGTCACAGTTTGAGTTGCGACAGCAAACCCAGCACAAATGTCCTCACAATTTCAGGGGCAGGAGATTCGTTCCTGTACGTCTCAGCAACCTCAGCACACAATCTTGCTCTTCCCTTATTAAGTCCAGGTCGTTCCCCTTCTCACTCAGAGGAAGCACTTTCCAGCCTCTCTTTGGCATGTCTGAATCACCGACATCACTACTCGTGCGCTCTGGGGTCATGATTGAGTTAAACAAGGGTGACTTGAACACAGGCAATGCCATACGGTCGGTCACAGTCAATCTGATCACCTTGATGGCTACTAAGTGACTAGCGGGCAGGGAGTGTCTACAGTGTGGAGACACTAGACAAAGGGACCCATTCATGTCCCTGGCAGGACGGAGCCGGATGCAAGATTTCATCACGCTACTCAGAATGGCGTGCAATTGAAAACTTATGAATTGTTGACTTCTGGAATTTTCCACTTAATATTTTCAGACTGCGGTTGACCGAAACCGTGGAAAACAAAACTGTGGATAAGGGGGACTACTGTATTTACAAAAACAGGTGGCGGGCCGGATTTGGAGCACTGGCGTAGTGCCCACCTCTGGACTACATCAGAATTTCCCTAAAGACAGACACCGTCTCCAGCACCTCTTCAAATCCTCAGCCCTGTGCACAGAGCCCGGAATACAGCAAGTTCTCATTAACCGAGGAAGGAAGGAAGGGAGGGACGAAGGGAGGGGGGGAGGGACGAAAGGAGGGAGGAAGGGAGGAAGGAAGGAAGGAAGGAAGGAAGGGAGGGAGGAAGGAAGGAAGGAAGGAAGGAAGGAAGGAAGGAAGGAAGGAAGGAAGGAAGGAAGGAAGGAAGGAAGAAAAAAAATGTGTCTGCCCTGGCCGGTTTTGCTCAGTGGTTAGAGCTTCGGCCTGCAGACTAAAGAGTCTCGGGTTCGATTCCCAGGCAAGGGTGCGTGCCTCTGTTGCAGGTTCGATCTCCAGCCTCGGGTCAGGGTCGTGCGAGAGGCAACCAATCGATGTGCAGCTCTCACATCAATGCCCCCCCCTCTCTCTCGCTCTCTCTTTCCCCTCCTTCCCACTCTACCTAAAAATCAATGGCAAAATATTTATTATTAAAAAAAAAAGAAAAAGAAAAAAAGTGCCAATCCTTTTTAAAGAGTATCTGTTAAACATCTACCTGCTCCCACAGAGAGATGTGCAAAAGTCACCGTGGCTCTGGAGCACGCACCTCTGACTACCCCTGGGCCGTCTGTAATCTCCTGCTCTTCACCTACACACTTCGCGGAAGCGGGGAAGGACAGAGGAGCAGATGTCCCCGAGGAGAACGCCGGCCCACTCTGTGCGGCGGGGAAGGCGGGGAAGGCAAGGCAGCGGGCACAAAGGGGAGGCTGGGTTTCCAGGCCGGGAAGGCGAAGGCAGCCTGAGGACGCACGTGGGGAAGGAGGGCACAGAGGAGGGGAAGGACCGTCAGGGGACTCAGGGCCACACCGCCCCGGATGCTCAGCGGGGCAAGACCATTTCGAGCTCCTCCGCCCAGACCAACGCTGTTCCTTTGCAGCATGTGGGGAGAAGGTGAGCTGTATCATCTCCTCCCCCCCCCCCCATGCACTGTTTGTAATGACACTGGACGTCTGAAGCATGAAATTGAAAAGAGAAAAATAATAAAAAAATAATCATCCATCTCTCTCCTGAGTGATTTCCTTCCCTCTCTCCTCTCTCCCTCGACACCCCGCCGTGCAGCAAGACCACTATCCACGCAGAGTGGAGCCAGGAGTCGGGGTGCAGGGGCGGAAGGTCCTCGTCTCGCTGGCACAGGTGGTACAGGGCACAGAGCTGTCCCCACGCCGCTCCTGCGCTCGCAAGGACCACTGCTGTTAGGGTGCCAGGAGCAGGGGGCGAAAGTCAAGCTTGTCTCCCGTGACGCGTCCGGTGTCCTGCCCGTGCCTGGCAGGGTTCGAGGACATTCATCTTAGCTGAGACAGTTTTCCCATTTGAGAAAACTGGCCATTTGAGACCTTTCAAAATAACATGCCTCGGCACATAAACCTGAAGGGTTCCAGCCCCTCGATCAGGAGCCTTTCAAGCGGCACCGGTCTTGCAGTGTCGTTAGACAGGAAGCAAAGGTGGCAGAAGGGGCCGGTGCCCCTTAACGACTGTGCCAAGGGTCCTGGGGCAAGGCCGTGGCAGGCCGGCTTACAGAAGGGCCCTTCTCTGCGTTGCCTTCACACACCTCGCCACACTTAGCTTGTCAAAGGGCACCCCTGGAGCAGGCAGCCCCAAGTCCCGCCACGCTAACCTGGTACACCTCCCCGCCTCCTCACTGAGCGCCCACGGAAAGGGCGGCTTTACCCGAAAACACACAGACGTCACCTCCCTGGTCACTGCATCTCAGTGCAGAACAAGAAACTTGCAGAGAGTGGAATCCAGGAGGCCCTGGGGCTCCCCAGCACCCCAAAGCTTGACAAAGCAAATGTAAGACAGCAGCTCCACTTTGGACAACTGCCCCAGACTTTCGAGGTGATGTGTCCGCCAGATGCTGTGGGGGTGGGGGGGCGATGCTCTAGGTCCGAGCATGCTCGGCATCCCGGGGAGGTCATCCCAGGGCCCTTGGCTTCTCTCGGCCTTTTAAAGAGGGAAGTCCTGGCTCAGAGAAACGGGGAGCAACGATCTCTGCAGGAGCCTCGCGAATGCTGGTGCAGCACACCCCTTTCCCACCGTCCTGGTACTCCGGCTGCGGCCCGGCCCCTTCCAGTGAGGTCCAAAAGGCCTCACATTAAAAGTCTCTGCTAGGCCCTGGCCGGTTTGGCTCAGCAGTTAGCCGTCGGCCTGCGGTCCAGAGAGACCCGGGTTCGGTTCCCGCTAAGGGCACGTACCTCGGTTGCAGTTTGTCCCCAGCCCTGGTTGGGTCGTGCAGGAGGCAGCCACTCGGTATGTCCCTTTCACATCGATGTTTCTCTCTCTCTCTCTCTCTTCCTCTGTCTCCCTCCCACTCTATCTGAACAAAAAATGGGAAAATGTCCTCGGGTGAGGATAAAAAAAAAAAAATCTCTGCTAGGACACATCAGGCTTCCCTACCTCTCAGGCAATAAGAAAAAGAAACGTAACAGCAATGATTACTTCCCAATCAGGATCTTTAGGGCCGGTAGTATAAAAGCTAATATTTCTGAGGACCCCGTTCAATGGCGGCCCACCGCCCCGGCTTTTCTCTCTCTCCTATTTACTCTAGAATCAGCCTTTCTAGTGGATCTGGCTGAAATCGCCCTGAATCCCTCGTGCTCCAATGAAGCCCATCTCCTCCCATCCACTTCTCCATGGAAATGGAAAACAGCTGGTCACCACGATCCCTCCAGACGCAGAGGCCCTCACTGGAGAGTATCATTAATCTCCAACAGGGAGCCAGCTCTCTGCAGAAACATTATTCACCACTTGCTGCACAGAAGCAGACTCAGCCAAAAATCTCCCTAGGAACGTCTTTTGTAAGAAACCAGCTCCCCATGGGATTAAATAATAGATATTAGATTGCCTTTTCATGCCCAGAAGTAAGCTTCTGGGGCGGGAGGCTGGCTTTCTCCTCTGCAGTCGCAGGGTCGTATTTACGCCTCCCAAGCACCTCTCCCTTGATGGAATGTATATTGATTTAGAGACCCCTCATGAATTCAAGCCTCAACAAAAAGAGACATCAGGACCAGAGCCAAGAACATTTGCATGGTGACCCTGGATGTTCCGGCCACTCCAAATTCATCTAAGTGCTCATCTTTGGGGACCATGACTGCCTTCTTACCCAGATGAAAAGATATTCAATTACAGGTTTAAATGTACCACTGAACAGGTGAGTAGTTGAACAGGTGAAGCAAAAAACTAACTACAACCCTTCACCGTCGCCTTATGACAAAAAGAGCATGCTAACTTTTGCTGGAACTCACCCCTTGAAATGTGCAGATTCAAGAAGCTCTTCCCAAAACCCCAGTTCCCAACAGAGTCGGCTGAGACCCAGCAAGACTGAGGAGTTTGCCCAGGGTCACAGAGCTGGACACTGGCGGTCCCTGACTTCTCGGGTCCTTGCTGTGCCCCTATCTGGCAGTTTTCCATTCTGGGTGCACCACCCTTCACTCTCTCTGGATTTGTGTCCTGTCTGTAAATCGAGGCAGCTGGACCAGATATCAGCTAGAAGGTACAGTGGATTAAGAGGGGGAGCTCTAGCCTGGCCGGAGTGGCTCGGTGGATTGAGTGTCACCTCATGGACAGAGAGGTCCCGGTTCAATTCCCGGTCGGGGCACATGGCCTGGTTTCGGGCTCGATCCCCTGTAGGGGGCATGCAGGAGGCAGCCGATGGATGTTTCCCTCTCACAGCGATGTTTCTCTCTCTCCCTTCCTCTCTCTGTAAAAAAATCAATGAAAACATATTTTTTTTTTTTAAAAAAAAAGAAAGAGGGGGAGCTCTACAGTCAGACCGTGGGTTCAAATCCCAGTTCTGCTCACTGTGTAATCCTAAACAATTTACTTATAGTCACTGTGCCTCAGTTTCCTCATCTGCAAAGCTGGGGTACATCATAGTATCTGGTATACCTCACAGAGCTGTTATGAAAATTAAATTAGACCATCACAAAGTGCTTGGCAGAGCGCCTTGTCCACGGTGAGGACTCAATAAATATTAGTTATCATAATCATCTAAAATCTTTTCCGGCTTTAAAGTTGCATTACCCCAGGACTCTAGTAGGGAATAATGACTGTCCGTTTTCTTTTTAATGGCAACATTTCTCCCCATTAATTTCATGCCTCGGGCAAAAATCAAGGTCAGACCTGGGTACTGAGAAGAGAAAGACAAGGATTACTTGAGACTTGGAGGGTGATTGAAGGAGTCAGGAGACAACAAGCAAATGGACTTTGAGAGGAGTCGTTTAAGGAGAACTGGTTAATGCTTCCAAGGTCCCGCTAATGCGAAAAAAACAAACTACAAAACATATTGCTAAGCACATTTAAAACACACATGACCCTTGTGCCAGGAATGTCTCTTACGGAAACCCTGGTTTCGGTGCACAATTAAATACCGATATAAATATGTCGCAGCATTCCATTAGGTAGGTATTTCAACGTGCATAGGACACACACATGGACGTATGCACAACGGACTGTAAAAACATGCTACATCTGTGCAAGGCACAACGGGACCCCAGTCAACTGGCTGAGGGCTGGTCTTCCCTTTTTCCAGATACGCATTCAAAGCATCTCAGAGCTGCACCGAGGAAGCAGTCCTTAAGACACCGGGCACTATGGCATGCTTAGCTGTCCCGATACTTTGTAAGTGAATTAATAAAAATTCTCCAAGGATCATGCTCAGGGTTAATACTGGTGACCTCTGGGAAGCAAGGGGGAGAGGCAAAGGGGCTTTCTTCTTCTTTTTTTAACTTCCAAAACACCTGCATTTTTTTTTACATTGCACTCCGTGACGAGAGATGATACATCAGAACTCTCCAGCCCTGGCCAGTTTGGCTCAGCGGTTAGAGCGTCGGCCCGCGGACCAATGAGTTGCAGGTTCGATTCTGGTCAAGGGCACGTGCCTCAGTTGCGGTTCATCCCCGGCCCTGGCCAGGTCGTGCGGGAGGCAGCCAGTCGATGTGGCTCTATCACATCGATGTTCCTCTCTCTCTCCCTCCCTCCCTCCCACTCTATCTGATGATAAATAGAAAAATATCCTCAGGTGAAGAATTAAAAAAATAAATAAAGACATTAAAGAACTCTCTAGACCAGGATTTCTCAGCTCAGCACCATTGACACTTGCAGCTGAGTGATGCTTTTGAGGGGTGATTGGCGGGTGGGGGGGGGGCTGTCCTGTGCATCATGGAGTATTTAGCAGTTGTGACAACCCAACATGTCAAATGTCCCCTGGGGGACAGAACGGCCCCTGGTTGAGAAGCACTGTCCTAGCCAACAGATGAGCCGCATCAAATATACATTCTTCCATGGTATGTGCAAGCAGTCACTACGGCCTGGGCTCTGCCTCCTGTCCCTCGCTTGGGAAGCGTTTATGAGAATCCACACCGAGTCACCAGTGCCCCCGGGATGTCCCGAGTCTGAGTCCCAGCTGTCAACACATCCTGCTCTGACTCTTCTCTATGTGTCTGGTGACCTGCCAGGGGTTCCTTTGTGCCACCAGCTCAAATTCACGGTCAATTTTAGAAAAAGCAAATGATATATTCGGATTTTTAAAAAACACACAAATAACTTTTAGAATCTTTTTTTTTTTTTTCCTCTACCAACTACTTTAAAGGTCAAAACTAAAACCATTTTAGCCCTGGCCAGGCGGCTTGGTTGGCTGGAGCATCGTCCCATACGCCACCGAAAGGTCGCAGGTTTGATTCCCCGTCTGGGCTGATTCCCCGTCTGGGCACATCATGCCTGGGTTGTGGATTCGATCCCCAGCTGGGGCTCCCACAGGAGGCAGCTGATAGATGTTCGTCTGCCTGTCTGTCTGTCTCTCTCTCCCCTTCCTCTCTCTAAACATATCCTCAGGTGAGGATTGAAAAAAAAAAGTAAAACTATTTTAGATCCTGACAGTTCAGTGAGCACAGTAACACACTGGTTTGGTGACAGTTGTAAGGAAGTCACACCTTAAATGTTTGTGTTTTAATGCTCCCAAATTAATTCTTACAAGTCCTGAAGACAAACACACGTTGTTTTTGTTTCTTTGTTTCCTTTGGTGTTTTTGTCTTTGGCTGCGTAAATCTTATAGTGTCTTTTGGCCTAAAGGAGTAAACCAGAACAGGACCCCAAAGGCCTGGTCGGGAGCACTAAGACAGCCCAGAGCAGAAAACTTTCTGTGTGCCCCCTAAAAGAATTTAGAAAAACTGGGTACCCTCATCTAGTACCCTTTTGAAACTGACATTTAAAAGCCTTTCTTCTAAGTTTATGGAGTTGCAAAAGACACCATTTCTAGCATATAAATATTGATGTGTTTAAACATAACTGTTTGATCAGTCATTCCTATGTACCCAAACCGCACAGGGATTTGCCTCCCCCTGCGTTTCTGTTCCACGTTCTTTTCTGTCCATGGGTTCTATTCCACACACGCCAAAATGCGCAGGTGAGCCCTTCTTCAAAAGTCAAAAAATGTACATCGTTCCGACTTGTTTTTCATTACATTCCCCCCAGACTTTTATCCTAGAACAACTCATATTGTAGGCCAGAAAGTCTATTATTGATTTCTTCATCAGACTTCTCTTCAGTATGTTTATATACCTTTCCATTCGATTTTTTAAAGTTTCCTGTGAGCCTAGGGCTCTAACTGCTTAAATAACTATTTCCTGGATCGAGTTACCATTACAACTATTAGCGGTCAGAACAGACTCATAACAACAAAAACATAATACATGATTTATAACTATTAAACATTAAAAAGTAAAACATTCTTGGAAATGAAAAATTTCACAGATGGCGGCTTTTTTCGTTCTTGTCCATTCGGATCTGCGTGGATAAATATTAGGCAGTCATTGCTACAAAAAGACAGGCATCAATTTATTTCTATTTTCCTTTTTTTTTTTTATCAGAAGATGGGAAAAAGTAGATACTTTGTTATAATATTGTCATTTTGTTCTTTGAACTCTTTCCAAGTTACAGGCCCCAAATCTCATTGTGGTCCATCACAGAAAATTACTTTTAAGGATCTCTCTGCTAACAATTTGATTAGCTTCATCGAAGGACAGGACAGCGGCTGACCCGCCCAAGGCTCTGCGCCCAGTGATCAGCGATCAGCACCCTGCACCTTCTGCACACGGACACCAACACGCCAGGGCCCCACTGCCCACACGTGCCGTGCCGACTGCCACCCGGAGACGAGGAGGCACGGCGAGAACCCGTCTTTTTTTTTTTTTTTTTTTTTTTAATCCTCACCCGAGGACATTTTCCCATTTTTTGTTCAGACAAAGTGGGAGGGAGAGAGAGGAAGAGAGAGAGAGAGAAACATCGACGTGAAAGGGACACATCGAGTGGCTGCCTCCCACACGACCAGCCAGAGCCGGGGACAAATCGCAACCGAGGTACATGCCCTTAGCGGGAACCGAACCTGGGTCTCTCTGGACCACAGGCCGATGCTCTAACCGCTGAGCCAAACCGGCCAGGGCGAGAACCCGTCTTTCTTTTGCGAAATGGGAGAGGGCAGCCGAGCAAGGGAGCCTGGGACAGGAGCACCCGCTGCCAGGGCACCTCAGGCCCAGCAGCTCTGGGAACGAGGACACACATGGCAGCCGAGGGCCCGGAAACAGACTCTGCTAGCACTCTCAGAGCACCTGTGTTACACAAGGCGCGTCCCCCCTTCTCTCAACACTGCGGGCTCCGGTCTGAGGCTGCTGACCCAGAGGACCTCTGGGAGGTCCCACCCCAGGATGGCTTTTGCAGATCAGAGGACTGTTATTAAAACAGGACAAAGGAACTAAATCCTGATCAACCAAAAGGGAAAACCACGTGTTACACGCCTTCTGATGGGACACTAGCTGGAATACACAGCACCGCTATGCCATGCCCTTGCCCGGAAAACCATCTGGGTCCATCCAGCCTCCAGGCCGCACGCTGGGCTTACAGGACATGTGGCCTGGGTGTTGGATTATAGTGAGGAATTATTGCAAATGCCACGGTGATTGCGGTTAAAGAAACACAAGGCATTCTGAATGCCTTGTATCGAATTCACCGGTGACGTCACATGTCTGGGATTGGCTTTTACAAACTATTCCAACCTCCCAAGAAAGCTGGGGGAACACAGATGAAATGAGATTAGCAAAATGTCAATGATGACTGAAGCTGGATGGCGGGTCCCTGGGGTGCCTCATAGACTTCTCTCCACTTTTTCACGTGTTTGAAAATGTCATAAGAAAAGGTCTTTTTCTTAGAGGAGGAAAGAGAAGTTTAATTAGTGCCCACAAAGCCTTGGGCTCGCCCTTCCTAAATATTATCTTGTTTTACAAGCCCTCGGGCTGCCCAACCTCTTTCACTGCCTAAAGAGAGGTGGGGCATGAAATGCACTAGGAATAGAGGTTGGTGATAAGAGGGAGCCCTTGGCACCTGGAGATCAGAGATGCATCCTGGTCACAGGGGGAGAGACTGAAAAGCCCCTTCAGCAGAGAAATGTCAGAATAAACGAGAGTCTCCACGTGCATTCCTCCTCCGGTAACATGCTACTTACCCCCGCGGCAAAGCCAAGACTTCCATCTAAGATCCGCCTCTGAAAATGAAAACGGGATGTTTCAGTTTCTGAAGGATATGTCCTGGGACGAGGGGGAACCATACCCCTCAGAGAGCCACGTGCTGAAGATGGGCCCACGCCTGAGATTTCAAACTTGCCTGGAAGCCTAGATCCGGGCCTTTATAAAATGGGCCCAAAATCAGGGTGGGGGGGATTTCTTTTCAACCTCCCGCCCATCCCACAGCCGATCAGTCTGCCCTCAGTGTGGTGCACGGCTTGCTCTTACTGTCCCCGTGAACCACGACTGCCAACCTGTAGTAAGCAGCTGGCCTCCGAGGTGGACATCGACCAGTGCTGGCCAGGAGCGTGCAGACCGACCAGAACTCTCCCACGCTGCCGGTGGGGGCACAAACTGGCACAGCCCCGGGGAGTGACCGCAGGCACACCCTGCGACCCGGCAGCGCCGCTGCTGAGTAATTACCCAGCAGGAACACACACGTGAGGTCACCAAGCATGTGCACAGAGAGGCTCTTCACAGCCCTGTTTTCAAGAGCCCCAAACTGTAAATACCCAAAGGGCTATGTCAATCAGGACGGACTCATACAACAGAATACCACACGGCAATGAGCACACACAAAGCACAATGAATGGAGCTCACAGCCAGGCAGGGGCAGCCGGTACACTGGAAAATAAATCGGGTGACATCAGCCAGACACAGACGAGCACTGACTATATGGTCACTCCATTTATATAAAGACAGAGAGCACGACTCTGCTGTTGGAGACCAGGAGAGGGATTACCTTACCCTGGAGGTTGGGGCGTGGGTGGTGACTACAAGGGAGCCTGAGCCCTGGCCGGTTTGGATCAGCGGTTAGAGCGTTGGCCTGCAGACCAGAGAGTCCCGGGTTCGCTTCCCGCTAAGGTCACGTACCTCAGTTGTGGTTTGTCCCTGGCCCCAGCTGGGATCGTGCGGGTGGCAACCAGTCGATGTGTCTCTGTCACATCGATGTTTCTCTCTCTCTCTTCTTCCCTCTCTCCCTCCCACTCTATCTGAAGATACATGCAAAAATGTCCTCGGGTGAGGATTAAAAAAAGAAGGTGTTAAAAAGGAGCCTGAGTCCTGGCAGGTTTGGCTTAGTGGTTAGAGGGTCAGCCCAAAGACCGTAGGGTCTCAGGCTCAATTCCAGGTCAAGGACATGTACCTGGGTTGCAGGTTCAATCCCGGTCGCCCCTCGGGGTTGTGCAGGAGGCAACCAATCAATGTGTCTCACATCAGTTTCTTTCTCTCTCTCCCTCCCTCCCTTCTACTCTTATCTAAAAATCAATGGAAAAATATCCCCAGGTGAGGATTAACAAAAGAAAGGAAAAGAAAAACCAAAAGGGCTGCTGGGGGTGGGGGTGGTACTGTCCCAGTGCTTGATCTGGGTCCTATTTTCATGGGCATTTGTGAAAAATTACCAAGCTGTACACTTAAGAAATGTGCATTTTTCTATATGCATCTTATAGTTCAGTCAAGTAAGAAGTGGCCTAAATTAGGGGTATAATCTACAGCCTCGTGAACACATTACAGGCATGTGGAGACCCCCACTGAGGTCTGGGTAGCTAGAGCCGCCGGTCAGTCATCCCCAGCCACCAGCAGCCTTTTCCCTGCCCTGAGTGACCAGGGGGTGGATGGAAGGCTCTGACCCCAGTGAGCCATGCAAACGCCCTTCTTCTCTGGGCACGCCATGACACAGGCCAGGTTAACCTCACCAACTGATTCAATCAAGCCGGACAAGTCTATAAAGCGTCCTATCAGCCTGTATCTGGATCTTCAAAGGAGAAACATTACTCTTTCTTTAAAGGTCCACAAACCTGTTATTCTGCTTTTAGACATTTATTTCAAGGAACTAATCAGATACGTGCTCAAAGATGTGTGTTCATCATAACACTATTTCTATAAGCCAGAAAACAGGACGTAACCTAATTGTCCAGCAGTTGGGGACTGGGTAAATAAATTTCAGTACATCTTTATGACGGGATACTATATAGCCATTTAAGTAATCAAAACAATCTAAGTGATCAAAAAACCATTTAGGGATATGAGGGATGCTTAGGATATCAAGTGAGAAAAGCTGGTTCGAAAGCATTACATACAATTTGATCCCTATCATGTAAAGAACATATACATGTATACATACACTCATGCATACTCAAACACACCTGAACAAACTTGAACAAATGTCTTTTTACTTCTGAGAAGTAGGATTAGAAATGTTTTAAATGGTTTCTTTAAGCTTTTCCATATTTGACAAGTTTCTTAGAATCAAAATAGGATTTTTTTTTTTAAGTCAGAAAAACAAATTCCGAGTGGAGCTACACCAATGTTAATGAGAGAGGGCAGATGTCCAAGGGTCTCCTATGTCAAGTGACCCTCACCGCAGCCCCCACCTCAGCTGCATGAAAACTGAGATCTGCTCGGGGGGCAGAGCACACCTCTGTGGACTCACACCTACTGTGGCCTTTGTCACCCCAGGTCCTGCCCCTTCCCACCTCTTGTGCAGAAAGGGTTAACACAGCCCACCTGAGCCTGCTCTCCCTAGAAGGTCCTGCTTTCAAGGCTGGTCCTTGGCTGGACTCTGGGAACTCGGGCTGAAACTGCTCCCTCCATTCCCTAACGGACGAGGGGGTGGTCCCTGTGCCTGCTTTACAAACCAGGCGCCGGGACACCTGCTTTCCCTCCGCGAGTCTGAAATGTTAGCAGGAGCAGGGGCCACGCCCAGGAAGAACCGAAGTCTCTAATGGGCGTCCTTGGGCAGACACATCGAAACGGGGCTGGCAAAGGAGCACCCCGTGCCCACCGCGGGCAGCAGCAGCCGAAGTCTGTGCAGGCATTCCCCCTCACGAAGCCTGGGTGTGTCCCTTCACTGTAATACAGCTCAGCCACGGGGACAACCACGTGCCAGGTCCTGTGGGTCCTTCTAGTGAGCCAGCGGACGTGAGGGTGGTCTTGCCCCCACACAGGGGAAGGTCTCAGCAATTCCTCCTCCTGACCTGGGTGGGTACCCAAACGTGAGACAAAGAAGGGGCTCTGCAGTTCCAAAGGGGAAGGGGGTCCCTCTGGGATGGCACCCCACTTCTGAAGAGCCCCCCAGTATTGGCCAGGGCCCCACAGGGCCATGAGGCTCTACTCATCCCAGCGCTGCATTTAACTCAGATCTCGATGGCCAGGTAGACCCCAGCCAGCGCAACGCACAGCCTCCTTTCTCAACGCAAAAGGAACCTGTAAAGGTGACCGAGTGGGCCGCTCTGCCCCGGCAGGCCCTGGAACAGGACCCCTGGGAAACCCGTGTGGCTGCCTTGAAAGAGGAGGGGGTTAGGTAACCTGGCGCCCTCCCCTGTGGTCCTGAGCGGCTCTCATTCAGGCACTGGCTTTTGACTGTTTTCACTACGGGAGGACAGTGACCTGGGAGCCGGGGTTGTGGGACGCAGGCCCAGGTCTGTGACAGCCCGCAAACCTCCCGGAGGAGGGAGGAGAGCGCAGCGGGGGAGGTCCGATCTTATCGCTGACACGAGTACCTGTTGAACTGGTCTCCAACACGGCCCGGACTCCCTTGCCAACTTCCCAGCCGTGTCTGAGTTTCCAGATCCGCCTCACAGCGTGTTTAACTAGGTCTTAAATCACTGACTGGCTCAGCACTCCTACAATTTCTAAGGCTGCTGTCATCAAGTCATCCATGGATCGCTCTGGGCCTGGGGACGGAGGGAGCTAAGGGTTGGAGAAAAGTGCGGAGGAGAGGGTGGGGTATGTGGAATGTGCATGGGGGAGGGTGTGGGGTATGGGTGAGGGTGAGTAGGGCTACGTGTGGAGGGTGGGAGCGTAAGAGGGATGCAGAGCCCTGGCCGGTTTGGCGCAGCGGTTAGAGCGTCGGCCTGCGGTCCAGAGAGACCCGGGTTCGGTTCCCGCTAAGGGCATGTGCCTCGGTTGCAGTTTGTCCCCGGCCCTGGTTGGTCGTGCGGGTGGCAGCCACTCGATGTGTCCCTTTCACATCGATGTTTCTCTCTCTCTCTTCCTCTCTCTCCCTCCCACTCTATCTGAACAAAAAATGAAAAAATGTCCTCAGGTGAGGATAAAAAAAAAAAAGAGGGATGTAGATGTATGGGGGACAAAGGGGTGCACGGGTGTGTAGGGGCATAAGAATAAGTAAAGGTGGCCCTAGCCAGTTAGGCTCAGTGGTTAGAGCGTCTGCCCGCGGACCAATGAGTCCTGGGTTCGATTCTGGTCAAGGGCATGTACCGTGGTTGCAGGTTCATCCCTGGCCCTGGTCAGGGTCGCACAGTAGGCCCATGGTGGGGTGCGTCTGAGTGTATTTATCCCAAAGGGGGTGGGCGAGGGAATGAGGAGCCCTGGATTTGGCGTAAAAGATAGACCTTTCCCCCAAGGTCTCTCCAATCACTCCAGCTAACTCAAGGCCCCAGGGCAGGGCAGTTACACCCCAAACCCATCGTTCCTCTTCAGCACACACATCCCCACCTGTACCAGGCCTGAGAGAAACTGGATGGAAGGCAGGAATCGGGCAGGGGCCGGACCACTGGGCCTCTCACTCCCTACTCGCCTGGAATCAGAAGGGGAGAAGCAAGCCATGCAGGGGCTGTAGACACCTCTCTCCAGGCCGGGCAGGGAGAAGGGGGGTGAATGAGCGGCCACAGAACAAACATCACGCACAACCTGGAGGCGTGGCCAGTGGCATTCCAGCGTCGGCCACACTGCTGTGCGGAGCGGAGGTGTTTCAGAGCCGGCTACGAGTTCCCACCAACGTCCAGAACCGAATCAAGGCAACTCACCTGCCCACTGGAGAAGATGAACACGAGAGCAGCCCCAGCTGCCGTCATCCCCCAGGTGAAGAAGGTCCCCAGCAAGGCCTGGAACACAGTGCTGTGGCCTTGGAGCATCCTGGATACGGCTGTGTGCAAAGGAGCAAGAGATGGTCAGTGCCCGCAGTCCCTTTCGGGGACGCCCATGTGTTCTAACCCTCCACTTGAGCTGGCCGGGTCTGGGTTGGTGACTGCACCTTCCCACCGTGCCAGCCCTCAGCGAAACCATCCAACTCTGGAAGGAGAGTCGTGGGGACACCTGGGAAGATGCCAGAGGAGAAGACACCAGGAAAGAGGTTACAACATTGGGAAATAGTTCCAAAGAGAAGAAGCTCAAAGAATGTGGATTATTTCGCCTGGGAAGGGAGGGTGATCGCAGGCTTCCTGCCCATTCCGCCTAGTCCTCCAGCCCTTGCCAATCACCGGTTCTCTCTTCTCCAAATACAGGTGACTAGCTCAGGTTCCCTCTTGAAACTCATCCACCTAAGTCCTGATCCAAACTTCAAAAGCTCCCCACGCATCGACCCATGCACCAAGAGGTTACCAGTTCGATTCCCAGTTGGGGCACAGGCCCGGGTTGTGGGCCAAATCCCCAATGGGGGGCATGCAGGAGGCGGCCAATCGATGTTCTCTCTCATTGATGTTTCTATTTCTCTCTCCCTCTCCCTTCCTCCCTCTCTAAAATCAATAAAGAAAAAAAAAAAAAAACTTAAAAAAAAAAAAGCTCCCCATGGAAGCTCCCATGGCCTGCCAAGGGCATACTCCATCGAGTAACCTTCAACTACCCGCTGACAATTCAAGCCTGTGTCTCCAGTACCACTATGCCCTGCGTGGGCACCAGCTCAACCGAATTATTGATGGCACCTGGGACAAGCCCCACACGGTCCGGCTCCAAGCCTCTCTTCACATGGTTCCTTCCCAGAATGCCTTCTTTCCCAGCCTCCAGCCAACACATCCTCTGTGTTGCCCACCGAATGCCAACTTCGAGTCCCTGCTCTCCCACCCCAACCCTCCGCACACGTGTGGGCTGGCCTCCTTCACCTCGCACACCCTTAGCTGCTTAACAACAGGAACAAATGCCTTTTCACATTTGGCCTGTACACAGGGTTCTCTGGCACCCCCAAAAAAACGCTTGCTGAATTACTTATGGCACCTTGGACAAGCTTACCTTGACAGGACACTCAGCGAGGACAAGGAAACGGAGCCATAAGTGACATGTGCCCCAGTCAACCGCCGAAGCCGAAGCTGCCCACCGCGGAAGGAAAGGGAAGGACCAGCCCCTCTCGCTTTTGCCCAGGGAGCCTCCTCCAAACTTGAGCGTGTTTTACATCCCAGCTCTCACGTGAGAGGGCATCAGATTCTCGCTGTGGAAAGTTACAGGGCGGAGGAACCCAGGTGTTGAAAAGCCTGTGTTCTAGTACACAAACATGGGGTCCAGCGCCTCCTCCTCTCAAAGGGCTCATTCAGCTCCTCGCCCGTCCCACAGGGCTGGACGCGGCCCCGCTGGGCTCAGCCTGCCAGGTCCCAGCAACCCTGGGCTGGAGACACTGCCTCTCTATTGACCCTGGAAGGAAACCCTGACGGAGGGTGTAAGGGGCCCTCAGCCACGGGGCTCAGCAGCACGACTAGGATTCAAAACTAGGAAGGCTGCAGGGCCAGGTGAGCCCAGGTTCCGCCTCGGTGCCAGGAAACCTCTAAGACAGACACCTATAGATTCAGACTGGGACCCCTCGTCTAAATGGAACTCAGGACGGTAACTGCACCAAGCAGAGGGGGGAAAACTCATTAGTACAAAACGCACCCTTTTACACACATCATCTCGTAAGTCACCCTAGAAAGAGTGGTTCGTGTTTGTTTGTTTTTTTTATCCTCACTTGAGGACATTTTTCCATTTTTGTTCAGATAGAGTGGGAGAGAGAGGAAGAGAGAGAGAAACATCAACGTGAAAGGGACACATCGAGTGGCTGCCTCCCGCACAACAGCGACCAGGGCCGGGGATGAATCGAAACCGAGGTACGTGCCCTTGACTGGAATCGAACCCGCGACTCATTGGTCCACGGGCTGACGCTCTAACTGCTGGCTGAACCAAACTGACCAGGGCTCGTGTTTGTTTTTAAAATCAGACATCTGGGAAATGACACCCGCTTTCTACTCCTAGCTGCTTGTGGACAGAATTTCAAACAGCACTTACCAAGAAAGGCACCAGCTAGCCTCCTGAGTAGTTATCACCAAGACAGGTTATTAAAACAAACTTTTTCCCCAGACTGGGTGTGCCTTTTAACAGCTACAGAAGGAGGAAACCATTTGCATTTGCCAAAAGGCCAAAGTCGAAGTGGGTTTGGTTTGGGGAGCTCGTGGGTGTTCCCGGGGGCTCGTCGGAGGGGAGCACTCTGCTGAGCCCGTCCACTTCCAGCTGAGCACCCTGAGACATAAGAAAAAGGGACACACAGGGAAAACCAAGGCTGCATCCTTCCCACCCCAAGTCACAGCCTTTATCATCGGCCACGCGAGCCCAGCACCTCTTGGGGAAGTTTCTCCCCTTTGCTCTCTTGAAAAGGGTGGTCGGAGAATCAGCAGCGCTGGTCCCCCTTGGGAGACGGTTAGAAAGGCAGACTCTCAGGCCCCACCCCAGACTTGCTGAACCCGAATCTGTATTGTATGGAGTCCCGTGGGGGATTCTCATGCACTTTGAAGTGGAAAGCACTAGTCTGAAACTACAACAACCTCTGCAAGACCTAGAGTTTAGAAAGTGATTCTCCTGCCCTGGCCAGTTTAGCTCCGTGGTTAGCGCATCAGATCTCAGACCAAGGAGTCATGGGTTCGATTCTGGTCAAGGGCACGTACTTGGTTGCAGTTCGGCCCCCGGCCCTGGTTGGGGTCACCAGGGCTGTGCAGGAGGCGACCGATCAATGTGTCTCTCTCACATCAATGTGAGATAGCTGGCTCGCTCGCTCTCGCTCTCTCTCTCTCTCTCTCTCCCTCTCCCTCTCCCTCCCACTCTATCTAAGGATAAATGGAAAAAAGAAAGTGATTCTCCCGCCCTGTGAGGGACTGACAAGGCCCACGCAGAGTCCCAGGAGAACACAGCGTCTTCTCCAGTGGGCAGACCAGCAGCACTGTGCAGACAGGGAGTGTGAGCCCCGGCACCTCAAAAGCAGCTGCCACAATGGGGCCCAGACTTCCTCGGCAGCTGGATGTTAATACATAAACCTTGGTTAGATTGCAGGGGGCGGGTATTCTCTGCCCACCCCAACTATAAGATGCCAGCACCACCCCACAGGTGGGCACTCGACCTCAGCAGCACCTGAGGCGCTCCTGGCTGATCCAGGTTTCCTTTCTTTTCTCTCCCTTTTAAACCTGTTGGCTGCCCTGCTTCCAAGAATCAGCTGCGAGATACTGGTGAGGGTCAGAGGTGGAAACAGCTCTCGGTGGAAGTGCACACACAGGCCCCGCCTGCGGGAGGCGGCGGAATCCGCAAAAAGGATCTGGGTTTGGGCTGGTGGGGCTGTGCGAAAGTGCTCCAGGATCTGCTCCTCAAAGTGTGGTCCGCAGACCAGCCGGCCCCGGGACTGGTAGGAAAGGCACGATCTCAGGCCTGCGGCACCTTCACCAGGTTCCCCGTCAAGTTCCAGAGGTCCTGCTGACCCCCAGAGCCAGCGGGAGGGGCACAGGGCAGCTGGAACCGCAGCCGCCCCGCTCCCAGGCTGCAGGGTCCCCACACGCCCACCGTGGAGCGCTGGGTGCACGGGATCTTGGAGAACACAGTCAAAGCCAGGCAGGTGGACTCCCTCCGGCTGGCCTGGGGGAGGCGCCGGCTCGGGCCCCTTCTCCCTCCTCTGCCACCTGCCACAGCCGCCCTGCTTCCCCTCCCACCCACCCCCTCCTCTCCCCAGGGCACTCCCTTCCAAACTCCACGGTGCCCTTCCCAGTCCCACACGCGTGTCCTGATGGCCCCGGCCCCCGGGCCTCCAGCCCAACCGAAGGCGCCGAAGGACAGAAAAGCCGACTCACTACGGTGCCCTCTCCAGCCCCCACTCCACTTCCATCGGCCCCCGCTCGCTGGCTCGCCGGCTGCGCTCCCGAAGTCACTTCCTGCTTCCCTCCCGGCACACGTGTCCCTCCAGCCACCAGGCCCCGCCCCGCCCGCTGTGACTGGCAGATCCCGCTGGAAGGATAAATTCTCTGGTTCACAGGCTTCTGCAGGCTCAGGAACGGATGGGGCGGGTAGGACACAGCCCTGAGGCCCAGCAGAAGGAGCATTCTGCCTGTTTAAGCCTCTGCAGTCTCATCTGAAGCCACAGACACCCATGGAAGACTTTGTAACACAGCTGATATTATTTATGTCGAGCTGGGTCCTGTGCCCCGAGGGAGCAGGCCAAATGTGTTTATGAAGGTCTGGGAGTGGGCAGGGGGCCAGGAGGGATGAGGGGTGGAGGCTGGAATCTCCCACCTCAGCATCATTCTCTAGGTAATTGGCCCTCAAACCACAGCCCCCAACAGAGTCTCCCGGAGCGATGTCCGAACACAGAAAGCTGGCCCCCGCAGAGGCTCTGGTCTGGAAGTCTGGGCGTCCCGAGATGTTCTGTTCTGAACTAGGCGTTGCTGGGATCACTCTGAGAACCAGTGCCCCAGGTCAAGAGCTTTGCTCTCCGAGCCTTCTATAAAAAGACCAGAGGGTACGATTGCTAGATTTTGCCAAACATTAAAACAGGATGCTGGGTTAAATTTGCATTTCAGATAAACAACAAATAATGTTTCGGTGTAAGTGTGTTCTGTGCAGTATCTGGGGCATACTATGCTAAAAACATATTTCATATCTGTTGTTTATCAGAAATTCAGATTTAACTTTGCATCCTGTGTTTTATCTGATGACCCTACCAGAGGGTAATGTGGGCAGAAAACAGCCCATGATCACAGAGGCCATGACCACGAGGTCCAATAGGAGCAGGCCTCTTTTGTCCCACAGAAGTCAGTCATGCACACTGATGATGTCAGCACAACCATGCACTGAGTCACGAAGGTGGCATGGCGACCATAGGGTGGTCTCTGCCCTCAGGAGACTGTCAAACCAGGGAGGCAGCCAGACCGGCTGTCTTGGTCAGCTCGTCCTGCAGAAGAAATGCTTCTGTTGTGTATTAGTGACCCAGTCTGGTATTTTGTTACAGTGGCATGAAGAGACGACACCCCATTTTACAGGTAAGGAAACTGAGGCCCAGGTTGACAGGGCAGTGTGGGAAACCACGCCCAGTGGACTCCAGAGATGGTGTTGGGACACTCAGGACTCACAGTAGGGGACTCGACACCCTGGTCAGCAGAACCTTTCATTTCCCTTAACCCACACTAGTCCCTAACGTGGGGTGACTGATGCCCAAGAGACAGATGGAACCATTGCCCATCTTTCCCAGTGAGCCCCCTCCACACACACACACACACACACACACACACACACACACCCCAACCCAAACATACAAACTGCCTTTGTCTTTCTCACATTCCCTGATGGTAAGAAGTACCAGAGTGTCGACCAGAAGAAAATGTAGTCTCCTTAAAGCTGAATGCACCGGCTCTTCCCGCCAGCCCACCCAGCCCAGTCCTATTCTCGCCCACAAGGGCAACCTGCCTGCAGCCTCCATCAATTGGGAGAGGGGAGGAGGGACGGAGCGTGCAAGGATAGCCCAGAGCAGTGGCTCATTACAGGGTGGCAGGGTGCTCTGGGGCAGCGAGGGCTGCCCCCCAAGTGTGGAAAGGCCATAAAACTAACTGATCTTGACCATCGGCACAGGAACCGCAGGGCTGTGGAATGGTGGCCTTTCCAGGGAAATCCCCTCCCCCTAAGCCCGGGGTGGGTGAGCAAAGGGGCAGCTTCATCTTAGAAAGCCTGGGGGACATGGACAAGAGACAGGAGCTGGGCACAAGCGACCCAGCCCCGTGAGTTCTGGGGCTCCTCGTTTTTGCTTCTCTCCTTCTCATTCTCTCTTTCTCTCTCTCTCTCTCTCTAAAAATCAGTGAACAAGTCCTCGGGTGAGATTTTTTTTTAAAGTACAAAAATATAAAGCCTTTTCCTTTTTCTGCGTCTCCTCTGCTCACTGCAGACTCCGCCGTCAGCAAACTTTGCTTACAAAACATGAGTTGAGATCAACCTTAGGAACCCCCAGATGGAGATGGCAGCGCATGAGAGCAAGCCCCGGGCCCCGCCGAGGGTGGGACTTAGCGGCCTCTGCCCAGGTGAGGCGGCTCTGTCCCTGAGACTAGGGTGGCAGGGCCCAGATCGGGTATTCAGCAAACAAGTCCACCGCGAGATTCAGAACCAGAACCTTCAGGACAGAGGGGAAGGGTAGGCCAGACCACAACTAGAGCCTGAAGTCCTGGTCCCAGCCAGCCCAGTGAGGGAGCAGCAGACATCCTACTGGGGGGCCTGGGATTTGGGGAGGAGAAATTCATGTTCCCAGTGGGAAGGAGCCACTCGGCATGGAAGGAAGTAGGGCCCTTTCAGCAATCGGAAACTATCTCACCAGGTTTTCCAGGGGCCTGTGAAATGATTAAGAATCGAAAAAAATAAAAATACTGGATCTTGGGCTAAAAAAAAAAAAAAAACCTGTAGAAATTTAAATGAATAAATGTTGAACTCAATGCCTATAAAACCTTGTTAATTGTTGACTTTGGTATTCATAAAGATTTAATTATGTTCGGGAAACACTCTGGGGGTTAGCTTTTCTCAGGAGGGGGCTCACTCCTCAGTGCGCATAATGATGGCCAAGAAATCACCGCCCAGCACAAGCTAAACACGCTTCGAGCCAAATCACTGCAAAAGCAAAATTATAAACATCTGATTATTTTTATGGGGCGGGGGAACGGATTTAACGTGGCATGAGGGCGCGTTTTAATACGCTTGGTGCACTGTGGGGTGAGCTCTCAAAAAAGCAGGAGTTCTTTACGGTCCTCCAAAGATCCTAAGAGGCCCCAGGGAACGCAGGAGGGGGCAGGATTCCAAAAAGCTTGCTCCTCTCTCCAGGAACCCCCAAGGGTCAGGATGGCAGGGAGGGAAGCCCCCTCAAGTACAGACGAGAAGGTAGGGAGGTAGTACCTCAACTGTCTCTAGTCAAAAAGAGGAGCAGACCTCAGGGGTCTCCGGATCGAGCTGGGTGACAAGACCAGGGCTGGAAAGGTGTGGTTGCTGTGTGAGGGTCATCTGAGAAGCCCTGTGAAGTGCTTTGAATGGTGGCCCCCAAAAACATATGTATGCTCCAGCGCTAACCCCTGATGCCTGAGAGTGTGACCTTATTTGGGGAAAGGGTCTTTACAGGTATAATTCAAGATCTCAAGATGAGATCACCCTGGACTGACCAGGCGGGTTTTAAATGTCGTGACACGTGGACAGAGGGGAGAAGGCAGGACACAGGACAGAAGGCCATGTGAAGACGGAGGCAGAGATGGGAGTGACGGGGCCGCAAGCCAAGGACTGTCTGGAGCCCCCCAAAGCTGGAAGAGACAGAGAAGGATTCTCCCCTGGAGTCTCCAGAGGGAGCATGGCCCTCCGACACCTTGATTCCGGATGTGGGAACTTCTGGCCTCCAGAACTGTGAGAGAATCCACTTCTGATGTTCTATGTAAAGAGTTCTTCTGTATCCTTAATTTGAGAGCGAGAGAGAGAGCAAGCGAGAGAGAGAGAGAGAGAGAGCCACCTCTCTGTGCTGACGGGAACTATCTCACCTAACAGGGAGGCACCCAAGCTGCCTAGTGCAGCTTCCATGGGTTAAATTCAGCTTATGGGTAGAAAGTGTCCCCACAAAACCCACATGTTGGAGTCCTAACCCCCAGTACCTCGGAAGGTGACCTTATTTGTAGACAGAGTCTTTATAGAGGTGACCAAGTTAGGGTGAAATCCTTAGGGTGGGCTCTAGCCCAAAACGACTGGTGTGCTTAGAAAAAGAAATCTGAACACACACACGCATAGAGGGAAGGCCGTGTGAAGAGACGCAGGGAGAGACAGCCACCTACAAGCCAAGGAGAGGGGCCTGGACACACAGCCTCAGAAGGAACCACCTGCCAACGCCTTGATTTAGGGCTTCTGGCCTCAGGACGATGAGATGATGAATTCCTGTTAAGACACCCTGTCTGTGGTATTATGTTAGGCAGCCTTAACAAATCGATACAGGGCCGAAGGTCACTTACATCATAAAATTTAGTGCTGGGAGCAACCTCCAAATCCCTCTGGTCCAAAGCTCTCACTCCGTAGATGGCAGCACAACCCTCGATGCAGAGCTGGTTGATGCCAGAGCGGGGCTGGAACCCACATCTCCCCTTGGCCCCATTTCTCCCACATTTCACACGTTACTGAGCCACTAATCATCCTAAACTGTCAGATCAGAGGCATAGTTTCCAGGTCAACCATGAAAACGATGACTGTCAGCAAGACTACCGGGAACGGGTCAGAACACCAGCGCTGATATGAATGTTTCCCGGACTTTCCAGGTGCGCCCACTAACAAGCAACTGAGGTTCCCATTCCATGTCTGAACACATCCTGAAAACAAGAAGCAGGAATACTGCAGTGATTCTCATGACGAATCTACAACTATATTAAAATACTTTGTCATTGAGTCTGGCTGGTGTGGCTCAGTGGTTGAGCGTCGACCCACGCACCAAGAGGTCGCTGGTTCGATTCCCGGTCAGGGCACAAGCCCAGGCTGTGGGCCCGATCCCCAGTGAGGGGCATGCAAGAGGCGGCCAATTGATGATCTCTCTCATTGATGTTTCCATCTCTCTCTCTCTCCCTTCCTCTGAAATCAATAAAGAAAAAAAATTTTGTCATTGAGGCTTTGGTGAGTCTTTATAGTCTTTCCATGTGGTCAGGAATCCTCAACGGGGACCTGCAAGACAGAGTAACATGAGAAGCCTCATACATGGAAGACACTCAAAAAATCATTTATCTAATTAACGGAACGATGGAGTCTCCAAATTGCATGGTGCCCTCTGAGCTTGCTAATGAGGTTGGCCCATCAGGGTGATTTCCCAGGGACATGCTTAATAAAACTATTTAAGAAACAAGGGAAGAAAGATATTGATCACTCTAACACTCCATAAAAGGATAGTTCAACATCCATGCAGTGGACTTCACGCAGTGAGTCGAAGTGATAGATACCATGTAGCAACAGGGGAAGTGTTAATGATACCGCATTTTGTGAGAAGAAAGGCAGTATACCAAATGATATGTCATTTGTTATTACAGTGGTAAAAATGCAGACAACAGAAGACTGAAAGGGAACTCATTGAGATTAAAGCAGCTGGGACGTGGGGTGAAGAGAGTGTAGAGTTTCCCCCCTTTCTATAATATCATATCCCCTCCATTATTTAAAAATACGTTAACGAGGTACAAAAGAAGGTGAATACAGAAAACAAGGCTCATTGATTTAAATAATAAGACCTCCAGTCAGTAGTGAAGCTCCTGATTCTCAGCCCCAGCCTCTCCGTTCACAAAACAGACTCTGTGCTTATATCCCAAGCCACCTGGGTGTTTAAAATACCCAGCTCTTCAGAAAGTTAGGTTCCCTTGAAAATGCCCCCGATTTGTTCTAATCCATCATTTCCCCAGAATTTTCCTCACCTCATTAGCTCTTCCACAGGCCAGCTGCAGAATGAGGCAGAGTCTCCATGTGATGGGAACCAACCCCAAGGAAGGTCCCCCCGCCCTCCCACTCCCACATGCTCCTCCGGGAGCCCCTGGGGACTGCCTGTCACCACCAGGGGAGCCCGTCACACTGCAGTCCACAGTCTCTTGCCTTCCAGTTTCACAGACAGATGGTCGGCGGGGCCTTGGCTCAGACAGGACGTCTGAGCCCCGAGCCGCCCACAGATGTGTGGGCTCCCGCCACCTGCCAGAGACCCCGTTCCTCCCGCCATCTCACATGCTCCCCAGGTCCGCCCAGTGAGCCACAAGTTCAGGGCAAAGTGCTCAAATCTGAGGCTCCCCTCTCCTCCCGCCAGCCCCAGAAAATTACAGAAACAGTGGGGCCTCCTACGGGGCCCCTGACACCGACCCAGCTGCCATCAGGGGGACACAGGACAGTTGGACTTCAGAACATTGTCTCCTGAGGTGCCTGCTTCTGGGGTTGAAAGGGCTATGCCCAGTTCTTCCAGAACTTTCTATGGCCATAGTGAGGAAGCACTGTGATTTTGTTGATACCAAAGCACACTGATTTGTTGATAGCAAAATCTACTTTGTATTCATTTTAACAAGCATCGACTATCTAATAAGTAATCATCTCTGTGCTAACTAGGTCATCTATTATTTTTTCTCTAACCTCACTGCCCCCTCCCCCCCAAAAAAAGATAGTTTGAAAGAGTTTTGTTTTTTTGTGCGTTTTTTTTTTTTTAATCCTCACTCAAGGATATTTTTCCATTTATCATCAGGTAAGAGCGGGAGGAAGGGAGAGAGAGGGACAGGGGGAGAGAGAGAGAGAGAGAGAGAGAGAGAGAGAGAGAGAGAGAGAGAGAGAGAGAGAGAAACATCAACTGGTCGCCTCCTGCACGACCCCGACCAGGGCCGGGGACAAACTGCAACCAAGGTACGTGCCCTTGACCAGAATCGAACCCACGACTCATTGGTCCACCGGCTGATGCTCTAACCGCTGAGCCAAACCGGCCAGGGCTGAAAGAGATTTTTCAAACAAACTATGTTAAGCGAGAATTAACTCTTGGCCCTGGTCGAGGGACTCAGTTGGTTAGAGCATTGTCCCAATATGCTAAGATTGTGGGTTCAATCCCTGGTCGGGGCACAGGTAAGAATCAACCAGTGAATGCATGGATGGGTGGAATGGCAGATTGGTGTTTCTCTCTCGCTCGCTCTCTCCCCTCCTTCCTCTCTCTCTCTAAAAATCAATCAATAAAAAATGAGTTCTTTTCCCCATTTTTTAATTCATCACAGACACACTTATATAACTACCAATCAGAGCTCCCAATCAACATGAGACGCCAGCGCCACAGAACTGAGCAGCTGTCACTCCAGCCCAAAGCAGAAACATTGGATTTTAATTTGTCTTTTCCTCCTGCAGCTCTTGGAAATATTAGTAATTAATGAACTTCAAGCTCAGGAACCCCAAGCTGGGACTCCGCGCTGCAGCGGGCAGAGAATAAGAGAAACACACAGTTCTCAGCTTCGAGCAACCAGGAGAACAATCAGGTCAATCTATCCGTGCAATCCGGTTAACTGCGCGAGTAGCTCCCAACCCTTGTCCATTGCTGTCCTAACCCATACACCAATTAGGTTTTTCAGCCTAACGGGAGTTACAACGGATGTGTGCTCTCCCTCTGGTGAGCAGAGAAGACACTTAGCATTTGTCACATAAATGAGCAGTGACCTACGTTTTTTTGAGACTTACTTTTTACAGGGCACACTCCCAGACAAGACTTCGGCAACACGATCTCACAAAACCTCCAAAGGCAGAATTCACCACAGAAGTAAGTGCAGCTGCTGCCCCCGCAGGCTGCTGAGGCGGGGACGGGGTGGGCAGGGGCTTTGAGGAGGAGCGCCCTAGGACGGTCTCCCCTCTGAAGTGCTTCTTCATTCTCTTCACTCAAGCACCTTCCCCGACTTCGAAGCTTTGTTGGGCCAGATGGGTGACTACTCAGGGGGAACCCAGGGTCACTCGGACTAAATGCCGAAGTCCTAGAGCCAAGAGCATGAGAGCTGGAGGGGTGGAGGGGACGGGAGGGCGGAGAGAAAAGGAGAAGGCATTCTGGATCGGGAGATCAGTTTAAGCAAAGGCCCAGGGGCAGACATTAACCAGGAGTGTTTGGCCGACCACATGGAAATGGGCCAAGGCATATGGGGGAGGGTTTAGACAGCGTGCTCACTGGTTCTACCGTGATGCATCAGCAAATCTGCATCAACTCAGTCCTTACAACTAGATGGCCGCTCTCTATTGTATAAAATCTCGGGCCTTTTAAAGAAAAGATTCCTGTCCGGCTGGAGTGGCTCAGCAGTTGAGCATTGACCCATGCACCAGGAGGTCACCGGTTCGATTCCCAGTCAGGACACATGCCCAGGTTGTGGGCCCGATCCCCAGCAGGGGGCATGCAGGAGGCGACCAGTCGATGTTCTCTCTCATCGATGTATCTATCTCTTTCTCCCTCTCCCTTCCTCTCTTTCTAAAATCAATAAAGGAAAAAAAAATTTTTAAAGAAAAGATTTCTGTATATTTGTTATCCACTGAAAATACAAGTTACTTAAGAGTGTGGAGATACCTCACACTTTTTGTCTACCAACTACACAACTTATTTCCTCGAGGGCAAAAACCTCGACAGCTCTACCAGTCCAGAAATACTGAAAGTCTAGTGTAGGGGCATGGCCTGCTTAAGGGAGGGGATGCACCTGGGTCAGTGGCCAGCAGGGACAGGAGGACGGCAGGCTGAGGGACCTTTGGTGAAGAGCACAGGTCACAGCTGAAGGACGAGAAACACAATCCATCTGGTCACTCAAAATGTGCCCCAATATCAGGCCGTGAGGCTTCCTGACTTCGTATCTGCTTCTGTTCCCAGGAGAGAAACAAGAAAACAAAGTAAAAGGCCTTCTTTGAGTCCCCAAGGCCATGGGACTCGGAGCCTTCCTCATAAAAGGAAGTTTGAAAGGCCCAGCCATGCCCTTCCCCTGGGACATGGGAGGGCTCCGAGGGTGACCAACCCTGCTGGTTTGGAAAGAATGACGGGTATCCTGGACACAGGACTTTGGGTTTTCATTGGAACCACTCTGGACAAACCAGAACAAGTTGGTCACTCTACATCACATCACACGTGTGAAGGAAAGCTGACCATTCAGGCCCAGAGCAGAGGGTTTTCCCATTATCCAAATTTAGATGGAGAGTTGGAGCCATAATCCCAGTCCCTCCCCAGGTCAGGAACTGCCAGGTCAGGGAGCACCTTGCTTCTCGCTCTGAGACCTATGCACCTGGCGCATGAGCACCCCCCACACTCCCACCCGGAACTCCCAGGCGCTGAGCCTGGTAGAGACGCAAAACTTCAGGCCTCACGGCGACCGGATGACCCAGACCTGCGTGTTCACCAGATCCCCAAGCTAGTCCTACACGCAGCCAAGTGGGGGCGCACAGGGTTTCGGGTGCCACCGGTTCCTGCAGCGGTCTGAGTGTGCGTGCCATTGCTCTGATTGTTTCAAGATCAGGGAGACCATCCAGAAGGGCCAACCGGGTTATTGTTTTGATTAGCAATTACGGCATCGTGCGCGCCGCAGGAAGGCGAGGGTGGGTGCTGCCCGGAGAGCATTCGATGTCCTCTCTTCCTTCTCTTCTCCAGATCGCGAAAGAGAGAATGCAACCGTCTGGAACGACATCTTGGATTCAGTGGTTGCTTTGTTGATTAGCGTTTCTCAGCCTGGGCACTACCGACACTTTGTGTCGGATCATTCTTTGTTGGGGGAGGGGGGTCTGTCCTGTGCATGGCAGAATGCTTACTTAGCAGCATCCCCAGCCTCCGCCCACCACATGCCAGTAGCACCCACACACACACACACATTGTGACAACCAGTAATGTCTCCAGACACTGCCCAGTGTCTCCTGCGGGAGAAATAGCCCCCAGTTGAGAACCACCATCCCAGACCAAGAAGAGACACTCTGAAGGCAACAGGGAGACATCGGGGCGCTCCTTCCTGCCAGGGCGGTTCATTAAAGTTTCGAAAACTAGGCCAGGCTGATCCCTGCAGGCTCCTGGAGAGAACCGTCGGCCTGACCTACGAGCCCACCTCATGTCCGAGGTGACGCTTTTCTGTAGGTGACAGTAATGAAGATAAACGGCCCCTCTGCCATCCGCTCACGCCGCCTGGCCCTCCGCTCCCAGCTGCTCTTTATTCTTTAACCTGCGGAGCACAAGGAAGACCTTTTCCCTTTTATCAGAGTGCCAGGCTGGATGGTACCGCAGGGTTTCCAGCAGCATTGTTCAAAAATAAAAAGACTGGGTAGTTTCTGTTAGAACCACCAAAAGAAACCACCGGACGCGCTCCTGAGCCCTGGTAACATGAGGCATAAAAGCCAAACCAGCCGGGGCTCTGGCTGCCCCGTCCCCTCCTGGCCCAGTAGCCCCAGAAGGCTCGGGGACCAGGTGGGGGCGGGAGGGAAGCTCCACTCGCATCCCAGACACGTAGAGACGGTTAACTACTGTATTTTGTTGATGCAAAGATGCACGAACCACCCCCCACCCCCACGTTGGCAACTCGGAAATCTGATTCATCCTGCAATGTTACAATTGCCATCAGCAATGTGGCGAGTGGGAAGCAGCCACCACGCTTGGTCACGCTCCCGCACGGAAAGCACAGGCCTGACACTCACAGCAGGGCCTCTGGGCTGGGGAAGGCGCAGAGGGGGACTCTTTCGGCCCCTAGGAGATCGATGATCACGGAGAACAGGACAGTATCAGCAAGTCATGCAGTTTGGGGCAGTATGTGTGTCTTTTTCTTTCTCGATGGTTCACAAAATAATGGTGCATCCTCGGGCTGATGGAGTCTTAGCGTCAATAAAAGCAGCTGTCTGCTATCCAGCTTGGCCTGGTCGCACTGTAATACAGTTTAAACCCTTTCTTCAGCAAGGCGAGACCGCGATTACTCTCTCTGTTCTACGCAGTCCTGCGTTCCATGCTCGGCGATGATTAATGGGCCTTTTCCCAGCTGTTTTCCTCCTCTCGGCTCTTCCCCAGAACCCACCATCAGCTCCATTTCCCCATCCCCTCAGCACCACACTGCCTTTCCTCTGAGTTCTCTCCATCTAGCAGGTGTTCTTCTTCAAAGATAGAGTATCTATGATAAGAATGGGGTACGCTGCCAGGCTAAGTCGGACCCTGGACCACAGCTGCACACTGCTGGCAGAGGCTGGCTTCGAGCCCTGAAAACGTTCTGGGGTAGGGTATCAGTGAGGGCCTGGGAACCCCTCTGTAGCAGCCAGGACCCCACAGGTCTCAAGTAAGTCATGAAACCAGAGAGGGTGGTTTCAGCCTGACAAGCAGCCCCAGGTAACGTCTACGCTGCCAGTCATCAGCCCCCAGCCCTTTCCACCAGACTTCTCTCTTGGGGCCTGTCTGAGCTCTGAGGTCACTTGGTGATCCAAGAGGAATTGACTAGAGGCTAAAATCATTGCTTTACCGCCCTGGCTGGTTTGCCTCAGCGGTTAGAGCGTTGGCCTGCGGACCAGAGGGACCCGGGTTTGGTTCCCACTAAGGGCATGTACCTCGGTTGCAGTTTGTCCCCGGCCCCGGGTGGGGTTGTCTGAGTGTCAACCAGTCAATGTGTGTCTCTCACATCAATGTTTCTCTCTCTCTTCCTCCCTCTCTCCCTCTCGCTCTATCTGAAGATGAATGCAAAAATGTCCTTGGGTGAAGATAAAATAATAAATAAATCATTGCTTTACAGCCAGGTAAAGACACCCTAGAGGGCACCTAGAGGAACATGAGCCTGGTGGATGTCAGGGCGGCAGCTCTGTTGAGGGCCCAGCCTGGAGAGCCAGGCAGCCCCTTTTTCCCTTTGGGCATCAGGAATTAGAAAGTCCAGCTGCAAGGACAGACGTAGGAACCTGAGGCACCAAGAAGGACTGTGACAGCACAGGGCACTGCACACAGGGGGGAGGTATTTTTTTAAATCCTCACCCAAAGATGTTTTTCTATTTATCTTCAGAGAGAGTGGGAGGGAGGGACAGAGAGAAACATCGATGTGAGAGAGATACATGGACTGGTTGTCTCCCGCACTACCCTGACCAGGGCCGGGGACAAACTTCAACCGAGGTACGTGCCCTTGACCAGAATCGAACCTGCAACTCTTTGGTCTGAGGGCCGATACTCTAACCGCTGAGCCAAACCGGCCAGGGCCACATGGGGGATTTTAAACACTCACAGGCAATCCTTAAATTGGCATTGACGGAACGGGGCATGGACAGGGCTGTGGATCTTGGGATCAACCTATGGACACTCAAATAACTTGCAACATTTACGTGTTTCCAATAGTGGGCGGTCAGGGGGAGGGGTGCTGCTGCTTGTGATTGATTGGTGTGTGTCTTCCCTGTGAGGCTGTAAGCTCCACAGTGCATGGACCACACCACGATTGCTCAGCCTCAGATCACCAGCACCTGAAGAAATGAACGTGCTGAATTCACCAGTGAACTCGCTGCTGCAGAGACCTCCTTCTAAAAGCTTAGCCTGGAGATTCTTAACTGGTCAGGCAGGGGGTGGGGTGGAGAGGGCTAGGGACAGGTATCAGGACTGTCTCCGGAACTTGAATAAATTACATAATGGCTAACACTTTCCCACGTGCACAGTGCCGTCCTAAACATTTCGCCCGCCAGGGCACATTTCATCTCCACAGTAGCCTCAGGAAGCTGGTTACTGACACTATGCCCACTTTACAGATGAAGAGACTGAGGCCAGAGTGTCTGAGACACATCTCCATTGGCAAGGTCCCGTAATTGAGAATAACTGCCCTGGGGACACTGTTGGGGATGGAAAGGCCACAGGTCCCTGAGTGTGTCAGGGCAGAGACGGAGCCGATGGCTGAACCAAATCAGTGGTCGTCTGCCGAGTTGGGGGGTGTGGCACAC
Organism: Tadarida brasiliensis; assembly: GCA_030848825.1. NCBI lineage: Eukaryota > Metazoa > Chordata > Mammalia > Chiroptera > Molossidae > Tadarida > Tadarida brasiliensis. The sequence goes on from CM061273.1 coordinate 60,414,818, forward strand.
CAAATGCACAAGCATCTGCGACAACATCCCCCCCAGGTGATGTGTGGCCTCTGGAGCCCCACCTGTGACAGGGACCCTGCTACCAGCCTAGCAAAGCGTTGCATCCCAGCCCTGGAATTTCTACCCAGCAGTCCTAGCTTTGCCTCTGGGACCACCTACATCTGTCTCCTGTCACCTAAAGGCAACACTCGGGGCATCCCAAGCTTCCCTCTGCAAACCTAAAAGTGGGTTTTTCCAGCTCTTCTTCCAATGGCCACGCCCAGGCCGCTCACCACCCTGGCTGTTCCCGGGGAGCACAGCGGCCAAGGACAGAGACGCGGTGGCCCCAGCCCTCCTGGGGTGCAGAGCTTCTGTCTGTGCTGTCTGACTGCTTGTTCTCATGTGGTGCCTCACCGAGGTCTTTCCCTTCTCTACTCTCTGAAGTCACAGACAAAGGTGAACACCCCTGGTCTGCTGCCATAATCTCTCTTCTGTATGTTCTTCCAAAATCCTGCTCAGCAAATGCACAGCTTCCCCTACGCGTGCGTCTCCAGGCACCCAATTCACCTGGGACAGAAACGCAGCGGTCCGGCCGTGCGGCCCAGAGAATGGGCTCCGCTGGAGGGGAGGTCCGTGTTGGAACCGAACGGAACCAGAGCGGCTTCAGGACGATTTTTTCCGCCGGGTGCGGTGGCCTTTCGTGCTGTGTTTATGTGGTAATGACCTTTAAAGAGCGACCAGCAAAAATGAAATGCTCCGAAGGAATAAATTCGATAATGCAGATGTTCCCCGGTGCTAAGCTATGCCCAGGGAAGACAGGGACCGGGAGGCAGCCCTGCCCTGGCAGCCACCGTCTGGTGAGTCCATTAGACTAATGACATGTGAATACAGGGTTCTCGAAAGCCGTTTCAATCAGACTGTAGTGGACCTGAAGCCAAGCTGACCTGGGCAGGAAAGATGATTATTTCCTGAATTGAACTCAAATTACCAGTTGACATTTCATTTCGATTCTGGTCGCAGCAGAGATAACTTGTGTTACTTGGATGCCCAACAAGTGGTTTACAGTCGGGGCGGGGGAGCGGGGAGCGGAGAGTGGGTCCCAAAGGTTTGGGTCAGGAGATCTGCGTTCCAGTGAAGGACGGCATTCACCGACATCGGCGCTTTTCAGCACCGCAAGAATTTTTACAACATGCGATACCTGACTATTTAGTCAGGGCACTGACCTCTTTTCCCTGAGATGGTCAAATTAAAAAATGACAACAGCCAACACAAGAGCCATCCAGTGTGAATGAGTCAAAATTATACCTCTTTTTTGTCACATCGGCAAAAACATCTATTTTTTGGTGTGCCACAGAATCTCAGTAATCGGTTTATGTGCCATGAGAGGCAAAAGATTGGAAGTCACCGATTTGAAGAGAAAACAGGACCCCAAAGGGATACTTGCATTCACCGCAGCACTCTCCACAACAGCCAAGGGGTGGAGGAAACCTACATACCCATCAGCGGATGACTAGATACAGAAAATGTGGAGGTTCCGACTCGGGGACAGCATGGGTGAACCTTGAGGACGTTATGCTAAGTGACAAGAGCCAGTCACCAAAGACACTTACTATATGATTCACTTATAGGGGTCCCTAGAGTAGTCAGAAAGTAGAACAGCGGTCTGGGAGGGCTAAGGGGAGCTTTCAGTGGGCATGCAATTCCCGTTTTGCAAGATGAGAAGGTCCTAGAGATCTGTTACTTACGCAACAATGTGTACATAGTCAACAATCCTGTACTGTGCACTTAAAGATAGTTACAATGGTGCCCTGGACGGTTTGGCTCAGCGGTTAGAGCATCATCCCGGGCACGGAAGGATCTGGGGTTCAATTCCTTGTCAAGGGCACGTACCTGGGTTGCAGGTTCAATCCCCGGCTCTGGTTGGGGTCATGTAGAAGGCAAGCAATCAATGTGTGTCTCTCACATCGATGTTTCTCTCCCCCCCCCCCACTCTATCTAAAAATCAATGGAAAAATATCCTCAGGTAAGGATTAACAACAACAACAAAAATGGTTACGATGGTGCATTTAACAAACTCAGTCTTTCCCTCCTGTGTGTCTCATTTACTCATACAGACACTTCACTTCTGACCCTCCTGTCACCAAACGGGTGTGGGTTTTCCCCCACCAAGCAATTCTCCGTGACACCAGCTTACTCCGTTCTGACACTCTCCACCTGGAGGTAGCATCAGCTCTCACACGTTAAGGGCTCAGTCCCACAAGACTGCCCCCCACTTCACACGCCAATTGCAAGCAGTGGGTCCCCAGGTCACCCACAACTTCCGTCCAATTTGGCTACAAATCAGAGGTTCCCACGACCCCATCAGGTTCGATTCGTGTGCTAGAGTGGCTCATAGGACTCAGATAAACACTTATGTCCGCTGAAGGATCTGATCAAGGGTCCAGGTGGACAGCCAGATGAGGAGATGCACAAGCTGAGGTCTGGGAGGGTCAGTTCCCGTGGAATTGGGGTGAGTCACCCTCCTGGTACGTGGATGTGTTCGCCCACCTGGAAGCTCTCCGAACCCCACATGACTAGGATTTTATGGAGTCTTCCTCACGTGGGCATGGTCACTCATTGACTCCATTTCCAGCCCTCCCCTCTCCAAAGAAGGGGCTGCACATTCTAAGCTTCCAATCATGGCTTGGTCTTTCTGGTGACCATCCCCATCCGGGAGCCACCCAAGAGCCCACCCTGAGTCACCCCATCAAAACAAAAGACGCTCCTGGTGCTGTTATCCCAGGAAGGCACAGGGGTTTGGGGGCTCTGTGCCAGGAACTGGGGCTGAGACCAATCCGTAGGTTTTCTGTGACCCTACAGATGGTAAATTTTACGTTATATATTTTTTACCATGGTTTTTAAAAATTTACCACAATTTTTAAAACATGTAGGGATGAATGTATAATTACACATCTGTATTTCTTTCCATAAGCGGTTCTGCGAGAAGGCGGGCACCCACGAGGGCCCTTCTGCCTGGTGTTGCGGAGGGATGCCCTGGTGGGGAGCCTTTGGGCAGCAAGGCCCTCGGGGAGTCCGTGCGGGGCTCCAGTCCCGTCCCCAGGAACCCATCCACACAGATTGCAGAAGTGTTCTGTTGCTGCCTGGAGCTGCAGGGGGACCATCCAAACAGGCTTATGAAACAAGTCGTTAACAAGAAAAGTCAGCTAAAGCGCTCGTTGCCAAGAACTGGGCTGAACAAAACATGGCCTAGAAAAATACCAGGATCAATTTACAGTCAAAGTGGGTCTGTCCTAGAGGGCCCTGGACCCCAGGAGGGACTTCGCGGGCGTCACGGGGCCTGCTCCCCTGCCCCGTCTGAAACTTTCAAGGGGAGGGAGGACGCGGGAGAGAACTGGGCCCTTGTAAACCTTCTTCCAAGGGTGGGCGTAAGACAGCTCACGGCCATGTCTGTTCACCGCCTGCTCTTTGTAAATAAAGTTTTATTGGAACACAGCCGCCGCCACCCACGTATGCGTTGTCTGTAGCCACTTTGCTCCAACGGGAGAGGTGAGCAGGGGGGCCCACGGAGCTGAAACCGTTTTCTCTCCGACCGGGGACGGAGGAAGGTGGCCGAACTTGGCCGTAGTGAAAGAGAAGCACATGGGGAGGGTGCAGCACCTCACTCCTTATTCCAGGCCACGTCCCCTGGTCCCTTTGCTTTTTTCTGCTTTTGCACATCCCAGGGCAGCCAGCTCCTCGCTGTGCAGGAGATGGCCCAGAAATCCCAAGCTGTGGATAACGCGAAAGCATTTATAATTGGTTTTCCATGCTAATCGGAGTCGTCCTCTCCCTCTGCTTCCCCGAGCGGATTTACCTTCCCAATCACGCGTGACTCAGGCTGCTGCTCAGAGGCACCCGCACCCCCAGAGCACCCCACCACCCGCCGACTGCCAGGCGGGGAGGCCGACGGGAGCTCTGACACGATCTAAAGGGTGCTGAACTCCAAGGGGACAGGCTGCACTCCCCGTGAGGAGGCACAGGACCCAGCTGGAGTGGAAAGGCAGATACGAAATAGGAGTTGTCCCTCGAAGAACACCCTTCACTTCTTTAGTTAGAGACTCCTTTGGAAGCTGACAAGAATCATGGAGGGTCCCCCCCCCCCAGAAAAATGCAAAGGTACAGACACATCCCAACGTTGCATATAAACTCATGGGGTTCACGATGCCTTGGAACGTATGGACAGACCCCAGGTTGTTAACACTTCACCGCGACCAGAGGCTTTAACTGCTCTTCTTATGCAGTCAACTAAGATCTCACAGAGAGGCCCACTATTCAAAGTACCTTAACGCAGGGCTGCTGTCGCTCGCACCCCTCCCCGTCGCCACAGCAGCTCCTGAGGTCGGTCCTTGCAGAGCTGTGCGGGGGCCTGACAGTTCTGTGGCTGGGGTCCGACCAGGAGAGGGCTCTACAGCCTCCCCGAGTTGATGTCCAGCGAGAGGCATGGGTGGAGGTGTTTGGAACTGACTCTTCACCCAAACACTCAAAAGCTTGGTGGGGTCTGCCTCTCAGGAGACTTTGGGCACCTTGCAGCTGCAGAAGCTGGAAGGACCATTTCTGTGGGCGTGGGCCACGGCCCTGGGCCAGGAAGTTCGCAGATGAGGCGGGAAGCCCACCAAGCAGCAAAGACCACTACCAGCGCTCAGGGAGGGAAAAAGAACTAGAAAGAGAGAACGAGAGTGTAGAGCTGTGCAGACTCAGTCAACGAGAAATTCCCAACTGAGTCACCACAAATCTTCTACGGAAGGAAAGAAAGCGTAAGGACATTTTTTCCTTAATGGCCAAAAGAAGAGTTATAAGCACATGTACTATGACAGCGATTTTCAACCTGTGTGCTGCAAGAGTTTTTAATACGTGCAGAGCCCTGGCCGGTTTGGCTCAGCAGTTAAAGCGTCGGCCTGCAGACCCGAGAGTCCTGAGTTCGGTCCCCGCTAAGGGCACGTATCTCGGTTGCAGTTTGTCCTCGGCCCCGACTGGGGTTGTGTGGGTGGCAGCCAGTCGATGAGTCTCTCTCACATCGATGTTTCTCTCTCTCTCTCCTCCTCCCTCTCTCCCTCCTGCTTTATCTGAAGATGAATGCAAAAATGTCTTCAGGTGAGGATAAAAACAAAACAAACAAACAAAAAACGTGCAGTACCTGCCCTGGCCAGTTTGGCTCAGTGGTTGGAGCATCGGCCCGTGGACCAGAGTCACGGATTTGATTCTGGTCAAGGGCACTTACCTCGGTTGCAGTTCGGTCCCCGGCCCTGGTTGGGGTCGTGTGGGAGGCAACCAATTGATGTGTCTCTCTCACATCGATGTTTCTCTCTCGCTCTCCCTCCCTCCCCCTGTATCTGAAGATAAATGGAAAAATATCCTCCGGTGAGGATTAAAACAAAAACATTCAGTACCTGACCCTGTAGTCGGGGGCACTGAACTCTTTTCCCTGAGACTGTCAAATGAAAAAATGTAAAAATAACAGCCGACACAACAATAGCTGTCCAGTATGAATGAAAATCACACCTATTTTTTTTTGACAGATCGGCAAAAAGTCTGTTCTTTGGTGTGCCGCAGAATTTCGGTAATTAGTTTATGTGCCGTGAGATGAACAAGGCTGAAAATCGCTGGACTATGACATCAGAGGAGGGCCAGATGGCTTTTGGTCAGAGGAGCCCCAGAAGGCTTTCTAGACAGGCAAGAACACGGACTGGATCTCGAGGTGGGCAGGACACACGTCCCGTGGCCACTCCAGGTGGTCAGTATCTCTCTGCCCTGTCACAGGCTCCAGAGTGTCACCTGTCAGAAGTTGTTCTGCCGGGATCCCTCAGCCTCCTCTCCTTCAGAGCTTCCCCGGGCCAAAGAGTCGAAGTAGCAGCAACATAATTAGTCACTGAGCTCTGATCTGAGATCTCTTGTCTAATCCTTAAATAACCTCGCAGTGTAGGTTAGCCCCATTTCCAGAACAGTGTCCACACTATTCATATTCATTGGCTACTTCTTTATGAAGTTGAATAACTCCCATTTGCAGCTGGGGCAGGGGTAGGGTAGCTAGATTTAGCAAATAAAAACACAGGACACTCGGTTAAATTTAAATTTCAGATGAATAACAAATGTTTTGTTAGTATAAGCATGTCCTAGATATTGGAATACTCAGTGTTCCGGATTTTATGTAGCAAACCCTAGGAAGCAGGCGGTGGGGGTGAGGAACTTGCCTTAAGGTCACACAGCTAGGTGGTGTCAAACAAATTCAAACCCAGGTAGTCAAATTCTAGACCAGGTTTGATGGGCCATGACAATGCTCCCTCTCCCTTCTTACCTGCCAACAGACCTCTGAATATGTCACTAATAACGCCTTTAATACATTGCATGGTAGTTAACAACTGTACATGTGATTTCCTCCCTCAGAAAATGAACTCATCCTATTCTTTATAACTGCTTGGGGTTGACACAGCTAGCTGTCTTTAGGAATCCATTCTCTTCTTCATCCTCTATTAAAGAAACCCCACATAGGCCACCTGGGATAAAGAGTACCTTTCCCAGGCTCCCTTGCAGCTATGCAAGGTCATGTGACTATGCTCTAACCAGAAAGTGTCCTAAATGGAGAAAGCAGGCCCTTCTTCTCTGCTTCCTCTCCTGCTGGAAGAAATGCTATGCGCTGGCTGTCACTGTAGCAAGCCTCTTGGACCACAAGGGACCTTGGGGATGAAAGCAACCACTAGCAGAGCAACAAGACAGGAGGAGCCTGGGTCACTAACACTATGGGACACAGTGTCAGCCCTGGACTACTTATAGACTTTTTCTACCTAGTTAGGCCACTATTCTTTTGGATTTTCTATTGGAGTTTAACTTAATTGTAAGTCATAGCCTTAGCACCTAGAGCAGGGAGGTGCAGGGACACTTCAGAAGGACTCAGGGCAAGTTTGCTGAAAGGATCCTTGCTGCATACGTGAACAACTCCCTGTATTCTAGATTGTAGCCTGGGAACTTCCCTCGCTAACCTCATGCAAAACACCAGTGAAATACATGGTAAAAAAAAAAAAAAAAATCACAAAATCCTTGACCTAAGTGCATCTATAAGTAGTTTTATTTTTTCTGGAGAAGGGAAGGATGGCTGGAAAAAGAATATTTTCTTTTTCTTGGCTATTCCCCAAACACTGGGATTTCAATAGTGTGCAAGGATAAGTTATTAATAAAATAATATCGGACTAAATGGGCTAGAATTGCAGCAACATAGAAAACCAGAAGACTCCAGCACGAAGCTCCTACAATTATGTAAATGCACCACCACTTGGGGAAATGACTAAGTATGAGACTCATTATAAGTAATGTTTTCATCCCAGCCTTCATGGCCCTTGAAAACTTTAGATATATGACCTAATTTATTAGCTAAAAAAAAATAAAAAAGATCCCTCTAGAATACTTTTCAGTGAGTTCCATAAAATTTTAAGCTTAAATCACTCATAAATTATAAATCATGCAAAATCTTGTATTAATTTTTAAAGCCCCGAAATTCTGAAAATCTCTCTTGATCTTGAGTGCGTTTTCCTGGCCCTGCTATTCTTTTAAAGAAATTATTGGATTAAAGATAAACACAGTAAATATATGGAAATAAATGGTAGCTTACGTGCATCCATCAGTTTTTAGTTGCATGTAATAAAAGCTAACTCTGATTTATTTAAATAGAAATAAAATCTATTAAATGGTTATCGAGTAGCGGGCAGATACTCAGGAGGTACAGCGGTCAACAGCCAGGTGCCATCCCATCAATACACCACAGGACTAACCCAGTGAGGACAGGGGTGCGGCAACCTGCCACCAGCACCCTGGACCCCTAGCAACCATCTCCATAACCACTGCCACCGTCCCTTCTGGAACCTGGACCTCATCACCGCTGTTGCTGTCACCCTCGTAAGAATGGACTCACCATGGTCCCTGCTTCATTCTGTCACCGGCTACTCATCCAAAGCCATGTGTAGGCACATGTTTTAATGGAGGCTAGGAAACCCCATACCTGGTTATTCCAGAGATGAGCTTTGTCTCATAGGAGGGACACTCCCCATCCAGAAGACAGTTCTCATGGTGGGCGACCACAAAGATGAGCATCCAATGCAATGCAATTTGGTTGACTGTAATTTTGTCAGGATGACAATCTGATATACTCAAACTACTGTCCCAACGTTTTCCCCAAGCATTTCGTAATTCCAGAACATCCTGAAGGGGTTTTATAACACTTCATTTTGTCTACAATTTCATTCATTTCTCCTTTGTGTTTTTTACTTCTAATGTACTGTCAATCAATTATTTCCAGCTCTGTGTACGTTAGAAACAGCCTCGATGTCCGTCAGTTCATTAAAATGAATGAGGGTACATTACAAAGTAACACAGATAACAACACAAGACAGACAGACATACTTGGCTATTGTAACGACTTCGCAAATTTTTAAAACTGACAAAGCACTGCCGAACTGAGAAGTGGGAATAATGGGATGAAAGTGGGAATAATGAGATGAAAGTGGGAATAATGAGATGAAAGTGGGTTGGAAATGTTTAAAACTCTCTGCATTCCAAAAATTTCAGACTCTGATCTGATTTTTTTCTCTACTTTTATATAGTGGGTTTGTTTGTTTTTTTAATTTCCTATTGCAAAAACAATGTGTACATGTTAAAAGTAAGAAAATAGCCCTGGCCAGTGTGGCCCAATGGTTGGAGCGTCGGCCCACTGACCAAAGGGTCTCCAGTTTGATTCCCAGTCAAGGGCACGTACCTGGGCTGCAGGTTTGATCCCGGCTCTGGTCGGGCTGTACGCAGGAGGCAACCAATCGAGGTGTCGCTCTCACATCGATGTTTCTCACTGTCCCTCTCTCTCTCTCTCCCCCTCCCTCCCATAAAAAAATCAATGGAATAAATATCCTCGGGTGAGGATTAAAAAAAAAAGGTAAGAAAATGCAGACAATGAGATGAATATGAAAACACGGGCACTCTCACCGCCCAGGGGCGACAGTGTTAGCTCCAGGACAGGGGCTCTCAGCACAGACTCCAGGTTTAAAGTGTCCACGCCACAACCCCGTGACCTTCGCCAAGTTCCTTGGCCTCTCTGCCTTCCACTTTCGCATTAATAACGAGAGGATGTTAAGGTCCTTTCCCTCACTGGGTTATTGTGTGGATTAAATGAAATGTCTACAACGCCCTGAGCAGACACTTGGTACAGTCGGCTCTGAAGCCCCGGCTGTTGTTTCAGATCCTAGCCCATCCTTGGATCTAGTTATTTTTGCAAAAATGGCACATCTCATCCACAAGCCTCATCAAACCAAGGTGGCCGCCAGGTGTAACAACCGCCAACAGTACACAGCAGGAATTACTTGAGGGGAAAACAAAAAAAAGAAACAGGTACATTTTTAAATAGGGAGGAAGTCATAAAAAAATAAAAACACTAAAAGACAAAAATCCTTCTTAAAATTGTTTGTAAAATGTTGTGAAATGGCCCCATGGTTCACCAAAATGATCAGTTCAAACGGGTACCACAAATGTTACAAGCGCAATGCTTGGCAAAAAGAATTGTCCTCTTAACCCGAGAGTCTTTGACTCTATCGCCCTCCCGGTCAGCGTGTGGCGTCCCCTGTTGCGGACCCGACACAGGAAGTGCTCCCGAGCGCGGGGCAGAGACCGGGCTCTGCAAGGAGCTTCACCTTTGAGGTCGGATCTGTGGGAAACCCGGCCAGCCTTGCCCAGCAATGTGGCCACCAGGCAGGCCGCCCCTTTGGATCCTGCAGTCACCTGCCGGCTGGCTACCTGCCCAGCATTAGCTATGCAAACAGCGGCCTGGCACAGATGGACCACAGAGGATGACCTATGGGTGCGGCCAGGGGTGACGCAAACAAATCACCGAGTGGAGATGCGCACCCCAGGGCCCAGCAAGCCCACACGTGGTGGGCTTGGAAGGCTCTTGTTTGCTATCTATACCCCAGGAGGACCACCCTCGTCTGGCAATGGGGTGGGGGCGGGGGAAGAATGAAACATTAAAAAGCTCTGGAGGCCTGATTTTTCTCCCTGCCTTTCTTTGGCTCCTTTCCAGCCAAGCCACATTTTCCTAGTGACAGCTGGTCAGGGAGATGGAGTGGAAATGGCTGCTGGACCATCTGTTTGCAGCCACCCCGCAGAGTACTGCCCTCTTCTTCCCGGGCATCCCCTCCCCCTAGAGCAGTGGTTCTCAACCTTCCTGATGCCGCGACCCTTTAATACAGGTCCTCCTGTGTATGTGGGTGTATCTGCATGTGGGCGGACCCGCCTGGAGATGGACGGAGGAGCGGGGTCTCGGTTCCTAAGACCATTGGAAATATGGGTTTTCCGATGGTCTTAGGCGACCCCTGTGAAAGGGTCGTTCGACCTCCAAAAGGGTCGCAACCCACAGGCTGAGAACCACTGTCCTAGAAGCACCTCCGGACTCTCAGAGCCCCTCAGGGTTGGGGGAGGGGAGTCAGGTCCTCTTTCAGTTCTGCTTCCTGGACCTATTTCTGTTTGGGGTCTTCCCATTCGCTTTGAGATAACAACATTTTCCCTGGCCTTGTGGGATGAGCTTGAGTCTCTCACTTGGGCTCCTTCAGCGACAGGGGACAATGATCAGAGCCAGAGCAGAGGAGAACTCAGCTCTCCCAGTCAAAGCGGCTCCTCGTCTGCATTACTCAGCTCAAGAACTAAAGGAAGTCACTGATCTGAGCGGGGATGGGCGTTGTTCTCCCAGGAAGATCACGCCAGGTCCTGTGTGGTTAAGAGAACCGGACAGAATCCTGCAACTAAAGCAACACCCCTGGGCGAGGCGCAGGGAGAGCGCAGAGCAAATATTTGTATCCAACTCCTCTCCTATTCTGCCATCTCCAGTAGGATGAACACGCAGGACTTGAAAATACGGCTTTGCCCAGCCAGTGTAGCTCAGTGGTTGAGCGTTGACCCATGCACCAAGAGGTCACCGGTTTGATTCCCGGTCAGGGCACATGCCCGGGTTGTGGGACAGATCCCCAGTGGGGGCATGCAGGAGGCGGCCTATCGATGTTCTCTCTATCGATATTTCTACGTCTCTCTAAAATCAAGAAAGAAAAATTATTTTTTTTAAAAACGCCCTGGCCGGTTTGGCTCAGCGGTTAGAGCGTCGGCCTGGGGTCCAGAGAGACCCGGGTTCGGTTCCCACTACGGGCACGTACCTCGGTTGCAGTTTGTCCCCAGCCCTGGTTGGTCGTGCGGGTGGCAGCCACTCGATGTGTCACCTTCGCATCGATGTTTCTCTCTCTCTCCCTCCCACTCTATCTGAACAAAAAATGAAAAAGTGTCCTTGGGTGAGGATAAAATAAAATAAAATAAAATAAATAAATAAATAAAAAATGTAAGAAAATATGGCTTTGCTGACCATGCTGAGAAAGCAAGGGGGCCGATATTCTGCCTTACATTGTAATATCTAAACCGGGCTGCCCAGCTGCTTGCCTCCCTGCCACGTCTTCACCCCATGTCCGTCAGAGGTGCACCTCTGTGACAGCTGCTCCGACTGCTCCCGGGACAGCGCGGAGGAACGTGCTGTCCAAGGGCGCGGCCTTCGGGGGAGAGCAGCCCGTGCTGCTGCCCTGGCAGGCTGTGAGTACAAGTGACATTTGCACAGAAACAAGACTTGTTCTTGGTTCCAAAGCAGCTCGTGTTTATTACCCCCAAATAAAACTGTAACTCTTCCCCAGTCACCATGCCCGGGTGACGTTTGGCAACAGCAGACTCGAGGATTGCAGGGAGTGGGTGCCAGCCTCTGTGTTTTGAACAGGCGATCTCTGCTAAGGAGAGAGGGACAGAGGGGCACGCCCCCTGCAGAGCCGCTCCATGTTCCACTAGCAGAGGGGATCTAGGTCTTGGACCTTCCCCACTTGCTATGCCAACATTTCACAATATGAGTACAGAGGATGTCACCCCGCTGCAAGTCCTTGAACAGGAAAAAGGGAGACAGAGTAGTAAGTGTTCTCAGTAAAGCACTTGGCATTATTGGCTTGCAGTGTGTCCCCAAAGACAGCGATCCCTGCAGAAGGAGCGAGCCAGGGAACAGGCAGCTGGTGGGCTGCACAGATGGGTCTGGAATCCCACGGAGCGAGTCGGGCCCGAGGAGAGTGGCGAGGACACGGAGGAAACCAAGCTGCAGGGTGTGCTGGGAGGAAGAGGGTGTTTATGGGAAGCTAGCCATGCCCAGCATTTTACAAGGCTGGGTCTGGGTAACAGGAGCTCCCAATTTTTTGGTATTTTTACTCTGTGCTTTTCTATGTTTTCCAAGTTATCTTCCTTGGGCAGGCGATCCTTTTGTGATTAAAAAATAATAATTTTTTTGTTGTCATTTATGAAAGAAGAGCTGTGTTCCTACGAGCACGCTGGCCAGGAAAGTGGTATGGACAGGAGTAGGGGCTGGGAAGGAGGAGGGCACGCAAGATCCCTTCTGAAGATAGATATGAGGCTCCAGACACAAGGCTGGTTTTCCCACCGTCTCATCTCTCCCCACCACCAAAAAATAATGGCCCGAAGCCTCAGCTCCCTCCTGGGGTAGTGCTGTGGACTCAATGTGTCCTCCAAAATCCACGTGGAAGCCTTCATCCCCACGGTGATGGTGTTTGGAGGTGGGACCTTTCAAGGGTAGGTCATGAGGGTGGAACTCTTATGAATGGGATTAGTGCCCTCATAAGAAAAAGAGGCTCTCTCTCCGCCATGTGAGGACACAGCGAGAAGACGGCCACATGCAAGCCAGGGAAGCAAGTCCTCACCAGACACCAAATTTGCCAGCACCTTGACCTTGGCCTCCAGGACGTTGAGAAATAAGTGTCTGCTGTTTAAGCCCCCTGGTCTGTGGCGTTTTCTTATGGCAGCCCAGACAGACCAAAACAGATGGCAAGTGTATGGAAGGAAGGAAAGTGGGGGGTGAAGACGGGGATCCGACCTACGTATAAGAACAGACGCAGTTATGGCTCACCTGTTCATGGGCTCATTGCCTGCTGCACACCAGGGACTGGCTGACCTCGGAGCAGTCACCTGGGGACACTGTTTAAATGTAGGGTCCTGGGCCCCTCCCCATCATGAAATTAGGAAGTTTACGGTTTGGGCCAGTGTCCCAGGCCATTCTTGGGCACACTAACGTTTGAGGACCAATGAAGAGACAAAAGTCAAAAGAAACAGCTGACTGCAAAGGACCTCTGAGCAAACCCCGCTCCCATGCGAAAGAGGGGGGTGCACTTCTGTTGTGGGGGTGTGAGGGTGGGTCAGGAAGGCTCCTCTGCGAACTGGAGTGTGTGCAGCGCTCAGACAGGCCTGGCTCTGTCACCAAATGGGTGGCCGGGTCTTTTCAGACATTCTGAATCTGCAGATTTCCTCTCCTCCTCCTTTTCGCATTCCTTGGAGAGCATCTGTGTTAGAAACGGACTGCCTGTCCCACAGGGCGATCTGTTTTAGGCACAGCCTGATGGTGCTGCTGCCTTACCTCGAATCCTTCCAACTCCCATGAACACAAACGGCTCTGGAACTGCAGTGAGCATAAGAATCACGGGGGACCTGGCTGGTAGCTCAGCATTTAGAGCCTCGGCTCGAGGACCAAGGGGTCGAGGGTTCGATTCCCAGTCAAGGGCACGTACATACCTGGGTTGCAGGTTTGATCCCAGCCCCAGTCGGGGTCGTGCAGGAGGCAACAAATCAATGTGTCTCTCTCACATCAATGTTCCCCCCCCCCGCCCACTCTATAAAAAAAAAAAAAAAATCAATGGAAAAGTATCCTGGAGTGAGGATTAACCAAAAAGAATCACCTGGGGCCCTGGCCGGTTTGGCTCAGCGGTTAGAGCGTCAGTCCGAGAAACAAAGAGTCGCAGGTTCAATTCCAGTCAAGGGCACGCACCTCGGTTGCATTTCGGTCCCTGGCCCTGGTCGGGGTCGTGCGGGAGGCAACCAATCCATGTGTCTCTCTCACATCAATGTTTCTCTCTCTCCCTCCCTCCCACTCTGTCTGAAAATAAATGGAAAAATATCCTCAGGTGAGGATTAAAAAAAAAAGAAGAAGAAGAAGAAGAATCATCTGGGCATCTTGCTACTGGCCTGGTTCTCCTGCCTCTTCTCCAGAGATTCCAGTTCCAGGGGCAATGGCAAGGGGCCTGGAAACGACATGGTTGGGAAGCCCCGGGTCTCTGACTGGGGGGGCTCCACACCACAGGCACGGGAAGGCTGCCCCTCCCCCAGCTAACACGCAGTAGGCTACCTCCGTCAGTGTCCCAGGGCTGCCATAACAGAGGCCCACAAACCGAGGCTTAGAGCCAAAGAAATGTGCCCTCTCACGGCTCCGGAGGCCAGAAGTCTGGAATCAAGGTGTCGGCAGGAACATACGCGCTCCGGAGCTCGAGGGAAGCACCCTCCCTGCCTCTCCTGGCCTCGGCTCTGCGGCCAATCCTCGGTGCTCCTCGGCCTGCAGGTGCCTCCCCCTCTCTGCCCATCACACGGCCCTGTCCCCCTGTGTTCGTGTCTCTGTGTCTCATCTTGTGAAGACACCAGTCATATTGGATTAGGACCCACCCTAATGACCTCATCTCAATTTGTAAGAGACGGACCGTGCACACAGACAGAGGCCAGACCATATATAAAAATAGCATCAGACCCACAACCTGCCGGCAGTCCAGGGAGCCAACCCGATGCACAACCGGACTGAAGACTCCTTAAAACCTTCACCCTGACCCTGTCTGCCTTCCCTGTCCCATACTCTATTTTCCTTCCTCCCCAAACCCCAGTCTGTGTCCGCAGAGGCCCCTTAGCACGCTACACTGAAACCATCGGCATGCCTCCACCAGGCGCTGGGTACTGCCCAGCGGGCTTGGCATCTCATTAGTCTTCATACCCAGTGTGCCCAGCACAGTGCCTGGAAGTACAGGTGCTTGATAAATATCTGTGGTTGGACTGCGTGGCTAAGCGTGTGCTGGCCCTCTTCGTCTGCCTGGGAAGTTCTTCCTCATCCTTTCAGGCCTCGCTCCAGGGTGGGCACCAGTCCGCGGGTGAAGGCTTCCTGACCCACCACAGTCCGGGCAAAGGCAGAATGCCAGCAACACTTCACACGCTGGCCTACGAACACCGGCCTGCCCTAACAGAGAGTGAGTGCTCCGAAAGTGTGCCATCTCCTTCCCCCAGCAAGAAACGCCGTGTCTAAAACTGAGTAAATATTCCAAAAGTATTGGTTCTATGGATGACTTTGGGACAAAAAAAAAATTTCTCTCAAACTCCTCCTGCTTCTTCCACAGGCATTCGCACCCACGCCCACGCACCTGCTGAAGTCTGCAGGCACTTCCCAGATGTCAGAGCTTCTCCAAACACAACGCTGGAGAAGCCCCATCGCTGTCCAAGTCCATCTGTCCTCCTTCCTCTTCACCCACCGCTCCCTCCTTTCTCTCTCTGTCACCTATGTATAACATGGCCCACCTGTTTAAAAAAACCTCTTTCAGCCACATGCTTTCCTCTGACCATCTTCCTCCTGCTCTTCTCACCCAGCTGCCGAAAGGACTGGAGGCAGGCGCCATCTCCACCACCTCTCTGTCCTCGCCTCCTCCCTCCTGAACGCCCTGCCCTCTGCTTCTGCCCGACCACCTCCCAGGGCACCATGACTTCCTCCCAGTCCCCTCTTCCAAACCCTAACCCTAACCCTAAAACCTCCCCACCGTGGCACTCTCCTCGAGCCACCCAAGACAACGATCACGCTCCCTCCCTGCTTCCCTCTCTCTCTCTCTCTCTCTCTCTCTCAATTTGATTAAAAAAAAAAAAAGAGGTAATCATTAACTCCAGGGAAAACAAAAGGCTCTACAAGAAAGAAGAGACCAGCAGAGAATAGTGCTTGGCTCAGCTTTAAATAATATTTACATAGTTATAATAACGCAAACGCTGCCCACTGATTTGACAGAAAAGGGTGTTAACCGTGTTGAGAGGGAAGGGGGCAGGGAAATCCACGAGCAAGTGATGAACTGGGGATTTTTTTACAGTAGGAAAAGAATCTAAAACAGAAAAACCAAGGAATAGAAGTCTAGGTGTGTCATTATAAACATGGGAGGTTAAATAGGTAGGAAAAAAACAGCAAAAAGAACTGAAGTGTTTGCCCTTAGGAAATGTATTTTTCAGAAGCTTAGTCCTACTATTAACTTTTTGAATATACATATATATCACTTGATAAAAATTCAATTCAATTCAATTAAAAATGAAAAGGCTTCACCAGCCAAACAAATCCTTCTACCGGCTTACACTACAGATCAGCACACGGTTTACTCTCTGGCCTTCAGATTGTGGAGAATGACACCGTGTCGGAGGCGCTGAGCCAGGAGGAGGACCAGGAGCCCAGCGGGCAGCCTCCGCCTACTCAGGGCGCCAGGGCTGTCCCCACCCCACGAAGAGAAGGCAGCAAATGCTTGGAGAGTCAGGCACCACTCTGCAGTGCCAGGTTTGCGACCAGATACCTAACACAGGGACAAAGACAGTCACAGAGACGACAACCCTTTATAGCCTCTTCGCCGTGTGGGATGTAGGAGTCTATGAAAACAACAACAACAGATTTCCAAACGGTCCACAGAGGCACAGCAAATGCAATTATTGCCCTGCCTGCTTTTTGAGCACTTGCTAAGGATTTAGGACCCGAGGCGGGGGCGCCTGAGGTCCCTCCCCCGAGAGGACGCGATCAGAAGTCTGATCGCAGAGCTGAGAAAAGAGATTTTCTCCCCTTTTCTCTGGTGCGCTCTTTCCGTGTATGGGAAGAGCGGCTGGTGGCTGGGCGAAGGAAGCCGCACCTGCGTAGGAGGCCCGCGTCCACACATCACCTTCAGGGGCACGAGCGCACAGCCGCGTGCCGGTTTCACGTTTACGGGCCATTTCTTTGTGCCAACAGCATGGGAACTTTACATCAGAGTGAGTTTGGGCTATTTCTCAATAGTCTGACGGATTTCTAGCCGTGCTAAAAAGTGCTCACGTTGGAACACTAAATATGCATTCGGAATCACCCTTTACAGAGCTCCTCCTGCAAATGTCCCCTGGGGAGTCCAAAGCGCAATGTCAATAGAATAGACTCGTTGGTGCCCGATCATCATTTTTTAAGGATGAGTCTGATTTTTAGAACCAGCCATATTCTAGTAAGCAGTTTAAACTTTGCATATGCCATGTTCATGTAAAAAAGGTTGCATGAAGCTCTGGCTGGTGTGGCTCAGCGGTTAGAGCGTCGGCCTGCCGTCCAGAGAGACCCGGGTTCAGTTCCCGCTAGGGGCGCGTACCTCGGTTGCAGTTTGTCCCCGGCCCCGTTTGGTTGCGCAAGAGGTGGCCACTCCATGTATCCCTTTCACGTCGATGTTTCTCTCTCTCTCTCTCTCTCTCCCGCTCTCTCCCTCCCACTCTATCTGAACAAAAAAAAAGGCTGCATGAAAAAAAAAAGCTAAGTTCTGTTTAAATGAGTTTATTAAAAGAACCCTAAAGTAAGTCTCCCTGCAATGTCCCTCAGTGGTCCCAAGACCCCCCTCCCCAGTCACCTGCTCCGTCGGGTCTGGGTGGGGCCTCACAGTGAGCTTACCCACCTGTACTAGGAGCAAAAATGCCTCCTAGGCCCTGAATCCAATTACTCAAAAGGGTTGCATGTTCCAGCGGGCTGGAAACAAAACCCAGGGTCTTGCCAGGGAGAGAGATTGGGGGTTCTGAAGTGGCACCGAGAAATTAGTCTTTGGCAGCAGCCATGGGGCCAGTGTGTCAGAGAAGAGGTCAGGCTGCAGGAACGGCGGGGGAGGGGAGAGGGCGGAGGAGGAGAGGGCGGAGGAGGAGGAGCCCCAGCAGCGCTGGGGGCTGTGAGGGGAAGGGGGACACACCGGTGAGGCTCTGAGGCCTCGGCACCCCTCCCCCATGCAGCCATCTGCTCTGGGGCGGTGGGCAGGCATTGCAAAGCTTGGGGACTGGCAGCTGAACCAGCAAACAAAGCCAACAGGCTGGCTCCCCCTCAAGGGCGAAGCTGCCACTCTACTCTCCCGGTTGGAAAGCCGCCAAGTCTCATCGCTGGGGCCTCACCTGGCTCGGGAAGCCCCTCCTGGCACGGGTCCATCCCAGGTCCTTTACATCAATGGCCACAGGTCTCCTCTTACAGAAAGGAAGGAAAGTCTGTCCTCTGTACCTTCCAGACACTTCTGTCCCTCTCAGCCACAGCCTCACCAGGACTTCAGCGCACAGCCCAGCAGGCAGCGAGCTCCCTGGGACGGCTCTGCCCGGCCCTTTTCCGAACCCAAGTGGCAGTGAAGCCCCCGTGGCAGAGTGTGCACCTACGTGCCCTCAGCGCCGCCTCGTTGCAGCCCAGGAAAGGCTGCACGAAGCCGCGGCTGCCTGGTTCCCAGTAAGACCACCCTGATCTCCTACAGGGGCCCAGGACAAAGGAGGCTGTCCTTGTCAGTGATGCCGGAGGGGACACCCCCTCCGCGGAAGGGGAGACCTCAGAGTCTGCTGCGAATGCCTGGGTCCCCGGCGCGAGGATCAGTTTGATTCCATCGGGGCTGCATCCCACCCCTGGGTCGGCGGGAGCATGGGGAGGGAAGAAGAAGGAGAAGAGAAAGGCTGAGGGGTGGGCTGTTGGGCCCCATCCTGCAAGGCCTGGCGGAGGCCTGATGGGGTGAGGAGTTCTGTGCGCTCACTCCACCCTGGGGCCAGCAAGGGAACTGCAGCCTCTTCCGAGCCGATTTAAATCCACTGCCGTTTCTGGATTAACTCCCGGCTTTGGTTTCTTGGGGGACAGAGGCCTTCAGCAGCAGAAATTCCCGACTCTGGGAGAGAAAACGACGCCCTGGGCCGCCTCTCTGAGGGCAGCCCGTGAGCCATCAGACCAGCATCTCCAATGGAAATCCTCTCCATCGGGCTTGTGCCTCCCCAAATCCTTCCAAATGTTAACTATTCTGTCTCACTGAGGACGAACTATCGTCGTGGCCACTAGGGCAGGAAGAAGAGGCCAAGGAGCATGCCCAAAGCCAGAAGGTGTTGTCAGGAGAGAGAGGACACGGTGAGAGCCTCACCAAGATCCTCGGCTGCTGGCGACACACAGACGACAGACCCCGGGAGGGAACAGGCCAGACACGGGAGGGCGTCCAGTGCAGTGACTGTCTAATGTTGGCCAGGGTGAAACCTGGCTCTGCTCCTCCCTGTTCTGAACACAGATGAAACCACTGAGACAGACCGTCGTCTGGTTCCCGCCCGTCTGTGCAGTCGCTGCCCACCTCTCACAGGCTGCCACATACCTGTTCCCACAAGAGACAGTGGGCACCTGTCAGAGGGCCGTGAGGCCCTGCCTCTGTCTCACCCTAGGTCCCCTTTTGCAAAGGGGCTTCTCCTGATTAGAGGGAAACTCTGGTTCCGCCAGGAGAGCAACAGCTCTCAGGCCTGCTGTCTGCACAGACCCCGCCCCCAGCTTCCTCTACCCGAGTAACAGCATCCCTGGAATTATGGGATGCACCGTGAGTCCAGGCGGTCCTGGATAAGCAGACTGAGTGGCTTGTCTGACCCAGGACAGATTTTCACTTCCCTGATCCAAAGTTCCTGCACCTCTGAAATGACAGCGTCTAACCATCGGTGGCTCTCAGCTCCAACTGACATTAAAGTCATCTGGGGAGCTTTAAAAAATTACCCAGGCCTGTCCCAGGTCCATGACAGCAGAATCGCTAAGGATGGAGCAGAGCACCTTCGGTTTTAAACTGCCCCAAGATTCTGAAGCATAGCCGGGTTGCGAGTCCCGAACCAGGGCTCTCTGAGGCCCGTTTGGCTTCTGTGGGTCTATAAACCCAAAGCCAAACCCCTTTTGCCGGAAGGGGTCTGCCCAGGAGCAGGCTAATTAGGCAATTCAGCGTTGGGGGGATGGGGTGGGGGAGGGGGCAGGTGACACACGAGAGCACCAGACACTTGTTACCTGGCTCAGTCTGAACTCATCAGCAGACACCCTGAGGGAGACACTGAAGAGAAAAAGCTTGAAACAATCAGGGCAATTCATCAGGAAGAGTTAAGATAAATCGGTTTCTTCACTGCAAGACTTCTCAAAATAACAGCGTTCGTAATAATAACGGCACATATGGCAAAGGTTGAAGGGATTAAACGAGATAAGGGATGTGTGAAACACTCAGCCCCCCCCCCCATGCACATAATGGATACTTAATAAACGCTACCTGTGAGTGTTATTAACGAGCCTGGCGGATCTCCCAGGGAAGGAGCGGGCGAGCGGCGTCTCCCAGACGCCTTGTGCCCTGTCCCACAGAGCACACCTTGTGAATCAGTGCTCCAGGAAGCACGCGCTGGGAAAAATCGCTGCATGTTCCCCGACTCCCTCGTCAAGGGACTGAGAGAGGGCTTAGGCCAGGATGACAATCACAGCCACTGGTCATCAGGCTTTCACACCCCAGGGGGGTGGCGTCCCTGTGGAAGGGGCACATGTCTGCAATCCAGAAGAGCCGGTTTCAACTGCTCGACTTTCCCTGTCTTTAGCTGGGTGACCTTGGGCAACGCACCAGGCCTCTCTGAGCCTGATGTTTTCACCTGTATAAATGATGGGACATGGACCATTAACCTGAGAGTTTCTAACATCCCTTCTGGCTCCCGGATTTTATGTCCACATGCATCTCTGCCAAAAAGGGAGGGGAAGAGAAGAAAGGAATAATGTCTAAGCCACGGTGTCTTCTGACCATGATCCCTGATTCTAGACCTTTTTGGGATGGATTCCAGAGAGAGCCTAAGGCCAGCTCACTCTCTTAGCCAGAGTATTCCCTGTGGATCGAGGACGCTAACAGAGAAAAATGGTGAAGCGTCAAGTCAGACTCCTACCTGTCAAGGGGTGGGGGAGAGAGAAGCCAAGAAGTGTCCTCACATTAACCCTTTCTGTATCTGAAGAGACCATCAGATCCACTATGTCTCATGGCCAAATTTTTTTTAAATGTCTAATTGCCATACTCCGTCCTTTCCCCGCTAAGCAGCAGGACTCATGAGGTCAGAAAGGATTCTGCATGCCACCAGGTGCCAGACGCAGTCTCAGAGACGAAATGTGGAAGCTGACATCTCAATTTCGGGAAAGTGCAGGTGGTGTGAGGGCGACGAGGGACAGAAGAGCTGAAAGCAGGAGTGTCCCAGGAGGTCCGGGTAACACGATCACGACGCCGGGGACCTTCTCTTCCTCTGCACACCTGTACGCTCTCCACAACAGGGGCACTGTCTGTCCTTTTCACACCCACAGAGATGGCAAACTTCATCCCTGGCATTCCCATGGAGACGACAAAAACCACACTGGCTGCTTGGGTGGGGTTCACCATTCCCAGCCAGGTCCAGCCCTCCTGCCCCGCCCTCCTGATTTCCTGTAGGGCTTCATGGCCCAGCAGATTTCCACTAAACTGATTGCAGCCTGACGACTTCCCCCACCTAATTGATTAAGCCACCAACAGACACAGTGACCTACTTGGGACTGTGTATTCGCCTCCTGCTCCTAGGCTGTGAACTTGCCACCGAGAGTGACCTGTGACAGCATCTCCCAGTGTTCCAGCCTGAGCACCAGCCTGGCCCTTTGTCCTGCTCCTGATCTTAATTTCCTGCTGTCTATTGTCTCTCCGATAACTGCTGGAAGAGGGACGGGTATTATTTAATCGCTTTAAAGATATCAAACAAGCCAGTGCGGAGTTATCTGCTCTGCAACCCCTCGATTTTTCTGGCTCAAGGTTTGGTTACTTAGTTACTAACCGAGTTGAAGGGAAGGAGTGGCCGGTCGGTCGCAGTGTCAGTGTGACAACGCAGACTTCATTCAGCAGGTGAGTCAAAAGAAGAGCCGTGAGGAGACAAAGGGGGGACTGGAACCTGGGGGTGGCCGCCGAGTGTAGGTGGCAGCCAAGTGAAACAACTCCTTTGAGGCATTCAGAGGGGGAAAGGAGGCCTACATTATCTGGGCAAAATCAACAGTTGTCCTAATCTTCTGTGGTCAAGGCCAGTGTTGTTCAGACCCCATTCATCCAGCCCTGCAGTAGAGACAGGTGTATATGAGGTAGATCGCCAGTGCCTTTTCCAGGTTGGGCCCACCCACCCTGACTTACGAGGGGAGGGAGAGGGAAGACATCGCAAGGAAAGGGGATTTCACTGTATCAGTTCATCCAAAATAAAGAGCATTGTTGGAGGAGGGCATTGAGAAGACGTGAGCACCGGGTGACCCGAGAGCTGGACCCCCGTGGTCGGAGGCTCCTCCCCCTTCTCTTGTCCTTGGAATGTATGTTCCACACACTGTTCCCATACTAGAAACTGTGTCAAGGACCCAGCCTTAGGAGAGCAACATTGACACCATCTGGATGATATACATAACTGAACCCCATTAAAGCCTCTATATAAACTTTTAAGATGCTGACCCATAGGGGTGGAGATCTACTCGTCTACGGCTGCCCAAGACAAGCCTCACATGTAGGTTCCCTTGCTCATCAGAACTGCCACCTACCCGTCTGGAGCGGTCTGCTCTCTCTTCCGTCTCTCCTGACCATGCAAGCATGGTGGGCGGGCGGGGGGCAGGGGGGAGTTTCAAAGTTCACCTGGGGAACCCCTGAGGTTGCAAACCAACAGGCATACAGAAGGTGCCAACTAATCACGCAAGCTGCCTTGAAGGGAGATGGTTACTCAGCTGATACTCTGGGAACAGACTGTTTTTACTGGTAGTACTCATACTAAAGCTAAAAAAAAGCATGCATTGTCCCATCGGAGTCACCATAGAGGGGAGGGGGCATTGAGAGCTGGTAGTTTATTTCTTATATAGATAAGATATTTCTTATATAGATAAGAAAACTACGTATCTTTTTCCAAAAGATACATCAACAGTTGGGCATCGACAGTTGAAGACCTTTGAAAAGATAACATGGTCCCAGGAAAAGGAGTCTGAGGGTGAAGTGGGCACTTCTGGGTCTTCCTTTTCCCCTTCTTTTCCTGGAAACCAGTCCAGTCATTAGTTTTAAATATATATTTTTTATCCTCACCTGAGGACATTTTTGCATTTATCTTCAGATAGAGCAGTAGGGAGAGAGAGGGGAAGAGAGAGAGAGAAACATCGATGTGAGAGAGACACATGGGGTGGCTGCCACCCACACAACCCCAACTGGGGCTGGGGACAAACTGCAACCCAGATACGTGCCCTTAGCGGGAACCAAACCCAGGACTCTCTGGTCTGCTGGCCGATGCTCTAACCGCTGAGCCAAACTGGCCAGGGCCAGTCATTGGTTTTAAACATGAGATAGCAATGGGTGCTGGGTGGCAGCTGTGTCCCAGGATCCTGCAGAGTTCTCTGAGCTCAGTTCCACTCTGCCCTCCCACTTCCAGCTAGTGGTGAGCAGGGCACCCTCCTCAGTGAGCTACCCACACCAGCCCCTGCACCCTGTATCTAAAGAGAAGCTGGCTGCCAGATGGGCTGGGACATGAGACCATCAACAGCTCAACTTGGGCCCAGCCCCAGAGATCCAGGATGACAGATCCAAGCCCTATCATGACCAACACCTCAGAGCGGAAGCCAGTGAAACCCTTGGTTTCCAGCCTGGAAGTGGGGACCCCTGCTACCTTACCTGGGGGTTCCCTCCTCCAGTCACTCCCCCATCTCTGGGCTCACCCTCCCACCTGCTGAAAAGCCTGGGGCTTTACCTTTTCCCTGGCGAATGGGAAACCAGAGAATAGGATGCAGTGGAAGGCAACTCGGCCCAGGGAAAACCGTAGCTGGTGTGTGTGTCCTGTTCCCCATCCTCTACAAGTGTCCTCAGGACCGTGTGTGTCCTTGGAGGAAGGTAGGAAAGGAGAGGCTTCGGGACTGATTATGACTTATTAAACTATTGGAACAGAGGCTGAATCATCAGTCAAAAAATAAACAGCAGCAACTTGATGTAACCTAACTCCCACTTCTTGCTTGTTTCCCTTTCCTCCCTCGCGGCGGGGAGGAGGAGGGGCCGCGCTGGCTGGGACCAGCAGGTGCCCACGGACTGGTTACGGAGGGGACCGGGGGTGTGGCCGCTGCGCCTCCACGCCGTGTTAAGCTGGGACAGTCGGATGAGTCTGCGCCTCTGCCCGCTCCTTGAACTGAACTTTGGAACCCAAGTGGGGGCTCACACACTGCGCGAGGGGCGTTGGTCACTGCGCCGAGGGCTTCACCCCGGACCCATTTTCTTCCTGCCCTTCCCCCGGCCTTGTGCCCGGTGCCCAGGGATGACCCACAGTAGACACCGCCCTGCAAACGTGTCAGAATGAGAAGTCCCGAAGCGACTCGGGGTTACCCCAGCCTCCAGCCCAGCTGCCTGGAGCATGCTGGGTGAACGGATCCTGTGCGATCGGAGGGTAAGCTGTGCGAATCCCTGCCACGAGCCTCGGGGGAGCAGACCCAAGTCGCTGGACCCCCACCCCACCCCGCACGAAGATCCCTCCGCCCTGTGCCCGCAGCCAGCGGCAGGATCCTCCACTCGGCTCACCCCCGTCCTCCCACAGGACCCGACGGGTGGAGCGAAGCGGCGGTGACGTAACGGGGGGTGGGGGGAGGAGGCGTGGGGAAATGTGCAGAGGGGCTCCGGCTCCACAGGGCCAGTCCGGGCGACACAGCCACCCGCGCCCAGAGCCTCCATCCGCGGCTCGCGCTCAGGGTCTGCGGCCCCGGGAGCTCTCCGCAGCGCGAGGCGACAGCCGGAGCCTGCAGGTCGGGACGCCCAGCGCGGGGTGCCGGCCAAGCTGCTGCGCCTACGGCGCCCGGCTCGGTTGGGGACAGCCGCTGGGTACTAGGGAGCCGAGCTAGCCACTGCAGCGGGAAAGCAAAGGTGAGGTGTGTGAGCGTGTGTGTGTGTGAGCGTGTGTGTGTGTGTGTGTGTGTGAGAGAGAGAGAGAGAGAGAGAGAGAGAGAGAGAGAGAGAGAGAGGCACCAGGCACTTGGGCACCTGAGTGCATCTGCGCTGCAAGGTGGTGCGCGCCTCGATGTGCCAGAGTGTAGGTCCCAGTGTGTGGTTCCGCACCCTTGTGCCATTTCGGGGTGATTTGGGTGGGAATAGACGACTGCGAGTGTCCCGGCGTGAGTGGGGGGCTGTGCATCGTGAGTGCTGGAACCGACGTGTCCACACAGCTGCGTGCCGGTGAGTGTGGCATGCGCCCTTGTCCCGTCCTCATCCCCCAGCCGAGTGTCCAGGTGGTACCAGCGACGGAGACAACTCTCTCCCAACCGCCTTTAAAAGGGTCCGACGGGAGGAGAGCAAGTTGGCGGCAGGGGGGTGGGGGACAGTGCCCGGGTTCCTGTGGGTGCGCACCCCAAGATGCGAGCCTGTGAGGGGCAGGCGGCGGGCAGAGAAGAGGGGCTTCTCTCTGTAGCTCCTCTCCTGGCCTGACAGACGCATCCCCAATGGTCCAGGGTCCGTTTCCCTGGCGCTCGGGAGGAGAAGACTGTATGCCAGTCAAGTCCGCAAGCAGCAGCCTTCTCTGCCGCCTCGACCCCTCTTGGCAGATAGAGACTGGGGGTGCTATAGCATGGCAATCTTCAATCTTCCCCCTTTTCTCCTGGAAATAGCAGGGAATCCTTTAGGAAACCCTGGTTCTGGGGGTCAGCGGGTGGGACGGCCAGGCGGATGGTTTTCTGTGCCAGCGCGGGGAACCGGCTGGGCTATCCAGAGACTCGCCTCTCCCCCATGCCCTTTGGCCAGCTCCGCCTGGCTTTTCCTAGGCGCTCCGGCGGGCGCGGCGGCAGCACGCACTTGGGGGTGGTCTCTCCTCGCCAGTGAGGCTCATATTCCAGCCAACCCCAGACCCACTAGGGTTTACAGGCCAAGGGAATTGAAATGGAGGCTGAATGAAGAAACAATATTGGGGAGAAAGGAAAAACTGAAGCACAATAGCCCCCCCCCCCCATGCAGTTCTCCATCCCAACAGCCAGTTCTCAGGCTGATAAGCACAGCCTCTCCGGGAAGGGGAGCCGCCTGCAACCATTCGAACCCTGCTCTCCAACAGAGCCAGGACTCAGAGTCTCAGAGTCAAGGAAACCAACAACCAGCCATTCCCAGTATCTAACAGTTCTTGAGCTGGAAAAATTAAAAAGCACAAAATCAAACTTCCTGTGCATTTAATTTAAGCACAACTCAAGGAGTACTGACTGCCTGGCACTGGACCCCCCTTTCAATGAGGCAGAAGTCACTGGGAGACCTCAGGCAGCAAATTGATTATCAGCGAAATAAGATTCACTGTGATTTAAACTCATTTCTTCCTTGAAGGAGCCCTCCCACTCCAGTTTACTCTCTCTGCTACCTTCTCCGAGCTCTGAACCCTGTCCATGGCTCCCTCTCAATAGTAGAGAAATGCTACTTCTCAGCCTATTTCAGAAAAAGAAAAAAAAAGAAAGAAAAGAAAAAGGACCACATACTGAGTGAGACTGCAGCCAAAAAGGCAGAGTCAGGGCTGGAGAGCAGCACTGAACCCTCCCTCACATGTCTGCACCATAGTCCCTACCCCAAGAGCATGAGACAGAGCCTCTGCGACCCAGAGGTCTTCAGTCTTACCGAGACTGAAGTGTGACCCTGCACATTACACAGCCGGGACCCTGGAAATGCTAGTGATTAATTACACTCCCATGGAGGCGGCATCCAGGTCTGTAGAATTAAAGGAACTGACAAGATGGTTAGAAATGCTAGTGGGAACAACCCAAGTCAATCTAGGGATATAAAAAAATGGGTTCTTTACAGCTTCTGTTTTTAATAGCTGCCAATTTATGCGTTTTACCCAACGCAGACATTAAATCAAAGCGCCCCCACCACCACCACCACAAGTACTTTGCAGAAAGGCCAGCCACAAAGCCCAGACAGCACTTTCTAGACAGTTGTGTGGTGGCGAAATTAGCACAGAACAGAGAAGGGATGCGCCTGGGTTGCGCAATGAGTCAGGCAAAGGTGTACGAGGTACCTCAAGTACTTGTTGCTGGCGAAGTCCCCTCTAACTCAGCAGGAGTCCCTCCAAGCTTAAAGGAGCGATCTTCCGTCTTCACTCAGCCACCAGGAAAAGTGCCCTGCTTGGGGAAATGTGAATTATTCCCACTTAGTACTAAGGAACCCCATCCTTTTACCACCGTCCCTGCCCTTCTTGCTTCACTCTTCATATAGTCAAGACCCAGCTCAGGCAGCCCCCTTAGGAAGCCCCCTGGGAATCCCCAGGAGCGGAAGGCATTCATTAGTTCCTTGTTCATCTCAGTGCGAGTCACACCCTGTAGGAGTCCTAGCTTATCACCTCCTAGAGGGCACCAGCCATGCCTTGTTCATCCCTGGAATAAAGAAACCCCCCCCAGTGATTTTTTGAATGAATGTAGATAAATCGTTTGATTATGTGATGAGCTATTGTTTGATACTTTAGGCCAAGCCACTGAGTCACATTTTCTCAGCCTGGAGGTAAAAGAGGCGACTGATGCCCCATTCATTATCAGCTGCTAGTTTTCCAGTCCACTGAATGGCAGATGGGATGCTGTGAAAAGTGCAGATGTGGGTATCTTGTGTTCAAATCCCAGCCCCACCAATGATGGGAGTGAGTTACTTAAACTCCCTAAGCCTCGGTTTCCTCATCTGTAAAATGGAGACAATTATCCCCACCTCCTTGGGTGGTTGGGAAGATCAAGGGGGGAGACTGAGCTACATCAGTGTCTGGAACCTTGTCTTCACGTCTGTGAATAGACCGGGCTCCTGTTTTGTCCTTAATCAGGGGATCACGGGAAAATCCTCTGGGGTGTTAGAAGACAAGCATTCTGGAGTGTTCTGTTAAGGGACTTTAGGAAGGAGCTCTCCCAGGCATAAGAAGCTCGAGCATAGGGTACTGACGAAATAAAAATAAATCAAAGCATACATTTTAAAAATGAAAGCAAGCCAGAATGGGTTTTTTTTTATCTTCACCTGAGGACATTTTTCCATTGATTTTTCAGATAGAATGGGAGGAAAGGAGGGAGAGAGAGACAGAGAGAAGCATCTGATGTAAAAGAGACACATCGACTCATTGCCTCCCGCACAACCCCAACCAGGGCCAGGGATTGAACCTGCAACCAACGTACGTGCCCTTGACCAGAATCGAACCCGGGACTCTTTGGTCCATGGGCTGACGCTCTAACCACTGAGCAAAACCGGCCAGGGCACAAGCCAGATTTTTATTTTTTTAACATTTAAGACTCTAAATTGGTTCATGATGGAGGCAGGTTTCAATAAATTAGAGATAAATTAGATGGTAAAGCAAAGTGGGGGCCGGATAACATTTATAGAGTTCCAATCATGAGCCCAGCACAATGCTAGGCGTTTTCACATACATTTCATCATCTAACCGTCATGACACCCTCATTTTATTTATTTATTTATTTATTTATTTTTATCCTCACCCGAGGACATTTTTTCATTTTTTGTTCAGATAGAGTGGGAGGGAGAGAGAGGAAGAGAGAGAGAGAAACATCGACGTGAAAGGGACACATCGAGTGGCTGCCACCCGCACGACCAACCAGGGCCGGGGACAAACTGCAACCGAGGCACGTGCCCTTAGCGGGAACCGAACCCGGGTCTCTCCGGACCGCAGGCCGACACTCCAACTGCTGAGCCAAACCAGCCAGGGCTTATTTATTTATTTATTATTATTTTTTTTTAATGACACCCTCATTTTAACAAATGAGAGTCGGAGCAGTTAAATGCAGGGCACAGGGTCACATGGGTTCCGTGGTGGAACCCTGGTTTATTTTACCTCTAAAGTCTGGGATTTTTCCACTAAGGAGCTTTCAGGATGGAAAAACTCCAAAGAAGTCGGCAGGTCAGTGTAGATTTCCTCGTGAGGTAAGGCCAAGAACGCCAGCGTCTGGCCCCTCTGAGGTTGGAGACTGTGCTTCTCCAGACTCTGCCTTTTCAGTTTGGACCGGGAGACTTCCCAGGGATCAAACTACATTTTTTTGCATCCCCCCCGATGTGCGTCACCAAAGATGACCAGATAAACGATGGTGGCTTAACCCAGATTCTTCCCCGCTGTGGGAAAAACAACTCGAACGTTCTGCACACTGATGAGAATGGGCTGGCAGCTCCACGTGGATGTGGAAAGGTCATACTTTTCGGTTGAAGAGCGTGTCTGAGGGGGTAAACCGGAAACGTGGAAAGCTGGTGAGAGTTTAAGTAGCCTCTGGCTGATGAGCTGATCTTCCTTTCTTCCCTGCAGATGTCACAGTGGATCCTTTGCCTCCAGCACCCACTAAGGTGAGAGTAAGATCTTTGGCTGGAGCTAGCCTGAGACTGTAAGGCAGCCATGGATACGGCACTCAATGTCAGCCAGTCATTGCTTTCCTCTCCGTTAGACCTCAATGGCTCAGTGGGGGCAGCCAACAGCTCAAACCAGACAGAGCCGTACTATGATCTGACCAGCAATGCGGTCCTCACGTTCATATATTTTGGGGTCTGCATCATTGGGTTGTGTGGCAACACGCTTGTCATTTATGTCATCCTTCGCTATGCCAAGATGAAGACCATCACCAACATTTACATCCTCAACCTGGCCATCGCAGATGAGCTCTTCATGCTGGGTCTGCCCTTCTTGGCCATGCAGGTGGCTCTGGTCCACTGGCCCTTCGGCAAGGCCATCTGCCGGGTGGTCATGACGGTGGATGGCATCAACCAGTTCACCAGCATTTTCTGCTTGACAGTCATGAGCATTGACCGATACCTGGCTGTCGTCCACCCCATCAAGTCAGCCAAGTGGAGGAGACCCCGGACGGCCAAGATGATCAACGTGGCTGTGTGGGGAGTCTCTCTGCTGGTCATCTTGCCTATCATGATATACGCGGGGCTTCGGAGCAACCAGTGGGGGAGAAGCAGCTGCACCATTAACTGGCCAGGTGAATCCGGGGCATGGTACACAGGGTTCATTATCTATGCCTTCATCTTGGGGTTCCTGGTGCCCCTCACCATCATCTGTCTCTGCTACCTGTTCATTATCATCAAGGTGAAGTCCTCTGGAATCCGAGTGGGTTCCTCCAAGAGGAAAAAGTCTGAGAAGAAGGTCACCAGGATGGTGTCCATCGTGGTGGCTGTCTTCATTTTCTGCTGGCTCCCTTTCTACATATTCAATGTCTCCTCAGTCTCTGTGGCCATCAGTCCCACTCCAGCCCTGAAAGGCATGTTTGACTTCGTTGTGGTCCTCACCTATGCGAACAGCTGTGCCAATCCCATCCTGTACGCCTTCCTGTCTGACAACTTCAAGAAGAGCTTCCAGAATGTCCTCTGCTTGGTCAAGGTGAGCGGCACAGATGACGGGGAACGGAGTGACAGTAAGCAGGACAAAGCTCGACTGAATGAGACCACAGAGACCCAGAGAACCCTCCTCAACGGAGACCTGCAGACCAGTATCTGAACTGCCTGAAAATAAGTAAATACCCGCCAAGCTCTGCCAGCTGGCCATGTGCTCCCGACCCCCACCCACTTCCTTTCTCCCACCCATCACACCTGGCTTCTAGAATAGCGAACTGAGCATGATTCCAATTCAGAGAACTGTGTTTGAGTCGGCTTGTCTGAGTGAATGATTTGTATTAAATTGATTAACTCCCTCTGAAAGTGAACACTTAAATAGAGGCAGACAATTCAAAGTCTGGGAAAGCGGCGATCATGCCTTTGCAATCTGCAGCCCAAACAACAAAGACAGAAAACTGTATCTGTGTGTTTGTGTGTTTAAGACCCAATATGTAATCTTGTGTTCTTACATTTATACTTGTATATTCCTATCTGGTCCCTGTACAGTCGTGACCCACATTTCCTGTGTTCAGAGACACAAATAGCAAATCCAAGCGTGTACAGTGCAAGGTGGACACGAATTACAACCTGGAACCCACAGCAACGGACTGTCCGTGAAGCCAACAAAGTTTAAGCTTCAGGGATCTCGCTGGCTTGGGCGGTATGTTCACACGGCCGGATGTTTTTGTAAAAAGTTATAAAAGGAAGATATTTTTGTATTCTTGTTCTTCAATTGTATAAGCCACCAGCTTCTGCCCCTGGGCATTTGTTTCATTCATTTCAGACAAGTTAGAGCCAAGTAAGAAGGGGAAGGGAGAAGGTATCTGAGGTCCCAAAACATAAATTTATGTGTTTCTTCCTCTTAGATATAATCAAAGAATTATTCATTTACCCAAAAGGACTTAAATGGTTATGACTGTCAATCGTTGCATTTATGGACAACGACTGCCTGTTTTGTTATCAGAGGGCATTTTTTTCCTTGTCAAATTGCTTACATTTTTCTTAGGGAGCCGAGGAAAAGGAGGGGTGGGCATCACTAACCTGAAAGGCAAAAAATAAACTATAATTCTTAGGGGGAAACAATTTTATTCTCTCTACCGTGAAAATAAATGAATAAGGATGAAGCAAAACTACATCTTTAGGAGAAACCATGGAATTGTGGGTTTGTTTGCTTGTTTGTTGATGGCAGACGTGGCCTCCCAATAAAAGAAAATGGAAACGCAATTCAATAACTCCTCAAAGGAGATTTTTTAAAGACGTGATACAAAGCTGGGCACTCAGAAAATCACAGTGCATACCAAAGACCTGAGGACACTGTCTCCAAGATCTAAGCACAGCCAATAAATAGGCAGTGTGACAGGGTGTGCAGGTGCGAGGGCTGGAGGGAGCCCCGTCGCACAGTATGGCCATGTCACCTTCCTCACCCACCACACACACATGAGGTGTCTGACCGTCCATGTCAGAGACTCAGCTATTCCTCAGGCACTGTCATCAACAGGCATTCGTGGCTTTTTTTTTTTTGGTCCCTGAAATTGTAGATGGGCTCATGCACAAGTGATAAGAAATGAAACAATGCCCATTGCATGGATTGATCACAATTTCCGAGGTATGAAGAGATACACACTCATATACACGTGGGTGTTTTGTCAGGATGCCGTCATCTCTGGGTTTATGTGAAAACCTCCCTCTCGGTGTCTCACATACAGATTGCACTCTGTTTAAAAAATGAGCTTCCCCCTCTGTGCGAGGTGTCTGTCTGCATGAATGACGGACTCCACCCATGGCTGCGGTTGGCGATGCCCTGCCTTATCCCGCCTGTCCGTATGCCACGCCGCCTCGTTCCCCAAAGTACTCACTGTGGCCTAGAAAAATATGTTCAGCAAGATGTATGATAGATGAATCCATGTAAAAACAGATAACCATGAGACGAGACTACAGGGAAAGGTGCTACACAAATTTCCGTGCAGTAAAATCCCTACAGGAAAGGTCAGCAAGTTCCGCTCGGGATTTCCTAGCAGCCACAATTAATGGAGAGTGACCTCCTCCTCCTCCCCTCCTCCTCGTTTTGCTTCTTCTTTATAAAAATAAGCAAAGGAAGGAACTGCAGTGTCCTTTCATTACCCAGCGTCCTTTTCCTTGTGCCTTCATACATTGTCCCAAGCTGTGGCATGAAGCCCACCATCATTTCAACTCCATGTCCAGAATTACTGAACTCTCTGTGTTACTGAAACGCAAGCTGACACCATTCAACACAGGCTGCAAAGTGGTGGTATCTCTCCCGATGCCTTTCTCACTAAACCCACTTGGGTTTAACCAGCTCTTCACTGCCCGTGCCCACGGAAGGGAAGCGGTAGCTCTCACACTCCGAGTGATTGGGTCTCCTCAAATCAATGGAGCGCATTACTTCTTATTCTCTCCCAGCACCCAGCAGATTTATCTTCATGATTAAATGTGGAGTGGAGGCTAAGTTGGAATTAAAATTGTGTTAACATTTAATTTAAAATGTTGATTCCCTCTTTTGGATAAAAGAAATGAACCGGAGAGCAAGTCATCCTTGAAAGAGAGATCTCAGAAAGTGGGGAATACCTCTTTATAGAGTAGAACCCTGATGGATGGGGTCATAGCCTCGATCATAAAGCCCCCGTCTTTTAGCCTCAGACGTCGTCCCGCCGAGGAGTACCCACCTTCTACTGCGCATGCCTTTCGTCTGGAGAGTTTGGGTGACTGCTCTGGACCCTGGCTTCCTTGGAGGCTGCTTCTCTGACCACAGGGCTGTGGGTGTTATAGAATGAATCCATCTGCCTTGAAATTTTTTCTACCCATTCTTGGTCCCTTGGAATCGCCTCCCTAAGTGAAAATCAGCATTTATTCAAAGACCCTGGAATGTCTCAGACGTATTATAATAATGGAAAAGTTGGGTTTAAAGCATTTCATTCTAAATGTTTGCTTGTTTTTTTATGAAGAAGAAAGAGGAGGGGAAGGGGAAAGGTTTGTGTGTGTGTGTGTGTATGTAACAACTTCTCCAGTCTCACCCTGTAAGTCCACTTCTTCTCATTTTTGCGTGGACTTATGTGTCTACCATCAGCGGTCTGCAGAGGAGAAGATGTGGACTGGTGGACAGGGCTTCCAGAGCTGGCGGTGAACAGGAGCGTTTGCTTACACACATGTGACCTCTTCTCCATGACCGCATACAGGGGCCGCCTGCTGAAGCCTCGGCCCCGGCGGCCCTGGGCAGGAGCGCGTGCGGGGAAACAGTGCAGCCTGGCCGTGGAGAGGTAGGTAGCAAATAGCTGTCCAGATACATGTTCCTAGTCAGCTCCAAAGGTGACTGTTTAATCAGGACGGTCAGGTTACAGTGGAAGCAGACACGAGCCTTGGCCTGGTGGAGAAACATGGCAGGAGACACACCCGTTCCCACAGATGACTGGAACGGTCTGCACAGGGCTTCTGAAATGTGTGTCATCACAGGAGGCATAACAGCTGGCAAGCCAAACACCGGAGCTTGTAAGTGATGATATCATCAGTCGCTTGTCTCATCCACGTTTTTGCCAGATTCAGAAACACCCAATTTCCTATCAAATGCTCTATCAGAGGAAATCTTTACCTAAGTGCTTGTTTGGCTTCTGATAAGTAAATTTCTGGAAACATTCCCATAGGCAGAGTCTCTATTTTTTCCCCCCCTTAACAGTTCATCTAGAAAGTGGGCCCAGGGGCTATATTCTACTTAGGCTGAAAGCTTGGTAGCCCTGTTACCTGAGTGGGCAGACCAGCAGGGTCGAGAACAGCCGCTGAGGACAAGCTTTCCCACCTCCCACCCCACTGCCACGTCCAAGGCCCGCCCACCCCTTCCTTTCACTGGGCAGTGACCACATGCGGACGGATCACACAGGTCTCCTTCGGACATGTCGGGCTGCCTGATCCGCGCTCCGGGACCACCTGTAACGTCACCAGGCTGTCTGTGCTTAAAACCAGGGCTAAACATTAACCAAGACTTAACCGAGCTGAACATAAAACACTCCTGGTCCTCCCAAGATGAAAAGCGAGTATAGCGTCGTGGAAGGAAGTGCTGGGGCTTCACCACGGGGCTCAGGGAGCTCGACCTCCCCTCCAGATGCACAAGGACCTGAAACACCAGACTCCAGACCCCGCTTGGGGAGGGCGGAGAGGGGTTCCTGCGGCGAAGGGGCGGGGCTTGACTTTCTTCACCTCTCTCCTTTCCTGGCATTATTAAAGGGACAGACCAGGGGAGAAGACCTCGGTGCCAGGACATTGGTGTCTGGTCGGGAGGGGTGGCTCGCTTCCAACTCTAATCCTGCCAACAGGGCTGGAGGCGGAAAGGGGTGCACTGCTGAGAGACCGAGTGGCCCTGTCCTTTGAGAAAAGCCTGAGCAGGAGCCTGACGCAAGGCCCACTGAACAGAACCCTGAAATGGTTCCCACCGCCTGGCCGCTCCAGTTATTCAGTGCCCGGGGCCTCCAGTGGCGTACGGGCTGAGAGAAGGTCTCTGCAGTGACCGTCAATGGACAGAGAAAGGGGGCGTGCTGTGGATGACCAAGGAAGACGGATTTAGCCTTGGAACTGAAGGAGACACAGTTGTCCCAGGTCCTTACAAAGTGGCCAGTACGGAAGGCCTGAGGGGACACTGTTTGTCTCAGAAGAGGAAACCCACGGTCAGCTCTGCGGGACCACCTGTAAAGTTGCCAGGTGCTGCCAGGGAGCAGCATGTCACTCCTGGCAATGCCCCTCTTACCTGGCAGGTGGCATCGGTTCCTGGGGGCGTTCCCGTCCCCGGGCGAGAGAATATGGTCATTACTGAGTGAGCTAGTATTCTTTCTCACAGGTATTCTTTTTTAACAAGAAAGCCAAATGGCTCTCATAGAACATAACCCAGGCTCAGCTGTTTTCTTAACACTGACCAGCATCCCACGTCTCGGGAGAAATGGACGGCTTTCTAAACCTCTCAAGGTATACTTAATTTTCACCGCAGTTGGTGCTCTCAAACACACACGCGTGGGGCAAGATTTCTAGGCAAGACTTCTAAACTATGTAGGCAAGACTTCAAGGCACAGATTCTCCAAGGCATCCAACGAGGGAGAGAACCATATGTGGCTAACTCATTTGAAGTCCAGGGACACTGAGTCACTGTCTTCTAGATGGGGGGGCGGGGGAGGGGGCATTTTGCAGGAGCCAATTTCTCACCCAGCAGATCTATGTCAGACCACAGACTGCAAGCCCAGCCCCAGCCAGCTGTCCCTGCAGTCACAGGCCCCCTCAACTTAATTAAAAAAAAAAAATAGAGTTGGCAAAAGGGTGTCAATGGCTTACTACAAATCATCCCCACTAGTCAACCAACTTAAAGCACATGTTCTGCTAACAGCAATATTTTTACATAAGGAAAACAATACAGCCCAGCCGGTGTGGCTCAGTGGTTGAGCGTTGACCCATGCACCGAGAGGTCACAGGTTCAATTCCTGGTCAGGGCACATGCCCAGGTTGTGGGCCAAATCCCCAGTGGGGGACATGCAGGAGGCGGCCAATCAATGTTCTCTCTCATTGATGTTTCTATCTCTCCCTCTCCCTTCCTCTCTCTCTAAAACCAATAAAGAAAAAAAAAAAAGAAAGAAAAACAAGACAATCTTTGCAGAAAAATCGCCCAAAATCATTTTCAGGTTGATTCTCATCGAGGCGTGTTGTAATAGACGTTTCTTCCCCCCAAAGCTTCTCAATACACGTCTGGGGTTGAACTCTTTGGGGGAAGGGAAGATGCTCAGCCACCAGAAGATGAACAGGTGCTCTCTCCCTCAGCCATGAGCACACCTGTAAAGGTGTCTTCTTCAACACAGACCACGTCCTCCCCTTGTCCCCGGGAGTCAGTCCTGCTCCGGTCCCGGGCTGAGTAGACCCACATCGGCTCATCCGGGTGCTTCTGGAGCACCTGCCAGGATGTGATGGTGAAGGGAGCGTTGTGCCCTGTCTCTGAGGAGCTGAAGCCTGAGCCTCCAGTTTCACTCTCGAGGTTAATTCAAGTTCGCTCTGTCCCAGCTGTGCTGCTGACCTGGCGTGCGGACAGCTCGAGGCTCCCACCGGCTGAACACTCACTTCGTTTGGCTTCAGCGTAATGCTCTTCGGCAGGTTAAAACCGGCTCCGAATCGTCTCTTCCAAACCCCCAGGCGGTGGGCGCGGGCCTGGTTCGGGGCCTGGTTCGCAGGCTCACTGCGGGAGGCGAGCGATGACTTTTCTCCTCTGCTCCCGCACGCAGCCACCTTCGCGTTCCCTTGGCTCCCTGGGCCTGTCAGCTGGAAGAGGGCAGACTCTCATCCTCAGCCACAGGGGACCTCTGCCAGGGGCTGTCTTGGCAGCCAAGGAAACCCACCCCTTCTAGATCTTCAACGAAACATGGTTAGTCCAGCTGAGCAGTGGGTGGCAACACGCTTCTGGGCTGTGGGGCCAACGTGGAAATGGGGATTTAGAGGGTCTGGGATGGCGAGGACCCCTGCCTCCAAGACCAAGGAATAAATCCTAACTGCTAGAGAAGGACCAATGTGAGGCACCTGGGTGCAGTCACTTTGGCAGTAAAGCCTGTTGATGGAGGTGGGCGGAGGTCCAGGGACCGTGGGGGGGTCAAGACGGGGCCGCTGCCTTTCAGCGGGCGGTGTCCCAGTTCTGAAATGTAACCCATCAGAATCTGCTCCCTGTAACAATATCCTCGCTCTATCTTTCAAAACAGGTTTTCTCATATTTATAGTTAAAATCTAAAATTTTAAAAACGCTTTCTCTTTTTGAGAATTCCACAATGCCCACCTTTAAACAATAGCAAGGGGTGCTCAGTTTTCATAAAGTCGGGCTGGGAACCGATGGTGAAGGAACCTGTCGGCAGAGGCCTGTCGTGCTGCGGGTGGGAGCCCAGAGCCAGGCCTCATACTTTCCCTCTGTCTCTCCCTCCCGTGTGTCACTGCTCGGCCTCGGACAGGAGTTTCATACGCAGCCTCCTTAGAGGCTCCCAGTTAGAACAGGCAGCTCAGAAAGACTGGCCTCCATCCGTCTGCAGGAGGAAATCAGCCTCTCAACCACGGGAGATGTGCCGGGCTCACCCTGTTCACGGTGAACAAAGTAACAGCAGACAATTAACCCCTCTCCCCCTCCCCGAATCATTCGGAAGACTTTTCCCCAGGAAAAGTGTCCATTCGAGTTTCCAGGAGCCCGAGGACCATCTCTGTAGGACAGGTCAAAGTGCAGAGTGTATGCAGGTGACTTCTGGAACGTATTTAGAGCTAGTTTAACACGAACGGTGCATTTTCGCTAAACAATAGTTACTCGTAATTTCATAATCTCCCCATCACTCTCCGGCTATTACTCACCGATAAACAACAGCGGGTTTTTACAAACAGTACATCAATCATTATCAAAAGAGACTGAAAATTCTCCTCTCTCTCACATGGCATTTCACGCATCCCCCCACGCCCACCCCTGTCCCTTTCTGAAGGTGGTGGAGATCAAGAAAAGGGAGCCTTTGGGCTCCTCTCCCCCCGCCTTTGAAGGCTTGATGGTGTTTTCTTTCTCCTTCTGCGCTCTGCGGACACCAGGAAACCTGGGACATCCAGAAAAAAGCCTTCAGCAGCCCCAACTGCAAAAACAGTGTCAATTACGCGATGTGATTGATGGCTTTAATATGTCAAGAATAGGTGTGCACATAAGCTTGATGTTCTTCTTCTTCTGAATGCGGTTTCTCTCGCCAGCATGGCATTCCCGCATGTCCAGTACTCAGAGAACAGCAGCTAGCACTGATTCTGCTGTCAGGTGAGCTGCGACGGCCTTCGTGATGGTGTGCATCTCTCGGGGGAAGGAGCCTCTATCTTTGCTGTCATAATTGGGTGTGTATATGCGGACGCAAAAAGCAAACATTTCTTTTCAGTGACTTTTTTTTTTGCAAGTGTCCTGTTTTATAAACTACCTTCACGTGATACCGTACACTCGCTGGAAGGGACTCAGACTGCAGTCTGTTCACTAGGCCAACTACGTGAACTCACCTGCGTGCCCATCCACCTCTGCAAGAGACCCCGCGTGTTCGGGAGAATGGGCCAAGAGTCCGAGGTGGCACACACTTTCCAGGTGTCCTAAAACACTGGCCTGGAAACTTGAGAATTGTACAATTTGTTTTCAAACTCTGAGCCCCACAAAATGTCTTCTAGATGTCTTAGCAATCATTGGCTGGGTAGCGAAAGAAAAAAAGAAGCTTAAAAACTGACAGCCACTGGTGACGTCCATTTTGCCCGCGGACTGATCTTCACTGGTCCTGTCTGATTTCTTCCAGATGTAGTAGCCCAGGTCAAACAGCACGGCCAAGTCACCGAAAGCAGATGACAACACGGGGATCTGAAAATGCCAGAGATGTGCGAGGTCTGACTGACAGCAAAACCGGCCAGAGAAAAATGTCAAAGAGTTTTAAAATTCGGACAGAGAAAACAACTTTTTCCTTTTACCGTCTCCTCATATTCCTTTCACTCAAAATCAAAATGTAACAGAAACGTCCAGCTGCTTACAACGGAGCCATAACTATAAACCCGACTGCTAGAATCCAAACAGGAAGGTAGCAGGTGTTTCTGCGTGCTCACGATGCACCGAGCCCGGGCTGAAGCGTTTATACATGCATTCTCTCATTTCAATTCCCACGGGAGCTCTGTGAAGTAGGTACTGCTGTGCCCCCCATGCTACAGGTGAGGAAACTGAGGCGCACGGAGCATGCTTGCATCTCTTGCCCAGAAACCCTGCCTTTGCCACACAGCACTTCCACCTGTGGGGTGTGGGACCTCAAGCAGTGCCACAGTCCTGAGCCCACACCTCCTCGTCTGCAAAACAGGCATGACACCGCGGACCCCGCACAAGGGTGTAAAGACGGGACGAAAGAAAACATTTTCGACCACTGATCACATTATCAGGTGCACAGAGGTGATCAGTGAATGTTAGGTTCCCCTCACCTGTAACCACAGCAAAAGAAGACCAGGAACTTTGTGGTGGTTAAACAGCTGACCGTTTTCCAAGTTGGCTAATAATAAGCTATGGCTTCCAATCCTGTCATGAGTGGAAAGCTGGCACTATCGAAACCAACGGCGTGATGCCAGAAAAGAGCAAGTCCCGTGCAGAAAAGCAAACGCGTGGTGTGTCTGCCCGGGGAGGTGCTAGCAGGGGTGGGGGCGTCCGGCCCACGGGCTGTATAAGTCCCTGGAAATCAATGCCAGCTGACATCACATGCCTCACCAAATGAGCCTGCCCAAATACAGCAGGCTAATGTTTAAGTTGATCATTTTGCATGGCCCACGAATGATGTTATAAATATCCAAATGGCCCTTGGCAGAAAACAGGTTCCCCACCTGTTCTCTGTCTACAACACGGAGCGTTCCTTCCTGGCCGGAGGACTGTCCTCCTCGGCTCAGCCGAGCTCAACGTTGGTCTCCACCAGAATGGACCAGGATACAACTCCTCACCGCCCTAAACAGAGCCTCCTCTTGCCAAAGCATTCTGGAAACTTAACTCGCTACAAATCGCTGAGTTCTTTGTTCTTCCCCCAGAGTGAGACCATGGCTGGCCTGCAGCCTGGTGCTAACCAGAGGGAGAGGATCAGGCCGTTAATCCTGGGTCTGTCACCATCTGTGCCGCTCTTGGGTCCAGCTGGAAACAGATGGCACACTCAACGGGGTTTAGCGGGCATGAACATGACGAAGGCGCTGTGTACAGAGGTGTGGGGAGGCGTAAGGGAATAGCAGGAGAGGGATGAGGTGCCTGGAGACCAGGGAAAGGTGGAGGCTTTCCCCGGCCCTAGAGCTGAGGGGGCCAGGGAGGGGCCGATGCTGTGAGAGCCAGTGAGAGCTGAAGCCATGGGGAAGGTAGACTCCACAGATGTGGCTGTAGAGTCACCCAGCCAGGGCCAGAATCACAATGGGTGCCTTTGATCTCCTCCCATGGCTGGACTCAACCAGAGCCACGCGATGCAGTCCACAGAGGTCGGCCTCCGGAGAGGGGGACAGATGGATGGGGTGGTCGGAGGAGGCACATGGACAACCACCAGCCCCGCACTGCGTGGGATATCCCCATCTCGGGGCCCCAGCACGCTGACCTGCCCACAGTCTATTAGACTGGCTGGAGTTCATTCAAACTTCCACCTAGGTGCAGGCACAAGGGAGGGGCCCCTGGGGCCTTCCAATGACACAAGCACTCTCTAAATCCTAAGAGGCTAAACTGGATTTTCAGAAAATAACCACTGGACAGCTTGGGAGCTGCAAAAGGGATGGAGAGTTCCAGGTGGTCCGCACCCGAAGACTCCACTCTGCTTTGGGCACTGACAGCACGGAGCAGGACTTAATGCTCTCCCTTTGCAAGATACAAACCCATCTGCCCTTTTCAAATTCAAAGGTCAAGGAGTACACTCTTCCACGCTCCCCAACAATACCAAAAGCGTATCAGAAAACCAACCCAGCTATTCAACACGTTCTAGTCAGTT
This sequence comes from Tadarida brasiliensis, assembly GCA_030848825.1. Taxonomy (NCBI): domain Eukaryota; kingdom Metazoa; phylum Chordata; class Mammalia; order Chiroptera; family Molossidae; genus Tadarida; species Tadarida brasiliensis. Next base: position 60,455,574 of record CM061273.1, read on the forward strand.
GGTTGAATTTGCTCCCAAACTAGAATTGCAAATACCCAAACTACACATGTTCCTGTATTCAGAGTCTCTTATCATCCAGTCTTGGGCCGAGCAGGGTTGATGTTTCTCATTTACCTGGCAGAACACAATCACAAACAAACTTCACAATCCAGTCACTCTCTTTTTTTTTAATCCTCACTTGAGGACACTTTTGCATCTATCTTCAGATAGAGTGGGAGAGAGAGAGGGAGGAAGAGAGAGAGAGAAACATCGATGTGAGAGAGACACATCGAGTGGTTGCCACCCACACAACCCCAACGGGGGCCGGGGTCAAACTGCAACCGAGGTACGTGCCCTTAGCGGGAACCGAACCCGGGACTCTTTGGTCCGCGGGCCGACGCTCTAACCGCTGAGCCAAACCGGCCAGGGCAATCTTTTCTTTTTTTAATCCTCACCCAAGAACATTTTTTTTTTTGCATTTATCTTCAGATAGAGCGGGAGGGGGAGGAAGAGGGAGAGAAACATCAATGTGAGAGAGACATCAAGTGGCTGCCACCCACAGGACCCTAACCAGGGCCGGGGACAAACTGCAACCAAGGCACGTGCCCTTAGCGGGAACCAAACCCGGGTCTCTCTGGTCCAGCGGCCGACGCTCTAACCGCTGAGCCAAACCGGCCAGGGCAGTCCTGTCACTCTTAAGGCCCCAGGGCAGGATGGGATCCCCTACACAGGGAATGTAGACTAAGAACAGACCAGGGCTAAGGCTTGTGCCGGGGCCTGGCTGACATTGAGAGGTCAAATGAAGGAAGAACAAGCAAATACAGCCGAGAAGCAGTGCCTGGTGAGGGAGGAGAAAGCCACGGGAGCCTGTCACAGAAGTCAAGAGGAAAGTGTCAACGAGGAGCAGCTCAGCCACGCCAACACTGCGGAAAGGTCCAGACGCCGCGAAGTCGCTGCTGAAACCGGCACGATGGAGAGGGAGGCCTTTCCGTGCACGGAGCGGTGGTGCAGGAAGTCCTGATGGACGGGGCTGAGGAAGGGAACGGGAGGGGACTGTGGGGTGAGCAGTGACCAAAGGCCAAGACGTTTCATTGTGATGAGGAGAGGAGAGACATGGACGGGGGCTGGAAGGAGACATGTGGACAAAGGAGCATTTCTACACTAGAAAATATTAATGCTGGGAATGATTCAGTGGAGAGGGAGAAGATTATGCAGGCAAAAGAAGATTTGAGGTCTCTGAGAGGTGGGAAAGGGGAGATCCAGAGGTCAAGTGGAGAGGTCAAAGGAGCAGGAACACTTTGTTGTTGCAACAAGAGAAGTAGAGGGCCTGAGTTTGTGTTCAGATAGGTTGGCAGATACAAGGAAGGACATTCATGCCTGATGACTTCCGTTTTCTCCACATATATGAGGGAGGCTTATCAGCTACAGTAGAAGGCGGGGGGGGGGGAGGGTGGGAGTTAACAGAAGAGACTGGAAAAAAAGTGAGAGTCTGTTATAGAACCATTGACTTTCAATCAAATATCTTCCGCATCCTCCCTAGCATCCAGCACAGGGCTGGTTAACAGAGGGAGGACTCCATGACAGGCTCGTCAAGGACATGACGTTTGGAGTGTGAGCTTCGAGATCACTTTTTTCAGTCCAGGTGTTGAGACGATGCGGAGCCTGGGCATCCAGGTCCCCTTCATCAGCTGTGATGCCTGCCTGGCTATTTGTTGAAGGCAGAGGCTCAGGTATCTGCAAACAGGTAAGTCAAATAACCATCCCTTCGACTACAAATGTCACCTCCAGTAGACACAGGCTGATAAACACTGCCATAAAGATAAGAGGTCAAGACGACCGCATCAGCTCTCTTTATCCCGTTGGCATCTCGGCCAAGAGCAAACACCAAATGTCTGAATCCCACTGGGCGGCAATGTGGAATTCAACCTTCTGTGCAGCCCGACACTCCTTAATTGACAGTCTGTCCTTGACCGGGTCTAATCTCCCTTCCTTCTGCTGGCGTTTCTCCTAGCTTAGCAGAGTCCGATTTCCTAAGTGTCCTAGGCCATGGTGCCTTTCCGTGTATTACCTCTGCCGTCCCTGTGCCCCTCACTCTGTGACAACACAGCCCTCCCTCCGGCATCAACAGGGCACGGGGATGAGATTCAGCAGACCCTCCAGGTTGGACGGTGACGTGTCGCGGTGCACCCACCCGCATGAAACCAGGCAGTGACACGAGTGTGACGGGATGAACTGTCTCACTGCGTTTCATATTTCCGCGATCAGGCAACGGATGGGGAAGGACCCTTTCACCTTTTCTGCCTCATCCTTTGAGCAGCGACTTCGTGATTATGTCTCATGCACGTGTGACACCGTTCACTCACTTTGCAAATATTTATGGAATTATTTAGTTCGGGAACCAAAGCCCATGGGGCCCTCTCTCAGACGCTACATCACATATCACATAAAGGAAAAAGAACATGTGGTGTCTGCAAAAAAAAAAAATCTGTGAAAAACCCTTCTATTTTAGGCGTTATGCTGGCTCGATTTCTCTACTTGTATTAAAAAGTAAGGAGAAGCCTGCCCCCTCAATGTTCGGAATGAGATAAGAGTTCCAATGGGCCTAGAGAAAGTGAAAATGTCAGAATACGTTCCCACTTTCAAAAGACAGTCCTCCAGCCTGCAGACACTGCTACCAGGCACGGCCACCCAAAGTGCCACCTGCTGCCAGATCCCTGGAGAGCCACTCCAGCTGGAGTCCCCAAGCTGCCACACAGCTGCAGAGACGTAGGGAGCAGTGTGGGGACCATTTGAATGTTGCTGAGAATTGTTTGGTCCACCTGTCTCTTGATGTCCTAAAATGTTCTCTGAGGCTAATAAGGCGACTGGGCAGAAAGATGGAGGACTTCGGAGTCGGACTGACCGGGGTCTGAAGACAGGCTCGGCCACCGGCTGTCTGTGTAATCTGACAGGCTACTTGGTCCTGCTGAACCTTGTTTTACTGATCAGGTGAGTGTAAGACCACCTATGCCGCAGGACCATTGTGAGAATCACAGACAATAAATGCAAAGTGCCTGGACGGTGCTCAAAATTACAGCTGTTATAATGGGCGGAATGCCTAGGTTTGATTTCAGGGTGATCTAAATACAGTCTCTTGAACTTAAACATAGGATGCTTAAAATTCTACCCTTAAAGATTTAAGGTGAAAAGAAGAAAACTTGACATCAAGAATCACTAGTCGTCCCTGGCCACTTCACGCTTCGACTTTCGCGGCTTCACTCTATGGCGGTTTTTTCAAATACTGTTTATAAATAAAGAATCCTACTTCGCGGAAATTCATTTATCGCGGTAGAGCCTGGAACTGATTAACCACGATAAACGAGGGCCGACTGTACACAATACACACACACACTCTCATCCCTAAACCAAAACAAAACGATGGCAATAAAACTAGGAGGGGCCCTTTACTCACATATCACCTTGAGAAAAAAAAGACTGTAGTTCTCATCTCTGCCCCTCTGCCCCCAACACAGCACCCACCCAGTCCAGCTGCCGAAGCTGAGCTCTTCGCCCAATCCTGCTTCTGGTAGGGCGAGAAAGCAGGAGGCCGGAGAGGAAGGGGCTGTTACCTCCATGCAGGCAGAATTCAAAAGGAGCCGGGAGAGCATAGGGTCAAAGGCACGTTTCCTCCAGCCTCCGGAGCTCTTCCAGGGCCCAGGCAAGGAGGTTTGGTAATAGCTTCTGTCGGGAGCTGGGTTCTGCAGGCAGAAGAGCAACAGTGGCATCTACAGGGCAGCCAGATGAACTTGGCCGGGGAAGCGGAGAGGAAGATTAGAGAAAGCATTGCCTTCAGAACACGCCCCACAGCAGAGGCATCAGCTGGCGAGCTTGCCCATATTGGCAGGCAGGCAGGCGGGTGCACAAGGGCAAGCCATCTTGAACCAACCCGTAGGTCCCCACGCCCTAACTGATATGCTGACATTCCTTGTGCTGGCTGTTAGACAACGGGCAAACTCACGGAGCTGGAAACCTGGCGAGTGTGTCAGTTTAAAGTCTCTAGGGCTAGCAAAAGAAACTCTCTGATTTTTCAAAGCAATGAAATTTGTCATTAAGATATTAGACAGCTCACAGGTTCTCTGGGAAAGCGAGGGAACCAGACTCGGGACAGACAGGAACAAAGGGAAGTTACAACTTTCAGAATGTTGTTCTGAAGTTACAACATTCAGAACCCAAAGCATGCTGCAGGGCGATTCTGGTGAGGATATCACAGTGGTCGTCCCCATAGCTGCCATCAGCACCAGCAGCTGGGTTCAAGGCCCCGCTGCCTCGGAGAGTGGATGTCACAGGTGGTACCTCTGCCACCAATGAAATCCCCACAGTTCCTGTTTCTTGACATCACTAGCTCTCCATTTGAAGTCCCGAGTGGTTGTGTCTGATTGACTCTAAGGGGAAAAGATCTTGCCATACCAAGGCGACTTCCCCAGACACAGACGCTGGGCAGCCAAACACAGACAAGTGTCCCCTACAGAATGGGACAGCAAATTGCAGACGCGCCACCAGGGAGTGTTTTTTGAGCTTGTGGGAAGTTGTGTGACAAAGTAGAACAGGAATAAGCCAGGAATTCAAAATTCTAGGTCCAAGAGCTGATTCTATCACTTAGCTGTGTGACTTGGGCAGGTATAAACAGGCTTTCTGGGTTCTTGTCATGCTTATAATAATTATTCCCACCTACCTTGCAGGGCTGATGTGTGGATCAGATCATTTTGTGAACAGGCTTTGAAAAGTATACTATTAGTGAGTAAATCTGTTTGCCTCTCAGGGTCCCAGGTTATCCATTTGTAAAACAAGAATATTCCCTACATTGTAGGGCTATTGTGAGATAAACTAGATTGCAAAAGAATGGCTTGTTTACAGATTGAAATTCTTTTATGTTTGGGATCTGCATCAAAATAATGGAGGTGGTGGGTGAGAGAAGAAGCAGGCAGCAAGATAGATAAGACAGACCTCGAGTTATTACACCCAGCTGGTGGGCACATTATACTATTCTCTCTACATTAGCGTGGGTATGAAATCTTCAAGAAATGTTTTGTTTTTTTTATAATGAAGTGCCTTGGAAATATCTAGAAGAAACAAGCCACGCTCTCCAAATTTTATTATTGAGTCAGCGTTAGGTATCACCCCCACCCTCACCACCCTCACCCCTCGGACGTTGTTTTCTCAGGACTGTGGTCTTTCCCGGCTCCCACTATCCTCCTCCCCAGGCTGGTGCCAATGTAAGCCTGTATTAGGGAAAACATCTTCAGTGGCAAAACACTCGTTTGAAACGAAAACGAAAACCCCGAAGAACTAACCCAAAGTAGTAAGAGAAAAACAAGCAAAACGAGAGCGCACACACCCGTTCAGGAGGGCGGCCTGTCCCTGCGCTCCGTCCCGATGCAGAGCACCTGTTACAGTTACTCTTTCCAATGAACCAAAGCGGACCCCAACTTCTCTTTGGCTGGCACTGCATTAGGCCCAGGACCACAGAAAATACGAACAGCAAGGCCTCCGCGGAAGGCTGCACCCCAAGTGCCGGCAGGGAGCGCGGGAGTCGTACCCCAGCCGCGGTGCAGCCCCGGCGGGCGGCTCTGGATGCCCACCCGGCTCCGGCCGGCCAGGACACCGGGCGGCTGCGGGCTTCCGAGGGGAAGGGGACCCACCGACACCCGGCGCCCCGTCCCGGGAGAAAGCACTGTGCGGGCTCCTGATTGGCCTAGGAAGGGACACGAGCATCCCAGACGTTACAAGCAGACGACGGTGCTTGATTACGATAAGCAGCTCCGACGAGGAAAGGCTCCACCTGCGCCCGAAGGGCTTCAGATGCCGGTGAGGCTGGGCACGCAGGCCGACTGCCAGCCTCAGCGACCGAACCTGACGGCAGGGTCTCCCTGTTAAAATGCCGCGCAGCGCCTCCGCGGGCAGAAGTACTTCCGCCCCCAACCAAGATGGCGCCCCCGGCGGGGCAGCCGGGCGGAAGTGACCCGTGGGGTGGCTGACGGGTCCATCATGGCGGCCGCGGCCACCTCCGCCGCGCTGAAGCGTCTGGATCTGCGCGACCCCGCGGCGCTTTTCGAGACCCATGGAGCGGAGGAGATCCGAGGGCTGGAGCGCCAGGTGCGGGCCGAGATCGAGCACAAGAAAGAGGAGCTGCGGCAGATGGTGGGCGAGCGGTACCGCGACCTGATCGAGGCGGCCGACACCATCGGCCAGATGCGCCGCTGCGCCGAGGGGCTGGTGGACGCCGTGAGGGCCACCGACCAGTACTGCGCGCGTCTCCGCCAGGCGGGCTCGGCCGCGCCCCGGCCGCCGCGGGACCCGCAGGTCAGTCCCAAACCCGGAGCCCCGCCCCCAGCCCGCCGCCGCCTCACCTGCGTTGGGGAGGAGCCCGCCGCCACTTGGGGGCCCCCCGCTCGGGGGACGCGGCCGGCAGCACTGTGGCGGGCTGCTGATCCACCCCCTGCCCCGTTGGGGCCTCTCCCCCGAGCCTCCCCTGCTTCCGGGCCTCGCTTCCCTCACCTCTCTCCTGGGCTCCCGGGGCTCCGACGGCCGACGTTGCAGCCAGGCGCCGGGGGTCTCCCTCGCCTGATGGCGCAGCTCCTTCCCTAGGGGACGTTTCCTGGCGTTATTTCTAGAACAGATTTCTCCTTTATGTTGACACCGTCCCCCGAGTCGTTCATTCCTCGTCCCAGTCTCCCCCCGCCCCCCACCCCATTCCCAAGAATAACGTCCACAATCCCAGGGGCTCGTCCACCTGTTGCTGAGGGTCGGAGCAGCATCCAGCCACCCCCTTGCAATAGAACCTGTCCACTTCAGAGAACAGAGGGTATTCCAATCAGGGCATCCTGAGAGTTCTTTCCCCCAGTTGCGGACGGTTCGATCTAACGTGGAAGGATGCAGCCCTCAACACATCCTAACACTGTGTGTGGGTAGAGTGTTGACTTAGGGACGAGGACAGCGCGAAAGGGCACCCTGGGGGAGAAAGGTAAACAAGGATTTGTTCTTAACAACTGGGGAGAAGAACCTTATAGCCACATACAAGGAGAAACTGCAAAAGTACAATTTAGCCCCATTTTGGAAGTTTTTAATGCAGCCCTGGTTTTAGAGGAATTTGGGTCAGTAGGGGGGGCTCGCACAAGGGAACCATAGAAGGCTGGAGATGGCTCATTTTTTAAATGAGCGACCTCATCCCTCTGTAAGCTGAGCACTCAAGCCTTTGCCATAACTGAGTCATGCTTCAAGGTTTATTAGTAAATTAACTTGTACTGTGACTGCTTTTAGAAATGTATTTATTTTTATAGTTGTTATATCTGACTTACAACAAAACCACAAAACTTTGAGGTGCCTTTCTTCAAGGCACAGTTCCTGCTCTGACAGAGCTTACAATCTAGTTGAGGAATTAAGTCCATGAAAAGTTGATAAGAAAAGTAGAAAGAATTTACAATAGCAGTAGAAAACATTTTAGGATAATGGTGATTGGTTCCCAAAATAATTGTGCACATTTGCCATAACAATTCTGAAAGAAGTCGCTTCAGACTTGGGTCCTTCCTTCTCAGCAAAGAGGAGCCTTAAGGACAGATGAGACTTGGAATGTGGGTCCAAAATATGTAAAGACAATTAAAAACTGAAATCAACTTGGTTACAGCAGGGTTTCTCTGCCTTGGTGCTGTTGACATTTGGGGCTGGGCCATTCTTTGTGGGAGCGGCTGTCCCAGGCGCTGCAGGTGCTTAGAAGCATTCCTGGCCTCCCTCTGCTAGATGCCAGCAGCACCCTCTCCCCTCTCCCACTGTGATCACCAAAAACGTCCCCAGATACTGCCAGATGTTCCCTCGGAGATGAGATCACCCTCTGTCCCACACATGAAAACCAATGGATTCAAGGGCCCCTGGAACAAGTAGTGGAGGACAGGAACCCCTGGACCCCCAGGCTGATACTAAGCAGTGAGGAGTCTTTTAGAACCAAGCAAAGATAATAAGGAGTGGCTGTTCAAGAAGGTAAATTTGACAGCAAAGGAAAAGGATAGATTGGAGGGAGTAGTGAATGAACACAGCACAAGCAAAATGTTTTTGGATTAGTCGAAGTGTGAGATGATGACCTGCAGTAGAATCGCGGAAGTGTAACAGAAACGTAGATAGTAGAGATATTGAGAGAACCCATCAGAAGGACATGAATTTCCTGGGAATTTAGCAGCAGGGCAGTGGCACATGCTAGGACAGACAGGGAGGAGATGGCTAAGGTTTTTGTTAGGGAGATGAATTGAGTTTTGAGTATACTGATTATGGAATGGTAGTGAAACCTACCAGGCAGCAGCACAAAAGGCTGGACTGGGATTCAGGGGAGTGACGAGGACTAAAGATAAAGACCTGGTAGCAGTGATCTGCCTAAAGGTGATGCTCGAGGGAAGAGACTCCTGAAGTAAAAGGTCAGATAGAGGAGTAGAGGCATGAGGACTGAGCCAGGTGAAGATCTGGTGGAGGGCTGGTGAAGAGGAACAGCCAGCAAGGAAGTCCATGATGCATTCAAAAGAAGCAGGAGAAAGTGAAGCAAGGTTGAACATCTGAAAAGGGAAGGAGAAAGCTCACTCGAGGGGGGGTCCGTAGGGCTCCGTGCTAGAGAGACATCACAAGGATCACTGAAAACCAGGCTGAGATGACCAGAGTAAGTTGGCCTCCATGGGACTGAGCGAAGGCACACACCACAGGCAGGAGAAACCAGTGGGGTAGTACAGCACTCCCATCTCCAGTCATTCTGCTGCTCCGTGCTTGGTGCCTTGCTGGTTGGCATTGAATCAGGCCTGATGAAAACTTTGAGCCCTAAAATGCCCCACACTTCAGCCGCCGAACACTGACCTTGCTTTTGCTTGTGCTTCTGACTTCTGTGCCTTTCCCTGTAGCCACAGCCATCCCGGGAGAAGTTCTACAGCATGGCTGCCCAGATCAAGCTCCTCTTAGAAATTCCTGAGCATATCTGGAGCTCGATGGAGGCCTCTCAGTATCTCCATGCCACACAGCTGTACCTGCTCTGCTGCCGCCTGCACAGCCTGCTCCAGCTGGATTCTTCTGGCTCCCGGTACAGCCCTGTCCTCTCCCGATTCCCCATACTCATCCGGCAGGTGGCAGCAGCCAGCCACTTCCGGTAAGTGAATCCAGCATCAAGATCTCTGGGGAGGGCCATGCTTCACCCCTAGTTTTATGGAGGATGTCTTTTTTCCTGATGCATCAAGGCTCTTCTCCCAAGATATGAAACACTCCCTGGTGACCTCTGTCATCTTTCTAGGTCAACCATTCTGCATGAAAGCAAGATGTTGCTCAAATGCCAGTCTGTGTCGGACCAAGCTGTAGCTGAGGCCCTGTGCTCTATAATGCTCTTAGAAGAGAGTTCTCCTCGCCAAGCCCTAACAGACTTCCTGTTGGCCAGAAAGGCAGCTATTCAGAAACTTCTCAACCAGCCGCACCATGGTGGGTGTGGCTTCTTTCCAAAATCTGGTCCACGAACATGGGAATGGAGAAGGATGAGCTGAGGGAAACAGAAGCATCCAGAGCTTTTTCGGTTTTTAACTTTACTAAAGGAAACTGTTTAAAAGGATGATTTCTTCTCGTAGGTGCTGGTATCAAGGCTCAGATTTGTTCACTAGTGGAGTTGCTGGCCACCACTCTGAACCAAGCTTATGCCCTTTTCTACACTTTACCAGAAGGTCTGCTGCCAGATCCGTCTCTGCCGTGTGGCTTACTCTTCTTAACTCTGGAGACCATCACAGGCCAGCATCCTACTGGTAAGCTCTTAGCCAAACTTTTTTTTTTAATCCTCACTAAAGGATATTTTTCCATTGATTTTTTTTTTTTTAAGACAGAGTAGGAGGAGGGGGGTAGAGAAGGAGAGAGAGAGAGACACATGGATATGTCTGAGAGACACATTGATTGGTTCGACCCTGACCGGGGCTGGGGGTCAAACCCACACGTATGCCCTTGACCGGGAATCGAACCTGGGACTCTGGTCCTCCAGCTGATGCTCTAACCACTCAGCCAAACTGGCCAGGGCTTAGCCAACCATTTTATTTTCTGGTTCATTCAACTGATATTTATTGAACATCCACCATCTGCCAGCTGCTGTGCTAGGCTCTCTGAGGATATAGCGTGAACTGACAAATGTGGTCCCCACCTTCGTAGGGGTCCCAGTCTAGTGGTAGAAGCAGATTTTGAACTCAGATACACACATACCTGTTTAATGTCAACATTGGTCACTGCTCTAAAGGTGAAGTACACGTTGGCTTGGGAGCACTGAATGGAGGGACCTCACCAATGTTACCTTCACCGGAGAAGTGATATTTAAACTGAAACCTAAAAGTTGAGTAAGACTTAGTCAAGTGAATAAAGCAAGGGAAAGAGTTCCAGGCAAAGGGAGGAGGATGTGCAAAGGCCCCGAGGCAAGGAGGATGTTAGTGTATATGAGGAACTGAAAGAAAGTAGGTGAGTTTAGGGGGTATTGGGTGATGAGGGCAAGAACAGCATGAAAATAGATGGGGCTCATCTATCAGCTGTGACCAGATAATGCAGAGCCGTGTGCAACAGCTAGGAAGTTTGGACTTTATCCAGCGGACAGTGGGTAGCCTTCTAGGACCTTCTAGGCTTAGTAGTCATTGTGTTATATGTTCCCATGCATCCTGTCCTTTTATTTGGTGGGATTTCTCCCAATTGGAATTAAGTGCAACTGGCTTTTATGTGGCAGTGGATCCCCACGGGGCTGGCATGGATTCTAAGAGCTTACTTAGGAGGCTGTCATTGTGACCCAGGTGACAGATGGTGGGAGTAGTAGAGATGGAGCTAATTGGACAACACAGACATCTGTTTAGGAGGAGAGGATTTGGGAATGGATTGACTGTGCAAGGTGTGGAAGGGAGGTGTCCAAGGTTACTAGAAAAAGAGCTGGTCTCAAAGGGCCGGGGATGTCACTCTTGAAAACACTGTGCTGGGGCCTGGCTGGTGTGGCTCAGTGGTTGAGCACTGACCCATGCACCAAGAGGTCGCCAGTGTGATTCCCGGTCAGGGCACGTGCCCAGGTTGTGGGCCCGATCCCCAGTGGGGGGCATGCAGGAGGTGGCCAGTCGATGTTCTCTCTCATCGATGTGTGTATCTCTCTCTCCCTCTCCCTTCATCTCTCTAAAATCAATTAAGAAAAGAATTTTAGAGGGAAAAAAAGAAAATGCTGTGCTGTGGACAACTGACACCTGGGACTGGGAATGGGAGTGGGCCGGCGATTGTGGGTCTGGAACAGAGCCGTGAGAGGTCCCGCCACAGACACATCTGCGGTGCTGTGCATGTGGCTGTTGTTTGAAGGCATGGGGTGGGTGACACCATCGGGAAGAAGAGAGGGATGACAGAGGACTGTGCCTTAGGAAACTCTAGAACCCAAAGGTCGGATGGAGGAGACAGCCAAAGAGAGAAGAGAAACCAGTAGACTGGTGACAGCCACATGGTTATTTTCAGAGATGTGTAGTGGATCGTCTCATTTCTGGCTTCATCTTTCAAGTGGGTACCACTTCCTTATGCCTTGGTCTCCCTCCAGGTACTTACATTTAGCACATTTTCCCTCCCGATTGAGGGAAAATGAAAGGTGGTTATTGGCTCATTTGTCATGGCACTGGAGAGCAAGTCCAGAGGGTGCTTGCACACAATGAGTGGGCCTCCCAGTCACACAGCATGGCCTGTGCCCCTCTGGAGAGGTCACTTCTGAAGAGCTGCAACAGCTCGCTTGTCAGGATGAGTGGTCATCAATTCTTTCCTTAGATCTTCAGAGGAGGTGGGGGGATGGTGAGGAACGGGCAACATCACCTTTTTTGACAACTTAAGTTCTGCTTTGCAAATGTCAAGGACTGCACAGCACCCAGTCCTTCTTTCTCTCTTTCTCCCCATTCCTGCCCTCGCTTTCCTTGCATTCTTCTCAACCAATAGGATGACCAGAGTTGAGGGAAGCTGCCGGCTCCCTGACGACGGAGGCCCTGGACATATTCCGTACTTTCTCCCCCCACCCCCCGCCCCTTCAGGGGTCTAGTCTGCCCTGCCCAGAGGAAAACTAGATGATCTTTGGAAACTCCTTCTAGGTCCATTTTTTAGTGTGCTATTCAGAGGATGGCCGATTCCTTCTCACTGGCTTCTCTTTAGAAAAGGGCATTGGTGTGCTGCAGGAGGAGATGAAGCTCTGCAGCTGGTTCAGGCACCTGCCAGCATCCATTGTCGAGTTCCGGCCGGCTCTCCGGACCCTCGCACATCCCATCAGCCAGGAGTACCTGACAGACACGCTGCAAAAATGGATCCACATGTGAGTAGCCGGAGCTGTCCCGAGGCTGGCAGGCGCCACCCAGGCCGCCTTGCGTGTGGCCATACAAGGCCCAGTGACGCATGAGGGCCACGCCTGACCTGGATGATGCCGTGCACGCCGCCCAGCAGGTCACATCAGCTCCTCACGCAGCCGTCTGTCCCTACCTTCATGGCGGGTCAGCCCCAGTGTGGGAGAACCAAGAAGGAATCTGTCTTTCAAATCTATGTAGAGGATTTCAAATTCTGTTTACGTTAGAGTTCTGCCACTCCTAAACTTTTACTTAGTGCGTTGGTTTTTGAATCCATTCTCTGGGGCTCTCGACTTCCTTCTGGTACCTCAGGGAAGCAAGGGTAGGCCTGGCGAAAGGCCCACAGGCTCTCCCTCCATCCAGACACGCTGTGTTTATACATTTTTACCTGCTCTGAGATAAGTGTATATATTGGGAGCCAGGTAAGAGGTTTTCAAATGGAGGCCTGCTCCTTTCTTAATAAAGGTGTGGAACCACGAATCTAATGAGGCCCAAGGAAAATACTTTGTTGCAGGTGCAAGGAAGACATTAAAATCGGGATCACCAACCTGCTGATGTTTGTGAAGAGCATGAAGGGCCTGGCAGGGATCCGGGATGCCGTGTGGGAATTACTTACCAACGAGTCCGCCAGTCACAGCTGGGACGTGATATGCCGGCGGCTTCTGGACAAGCCACTCCTGTTCTGGGAGGATTTGATGCAGCAACTCTTCCTGGACCGGTTACAGGTACTGTGGGCGGTCACGCGGCCCGTCGGTCTTATGGCCAGTCCTGTCTGGTTTGACTCCTGTCACTTCCTAGGTGTATTCTTTCCCTGCTGACTTACTCCAGGGAGTCCCATAGCATGCTTTCCGGGGCGGGGAGATATGTCTCTTCTGTCAAGTGGTTGGGAAAGTGTCTGTGTCCATCAGTGGTGACTTTGTCCTCTGCCAACATCACGTCATCTTTCTGAGCCTGCTGGAGAACATTCTGAATGCTGGGGTAGACTGCCACGAGGTGCTGTTGTTTTGAGATTTCCTGGAAGGAATGGTGATTAGAACTCTTTTTTCATTCTGTTTTAGACGCTGACAAGAGAGGGCTTTGACTCCATCTCCGCGAGCTCCAGACAGCTCCTCATTTCCGCTCTGCAGGAGCTTGAAAACAGCACCAGCAAGTCCCCTTCGAACAAGCACATCCACTTCGAGCACAACATGTCTCTCTTCCTCTGGTCCGAGAGTCCCAGTGACCTGCCCTCCGATGCTGCCTGGGTCAGCGTGGCGAACCGGGCTCCGTGTGCTGGCAGTGGGCTCTCCATGAAAGCTCAAGCTGTCAGCCCCTGTGTACAGAACTTCTGCGCCGCCCTAGATTCTAAACTGAAGGTTAAACTGGATGACCTGCTGGCTTACCTTCCCTCTGATGACTCGTCACTGTCCAAGGACGTCTCCCCCATGCAAGCCAAGAACTGTGCCTTTGACAGGTACGCAGACGCTGGGACCGTGCAGGGGATGCTGCGGACGCACTCGGTGGCCTGCATCAAGCACATCGTGGACTGCGTCCGGGCAGAGCTGCAGAGCATCGAGGAAGTCGTGCAAGGCCAGCAGGATGCCCTCAGCCGTGTCAAGCTGCATGCAGTCCTTTTCATGGCCAGACTCTGCCAGTCCCTGGGAGAACTGTGTCCTCACCTGAAGCAGTGCATCCTGGGGAAATCTGGGAGCTCCGAGAAACCAGCAAGGGATTCTAGGGCTCTGAAAAAACAGGGAAAGGGGAAAAGTGAGCAAGTCCTACCTGTGCAGGCCGAGTGGCAGGAAGTTAAGGAGCTCCTCCTCCAGCAGAGTGTGGTGGGCTACCGGGTCTGGAGCTCGGCAGTGGTGCAGGTGAGTGACATGAACGTACTCTGTCCGTGCTCCCTAGGCCATCCTCCTTCTGGCTCCCTTTTGTCGTAGTCCAGTCTTGCCAACCATGGTTAGATCTTTTAATAGTAAGGGAATAACAGTTTTTATTTCATACAATTACTTGCTTTCACTTGTCTCTGCTACATACAGCAAATGTCAGGACTCTTCCATTCACTTTTAGCCTGGATTTTATAGACAGAAACCCTGGATTTTGGGGGCTTTTTTTTCCCCCTTCCATCTTTCTCTCTGGACAAGCATCTATATTTCCTAGTCTTCAACCTAAGTATCATATTCCCTCTAGTCTCTGCTGGTGTCTTAAGAGCCGACCTTTGTAGTTAGTAACAGAATTCCATTGCCAATATCAGTAACTCGCGAAGAGAAGAGTGACATCTGCCACTTGCCATCCCACATGACTGAAGCAGAAGCTGGTTTCAAGATGACTTGAGTCGTTTAAAACAAACTCTGCGGGATCTGAGTGGCCTCTGTGGGTATTTGCCTTTTGTTACCAGGTTTTGGCTCATGGATTCGCCCAGTCATTACTTTTAGGTGATGCTGGCTCAGTGCTGGCCACGGCCACCAGCTGGGATGAACTAGAAATTCAGGAGGAAGCCGAGTCCGGCAGCAGCATCACGTCCAAGATCCGACTCCCGATCCAGGTACGCCAGTGCCAGCGTCAGAGCCAGGGCTGGAGACCTGCTACGGGGAAAGGAAAAGGATTTTAGAAAATCATTAACTGACAGCTTCTGAGGGAGAGCTGCTAGTAATATTTATAACTTTCTACTGGTGGGGGGAGGCAGAGTGGCCATGGGGCCAATTTATACATTGTTCGAGAAGTCAGGTAATGATTCTTTCCTTTTGTAGTATGGGCTCTATGCTAATTGGAGAACCACTTACCCTAAAGTGAAAACAGCAGCGTAAAATACAGTGCCACCAGCCAGGTCAACCCCAGGCCACCGAGGGAATGACAGCAAATGTCAGTCATATCTGTTAAGTGGCCTGTAAGAGGGGCTGAGTGGAGAGGTCAAGGTCTAGGCGTAAAGCCAGGATAAATGGATCCATGTTTACTGCGTCTCGTTTCGTTGGAGCAAGCTGGCCACTCCTTTGTTCTTCCAGCCGTCGTGGTATGTACAGTCCTTCCTGTTCAGCCTGTGCCAGGAAATTAACCGGGTCGGAGGCCACGCCTTGCCCAAGGTGACGCTGCAGGAGATGCTGAGAAGCTGCATGGCTCAGGTAGCCGCCGCCTATGAGAAGCTCTCCGAAGACAAACAGATGAAGGTAGGTGTTAGAAGTGTCCTCCATTCAACACCAAATAAACCTTAGCTTGTTCTGGGGCTGGGCAGTGCACGTTGAGGACTCCGGGTATTGCGGGTCACTGAGCCCAGGCTGTTAGTTGGTAGTGGCTTCCAACTCGGCAAGTCTAATTACACCCCTTCTCAGGGGTCAGGCAGGTCTTCGTGAAAAGGCAGTTGCGTACAGTGGGAGGAGGAGAGCCTCTGAGTAACACAGTCCCTTCCCAGCCTGGCCCAGCCACACTCCCCCGGGCGTGGGACAACTCATTAATGTCTATTTCCTCAGGAGCCAGTGTGGTCAGAAACAGCTCGGGGGGCTGGAGGAAGGTGGGAGGGTTACACAGCACAGGCTGTGGCCCACGAGTACTCATTTGAGTCCCTATCTCCTTACCCTCCTCTCCTCACCTTGTGTGTTCCCATTTCATTAGTAACACTTGAAAGACAGGACCACCTCCCTGTTTGGGAAAGAATTCAGCTGTCTCCTCTCCTGAACTTCCTCACAGTGCCCCTTCACGCAAGGAGCTTTCTGCCCTTAAAAATCACCACCTCCGCCCTGGCCGGTTTGGCTCAGCAGTTAGAGCGTCGGCCTGCGGTCCAGAGACCCGGGTTTGGTTCCCACTGGGGGCATGTGCTTCGGTTGCGGTTTGTCCCCGGTCCTGGTTGGTCGTGCGGGTGGCAGCCGCTCGATGTGTCACCTTCGCATCGGTGTTTCTCTCTCTCTCTTCCTCTCTCTCCCTCCCACTCTATCTGAACAAAAAATGAAAAAGTGTCCTCGGGTAAGGATAAAAAAAAAAAAAATCACCACCTCCAGCATCCAAGACCCTTTTTAAAGGGCTGGGTCTCCTCCCTGCTGTCAGGGCTTTTAGTTTTAGGACCCAGTTTCTAAGCTGTTGTGTTGTCGTGAGATTCAGCCAGCCATGTGAGTGTACAGAGCGTCTGCTTCTGAAATAACAGGCTGTGACTCAACCAAACCATGAAACTGTTTATTACGCTCATAAGTCGTCTCCCTTAATGGCTGGGGACGGGGAATTCATTTGCAGAAAGAAGGTGCATTTCCAATGACCCAGAATCGGGCACTGCAGCTGCTTTATGATCTGCGCTACCTCCACAATGTTCTCACAGCCAAGGGTGAAGAAGTGAAAAGTGGCCGCGGCAAACAGGACTCCAGGTAGCCTCACCCCGGGCTCTCCCAAATGCAAATAGTCCCTTTGTTGGGGAGCCACCAAAGAGTCAGCCTGCCTGCACAGTAGTTGTGTTTGTTTTAAACAGTAAGTGCTCCTATTACCAGCAAGATAAATAATGACCACCTGCTGGAGAAATTCCATGGTCAAGCGTAGTAAGTGGAATCTCATTCCTCTTATGAGTCAGCCCACCAACTGGTGGGTATAATTTGAGCTTCAAGTGCCCTCCCTAAAAACAACATGGGGAAAGAATGGACGTGGTGCAGACATCACATCAGCTTGGGATTACTTAAGCACGATGATCAGTAACGAGTGGCACTAAGCCAGCAATTAAGGAAAATAAACCCAGTTCCAGGATTTCTATAGCATTCAAATACCGGAAGATGGGTTTTTGTCCTAAAAAATGGGGAGAATAATCATCCTAATCCTTTTTTCAGAATTGAGAAAGTGGCCGACTACTTGGAAGCACTCATTGACCCATTTGATCTGGACGTTTTCACACCACACCTCAACAGCAACCTTAATCGCCTGGTGCAGCGAACTTCTGTAGGTCAGGTCCCTGTGACCAATAACCCCGCACTAGCACTAATGCTCCCGGAGGCAGTGCTGGGAGGGGGTGGGACACAAGTAGCTGAGTTGAATTATAAAGACTAAAAGAGTTAGGTAAGATCTCACCGCTGAGGCAACCATGCTCTGACCCCTTCAGTTGTATATAAGGATTATTCAGGTTTTATCAAGGCCTCAGAAAGAGGAATAAAATAAAAGAGCCATGTGACTGAGATTCTGACAGGTGGTAATTTTCAAGCATTAACACACTGAAAAGAACATTCTGCAAAAGGATGGTTAGAAGCAGACAGCAGTGAGAGATTACTAACAGCAGCATTTTTCTTTTAACTGGCCAATAAAACCCAGCATATTTTTATACCTCTTTCCTGTCTGTCAGGTTCTGTTTGGACTGGTTACTGGTACAGAGAATCAGCTCACCCCCAGGAGCAGTACATTCAACTCCCAAGAACCCCATAACATACTGCCACTGGCATCCAGTCAGATCAGGTAATGATTCTACGAGGCTTCTGGGGCCCCGCAGCTTCCTGTACATGCTACTGAAATCCCTTCGTCTTGTCTTGGAGGTTTGGACTTCTTCCACTGAGCATGACAAGCACTCGAAAGGCCAAATCAACCAGCAGAAGCATCGAGTCAAAAGCCCAGGTTAGTGCAGAAATCAAGAGGTTCATCCCTGTCGATCCTGTCGCATCTCCCACCAAACCACCCAATCGGCTCCCCTTTAAAGAATCAATAAAGAACTGAATGACAAAATGCACTAATGCTGCTTTTAATGGCGGCACAATATAGAAGTACAAGGTTTTACTAGCTTGAGCTGATAGGTTTAAAAGATGCCCATTTACACTATCAAGTAGCCTCATAATGGAAATGGGTCTCAGGCTGCCAAGGCTGTAGAAAATATGCAGGACAGGATGGAGTTATTCCTTGGCTTTTGGAGGATAAGAGAGAGAACTGCTAACCCAGCACTATCATTATACTTATTTGGAAAAGAATTGATTTGTTTTGGTGATGGTTTCATCTTCCATTTCTTTTACTTGGGTGGTAAATAAAAGGAAATTTTCTTTCTCGAGTTTTACATTTTCCTGTTAACACGTTTTGTTTCAGTCGGCTGCCATCCACTAGCCTGCAGGAGGAGTCCTGGGTATTTCTGCATTGTGTTGTATACGTGTGGTTTGAGAGCTCAAATGCTGGCTTCTTACAGCATTTAGTTGTTTGCTTTATTGCTAGACAAGATCTTAGCAATGAATCCTTTCCATATTCCCTGCCATCAAACCCATTAAGATCCAAAATCCTTGTCAAACATGTTTTTGAAACTCGGAAGATGGTAGTAAAAAAAAATTCTTGCACAAACCGTCCACTCCGTAAGCATTGGCTTGTGCAGGAATTCCCCTCACAATTCTACATTTCTATTTCAAGTACCTGACCTTTAAATTCTGTCTATAGCAGAGGAACAACCCATGGAAAGGAGGTATTTATTTATCCTTTTCCTATAGTAGTTCCATCTTACAATTTTAGTTGTCCCCAGGTTCTTTTCAAATCCCCTAAACTAGAGCTCTCTGTGCTTCTCAGATCTGCTGTGTGCTGTGTGCACTCCGGGTGGGGTGGGGTGGGGTGGGGTGGAGGGTGTGAGCAGGCAGGAGGATCTGGGTGGACTCTAAGGCACTTTCCTCTCCATGCAATGGCAGGTTGTCCCCCCGGCACTCTCCCAAGCAGATGACCCAACGCATCCTGGCTCCTTATTCAGACAGCTTGTCAGTGAGGAAGAAGACTCATCTACACCTTCCTTATTCAAACTTGGTTGGCTCTCTAATATGACTAAATAACATGGGGACATAGCCATCTCTCCAAATAAATACAACTGCATCATTTCAACTAAAGGTGCCTCTGCTCATTTGTTTCTAAGCCATGCCAGTCTTTCCAGTTTCAATGGTGAAATGTGGCCCCTAGTTACTGTTAGGGGGTTACTTTAAGCGTAAAGTGAATCCTTGGCCAACAATCCCACAGCCCTTGTGACGTTAGACATCAGTTCAGATAGCTTACACTTTGTCAGCATTCAACAATGCCTTCGTTCTCAACACTACAAGGTGGAATCATCAGTGAGATCACACAAGCTGCCAACAGAGCGAGTTTGTGAGTAAGACAAACAATCATTACGTATTTCTTGACTGTCGGAACTGCAGTGTTTTCTACAAGTCTGAGATGTAGGCTCTGGAGCAATGACGGTGACAGGTTATCTGGGTATACAAGAGTCTGAAAGACATTCCCTCTGCAAATACAAATACATAACAAAGAGGAGACAGTTATTAGGGAGCGTGCTTTGCTTACACAGTCTCACTCGGATCTGACTGTTCTCCTGTACAAAGGAGAGTATTTTCAACAGGACATCTACATACTAAGAGGTAGTATGGCAATTTCAGTGCAAGACTGAATCAAGGTCTATATTTTGGAAAAAAAAATGTATGTTTTTTCATGGAAACTATATACTCTTTACTAGTTTATTGAATTTAAAAAATTGAAGATCCCGCATTTTTAAAAGGCCTTTTTACATAAAGTAGAATCGCTAATTGACAGATTTGGAAATCAGTCTGAATTGGACAAACTATGGATTCAACACGCAGATGAGATTACCTCATACCATTACCGTGACATGGATCTGATACCCACCCTCAAAAGAATCCTATAAAAAATTGCTTCAAAGCCCCTTTAAAATTGCAATAGTGCAGCAAAACCACAAGTAAACAACTGCCTGTTAACCTGTTATTTCAAATATAGACTGAAAAGGCAACAGGCATTTTTTGTGTGCAATTTTTTTAAAACATCGTAAGATGAAATATCAAATCTGCACAGCACTGTCCCTTCACAGAAGGCAAGAAACCGCCAGCCCGTCATGTTGGAGGCCGTCCTCGGTGCTGCAGGCTATGAAAGTGGGCCTCCTTCAGGGTCTGGTTGATGAGGAAGTAAGGGCCTTGGCATAGTGCAGACTGCTCGGGCACAGGCTGAGGGGTGTTGGGGCTGGACCCGGGGACGATGTGGTTTAAGTTGCTTTCTGGCCCGCTGGCCCTGTCCGGGCTGTTGATGCTGCTGCTGCTGCTGCTGCTGCTCCCGCCACTATCACTGCTTGAAGACTGAAAAGAAAAAGGAACAGTTCCACGATCAGGCTGTTTATTTCTTAAGAACCTGACTGTGGTTTAATTTACAGCATAGCATTTAAGAATATTCTTCCTACCCAGTCTGTGGAGTACCAGCATCAAAACATACTGAGCTTAACAGTGTACAAAGTACATTCACCTAAGATATTTATTTCATTCTTGCCCTGGCCGGTGTGGTTCAGTGGTTAAGAGTGTTGGCCCACACACAGAAGGGTCGTGGGTTCGATTCCTGGTCAAGGGTACGTACCTGGGTTGCAGGTTGGATCCCTGGCCCTGGTCAGGGCACATACAGGAGGCAACCAATTGATGTGTCTCTCTCACACTGATGTTTCTCTCTCTCTCTCCCCTGAACTCCCCTTCCACTCTCTCTAAAAATATCAATGGAAAAAATATCCTTGGGTGAGGATTAACAAAATGTGTGTGTGTGTGTGTGTGTGTGTGTGTGTGTGTGTGTGTGTGTATTAAGATATTTTACCTTATCCTCGCAACTACCCTGTAAAGCCGAGTGGGATTATTGTCCCCATTACACATCCCTAAGAAGTGGCAGGGTCCAGGTTCAAGCACAGGCCTTCTACTGCAAACCCCTTCAACTACATCTTAACTCCTTTACATGTCTTCTCTAGCTGCTTGTCATTCATTCCAATAATTTCCAATGATCAAAGGAAGAAGTTCGCAGCCTCTAAGGGAAAGTGTCACCCGGTACAGGGTATAAGAAAGATGTTCTCATAACAAGATGACTTCTGGGCATAAGTTAAAAAATAAAAACCTGTGATAATTTTGTGGTTATCTATTTCATGGACACAAAGTGGTATTCTCAAAGCAGAACACATATCCTGAGAGACTTATACTTCTTATAAAGTTGCATTAGCCTTTTTGCAGTTTAATATGTATGTGTGCAGGTGTACATGAACCTAATTTTTTAATGTAACTAACATGACTTAGTGTCTTAGTCATCTTGAAGAAGCTGCTAAGATCCCCAGCAAAAGTCATTCAGAAACTTTTCTTCCAACAGTAGGAATTTCAAGAGAAGGCAATGGTAAGGTTCCTTCCAGAATTATGGTTCTGTGCCATTTTAATATTCCATTTCTAATAAATGACAGCCCCAACCACTCGACTAGCACTCCACTCTAACTACAACCCAATAATCAATACATGAGAAAGTTAGAATTCTAGTAATTAATGATTTGGTGTAAATTTTTTAAAACTCATTAGCCCTTTGATACATCTAAATATATATTCCCTTAGACAAAGGTTATTAGTTTTGAAATATCTGCTTACAACAATATAAAATCTACACGTAAGAAATAAGACTGGACAGAACAGCCCATAGTATTAATAGTCATGTTAAAATAGAGAGATTATAGATGCTTATTTTTTTCTGCCCTTTACTGTAAAATTTTTGCAATGTGGTTTTTATACGTATTTGCATTATCAAAATAAATGTATAGAGGGGGTCAATGGGGAAAAAAGGGGAGTCATCTGTAATATTTTCAACAAAAAATAAAAATAAATAAACGTATAAATAAAATAAAATGTTTCAAGATAGATACTTTTAAAGTGATTTTTAAAATACCAGAAATTACACCTATCAATACATATATTATAATCCACATGGCTATATGGGAATCACATGAGTCCTTTTAGAGAAATTACAGTTGTAATTGCTAAAGGGACATTGAGCTGAGATCTAAGCAACTTTGATTCTACTACTTAAAAATATGTATGTACAGAAACGTGCCTGGAACGGCAAAGAAAGCATGTTCACAAAAGGCATCCATTATTAATAAGGCTTAAACCAGTAACTGTCACGGCCCATGGGTCATCTGGAGCTACTTAACATAGGTCGCACATCCTTTGCCTGTAGGTGGTAGTAGCAGACAAGCTATCTACCTTTCCACAATTAAAAAAATTCACGAAAGCATTATAAATGGGCTGAGTGGCGTCAGATGGCAGGATTAGCAGCAACAATTACGTTCACTCAAAGGCAAGACGTCAAAGCCAATTCAAAAACAAAACTTGCTTTCCATAGCAGCCTCTCCTGATCTAGAGGAACAACCTAGAACTGCTGCTGGCACACCTGGCGAGGTCGTGAATGTTTAACGAGCAGGTACTACACTGGGTAAGAAACCCACCGCGCAGAACACTCTGTTTCCTCTCAGTCTGCTTTCTTTGTTTTTCGTTACAGGTACTGTCTGAAAATTAAGGCAAGAACTAGAATCAGTTTCTAGTAAGTCAAGTTTCCATCTCAAATTATAAATATATTTCACAATATAACAGCAAAAGTGACACCATTGTGAGAAAAGTGAAAAGTTCTTTAAAATAAACAGGTTAGAAAAGATCTGTACAATAACCATAAAAACGGGAGGGGGACATAAATATACCAGCAATTTCTAGTCCATTTTAGACATCTTGTAACTTTATAGACACGTATAAAAATGTTTAGTGTGGCCTTGTTTATAACAGCTAATAACTGCAAACCACCAAAATGTCCTATAGAGAAATTGGTTAAATTATAATACATGTATATAAAGTATAATACATGAATTATAATTCATAACATTGAAATTCTATTCAGCTATTAACAATCACACACACACACACACACACACACACACACACAAAGATAGAAGCCCTTAACATATTTTTCACAGGTACAAAACAGTATATATAATATGTCAGCTGGTTTAAAATGTTTTTCTTTAATGTGGACATATATGCACACCAAAAACAATCTGGAAGGATGTATGTGCCAAAATATTTAGAATTTGGACCTGCTAAT
The DNA here is from genome assembly GCA_030848825.1 of Tadarida brasiliensis. NCBI lineage: Eukaryota > Metazoa > Chordata > Mammalia > Chiroptera > Molossidae > Tadarida > Tadarida brasiliensis. Next base: position 60,478,742 of record CM061273.1, read on the forward strand.
TTTTTAAATATCTTTATTTTCTATAGCTTCTATAAAAAAAAGATTTCTCTTGTGGAAAAAATGATCATGAGTAAGAATACTATTACAAAATAGAGGTCTTCAGTTATTTCTATCTTCAAGACTGAGACTTAAATATATTTTTTAAAAAACAACATATATATATCTCAATACTGTCCCTGGGGTTTTAGGAAGACTGCTCGGCCCCCTCGAGCTACTTAAGACCCTTGAACACTGCCTCAGTTATATTCACTTGCACTGAGGAGACCAACGACACTTTCAGACTAACACGGGACAGCCCACGTAGAACCCAGAGGGGAGCTGGAAGTGTTAGCTATGTACTACTGTCATCAAAGGTAGAAATAATGCATCTGTTTCAAGATACTTTGGCTCTATTTTCTGCCAGTTCAAGTCTTCTCGCTATCAGGTAGGCTTAGGGGTACCTCACAAAGATAGACCAGTGTTTTTCAAATGGAAGGTGAAACCCATTTGGTGGGGAGCAACCAGCACAAAAAGAAACCAGAGTAAAACATGGTAAGGGTAATTGTTCTGTGAAACTTTTTTCGATTATTCACAAATATATTTGGTATGTACTGGTCATAAAATAAAACATGCCTATGGGACAGGGTCAAAAATGTTTGAGAGTAATCGGTCTTATTAACAGTGTCAGCCATCAAAGTGGGCTACTTTATGGGGAAAAGACCATATTTACTTTTAACTCTAAAGGCATAAATTCCATTTTTAACTCTCTATCACTGCTCTAACACACACACACAGAAGTAAATAGTTTTGTCTTATAAAAAAACCTTCAAATAGGAAAAAAATTGTATTTCCCCCACTGAATGGAACATTTTTGTATCAAATCCTTGGGGGGGGGGGGCACTCTGTGACTGCATGATTTCCAGACTTGGTACAGAAGTGTTTACCTTGTTACTATTTCTGTTCTTAAAGACGAGCAAGTTCTGTTTCTGACAGAGTCCAGAAACTTGGGGACTGAGAAAGATTCATCAGACAGGAACCCGATCCCCAGGCTCCTGATTCCTTACAAAGACTCCGCATCAGACAGTTGATCCAAATCCAGTAACAAAGCACATTTCTTATCTCTGAATTTTCAATTTGGGCTGAGTGCTGACACTGACCAGGGTATTTTCTTTTTTAATTTTTCTTTACTGATTTTAGAGAGAGAAGAAAGGAGAGGGAGAGAGAGAGAGAAACATTGGTGAGACAGAACATCAACTGGCCGCCTCCTGCATCCCCCCCACTGGGGATCAGGCCCACAGCCTGGGCATGTGCCCTGACCGGGAATTGAACTGGCGACCTCTTGGTGCATGGGTCGACGCTCAACCCACTGAGCCACACCAGCCGGGCTGAACAGGGTATTTTCAATGACAACTTTATATTGCCAATCAAAAGAGAATAAGGTTATGATCTGTGATTTAAAAACAACAAAAAACACCCTTGCAAATCCAGGTATACAAGCACAATAAAGTTAGATTTATGAAGATTCTGACCGAGCCTCTCTCTCTAAATATACAAAGGCAGCTCACTAGAATCCTGTGGTGAAGATCTGCGTGAAAAGGGAGGATTCTAAGTTAGCTCAGGCAGTAATAAAATCTACCTGTGTACCCTGGTAACTGCAGATGCCTGGATAAGACCCAGAAGAATGCAGTCTATTTTAGAATCGCCTGCAGGCTTTTTAAACAGTGTACCTGCCAGGGCCCCACCTCAGGAAAACCTGGCTCAAGTAGACACAGATTCTTCCGATGTCCAACCACTGTCCAAACAAATGTGTGTGTGTGTCTCTGTGTACCGGGAGGCACTGCCCTAGGGCTCCCTAGTCATTTATTTACTGAGCTTCATCAGGAATATGGCGGTGCCCTGGCCGCTTTAGCTCAGCGGTTAGAGCATTGGCCCTTAGATCAAAGAGTCGCAGGTTCGATTCTGGTCAGGGGCACGTAACCTTGGTTGCAGTTCGGTCCCTGGCCCTGGTTGGAGGTAGCCAATAGATGTGTCTGTCTCACATCAATGTTTCTCTCTCTCCCCCCTCCCTCCCACTCTATCTGAAGTAAATGGAAAAATATCCTTGAATGAGGATTTAAAAAAAAAGAATAGCAGTGCAGCCACTGATAAGGACAGTACACAGCCACTGCAGTGACAGGAATATAGCAAAAGACTATGTGGATGCAGGAGCTAGGAGAGATGCTCCATAAAATGGATGGTGTCTGAACTGGGCCTAGAGGATGAGGAAGGATCTTTACAAGGAGGGTGTGACAAACCACGAGAACAATAAGCAAAGTCAGAGGAGTGTTCAAGGGAGGAAAAGCCAAAGGTGTGGTGTGGCTGCACCTGCTCCACGAAGCGTCAGTGAGACAAAACATACATGAGAGGTCATGGCTAGACTGTAAGTGCCCAAAGTCTGCAGGGACAGTTTTCAAGCATGTAAGACACGTGCAGATCTGTACCTCTTTGGAGTGAGGACGCTAGGGATCTATTGAGGTGACCGAGGTTGTGGAGACTGAGCAGAGGCCAACTGGGAAGTTGTCTAGAACATCAAGCAGGAGAGCAGGCCAGCATGAGGACAGTGGCAATGTCAATGAAGGGTATGTGTCACTCCCAGGGGGAGATGGCAGGGATTCAGGAAGGAAATGGAGACATCCAAGTTGATACCAAACACGGGGACAATGTTTGTCAAATACAGTTGACCCTTGAACAACACGGGGGTTAGGGGCACCAATACCCACTCCAGTTAAAAATCTGCATGTAACTTCTGACTCCACCAAAACTTAACTACTAATAGCCCACTGTTGACCAGAATACCAGTTACATAAACAGGCACATTTTGTATGTTATATTGTATACTGTATTTGTATAGAGTAAGCTAAAGAAAAGATATTATTAAGAAAATCATAAGGTCCTGACTGGTGTGGCTCAGTGATTAGAGTGTCAGTCCTCGCACTGAAGGATCTCAGGTTCAATTCCCAGTCAAGGGCACATACCCAGGTTGCAGGTTCGATCCCCAGTCAGGGCATGTATGGGAGGCAACAGACCGATGTTCCTTTCTTTCTCTCTCTCTCTCTCTAAAATGAAAATAAATAAAATAAGCTGAAGGTAAAGGGCATTACACCTACAATATTCAACCCAAAAAGGCCAGCCCCCAGAAGAACAAATTTATACACCTAGCTAGTTTTTACCCAATCAAATCATTGTCCAAGATCAGGGAATGTCGCTACCATTGTACAGGACCCAACATGAAGACACAAATAGATAAATCATTTCACTTCTTGCTCACCAAGAGAAAAACAAGCCTGGCTTAGACACTAACTAATATGATCATACAGAATGGCTTTACCAAAAATTGTTTCTTCCTATATTAGTAATTATATCTCAACTTAAAAAATAGCACGCTAAGGCTCAGAAGTCATTAAATCTAAGTCACTAGAGTTAAAATTCAAGATGTTCAAGTCAAACACCAATTATATTTTTGAAAAAAAAGAAAGAAAACAAAATACACTAGACCCCAAAGTCTTCACTTTTTCTAGACAGAAATCGAAAATGGCCTTCTAGCTACATCACAGCATTGACTTGGACAAGTACTTTCCAGCTAGCCTCTGTTTCTGTGACTGCAGAGAAGCTGAGGACCTTGCTGCCCCTGGAGAGTCAGCAGTCTCCCAGAACCCCACCGCGTCTTCTGGGAGACGGCACACGCCCCGGCGAGGAGCACGCTGCTCAGTAGTCAAGCTCTGGGCTCGCTGACCCTGCCTCTCTTGCTAACTGTGTATCTTTGGGCAAGTGACTTTATTTTTCAGTGTCCCAATTTTCCCATTTGAGAAGTAGAAATAATACTTGCTAAAATGACAGGAAGACAATGCACAGAGTACAAGTTTCTTTCTACATAACTCATCTGGAAAGTCAGTACACGTTCTTTAGCTTCATGGTGTCTAGGAAAAAAGAGGCATGTACCAGCTTCATTTTTCAGGGAAATCTGATTTACTTGTGGCATAGATTAATAATTTAACAGAAATCAAGCATCTCACGTCTTACTTTTCAGTACTTGCCAAAATTACATTTTAGAGAAAAAGATAACTTTCTGGAATTTTAAATCTCTCTTAGAATTAAAACAAGTTCCTTCCAAATGAAAGTTCTTTAAGTTATGAGAAAAAGAACTCTAAGCTTATTTGAGTATTTCAGGAAAGACAAAGGGAACAGTTTCTCTTAACTGAGTTAGTCTTAAGGAAATTTACCTCTGTCCTACCTCAGAATTAAGAGGTAGCATTTTCATGAATAAGATAATTTGTTATGTAAATTAATAAAATAATCTATTTATAATGAATCATTTTACCATTTTCCCTTTTATATACAATTGTCAAAAAGCAGCTAAATGCCCCTAAACTTGCTCTTTTTGTGTTATAAGCATACTGATCTACTCCAGTGGTGACAATTCAATTATTCAGGGCTTAACATTCCATTTTAAAGACTTTCCCCTGCCTTCTGCTTCTCTAGTTCTCCCTGGGTTCACTGGGCCTCACTACTTGTTAATACCACCGCTGGGGAAACACAGTACCACTGGCTACTTGCTCACATGGCTGGTAAAGGTTCAGCCGGCCCAGCTGAAACAGGGGGTCAAGACCGCCCATGAGGGCTACTGGTGAGTTGAGATACCATGACAGATAAAAAGTACCTGTACTGACCGTAAAATAACAAAGACAATCTAGTCCATCCCCAGACTAATGATTTACAGAGTGGTTTAACCACTAAATTTCTTTGGACAAGGAAAAACAAGACATACGAACCTACAGGTGGAGTAACAACACACTGTTTTCAATACACAGGTTTTAGAAAGGGAGGGAAGGTCATTTTCTACAAACAGCAATTAAAACAAAACAAAAACTAATTCTAAGGAGTTTTACTAAAAATAAGAGAAATGTTTAATTTTTAAAAATATGACAATATATATTCCTGTTCTCAGGCATCAAAAATGTAGATACAGGAGAAAGAGACCAATACAAAGAGTTAGACCTACTACTATGCCTTCGAATGAGTGTGAATATCATATAGCATAATTTACTTGCAGAGCCAAGTAAAGAAATATTCATGCTGACACTATGAAAGTAATCACTGCACACTTTTTTAAGGAATAGCCTTATAATTCAAAAGAATAATGGAGATTCGATTAGCGTTATAGTTTTATCATTAGATGTTCATAGTAGCCTCTAATGTCTGGTTTTCTTTCATCCATGAGATTCCCCAATTACCACATTAAACAAAGCTCAATAACTTCTCTGTTAATCATTTTTTTTTAAAAAAAGGAAGAAAGAGTATAATAAGAAAAATTTTAAAAAACGGATAAAAGCTATAGAAACTCAAGTCTCTGAATAAAAGGATCTAGCTACACTTTTTATTAATTGTTTCTGAATGAGAGTCTTACCCACATGAGATTTACTGATCCCCACCCCTGGGGGGAGTTACTTTGGATTTCTGGCAAAGACTGGATATAGGTCAAGTCCTACTATCAAGAACTAATTAAACTGCAAATTATCTGATTATGCAAGAATTGTGATATACAGAATTCTGCTTGAAGTTATGAGGCTCAGGAATTTTGCCATTGAGGAGTTTCCCTGTTAAGGTGGTAACTGTTAAGGGTGTAAATCTTTAGGCACTAATTTGATAGTAGCATCACTTTATTTATTTTTATCCTTATCCGAGGACATTTTTGCATTTATCTTCAGATAGAGCGGGAGGGAGAGAGAGAGGAAGAGAGAGAAACATCGATGTGAGAGAGACACATCAACTGGCTGCCACCCACACAACCCCATGGGGCCGGGGACAATCTGCAACCAAGGTACATGCCCTTAGCGGGAACTGAACCCTGGTCTCTCTGGTCCGCGGGCCGACACTCTCACTGCTGAGCCAAACTGGCCAGGGCAACAGTAGGATCACTTTAATGTGAGCGTCCCTTCTGCACTGTGGCTCAGCCTTTCGGGTGCATTTCTCCCCAGTATACAGAAGAAGCATTCTCTGGAAGCCAAGACTTTGGGAGCTCCTTCTCCCTCTCCTCTCTGTCCTCACTACTCTGCCTCCCGTAGCAGCTCTTTTTGAACAACACAATGAAAAGGTAAAAACACTGAAAATCAGGACTCTGCACACATATACATTATATAGTCTTAAAGATATGTCAATTGAAGGAACAAAATATACTTGCCTTAAAGATAATAATGGTTCATAAACTATTAGAAAATAAGTTGGTTTCTGAAATATCAAATGGGGGGGGGTCAGAGAAGGGCTTGCAAAGGTTCATGAAACCTCTGACAAATACAAGTTTGGGAGGGGTATGAATGACCAGCACAGACACAGACCGTCTTGTGCGGAGAGGGTGCAGAGCTTCCTCAAAGGGACCATGGCTTAAGAAAAGTTTGGAACACTGCAATCAAGTAGATGATTTTTTTTTTTTTTATCCTCACCCGAGGACATTTTTCCATTTTTTTGTTCAGATAGAGTGGGAGGGAGAGAGAGAGAGAGAGAGAGAGAGAGAGAGAAACATCGGCGTGAAAGGGACACATCGAGTGGCTGCCTCCCGCACGACCCAACCAGGGCCGGGGACAAACTGCAACCGAGGTACATGCCCTTAGCGGGAACTGAACCCTGGTCTTTCTGGACCACAGGCTGACGCTCTAACCACTGAGCCAAACCGGCCAGGGCTCAAGTAGATGACTTTTAAACAATTTTGTTGTTGTTGTCTTTATTGATTTTTAGAGAGAGAGGGAGAGGGAGAGAGAGAAAGAAACATCGATGAGAGAGAACATCGACTGGCCACCTCCTGCATGCCCCCCACTGGGGATCGGGCCCACAACCTGGGCATGTGACCTGACTGGGAATCCAACCGGTGACCACTTGGTGCATGGGTCGATGCTCAACCACTGAGCCACACCGGCCGGGCAGCTCAAGTTATTCAAAGAATAACTTTCATTACACGGAAGAAACTGGGTTATTTAGCTCAAGCAGTGAAAAGGACAGACTCTGACCACAGTTCCTACCTCTGTGTCCCAGGAATCGTGAAAGACAGGGTTTCTACTACTCCTTTTGGTCTGGGGGGGAAGATGGTGGTCTTCTTCATTGCCATTCCTTCTCCTTTTCCTGAAATTAAGTCACAAAGAGAAAAAACAAATCCAACAATTCATCTTTCGGGCACTTAAAATTGTAAACCATAACAACATATCAATTTTCCCTCTCGCCTGAGAAAATTTAATTCATCGTATGATACCCCAATAGGTTAAAATTGGAAATACACCATCACCAAGCACAAAGAGCAAAAACATAAAATAGCAACAGTGAGGTCACGCTTAAATTAGTGTGACTAATTTTGAAAAAGAAGCTGGACAGTTTTCAATGCCTACTGTGAATAAGTAAGAGCAAGAAGATGGTAATGACTGAGCTTTCAAACTCCACCTAATCAAAGTTATCATCTCCACATTTCCTGAAATTACAATCTCGTTACTTAATTTTACTCCCTTCCCTATGACAACACCTAAGATAGGAATGGCTGCCTTTACCTGGTTTACCCTTAAAATCCATATGAAAATGATGCTACACAGGAATAATCGTAGAGGTTCGTGGCAGCCACTAATCTTTAGTTTTTCTTCATCCCTGATTTTCTCCCAATTGTCACATTAAACAAAAGCTCTATGCCCTCTAAAGTATTTTTTTTTAAAGATTTTTAAAATTGATTTTTAGAGAAAGAAAAACTCTCTCTGGAAAAACTGCTCATGGACACAAACTTGGTTATTGTGGCAACAGCACCTAGTGTTATGATATAAATTGCTTCACCAAATTGTTTCTTTGAGACTGTGGCACAAGCTGCTTAAAATGTACAGGTTTGAAAGAAAAACTGGACACCTTTCTCAGTCAAGTGTGCTCAGATGTGTATGGTCTCTATGCAAGAGTTAAGTGTTGTCAGAAGAACTTCTAAACCCCAGTTAGAAAACAGAAATAAATTATAGGAAGTATGACTTTAAATAAAATTGCCTGGAACGGTGCTGTCTGAGATGGTAGCTACTGGCACATGTGGTTATTTAAATTAAAATTAATTACATTAGTCCGGCCGGTATGGCTCAGTGGTTGAGCGTCGACCCATGCACCAAAAGGTCTCTGGTTCGATTCCCGGTCAGGGCACATGCCCAGGTTGTGGGCCAGATCCCCAGTGGGGGGCGTGCAGGAGGTGGATTATCAATGTTCTCTCTCATCGCTGTTTCTATCTCTCTCTCCCTCTCACTTCCTCTCTCTCTAAAAAAAAAAAAGAAAATCAATAAAGGGAAAAAAATTTTAAATTAATTACATTAAATTAAAAATCCAGTCCCCTAGTCACACTAGCCACATTTCAGCTAGTGGCAGCCGCATGGAACAGCACAGATACCAGAGGTTCCCATCACTGCAGCAAATGCTATAGGACGATGCTAACTGGAAGCCAATTTATACAAAGCAGCATAATCTACAACAGTGAAACTCTTAAAGGTTCAAATCTTTAGAGCTAGAGGGAAAAACAGCTTTTTGGAAAGTAGTGAATTTGAGCATCTTACAGTATCTTCTTACATGAGTAGGGTGGCTTATTGGGGCAGGCCCTTAATCCTAAAGTTTTGAGTTGAGGTTTGGGTATTGAAAAAACGTGATCACCCTGAGCTCAATTCCTATACTCTGCAACATTCTGAGTCCATCTAACGTTATTAATAAGTTTGAATACAGTTTAGTCTTGTAAGGATAAACAGTGGGCGTGTGGTTCCGATGAAGCATGAACCAACCAGCCGGCAGAGGGCTATACACTCCATTTATCTCACTCCTAGGTGCAACTGTTTGTAAAATAAGATCATCACTTTTGCTTCCTACCTTTCTCCCAGGAGATTAGATCATATCTACTCATTATCTTGAAGTACTTGAAAGCTAAAAACTAGATGAATGCCAGGTTTTAATAATCATCACACAGATGTTATTATCATAGACTTGTACCAAGAAACTGCTTTCATCCTAGTATGACCAGAGACTGTTCATGAGAATATGAAGAAGTTACAGAGCAATGTCTAATGAAAGGCCGGTTGACACCCAAAGAGAAGCTCATGACATGGCAATATGTTGGTCCTCAAACTCCTCTTTTATCAGTGTGACAACAGCTGATTGTGCTTTGGGCTGCTGAGTCACTCTTACCAAACTTAGGAGCCTGACCAAAACTTTCCAATTTCCTCATTTATAATGGGGAATAGGTCTTCCCAGTGACAAGAATATGAATGTCAAGGAGGCTGAGGCAAAAAGAGTGTAAGAACAGAGGATGGGCTGGTTTTGCAGATTTCAACTAAACTCTAGGAAGGTCACAAAAAATATCCCAGCCTCATAATCAGCTGATTTCTCAAAGTACCAGAATTCTCTCTTTCACCTGGTGGGGGCCCTCTCTTTTGGGTGGAACTGGATTAAGAATGAGCCCTACTTGTTCTTCAGTTGATGTTTTTCTAGGCTCTTTGCATATTCTGTCCCTGAAACATTTTTCTTTTAACAATATCGTGAATAATGGGCAAGATTACAGCTTCACACTCAAACCTATCCGCACAATCAGTCAGATTATAACTTTCAACATTAATGCTGCTGACCAGGTTATAATTTTAGCAGCCACCCTATAATTGCTAATATTCTCCCTAGCCATCTAGTTATAGATTATTGTTTTGCATCTATTACTCCTAAGGATGACTTATTACATCACTTTTCATCATTTCACTTCTTTCCAATCTTCCTGTCATCTTCTAGAGATGTATAGAAGTAACAGAACCCTTTCTTCCTACCAAAAAATTAAAAATCCCTCAATATATGAGTTAAAAGATCTGTATTGGTTAAAGAAAAGGCTCCCTTGCCACACACCCACTCCCCTATGGCCATTCCAGTATACCACCATCTCTGACCAACCTTCATCTTAAAATTGAGGAAAGAGAACCAGAGAAGTGAAATAACTTGATACCAAAATAGCTGAAGCTGGCAGAACTGGTCTATCGTGTACCATAAAACATGGGGTGAAGAGAAACGTAGGTAAGAAACCCATGCCCAAATCAAACAGCCTCTTTTATAATAATAAGTTACCAGTATAAACATGTTGACTTTATTTGTGTACTAGAGAAAAGGAATCTGCTACCAGTATAAACACAGAGTATTTGTGTACAGTGTTGGATAAAAGGAATCTTCCTGCAGGAAATATTTTGACTTTTTCAGATATGTGAGACATCCCAAGAGACTATCAGAAAACTATAAACTGGGCTTGAGAAGGGAAAAACAGCAGTCAGATCAGGCTTACTGTACTTAAGGACTTTGTTACTAATTCCGACAACATACCAGTGGCAACTGGCCCCTAATGTCCAATTTAGTCCACTCTTATTTTCTATATATAAGAGGCTTTATTCCTCACTCCATTGCATGACCCACATCAATAATCCTATACAGAAGTTTGAGGAACCACAGCTTTTCAATATTGGACCAAAGAACCTCAGGAAGCTTCCCAGAATTTTAATTCCGTGAATTAACTCTCCTCCAGAGCAGGGTCCTCATGGAAAGACCGTCAATTACATTCAGAGCCTATGAAAACACAGAACAAGAAGATAATACAGCACAATCCGTCAGGGCAACCCTATTGATCCACTTAAACCTCACTGAGACTACTACGCAATAAAGGAAAAAGCGCAGTGAACCAGGTAAATCAGCTGAGCTCTCCAAATTTGTTTCCTCATCAGAGAAATGTACGAGCTGGACTTGGTGATCCATAGGTTTTTCACTTCCAACTCCACGATGAGGGATTTTTTCTCATTTGAAATACAGCGGACCCTCTTCCTTCTGGGGTACCCAACCCCAACTTTCTCCTCTCCACACTGTTGCAGGGGGTAACTAAGAAGACAGGCAGACCCGCATTTTGGTCTGGACTCGACTCAAGTACATGTCAAACAAGCATAGAACCCCTAAACCCAGATCGGAGGCCCGGCTTCGTGGGGAAGGAGTGCATCGCTACAGAACCCTCCCTCCCTCTCGCCTTCGGAGTCAAACGGCTCCGCATCCAAACAGTTTAGAATCCGGCCCGTTCTAAATGCTCCGGCCCGAGAGGCTCCACAGCCACTTGGGTCAGCTGCCCTTCTGTGTTCACAACCGCCAGGGCACACTTTCTTCAGTCTACCTAATCCCTCCCGGCTGCAGGGTGAAGCCCAATCCTTCCTTCTGACCTTGGGGAGCCGGCAGCTCGGCGCCCCGTCCCCTCACAGACGCACGAGGGACTCCCACTCGAAGATCAGACATTCCTCCCATCCCCCCACCTCCTAAATTTAGGGCAGGGACGCTTTAGGGCCAGCGTCTCTCTTCCGGGACCGACCAGACTTAATTCCAAATAGAGAAAGATGGGGTGGAGGGGAGGCGGGTTTGGGGTGAGACCCGGACCCTGGAGTCACTCCTCCAGGACCCTCAGGGGTCAGGTACCGGAGCACTCGCACATCCCGCTCCCCTCCTCTCCTGGACTAGTGCACCCAGAGAAAAGACCCGCAGGCCCACACTCGCTCGGACCCCGCTTCGTGCGCCCCCTCGACTCCATCCTCCAAGAAAGAGGGGAGGAGCTGGAAAGGAAAGGGGGTCCCTATGGTCTCACCTGGGGCGGAGGCGCTCGCTCATGGCAGCCGGTGGAGGCGAGCGACGCCGAGCCGCTCCGCGAGAGGACGGAACAGAGGGTGTTGTGTTTCGGCGGCCGCCACGCCCACCCCCTCGGGCCTTGGCTCTCGCCGCGGCTCGGGTGGACTCTGCCGGTGGTGAGTACCCCTCGGTGGGACCCGTACCACTGCTACTTCCGGCGTCTGCTCCGCGCCCCCCCATGTCGCAGCCGCCGTGGTACCGCCCTCTCACGGCTGCGCAGTGACGCGTCCCGGCCGCGCCGACCGGTAACCCCGCCCACGGGAAGAGGCGGGCTTGGAGGGGGAGGAGCTACTGGGAACCTCTGGGAGACTAGGACCTCATTAGAGGTGGCCGACACTTTCGCCTGTTCGCAGCCTAACGGGGACAGTGTAAAAGTCCAGCCAGATATAAATGAAATTAAATTATGTCCTAATAATACGATATAAGTATTTGAGTTTAAGTCCCTGTAAGGTAACAATTTTTTTTAAATAGCTGAGAAGCATCAGGCACTCATGTAGATGGGACCGGGAGTTGGGAAGCCGTTCGTGGGATGTTCTGGGGGGCTTGTCGCGGGGGCTTCCTGGACTTTTATGACTTGGGAGGTGAGGTCGCTGGTCTCGGGGAGTCTCGACGGGCAGGGTTTTTTCCTACAGCCCCAGCCCTAGGTCTGTGGGCGACTGTCCTGAGCCGAGAGGGGAGTCGATCGGGTGCGGGACAGATTGGGGGGCTTCCCGGAGCCGCAGAATGAGCCCCCTTCGGCGTCCCAGCGGCTCCGGCGCCCCGGGCCGGGGCTGCGGGGAGGCCGGCCTCGGACCCTGGCGGTGCCAGGCGGTCCCCGCCCACTCCGTGGAAGCTGCAAGACAGCTTTCTGAAAAGTATAGGAGCGGGGAGGAGGGCGGGCGACGTCGGAGGCTGGGGGAGGAACGGTCCTCTGGAGAGCGCAGGAGGTGAGGGCGACGATTAGCGTAACTTGGAGATCGGCCCCGTGCTCGGGAGGCTGGCGACGTCTTAACTCTCTGCTTCCCGGAACACCAAAGAGCTGCCCTGCTGGTAACCCAGTTACTTGTGTCGACTTCGGTTCAGTACTGTCGACTTACTTCTCTGGTTGTGTCTTGCACAGGCTGACATGAAAATCTAGTTTCATTCTGCCAAACTCGGGAGCGGCGATCGGGAAGCATGGAGATCCAGGAGAAGCAACCGCAAAATTAGCATCCTTGTACTGAAGCTCGGGTAAGAAAGCAGTTAGGCACTCCCGGTAAGACGTTACCATGTGAGTGTAAAGAGATTGTCCTAATTATATTGTGAGGGTGAAGTACTGTAGAGCCAGACAGCCTAACAGAGGTCTCAAAAAGTTATTGGCCTAAGGCCCAGGGACCGGCCTCACTTGTGTGTGTTTGTAAATAAACAGTCCATAACTTTCATTATGTTGTCAAAGGGGTTGCCTCCAAGTTAATAATAATTACTGTAAATCTGTTGGCACAAAACAGTTTTGTTTTGCCTGATTTCATGTAGGATAAGGTGAGTTGGTTACTTTGATAAACAATATGGCCAAGATTATATGTATTTATTTTGCAAATGGTTTCAGGGTCTCACTTTTTTACCTATTCAGTGGTCAGAAGGTATTCATATTCACAGTACTTTATAATAATACTTGCGTGTTTATATGCAGAGAAAGTTTTCCCTGAGCAAGTATCACATCCAGCTCAGTTCGAGGTTTTGAGAATACAGCTGTGCACAGACTAGACATGTCCTTGCCCTCTGGAACTTACTAATATGTTAAATGTTAGTAGAGCTTCATTTCTCATGCTTAGATAATGGAAGTGCTAATAGTTTCTTCTTGCACCCAGTGACTCTTCCATATATTTCACTTTAGAAACCACTACTATAATCAACCACCTTCAAATCCTGGCCTGAGTTTTTTATTCTTCACCATTATTTCCTTGAATGACGTGTTTAAAGATTTTTAACAACTTATTTACAACTGTGTGATATCCAGTTGACTTGCTACAACCTTAAATGGCAAAGCTTTTATTCTGACTGGTATTTGGACACCTTTTCCTCCACTAACCATGAATTCAATAAGATGGTAGTCTTTTGGTCTTGCTTACCTCCTAGTCAGAGGTGTTTTGGATTTCATTGTCTTTTATAATGATTGATTCTTAGAAAACTTACTAATGTAAAATACCAAGTATAAGTAGAGCCAGGGATACTTAATAAAAATCAAACTGTGTCTTCTATTTTCTGCCTCTGTAAGAAAAAGAACAAATAAAAAACTTTTATTTTTTATTTTATTTAAAAAAATTTTTTTCTTCATTGATTTTTAGAGAGAGGGAGAGAGAGACAGAAACATCAATGAGAGAGAACATCAATTGGCGGCCTCCTGCATGCCCCCCACCGGGGATTTGGTCCTCAACCTGGGCATGTGCCCTGACCGGGAATCAAACCGGCGACCTCTTGGTGCATGGGTCGATGCTAAACCACTGAGCCACACCGGCCAGGCTCAAAAAAAATTTTTAAAAATGACCATTAATCTAGGTTCTTCTTTAAAAGGTATGAAACAAATAAAGTATTGGTATTTACTCTGCAAATTATGTGCTCCTCATAATCTCATGTTTACCTTTTTCAGAAATAGGAGAGTGAGATTCCACCAGAATGGAAGTGTGTCCTTATTGTAAGAAGCCATTTAAACGATTAAAATCCCACTTGCCATATTGTAAGATGATACAACCAACTATACCTGCTGATCAAAATGTTTGTCAGTCCGAGCAGGCTACACTCCCACGTGCTAAGAAAATGAAAAGTCCAATCAAAGACTTAATTAAAGCTAAAGAGAGAGAGTTGGGGACAAAGAATGAGAAAAGAAATAGTAAGTTGATAAAGGACAAACCAGAACGGACTATTGAGCCCTTTCCACTACCAGCTGTTGGTTTGGAAAGAGCAGGTGATACAAAGGCAGGTAAAGACATAAAGAATCAAATTCAGCTCCCCCTCAAAATGTTAAAAAATCCTGAACCAAAGATTACTCTCAAGGGAAAAGAAGCTAAGGCTCAGTTTTATGCATCAAAGAACCCTACTCCTAAAAGAGAACTTGCCAAAGATTTGCCTCAATCAGGGGAAAGTAGAAGTAATCCTTCAGAAACTAAAGCATCTTTACCTTTCGGCCCAATGGAACCTTCTTTGTTAAATCAAGATGGAAAATATTCTTCAGCCTTACCTAATGATGTACAAACTACTTCTGCTAAGTTGAACTTGGACGAAATTGATCCCTCAAGACAGAAGCTTCTAGTAAGATTACTAGATATGCCTATTGGTGATTATCATGGTTCTCCCATGAATCTCAATTATGGAGATAAAAGAGTAAGAACGTCATGTTCAAGCGCTGAGAGAGATTCCAAGGCCAGGGACCACCTCGCAGAAATCTATACTGGTGTTAGAGACTATGTGAATGAGGAAAAGAACATGGAATCACAAATTTTAGGTTTTCAAGTTAGCGCCTTAGGTAAAATGCAAGTCAAGGAGAACCCAGGAAAAGCACTTAACCTTGGAGCAGAAGCACGTGGGAGCAAAGGACATGCAGAGGAAAGTGTATCTGTGACAGAAATGCAGGAGTGCCCTTCCAGGAGCGACGACCCTAAGAACTTCAGTGTGGGTGAGCCAGCCACAGAGAAGAAATCTCGAGATGAAGGTCCCAGTGTAAATTTCTTCACACCAAGGGAGACGACTTCCAATGAGTTTCTTTCTGAATCACAGTCACGTAATCAAACTCTTGCCTCTCTGGCTATAAAATTTCTACAAGAAGAGAAAGCAGAAGCTCACAATCCTAATCAAGTCCCTGATGTAGTGGAGTTGATGGAGAGTGAGGGACAAGCTTCTCTGGAGCCCAGGTCTGGCAGTGGGCCCCAAGCCTCACACCCTGAGTGCCAGTGGTCCTTACAGTCAACCCAGCATTATACTTCTAAAAGCCTCTTCACTGGTCCGATGCACGTTGCTGACAGGAAGACCCTTCCTAGCTCCCTGGGGCTGGAGTGGTTTCCAGAGCTCTATCCTGGTTATCTTGGACTAGGGGTGTTGCCAGGGAAGCCTCAGTATTGGAATTCAATGGCCCAGAAGCCTCAGCTCATCAGTCCCCAGGGGGAAAGACTATCACAAGGTAAACACGCTCATTTTCAAGGGCCATCCAGCTCTAACAAACTACTCTGTGCCTTTTGAATTTATAAGATTCAGAATACTAATCTTTTCACTCATTTAGCTTATTTTTGCCTGGGCATTTAAGTGCACTGGACTTAGAGTTGTTCTGAAAACATTACTTTTTGCTCCGAGGGTACCGGTGATTTACCACTCTCCCTTCCCCTCCACCAACAGTTGAAGGTTGGGCTAGGCCAGGCTGGCTGGTGATATTGATAACAGTTAAATTTCTACATGGGGAAGAGGCATGGCCAGTAGAAGAAGTTGGTGGATATTCAAGCTGAACAGACTCAACAAAAACATAAAGACTTCAGAGTTCACCTAAGTAGAACAAGCACTGTGTTCAGATTTCAGTTAGGACCAGGTTGTACGCAGAATAGGGCCAGGTTTATGGTAAATGCAAACTCCAGGAATTTAGAATAGCAAAGAAGGTGCAAACAGGCACTATTTTTGGATTTGGGGGCAGGTTTGGGATTAAGCTGTCAGTTCAGGCAGATCAGGGGAGGTGGAGGTTTAGGAGGACCAGGAATAGAGGGTGTGGCAAAGACTGTGTGCAAGTCCATGTACACTAGAAAAATGAGTCCACAGAGGATAGGGCCCAAGAATGGAACCATAGATTGACCTTGAGACATGAGCGGTTAGGGTAGGTGGGGAACATCATCTGGACATGGAAACTGATCTGGATTGTCAGTCTCTTCAGAAGCTTTCTGGATGCTGCTTGCTGATGCCTAGAATAGCTTAACTGGTGGGTAAGTAGGCCAAGTAGGAGCCAAGAAGTTCTGACAGTCATTTCAGGTGTCCTTGTTTTTTCTGATTCTCATCTTCAAGTATTGGACTGCCTCTCTAGTTGCAATACATAAAGTTTCTTCATTTTCTTCATCAGGAGGCTTTGCATTTTCTTTCCTTCTTTAGGTTTTGTAGGGGCAGAGTTGAATGTAGCATCGGTCTCTTTTGTGTGTATAGTATTATTGGTCCTTTCGGTTTATTTTGACAGGAGACCTATAGCAACCCAGTCTCAGAATAGGTTGGCACCTGAAAACCTTGTATTATCTCTTCCTAAAGGGATATAATTTTTCCTCTGGTCTATTCTATAAATGATCACATATTCACTAAACGCCAATTTGTGTGGTCTCAAAAGCATTTTCTTTTGTATTTTAATGATCCCTTTCTAAATATTTCAAAATGGAAGTGTATTGCGTAAAGAATGTTGTTAGCTAAAGCTCCATTTACTTCAACTGCCTCAGCAGTGACTGGTTTTCTACAGTCTAAGATCTAGGCTCTCTTTACAAAGTTGTTGTCTCAAGGCCATTCCCCATATTAAACATGGAATGAATATTAACATTTGTGTTGCTCAGTGGTTTTCAGAGAGCTTCCAGCTATTTTCTTATTTTGGCTTCTCCACTCAGGGGTGGGCAGAGTGATTTTATCTGTTTTGTAGCTGATGAAACAGGCACAGAGAGGGTAAGTGATTTGTCCAAGGTCATGCTGCCAGTAAGTGGTAGAGTTGCAAGTAGAACCCAGTCTCCTGAGGCCTGGTTGAATCCTTCCCACTAAACCATGTTGTAGAAAACATGCCATCACTAGAAACATAGGTGTTTGTTATATCTCTACTTCCCTGTGATCTTCAGTTGCATAAACACACAGCCCATAGCAAATCTCTCTAACACGTAGAAGGACTTCTTTATTTTCTGTACTATCTTTGATAGCACTAAAGAGTGTTCTCAATACATCCCTTTTCATTTTAGAAGGAAAAGGGAACTGGCTTTTTTGTCAAGTGACGACTGTTCCAGTCATTATTGCTAGGATAGGTACATTATTATCTCACTTAACCTTCATGAGAACTCTGAAGTGATGTCACTGACCCGCCCTCTTTCATAGGTGAGGAATCTGAGCCTCAGACATCTTAAGTGACTTGCTCATGTCCCTATAGTAAGTGGCAGTCAGGATTCAGATCCAGGTCCATCTGACTTGTACAGCCATGGTCTTTAAACTGCCTCAGGCTGCTATTTGGGGCACTTAGTGGTTGATATCATGGTTGGTATAAGTTATTAGTTGACACACTTTAAAGGGTCCCAAGAATACAGTAATAGTAAGGTAAGAAATACAGTAACGTCATCAACTCGCTAGGCTTGTGGGTTTGAATATGGGGGAGAAATACAATCCTTCCTTCAACAATAAGTTCCTCCACAATAGCGGTTGGAAACTTTTATTCTCTCATATTGGTTCCAGTCTGTACAATAAGTGATTCGTTTGAGTTCTATCAGACAGTGTGTGGCCATCCCAGGGCCTCTCGTTCTGTTATAAACTGAAAAACTATAGAATTTAGTTCCACGACTAATGTTCAGACTTTGATGCTGCCACTGTGAGACCCTAGGATCTCAGTCAGGTCAAGAACTGATTCCTCAGTTGGCCGAGGACCTCAGCAAGGCCACCTCAATCTACAAGGATTAAAAGGCACTGTGGTGCCTCAGCTTTGTCATTTCACCAGGCAGTGGCTGCCTCCAGTGACTGCGAATTAAAATTGAATTTGCATGGAATCGTTGCAAAGAGCATGGACTATAGTCCCTTGCACAGGCAAGACCTTTGGTAGACCATTCAGCCTTTATCTCAGGAAGTCAGTTCGTTCCTTTAGTACAGGCAGGGCCAGTGAGCTAACAATTACTGAGTTAACGTGATGTCAGCTATGATGCCTTCATGTCTACCAATCCTGGAGACTGGTCCTTACCCCTTTTATAGGCGAGGAAACTGAGTTCCAGAGAGGAAATAACTTGTCCAACATCAAGTTTCAGTTGATGGCTGGCATCTAATGTTGCCTGATGGTCTTTTCCAGGCAGTGTTTCTTCTGTTGGACTTGGGGCTTCGAGATGGTGTCAGATATGCATTCCTACATAGGGAGACCTGTGACAGCAGCAAGTCCTTACACCCAGGCTACCTGAGTACACCTACGTCAGGTGATTCCACTGGATGAAAGGTGCCTAGGGCCGTGAGAAGCATAACAGGCGATCTCGTCATTTTGATGAAACGAGGTAGAACCAGAAGCTCTCATGACTGACAGAAAATGGGTCTATTTTGGTGGCAAAGGATAGGAGGTCCCAAGGCAGACTGGTAGTTCTGAGGGTGCCACAGAGCTCTAGCAAGTCAGGAATAAGAATTTGGCTTACAAATTCAGCAGCATCAAGAGTCATCTTTTGAGGTTCAGGTAGTATTTTCTTACTATGGACTTACTATGAAAGTTAATCATTTTCCTGGCCTTGAAGAAAATAGATTTTGTAAGTTCAAGATTTAAATCTCAAGAGACTCAACAAGTGCAAGTGCTTGAGAGTCCTCAGCGAGAGGAACAGGTTCCCATTGTCCAAAGGAAGGCATTCAGAGTCCTGTAGCCTTGAGAATGCTCGGCTGGGAGCACGTGGCTGAGCCTGTGCAGCGTTCGGGGTGCTTAAAGATCCTAGGCATCACCCCAGGACTGATTCTGAAGTTAAGGTCTGGAAGTCATGTTTCCCGATGTTTCCTAAGTGTTGAAGACAGCCAGGTTGGAGAACTGCCAATGGAGGAGATGGCACGAGGGCAGGCAGGCGCCTCAGGCTCAGCAGGGGAATGGTCTCGAACAGACGGGGCGGGTGGTTTGAGAAAAACTGTTCGTATAACTACCAAAAGCAAAACTTGGCTGATGGAGGTACCGGAAGGTAACATGAGAAAGCCTGATAGGGTCATGGTTTTTTTTTAAAAGGCCAAGTAACAGCTAAATAGAGGCTCTTTTCTGACCTTCAGACAGCATTTCCATCAGTGGGGTGTCCGTGTGAGATGTCAGATGGGGCACATGTGTGGAAGGGCTCCGAAGAGTCAGGATCAGAACTTGAGCAGGAATATGACAGGACAGGGTTAGGTCCCCTTAGCCAGAGGAGTCCATGGAAGGGGATGTTTTAGATAAAGGAGCATGTGAGTGAGCAGATTTAAGGGCCAGGTCAAATCATATATGGGTCTGGGGTTCCAGAGGGACGATGGGAAACAGGTCCAGAGGGTGGCTGAGGGTTTTCAGTGGTTGTATTAGAGGGTGGGGCCAGTGTCACTGGAGGGTTAACCATACACATTGGGTTAAATGTAAGGCCATGGGCACTGGCAGGTAAAAGACAGCGTCTGGGAGATGAGATGGCAAAGGCACAGCAGTGGATCTCGGCAGCCCCAGGCCCACCACCAGGCCCAGAGAGGTGGAAATCAGCACCCAGAGGAGCTGGGCAGCAAGAAGACATTGAAAAAACTCTCACAGTACTGTGGGTTCTGAGCCCATCTCTGGGCCTGAACTGATGTCATGCATGTGACTTTGACAGCCTGTGAGGAAGTAAGTAGTGTCATTGGAGAAAGAACAGAGTGGAGGAGCCATCCAGTTCCTGCACTGCTGAGAAAGTTGTACAGTCGGGATCTTCGTGGAGTTGTTTCACCCCATCTTTTCCTTTAAATGTTTTCCAAGATGAGTGGGTCATTCCATGCTTTAAGACCCTAACCTTCATCTTACCTTCTGCAGAATTCCTTGGCAGCGGCATGGTTCTTTTCACTGTTACTTAATAAAATGACGACCAGTTGGATAGTATTTTTACATCCACATAACTTTTTTTTTAATAGCAAGTACAGATTGTGCTTAAATTGGTGGGAAGTCATTCCAAGAGTGAATCAATACTAATTATTGTAACGGGGAGAGGGGGGAGTTAATTAGGTGAGAATGTAGCTGATGGAAAGTTCATTGCTCAGAGCCCTGGAAACACCAAGGTTGATGAAAAGAAAGGTGAAATGCAAAGGGAAGAGTGCTGTGTGGGAATGATTAGTCCAGTGCAAGGGACCAGGGTTGGTGGAGGAAAAGCATACCTTGATTGGGTGTCATCATGGCAGTGAGGAAATTAGAGATCTCCCACTTAGGTCCCTGTGTGGAGATTTCTGTTAAGGTCATCAAGACTGCAGTTTGTCTAGTGCCATCTCACCCAGCCCCATAGAATCTTTCTATCCCTCTTCGAACAGTAACAACCACAGTCTCTTCAGTTGCAATAATGCCTTATTAGCCTTCATGAGTTTCTGTATTTTAGTAATTGTTTGGGGGATTTCCCCTTTCATAAAACTATTGATTGCTTCTCTAAGGTTTATTGGCTTTGGGAGTTTTTCTGAACTCACAGTGACCTTTATTCTGTAGGAAAGACGAGGCAGCAGTGCTTTGAAGATTAAAATCTGTGGCCTTTTCCTTAACTGACTTTGGGACGAGGGTGTCAGAGGAAGGAAAGCATATGTGAGGTTTTAATGCTGTAGCCCATTAAGACTCGAAGTGATGTGTCCTAGAGCTATGGCACCTTTCTGATCACGTGGTGCCAATCTACGGAGATTGGACTGAGCTGGAGGCCAGACGTACGTTAAGAGTGTGGAGTGAGTGTGTGTGTGTGTTTTTAACCCTGACTGGGATGAGGTACACTCTGTTCCCAAACGTGGTCCAATGCTTCACGTGCTGTATTTAAGGATTATCATGTACAGGTATGTTTGTCTTCTCCACAGCGCTCTTCTCACTGTGTCACTGATCCCAAGCACATTTTCTTGTATGTCAAGACCATCAGAGTTAACAGGAAATGGCATCTGTGGGGAGAGGATGACAGTGGCCCCAAGTGACAGGAATTACCAGGATAGCTCGAGCTGCCACCTCAGCCCAATCCAAGTTGACCTGCTCATGATTGGCTGCTTAGGATTGTGATGAATCACTGGAGTTTACTTAGCAGGACTTGCCAGCATGCCCTCAGAGCAAAAGAACTCTAGAATTGTCCTGTAAAATCATTCCCTGCCACCAGCTTTGTTGTGTTGGCCAAGAAGAGCTTGAGGTCTGACGTTATAAAGCTGATCTCAACATCAACTTTTACCACACCTGCTAAATCTGTCATAAATATTTACTTAATTTATCCTTTATCCTGATGAACCAAACCAAGACTAGAGAACCCTCAATAGAAGAGATTCGCTGTCTGTCATTAAACAGAGAAAAACAGATACAGGAAAAATGTAAATACATAGCACAAACCCTCCTTTCTGGTTCTACTTAAGGCATGTATTGAACATAAATGAGAAATGTTTGCTGGTCAGCAGGAGTGATGGGGTACTAGAACAGACGTGGACTGTAGACATAGTGACGAGTAGCTGTGGTTAATCTAATCGTAGAAAGTCATGCTTTTTGCTAAGATATTTTAGCAGATGATAGAAAATAAGAGCAATTCATTTCATTCAGCGTGTACACAGGGCAGAATATTCATCAGATCAAAAGTGTACCAGGTCCTTATCCCCGGGGCTCCCTCAGTCTTTTGAAGAGCCTTTTTTTGGACCTGTGGTGGACGGCTTTGACTTGGAGCACTTAGCGGAGTTGCAGCCCCGCGCACCTTTTTAGAATCTGCTTCTCCTTGCCCTGGGAACCTTGGGTACTGAGTGTTGGGGAAGAGGATGAATTCAGATGAACTGTCACTGTGACTTCTGTTTGGGACCGCAGTTCCTTGGTTGGAAAGAAGTTCGACTGCTCTGTGGAGTTGGGAACCCCCGACCAGGCTTACAACCTCCAGCGTCTCTCTAATGAGGCTCTTGGGAGCTGTACAGAAAGGTGAGGCCGGAGTCATCACTGTTGGGTTCTGTTGCTGGTTCCAGCCTTGGGAGAATTGGAGACAAATGTGTAGTCTTCCTGCTCTTCTGTTTGGTTGAGTCTGACGTCATTGAAAGCACCAAAGTTAATAAAATAGCTGCCATTTATTGAACAGCTTTCAGATTTTGATACCTACCCCGCCTCTCTGCCACCTACACCCATGTGTCCCTTGCCCACATTGATTGTGCCAGAGCCAGGAAGACTAAACCTTAGGTTAACCAATCAGTCATGTTGGTCTCCTCCCCACTAAAGATTTTAACCAGACTACCAAGAACAAATAACTCATGTAAATGTCTTAAATCTAAGGCCTTCTAGACTTGAGCCTTTTCATCTGTTGAAATATACATGTAGCGGTATGTAAATTCCTTGAAGTAGTTCCATCGCCCGAGCCAAGCGGGGTGACTCGCCCAGAAACCTCAGTCACAGCTTCACGGCCGCCCTGTTTCTGGTTGAACAGGCTGGATCAGGTGCAGCACCACCATGAAGAGCGGAGTTGGTGGCGTCACGATGCTCTTCGCGGGATACTTCGTTCTTTGTTGCAGCTGGAGTTTCAGACACCTGAGTAAGCCTTTGTGTTTTCAGCCTCGATTACAGGTCACAGCCCATGGCAGGGACCTCCAAGGGATTCTCTGAACTGCTTTTTATAGCATTCCAGTTCGGCACTATCTGACAGCTAGTGAGCGGGCTAGTGCCTGCGGCTCCGGGATTCTTTTTATCAAGAGGTTTTGGTAATAATGGCCTTTGTAAGACTTGACTAGAATTTACATAATTGCTCTTCTGCTCCATTGAAGGTTGCCCCTGGAGATGTTTGCCTCCTAGAAGATCGGGCTCTTCTCCTTGGTGACTTTTTAATTCCTACTTAAGAACTTTTTAGGATTGAAACCAGCTCTCTATCCCAAAAGAGAGAAGGAGAAACAGAATACATCTGTCACTCACCAGCTGATAGCTGGCGTAGCTAATCTACTAAAAGAAAGAGCCCCCGCCCTGGCCGGTTTGGCTCAGCGGTTGGAGCATCGGCCTGCAGATCAGAGAGTCCTGGGTTCGGTTCCTGCTAGGGCCACGTACCAAAAAACAAAAAAGCCCCAACACTTTCAGATGAAAACTTTTGGTGTAAAAGTACAAGATAACCATTAACACTAACTGCCAGTAGAATTCACCAACTTCTAAAATACTGAATCGACTAATTGGATTTTGGCTAATTCAGTGCTGGTAAGTAGGAGAGCAGGCCAAGCAGCAGAAATGGGACTGAAGCCACTCTGTGGTGGCTGGTAGCGATGGGTAGGGCTGGTCTGACACAGCTGGGCATCGGCGGGAAAGGAAGTCCTTTGATCATCCCGCGTAAACGGAGATGCTCAAAACCTCACGGTCCAGACCTTTCTTCCACCTGAGGTTATTTTTCACATCTGTACACTGACACTGAGACAGTGCAGCTGAGACTTCTCATTGTTTCCCAAGACTTTATTTCTCAATTTAACAGCATGATCTGTGGAGGTGAGAGAGAGAGAGTATCAGAGTCGCCTCTCAGATCCTTACACTTGTCTGTTTATCCAAAGAGCTGCTGCGCTGGCGTAAGGACCGTTGACCTGGACACTTCAGAACGCCCCAAACGCCAAGAGCGCGCTGGAGACAGCTGCAGGACACGCGTCCCAAGTTCGAGTTGTACTGGGGGCAGGAGAGGGAGGGGAAAGAATAAATTATTGAATCTAAAGCAGCTATTTAGAAAGTATGTTTTTAATGTGGACAGATCTGGTTCTGTCTGGATATTTCTTTGCCTTGTTCTCAAAAGTGAAAAAATATCAGATTGTTTTATCATAAAGGCTGATGTTACTCAGGGAGACAAGATGATGACCAAGTTTATCGTTAAAATGTTTAGTGATTTCCCAGTTCTCAGTAAAAACTAGTATCTCAATTTTAAAGCTTTCTCCCTAAAATTCTCGACACCTTGGCATATTACTGTTCACGTAGACTAGATTCTGAGCTACATTACGTACTGATACCTGAATCGACAGAAAGTCGGCGTACATCAGGCCCTTCCCCTGGGAATGGTTTGGCCCTTTCTGGTCCCCAACCAGGTCTTGGCAGGTATGAGAGACACAAAGCAAAGTAAGGGTGGATGCAGAGTCGCTGGTGAGCCTGTGAAAAGTCCTTACCAGGTATTGTTCCAGCTGATGAAAACAGCACACTAACAGAACGCTAACTCGCCTTTTGTCCGTGGTAATTGACTGCAACAGTGAGCAGACGGTTTGGGCTTGTCCTCGCCCTGGAAACTCAGGGTCCCACGCTATCCCTGCTCAGGAACTTCAGTGAAACACTTACATTCCTTTCGTTAGGGTTGTTGGGGCTGATGGGTTTTCTGTGACTCTTCCCCCATCAAAATTTCCAATGTTTTTCTAATTTTATGACTTCTGCTTCAGCCCCTAGAGAGTAAGTTGGATACTTACAGATAGAATAGTCTATAAATACCCCAAACAGACAACTCTTTCTTCAACCCCTTCTCTAGGAAAGGGGGGAGTCTGTGTGTGATTATATATCACATATAGATATGCCTATATCTGAAGATTTTGTACACACACACGGGTGGGTGAAAGAAGGCTTACAGTTGTGAGTACAAGGAACAGTTCGTTCTTGTATTATTTGTGTATTAATTATTGTATTTATTACTAACGCACTTGGGCTCACCCTGTAGCTCTCCTTTTTGCTTGTTTATCCTCAAGCCAGAGGACACGGTCAGCCCTCCGTCCCAGCTCCTGCAGTCACAGGTGAGCAGGTGTGCTAGTCTAAGGCCAGCGTTCATTTATTCGCACATCTCTCAAAACTCAAACTCTGGCTGTCTTCTGCTTCATCTGCCTTTTCTACTCCCAATTCTCAGTTCCTCTCTCCCTCTGGAATTGTCCGCAGCGGGAGTAGCTCAGTTCTGCATCGGCTTCTGGTTAAGGAAAGGAATACTGGAATTCTCCTGAGGAGAACTTCACAGTCGAGGGAAAGAAGACTCCATTTACTTACTAGAGTTCAGTATTACCAAGAACTTCACTGGAACGCCAAACCAGATCCTTCCCCTTTGAAAGGGCTTCGCCCGTTCTTTCTAAAAGCCCTTGACAGAGACCCTTAGGGAGGGAATCTCCCCGGCCCGCCCTCCCTCTGTCCCTGTGGGTCAGAAACTCTCAAAATGCAAAAGTGGATGAGAAATCTTTCAATAATGCCGTCTTAACTCCTCACCCAACCACGGCCCACAGCCTGTTCCCTTCGTCTTCCTGGAGCAGGGCCCTGCTGTGATTAGGTGGCTCTCCCCATGTGTGGCCCACAAACCCGGCCGTACTTACTATCTGGCCTGCAGACAAAGGTGCGAGCCCGCCCTAGAGGATCAAGAGCCTTGCTCGAGGCCTTTCTGGGCTGGAGACAGGACTTGGTGCCTCGGGGCCCTCGCTTGTCCCCTAACTGCCCACACAGTGCTGTGGTGGCACTGAGGGGTAGCTGGTAGCCCCCAAGGTTTTTACCAAGAACATTTTGTGTCGTTGGTCATCATCAGAATGTGAAGACATAATGAAAGGAAGTTATGCCACAGGAAGTACTTTATATCCCTGGACAGAACTTCCGTAAGGAGGAGGAGGAACTGCTCGCTGCCCTTCATCCTAACGGGTGGTCTGCTTCATCCGGCCAGGTTTCTGGCAGAGGTGGGAGCCTACATCAATTAGAGGGTTTGTAGTGTGACACGGTCAGGACTGAGAATCCTCATGTACGCAGTAGGAAAGGGCAAATTGTACCTGATTGCTTGGCGTTAGATGCTGAGCATCGGTTCTTAAGTAGAAGAGTGCAAGCGACTTAGAAGCCGTCGGCAGGCTCTTCCGACCCTGGAGTGACTCGGCAGTGTTCAGGAACCAGAGAAAGGGTTCCCTGTCTCCTTGCTGCCGTGGGGTGGGAAAGTACTTGAAGGCCTTTTAGCAAGTCTTGTAAGGATTTCTTCATAATGTTCAAAGTAATTTAAGAGTAGTTGAGGTCAGTTGACAGCCATTTTTTCCCTCGATTCAGACCTAACAAATTTCTCATGATCAAGGAATACACCTCATCGCTCTGGTTTGCAGTATTGGTGCAGAATGCTCATTCCCTGGTTTGCCATTTTAACAGCCTCCTTAGTCTCGTCTCTTAAAATCATGCTCCACGTCTTCCGTGGAACTGGCGAGAGCTTCCCCAGGTGAGCAGCGGCACTTAGATTTGGCTTCCAGAGCTGCAGCGTGAATTCCGGAACAAGTCTTCCAGCCGCGTGCGTGGACATTCCGCCTGAGTCCACACGAGATCCACGTCCGTGTTCCCATGCGTCCCGCTGAAGGCGCTGCCCGGGCCCTCTCCAGCCCTGAGAAGACACAGGGCATTCCTGTGACTGCAGGTCACAAGTGTTCCCAGGCATGCCTGAACCTTGGCGGCAGCCCACGTGGTCTGTGCAAGGTGGATTATCCCTGGTGCTGCCTGCTTGAGTTTAATCCTCAATCTTAATTTAATATTGGAAACATTGAGTTGACTGGGTAAAGTACATTTTCTCTAATACACGTGAAAACTCTAGCTATTGAAAGTAAAACCGTTTTGTTCTATTATCAGTGGGATGTTTCACACTCCCTGGGAAACCCTGTCTGCTGCCACTATTCTTTTTTTTTTTTTTATTCTCACCAAAGGACATTTTTGCATTTATCTTCAGATAGAGTGGGAGGGAGAGAGGGAGGAAGAGAGAGAAACATTGATGTGAGAGAGAGACATCGAGTGGTTGCCACCCACACGACTCCAACCGGGGCCGGGGACAAACTGCAACTGAGTCACATGCCCTTAGCGGGAACCGAACCCAGGAGTCTCTGGTCTGTGGGCCAACGCTCTAACCACTGAGCCAAACCAGCCAGGGCTGCTGCCACTATTTTTACCAGTCCTTTCCCTGACGGAGATTTTCCTAATTACCCTCCACACCTGCTCCCACCCCGCCCCTCCTGCAGAGTCCTACCACCATTCCTTACAACAAATCTTTTTTTAAATAAAAAATAGTCCTCTGTTCTGATTATTTGCCTCTTCCAGACCCTCATGTGTCCTTGGGCAAGTTACCCCCCTTCTTAGAGCCTCCTTGGTCTGAACTGGAAAGTTCTACTTTACAGGGATTTGGTGAGATTAGAAGCCTGGCACCTGTTCATCCCAGCAAGGTCTGACAGGAGGCATTAATAGCTCTTCTAAACCCTCTGCTGGTGGTGTATTCTGTTCAGATTCTGAACTAGAATCCAGCAAGAAAGACCCCCCCCACACACACACACAATCCACACACAAGTCCAGCTACCGTTCGGGCTCCTGCTTTGTCAGAGCCCAGTGCGGGGCAGAGTCCTTCCATGCATTCTCCTTTTATCCTCGCCCCTGTGAGGCAGGTGCTGTTACGCTCATTTCCAGGATGGGGAAACAGACCTGAGGAGGGGAGGTAATGTGCCTACCTAGCTGTGTGGTATTTGTCACAAAGCGCCGGGTGGAGCTGGCATTCTGACCCCCAAACCTGCCTCCTGGGCCAGCATTCTTTCAGGCTGCCTTACCCCTACCCTCCAGCTCTGGCAGGCTGCGAGGCGTCTCCACCTGCAAAGGTAGGGGCTGGTCCTACCGCAAGCCTGCCAGCCTTATATCGTCCTCTCCTCCAGCTCTCCAAAAGGCACAGCTCAGCGCCCCACCCCTCTCCCAGCGGGTTCAGTGCCTTGGTGTCGACATCTACAGCCTCACACGTTCCATGGCACGTCCTGCCTCCCAGGATAAGCCTTGTTTGTACCATCTACCTCCCGGTAATTCCCCGCACCAGGCGTGCCCAGAATACAGTCTTAAATGTAAGCCATACAGGGAAGCAGCTGTCGTGCTAAAGAACACCACTTGATTTAATTGCCAGTTTGCCACAGCAGCCGCAGCCGCAGCCGCGTGCACGGGACCAGCCGCGTGCACGGGACCTGCCTCTCGTGCAGCCCGGCTGGGCAGGTGCGCAGGAGCCCCCCACCCCGAGTGCAGGGACTGCTTCCCGATGCCCGGGCTCTCGCTTTTGCGCACACTCTGCTCCCCCGTCCCTGTTTGATGGATAACCCATCCTGCCACAATCCATCTGCCTGTGATCCTGCTGTGGTTTTAGTAGCTCCTTCACTGGCAGGCTAAGGGGACATAACCCTAAGTGCAGCAGGCCACTCTGCGTCTCATCTTGTTTAGGCCGACCGTGGGCTCACGAGGACATTGGGAACAGAGAAGCCCACAGAATGACCACGGGGCTCCTCACAGGCAAGTCCTCCAGCCCCCAGACCGACCAGGAGTTCCGTTCTGACAGCTCTTACCGGGTCAGTCTTACTGTGCGCAGTTAATGATATAATGGCCCGTTTTTTCACACTGAAAGGAAAAGTGAATGGTGTTGGTTTTTGTACATTGAAATCCCAAAAGAAACAATTCTAGATTGTCTAGGGAACCAGAGAAGAAAGTTAGCTGGCCGTCTGAGGAACTTGGTGGCTTCTGCATATAAGTGGAGCCCCATTTCAGGCCCAGAGGAGACCTTGAGATTCAGGCCAACGCATCACTGTCCCGGAGAACGGGACTCTGGACGGTCAAAGGCCAGGAAGTCAAACATACGAGGAAGGTGTGGGTCTGCCCTTATCTTTCATCCTCACAGGACTGTCTCTGGCAGAACAGAGAAGTCAGAGCTCAGGACGATTAGAGGCCATCGGCATGACGGTGTGATGAAACACCATATCCTGATAAAAGGGAAGCTGGGTGCTACCTGCCCGCCCTTCCAACCTCCGCACCCCAGCTCTCCAGGACAGTATACGGAAACAACTCCAGAGAACTGGCAGCACAGTAAGACACGAAAGACGTTTAACTTGTTAGCGTTTTAAAGAAATAAAGTCTTGTCTGGCAGGAGATAAGAATACGATTAGTTTGTTGAGACTTCCCAGTCATGACTTTTGGTTTACCAGTATGCCTCCATTCCCTTAATTCACACTCAAAACCCAAGCAGGGTTTTCTTATCTGTGGCAGGAAAGGAGTCTCACATTCTGCAGCGAATCACCCCCACCCTCCAGCCCTTGACGGAAAACAGCCCGAACCCCTCAGGCCTACTCACCCTGTAGCTTGGGGCCTGCGCCTGCGCCCCGAGCCCCGGGCAGTAGGGGGCCAGCTGCTCCTGGGGCTGCAGGGGATGGGGGAGAAGCAGACACTCCATCGGGAAAGGGGGCTTTCGAGGTTGCCAGGTAGCAGCAGCAGGAGCTGGAGCCCATGGCCAGGTGAGCTGCAGAGACAGGGAGTGTGTGAAGCAGCAGTTACTGCAGACATTCCTCTGCAGACATGGCCACTCTACCCCGAGGGCAGGGGCGCTGGGCAGGCGTTCGGGGCAGAGGCGAGGTTTTGAAATGCCTTTCTTTGCCATTCTCATTGCCAAAAGCATACCTTTGGATGAAAGTTAAAAATGAATGAATTCCCCAGTCCTTGAAGACTGCTTCCCACCTTCTAGCAGAGGTGCCGCTCAGAACCGGCAGGGGGCGCCCTCATCCCACGCCATCGCCATCCCAGCCTGGCCCGGGCCCCTTAGCTACTGACAGGACGGAGGACCGCTAGTGAACAAGAGCTCGGCAGCAATCATTCAGCCGGCAGACGTGGCCCGCAGGCTGTGGTTTGCTGACCCTGCTGGAGGCTGTCACCGGTGCTGGGTGTCTGTAGGAAGAGTTCTGACCCCAGGCAACCAGGATGCCCCGATTCACAATAACAACTTTGGGCCACGTGTGTTATTAGCTAAGGAGAAGGGGAAGCCTGGGGGCCTGAGAGCTGAGAAGTCCTACCTGAAGCAGAAATTACAGAGCCTGGAGGGGGTCTGTGTGTGCGCCACACACACCCAGTGGCGTGTGCCTTTCCCAGGATCGGGGCACAGAGCCGATCACGTGAGCGTGAGGGCGGTCGGGGGCCGTGCAGTGCTGGGGACTCCGCGTCCCCAGGGGACACATGCAGCAAATGGCACGAGACACGCCGGCCGCTTCCTGCCTGCACTCACCTCCATGTACGTCGGGCTGAGTAAAAGATTCATCTTGGGACTGAGGAAGAGAGAGACAATTACAGCCGGCTCTCCAGCCCGCCCGTCGGCTCTGACGGCGGGTTCCCTGTTTCAGCACCCCAGGAAGGAGCCCGCACCCTCTCCGGGAACCAAAAGGGAGTCGCAGAGGATTTGGGTGTTAAATGTCTCCACTCTTATTTCTGCAGTACTCATAAGGAGCTACATGCGATCCCGCATGCACACACATTGACAGCGCGGAGCGGCGTTGGGGACAGCTGAGAGCACCCTGGGGCGGGGGCGATGCCGGGAAAACGCTGGGCGGTGCTTGCCGGACACCTCGGTCCCCCCCTGGGTCAGAGAAGCTGCAGAAGGATCTAGATCGAGAAGCCAGAGAGTGGGCCCAGCACTGGGTGGGACCGAACTTACTGTGCATGTTGGCACCTGGGTCCCTCGGGGCAGAAGCCCGCTAGGTAGTTGATGCACATTGGCCTCTGGATGTGGCGGTACTTACACAGGGGACCTGCCGGGCAGAGAGAAACGGCCAGAAGCCTCTGCCTTAGCAAAGGGGGGAAACACAGGCCGGAGCTCGCTGGGGAGGACACGGATGGCCACAGGCTCTCCCCTTAACAGGGTGTAGAAGTCTTCCTGTCCT
The DNA here is from genome assembly GCA_030848825.1 of Tadarida brasiliensis. Lineage (NCBI taxonomy): Eukaryota > Metazoa > Chordata > Mammalia > Chiroptera > Molossidae > Tadarida > Tadarida brasiliensis. The sequence goes on from CM061273.1 coordinate 60,509,909, forward strand.
GTCCATAGTGCCCCAAGCCCCTACTCCTAGCCACGTGACAGGCGGGAAAGGGAACCTCGGAATGTGTAGGGTGGGAATGTCCCTCACATGCGGTGTCTCAAAGGACTCAGGTAGAGGCAAACTGTAATTTAGCCGTAGAAGGTACAGGTGAGGCAAGGCTAACCCCACATCTCACTAACCCTCCTTCAGCACCCCTCCTCTATAACTGCCCCCCCAAAGCGACCCTGCCAAGAACTCAGTAGGAACAACATACCGAAGGCACAGGACAGGGAAGCACACAGGTGCCCAGGGCGGGGACTCTGAGGGGGTCCCTGTCTCCTGAGTTTGGCCGACTGTAATGGGGTCAGTGGAAATGCTTCAGTGGCACTCAGGACACCCCCAGGTGGGTGAACTGCATGTCCCCTATGGGCCAGACCCTATGCCAGGTGCTCCCCGTGGGGCCCGTCAACCCTAGGAGGGAGGCGTCTTCCTTTTCGTAAGACAGGAAGCAAGCAGTTCAGCCTTATGTTCGAGGTCGTGCAGCCGACACATCCTGAAGCCACTGGGACTGGAACCCAGGTAAGCCTGCTCCAGGAAGCCCGTCACGCCCACTCCAGCCTGTATGCCACGGTGTGACAGAGGGCTCCCCCACGGAGCGAGCACGAGAACCACGGAAAGGATTTCTGTTGGGATTTCAACCCGGGGCGTACCTCACCCCCATGGGGCCTCATCAGCAGCACGCAACCTCCCTGCGGGGAGCCCGCCCATCTGGTCACTCACGTCCCCTTTGCCCCCTTTCTGTCAGGGCCTCACCGTCTCTGCAGAAACCTTGGTCATACCAAGGACAGTCCTGGGTCTTGAGAGCTGTCTTCGTGTGGAGAAAGTGACATTCCTTGTTGCTGCACTCGCCTGAAAATTCCAGCGTTCTTTGTAGACAGGCAGGTTCGTCTTCATGGTGACTTCTGCCCTCCCCACACTGAACTGACCTTGCCCCTCGAATAAAGCCACTTGCCCTGGCCACATGGCTCAGTTGGTTAGAACATCGTCCCATATACCAAAAGGTTGTGGTGTTTTATTTTTTAATCCTCACCCGAGGATATTTTTACATTTATCTTCAGACAGTGTGGGAGGGAGAGAGAGAAAGAGAGAAACATCGACGTGAGAGGGACACATCGATTGGTTGCCACCCACAAGACCCCAACCGGGGCCGGGGATGAACCGCAACCGAAGTACATGCCCTTGGTTGGAATCGAACCCAGGACTCTTTGGTCTCTTCGGTCCGCAGGCCAACACTCTAACCACTGAGCCAAACCGGTCAGCACCAAGGTTGCGGTTTTGATTCCCAGTCAGGGCACATATCAACTGATCGACATTTTTCTCTCACATCTATGTATCTGTTTCTCTCTCTCTCTCTCTCTCTCTCTCTCTCTCTCTCTCTCTCATCAATAAAAACATATCCTTGGGTGAGGAATATATATATATATATGCCACTTGCCTTCCTTCTGGTCATCAGCAGCTTTTGAAAACAGTAAGTTATTTCTAAATCTTCCTGCGATCTAAGAAGGGTGGACCCCAATAGTATTCACTAAGCAGGCATGGGGTGAATACACACATTTGGAGGAGTTGGGTGGGGCGGGGCCGGAACTGAAGGCATTTCGATGCCATTAGGGAGGAAGGAACCAGGAGACATGGGAAAGGGGGACCCAGAGCTGGTAGCTAAAGACCCAAGAAGACATAAGACACTGAATGGAGATGCAGCCACGCGCTGTGACTAATGCCACTATTCCTCTCTACAATGAGACCTACACAGCCTCGAGTCGGGGGCGCAGCTCGTCTCGGTGACATTGCCGAGGGGAGCAGAGCCCCGCCTCGGAGTTGGCCCAGGGATGAAGGCAGATGCTGCAGAGAGAACTCCTGTGGTGCTGTAACGTCTGTGGAAGAGACCAAGCCCCATGGCTCCTAGGAGGAGTCAGCAAGCACTGTCTGCATCGAGTACTCAAGAGTTACGGTGAGAACCTTCCTAGATGTCTCTGAGGGACCCAGGGGCTCTGAGGGACCATGGGGGAAGATCCAGGCCATTTCCCACCTCATTCAAGTTGAGAATTAGTGTCTCCAATCTCATCCTCCTTAAAAGTTGACAACTCTGAACTCCATAGTGTCTATGCCATTGGTTTTCTAACTGCTCCAAAGAGATCTGTTTTGTACATTGGGCTTCTGCAGAGGTTCATCTGAAGAACACCACAGTGCAGCTGACTCTGGGCTTGAGCCCTCTAAGGAATCGAGGTGACGTCCCCCGCCCCTTGCCCTGGAGCTGGTGAACACTTGGTAGATGGAGACAATGGGAAGTCATCCTTTGCACTGGTGATCCTTTTCTGCCCTGGATGCGCGTCTCCGCATTCCTCTCACAGCCAGCAGGTGGCGCCCGCACCTCATCCTCCAGAAACACCCCAAGGGCCTCTGGATGGGTACAGCCAGGAGCAGGGTCAAAGACCACGGACTTCCTCAACCCTTAAAACTGCCCCTGCCCACTCCTATACTCCCCAACAATGTTTTTAAAAATAAAACAATTAACTTCCAATGAGAATGATAATTCCTTTGGTATGAGATTAGAAGCAGAGATCCGTTCATTTCCTCTAGGAGCAAAAACATGCGTTACGGATTGTAATCATTGATTTCCATGTCTGCCCTTCACAGCGAGTTATTTGAGGGCAGAGGGGACCTGGTCCTACTCCTGTATCCATGTCCAGCACAGTATCTCCCCCCAAAAAACCAGCGCAGGGTTATTGAAGGAGAAGGTAAGTGGTATTTCAAAATGAAAGCAGTTTAGGCAATGACTGAGGGGAGCCAGGAGCCAGATAAACTGAACCGTATGGGCAGCCCTTGTAAATAACCACAGCGCTCAACTCCCAGGAGCAGGCAGGAAACAGATTCTGACTTGGGAGGAGCTCTTGCCAGGACCCCCTCCTCCCACTAATGGGGAACACCTGCCCCCATGCTGACTCAGTTTCCGAGCCCAGCCCCCTCCATCAGAAGCGCCCCTGGAAACTGCCCCAGCTCTCTCTCCCCCTCCAGGTCATTCTTTTTAAAACACAATTTCCAAACCACTGGACTAGAGAATCCTTACAGCTCCTTCCAGTTCTGCAAAGCACTGAGCTGTAGACTTCCATGGGGAAGGACGAGATGGACACTCACGCACAGGGTCCATGCTTCCACGAGGCAGGAAGTGGCTGGGGCTCCCCACTCAGGCCCCCTCCCCCCGGAGCCCCGTGGATGACAAGAAGGGCCTGAGGCTGTCGGGAGGTGAGACGCTAGCCCAGAGCTGATCACACAAAATAATTTAGGGGCGATGCTTCTGAGCCCTGATGCTGTTAGTTTACGGTTAGCTTTTATTGCCAGTAAGTGATGCTTATTTCCATTTGTGGAGGCAATATAAAGTTTTCTTCCCAAATAAGAGTTTAAAATAGTGGAAGATGAGATGGTGGTGGAGGTCAACAGACAGGTGCTTTGTGAGAAGGGCAAGCGTCGGGAAAGTGGCCTCCCGTTCCTGCTGTTTGGGGACCGCTGGCCTGGACACCCCCTCCCTCCCAAACCCCGGACAGAGAGATGGCCCATTCAAGGCTATTTCCGGACAGTTAGCCTGGGTCTGTGACTTAGCCAGGACTGCAAGAAGGAAACAATTCAGCCTTTGATCCAGCCACACCCTCTCCTCCCCTTGGGTAAGTGGTGTGTGCCTGAGCCTGGAGGGGGCAGATAAACAGGGACCAGAGTTCAGTCCTACTTTCTCTAGGGCATTGGAGAGGCAGGCGTCCGAGGCTCAGGCAGGCCTGGTCTGCCACCTGAGACATGGAAGGCCTCCTTTGCGCGTCCCTCCCCAACGTCCGGCCCCACGGCCACCGCTGCCACCCTCCCGGGGAAAGGGCTGCGGCCAGGAAGGGGCATTACCGAACTTGGAGAAGAAGTAGCACTCGGGCATCCTGGTGAGGTCGTACTGGTGCAGGAACTTGCACTGGTCGCCCTTCTTGCACAGCCCGCGCAGCCAGTGCTTGCACACCACCGTCTGCTCCCCGTGGTCGTGCCGGAACGGGCACAGCTTCCCTGGGGACCAGAGCGCCCAGCTGGGAGCCGCCACCCACCCACAGCCTGGGCCTCTCACCCCTGGGCTCAGGCCCCAGCTGCCCTCCTCTTGTCCCTTCCCCTGGACCCTGGTGGTGGCTAGAACTGGGGGCCAGAGGCAACACGGAGGACCTGCTGCTGTCTGAACCCTCAACCCTTGGCTGCCCGTCAAACCCCAGGAAGGCCTCAGGCTGTCAGGACACCCCTGTGGCACCTTACAGCCCCTCTCCTCCAGGCTCACAGTGAGGCTTCTCCCAGAGCGCAGAGCATGACCTCCAGCCCTGGACCCCTCCCCCCACAGCACGCCCCTATCATATAGCACTTGCTCATTAAGGGCCTATTGAATTAATGTCTAAAAAAAAAGTTATATTTCCTGATTCCAGAGACCTAACGTGATGATGACTCTAAGGATGAAGAAGGAAATGGATGCGATATTTAACTCTTTGTCATCTCCATCAACACGCTGCTGCCACCAGCAGGAAGGACACTCCAGTTCCCACATTTCCAAGTGGGACTGGTCTCGTGCCTCTGATAGAATTGCCTTAACCTCCGCCCCTGGCCATTGACTTGCTTGAATCTGACCTTCCACAAAAACAGTTTTATTTCTTTGCAAGAGGATGTTCCTGTGGAACACTGCCCTGGAGACGGGGCAGAGCTGAGGACACAGGAGCCACGGAGGCGTCACTTGGTCCTGGCTTCACAAAGCCTTCAGTGATCAGTGAGCTCGGCTCCCTCCTCACCCCGTCGTCCAGGCCTGGCCCGGGGACAAAAGAGGCACATGGCTAAAGGGCTCCAGGTCCTCCTTGCCCGGGCCGCTCCTGCCTCCCAGCTTCCCTGGGACAGGTTCACCTGGATCCCAAAAGCAGCTCCTAAACTCATCACACCAGCAGGGGTTCGTAACCTGAGCCTACGGGGCCTGGGAACCCCCACCTTGGAGGCATGGCTTTTTGGGGCAGCTGTGTATGCCTACAGGAGGGGCGTGGGAGTGGTCCGTGAGCCAGAAGGAAAGCTGGGCTCCTGTATTTGAGTTAAGCTCTTTGGGGAGACGGGCTTGGAAGAGGGTACTGCTTGATCCAAACTGGGGCAGGGGAGAAACAGGGGTGCTCGTTGGTAGCATTTCAGAGACTGTGGCCGGAGCTACTCAGGGCCTAGGGAAGGAATGGATGGAGCAGCTGGGTGGCCCCGTACATGTTCAGAGGACAAGAGTTGGGGAGGGATGAGACTCTCCTGGCTGGGAGGAAAACGAAGAGGTCAGCGCTCTCCTGCAGGACACCGGCTGAAACCCGCCAGCACTGCCCCTCCCCCAGCAAGGTGGCGAGAAGGAAGGCCTCCTTCCAGGCAGCCCGGCTACTCTGATCAGTGCTGCTGAGCCAGGGAAATTCTGGCTGGGCCCACCCCCTTGCCCATTGCCTACTTAGATTAAAATTCAGCCCCGTCCCGAGTTCCCCTCCCCTCCACACACCCTATTCCAGCCCAAGTTGAGCCCAGGGTGGCTTAGACACCGCCCCTGCTGCCCCCCACCCACGCCTTCCAGCCAACCCACCTTTCTCACAGGGCCCTTTCCCTTTCGCAAAGAAGTTGCACACCGCTGAGCTCGACTCTACAAGGGGAGAAGGGGAGAGAGGGGGCAGCTTCCTCAGAGGCCTTTACCCCACCAGGAAGTCCCCGGAACTGCCCCAAAGGCCCCCAAGTCCTGCCCTTGGATGTTGGCCTCTGGAACCAGCCTCCAAACCTCAACACCCAAGCCCCCGAGTCTGCCAGAGGCCGTGGAGGGGCCCAGGGCAGCCTGGAGCTGGGAGCCAGGGTGGTTTTCCCGATTCGCTTCTCTCTGCTTTCTCAGTCCGGAAAGTGGACGCCCAGAGCCAGCCCCGTTTTTCTGGAATCTCACACAGGATGTAGGAGGGGAGGCCGAGCCCCTGAGAGGAGAGGGGCTAGGCTGGGAATCCCAGGCTGCGGGCCCAAGCCCCCAGCTCAGTCCCCCAGAAGGATGCTGAGCAGAGAGGTCTGCAGAGCAGGCTGGGGGGAGGGGGGGATGGTGCAGGTCCCCAGAGGGATGGCTGCCACCATCCTCACTCACTGTCCATGCCCTGGAAAGGCAGGAGGCCAGTGCCCTTCTGCATCTCTACATCCTTCTCCAAGGTGAAAGTGAACCTCTCCAGCCCCGCAACGACCTCGTCCATCTTCCCTCTCCTGCCGGGGCGGCTAAAAGCTGCTGGAGCCCCTGCAGGTGGACCTTATAACGCTCTGGAGGCCCTTAAGGGGCCAGGGTCCGCTGCCAGGAGCCAGGTGATCTCCAGGCTACCCTCAGGCCCAGCTGTACGGGAGTGGGGCCCAGCTGTCTGCCCCCTCGCACCCATGCAGGTGCAGATGCCCCGGGCCCCACCCCCACACTGCCAGTCAGTGCCATCCCAGTGCTCCTTGCTGGGGAGGGGCACCCACATGCTGCTATCTCTGCTTGTTCCCAAACCCACACAGGCATCCGCACAGGCATCACCCGACCTGCTCATACTTTCGACATGAAGAAGCCCAGGTTAGCCGAGAAGTTGCACAAACCAACCAGAGCCAGGCTTTCTCATTCGCAGGCGCCTGGGAGCCAGAGGGTGTGGGGGCAGGGCAGGGGTGCAGAGGGACAGAGGCCCCGGCCTCCCCCTTCCCTCCAATGGGGCCCCAGCCAACCCCTCCCCCTGGGACTCCTGACACCCCTTTTCTGGCCTGAGTGACAAGCCCGAGGGAGCTTTCCTTGGGAGAGAGGGACGCGAGCTGAAACTCCGGGGTCGGAAATGGCCGGATGAATGGCGCTTTGTTTATCTCGCACACAGCGCACCGCGCAGGCCGGGCGGGGGGTGGGACCGACCGGGCTGCGGCCTCCCCGCCAGGATTCTGCTGGGCCACCCCGGAGCCTCCCCGCCCCTGAGAAAGTGCTTTGTAAACGAAATCTCTATGCAAATGTTGTTTTATTATTATTACGCCACCCCTTCCCCCCTGGCCTGCAGACATCTGAATATGCTTTCAAAGGAGCTTTGTAGGGCTCTAACTAGGGCAGGCCTCCCTCTCCCCCCGCTCTAGCCCCCTAATTGGCCTTCCCTCTAACTGGAGCTGGTGTTTTCTGAGTCACATCGGAGCCGATGCCCACAGAACCCAAATGCCCTCCTTCCCGGACCAGCAGGGAGAGGTGGGCAGTGCCCTGCAGGTCCGCAGCCGGGCCAACAAGAACGAGCCTGCTGGCTTTTGTCTCCCCAGGGCTGTGGCTTCTAGGTTTGTTGTTCTTTTGAACTCGGGATCAGAAAAGAAAATAGCTGGAGAGACACCTGGAGCCGAGGCGAGGCCGGGATGGGCAGGGAGGGGATCCAAGCGTTTACCGAAGGTGGGCTGCCCTCCACCCACATTCCCAGGAAGGCAGAGGGTGCCCGGGGCAGGTGTCCTGTCTGTGTACATGCAGCTGCGGTGCAGGCTCACTGAAGGCCCACGGCAGCCTGGCAGGACAGGCAGGCCATGATGAAACCCAGGCCCAGCAAAGCCGAGGGCACAGGGTCGGGAAGGTGGTAACCATGGGACTCAAGTCCGCGTCTCTTGATGATTTCCTTGTATGAACATCCGAGGAACACCTCTGTACTAGGGACCGGGGTCCCCCAAACAAAGGACTGTGTCCCTGCTCAGTCAGGTAGGGGCACGTTCCATAGCACGATTATGCAAGGGGCTGAGTGGTGACTGTGACGATGGTAAGGGGGGCCACCAAGCAGGGGCGGAGAGGGTTGGCAGGGAGGGCTCTCAGGGGAGAGAACCTTCCAGAAGAGGGCCGGCTGTACAAGGCATTGGCCATGAAACAACATGGCAGGCTGAGGGGACAGCGAGGGTTTGGTGTGGCAGAAGCATGGGTTTGGGGAAGGAGAGTGGTGGGTGACAAGATCGGAGGAGTAAGGAGGGCCTAAACCTGGAGTGTGTTTTAGGACTTGATTTTGTTTTTATTTTTATTTTTTTCCTTTACTGATTTTTAAAGAGAGGAAGGGAGAGGGAGAGAGAGATAGAAACATAGATGAGAGAGAACATCAACTGGCCGCCTCCTGCATGCCCCCCACTGGGGATCGGGCCCACATGCCTGGGCATGTGCCCTGACCGGGAATCGAACTGGCGACCTCTTGGTGCATGGATCGACGCTCAACCACTGAGCCACACTGGCCGGGCTGGGACTTGGTTTTAATCATGAAGGCAGCTAGTGAAGGGTCTAGGAAACTAAGAGAGCAACATGGCCCCCTGGGGAGGACCTGTGGGGGAAAGAGAGGGCAGCAGGCTACTTAGGTAACTAATAATAGAGCCCTGGACATGGAGCCCAAGGTCCTTCCAGCCGCAGGTGGCCCGAGAGTCCACCCGGAGGGCTGAGGGTGAAGAAGGCCCCAGCAGAGACTCCGCCCATCACCCCAGCGTCCCCTCCTCTTCTGGTCAAGGTCTCGCCCTCCAACGGGACTCCCCTCACACCTCTGTCTGCCTGGCCAGCTGAAGGTGTGGGGAGGATGTCGCATAGATGGATGCCCTTCTCCCAGGCTGCATCATAAGAATGATAGCACCTGGCATTCATGGATTTTGCTTCTGCAAAATATCTTCTAGAGTGGGTTGAGTTGTCTCCCCCTCCCCTGAAAAGATAGTCCAAGTCCTAACCCCTGGTGTGAACGTGACCTTATTTGGCAACTGGGTCTTTGCAGATGTAATTAAGGATCTCAAGGTGAGATCATCCCGGAATTAGGGTGAGTCCTCAACAAAAGGACGGGTGTTCTTACAAGAAAAAAGAGGGAGATTGGAGACACAGATTCAGAAGAGGCCTAGAGAAGACCGCGTGAAGACAGGAGGGGACTGGGGTCAGCCAGTGAGCGCGGGATGCGAAGGAAGGCCGGCCATCTCGGAAGCCAGCAGAAAGGCCTGGGCCCGCTTCTCCCTCCGAGGTTCCAGAAGGAACCAGCCCTGCCAGCACCTCGGTCCTGAATTTCTGTTGTAAGCCAGCACCCTTGTGGCAATCTGTGAGGGCAGCCCCAGGGACTGGTACATCCGCCCACTTAGAAATTCGGTGTCAGAATACCTCACTCCGTTTACAGAGGAGCCAATAGAAATACAGAGAAGTTGAGTGACCTCCAAGGTCCCACAGCTAGTGTCAACTGGAAGTCTAACCTGGGTCTCCCACTTGGAAGGCCCTCTGTCTCGCTCAGACCAGGGGAGCTGTCCCCCATCCCCCATTTATATTACCACCTCAGGGCTCCCAGGTGGACGGGCACCCCACGGTCCTGGCGATGCCCAGGAGAAGGGCTCTGGGACGTCCCCTCTGGAACCTCACAGTCTGCTCCTGTGCTCTGGAGCCTAGCCCCTGCCCTGTGTTTGCGTTGATTAATTAATTCGTGGCTGCAAAATGGACGCGTAAATCGCTACACAAACAGTCGTGTTAATTTTAATCACCATCATTATGAGGCTCTCATCTACCTCCAGCTGCAGATTCCCTGACTCACCACCCTGCTCGCAGGCGGTGCGGGGAGCTCCAGAATCCTCTGGCTGCCGGAACTGGCAGCAGGCACTGTGCCCGGCCCTGGCTTTGATCAATCACTGCCAGTGCTTTTCTGAGCAGAACGTGGCCACGCCCTCCTTTCTGGCGTCTGCGCATCTGCCTCACTCCCCACGCGGGCACCCTGAAAGGGTGCAGGCATCGGGCAGGCCAGGGTTCGAATTCTAAGCCAGTCATTTAACCACCTCTCTGAGCCCCAGATTCTGCCCAGACCCACGGCAGGACTCCTTGAGGGGCTGTCAGTAAGTGGGTATAGGACCCGGGGGGGGGGGGGCAGTCCTGCCCAGGAGGAATGTGCTATGAGGCGCGAAGAAAGGGTGTGACCTGGTGCTCAAGGCCCCACCCCCAGCTCCATGACACCTCCCCTCCTTCAAGTTGATTATTCCTAAGGGCCCCCATAAAAGGAGCTGTGGGGCAGGGGTTCATTCTGTTCAGAGGCTCCCTGAAGTCCACTAGGGATGGGCCCGGCAGCTGGGGAGCCATGGTGTTGGGAGGGGGTGGAGTCAGGAGCAGCCCCAGTAACCCACAGCTGCTGCTGCTCAGCCCAGGGACAATGAGCCAGTGTGCCCTGCCCTCTCCATCGCCCTTTGTGCCCCAGAGATGCCACTTGGTGGGGACAGCTGTCAGCCTCCCAATAGCCACTTGAAGTGCTGAGCGGTGAGGTCCAGCGGCTGGGATGGTCCTGCTCCGTCTTTGCCTGGAGCTCAGTCTCGGGGAGTCTGGTGGTTCTAGGAACTATACTCTGGAAAGGCCTCTCTCCCCAGGGGCGTGGGCACCGTGACAGGACCAGTGAGCCTCCCACGTTTCTCATCGGCCTCGTGCAGTGCTCACTGTAGCTATTCATTTTCCTTCTACCCATTTTACAGATAAAGAAGCCGAGGCCCAGAGTGGTGAAGTGACCTCCTAAGCTCACACAGGGACCTGGATGTTGGAACAGGGACCTAGAATCTCAACCTTTGCTATCAGTTATGAGGACTTAATTCCCTGTTAGACTATATTCTCTCTAATTCCCACCAAACCCCGGAAAGACAGCTATTACTTCTCTCCTACAGTCGAGAAAATGGCTCAAAGGCTTCGCAAAGACAGCACGCTCAGTGTGCGTGACCCCAGAGCCAAGCTCCTCCAGCCTGCTGAGCTGCGGTGCAGGGGGCGGGAGTGTGCGGAGAGAAGGGAGGAGGAGAGGTGGGTGTGGGGGTCCTGATGGGTGCTGTCCTGAGAGCGTGACAGGGCCTCTGAGTGGGCATGTCGGTTGTACTTTGGGTCCCAGAGTCAAAGAGACAGGGCATTTGGTGCTCAGGGAGCCAGCCCTGGCCCAGAGAGGGTCTAGATAGCTTTTCCCCTCCTCTCTTGTCACGAGCAAGTGTCCCAGTCTTCGGGTCGCCCTCCCCCTCTTCTGCTTCTGTGCCCAGGGCCCCTTGAGGCTCAGCAGAGGCTGCCCTAAGCCTCCTGGAGCTCATTGTCCTGTGCCCTGAGGAAAGGCAGTCCTGTCACCAGCAGCTCAGGAGACACCGCAGGCCAGGACAAATCAGCAAAAATGAGTTGGCAGAAGTTAGGTGGGACCAGCTCAGGTTACATGGCGGCTTCTTTCTACTTCTCCATTGTCCTTGCAGCTTCTGTCCACTGGCTTCTGCCCCCACCTAGCCTCTGGGGAGCTGTTCATCCATCCATTCATTCCTTCATTCACTTGCTCGCTCAGAAATACTTGGGAGGCTAGAGAATGAACACGACACAGCTGCTGCCCAGGAGGGTGTGGTAGGCAGAATAATGGCCCCCAAATGCCCACGTCCTAATTCTCGAAACCTCTAAACATGTCACCTTAGGCGGCAAAAGGGACATGACAGATGTGATTAGGTTAAGGATCTCGAGATGGGGAGCTCGTCCTGGGTTATCCAGGTGGGCCCAGTGCCATCACAGGGTCCAAGAGGGAGGCAGGAGGGCCAGAGGGAGGGAGAGAGGAGGAGAGGAATACTGAGAGAAAGATCTGAAGATCTGAATATGCTGCACTCATGGCTTTGAAGCCGGAGGGTGGAGCACGAACCAAGGAATGAGGCGGCTTCCACAAGCTGGAAGAGCGAGGCCGGGAAGTCTGCCCTGGACCCGGAATGCAGACCTGCCAGTTTGGCCTTCTGACCCCCAGAACCATGAGATAATGGATTCTGTTCGCAGGCAGTGACTTTGTAGCAATGTGGAACAGCAACTGGAAACTAAGACAGAAGGGAAAGTAACCAGTGGGTAGGCGGCTTTGGTTAAAACCACGGATGTGGGAAGCAGAGGGCATGTGCAGAGCTGCGACCAGATCACTTAGCTCGGTTTCTGGGTGGGCGGACAGGTGCGGCGGTGTCAAGGAAGAAGGGGACCGTGTTCCCAGCCATCGCAGCGCGGTCCACCGGGGACGCCACTCTGGTTCTGTGGGGCTGCATCGGCGGCAGCCCGCTGCGGGGAGAGGCTCGAGGGGCTGGGAGCCGGCTGGGGAAGGGCCTTGAACCTGAGGCCTTGGGAGTCCCTGAAGAAGCCAGCCTTTCAGCTTTGGGTCTGATTTGCATTTTAGAAGGAGCCCTCTGGGTGCAAACCTGGGCCACTCTCCACAGAAGGGCCAGAGACGGGGCTCCAGCAGCACACAGACTCAGAAGAGGCTGAAAGCAGCCCCAGGAATGAAATACTGCTCCCCAAAGCCCTGAAGGGTTCTGCGCTTTGTAAAACAGAAAAGTACAGAAGGTCAAATAAGCCATGATCACTCGCCAAGTTCTAATATCCATCCCCACGTCCCAGGGGAGGGTCTGTGTGCCGCCCGCAGTGGTGTGCCCTCGCCCTCCCTGGAGGGGACAGAGGAGGGTTCCTATAGGACCACAGGGCCACCAGCTGGCCAGTGGACACTGTCATGGATGAATTCTTCCAGCCACAGCCTGGGGCGCTCACTTTGATGGATGGAGGGCCAAGGTCACACGTTTGATCTGCCTTTAGGTCAATTGAGTCTGGAAGAAAAACTTCATTTTCATCACCGCAGACTGTCCTCCAGTCTGTTATCTCTAAATGATTCTCAGGTCACGGGGCGGACAGAGTACAGATGGAAAAACCCTCCAGGCCTCGGCGATCGACAGGGAGTCAATTGTGCCCACTTTGTGTTCAAAGCCCAGTGGTGGGCAGGCGAAGGGCAGCCCCTCCCGGCTGCCAGCCTGGATAAACCACTGGGGGGGAGAGTCGGCAGGACCCAGGGGAAGCTCCCAGTCCTCGCTTGCTCTCCTGTGTCCATCGTAACCTTAGAGCTGCCCTTGGTCTCACTTCTTGGCTTGTCTGGGAATTCCATCTCGGCCACGAGTTCTGACCTAGATGTACAGATACGTGGGGAGGTGCCCTCTGTCTCGGTCAGCTGGGGCAGCTGTGAGAAAACACCACAGACCAGGGGCTCAGCTGCCATTCACTTCCTGTAGTTCCTGAGGCCGTCAGTCCAAGGTCAAGGTGCTGGCAGACCCCGTTCCTTGGGAGGGGCCGTTTCCTGGCTCGCTGTGTCCTCACATGATGGAGAGAAAACTTTGGTCTCTCTTCCTCTTCTTAAGGATACTGATGCCATGATGAGGCCCACCCTCCTGACCTCATTGAACCCTAATCACCCCCTCAAAGCCCCACCTCCTGATACCATCACATTGGGGGTTAGGAGCATCAACCTATGAATTTAGGGGGCACACAAACCTTTAGTCCATAGCACCCACCTCAAAGATACCTGTCTTCTTGCCGTTTCTATTAGTACTTGAAATGACTTCCATATGTCTGAGACCAAACTCGAACTTCCCAGAAATCGGTGCCACCTTCTCTGTCTTGCCCTCTCAGAATGTCACCGCCACCCAGATGCTTGGGCCAACGCTGGGGGTGTCCTCACAGATTCTTCCTCATTCTCTGATTTGGTTTGAACCCCACTTCCTCGGGGAGAGCCCTCCCCGCCACCTGTCTGCAGGGAGATCCTGGCATTCTCTGTTCAGCACCCCTCCGTTCACTTCCTCCAAAGTCCTCCGCACCGTCTGCGAGGTGTCCGTTTATTTTCTTGCTTGTTGACGGTCTCTGTTTGTCCCCCCCCTCCCCCCACCTCACCCCAAGCCCTTGGGGGCAGGGCCTGTCCATCACGTGACCTCTCCATCAGGCTCAGCAGGGCCACGAAAATGTTTCAGTTCCTTTGAAATCGGAAGGAAAGATGTGAACCTTTAGGAGGAAGGAAAAGTTTTACTATGTAACATTCATGCATTCATCTTGTTTCCTGACACGGTCACAGACTATCATTTTAGTAACTTTTCTGGAGGAAGGGGCCCACGGAAGTCACGGCGCCACCCCGGGGCCATGTCTCTCAGAGTGCCTGGCACAGAGTAGGTGCTCCATAAATGTCTGAGGACTAATTAATCTGTGCTGTAGGTTTCTGTTTTCAGAGAAAACAGCTCCTAACGCTCTGAAGTCAGCCCAGGTCTGGTTGGGGGTGGAGAGGAGCCTCAGTTGTAGGAAATAACATTGAGGCAGCACCGTTTTCCAAGACAGCCCAGAGAGGACACGGGCCACTCGCCTCCCTGGATCTGCAGAGAACAGACCACGGGCCGGCCACCTTCTCAACACAGTCCTCGTTCGACTTCAGCGTGAGAAACGAGAAAGTGCCTCAATAACAATGTTACTGGTTCAAAAAGAAGTACCACTTTTCTCAATAAGGTAGGTAAATTTAAGAGGCAAGTATATACATTTTCCCCTATGGGATCTCATAGCTCCCCACCCCCACCCTCACTCTGCCCTCCCCCATCCCCCGCCTTTTTGTGCTTTGAGCCAAAAACATGTGACCTGGAAACATTTTTGTCTTAAATGGGCCCTTATGATAAAAAAAAAAAAAAAAAAAAAGGCATCTCACTATTCCTGTAAGAACAGTGGTTTTTCAGCAGCCAACAGGACACTTGGCAGTGACTGGGGACCTGCGGGATTGCCATGGCTGGTTGCGGGGAAGCTGCCGGCATCCAGTGGGTGGAGGCCAGCGATGCCGCTCACAGTCCCACAGCACACAGGACGGTTCCCGACAGCACAGAATGATCGGGCTCTGAGTGTCGATAGTGCTGAGGTTGAGACTGCCTGCTCTGGGAGAATCCAATTGTGTGTCTTGGGTGAATGACTTGGATAGCTTGGGTCAGGCCCTCCAGAGAGCTGGTTTTATTGATCGGTGTCTTGGCCTCAGGCCTTCTATGCACTTGAGCAGAAAAGCAACCTGTGGCATTTGCATGACTGCATCTGGAATGGCACTGATGTTGGGGACATTGCCTGGAACCCCAGCCATGCCCCCTCCGAAGATCTCACAAGAATCCCTCAGATCCCAGTGTCAGAAAACGCTGAGCTGCTTCTGGGACCATTTCCACCTTGTGAACATTGTAAGCCTCCTAGCTGGTGGGTTTCCCTTTTTGCTTTGACTAACAGGAAGCTCAGAGCCCATTTTCAGCCCACCTGTGAGGATTGGGGAGGCCCAGCCTGGTGACAGTTCTGTGTACCACTCTCTTAGTTCTTTGCATGTTTGTTCCAGCCTTGTTTTCCCTCTGATCTATTTTTATCCTATTGTAGCTGACGCATTTTTGTAAGCTGTCTCTGATCCTTTTTGGATCAAAGCAGGGCATAAAAACAAAACAAAATTCAGCAGAGCCCTGCGGCCTTCAGGGGTACTTTTTAACATGCCAAGTGTCACTTCAGGGTTGGAGTCCTGCCGGGAAGGCCGCTCTCCTGGCTCCTGCCCCCTCCTGGGAGTCTTGTCTTGGACAACAGCTCAGTGAATTAGAGCAACAGGTTTTGGAGGCAAAGCCACCAACCTCCATCTGCCTGCAAATACCTTCCCTCTCCCCAAAATGTTCTTTCCAGTCTCCCATCTGGCTGCTGGCAGGAGGCCACGGGGCCTAGAGGAGACTGCAAAGGGGAGGCAGGCAAAGTCTCCTGATTTTATTCCTAACTTTCCTTCCCTGCATCTTCAACCAGGGTCTGTGGAGGAAGGCAGGCTCCTTGGGAAGCTGTGTGTGAAGGCCAAGGTGAGCCAGGGAGGGGTGGGGAGTGCAGCACACACCTGAAGAGGTCATCCCACCCACCCCCGCCCCGCTGGCCACCCCGACAACTACCACGCACCCGACTCCGTGAGCAGCTGCACCCCATGCTGTCTGCGGGCTCAAAGCCAGCCCAGTCCCTTTCGCAGTCTCTGCTCAGCTCCACGCGTGGGACTTTGGCCAGTGCCTTCTTCTCCCAGTCTCTATAAAATGGAGGTGGGGGAGCTGGTGAACCAGACCCTAAAATTTGAAGATCCTAGGGATCCCCTGCCTTCATGTGTTCTGACACCCTCTTCCTTTTGTCCACTCTCTTCTGGGGACATAGCGAACCCCGATGAAGAGGAGGGGTGGTGTGGTGCGTGTGCAAGAACGCAGGTGAAGGTGAGCACTGGGGACCAGCCTGGGCACCAGCGGAAACACAGGCCCGAGGCTGCAGGCTCGAGAGGCACGGGGCCCAGCCGGAGCCCTGCTCTGCCCAGCACACTGGGCCTTGGCACCGCCTGCTGGGCCCTTTGGGCGACGTGAATCACAGCAGCTGCTGAGGGGGCCCGGAGCTCTCAGCACCTCACCTGCGGCATCCGGAAGCACCTCCTTCCCTGGGCACACCCCGGCCAGTGGGGCTGTCAGCTGGGCATCGCTGGCCCCACCTGGTCATTCTGGGTGTAAATCATCAGGGTGGGATAGTGGTTGCGAGGAAGGGCCTTGGAACCCATGCCCAGGTCCCTGTCCCAGCTCCGCCACTGACCAGCCCAGTGGTGCTGGGCCAGTTCCTTCACCTTGAGCTGCCTCAGTATCCTCGCCTGTGAAATGGGAATGAAATGAATAGTGTGGGTCTCACAGAGTTGTCACGAGAACTAAGTGAGGCCATTACCCAAAAACAGTGCCTGGTACATGGCAGTCCTAACAGCTAACAGCCCTGATCACAACAGCACAGAAAGCAGTCCCCCATGGGTGGGGAGGAGGGAGGTGCCCCAACCAGGGATGGACTAGGGTGGGGCTGATTCAAACGCATCTTGGGGTCATGACTGCAGCTCTGCCTGGGCCAGGAGGCTTGGGGGTCCCATCACATTTTTGGAAATGTTAGCTGCGATCTGAATTAAAATGACTACACCATTACCCAGAAGTAGTTTCCGGCTCCTGCTTTGAGTTGTCGGAGGTAGAGGGGGCCCACAGAATCCCATTAAGGGGAGACATGTTGTGTGAGGTCTTAGGTTTCTCAAGCGAACCTCAGAGACCAATGGAGAGAAAGGCCCCCACCTCCACCCCACCCCTACCCAAGGAAGCTCTGACTCAGCCTGTTATGTATAGGGGTTCAACATACAACCTTGTTGCAAATACAACTTCTGGTAAAAAGTTGAAAACCACGGAGCTAGTGCCAAATTTTTGAAGATGGAGAAACAGCAGCTGTCCAGAGAGGGAAAAGGACTGGCCCAGGGCCACACAGCAAACCGATGACAGCTGGTGCGGCTGGGCTCATCCTGCCTGGTTACCCCACACGTGTCTGGTGGGCCTGCGGAGCCCCCAACCAGAGTTCGTGCTGCTAAAGGGTCGAGCCCAAAGGCCCCTGGGTCTTCCTGAATGGCTGGCACTGCGCCATCGAGTCAAAGGGCAGGTCTGGGGCTCTGGTGGCTGGCTTCTCCCAGACCCTCCAGAGTCTGGAATGTGGGGTCAGGGAAGCACAGCCCTCACTCGGGTGTTTCTCCTCACCTGCCTGGGCCTCACTCCACATTGTTTTCCTCTCTGCAGTGGCCTAGAGCTCCTGCTGGCCGGGGACGTGTGCCTGTCCCCCCAGCCCCTCGGGGCCACCACACGGTCTGTTCCTAACTCTGGTCTTAGCCACGTCCCTCATTAGCTCTATGAACCGGTCTAGTGACAGAAGGACATTTTAATTATGCTTCTAACTGCTTCCCAGAATGAGTGCGGCCCAAGTTTCTCTGTCGATGCTGGGGAGAGGGACAGGATTCCCCAGAACGCGGCCACGCGTGGAGGAAGCGTTGGAGGGGCTTCAGCGAGCAGCCAGCCCCGCCCACACAGATGTTCTCTTCTCAGAGATGCCATGGCCGAGGGAGAGGTGGGCGTCAGGAAGGGAAGGTGGTGACGCAGGAGATGGGCGGGGGAGTCACCAGGTCCCCACCCAGGGCAGACACACCCCTGACCTCACTTTCCCAAGGAAGGAAGCTCCCAGGTGCCTGTGGGTGATGAGGTCCAGGTGTTCTGAACCAGTGACGTTCTCCCTCTGCTACTCAGTGATTTGGAGAAAAGTGGCCACGAGGCCTCTCAGCACATAAAACGGGGACCCCAGGGTCTGCCTCACTGGGCCGTGAGGCTGAACGAGAACACACCACCTGTGAGCTGATGTCCCAGGTCGAAGAGTAAAAGGCACCTGCTGTGTCCTGGTGGCGACAATCCCAGGGCTTGTGAGAACACAGCCTGCCTCAGGTCAGTGCAGCCCAGCCCTGTGGGTGCTCCATGGACAGGTGAGACAGCGAGGCACCAAGCAGCTATGGGGCGAAGTGCCCAGGGGGCCCCGACCGATAAGTGGCAGTTGGGACACCAAAGTCCCAGAGCCCCTGAGGCCTGCCCAGGCAGGGGGTGGAGGGCCAGGTAGGAGGCGAGGGCCCCAAAGCGACTGAGAGGGAAGCCACCTCAGGCCCCCGAGGGCCACAGTGGCACGGGCAGCCCCAAGATCCCCAATCCACTCCCTCACCCCCACCCACCCACCCACATCCTGGAATGACCCTCCCCGGAAGCAGAGACGAACACCAGACATGCTATAGGGCTTTTTTTAATGTTGCCTCACTGTTTTAACAATTTCATGAAAAAAATATACAGTTCAGAATCTGGAACTGACCACCGCCAGGGGGGGGGGTTTCAAGGGCAGCCGGTGGGGCTGCACTCCTGGAAACCGAGCCCCCATGGGGTACTGGGATCAGGAACTAAGCTAGTGTCTGAGTCAGGATCTGGCAGAAAATAGGAGGCTGGAGTGGCCACGCCCACCTGCAGGCTGGCTCCTGCCTGTAGGCGGCCCCTCCCCCGCTGGCTGCAGGGACAGGAGGAGGTGGGTCAGCCCGTTCCCAGGACAGAACAACAATCACCAGTTGACCCTGGGGCTCACACCCAGGCTCCTACTCAATCCCCGTGGGCTGGGCTATAGGACCTAGGCTGAAATTGGAATTTCAGAAGGACAAGAAATAATGTTTTACAATATAAGTATGTCAAAACATCTGGCATGGGGACATCCTTCCACTGAAAAATTCTCCTTTTGTTTTGTGGAAAAGTCTGGCAACCCTGTACCTATACCCCCAGGACCCTTGCCTCAGAAGTCCAAGCGGGGGCTGAGCTGGCACAGAGGCCTGGGAAAGGAAGGAGAAGGAGGCAGTGAGGGGGCGTGGGAGGTGAGGAGGTTGAATAACTCAGTCCCCCCCAAAAAAGCTTTTATCCCCCATAGGAATGATATATTACTTTAAAAAAGGTCATTTTTCAGAAATATTCTACACTGGACGCCTTCAGCTGTTAATAGCTATGGTGGAGGGGGGACACACAGGCAGATACCCACCCCCATCCGATTCTAAATAAAGTTTGGAAGCACTTAGTATAAAGGTGTCTAGAAGGAGTCGATGTTCCCTCTGGCCACAGGCCTACAAGCTGCTCTCAATACCGCTCTAGAAAGATTTAAACATAACAAGAAAGAACAAACAAGCCCACAGGGGCTGAGCCACTACAGTCTGCTCCTAGTGTCCTCCGGCTGGGGCCCCTTCCTAAAAACAGGGCCCCCGGGAAAGGGGCCTCATTTAGTGTTTGTGTTCAGTCCCGCTTGACTCCAAAGGGCTCCAGGCTTCCTGTTCAGGAGACAGGCAGGGGAGGGAGAGGCCGGGACACGTGCCCACCCATTCCTCCCGTGACACACATTTACCCAGGAAGTCACTGCCAGGTCACAGCAGAAGCGCCAGGAGAGAAAAGGGGAGCGGCTGTCCTTAGCCCCGGCCTCGAGGTCGCCCCCGAACTGACCCGCAGGAGGCCAGGCAGGAGCTCGGGTTGACATCTGACATCCGTTTGAGGCCCCAGTGGAGAAAAGGAAATCAATTCCCACTGCAAGAACATAGCCCCATCCTACAGAGCTCAGGGAGGCCAGGGTGTGTGACAAAGTCAGGCACCCAGTCGCCACCCAGGCCAGCTCCGAGTCCTCCAGGGGCCCCAGGCTCGGCCGGCGCCCCTCGCCCATGAGGTCCAGGGTCTGTGGCAGAAGCCAGGCTCTTGGCTGCCCCTGAATGGGAAAGGGAAGGGGGGGGGGTGGGCTGGGGCAGGGAGATGAAGCCAAGAGCAGGGAGCCCCACCTCCTCCTGCCTCACACTCGGATCTCGTCCTCCTCCTCCTCATCCATGAAGGAGAACTCCTTGTCGGGCTGCCTGGGGAGAGTGGCCCGGGACCTGTCTGGCCCCCGGAAGGCAGGGCTGCGCTCCTCCAGGACGCCCGAGGTGCAGCTGGACAGGGAGCTGCTGTCCCGTGTGGTGTGGCTCCCCGTGCTGCGGGCAGAGCCGGGACTAGGGGCCACCGTGGCCCACGCCTCGTCCTGCGGAGCCTGGGACAGCAGGGGCGAGTCCCGGCCAGCCTTGCCTTCCTGCCTGGCCAGCGGAGGGGCCCCCGACCCAGAAGGGGGAGCCTTGGGGACACTGCCTGGGTCCTCGTCGCCCTCGTAACCACCATCCTCTTCCTCTGGTTCCCATTCCTCCTTGTCCATGATGCTCAGGACATCTCCCAGCATGGAGGGCCCCAGGTCAATGTGGAAGGACATGATGGACTCCGCATGCTTCAGCCCGAAGCCGGCCTTGGGCATGATGGGCAGATCCGTCAGGTCCCCGAAGGCCTGCTCATCGAGGAGGGGGTCGAGGCAGTGGGGGGCCGTGGCCCCATTCCGCCGGGGCACCTCCTCCATGTGGGCCGCCTCCTGGTCGCCCTCCCCGGCACTCGCCTTCTTCACGGGGCTGGACGACAGGCTCTTGGGCAGCTTGCTGGACCCCTTCTCTGCGGCCTCCTTCTCGTTCAGCTGGGGCAGGGACATGGCGTTCTTGACAAACAGGGCCGAGTCCCGCAGCGAGCCCAGCATGTCCCTCTGCTCCCGGTCCCCCCTGGTCACCGACTGCGACCGCTTGCTGCCCCGGAACTTCCGGGACAGGAGGCTGCGCTTGGAGGACGAGGCGGGCGCCTGCTCCTCCAGGGGCTCGCCATCCAGCTCGCCAGCCTTGCTGTTGAGGAAGGAGGTGTCCCCAAAGGCGTCCCCCGCCCGGCCCACGTGCATGGTGTGGCGGAAGTCGCCCAGCGGAGCACTGATCATCTCGGCCGTGAGGTCCACGCGGGAACGGCGCTTGGAGTGCACCGAGCTGGACACCAGCTGCTTGAGGATGGGCATCGTGCCCTGGGGGAGGGGAGGCAGGGCCTTGGAGGCAGCAAGCAGGTCTGGAGTCAGATGTGAAGTCTGGAGGGTGGAGGGGCGATAAGGAAGTGCTCACAGAGCTGCAAGAAGAGAAAGGCAGGAAAGGGTTAACTGGGCTGGCCCCGCAGCACAAAAGCCCATCTGCCTCCAGGCTGTTTTTCAAACCCCAGCTCCCACCAACATGAAATACTACGAAATGAGCCAGCCATCAACTGTATTAACTCTGCCTCTTTCCTCATCCCCAGGTTCTCAGGTTAGGGGAGAGCCTTTGGCAAATCTGTTTGGAGTTCAAGGAGCCACAGACACACATTCCCTGAAACTGGAGGGAGAAAGAGATCTTTCTTCTAAAGGACAATAAAGTCTCCCCACCTTCCACACCTCCTCCCACCAGGATGCTGCCAGAGCAAACAGGACCACACTTAAGGATGGGGAGGCCATTCCTCAAGGCAGTATGGGAAAGAGACTGAGCCCAGGGCTTGACCGGACCCCTCTGAAGAGATAGTCTGGAGACAGATATGCTGGAAGTTCTTCCTGCTGCCTGACCTCGATCCCTGTGAAGTTAGTGGACACCTCAACCTGAGTCACAGTCCTCACGGGAGGGAGAAGACAGGATGGGCCCCAGGGAGATGCTGCCTGGCACCTCAACAGATGTGGGCGGCCCGGCTCACTTTCTGAATCAGAATTGGGGTGGGGCTGCTGGGATTCACAGAACCAGCTCCCCAGCCTTCCAGTCTTCGCTGGGTGTCCCTTGAAGGAAGATCTCGCCTGCAACATCTCCATCGTGGGGCCCCACGCTCTTTGTCAAGGACCCACCCCGCGTCCCTTGGGGAGATCAAGGCTGAAGACTCTCTTCCAATGTCTTTAATCACGAGGGGTATAAAAAGGCAGGAACTAGACCCTAGATGACCTAGGTTCGCTGGGATCTGCAGAATCGCAAAGGGCCATCTGAAAGCATGAGGCACCACCCACGCAGCTCCTGGTAAAGGTCAAGGTCAAGTTCGGTGTTGGAGTCAAACCAGCCCCTTTCCCTCAGGAGGGACCCGCCCCAAGTGCTAAACCCAGCAGCACAGAACGGAGCATCGCGAGGAGAGACTTAACAAAGTAGGGTGGGTGAGGGGTGGTGCTGGGTCACCAGTCCTTCTAACAGCACCCACGTTGCAGGCCTATCCTTCCGGATGCAAAGCTCAACCTGTGGGTGCCCCACCCGTGTTTCTTCATCACCCCTCCTCCCTGCTCCTGCCCCCAAGCGAGGCCCCTGACATCAGCCAGACAGGTCTCTCTGCTCCCCATGTCCCTTTCTAGCCATTCTTCACCTTTTAGCTAAAACAACACCCTTCTCGGACTCCCCAGGGCAGACCCCTGGGTCCGGCGATCAGTCTCCGCACACCGACTCAATGCCATCGCTCGCCACTCCCCTACCCACGCTCTGCCCCAGCCCAATCTCCTCTCCCCTGGGCTCCAGGACAGGACAGTGCAGTCCCCGCTGGGATACCTGTCCCCTGGCTTACCCGACATCCTTCAGCGCTCAGCAGAGAAGTCACTTCTGGGGGACCGTCCTTAGCCAGGTAGAGTCCTGCCAGCCACCTCCCCGCCCCCAGCACTTCGCTGTCCCCTCTCCCAGCAGGCACCGTTATACGGTCCCACCCCTGCCAGCTGGGCCGGGAGCTACCAGAGGGTTCCGGCAGGCCAGCTCACCGCAGAGGCCCACCTAGCAGTGCAGCTTCTCCCTTTCGCCTTCTCAAGGCCAAGGACAGTGCTGACTTCCTTTCAGCCTACAGCCCGGCTCCAGGGCTCCCAGCCCGACCTCTGTGTCCTCTAACCCCATCCCACGCTCTCCTCCTGGCCCAGCTGCTGACGCCAGTCTCCCCCGCCAGTAAGTACCTCTCCTCCCCCGGGCGGTCACACTGCATGTCACTCCAGCAAACAAAGCTCACTGGGGGTGGGGGGCGGGAGCCAGGCACCAGGGCAGACCTGCTGCACAGGTGACCTGGACCAGGCTCCGAGCCAGGTGAGGACTGTCCTGGAAGGCTCTCCCTCCTCACTCTCCTCTTCCTCCCACCAAACCCTAGGACAAGTAGCTTCTCCCACCCTAACCCAAACCCTCCCTCCTGCCCACATCCTGGGATCTAAACCTCTAAACAATTAGACAGGAACAGCCAGACCAGGGACTGGCAAACATTTTCTACCGAGGGCCAGATGGTAAAGATTTCAGCTTTGTTACAGCTATGCAACCGTCTCTGCAGTTTGAAGGCAGCAGCAGACTCTGTGTGAACAAACGGGTGTGGCTGCGTCCCAATAAAACTTTATTTACCAGAACAAGTGATGGGCCGGATATGGCCTGCGGGCCACAGTTTGCTGACTCCTAAATTAGACACATGAAAAGCACTGGCCTTGGGGTCACCCCCTCACCACTCCAGGCTTTGGGAGGAAGCATCACCCCTCTGTGGCCCCGACCAAGGGAGCAGCCCTCTCCACCTCGGCTGGGGGGAGGGCAGAGCCCAGAGAAAGGAGGAGCCTGACTACTCCCTGGGGAAAATTCTAGCATAGCCTTCACGCAGTAGGACATTAAGCAACATCCCTGGCCTCTACCCATGAGATGCCAATAGCATCCCTCCCCAGCTGATAACCAAAAAGTCCCCAGAAATGCCAACTGTCCCCTGAGGGCACCACGCCCCTGGGTTAAGAACCGCTGCCTGGAAGGAAGAACACACAGGTGAAGCTAAAGCACGTAACAAAGGTGAACAGACTCGCAGAGAAAGAGGGCGGGAGGGGAGGGGAGGTAAGGGTCAGAACTGTGGGAACGGTGACATAAGTGTCCAAAGTTGTGCAAGGGTTTCAGTGTATCGGCAGGAATCCCCAAACCCAGTAAGCGACTTCCAGCCTGTGGTTTCCGATCTTAAGTGCTTGTTAGAGAAAAAGAGAAACCCCAGGCCCAGCTGCCCACGGCTCAGCAGGGATGGTGCAGACCCCGTGGCCACCCACAGGGATGGGGCACCCTGGCCACAGGACAGGATGAACCCCCCCTGGTAGCACACCGTCAGGGGTAGGCCTCTGCAGCAGAGTGACAGGGCCAGCAGGGAAACGCCTAGACCAGAGGGGATACCCAGGACCCGGCACAGCCCAGAAGACAGAGAAAGGTCTGGCCAGCGCTTGCTACTGCCTGCGGTCGTTCTCCCAGGGGCCGGGAACGAGGCTCTGTGGCTTGTGAAAAACCAAACCATCTTCAATATCCAGCATGAAAAGGTTCCGAGAGTTGGGGCTTAGATGGTCACCCACCTGTCCCCCAGCCCACTGAGGAGGCG
The DNA here is from genome assembly GCA_030848825.1 of Tadarida brasiliensis. Lineage (NCBI taxonomy): Eukaryota > Metazoa > Chordata > Mammalia > Chiroptera > Molossidae > Tadarida > Tadarida brasiliensis. The sequence goes on from CM061273.1 coordinate 60,534,314, forward strand.
CTGCAGGACCTGGCAGAGGGACAAGGGCCGGGTCTCCGGGACCCTAGAGGCAGAGGGCACCCTAGACAGGTCAGGCTTGAGGGCTGGTGGGAAACTCACTCAACGGGGTTGTTTGAGGCCCTAGAGTGCTATCTTCACCTTAAGCTTCTAGCAGAATGATTTGGGGGCGAGGAGATGGACATGGAGTTCACACACAAGCAGGTGGCCTGCCCCCCCCCGCCCCCCGGAGGGGATCTGCCAAGGGAGCTGCGGGCTGGGAGGGGGTGCTGCGAAGTGCCATGACTCAGCTCTGGGGAAGTGGCTAAAATAGGCTTCCGAGGACAGGGCAGCCTCTCCCCAGGGCCTGTCACGCGTGGGACACCCCCACCCCACCCCAGAAGCCACATTCCCCTTTCCCGGCCGAGCACAGAAAACCAGAGCAGCACCCACAGCTCTCCGACTCTCCCGGCCTCTGGTGGAGCCAGATTCCTCTACCCCCGGCCCCACCGGCCACGGAACATTCCTTCCAGGCAGAAGCAATGAGGACCAGGCCCTGGTCAGTCTCCTTAACCCACACCCTCGGCTCGGCTCCAACCCGATCCTGGGACTAGACTCACCCTGGTCTTCCAGATCAGCTCGCCCTGCAGCCACTAGGCGGACAGCAGGACAGGCGGACAGGCTGAACCAACACTTCCCACGTCCCGGGCAGTAGCCTGACCCTGGCAGCCGGCCTGAGCAGGATCCAGACCTGAGTTGTCCTGGGGCAGCCCAGTAGCCTCCCACTTTCCAGCTGACCCGCAGCTCACCCTGTACACCGAGTACACACACGTCCACACCCGCTGCAGTGCGCAGCCGCCCCCTCCACAGGTCCCCAAGCTGTGCTAACCACCCACCAGTACTGGCACCAAGCAACACGGCCGGACGGAAGGCGGCACCGGGCACAGCTTCACTCGTGGCTGGGGAGGACTGCGAGAGGCTTCCTCGGCCATCACCCTTTCTCTCTGTCTCTGTCTCATTCATTACTGCACACCCACCAATTTTCCCATACTCTTCTGGGCCCTGGGGACAGAACAGTGAAAACAGCGGGGTGGCCACACCCCTGCCTTGCCCGCACACTTGCAGGGTGAGTGTGGGTGGGTGGGTGGGGAGCCAGGCTGTAAACAGGCCAATAAAACAGTACCTCGAAGTCCTCACTGTCAAGGGGGACACAAGGTGATTGGAGTGAGTGAGAGTCGCTGGGCTGGGGAGGCCCCTCTGAGGAAGGGACACCGTGAGCTGAGAACTGAACGGCCAGGAGGAACCAGGCACATCAAGAACATTCCGGCGGAAGGAACAGCACAGACAAAGGCTCAGGAGTAGGGACAAGCTTGTGACGTTTGAGGAACAGACTGCTGAAAACCCAGGGCCCAGGTCACCCAGGGCCCTCTCTGTGAGACCAGACAGGCGTCTGGATGGCGGTCCAGGTGCACATGGCAACCAGTAACAGTTTCTAAGCAGGCACGTCATCTGGTCTTCGTATCTGGACGTGCCCACGGCTGCTGGCATTGGAGGCATGGAGGGGAAGCAGGAATTCAGGGCAAAGAGGAAAGGGGCCAGGACACGGGCGCCACTAAGGAGCCGGACAGAGGGGGCCTCGTTCAGGGCACGTTTTTAAAAATTTTTTATCCTCACTCGAGGACATTTCTGCATTTATCTTGAGACAGAGCGGGAGGGAGAGAGGGAGGAAGAGAGAGAAACATCAATGTGAGAGAGACACATTGAGCGGCCACCACCCATACAATCCCAACTGGGGCCGGGGGCAAACTGCAACCGAGGTACGTGCCCCTAGCGGGAACCGAACCCGGGCCTCTCTGGTCCGCGGGCCGACGCTCCAACTGCTGAGCCAAACCAGCCAGGGCTCAGGGCACATTCTGAAGGCAGAGACACCAGGAGCTGCTGAGGGCCCAGATGTTGGAGGAGAAAAAGGACAGAATCAAAGGGGACTCCAGGCATCCTTTTCCAGTGATGGGTCTTACCAAGTAGGCCATGGACCTTTTTCCCAGGGATACGATCAACACGTCACCACTAGGTAGAACTAAACTTTGACAGAATGGGGGAGGCATCCTGCTACAATGTCTCAGCTGGAACAGTGTCGCACAGGCCACAACTCTCTAAGAGGCAGGGACTCGGGCTCTTGTCCCCAGAGGAAAATCCGGTGCTTTCTGGAAAGCCCACTGGCCTTATCCGGTGCAGATGATAAGTCCCAGGGAAGGCGGAAGACATGTATTCCAACAGCAGACACGCCGATGGGCAGGCGTGAGTGGCGAGACGGTGATGCCCTGACCTGTGGTGCTGGACCTCGCCAGAGGGACCCCAGTGGGGCTGCGCTGCGGTTTTAGCTGACTGTGTGCAGAATCTTTTCGCTCCTCGGGCATGCAAGCCCTCGTGTCTGAAAGTGTCTGTCTGCACCAGGAGGTTAAAGAAGCATTCTCTTGCCCTGGCCCGTTTGACTCAGCAGTTGGAGCGTCGGCCTGCGGTCCAGAGAGACCTGGGTTCGGTTCCCGCTAAGGGCACGTACCTCGGTTGCAGTTTGTCCCCGGCCCCAGTCAGGGTTGCCCGGGAGGCAACCAGTCGATGTGTCTCTCTCACATCCATGTTTCTCTCTCTCTCTCTCTCTCTCTCTCTCTCTCTCTCTCTCTCTCTCTCTCTCTCTCTCTCTCTCCCTCCCTCCCTCCCTCCCTCCCTCCCTTCTAATCTGCCTAAAGATAAATGGAAAAATATCCTCGGGTAAGGATAAAATAATAATAATAATAATGGCTTTCAAATGCGTGTGACTCAGCAACCCACACAGGAGGAAACCTACCCCAGATTGGACACAACCTAATATCCAACACAAAGGAAAAAGCTGAGGAGTCTACAAGCCATGAACTCAACAGGTCGTCACGCAGGCGCGGAAATGGGGGCCGTGCAGACCCCGCTGCAGCCTGGAAGACGGCTCCCCGACGGCCCGAGTGGCGGAGAAAAGGCACAACCAACACCTGCTCACACGCAGGGATCCCAGCGCCACACAAACGCGCTCTTGTGAATGAAGCCTTAAAGGGCGCCAGAGAAATTCCGCAGTCTTGTCAGGCTGGAGAGGAAAACAGGCTTTTGAAAAAGACGTTGCCTTTAATGGGGTAGTACTATTGGAATAACTTTAAAATCCCAAGGCATCAAAGGCTTAAGGAAAAGTCTTCTCATTTCAAAACCAGCTTAGAACTATCCAGTTCTCAGGGCTCAGTACAAGGCACCGAGCGGGGGCTGGGTAAGAACGGGTCAAGGTCCACCCTCTCATTGGGAAAAATCGCCCATTGATGTCTGTTCTCTCTCTCTCTCCCAAAATCACCCCCTGCCCCAAGCTGGACGTGTTTATTAGGTTCTCCTTTTATTCTAAATTGTCTGGGAGGACAAAGCAGGCAATCTATAACCTGGTGTCAGGGAAAACAGGGAGCTTAGGACACCCCCAAAAGAACTCGCTCCCCAGCAGCTGCTTCCTGATGCTTGAGCCGCCTCAACTGAGCAGGAGATGAGAGATAACAACCCACCCCCACTCCACCCCCACCCCCGGAGATTGGCCACTTTCCAGTGACACTGAAGCTCTAAGCTGGAGGCCAGCCTCCCACACGCTGACCGGGCAGTGGGATCCTGTCTGAGACCCCGGGCAGGTGAAGGTTCTGCCTCTGCGGCGTCTACAGCCTCAGCTCACGTCTTCTGACGGCTGCAGAGGGTGGGGGATCACACCGGGACAGCCAGTTCCCCTGTGCTCCAGCCATTGCAGCCAAGTGCAGAAGCAGCTGCCCACCAGGCACCATGCTGGGACACCATAAATGCATGCCCTCATTTTACAGGAAGGGAAACTGAGGCTCAGATGGAGTGATTTCCCTCGCTCACTCTTGCAGCTACTAAAGGGTATATGAGCCCAATTCTGTCGGACCTTGAAACATGACTTTCTGTATGAGGTCACCCACGCTCCGGCCTATTCGAAGGCCACCGTTGAGAATGTGCACATAGAGGGAGGGGGTGCGCCTGGCATGGCTGATGGGACTCTCCTGACCTGGATCTCATTCCAGCTTCCTGCTCAGAGGAGCCTCCCAAAGTTTCGCACGAGGCCGCACTGCCAGTGTTTTCCACGCCTGTCCTGCTCCGATCCCCAGCCTGTGTTACCTGGTACTTCCAAGCTGCCAAAAAGACCAAAACCTCTAGCCAAAGTCTCTTCCTAAAACCTCCAAACCTGGCGCCCTGTGCGCGCTCCACCCTCCCTGCCTGCCAATCCAGACCAGGCCCACTGGCCCAAGGGTGCCACACTCTCGGGCACAGCCCATTTCCTGGAGATAAACAAACATTCTCTGCTTTGGTCCCCCTTCCTGGAAGAAAAGGAAAGTGACCAAGGCCCCGGTTTCACTGCGTGCTTCCCACCATGGCCAACACACGTTCCCGGCATCCCACTGGGAGACAGGAGTGTTGCTGCGGGGCGGGTGAAGCATCCCAGGGCATCAGGACACTCGGCTCTTGTCGGGCACGGCTCAGAGGGTGAACTGCACAGGGAGGAAAGGAGCACTCCAGGCCAGCACTTCTCAGCCACTTACACTTCCTAGGGGTTATTAAATAATCTACTCCTACACTGACCAATGGGGCAGCCGCTGCCGTAGGTGCCTGAGCGCTTGACATGTGGAGAGTCCACACTGACCTGCGCTGAAGGGCACACACTGGACCTCGAAGACTTTTAACAAAAAAGAGCATGTGAAACAGCTCATTCATTTCTATACGGATTACGTGTTAAGGTGATTGTATCTGGAATATAGTGGGTTACATAAAATGTTAATGTCACCTATTTCCCTTTAGTTTTTAAAATGTAGCTATTAACAATGACAGTTACGCAGGGGCTTGCAGATACTTCGACGGGAGCGCCGATTCAGACACCTTCCCGCCTTCCGCTGCGGATGAATGAATAAAGCCAACCATTGTTTACACCGGGCGAAAATATGAACATGTTAGTAAATCATGTTACAGTATTTTAGATTAAATCCTAATGGCCTCGGTTTTACATCCAGTAGGCCTGGGATGAATGCTAGGTTGTTTCGGTTTTGTCTGAACTCTGTAACAAGTATCCTTCCAGCTCCTCTGCGCAAGTCCTTAACTGTTTCCGGAGGCTGCAGACTTCCGAGCGTAAAATTACTTATGTTTCTTCTTGTGAACTTGTTCTCCAGAAGGCTGTACCGAGTTACAGTCTCACCAACATGGGATGGTGGAACTGGAAACAAAACAGTCACCGCACCCCTTACGTGCGGTCTGTATTTCTTTGATTGCAAATGAAGGGGAGAAGCATTTTCAAATTTGTATTATTGGCTTCTGTATCCTTTCTCTTGTCAATTGCTTGTTAAAGCCTGTTACTCCTTTTTCCCAGGGAGGGGGCTTCATGTTTTCTTTCTTTTTTTTTAATCCTCACCCGATGATATATTTCCATTGATTTTCAGATAAAGTGGGAGGGAGGGATGGAGAGAGAGAGAGAAATACCAATTGATTGCCCCCGGCAAAACCCTGACCAGGGCCAGGGATCGAACTGCAATCGAGGTACATGCCCTTGACCGGAATCGAACCCACAACTCTTTGGTCCGCAGGCCAACACTCTAACCGCTGAGCCAAACTGGCCAGGGCTTCACCTTTTCCAATGGACTTGTACGGCTCTTTAACATAGTAAAGCTATTTCAATTTTTTTTTTTAATTAACTTTAAAGAGTGAGGAAGGGGGAGGGAGAGAGGGAGAGAGGGAGAGAGAGAGAGAGAGAGAGAGAGAGAGAGAGAGAGAGAGAGAGAGAGAGAGAGAGAGAAACATCGATGTGAGAGAGATACATAGATCGGATGCCTCCCATATGTGCCCCAACCGAGGATCGAACCTGCAACCTTTTGGTGCACAGGATGACAGACACTCCAATCAACTGAGCCACACCAACCAGGGCTAGCTATTTCAATTTTTGACCATCGTATTTTGCAAAGATGTCTGCAAATGTATCACCTTCCTGTTCACAGTATGGTGATTTGGTTGCTTTCTTTCCCTGAGAGTGCTTATTAAATTTACATGGTCGAATCTGTTTTGTGGTTTCTGGCTTTAATATCTTGAAGCAAAGACACCCCTACCCCCAAATTTATAAAAATATACACTTCTAAAACTATCAGGTAATTAAAAACTACTCATAGAAAAAAATCTAGAAGGAAATACACTAAACTAGAGATGCTTGTGGCTTGTAAAAATTGTGAGTCATTTAAAATAGAAAATAAAAAATTAAAATATAACAATAAAGTAATGTTACTGATTCTTTATAGAATTGTTATGAGTTAAGCATCAAATGCTACCCTCATCGGAGGTCAAATTCTTTATATAATAGAGACCCATGCATGAGTCTATTCCAGACTCCTCTTTCTGTTCATTCCTATACCAGCTCTTTACCATCTCTCTGTAAAATGTTTTGAGTTATCTAGTAGGGTAATATCCTGCCTTTAAAGTTTCTCTAAAATTTTCTTGGCTTTGCTAACGTGGTTAGTCTTCCAGATGGACTTTAGAAACACTGTATTAAGTTCCAAAAGCAATCCTGTTGGGATTACATTGAACTGAAAGGAAACAATAAATTAAATTGGGAAGAACTGGCTTTATCACAACCTCAAGTCCTCATGGTCATCTATTCAGACATTTCCCATTAAATTTTGTGGGTTTTTCTCCTTCGAGTCTTACACATTTCTTGTCATGTTTATTCTGGATTATTTTATGGTCTCTTGTTGTGAATGGATTTTGCATAGCTTATTTTTTTATATATTTAATAGCCTCCTTACTAAACTTGTACTGTCTTATACAGTCTAATCAACATTTTTTTTTTTTTTTTATCTTCACCCGAGGATGTGTTTTCCTTGATTTTAGAGAGAGGGAAAAGGAGAGAGAAAAACACAGATGTGAGAGAGAAACATTGATCGGTTGCCTCATGAATGCACCCTGACCGGGGATTGAACCCAAAACCTGGGTCTGTGCCCTGAACAGGAATCAAACCTGTGATCTTCCGGTGTACCAGACGACACTCCAACCAACTGAGCCACACTGGCCAGGGCTCTAATCAACTTTGTGACTGAATCTTTTGGGCTTTGCATCATTGGCAACTAATAATAATTCTTCCTCCTCCACTCCTCATTCTTAAATTGTTATATTTGCTACAATTTCTAATACAATGTTGAATAACACTACTGACATGAAACATCTCTAAAGGTTCCTGGCATTTGCAGTTACGATCTTCGATCTTCGGGACAGTAGCCACGAGCCACATGGTGCTGTTGGGGTACTTGGAAATGTAGCTAGTGAGACTAAGGAACTCAATTTTTAAGTTTTATTCATTTTAAATGTAAAAACTGACGCTTGATTTAGTAAATGGAATTCCTAAGTGTATTTAAAACAACTTGAGTACGTGAATCTACTTTTTCAACCGTACACTTTAGGAAATCCTCATTCTGATTGAGTGTGAAATTTAGCATCCAAATTGAGTTGTGGTATGGGTATAAAATACACACTAGACTTTGAAGACTTTGTATGAAGAGATAATGTAAAATATCGTACTAATATTTTTCTGATTACATGGTGAAATAACACCACTTTGGATATACTAGGTTAAATAACACATTAAAATTAATCTCACCTGCCTTTAGTTTTTAAAATGTGGAACCAGAGCTGTGGAATAATATCTCCCAGTGTGGGCTCTGAGAGCTATCAAGACTGGGTGCTGCGGAACCCTCCCTGGGCAACGGCACCCTGGACCCTTCCCATGGACCCCTTCCCCCACCCCAACCGAGCGCCAGGGAGGAAGTATGAGAAAGGGAACTAAGTCATTGAGCTTTTACTCTGCACTAAGCTTTGTTTTTATTAAACTGCCTTTTAAAAAATTTTACAAGCAATATACACTGCCTTGGCATTGAAAAGACTTCATCTCGTCTTTGTCTCAGGTATGGGTCCAAACAATCCCCTGGCGTTATGACCATCACCCCCATCCCGCACATGCGAAAACAGAGGCTTCGGGGTAAATGATCTGCCCAAATCACACGGCTGCTACTGACAGAGCAGAGAGAGGAGTCCAGGACTGCCTGACTCTGAACCCTGGGCCTTGGCTACTGTTTCTGAGTCAGGGGTATCGGGAGGGTCACAAGCACTGTGGGGCCAGGCTCTGAGGTCTGATGAAGGTTATAGATACATGAACACCCGCAGGACACATAGTTTTGCACAGACTTTCAAGTTCAAACCTCTCTAGTCTGGTCACCCCATTCCCCACCATTCCAAGGAAAGTACAGATAAATCCTGGGAAATGCAGCCCCCCCCACCCCCTCATAGGGAACCCCTGGTCCTTCTGGGCTGGGAACAGGCAGGCCACTGTCTCCACTCTGCTCCTTCCTCCCAGAGCTCAGGGCTGTGGGCCTAGGGAAGGAAGGCAGCAGGAGGGGAAGGAGAAGGCCCCCTCCTCACCATCTGGGAGTGGGCTCAGGAAGGGAAGGGAAGAGAAAGGAGTGAGCCTTGACCTGGGAGTGACAGGAAGCAACAAATCAGGGGTCACGCCAACGAAGAGGAGCAGAGCCCTCGAGCCCTCGGTGATTCAAGGACATCTGCAACTTTGCTTGTTTACAGGGCTCTTCCTGGAGACATGCCCCCCCCCCAAGCCTGCCCTGAAAAAGCACCAGAGGGAGAGCCAGGAGAGGGGAAGGGGTGCCTGGCGGGGGCCCCTCCGTCCCACGCAGCCAGGCCTCCCTCCTCTGGGAGTGGCCCTGGCTCCCCCTCCTGCCAGGGCCTCAGAAGGAAGCGGCTGGGCTTGACATCAGATCTGCCAGGCCTGGTTTGGTTTCAGTTCGCTTCTCCCTCCCCAGATCAGAGTGCTCAGCTGAGGAGTGGGGACTGAAAGGACACTCTGGGTCACCAGAGGGAGCTGCGTGATCGGGACTCACTCCAGGGCAGGCGGTAGATCCGTCAGGGTCCTGCCAGAGCATGTGGGGGGTGGGGGTGGAGAACACAGACTCAGGGGCCAGACCTGCCCCCACACTCGGGGTTACCGGGGCTGGCTCAGCCACACTGGGCAAGGTACTTGTGCCTCAGTTTCCTCATTAGCTTCCAAAGATACCATTATGGATGGCTTAACCTTATTGTAAGGATTAAATAAGCTAATATATGTAAAGCCCTTAGCACATGGACGCACAGGGGGCGAGCACATGGACGCGCAAGGGGCGAGCACATGGACGCGCAAGGGGCGAGCACATGGACGCGCAAGGGGCAAGCACCCTCGTGGGTCTGCTGCTGTGACACTGGAACGCGTTCTCTCCCCCTGCAGGTGCCCTATGCCTATCCCTTGAAAAGTAGGAGGAAAATTCCAGCATCTCCAGTGAACACTCTGGCCACTGTCACACCCTAAATTCAAAGAGGACATATTATTAACCTGGGACACACACCTCCAGTGTTGCCTGAGGACACTTAAGCCAAAGGCTCCAGGGCTGACCCCTTTCCAAGTCCGTGGGGGTCCCCAGGGTGCACTGTGGTGGTGGTGGTGCTGGTGTGTGTGTGTGCTCCTAGCTTCTGAAGCCCAGGTACAGTCCCTACCAGCAGGGGGGCAAGCAGCCTGAGACTGGGTGCCCCCCCTCTGGCTTCCCTCCTCCCCTCTCCACTTTTCGCCTCCATGACGCAGGACGAGGGAGCCTGGCTTCCTGCGGACAGGACTTAAACCCTGTCTGACTTCAGTTTGAACCGGGGAAATGAGGTGGAGGTGAGGAGGGCCCTGCTCGCTGCCAGCAGCAAACAATGCACCAAACCTCAGCATGATCAACCCCCCAATAAAATACAGCCTGGTCCTGTGGGCCTAACCAGATTTTCATTGAGGTGTCTATAAATCACACTGCCAGCCCTAAGGAGGTTCCTTGTGCTCTCCGTCTCTCTACTCCCAGTATCTGATTGAGCCATAAACCCCACGGGGAATGGCGGGGACACCAGTCTCCTTTGGATGCTTCAGGACTGAGGGAACATGCTACGGAGCAGAGGGGATGCACTGAGTGGGAAGACGAGGGTGAGAGGAAGGGGGGACAGGGAGCAGAGCTGAAGCACAGCCTGGCTTCACGGTCACACTGGGGCGCTCTGAAGCTGGGGCCCGCCGACCAAGTTCAGCTCCCATGAGACCCGCATGGGCACAGGTTGAAGGAGAACCCAGACTCTCCCAGGGAGGCTAGAGGCTGCCCCCACCTGCCACCCCAACAGCCAGGGCACAGAGGCTGTCCCTGAGTACCCAACCAGGGATCTCTCTTGCCCTGGCACTATTGCTTTTCTGATGCCCTCAGCCCCAGGAGTTAAAGAAATAAAAACAAGGGGGAAATGCCAGCAGTGCAGAGCTGAGTGAGAAATGCAAGCCTTCCTTCGTGAACATGCCCCACACTGCCCTCACCTGCCCGAAAGGAAGACCCTTCCTCCTCTCGGGAGGCTAAGTGAGACCACCAGTGCCCCTGTTCCCAGCAAAGGAGGGCTCTGATGCCAGGGCTGCTACCCTGGCCTGGAGCCCCGAGCTGCCAGCTGGCAGTGCCTGGGGGAGTCTGCGATGCACCGTAAAGGAAGGAGTCCCAAGGCTCTGTACGAGGCATTTTTCAAGATGGGGCTTTGGGGACACAGCGAACGGGAATGTTGGAGACTAAAGGCTAAGCTTCCTTCACAACACACTGCAAGCAGAGAAGGGCCATGTCCAGCTACACAGGAGTCCCTCCCAGCATGACCATCCAGTCCCTGTCCAGAGAGGGCCTGGGCCTGCCCTCCCTAGCGCACCCAGAAGTCCTGGTTGGAGCTGACCCTCCACCAGAAGCTCCAGGGTTTGGTCGAAGAAAAGCCTCCAGGTCCACAGGTCAGAAGACCTGAGCTGGGGTCAGGTTCTCAGCTTCCAGGACAAGGTTGCCCAACCCCTCTCCCTCCGCCCCCAAGCCTTATCTCTGGCATCAACCCAGATCCTGTTCCTCCAAGGCACAGACTCCTCCCTCCCCCACGGGGACAAGCTCCTCTGAGCTGTGGAACCTCCTGCCAAAGGAGGCCAGAGTCACTGCCCAACAGCAATCCCAACAGCAATCCTGGTGGTGCTCTGGCCTCTGAGCCCTCCACTCCCGACCAATCGAGAGAGAGAGAGAGAGAGAGAGAGAGAGAGAGAGAGAGAGAAAGAGAGAGGGAGAGATTGAGGCTGCTAACACCTTGCCTGCCACACCTAGGCACAGCCTGTCCTGGCCACAGAAATCAATCAGCCACTCCAAAGGTGGAGGGGGTTGGACTGCCTGAACCAGAGCCAACCCGAGGCCCTTGTGGAAGGCTCCTGACTTGTAAAGAAGGGCCTAAGATCCTCCTCCCAGGTCGACTTTTGCCTGTACCCCCTCTGCCCCGTTTGGTAGATAAGACTCATCTGCTTGGGTCTCCCTGGTTGGGTCTGAGCATCAGTGTGTGGGTGTAAGAGAGAAATGAGGGGGGAAAGGTGGACATCCCAGAAAATGGAAGGAATGCTCAAAGCAGAGGCCTCAGCCAGAAAGTGTAACAAACAAGAGCACTCGGCCATCAGTGACCAGGGGTCTGTGAATTCAGAGAGACAACAGAGGGGCTGGGACTCACCCCAAACTGCCACCTCCTGGGAGCAGACTCATTTTATCTTGCTGGCCCCCTCCCAGGAACCCCAGGAAGACCAGCAGAACGAGCCTGAGTATCTCCCAAGGTTCTCCAAAACCCTCGTGGGAAGGAGCAGCTGTCCTCAAGGAGTGGAGGGGTGAAGTCCAAGTTGGGAGGAGATAAACCACTCTAATCTATCGGTCACGTGTTCTTTAACACAGGGCACCCCCACACCCACAGCACGGTCCTAGCTACCCCTCGAGTGGCCTGCATGCAGATGCCTCCTTTATTGCTTCGGGAGCCCTGGGGCCACGGAGAGGTCTGGCTGGGCCCAGCCTTGGCTTCCATAACCTCCCGTTTTGGGGGAAATCCACAGCGCAGCTCTCGCTTCCTTTGTGCCCTGTTCTTTGTTCTCTTTAAAATTCAGTCCACCCTGCCGGTGGTCCCCTCCTCCACCCCAGCCTCAGAAAGGGGCGGAGGCGTGGGGAGTTATTAGAAACCCAGACTGTGCAAAGTTGCTTTGCGGGAGGCCCTCCTGCAACGCGGCCCCTCATTGTTTACGCTGGCTGGATGGGGAAAGCTTTCTCTGGTCCAGATGGCTCCTGGGGGTAAGGATGAAGGACCTCAAACCCTCTAGAGAGGGGCAGGGGCTTCACAGCTCAGGGACCCTTTCTCCATTCAACTACTCAAATACAAGGGCAAATAATGGGCAGCGCGGCCGCCATCGGGGGCCGTGGGAGCCGGTCAGATTGCAAGGGGAGACAAGAAAAGAAAAAGCATTGTATTTCCCCTCCATTCTTCCAGGGAGAGAAAGAAAACTTCCAAAGCCCAGGCTGCAGTACCTCATTGGGAAACACAAGGAATCTGGTTTGAGTTAGCAGAGGGCACCCCTCCCCCCGTCTCACGCACAACCCGGGCTCCGGCTGGGTCCTCTCCCAGGAAGCCCGCCCAGCCTCAGCCCTCCAGCCCCCAGCTCCCGGTTCCCGCCCAGCCCTCTTGGCCCGGGGTGGTCACCGGCGGCGGCCCAACACACAGGACAGCTGGTGGGGGACGCACCAGGGGCAGGGGACAGTTTTGTACTCCCGGCGGGGGGCGCTCCACCAAGGGGGCGGAGCCGGAGACTGCTGATCGGAGCTCCGACGCCCTAAGCGGGAGATTAAATCATTAACCACCATCCCGGCCCGAGGCCACGCCAGAGCTCTTTGCCCCGTAGCCGGTGCGCCGGTCCCACGTAGGTCCCATCCCAGGCTCCCAAGGGCCGCCCGCTCGGCTGGGCCCCACCCCGCCGGCCGCTCCCGCCAGCCTCCCGGTCTTCCAGCGGAGGCGGGCGCGGCGGAATCCGGGCGGGGAAGGAAGGGCTCGTCCGTGAAGGAGGCGGGGGTGGGACGCAGGAGAGTATTTCCTTGGCCATTCCCTTCCGAGCAGCTCTTTCCCTCTTTTCCCCAGCCCGGTGACACAGGGTGGCGTGTGCGGCATGTGTATACGAGAGTGAGAGCGCGTGTACACGCCTCCGCCACGACAGGCGAATAATCCGGTTTTTATTCTTGGAGAACTCCGTGCGCGCACACACGCCCCCCTCGGGGAGACGGCAGGCTGCGCGCCGCGAACGCTTGTGCCGACACACACCCCACTCCTGGGCAGGGGGTGGACCTTCAAGCGCGGGCCCCCCGTCTCACCCCACCCTCATCCCCACCCCCACCCCAGCAGCGCTCTGGCCTGGCCGGAGAGCCCCAGTCTGGGGAGAGGAAATTGATTCCGAGGGAGAATTTGCCCGGCTCTCTGCCACCCCCGCCTCCCCAAACCCCGCTCTGCTCGGACACAGGGTGCACGGCTTCCGGCCCCGGCCCCGGCCCCAACCCTGCCACCCGCGGACGGGGTGGAGTGAAGCAGCGGCGCGGAGGAAGGGGGTCTCGGTGCCCTCGTCCTCGCCCCACGGCCCCTATCGCGGCTTTTTCAATTCGTTCTGCCCCCCTAGGAGGGCTCGAGCCCCCCAAACCGAGCCCACCTGGGCCTCGCAGGGCGCAGGTGTGTGTCACAGTCGCCTACCTGGGTCCCCAGAGACGCGAGCGCCGGGCGGGTACCGCTGTGCTCTCGGCTGGGTGGGCTCCGCGCGGCGCCGGGGCAGGCGGCCCATGTCAGCGCCGGCGCCTGTTTCCCTCTCTCGGGCTCCCAGGGCCGTAGCCGCGGGGACACTCCCCTTCTAGGCTCCGCCCGCACCCGCCTCCCCCCGTACCCTCCGCGCTGACATCACGGCGCCGCCGCAGCCAATGACCGTTGGAAACCTCAGCCCGGCCACTCGGCCTCCACGGTTCAAATCTGGGAGCCCCAGACTTTCGGAGCTCTGCGTGGTGGCCCGGGCTGGGGGGCGAGAGGGGGGGGGACTCCAGGGCGCCCCCGCTTCGAAGCGCTCCCAGACCCAGTACCACCTGGGGCCAGGGGCGCGACTCTCCCCGGGCGACCCAACGCGAGGTACTCCTGAGGCTCTTCCCTTTCGGAACAGTGATCAGGACCCGATACCCCCGCCTTCTCGCCCGGGACCAGTACCGACGGGACATGGGAGCCGGGGGTCGGCGCCATCTGGATCATGGATTCCATCCCAGGCACTCGGGAAACGAGCGGGGCGGGGAGGAGCCGGCCTGAGGCCAGCCTCGGACCGGGTGTGAGGAGGGTGTCGGCAGGTGATCTGTCTGTGATCGTCCTGCCTTTCGGACTGTGCGCTTTGCCCGATCACCTGCGGAGGCTAAGTTCTGCTCCAAGTGAAACCTAAGGGAATGAACTCCCGAGTCCCGGGGCCTGCATCCTATGAGAAGCAGGCCTTGGGTTTGAGTCTTTTTAGAGAAATAGCTTCCACTTGTAAACGATAACCACCAACCAATGTCAGCCGTGTAATATCCCACAGGAGAATGGACACAGCACAACGCCCAAGTTCCTTGCTGTTAGCTGCTACCCCAGCTGGGTTTTCAAGGAAGGGGGTGGGGGGTGAAGGTAGTGGAGGCTTCAGGCCCCCTCCTACCTATGTGGCCTTGGATGGGGACCCTCAGTGGGTCCATTTTCGCTAGTACTGTCCCCTCATTGCTGCCAGTTGTAAGTCCTCCCCCTCCCCCCAATCTCCGTCCCAGGGCAAGTCTTATCTGTCCCAAGAAAACTCCCGATTCCTGGAGGCCCCTCCCGCCTTCTCTTTCCCTCCATTTAAAACAAATGATTTTGTCTTTAGGGCTAGCTGACTGTAATCTGTTCTTTTCCCAGGTGTCAGGGATTGGCCTTCACAGTTCTGTTGCTACCAATTAAGTACAGCCGCAGGACACGGTCCTTCCGGCTCTTTGTGATTCTTCCGCCCCTTCTGGAAATGAGTGCCCTGCCCTCGAGGCTCCTCCCACAAACGTTAACATCCTCTGGGGTTTGCCTGAGGTTGAGGAAAGCCCGTCCTGCCCTCAGGAAGCCCACTGTGGCCACAGGCTGCCCAGGGAAGGAGCTCAGATTCGTAGACCCTGCTGGGCCCTGGTGGGAGGCTTGATGGGAAGAAAGTGCTAATTTTCTCTGATATTTGGAATCCCAGACCTGTGCATTTGGAGTGGCCTTTTCCTCCTCGGTAACCGCCGACAAGAAGGTTTGCTCCAACCTTTCAGATTAGAGCTCTCTCTCGATAATCAGAGGAAATTAAGAAAATAAAAAACTTGAAGCTTGAATTCCTACCTTGAAGAGTCAGCCCCTGACTCTGGAGAGGGATTTCAGGTCTTAACTGCACCTTTGGTGTAACTTGACCTATAAGTCCTTAGGCCTGGCACAAGTCCCTGCCTGTCCCAGGTGCTGAGGCCTGCCCTTGGGACTTGGGCACACGTGATCCTTTCAACCCCGGGAGCCTGCCACCTCCCAGCGTTTGTTAGCACTGGGTTCTGGGCATTGTAGTGTTTGTTAGCACTGGGTTCTAGGCATTGTAGCTAGAATTATTTTGCCCCAGCCCCACTAGGATCCGTTACATTGATTAGTCCTATTTCCTTATAGAAAGTTGGAGGCCCCACTCACTCTAGTCTGGTGTTTGCCATAAAGTATGACTCTTGGCTGGTCATTTCATTTTCTGGAATAAGCTAGTCTCCAGGGCCCCTTCCCACACAAATGCTCTATGACGTCCCATCTCTATCCTGAGTCTCCCAACCCCCAACTTCTTCCTGCACTGAGGTTGTCAGGTACAGTGCTGATTGGACACACCTCAGGGTGTCACCAGGACAGGGCCTGAGGTGAACGAAGGTTGGAGTGGAACCTTGGTGACCAGAGGCCTGCCCACCCTGGGCCATTTACTGCCACCCCGCTGGGCAGAGGCTCTTCCACGCCTCTGTTCCCTGTTCTTGGGAACCACCTGGAGCCCTTGTATGGACAGGGCCACCTGTGCTGAGCGGCCTGGGGCTCAGGACAAGGGCCCCCACCGCTGTGGGGAAGAGCCCCAGGCTCCAGGCTCCTCTGCGGGAGTTAACACACATCAGGGCTCCCAGGCAGCCCGTTCACACAGAGAGTAGAGCATCAGGTCACCCCACAGCTTGGAGACGGGTGGTGTTCGATTGGTGTTTGAACCCTCATGTGGGTCGGCACATCCTATGTTGGCTAAATGAATGATGAGCAGTGTCTGGAGCCCCACAGCCCTCCCTTCTCCCGCTTACAACCCTAGCCCCCAACTGAGCTCTGTTTGGTAATCCCCTCGCTGAGCCACCTACGGTCACGCATCCTCCCGGAATGGCAGCTCCCAGGCTTGGGGTGAGGGAGGCACTGTGTCTCAGCGGACCCCGGACTGGAGGGAGAGATGCGCTCACCAGGCTGGGGACTCTGTGGGTTGAATTAGGCCTGAGCAGGTGATGCTGTGGGTTAAAGGGTAGCAGCAGAGCAGAGAGCCACGAGTTTACTAGAAATGGGTCCAGACGTGGGGTCAGACAACCTGGGCTGTGTGACCGTGGAGAATCCACTTGTCCCTTTGAGTGCTGTCTGTAAGGATGGCAACAATCTGGACCCACAGAAGGTCACCAGAGGCAAACAGCATATAAAGCATGTGACCTTGCTTTCTGAACTGTCAAGTCCAACGTAAGGGACTCTGGTGACTATATTTTTATTGCTAAGTCATACTTAAGGCTTCTGGGGACTGTGGTGTCACCTCCGTCCTCTGCCAGGGGAAGGACAGGTGGCACAGGCCCCCCAACCCCCACCTAGGAGTCCTGTCTGCCATGTGCATTGCCATGTATTAACCCACTGCCCTGCCACGGAGCATGGACATTTCCCGGAAGGCGGGAGGTGACACCAAATGGCATGCTTATCCGGGAGGGAGAAAAGGATGGGCAAGAGAGATCTAACCAGAGCTCTGGCTGCCCCGCCAGACAGTATAAACTTCAGCTGAAGGCAGTGCGGCTCGGAAGCAGGGACCCTGGAAGGAATGTTCTGTGTGGTCCCAGATTTCTGAAGCCCAGAGTTGTTGCTGTTTTAATCCTCACCCGAGGATATTTTTCCATTAATCTTCAGATAGAGTGGGAGGGAAGGAGAGAGAGAGAAACATCAATGTGAGAGAGACACATAGATTGGTTGCCTCCCGCACAATCCTGACCTGGGCCGGGGACCGAACTGCAACCGAAGTACATGCCCTTGACCAGAATTGAACCCACGACTCTTTAGTCTACGGGCTGACGCTCTAACCACTGAGCCAAACCGGCCAGGGCTGAAGCCCAGAGTTTTACCTACCAGTGCCCCCCATGACGAGTGGAAGAGCCCAGCAGGGGTCTCCTCTTGGTGCTCTGAGGGCCCGAAGGTCAGGGTTAGGAGCACAGGCCCTAAGGTCAGACAATACTGGGCCTAAATCCCGACTGTCCCTCTATGACCTGAGAGAAGTAGTTCCTTGAGCTCCGTGGGGCTTCGTTTTCTCCTCTGTAGATGGGGACCACATGGGTACCCACCTCATGTAGTTGACGTGAGGTTGTTAGATAATGCAGGTCAGAGGTCAGCATAAAGCTGGGACCACATGGAGGGCTCCCCACATGGATGCCAGCCTGTCTCCAAATTAAGAGCCCAAGGGAGACCTTCTGGAACAAGTTTGTTCCGGGGCATCCTCGGGCACAGTGCGGGTCCCTCCCTTTTGCATTTCCTAGAATTGAGCTAACAGAAAAAATGAACCTCATTATCTGCAAGAGGCAGTCCTGGGCTTCTGATAACGGAATCTGTCCGGCTCCGGGGACTTCCCAGACCTTTCTGTCACTGTCTCTGTGGAGGGGTGGGCAGAGACCCAGCCCTGCTGGAGGGCAGCCACACACCCTGCTGGAGGGCAACCACACCCTCCTAGGCTCCCAGAGAGATGGTAAGAACAGGGCCTGGGGGTGGGGGGGAGGGTCTGTTTGTGCCAGAAAAGGGCTTCGCCTCTCCCCGAGAGCCCAGCTCGCAGGCCCATGTCTCAATGAGAGCACAGAGAAGGCAGGTCATTGTCTTGGTGAGCACTTGACTGTGGGCTCGGTGTTCTGCATCTCACTCTCACTGTTCAGATACAAACAGGAACAGCTAAATACCTTGCCCCAGCCCGGCCGGTGTGGCTCAGTGGTTGAGTGTGGACCCATGTATCAGAGGTTGCCGGTTCTATTCCTGGTCAGGGCACATGCCCAGGTTATGGGCCTGATCCCCAGTGGGGGGCATGCAGGAGGCGGCCAGTCAGTGTTCTCTCTCATCGATGTTTCTATCTCTCCCTCTCCCTTTCTCTCTCTCTCTCAAATCAATAAAGAAAAAATATTTAAAAATAAATACATACATACATAAATAAATAAATACCTTGCCTGAGGTCACATGGCGAAGTCCAGATCCTAGACTGCAAAGTTTTCAGCAGGCAGGCCCCGGAGCCCACAGTTCCAGCCACAAAACCACGAGGCAGCAGGAACGGAAACAGATTCCAGCTGAAGAGCGAGCGATCTTGCCACCGTGCCACGTGCAGGCCGGGGGAGGTCACTAGAGGAGACGGGCACTGTCTTACCACGCAGACAGACTCCTATCTGCCTGGGAAGGTCCTACATGGAGAACCAACACACTTGATTCAGGGTAGTTCTTAGAAGGCCACAGTCATGCCCCCCTGCCCCCCCACCTTCATCACCCCACCTCCCCCAGCCCACATCCACACCAAAGACCCCAATTAAATCCATTCCTGGAGCTCAGTGCATGGCCCAGGGGTGAAGGGGATGATGATTGGAGCTGAAAGCATTATTCCGCATCCTCTCCATCCCAATGTGATGTGACACGTCGCCCAGATGTTCCCAGCACTTAAAGAAACAGTGCCCTCGAATCCGTGGGTTCTGGTACCTGTGTATTTCGTTGGGGTGTTCCCATGGCCTTCTTTCCCTTTGCACGGAGTCCCCCAAATCCCAAACCCTTGGGTTGAGTACCTGATGTTTGTGTACTCTGTCTGACTCTGGGGTCTCTCTACAGTTTCCTAGCCCCCTGGGGGCACCGATGGAGGCGCCTCCCAAGAAAGGGTTTTGCAAGATATCTGTCTTGCCCCCTGACTAGACATATCTGCTCCCACATTCAAGCCAACAGAGTATGTCTTGAGTCAATGGCTGCACAGAATGGAGAAAGGGCTGGCATCTCCGTGTCCCTTCTGATTGTGGAGAGAATGAAGAAGAGGGGCAGAAAAACGTTTCGGTTGGCTGGGTGTAATTGTCCAAGCGCATCACGGTGGCTACAGAGTTTATTTCCTCTCCTCCAGCGCGTTCAGTGTGCTAAGTGTTGTCTTGGGTGAGCATGCATGTGTGTGCGTGCATGTGAGTGTGTGCGTATGCACGAGTGTGCCCTTCCTCCGCTCCTGCGGAGCCTTTGAGTCATAACAATAATCATCCTCGCCTGATGTCAAGGCTGATTTACACTTCCCCGGCTTGATGGCTTGATGCCTCCTGACGCTGGCTCTCTCCTCTCCCCGAGCCCTCTGTCACCTCCCCAAGCCAGTTGCTCTCCAGAAGTCAGTTGTGGCTGAAGGCAAATGACATGTCAGGTCAGCTAGCAACAGGAGGCGTTTCAGGCAGCAGACCGCCCTGGGCCCAGGCCCCAGGTCCCAGTCAGAGGCAATTTTAAGTAGCAAGTGAAGTCCTGACTGAGTGGCATCCAGGGAGTCCTCCAGCAAAGCAAAACTTTGCTCCTCCATGGGAAGGTAACAGGGACAGAGAGCTGGGGCGAGGAGGTTGATGGGCCTTGTAACTGAATCTGTAATACATTAATTACATGGACATTTGCAGAAGAGAATGTTTCCCCTTCTTTTTGAGCACGTAGAAGGGCTAATGGTAGCGATCACCTGGAAAATAAAATTCAGAGAGGTGAAGTGACTTGTCCAAGGTCACACAGCCAGCTACTAACAGAGCTCGGGACAAGACGTGAGCTCTTCTAACCCTGGGCTGGTACTTGTTCCGCTACACGGGTGGTCTTCAAATGTTTTATTGTTGTAAGCAGGGGAATCCTTTCCTCCACCCTCAAGTGAATTGCACGAGACATAAAACAGATCAAGGTGGTCCTGCAATGTTTGAAGTGGGCTAAGGGTCCAGAGCCCCACCTGCTTTGTCTATTTTAACCCAGTTCTTAGGGCACTTCTGGGGGACCCTAAGGCTTCAGGACACTGTCCAAAAATCCTAACCCTAATCATAACAGTAGTAAGCCCTCATTGCGGGTCAGTTTCCGTAAGATACCTGCTACTCTTCTAAGGGTTTGACAGGTTGTAGGTCATTTGATCTCCAAAAAGTCCTGTGAGACCCAGCACCAGTGGATGCGGGACTCTCAGCTTCTTTGCAGAGCTCTCCTCTGCCTGTCCCGGAGAAGCCTCTCTCGGTACCTGGGCTCTTACAATGGGATCTTTGCTAGAGGAGGATGACTTCTTGTGCACACCCCATCTCCACCTGATGGTCCTGTCCTCGCACCCTCCCTCTTCTCCCCGCTCCTTCCCCCGTTTCATTTCACCGGTGCTTCCCCCTACCCCCGAGGGCCGAGGAGGCATGGCTCCGGGTTGGGCAGCTTTACAGACCTGCAGAGCCCACAGGCAGCCTTGCTGGTCTTGTCCAAATGCAAGCTGCCGGCCCTGGCCGGGTAGCTCAGTTGGTTAGAGTATCGTCCCGATACGCCAAGGTTGTGGGTTCAATCCCCAGTCAGGGTACAAACATACATTCAAGAATCAACCAATGAATACATACGTAAGTGGGAAAACAAATCAATGTTTCTCTCTCTCTCTCTCTCTCTCTCTAAAACAAACAAATAAATAAAAACTTTTTTAAAATGCAAGCTGCTGGCCTGCAGATCAGATGCAGCCTGAAAATATATTCTGCTTGGCACACACAACTGTTCCAGTTACTATTACTACCAAAAACCCCACAAAACACACCTCCTCCCAAACAACTACATTATTATACTTCTGTACTCTGTGGGTCTCAGGAATTTGGATTGAGCACAGAGGTAAGGGGTCTCAGCTGGGAAGACTTGAAGATAGGGGTGGGGTGGGCGTGCCTCAGTGGCTGGGGGCTGGAATCACCTGGAGAGCCTTCACACACACGCGTCTGGGCTGGTGGTTCATGCCGGCTGCCAGCCGGAACACCTGTGTGTGGCGTCTCCGTGTGGACAGCGTGGACGTCCTCACAAGATGGCTGCCGAGTGCCCAGCTCAAGGTCCAGGAGAACCAGGCAGAGACGATGTGACCCTTTACGGCTGCATTCGTGTCCTAGGGCTGCCATAATCAAGTACCCCACACTGGATGAATTAACAGTTATTGTGTCGAAGTTCTGGAGGCTAGAAGTTCAAGACCAAGATGTGGGCAGGGCTGGGTCCTGCTGAGGGCTGTGAGGGAGACCCTTTCCCATGCCTTTCTCTTGGCTCCGGGTGGCACTTTCTGATTCTCCGTCTTTTCATGGCCCCTTCCCGTGTCTCACACCGCCTTTCCTCTGTGTATCTGTCCCTGTATCCAAATTTCCATTTTTGTAAGGATTAGAGCCCACCCAAGTGACCTCATCCGATCTCGGTCATCTGTAAAGACCCTGTTTTTAAATAAGATCACATTCACAGGTACTGGGAGTTAGGACTTCCACGTCTTCTGTGGGGACACCTTTCAACCCATAACCGTGATCTAGCCTTGACAGTGGCACAGCATCACTTCAGCTGGGGTCACAGGCCCCTTCCCACCAGGTTCAAGGGGAGGGGACGTGGACTCTGCCTTTGATGGGAGAAGTGGCCAAGTTACTCCCTCTCCAAGTCACATGAGATGGGAGATACTGTTGCAATTACTTTTGGAATATACAATCTGCCACAGCAATGCTTTATATATATGTGTATATGTGTGTGTGTGTATATGTGTGTGCGTGTATGTATATGTATGTATGTATGTGTGTGTATGTGTATATACGTGTGTGCGCATATATATATATATATATATTTTTTTTTTTTTAGTTGCTAAGATTTAAGAATAAGGGGGTTTACATAAAATTGGGTTTCTGGCTCTTGAAGAATCAGAAGGACCTGGCAGCATGGGGCACATTTCCTGGCGCAGCAGTGAGAGATGCCCCTTTTAGGAGGCTGGTGGGTTGAGGTGACCCACCTCTTGCGTCTCCCTCTTCTGGGGTCCAGTGTCAGCTGCCATGTAGTCACCGCACGGAGCTGTGATTTCTCTTGCACTCACCTGCTTCTCTCCCGTATGCCCTTGTTTCCTGTTCCTGGGGGTCTGAGGGTGCCCCCCACCCCTGTCCAGGCTTTGCAGAGGAAGCTCCCAGACCGAACCCCAGGAACCCCCCCCCCCGGGGTAAGTCATGGGGTCAAGACAGGAACAACTGCACCTCCATCCCACGAGCCCACAGGAGGCACCAGGCCTCTGATTCCCCGCCCAGCGCGTGCAGGACTGGTCCAGGCAGGAGAGCCCACAAGCACGGGCAGCTGGCAATCGGAGGGCAGGGTGAGGCGGGTGGAGAGGTAATTTGGGGGGGCAGGGTGAGGCGGGTGGAGAGGTGAGCTGGAAACTGCAGACAGATGTGGGGAGACCTGCCCTGCCCCCGTGCCTCCCCTCCCGTCTGCTCCACCCTCACAGATCTCCTTCCAAGAAATGACATGGGGCGGGGAGGAGGTGGGGGTTTCCTCTGAGGTGTCTTCCCTGACTTCCCGCCATTCCCATCCATCCGAATCTTCTAGAGCCTTCCCAGATCTTCTCTGCTACTGGCCACACCCCTGTCCAACGCGTCTCTGAAGTAAACAACGCTGGGACTGCCCCCCACATTTCCATGTCACTCCAGGAGCCTTGAACAGCAATGACTTTCTTCTTAGAAGAGGCCGTGGGACAGACACAGGCCAGGACCAGAGTCAGGGAAGGGGTCTAGGTCCCCTTCCCCCGAGGAGTGCCGAGTTCTCTTCAAGCTGGGACACGTGGTGTGTTTGTTGGTCCCCAAGCATGGGGATGTCCCTGGGGACCCTGGCTCTGTCACCACCGGCAGGTTACTTTGGCTCCTTTGTATCCGCTCCTGGCTTGAAAGAGTGAGTGGGTTCATTTATGCAAAGCGCGTAGGAAGGCTGCTGGCTGAAGGTGAGCCATTGTTCACCACACAGGTGTCCGCGATGGTGTCTGGGTTCCTCCACCCAGCGCTGCTGTGCTGTGGGGTCCGAGTAGGTGTCGGGGGATGTGGAGTCTTACTTTCCGAGACAAACCTGCCCAGCCTCCCCCCGTACCAGGCACGGTGCCAAGCCCAGAACTCAGGCAGGTCTTGCTTCCACCCATATGCGGGCCACCTGTACCCCCTCTGCTCCCCAGCTGCTCTCCGAGCCCTGTGCTTACCCAACGACAGCCACAGAGGGAGAGGGGCCCCTGGAGTCTGGGTCACCAGCATCTGGAATTAATATTGTGCAGGACTGCTGTTTGGCTACTAGTGAGAGGTAGAAACAATTTGAGAAGGGGGGTGGTGGGGGGAAAACAAGCATCCCATAGTTGCCCATTTCATTCAGGGCTGGCTGGCACTTGTCTATCAAAATCGAAGACCGCTGGGAAGAAGCAGAGAGGAGGCCAGAGGTCAGGGGGCCTGGTCCTGGGATCCCGCCAGCCTCTACCAGTCTATTGCACTAAACTCCCAGAGATAAAGCAGGCATGTCGGGGCTCCAAGCAGAACTTAGTCCTCTTTCCCTAGGGTGGCCATGACAAATGACTGTGGATGGGGTGGCTGAAACCAACACACATGTATGTACTCTCTCACAGTTCTGGAGGTTAGAAGTCCGAAGTCTGGAGGGTCTCGGAGAGGATCCTTGTTCTTCGGGTTCCAGCGGCTCCCGCAGTCCTTGGCTTGTGGCTGCATCATTCCAATCTCTGTCTCCGGCTTCACATGCTCTTCTTCCCTCTGTGTGTCTCTCTGCGTCCTCTCCTCTCCTTATAAGGACACCAGTCATTGGAATTAGGACCCATCCTGACCTAGTGTGACCTCATAGTAATTACATCTTCAAAGACCCTGCTTCCAAACAAGGTCCCATTTTGACACTCCAGGGGGAGGTGAGCTTTGAGGGGGACACTATCCAACCCCCTCCAGCACCCTTGACTACTGTAACTAGGTTCCAGCAAGTATCAACTTGACCGGAAGCCACTTTAGACCGGGGGCCAGCAAACTCTGCTGGTTTTTGGGGTGGCCCATGTGCGGAGAATGATTTTTACATTTTAAAATGATTCAGAAAGAGAAAGCCAGAAGGCTCCTTCGTTACAGGTGAAAATGATATAACATTCCAGGTTCAGTGCCCTTGACTGCAGCCCAACTGGAACACAGCTGCTTGTATTCACGGCTGCATCATCTTTGGCTGCTTCCTCACTGGGATGGAGACTGGGGCCCCCAAAGCCTGAATTATTTGCTACTGAGCCCTTTAGGGAGAATGTTGGCCCACCGAGTGCACGTCATTGTCCTAAAACAATGTTTCCCGCCTGGCCGGCAGCCCCCACCGTACACAGACTTCCCCAAGGGCCCAGGTCCCCTCTTCCAGGTCGAGCAATGTCTGAACCCTGGCGGAAGGCTGCCAGCCAGGCCTAGGGCCCATCCTGGTCCTGGCACTTACCTGGCAGGTCCCTTCCCTGTTCAGCTCTCCACGCGAGGAGCCCTTATCTGTGAAATGAGGAGGAGGGGAAATTCGGGCATCGTGGGCCTGCTGTGGGGATCACCTAAACTGCAGAGAAGGCCTTTAGCAGAACCTGTGAACACAGGTCAGCTGTTCTCATCGCTGCCCCGCAGCGCCGGGTGACGTGGGAGGGTGCAGACCACAGAAAGTCGAAAACATTTGGAATTCTCTCCTGCACCAGAAAGTCGCACCTGTTCTGCAGAAAGCTCCCAGCAAACCTCTTTGGTCTCATTCCATTCTTGTTTTTTCTTTATTGATTTTAGAGAGAGAGGAAGGGAGAGGGAGAGAGAGAGAGAGATAGAAACACTGATGAGAGAGAACATCAATTAGCCACCTCCTGCATGCCCCCCACGGGGGATCTGGCCCATAACCTGGGCATGTGCCCTGACCGGGAATCGAACCGGTGACCTCTTGGTGCATGGGTCGACGCTCAACCACTGAGCCACACCAGCGGGGCTCATTCCATTCTTCATCAACATCGAGAAGAGAAAGTCAGAGAAGTGCCTGTCATTTGCGTTGGGGGTAGGAGTGGAACTTTCCATGGACAACATCAAGAGGCACCAGTGAGCGCTGCTGTGGGCCTGCTGGCACCCCGGGACCCTCCTGTCGAGCCCCCCTTCTCTGTGCCCCTGGGGTAGGCCGGTCTGTATGGACCATGTTCCAGTGCCCTCTGATTCTTGCTGAGCTTGGACCACAAGGAGCCCAGGCAAGAGACTGGAGGACGGAAGGCGAGATGGGGACTCTCCAGCTCCCCATCTGCAGCCGGATCTCCATCCAGCCTTGTCTGTCCAAAGGTTCCAGGAACTTGCCCCCACCCCCCACTTGCTGTGCCAGGCCCCAGAGGTAATGGCACCCAGCTGTTTCCAACCCTGGTCCTGTCTCCCTCCTTGTACGAAACTCGCCTCCAGTGATGCTGACTTGAGCACCGGTGCGCCCGGAAAGGCTCATGTCGCTCCCCCCAAGAATCACCCATCTCTAAGATCCAGAAATCTTCTTCTGAGACATTTCCAGCCAGGAGGAGTCCGAGGCAGGCAGAGCCCCACTCGCCTCGGTAAGGACTGGAAATGGGGCCTCGTGGAGCCGGAATCGTGCCCAGAGCCCGAAGCTCTCGGATGGCTGTGTCATTGTCCCCACGAACAAGAGCGCTGATCCCTTACGTGCAGACAGTGTTGTACGGTTTACAAATTACGTTCACACGTAATCGCCCCGCTAATACCCGAACGCCTTTCGGCGAGGAGCACAGAGCAGTGCTCAGCACCCCCATTTCCTGGAGGAGGAAGCTGAGGCTCTGGAAGCTTTGCACCAACCCCCACCTCTTGGTGTAGAGTTAGAATCTGAGCCGGGTAACGGCTTCAGCAAATAAAAACAGAGGCTGCCCGGGTAAATTTGAATGGCAGAAAAACAGCAACTCGTGTTTCAGGGTGAGGAGACCTCACGCCACATTCGGTTTGCATTTTATCCCGCAGCCCGACCTCGAACACAGGTTTCTGCTGCATTGGCTGCGCCGACCACGAAGGTTCCAGGGACAGCCTCCCACCGGGACAGATTTCCCCCAAGCTCCTACCAGAGGTCACACACAACTGGTAGCTCTTGGGGACTGAGGGTGGAGATGGGGGAGGGGAGGGCCCACAGAAGGAAGAGAAGGGTGTTCTTGTTCTCTTAGGCAACTCTATTAACCAGACCCCTCCATCAAAGGGTCCTCCAGAAATTAGTGTCCCTGAGCCCTCGGCAGGGAGAACTAGGCTGAGGACAGCACAGGCCCTCAAGTGGCAGGACATGGGGTCTGAGGACACAATGAGAGGGGCGAGCTTCCTCTGAACTTGGGGTCACAGTACCCCACCCTGGCTGGCGGAGCTGGGCAGGAGGTCCGGCACTGGAAGACACCTGCTCCTGGACCTTCCCTGCCCCCGCTTCCCCGCCCCAGTCCCAAACCACAGCTGTGTCCAGGAGATGGGCCCTTTAGTTTTTCCAGGCCCAGGGCCATCACTAGGGGACCAGGTCATGTATCGACCAAAGTGAAAGGGAACATTATTAATAATGACATCAAGACAATAGGTAGAGCCCTGGCCAGCTTGGCTCAGCGGTTAGAGCGTCGGCCTGCGGTCCAGAGAGACCCGAGTTCGGTTCCCGCTAAGGGCACGTACCTCGGTCGCAGTTTGTCCCCGGCCCTGGTTGGTCGTGCGGGTGGCAGCCACTCAATGTGTCCCTTTCACGTCGATGTTTCTCTCTCTCTCTCTCTCCCTCTCTCTCCCTCTCACTCTATCTGAACAAAAAAAAATGAAAAAATGTCCTCGGGTGAGGATTAAAAAAAAAAAAAAAGACAATAGGTAGAGAGCAGAACTATGGTGACACTATTCATTGGCTACTTTATCTGGGCCCCACCCTGTCGCTGCCGGCAGGTGGAGCAGAGGGGGAGCCCAGCCCCTCTACCCTGCAGCCCCCCTACCTGAGCTGTACTTCACAGTCAGGTGCGTAGTGCATCGGGCCCATTTCTCCAAGGCAGAGTCCAGGGGGTCACAGCCGAGGGTGTCATCGCTTCCAGATCCCCCGAAGCAGTGGATGCTGTTCTTGGGGCTCTGACCCCGTGCCCTCTGGGGTAGCCCAGGCCCTAGCGGAAGCTCTGGCTGAGTAGTGATAAGCCCCCACCCACAGGGCTTGGTTGACTTGGACAGTCAATGCTGGGAGGAAAGTGAACCACGCACTACTTAGTTGTTTCATTTCCATTCCCATGGCACTGTTAGCTCCGAGCAGTTGGCTCGGTACCGCCCAAGCAGGCCCCAGATGGGAAGTGGGAAGGTCTGACTTTCCCTGGAACCTCCCGGGGCCAGCATTCCAGAAAGGGGGTTGCAGTGTGTGCTGGGGACCTCGAGGCAGGTGTGGAGGCAGCTCATCTCCAGTCTGATGGAGCCAAGTGACCCGACCAAGCTGGGGCTGACTGCTCAATGGCCAAGGCTCATCCCCCTCCTCTTGCACTGCACGGTGACAGGGCCTCCTCCCACAGCGACCCCTCCCTGCCAAAGGCTAGGGTGTCATAAAGAAAAATAGTGGTTGCTTTCTCCATCTGTTGACTCTAGCCAAGCTTCATTGCCAAAGAGCTTTGCCACCAAGATTGGGAAACTAAGAGAAAAAAAAAAAAGGCCCAGCTGGTGTGGCTCAGTGGTTGACCCATGTACCAAGAGGTCGCCGGTTTGATTCCCGGTCAGGGCACATGCCCAGGTTGTGGGCCTGATCCCCAGTGGGGGGCATGCAGGAGGTGGCCAGTCGATGTTCTCTATCATTGATGCTTCTATCTCTCTCTCCCTCTCCCTTCCTCTCTCTCTAAAATCAATAAAGAAAAAACAAAAACAAAACGGCTCTGCCCTGGCCGGTTTGGCTCAGCGGTTAGAGCGTCGGCCTGTGGTCCAGAGAGACCTGGGTTCGGTTCCCGCTAAGGGCATGTACCTCGGTTGCAGTTTGTCCCCGGCCCTGGTTGGGGTCGTGTGGGTGGCAGCCAGTCGATGTATCTCTCTCACATCGATGTTTCTCTCTCTCTCTTCCCCCTTCTCTCCCTCCTGCTCTATCTGAAGATAAATGCAAAAAATGTCCTCGGGTGAGGATTAAAAAAATAAAAATTTTAAAAAATAAAGAAAAACAACAACAAAAAAAACAAAGCGGCTCTAACGGTTCTGGACCACGTGCGGGACGGAGAAACGGATAGGAACTGGAGTCAGGAGAGGCCCTTGGAGCATGCCTCTGTCTGAGAGGTTATTGCCCCATGCTTCATTCCACGAGTCTGGTGGTGAAGAAGGCAGAGATGGCACCCATTCCACAGATGAGGTAGTGGAGTTTGAACTCAAGATCAAGTTCAAGCTGGAATTTGTAGGAACCCAGGTCTGCCAACCCCATGCTCTTTTTGGTTAGCCCACCCACCAAAACGTGCTTTTCCCGTTTAGTTGCTCTGGGAGCTTTAAGACAAGAAACTCCACTGAGTTCTGTGAGGCCTCCTTGGTTTCCAGGTGAGATTACCTTTTCCCAGTGGAAGGGAGGAAACCAGCGCCTGGAATCTCACCGTGTCTCCTTGGCTTTGGAAAGTTCCTCTCTTCTCCTCCCCTTCCTCCCTGGTGGAGTTACCATTCTCATTTTTTTGGTGTAAACAGTCTTTTTTCCCCAGTGTATCTGACTGGTGATGAAGCTGGAGATGGCCAAAGTCTATGCCCACTGGCCGCGGTGAGGGAGGGGCCAGTCTGGGACTCGAAATGAATGAGGAGGAAGACTGGAATGAAAGAATACTATCAGACTTCTCCTAGGTCTAGAACAAACGTGCTTTGACCACCAGAAAGACACGTTTTTGGTGACCAAACCCTTTCGTTCAAATCCCGTGATTTCGTTGGATCCTTCCCTCCATCGGACTGGTGGGAGAGCACTCCCAGTCCAGTGGCCGTCCTGGAACCAGAACCCACTGTTCTGACTCAGGTTCTAAAGTGTCTTCCATGAACCTACCCTTTAACCAAACACCCTCATCCAGGCGGAATGGAGTTATGTCTAATATGGGGAGCTGGGTTCCAAATTACGTGTACAGCAAAGGTTATGTGTAGTCCAAGTGACCCTTGAAAATCCCTTAATGACCTTGAAAATTGGTCCTAAGGGACAGAATGCATGGCGTGTACTGTACTATATACAGGAGAAGCTCGGCTATCTGACCTCCGCTTAACCAACCAGCCATATTAAAGGATTCCCTCCATTCGTCTGCAAGCCAGGGAGATGCCCACGGTCCCTGGATGCTGAAAGCAAGAGCCCTGCCAAATCTGCTGCTGCCGGGTCGAGCTGGGTGTTTACAGAGAGTCAGTTACCACTGTTCTCACATTTGTTTATGCTGCTGCACATTTTATAGTCATTACATGAGTCAATTAAATATGATGTCAGCGGCTAAGAGTGGAGTGCAAAAGGAGGATTATTATTTCTTTGAAAATTAACATGGAATGCTTTGGGAAACGCATCAGTTGCAAAAATCAAAGAATGTGTTGAACTAAAAATGGACAAGAACTGTACAATGTTAGGGCAAGATAATAAAATCTGGGACTCTCCTCGTATATCAACCCCCATTTTCTACTCTGGTAAAAGCAGGTGCTCAGTATTCCCGTCCGTCTCCCCAGCTTTGCGGCAGCGGCGTGCCCTGTGACGTCACTTCTCTGACGGATCCCAGAAGCGCTGTTGATTTTTCAGTGTGTCCAGCCTTTGATTTAAGACAGAGCGGGAACTTCCAAGCTCCTTCCATGCAGAACTGGAAACCAGCAGTCTTCAATTCATAATTTCTATACATTTTTGCTTTACTTTCAAGAGCTAGAAACTGAATTCACTGATGATGCCTTATAGATGTAAGAAAGATAATACAAAATTCCATATATCGAGCCCATTCTCAAAAAGGAAAGAAAGAAAAATGCCCAGAACTGACAGATTGGTGAATGAGCTTACATTTGTGGATTTTGAGTAAAAGTAAAGTGTGTGTGTGTATATATATATATATATATATATATATATATATATATGCATATATATATATGTATATTAAAAATTCCCTGCTTTTATGTTGTGATTATACAGAGAAGCCTCTATGAATAAAGTCAGATGTACATTATACAATCATGTAGACTATGCAAAGTAAGTGTACTCCCCGAGTGGCTTACATGTACTGTTGAAATCATTTTCCCTCCACTCTCTTTCATTTGAATCCATCTGACTTAATTTATGTGACATAAATGTGTTATAATGTAACAGCACTATACTCATAAATTCAGTGATTCAAGCCTGAACTTTTAACCGGGGTGGATTAAGTAGGTTCGATGCACCAAACGGTTCTCTCTGCCTCACAATCCTGAGGGCCTGGCGTGCTGGCTTTGCAGAAGTGAAAATGACAATGGGCAAGGAACTAGCCTGCAGCATATCGGAGGCAGCACGTGTGTCTGAGAGCCAGCCTGCCTCGGTATGAACCCTGGCTTTCCCGATTCTTACGTGCAATCCACTTCCCTTCTCCCCGATCCGGCTTCCCTCCCAGGGCTGTCACGAGGACTGCGTGAGTTAGTCAGTGTGAAGTCAGCACAGGGTGAAGCCCAGATAAATATTAGTTATTGCCATCATCATCAATCGTGACCATTTTTGCCTCTAATGTGGCATAATCTGAGAGGCTCTGATCCTAAAAGTGTAAAATAAATAAACTAGTACCTCTCATTTAAAGTCACAGAGGCCCACTCCCCTATGAGTTAAGAAAGCAAGTTGGACCCTTGACTCTTTCTGCAACAGCATGGCTAAAAATGGGGGTTTGGGGAGCAGATTGCTTGAGTGTAATACGGGGGGTAGGTGCCCCCATTTACCTTCTAGGGAGGAGAAAAATGAAGGCTGCTTCAGAACTCCAAAAAAAAAAGTTTATTTATAAAATACCGACAAGTTTGACAGGACTTGGGACTTCTCATGGTATATATTTCAAATCAATTGCTTTCTTACCTTTCATTTAAAAAATAAACCTAACTAGCTATATGACATATAGATATATATATATTTTTTCTTACACATAGACACCTGCCATAATGAATACTTTCCCCATACTTTTTCATTATATCTTTTAAATCAAAAAAATAAAGATTTGTGTTGGTTTTTGTTTTTGGAGTCTATATGTGGAAAGAAAGGTAACACGTTTAAATGCTTTTGGTTATTCTCACGGAAACAAATGGAAAGGGGGTGTCCCAAGAGGGCACCTGTGCTCAGGGTGGTGGTCAGGGTTGCACTGGGCAGGACCACGCAGAGGCACTAGGGAGCCAGCGGCTGTTGCTCAGATGGTACCCCTCCCCCTCCCGCCCTCCAGCCCTTCCCCCGTGTGGGCACCTCCAGGTGTGCACGGTGGGAAGGTGAGGGAAGCCCCTGCCCAGGGTGGGCTATGAGGTGGCTCTGGCACCTTTAAAAGCACTGCCCAGGGAGGTGTGGGCAGAGACGGAAGGCCTCGAGGCAGTGTGCGCCAGGTGGGGCGGCCCAGAGCGCCCCGTTTCCTCTGAATCGCGGCAGTGTTGGATGGGCACGGGACAGGCAGCCTGCTTGCAAACTCCCTGGAGCCCTGGGAGGAACTTAGGGCAGCTTTTTGGTTTGTCTTGGCAGTCTGGGTGCAGAGCCCATGTGAACGCCAGTGGCACGGCCAGGAGGGGGGAGGGCAGCCTTGGTGTGCCACGAGTGGGCTGCTGGGTGCAACACCGGATTTCCCGAGGCCACAGCCAGGCAAAGCCAAAGCTGCCAGGTGTCCCGGTGTGAACCTGCCTCAGGTGAAATCTCACGGACTGGGGCCCTGGCATCATTGGCCCAGGAAACCGCAGGTCAGGGAGGCTCCCTGCTACCCGCGGGCAGCGCCCGTCCACGCAGGCAGGTGTCACTGCCCCAGCAGATATGTAAACAAGGGCAAAGAGATGTCTGCTCAGGAATCTAAAGTCCCGGTCCCGCGGGGCAGTGGAGGCCACATGTCAGGTGGTGGGAAGGGACTAAGGGTGGACTTTCACCTTGGGCCCAGCCTCCTGCGTGGGGTCATCAAAGAGCCTTGGTTCGCAGGGCCCTTGCCCTCTCAGACGACAGATCCCGAGTGCAAGTGACTCAGGCTGCCTGTGCCTCACAGTGGAGGCAGCTAAGCCATTAGAGGTTGTTGCAAGAGCCTCCTTGCTGACACACGTGATGTGTGTTCTGTGCATTACTGTGTGCATGTGCGTGAGCCTGCATACATGTGTCAGCACGTGTGTGAGTGAGCACGTGGGGGGGGGGCGAACAGCAAAGTGCACCAGGTGATTCGTGAAAGGAAGGGAAATCTGGCCTCACGTGCACCACACGTACATGCGCGCACACACACACACACATGCACGCACGCACACATGCACACATGCGCACACACACGCACGCACACCATGTTTTTCCTCAGCCCTGCTTCCGTCCCCAAAAACTCTCCCTGGGCTGGGCTAGAATAATTCCCTAATGCAAGCTGGGAACTTCCTTAAATGGTGAAACACACAGCCGAGAGGGAAGAAGACACAGCTGTTGGAAGAGGGAGAGAGAAGAGGGAAAGGAAAGCGAAAGCCGTGGTCCCACGAGGGCAGCTGCAGATGTGCCGCTGTGGAGACGCCAGATGTGCGTGGAAGCAAGACCTCAGGCCTGGGTCCTCCTCTGGGGGACGGGCTGTGCTTCCCTTCCCAGACCCTCTTCGTGAGAAGCTCTGCTTGGGCCCCGGAGCTGGGTCAGCATGTCTGCTGGGCCGTTTGCTGACTTCCCCTGAACACATTTCCTGGGGTCCCAGGGCATGGGGAGGAGCCCATGGCTGGGTGGGCCCCCTCCTCAGGCCCCTGGCCCTGCTTTGGGCTGGTGGGGAGGGGCATTGCTTCCTAAACCCTCCACTCAGGCCGCCCCTGACTGTTCTCTGCACCCCTCCACTAGGCTGCCACCGCCCCTGAGCAGACACAGTGCTTGTGCTCAGCACCCAGTGAGCCCTGCCCACTACGGTGCCCCGTGCTGAACTGAACACGCTGGCCTGGCCATCTCCTTTCCAGAGGCAGGTGTCCATCCCCAACTGTGGGGGTGCCAGGGGCCTGGGACTTAGGCTCCCTGCTCAACCCCTTCATCAGGAAGTCCCCAGCTCCTGGGAACATCCAGGCCACCAGAGCGGCTTTTTAAAGAACATTCCTTGGAGCGGATAGAGTGTGTGTAAAAGCTTGGCCTCCCATCAGCTGTTCCTGTCCCTTGGTCCCATCTGACCTGCCGATGCATCTCAGGGACTGTGTCCAGCGTGGACCGGCCCCTCCTCGCTCCAGGCCCTGGAGAGGCTGAGCCGAGCTAGCAGGCATCTCTGGGGGTTGGATGCTCCTGACTCTGTGTGAACCGGGTGCTGAGTAGGCTGGGCAAACTCTGGCAGCTCCAGCCTCTGGACCAGGGACTTGGCCACCACTCGGGGCTCCTGAGCCCCTGTGCTCAGGAGGCGGGTGTTTTAGACACGGAGAGCTAAGGGTTCAGAGTGAAGGAACACAGATCTGAAAGTGAGCGACTTGTTTGGCTATTAGAGCCCGAAGGGATTTCTCTTGGAGAGCATCCCGAAACCCCTTTCCTTGCCATGCGTGGGTATGTGTGTGAGCAGGTGTGTGCGTGTGGCAGCAGGAAGGGGTCTGTCCAGGGAGGCGTGTCTGGACGGCCACCCCCACCCCCACCGAGCTCCCCAGCCCCAGGCAAGCTGCATTTCCTCGTCCAAGCAGTTCCCTTTCCCTCTTCCTTTAGGGCTGGGGCAGACGGTACCTGGGCTGGAAAGAGACCAAAGTCACAGCAGCCTTCTCACGTTCCCGATTATCCCGTGATGCCCGGCCCGTGACCCCCCTCTGTCCCGGAGTCCCCTCCGCCCCTCTGCACTCAGGAGAGTGAGTTCAAGTAAAGGGAGGGCTGGGCTCCGTGGCGGGGGCTCTCCCACACCCCAGGGCCCTCTTCCTGGGATTTACAAGAACAAGTATGTTAGGAACAAGGAGCCAGCCAGGCCAACTCTCACCCTTTGGCTGTTTTCTGTTTTCTAAATAAACCAAATGTTTGCTGGGGAAGCTGAGCAAGGGAGGGGGCAGCGGAGGGTGAGGAGCGGGGCTGGGGCGGCGGGGACCATCAATGCCTGCCAGGGACGGGGCACCGTGGCAGTGGCTGGGTGAAGAGAGAGGTGAGCTGTGCCCAGAACGCCCATCCTTGCATAGCTTGGCCAGCAGCAGGCCCAGCGCTCCAGCACACGCTCGAAGGGGGCAGCTGGCTGGATTTCCAGAAGCTTCTCTCCTCAGTCAGGCCTGCCTTGCAGCCCTCTGGTCCTCTGCCTTTCTCCCTGCCTCCCTCCAGGGGCCCAACCCCCTCCTGTGCACCCCAGGCGCTGCCCCCGCTGTCCCCAAGGAGCAGCCGACCCCACAGTCGTGAGGCTGACCAATTGCTGGCCACACGGTCCGTCTCATAGTTTTCCTCTCCCTTCTCACTCCGGCTTGGCTGGCCCTGGAATCTCTGGAAAAACAAACTCAGGAGGTGAGCAGCTGACTTGGTTTCCTGGTGCTTCTGTTTTCTGGCAGGCGGCGGGGAGGGGTGGAGGGGAGTTCGCTGCCATCTTTCTTGTTCCTCTTCAGACATCAAACAAACGATGAAAACCCTGCGATAGGAGCCCGGGAGCCGGGGGCGAGGCTGCTGGGGGGGCGGTAGAGAGTGCTCTGCTGACTCGGGGGGTTGGTGGGGTTCTGGGGCGTTGGGGTCCGACTGGCCTTGGGCCGAAAGAGGCTGGCCTGCTGGATGCCGCTGCTGTTGGCGACGGCGGGGTGCTCCGGCTCCCCCGAGTCGCTCTCGGTGTAGCTGTAGGCCTGGGCCCTGGAGATCCCCTTCTGCTGCCGCCTCCAGGAGTTGTAGTACGTGGGGTCGCTGATGTAGTGGTTGACGAAAGAGTGGGCCTTCTGGTGGCTCGGGTCCACCTCGTACTCGCTGTCGCTTCCCTGGGAGGACAGAGAACGGGGGTCAGTGGCCCGTGGGGACAGGTTGGCGTGCTCAGCGCTGGGAGGCACAGAGGACTCTGGTGTGAACGTCCATCTGGCCCCTTCCGAGCCCTGGACCGTGGGCCCTCAGCCCGGGCACTGCCCGGAGGGCACAGTGCCCCCTTAGGCCCGCCCTGTGCCTCCTGCAGAGCAGATCAAGGCGCAGCCCCTGTGGGGTTCGGTGTGACCCGGAAGATGTGAGCTCTACTCTTTTTCACACGTGGGGTGAACTCCACGCAGCCCAAAGTTAACCAGTGGAAAGTGCGCGTTTCGGTGGCATTGGGCGCATTCGCGGCGCAGGGCAGCCATCGCCTCCTTCCAGTTCCCAGACAGCGCATCCCTGGGCCTCCCGGGGAAACGCTGGCCCACGGAGCTGTCACTCCATCCCTTCCTCCCAACCCGCCCCGCCCCTGGCAACCGCGCACCCACTTCCGGTCCCTGCGGCTCGCCCGGTCCTGCACATTTCCCGCAGGTGGAGTCATCCAGTACGTGACTTGCGTGTCTGGCTTCCTTCCCTTAGCAGACTGTTTTCAAGGTTGAACTAATCGTGGTATTTCTGATGCTGTGACCTCTGGGGCCTTGCTGACCCTGGAGGGACGCCCCCCCCCAGGGCTGGTCAG
This sequence comes from Tadarida brasiliensis, assembly GCA_030848825.1. Classification (NCBI taxonomy): domain Eukaryota; kingdom Metazoa; phylum Chordata; class Mammalia; order Chiroptera; family Molossidae; genus Tadarida; species Tadarida brasiliensis. Next base: position 60,570,189 of record CM061273.1, read on the forward strand.
TTCTTAGACAGCAGATGTCCCACGCAGGGTCTACAGCCCACCTCCTCTAACCGCCTCTCCCGTGCTGACCCCTCTTCCTGCCCCTAATCACCCAGGGCCGGGGACCAGACAGCAGGGGACAGCCCCTACCCCCCAGAGCCCCTGAATTTATCCAGAGTAGCCTAACCCTGCTTGCCCTGCTTTGACTTTCCTGTGGGAACCACAGGCAAAGCTCCGGCCCAGGCCTTCTTCCTGCTCACCGACCCTGGCGTTTCCCCGTGTGGCCCCGCCTGGCGTGCCCCTTCTTCCCGGGGACTGTGAGTAACAAGCTATCTTTTCAGGGGCAGCTTTCTCCTGATCCGTAGGCCACACCACACCGGAACAATAACAAAACCCACGTTTCAAAGCAGAGGTTCACGCACGATACACCGACTTCCCATCTTGGTCCAGCCTCGGACTGGGGACCTGGGGACGGAGCCAGGGCCAGCCGATAAGACCTGCAGAGGCTCCTGGCACCGCGCACCCATGTGTGATCCCAAACAAAGGCAACACTCAATTATACAACAAGCACGAGAAAACTATCAATGATGACCATCCTGAAGCTTTGAGAAGGACGGAGAACATAAAAGCATTTTTTAAATTGTTGGTACTTTGGTGTCCTTGGCTGGCACTCCATCTGCCTATTGGGGAATCATCAGCACGAGACAAAAGTCAATCTGGGTTGCAAAGCAAAACAGCATCGGGATCTGAATTGTGAAGCTAAAAATATCGTGTGCCCCCTCCCCCACCCCAAGCTCCCAGCAATGTTTGGAGAACTAAGACAGCAGATGGGAACGCCCTTAGAACTCTCTGGAAGAGAGGCACTCTGATTTTAGTGAACAGTAGTAACAAAAGACAGCTCAGGGCCTTGGCCAGGTAGCTCAGTTGGTTAGAGCGTTGTCCTGATACCCCAAGGTTGCAGGTTCGATTCCTGGTCAGGGCACATACAAGAAGCAACCAATGAATGCATCAGTGAGTGGAACAACAAATCTGTCTCTCTTAAAAAAAAAATCAATAAATAAAATTAAAAATATATATACCTCAAACCATGCTCAGGTTGCCTCATCTCTGCCCAGCAAAGACAAGCCCATCAACCTGAACAAAACCTATTATACTTCGGAGAAACTGCACCCAGGAAACCCGGTGAGCCCACCACAGGTGAGTCTGGGTGGTCGGCTCTGTCCTGCTGGAGCTGGAGTTGGCCTCGCCCCCGAGAGCTGAGCTGTGGGATCTGGACCACGTGCTTGTTCTTGGGAACTCAAAGTCCTTTATGGCACCGAGACCCTCAAGAGAAAGAGCCTCGACTATAGAACTGTAATGACACCAGCTACTGCGGCACTGACTCGCATTTCCTTGCTGGATTTTCACACTTCTGCGGTAGCTGGTGAGTTTTGCCCAAGGAAACCAGGAGCTGGGCGTGAACTCGGAGCTGCCGGATTTTTCCAAAGCCCAAAGCCCACACAGGCGTAGAAGTCACAAGAGGGGGAATGAGAGCCCTCTCCCATCCTGGGTGATAACCACTCCCTAGTCAATCTGCTAATTTATGTCCTCTGGCCCCTCCCATCCTCCTCCTCACCTCTCCAAGGTCCCAGCCCCTAACCCCCCTCACCACCCCACCCCCTGCAGAAAGCCCCAGGGCCAAGACAACGGGAAGTCCCTTGCCGGTCTCCCCAGCACGCAGCATCTCACAAGCCCCTTGCCAGCTGCTGGCCCGGAAGGGAAGGCTGCACAGACAGACGGATGGCCGCAAGTGCCAAGAGTGGGGAGGGGGTGAGGGTGGGGCCGATGTCTGCGGCTGTGGTGAGACTGGCCGGGAAGCAGAGAAGCCTGAGCAGGCTGTGGCAATGCCGTGAGGCAGGAGGCGGGGGTCCCTCCGGTCCGGGAGCAGCGAGGGTCTATGAGTGTGGGGGGCTGAAGGGGTGCCCCGTTTCCCCTGCAGATGAGGTCTCACTGGCAGGGCACCCACTCACTGGCAGGGATAGTTGCTAACATCACTGCTAGAGGTTCTAGAGCTTCGGCCAGCCCTGGGCCCCAGTCTTGGGGAGGAATCCCCGGATGGCTCGGGCCCATCCCAGAGTGAATGAGTGTCTGGGGTGGGAGGGGACTGTGGCAGGGGGAAGGGCCACCTCTGTTCCTTACAGGCAAGGTGACTTTGGACCCATCTCTTGGCCTCAGCATCCCTGTCTGTAAAATGGGGAAGTCCCTGCAAGTCCCGGGGTGAAATGAGCTACAGATGAAAGAATGCTGTGAAAGGTATTCTTAGGGAGAGAGGGGAGGGTGGGTCTGGGTGGGAGGGGTCCTGGGAGCCCCACCAGGAGGGATCAGAAGGGGTGGGGGCGGGGGAGACGGACTCCGCTCAGGCAGCTCCCACCTCCTCCCTTTCCCCAGACCCCTTCCCGAAGAGGGAGGCGCTCTGGGAAGCTGGGGAACTGGTCTCTCTGGCCCTCTCGGGGGCTCAGATCCCAAAGCTCATTCATCCAATCATCTCCCTCATGCCAGCGACCATCTGTTGACCACCTACTGTGTGCCAGACACTGTGGGGCAGCATTCCTGATGGGGGAGGGGAGAGGGAGAAGGACGAGCTGGGAGCCAAATGGGCTGGGGGTCGGCTTCCCATCTGCCTCCGCCCCAGCTCTCCGAAGCCTGAGGAGGGGCTTTGCATCAGCGACTGCTCTCTGGCCTCCGTCTCCGCGAACATCTGTTTCTTTTCTGGGTGGGGGTGGGGTGAGAAGAGAAGAAAGAAAGCAAGGGGGGACCGGGGGCTCCCATTCTGGCTTTCAACTCTCGCTGGGCCCTCGGTAATTGAATGCAGCTTCCCAGTAACCAGCCCAGCACAAAGGGGGCCTTTCACGGACAGCCGGGCCAGGCCGCCAGGCCGCCAGGCAATCAGAAACTGTTTCAGCTCCTGGGCCTCTTAACAGCTCCTCAAAGCTACTCAATCAGCAATTACCAGGGTCTGGGGAGGGGGGTGGGCACAGACTCCAGGCCTGGTGATGGGAGCCAGGAGGGGGCCAGGGGGAGGGAGGACCCCAAGAGAAGACAGGAACAAAAGAGAGGGAGCAAAGGGAAGCCTTTTGCTTTTCTGCTCTGTTCTAGAGACAGGAATTCTGCACCAGACTCAGCAGGCGATGGGGAGGGTGCCACACAGGCGTGCGGACCCGTGTTGAGACCCTGGCGCCAGGCAGGGTGCCCTCATCTTCCTGAATCTCAGGATGGCATGCAGGAACATTTGCCCCAGATGACAGGCGGTCACCTTGTGCAGCTCCTTTAGAGCAGGGAAGCAGGAGCCCCTCCCTCATCTGTGGTCCCAGGCTCTGCCTGCACCCAGTCCCACCTGAAGCCCAGCGGGAATCTGTCCTTCCCCTTGGGTGAGCCTCTCCTGCAGGGAGGGGCTGCAGGGGATCGGAAGTGGGGTGCAGCAACACGCTGAGTGTCTCCCTCACTGGCCGCTCCCTTGAGGCACAATTTTGTCAGGGCTCTGGGCTCCTTGTACTAAAATAGCTGGAAATCTCCCATGAATGTTCTTTGAAACATTCAGCTTAGACACAATGTCACATGGGCTACCAGTGCCCTTACAGATCAGGTGACAGCCAGTGTGTGCCTGCCCTCAGTTGTCAGAGACACCCATGGTCGGGGGCCTCCTGGAGGTCACTGGGGTGTGGAGTGGGGTCGGGGTCAGCAAAGGCCTCCCTCCTCCAATCTCCCCTCTGGGCTGGGCAGCTGGGCGAGGCCAGTCTGCGGCGGACCCAGCCACAGAGCCAGCCGGACCTAGACTTAGATCCCCACTGGCTGCATGGCTGAGCTCTGTGACTACGGGCATGCTGCTTGCCTTCAGAGCCTCAGTCTCCACAGCTGTTAAATGGGGATCTTCCTGTTTGCATGGCAGGGCGGTTAGATGTTCAGTGAGAATGCATAAAGTCGGGGCTCAGCCGGGTAAGTGCCCAACACGGGGCTCTGTCTGTCTGTGTGTTTCTAGTTTGGGACAAGCTGGGCTTCCTGGGCTGTGTGGTCCGGCTACGGGGAAGCAGGAGAACTGAACCTGTAAGACTCGTGGTCCAATCTGATGGACGAGGGCAAACACTGACAAAAGATGCGATACATTCAGCAGAGGGGGCGATGACAGAACTTAGATGGCACTTCTGAGAACAAAGTGTGGCTTTACTCACCACCCCTGCAGCCAGACTCAAACCTACACTCCTCCCTTCTATGCTTGGTGCAGCCCTGCTGCACTCCCAGCTGAAACGCCACCTCCTCCAGGCAGCCCTCTGGGAGCTACCAGGAGGATGTGACCTTCCCCCCGGGATTTCTCACAGTGCTTTCTCTGCACCACGGAAAACAGGAAGCCTTTTCATCCCTTTCCTCCTGAAGTTAGTTACGGTGGTGATAATACTTTAATGAGAAATGAAAATGTGATTATTTACACACACGTGGTCTTCCCTAATAGATCAGAATGCGGCGTTCGTTAAGAGCCTGTCCTGCTCGGCGCTGTAGCCGCCACATGTAAACAGTGCCTGGCACCGTTTAGTGGGCACAGAATAAATAGTTGTTGAATAAATGTACCAAGGAAGGAATGCATGGGCTCCACGGAGGGCAAATCCGTGCTTACCCCTCCCAGTGCCACACACGGCCCACCTGCGTGGGCGCACAGTAGGTGCGCAGCGGATCTCGAGGTGGAGCCTGGCTTCCTGCTGGGGGCTCCCGGACTCACTCTCCTCCTGGAGGGCTAAGTGGTGTCCTTCTGGAATAATCTTTAGAGTCATTCCTGGCTCCTCATAAGGGTTCCATCAATATTCACTATTATGATGGATGCTCAATAAACACTATAGGAAATCTAATTGGCCCTGTATATGTTCGGACTTCCCAGACACGCTTAATTCCATCACAGTGCGCTTAGCGGGGCTGTCAGGATGGCACGAAGGCCTGAATCGCCGTCAGGAGCCGGTGCCTTGGCTTGGAGTGTCTTTCCCATTGAGATTTTCTCATGTGTTAACTGTGAAATTTTTATACCAAACTTGGGCTCTTCCTTGGAAAAGGGAGTTGGAATGAAGCCACATTTCATTTTTAGAAGTTCCGTTGAACAAGCCACAGGCTCTTGAAGCCTCAGCTTTTGTGTGCCCGCCGCCCCCCAGAGGCCTGGACCCCTCCTTCCGCGGCCCCCACCCCCACCCGTGCCCTCTGGGGACAGCCAGCCCCCAGCCTTCACCACAGCCCCCTCAGGGCCTCTCTCACATCATATCATGTGTGTCTGTTTATAAGAAACATCGACTTTTTGTTTATGACTGTATCACAGGGAACCGGCTGGCAAATGTCCACCCACTTTGGAGAGCGAGTTTCGGGTGGTCCGACTTAGAATATAAACCAGGCGGCACACGCGGACCGCGCTCTCGGGGGCGTGGGGGGAGGGGCTCCAGGAGACAGGCCGCGACTCTCCAGGGCCACGACACGGGGGGCGGGCCTGTGTGGCCCTGACTCTCAGGGACATGTCCTTGAGAAACCGTCACAGTGGGACACGGAGTGGCCCCACCGTAAGCCCCAGATCGAAAGTCCAACAGTGGACGCCCCACAATCCACACACTTATTTGTAGTCGAGGGGCAAGAGAGTAGTCACAGGATTTCCCAGTGCTGGTAACAAGGGCCTCAAGGGCGCCAGGGGCTCTGTCTCCAGGCTGTCCCCTCCAGCCCGCAGGGAGCTCCCGGGAGGCAGAGCCGGGTCTCCATCACCTCCACGTCTCAGAGAACAGGCTCAAGAAAGGACTGTCGAGAAGTCAGCGGCCGCTCACCCCCTGCACCCACCGGGTACCCTCACCTGCCCCAGACAGACTGACATCCAGGCCTCCCCTGCTGTCAAGGCACAAACTCCGATCTGACGCCGAGGCACAGGGGACATGCCGGCTGAAGGACCACTCCAGAGCAGGCGGACCCAAATGGTGCTGATTGGCACTGCTCAGGCCCGATTCTCTCCCTTAATGCGCTCCTTAGGACAGCCCTTTGGACAGATGGTGCTGCTGCCTTGTGTGGGTGAGGCTGCCAAGGACCCTCCCCCTCCAGATCAGTCAGGGGCGGAGCTGGGATTCAAGCCCAGGGCCAGGCACCAGCCACCGCGACCCGGTGCGGCTGCTTTCTGGAGAGGTGCCCTTCCGAGCAGCGGGCCTGCGTCAGTGAGCCCCGGTCCACGCTAGGACGTCTTTCGTCTTTCGTAACAACTCTGGTGCCTGGAGCACTTTCCTCTGAGTGTCTGGGCTTGAGAGTCTTTTGGTTTTGTTTGTTTTTGGCAAGCCACAGGTGGTTGTTCTCAAGACTGTCTCATCCGCCAGTTCCGAGGGCCTTTCCAGAAAGTTCTGCCGTGAGGTGACGTCACTGGCAGAGGGGGGGCTCTGCGGGTGGAAAGCCTGCCTGTGGGGTCTGGCTCTGCACTTGGGGAGGCGGGACCCTGGGTTTACCCTCCAGCTGTTGGGCCTGAGCCAACTCGCTTAAGCGCTCTGAGCCTCGGTTTCCCCGTCTGTACAAATGAGATCACACCAATGCCTGCGTCCGAGGGTCACTGTGGTGCTAGCGAGTGGTGAGGCCGTGGGACCCTGGGCGGAGCTCCTGGGCGGGGCCCTGGTCACCGGTGTTACTCAGAGGGCTGCACCGCTCTGTGTGAGCTGTGGTGTTGGACAGAGGGGACAACTGTCTCTGTCTGCTAACCGTGCTCGGTCTAGTCTGTTCAGCGCGACCAGCTTCCCCAGTGCCCCTCTCGTGTCTTCAACAAAAATGTGCCCAGTGAGTGCCCGGTGCCATGCAGGGGCTACACCAGGAGTCAGAACTGTCCCATGTCCCTCAGGCGTCCCTGCCCTCATGGAACGTAGCTTCTAACGTGAATGAACCCAGCTCAGCCCAGTGGAGCCCCCAGATCAAACCCGAGCCGCCCCAGACTCTCCAGGTCCACCTTCCCGGGAATCAGTGACAACTGACTTCTGGAACCCGGAAGCCTCCTCTCACGAGGGTAGGTGCTCTTGGGGGGTGTGGGGCTGCTTCCAGGTTGCTATGGAAACAGTGTTCAAGCGATGGGCTCGCTTTGAGCAAAGAGACCCATGGCTAAGTGGAGCGTCCCAGGCATCCTGCCACCCTGGGGGCACTGAAGAAGAAGGATGGTGCTGGGAGAGCTCGGGGGCCTGGCACGGCCTCAGGGACCAACTCTGTGTCCCGTGGGAGGGTCCTCCAGACTCACAAAAGGATGGCCAAGAAAGCGCCGGTGACATGGGGCAGTCCCTCCTGCTCCCTGACGGGGCGGCTCAGCCACCGAGGGTGGATCGATAGCGCCCCCTGCAGAAGGCGAAGGGAGGCCGACCACAGCAACAGGGCGTCCCTGCCCGCCCGCCGGCTTGCTCGCTCTCCACGGCATGGACCGGAACACGGCTTAGGGGGCCCTCTGCTACAGCCCCACCGGCACAGCGAGTGTCTCTCCTCCTGAATCTTACCTTGAACCCCTAGAACCTAAATGCTCATCACCACCTTCGGGGAGAAGGAAGAAAAATCAGGCTTCGGGGACGCGCGGCCTTGTAACTCCCCGTATGCATGTGGCCGCAAGGAGTTACGTACTCATCACAGGACGCCACGGCCTGAATCACAGGAGTCCCCGTGTGGGCCGGGCTGAGCCAGGGTCTCTGTCCCTGCCAGAGGAGCTGGGTGCTAGCTCCGGCCTTCCCAGCGCTGCCAGGCCCATCAGTAACCCTGGCGCCGGACAAACGGCAGTGGGCGGGGGGCCCTCGGTCCACGGGGCCCCACAACCAGATCCCGGGCTTGCTGGCACCTCCTACACGGCCCACAGCCCTGCTCCCTGCTGGCATCTCTTCCTTCTCGTCCTCTCCCAGGACCGGGCAGAGAGGTCCAGGGCGTGGGACACGGTGGCCTTTCTGGGCCCTCCCTCGGCAACCACCAGGCTTGGCCAAGGCCAGAGGGCTGGGGTGGGAGGCCTAACGTCACTTCAGTGGAATGCACTCAGCCCCTCTCCTCAGCTGGGACAGAGTGTCCCCTTGGGGCCCACCTAGTGGCAGCCTCTCTGACACTGTCTCCCGGAGGCGCCATCCCCCTTAGTACACAGGCCCTGTGCTAGGCTTCTCCATGCCTCATCTCGGCGAATCCTCCCCACAGCCCTCAGGGGCCTGTTGTTATCCCTGCCCATTCTACAGATGGAGAAACTGAGGCTCAGAGAGGTTATCTACCACACTCAGGATGCCCAGCTCATCGGCAGCAGAGGCAGGATTCAAACTGAGGTTCGAACCTCCAAAGCTTTACTGCCTTACCCGTCTCTATGCTTCCCAGCCTTGGGGCTCCAGGGCACCCAGCCTTCCGTTTCTGGGGCTCATTCGGACCCTGAGTAGCTCAGCGTGTTTCTCCGGGCTCTGGCAAGACAGACCGCTGTGCCAACCCCCCGCTCCTGGTCTTCCCGGGTCTTTGCAGGGCAGAGCCACTGAGTGACCGAGCATGTGGGGTGACTCCTGAGAGTGTGAGGACCATGGTCTTGGGGTGTCTTACATGATCAAGGTTCCAGGGACCCCATGAGCCCTGCGTGCAAATTCTGAGCAGAGCAGGGCAGGTGGCAGCTGGCCCATATATGACTTTAGACAGTTTGCTGGGAACTCTTAGTCTCCGGCCCACAAAGGGAAGGAGGGAAGGAAGGGGGGCCATGCGGAAGGGCCACTGTGCAGGCCAGCACTTGAGAGGTAGCTCCTTGCTTCCAGGGCACCTGGCCCTCCCGCCCCTCACCTGAGAGTCAGAGATTTCCGAGGGCTTCTCTGTCAGGCTGCTGCTCTCTGCCTGGACGAGGTCATTGTACTTGGTGACGTCCTCATCGGAGTAGTGCAGGCTGCCCGGGCTAGGCCGGGGCGGAGACCTAGAGAGAGTGGGGCGAGGCTGAGAAGGGGCCTGGCTCAGCAGCCTCCCCTGGTTCGGGGAGTCCACAGTGAGGCCCGGAGGCACGAAGGACCTCGGATCCCTCACCCTACCGTGTCTGCTCATCCCAGGCCTGTGCCTGGAAGGTGGAATGTGGGCTGGGAGCCCCGCTGGGGTGGAGAGGCTCAGGGTGCCGGCCTCTCAAATCAGCTTCAGGGCTGGGGGTGGGGTAGGGGGGAGACGCCTTGACTCTCCACTTTCGATTCTAGGGACACGTGGCCTTCGGAATCAGAATCACCTGGCAGCGAATGTCACAAAGCATCCTGGGCCCCACAAGACCTCCGGATCGGACTCTCCGGTGAGGCCTGGAGGCCGCACTGCAGACAGACCCCCGTGCAACCCGTAAACCCACAAGGTGAGCGTTAGAGAGCGGACACCGGTCAGGAGAAACGAAAGCACCGTGGCCCACCCTCCCGATCGCAGAGATGGCAGCGGTTCCCAGGGCTCAGTCACGGGCCACCTTTGAAAACAGCCTTAGAGAAGTGCATTTCCAGGTGAGTTAGAGCCCTGGCTCTGAGTCACCAGAAGAAAGAGCCATGAGGGCTGAGGGTGAGGAGAGCGGCCAGGCTGGGGTCCTCCACGGCTCTGCTCTCAGGACAGGGTGCAAGGGGGTACTGCCCCGGGCCTGACACCCCAAATCTGCCCAGCCTGCCCCAGGAAGGCTTTCTGGAGCTGTGGCTCTGAACCCCAGCCGTCTGCACAGGGGCAGGAGACCGTCGGCTGCAGAAACGCCGCTCTGGGAATAGTCCCGCAACCCGGGAACGTGTCCCAAGCAACCCCTGTTCCCTCCGACCGCTTGTATGTTATCTGCACTGATTTTATTCCCATCAGCAAAGTGCATCTTTATACTAAAAATAAAAGAATCACAGTACTCGCTGCAGCTTCCTGTTGACAAGACAGGCAAGTACCTGACACGGAGGAGGGAGAAAAGGGGGTGCTGGTGCCTTGCAGGTGAGTGGGGGCTGGGTCAGGCCTGCAGCTTGGGGCCCGTTTGGTGCATACAGGACTTTTGTGTATACCCGGCGGTGCCTGGACAGCCAGGGCCGCAGTGTGTGTCCAATGTGGGCGTGAGAGGCAGGCGAGGCCAGGCGGTCAGTGAAATGCCCCCTTGTTCCATGTGGCAGGGCCCTGGAGCCAGCCTGGCGAGACTGGGCCTGCCACGGTGGCCTCAAATGTCCCTTTCTTTGGAAAGCTGGCTTTGGGGAGGGTGAGAGCTGGGCCTTGCTAGCCGGCACCCCCACCCCCATCCCCCTGAAGGACACACACGTCGCCCCTTCCCTCTGGGACCAGACAGAGACGTTTTGTGAGCTGCCCCTGCCCTTGGAAGTGGGCAGCGTGGCCGGCCACAGGGGGTGGGGCTAGGAGGCCCAGGGTTGGAGAGACGTCAGAGGAGAGAGCTGGCCCGCCACCGGCCTCATCCTTCCCGGTCGGCTCTTAGGTGCTGCCCCGAGGATGATGCGGAGAGTGTGGGCTAGGGGCGGGGTGGGCAAAAACTGTTCTGCAACCACAGCAGGAGTGCAGGACCCGGGGAGTCCGTGTACACTCGGAGTGCCCTTTCTTTCCAGAACTGGGAGGACAGGTGGGGCATAAGCCATCATGGGGAGCTCCTGGCACCTCTCACTCAGGTGTGTCTGCCCCGCCTACCTTTGCTGGGTCGTCTCCCCTTGGGGGCAAGTGAATATATAGCTTCAGGCTGTCCTAGAAACAGCTTCAAACGGGAGTTGGTTGGTTTGCAAAACGGTGCAACTTATTTGCCTTCTGCTGTCATTGGCAGAAACCCCTTGTACCCGCCTCCTTGTGCCTTTCTCTCAGTGTGCCTGCGCCTGGGCTGTGGCCCGAGTCCCTGGCTGTGTCTGCTGACCGTTCCCACTCACGGGGGTGGAAAGCCGTTTCCAGGACGGGGTGAGGACTGCCTGCACTGTGGCCCCCCCAAACCTGGGCACTGCTGGTGCCCCAACCCCCATCGTCTGGTCCCCCCCAGAAAGCCTGCTACCTGGTGTACAGGCCGTTCTTCCGGCAGAAGGAGTTCTTGACGGAGAGGCGTCGGTTGTTGAGTTCCAGGGCAGGGAAACTGCTTTCATCCAGGCTCATCATCTCCCCGTGGCCCAGGGCACCAGCCTTGGCATTGTTCCCTGGGGGACACATTGACACCGCTCACTCACTCTGTCCCCTCAGACTGGACGGCCTCCCTCCACACTCCCCTTCTCCCCACCTGGCCAGCCGCCCCCTTCCTCTTGTTAGAGCTGCAACCGAAACAGGAGCTGGAGATTGTGTAGGAAGCCAGGGCAGGTGCATTTCCAGGGGGAGGGAGACTGCCGCCCGCCCCTGCCGAAAGGGAGACAGACACGCGCAAGCCCAGCCGGCGGGCTGGGTCCCACTCACCCGAGTCTGTCTTCTTGGCGTACTTCTTGCTCTGGCCCCGGATGATGAGCACGAAGACCAGAAGCAGGATGAAGATGAGGCCGACCAGTGCGATGACCACCAGGAACCACCACTCTTCGTAGAACGGGTTGGCTTTCTGGGCTGGAGCACGGACGGGGAGTCAGGGCCAGGGTGCTCTGCCCCTCTTGCCTCCAAACCTCCCACTCCGGTGGGGACCCTACCTCCTGCTCTCAGTCTATGGGTAGGTGGGGTCTGTGCCCTCTGAATGAGGTCGAGCCTAGGACAAGCTTGGGAGGGACAATCATCTCAAATGCCAGCTCTGATCAACTGCGCTCCCTGGAGGGCTGATTTGAGAAGAGTTCTGAGGTTGCTTCTGGACTCACCAGGAAAGAGTGCGGGGATTGATTAGTGATGTCTGCTGGAGACATGGACTGGGGCGGAGGAGGGGAGGCGTGTTTGCTGTTTTCCCTTAATTTTCCATTGCCACCCATAGCCTCCCTGACAGGCAGAGCCAACTCTGCGCTGGAGGGGTGCTCGCGAGGCCTGTGGCGGGGCTGGCAGAGTCTGTCCCCAGGTTCCGTTGGGACGGAATCTCTTTCCGGTGGCAGAAAGCCGGGGTTGTTGGGAGGGTGGACATGAGTGGGTCTTCTCCAGGTAGGGCTCCCCTTCCTTCGAAGCCCCCCTTGGTCTGCCTTCTGCACCCAGCCTGGCTAACCACACCGCTGCCTGCTGGGGGCTGGCTTCTATTTCAGTCCTCAAGTGTTTATTTCCCACGTTCTGTCCATCTGGGCAAGGGTGGAAGTGTGTGGGAGGAGGGCCAGCGGGTGTTTGAAACTCCCCCTGGGAGCAGAAACTGAGCTTCATTTCTGCCTGGAGGGAAGAGGCCTGGGTAGTAAAAGCGGCCAGTGGTTAGACGTGGGGTGGTGGGCTTCAGTGCTAGAGTCCTTTGTGAGCTCTGAGACATGCTGGAACGAGGAGAGGAGGAAGGCAGGCCACCCCACCGGGCACTGCTCCATCAGGCGCCCAGGCCCGGCCTCCGCCGGCTGCTGACTGTCTGTTTGGGGGGCGGTTTCTATGGAGACACACAGCTACGGCCTGGCGCCCTTGAATCTCCTGGGTGATCAGTTCACGGAAGCGCTCATGTTGGGCCCACTGATTCGTTCACAAGCCCACTGGGCCCCTTGCCCAGGGCTCCTGGAGTCCTTTAAAAGGAGCCCAAAGGAGCCACTGCCCCCAGCTTCTTCCAGAGCAGAAAGCTGACTCAGGCCCTGGCCCAGGGCTCACTGCTTCTGAACTTCCTCCAGGGCATTGAGGGGACAGGGAGGGTCCCCTCCTCCACGTTTCCAGGGCTCTGCTGCCTGTCCTCCTCCCCCACCGCCCAGCCTCGTCACCCCTCACCCCAAGGCCGGTACCTGGCACAGACTGGGAGGGGCTGCTGGGGGTGCCGAAGCCGTAGTCGTTGACCGCGATGACCCGGAAGTCGTAGCTCACGCCCGGCTTCAGGATGTCCATGCTGAACGTGTAGGAGGTCACCTCCTTGGGGATGTCTTTGATGAGGATGTCCCATAGCCCCTCATCTGCAAGAGTGAGGAGGGGAGGCACCCCGTGAGGGGGAGGCCCCCATGCTGCCTGCTGCTCCCCGAGCCGGCCTGGCTGGTCTGCCGACACCGATCTCCAGGCTTGGCACCTAGAAGGACCTCAGGAGATTCTTTCTTAAAGACGTCTTTTGCAGTATCTGACCCTTTTATTCTTTTTGTTAAAATGTCTATAAAACATTGAAAATGTGTAATCTGCAGAAAACACTGTAACAAGCCACCCAATACCGCCATCCAGACAGACTCAGCTCTGCAGCCCTGAAGGCCAGGCCTGCGGATTAGGCTGCTTTCCATGGCATGAAAACGTGCTGCCCGACAGGACTGCCCGTGGCTGCCTGAGGGTTTTTCATGTGGTGCCCCTCCTGCCCCTAACTGGGCCCCTGTGTTCCTGATGCCCGATCCTATTCAAAGCACACAAAGTAGTGGCATCCAACAAAAAGGAGAGGCCTGTTTTTGTTTTTGTTTTTAAACAGCTGCATAAGGGATTGGGGTTGCCTGGGAGCGTGTGGTCAAGTGGCCTGGATTTGATGGGGCCCTTCCTCAGGTCCTTCGGAGCTTAGGAGCAGGGATCTGAGGAGAAACGGGGACCTGAGAGGGCTGGAGGGATGCCCGTCTGTACTCCACCCATGTGGTCCCCAATCAGCCCAATTTTGAGCTCCTGACTTCCTTTCAAGCCCCTCCCCCTTGTCTTAACTGTTAGCCTGAGATGAAGGCCACGGCTCACTGCCCGTGAACGAGAAGACGGAGCATCCGTCAGGCCCTGGCAGAGACTGGGAGGGGCCCTGGCCAGGTGCTCTGCGTGGGGCCAGTGGGGTCGGCTTGGCCCTCGGAAAGTGGGTGAGTCTTCCTGCTTGTGCCAGTGCGGGGCTGACTCGGGGACCAGTGTCAAGCCACCCTGGGCCCTGCTCAGGTTCCCTTCTCACGTGGACCAGGGGTCCAGAGGTCTTAGAAGGACCCTGGTGGGCTGAGCTCCTAGGTCCTCCATCCTGTGACCTGCTCCAGGGAGGTCACCCAGGGACCAGTGGGTCCTCCAGGCTGTGACTGTCCTGGACCCGCCCCCACCAGCATGCCCCTTCGGGCCCTCCCGCCTCACCCTCCCCGAGGTCCCTTCGTCCTCGTCTGCTTCTGAACTCCCTCCAGGAACAGCTGCCTTTCAAGCCCACAGGCTCCCCGCGCCCGCTCGGCCCTTCCACGGCTGATGGACGGGTTGTTTTCCACACCACACTTCACGGATCCACCGCCGACAAGAATTCTAGTGCAGGGGCCACAGCCCCCATTAGCGTTTGGGACCAAGAGTGTGCGGGACCTGCTGAAGCTTCCTTCCCCATCCCCCTTAGATTCGAAGGCAGCCGTGGGGACCCATCTGCTCCCTGCTGTCACCACCAAAGGCTGCGGGTCCTCAGACTTGGCCGCGTTTCCCCCTTATTTATTTGGTTCTGGGTACCTCCTCCATACCGCGTCTGTTGTGTAACGTCTCTCTCTCCTGCTAGGCTGGGACATTCCTCCGGGGCAGGGATGGCGCCTGATCTGTCCCCGCAGCCCCACCCCCAGCACAGACAGCCTCTAAGTGTGGAAGAAACGCAAGCTAACCTTCCTTCCTCAGCCCCTGCAGACCATTCTGTGCCCCAGTGTCAGTACCGTGTGCCTCCACGCCTAAGTGTTAGGGTGCAAATCCATTTTCCTCCCGTGACTCTGATTTCTCTCATTATGACAGTCACAGGGATGATGCTAGTGGTGACCACACAACAGTGGCACTCATTCCTTGTCACCCATCGTGGCTCGGAGGGCTTTACTTTTGACACCCACAGCAACGGCAGGGAGGGGGACTGTTGTACCCATGCTACAGATGAGGAAACCGAGGCTCGGAGCGCTGGGCCCATCCTCCCGAGGCCGCACTGCCGTAAGTGGCAGAGCTGGGGTGGCAGCCCAGAGCCATGCATCTCTCGGGATGCCCAGCATGGTGCCCAGCGCCATCAGCGGCTGCATCAGGGCTTGCCGAATGGGCTTGCCCAGGACCCCGCTGACTCCAGAAGCTGGGGCCTGTCCTGCCTGCTGTCTGACTGGCCTCATTTCCCCCCACACAGAAATGAAGGCGAGGGCCGGGGCTCGGGGCCAGGCTAGAGGCTGCTGGAATGTCATGCTGTGGCTCTGGCTTCCTGCCCTCGGAATCGGCTGGCCTGCGGGCGGGTTCCACGGGCGGGAACCTCCAGTGAATCCCTCCCTGGCCCGGCTGCCCTGGCTTCGCAGAGAGCAGGTGTGTTTCGTTGATTCTGCCCAGCACAAGGCATGCCCTGAAGATGAGCGGGGTGAGGCCACACACCACCGGGGCACAGAGGCGGGGAACAGGACAACCCTGGACCGGAGCCTGCCGCACAGTCTGGAGAGGTACCCCCTGGGCTCCGCGCCTCCTCACAGCCTGCCAGCCCCGTCACCAGCCCTCTGCCACCGCTCCGAGTCCCCATCCTTCAGGGCATCCTGGCTCCGTCTCTCTTACGTTCAGTCCTCGATCCCACCTGTGTGGACCAACTCACGGCCCCCAAACCCGGAACACCAGGTCCCAGGCCAGGTCCCAGGGAACGGTGGAAAGGCAACAGGGCCAAAGGCCAGTCTGGAGCCAACATTCCACAGCCTGGCACCCTGGCCGGCCAACTCGGGTGGAAAAAACAGACTCAGGCCTTGGTTGGGAGAAGCACACGGCGGTCTCCCGGCCAACTCAGCAGCCGGCCCTGGAGGGCTGGGGAGGGACCATCTGGAGTGGGGAGAGAGCCAACCGCACGCACACCTTCCGGCCACAGGCTGGAGCCGAGCCTCTCCGGTACCAGCTATTGGCGACTGTCACCATTAGCCTAAAATCAAGGCAGCGCCCGGGTGGTCTCTGCTTCCTGGAACCGCTGACACGAACTTCCCGCTATTGAGAGGACTAGGGCTCGGCGACCCCGAGGAATTAACGAGGTGTCACTGGGACGTTCCGCTGCCCCCGTTAGAAGTGTTAGCGACTGCCACGCCTGACTACTTCCCATGACGGCTGTTCGCTGCTCGTGCGGGAGAAAAGAAGCCTTTGCTTTATGTCCCCACGTCAGCTGCCTCGTCACAGGCCCGTGGAAGACGGGCGCAAGCCCCCAGCACCTCTGATTAGCCCGGGAGCCTAGCAACGCGGAGCTGGCAGGGCCCAGGGCTCCCGCGGGTAAGGGGAGCCGGAGGAGCAGGTGTCGCCGCGACTGTGAAACAGGAGCGTGCCCAGCAGCCCCCGGGAGCGACCTATCAGCCGCTCATCTCCTGGTGGCTTTGGAAGTTCTCGTGATTCGATTTCAGGCTTGACAGGAGAGGGTGGTACGGTTACAGGGACTGCCAAGACAGCCATGATGGCAGAGGCAGGCCTTGCAGAGGCAGCTGAGGCCGCCGGGGGACAGCTGGCCTCCTCCGGGGCGCTGGTCAGTGGGGCTGCCTGGAGGACACGGGCGTTTGGTCTACGTGATCTCAACTCTTCGCTCCTACGGCTCCTTGCACGGTCCTCCCCCTGAGCTGGTCCTCCCCGGCGCTAGGTGCTGTTCCCCAGAGACCTCTGGGTGTTCCCGCACTAGGGGTGCCCCTCCCCGCTTCCCACCCGCTCAGGCCACCCCTGGCTTCACCTGGAGTATCGACAAGAGGCAGGAGCGGGGAGACAGGGAGGCGTGGACTCCCGCTGCTCGGGGACAGCGGCTCGGCCGGGGCAGGTGTACCTGAAGGCCTGGCCTCAATGACGTAGCGGGTGACGGGCCCTTTGCCGGGGTCTCCGCTGGACCAGTGGATGGCGATGGCGGAGCTGTACCGCACGATGATGGGCACTCCAGGAGGTCCCGGGGCACCTGCAAACGGCTCACAGTGGGCAAGGGATGCACGGAACCGACAGCACCCGCTGCCTCCCTGTGTGCCAGCCGGAGGGGCTGGCCCACAAACCAGCCCGCCAGAGTCTCCGGGCACCCTGCACATGGGAGGCCGGAGTCGTGCGTCTAAGATCGGGCCTGTTGAACCTGACGACCTTCTCCTCTGAGTCACCTACACCCCCCTCCCCCAATTCCAAGTTCCGGGGCAGGATGGGGTCTCTGGGTGACGTCAGAAAGGTCCCTGGAGCAGATTCAGGAGACCCGGGTTTCTAATCCAACCAGAACCATCAGATGGGTGACCGATCAATTCACTAACCCTCTGGTGCCTCAGTTTCCCCACCTGAAAAGGCTTATTTGGAATGCAAGTCTTGAGGGGATGTCATGGGGGGCAGTAGAGGTGAGCGTGACAATGACGGAGCAGGCCCCTGACAGGAGGAGGTTGCTTTTGGGGGGCTGAGGGACCCCCTGACATCTCCCCCTGGGCCTACGATGGCAATGTCCTCCCGACCTCCTGCCTGAAATCCTGCGTTTGCTCTAAGGCAAGGAGAGGCCGGGCTGCAGGAGGCCCCGGGCCTCTGCTGCTCTGCTCGGAGAGGGAGCAGCCAGCCCAGGAGCCAAGAGCAGCAGGGACTTCACTTCCACAGTGAGAGGGGTGAGCCGGTTTTACCTGCCACGGGTCCCGGACCCTTGGTCTGGGCTGCCCTGCAGGCTGGTGCCGGTCCTCTGGGCTCCCACTGCCCCCGGGCCCCGACCCTGCGTGCTGTCTCCCATGGGAGGTACAGCCCTGCGTTCTCAGAGCCCGGCACACAGTAGGTGCTTCCCATGTGCATCTGGGGCGAGGGGCGCGTCAGTGAGTGGGGACGACTGGCTGGCTGGGCCAGTGCAGGTGGCCCCTGTGGTCGCCCACTGGGAACGGGGCCGAGTCCAGCATCGGGGGAAGGTCTCTGGGCCCAGGAGCTGGCAGGCCGGACCGGAGGCCAGGCACTCAGTCATGAGCTTGGCAGCCTACTGCCCGTGTCTAGTCCTGACCCGGGACCTTGGAGGGCCCTGTTTCCTTCCTTCCTTCCTTCCCTGACATGTGTGCTGCCTGCAGCATGGGGCACAGGCAGCTGAGGGACACAGCCCCAGGGAGGTGTGAAGGGCGGGGGAGCTTCCAGGAGCCCGTGTCCTCATTCTGCACAGGACAGCACTGGGGGGGGGGGCACAGGAAAGTGCTTGTCTCCCTCTTCAGACTAGTCAGTCACACCTGTAGGGTGTAGCTTCTTCCCCAGAGGCCCCCCCGCTCTGTGCTTCCCGCCCCACCCCAGCCTGCCTGCAGGCCTGTTAGAACAGTCTGTCCTCCAGATGGCGGCTCCTGTCCCCATGCCACCGCTGGGCCCCGACAGCTCTTCCTGGGTTTGTTTCCCAGGAAAGCGCTCAGGTGAGCGGGCAGGGGGAGGGGCTGGGGACAGGTGCAGGGCAGAGAGGGAGCCCGCAGCCAGACAGCCTCTCTGCAGAGCCGGCGTGGACACAGAGGGCCCGGGAGGAGAAAGCAGAGTGGCCGCCTGAACCGGCAGGGAGGACGAGTCCCTCAGGCAGGTGAGCGGCCAGGACAGGCAGCCTCGCTGGGGCAGCTCACCTGCCAGAGGCCAGCCTGGCCCGGTTCCAGGGCTCCAGGAGGCATGGTGCACACCTGGTGGGGGGTGGCTGGGAGGACAGGAGGGTGGAGAAGAGGAAACGTTTGGGATGGGCTGTGTTCTTTCTCAGGCAGGGAGGGACCGGCGTGGTCTGGGAGGTAGGTGGCTTTGTGTTCAGGACGGGATGTCCTGCCTGCACGACGGGGACTTTGGAGAGCTAAGCCTTAACCACAGTGGGTGCCCTGAAACCTCCCCCAGCCCCAGGCAGCCTCAAGAGGTGTCACAGATTCCACACCAAGCCACTCTTTCCTCTCGGGTCCCCAGTGCTCCCCTCCCCCGCCCGCCCCTCCTGCCTCAGGCCCTGTCACCTCTGCCTGGCTCCTGTCTTCCCCTCCCCCTCCCCTTGCCAGCCTCCATCAAGTCACCTCTGCCCAGGAAGGAGGCAGCTGGCAGGTGCCCCTGCCTTATCTCAGCCAGAGTTGCCTCCTGCCCCTCCCCCCAGCAATGGCTCTCACAGGGGGTGCCAAGAGCCCCCCTCAGCTCTTCCTGGGGTGGATGCCCAGAGACTGACTCCCCGGGGCCCAGGAATCTGCCCTCATCAAGAACCCCGCCGTTCTGCCGTAAGTGGCACCCTGAGACACACTGATGTCACGGGAGACCTTCCACAGCCCGCCGCTTTCTCCCCCACCTCCATCAGCACCCACCCCTCCCCTCCTCCCACAGGCCCCGCCCCGCCCTCTTGAACTCCTGTGTGTCTGCCCTGTGCCCCCCGCCCCCCCCCCCCCCCCGGCCCATGAGCTCCGCCAGGGACCCCATCTTGCTCATCTGTCTCCAGGCTCTGGCGCATGGGGGCTGCATGGGGTGGGGGGCGGCAGCTCCCACGTCTGCCCGGTGCTTCCCTACCTTCCCCCGGGCCCGTGGTGACGTTGGCTTCGATCTCGGGCCCATAGGTGAAGGTCTTGGCTCTGATGCGGAACCTGTAGGTCATGCCCTCCGCCAGGTCCTTCACCTTCAGCCACAGAGGGCTGTTCCCCTTCACGTCCACCGTCACGATCTTACTGACTCCTGGGGGAGAGCAGAGGGTGTGGGGACTGCAGGGCAGGTGGGGGCCCTGAGGGGGACAGCAGACACTGCCAGGGCCAAAGCCCTTGGGATGGGGCAGGGCCGGCCCCCTTGGCCATACGGTGTGTCCCTCAGACCGCAGTCCTACAGGCTGTTCTCACGGCTAAATAAGCTCGAGGATAGCTACACAGTGTCGTGTCTGTCTACTGAATAACCACAGGGTCCTTTGCGTCTGAAGGGAAACCAACTCACCATCCTGTTTAACTTAACTATTGTACCTCAAACACATTTTATAGCCCGTTTCTGTTCCCCCACGGCACATCCCACCAAACTGGAACTCCAAGGGTCATCTTCCAGGAAGTGCGTCTGTAATGACAGCACAGCTCAGAGGTGGAGGGGACACACCTGCAGCCAGCCGAGGACAACCTGAGCCCTACAGCCGCCGGGACACCTGAGCCCTACAGCCGGGACGACCTGGGCCCCTACAGCCCGGACGACCTGGGCCCTACAGCCGGGACGACCTGGGCCCCTACAGCCGGGACACCTGGGCCCCTACAGCCAGGACGACCTGGGCCCCTACAGCCGGGACGACCTGGGCCCCTACAGCCGGGACGACCTGGGCCCCTACAGCCGGGACACCTGGGCCCCTACAGCCGGGACGACCTGGGCCCCTACAGCCGGGACGACCTGGGCCCCTACAGCCGGGACGACCTGGGCCCCTACAGCCGGGACACCTGGGCCCCTACAGCCGGGACACCTGGGCCCCTACAGCCGGGACACCTGGGCCCCTACAGCCGGGACGACCTGAGCTTAGCCTGGCCTTCTTTCCTCCCTCTTATGCCAGCGAGATCCAGGAGCTCACACCGGGCCCCTGTCAATTGCACCCCAAACTGTGGCAGCTGGAGGGGAGGCCTGGATGGTTTGCAAGAGGTGGAGGGCTGCGCTCTGCGTTTCACAGGTCCAGATCCCTGGGACATCAGCCTCCCCAAGGGCCAGGACTGGCGTTCAGCTCCCGTGTCCGCCGAGCACGCCGCTGACCGCTGGGAGACGGGCCCTACAGCCTGTGGGCTGTGCTCAGACCCCAGCTCTGGCCCCGGGGTCTTTGGGCATGCCCCTACCCTGGCTTCACTGTATTCTCCTGGGTGAGGTATCAACAGCATCTAAGGCCGACGTGAGGTTAAGTAAAACAGCAGAGCACCTGACATGTGGCGGGTGTCTCCATCTCCTTACTGAATAAACAAGGGGCTGAGTGACAGACAGGGGGTGCTCAGAAGGTGCCTCCTGCAGGAATGAAGAGGCCTGTGGGGTGACCTGGGGACATGTCCCAGGACCCGGAACAGCAGCTCTGGGTGCCTGTTCCCTGACATTTCTGAGCAAACCCCTCACTGCCTGGGTCTTGGTTTTCCCTACAGGAAAGGGGGTCCCAGATTCTCACCAGGCCTGCTGACCCGAACCCAGGGCTGAGGCACAAACCAGGGCACAGACACCGTGCTGGCCAGACTGGGCTTCGTCCAGCTGCATGCGGGCTTGGCGGTCCCGCTAGCTGGGCAGGTGGAGTACGTAGGGTGGGGGCTCAGCCACGGGGTCCGGACCACGCTGGACGGAGGAACCAAAGGCAAAGGGCTCACCTCTCCAGGTGTGCGACCCGCCCGGGCAGGCCAGGTGGAGGCCGCTGTGACGAGTGGGCAGCTCGCCTGTCCCCCTGTGTTTCCTCCCTGCGACCTGTCCTCTCCTTCCTACCCTTGGAAGACACGGCCCCTTTCCTGGGCCCTGCACCTGACCACACCTCCTGGGGCTGCTCCCCGTTGGGGTCCGAGCACCCAGCGCCTCTCTGCAGAACAGGAAGCTGTTGGCACACAGGTGGTGGCAGAGAAAACAGGGCCATTGTTCCCTGGGCTGACCCAGAACGGCTGGCCACCCGGCGTGCTCATGGCTCCGCCCCTTGATCTGGCCAGGCTGCTGTCAGGGAGGGGGAACGTGAGGGGGAGCCCGAGGTGGTCCCCTCTGGCCACCAGGGCACCACCTGGCCGATCAGCCATGTCCCCGAGGCCTTCCTGAGCCTTGGAACTGGATGCAGGCACCTGGGAGCCGTCTCCTTCCCGCCGGCCTCAGTAAGCAGCCGTGAT
Source organism: Tadarida brasiliensis (assembly GCA_030848825.1). Taxonomy (NCBI): domain Eukaryota; kingdom Metazoa; phylum Chordata; class Mammalia; order Chiroptera; family Molossidae; genus Tadarida; species Tadarida brasiliensis. Next base: position 60,591,785 of record CM061273.1, read on the forward strand.
GTCTGGTCTAACTGACCGGGGGAGACCGGGAGCGAGCCAGGGTCCCGCCAGGGCCTGGAGGGGGCTCTGAGGACAGCTCAGATGGACGGGGTCAGGGTCCGAGCGAGACAACCTCCAGAGCAGGGTTTGTGACTTGAGGCTCACAGGACACTGGGTGCAATGCCCCCCAAACTCGTGCATCTAGTCTTTCAGCAGGTTCTCAGAGGGGTTCCTGACTCCACCAAAGGCCAAGAAAGCCGAACCGAGAGTAAGGGTGAGGCCTAACTTTGGGGGGCATGCATGGGCCAGGAGCAGCAGGGGATCCCTATCTTCACAGGCTGACAGAGACCTGTGCAGCGAGGGTGCTCGCCCCCAGGGGTCCCTTCCTTTCCCCTACCTGCCGTCCACTGATGGGGAAGAAGAGATTTAAAAATTCTGTCCTGGGAGTCAGGACACTTGGACTGCTCTTCAGCTTTGCCTCCAACTTGTGTCACCTTGGAGTCCCCCTTCCCTTGTCTGGGCCTCAGTTTCCAAGCTGGGAGACGCTCACCGCATGGACTGCAGTGACGGCTGAGAGACAGCCCCCGCACGGTGGGTTCAAGGAGCCGCCTGGGGTCCCCACTCACCATCCACGGGGGTGCAGGGCTCATACACCAGCCGGTAGCCTTCCAGGATGCCGTTGGGGAACTGCGGGGCCTCCCAGGACACGTTCACTGAGGTTGTGGTCAACTCGCTGAACTTGACCGAGCTGGGAGCACTGGGAGCTGAGGGGGAGACAGCACAGAGTTCTTGTTCCCCTCTTCCCCGGACTTTCAACGCCCTGTTGAACTCCAAGGAACCAGCAGGGTGGTGGGGTCTGGGCTCTGGAAGGACAAGAAAGCAGGGCTCCCAGCAGAAAGGGCAGGAGAGTCACCAGAGGTCATCGGATCCCCTCTGCTCCCCCACCGAATCATAACCCTCCCTCTCCAACCTGAGTCCACGATTCTTTTCCCTGAAGCCGGAGAACTCGGTTCCTCCCGCTAAGGGGCCCGAGCCCTGGCGAAGAGCCCAGGACGAGCCCGTGTCCCACCCCAGGGTCTCGGCCAGGTCCTGCCTTTGTGGGGCTTCTCTTTCAGCTTCCCGGTGGGGAAGGCTGGGGCGCCTGGGCCTCAGAGCATCAGGTGGGCGCTGAACCAGAAGATGCCAGAACCTCGTCCCCAGGGCTCACTGCCCAGAGACCACACTGTCACGACGCAGCCAGAGACAGTCAAACCCTTTGCAAGAGATGCTTTCCTGGCCTGAGGACCCAGGAGCAACCCAAAAACATGGGGGTGGGGGTTCTTCGGGGGAGGGCAGAGAGGACAGGAAGGAAGCATCAGCTGGGTAGCAGCGAGCTGGCTCTGGCGGGAGGGTCCCGCTGTTATTGTCGGGGCCACCCCCACCGAGCCGGAGCTAATCCGACCCTGCTTCCGTCCAGCTCCGGACGGGCAGCGAGCAGTCTCCGAAGGAGGAAGGCGAGCTCAGGGGGCCTTTCCTGCCTCCGCTCGGCTAGGGGGACGTGGCACAGAGCACCGTGTCCTGCTGTGACAGTGACAGAAACTTCCAGCTCCCAGGGGCTCACGTCCGGCTGACGGCTCCCACAGAATGTCAGGACAAGCAGGCCGACAGACCCTTGGGAGCTGGCGGAGGGAAAGGGTTTTCCTGGGGCCAGGGCTTGTCCCCAAAGAGGAGAAAAGGCGATTTACTGCACGGAGGCAGCAGGGCGGAAGGCCTGCGTTCCAATCCACGGGGACAGAGCTCCGGCCAGCAGAGCAGGGGGCTGACCATGGCGCAGGACAAGCTCAGAACCTGGGTTCGAGCCTCTGCTCCCCTACATCCAGCTGGGGGACCTGGGCACTTCCCAGGTCACCACTGCTCATGACGTGGGGATACCACCTGGCCTGCCCGTCCCCAGGGCTTCCAGAAGGATCTGTGATACCCCCTGAAAAGCGACTTTGGACACACCAAGGAGCGCTGGCTGCGCACACGTGGGCAGGACAACCCGACCATCCTCCTCGCGCCTGCCCTGCCCCGGCGGCCAGCCTCCGGACCGGCCGCCCTGCGCCACCCCTCCATCAGCCTGTGTTCTGTACAGCTGCCCGGCTGCCATCACACTTAGATAACCCCAGCTTCCTTCCAAGGCCGCCAGACCCTCCCCGAGCACGACTCCCGTTTCCTCGCCAACCCCCTGGCTTTCTCTCTGTCCCCCTAATCTCCTCCAGCTCCAGACCTTTGCACCTGCTCTTCCTCTGGCCGGAACACCCCTCCTCCGGAACCTCCCACTCAAATGTCAGCTCAGAGGTCACCTCTCAGCGAGGCCTCTGCAGGCACACCTGCCCAAGCCACCTGCCCATCCCCCGCCTCTGCCCGGAGATCCCTGGCACAGCCACCAAGGCAGGCTCCGGGCACGGTGCAGGGAGGATAGGGAGGGCTGGGCTCTCCCCAAGGCTTTGTGGAGACAGCTTGTCTTCTGAGCATTACATGTTGGCCCCTCTCTGGGGCTGTGCTCTCCCGCTCTGGAGGGCGTCCCACGGGGCCTGGGGACCCAGCCCAGACGTCTCAGCAGGCAGCTGTCCCCACTCCCCACGAGAGCCCAGAGGCCAGGGCCAGGCGGTCCCTCGTCCCCTGCCCCGGCTGACGCCTCCTTCCCCTGCAGCGCGCTCCCCCACCTGCTTGCTGGGTCTGGCCCGGGGTGGGCGCGCTCCGAGGCCCCTCCCCCGCGGCGTTGAAGGCTGCCACGCTGACCGCGTAGGTGGTGTAGCCCGTCAGGTTCTTGAGCTTCACACCGGTCTCCGCCAGGAAGAGCGTCTTCACCCGCTCGGTGAGGTTCTGCCGGTGGGCTTCCCAGAAATAAATCTGCAGACAGACGGTGGGGGAGGGACGGAGATGGACTACAGCAGCCTCCAGCCCCCGCCTGCCCCGGGTCTCAGAGACACCTGCCTTCGAACCACCCGCACAGCTGACGCTAGGTGTGAGTGACCCAGAACTAGTGTGAACGCTGTTTTAGAAATCCTTCCAGAACCTTCCTTTTCACGAGGGCACGGACCCGCTGTGTCCACGGCAGTGCTGGTGGCACTGAGCACAGCGCCAGCCTGTCAGCCCTCAGAACGGAGTCACGGGAGGAATGAGCCAACTCGGCTCTGTAGGAACCCGGACGGGAGGTAAGTGCAGAGGACAGTCCACCCCAACGAAGAGTGGGGTGTGAGACCAGGGTTCGCATCACCTGGGCACTGGTGAGGGGTGCAGGGCATCAGGCGCACCATGGACCTGCTGTATCAGCATCTCCACGGTGACAAGTCCCCTGGTCATTCACTGGCAACCAAGTCTGCAAAGGCAGCTGCAGAGGCTGGCGGGCCTGGAGCTGAACCTCAGTGCACCACTGCCTGAGGCTGGGACTCGACCTGCGACTTCCCCAGTCCCTACCAACTGCACTCCGTGCGGAGGATTAGTGGGCATTTGTCGCCACCTGCTGGCGGAAGAGGTTTCTGCATGCTACCGGCTTAGTTTCTTGGTTTGCCTGGAGACAGCTAACAAGTCAGCAGGAGCCCGGCACGTGTGAACGGTGGGTAGGTCTTGTTCCTATGAAATCCTTGCTTTTTTCTTCCTTCTCCCTTGTTTCTTACAGACTCTTCTGATGTGGGTAGGTTCATAAGAGTTGAGGTAGTAATGGGGATACAACAGCAGGCAAAGTTCCTGCTGATTTTGGGGTGCAGGGGAAAGGTCAAAGCAAACGCTAACACCTGGGTGTCAGCAGCACAGAGATGGACGTGGCTGAGTACATCTATGGGCCGAGGCCTCCACACTGCTCATCTCCAGCTCAGACCCTCTCTCTCGAACTCCAGACACCCACCCACCCGGTGTCTCCTCTGGGAGGGGACTGACTCCAGCCGGCCCCCTCCAGCCTCCTCCTCCCACCGCCTTCGTCCTGTCCTGCTGGAGGCACCACCAGCCAATTCCCCGCAGTCCTTGTCCTTGCTCCGTCTCTCACGCTCTACGTTCGCGTTGTCAGCACAGTTTACCAGCTGTGCCTTCAAATGGAGCCGGAGAGCAAACCTGGTCACCATGCTTGCGCCCGGTCTTAGCCACCGCCACGTGTCCCATGTGGCTGCCTCTTCGTGGATCTGTGCTTTCTCCCTTTCGACTACTCTCTGCACAGCCGCCAGCACAGCCCTTCAAAGACCCAAGTCATCCATGTCTCTCCTTTTGCCCCAAACCCTCCCTGGCTGTCATCTCCTTCAGAGTAAGGGCTCTGGGCCACGCTGCCCCGGTCACCGCTCAGACCCACCTCCCAGCACGCTGCCCCTCACTCACTCTGGGACGCACAGGGCTCTTTGCTGGTCTTGGTCCATGCCCCGCACCCACGGGCCCCAGGACCTCTCTCCTCTTTCCCCTCTATCCGGAATGCTCTGTTTCCAGATCCAAGTGATCCACGCCCTGCTCTTCATTTTTGCTCAGGTGTCAGCTTCTCGTGACGTCCTTCCCTAACAACCCTATTCACACGTTCAACCTCCCCCTGGATCTCTGTCCCCGTAACCTGCTTCATTTAGCACCATCTGGAGCTGCCGTTTGCTTTGTACGTCCCCGGCCTCCCTCCCCGACAATTTACACTCAGGTTGACCCAGAGCACTGCTGGGTACAAAATAACTGCTCACTACACGCGCGTCCCTGGACGATGGCAGCTGCCTGTGCTCACCGGCGCGTGACCCCGGGCAGTCAGCTCCGCTGTGCTCACTGACCCCGGCACACGGCTAAACGCCGATCGAAGTGGGTGTTCATTCAGGTCTGGGAGGTGGAAATTCCACTTCCCCAGTGAACAGCCACGGCGGCCGGGTTCCCCAGACTCGCAGACATCTGCGGGGGGGCTATCTGGAGTCCGTGCACCCACACATTTCCTGGGTCTGCGCATTGGGGAGCCATCCACACCTCGACTGTCTGGCGGCTGCCGCGCTGCGGGCTGCGCCCGGCTCCAACCTCCTCCCCTGGGAGGCATATGCTCTGGTTGTAATATTTAGTTTCCCCAGCTGGCACCCCTGGGCAAGGACTCCAGGGGTGCCATCCATCCTTAGAGCTTCCTTGGCAAGATGTCTTTTCTCCTCTCTCCCGCCTCCCTCGGCCCAGATGGAAAGAGACATCTATTCGGGATTCCGTCTCAACCAGCCGTGAGATGGCGTGAGTCCTGTCCCTTTGCAGAGACTCAGCTTCGGCCTGTGCAGTGCTGGCTGAGCTAGGCGGCCAGGAGGCCCCTTGTGGCCCTCACACTCGCCACTGGCCACTGCCCTGGGCCACTCTGGAATAACCACCAGCCAGCAGGACCCCAGCACAGGAGACGGCTCCAAACACGGCCGAGGGCTGTGTGTCCACCAGCCCCAGCCGAGGCCATGCGGCGTGACTACCGCCGTCATCAGCTCCTCCGGTGCCCGCGTGCCCAGCGCTTCCTCTCTGCCCCCTGTGGAGTGACGGCCGGCACACCCGGGGCCTGGCTCTCTGCCACCTGCTATTCCCGTGACCTGGCCCTGTAACCTGGGCCTCGGTTTCCTCGTCTGCACAGTGGGCACACACATTTATCACCTACCAGCTTTACAGCGCTCTCAAGGGGAGGAGGGGGTCCTCAAGGGCTCGGGGACCGTTAGAGACAGACGGAATCCCGTCACCACACCTGACACTATGGCACACTTGGAAATCATTTTCAGATGGAGATTTCCAAGCCTTAGACAGCGGTCCTTGGCTAACGGGCCATCCCATCGGCATCAAGGTCATTAGGGATGGCCAACAGCCTCGTGGCAGGGTGTGATGTTGGCTCGAGAGCTGGGGGCTGGTGGGGGTGGGGCGCCAGGAGGTGGCATCAGCCGAGGCTCTGCCGGAGGTCCCGAGTCTGAGCTCAGCCTGCCTGCGGGACGTGGCAGAGCTGGGTACTCTCGTTCCAGCTGCACACTCATTCTGCAGACTGTGTACGAACAGCCGAGGGGCAGCTGTAGACCTAGGGGCCTCGCCCACCGCCTCCCGCAGGTCACTCGCAACCCCCAGCCTGGCCCTCTGCCCCTGGCCCCTCTTCTTGGCCAGAGCACCCTGTACCTACCTTGTAGCCCTGGATGTCTCCATTCTGGCTCTCCAGCGGGGGTGGCTCCCACGTCACGTCCAGCTGTGTGGCCGTGGGGCCGTGGACGGCCACGTTGCGGGGCGCCATCGTGGGCACTGGAGGTCAGGAGGGGTGGTGAGTGTGCGGGGCCAGTGGACCGCAGGGAGGAGGGGGAGGCGGGCTGGGCTCTGTGAGGTGGGAAAGGGGTGCCACGCTCACCTGCCTCCCCCACGAAGACCTCCTGCGGGGGGCTCAAGGGCCCCTCGCCCACGGCGTTGTACACGGTCATCCGGATCTCGTAGCGCCGGTGCTTGTTCAGGTCTGCGGGTGGGCGAGAGCGGGGAGGCGAGAAACACACAGAGGTCACAGTCCTGCAGGGGACAGGGCCAGCGTGGAGGGGGAGGCCGTGGGGGAGACTGGGATGATGCACCCCCGGGATTCTAGTCCCCGTGTGAAGGTTCAGGAAAGAATAGGCAAGAGGAGGGGTGGCCGGTGGGGGCTCCACCGGCCACCTGGGGACCTGGACACAGACGGTGCTGGTTGGCTTCCTGGCCAAGGGTGGCCCTATGGCACACTTCTGAGACTGAAAGGGGCACTATTAATATTTATGTTGGGACACTGGTGTGAACCAAGACTGTCCTGGGCACACTGGGGCACAGGTCACTCCTTAGTTGCCTGTCCCGGGCACACTGGGGCACAGGTCACCCCTTCCTGGCCTGTCTTGGGCACACTGGGTCATAGGTCACTCCTTCCTGGCCTGTCCCGGGCACACTGAGTCATAGGTCACCCCTTCCTGGCCTGTCCCGGGCACACTGGGTCATAGGTCACCCCTTCCTGGCCTGTCCCGGGTACACTGGGTCATAGGTCACTCCTTCCTGGCCTGTCCCGGGCACACTGGGTCATAGGTTACCCCTTCCTGGCCTGTCCTGGGCACACTGGGTCACAGGTCACTCCTTCCTGGCCTGTCCTGGGCACACTGGGTCATGGGTCACTCCTTCCTGGCCTGTCCTGGGCACACTGGGGCACAGGTCACTCCTTCCTTGCCTGTCCTGGGCACACAAGGGCACAGGTGTGCGGGCCACCGGTTGAGGAAGGAAGGAGAGGGACAGTTCAGGCCTCCAAAGTGTGGGGCCCCTGGCCCAAGGCCCTGGCCTTCAGGAGAACCATAGCTGGAACTGGAGAAACAGAGCAAGGGCCAGGGCGGTGCACCCGGCAGGAACGTCCCCTGGTCCCTGAGGGAGGGTGGGGCTCTGCTCCCTCCCGGCTGGGCTGCAAGTCCCTTTGATGGGCCAGTCGGGGCCGCGGTGACGTGGACGCTGCCCAGCCAACCAGCCGGACCAACAGCTCCTATCATGACCTCGCCGTCCCCCGCCCAGCGCAAAAGACCAGAGCTGGTTGCTCTTCCATTGCGCGCCCGGCGGACGGTGGCCTGGAGGACAGCTTCCCTGGTGACCCCCACATTTCTGTGTGTTTTGGGAAATTCACATGTGTCAAGGGTGGCCCCATTCTTGAAGTAGCCTGATGTGGGCGCACCGCTCGGCCTGCGGTCAGGTGTCCTCAGAGGCCCCGCTCCCCATCCCTGCGGAGGGCGTGGGCCCCAGACAGCCACCATGCAAGACTTACTGTCCAGCTCGTACTGGGTGAGGCTGGGCCGGCTCAGGTTCCGCATGGAGAACAAGGCTACCGGGTGGGGAGGCGGAGGGGCCAGAGGGAGACAGCAGACAGGAGGTTAGTACACACAGCCCCTCCACAAAGACCCCAGTGAGGGGGTGGGGCGGAGAGAGGGATGGGGTTCTGGGTTCTGGGTGCCAGGTTAGGGGCCAGGGCAGGAGTGGGGGAGGAGGCAGCTCCCAGGACAGTGTGCTGGTCTGAGGTCACAGGGTGACCCCTGGGAGCCCAGCACCCCTGGAGATAGCGCTGGGGGACCCTCACCCCAACTTGCTCCCTTGCTTAAGCTTCTGCGGAACCACCATGAGGCAGTGATTGTTAATTTCCTCATGTGAACCGGAAACTATTTTCCTACCAGGAAACAGGACTGTAGACATACCAGCAATATACAATCACAACCACAAGGGGGTGGGGGTGGGGAGAGATAAACCGAAGAACTGATATGCTTATGGTGTAACCAATGGACACAGCAACAGTACGGTGAAGGGGGAGAGGGAGAGGGGGAGGGGGAGGGGGAGGGGGGTCATGGGGAAAAAGGAGGGTCATCTGTAATACTTTCAACGATAAAGATAAACCAAAAAAAATCACATCCACAAGCACGTGTCTGCAAACTAAACAAATAAAATGGCTCAAGCTATTGGATGCTACTTCCGAGCTTTTCTATTAATGTGCCTTTGCTACGCGTTTGAAGACAAGGACAAAAGGTTTAAGGGAATTACGAGGAAGAATCAGAGCGGAGAGGATCTTAAACAGCTCCGACCCTCCTGCTAGTCTCTGTTTGGTGAGCGGTCCCACGCCCACCTGGGCCCCCAGACCCTCGGGACTCCGCCCTCTCCCCCCGGCCCCAGGTCCCCACACAAGTCAATCATGGAGCCCGCAGCACATCAGCCCTCTGACTGGCCCTCAGTCCCGTCTCAAGCTGGCCACCTGGCTCCAGCCTCACGCCCCTCCCTGCATTAGCTTCTCACTGGCTTCCCTGCCTCTGACCCATCACCAGCCATCATGCCGCCAAAGTAACCCTGCTAACCCCCAAATGCAACAGGTCACTCCCTGCGACTCTCCCTCCTTTACCACAGGCAGGCTGGATTTTGAGGACCCCAGAGCAGAACAGGAACCAGAGGGGGCCAGATTGCTACCCTTGGGAGGTGACCGGGCTTGGCTTTTGGTCCTCCTTCCCACCTCAGGCCCTTTGCACATGCTGGGCTCTCCCTTTCCCTTTGGAATGGTTGACGTGGAATCATCCACCAGCGTTCAGCCCCCTGGGAAGCCTTCCCAACACTGGCTTAGGCTCTCTTGGAACACGGCCTCCCCCAGCCTTCGAGCTCTGAGAAGGCAGGGACCCTGTCCCTTTTGTTCGCTGTGTCTGGGACATATAGAAGGTGCTCAGGGATGGAAGGGAGCAGGGGTGAGAGGTGCACACAGGGTGGATGGCAGGGTTTCAGGTCAGGAGTGATGCCAGGAAGCTGAGAGTTTCAGGCAGGCAGGGGAGTGTGCCCACACCCCTCCCAAGTCCCGCAGAGTGTCACTCACGGGTCAGCTCTGTCCACTTGGCGCCCGGGTTGTTGATGCCCCGAAGCGTGAAGCCCCTCAGCCCCTCATACAGCAGCTCCCGGTACCGGATCCGGAAGCCCAGAAGGATGCCGTTGATCTTGCTCTCTGCTGGTGGCTGCAGGGAAGGGAGTAGGGAATGAGAGGGGCGGGGCCACTACAGTTCCCGCCCCTCCACTTTGCTCCTCCCCCTCCCCATCCTGCTTCCTGGGGCCACAGAGCAGAGACTGAGTCTCAACCAGGAAAAGGAGTCAAAATGACGTTGAGTCTTTTTAATTCACAAAGCATTTCCAACAAGGTTATTTCATCCTTGCAGCATTCCCTGGAGACAAGGACAGGAATCACCATGCTATCCCACTGAACAGAGCAGAACAGCTCAGAGATGTTAAGGAACTTGCCCAAGGTCACACAGCATCCTTGGGGCCTGACCCTGGCTCTTGCCTAGGAACTCCCTGACATGATCGCCAGCCGCCCTCAGCCTCTGATCCCTCTGCCTGCGACCAGGCCAACATTTCCCGGGGTTTCCTGGGAGCCCAGTCCTCTCCCTGCTCTTAGGCCAGAATGAGGGCAGGTGCGCCAGGCTGCGCTGTTCCCCTCCCGCCTCGGTTGTTTCTCCTTCGCTTTCTGCTCCCGTCCCAGCTGAGTAGAACAGGCTTCTGGAGAAGGCGAAAGCGATTTTTTATGATCCTCCTTTAAAAATCCTGCTGAAACCATTCAGCCTTTTATTGGATCCTTGATTGGGTCCCTAGTGGCTGTTGGCACCTCCCGGCCCCCTCGCCACCAAGGCCCCGAACTGCTCCGGGCTCTCCTGGCTCCCAGCTGCACCAGGTCACTGTCATTCGGGGAATGTCCTCCTCCATGGGGTCTTAGGCTGGGTAAGGGCTCTGGTATCCCTCCCTGTTTTCTCTTCAAGGACTTTCCCTTCAGGGCAGCTGCAGGCAAAGGTTGGTGTCCGGCCCCTCCCTGCTGGGCCATACCTGCCATCGGATAAGCACGGAGGTGGTGGTGTGGGGTGTCACTGAGATGATGGTTGGCGCGTCATCGGGGGCTGGGGAGAGAGGCAGACAGGTGAGCCTTGGGGTCAGGGACTTAGGCCCCCTGGGAGGCCACAGGGACCAGATTCTGAGGACACTGAACTGTGGGTAGCTCCACCTTAAGTCACCCTCCATGCCCACCACCCCACCTTCTGCAGAACAAAGAGCCAGGGTGAAGGGAAAGAGGGGCTGGGACCTTGACCACAGCCCAAACCCATGAGCTCAGAGCCCTCCCTCTGCTCCTGGGGCCACAGGCCTCTTTCGCTGCCCCCGAGGCTCCCCCACTCCCACTCACTGGCTTTCTGGGGTCGACCACCAGCATGGGGGACAGCAGAGAAGAAATACACTAGGAGCCAGGTTGGGTGTGGGTGCTTAGCCCATGGCAGAGGCCCCCCTCTGGCCCAAACCTCCCTGGAACTCTGCCCAGGGAGCCAGACAAAGGGCCCAGCGGGCCGGTGCCCCTCCCGTCTTTGGAGGCCCCTCTCCCTAGAAGAGATTGCTCAGCACTCAGGAAGCACCCAGTGGGCCAAGAGAAAGACACCCAAGGGTGGGGGCACTGACCGGCCTGCAGTGTGGTCAGTGGTTCCGACTCCTCGCTGAACTCACTGTCCCCAATGTCATTGGTCGCTTTCACTCGGAACTTGTAGGACGTGAAGGGCTTGAGCCTGTAGGGGAAACCAAGTTCAATGAACAGAGGTGTTCCCTAATGGCCCGGCCTCGCCATCTCTGTTCGGGGCAGGGGCAGGGGTGCCGATCCCATCCACTGCACGGACAGGAACACTGAGGCCCCGAAAGGTCCATTCCACAGGACAAACAGGGGCCAGACCCTGGGGTCCTGAGAGCCCAGGCCAGCCCTAGACCATGTCAGCTTGGATGTGGCCACACCTTTGGCTGCATTATAAGCCATAGGTCCCCAGGAGGAAAGGCCCCAGGAGGAAAGATCCCAGGAGGAAAGATCCCAGGAGGAAAGGTCCCCAGGAGGAAAGGCCCCAGGAGGAAAGGTCCCCAGGAGGAAAGGTCCCAGGAGGAAAGATCCCAGGAGGAAAGATCCCAGGAGGAAAGATCCCAGGAGGAAAGGCCCCCAGGAGGAAAGGTCCCGGGAGGAAAGGCCCCAGGAGGAAAGGTCCCCAGGAGGAAAGATCCCAGGAGGAAAGATCCCAGGAGGAAAGGTCCCCAGGAGGAAAGGCCCCGGGAGGAAAGGTCCCCAGGAGGAAAGATCCCAGGAGGAAAGGCCCCCAGGAGGAAAGGCCCCAGGAGGAAAGGCCCCAGGAGGAAAGGTCCCAGGAGGAAAGGCCCCAGGAGGAAAGGCCCCCAGGAGGAAAGGCCCCCAGGAGGAAAGGCCCCAGGAGGAAAGGCCCCAGGAGGAAAGGTCCCAGGAGGAAAGGCCCCAGGAGGAAAGGCCCCCAGGAGGAAAGGTCCCCAGGAGGAAAGGCCCCGGGAGGAAAGATCCCAGGAGGAAAGGCCCCAGGAGGAAAGGCCCCAGGAGGAAAGGTCCCCAGGAGGAAAGGTCCCGGGAGGAAAGGCCCCAGGAGGAAAGGTCCCCAGGAGGAAAGGCCCCAGGAGGAAAGGCCCCAGGAGGAAAGGTCCCAGGAGGAAAGGCCCCAGGAGGAAAGGCCCCAGGAGGAAAGGTCCCCAGGAGGAAAGATCCCAGGAGGAAAGATCCCAGGAGGAAAGGCCCCAGGAGGAAAGGCCCCAGGAGGAAAGGTCCCCAGGAGGAAAGGCCCCGGGAGGAAAGGTCCCAGGAGGAAAGGTCCCGGGAGGAAAGATCCCAGGAGGAAAGGCCCCCAGGAGGAAAGGCCCCAGGAGGAAAGGCCCCAGGAGGAAAGGTCCCAGGAGGAAAGGCCCCAGGAGGAAAGGCCCCAGGAGGAAAGGCCCCAGGAGGAAAGGTCCCGGGAGGAAAGATCCCAGGAGGAAAGGCCCCCAGGAGGAAAGGCCCCAGGAGGAAAGGCCCCAGGAGGAAAGGTCCCAGGAGGAAAGGCCCCAGGAGGAAAGGCCCCAGGAGGAAAGGTCCCGGGAGGAAAGATCCCAGGAGGAAAGGCCCCCAGGAGGAAAGGCCCCAGGAGGAAAGGCCCCAGGAGGAAAGGCCCCAGGAGGAAAGGCCCCAGGAGGAAAGGCCCCCAGGAGGAAAGGCCCCCAGGAGGAAAGGCCCCAGGAGGAAAGGCCCCAGGAGGAAAGGTCCCAGGAGGAAAGGCCCCAGGAGGAAAGGTCCCAGGAGGAAAGGCCCCAGGAGGAAAGGTCCCGGGAGGAAAGGTCCCAGGAGGAAAGGCCCCCAGGAGGAAAGGTCCCCAGGAGGAAAGGCCCCAGGAGGAAAGGTCCCAGGAGGAAAGGCCCCAGGAGGAAAGGCCCCAGGAGGAAAGGTCCCGGGAGGAAAGGTCCCAGGAGGAAAGGCCCCCAGGAGGAAAGGTCCCCAGGAGGAAAGGTCCCAGGAGGAAAGGCCCCCAGGAGGAAAGGTCCCCAGGAGGAAAGGTCCCCGGGAGGAAAGGTCCCTAGGAGGAAAGGTCCCAGCAGGAAAGGTCCCCAGGAGGAAAGGTCCCCAGGAGGAAAGGTCCCAGGAGGAAAGGCCCCCAGGAGGAAAGGTCCCGGGAGGAAAGGCCCCAGGAGGAAAGGCCCCAGGAGGAAAGGTCCCCAGGAGGAAAGGTCCCCAGGAGGAAAGATCCCAGGAGGAAAGGCCCCAGGAGGAAAGGCCCCAGGAGGAAAGGCCCCAGGAGGAAAGGCCCCAGGAGGAAAGGTCCCGGGAGGAAAGGTCCCGGGAGGAAAGGCCCCCAGGAGGAAAGGTCCCCGGGAGGAAAGGTCCCGGGAGGAAAGGCCCCAGCAGGAAAGGTCCGCACACTTCCTGCCTCGGGGGACATGCCGCCATAAAAGCCCCCACAACTCCCGCAGGAACTGCCATTCTTTCCGGAACTCAGTACATTTAGGAAGGCTGGAGATTCTCAAGAGTTAACCACACTTCATCTCTCTCAGCCTCATTTCCTCTCCAGGCCAACGGCTTCCTTTTCGATTTATTGGGGGTGGAGGATGAGGAGGAAAGTATTGCTCAGAACTCTTGGTCGTGTCAGCTGGAACAGAAAAAATACGACCCACTAGGAATTCAACTGAAGCCAGAATTTCGGAGCGAAGCCCCACGCCGCGGTTAGAGATGAGGCTGGAGATGCCGGCTGGCCGGGAGAAGGAGCTAATGAAGGATGGGGAGCACGTCACTTCGGGGGCTGCTAGGCTCCAGAAACAGATCGTTAGGAGGCAGGCTGGACCGGGGCTCCAGAGAGGGGAGGGCGGTTCGAACAGCTGCAGGCTGAGCGTGCTGGGGAGCGGCCAGGGGTGCGCTGTGGGAGAGACCGGGGTGGGCGGCCCCGGCGCTCCAGGGAGGTCCTGCCCAGTGCTGTCCAGGCTGCAGGCGGGGCGGACACGCCGGCGGACTCACCTGTCCACCACGAAGGCCGAGGCGTTGTGGCTCACCGCGGTGGAGTGCAGCGCCCACCTGCCGCTGGGCAGCTCGCGGGTCTGGACGGTGTAGTAGCGCACGGGGGACAGCCCGTCGCTGCCCGGCTCCCAGGACAGCAGCACGCTGCGCGCCTTCACGTCCTCCTGCCGCACCGCCGGCTTGCTGGGGGGCTGCGGGCGGTCTGCAGGGTGGAGGAGCAGGTGAGCCCACAAGGGGGCGCTTTCTCAAGGAGGGGGAGGAGGTGCTCTGGGCTCAGGCCGGCGCTGCCCCATCCCGTGTGGCTCCTGGTCAGCGACCCGTTCCCAGGCCGCCAGAGGCCCAGGTGCCCGGGAATGTACCCTCCCGAGGGCAGACCAGCCAGAGGTGGAGAGAGAAGGTACAGATACCCGCTTCTGTTCCCTGCCTGCCACAGTGCTGAGCGCGACAGGGGCTGTTCCCTCTGTGGGACGCTGCTTCATACTCTGCCAGAGCCTGGCTTCCTCCTCTCTGCCCCGCACCCTACCGCCGGGCTTCTCGTCCTCAGCACCGTGGCAGCCGGTGCGGGACTCTCTGCTCAGGGGTTCGTCCTGTGCGCTGCAGGGTGCGTAAGAGCATCCCGTCCTGGCCTCTGCCCACTGGATGCCTGCAGCACCCCCTCCCAGTGTGACAACCAGAGTGTCTGTGGACACTGTCCCATGTCCCCTGGGGGCACAGCAGCCCCCAGTTGAGAACCCCAGCCCTTCTAGGTTTCCCCGGGGAAATTATGTGATAAATCACATTCACAGGAATGAATGTAGGTCTCCAGTCCGCTTCTGCACAGCCCAACCCTGGGTGGGCACCAGGGCCGTAATGTGCCCTCCACCTCACCGGATTGTCTCAGAAGCAGGCCTCAGCAACCTGCCCTTTAGAGAACTGGGAGCTGGGGCAGAGAAGGGTCCTTGCGGGAACTCCCAGCTCAGCGCTGGAATCCCACTGGAGCCCTCACTGAACCCACTTTGCATTCCAGATCAGAGCAAGGCAGCTCCTAACTAGCTGATCCCAGACGTCCCCTGAGAGAGGATCCGAACACCTGGGTTGGGCAGGGGGGCCCCCTCGGCTGCCCTTTAGACCTCCCCTGCCCCAGTGGGTAGTCACCTCTCTTCTCGGTGGTCACCACCAAGGCCTCGGCGGCTTCTCCCCAGCCCTTGCGGGTCTGGGCGGTGATGCGGAACAGGTAGACAGACTCCGGCTTGAGGCCGGTGGCGGTGTACTGGCGGGCGCTGGGCGCAAGCACTTCCACGGTGGCTGTGTTGGCTGTGGTGGCGTTGAGCCGGTGTGTGATCTGGTAGGCTGGGGGAAGGGAGGACATGAGCCGCGCTGAGAAGAAGGGCAGGGTGCCCCCAGAGTCCCGAGAAAGAGCCATCCTCCCTCGGCCACCACAATGTCTGCAGGGAGGCCACCTTGGCTGTGGTCCATCTGCGTGAAGCCCTCTTTGTCACTCTGTGTCCTTAGCTGCCACTTGGGGAGTGTGACTGTGGGGGGCACAGGCAGGTGCTCTATACACAGTGTCTGTGACCCCTGAACAGCCCCAGAAGAGGAAAGAGAAACTCAGGGAGGCCAGGCCAGCGGCTCGGAAGTGACAGCTGAATTCCCGCCCAGGTCTCTCTAAGGTCAATGCACTGCCTGTCCCCGTCTCCAGCCTGCCTCCTGAGGCATTCATCTGGGCAGGGGTTGCAGGACGTCGGGATTGAGAGCTGGGCCGGGCACAGGGGGTCCAACCCTGTTCTCCAGGTGAGGGGGCTGAGGCCATGCGGGAAGTGATTTGCTCAAGTTTTCCTCCCCCACGAGTCTTCTCCCGGGAGGCTGTGTGTGTGTGTGTGTGTGTGTGTGTGTGTGTGTGTGTGTGTGTGTTGGGGGAGGAACCGGAACCTGAAATGATGCATCTGACCTGCACCATCCTTCCTCCAGGCGTCAGCTCCTGTTTCCCACCTGTGAGTGAGGCTTTGCTGAGCCAGCCACGGCGCCCTCACCTGGTCACAAGTGGGAACAGCAGCTGAGGTTTACCAGATGGCCACTACGCTGGGGCCCTGGAGTTCTTGGGGCATGAAGCTAACCAGTGAGCCCTGACGGTGCCCTCCAGCTGATCATCTCACAGAGATCTCCAGTGGGAGAATCATGACTCAGCACTGTTCCTGAGGAGACAGGAACACCCCCTGGCCTAGTTTTCCTCCTGCCAATACCGAATTTGCTTCCTTCACACCTTCTATCTCCTTCCCGTGGCCAGGGCACGGAAAGGGTACAGGCTTACCAAGAATGATGCCGTTGGGGGCTGCGGGGGGCAGCCAGATCAGCCGCACCGATGTGGTCCTCACCTCTGGGAACAGGATGCCCATGGGTGGTCCCGGGACTGGAGGGACAGACATGGGTGACTGAGTGCAGCCCTGAGCCCAGTTCAGCCCAGCAGAGCCGCGTGGTGGGGTGGCACTCAGCTCAACAACATTTGTGGGGTGCCGCTCTGTGCCTGGCACGGTGTCCTCACACAGGGTCCTCACACGACATGCTACTATTCTACCCTCGAAAGAGGGAGGAGTTGGAACTAGAAGAGGCCAAGGCTCCAGCGTCCTTCAGCTCAGTCTGTGTGCAGGTGCGTACAGATGTCATGGCCTCGGAGCTGGGCCGGGGGGGCTGTGCTGTAAAGGTACCACTCTGACTTCCTGCCCCCTGGGGTGAAGCGGCCGTGCGTAACCGGACACGCCCACTCTGATTTCTAGACCTCGCTTTGGAATCCGGGATCCTGGGATTCCCTGCCCAGACAGTCCCCAGCACGCGTCCAGGGTCTGCACGGGCCTGTCCCCCAGGTTCACACCTCCGGACATGCACCTCTGGACTGAGAGAAGGCCAAGGGGCAGCTGTTCTGGGTGTGTGGATGGAGACGGAGTGACACGGGCTGGAGGACAAGGTGGGAGAAAACCCGGGGGTGGGAGTGGAACCCTTCCTGCGACGCCTCATTCCAACACGGTAGGCCCAGGAGTCAGATTTCTGAACTTGAACTTGGCCTTCCGGGTCATAGGAGGATATATTTGTCAAGGTAGGAGGATAGAACATATTTAATTTAACAGCTCATTAGCTTGATTTATCACTTCAGACTGTGCAGACATATGGTGTTTGGGCTTCCTTCTACATTCTTGTCTGGACCCTCAGATGTCTGTGAGGGGCAGTCTGTGAGGACGTGTGGGGGAAAGGGAGGGGCAGAGGGCCTTCTGCAAACAGGCTCGTGCCCAGGAAAAGTCACGCCTTTCCCTGGCACAGACCTTGACTCAAAGGAGACCCTCCCTAGGCGAGCTGGAAATCAAAACGGGTGCAAAGTCTCTATTCTGGACGCTTGTCCCAGAGAGAGAGCAAGCATCAGATGTCAAACTGCCGCGTGGTCCTTTCTTCCTTACGGACGCGCGGTCTGTGATCAGCATCTCCTCGCAGTGGGGCTGGTGGCCCTCAGTGACTGGCCTCTCACAGGAACAGAGTGTGACCCCAGAGTGCGGGAGGCAGGGCTGGGACTCACCGTCATCCAGCGTCCGCTCCAGGATGGGAGGGTGGCTGGGGCTGCCGTCCCCGATGCGCGTGAAGGCCAGCACCTGGACCTCGTAGAGCACGTATTTGCCCAGGCCCGTGAGCTGGACGCTGAGGGACGAGTTCCCTTCCACCAGCCAGACCCGGGGCTGGGAGTCCGAGTCCTTCTCCTTATACATCACCTGTCGGAGCCCAGCGCAGGGTGAGGGGCTCGGCCAGGGTCTGCCCTGCCAGCCCTTCTCCTAAGTCCCTTCCCCAGGAGCTGAGGGGCGGACGGAACAGGGAGACTCGGGCTCCTTGGAGTGGCTTGGCCCCAGGGAGGCACGGGGAACACGGAAGCCAGTGTTCCGGGAGGGTGGGGACACAAAGACCCACTCAGCCACGTCGCTGGAAGGTTCCTTAGAGAGCATCCAGGTAGGAAAACAGGCCCAGAGAGGGCGTGTGACTTGCTCAAGGTCACACAGCCAGTAGTGGCAGAGCTGGGACCTCAAGTCACGTCTGCTAACTTCCAGGGCTGGGACTCTGCGGGTAGGCTCGGCTTTGGGGAGGAATTCCAGAAGATAACAGAAACTGAAGCTGGGCCCATCAGTGCTGAGAGCGAGGCTTGGGGCACCCGTGGCCTCCAGGGGGAGCTAGAGCAGCCGAAGGACCCATGCCTTCACTGGACGCCGCCCCACCCCTAAGAGAGGACCCTCGGTGGCCACGACGACTGGTGGATGGTAAGCCAGACAGATCCCATGTCCACTCTAGAGGCAGAGACCCAGGGAGTCACCAGGACAGGGCACCTTGGATGGGGAAGCCGGATCAGAGCCTCAGCCTCCTCTGTCCTCAGACCCGGACTCACCTTGTAGCCCAGCACGCGGCCGTTGCGGTCGGCCTCGGGGACGGCGTCCCAGCGCACCAGCATGCTGCTGGAGGTGGTGGCCAGCGCAGACACGTTGGTGGGGCCAGAGGATGGGACTGGGGGAGAAAGGGAGTGAAGAGAAGGACTTCAGGACCCAAAGTGGACTCCATAGTGGACAGGAGTAGAGTGGGATCTGGGGGAGAAAACGGCACGGTCCCCAAATAGAGAAGCTCCCTGCTATGACTCCCTTTGGCTCTGGCACATCACAGATGCCGTTTCTTTTCAGATTTCCCCCTCCTCATCCTCTGCTCAGGCTCCCGTTGGGAAGAGCCTGCATTTCCCACCAGCACAGCAGTGAGGGGTGGGGCGGGGCCAGGCTGGGGAGGGACCTGTCATTTAAAAGGTGCCAGGAGCGGTTTGGCTCAGCGGTTGGAGCTTCGGCCTGCGGTCCGGAGAGACCCGGGTTCGGTTCCCGCTAGGGGCACGTACCTCGGTTGCAATTAGTCCCCGGCCCTGGTTGGTCGTGCAGGAGGCAGCCACTCGATGTGTCCCTTTCACATCGATGTTTCTCTCTCTCTCTCTCTCTTCCTCTCTCTCCCTCCCACTCTGTCTGGACAAAAAATGGAAAAGTGTCCTCGGGTGAGGATTAAAAAAAAATAATAAAAAATAAAATAAAAAATAAAAAGTGCCAGGAAAGAGCCACAGTGAGGCCGACCACATATGGACAAATGAGGGCTGCCTGTAGGCTGGGGCTCATATTCTCTGGGTGACTCCTTGCCAGGCCCCTATGAAGCCCAACCCCCACACCTAAGGCTCTTCCAGGCACCCCTGGTGTCAGAGTTCAGGTGAGGTGAAGAGGTGGGGACCGTGGGCACAGTGCGAGCCGTGGACAGGCAACACTCAGGGCTCTGCTGGGACCTGAGCACAAACAGCTTTTGTGCCCTTGGAAGGCCCTGAGGGCAGAGAGACAGAGGCGGCGTCCTGGCCACAGGCTGTCGGAAGTCACAGGGCGGCTGGCTCGAGGGGGCAGTACCTGACTCCCGCGTCCTGCCCATCACCACCTGGCTCCAGGGCCCGCTCCCGATGGCGTTGAAGGCCTGGACCTGCACGCGGTACTCCGTCCACTCCTCCAGGTCCTCGATGGTGTACTCCCGCTCCACTCGGTCCTGGACCACGTGGCTCAGCACCTTGCTGTGGCCGTCTGCCCGGCTGTATTTAATCTTGTAGCCCACCGACTCAGGGTTCCCGTTGTATTCCATCTCTGGGAGAGGCTGCAGGAGAGCAGGAGAGGCAGAAACGCTGTGAGGCCAGGCCCACCCCGTGTGCAAAGAACTGCCTGGCTTGTGCCCCCTCTTCCAGGGAGCCTTCAGGATTACTCCATCCGCTGTCCAGCCTGGGTGTGGCTTAGATTCTGCAACTGTGTTTCTCACGGCCCCCATCTCCCTCTCTCTCCATGCCAGGCCCCAAGGAGAGGCAGTATCCATTCTTTATTGTGCATGGGATGAATTTACCACCCTGCCAAGGCAGTCAGACCCAGGAGGCACACCCACCGAGGCTGTCTGTCCAACACACTGATGAGCAAGGAGCCTTTGGCACTGGCTGTCTACCACACACCTCCCTCACTCAGGCTGCCAACTCGTACTTATTTATTGCCTACAGCACGCCTGGTCTGAGCTCACGCCTGCCTCGGGGAAGTCAGCGTGGGGAGACGGCATCCCGCGTATGGACGGGGCGCCAGTCACTGTCGGGAAGTCCTGCCGTCCAGCAAACCTCAGCCTCTCCTGCTGCATTTTCAGTCTCTTTCTTCTTGTCTGAGTCTCAGTGAGGAGGAAAGATGTATTCCTTTCCTGGGCCTTTAGATTAGGCTGGTGGGACCGTGGTCTCTGGCTCAAGGTCGCTTGGATAAACCCGGGCAATGCTGATAGGCAGCGGAGATGCATGCACGCTGGGAGCCCGTGATCCGAAGCAGGTGGCAGCTGAGTGCTGACCTGGAGGTTCTCCTTTGGAGGTGGCAGAGTTGGAGCTGGGGAGCCCTCACCCCCCCTTTCTGCTTTCCCACAGGCTCCAAAGAAAAGCCGCCCAGGCTCCCCACAATCTAATCCACTTCCCCCGTTCCTCAGCCTCACTCCCTACCTACTCCCTCCCTCCTAGACTCTTAGTGAGGCAGACCCGAGACCATCACGCAGCCATCAGTGGGCGGCCCTGTGCGCTCCCTCGCCTGCTAGGGGAAGGCAAGAGGCCGAGCGCCATTAAGCAGGATTGGGGGAGCCGGGCCTTTTATTCTCCTCCACCTGCCGAGTATCAGACTCTTTAGCCTTTTAGTATTTGGGAACTTTGAAGTGAGAGGCGGGAGGTTAGCGGGGGGCCAGCCTGGAGCGGAGCAGAGCCTGGGAGAAAAGGACAGAAAGGCCGGTGTGATAGAAGGCTGTCTGAGCCCGGGGCTGGGCCGAGGACAGCTCTGCTCAGTGCCTGCCACCCTGGGAGGGGAGTCATCATTAGCAGCTAAGGTTTGTCTGGGGCTGACGGTGCACTAGCTCCTTGGATCATTCTGCCCACACACGTGAAAGGCAGGCCTGGCTCTCCATAAACCCACCCGCAGGGCGGCACCGGGCGAGCTGTGCTTCGTACCACGGGTGAGAGCTCCCCCGTGGACACAGAGTGGTGGGCCAGAGGGACCTGGGAGGCCGCTCTTCCCAAGGCTGGTGTTCCAGATCCTCCGAGGAGCCGGGCTACGGGGCTTCATTCCATATGTGTCTGTCTAAGGGTCCCCTTTTGCTCTGAGCCCCTTGGACTGCTGCCTGTGGGATCCGTGCCGGGAGACGGTGCCCTGGGGGCACGCCTGTACCCCAGGAGATGGGACGGCAGTGAGCCAATGCTTAGGGCTGCGAGTTGTGGAGCCCAGACTCCCCTAGAAGGCCTGTGGACAGGGTTCAAGGTCTGACTTTGAATAGAGCACCCAGACCAGGACCTGATGGGAGAGGGTCACTTGGGGTAGTGACAGCCTGATCTGTGGGGGTGTCTGAGAGTCTAAAACGCCCCTGCCCCACCCCCTCAACCTCAGAAGCAACCCTTTATTCCCGACGTGGTGTGGTAGAGCCACTTACATCTGGATCTCAGACCCTCCCCGGGGAGCTGTGTGGCTGAGGGTGAATTCCTAACCTTTCTGAGCTTCCGTTTTTCAACTGTAAATTGGGATAACAATGTGTCCTTTGTGGGATTTCTGGGAGGATTAAATGGAATTAAAAATGCAAAAAGCTTGGCACAGGGCAGTGCTCAATAGACCGCGTTTCCAGCTCCCTCCCCTCCTGCGGGCCTTTGTTCGTTTGTCTGATTGATGACCCGGCAGCTTTCCAGGATGGAGGTGCAGACAAGAGAGAAGGGAGCTGGAGGGATTCCGGTGGACGCCCCTTCGACGGGGCCCCTTTGCAGGTGCCGAGGATCAAGGAGACACCTCCCCGTCCTCCCCCCTCCTCCCCAGGAGCCTCACCTTCCAGCGTAGCCACAGGCTGGTCTCACTGGCTGTGCGCAGGGTCACGTTCGCCGGGGCCATGTCAGGGGGCGCCTGGAGGGTCTGGATCTTTCTGGAAGGCTGGCTAGGTGGGCTGGTGCCCACGATGTTCACCTGGCGCATGCGGAAGCTGAGGTGAGGAAGGGGATGAGCAAGATGATGAGGGCAGGAGCCCAGGGCTGAAGCCCGTCCCGGGCTGGGCAGCCCGCCTCCTTCCTGCCCCATTACCTGTAGTAGGTGAAGGGGTTGAGGTCGGGCACCTCCATGGAGCGGGCGTCGGGCTCGTTGGTGAGCTGGTGAATCAGCAGCCACTCCTCTCCCTCCCCGACCACGCCCACCTGGAGAAGGGAGACACCCTTAGACCTTCCCCTCTGCAGGCCACGGCAGGCGCTCTGAGCCCCAGCTTCTAAGAGGTACAAGCCCTGCCCAGGGAAGGTCCTGATTCAAACCCCAGGGCTCACCTGGGGGGCCCGGATGGGGCCACCGCCTGTGCAGGCTCTTACACAGGACTTCACGTGTGACCCCCCCCTCCTGCATCCGAATCTCATCTTACAAACCCAGTCCTGTGCCCCGCCCTAGGCCCCGCCCATCACCTGAGGCCGGTACCCAGGAATCTGTGTGTTTAGTAGGCTCCCCAGGTGATCCCCTGAGCTCCCTGGCAGGCTTCTCAAACCCCAGCCGCATCTGAATCAGAATTTCTGGGGTGTGACCCGGCACTGGAACCCCCGCATGCTGCCCCCTGCAGGTTGAAAGGGCTGTAGGCCTCTCATCAATAAATCAGCCAGCAAGTGCTGCTGAGGCGGCGGAGAAAAGGGAACCCTCGTGCACTGTTGGTGGGAATGTAAAGTGGTGCAGTCACTGTGGGAAACAGTATGGCGATTCCTCAAAAAGTTAAAAATGGAGCTACTCCATGACCCAGCAATTCCAGTTCTGGGTATTTATCTGAAATCCGAAACACGAATTCAGAAAGAAGTGTGCGCCCCTATGTTCATTGCAGCGCTATTAGTAACAGCCAAGGTATGGAAGCAGCCTAAGTGTTCGTCCACCGATGCATGGGTAACGACGTGGTACATGTATGCAATGGAATAGTATACAGCCAGAAAAAGGATGAGATCTTGTCCTTTGCGAGAACATGGATGGACCCGAGGGTGTTACGCTACATGAAATACATCAGACAGAGAAAGACAAATACCACGGGACCTCACGTGTATGTGGAATCTAAAAAAACCAAGCGGTAAATAAACAAAACAGAGCAGAAACAGAACCATAGAGAGAGAAGAAGCTGATGGCTGCCAAAGGGGAGGGGAATGGGAATGTAATAATAATAATACTAAAATAATAAAATTTAAGAAATGGCTGCAGGTGGTAGCTGGTTATCTTTCTAGGCCAGCCAGTCACCACCCCGGCCTGAGGGGACTGGTGTCCACCTGTGAGCACAGGTGGACAGGTGTAGAGCGGAAGTGGAGAAACAGTATTGGGAACGTGGGCATTTTTGGGGTGTTCGGCCATCTGATGCTGAAAATTCACACAGACGTAAATACATGTGATTCTGCACCCAGGCTGGGAGTGGGCTGCCCGGGCGCCGGGGTGCCCTCCGGCAGGCTCACCTGGGCCTCCACCAGCCAGCGGGAGATGGAGGTCTTCCCGTCGTAGCCTGGCTTGAACTGCAAGGTCACAGAGCGGGGGCCGATGTTGGAGATGCCCAGGTTGGTGGGGGCCCCTGGGAGTTCTGAAAAGGGAAGACAGGACAGGAAACCATTTGGGGTGAGAAGGACGTCGGTCTACGTGGAAGAGGACGCTGGGCACAGAGGGCGCTGTGCCACACTTTTCCTAGGAACCGGAGGAGCGTGGCATGGCCTCACCCCCCTGACAGTCCTGTGCCTTCACCCACGGCTCAGCACATTCACGCCAGGGCCCTGAGACAGGTTAGGGGGCGACAGATCCCCCCGGGGGCTCCCAGGAAACCAGCTGTGCCTGCAAGGGCTTCCTCTCCTGGGTCTGGATGTGCGTGGGATGCTTACAAGGGGGCTGGAGGATACACAAAACAAGCTGGGCTCAGAAAGAAACCAAACTGATCACCCCTCCCAAACCCGAGGGGATGAGAAGGAGGGGCAGGAGGCAGTCCCTGTTTGCAGACCAGGGACCCTGAGGTTCAGGAGGAACAGAAAGAGTACAGACTCTGGAGTCAGACAGTCAATGCATTGGAATCCAGCCTCATTGCTTCCATGCTGTGTGTCCTTGGGCAAGTTACCTAACCTCTCTGTGCCGCAGTGTCCTCCCCGGTAAATGGTGATGATAATAGTATCACCTACTTCAGGGACAGCTGATGCATGGAAAGCATTGGCTCTGAGCCTGGTGGGCACCACAAATCGTCACTGTTACCGTTATTTTCACTTGGGGTCGCCCAAAGCTTGGGAACCTCAGCCATGCTGGTGGGCAGGTGGAGAGATTCTGGCCAGGTCACACAAGCATAGCCAGACGGATCCAGGCAGGACCATGTGGTTATCTAGTCCACATCCTCATCAATACACATGGGGAAACTGAGATACAGAGGGGATGCGTGACTTGCCCAAGGTCGCAGAGCTTGGCAGAAGCTGGAGTCGAGGGTAGATCTCAGCTTGCTCTTCGTGCCAGGTCTAAGACTCTCCCCACCTGCTCGGCCCCCTCCCCAGCCGACACTGCCGTTGGGTGGAATCCCATTTGGACTTTCTGGGTGACAGGGAGAATTCTTTCCCTGGATCACAGGTACCATTAACTGGTGTGGAATCTGGTGTGGATGGGAGAGTGGGAGGAAGGGGGAGGGGGTGAGGGGACAAAGATGGGGTCCCGTGGGGGCCCATGCTTTTCTGAGAGCCGAGGGAGGACGCAGCACTGAGCCCACAGAAGCTCCGTCCTGAGGCATGGAATCCTGAGAAGTCGCCTGCCCTACAGAGGACCCAAGGGACCGAGGACCTCAGGAGGGGAGAGCTCTGTGGGAAGAAAGCCAACGTTCCTGAAAGAGGAGGGAGCTCCTGAGTGGGATGTTGCTCAGGAGCGAGAGGCCGGGAGTCCCCCGGGTGGGCACCTACCTGGGGGCACCCCTGAGGAGATGGTGGAGGCAGACACCTGGCCCTGGCCCTTGGCGGTCATGGCGCCCACCTCGATGGTGTAGGTGGTGAGCGCGGTGAGGCCGGTGACGCGGTACTCCAGGGTCACATTGGGCAGGTAGTGAGTCACTCGGGTGTTGGTTCGGTTATACTCCTCCCAGGAGATCCGGTACCCTGCGGACCCCGGGCTGGCATGAGCTGGGCTGTGGCCATGAGCTGGCCTTGGCCTGCTGCCCTGCTTCTCACACCTTCACCAGTCGGGCAGTGAGCTGTGCGCGGGAAGCCTTGGGCCGAGGCAGGTGGAAGCACCTGGCCTGGGGCCCCAGGTGTCCCCTCAGTGGGATGCCCCCATTTGCAGGGGGGGGGTTCAGGGAGAGAGCAAGTCACCATGGCGGCCACTTGAGGCCTGTGGCTGAACATTGGGATGTGTCTCAGGGTGGGGGGCCGAGAGCCTCCTCTGAGGACTTTCTGAGGAAGAGTGGCTGTGGGGAGCTTTGGAGGGACACCAGGTCGAAGGCAGAGGGACGGACTAAACGCCCTTTTCCTCACCCTGGCTCAGGGCCACCTCGGCGCCTACCTGTGAGGATGCCGTTCTTCTCCCCTGGCTCCTGCCAGCTGACTTTCAGCGAGGTGTCCAGGATTTCACTGAAGCTCAGGTGTCCCACAGGCCCAGGCACTGTACCCCAAAAGAGCCCCCCACCCCACCCAATGCCAGTTAGAGCCAGAGAGAGACGATCATCTGAGACAGCCCGAGGTGTTCGGGGGCGCCCCGGGGTGGGAGAGCAGGCCCTTGGGGGGGCAGAGACTGAGGGGCTGGGTGGTGCCTACCATCCTCAAGGGTGCGCACCAGCTGGGGGGTGCTGCGAGGTCCATCTCCGGGGGTGGTGAAGCACAGCACGGACGTGAAATACTCGGTGAACTTCTTCAGGCCAGACACGAAGCCCACGTGGACGCTGTCTTGAAAGTTGGGTCGGGCAGTCACCATGGTAACCTCCTCTTCCTGCTCGGGCTCCCAGGCGATCAGCTGGGGAGAGGCCAGCAATTAAGGCAGGGCAGGCAGTAAGAATGTTCCAGAAGAGGCCAAGTGTTCTCCCACAGGCTGGGCTAATGGATAGAGAGTGTCCAGGAGCCCAGGTCCCTGTGGTCCGTCCTCCCCGGGAAGGGACGGCCGTGCAGACACCCACAGGCCACCGGAGTTCACTCAGGTGTGCTGCTCCGCTTGTGGGTGATGGCAAGGCACCACGGGTCAGGATGGCTTTGTAGATTCGTCCCCACAGTGACCTCACCAAACAGAGGTCTGATGTTTTATCAGGATAGGCTACACAATTCGCAAGATAAAGATGGAGGGCCTCCTTGTGCAAAAACGATTAGGAATTTCAAGATGACGGCAGCAGTGCACTGCACCGAGCACGGGGTCCTTCTGGGTGTGGAGCCCTGAGCCGCTGCACGGGCTGAGCACCCAGGAAGCCGGCCCTGATTTCCACAGATGAGGAAACTGAGGCTCAGAGAGGCCAAGTGACTTACTCAGTATCACACAGCAAGTAGAAAGCCGAGGGTCTCTAATCCTAACGCCTGGCCTCCTACACCTTTCTCCACCTGGGCTGGGGCGGCAGCTCCCTCGGGGCTCTCCTACAGAGCTGGGACTTTGGCTCGTGGGTAACTCCTATTCTTTTATTTATTTGTTATTTACTTATTTATTTTTTATCCTCACCTGAAGACATTTTTGCATTTATCTTCAGATAGAGCGGGAGGGAGAGAGAAAAACATCGATGCGAGAGAGACACATCGAGTGGCTGCCACCCACATGACCCCAACAGGGGCCGGGGGCAAACTGCAACCGAGGTACGTGCCCTTAGCGGGAACCGAACCCGGGACTCTCTGGTCCACGGGCCGACGCTCTAACTGCTGAACCAAACCGGCCAGGGCGCTTATTCTTTTATTTTTATTTATTTATTTATTTGAATCCTCACCCGAGGATATTTTTCTACTTATCTTCCGATAGAGTGGAAGGGAGGGAGAGAGAGGAAGAGAGAGGGAGAGAGAGAAACATCGATGTGAGAGAGACACACTGACTGGTTGCTTCCCGCACGACCCCCACCAGGGCCGGGACCGAACCGCGGCCAAGGCATGGGCCCTTGACCGAAATTGAACCCGCGACTCTTTGGTCCGCGGGCCGACGCTCTGACCGCTGAGCCAAACCGGCCAGGGCTGACTCTTACTCTTTTAAACTTGTTCCCAGTTGGGATTTCAATCTGAACCGTCCCCTAGAGGTGGGCGCCGGCAAGAAAACCCCGTGGAAATTCTACCTCTCTTTTTGTCTCATCTCCCTGTATGGGCGGCACCCAAGGCGGCGTCAGCCTCCTCCTCCCCTTCCTCTTCCTGTCTCTGGGTCCCTCACCTCACACTCCCGTTTTCTGGGTCCTTCCTCCGTCTCTCACAGTGACAGCTGGTCTCGGAGATTTCCTCATTTATTTGAAGTTGATTAAAGAGCACTTAATGGTGAAAAGCAACACTTGATGAGTTTTAATAAGTACGGGTATTTATAGATATAAAACAATACCGGGCTGATGTCTCCTGATTAACTCACGCCTGTAACAATGCTTAATCTTCTCCTTTCAGGGACACGTGTTTACACAGGGTGTTTGGAAATTTAATTGGTATTGTGAAAAGATAGCCTATAGCAAGTTAATTAGACACTAATTAGACCCTAAAAATACTAATCAGAAATCCTAAGTGGCATTTAATAAGTATGTTAAATATCCTCTTTATTTCGGTTATCTTGTTTCATAGCAATTAAATTGCCGAATTTCTTTGGAGTAGATTAAGAAACCAGTTTAATGTTTTAATTTAATTAATGTAAATTTGGATTAATTATACCATTAGAATGAATTGTGCGGTGTGCTCCCCAGCGAGTGAAAATCTGGGTAAATATCATTTTATTGGGTTTAGGCCAATTACACTTACTACCACGAAAAAAAACCAAGGACAAGGAGCGTCTCCACAGGTGCCTCAAAATGGGGTCACGAGAGATTGTCACAGAAAGGGTCAAAAGGAGTGCGCCGGGTCCCCAGGGTGTGGTTTGAGGTCACAATGACTTCAGGCCTGAAGCCCGCGTCAATGGCAAGACTGTGGTTGCGTCGAAATATTTACTCTGGGCCCGGCCAGTGTGGCTCCGTGGACTGAGCGTCGTCCCATGGACCGAGAGGTCCCGGTTCGATTCCCGGTCAGGGCACATGCCCGAGGTTGCAGGCTTGATCCCCGGTAGGGGGCGTGCAGGAGGCAGCCGATCGATGTTTCTCACACTGATGTTTCTCTCTCTCTCTCGCCCTTCCTTTCTCCCTAAAAAATCAATAAAAACATATTAAAACAATATTTACGCTGGGATTCGAGCCCCTTGTCCTTCTCTGGCTGCATCTGAACAGCAGGAGGCCTCTCCTTGAGGGCCAGGAAGACACTGTACTTGCCCTGTGCGCCCTCTGCAGCCTGAAGGACTGGGCTGGGGCCCCGGCGGGTGTAGTGTCGGGGCAGCACACACCACGGGCAGTCTGAGCTCTCACCAGGCGCCGGCCCTGGCTAAGCCCATCACGGACCAGCCCCATTTCATCAGCACAGTGAGGTCTGGATGGGAACCACTGTCCTGTGCTGGCACGGAAAAGGAAACTGAGGCTCAGGATGGTTGAGGAACTTGCATGAGAACCCACCAGGATCTGGCTTCAGATGTATGGACGCTCGACCTTTGGAGAAGACCACTGAGACACACGCAGATGCCAGCCGAGCGTGAGGGGTTCTCTGTGCTTGCTCTTACTACTCGGGCTCACTGCTGATTCCCTCTGCTGGGGCCTTGGTCTTGGATTCTAAACAGACTTGGCTGTCCCGAGCATGGCTGGGGTGAGTGTGTGCTGGGGGAGGGACATCACTCCTAGATTCTGGGATAGGCAAGTCCCTCTTTGAGAGCAGAGGCCCAGGGAGGTGACCCTCTAAACAAAGGGTGGTGCTGCAGGTGGCGTGTGTGTGTGTGTGTGTGTGTGTGTGTGTGTAGGGAGGGCAGAATGTGCAGCCGAAGTGAGAGAAAGCAGGAGAGAGTCCAGTTCTGTCACTTACTGTGTGACCCTGGGAAAGTCACTCAACCTCTCTGGGCCTCAGGCTACTATAGGGGACAGTAATAGCTAGCTGGTGGAAACAGTACATTTCTTTGTCTTTCCCTCTCTCTATCTCTTTGCATTTGCATGGATTCACATAAAACATCCTGGGAAGTAAGGAATTAGCAACAGGGGTTCCCTGGAGTGGGGAGTTTTGGGGTGGGTGGCCCAGAACCAGGCAGGCGGGGACTGGGGTGGGATGCAGGATTGCTGCTATAGAATTATCTCTTTACATCTGTTGGTGTTTGAATCATGTAAACTTATTTCTTGTTAAAAATTTAAAGTAAAAAATACGATGGGGGAATTTGGCAATCGTAGCAAAATCATATACGTATTTATCCTTTGCCCAAGCTATCTTATTTCTAAGAATCCACGCCAAGGTTAGATGTGAAAATATGAAGTGATGTTGGCACGAAGCTGCTTGCTGCGAGAAGGTTTATTATTGTAAAAGACTGGAAAGCCCACAAATGTCTCCTCTGGGGAGCAGGTGGACTAAACGATGGAGATTTACATAGTGCGATAGAGCTGTAAAGAAAGGAACAAGGACCATTTCTGTATATTCCTACGGAGTGGTCTCAAGATGCAACGCAAACCAAAAAGCAAGACGGAGAAAGTGTGTAGAGGTCACTGTCATTATGCAGAAGGGAGAGGGTATACCTTTATATATGTATGTACTTGCTTATGTTTAAAAATGTAAGGAAGCCCTGGCCTGTTTGGCTCAGCGGTTAGAGTGTCGGCCCGCGGACCAAAGAGTCTCGGGTTCGATTCCGTCCAAGGGCACGTACCTCAGTTGCGGTTCGTCCCCAGTCCTGGTCGGGGTCGTGTGGGAGGCAGCCAGTCGATGTGTCTCTCTCGCATTGATGTTTCTCTCTCTTCCCCCTCCCTCCCTCCCACTCTATCTGAGATAAATGGAAAAATGTCCTTGGGTGAGGATTAAAAAAAAAAAAATGTAAGGAAGAACCAAAACAAACAAAAAGAAATCATACCTATGGGGGAGGAATTCAGGCTGACTTCCCCTGAATTTACTTTGCATATTTAACTTTAGAGCCATGTAAATAGGCTACATAATTATGAAATGAAATGAAATGAAAACAAAAAATCAATCCCCCAAAGTGGACACCAAAATGAGATGCACGAGCCTAACCGCGTATGGAGCGGCCGCCAAGTTACACAGTGAAAAAGGATTTCACAGGACCTAGCGGCTCTGTGACGCGAGATGTGCAGGACCCCCCTCCTGGGACACGCTCTGAAAACGCACAGAACGGCCAGTGACCTGAAACTACTTTCAGTAACCAAAGTGTTGGTACTCTTATTCTGAAACTGCGGTCGGCATATGTGGGACGGAGCAGGTGGGTGATTATGTTGGTGCCATGGGAACTGGATTTTCGGTCTGGAGAGAAGAGATCCAGACACAAGACCAAGGGGATTATTAAGAAGTCCTGAAATTGAATTGGAAGTAATGGTATGTGTCTCATCTGAAAAAGAGCAACAGTATTTCCTAGCTGTCCATGAACAGGGCCTAGAAACAGCACCCAGTGCCGGAGCAAGGAGCACCCTGGTGCTCAGACTGTGGTATCTAACTCCCACTCCTATGACGGGAGCGAGACTCCCTGGAGACACGGGAGCCCGGGCGCGGTGCAGGAACGTCTCTGGGCAGTGGATCGCGAGGAAGATGTCAAAGCCTACGGCGGCATGTCATCAGGATTCATGAGTCAACTTGGAGAGGCCAGTGACAGGCATTCTGGCATCAATAAGAATTATAACGGCTGCGGACTGAGACCGATCAAAGGTGTTTAAACATTTCCTTAAGTATATAATGATACTACCCCAAACAAAACAAAATAAGAAGATGCCTCCCCCACCCCAATCCAGAGGCACCTGTCACTTTAGAAGTTGCTAAGGAACCAATTCATCATTCTGGGGATTGGTAAGAATGGGAAAGAAGTGAGCGTTTACCGTGCTTTTCCTAGATGAACCGTGCCTTTGGATAACCAAAAAGTTGGCAAGGAGAACATTCCTTCTTATTTTTGGAAGTATGTCAGCTGATAAATCAAGGCAGAATTATGACATTTGATGGTCCCAATTCTGCAGCTCCTATGGGGATACCAGATCACACAAGGACAGTCGATGGGTGCCACACCACGGTAAGAGACAGCCACACTTATGCCCTCTGATGAGAACATGCAGCACCATCCAGAGAGTAAGAGCGTGGAAAAAACTCCTCAAACCTGAATCTGATCAAGCCTCTCATTCCAAGTTCCAGTTCATCACAAAGATAGTTTTCAGAGTCCTGTGTTCACTGACCCCACAAGGATACATCAGCAAAGTCCAGACTGGAAAATTCTATGATGCAAATGACTAAGATTCTTTACTCAACAAATTACTAGAAAAAGAAAGACGGCAAGAGAAGAGAGAATCTCTAGATCCACGGAGGCCTACAAAACCCCAACCAGTAACAACTGTGTGGATGGATCTCATCGGGATCCCACAGCGGACAGACCAACTAGTAAGAGAAACGATGTAGCAACGAGGGGAATTTAAACACTGACCGGGTATCTGACAGTGTTCAAGACACTGTTGATATTTTTAGGCATGAGAATGATCATATTTTAAATAGAGACTTTCTGATATTTCTTTACAGAAATACTTATGGATGAAACGATACTCCGGGGAGTGGCAGACGGTCGGAGAGTAGACGGAACACATTTGACTGGGAATCGGTAACGTCTGAAACGGGGGTTGTGTATGTGGTTCATTACAAGCCGCTCTCTCCTTTTGTAGATGTTTGAAATATTTCACAATTAAAAGGGGCAGGGGAGGCCCATTCTCACCGGAGGTCTGCAAGGGACAAATACTGCTTTTTTCTCCCTAAAGGCCAAAGAAGCAAGAAACAGAATCCCCGCTTGTATCCATCTGTCCTCAGAAAAAAGCAAGGTATCCTTACTGTTGTATAATGAACTCAGAGGATCCATTTCCTTTCCAATGTAAGAAAAGCTGCAGGCTCTGGAGCTTGGATCTGAGCTTTGCAGTTCCTCTGACTTTGAACAACTTACCGGCCTCTCGTGCCTCAGTTTCTTCTTCTGTAAAATGGGGTGATGACAATAACATTTCTCAGGGCTCTCGTGCAGCTTGCACGAGAGAATGTGAGTGTAGCCCTAGCATCCCGCTTGGCACGGAGAAAGTGCCCCGTGTGAGCTCTTCGTACTCTGCTGGCTCGTGCTCGAAGCATCTGGGCAATGCATGGCCGCCGACTCGACTGGCTGCTGGGCTCCGACTAGGCCTGGGTGGGCTTCTGCACCTCCTTTCGTTCTGAGTCATAATGGGTCCTTGCCCGAATTGCCCCGGCCACTTGGCTGGCCTTCTTGGCGCCCCAGGAGCCACTTGCCTTAGAGGTTTGCAGCCTGGCCCTCCCACATGTGGAAGAAAACTTAGAATTGGCAGCAAGAAGCTAACTGTTCCCTGCTCAGCTCCTCGGCACGAGTCCGCCCCCCCTTCTCTCCCCCCGAGTTCCAATTAGCAGGCTTTCCAGTCACAGCCACAGCTCCCGGCCCCAGCACAGCGCTGCCCCACCGGCGGGAGTGCCAGGGCTGTGGCCAGGGTGTGTCCGGCTCAGGCCCATTCCCCCTTTGTCTGCTTAGAATGCAAGACCTAGGCCCTCATCGAGGGGATCAACAGCGACCTGGAGGGACAAGAGCAGGCAGAGACGCCGAGAGAAGCCCTAATGCTCACCGCAGACCTTTCTCCTGGGACTCCATCTCAGTCCCTCCTGCCAGCCCAACTTGCAGTGACAATGGCCAAGGTTGCTAGTCCTAGAAACAATCTTGTTTGTTGACACGTGCAGACACGGCAAAGAGGGGGTGTGGGAACCTTCTGGACGTGTCTGTGATCATCAGATCCCTGGGCTGCAAGTCAGAGCCCGCAGTTCTCTCCAGTCGCGGTCACGGCTGGCTCCCTGACGCATGCCCTCAGAGGCTCTGCCTCCCTCCCACACCTGGAGGAGCCCACGGCCTCCTCCCTCCTGCCCCGAGCCGCGGGGGCATGGTTGTGACTGTGGCATAGACCACGCTCCGTGCTCCTCGGGGGCGGGGAGCGGCCAGGCGTGGGCGCCAAGACCTGGGCTCTAGAACGGGAAGTGGAAAGTCCTGCCTTTTAGTGCAGTTACAATGATGGCAAATTTACACCCACCACCATCACAGTTACTACTGTTAGTATCACCACCTCCCGCTGTCACCGCCATCGCCACCTCTCGCTGTCACCGCCATCGCCGCCTCCCGCTGTCACTGCCATTGCCACCTCTCGCTGTCACCGCCATCGCTACCACTCTTACTATGACTACCATTACTACCACTCGTACTCTAACTACCGCTCGTACTCTTACTACCATCACTACCACTCGTACTCTAACTACCATTACTACCACTCTACTCTAACCACCATTACTACCACTCGTACTCTAACCACCATTACTACCACTCGTACTCTAACCACCATTACTACCGCTCGTACTCTAACTACCATTACTACCGCTCGTACTCTAACTACCATTACTACCGCTCGTACCCTGACCACCATTACTACCGCTCGTACCCTGACCACCATTACTACCACTCGTACTCTAACTACCATTACTACCGCTCATACTCTGACCACCATTACTACCACTCGTACTCTAACTACCGCTCGTACTCTTACTACCATCACTACCACTCGTACTCTAACTACCATTACTACCACTCGTACTCTTACTACCATTACTACCACTCGTACTCTAACTACCATTACTACCACTCGTACTCTACCATTACTACCACTCGTACTCTAACTACCACTTGTACTCTAACTACCACTCGTACTCTACCATTACTACCACTCGTACTCTAACTACCATTACTACCACTCGTACTCTAACCACCATTACTACCACTCGTACTCTAACTACCATTACTACCGTTCGTACTCTAACTACCATTCGTACTCTTACTACCATTACTACCACTCGTACTCTAACTACCATTACTACCGCTCGTACCCTGACCACCATTACTACCGCTCGTACCCTGACCACCATTACTACCACTCGTACCCTGACCACCATTACTACCACTCGTACTCTAACCACCATTACTACCACTCGTACTCTAACTACCATTACTACCACTCGTACTCTAACCACCATTACTACCACTCGTACTCTAACTACCATTACTACCACTTGTACTCTAACTACCATTACTACCACTCGTACTCTAACTACCATTACTACCACTCGTACCCTTACTACCATTACTACCGCTCGTACCCTGACCACCATTACTACCGCTCGTACTCTAACTACCATTACTACCACTCGTACTCTAACTACCACTCGTACTCTTACTACCATTACTACCACTCGTACTCTAACTACCATTACTACCGCTCGTACTCTAACTACCACTCGTACTCTTACTACCATTACTACCACTCGTACTCTAACTACCATTACTACTGCTCGTACTCTTACTACCATTACTACCACTCGTACTCTAACTACCATTACTACCACTCGTACTCTACCATTACTACCACTCGTACTCTTATTACCATTCCTATTTGTTATGGGATGAGTTGTTTCTCCCAAAATTCATACAGTGACGTCCTGATCCACAGGCCCTCAGAAGGGGACTGTATCTGGAGACAGTCTTTAAAGAGGCAATTAGGTTCAAATGAGGTCATTAGTGTGGGCCCTACTCCCACCTGACCGTTGTCCTTATAAGAAGAGACTTGGACACGCCCACACACAGAGGGACGGCCATGCGAGGACACAGGGAGAAGACGGCCCCACACGCCAAGGAGAGGCCTCAGAAGAAGCCGAGCCTGCCGACACCTCGACATCGCCGCCCCAGAGCTGTGAGACAGCCCGCCTCTTGTCCTGCAGTCTGGGCTCCTTTGCTGCGACAGCCCGAGCAAACGGACACGTTTCTGTTTTGGCTGTCACGACAACCATTTTCGAAGCACTTGTCATGTGTTGGTCACTGTGCTCAACAAATAACACATATCATCTCGCTTAGTCCTCACATATCCCTAAGGACTAGGCGCCATCATCGTCTTTGCTGGTAAAGGAGGGGACAGTTTCTTCTGGTTCCTCAGCAGCTAGGACAGTGCACAGCACTGGCTCAGTCGAGACTTACAGAAGGAAGCTCAGAGAGGTCACAGGACATGTCCAGGGAGCCAGCGCGAGGCAGAGCTGGGCCCTCAACCCAGGTCTGTGAGTTCTCCTCCCGTGCCCTCACACAGCGGGGCCAAGTACAGCCCAGGACACATGGCCCAGCAGGATGCCTGCTGGAGCCATAGCTGGGCTGTCAGAAGTGGGTTCTGGATTTTTATGCCCAGTATTCCTTAGCCTGAAACAGACAAAGCCACTCTCCCCGAGAATGCCCCCTGCCTGGGTCACAGCCTGGGCGGTGTCCCAACTCCCCATGGCCCGTGCCTGGCCTCGGACAGAGTCCTCGTGCTCCTTGCCTTGACCACGTGTCCTCTGCGTGGCTTGAACCAATGCTTTCAGAAGAGACGGGGCTCCCTCCTGCCCCCCCCGGCCTGTGGCCTCCCTCCGCGCATCTCCCGGCTTCCTCTGGGGAGGGGACAGGCCTCACATACCTTGTAGCCCTGGTTGATGCCATTGATGAACTGGGGGCTGGGGGCGTTCCAGGTGAAGCGGATGGTCGTGGAATTGGTGGCTTCTGCATGCACATTGCCGGGAGGGACCGTGGGGACTGGAGGAGAGCAGAGAAGTGGGTAGGGTGGGGGAGGGGCAGTTAGTCTGTCTTGCCCAGTGAAGCAGAGAGAACACCGGAACGGGTCTGCAGACACTGCCTGCTCCCAGCCCCTGTCTACTCTTCCCTTGCTGTGTAGACTAAGGTGCTCTGTTGCTCTTGATTCGTTTGCATTAATAAAACTTGTCTGACCCATTTTTCAGGGGACTGATCAAGGAAAGGAATGGATGCAAAGATGCCCGGGGTGGTTTCTAGGCCCGACGCTAACACGTGGGCTGCTTCACGATCCGGTTACCGTGAACCTTCGCAGATGGCCCCTGCACCCCTGCAGCCTCTGCCTGCATCACGCTCACCCCACCCTCTTCCTCTTCCCGCAGGCGCCCCCCCGCCGCGGGTAGCTGGCCATGGCCACACCCACCTCCCTGCAGCGTCCACTCGGTGACTTTGCTGCTGTAGACGCCCAGCCCGGCGCTGTTGTAGGCGGCCACCTCGATCTCGTAGTTGGTCCAGATGATGAGGTCCTCCAGCAGGAGGTTGTTGACGTCGGCATCCGTGATGTTCTTGAACTGGTACCCGACGGGCAGCCCGGCCAGGCAGTACCTGAGGGGCGGGAGCCAGGTGCCACTCTCTGTGACGGTGGGAATGTCCCGTCTGTGCTGTCCTTCCCGGTGGCCACTGGCACGTGAGGCCGTGGGGCACTTGAAATGTGATTAGTGCAACTGAGGAACTTTATTTATTTTTAATTAACTTGAATAGCCACAGGTGGCCAGCCGCTACCTGACTGGATAACCTAGGTTTTGGGGATGTGGCTGGACTATTCTCTTCTATTAAAAAAAAATTTTTTTTTCTTTATTGGTTTTTTAGAGAGAGGAAGAGATAGATAGAAACATCGATGTGAGAGAACATCGACTGGCCGCCTCCTGCACACCCCCCACTGGGGATCGGGCCCACAACCTGGGCATGTGTCCTGACTAGGAATGGAACCAGCGACCTCTTGGTGCGTGGGTCGGCGCTCAACCACTGAGCCACACCGGCTGGACTGGACTATTCTCTTTGAATGGGCGGGGAGGGCATTGGTGGGCGGCTAACTAGGGACACTTTGAGTTCCTGGGGAGATCCCATCGGTCTCAGCTTTGAGGAGTCACCGACGGGAGAGCTGTCTCCAAAGGCTGGGCTCATCGTCCTTCTCCCTCTACGACAGCGGTTCTCTCCTGACGGTCACCCTCTCAGGCAGAGAGGGAACAACCTGAGGCTGCCTACTCTAGTCATTTCCACCAGGAAAAGGAGCCCGTGGCGCCGAAGACTGAACTCTACACCGGCAAATTCTGGAGGCGAGGCAGCTCCCAGGAGAACCGCAACGCATGCTTACCTTAGATTTTACTCGCTGGAAAACTAGAGGCCCCCCATTATTTTGCTCTGTTACCATACCCCGTAACAGTGGTTCTCAAAGCCTTGCCGTGCACCAAACACACCGGAGGGCTGGTTAAAACCCAGACTGCTGGGACCGCCCCGAAGCCTCCCTTTCAGGGCAGGGGTGGGACCTGAGAATTTGCATTTCTAGCAAGTTCTCAAAGTGCAGCTGCTGCTGGTCCAGGGACACTTACTTTGAGAACCGCTGGCCTTCAGGACGCACTAAAAACCCACAACAAAATGAACTGAGCAAACAAATCAGTAAAAACTGCTTCCAAATGTTGGGAATTCTGACCCGTGCGAGGGCCCTGTGCAGGAGAGGCGCCTGCGAGCTTGCCTAGTGTGGCCCAGGTGGCCAGAACTCAGATTCCTGACGAGCGTTCTCGGTAACTTCCAATGACATGCTCATTTCACTTTTAGGAACACTGACTAACTCACTTTAAGGTACCAGTCAAGTACCTGCAGGCAAATGGAACCATAAAAGTCTGTATAATTGGGCTCCGTTCAGCAGTAAGGACACAAAAAAGGACTCTAACCCGTCCTTGGCCCAGTGGTTTGTCCACTCCGTCCCGAGGGAAATCTGGCCTGAGATGGACTCTTCCTGGTTCCCAGGTAGGGGCCCCCGGATAGTTAACTGTCTCCCCTGTAGCCCTATTTCTGTGGAGCCCTGACCTCAGACTTGCCCATCCCCCACAGCGTTTACGAGATTATATTGTATCTGGTCTTGCCACCATTCGCCTTGATTTCCAAGGCTCTCACTGCTGGAAGTTCTTCCAGATGTCTAACTTCCATCCTTCCTACCACAGGGTAGGCATTTCCTGCTGCCTGCTCCCTGTTAGATGGAGAAGGGCCCGTGTGAATCTGCTCTATCTTCCGATCCACGCCTGATGCTCCCGTACCCACGGGCTGTTCTGTCCTCAGGTGGGCACCTACCTGATGATGTATCCCTTGAGGAGGCCGTTCTGGTGGTTCTCGGGGGGCGGCTGCCACTGGATCATAATGGATTGGTTAGTCCGGCCGCTGGCGATGACATTCTGCGGAGGAGCAGTGGGGGGCTCCTCGGGGAGGGAGACCCTGGGTAGGAAAACACCAACAGAGGGTGGGTTTCCCCCACTCTTCGTTCCGAGGGCAAATGCAGGAGTTCAACGGGACACGGAAGAGGCGGAACCCTGCCCTGCTCTGTTCCCGGATGATGGCACAATTGCTGTGTGCTTTTGGGCAAGTCACTTAACCTCTCTGAGCTTGTTTCTTTATCTGTAGAAGAAATACAATAAAGCTCCCCTTGCCTATTTATAAGACCGGTTGGGGCTCAGCAAAGCCCCTGATGTATGTATGCACTCTGTGTGCAGCTGAGGGATGTGGGCCTCCGTTTCCCACTGGTCAGAGCAGCAGCTGTCAGGGCTGCTGGCGTCCGTCATGAGATTCAGGTGTTCTAGAAGCAAGAGTGTTATAGCCTCCCTTCTCAGTTGCCAGCTGGTGGTGCACTTTACCTGGGCTTCCTTACCCACCAGCTGAGCCTGGCGGTGGCGAGGCAGGCGGGGTGGGGGGACGTGGTGTGTGGGTGACAGCCAGCACCTCCCCCGCCTCCTGAAGCCGAGTGCTTACGTTTCTTTCTCAGGCATTGCCAGGGGACACAGCGTTCCACCGCGGTCTATTTTTCACATGACTGACATGCATCCATTAAAAACAAAAGTTAATTATTTTTGATGGATGTCTTTCTTTTTAAAAATATTTTTATGATTTTGCTTTCTGATGGATAGCTTTCCAGTACACACTGCCTACTCCCATGTCTTTGCAAAGCCTGCAGGAAGGGTGATTTCACCTTTTCTTGGTGACTCAGGGCTATTAGTATGACGATTCATTAGGAAGATGAATCAGCGGAGCCTGAAGAACCGGAGAAGCTGTGGGGTGGTTCCCCCTGCACTTTGAGGCCTTGTCTTTTTCCTTTGGAATCGAATAGGTAGTATTTTATTCTGTTTGTCAAGGCGAATTGTTTACATGGCTGCCTCCTCTAGATTGCAAGGGGAAGTAGACACCCATTCTATTAACTTTTATCCCTATTTAATGCTTTGCATATAGTTGTTATTATTATTATTTGTTAATCCTCACCTGAGCATATTTTTCCATTGATTTTTAGAGAGCGTGGAAGGGAGGGAGGAAGAGAGAGAGAGAGAAAGAGAAACATCGATGTGAGAGAGACACATCGACTGGTTGTCTCCCGCACGACCCCAATCGGGGCCAGGGACCTAACCTGCAACCCAGATATGTGCCCTTGACCATAATCGAACCTGCGACCCTTCTGTCCGTGGGCCGACACTCCAACCACTGAGCTGAACCGGCCAGGGCTAGTGCTATTTTTTTACTTATTGAATTTATTGGGGTGACATTGGTTAATAAAATTACATAGGTTTTGGCGGGGAGGGGGTGATTGGAGGTGGAAGAGGGCATAGAGGGGATAAATGATGATGGGAAAAAAATTACACAGGTTTCAGGTGTACAATTCTATAACACATCATCTGTATATTGTATTGTGTTCACCACCCCAGGTCAAGTCTCCTTCTGTCGCCATTTATCACCCCTTTATCCTCTTCCCCCTCCCCCCCTTTCCCTCTGGCAATCACCATACTGTTGTCTATGAAATTTTTCCTTAATCCTTTCACCGTTTTCACACAGCCCCCTTTTCTTATTGGGATTTTGTAGCCCCGAAGGACCAGGGCCATGCCCATTTTGCTCCCTGCATCACCTCTAGTGGTCCACACGTGGCCTGGAGCATAGCAGGTGCTCAATAAACAGGGAGTGAAGACGTTCTCCTGTAACTGCTCCCTGCTAGGCTGTTATCGGCCACTTTTCTCTCTTGTTACAATGTCACGCCCCTGTGGCTTCCCTCAGTGAACTCCAGACACACCTGTTGGGTCTGTGGCAAAACCACAATGATCAATTTAAACCAGAGGTCTGCATACACACTTAAGAGTGTCTTTTAAAAATCAGACCATAGTCTTGGCTCCCTTGTCATGTATTAGTTGACTGCATACGCAAAGGTTTACTTCTGGGCTCTCCATTCGGTCCCCCTGGTCTATGTGTCCATTTTTATGCCAGTACCATGCTGCTTTGATTACTATAGCTTTGTAGTATAGTTTGAAATCAGGAAGCACGGTGCCTCTGGCTTTGTTCTTTCTCGGGATTGCTTTGACTATTTGGGATCTTTGGTGGCATCATACAAATTTTAGGATTGTTTTTTCTACTTCTGTGAATAATGCCATGGGAATTTTGATAGGTGCATTGAATTAATAGACGGCTTTGGCTGCCCGGCCAGGGTGGCTCAGTGGATTGAGTGTCGTCCCATGGACTGAGAGGTCCCAGTTCGATTCCTGGTCAGGGCACATACCTGGGTTATGAGCTTGATCCTCAGTAGGGGGCGTGCAGGAGGCAGCAGATCAATTTCTCTCTCACACATCGATGTTTCTATCTCTCTCTCCCCCAAATCAATAAAATATATTTAAAAAAATAAAAGAGCAGAAGTCAGAGAAACAGAGAGTAGATTGGTGGCTAGCAAGGGCCGGGGAGTGGGGTACATGGGGAGGTACCGGTTAAAGGGCCAAACTCCTAGTCGTGAGATTAACAAGCTCTGGGGATCTCAGGTACAGCTTGGTGATTACAGCTACTAATACTGATTTATACGCTTGAGCGTTGCTCAGAGAGGATGTTCAGTGTTCTCCCCACAAAAGGGAAGGGTAATGAGGGAATGGGACGGAGGTGTTAGCTAACTACGGTGGTATCGCAATATATGAGGGTATCCAATCAACAGGTTGTACACCTTAAACGTACAGTGTTGTATGTCAATTACCTCTCAACAGAGCTGGAAAAAATGAAAATAAGCATAAAAAGAGCAGAGCAGCGCGCACGGCTTTGGCGCACACGATCAGCGTGGCTGTCACTGACCCCGCGAGGTCCCCTTCCTCACTGGAGGTGGCCGCGTCACGGGCGGAGGCGACTGGTATTCGCCCCTCCACCAGCGGGTTTGACCGTGTGATGTTTTAACACGGATGGCCTGCTGTTCTTATTCGATTTCCATCATTGTACAAAAGCTCGGTGGAAAGCCTGATAGGGCGGGCATCGTGCAAGGCGGGGCCATGGAGATCGGGGCAGAGCTACATTCCTCGGCCAGTGCGTGCCCGCTGAGCAGGGATGGCAGCCCCCGGGCATGCGGGGCAGAAGGAGGCAAGTCTCTGAGCCTGCAGAGCTCGAAGCTGGAGGGGCCGCTCGACGCGGTTGGTGCTGCCCTGCGCCAGGCACTTCACTCGTGGGGTCCCTTGTCACCGTTACCATATCCTCGTGAGGCAAGGGCGAGTCCTCTCAGCCCCAAACCCACAGGAGGGTGCAGGGAGGACCAGCCAGGACCTGCCTGGCAGCCGGGCCCCGCTCTCACACATTGGTCTTGGCGACAGGCCACCCTCTGGGCCCCTCCCTCAGCCGGTCCCGGAGACCTGCTCTCTCACCTCTCCGTGTCCTTGCTGAATTGGCCTTTCCCCACGTCGTTGACCGCACAGAGACGGAACTGGTAGGAACGGGCCGGAACCAAGCCTTTGACTGTCACCGAGGTCGCCTCGGGGTCCACACTGGCCAGGAGCACGGTCCACGGGGCATCTGCAGGGGCAGGGTGGAGGCAGAGGTGGGCACCTCGGGGGGCCATGCTTCCTACCTCCATTCCCAGCAGGGTCCAGCCCCACTTGGCTCGCAGAGGAGTGCCACCCCCTTGGTCCAGCAGAGACCGGTCACGTCAGTCTTTAGGTCCCCTTAGCCTGCACATCCCAGGTGGGGGTGTTGGAGGGTGCTGTGAGGAAGCAGCACTCATGGGGACTGAGACGTATCTTTTCCATCTCCCCCCCCCCCCCAAATCGATGAGCTCTAGGCAAACTATTTAACACACCATTCAAACTGTGGCTCATTTTGGAGTTCACAGCGAGGAGGATAAGAAGGAAAAGAACCCCGCCACAGTTCTGGAGGCTTCTGAGTGACAGGCCCGAGCCCCGCGCCTGTGGGTGTCTCGTTCAGCCGTCACAATGACCCGGGGCAGGGTCTGCTCCACGGCAGGGGTGTGGGGAGGGCGCAGGGACCCGAGCCGGAGCCCCTTGCTGGCTGTGACGCAGCACAGGCCTTACTGTTCTCAGACATCTCCAGGACGTAGCGGATCAGGGGGCTGTTGCCGTCGAAGGCCTTGGCCCAGGTCAG
Source organism: Tadarida brasiliensis (assembly GCA_030848825.1). NCBI lineage: Eukaryota > Metazoa > Chordata > Mammalia > Chiroptera > Molossidae > Tadarida > Tadarida brasiliensis. The sequence goes on from CM061273.1 coordinate 60,634,040, forward strand.
GTTGATGGCCCGCCTCTCCGAGGTGCTCAGGGTCGCCACTGGGTGCTCGGGCGCGTGAGGCAGCTGCCTGGAGGAGAGAGGTGGTGGGGCCCCCAGTGAGGTCCAGAGCCAGGTGATACGTGGGCAGCCAGGATTCGGGTCAAACTTCCGTGATACCTCGTGCTCGGCCATAAAACTTGGCCTCTGGGCCGTCTACCTGCAGTCTTCTCTCTGGCATGGGAGCCCACCCGTCCAAAACCATACCCAGACTCCCCTGCTCTTGCAGGGGGCCCAACCTGGAAGGATGCTTGGGCGTGTCCTGAGAGAAGGTGTGTGGTCCCAGGTCACCTGGTGGCCTGCCCAAATGAGCCTTCTCATTGCTGCCTACACCTCTTGTTTGGGGCCGGGGCAGGTGGCCCTTACCTGACGCGCAGGTGGGCACTGCGTGAGTCGTTGCCTCCGGCTGACAGCACCCGGCAGGTGTACGTGCCGATGTCCCCCGACCACGTCTGTGAGATGTGCAGGGAGCCGTTTTTGTCCAGGCGGATGCGGGGGTTGTTCTCCACGCCCAGGGTGGCCCCGTCCTTCTCCCAGACGTACCTACAGGTAAGAAGAACCAACGGGTAAAGAGAGGTAGGGAAGCGGGGTGCTCTCGGGGGTACACTCAGCCCAGGCTGGTCTGCAGGACAGAGCTGCGAAGGTGGGTAGGGGCAGTCCCTGGGCCACAGCCGGTTCTCCGGGGCTGGGCTCCTGCCTGCTGTCCGTCCCTGCGGGGAGGGAGCGTGCGCAGGAGAGTTCGCGCATTAAGTCATTATCGGTCATTTGCACCTTCACTTCGGGTCTTGGTCAAAGCCTCCCTGCTTTCAGCCAGAAGCCACGGCCCAGCAGCCAGCACAAGAGAGCAGGCAGAAAGGTATTCTTCCCCAGAGGCTGAAAGATGACGGCTGGACAAAGAAGGAAAATTTCCGCATACGACCACATTCTGCAATTAGTTTTATGAGAGTCGTTAGATCAATGCATCACTGTGACAAAATGACTTTAGTGTCCAAAAAACCACTTTAGCTTTTGGTCAGTCAGTACAAAAGGGGGACTTGAGAAATGGCACACAAGCCCATGTCTGACAACAAGAAATATCTTCTCTGGAATTGTTCTGGAGGAAATACAACCGTCGTTGCCATGAACACACGTGGGTGTCAGCTCCGGGAAGGCACACCCTGCGGCCAGCCCTCCCCCCGAAGGTCGGTCAGGGTGCCCAGCGCCAGGGCAGGGGACGGGGCGGACACGCCTTACGGATAACCCGTCACCTGCCCCACGGGGAGACAGGGTGGTGGGCCTGAGCCACAGGCTTCTAGAACCGTCTGGGTTAAGAGGCTGTGAGACTGCCAGGGAGAATGAGACCGTAATATTTTTAACCTAAGTTAAAAAAAAAAAAATCAGAAAAGTAGCAAGTAGAGATAAGATAAAAATAGAGGAAAAAGAAAAATGGATACGTTTTCCAGTAATGGGAGACCGTGATGAACATTCGTGCGTGTACCTTCCAGATCCTTCTGTCCTCCCCCCAGGCAGCTACTCTGGCCTCGGACTCGTTGGCCAAATGCTGCCTGGGCCACTGACCAGCGCTGTGGTCCTGGCTACGTTCACTTAACCATGCCGGGCCTCAGTGTCCTCACCTGTCATGTGAGGAAAACGATCCCCCCACCTCCCAGGGCTGCTGTGAGTTCACGCCAGGTATTGGGAACAGTGATGAGACCCGGCAAGTGGTGAACCGAGGTCAGCCATCACTGCCTAGTTTCACTGGTCCGGCACAGGTTTTCGTAAGTGACACCTAGGTATCTATCTGTGGATGAGAAGGGGCCTCGTACGACACGGACAAGCTCAGGGGAGGCCTGCACGGTGGGCCGTCAGACTCAGAGACGGACAGCGCCCACACAGGATGGTCTGAACATCCGATTCCTATCTACAAGAGGGTCAGGGCAGGTAGTCCCGACCGAGGCCTGTAGCTTCCTCGACAAAGGTCAGTCCTGACCTTAAGTGAGCCTGTCTATTGTCCTTGTGCATCTAGGATAACGTACCTTTGAAATAGCACAGGGGGAATCTCCTTTTCCAGACCCCTCAGGGCACAGCCTCCTCCCCAGAGCAGGACATCACGGAACCCCTCAATGTGAGTCTTGTTCCCCGAACACCATCTCTATGTGCTACGGAAGTTACTTATTCACTATCCCATCCCCACCAATGTAAAAGAATACATGTTGCTTCATTTCGGAGATTTGCCCTTTAATCTACCACCAATGGCTTTCATGCAACCCTCCTTACGTCTCCGCCTTTGCTTCTACTATATAAAATAGACGGCGAAACTGCCACCCGCTGGAGCATTTTCTCAATCCACTGAGATTCTGCTTCCTGGCAATTGCCAATTTGGCTCAAATAAACTCATAAAAATTCTCTACAGGTTTGGATATTTTTTACTTCAACACAGCCATTCTTGGCTTTCTCCCACCCAAGAAAACATCACACACTCTTGTTAATGAGGCATTTCCACTGCTTCAGATACAAATGCGCTGCAAGTGATCCCCTTAGGCTGGGGTCTGGGTTAGCTCCTCGTTTTCTGATAGTCTAGTTAATGCTGTAACGGACATCCTTGCAGCAAAATACTTACTATGTTCTAAATCATTTCCTCAAGGGGGAGGTCTAGGCTGTGCAATCTCTGAGTTAACTTTTTTCATCCCTGCCAGTGTGGATAGAAGGGCTAGAATTTTGCTTAAAAGTGTATCTAGGAGCAGAGAGTAAATCCTGCTTAGGAAATAGCCTATGGCAAGCGGACATTCTTCGTCCCAGGATGTGGTGCGGTAGGAAGCCTATATCACCTGGGATACGTGCTTGAGGCAAAACAACTCAACTTGAACCTGACGAGCAGTGACTTGTAATTAGGAATGCAAGCGATAGAAGAATAAGGGAATCTCACCATGAAAAAGTAGCCAGCCCAATCCGGAGGTTCAGAGTCTACAGCAGGGTCGGCAATCTATGGCCCGCTGTCTGCTTGGGTAAATAAAGTTCTACTGGCACACGGACAGGCCCATTTGTTTCCATGTTGTTAATGAACATTTCTGCATCGAACTTAGGGTAAAACCTTTCCAAAATAACCTGTAACTATATAGAGCTGAGGTGTTGCAACAATGACTCTCTGGGCCTCACACCCTAAAATGTTTACTCTCTGGTCCTTTCCAAAAAAAAGTATGCAGACCTCTGTTCTGTAAAGCTTGGTTTCTCCAACATGAAAACCAAATAAAGACAAAAATATAAAGAAGGGGGAGGGGACTATGTAGAATAAAGGAGTCACACCAACCAAACGCAAAGCGTAGACTTTGTCTGGACACTGTTGGTTAACTCTAAAGGCACCTTTGAGACAATCGGGCACCTGGAACAGGGACAGGTGTGAGCGGACCTCGAGGAATTGCTTCTTCTTGTGTTAGGTGTGATGGGACGTGGTTGTATGTTGAATGAAAAGTCCTTTTCAGTAAGAAATGCACCTGGACCTATTTAAGGGTAAAATTACATGTTTGAGATTTGCTTTCACAATATTGTAGTTTTTAAAGCAAGCTTGTGGGGAGGCATGAAACAAAATGGGCAAAATGGGTCGATAACTCGTTGAGGCCGAGCGATGGGTAAATGACGGTTGGTGATTCAGTTCTCTGTACTTTGGGGTATGTTTGAAAATTCCAATAGAATGTTAAAAACCCATCAGTCCACTTCACTTTGAGTTAAAAATTGCCAAAATAATGCCATTATATAGCTGACTCTTAAACAATTTTGATGAGTGGCTTTTGGGTATCTCCTCAGCTTGAAATAATTTTGAGATAGTTCTCAGGAAATTAAAGAAGTGCAAAAATATTTAGCTATAAGGACATTTATAGCAATATTTCTTAATATTAGTAAAATTTATTTTATTTTATTGACTTTTTGGAGAGAGAGAGAGAAACATCGATGTGAGAGAGAAACATCAACAGGCTGCCTCCTGCACGCCCCCTAATGGGGATCGAGCCTGCAACCCAGGCATGTGCCCTGACCGGGAATCGAACCGGGATCTCTCAGTCCATGGGACAACGCTCAATCCACTGAACCACACGGCTGGGCAATATTAGTAAAAATTTAGAAACAACCCAAATACCCAGCATTAGGAAACTGGTAACATAAATTATATGGCATCCACAAAATGGACAACTAAATAATCACATAATTGAGTTTATATAGAAACATTTATTGATGAGGAAGGGATTCATAATAGGTTCTTAAGGGAAAAAGCAGATTCATAAACAGTGTGTTTCTAGTTTTTTTTAAAAGTGGCATCCAAATATGACTATCTCTAATTGAGAAAAACATGTAAATGTGTTTTTCTTCTTCTCTCTCTCCCTCTCCATTTTTTCGCTTATCTGTATTTTCTGTTTTCCTCCTAAAATGGGTATCTATTGGCTGTATAATAAGAAAAAAATGCCAATAAAATATTGATTAATATTAATAACGGCTGAAAGTGGACAGCTCAGATTGGGCCTAGAGCCGATAGCAAATAGAAGTTTTCTTCTGGAGTTGTGCTGGAAGCTTTTCATGCTGTCACCCTCCACCTGCCCAGGCTGCCACCCCCGGACCCCAGCTCTGTCCTGAGGACACATAACGCAGGAGGAAGTGGCCAGCACTTTCGTCCGACTTGGTTGCTTGGTGCCTTTCAGCCTGTCTGTCCAGGGGAACCCCAGTGTGTCTAGGACAGGGCTTTCAATCCTGGCTACACATTGGAACCACCTTCAGGACTTTTAAAGATACTAAAGTCCGGGGCTACCCTGCCCCCAAGACTCACCTCAGGAGGTTGAGGGCAGCCCCAAAGCCCCCAACCCAAGTCCAAGGAAGACAGGTGTGGGAGGGGGATGTGGAGTGGCCCTGGCCACACCCAATTTTGGGGGTATGAGGGACCAGTTCTGTCCTCTCCTCCCATCCAGGAAAGATTGTCCTAGATGGGAAATTCCATTCTAAGGGAAACCGGAGCAGTGATTTCCCATCTGTAGATCCCCGGGGGCCCCGGAGCGCGGGCCTTTGGGTATATTCTAACAGGTCCCCGAATCCCTCTGCTCATAAAGGCTTGTGCAGAGAACAAATGAAATGTGCAAATCGTTTACAAATTTTAGCAGATCACATTTTTATAAATAAAAAACCTATTTATTTTAGTGTTACTGAATTAATATAGCTTATTGTCATAAAAATTTCCAAGTAATGGATGCTAAAATGATAGCTCCTATGTATTCCGGGTCTGAGGCTCACCGCAGGATTCTGTGGGGGGAGGTGTGGGTTCTCTCGGAGGATCTTTTTACAGCTGGTTTATTAGTTTTTATTTATTTATTTTTTAAAAAAGTTTTTCTTTATTAATTTTTTTAGAGAGAGAGGAAGGGAGGAGAGAGATAGAAACATCGATGAGAGAGAACATCGATTGGCCACCTCCTGCACGCCCCCTACTGGGGAGGGATCGGGCCCACAACCTGGGCATGTGCCCTGACTGGGCATCGAACCGGTGACCTCTTGGTGCCTGGGTCGATGCTCAACCACCGAGCCACACCGGCGGGGCGGTTTATTAGTTTTTAAACAAAAACCGAAGAGAGCTAGGAATAAGCATATTCTGGATTATCTGTTGACAATGTTCTAACCACATCTTTGATTTCAAGGCTTTTTTGCATTTGTGTGGGTACCACATGATGACGGTCCTAAAGGGTCAATACTGACCCTCATTAGGTGTTTCTCAAACTGGGGCCAGAGATGTATTCTCTGAGAATAGGTGTTGGTCTAGAAGTCTAGTACCCCTTGGGCCAACCTTGGCTTCCAGGGTCCCTGTGGTGTGGCTGTACAGACTGTCATATGCCATGTGGCCACCAGATGGCGCCCCAGGATGCAGTTGCCTCTGGAGTGGAGGGGCTGGTAGTCCTGGTGGCATCAATGCTGGGCCCCTCCCAGCCTGGATACCAGTTGCCTGGCAGTGGTATTGCCCATACATTACAGAGCAACATGGAGGGAATTTTTTTTTCTTTTTTCTTTTCTTTTTTTGGTTAATCCTTACCCGAGGATATTTTTCCATTGATTTTATAGATAAAGTGGAAGGGAGGGAGGGAGGGGGAGAGAGAGAGAGAAACATCCATATGAGAGAGACACATCAATTGGTTGCCTCTCACACGACCCTAACTAGGGCCGAGGATGAACCTGTAACCCAGGTACATGCCCTTGACCAAGAATCGAACCCGCAACCCTTCCGTCCGCAGGCTGATGCTCTAACCGCTGAGCCAAACCGGCCAGGGCAAGGGAATATTTATTTCTAAGGAAGCAGTTAAAATCTTTACCTAGCATACCAGAGCTCAAGGGAGAGCCCAAAGGGACACTTTTCTCCTGGTTTTAGCTCCCAAAGCCTTCCTAGGGATGGCCCCAGGTGTCCTCATCCCAACTTGGGAAGGGTCCAGATTTTCAGCCTCTCTTGGCTGCTTCTGTCCTGAGCTGCCGCCCGCCCCCCACTGCCAGCCTCTCCGGTGGGTTCACAGTGGGCCTGGTTGCCTCTAGGCCAAGCAGCTTGTCACCCAGGTCCCGGCTCCCATGGTGGAAGGTGGGGGTGGCCTCAGCTTGGGCACTTTCCCTCATGTGTGTCTGAGGGCCACCCCAGAGCCCCCTCCTGCCCCAGCCCTATCATTTCCCCCTCACCTGTTCACCAAGACCCCCCTGCTGTTACTTAGCGGGCAGAGAGCCTGGGAGAACCAGCAGCCCCAAATGCCTCCTCTGCCTCCCTCCTGCAACCCTCCCTCCATTCTCCCGCACCCCTTCCCCTTTCCCTCTCCCCTCGGGCACTGCCCAATTCAATTCGAGCTTGCTCCGTTCCCCAGGCATTTACTCAGCGCCCCCTACCGCTCAGCCCTGCACCAACTCTGTATATGGCTCCCCAAGGATTTTACTTGGCCCCGCAGGCAATACTTACCTCCTTGGTGTAGACACTTGCCCAGCTACAAGCTACCCACCCCCTTTGCCTCCCTGGGGCCACAGCAGAGGAGTACCTGATGGTCACTCGGGGGTCATGGGCCACGCCACACACCATGGAGGCCTGGGTACCCTTGATGACACTCTGGTCCTGGGGAGGCTTGGTGATGCGGGTCCGGGCTGGAAGACAGCGAGCAGGGAGTGAGCGCAGGGAGCAGGGGTGTGGGTTCCAGAGTGTCAGGTGAGAGGCAGGGGGGTGGGAGGGTGTCGGCTGCTGAGCTGGCCAGTGGGCCTGAATTCTGTGGGGGATGTAGGCAGACCAATAGGCAGACAGGTAGGCCACAATGAATGTCCCAGAATGGTAAAAAGAAAATTGTGCTTCCGTGATACCTGAATTCCTGGGAGCCGCGTTCACAGTGGGGGATCATTTAATTGTGCCCCACAAAGCCATGGGAGGGATAAAAATGGAAATCTGAGGATGATCAGGGTCAGATTCCCAGCCAAGGGGAAAATGGGACCGTCTGATTCCTGGTTAACCCACTGTTTATTCGGCCACTGCCACTCGGCCCCCACAGGAGGCCCACAGCCATGCCTGTCTCAGGTGCGGATCCCCAGGGGTACAGTCGGAAATTGGAAAGGACTAGAGACGTTTCCTTAAAGCAGGTTGGCAAACCATAGCCTGGGGGTCAAGCCCACTGGTGGCCATCTGGGTGAGGACCCTGGGCTGGAGCTCAGCCACGCCCACGGACTTAGTATCCTCTTGGCTGCTTTAGCGATGAAACCGAACAGTTAGTTGAGTTGCGACTGTCTGGCCCACAAGCCTAAAACGTTTACTATCTGGCCCGTCAGGGAAAAAGTTTGCTGGTTCTGCCCTGAAGTATATGAGGACAGCTGTCTGTCACCTCTCTGTTCTCTCAACTCAGCCACGCACGGCACGAGCCCTTGGTCCCGTGGCATCATCCGCAGAACCTTCCTGGTCCCTCTCCTGGGAATTCACTTGTCCACGTGCCTCTTGTGAGAAGCGCCCTGGCAGGACGGACTCGGGTGTGGAGGTGCTGGCCGTGTGAGCGTGCGCTCTGCGGGGCTCACGTGTGCTCACACACACTCACGCACAGACGTGCAACGCGCTCTGCACACTCACCCCACACCACCAGGTCGGCAGAGGCTTCATCGACCCCCCGGGAGTTGGTTGCCAAGCAGGTGTAGGTGCCGGCGTCGGAGATGTGTGCGGGGCTGACGAGCAGGCTGCCGGACTCCAGGAGCGTGAAGCGGGGCAGCTGGACGGAGCCGCTGGCCAGGATGCGCTCCCCTGTGGGCGGCACGGGGGCGGGGGGGCTCAGGCTGCAGCCCCACTCGCACCCCACCCCTCCTGGCTGCTCCGGGCCGGGGTGGTGTCAGGCAGGCTCCCAGCTTTAGAAATGCTGGGAGTGCCCGCACAGGGTGGTGACAGGGCTGCAGTGGGGGCTGAGGTTTCTGATGGGCGACAAGGGCACAGAGTGGGCAGCCTGGAGCCAGGTCTCCCGATGTCCCTCACCCACCACACCGTCTGCCCTTCACCAGAGAAGGCCGGGGACCGCTCCTGATGCAGCTGGGCGGGGGAGGGGAGGGACAGACTGCTCTGACAAGGTGGTGACAGGCACCCCGCGGAGGAGGCCTCTGGAGTCACCTTCAGGGGAGCGGAGGGAAGGAGAAGCCAGAGTGGGGGTGGGACGCAGAGGGACGGGACAGCCCCGGCCAGGACAGACCTCCCTGTGCAGTGGGACCTGGGGGCCTGGTGCCTGCATGTAGAGGGAGGATGTGCCGTGTGCCAGTGAGCATGACAGCAGGTTTGCGCGAATGTGTCTATTTTAAAGAAAAATGCCACCAGTCTGTAGAGAGGGGGACTCTCTGTGTGAGCCTGCGGGTAAGTGTCTGTTTGCACACGGGTGCAGACACACGGACCAGTGAGCATGTAAGGTGTGTGTGTATTTCCATGTCCAGGCACACGCCTGGGTGTGCGGACATTCGTCCCACAGGTGTTTATGGAGCCCCTGCTGTGTGTGGGACTCTGCTCTGGCCCTGGGAGGCGGCAGAGGGCAAAACTGAACCCTGGCCTTGGTTGGGGGGGGCAGGTAAGCGAAAGAAACGATCGGGTGTATTAGAAGGTGGGGAATAAAGCGGACGGGTGGTGGGGAGGGCCTGGGACACGGGCCGGTGAGCCCTGTGGAGGTTCTCTGAGCAGAGGTGGGGTGGGAGGGAGCCACTGCGCGCGTGTGTGTACGTGTGTGTGCGTGTATGTGTATATGCGTGTGTGCATGTGTGCATACGCGTGTACTGTGTGTATATGTGTGTGCGTGCATGTGCGTGTACGTGTGTGTACGAGTGTACATGCGTGTGTGTGTGTCAGTTGTGAAGGTGAGTGTGTGACACGGGAGGAGGTGGACAGGCGACGGCTGGAGCCCTGGCACCTGAGCTACCACCCACCAGATGTTAACCAAGGCCCGCGGCCGTGGCCAGGCCTCGCCACTTCCTCGGCACGGTGCAGGCCCTTCGTGCACTTCGTCCGTCTCATTCTGCCCTAGATATGCTGCGCCCGTTTGCAGAGGGGCACCCCGAGGTCCGGAGTGAGCAAATACCTCACCCAAGTCACAGGTCTCAGAAGGCGCAGAGCTGTGCCCTGAGCCTGGCGGGGCGGGCTGGTGGGGTGTGACTGGTGCCCCTCCTGGGTGTGACAGGTGCCCCTCCTAGGTGTGACAGGTGCCCCTCCTAGGTGTGACAGGTGCCCCTCCCTGTGGTGTGACAGGTGCCCCTCCTGGGTGTGACTGGTGCCCCTCCTGGGTGTGACAGGTGCCCCTCCCTGTGGTGTGACAGGTGCCCCTCCTGGGTGTGACTGGTGCCCCCTTTGAGTTGTGCGTGTATAACCTTCACAACTGTTCATGGACACCCAACCTGGCCAGCTCCAGCACTGGGCTCTGAGGACTGCCTGTGACTGTCACACGTCCCCAGAGCAGACCAATCTCATCTACCTTTCTGCCAGGTGATGGCCGGCCGTGGCGCCCCCGAAGTCTCACAAGCCAGCACCACTGACATGCCATCGATCACCGTGCTGTCCAGGGGGCCCCTGGTGATGTTGGGGGCGATGCCTGCAAATGGAGACAGAGGGGCCTCTCAGCTACACCCTGGGCGGGGTCCCGGGACCAGAGGGCCAGGTCCTCCTGCCCCTGCCGCTCCGGCTGGTGTGGGCCCCACTCAGGGGAAGCATGTAGGTGCCTTGATGGGGTTCCAGCGATGGGAAGAAGCCCAGAGGACCCACGAGGGCTCCCCATGTCACCCACCCTGTGGAAGGACCCGGGTGACATCAGTTCCCACCCTGCCTCGACTCTCAAGCCCCCTGTGGGGGAAGCTGAGGACGCCCAGGAGCAGCTCACACCCCCATGACAAGGCAAATGGATCCCTCCTTCGTTGAAATGACATCGAGGCCCTGGGTCCTTAGAACAGGAAACAGTTATGGCCAAGAGGACATCACCCACTCTCTGAAAGGCCGGCCCCGCAGAGCCCAGCAGCCTGGTGAGCTGCGGTCCCCGCGGTGTCACCGCTGACCTGTCCCTCCCTGCCCGCCCTCAGGGAAGCAGGGCCGTGGGTGCAGGGCTGAGACAGACCAGCTCCAGGGGCTCACTGGGAGCTGCCAGCCCTCCTGCCCCATCGCACTGCCGGCAACCCCAGCTCCCCTCTGCCCCGTGGCCTCTGTGGGTCCGGGTGCTGAGCCCTGCCCCTGGGATGGGGGCCCAGCAGGACGTGGGGAGCACAGAGCTTCCGTGTGGCCACCCTCGGTGTCGTCTGATGGGGGAGGCAGCTCCACTAAGTGGGCAGGGCCGCTACTATCACCCCAAAAGAGACTCCCAGGGGGGATGGGATTTGCGAGTCGGGAGCTGAGTTTCAAGGGCTGGTTCGGGTCGCGCCAGCCTGCACGGGAGGGAACCGCGACAGCTGAAATGCCTGAGCTTCTCTCAAAGCGCCGGGACCCTGTCCTTGGCCCCAGGACACTGGGAGGATGTGTAGGGACCGGAGGCCTCCCCGGGCACTGGACGCGGGGCTGTGGGGCCAGTGGGCTAAGCGGCTCCTGTCACCCTGGTTCCTGCTGAGGGCAGTGCTCTGGGACCCCGTCTCTGTTCTCCGAGGCCCCTGGCTTGGAGCAGAGCCTCATCCGGGGGGAGGGGCTCCAGGGAAGGACAGGGCAGGACTTACTGGTGACAGCCAGGTAGGTGGACGTCTGCACCTCGCCGGCGGTGTTGCGGGCAAAGCACTGGAACATGCCCGTGTCGTCGGGCACCAGCCCGCTGACCTGCAGGCCCCCGTCCCCACGCTGCCGGAAGCGGCTCAGCCTGGCCACCTCCACCACGGCCGCGTCCTTGTACCAGGTGATGGAGGGCTGTGGCACACCTGGGGGAGAGGTGGACCACAGTCAGCCGCTTCCTGCCTCCCTCCCTCCTACCTCGGAGGGGTGCCAACGGCCAGGAGTCTGTGTGGGGGCCCCTGGGTGACCTGGTCGCTAGGACCTTCTCAGACACGCACTACCGGCCTTGGTTGAGTGGGAGCATGTTCTCAGAGGGGCAGTTCTCAAAGTCTTATGTAGTAGGCATTCTACGACAGTGTTAAATATCCTGGGATTAGTTTAGCTTGGGAACGGGCATTGGATACATTGTATATTTTTCTGCAATACATAGCAGAGCCTCCTGCTGGGGTCAGTCCCCCAAACTCAGTCCTCCGCAGTGGGGCCTCGGGGCCCTCAGAAGCCCCTTGGCACCTGGTCTGCACAGGGAGGGGAAAGGAGGCTCCCCTTGTCTCAGCCCTGCCCAAGCTGTGCCCCGGCCTGGCTCACCCTTCCCACAGGTACCCCCAACCCTACCACTCTCCCTCTGGGTCTCTGCTCAAATGTGACTCCCCCAGAGAGCTGCCCACACCCCTTGAAAAGAGCACCCCTGGCTCCGGGCCCCCTGAGCCCGCCTGCTTTTCCTCCCTCGTGCTTTTCGCCCCGACATTCTATGACCCCGTATGTCATCCCCTCAACAAGGCACGTTCTCCCACGCTGCAACCGCTCTGAGATCGGGACGTGTCTCACCATCGACAGCATGTCATAATTTAATTGGCAGTCTTTTTTCTTTCTTAGTGGTACATAAAATAACGGGGCATCTTACAGCCCACGGCACTTTAGATGAAACGAAACGAGGGCCTTTATTTGTTCATGGGTTTGTCTGCCCCCCTCACAGGAATGTCAGTTCGGTGCGAGCAGGGATTTGGCGGTTTGGTTCCTTCCCTATCTGTCCCAGCCCCGGGAACAGGATCCAGCACAGGGCGCGCCATCAGTGAATGAATGAATGAGTGCATGGATGAATGAACGAATCCTGCCTCTCCCTCCTGCCTGAGCTAGGTTCTGCCTCCCTGCTCAGTATTAGATCATGTCCCACCGTATCCCCCAAGAGTTCACCCCAGTTAAGGGCTGCCTTTTGGCTCAGCTGTACCAGGAGGAGAGATGGCAGGGATGGGAAAAGCAGAAATTCTCCAGGAGCTCTGACAGGGGGTTAAGCAGAAATGCTGGGTGGGGGAGAGGGAACAAAATAACCCCGAAACCGGGCGTAGCTTCTGAGCACATCTAGGGTGAGACGCGCCCAAGTTCTCGTTGTTGTAATGGCAGTGTCTACAACTCTCAAATTAGGGGCAATTTGGGTCTGTCACCTATTTTGAAATAACAGTAATTTGGGTTCATTTGTAACCCTCAAGTTATGGTAACGTAGGTTTTTTTCCCCCCTAGTCCTGAGATTACGGTAATTTGGCCTGCTTCCTGGCGTGTCTGCTCACAGCCAGACTGACTCTCTGCTCAGTGATGGTGCCTGGAGAAGGAGGTAGAATTTAGAAAAGTCCATGACAGACAGGAGAGGCTGAATGTTTGGGGGTCCTTGACCCCCTTCATCCACGCCGCCCGCCGGGTTACCTTTGGCCCGACAGGGAATGTCCACCACCTTCTCCATCTCTGCTGTGATGTGTCTCTCTGGCTCCTTGACAAACTGAGGCGGTTCTGCAGGAAGAAAGATAGGGGAGGGGATCAGAGCCATGCTCCTTATGATATGGCCACTGTTTGGACCCCTCTTAAGTAGGCCCCAGCCATGCTGCCCCGGCTCACCCAGCACAGACAGGTAGGCTCCGCGGACCACAGAGGGAACACTACTACTTCGCAGCACAGCCTCGCACTCGTAGAAGCCGGCGTCGCTGCCCGTGGGGTTGGGGATGGTGAGCCGGCGGTTGTAGTCGCTGATACCGCCTGACAGCAGCACCCCGTCCTTCTTCCAAATGATGTGCAGCTTGATCAGGGGCCTGGAGTTGGGGGGGGGCAGGCACTCAGTCACAGGGACTTCCGGAGGCCCAGGGCAGGGCAGGGGTGGTGAGGAGTGTGGCCCAGGGCCAGGCAGCCTGGGTTTGTCCCTGTCCCTGGCACTTTCTAGGTGCAAGCCCTTGGACAAGTCCCTTCAGTGCCCCGGGCCTCAGTCCCCTCAACTGTAAAATGGGGCAACTGTGCTCCACGGGGCGGGGTGAGGGTGAAGGCGTGAATGCAGGTAACGCCCGGGAACAGCCAGCCCCAGGGGTCGCTCAGGGCACGGGCTTTCGAGAGCAGGGACGCTGTCTTCACCGTGAACTCGAACGTTCTCTCTGCTCCCGCTGTGAGCCAGGCCCCGTCCAAACAGAGATCAGGGGACGGAGACTGTTACAGCTGAGGGGTGGTGACAAGGAGGCACGTGAGAAGCACCCACAGTTTGGAGATGGGGAGACAAAGGCAGGAAGCACCCACCCCCGACGTCAGTGCGGGGAGGGTGGGAGCTGAGCCCTTTCCCACCATCCCTGACCCCAGCACCCCGAAGGCCGCCTGAGATTGGTTTGTCCAGCTCTCCAGTTTAACACCCGGTGGATCCCCAATCTGCCAGCGGGGGGGTCTGTGTTAGTTCCACAGGGTGTTCAGAGGGGCCCCATGAAAAAGGGGTTCCGTGGTCGAATAAGTTTGGGCAACACTGGCTTGGGTGCCGTTAGGCAGGCCCTTCAGGGGTCTCTGCACCCTTACTGCGCGCCTGGGGTCTGAGCAGCGGACTTTCAGCAACGCTGCTACAGGGACCTGCTCTCTGGGAATCCTCAGCTGGAGGCGACCTCAGGGTCACCGGTCTGCTCCCCACCCATCATGTCCACCACCCTTCCTGAGCACGCACGGGGCACCAGGGCAGGCGGGGCTCAGCACGCCACCTACAGGCCTTCCCGCTGGGGAAGTATCTGGATCAGCCCCATCTCACAGCCCAGGAGGCGGGGGCCCAGAGGACGTCCCTGAGCACGGGCCTCAGGGTGGCCTGTTCCCTTGCAGTTCTGCCATCAGCCAGCTGGGTGACCTCGGGCAGGTGGCTTGTTCTCTCTGGCTTAGGGGTAGTGATAGCTATGCCGGAAGTTGTTGCTGGGAGGTCAAAGGTTGTGTGGGAAGGCAGTGAGCATAGCGCCCACACGCGATGGAATTACTCGTTTCCCGTGTGGCAAAGGTGAGGGTGGCGTATGGTGAGGAAGGGGTCCCAAGGGCACCTGACTGCAGGCCTGCCCCCCTGCAGAGGCCACCAGGTCAGCTGGGTCCCAGCACAGCTCCCTCTGCACCTGCCCGCGAGAAGGGCGCTGGGCAGAGGCCCTGCCTCTCTCTAGGCGGCTCTGAGGGTTGGAAGAAAGAGGGCTCCCCCACCCGCCCTATCCCCAATCTCCCGGGCTAAGACCTGCAGCCCCAGAACTTCCACTGGGCTCCTGGTCTCTCCTCTCGGGCCACAGAGAACGGGCGGCCCGCAGGTCAGGGGCTGCCCCTGGGTGGGGAGTGAAGGGGAGTGGGGAGGAGCACGGCCCACCTGGCATTGGCCACGCACTCCATGGTCACCTCCGAGGTCCCGGCCACCACGCTGGTGTTCTTGGGAGGAATGATGATGGTTGGAGCGATGGGGTCCGCAGGCCCCCCTACATCTGGGAGAGGTCAGATGTTAGCCAGGACAGAGCTCGGAAATCCCATCTCTGCCCAGCCCCCGTTAGAGGCCGATGCCACGGAGACATCTGTCTTGGTGGAGTGGGACAGGTGGCCACAGGGCAGCCACCCGAGCAGCCGGAGCTGAACCTCCAGACACTGACCCCAGGGGCCCCCTCCCCTCCCCTCCTCTGCTGATGGGTCTTCCCTGCTCCTCCGGCAATCACGCCCTCCCCTCTTCCCCAGTCCTGCTTGTGGTTTCCAAAATCCTTCCCCACCCCCCACCCGCCGTGCATTTATCTTGTTGGCTTGCTTCTTCTGTTTCCATCTCTTCCACCAGAATGCAAACCCCCGTACTGGTGTGAATAGCATGGCCCCCACCCCCCGCCCCCAACTCAGGTCCACAGCAGCTATAAATGGAGAAAGAGCCTGCAGGTGTCATCCAGTCACTGCGAGGTCCTCCAGCAGCAGGGTGGGCCCTACGTCCAACGTGACATGTCCTTATAAGGAGGGGATTTAGACAAAGACACACAGGTGCGCGGGGGAGAAGGCAGGTGAGGACAGAGGCAGAGGTTGGAGTGATGTCTCTGCCAGCCAAGGAGACCAAGGATTGCCAGAGCCAGAGAAGCCGGGGGGAGGGGGGCAGGGAAGGACCTGCAGACACCTTGACTGCAGACCTCTGGCCTCCAGAACTGTGAGAAAAGAACATTCCGGTACCAGCCACACGGGCTGTGGCACTTGGTTTGAGTTGCCCCAGGAAACACACATTCCTTGGGGCAGGGACCTCACGGACCTTTGCTTGTGACTGAATAGTGTCTCCCCCCAGATTCCTATGTTGAAGCCCTCACCCTCCGGAGACTGTACTTGACGATGGAGTACTTAGGAGGAAGTTGGGTTAAATGAGGTCCTAAGGGTGGGCCCTAAGAGGAAGAGACCCCAGAGCTTTCTCTCTCTGTCTGCCCTGTGAGCACACAGTGGCAAGGTGGCCGTCTGCAAGCCAGGAAGAGAGCCCTCACCAGGAATGGACTGCGCTGGCGCCCTGAGCCGGCTTTCCAGGACTGAGCTGTCCGTGTCTGTGGTGCTCTTACAGGGGGCTGGGCTGACGCGGACCGCCGTGCACACACCCACACCTCCAGCTCAAGAAGTGCTGTCCGGCACAGAGCAGGTGCTCAGATACATCAGGGGAACGCATGACCGAAACTCTCAATGTACAACCCAGGGTTGATGGTGAGACATGATCACAAGTGGGCTTCATTGAAACAAAACAAGACCCCAAAGTCTCCTAGGAGAGGCGGCGACCTTTCCTTGAAGAAGTGGTCCTGTTCTGATCTCTGGGGGTCAGCGTGGGCCCATTGTTGGCAGAAACTCCAATATTCCCTGTACACCTGCCCACGGGTCCTGGAAACACAACCAAGGGCTGTTCCCTCACTAAGCGATCCCGCTCGCTGGCCCCTTTCCGAGGCTTCGAGGGGGCAGGCCGCGTGACGTGCCCTGCCCTGGGCGACAGCGGCAGGTCGTCCTTTACGGGGTGGGGAGACTTTGTCCCACCAGGGGCCGTTGGGATATTTATAACACCCTTCTCAGGCCACACATGATTATCAACTTACACATTAGCCTGCTCTATTTGGTCAGGCTGATCGGGGCAGGTGTGTGATGTCAGCTGGTATGGATTTCTCGGGCCTTACATGGCCTGTGGGCCGGACGTTCCCCACCCCTGACTGGGGAGGGCACTCGGAGGCTCCAATGCCACCCCAGGCCACCCCGGTCAGCCCTGGGCAGGTGTTCCTGCCTGGACTCAAGGTCTGGCTGGTAAGGGCCCAGATCGAATGGGAATAAAATGTCAAAAATAAAGTAAAATGAAGGGGGGAAGAAAGGAAGCATATAAAACAAAATAATTGCAACAATATAAAAGCCTCGTGTAGGTGCCATAAAGAGCGATGGGATTGAAAGCTGCTGATATAGCTGGATCCATAAAAGTGTGCTCTTGTTGTTTACTACGTGCTGGGTGTACAGGTACCAGGGCCCAGATTAACGGGGCCCGAGGAGGACACAGACAGCGCCCAGGCGGTGCCCCACGGTGTCGCGGGGAAGCAGAGCCCTCGGAGTTTAAAAACATGAGGCTGCCCCAGGACCTCGGGCCAGCGTGTTGACTTCGGGAGAGTAGAGGGGAGACCGACTCCCCCTCCCCAGAACCCAGAAGCTCATGCCCGGACTCAGGTGGCAGCTTACGGGGCTCAAAGGGAGGGGCGGGCAGTGGCTGGACCCCCTGGACCCAATGAAGGAGGGCCTGGGGTTCAGGAAGACTGGGTTCAACACCCTGGTCTGCCCCGGTGTCCCAGAGCTAAGCTGGTCTGGGGGGAGTGAAGACCGCTGACACATAGCAGGTGCTCAATAAATGATTGGCGGTCCTTCTTCCTGGGGACTTGGCTGCCTGTGCTCGGGGACACCTGGGACAAACCAGAGCGAGAGAGGGGCGTCTCTCACAGAAGCTGCTGATATGGACAGCCCCGGGGTGGGGGTGGTGGAGAAAGCAGAGGGGCTCCCCACATATCGGCAAAGCTGGACCCTGCCACCCCAAGATGACTTTGGTCACAGGCACAAGGAGGGACTCCCACTGAGATCCATTCTCCCAGAGTCACCTCATTTAACCCTCCCAACTGCACTCTGTCACAGGCATGACATTACAGATGAGGAAACTGAGGCTCAGGGACCACTTGACTCACCTGGGACCCAGGGCAAGTGGTGGGGGTGGGGTGGGGGGTTAGCTGCTTCCCTCCTGGGCAGGTGCCAGCTGCCTGTGAGCCGGGGCCTGACCTCCCCAAGCAGATGGGGCCACGGGACACAGGGGGCTGTGAGCTCTTGACATGTGGCCCGTGCCCCTTTGATTGAATGGGGTTGAATTTTACATAATGTGCAGTTCATTAAAAAGGGGCCCCCAGGTCAGTTATTAGACCACTTTTTTTTTTTATTATTCCTCACTCAAGGGAATTTTTCCATTTATCATCAGACAGAGTGGGAGGGACAGAGAAAGAGAGAGAGAGAGAAACATCGATGTGATAGAGCCACATCGACTGGTTGCCTCCTGCACGACCCGACCAGGGCCGGGGATGAACTGCAACGGAGGTATGTGCCCTTGACAGGAATCGAACCCGAGACTCATTGGTCCGCGGGCCGACGCCTTAACCGCTGAGCTAAATCAGCCAGGGCTATTAGACCGCTTTTAAGTAAGTGTGGAACAAGCCGGCCCACGGCTCCACCTTTCCAGCTGCGAATTTTCTGAAATCTACATACACATCACGTATTTCAGATGACAACTTTGCATCCAAATTGAGATGGGCTGCAAAATACATATGGATTTCGAAGACACGGCATGAAAAAAATGCAAAATATTTCATTAATATTTTCCTATATTGATTGTGTATTAAAACGGCACTGCAGTGGATATTGTGGGTTACGTAAAATATGTTAACAAAAACGAATTTCACCGCGTTCTCATCCCTTTCTTAAAAAAGTAGGCTACGGGCAAATTTTAAATAAGGTATGTGGCTCACATTCTACTTCTACCGGGCGGTGCAAGTCTGATCCCTAGGTGTGGGGCCACCACCCAGGTGTGGACTTTTCAAGAGCCGGGACAGTCTGTGTGAGGTCACCAGGGTTACACCTAGGCAGGGACAACGCCGGGGTCACTGTCCCGACTCGCTCCTCCGTTTCCCAAGAGCAGGGCCTCCCCGGAGGGCTGCTGAGAAGCTGAGCTGCCCTGGGCAGAGGAGGGAAGAAGGGTGAGGGGGTGGCAGAGGGAGGGGTGAGGCTCTGGGGGTACAGGAGAGGAGCCGGAGCTGGTGGCGGGCAAAGCGGCATTTGCTCCTAGGAACGGGCTGCAGGCACGTGGGGTTTGTGCCAGGGACGGGCACAGGGAGGAGGAATGAACTGAAAGCCAGCGGATTCTCCGCTCCATCCAGTCATCACCGTGTGAGAGCAGGAGGCCAGGGCGAGGGGTGGGAGAAACACGAGGGGAGGCTGTGGGGTCCGGAGGGGCCCCGCCTGCTTCCCTTGGGCCAGCTGGAGGGTTGGGGGCGTTCCCACGGAGCAAAGAGTGAACAACCCTCGCAGCTGGCCAGTAGAGGTGGGTGCTGGGGGAGGAACACAGGCGGGAGGCTCCGGCCTCTGGGCTCAGGGTAAAGGGAGTCACCCGGGAAGACGGCTGGCCTCGACTTGGACCAGGAACACTGCTTCCTACCAATGACTGCATTCCGTTAGACTCTAGGTAGTCTGATCACTGACACTTATATGGCGATGACAGTCCTTTCCCCATAGAAGCAGCAGCCCCAGGCCCTGGGCTAGCCTGCGACCCAGCCCAGGTCAGTGTTGGAGGTTACACCCGTGTCCCTGGTAGGTCAGAACCCAGAATGAAACCCTCCTCCCTGCATCCAGGTCTCTTTCTAGGCAGACTGGGGTGGGGGAAAGATAACTGCAGAAGTGGGAGGGGCTCTGTGGGTACTCAGAAGGCTCAGGAATGGGGATGGAAGAGGGTGGGGAATGTTCTGGGCTTTCCAGGGTCTGGCAGACAGACAGAGGCTGGGATCAGAGGACGTGGGAAGGCCCCCGGCTGGCCCTCCCCCGCATCTTGCTGCTGCTGGGCATGTCCCAGAGGGACCGTGGATGATAAATGAGACTTGGGTTTGGAGCAGGGGTGGTGCAGATGTGGAACGATATAAACAGCTGGCTCCCCCAGCTTGCGTGGTCGCTCAGCTGCTTCGGGAAGCTCGGCCTCATCCCACACTCTCTGATTCCTGGCCTGGGCCTGGGCCTGGGGCCCGGGCGGCATCCCCTTCTCAATCCCAGGGATGGGTCAGGGAGGGAGGGGGCCAGCCTGCCATCACGGCGCAGGGTCGGCTGGACAAACGCCTCTTTGTCAAAAGAAATTCAAGGAGCCACCCTTTTAATTGGCTACCCTCTGCACCCGCCGCTGGGGAGGGCTGTGCCTCTCTCTTCCAGGGCGCTGGGTGGTCTCTGGGCGTGGACACAGAGGCACTTCCAGACAGGGATGTGGCTGCCAGCCTGTGTCCCCGTCACGGGACAGCCTGGCTCCCAGTGGAAGCTGCATTTTTAGGTGCCAACTGAGTCCAGTCAGTATAGTTGTTTAAAAACGAGCTCCCCACCTCTGGCACGCTCTCCCTGTCCGCACCTGAGCCCAGGGCTGGTTGTAGTGACGGATGTGCACCCTCTCCTACCTTCCACGCCCTCCCCGGCCCTCCAGCGGCCCTGCTGACCACCAGGCGGGATCTGAGACTGGCCATGGGATGGGGTCTCGGACGCAGCCCCCTCCCCTGGCCTCACTCCGACACTCCTATCCTCGCTGGCTCTCCCCTCCTCAGGAGGGCTCCTTCCCGTGCTCCCCCAGCCCTTCCCTGCCGGCACCATTCCATCTTCCCGGACGCCCCGGGGCCCCATTCCCAAGACCGAAGGATGAGCTCCGCCACCGGTCCGGCCCGCAGTGTACTTACTCTCCACGGCGAGGGTGATGGGCTGGCTGGTCTTGTTGTCCCCATTCTTGTCATTAACAGCCTGCACGTAGTAGCGGCCTGCGTCGGGAGCCACGGTCGACAGGATGACGAGGGTGTTCTCCAGGGTGATGGCTCTGTGAGGGGAACAGGATTCATCTGACAGGGGTCCGAGGGCTCTCAGCGTCCGGGGATGGGAGAGAGGACAGGACGCTGGTGGCCCCAGAGCCCCTCCCCCAGCTCACCTCCCGGAACCACCTGCTGCCTGGACTCCATCCACACTTAGGTGGTCGAGAACACGCTGCCAGTGCTGGGGACAGGCCCACACAGGACACATGGGCAGAGGCCACAGACCACTGTCCACAGGAGGCTTCCCTGCCCCCACCCGAGCCCGGGCTAGGGGCTGTGCCCGCAAGGTCCCTCGGAATTCTGCCCTGTCTCATCACAGCATTGGTGGCTATGTAGGTGTGTGGTTACGATTGTGGACATGCCAGGAGCATCCAGACACTTGAAGAAATGTCCTGGAATGAATGAATGAGTGACTGAGTGAGTGAATGAGTGAGTGAGTGAGTGAATGAATGAGTGAATGAGTCAGTGAATGAGTGAGTGAGTGAACGAATGAATGAGAGAGTGAGTGAATGAGTGAGTGAGTGAATGAGTGAGTGAGTGAATGAATGAGTGAGTGAGTGAGTGAGTGAGTGAGTGAATGAATGAATGAGTGAGTGAGTGAGTGAATGAGTGAATGAATGATGAGCAATGATAATAAATTTAGAAATGAGCAGGACCGTTCCAGAATCAGTGCCTTATTCTAATCCTAAATTTGTTTAGGTTGATTCAAAGGCCACAGGTCGGCAGAAGCATGGACTTCCGGGGTTCACATGCCCCACCAGCCCCCTCTTATGGTAAGTTTGCACCTCCCCAAAGCTGGCCAACAGTGGATCGGCTGGGCTGGTTGAGAGAGAAAAAGGAGGCTGGCTGGGCAGTGGGTGCAGACATGGGCTGTTTGCTCCCAGTCTGGTTCCCTCCGTTGGGGTCCGTCACACAGCCCCTCAGCACCCAGGTCTGCAGGCGGGAAAGGGGCTCGTCCAGTGGGGGAGCGGGGGACCCCACTGGCTGCGGGTGGAAGAGCGCCAGGGGCACTGTCCACGCCGCTCTGCCTGTCATCTCCTCTCACCCGTTCTCCCCATGACAAACAAAACCATTAGTTTGTCAAGTTTATCTCCGGATTTTAATGTGATGTGCCCGAGACAGCTGTTAAATATCCTTAATGTTAGTTTAACAAGGACAAATCCAGTTGAATTCTTTTCAAATTTTCCCATTAGGTGACTGTTACAGACTTTTAAACAAGCTTTCAAATAAACAGCCCGAGAATGCCTCTCCAGCCTGTTCCCCCCCACCCCCCGCCAGGCTGCGCTGGGGTCCCCTCTCCTGTTTTGTTTTGGGGGGAGTTCATGTGCAGTTTTGGGGGGATTCTCAGCTGAGTGCCGGGAATAGGAAAACAGTGTCCTCCTGCCCCAATTCTCGGGCACCTTAATAATGCCGGTGTCTTTTTTCTAAAGAGCCCTCGTAACCTCTGGCTAACGAGGTGATGGCAGGTGGGACAGAACGAGGCTAAGACATTTAAAAAGCAAGGACATGGGCCAGGGAGGGTGACCACTTCCCCACCCGGGAGTCTCCTCCAGGGGCCTGTATCCTTTAGGGGAGCTTGGGGGGTGGGCGAGGGCTGGGGGAAGGGGAGCTCAGGACGGAGCTCTGGCCCAGCCTCTAAGGAGCACGCAGCCTCCTCCCTGCTGGGCTGTCTCCTCATCCTTGCAAGGGCTGAAGCACACGCTGGGAGGGCTCCTTCCAGCCCCGAGGGTGGGGGCCCTGGTTCCTGTGCTGCTTCTGTTCTGTCCCTATTTGGCCTGCGCTGGCCCCGCCCTCTCACACAGACCTCACCTGGCACACAGTCCGAGGTCAGGACTAATCCGATGAGCAGCTCTGCACCTGGACCACATGGGCTCTCGCCTCCCGCCACTCCCGCTGCCATGGCATGGCGGGGGCTGGCTGAAGGGAGCCTTTGGTGGGTGCGTGCACCGGGCACGGCCTGCCCACTGTCCAGTTCACCTGCCGAGAAGAAGGCTGCCACCCCCATTCTCTCCTTGCGGCTGTATTTTGTCTGTATCATGACCGGTCCTTCTAGGCCAGTGGTTCTCAACCAGGAGTGGCTGTGCCCTCCAGGGGACCTTGGGCAACATATGAACAACTTCTAGTTGTCACAGCTGTGGGGCTGCTCCTGGCAAGGAGCGGCAGAGGTCAGGGATGCTGCTACGTGTCCTGTAACGCACCACACAGCGAGAATTCACTGGGCCCAAAATGTCAACTGTGTCATGGCTGGGAAGCCAGGGGCCACCCTTCCCAGCCCCCCTGCATCCAGGTGGGGCAATGTGGCTGAGCTAGTGGGGGGCGGCGGAAGGATGTGCACGGATTCTCGGCTTGGACCACACGAACCCCCTGCGTGATCCCCATGTTCTTGCCCCAAATGACTGTGGGGGGGCACCCTTCCCATCCCTCGCCTGCGGTGGGACTTTAAATGAGCAAGAAATAAACATCTGTGGTGCCAGGTCCCTGGGTTTGGGGGTCTGTCTGCTACTGTAGCTATCGTGGCCTTAAATAGCCCAGAAGGGCACTCTGGACCAGGACCTGTGGGGCCTGGGTTCGAGTCCCACCTGCGGAGTGGACTAGGTGTCAGAGAGACTGGCAAGTGATAAAGGCTTTCACCTGCCCTCCCTCTGCCCTCAGCAGGTGGTGAAAAGGTCCCTGGGCTTACAGCCCTCTCCGGGATGGCCAGCCCCTCCACAGATGGTTCTGGAACGACGCTGTACCTCACTTCCCCAGTGGCATGCGGGAGGGCTGCCAGCCCGCTGCCTCCAGGCGCACCCCTGCTGAAAGGAGCCGGGAATGGTGGGGTGTGGCCGGCAGCGCTCACTCCCAGGCCAGGGCTGGGGTCCATTTGCAGCCATTCTCCTCTGGCTTCAATTTACGAGGTCTTCCCCACCCCACCTTGCAACGATTACTTCCGTTAGGCCAGCCTATTTTCTCAACTCCATGGGGGCCCGATGGATAATTTAATTAAGAATAAAATAAATCCTCACAGCACCTGCCAAAAGCCCCCAGCACGAGTCTGTTAGGAATCTCGTCTCCTGTTCACCAGTGGGCACCAGGGGCTGGGCGAGGTGTTGCTAACCACCGCTCGTGCCCGGGCAGGGAGCAGCCCCCTGCAGACAGCATGCCCTCAGTGCCCCAACACCCCTCTGGCTGGTCGCATGCATCAGATAGGTATCTCTGGCAAACAGACTCCAGAGAATTTGCTACCAGGAACCTTTCCTCCAGGTTATGAGTATTAATCCGCTGTAATTGCTGAGATAAAATCACACAGCGTGCTATCGTGTTTGGTAGGAGTACTGGAGAAAGGGGGAGGCGGTGTCCGCTGAGGCCGTTCCGTCCCCGTGCTGCTGGGGATGAAAAGCGGGTGAGGACAGAGGCCAGGAATGAGAAGAGGAGGTGGAAAGGTGTCAGGGAAGGGAGGATGGGCGTGAGGATGGAGACGGGCTTTCGCCTGTCCCGGCAAATGCAGTAGGTAAGGGCCCACGTGCCCGCCCCCCCCCCGCAGCCACGACACACACTGCTCATCTCTCATGGTGCCCTTTCCCACGGAGTCGGGAGGCCGCGGCATCCTTCTCAACACAGCACGCCAGGAAGCCACCACCAAGTGATGGGCTTGCAGGATGCCATCACTGAAACACCCTGGACACATGAGACCACCTCAGAAAAGGGAGCCAGGACGGGGCGAGGACTCACTGACCTGTCTCGGCACCCGTGTGGTGTGGCATTCTCCAGCTGACCCTCACTATCTCCGTGTTAACGGCTGACCTTACTCTGCTGGTTTAGTGGCCCTTAGTATGCAGACTCACCCGGCAGGGGGCCCCCTGTTCACCTGGGGCGCGGCCCCTCACCCTCTCTTCACCCACAGTCTCCACCATGTGACTGCGTGGGTTCTCCCACGCAAGAGGCGGAGTCAGTTTCCCTGCTTCCTGAGTCTGAGTTCTACCCTGTGACTTTCTTTTTATTTCTTTTTATTTTTTATCCTCACCCGAGGACATTTTTCCATTTTCTTGTTCAGATAGAGTGGGAGGGAGAGAGAGGAAGAGAGAGAGAGAGAAACATCGACGTGAAAGGGACACATCGAGTGGCTGCCTCCCGCACGACCAACCAGGGCCGGGGACAAACTGCAACTGAGGTACATGCCCTTAGCAGGAACTGAACCCGGGTCTCTCTGGTCCACAGGCCGACGCTCTAACCGCTGAGCCAAACCAGCCAGGGCCCGTGACTTTCTTTGGTCAATGGGAGGTTAGCAGAGGCTTGAACAATCTGTTTCTGGTTTCTCTCCTGCTCCTTTGCGGTCGCCAGGAGAGGATGCCAGGGCTGGCTGGCTGGAGGGTGAGGGGTGCGGGGCACAGGTGAGTCACCCAGCCCTTCTCATCGGCCAGGAGCCAGCCAAGCCCGGACAAATGAGAGAGCCCAGCCACGATCACCAATCTGCAGATTCATAGTGACAAATAAATGCTTCTTGTTTCAGGTCCCTGGGAACATTTGTTACGCAGCGTTACTATGTCTGTAGGTAATGGATACATTGTAGGACAGTAGTTCTAACGGTGGCTGCGTATTGGAATCATGGGGAGCTCTTACAAATCTCGATGCCAGGATACACCCCATTTAATGAGGTTAGAATGTATGGGGGTAGGATCTAAAGATCAGTATATTTTATTTTTATTTATTTTTGTTCATCAGTTTATTTTAAAGTGTCCCAAATGATTTCGATAAGTCGCCAGGCTGAGAGTCACTATACCAGGACCAATTCATTCGGAGTGTAATCCATTTATCCGTGTTGTCCCCATATCTTTAAGCCTCTGCTGGCATCATTTCTGCGGAAGACAGAATCGAGAACCCTGACTCTGGAGTCGCCGAGCCCGGAACCAGCTGTGGTGAGCTTTGGCAAAGCGGTTAAACGTTGGGGGTTCCACTTTACCGCCTGTAAAACGGGGACACAACTAGCTGCCTCGTAGGGTTGTTGGGGGGGTCCTTCATCCCACACATATTTTTGGTGTGTGAACTCTGGGTCAGGAGACGGAGCGTGTCTTCCTCGGAAGCGCACCGCTGTCCCAGAGGGCAGGGTGATGTGTAGAGTGTGCTTCACCCAGGCCCGAGACACGGCAGCCACCCCGTAAAAGACAGCCACCGCCAGCTTACTGTGCTTCTCTCACTAGATGTCACGGTCCCCAAAGGCAAGAACTGTCCAGCTCGGCTCCTGCCTCCCGCAGAGGCCAGGATGGACTCCACGTCCAGCCGACCTGCTGCTCTCGGAGACCGGGACAAGGGTGGTCTTTCTCCTTTTCTGGGCGTAGGGGGGAAGGTGGAGTCTGAAAGGGAAAGCCTGGGCTGGCTCCAGACCCCGAGGGGGGACCAGGAGGGCTGGGTGCACCCCAGGAGGAAATGCTTTGCCCTCGCCCTCTGTGGAGGTGCTGACTGCCACAGCCGACGCCTCGGGCCACACAGAGGGGTTTTGTTAGGGCTGAAAGAGCCGTGTGTTCTCTCCCTGCCGGGCCCCTGGCCTCACCTCCTCCCGGCGGCCAAAACACACAGAGCCCAGGCACGCCACGGACACCCAGGCACACCCGCACACCGGAAACACCCAGGGGCTACCCTGCCGGGGACGTGCCAGCGCCCCGCGGCCCCCTGGCCTTGCTGGCCCGAGTCCTGGGCCGGTAACCACGGCGATGGCGCCTCTGTCTGTGCCTGTTTGGGTTTGTTAAGTGCCCTGGGAGGCGGGACTATTCTCCAGCTGAGGACGGAGCCAGCGCCCGGGATTCCCCAGGAAGGCGACTGAGCTGTCCTGGCTCCAAGTCTCCGCACGTACATTCCCAGAAAGGCCCTCGTAAACCAAACTCTGTCATCTGGGAGGTCCCCCATCTAGCTCTGTCCCAGAAGAGCTGTAGGCGGCTGTATCTGCAAGAAGGGTCCTGTTCCCCATCTGGGGGCTTTCTCTGGCCCCCAACCTCCTCTCCCAGGGCAAGCCCCCTCGTCCCACCCCTCCCAGAGCAGGGTGCTCACATGCGGCTGCTGGGAGGGATCTTGCGACCGTCTCGGAACCAGGTCACCTGCGGCCGGGGGAAGCTGGCGATGCGTGGGGCGCGGATGACAGCAGCTTCTCCGTGGGAGACACGCTGGTGCTTCTCCCCCTCCTCGAAGCTCCCCATGTCTGCGGAGGAAAGAGCACACGCAGGGTCAGGGGCTGAGGCCGGCGGCAGGGGCTGCCTGGCTCCTGGAGAGGGCAGACGCAGACAGGATGACCAGGGGGCGGGGGACACCATGCCCAGGCCGCCCCTCATGACCCCAGCGCCCCATCTATGATATGCCGTGCCTTGTCCTTTTGGGGTTACATATGTATCCATGAAGCAACTGGTTCAATCCACAGTCATGAGAGGCTGGTTGTTATTTCATATACTTTACAGTGGAAACACTGCCCACGTGGGCTCAGAGAGGTTCACTGCCTTGTCCAGGGACATGTGGCCAGGAAGGGGGCAGAGTCAGGATTTGAACTCGGATCTCAGTCTGGAGTCAAGCATAGCTGTCCCTCCAGCCCTGCCCTCCAGTGCAGCGGGGTGTAGGCATGAGGTGAAGGGTGTGTCTTAGGGCCAGGCTCCCCTGCCCTTGGGGGGAGGGGAGATGGGCATGTGGAGAGGGTGGGGTCTTGGATGCTCTTACACGGCGTAGAGATTTCCCTCCCAGGCCTTGGGTGGGAAGGGTGTGAGGCTGCACGGATGTGTGAACACAAACACCATATTCTTTTATAAACATGCCAGCCCCTGTGACAGACGAGGAGGGGACATGTCCCCGATCTGATGGATGCTCTGTCAGCTAGGAGGGAGCAGAGAGCAGCAGAGACACAGGTAGAAACACTTCTCCTTGCTCACCCGCCTGCTGGGATCAGGGTGGGGTCTGACCATATCACCAACTCGCTCAGAACCTTGGGGATCACCTCATCGCTCCAGGAAAAGTCTAAATTCCCTTGCCTGGATTCAAAGTCCCTCCCTAATCTGACCCTAACCAACCTTTCCCGTCTTCAAGCCCAGACCGTGTCATGTGCTCTTACAACCCGCGTCTCACCTCGGGCCTCTCTTTGTGTGGGGGCCCCTGCTGGGATGCTACAGAACAAGCCATGATTCACCAAGACACCACGATTCAACAGCATCCCAGAGGGACGTGGCCAGTTAAGGGTCTCATGAAACAGAACCCACTGCTGGCATCCATGTTCTAAGTCTGGCAGGCAGTGAACGCAATGGTGGTGGCTTTGGAGACATTGAGACTTGAGTTCAAATTTAACTTCTGTTACTCATGAGGTGTGGCCTGGGGCAAAATTTTGACCTTGCTGAGCTTTTATTTCTTCTTCTGTAAAAGGGAATTAAGAAGAGCAACTTCCTCCTAGGTTATGGTCGGGGTTATATGATAATAAATGTGTCAGGTTGTATCTTTCCAAAGATAGCGGCATCAATATTAATCTCCCTTCTCACACGCTCTTCCCATGACGACATCTGCTGGAAGTGAAGCCGTGTGACTTTCTAGGCTAGGTCATCAAAAGGATACAGCTTCCACCTGGATCTCTCTCCACAGATGCTCCTGCTTGGAATCCAGCCACCATGTTGGAAGGAAGCTCAATCTAACCCACACAGACATGGGAACAGCTCACGTGGGAAGGAACTGAGGTCCCCAGATGAGAGCCAGCATCAACATACACATGTAAATGAACGTGTGAGCCCTCGGATGACTTCAGCCCCTGGCCTTTGAGTCTTCCCACTGAGACCTCAGCCATCACAGAGCAGAGACAAGCTATCCCTACTCTGCTCTGTCCAGATTCAAGAGTCACAGAATCTGGGAGCATAAGAAACGGTTGTTATGTACCATTACATTTTGGGCTAAGTTGTTATGCAGCCATAGAAACTGGAAGAGTAGATTAAAGTGCTGAAAATTATACCTACTATTTGTAGTATTAAAATATTAGAATCCTGTATATTTCTCAAAGTTTAATTTAAACATCAGCCTCTTCAACAAAGATCACGCGATGCGACCCAAACAGAAATACAGAACAGAGGCGTGCTGAACGCTGACCCTCTGTCAGGGTTCTCTCTAGGGGGACTTTCCAGGCACTGTCTCATTTACTCGTCATAATAACACGAGGAGCTCAGCTTTAACAAACACACATTTTTAGTTGCTTATTAATTGCTATTACTTGGCTCTGCCTATAAAAAATTGCATCAATAAATCACATTGATTCCAGTTCTTACAATAATTTTATCTGTTTAAAAAAACTTTTCACAGAACTCCGAAGATATATTTGAACAATTTAAAGCAATTTCATGGTAATCGTGTTTCTTTTTCCTCTCTCCAGTTTTATTAGCCCCATTTCGTCAGGGAGGGAATTAAAGCCCATGGAGACAGAGTGGCTTATCCGATGCTAAGCAGTCAGGGCTGGGCAGGGCCTGCACTCCGACCTGGCCCCCTCTGCCTTTCCTCTCCACCTCTTCCATGACTCTGCCCTGCGCTGAAATTCTTCATGCACATTCTTCATCTCTTTCTACTCCATTGTAAGCGTGAAGGGGCAGTTATATTCAGCCGTACGCATGAGCAACCCCCTACCAGACACCTGGCCCTGTGCTTTGCACACAGTGGTTTCTCTCTAAGCTCACCCAGTGCCATCGTACAATGACTCGTATTGAGCCCCTACTGTGGGCCAAGCAGGCTCTGTGGCAGAACTGGAGAAAGACCTGGTCCCTGCCCTCATGGAGCTTCTAGTCTGGCCAGGGAGACCGGCATCAACAAAGCAACCCACAGCCAAACATTCAGTGACATAAAGTGATGGCTGTCAGGAAGAAGAAGCAGGGTCCTTATATGAGAGGCAGCAGCAGGGAAGGTGGGGAGGTGGGGTGAGGCTCCAGGGGAGGCATGAATAAAGAGCAGGAGTTAGCTAAGTGTGTGTGTGTGTTTACTGGGGGGCTGGTGGTCCAGAGGGAACAGAGGATGTGAAGGCTAGGGGGCCGGAGAGAAGAGCTAGTTAGAGCAAATCAAAGAATGCCAGCAGGGCAGGGTCATGGCTTTGTTCATGATGGATGGATGGATGAATGGTTAAATGATGGGTAAATGGATGGACAGAAGGAGGGTGGATGGATGGGAGGAGGAATGAAGGGATGAAGTCATGGAAAAGTATCTGTACGTACATATGTATGCATGTATGTATGTATGGTGGGATATATGTATGCATAAATGTATGCATGCATGTATGTGTATCTGTGTATGCATGCATGGTGAGGTATATATGTATATATGTATGCATGCATGTGTGTATACAGGTATGGTGGGATGTATGTATGTATGTATGGTGGGACAGATGAATGAGGGAAGAAGGAATGAAGGGATGAAGGCATGGGTAACTGTATGTATGATGCATGCATGTATGTGTGGTGGGATACACATGTGCATGCATGCATGGATGTATGTGTTTATGCATACATGGTGGGATGTATGTATGTATGGTGGGGTGTATATGTGTGTATGTGATGTATGCATGCATGTATGTGTGGTGGGCTGCATGTATGTATGCATGTGTGTTGGGATGGATGGATGAAGGAAGGGCACAGCTGGCCTAGGTCCAAGTTCTGCAGTTCATGCTGTCCTCCGTCTTTCCGTCCCACAGTCTCCCTGCCTCACTGTGCCTCACTCAGGGCCCCAGTCCCCTGCCATTCTCTCCATTTCACTTGGTCTGCTCAGGGAGCCCCCGCCTCTGCTCACGGGCCCCAGGCACAGCCATTCATGCACTGAGCAGACGCATCAGCAGGGGCTAAGACGGTCCGCTCAGCCAGCCATGCAGGAGAAAGGCCGGAGGACAGCAGGGCCACAGGCTGCCAGGGGCTGGGTGCAGGCTCCCTAGGAAAGCTCTGTCCCAAGGCAGAGACAGATGAGGTTTGTGGCACCTCCTCTCCCCGGCACACACTCGTTAATATACCACGTTATGCCCTGCAGCGCTGACACAACTCTCCCAACCAGTCCCCCAAGAGCAAAGAAATGTGGGCCTGGGGCACAGCTGCATGCGGCCTAAAAATGATCCCTGATGTCTTTGTTACATCTTAAAAGGTCTTGTAAAGTATGCACCCCACTTCAGAATATAGTCATTGCTTTTATTTATTTTTAAAGCAGTTTTTACCATGAAATATGTCATTACACACAAAAGAACGAATCTGATTATATGCATAGTTTAAAGCATAGAACAAACACTCATGTCCCCAGCACCCCGCTCCAGGACTAGAACTCTAACCAACCTCGTCCCCTCCCCCACGGCATCCCTCCCAGCCACATTCCCTCCCTCTCCAGAGGTAACTGCTACAGCTGCATGCCCTGTCAGTCATGCCATTGCTGCCCCCACCCCAAGCTGCACCGCATACAGACATCCGGAAACAATTTATGGTTAATGTAGTCTGTTTCTAAGCCCTTTATACCTGGGATATTCTGTATGTCGTCTACTGAGATTTGTTTTTGTGTGCAATGTATCTTTGGAGCTCCATCTATGTCCCGGCTCTTAGTTTAGTCATTTTCACGGCTGCGTGGACGCCCGTGGATTGAGACAGCACAGCGCTGCCGCAGGTGGGTTGCGGTCCAGTGTCTGGCTGGCCTGCCAAGGACCGGCGCGTGCAGCTGGGGACTCTCTGGAGGCTGGGTGCAGGCTGTGCACGGTGAGTTTCATAGATAATGCCAAACTGCTTTCCAGATCGGCACCGGTTTACCTGTTCACACTCCCACCAGCAGAGCTGGGAGTTTCTGCCAATGCTTGGGCTTGCCAAACTCTTTGGGTTTTGCCAATCTGGTGGGCATAAGGTGGCGTTTCATTGTGCTTTTATTTGTTTATTAAAAAACAATGCTTCAGCCCCGGCCGGTTTGGCTCAGCGGTTAGAGCGTCGGCCCGCGGACCAGAGAGTCCCGGGTTCGGTTCCCGCTAAGGGCACGTACCTCGGTTGCAGTTTGTCCCCGGCCCCGGTTGGGGTCGTGTGGGTGGCAGCCACTCGATGTGTCTCTCTGACATCAATGTTTCTCTCTCTCTCCCTTCCCGCTCTATCCGAAGATAAATGCAAAAAAATGTCCGCAGGTGAGGATAAAAAACAACAAAAAAACAACGCTTCTCCCTCCAATCAGATGGTATCATACCACCGCCCCCAACCACCCATGACTTCCAGTGCGTTCTGAGCAACGTCTGAAGTACCAACCACATCTTAAAATGATGCCACTGTCTGTCTGCAGCACCCCACTTCCTCAGCCACATCTTTTATTCTCTACTTCCCTCACTCTGCTCCAGCCCCCCTGGCCTCAGACACCCACATTCACCCCAGGGCCTTTGCACTTGCTGTTCCCTGGCCTGGAAAGACCTTTCTGTCTGTCTGTGTGGCTCACCCCCTCGCTTCCTTTGAGACTGTGCTCAGTGTCACCACCTCAGGTGGCCTCCCTCAGAGGCCATTTCAAATAAGACTAGGATTCCGGCCCCGCCCTCCATCCGTCTCACCTGGCTTCATTTTCCTTATAACATTTTCTTTCTCTTCATGGGCCGACTATAGTCTGTATTCTATTCCATATTCTCCTTTTAACTTGTGTTGCCCCCCCCCTTTCCCTGAGGGCAGGGACGAGTGTCTTGGTTTTGTCCCTATGTCCTCACTGCCTAGGACAGAGCTTGGCACGCAGTAGGCAAACAGCGCAGGAGTTTCACAGGTGCTTTGGAGGGACACAGGGGTGTCATCCGGAACCACGCACGGCCCCTGAGTGCTCTGTGTTCACGACACTCGGGCTGAGAATTAAGGAGAGCGAGTCCATTGGTGACACTCTGGGCACTGACCCCAGCCCACGGGACAACAGGCTGGACGCCCTCAGTCCTGTTGTAGAGGAGACTGAGCCCCCAGCATAACGGGGAGCAGGCTGGCTCCTGGGGCAGGGCCCCTTTGCCCTGCAGCGCGTGGGCAGGGCTGGTGCTGGGGCTGGGACGTTGCCCAGGTGAGGAGGACACAGGTGCCACAGGATCCGGATGTGGGTGACGGTGGCCAGAGGGGAGCTGTGACTCAGGAAGACTCTCCCCACCCTCTCAGCCATTCAGCCCAGAAATTTATGGTGACTTTAAAAAAACAAAGAAGAGACTCCGGATGGGGACAGGAAGGGAGCTGGGGAGGGGGTTGATGTTTTATTGACTTCCCCTTAATTGCTGTAATTAAAAACATGTAAAGAATCTTTTTGTAACGACTTTGCTATTATCATTAGTTGTTAGCACAGCTGCTGTATTAATTTCTCATTAGAACCCAATTCACAGCCTCTCTCTGGGAAGGGGTGGAGCCGGGGTGGGGCGTGGCATCCCAGGACAACACCCTCCCACCCCGGGAGGTGGGAACTGCCCAGGAAGATGCGGGACTTGGAGAAACAGCCTTACCCCACCCCCATCCTCAGAACCATGTGCAATGTGTGTGACCTTGGAGGAGAGACAGACGGACAGACGGACAGATGAGCACACAGTGGGGAGAGGCCCAGGACGGGGACGGGGTGAGTGAGGTGGACAGGTTAAGGAGGCACCCACTCTCGGGGGTCCTGCGAGGGCACGGTGAGTACTGAAAGGGAGTGCTTCCTTAAGCTTTGCACCCTCCACGCCTCACTTGTCCCACCCTCCCCAGCCCTGGAGAGCAGAGGGGGTGGCTAGGAATGTACCTAGGAAGGTAGACAGAATGAGACAGGCGGAGGCTTATTCCAGGACGCCTTCCCTGGTGGGCCTTGCCGACTGGAGAATGCCTACTCAGCCCTGAGTGTCCTCCAGGCCCCACTGTTCACATGGTTGATGTGCACTGATCGATTCACCGGCCAGGTAGGCACTGATATTAGCATTCTTTTCAGGAAGTGAAGGCACAGAGAAGTTAAGTAACTTGCCCAAGGTCACACAGCTAGGGAGAGGTGAGCTAGGATTTGAACCCGGAGTTCATGGCTGAGTCCAGAGCTACACCCTACAGCCGATGGTATTGAGGCAGGAAAAGGTGGAAGGTAGAAACACTGGCCGTGGGACCTCTAACCTTTCTGAGCCTCAGTTTCCCCATCTTGAACATTCCCGGAAGGTGTGCTAGGGGTTAGAGGGGTTGGAGAGCGGATTCTTCAACTTTCACAACTAGAGAGAGATGCCCCAGGGGTGAGACAAGTGTGTCGAGCAAGGGAAGGGACCGGGGACGTGAGTGTCCCACTGTGGCCACCGGGCTGGGCGACACCCTCATTAACTTGTTAGAATAAGAGTTCTCCTCAGCTGCCAGGCAGGTTCCCAGAGCCTCCCTGAGTCTCTGGCTTCTGTAGCAGTGGTTCCGCTTTGGGATGCTGTGGAGGAGAGGACTTCCAGACCCGCAAGGTGGGCGGTGCAGTGGGCGGGCGGGTTCTCGGTGGCCAGGAAGGGGTGGCTCTGGTCTCCCCCCTTTCCCACTTTCGGCTCCTTCAGGGTGTCCCTTGTCTCTGCCTGGGGCCTGTAACCATATCTGCATAGCTAGCAGCAGTGCTTGTAGCCTGGTGGCCGCCTGGTGACAGAGAGGACAGAAGGAACAGGGGCGGAGGGGCTGGCCGGATGGCAAGGGGGACAGTGCTGGCTCACTGCTCTGCGTTTGGCCAGGACAGCCTTTGCCATTCCTTCCTTAAATGACAGCACAGAATGTTAACGATAGCAACAACTCCCACCGACGGAAGGTGTACTAATCTACGGGCTCTGGCTGCCGCACGTGAGCTCGAGGAATTCTCCAGGCAAACCTAGGTCTTAATAGACACATTTTATGAATGAGAAACCTGAGCTGGGTGAGGCTCAGAGAGGGTCAGCCACTTCCCTGGGGTCACAGAGCGATCAAAGGCAGAGCCAGGATTTAAATGTGGTCTGCCTAACACCAGAGCCCGCACTCTTCATTAAGCCAAGCTGCCTCTCATGGTGATGGGCACCCCATAGCCTGCCAACACTGTTAAGGTACCCCCGCCACCCAAGCCCTCTCCCCTCACACTGGATCTTGGCAACTGCAGAGTTCCAAAGCTCTCTCATGGGTTTGGGCCAGGCCCCGGCATGTCATCCTGGGGTCACCCCTGCCAGCATCCCCTGGGGTGGCCCAGGACCCACAGAACCTGCAGTGTGCGGAGGGGGAGCTCAGGGATACCCCAGCCCTGGGGGTCTGTGCCCGGGCAGAAGGTTACAGTGTCAGGCAGTCTGAGTCCCTGGCATCTGCTTCTTGCCCCCCTCTTAGGCTAGGAGCTCAGATCGGTCTGAGCCCTCCTTACAGCACAGGAGATGCCAGGTGCACCTGGGTCCTTACCAAGGGCCTCTGCCCACCATCAGTGCCCCTTGCTTGCTTGCTTTGCACCTGGGCAGGTCACAACCCATCCCTCAGGGGCAGGAAGATACCTGTGGGCCTGGGGACAGGGCCCATGCAGGTGTCTGGCCTGGCTTCAAGGGAGCATCCTCATGCTGGGTTTATGGGTGTGTGAGGAGTATGCCTATTGGGGGGGGTGTCAGTGGGCCGAGTCTTGGGCTCCTGGGTCCCTATCACAGTTGAGGAAGAAGAATTTCAGTCATAGGGATGCTGGGTTCCCTTCCTTTCTCTTTCTCTCTCTCTTTTTTTTTTATCCTCACCTGAGGACATTTTTGCATTTATCTTCAGATAGAGCAGGAGAGAGAGAGGGAAGAAGAGAGAGAGAGAGAAACATCAATGTGAGAGAGACACATCGACTGGCTGCCACCCGCATGACCCCAACTGGGGCCGGGGACAAACTGCGACCGAGGTACGTGCCCTCAGCGGGAACTGAACCCGGGACTCTCTGGTCTGTGGGTCAACGCTCTGGCCGCTGAGCCAAACCGGCCAGGGCTCTCTGTCACTTTTTTAAAATATGTTTTTAAAATTGATTTGAGAGAGAAACATTGATCGGTTTCCACCTGTACATGCCCCAACCAGGAATCGAACCTGCAACCTTTTGGTGTATGGATGACACTCCAACCAACTGAGCCACCTGGCCAGGGCCCTTCCTTTCTCTTCTGACCAGTGGAGCCAGCCCAGGGAGACTGTCATCTGAGGGGCTCTCAGCTCCAGAAAGTCCCGATTGCCTCTTATGAGCCAAAGGCTTGAGACGGACTCTCCCCACGACAGTCCAGGCCGATTGGTGTCCTAGATGGCATTTACAACTCCACACACATGCACACACACACACACACACACGCACACACACATGTGCATGTTCTCACCAACACAAAGAGGCAGACCAACCCAGCCGTGCACATCTGCACACACACAGGCACACACATGTGCACACACACACGTTCTCTCCCACACACAGGGGGACGCATGGGCAGATGAATCCAGACACACACATTTGCACAAACCCACAGCAGTGCACCCACACGGAGATGCACGTGTACACACACGCACGCGCGGTCTCTCTGGAGGCTGCCCCTGCCCCACTGGACTTGGCCCTGGCTGAATGAAGGCCCGGGGACTTCTCCAGCCACCCGGCAGCGGCCCTGATCTGTCATTGGAATTCAGGGCTTTTCCACTCCTCGGAGTGAGTCAAGCTGCCTTTAGTGCTGATTTATGGGGACAAGTTGTCCTCGACTTCTGATTACGGTTGTTTTCCATAATTATTATAAACACTCTCTGCCTCGCTCGAGGTTTCCTATTAGGCTTCTCTCTCCCACTTCTCTCCGAGTAGAAAGCCCTCTCCTGTGGGCTCTGGGTGAGTGGTTATCCTTTTAAAAAGATTTCAGGGCTCACCAAGGCTTCCCACACGCCCCTGTTCCACTGCGCCACCCTGGACCTCGCCCCCTGAAACACCCAGCATGACACAGCAGCTATTTCAGGAGGAGGGGCAGGACAGAGAGGGGAGACTGAGTCGCAGGGGACGGTGGTGGCTGGTGCTCTGAAGCCCCAGGTGCTGAGATGGCCTTCGGTTCTCCTGAAGCTGCCTCCCCCTTTCCATCAACCCTTCTGGGGGTGACGGCACGTGGGAGAAGGTTGTTACCCCGAAGGCTCGGGGAGGGCCTCCCACTCTACCCTCTGTCTGCCAGGCCCGCCCAGAAAGCCCGAGGTGTCATTTCCCCTCTTAGGATGAGGGTACCCACCATGAGGTGCCTCTCATGCTCCCTGGAGATCGTGGGGACCCCGTACTGTTATTGCATCAGGGCTGAGCGAGTGGGAGGATGGAAAAGTTAAGATTAGGGGGGAGGGCCCCAGGAAGTTGGCCAAAAGAGGTTCAGGTTGACCATTAGGAAGACACCCCCCTACCAAGTGTGAGGCCCACCCCAGAGGAGACCCTCGAAGCAGGTGACGGGGCCTCCTTTTATTTATTTATTTTAATCCTCACCCGAGGACAGTTT
The DNA here is from genome assembly GCA_030848825.1 of Tadarida brasiliensis. Classification (NCBI taxonomy): domain Eukaryota; kingdom Metazoa; phylum Chordata; class Mammalia; order Chiroptera; family Molossidae; genus Tadarida; species Tadarida brasiliensis. Next base: position 60,671,004 of record CM061273.1, read on the forward strand.
TGCATTTATCTTCAGATGGAGCGGGAGGGAGAGAGGGAGGAAGAGAGAGAGAGAAACATCGATGTGGAGACACACCGACTGGTCGCCACCCACACAACCCCAACCGGGGCCGGGGACAGACTGCAACCGAGGTACATGCCCTTAGCGGGAACCGAACCCGGGACTCTCTGGTCTGCGGGCTGACGCTCTAACCGCTGAGGCAAACCGGCCAGGGCGACGGGGCCTCCTTTAAAAAAACAAAGCAGCTGGTCCCCCTTAAAGAGTGCTGAACTCCGAGTCAGCAGAGTGTGTGTGTCGTTTGCCAGCCGCGGGGCCTTGGGCGCTCACGCCACTTTCCAGGCCGTGGCGCCATCAACTGCAGAATGAGAGTATCGGCCCAGGGGAGTGGGACGGGCCACCGCTAGCATCCAGTGAGCACAGAAGGAGTGTGGCTGGTGGGTGAGGACCCTGCAGACCCCCTCCTGCCTCCCGCCCACCCTGCCCCGAGTCACCCCGGTACTCACAGGCCACCTGGACCTCCGTTTGCCTCTGCAGCAGGGCGCCCATCCGGTTCCGCACGACGCAGCGGTAGAAGCCGGCATGGGTGCGGTCCAGGCTGGTGATCATGTACCTGAGGGCAGACGGGACAGCCAGTGAGCACGCCGGCAGTTGCAGGGGTGCCCAGGTCAGACTGGGCTCAGAGGGTGAGGGTCACCACCTCACCCTCTTCCAGGAGGAAGAGCACTTGGGAGCTCTTCACCCTCTGGCCATGTCATGGGGTCACAGAAAGGTCCTTATCATTAGGAGAGTCCCACCCAAAGGCAGTGTACTCAGGTGTCCAGGGAGTAGCCTGCACTCTCCCAAGGCAGGAGGTGCTGTGCCTGGCCCTTGACCCTGGCCGTGAGCAGGCCTCCCAGCACTGTGTCGGGTCTGTTGGAGGCTCCTGTCCTCTCATGACTGAGAAAGGCGGGGCATTGTGTTTTGGCCAGGCACGGGACTGTGCTGTGACATGAACTGAAATGGACGGAGGTGACGGATGCAGGGAAATTCACGTTTCCCCAAATGCTTTGCATCGTTCCATCCTTAAAGCTACAGACAGCTCCACTGCAGCTTTGTGGAGGGAAAAGAAGAGCCTCTGAGCAGGACAGGTTGGCTTTCTGTACACGGGGACCTGGGGCCAGGATGCATGACTCGGAGGAGGCCCCTTGGGAGCTCACTGCGGGAGCATGTGACCGTCCCAAACTGCAGCAGAGTCTGGGGCTGCGGGAAAGGCAGCGGGAGAGCAGGAGTGTGGGAGCTCAGCGGGCTGAGAAGCAGGGAGGAGGCCAGGCCAGGCCAGTGTGAGGGGCGTCTGGCACCAAGACATGGTGGGTGATGCTCTGGTATAGGAGGGGTTAGTTCCCCTGGCACCCCTCCGGGACCACCTGTCCTGTCCCCGGGGAATGAATGGCCCAGCACAGACCTGATGAATCAAGGGGTTTGTGCCTAGGGTATCTCCCCCTGCTAGGTTTTCCTAGGGTTTGTCCAGCTGACTTGGTAGATAAGCTCATTGCTGCCTGCCTGTGGGCTATGCCAGCCCTGACACAGAGTGACCTTACTCCCAGGGCTTGCTGAGTTTATTTTCACATGAATTTCAGTTAGGGCCCATCATCTTCTTCTTCATCATCATCATCACCACCTCACAATGATGACGCCGTATTAAATACTTTGCATACATTTCTTCATTTCACACAGCAGTTCCTGGATGATTGGATATCATGGACCAGTAACACTTTAAAAAATGGGAGTCGACGTGAGATTGTCAATTTTTTATTTTGCCAAGTCAGATCATTAAAACCAGCCAACCAAAAAGCAAACAGACAAAAAAATCGAGCAACACAACACTAAAAAAAAAAGAGAGATAATATTAAAAAGTGCCAGGCAGAGAGAGAAAAATAAATAGAAATGGTCAGCATTTTATTTATAAAGGATATTTTTGAGATCACACAAAAGAAATGTAATCTCAGCATAAAAGCCATTTGAGCAAATTTTAAACAAATTTTTGCAAAGCCGACTGCTTCACTTTTCTCATTTTATGTGGACAGGTGCAGACGGTCACGGGCCTGTGTTTGAGAGCCTTTCATTTAATCTCCATGCTAATCCTATGGCAGGGTTAACCCCAACTTCAGAGGTGAGGACATTGAGGTTGAGAAACGGCTCGTCACTGACCTGTGGTCTGATAGGTAGGAGGGTCCCACAGAGCCTTTCTGAATCCAAGCCCAGCTGCCGACCAGCTCAACACGGACATGGTACCCCACCTTCTGTCCTGGGACCGCATAGGCCCCAACCCGCTCTGCCTCTGCAGTGTTATCCAGAACATTCTGGCTGTCCAAGCCTCTTATCTCTGCCACCAGCTGCAGCTCTTATCTGTCCGTCCTTACTGTGTACAGCGTGATGACGGGCAGATAGGAAGCCCCAGCTCTGGCAAACCTCCTGTTCTCCTCAAACCCGTCCTCAAGCCCATCACAGGCTCTGTCATCTCTGTCCCATCTCTCCCCCAGGGAGGGGGGACAGCTTTGGGGAAACTGTTTGGGCCTCGAAAGCGATGGGGTGACCTGGAAGGGAAGGTGGAAGGAGAGATTGGCTAGAAAGCTCTCTATCTTTGGAAATGGGATGGGATCTTATTAACTTGCACCAGGGAGAGGAAAATGAACAGAAACGGCCAACAGACTCACAAAAAAGATGCTCAACCTCTGTCATAACGAAACACAGCCCCATCAAAACCACGATGACATATCAGACTGCCAAAGATCTTCACGTGTGATCACGCCCCGTGCTGGCAAGAGCGAGGGGCGGGGAGGCGTACAATCCTATCGGCTGGCAGAAGTGCAAATTGATCTAGCCTTTGGGACCAAATCTGTCAAAATAAGAATATGCAAGTCTGCTGACCCAGAGGTTGCATTCCGGGGAGCTGGCCTTTTAGACATACTTCCCAAAATGTGGCAAAAAAATAGGTACAAGGATGTTCACTGTAGCACGGCTTGTAATGGCAGAGATAAACAAACACAAATCTTGAAGCAGCAGAAATGACCATCAAAAATGGGTCAAAGCAATGAACGAGGCTGCAGCCACAGACTGCACGGGAACACCTGTATGGAATGAGATGAGATGGTCTCCAGGATGCACAGGGCGTGGGGAGGAAGCTGGAGAAGGCGGATGTTTATGGAAACAAAATCACGAGGAAGTAATAAGCTAAATAGTATCGGAGCTGAGTGTTAGGGGCAAGAGAGACAATGTATTCTCAACACCCTTGCTAAGTGGTTGTTCATTGACACAGGCTACCAAACCCTAGTTTAATGTCTCAGATCATGCACATTGACCCAATAAAAGTAATTTGAGTTTGTGGACAAAACAAAAGTAAAAGAATAATGTAAATGGTATGACGCCACGTGGGTACAGTGAAATAGCATATGTCTGTGCACACATAATCACACATACCCTCGGGCAAGTGCATACGCCGTTTTTGAGATGCATCCTCCAGTACACGTTATCTCCCTTTTGGGAGAGGTGTCGGGGGTGGGAGGGAGGGGAACTTCTACTTTTTGATTTTATGTCTTTCTATGCCATCAGAATTTTCTTTATCGTATGCATATATCGGTTTTATTTTAAAAAATAAAGTTAAAAAATGCACTTCGAGCATGTAATTTAAGTATACATTATAAAAAAAAGACACCGGGGACTCATTGGGCCTGGGTTTGTTTGCTCATGTCAGTGATGTGTGGTGAATTTTAAACTTTAATAAACGTAGATTTCTGCAGAAGGCTCTATGGCCATTTGCTTCAGCCAGAACCCCCAGGCCACACCTGGGGCTCCGAGGAAGTGCAGCTGGCTGCAGGCCTGCCCTTCCACTGAGGCTGGGCTGGCTCTGGGGTCCCCCTCAGGCCCCCGGCCCTGTAGTTGAGGACAGGTTCTCCTTAGCCGTCGGAGTGGGGTGCAGCCCCTCTGGCGCTCACCCTCCCTCCCTCTCCTTGGGCGCCTCTGGTGCTCCTTGCTTGGGAGACCTATTTCTGGCTTGTAGGCAACATTATTTAAAGTAACAGTTCCGCCACTGCCTTTCCTGGCAGGGAAACCCACTTCACTCCACCCAAATTGCAGCTCTCATCCCCCTGCCTCCCAGGCGAGCATCAGAGACAGTTGGCGGGCATCTCAGTTTGCTGTAAGCCTCCCCGATAATGACAATGACAGGGCTCATTATCCCAGCTGAGCTCCCTCCCAGACTCTGGGGACACACTCAGCGGGCAGCTCTCTCCGCCCCACCTGCCTGTGGCTGCCCTGGCAGGGACCCGGACGCAAAGCCCTGCAGCAGGGCTCACCCCTGATCTGGCCACAAGGGAGCTTTGGAGAAAGTGCTGGGACTTCTGACTCAGAAATTTAGACTTGACTTTGTGTCGTCTGCCCTTTCTTAGGAGTGTGGCCTGGGCACGTTATGGAAACTTGCAAGCCTCAGTTTTCCCACCTGTAAAATGGGGACAAGGACAGCTGCCTTTGATGTGAGCGTCACCAGAGGACCCAAGTGCCTGGCACATGGCAGATGTTGCGCAAATACCAGTCAAATGAGGGCAAGTGTATGAGTCTCTGGTGGGGAGTGGAAGGTAGTGGGGTAAGGTGGGGAGGTTCAGAAAGGAAGACAAAGAAGGTGTGGCAGGACCCCCAACCCCCTGCCACGACTGGGGGTCCATTAAGGGCTCTGTGCCAAGCACCAGAGAAGCACAATTTCATTGTCTGGCAAATTCTTTGGCTTCCCCATGGACGTGGACCCCAACTGTCCCCAGCTACCAACAAAGGATCTTCTGCCCCCTTGGTTACCTAATGCATCTTACTGATAGAGGGGCCTTGTCTCAGCCCCAGCTGCCAGTGGAGACTGTGCCCTGCCTCCCCAGGGACACTGGGACAGCAAGGAAATGACAGGTCCCTTCCAAAGGCTGCCCCTCTCAGCCTCCTGACCCCAGTGAACCTCTTCACGAGCCTGACCTCCTAAGCTCCCTGTCATCCGTTTGTGTCGTCAGGGTGAAGGGGCCTGAGCCTGCTCGTCTGGGATGAGGACCTGTGAAGGTGGGCGAGAGGCACCTCTTCCTGGTGGACCTGCAGCCTGGTTCTCCATCCAACGAGGAACAGTCTGAGGGGCGTGGCCCCAGGGGCTGGTGAACACCTGGACTGCCCCACCTCTAGGATGGCTTATTTGTCACTTTAGTATAGAAAACGCAGTCACAGGATCCAAAGTTTAAAGAGTAAAACAAAGGTGCACAGTAAACATCTCTCCCACTCCTGTCCCCCCGCTGCCTGGTCTACCCCAGGTCCCAACACACCAAGTAAACCACTGTTACCAGCTTCTCGAGTCTCTTCTCAGAGTTTCTTTATGCAAATCAGCCATCCCCCCACGTTTAAGCAGGAGACGGGGCCTCCTCTAGTGCTGTTCCGCTCCCTGCTCTGTGCATGTGACAAGATGTTTTGGAGCGCTTTCCATAACCGCACTGAGAGCTTCCCCGGGCTTTCCGCTGGCGGAGGGGTCAGACGTCTCCTGGATGTGGGAAGCTTTGCTTTCTCCCAGGGAGATGGTCAAAGGGAGCCAGCAGGGCAGAGAGCCTTGGGGGCCGGGCTCCAGGTGGGCTGGGAAGACAGGGAAGAACAGAGAACCTGTTCCCTCTGCCCCATCCCGGGGTGTCCTGATTTAACCCACACAACCCCACCCGCTCAGTCTACTCGGTTCTGTGATGGAGAGATGGGCTCGGGGTGCAGGGCGCATGGTGACCACACAGGGCAGAGCCAGGACGGATAATTGGATTTTTAGAGACATGAGACAGGCAGGGGAGAAAATCACCGCCTAACAAATCACCGCATCTTCCCCAGCACGGGAACACATGATGCCCTTTTGGGTCCGAGTCCTTGAGCGTCAGAGTTGATATTTAAAATGATTCTTAGTCGCATTAAATAAGATATTTCAATTCCACAAAGCTGTCAGGAGCTGATGCGGGCACCAGAAATAATAGGCACACTCTCCTTGTATTGTCCTCGTTAATAAATCGGGTGCCCGGAGATGCACGCAGATGCTCACAGGGAGGAAGGCTATGTGTGTGCACATGCACATGGGTACACATATGCACACACACACATGCACACTTATGCATGCACACTCATGAACACTCATATGCTCCCACCTATGTGCACACTCTTACACCCACCGACATGCATGCACGTTCATGCACACATGTACAAAGTTGTGTTCAAACATGTACACTCATGCAGTCTGCCCCCCACACTCACATGCAGTCATGTGTGCACACCCACAACACTCATGCACATCCCCTAATGTGTGCACAAACATGTGCCACACTTGTGCATACTCACCTACATGCATGTACACACATATACACGAACACTCACATGTGTGTACACAATCCCCACCTGCACACACACTCATGTACATGGGAAACACTCCTGGGGTGAACACGTGTCCACAGCCACTCCCACCCCGAGGTCACCCAGGGCACACTGAGGTCCCCCCTGCCCAGTTCTGGGCACTCCCTCTCCCATGCCGAGGCCACGGCACGCAGGCAGTCTGGGCTGCCTTGTTCAGACGCACTCAAGGGAGACAGACGGCCAGTCACACACACATACTCTCCCACTCAAACCACATCTTCTAGGTTCTAGGTGATCCTCAGGGGCAGAGATTTCTAATCATTGAACTCTTGGTCCTCAGGCTTTCCTTTCCAAAGGCCCTGTGTAGGGGAGGGGGCTGGAAGGGGAGGGAAAAAGTAGCACCAAGGTTTGGGGGAACAGGCTCCCCACCCACTTCAAATAGAGGAACAGAAATCACTGCTCCCGATGGCCTGGCTGTCCTCACCGTGGGGTGTACCCTCCTGACATCCTCCGAGGGCCAGCCATCCCTGGGCTCCAGCTACTTCCTATGGGAAACCCTGCGCGCTCTCTCCATCTCCTCTCTCCGCCTCTGTGTTTGTCCCTCTCTGTTTCTCCTTCCCCTTCCCTCTGTCGGTCTCTCTCTGCTTCTGTCTGTCCCCCGCCCCCACACCTCATTCGCTCCCTTTCTCCCGTGCGTTCAGGGTTTCTAGGGCTGCCGCCAGAGGGAAAGCTCAACAGTACATGCTCCATGGACACTCTCTGGGCGAGGGAGTGAGATGGCCAGTGTGGAAAGCCAATGATGACCCCTCTCACCGCTGTCACATCTACTGTCCAAATATCTTACAGGGTGTGATGGCTGAACTGTGTCCCCCTGAAAAGACATGTTGACCTCCTCACCCCCAGTACCTGTGAATGTGACCTTATCTGGAAAAGGGGTCTTAGCAGGTGCAATCAAGATGAGGTCATCAGGGTGGGCCTTATAAGAAGAGCCGTGCAACAGACACGGAGAAGGCCGGGTGACGGAGACTGGGGTGAAGCTGCCACGAGCCAAAACCCGCCAAGGGTCACCAAGGGTCGCCAACAGCAGCAGAGTGAGAAAGGCGCAGAACACACTCCCCGTAGGGCCTTCGGAGAGCGTGGCCCGGGGCGCCTTGCTTTCGGACGTCTGGCCTCCAGCGCTGTGAGAGAATAAACATCTGCTGTTTGAAGGCCCTGGCTATGGCAGAGACTCTGCGGCTGCGATGGTTAGACCCGGGAATGTGGAGGCTAGCCTGGAATTCCTGCTGGGCCCGCTGTGATCCCAGGGGGCCTTGAAAAGGGGGCAGCAGAGTCAGAGCGAGGGGTGGTGTGAAGGGAGAACAGAGGCTGGAGGGGTGCAGGGCCACGAGCCGAGGAGTGCAGGAGGCCTCTAGGAGCCTGGAAGGGCAAGGACATGTTTTCATCCCCTCCGGAGGGGGTGCCACCCAGCATCACTTCGATGTTCAGACTTCTGACCTCTCGAACTGTCAGAGAAACACGTGCCTTCCTTAAGGTCACTAAGTTGGTGGTTATTTGTTACAGCGGCCGTGAGACACTCATACCGCCAGGTTTCCTCCAGGCTGGGGACGAAGGCGGGGCCAGGAAAAGCCTCTTTGACAATGTGGGAGTGGGTAGAACGGGCATGAGGATGGGTGCTGCCCATTGTCTGCAGACCCTTCAGAAGCGGGCACCACAGGGCTGAGCCAGCTGGGTGCAGACTGGCTTGAAGGCAGCTGCTCAGCCGAGACACAGCCTCCGAGCTTGTACCATCACCTTCTGAGAGATGGTGGGTTTCAGAGGTGGAGGGGATGCTGCAGGGCCTCCCCTCCCTGCTGCCCCTGAACCTGGTGGGTGGCCCTGAGCCTCCCTGCTCCCCTGAGAGAACCTGGGAGGCTCTGACTGACCCTGGGGCCTGTGGTCAATGAGAGGGACATCAGTGTTAATGAGCTGGGGGCTGACAACACCGTGACAACCCTGGGGAGGGCACCTGTCTGCCCTGTGACCTTCTGGACCAATTAACTGCTCTCAGTGAGCAAGGAAAAGAACTTCATTAAGGATATCCATCAGCAGGGTAGTTCCCCCAGACTCTGGGTGAGAAGACAGATGGGGGAGGAAGGAGGCCTGGGAGGAAGCTGAGGGCCCTGCGATGGCACTCAGCATGGGCGGGTGGGGGTGTCACTGCTGGGACCCTCCCTCCGATAACGAAAACCAGCCCTGGGGTCAGAGCAAACACGAGGCATGCATGATCTGGTCCATCCCCTCATTTACTGTGGGGGAAGTGCCTCCTGTCCATTTGATAGCCAGGGACCTGGGCTCAGAAGTGTTAAGCAAGTTGCCCGAGGTCACCCAGCTCGAGGGCAGTAAAGTGAGATTCGATTTCAGGCCCATCTGACCCCAAGCGTGTCCCCACCCCACACATGCCCCGTGACTGTCCTGGGGTCCTCGATCCGCCGCTGGGGAGCTGCCCGGTCCTTGCCCCGACCCAGGAGCCCCGCTCCGAGACAACAGTAATGAGCTCGGGGAATCACTTTGCCAGGGGAAGAGCGGGCACGGGACCTACTGTTCTATTTCTAGGAGCAGAAAGGAGTGAGAAGGCAAAATGTGTCCGGGGTGCAAGGGGTTAAACCTCGAAGATGGTTCAGTTTGGATTTTTTAAAAAGTGACTGAGAAAGAAGGAATCCTGAGGGTTAAGGGGAGCCGGTGTGGTTATTTAAAAAAAAAAAAAGAAGAAGAAGAAAAAGAGAGAACTAAAAGGCAAGAACACGTGTTGCCTCTTATTTTGCTCACAAGCAGGAATTCCTCCCTGGGTCCCCGCTTCCCCACGTCTGGGGGCGCAGAGGAGGCTCCTTGGTCCTGCTCCTGACACCGTCCTGAAACGCGTCAGGACCCTTTCCACGCCGAGGTGGATCAGAAAGCAAGCAAATTCAAACAGGCCCCTAAAGAGGCTGCCTGGGACTCCGGCCTCCAGGAACCCAGCTGCTTGTGCTCTGAGGCCTAATCATGGTGGTGGTGGGGGGGGGCGGGGGCCGAGGGCAGCCGAATCGATTCCTTTCTCCAGGCCCCCCCAATTCTGCCAGGTGTCCAGGGGAGAGGCTGCCTGTAAACACCTCTCAGCCCTGGTGGCCAGCGGGCAGTCTCCTCATTAGACCCGCCCAGGTAGGGGGAGGGCCGGCGAGGACCCTTTCCCGCCACTGTCGCCTGGGGTCCTGTGAAGCCAGAGGCCCTGCTTATGTGGGGGACCTGGGGCATCTGGGGATTCTGTCCATGCCTCAAGGTGACAGACCCTGAGCTGGCGAGACTGGGGAGGGTGTGCGTGGAGGGGGAGGTGTGAGGGTCTTTGGAGAGGGCTGATGGAGGATGGGGGCAGAGGACAGAGGCTGTTAGGACCAGGCGCTGTCCAAGGTAGGACTCGAGGGTGCCAGGCATGACGAGTAGATATCAGAGAGAGAACTATTTCTGGGACTGGGAGTCACTACATGTGCCACTGGCCAAGGACAGAGGCTGGCCTCATGGATGGGACCGGTCCCCAAGGGCTGATGGGCAGGCCTGAAAAGTTTGAGCTCTTTCTTAAGGATGACAGGAACATGTTGAGGGTATTAAGCAGGGGTGTAAGACGACAGCCCCAGCTACATCCAAATCTGCGTCCCAAGATACACAACAAACAGTTTTTATATTTTTAAACTGTTGAACAAAATCAAAAGAAGAGTCCTGTTTCACGACGGGTGAAAATCGTATGCGAGTCAAACTTCCGCGTCCGTCAGTGAAGTCTCACGGGGACCCAGCCGGCTCACTCTGACATGCGGACCTTGGTGGCTCTCGGTCCAGCTCCGTGACCATGGGGCTGAAATGTCGCAGCAGACGGCAGGGCTGGCAAAGCCTCACAGTCACCACCGGCCCTCTCCAGAAAATGCTTGCCAGCTCTTGGTGCAGATGTCTGTCATCACAAAGACGGCTCTGCTCACAGGGTGCAGAGCGAAGTGGGTGGGTCAAGGCCAAGGGTGGAGGCCAGTTTGGTCTTTGCCATGAGCCGGGGGAGAGGCCGTGGGGCTGCCGGGTCTGAGGCTGAGTCTGACGGTGGTCCCCCAGAACGACGATTCCCAGCTGCCTCTTTCTCAGCCTGTGACCTCGGGCACGCCCTCTGTATAATGGGCACGAGAAGGGCGGGGCCTTATAGAAAATAAAAGTTCAGGCAGTTCTGTGCTCATGTTTTTGTCCCAATGCAGTTGCCGTGTGAGGGGACAATCTGAGCCCAACTTCAGTTTTGCGTTTGCTTGTGCGTGATTTTGTCCTCAAGACACACTAGGTAAACGGAGCCACAGTCACACACAAACACCCCCCTGCAAGTGTCCTCAGCTGCCTGAGTGTGTCACGAGCTCACCTGTCCCCACCTGGTCCAACATCTTTCCTTCCGATCTCAGACGTCTCTCCTTCCACCCATCACAGCACCTCAGCAGCGGCGACCCTCCGGTGTCCACGTCCACAAGCGAACTCCAGGCCTTCCCCGGGCCGAGCGCCCTCTGCGTGGGTGTCTAGCATCCCCGAGCCGCCGGACGCGTGCGGAACCGCGTGACCATCTTTACGGAGTGGCTCCGATGAAGGTTTTGACTGTTGCTCCCTCACCCCATTTCGCCCATTAGCCTTGTGGTTTTTACGGCGCGATTTTGCACAGCGTGGTGACTTCTACAAAGGCCGGTGTCGCCTGTGATAGCAGAGCTGGCTGCGGAGTGCTCAGCCGCGCCTGACATTCGGCGTGCCCTCAGGAAATGGGACCTCACGGGATTACTATTATTACGGATCATTCAACCCCGACTGGAGTGCCGACAGCATGTCAGGCGGTGTGTCGGGCTCTGGGTATCCGTGGTACTGATAACAACAACAGTCAGAGCTAAACCATCGTCTCCATGGTGCCGCGGCGGCATCGGCTCCCGATGCCCTTACGTGCAGACGGATCTGTTACTGCCGCTGCCACGATCTGCTTGGAAACACGTGGCCCCCAGTTCCAGGTCCGGTCTGCTCACTTCCTGCCCTCCCCCAGACAACATCCCGCCCTTCGGCATCTCCGCATCGCAGGGGACAGAAGGGACCGAGGACTTGCTCATCGGCGAGCGGGAACGACTTCGTCGTGGCCCCTTTAATTACTGCAAAGGATCATGGCTGATTAATGCTAAGGAGGGTGGGCGGACGGGCCTAGGAAGCATCTACTTTGGGGGTGCACCAGGTGGCAGTGTGGGTGGAGGTGTGAACCCTGCCAAGCTCTGTCCAGCCGGCCTGAGCGTCCTGCCCGGCTGAGTCCTGCTCCCTAGCCTCCACGGGGCTCCTGGTTTCCCCAGGCCAGACGTCTGCGGGGTCACTGAACGGTGATAAGGCCGGAGGACACAGCAGTCTCCCTGGGGCTCCCTCCCCGTGCTCAGGCAGGTCAGGGCAAGGGAGGGGGAAGAGGCCTCCCGGGCCATCTTGCAGCGCCTGTTTTTGGCAGCCCTGGCAGGGTGGGGGTGTGTGGTGAGACGCCCACGCCCCTCCCTGGGCAGACCTGGCTCAAGGCCAGAGCTGATGCCCTTTCTGGCCACCTGAGGCACAGCTTCAGATGCCACCCCGTCCCTCCTGTGTAGCCGAGGCTGCCGGACAGGGAGGGCGTGTTCTCCCTGAGCCCTCCCCCAGCTCCTGGCTCCCAGCTGTATCTCCCTCTGGGAGAGTCTTGGCCGTCCTTCCACGGCGGTCAGAAACACGCACAAACAACTACTGATGTCCAGCGCTGTGCTGGGGGCTTTTGGGACAAATGTGACATGACCCCCACTCTCCCCTTGAGAAACAGGCAAACGGTGTAGCAAAAACGTAGCGATTTCACAGAGCAGCCAGACTGCCCGTTCAGCCCGAAACCTCTCCGTATCTCTGTGCACACCCAGGGGCAGGTCGGGGTGGCTAACTGTAATCTCACCGCAAAGGACACGAAGGCAACAAGAACAAACACACCTGTTGTGCAGATGTCACTGAATTTTTAAAGAGGACACTTTTAATACCAAAAGAGTGAAAGGGATGGAGAGTTGGACAGTGAATGAATTCAGCTTTATGAAAACCCATCACGCTGCCCTAGCTTTTGTCTTCATGGTGGACCTGGCAGAACTCCATCCGGAACGTCCCCCACTACCAGGTCCCAGGGCTGGGGGTCCCGGAATGGGCACAGAACCTCCCTGTTTGGTTCCTTCCTACTTCTCCCGATTCCTCTCTTTCTTCCCTACTTTTTAGCATCACACTCAGGGACTGGCACCTTGCCTCACACACAGCGGTGCTCAGAAAGCCCGGGCAGGCGGACCGCTGGCACAGCTCATAAGCACCCCACGAAAGCACAGTGCCAAGGGGCCCCCAGGTCCCATCACCCTGCTTCGCTCTGCCTCAGTAGCTCTGTGCTAAGGGCCGGTCGGTGCAGGTGGAGAAGGGAGTTTAATAACGGTCTGTATATTTTACTTGCTGTGTGACCTTGAGCAAGTTGCCTAATCTCTCTGTGCATCCACTGCCTCATCTATAAAACAGGGGTGATCATAACAGTAATAATCATAATACATCAGCCTGGCACTGTTCTAAGCCCTTTACATATGACAATGCAGCTACTCCTCTTTAACTATTCTGTGAGGTCAGAAGTAATTTTATCCAAATTTGGCAGATGAAAAATATGAGGAAACTAAGGCACAGAGAGGTTTAGTCACTTGCCCCAGATCACACAGCCAGGAGGTGGCAGAGCTGCAAGAGGCTGCCTCCAGACTTTGTGCTGATCACCACCACACTACAGCACGCTGGCGGATGCCCGGGGTAACTCCTGTGCAGTGCTTGGGCCTGGCCCTGGCATGAGGTGCGTGGTAAGTGCTCGCCAAGAGTCAGCTGCCACTGGGATTACTGATGTTATTATTATTATTGCCTTAGTCATCTGTCCTGGGACAGCAGACCATTGCCCTCAGCCCCCTCTAACAGCCCCTCAGGCCAGGCCCAACGCCCGCTCACGTAGGACAGGCCTTGCCCAGCAGGCCAGGAGCAGAGCCCAAGCTGCGGCTGCCGTGACATCCAGTGTCAGGAGCTGTGACGGGCCGCCCCGAGCTCCAGGGCCCGGCGCCAGCTCCCCGCTCCGCCTCCGCACATCTGCTCAGCCCCTGGGTGGCTGGCCCCAGAAACGACTCCCTCTGCCCGACCTCTCTGGCCTTCGTCCAGCACGACTCACCTCCAACCTCTGCCCGTTCTCTGGGTTTCAAAGTCACCCTCGGAGCTGACTTAGGAGACACTTGGTGGGGGACCCAGAACAGAACTGCGTTAACGAGGCCCTGGGGACCCAGCGGTGAGCCGCCATCTGGAAAAGGTGATGCGTGCAGCTGCCAGGCTGGGACACAAGGAGCACGGCCCTAATATTTTATACCAACTCCAAACAGGAAGTGGAGTCCACACCCCCCCGAATCTGGGCTGGCCTTGTGACTTGCTTTCACTGATAGAAGGTGGTGGAACATTCCGGAGCCTAGGCCCTAAGAGCCTTGCAGCTTCTACATTCGCCCTCTCAGATCCCTGCCCCTGAGACCACCATCCACAGAGGATAAACCACAGGAGGAGAGAGGTCTGTCATCCCAGCTGGCCCAGCCCAGCCCAGCCCCAGCTGATGGCTAGCTCCATGCAACCTCATGACAGGCCAGCAGAACAGTAAGAAGTCATGTGTGTGTTTTTTTCTTCCCCCTGGCCAGTGTGGCTCAGTGGATTGAGCACTGTCCCATGGACTGAGAGGTCCCAGTTCAATTCCCGGTCAGGGCAGGTGCCTGGGTTGCAGGCTCGATCCCCAGTGGGGGTCGTGCAGGAGGCGGCCAATCCATGTTTCTCTTTCACATCCATGTTTCTCTCTCTCTCTCTCCCTTCCTCTCTCTCTAAAAAAATCAATAAAAACATATATATATATATATATATATATATATATATATATATATATGTATTTTTTTTTATCCTCACTCAAGGACATTTTTGCAGTTATCTTCAGACAGAACGGAAGGGAGAGAAGGAAGAAGTGAGAGAGAGAAACATCGACGTGAGAGAGACACATCGACCGGCCGCCACCCACACGACCCCAACCGGGGCCCTGGACAAACTGCAACCGAGGCACGTGCCCTTAGCGGGAACCGAACCCGGGACTCTCTGGTCCGCAGGCTGACATTCTAACTGCTGAGCCAAACCAGCCAGGGCAATAAAAACATATTTTTAAAAAAATGATAAGAAATCATGGTTTGGGGTGGTTTTCGGGGCATCAGTAGCTGACTGACCAGAGGCTGTGGCGGGGCCGGGCTGGGCCCGCTCCTTAGGGCAGCGCCCGACTCTCTGTGTGTCTCCTAGGGCTTCACAGTCAAGGAGCCGCTGCAGTGGCTGGAGTTTCTGGACGTGCTGTGGGTTGACTTCCAGGGTCTGCGCCCCATCTCTTTTGGGGAGATTGTCTTTCTCAGTTACTCTTCCTCATTCTGCAGGATGAATGGCCTCCCCCTTCCCCAAGCCCTGGGTGAGTCCCCACCTGCTCCGCACTCACAGAGCTGAGAACTGGCCAGCATCTCGAAGCCCCCAGGGGCTGCGGGTGGGAGCTGAAACCTCTGCTCCCAACCCCCACCCCCTCCTCCAAGCCCACTCCCAGGAGGCTCTGTGCCCCAGGACTTTGGGCAGCCGGCTGGGAGCAAGCCTCTCTCTTGGCTGGGTAGAAATTCGGAGTCACAGACACACTGGTGCACCATTAGTCAGAGAGCAGAAAAGGGGGCTTCGGCAGAGACTCCTCTGGGGGGGACAAAGACACAGGGAGAGGCCACCTGAACCCTCCCACACTGAGAAATCCCATCAATGGGCCAGAGAGGGGCTCTGAGGGGTCGAAGGGGAGGAGGAGTCGGTACCTAGGCAGCCCCCAGAAGCAGGAGTCATTACCAACTCCCCAGGCATCTTATCTAGACCATTTGCCAGCCTGGGCGCATAACTGCGTCAAGGTCTAATTAGCTTCTGGGTCCTGGCTGAGAGCCAAGAGGGGGCGGGGGTGCAGGAGGATCTTCGGAGGGGGGAGAAGAGAGAGATTCCCAGGACAAGCTGGGCTCTCCAGTCCAGCTGTGCGGGGATAAAGAAGGAAGGCCTCATTTCCATATATTAGAATATCCCAGATCACAAACATATGTGTCTCTAACGGGGACCACCTCTCCCTGCCTCCCCACGGACCTGGGCCCCGCCCGCGAGACCGCCCTACGCCCACCCTGTGCATGGTTACCAGGGATCAAGGCCAAATTCCAACCTGTGCCTTTCAGGTGATGGATGATCACACTGCTGCTAATTTGCATGTCAAGTTTCTTGTGGTTGAAACAGTCTCATCAGAGAAGGGCTTTCCCTGAGAGCCGTTCATTAAAGGTGGCAGGCAGGCCTTCATCTGCAGGTCCTATTCTGCACTCTGAGAGTCTGGGCACCTCTGCCACCTGTCCCCGGGCTGCCAGGATCGGCTGTGGAAAATCTGTCAGTCTCTGGAAAGTGGGAAGAGGTGAGGGGCCAGAGCAGAGGGTGTGGCTTCAGTGAGCACACCTGCGTATTCCAGACAGTTCCGGTCAGTGAAGTCAGCCATGGGTCTGAGTTCCTTGTTCCATCCCCTGCTAATATGCAGTGACTCTGTTGTGTCCCTTTACCCTGTGGGCCTCAGTTTCTGCATCTGTAGAATGGGAAGCCTAATAACTTCTTTGTGGACTCCCCAGGCTGCCCCATGAGAATGGACTGCAGTCACAGTAACACCCTGTGTGCCCGTGTCGTGAGTCATGCTGGGTGCCACACGTGGACCGTGAATGGACACGCAGAGCTGCGCTTACTGAGCACGGTAGCTGAATCGAGGGCACACAGGGGGGCCTTTGAGAGAGCAGCCCCTCCCTGCCTGCCCCAGCTTCAGGGGGACGCATGGCCTCATGAAAATGTCCTCCCTGCCTCACCCCCAAGGACTCTCAGGGCCCTGACGCCTTGGAGTGATGCTCTGAGCCACGGGGACACCAAGAGAACTCAGTGGCCATCCAAGGGGAGAGAGAGGGAGGGCAGGACTGGTGACCCCTGTCCTGTGATGCTCAGCCGGGTGAGGGAAATGTCACCAATCAAACTGATCTTGTGGCCTTTACCTTCTATCATGCTAGACTGCCACACAGCGGGGTGGCCCAGTGAGACCCAGGCAGCGCTGAGTGGGGATTCCAATTCTGACGCTAACTCCCGCCCCATCTCAGAGGACAGTCATAAGATGGAGGGCTTGGCCTTAGGGACAGAGGAGCCGCTCTGTGCTGCATGACTCTCCAAGGCCCCGGTGTGTGCTCCCCAGACCTCGCTGCCCTTAGCTCGGGTCCCGACGGGTCACACCCACCATCCATCTCCAGCTTCCTCGGGAGTCGGGGACCCTCTCCCTTCCCAAGCCAGGACCCATGGATCTGAGTGTGAGGAAACAGGTTGCTATGGAAACGAAGAGAGCCAATGTTTTAGCGATTTTTGCTTCCTTTTTCCCTTCTTCCCCTGTACATTTTGAACTTATTTGTCTTAATTGACATAATTATTGCAACGCCAACCTGAGGCCCGGGAACCAGCTGTGCCCTGGAGGCTCAGCACCTGCCCTGACCCTGCCCACCCTCCAGGGCTCTCCCTGTCACCTCGCCCTCCTGTCCAGGAAGGAGGAGTCCTAAATCAGGGCGAGGCCTCTACAAGGGGGGGTAAGGCCAGGCCTCAGGGCCTCAGGGCCATTTGAGGAGGTGTTCCTGGGTACCTGTGGGGACCTGAGGAGAACGCAGCGTCACTCCATCTCGGGAGCCGGAACTTCCGCTCTGGGCTCGGGCCAGGCTCAGTCTCCGCAGCCCCGCCTCCCTCGTGTCGTGACACTGTCACACCTGCCGTGCCCATCCTACACCCAGGACCCAACGGGCAGCAAGGAAAGCTACTCTGCAACTCCATGAAGAACCGTCTGCGGGGACTGTCACGAAAAATCAAAGAGGGCAGGAGAGACCCCCCAAGCGGGGCCCAGACCCAGCCAGACCCCTGCCCCCGCACAGCAGGACGCCTGCACACAGAAGGCCAGCTCTGGCTCCCACTGGGACGTCCGGCATGGGGGGCACCAGCGCCTCGCCCTAGGAAACTGGCTTTCAGTGGGGTGCTGTGGGCCCCCCTCCCAGGGCACACGTGCCAATGTCTGTAGACATTTTGGTCGTCACATCTGGGGGAGGGGCTACGGGCATGTCATGGGTAGAGGCCAGGGATGCTGCTAGAGGCCCTGCAACCAAGAATGGTCCCGCCCCAAATTTACTAGCGCCCAGGTTTCAAAACCCTGCTCTGGTCACTGTGTTCCTCGTGGCAGCACAGGGTGTCGTTTGAGGGTCCCTCCGACTCCGCCACCGCCCTCCCGTTGCCGGAGGTCCCCTGTGGGTGCAGACACAGCGGGGCGGGCAGGTCCGCCCTCCTCCCTTCCCCATGCTCCGCCTGGCCAGGGGGCCTCTCACTCCTCCCGGCCCACCTCCCCCGTCCCTCCCCGAGGATTCGCACATTTCTAGACTCGTTAACTTTTAATTACTACCTTCCCTTTGCCTGAGTACGCTGGCTCCATGCCACGTACATCTCTATTAAAATTCAATTTATGCCCATCATAACTAATTCCTGCACTTCAGCTCTCTCACCAGCAGCCTGCAATTTTCAGGCAAGATGTCCAGACTCAGGGTGAACCGGAGCAAACCTCTGAAGAGGCTGGGAACCGGGCAGAGGGGCTCTGGCTGCGCTGAGCAAGGGGAGCCGGACTTCCCAGGGTGGTGGGAACCAGACCATGGCCAGGAGCGAGGCAGGAAGAACCTGCCCACTGGGAGGAGACAAGCGGGCGGCGTTGACTTGGCGGCTTCCGGGCCACCCTCCGACTTACAGAAACACCCATGACCGGACACCCTTCTGCATGCTGGATCTCACGTAACACTCCACCCCCTGGGAGGTAGCTACGAATTTTATTGTTCCCATTTAATAGACTTGGCAACTGAGGCAGGGCTGATAATTTGCCTAAAGGCCCACGGTGAGTCAGGTCAGGGCTGGGATTCACACTGGGGGGCTCCTGGTGCAGTCGGGCAGAGGAGACAGGTGAGCAAAGGCCGTCTTCAGCAGCAGAGACATCGGCAAATCCCTCGCTCAGCCCACCAGGAAGGGGGCTGGTGAGAGAGGAGGCTGGGAAGAGGGGTCGGTCCAGGTTCTACAAGGTCTTGAGCTCCCTTGACCAAGATGCTCCAAAGACTGCCCACCACCTGCAGGCTGCAGCCCAGAACGCTCCCCTGGCATTCACTGTCCTCCCTGTCATCTCGTGCGTCTCCTCCTCCAGGGTGTCCCATCACGTCTGCTCATCCCTGCCTCCACGTCACTCCGTTGCGTCTGCGAGGATCCCGGAAGCTCACTGCTTACGAGCCAGTGTCGGCATCTCCTTGATCAGGCTTGGAGGCGGAGGACCTGACCCCCGTCTGAGTTCCGGGCTTCAGGCCTTGGGCAGGGAACTGACCCACGGAGTCTCGCGCTCCTCACTCACCCGCCCCGCCCCTGCAGGGGTGGTTGGTGTGCAGGGATGGAGAAGAAGAGCCTGAGTAGAAGTGGCCGGCAGGGGTCCAGCACCACGTGGGTGACAGCAGTGTTTGTCATCACGAGTTACCGGACGTGAAGCACGTAGACCAGGGCCACGCCCGTGGCACGTTTCCTGTGTTAGCTGTGAACCCTTCCCCTCCTGCAGCTCTTCAGGAGGCTGGCTGGGCAGTCCCCGGAAAGCTGGGCCCCGGCAGTGCCACTGCCCCGGGAAAGGACACACACAGCAAAGACGTACAGAGCAGGGAGAGGGTCCCAGGCTTGGCGTCGGAAAGATCCCGGTGAAACCTGACTCCCCAGGTATGGCTGTGTGACCTTGGGCAAGTTGCTGAACCTCTCTGGGCTGTGATTCCCAGCTATGAGGCAGAGATGATAATAGCACCAGTCTCCCAGAACGGCTGCCAGTAAGAGCTTGGCTCGGTTCCTGGCAGTCACGTGGCACGGGCTCCAGTGCCCTCTGGGAAGCTGGTCCGCCTCCGCCTCCCCAGCCTCCGCTGCCGCTCTCACTTTTACTCACATGCCAGGGGAGGCCAGGGGAGACGCGAGAGACAAAGCGGCTGGCCCGGGGAGTTTCTCTTCATCCTGCCTCTGAAGAATTTCAAAGGCTGCACCGTCTCTGTACGTGTCCCCCGCTTTGTGCCCCTCACCAGGCCTGTCACATGCGTGGGGCTTTCTTCTCCCCGCCACCGAGCCTGTGCAGTTCCCCGAGAGACACCTGCGGACCCAGCCTGGGGCCAGCCACACGCCCGGCCTGGCCCACCTGGGCTTCCCCTCCACACACCTGCTCTTTTCCAGGCCCACCAGGGGCCACCTGGGGCCCCGGGAGCAGCCTCAGCCTCAGCGGGTCTCATGCCCTCACACCTGCCCCTCAGAAGGGCCTGAAGCCCCTGGTTTCTTGCCTCTTGGGCCAGAGGAACGACACAAGGTGATGGGTGGGGCAGAAGGGGCCCGGCTGGGAGCCTGCGCGTAGCTGTCAAAGGACAGAACACACTCAGGTCCGCCAGACCTCTCGTGGGCCTGCCACTCGCTCTGAGGGTGACCTCAGGCCAGTCCCGGAACATCTCTGAGCTTCAGGGCTCTCGTGTGCCAAGTGAGGGTGAAGAGACCCACCTCCGACTGCTGCTGTGAGATGATGCATGAGAATACCTGGCAGCCAGTGGGCCTCCATAAACCTCGTCTGAGTGTGTGCCCTGATCATGCGTGTGCGTGTGCGTGTGATCTGCCCAGCTAATTGGTTTTCCTATTTAATTTTAAGTGTGAGGATAATGACGGGAGAAGGCATTATCAGGGCGGGACAGAATGATCTGGTTGACGACTCTGGCATGATGTGGTCACAAGGGCAGGTGGTTGCCATCCGTCTTCCCTCCCTCCTCCGCGGCCTTGCCTGGCCTGCCAATGCTCGAGCTGGCGGGGTGTCTCCGGCCTCGTAGCCCCGGCTGGGGAGACGGATGCCAACGGAGGTCCAAGTGATTCGACCTGGGGTGACGGCCCCGGGAGGGGTGGGGGAGCCGAGGGGAGGGCGTGTGGGGTTCAGTCTGACAGGAGAGCCTCCAGCAGTGACACAGAGGGCCTGACCTTTGTGTGAGTCCCCATCCGCAAAGTCAGGTGTCACACAAACACACCCACGTGCTTTGCACAGAGACACAACGGTCAGCATGCCCACAAGACCGTGCAGGAATTGGGTGCTCACGCTAACACACACACGTGATCACAGATGTCTAACTGGTATCGTGTTCACCCTCCCCCACCACCCCCAACACACACAGCAGCCACTGAGGAGCTGCCAGCCCGACCCACTGGTGGAGAGGGCATGGGGCTGATGCCCAAAGCTTTGGGAGGGTTTTCCCAGGCGATATCCCACCTACGTGGGAAAAGAAATCTCATTTTTTTTAGAATTAAAGTTTGCTTTGTACCCAACTGGTACCCCCAACGGTTATAGCCCCAAACTGCAAATTCAAGGATAAAAGCATATCACCGACCAAGGGCAAGGGGAGTTCTGAAAAGGGTCCCGGGCCATAGCGGTGTCCCTGGAACAGGTGGACAGAGCCCCCATGACCACATGGGAGGACATACGCTCCCTTGCATGTGAGGTCTGGTGGGTGTGTGACCAGATCTGTCCCCATTATCCCATCGAGCCAGCATTTTATACTCCTGTCCATGGATGTCATGTCTGCTGCACGGGGGCTGGGCTTGTCTCACAGAACTTCATTTAATCCCCACTCTCACCTCTAACGTGGCATTACTGTGCCTGACTCCAAGACGAGAAAGCAAAGGCAGGTGGCTAAGTAATCCCGCCCAAAGTCACAGAGCTAGTGAGGGGTGGCAGCGTGACCGTCTTCAGAGGGCCCCTGCTCCAGGGTCCATCTGTCCCACTCTGCCCCCCACGAATGGATGTGGACCCACAAACTCGCCACAGTCACTTGTCCTCAGAAGGATGCCTAGGATTTCCTTTGTGCAGCTGTGTCACACACACATGTGCGCGCACACACACACACGTGCACACACATGTGCACACATACGCGTGCACACACACGGCCCCTTCTGTTACAGATCCCACTGAGAATAAAGACCTTCAGAGGCTGGACGTGAATGCAAACCTCTTCCTTTGGCGACGGGGTGGGAGACATGGTTAGATTTATGGCAGCACTTCCAATCTTATTTTCTCTCGACCCGCTGAGTAAACCCAGCCATCTTTCTGCCTGCAAACTGGATACTGTCACCTGACCTAAAGCCAGGAATTTGCAGCAGACAGGAAGTCCTCAGCAGCAAGCGGTGCCTGGGAAACCAGGGGACGAGAAGCTGGCCAACCTCCTACGTAATGGCTTTTCAGGATGCGTTTATTTAAAAGCTGAATCTGCAACACGTTGTTGAGCCAAAAAGCAAGAAAGTGCGAGAAACCCAATGGGGACACGTCCAAAGCTCCCAGGATCCAGCTTGAAGAAGCTCCGCTGGCCGAGTCTGGGTTACGACGTGTGCCCGAATGAACGACAGGGATGGGTCAACACTCACTGAGGAGGGAAGGTCATCCATGAGCTCCTACTGACGCTACAGTGTGTTAAAAGGGGTGAGGAAGGACAGCTCTTTTCATTCACAAGAATGCCACCTCATCGGAGTAAAGGGAATTGGAGAAATAGAAAATCTGCTTATCACAACCATGGCAATAACTGATCACAGAAGACTCATCAGTGGATACCAAACACAGGAGAGTCCCGGAGAGGAGACTGTTCACAGTCTTAAGCTGTCATCCAAAGGGGAGAAGAGGCCTTAGTACTTTGACAACGGAGGTATCTGGTGAACATCACCTAGATCAGCTGACCAAACCCACTGTCACCAATAATGGGGCAAAGTGACATCCGGCGCCTTCAAGTAGGAACCGCCGAGAAGGACGCACATCCATGTAATAGCCTGCCCCCAAGGTGTAACGCAACACATCCACACTGGAGGACAAAAGTGCCTGAACTCTCAAGGTCAATGCCATGAAAGATAGGCTGAAAAATGAGGAGCAGTTCCAGATTTAAGGAGTCTAACGTCCAAGAGTCATGACAACTAAATGCAAACGCTAAAATATAATGCCAAAGGACATAATTGGGACAAATGGAGAAATCTGGGCTGTGTATCAGATAGTAGCATTGTAACGGTGTGACATTTCTCGGGGGTGAACACTGTATTGTGGTCTGTAGAAGAACGGCTTATACCTAGTCAATTCTACTTAGGGGGAAAGGGACATCACCTCTGCAACTAATTCTTTTTTTTTTCTCCTTTATTGATTTTTAGAGCAAGAGGAAGTGAAAGGGAGAGAGAGATAGAAACATCGATGAGAGAGAACATCGATTGGCTGTCTCCTGCATGCCTCCCACTGGGGATCGGGCCCACAACCTGGGCATGTGCCCCGACCGGGAATCAAACTGGCGACCTCTTGGTGCAGGGGTCAACGCTCAACCACTGTGCCACACTGGCTGGACTGCAACTAATTCTTAAATAACTCAGCAAAAACGCATGTGCACACACGTGTGTGTGTGTGTGTGTGTGTGTGTGTGTGTATAGAGAGCGAGCGAGACAGCGCAAATTCAGATGCTTAGAACTGGTGAATGGTAAAATGCATTCAGGTATTTCTGGTACTGTACTTACAATTTTTCTAAGATTAGAACACTTTCAAAGTTAAAAGAAGAGTAAGAAAAAGCACCTGCTGTGAGCCAGGCTCTCACTGGGGGCAGGGGTGGTGAAGTGGACAGGGACGGCTTCTCTCCCCTCCCTTCCCTCTGCTAACAGCGCTCGCCCTGCCTTCCCACCATGTGGCTCTGGTGTGGGGCCGCACACTGTGTCCTGTGGCCTGGCGGAGACACCCGATGGAGCCCTGGCCAATCCATCATGGAACTCCTTAGCCAGCCTTCTTGGGGTGAGGAGGCTGGGGACGAGTTCCCCTAGTGGAAGCTCCTTTGTGTCCCCTGAAAAACCTCCACCCAACCAAGCTCCGAGATGGCACATTTGCCTTCTCCCCACTGCTTTGGAGAGCCCAGTTAGCAGAGAGATTGCTTAGGATACACATTAAGGAAGCGATCCTTCTTCAATGAGGGCCAGTGGTGGGTGGTAAAGACCCCAGCTCTGGAGTCCAACGACTTCTAGCGGAAGCCCAGCTCAACAATCTGACCTTGGGTAACTTGTTTCATCTCTTGAAGCCTCAGTGTGCTCACCTGAAGAATGGGGACCTAAGACTGCTCGCAGCAGTCAATGAGATAACCACAGAGCTCACATCATGACGTCTGCTGTGGACGTCCTTCATCGCCAGTGACCATCATCATCATCATCATCATCAACAGCTGGACTCTGACTCTGACCTGGATGCCCCCAGGACTGACTATTTCCAAAGGAGGCCCATCCCGTTGTGAGGCAAGTCAGGCCCGTGCTGGAATCTGCTTCTGTGCAGTGCCCACCCTTGCGTCTTTCCAGTGCCTAGGCACCAGAAGAGTGGCATGGACCAGATAAAGAACCGGCTCTCCTCCACCTAGAGCCTGCCTCCAGCTCCCTGCAGCAGAAGGCAAGGGCGGGCTAGGAGGTCAGGCACCACTGACACCCGTGGGGCCATCTGCATGCAATTCACCCAAGAGGAGGCAGGGGCTCCTCACGGAGGCTGCCAAGCTGCTCAGTGCTGCCAGACTGTGGCCAGGAGTGCCTCTGGGTCCCCAACCGAAAACCATCGCGGGGGCTGCTCAGGGAGGCCCCTTGATCTCCAGAGTGCCCAGCAGCGGAGGAACCCCTGCTTCCGGGTCTGCCTCTCACCATTCAGAGGGGAAGGCGGTCCTCTTGCCCTGGCACCCCTGCTTCCTCCTTTGCCAAAGTGGCCACACCCACCAGCCAATGCAGGATTGGGGGTAGAAGGAACCTGGACGGCACCCCAGACTCTGGTCTCCCTCTTTGTAAAGAGGATCGTTCTCTGGAAAGGACAGATCCTCAAGCAATTAAGTCCCCCTCTCGTTTGCATTCCTGTCCTCTGTGGCAGATTTGTATCAACATCCCCAGGGCAAGACAATCTTGTTTCCCCAACAAAACCAATTATGCACATCAGGCCAGGGGATTAATCACCAGCCACAGGGTTGGGAGCCAATAAGAGGGGAGGAGAGGAGCAGGAGGGAGGGCCCAGGCAGGGCCCAGGGCCAGCTGGGCTGGGATCGCTGCCTCCCAGGACCACTTCTGGCAGCAAGCCCTCCATCTGAGACCCTTTCTCTCTGCGTCCTCTCCTGGATCCCCACTTGGCACTGTCTGGGGAAGGAGGTCAGCCCAGCCCAGTGCTCAGTGTGAGGGCACACAAAGGGAGTGCAGATAACCCAAAGACCCGGGGTGGGCCACCTCCATGTCCCCCCTCAAGAGTTCCCCCAAATAGCTATGCTCCCCTCTTACTGATCCCGGGTTGCCTCATGCTGCACCCGTCTGCTAGCTTCTCCTCAGTGGGGAGGGGAAGAAGGGTCTCGGTCACAGCCAGAGCAACGACCCAGCTGCCCGTCGTGGGTACCCCTACCCCCGTCACCGCCTCTGCCCCATCCACTGTGGCATGGCCACCCTGTCCAGGCAGTGCCCTGGGCTCAGCAGGGCAGGGTGTTCTTGTCCCTGGGCAGGGCTGCCTGTGGCCCCCCCTCCGGCCACACCAGCCCCCCAGGGCGTGGCAGGGACCCTGGCAGCCCGGAGGGAGGGGAGGGTGCAGCTTGCCTGTACTCCAGGGAGAACTTGGTCAGCTCCCGGTTGTTGTGGAGCCACTTGAACTCCAGCGGCCAGCTGCCCTCGGCCATGCACGTGAGCACCAGGCGGTTCCCCTCCAGGTGCACCTGCGTCCGCGCCGGCTCTGTCTTGAAATAGGGGGCCACGTCATCTGGGGAAACAGAGACACAAAGCCATGTTATCGCTGCTCGCCTTGCTCAGCTGTTCATTCAGAGCCCCAGTGCCCCTAGGCCGAAGGAGCAGGTGCAGCCAGATACGTTGCCCAAAGTCTCCTGGCTGGCAGGGACTTGAACTTGGGTCAGTCTGACTTCAGGGGAATCCAGGGCAGAGTCCACCCAGAGGACCCCCTTCACTACCAGGCTGCTTGATCCTCCCATCCCTGTCCCCGTGCGGGCCTGCCTCGACCTCATCCATATAATATACCAGCTCAGCTCCCTGGACAGAGGAAGTGCCCCTTGCCCAGGCTGTGGATGTGGGGTCCAGCTGTGGCTACACCTGTCTGCAGAGTCACCCTAACCTTCTGACCTGACTCAGCCCAGCACAGTTTCCCCCAGCTCCCCTCAACGAACACAGTACACCCCAGGACCCAGACGCGAGGGGACCACTGAGATCTCCCTGCCCTTCTGGCCAGTGGGAGGGAGGGGGCAGTGAAACAGACAGGGGCTGAGAAAAGGATAGGGAGAGACGGAGAAGGGGAGAGGGGATCCCATCATCTGGAAAAACAAGGACTAAAGCACCTGCTAGGTTCTGGACTGTCCGAGATGCTTGAACGATGCTCATTTACTTCACCTGCAACCCCATGACGAGACAGGATCATAACCGGTCCGGGTCCAGACTAACGACCAAGTCCTGCCCCTTCCGCCATCACGCGTATCGTGGGACATGCTCAGAGCCACACAGGAAGCTGCTGGCCGGGCAGGCCTTGGGTGTCCTGACCTCCAGGCCAGTAGTGGGTGGTCCCAGCATCCACCCTGTCGGTGCTCACCCTATCTCCTGCTGGGTGGAAGTGGACAAGTATCCATTTCCCGGGGTCTCAATTTCTCCATCAAGAGACACAGGGAGGGAAATAGGCACCCTGACGTCGTAAGAATTCAATGAAATAATAATTCTGAAAATGCCAGGGTAGATGTCCCACAAATGTTCATTTCTTTCCCCAAAACAAAAGTGTGAGTGTCCCTGCCAGGGAGGGGGCTACCACTCAGGGCTGCCTGGTGCCACAGGCATGCCTTAGCCCAGAGCTAACTCTCCCCAGTGAGCCCAGAGGGTAGAACCCATAAGGCACGATTTTTAGGCCTAAGAAATGGACTCAAGCAAAGGAAGAAGAGACGGGGCAGGTGTCGGGTCGGGGAGCGGGTGACTTAGCGGGTGGAAGGGAGTAAACCCACACGCTGCTGGGACAGGCTGGTCAGCCCACCGGAAATGGGAGAAGCTGGGCCCCTCCCGCATGGCGGGCTGTCCCCTGGTAGCATCAGTGGGGCTGGAGCCCTGGACCCCCATCTATCTTCCCACCCTCAGATTCAGCTAGAACTGTGTGTCCACGGTCAGTTAGGTCCAGCATTTGTGTCCAGGCTTCGCTCTGGGCTCAAGCACAGACTGGTAGCTCAAGAGAAACCAGAATGTGTATTTGGGGCCCAGGCTGCTTAGCACCCCCAACCCAAGGCCAAGGTGTCAATCTTATGAGTGTATAAACTGCGACCGTTTGGGGGAGTCCTCCTGGAACCCCATCCCCGCTATGGACCCTCACCTTGGGGGCCACCGAGAGGCAGGAAGGAGGACAGGAGGCTGGAAGAGGAAGTGGAGGCCCGCGCAGGTGGCCACCCTGGCCCGTGGTCTGCAGGGCCGCTGAGGTCTCAGCCCCGGATTTGACAGTGCTTACGGGCCTCTCTCCATCCCTACCAACTGTCAGGTCAGCACGCCGCCTTACAAACGGTTGGAAAGGTGCGTCTTTTAGAGCCTGTACTCAGGGGAGTGGCCAGCACCCCCTGGTCCCTGGCTTCTGGGGTCCCAGCCCACCTCTGGCCAGTGGCACAGGGCAGAGAAGCTGGCAGGCACTCATCTGCCTAGAAAAAATCCCACAAAAAAACCCGTTTCTTTGCTGGCCTGCCCGCCTGCCCGCCTGCCCGCCGGAGCCTTCAGCTCTGCTCTGGGTTTAACAAATGGGCACATTCGCACTTCAAAGGCTCATTCATATTCTCCAGCAGCTTTCAAGAGCCCTTTGAATCGCGTTTTTAAAAACCCTCTGTTAGTTCCTGTCATCACTCGTTTGTCTTAAAACAATAATATTCCCAGCCCCTGAGTGAGTCAATCCCTTGGATGTGGGGCTGACTCAGAGCCAGCACAGTGTGTGTGTGTGTGTGTGTGGGGGGGTGCTTGCACGCACACACGTGCACACGCGCTCTGCACCCAGGCCCCCTTGCCTCTGTGAGCAGCTCCCGGAGCAATTTGCTCCCAGCTATGCATTTGCAAGTTCGTTCCTCTGGCTCTCCCGGGGGTGCCAGCCTGAAGCCAATGACTTTTGCTTGGATGGGTTGATTCCAGCGGCTGCCGGCTGCTGGAGATAATGACTTGGGGGAAGAGGTACTGCGTACGGGAGTGTGGACAGCCCTTCCGGAGAACCCGCTGGGCACCTGGCTCTGCGTCCCTCATCCCACATCATCCTCACAGGTGGCCTGGGAGAGGCTAAGGCTCCTCTCCCCAAGCCCCTGCAGTGGATCATCCCCCGCCCCCCACTTCCCCGCCTCCCCGAAACGCCTCTTGCCATCAGCATCCAGGGATTGGGTCCTACACAGGAATGAGCGCAGTGGCAGGGCGTCCAGCCAGCCGGTTTCCTTGATGGGGCCCCGGGCCCCAAAGCAGGAGATGGCAGAGGGACTGGGAGTGTGGGTGCTGGGCCCTGACGGGAAGAGCAGACGGGTAGGCACAGCAGTGTGTGCACGCATGTGTGTGTGCCTGTGTGCATCTGGGTATGCATGGGGTGTGTTTTCGTGTGTGTACCCGTGTGTGTGTCTGTGTCCATCTGTATACGTCCGTCCGTGTGCAGGCGTCTGTGTGTGTGTCTGTGTCCGTCTGCATACGTCCGTCTGTGTGCAGGCGTCTGTGTGTGTGTCTGTGTCTGTTTGCATACGTCCGTCCGTGTGCAGGCGTCTGTGTGTGTGTCTGTGTCCATCTGTATACGTCCGTCTGTGTGCAGGCGTCTGTGTGTGTGTCTGTGTCTGTTTGCATACGTCCGTCCGTGTGCAGGCGTCTGTGTGTGTGTCTGTGTCCGTCTGCATACGTCCGTCCGTGTGCAGGCGTCTGTGTGTGTCTGTGTCCGTCTGTATACGTCCGTCCGTGTGCAGGCGTCTGTGTGTGTGTCTTGATCTCTGTGCATGTGCGTGTGGTGTGTCTATGGGCAGGAATAGATTTCTGGGTAATGCAAAACAGATTTGTGGGTAACACAAATCCTTGACCTTGGACAAGTTACTGAACCTTTTTGCACCTCAGTTTCTTTAGCTGTAAACTGTTGTGAGGATTACTAAATTAAACAACCTAGCCCTGGCTAGTGTGGCTCAGTTGGTGGGGCATTGTCCCTGCACCGAAGGGTTGCTGGTTTGATTCCCAGTCAGGGCACATGCCCAGGTTGTGGGCCCGATCCCTGGTAGGGGGCATGCAGGAGGCGGCCAATCTATGTTCCCTCTCATCGATGTTTCTATCTCTCTCTCCCTCTCCCTTCCTCTCTCTCTAAAAATCAATGAAAATATTTTAACTAATTAATTAACCAACATCAATTGCTTTGGTAAGTGCCTGGCTGGTAGTCATGTATGCAGAAGGACAGACCTCCCTGAGAGAAGAGCTGAGACCCTGTTGGCGGGGCCAGCAGCCCTTGCAGCCCAGTCCCAGCATTGTCCAAGCTGTGAAGTGGACACACAGCCCTGCTAGCCACCTTCTCAGCGAAGGGTCACGGAGGACGGAGGGGAACTGAGGACGGAAAGAACCAACGCTACAGATGTCATTCTGTTGCACTTTTCCTCACTTTGAAAACACACACAGGATGGATTTTTTTTTTTAAACTAGGCAAAGCGATTCTAAAGTTCACGTTGAAAAAAATAAAACCCCCAAAGAAAAGCCAAGGACATTCTGAAAAAGAATGGTAAGTAGGGGAGACCAGCAAAGACACTGAACCACATTCTCAAGGTGCAGTAATTAAAACAGCGCATTCTTGTACAAATAGACTGATGAAGCAAGGGACTAAAAAGTCTAGAAATAGACTCCAATACATATGGGATGATTTCATACACGACGAAAGCAGAATTTCAAGTTAGCGGGGGAAAGTTCGGTTATTCAACGAACGGCTCCGGGACAACGACAGCACCATTGGGAGGAAAAAAATAGTCGAATCTCCTCCTCACACTTCACCTCAAAATAAATGCTAGATGGATCAATGTTTTAAACATGAAAAACAAACTCTAAAAGAACTAGAAAAAAATCAGAGGGGTTTAAAAATATGGAATCTTGGCAAAGCGAAACATTCGCCAAGTACTTTCTAAGTACTACACAAACTCCAGAAAGTTGTAAAACAGATTGATGCCTTCCACCGTATAAAAATTGTGCATGGGGAAAAAAAAAAAAAAAAGGACCCATAAACAAAAAGAAGCGACACAATGACAAACTGGGGGAAAGTATTTGCAACTTTTATCACGGACAAAGAGCTCGTTCTCCTGGTATCTAAAAAATATTCCCATAAATCAATAAGAAAAATATAAGCACACCAACAGAAAAATGGGCAAAGGATATGAACAGTTCCCAGAAAGGAATTACCAATAACTCGGAAACATACAAAGATGCTGAACCTCAAGATAAGAGAAAGGCTAACGGAACCTCACTGAAGTGCCTTCCTTTCCAAGCGTGTTGGCCAAGATCGGAACGTGCGATAACACCTACCCTGTGCTGACCAGCCTCTGGAGACCCAGACGTGCTCACACACAGCTCTGGGGGACTGTGACTTGGTGCGGCATCGACAGGGACAATCTGGCAAGTCTATCAGAACGAAAACTGCACCCCTCCCCCACCCCACCAACTCTGCAAGTGACTGATCTTCCGGGGACGCCCGTGCGAGGTGCGGTGGCAGCATCTCACGGCAGCTCTCCGCTCTGCAGCAGCAAACGCTGAGAAACGGCCGGAATGTCTGTCAGGAGGGCACTGGTTACAGAAATGATTGCACCTCCCAGTAATGGAATTCTCCCGCACAAGGCTCGGGAGCCACTTTCGGGAACTACCCTTAAGTGGAAAAAAGCCAGGTGTGGACGGGGCGTGTCATCCGCTACTCCTGGTGTGCGAGGCATTCTTTCCTTCAAGTATCAAGATACATTTGCCGGTAGAGCCTCCACTTTTTCTGGGCAGAGGGTTTACCTGGCACTGGGCTCAGTGATACTTTCGGGAGAGCTGGGGGGCTGGGGGCGGGGGGACTCCCTGTGCACTCTGCACCTTCTGTAGCTTCAGGCTGTGTCCCACAGGTGTAAGTGGGTTACTTCTGTATAATCAGAGGGGCGCACACATGGATGTGAGCGTGTTGGGTGAGCAGTCACGGGGCAGCCCTGCTGGTGACAGAAGAAGGGGTGGGCCTTCTGTCTGCGTGGGACGCAGGGGTGTGGCATGGCTGGGGGTCTGTGACCACCAGAGCCTGAGCCCCTTCGGAGGCAGACAAGAGGCCTCAGTCCCAGGCCTCCTTCTCCTTTCCCATAACAGCTTGGGGGGGGGGGGGCGCTGCCTGCCTTTCCCTGGATATTCCCAATAAATAACCCCATTGTCATCCTTCCCTCTGGGCTCCAGGCTAAATGCCTCATACAGAAGCTTATCTCCACTTCAGCCCCTCCCCTCCCCTCGGGCCCCAGCACAATAATGCCATCTTTCTCTGGCTCCTGGAATTTGACTTCCCAGCCAGCCCAGGCCTGGGAGCCCCACCTCCCCTGGAGTGCCAGCCAGGGCGAAGACCTCCATCCGCCACCTAGTTGCCCAAGAGATGTCTATCTGCCTTCCAGGGCCAGCTTCAAAGGGCACTGGGCCTCCCAGAGCCCTCTCCTAACCGCTTCCTCCTGGGCACGCGGTGACTGGCTCAGTCACTGGGACGTGTCTGGAATGCGTGGGAACAGGGTGGAGGCTGGGGTTCCTACAAACTTCTCCCCTCACCGTCGCCTCGTGTCTGCACTGGCACCTTTGTCCTGGAAGGACCTCCACGACCTCCTATCTGGTCACTGGCTGGAAAGTCAGTGCTCCTTGGAGCTGGCCTCCTAACCTGGTCCCCTCCCTGGAGCTGGATGGCCACAGACCTCAGCAGGCAGGGCTCAGGCAGGCCCCTCTCACCAAAACTTGCTGCTCCCACACGTCTGTGCCTGCTACCTCGATTTCACATGATTGTACTTCTGGAACTTTCCATCTGCGAAGCACCTTCTGTCCATCATCTCAGTGAAGAGTCCCGAGAACTTCCCAAGGAGGCTACTTTCATCACGCCCCGTCCACAGGTGAGAAAAGGCGCACTCAGGAAGGCTGGGTCATCGGACGCTGCCACACAGTCGGTAAACTCAGACCTGATGGACTCCAGATGTTTCCTAACCGACTCCTGGCTTCCCTCCGCTGCCCTGCTCGTCACACCCCGACCGGTGGCTCAGGCGGTAAGGGAGGGACGGTGGCCTCGCTCGGGGAACTGGCTTTGAAGCCACAAGCAGGGGTTATGCCAGCTGTGCGGCAGGGACGTTCCTAGCCCAGCTTCCAATGTCAGGGCCCCAGAGCTAGATCTGGGGGCGAAGGTGGGACAGGCCGGCTGGCTGGGAACGGGCCCTGAGGACCAGCTGGAAGGATACGGGAGCAGAGCGTCCGGGAGCCACTGGTCCACCTGCGGCGGGCGTTTCAGAGGGCTGGGCCAGGGGGCACAGGACGAGCACCCTGGGCGTGAGGGAGGGCAGACAGTGCAGCAGAGGAACAGACGCAGGCGTGAGGGGCCACAAAGGGAGAGGCTGTGCGGGGCCCCGTCCCACAGCTCTGCTCACCATGTAAGCCTCCAGGGGTCTGGCTTGAAGGTCCCAGTGGGAGCAGAGAAACTGGGTTTGACCTCGAGCAGAGTAACCCACAGCATCCAACCCCTGCCCCAGAGGCTGCTGGGAGGACCAAGTGAGCGAAGGTATGTCAAGTTCAGAGCACCGTGCTTGACACCTACTGGAGGCTCTTCCTGCCATGTAGACCTTTGGAGGTAATCAAATGGGGGGGGGGAGATGGGGAAACGGGGTGTGTTGTGACTGTTCTCCCTGTTTCCTGCATCTCTGAGCCATCCCCTTAAGGAACTCACAGTGTCCGGAATGTCCCAACTCTAAACCTTCAAATTCAGCTCCCTCATGGAAACTCCACGTGGGCTCAAGAAGCAAGTCCTGCCCAGCGATGGCCTATCAGGTCTTAAGCGAAGGCTCAAGACCCGGGTAGAGAAGGTGGAGTTGCAGGAGGTTTTGTACAATGTCAGCA
This sequence comes from Tadarida brasiliensis, assembly GCA_030848825.1. Lineage (NCBI taxonomy): Eukaryota > Metazoa > Chordata > Mammalia > Chiroptera > Molossidae > Tadarida > Tadarida brasiliensis. The sequence continues at coordinate 60,703,689 of CM061273.1, forward strand.
ACCCCGCAGGGGGAGGTGCTAAGCATGGCAGGGACTGGGGTAGAGAGTGCCATGGGCCCTGTAGCACCCACGGCCCTCCAGAGCCTGCACAGGGCAGATGCCAGCCAGCAGGCCAGCAGGTACTCTCTAGGGCCTGGTAAGGACCACAAGCCCCAGGGCTCCCAGCTGTTCCCCTCTCCCTTCCAGCCCCATGCCTGACTTGGCCTGCCTGCTTCGGCCTGCTCCTGCCGCACGCACGCACGGAGCCAGGGCATGGCAGCGCCCTAGCCCTTCAGTCCCTCGGCTCTCCTTCCCATCTCCTCTCTGCTCCCACAAATGAGATGCTAATTTATGCTCCTCCCCTGTCTCCTGGCAGATGCCTGGCCTAGCTCAGCCCCCATGCTGCCTGCATGCCAAGTGCTTCATTAGCCAAGAAAGAAGGCTCTCGCCCTCCCTAATCTGATCATCGCCAGTGACCTTCAGGAACCAGGCACCTTCTGACGTCGGGGGGCCCGGGAGGGTGCGACAATCAATTATTCCTCGGCCTCCGCAGCTGCTGCCGAATGGATTTCTCACTCAGAAAAGCGTGTTCAAAAAGCATCTAATGGAACGGATCATCAATTTGTTTGAATACACATCTAACCTGATTAGGGGGCCTAGCCATCAGGCAGCCAGCACCACTGAGCCCCGACATGGCCCCGGGGAATCGTGAGTGGGGTGGAGGAGCCCAGCCTCCAGGAGGAAGGTGGGGTGTGTGACCCAAGCCCACCACGCAGGCCGCTCAGCCCACTGTACGTCCTGCCAAAAAGTCACAGAGGAAAGAACGAAGCATGCAGAGACCACAGGCCTGGGATGATGCCGCCCCAGCACTGGGCACAGAGTCTGAGGCAAAGAAGACGCTCGGGAATGAAAGAACGAATGGCGATGAGGTCCAACGTGAAAGCTAAGGGGTGCCGGTAAAGTCAGCTCCCGGGCAAGACCAGTTGGTGCCTGCACTGGGTTGAACGGTGCCCCTGCCCCCCATTCATGTCCTTCCTGGAACTCAGAATGAGACCCTATTTGGAAACAGGATCATTGTAGATGTAATCAGTTAAGATGAGGTTATCTGGGAGTAGGGTGCGCCCGACGTGACTGGTGTCTTAAAAGGAGAAGAGACCCAGGACCGAAACAGAAGACGGCCATGTGGCAATCGGGGTAGAGACTGGAGGGGGCATCTACAAGCCAAGGAACAGTCACAAGTGACAAAGTGGACAAATGAACTTGCTGTTCAACTTGGCCAGGTCACCTCCCTCTTGGGGGCTGACATTCCCTTCCAGCTCTGATGTTGTGAGATCGGAGCAGCCGTGTGGATTGGGCCCTGGAATGAGGTTCCCTGGGTCCAAATCCTGGCTTGGCTGCTCATAGCTAGGTGACCCCGGGCGTCTCTGTAACGTCTCCACGTCTCAGTGCCCTCGATGGAGAAATGGGGCAATAGTATTGCTACCTCACAGGCCTACTGACGGGGTCAGCGCTGAGACCGGCGCCTGGCACAAGGAGCCCCCACGTGGGGAGTTGTCATTATCCCTCGCCCTTACTTGGCATGACCTCTGCAAGCCCACATCACAGATGGGGCCTCGGGCCTCACCTCACAGGTAAATAACAGCAGAGCATCCCCAGCCTCTTGCGGAAAAAGAACGGTTATTTCCGATGGGTTTGTGTCGCTGTTAACGGAGTGGAAGGGAGCCCTCGCTCACACTTCAGCTGGAGGGTTCAGAGAGGAAATTGATACCATTGATCAGCGTGTTTTTGCGTAACGGTCCTATTATCATTTCAGTGCGTTCAGAGTCATTCGAGTTGTAAAAATGGCGATCATAAAACCTTCACTCACTCCTGGAATTCCTCCCAAGAAGCTCCATTACTCTGCGTGGATGACACTCGCCTTCCCCTTGGTGACCCCGAGGTGGGACACGTGCTTGGATTCTCCTGTTGACAGCTGGGGCCTGAGGCCCCTGGACACGAAGGGCCTTCAGCTTTGGGGCTCAGCCGCCTAGCCAGTCCTGGGTGCTCCAAGGGGACTCTTCCCACCCGGTGTCTGCCATTCTCCCAGATGATGCTCTGAAGATTCCTCAGCAGGTGGGCTCCCTCCATCACACGGGGACGGCTGTCAGCTTTGGTAACAGAGAAGTATCCACGCCCCACAAGCCTTGAGACGCTGAGAGAAGGGACTGGCAGGCTCATGGCTGCTTCCGCGAACGCATGCTGGGCATCCATTTCTAATGCCCACCTGGCCAACGCTGGCACCGCCGGATACAGGGCCCAGAGGGCTATGCTGAGAGAAAGGGACCAGCGGTCCCAAGCGCTGGGCAGCTCGCTTCCCAAGGGTGACTCCTTTTTCCTCCTCTTTTTCACCCTTGAGAAAGGCCAGCACCCAAGGGAGACGGCTCACTGGGCCCAGAAGAGGAAGCAGGACGTGAGGAACCGGTGGGTCTGACCAGGCATCAGCCTCGACTTCCTTTACCATCCGAGGGAGCTGAGCTGGACAGCGGGCCTGTGCGGGGCTCCCCGCTCGGCCTCATCGCCCCCAGACAGAAGCGTCTCAGCGATTTCAGGGGCCTCTCCTGAGTCCTCCCCTCCCCGGGCATCAAGGTGGGGCCGCTCAGCCCAGGAGAAGGGGAGAGGAAGTTGTTTGGGAAGATGTAAGCCACTCCAAGCTCCCTGTGTTTTCTCATTTAGCCGTCCCGACCACCCTGGGGCAAGAGTTATTATTATTACTGCCCTTTATTTCTCTCTTCTGAAGCTCGGGGAGGAGGGGTGCGGGGTCACCCTGGAGTCAGAGTCTGGTTTCGAACCCACGGCCGCCTGCCTCCCCGCGAGGCCTCCGATCTCCGCTCAGGTCAGCGCTGTGTTTGGATCACAGGGAAGGAGTCCGGGGTGGGCATGGGTGGGGAGGGAAAGCCAAGCCGGCGTCTGCCTCCAGCCGAGGCTGAGAGACGGAGCCGCCGCCGGGGCACACACATTCATCAGGCCGCTGACCCGGGCGTACCGGCGCTCTGTGGCATGTAACGAAGACCGTGGAGCAGAAAATTGGAGTTCAATTTGCCGTCCATCCCGCACAGCGCTCAGCCCATTCCAGTCCCCGGCAGGCACCTCTGCGTTCCGTCATAAATAATAACACCACGCGGCTCTATGGCCCTTTGAGCAGCTACGGGCCCTGGGCAATTTACAAGCTGGATGACACACAGAGGCCTGCACACGCCCGCTGGAGGCACACGCGGCCCCCGCCTGGCCACTCGCACGGGTACACCTGCCGCCCTTGTCCTGCGTCACCCACCTGGGGGCCGTGCCCAGCCTGAGGGGAAACAGGCCCTTGTGCCCTGGACACTGGGCTCGGCCTCGGCCCTGACTGCCATCCTCGCCTTTCCTGGCATTCGTCCTTAGCAGGAAGCCCACCAGGGACCAAGCCCTATGGCCCCTTTCTGGACAAGTGCAGGAGCCACGGTCTCTGGCCTCTCCTGGCTTAGAAGGGGCTTCTAGATCTCCTCTGATCGGCAGTGTGCCTTTGTCTCCTCCAGACGTCGCCGGGAGGACGAGGGGCACAGTTGTCACTGAGACCCCTTCCTTGAACCTCCCAGATGAGATGCCCGGGGCCCCGAGAGGGGCAGCCACTCGCCTAGGGGGGCCACGTCAGCTGTTGTGCTGACCCCCAGCCCAGGACAAGGACAGCCACGTGGAGGAAGAGCCACCCAGGGGCTGGGGCAGGCTGGTGGCTTCCTCGAGCAGCCGCAGATCTTCCAGGCAGGAGGCAGGGGCTCTGGGGCCGAGTCTGTGGGGGCTCCAGCCACAGCTCCTCCCTCTTGCCATGGAACGGGTACAGACTGAAGTCACACATTGCATGAGGCCATGTATATGAAATACCGGGACTAGGCAAGTTCATAGCCAGGACTGCCAGGTGGTTGGGGGAAGGGAAGAGGCGGGGAGTGACTGCTTAATGCGTACCGATTTCCTCTGGGGTGATGAAAATGTTTTGAGATTAAGTACGGATAGTGGTTGTACAACACCGTGAGAGTACTGAATACAACTGAGTTGTTCATTTTAAAGTGGTTAAAAATCGTTATGTGAATGTTATCTCAGTTAAAAAACAAGCAAATTCGGTACGAGGTCTTTCCCTGTCCCCGCACTGCCGCTCAACCCCTCCAGCCCTCCCTCTCTCCCCTGCCCCCAGCCCGTATGGTCCTTAGGAGGGAGACTGAAGATCTGAGTGCTTCCTCCTGTCCGAAGACCTCACCTGGCCCCTGCCTTCACCTCCTGCCAGAAGGAGGAGCTGGGCCCCGTCTTCGGGGTATCAAGGGTGGGGCTGGGTTTCAAGCAGTCTCCTGGGCACAGGGCTGACAGCCTGCACTAGCTCCACGCAGGGCCCCTCCCTGGCCACTGCCCGAGCTGACGGGCTGTTTGGAACGAGGGCCTTGGATGTGCAGCCCCGTCGCCGATGTACAAACTGCCGGATGCTGAACGGGCACCTAGGCTTTCGGAGTTGTCAGTCCTCACCAGCACAAGGAGAGTCCTGTGTGCCCCCCCTGCCAGTTTCATGAGAATTCACTGCGACAGCACTTAAAACACCAGGCAAACAGGGAGGAGTGCCCTGGGGGGGGTCTCCGTGCCAGGCCTCTCGCTCACCTCTCATTCTAACCACACAGCAAAGCCGTGGGGTAGGGACTATGAACGAGTCCCTTGTGCAGAGGGGGGTGGAGGCTGGCACCGCTCAGTCACTGCCAAGGTCCTATCATTGGGGAGTGGCCCGGTGGGCTTGAGGGTGAGCGCTGAGAGCTGATTTCCCTGCCTTTCCCACGCAGTCCAGAGTCAGCAAAGGCGGACCCGGAGTGTGAATGCTGAGGACGAGAGGGGGAGGACGCAGCACAGCTGTCCCCAGTGTGGGGGGTGGGTGGGGGGCGTGAGGTTGAGCTCCAGGCTGCAGCTGCCCCACTGCCCTTCTTGCCCTGGCCTAGCTGCCCCTGCTCATGTGGCCTGGTGGCAGATGGCTTTTCCGGACAGCAGCCTGGCGGCCCGTTTGGGGAAGCAGAGGGAGCCCCCCTGGAAGGGGGCTGCATTCATTACCCCTGCACCGGAACCAGCAGGGTCTCCCGCCCTGCCTCTGCCTTCTGTCGCCTTGCAGACCCCGAGCCCATCCACCGGGCGTTAAAGGGCTGCAGGAGGAGGCGACGGTGTCTGCGCTCCGCTGTCGATCCCCTGATCTTATTCACCAGGGAGGTCAGGTGGCCTCCTCTCCAGTCAGCAGCAGCCCCCCTCCCTTGTTTCCCTCTCTTGATGCCATGTCCCCAGATGTAATCAGGGTTCCCAGCCTCTCCGGAGGAGCCTGGGCTTGGCAGCTGATACTGGGGCTGGGGGGGAGGATAACAAGAGAGACCGAGACACAGGGAAATTCATATTAATGACAGGCCAGGTTTCCTAAGAGCATCTCCTCGGGGCTGGGTTCCTGCTACCGGCACTGGTCCCCAGCCCTCCTGGGTGTGGGGCGAGGGAGGAAACAGCTGCTGGGCTGGACATCACACAAAGCCCTGGCTGCAGGCCAGCCCCGCCCATAACGATGAGCGCCCTTGGCCTCCCACAGGCTCCAGCATCCGAGGCCAGCCTTCATAGCACCCACCTAGTCACCCCTGTGATTGACAGGTGAGGAAACTGAGGAGTTTAAGGGAGGATTTGAGCCCAGCTTTTCTGATACCAAGTCACCCTGTCTCGCTTGATGGCTTGTGAAAGCTCTTGGCCTCAGCTTTCCCATGTGTATAATGAACACACGGCTTCACAGATGTCCACTGCCTTCTTCCAAGTCTAGCTTCCACTCCGGAGCTTTCCTGGGGGTGTCAGGCTAGTGTTAGAAAAGCCTCTTCCTCCCAAGGGAGCCCCAGCTGCCCTTCTTTTTTCTACTTTTTATTTTTTTCAATCCTCACCCGAGGACGTTTTTGCATTTATCTTCAGATAGAGCGGGAGGGAGAGAGTGGGGAAGAGAGAGACAGAAACATCGATGCGAGAGAGAGACACATCGAGTGGTTGCCATCTACACGACCCCAACCGGGGACGGGGACAAACAGCAACAGAGGTACGTGCCCTTAGCGGGAACCTAACCCGGGACTCTCTGGTCCGCAGGCCGACGCTCTAACCACTGAGCCAAACCGGCCAGGGCCCCAGCTGCCCTTCTTGATGGAGCGAGTTCTGGGTGCTTTAGAACACTCTTCATGGATTCCTGCTGTACCCCATTATGGGTTGAACTGGGTCCCCCCAAAAGATATATCAAAGTCCTAGCCCCAGTGAATACATGGGAAATCGGTCCTTGTGGAAGAGACCAAGTTAAGAGGAGGTCATTCGAGCTGGCTCTGATCTAAGATGACGGACACAGGGAGAAGACGGCCATGTGACAAAGGCCGAGACTTGAGTGACGCAGCTACAGGCCAGGGAACACCAAGGCTTGCTGACGGCACCAGGAACTGGGGGGTGGCGGGGGGGCGGGACGCGTTCTCCCTCAAGCCTTCAGAGAGGGCACGGTTCTGCTGGCCTCCGGGACCATGAGACAAGACACTTATGCCATGTGAAGTCACCCAGTGGGTGGCACTTGGCTATGGCCATCCTAGGAAACGAATCCAGCCCCTCACCAAAGCCCCACACGAAAAAAGCCAGCACTGAGCAGAAACCCTTCCTCCTCTATGACGGTTTTACAGCCGCTGCCCCGATAGAAGCGAGAACCCCCTTTGGGCTCTCTGAGCCACACGCAGTCTGCTGTCATATCAGTAACCCCACGTGCTCCCCCCAGACTTCGGAAGGCCCCACGGGGCTCTCAGCTGTGAGAGGACACATCTTATATCCGTGGTCATGTCTGAGCCACGGCCCCTCACCTGGTTTTTTGCACAGAGTAGGAGCTTGCAACTGAATGAAGGACCGAATGAAAGGACTTCTCCTGTTTCTAGGGGGCTCTGGACAATCCCCAACCCATCCCTGATCTATCACTTCCCCTTTGCACCCGGCACTTCCCCACACGCAGGCCTCACCTTGCCCTCCCTGGCCCCAGAGCGACGTGGGCTGGCCGCTCTGCAGTGGGGTCCGAGCTCAGCTAATGGGGACTGACGACATCCTGTGAGTCAGGGGGCACGGGGCCGTAGGGCTGGCAGGCTGGCAGGAGGCCAGCGTGATGCGTGGCCCTGCAAAGCCATTTCCAGTCCACTCCCTGGAAGCTGAGCCTCTCTGGAAAGGACAGCAGGGTGGCCCCCCACCAGCCACGCATGCATGTGAGCATGCTCCCCTTCTTTCTGCATGGTCTCCCCTCCTCCCAGAACCAAAGTCCCTGCCCTGCCCCCGTGACTGGGGTGTGGCGGTGGACGGGATGTTTAACTTTCACAGGCTCAAGAAATGGACATGTTCTTGGTGCTCCCCCTTTTCCTGCAGGACACCCCCATCCAGAGGCAGTGATCTGGGAGTCACACACTTACTGCCCTTTCCCCTCTGGCCCACTCCCCTTGACCCCTGCCAGGGTCCCACAAACCCCAGGGCCCAGCCTCTGTCCATGGTGCTGAGGGCCAGGAATCTCTGTGCTCTCTGTGTGAATCCTGGAGCACAGGTAGGCACGAGTGACCCATTGTGCAGAGAGAAAAACCGGTCTCCAAGTCATGAAGTGACTCAGCCCAGGCTACAGAGATGGCCAGCGCAGACACTGAGACTTGAACACAGCGCTGTCTGTCTCCGAAGTCCACAGGTAACATGTGAAGTGACTTGGAAAGGCAAGGAGCCATCTCTGGGCACTCTGTCCTCAACCAGGCAGGGGTCTCAGGGTGGCAGGGCACGAGTTCCATCTGCCACAGTGGGTGCGCGCTCCCACGGACAAGGGCTGGCCTGGGGCCGCTGGGAAAAGCCGGAGCCAGGTCCTCAGCAGAGGCCACACCATCACACACAGCACGTGGCTGAGCTGTCAAGAGACCCACTTCCCCAGGACCTGTGTGACCCTGGGCAAGCCAGGCTAGTTCTCCAAGCCTCAGTTTCCCTTTAGGTCACAGTCAGGCTCATCTCTGCCCATCCTTCCCCAGTGTGCCCAGGACTAAGGGAGAGATGCATCGGAGACAAGAAGCCAGGAGGTTAAGGGTCTTGTTACCAGTAGTGTGAGACCCACAAGAGGCTCCCAGGAGGAACTCATACAAGGACAGGGTGGGCCCCAGAAACCGCCCTCAAAGGGCCAAGGCCAGGAGGGTCCTGGGAGGCCTCTGCTCCCTGTCTGGCCGTGCCCAGGCGTGGGCAGCAGTGGTCAGGGAGCTGTGGTCTGGCAATAGGCAAACCCAGTGTGGAAAAGCAGAGTTGACAGGAAGGCTACCAGTTACTGGAAAGGACAATAAATTAATATAATAGGGCTGTTTGGCTGGTGACAAGGGATAAAACATGTGGTCCAAAAAGCCCCGTGTGAAATTGTCCAAAGGATGAATGAGAAGGCAAGAAGGAGTGAAGAAAGGGGCAGAAAAGAGGCTCATGGGCAGTGATGGGTGGTGGAGGGGCAGCTGGACCTCCGGCCCTGCCGTCATCTCTGCCCCTCCTCAACTCTCTGGGGGCCCCTTTACCTCAAACCGACACACTCAGCATCCAGACGCTTCTCTCCAGCCGGCCCCTGCACGAACCCCTCCTGTCCAACTTGCTCCATCTCTGCTTTCACTGGCTCCTCCATCCCCACCTGCCACGAGGCCCCCCCCCTCGCTCCCCAGATTTTTGGTGCCCTGGACTCCCTTCTCGCACAAATGCTCTTGGCCCTCCGTCGTAACGCAGAGTATGCATTTCATCCCTTCACTCACTCATTCAAAGCTCAATTCACTAGTTCAGCAAATGCTTCTTGAGCACCTACTGTGTGCCCCCCAGCTGCTCACAGGCACACAGGGAGACAGATGAGCCCGATCGACAGGGGGATGAACACACAATACAGTGAATCCCATGATACATCAGGCCTAGAGCGCCCACGGGGACCATCAGGGAAGGCGGCCCAGCCGAGTTCTGAAGGGAGAGGGGACCTGTGCCAGGTAGAGGGCTGTCAGGAAAACTCAGGCAGTGGGCACCGTTTGTGCAAAAGCCAGGAATCAGGACAACAGTGGCTTCCGGGAACTTGGGGTATTTCAGCACGGAGGGTGGTGGGGCTGCGAGGCGGGAGACGAGGGCTGGCACGGTGGCCACACAGCGCCTGCACAGGATGAACTTGGACTCAAGCCCTGGCTTCTCCAATTAGGAGCTGCATGGCCTTGGGCAAATCACTTAACCACTTTGAGCTGGTTTCCTCAATGAGATGAGGATAATAGCACCTGCCTCCCAGAACTGTGGCAAAGAATAAATGAGACAATGCAGAGTTATCTCCTAGCACAGTTTCTGGTCTTTGAATGAATGAATGGTGAGCGGCAGGGTCCCGGAGAATAAAGGGCTTGTCAGTGGTGTGAAGGCGTTTGGATGTCATTCTGAGGGTGGTGGAGAGGCACTGGAGATTCTGTGTGTGTGTGTGTGTGTGTGTGTGCGTGTGTGCCTGCGCTGGGGGCGTGAGTGCTAGGATCAGCCCAAGCTCCCTCTCCGGCCTCTCCCTGTTCGAGTCTATTTTGTTCTCCTGGAAGAGAGTCAAACACAGTTCAAGGAGAAGACAAAAAATGCAGAGATGGTCTTGCATGACCCTTGATGAGGATGGAATGAAGGACCCCCAACTTCTCAGCACAGTGTCAAGGTCATACTCATCTGGTCAACCTCTCTGGATCAGTGAACACCAATTGGGGGCCAGGGCCCGGAACACAAAGAGGCGAAGACACAGCCTACCCCGAGGCCCTGAGATACAATTCACCTGGGAAGGGCTGACCGACGGTGGGAGGCGTTGCAGAGCACAGCTAACTGCAGACACGGGAACCAGGTGCAGCAGGCACTGGGCACAGAGTGGGGCCGCCGAGGGTGGGGCGGGCAGTCAGGGAGCTCGATGGGGGAAGGACGCATTATGTGTGAGTCATTTGAGGACTCCAATGGCACCAAGCTGTCAGCTCCGTGCCGGCCACCGTGCAATGCGCTGGGACACCATGGGGAGCTCAATGCTGTCTCTGAGCTCATGGAGCTTAGGGTGTACCAAGAAAAGCCGGTGTTCCCCGCGGGACTGTAGGGCTGTGAAAGCGAGGTGTAGGGACACACACACAAAGGGGAGACCTCCCTGAAAGGTGACATGGGAGCCCAAACTGAAGCCAGTCGAGAGCAAGGGCAGGTGTGCCAGGCAGAGAGGGACGAGCAGGTTAGAGGGGTGGAGGGGACGGGCAGCCGGCCCGTTCATGTCGGACTCAGAACCGGGGGGTCCTGTGACTGGAGCCCCGATGGCGAGGAGAACCGGCAAGGGCGGTGGCGTGAGAGGGTAACACACGGCAGAGCATTGTTCGCATACGTGAGCGTGGCCAGGATCTGGGGCTGTCTTTCAAGGGCAGCAGGAAGCCACCGACGTGACATGGCCAGGTGTGTGGTCTCTCTGCCCCTCCCAGCAGTGCGGGGACAGGGATGGAAGGAGGCAGCGGTGGATGCTGAGATGCCATCGGGGGGCTGCTCCCTGGCGAAGAGTCCAGGGAGAGGTGATCTCCAGGGGGAAATGCCTCCTTCTGGGGACTCCACTTTCTTTCCAGTCCCATGGGGAAATCATGTCCCTGTCCAGAGAGAGCCGATGCTGAGGGGCAGGAGGTTTCCTGTGGCTCCTGGGGGTGGGGGGAGAAGGATGGGTTGTGGAGTTATTTTGGAGGTGGAATGGAGGAGTTCCTGGTCGGATTGGAGGCAGGGCTGTCTGAGGGCCAGGGTCAGTGGTGATGGTACTGGTTCCTGGGACCCAAACGCTGGAGCAATAGCCAGTTTGGGGGAGACCCTGAGCGCAGTTATGGGCGTGCTGAGGCCTGGTGATATCCGGGTGGAATATCCTGGGGGACACCCAGGTCTCAGTTAGCCTGCGTCAGAGAGGCAGGGGGTTTGGGGGCCACTGTGGAGCGTGTCTCCCAAGTCTCAGGGCGGGTCTTCACCCAGCTGGGTCCGCCGGCCCACTCCCCACTCCCGTGCGTGCAGTGAAAGAACTACCGTGGATTAAGTGTCTGTGTCGTGCCAGGACGTCCCAGGTGTGCTGGAGATGCATAACCCACCTAATCTGCAAGATAGCCCTTCAAGGTCCACGCCTCCCCTCCAACAGCTGGGAAAGCAGCGGTGCAGGGAGGCTGGGGGTCTGCCCCAGATCGCGCGGAGTGAGCGGCGGCGGAGGGATTCACGCCCACACCCGGCCCAGGCTCTTGTCCCAAGACCCACAGGCCCCTGGTGAAAGGCAGCTGCGCTCTCCAGGGACAGCTGGAGGACCAGGAGGGTACACCCGAGCACCAGCCCTCACAGAGGGGCAGGGCTTAGCGGACCACGTCCCCAGGAGCCCGTGTCTGTGAGCACACACACCACCCCACTGCTCTGGGGAAGAGTCCACAGGGGCAGAGCAAGGGTGTCTCTGTCCCCTCCCCCCAGGTCTCCCCCCCCCCCCCCCCGTGGCTGTGTCCTCCCATCCTTCCTCCATCCCTTCATCCCTCTCCCACCCTCTGCTGACTCTTGGACACTGCAGAGCCAGGATCCACACGGCAGACTCAGACCAGTCTCTCCGTGGCTCATCCGCTCACGCGACATCTACCCCCTCAAGGTCAAAGCTTGCATTTCCAGGGAGAAGGGTGAGAGGAGAGTCCCTGCAGCCACGCGCTGTCCCAGACCACGTGGACCCGTGGGTGCCTCGGTTCACCTCTGCACTGAGGCACAGTGCGGGCGGGGGGAGCTGGAGGAGCCTCGCCGCACCTCTGTCTTCCCCGGAGTCCCTAACTCGCTGCTCCCTGGGGCGGTTCTCATGGGCCTCGCGTATTATTTCCCTCCGTTGTCGCTTTCCTGAGTCCTCTTAGACAATTCTGGCCGCTTGAGCTTCTTGTACGTCTCCTTAGCTTTCCTTTCAGTCACAGGGAGAAAATATCGCCCTGTCCCAAAGAGAGATGCTTCTGGAGGGAGAGGAGGTGGCTTAGCTGGTAGCAGCAGTATGACCAGCCGCCAGGCGCTCAGCGATGAGTGGCCTGGAGGAGGACCCAGGTGTCGCAGAGGGCAGACGGGCTGCGACGGGGAGAGAGTCCATTTGGGCCCATCTCACCGCTGTGAACGGGGGAACTTGGGATAATGCACGCCAGCCCCGTGCCTCAGTTTCCTCATCTGAAAATGGAGGTCGCGATGTCCAGATGAAGAGTGGTGTGACAGTTGGACAAGATGGCCTGGCGCGCTGGCCTAGGGGAGTGAGCGCCGCGTCTGGTGGGTACACTCGGTTGAACAGTGTCCCCCCCAAATCCATGTCCACCCGGAACCCCAGAATGTGACCTTAACGTGGAGATAGGGTGTCTGTAGATGCAATTAGTCAAGATGAGGCCATACTGGGCCTTAAACCCAATGACAGGTGTCCTTATAAGACCATGTGAAGACACAGAGAGACACGGGGAAGAAGGCCATGGGAAGACGGAGGCAGAGGTGGGAGGGAGCCGTAAGGACCGCTGGGAGCCCCCAGAGCCATGAGAGGGGCCGGGAACAGGCTCTCCCTCAGAGTCCAGAAGGAACCAACTCTGCGGACACCCTGGTTCTGGACTCTGGCCGCAGAACTGCGAGGGAACACGCATCTGTTGTTTTCGGCCAGCAGATGTGAGGTAATCTGTCCCACCAGCCACAGAAACCCCTTCCCTGTGTCTCTGTCTTCACCTGGTTCCAAGGACACCTGTCCTTGGTAAGAGGCAGTAGGAGAGGTGCTTCCTTAAGACTGGACCCACTCCTGTCTGCCCTGTGGGGGTGGGTGACGTTTGGGGGGAAGCAGCACCGTCCCCGTGTCTCACAGTCCAGGCTGGACCAACAGCTGGACAGAGGGGAGTGGCAAGTTTCTCTACACTTCGCTCCAGCTTCTGGTTTCGTCGCTGCCGCCCCTTGGCTCGGGATCCGGGGAACACCCACAGCCCTGTGCACGGGTAGGGCCGTAAGGGGGCTGGGCGGGTGGGCTCTCCCTGTTGGTGGGATGGGAGCAGAATGTAAACATGGCATCACCATCGCCGAGCCTTCGCTGTCTCACATGTTACTTTCACCTGCCTCCCTCTGACCTCTCCCCTACTAGATCTCCACACATGTCACGGGGAAGGGAACCGTTTGGGGCACAGGCCAGCGGGAACACCACACCCCTTGGGTAAAACCCCATCTGTGGTCTCCGATGAGGGGCGTCAGGGTCCTAACCACCAACCCCACACAGGCTCGTTGGACCTCTCTGGAGGGTCCAGCCACGCCAGTCGCTCCTTCCTTCACACTCTGCATGTTTGGCACCTTCTCCTGGTCCTCTCTGACCTCCCTGCCTCCCTGGCCGGCTCTTCCTTCCTCAGCCTCTGAAATGTTGGCCTTTCCAGGTTTCTGTTCTGATCCTTCCTATTGCCGCCATTTCTCCTGGGTGAGAAGATCCATTTCTCTTTCCGATGTCAGCTGGTGCTTGGATGCGGACGCCTCCCGATCTCTGACCCTGATCTCTTCTTGCCCGAATGAAATCAGCTGTATTTTGCTGACCTCCAGGCAAAATAGTTTAAAATAGCCACAGCTGAACTCAGGTCCCTGCAAGCTTGCGGGGCTCCCCTAATTCCCGAGGTCAATTAATTGTGTTGTGCACCCGGGCACCCACGAGAGGAGCCGACGGTGGACATCCTGGCTTTCTTCTCCTCCCTGCCCCCCACATCCCATCACCCACCTAAGGCTTCCTCCAGCCAGCAAGCCACCCCTGCCCCCCTCCCCTGATGTCGGTTTCATCTGCCAAGCCCTCGCTGACCTCCGGTCGCCAGCCATTAGTTTGATCTCCTTAATTAAAGGCACTGCTAACCCCGTGCTTCCTGTTCCAGCTCCTTCAATGGCACCTCACTGCATACAGGATAAAATGCTCCTCACCGAGGCATACAAAGCCCTTTTTGTCGCTGAACCAGACACAGGGTGGGTGTTCCGGAAATATTGGTTTAAATGGAAGAACTCGACAACTTGTGATTTCCTCCCAAACCATACAGCCTTACTCTTGGGTCTTTTCTCCGATCAACCCACTGCTGACTCCCACCGCCCAGCCTGCCCTGGGCATCGCTGCCCCTGCCCGCCGTGGGGGAGGGGCACAGCTCATCTGCTGTACGACCCCGTGTTGCATTATAATGATCACGTTGACGCATTCTCCTCCCTCTCAGACCGGTGGTTCTCAGCTGGGAAGGACTGTGCCCCTCACGCCCACTCCAGGCAATGTCCAGAGATGTTTTGGCTGTCACAACCATGGGGCAGGGAGAGTTAGCATCTAGAGGGTAGAGGTCAGCGACGCTGTGATACATCCCACAGGGCACAGGACAGCCCTCCCTGACAAAGAACGATCCAGCTGGACGTGTCAGTGGTGCTGAGGTTGAGAAACCCCGGTCCAGACTTGAGCAGGGACCACAGCTCTCTGTCCCCACGCTCCAGGGCCCGCCCGTGTGCCTGCCGCATCGCGGGCCCTCAGCACCTTAGCTGAGGGAGGACCTCCACACCCCACTGCAGCCCTGCAGTGGAATGCAGCGCTGTTCCACGCAGGCAGCCGGGCCGCTCGGCCAGGCTGCTGGCTGTCTTCCAGCCCCCAGAACAGGTGATGGGGAAGGAGGCCGCCGAGAGCTCTGTCCTTCAGAGAGAAGCTGCTTCCTCCAGGAGCTGGGGCGGATGAGACCAATTTAGCTAACAAGTTGCCAGGACTGTGATAACGCTGCCAGACAATGAGATTGCCCTTCTTACCGACGCTGCCAGGCTGGGGAGACAACACGCCTGTTAATTAGGCCTGTAATGGCAGCCGGAGAGGGGACCATTTTTCCACGGAAAGAGGGATGGGGGGCTCTCTTGTCCCATCGGAGATGGAGCCACAGGCTGGACTCTGTCACTTTCCCGAGAGGGAGGAAGGCTGCCTCCTGCCACGGCTGCAGCTCCGGGGGGGACGATGGTCTGCCTTTGGTCCCAGGCTCCCGGGGGGCAGGGGACAGACCAGGCAGCTCTCTGATGGTCCCGGCACAGCAATCTGCCCAGACACGCACTTGAGAAAGGCATTTAACAAAGAGCCGTGGGAACACCAAAGGGCCTCTGTCCCCTTTCAGGTTCCGTCTCTGCTCCTTCTTGCCATCTCCCTGGATGCCCAGTCTCGCTCTCACCTCCCCGGGAGCTACCCTCTCCACCCACCAGGTCACCCTCCTGCCATAGCTGGACTGGCCAGCAAAGCAGCGGCCCTCCAGGCAAGGCACAGAGAGGTCCTCTCTCTGTGTCCCCTTCCGTTGGCAGTGCTGCTGAGGTGTGCCAACCACCGCACCCCAACCCCGTCCTGCAGCCCCGGACACCCAGGTGTGGAGCCAGGACCTGCTTGGGCTCCCCAGGGCTGACTTGTGCCCACCGGCATGTGGCTTGGCCTGGCTTCAGAAGTCAGCTCCTGAGCCTGGAAGGATGGCATCCCCAGAGGAGGCAAACCCTCCTGGCAGTCTGTCAGTCAACGGGCAGTGGCTGGTGACACAATTTCTGTCCCCAGCAAGTGTGTCAATAGCCTGGAAACCCCAAATCCCCGGACACAGGCCCCAAGGCCCTCTAAGGGACATACCCTAGGTCTGGATCAACAGTAGTGCCCATCGCCACATCCACGGGGTCCTCCCCTCTATTTACAAAACTCACTTTCCAAGGGGCTCTGTGCCACTCCTTGGGCTCACCAGGCTACCGATGCGTCAGTGCCGCAGATGCGCCCTCCCACCCTGGCACCCTCCCACCCTGGCACCCTCCCACCCTGGCACCTCCCACCCTGGCACGGAGAGGCGCCGTCTCTGCAGACCCACAGAGCCCGCTGGGCAGGCCCCTGGAGCCACCCCCAGCCTGCCCTCCCACTCCTTCAAGGAAGTGCCTCTCTCTGAGATTCTGCCCCTGAAGAGGGGTCATTATTGCTAATGCCTTTCTCCCCCATCTGTTGTGATTGTTTACACTCCACTTGCTAATTAGAGACTAATTAGCTGGTGCTGAAATTCATCACTTTCCAAACACAACAGGCAGCAGGAAGAGCGCAGTGATGCCTCTGCGGACACCTGCCCCTCCTCCTGCCCTCCTGGAGCCAAGGTGTCACTGCCACTCCAGCCCTTCTGGCCCCTCCTCCTGCACCTCCTCTTCCCCTCCTCCAGGGAGCCCCCCGAGGGGCCTGGGGTGCCTGCGCTTTTATTCAGCGCCCCCAGTACAGGGTGCGCACAGTTCGTGGTGAAGATGATACCTTCTCATGGAATGAATGAATGCATGCATGCAGGAATGAATGAATGAATGAAGACCCACGAGTATATTTGGACAGGTGTGTTGTTGGGGGGAAGGAAGTGGAACTAACTCATGGGTGAGAGACCAGAAGCTGTCATGATTCAAGGGAGGGGGACACTACAGGGTGGGCAGCTGGAAAGTGATCTGGGCTGAGACCGGACCTCTGGAAGGCCTTTGGGGTATGGAGTGCGGGGTGCAGGGCCGAGTGAGGATGGGAAGGAGAAAGACGGAAGATGAAGTGACAAAGGCGGGGCAGCCGGACAGACAGGCACGGAGAGAGAGAGTGAGCAGGAGGGGCCGTGGGCAGCCAGAGGAAGAGTCGTGGTGCTGGTGGGGTGAGGAGGTGCCACTGCATCTGAGAGAAATCTGTGGCCCACGGGGCGGCCTCGATGGAAACCATCCATTTGTATGACAGCCAGGCATGGAGAGGGCCGTGGCCCTGACCTCCCTCCTCTCTTCTCAGAGAAAGAGGCAGCCATTACCCAAAGTTCCCTTCTTCTAATTAGTCTGTGGGCAGCAGGGCCAAGGGGCCAGCCCCTGGACTCTTTTGCAGCTTCTGGGCCTCCCGGGGGATCCTCTGTGTGATCAGCTGTCTGCTGGCCCGGGCCTCGGATGCCCAGGAAGGCAGCAGCCTGAGCCTCTGAGAGGCAGGGTCTCCCACCCAGGTCTTGGTTTGAGGATGAGCTGGGCGGCTCCAAGGAAGAAGGCCCCAGGACAGCCTGGAATCTGCAGGGGAAACAGTGGGACCTCATCTCTACCACTCTCTTGGTGACAGCCCCAAAGACACTGTTCACCCTACAGCCCTGGCCAGGGAAACAAAGGTCACCTCCACTCAAAGCCTCAGGCGTGCGCGATGAACACAGGGGCTCGCCCGCATCTGGGTGCAGGCGGTGTGCGTGTCTCACTGTGCCTTCTCTGAGAGCAGGGTTCTGGAAGACACAACAGCCTTGGTCTACCCCACCCCGTGTCCCGCCACTTTCTTGCTGTGTGGCTTAGGATACAACCCGTAACTTCTCTGAACTTATGTACCCATCTGTAAAATGGGGATGCCAACATCATGGGGTTGCTGTTAGGACAAACGAGATGATCGTTTCCTCTTTTCAGCACAGTGCCCGGTACCCACAGGTACTTGAACAAATGTGGGCTTGCTGCCTCCCAAGAACACACACCATTTCCTTCTTCCCGTCCTCCCCTGTAGGCAATAACACGCTGGTGAACGTGTAACAACCCCCTTGCCGGGAAAGCAAAAATGCCCTGGTTTGCAGCACCTGCCCATTTTCGTGGTGTAAATCCTCCAGCACGGCCAACTTCAAGCTAGCAGCAGGACATCACGGAACGGGGACTGGGAGGAGAGGCGCTGAATGAGCCGTCTCTGTGCGTGTCACCAACACAGAACTCTGGAGCAGAAACATATCGGCGGGTGTGACTGGCAAGGGGCTGCTTGGGGACCTGGGTCAGGCCGATGGAGCCCCTGGAACACAAAGCTGCTCTGAGCACAGGTGGTCACTGCCCGGGAGTGGACGTGCCCCTGTGTGGACATGGGAGGTGGAGAGGAGGGCGAGGGCAGCGGGGGTGACATATGCCTTCTGCAGGGACCACAGCTACCCACCAGACGCACCTCTCCTCCTAACTTCTCCCCTTCCTTTCTCACCTATCCTGACACCTTTCCTCTGTTCACCAGAACATCTTTTAAACTCAGAACGTCCTGGTACTCTGCCTACCTGGCAAAGAGGCCCATCCCTGCCCCACAGAGCTATGGACCAGAGCAGTGGGTCTCACACTCCAGGGCATTAGAGTCCCCCGAGGGCTCGTCCGAACACAGACTTGCTGGGCCCCACCTGCAGCGTCGGGTTCAGCAGGTAGAACGTGCATTGCTAACAAGCTCCCAGGTGATGCTGCCGCCACGGGTCCAGGGAGCACACTGAGAACCCCTGGCCGAGTGGGGCAGCCGGGGGGCAGGTGGGCAACTGTCACCCAGGGAAGGCAAGCAGTGCTGGGTTAGCGAGGGCTCGGGGTAGGGGGTTCAGAGGCTCCTTCCCAACCCAGGAAAGGCTATGACTTGATTCCTTGCCTGCCTCCACCCCAAACCCTCCCCAGTCTAGTTAAGACACTCACCAGCTTTGGGGGGTACGATGTTCCACCTCCCTCCACTTCCCCTCCATACTCCGCAAGCCCCCAGGCTGTGCCACCTGTCAGCTCTCTTTGGAACGGGGCTAGATGTGACAAAGCCTTTCCAGGTGATGGGACAGTGGACCAGGCAAGCCACAGAGAGACAGCGGGGCTGCTGGTTGCTGCCCCAGAGGCAGCAGGACTCACTGCGCCCCCCACGCTAATGAGGGGTCACGGAGCCGTCCACCGTTTCCCCGACCTCCTCCCTCTCCAGGCCTACAGGGAGCCCCGTCCATGGGCAAACAAGTGGAGGACTCAGCAGCACGGACCCAGTTTCCATCTCCCGCCCGGCCCGCGTGGGGGGCAGGTGACAAGCGACTACTGGAGCCCCTGAAGTTGGGAGGTTACAAACAGGTGCAGAGACCAGCCGCCTTCTCTGTGCCCCCCTTCCTGCTGATATTCTCCTCTCCCAGCCTCCTGGGTAACTAATCCCCCCAAATGGGATCAAGCCTCTGTCCCTGCACTTTCTTTACATAATGGGGACAGGGACCCGGGGTGCCTTCCTCTCACCAGCCCGGAGGGCAGCTTGGGGGGAGTCTGAAATCGGGGGTGCAGGAACACTGGCCCACCCCGAGGCTTTGGGGACAGCGAGGATGCATCTGAGAACAGTGACGACTCGCGTCCGCAGCTTGGGTTCGCGATGCGTGTGCATGTGTGTGTGCACGCACGTATGTTTCCCGGCGCTCAGTTAATACTCAGCCACAGAGTTAATCCCTCTTTATGCAAAGAGACGATGGCTGGTAAGCCCCGAGAAATCAAACGGAAACGCGGCCAGCCTCCGCCCTGCTCCCCTCACCCCTGCCAAATGGCCATGTCTGCTAACGAGGGATGAGGCCATCAAAGCAGATTTTCAATCTGCCGATTTGGCTGCGGGGCCATCGGAACTCGATATCCCCCTCCCCCTCCCCCCGGCTCCCTCCCGCCTGGTCCACCTTCCACTCCCGCTTGTTCCCACCCCCACGCTTTTATCTCCCAAAGTTGGATCTATTGACCCGAATTATAAGGGCTTCTTTTATCAGCTCTAGACCTCATCATGGAGGGGGGGGGGTGGAAGGGGCAGACAGGTTGGCCATGGGGCCTGGAGGGCGGGGGCTGGGAGAGAAAAGGCTTTATACTGGGGGGGGGGGTCTTTTCCACTGCAGACTGAGGCCGAGGCAGGTGGACATGTGCCTAGGCTGGGGACGAGGGGAGATGTGGAACCCTAAGTGACGGAGGAAGGATGTCCCAGGAGCAGGGGCGGAACCTCTCTCAGTGTGCCAGTTCTATGGCACTTGTCCCTGGTGCGTTGACTCAGTTTCCCCACTTTGAATTCCCTTTGCTCTTCTCTGTTGTCTTGCCAGGAGGCACCGGGGACCTGTTCTTATAAGTGAAATGGTCCTGGAGGGGAAGAACCCACCCCAGCTTCTCCATTCACAAATGCCCCAGTGGCTGAAAGGAATGGGGATGAAGAAGGGGGGGAGGGGACCCGGCCCGTCTGCATGGCCCACACCTGCCTGGCACATGGCACCTGCTGCTTGATGACCGTGGACCTGTTTATCTCTGCAGGATGGGTGTGTTATTCCCACAAGATAAGAGAGTGGTCAGGTAAGTTGCCCTGGGGGCACTGGCTGGTGTCTGGCAGACAAAGATTCATGACCCCAAGGAATGATGGTTTTCACCTCACTGGGCCTGGCAGGAAGCCAGACAGACTGGTCTCAAGTAGGCACCACGACTGTCCCCATTTTATAGATGGAGACACTGAGGCGCAGAAAGGTTAAGCAACTTCCCAAAGTCACACAGCTAATCAGTAGACCAGCCTGTCTGGCTCCTGAGCTGTCACCCTGACCCCAGGCTCCCAGCATCTCTCCTCGGCTTGCACTCCCCATGCGCTGACCCTTCGCCTCTCTGCCCCTTTTTAAAGGGGTCACCGAGGGCCTTCTGCCAGAGACTCATTAAGTGACGCTGGGGCCTTGGGGCCTTCCACCAGGATTCCGGTTTTAAAATGTGCAAGAATAGCTTTTCCAATAAATACATAAATAAGTAAAAGTGCACCGGTGACGTCTGAAGAGACGGCTAACTGAGCACACCTCCTTTTGGCTCCTCACAGACAGTGTCCAACAAGGTCACACTGTGAACATCCGGCCCGAGCCCGGCCCACACAGGTGCTCGGTGAGAGCTGCTCCTGAGAAATACCACGGTTCCTGTGCAGGCCCAGTCCCGCTGCACAGGGTGTGGGCGAGCGAGAGGGCAGGAAGTGACGTTCACTGGGCACCCGCTGTAGGCCACAGCTGTCTCCTCTCAGCTGCAGACAGCTGGGCGGACTGTGGCAGTTGGTGTCCTCTTTCTCTGGGTCGGGGGACTGGCCAGTCAGGAGCAGAGTGGGTCTAGGTGTCAGGTCTCCAGACCCCCACCCAGAGGTGGGTAGTCACCCCATCGCTGCTCTAACCTTCAAGGGACTTAGTTTCTCATCCATCCGTTGCTATTTTGGTCGCCTCTGCCCATCCCAGGAGAATTATCTGGAGTAAAGTAACCCCCCCCCCAAGAGGAAGGAGGCAGGTGACCTCAGAAGGCCAGAGAGAGGAGGGGGTGGCCCCCACTGTCCTGAGCCACACTCCTGCTCCCCTGCCTCAGTTCCTCTGCAGCCTCCAGCCGCAAAGAGGAGAGAAGCCATTTCTGTCCCCTCCCCACCAGCTCTCCCAAAGACCTGAGGAGGAGCCTTGGGGACATTTCCTTGTCTTTTGACATTTGTTTGGCCATCACTCACTGGACAGGCTGAGCAGGCCCCTTAAAGAGGGAAAACAACCATAAGTGGGAGAGTGAGAAACCATCCGTTTGTCATCCAAGGGAAGTGAAGTCTGGGGACGCGGCCCAGGAGGGCGGCAGGGTCAGCGGGGAGGGAGCGGGAGTACACACAGCCCGCCAGCCCGCTCTGCTGAGCCCGGCCAGACCTGGGAGAGGCTGGCAGGCCGTGCCGCCCAGGGGTGTAGGGAGGACGAGAAAACAGAAGCTGGGGTCTGGGAGTTGGGGGGATACAAAAAGCATAGCTGAGGCTCAGGCCCGGGGCCCCTTTGGTGAAACAAAGTGACACAGAGCCAAGGTCACAAAGCCATTTGCTTGGGTGAATGCAGGACTCCTGTTATGGGTTGAATCACGTGCCCCCCAAAAGCTATGTTGAAGGCCTCCCCTTTGTGAATGCGACCTGATTGGGAAATAGGGTCTCTGCAGATGTAACCACATTAAAATGAGGTCATTGAGGTGGGCCCTAAGCCAGATCGACTGCTGCCCTAAGGAAAGGGAATTGGGGTGCAGACGCACAGGGCGGAGACCAGGAGCCACCCAGGGCTGACCAGAGCCAGGAAGGGGCCGGGAGGCGTCCACCCCGCTCTGAGGGAGCGCAGCCCTGCTGACAGCGTGTGTCCAGACGTCTGAACTTCAGAACCGGAGACGACAACACATCCCTGTCGCTCGAGGCCACCCAGCCTGTGCTACTTGGTACGGCAGCCCCAGGAAACGCTTACAAGTCCTAAGAGTGGACTGGGCTCCGGACTGGATTTCTCCACGAGACTCCACACCTCCCCCTTCTGCGGTCTTCCTTCCGGGGAGGGGTGCCACCATCCCCCGGTGCTCAGGCCCGAACCCAGGGTCGCCTTGGTCCTCTGTCTCCTTCAGCCCACGTCCGATCGCCTGACATGTTCTGCGGTCACTTCTGCATTCCGGACTCCATCCCTTCTCTGGTCCCACTGTCCCCTGTCCCCTGGTGCTGCAGCCGCCTCCTGCCTGCTTCCCGGGTGTCCCTATCCCAGAGCCACCAGGGCCATTTCCAGGGCGTGCACAAGCCCCGTCCGCTCCCGTGTTGGACACTGACCCCATCGGATCCCACAATCCCGCTGCTGGGTATGGACCCCAAAGACCCGGAAGCAGGGTCTCAGGAGACATGTGCACACCCACGGCCAGAGCAGCACTGCTCACATGGCCACGAGGGGCAAGCACCCCAAGTGTCCACTGGTGGATGAGGAAGAAATGAAACGCGGTCTCGCCGTTGTGGAATATGATTCAGCCTTAAAAAGGAAGGACTTCCTGACACAGGCTACAACGTGGACGAGCCCTGACATGGACATTACGCTGAGAGAAATAAGCCGGACACACAAAGACACACACCGTGTGATCCCACTCAGAGGACATCCCTAGAGGAGTCCACCCCGTGGAGACAGAATGTGGAGGGAGGCTGCCAGGGGCTGGGGGAGGGGGACCGGGGGTTAGTGTTTCATGGGGACAGAGTTTCAGTCTGGGATGATGAAAATTCCCCGAGATGGACGCGGTGGGAGTTACACAGCAACGTGAATGTACTTGGTCCCACTGAACTGCCCACTTAAAAATGGTTGAAATGGTTGAAATGGTTGAAATGGTCAATTTTATGTTACGTATATTTTCTGCCACATTTCCGCGGCTCGGCACTGGCCTTTGTCCTTCTGTGGTCTGTGAGCCTACGTGGTCCGGGCCCAGGAGCCTGTGAGACTCCCGAGCTCTGGGTGGCCTCTCTCAGCCCTTCCAACAAGCTACACTACCCTCCACCGGGTCGCTGGGCCAGCTGGGTGCCACCGCCTGCTCCTCCGGGCACCTCCCTGCGCTGCCAGCCGTAAGCAGGCTTCCCTCTGTGCCCCGGGCATGTTCTTCCACGCCGGTGTAGGCCCCTCCGTGCGTGCAGTTATCCCCACCTGTACTGTGCTCCGAGTTCCCTGGGTGGTCTCCGCTGCCCTCACAGCGGACTCATCTGCATGTTCATGGCTGCTTCCTGGGCCCGCAGGAGAGCCTGGCACAGAGAAGGTGCCCAGCTAAGGGGTGACCAGGGAATGATGGATCGGTGACTCACTCCACTGGGGGAAGGAAGGCGGGAGGCCGGCGGCCCTGCCCTGGGCGGCAGAAACACCGCAGGTGGTTAGAATGGAGTGGGGAAGGAGCCGGGGAAGTGTCTAAGCTATTTCTCTGGCACCGGGGCTGGGTTGTCACAACGCAGCCGTCAGGGCACCCTCACCTCGGTCTCAGCAGGGCAATGCCGCACCATCCCACAGGTGAGAGACCGAGGCCTGTAGAAAGGCCAGCTCACCTGCCCGCAGGCAGCTTCACAGCCGAGGGCAAGCCCGGAGCTCGGCCCCTCCCCCCGCCTCCGGCTGGCTGTGCGAGTCTGGCGCAGTCACCTTCCTGACTTAGTCTGCCTTTGTTTGGTTTGATATGAAAATGAGTTTGCCCAGAACGAACAGCAGCAGAAGGAAGGGAGCGCAGGGCGAACCGCGGTGAGTGGCAGGAGGATCGGAAGTTGCATTCAAAGCAGCTTGTCACTAAAGGAACCCACCCGGGGAAAACCCAGACAGATTTAGAGGACAGTGTAAGATCCTAGTCAACGGGGCTCCTGGCCTGGCAGAAACCGCAGGGGGCTTGGAGTCTGAGGTCTGGGGTGCACTGTAATCGGGAGGTCGCATGTTTGGATTCTCAGCTCCCAGGAACCTCTGAAGTAGGTGCTCAGGACCCACCGACCCCATCATGTGGAAGGGCCGCCAGACCATCACCACAGTCTACAACAGGACCTGGCATGTAGCAGATGCTTCATCTACTGGATGGATGGAGGGAGGGATGGATGGAGGGATGGACAGGAGTGTGGGTGGATGGACGGATAAGAGAATGGATGGACAGAGATAGCAGGAAGAAGGTATGTATGAATGGGCAGATGAGTGGATAAATGGAGAGGTGGATGGATGATGCATGTATGCACGATGGACAGATGGAAGAACGGATGGCTGGATGGATGGCTGGGATACCTAACCATCCCAGAATCATGTCAAGAATCACCTCAGGTATCATCTAATCCAGTCCCTTCATTTCCCAGGTAGAGGGAGACGGCTCAACGAGACCTTTGGGGAGAGCAGAACAGCCAGAGTCAGAACCCAGGCCTCCAGCCTCCACGCCAGGGCCCATCAACCACCCAGGACACTGGGCAGCCGTCTTTAGTGGGCAGGAGTGAATCACAGGTCACAGTCACCGCAACCTCACCATTCTCCCTGCCTGTCCCCCTGCAGACAGAGTCTCTGGATCCCACATCTTCTCAAGGCTGGATGTCATGCCCTCCATGCCTGGGGGGCTTCCCTGCCTCTGGAGACTGAGATGCTGGGAGCTCCCCACTACTGGCCTGGCTCAAACCTCCTGCCCATTTTCCCCAGCTGCCACCCCACCTCACTGTATGCAGGTGGGTCCCAGCAGCAGGACGGGCCTCAGCCCTCTCAGTAGGACTTGTGAATGAAAGTGACTGGAGTGACAGGGTGGGGGCAAGTGGGATGAGGGGAGGGTGGAGAACAAGGACCAGGGAAGGGAGAGAGAGAAGGCACTGGTACCGCTTCAAGTGGGCAAAAGGACCAGACACAGGAGAATCTCCCCACCCCACACCACCCCCAGCCTCAGGCCCCAGAGGCTGATGAATGTCACACTAGGAGGTGGTTAGGGACAGCCCTGCCACTTCCCGCTGCTCTCTCAACCTGATTAGTGCCAATTAAAGGCAGGCCCACCAGGCAGCTGGTGCACACTCCAGGCGGAGTCCTTCCGCTCCCCGAGGCCACCCAGGGCCATCAGCCTGGCCTGTGGGACTGGTTCTGGCCTCATTACTCCAGGACCTCACCTCTTTCTGGAAGCCCCTGCAGCACCCCAGCTGCCCCCACCTCTCCGCAGAGCTGGTGCTTTCCTGAAGGCACGCCGGGAAGAGGCCTGGAAGGGACTGTCACCTGGGAACAGGAGAGGGCTGCCGCAGGCCTGGTGGCTGGGAGAGGGTCTCTGAGGGCACTGGGGTCCTGCTCCCCTACCTCCCCGGATTGGGGTGGGTCAGACCAGCTGGGAGGCGGTGGTTCTGGGAGAGACAGTGCATGGGCGGGGGCCTGTGTAACCCCAGATTAGGTGAGGCCAAACCCCCACCACAGGCTTGGACCCCGTCTCAGAAGACGGTGACTTTCCAGGGAGCGAACCGACAAGCCACCGACTGAGACAAAGTGTTTGCAAAAGACACATCTGATAAAGGGATGTTGTCCAAATGACACAAACAACTCTCAAAACTCGACAGTGAGAAAACAAACAGCCCAATTCTAAGAAACTGGGCCAAAGACCTTAACAGACACCTCACCAAGAAGACAGATGAGAAATAAGTACATGAAAAGATGCTCCACGTCCCATAATGTCCCTGGAGAACGCACCCCATGTTTCTTTACCACCACAGTGAGACACCCCCGCAGCCTATCAGAAGGGCCACAGTCTGCAACCCCGACCCGTGCTGGGAAGGAGGCGGGGCCACAGGAACCCGTAGGAGGCGGGGCCACAGGGACCCGTAGGAGGCGGGGCCACAGGGACCCGTAGGAGGCGGGGCCACAGGGACCCGTAGGAGGCGGGGCCACAGGGACCCGTAGGAGGCGGGGCCACAGGAACCTGTGGGAGGCGGGGCCACAGGAATGCCGCGCACTGCTGGTGGGAACGCAGAGCGCTGCAGGTGCTTCCGAAGACAGTTTGGTGCTTTCCTACGAAACGAAGTACTCTCCCCCTATGGTCCAGCAATCCCGCTCCTTGGGTTTTAACCAAAGGAGCTGAAAACGTACATGCACACAAAAACCCGCTCGTGATCATTTATGGCCGCTTTCTTCATAACTGCGGCAACTTGAAGAGACGGAGACCTCCTTCAGTGGATGCATGTGGTCCATCCTGACAGCGGAATATTACTCAGCGCTGAGAAGAAACGAGCCAGCAAGCCACGAACAGCCACGGAGGAACGTGCGTGCATCTTAGCACGTGAAGGAAGCCGATCTGGAAAGGCCGCAGACTGTGATTCCTACCATGTGACATTCCGGAAAAGGCAAGACTACGGAGACAGTCAAGGGTCGTGGTTGCCAGGGGCTGGGGGGTGCGGGTGGGGTGGGGGTGGGGTGGGGGCAGCACAGCAGGGAGGGATGACCAGGCAGAACACAGAGGATTCTGAGGTCAGTGCAGCTACTCTGTATGACACCAGGATGATGGCTACATGTCATTATATATTTGTCCCAACAGTGAACCCTAGTATAAACTGGACAGTGGGTGGTGATACCATGTCCATGGAGGCTCCTCAGGTGTGACAAACGTCCCACTCTGGTGGGGGGTCCGTTGTTGGGGAGGCTGTGCAGGAGTGGGGGCAGAGGGTATATGGGAACTCCCTGTATTCCGCTTGGCTTTGATGTGGACCTAAAACTGCTCTAAAAAATAAAGTCTTAATTTTTAAAAAGAGGCCAACTGTGAGAGGCTGGGGCAAAGTGGCAAAGGGGAGGAGAGGAAGGAGATGGGGGGAGCCTGGATGGGCCCCAGCCCCTCCCCTCCCAGACCATCCCTCTCCAGGGGGCAGAGGAGGGAAGCATCAATTCGTTCCTTAGGCTGACGTGTCTGTGAACACTGCTTCTGGGATGCGACAGGCCTGGCAGCCAATGGTGGCTTATGGGCACTTTGCTCTGAAATGACAATTGGGCCGGCTGCTTCGTCCGGGGCATGAGTTGTGCTGAAAGACGTCGCAAGTTGCTGGCGAGGCCAGCTCCCCATGACAAGAGGGGCAGAGGCAGAGTGGAAACAGGGGAACATCTTTGGGCTGGGGTAGGGGCGGCCCCTCCGGTCAGTATGGAAGCCACACTTCCTCCATCCCCAGGTGACCAGAGGGGAGCAGGACAGGGTTGGTGGGGAGACTCGACTTCCGGTCTCTGAGCCTGAGGGCCCTTGTGGGTCCGTAAGTCCCTTTCATTTCTGACATCCTAGGCTCTCTGCTCAGGAGGGGAATTTACATGTCAGAAATCATGGGTTATTTTCAAATGCTCAACCACCGCAAGCATCAGAGAACAGGGCTGCTCAGAGAGGGGCAGGCATCGTCTGTGGGCGCACAGCTTCTCGCTGGCAGAGCTGGGTTGCAAACCCAGGTTCCTGGGGTCTCACCGCCTACCCTCAGCCACTTCCCTGGGCTGTCTCCCTGGGACAGTGGGAAGCCAGGCCCAGGCTCCAGGGGCTCACCCCCCACACCCTTGCATGAATTTCCCGGAGTGTCTGGCTGGCTGTGCTGGCCTACTGCCCACCTTAGGGACCTGGGCGGGCTTCGATGAGTCTCTTCTGGACACAGCTGCTGAGTGAGGCTGTCAGCCCCTCACAGTGTCCACTCCCTCGGGGCTGGACATGGGTAGACTTTGGGCTCCGATGGGTAAAAGGCCCTGAAACTACACCAGCCATTGTACCCGGAGAGAAGACAAGCCATCTGTGCAGCTTGTGTGACACGGGCTCATTGAGGGCAAGTCTGCAGCCAGGGGAGCCCCCCCAAAGTGTGCAGCTGTGGGGATGGTGGCAGTGGGCACTCAGCCAGTCCCTGCACCCCGTTCCTTTCTGGGCAGGGCCTGCCTGTACCACCCCAGAAGGGTAGACGCCATGAAGATGTCCCGGAGGTCCTCCTGGGTCTCCTCAGGCTCTGGGTCAGAAGGCTCTGGGTCCAGGGTGTCCAGGGTGTCCAGGGTGTTTTGACGATGCTCAGGATGTTCAGGGACTGTGCTGTTTGCTTTATTTACCTCAGTCAGATCGGCCCATTTCACAGACTGAGGAAACTGAGGTTGAGAGCGGTTAAGTCACATGCCCCATGTCACAGAGCTCAGAAGTGGCAGGGGTGGAATTCAAGCCTGGGGCCTGTGTCCTTTCTGCCACCCCAAAGTTGGAGGACTCCAGGCCGCTGCTGCTGGGAGGGAGAGGGCTCTGCTATAGTGAGCCCACCCCTGTTCCCTCTTCCCTGTCCCCCTCACCCCGGAGTGGAACCTCCTGCCAGCGCAGCATCAAACCCGGCTCCCTGCTCCTCTCCAAGCCCCTCCCCCAGCTTTGGAACACAGGTGCTTACTCCTCCTGGAGCGGGCACACAAGTGATCCTGGTCCCGTTTGGGGGATGTTGACACTGATGCCCAAGGTTCATCTGGCACAGAAGCCGGGAGCACTGGGCTCGCTCTGTCGATGGGCCATCCTTCCACCCTCCACAGCCCAAGCTTGCTGGGCCCCGAACAGCTGGCTCTTAGTGCCCAGAGGGCAGCGTGCCAGCGTAGCCTGAGAGCCTGTCTTCTGCTGGGACCTCCGCCTCTGACCTGTACTCTTAGGTCTGCGGCTGTCCCAAGGGGAGATGCGCGCCTGGAAGGAGGCTGCCCCAGAGCCCAGCCCAGCCTCCTCTGGCCCCCCGACACTGGCTCAGACACCCCCAGCTGGGCCATCCACACCGCGGCGGCTGCTGTCACTTGCTCCTTCTCAGCCCGAGTTTCAATGACAACCCCAGCGGCCCCCTAAAGAGACACGGCAAGGACTCCTGTCACCGTGACACCGTCGGTCTTCTCACTGTTTGCGGGGACACTGGGTGCCCGCAGCCCTTGCCCTGGCCCTGCTGCTGGCTGGAAAGGAATGGTTTTCCTGCCAGAGGAAAGAGCCAGCAGGCAGCAAGGTCCTTCATTCACGAGGAAGCTCAGGCTGACGAGAGAAATCCAAGGCGGGGGAGGGGCTGCTGTGGAGCGAGGGGCCAGCACCTGGGGCTGCTTACTGTTGGTGGAAGCGTCCCACAGCTCCATCCTGGAGGACTCTGTAGGTGCTCTGTGCCCTTTAGCATGTATTTGATTAATTCATTATTAGTTAAGTAATTTGATCCCTCGTTCATTCACGCAAAAACCACTGCCCGAGAGCCCGGCACGGATGGGGCACTGTGACCAAAGATGCGGGCCCTGTCCTTGACTTGCTCACAGACCAGGGGGAGAGGGTGACCCTAAATGGGATAAGGTCCTAGGAAGTGCTATGGGAGGATCCAGGAGGGTAATCCATCCTGGAGGCTTCAGGGAAGGCTTCCTGGAGGAGGGGCTGCCTAAGTCAAGCCTAAAGGACTGATGGGAGTCAGCCAAGCAGGATAGGAGGCACGCTCTAGGGGGAGGGGACACACATGCAAAAACCCCCCCAGAGGCCAGAGGGAATATGGCAAGTCAGAGGCCCAGGAGATAAGCAAGAAAATAGGGAGGCAAAAAGGGTCTGAGCAGGTAACAGATCAGATTTCTGCATCAGAAAGATCACCCTGCTGCAATGTGGAGACCGGATGGGGGCCAGGCGGGGAGAGTGTGGCCATGATCGGGTGGAGAGGTGCTGGTGAGCAGAATGAGACGCTGGTGAGGATGGAGAGAGGCGGATGCATTCAAGACACCTGGAAGGTAAAGAAGACAGAAGCCAAAGGAGGAGGAGTGGAGGATGACTCTGGGCTTCTGGCTTGGACAACAGGCTCCTGGTGCCATCGAGACCAGGGATCCTGGGACAGGTGCGAGCTCGAGGGGGAAGGTGGCGAGTTCATGTGGTCTTGTCAGGTGTGTGTGGGAGCCAGCTTGCACCGGCCCGTGAAAGCTCACAATGCCTCTCTCTTCCCGACTCTGTTCAGTAACGTCAGGTTGGTGACCTGAAACTGCCATGGTAGAAATATTTACACCACAGAAATGGGCAGATGCTACAGGGAGCCCAGAGCTGGGTGTTAGACATTCACCAGCACACTGCTGTTCGCCTTCACTCTCAGGTTCATTCAAGCAGAGGAAGTCAGGGAAGTTGCTCTGTGCTCAAGAGAGCAAAGGGGCTGGACCTGGGCTTAGAGATGACCAGTGAGATGATGGTATGTGACGGACTGCCCAGGGAAGGTGGGGAGAAGGGAAGAGGAACAGCCTGCGGGTGGAGCCCTGAAGGACCCCAACCTTTCTGAGGGGCCAACAGCAGACTGCTGCAGATGGTTCACTGTCAGCATCGCTCCTGTGACCCCCCACCTCGCTTCATTGTCATTATTTTACTGGGCGTGTGTCTTCCCAACGCCAGTGTTCCTTGTTCAACTGTAAGTTCTCTGAGGGTGAAAACAAAAATCTGACTAATTCACAACTCTAGGTCCAGTGTGCTGGGCAGACTGGCTACTCAGCCAATATTTGGGAATGAATGAATGAATGAATGATTGACACGCCCACGTGTGTGCCTATGCTGCCTTATAGTTGGGCTGTTTATTTTAGATGAGATGCTCCCAGAATCCTAGGACTTGACAGAAGCCAGGGTCCATCACAGGCTACTTCGTTAAGACTTGCGGGAGGTGGTAAGGAACAGTTTGTGAAGAAAGGCAGGACAAGGGTGTGCAAAACGTGGCCCTGGCTGTGTGAGCTCGGACAAGCTATTTAATGTCTTGGGGCCTCAGTTTCCTCGGTCTATAAAATGGGGATAACAATTCCCACTCACAGGATGTAATGAGAATTAAGGCGATAAAAGCGAAAGTACCTAGCACATAGTAGGTGTTCAACTAATGTTCAACCTCCCGCTGCTCTGCACTGCATCGCTGTGTGACTGAGCTCTGTGTTGCCCTGGGCTCCCAGGTCAGCTGGCATCTAGCGGCCCCATCCAGCCCCTCTCCCGACCTGCTCCCTTTCTCCATGACCTGCCCTGCACTCTTTTCTGGTCTAGTGCCTCAGCTCGTTCTAGATCAGGGTGAGCTGGCCTGGCTTGGACATACGCCTGCTGGCGTTCTGGCTAAGAGGATTCGAGCTGAGAGCCCCTGGTGCAGTAGGGGCAGGAGAAAGGGACTCCCC
This sequence comes from Tadarida brasiliensis, assembly GCA_030848825.1. Classification (NCBI taxonomy): domain Eukaryota; kingdom Metazoa; phylum Chordata; class Mammalia; order Chiroptera; family Molossidae; genus Tadarida; species Tadarida brasiliensis. Next base: position 60,734,807 of record CM061273.1, read on the forward strand.
CTGGCCTCCAGCCGCTCTGCCCCAGGCTTAATGGCTCTGTGATTTATTGTGCTGCATGCAATGTCCCCAGGAAAGGGCCCCTGACCTGCTAACCCTTTTCCGCACTGGGAAAATAGCTCTACTGTTACAAAATGAGGGGCTGTCCCGTGTGGATGGATCAGCATAAAACGATCAGTAGAGGGGGTTGGATGTGAGTGACCAAGAGGCAGTGTTGGAAGAGGCAGAGAGGCACCGGGCAGACAGGCTGGACACAGCAACCTGCCCCGGGCGGGGGGAGAGCGGAAGGGGCTGGAGAGGCCCTCTCCCAGCCCCGCCCCTGCCGGGCAGCCCCTCTGTCACTCATCCTGGAGTGTTCAGAGGACAGGTATATAGCCAGAGTCCAACCAGGAAACAGAAGTGACTTGGTGTATTAACACAGAAGGAATTCGCTACAGGGACTGCTCACAGGTGATCAGAGAACTGAGATGGCAAATGGGGGACAGTGAGCAACCCAGACATCAGCTACATAGGAAAGCTCTACCACCCCGAGGCGGAGGGGTCTGGGAGGAAGTGAGGCAATTCCAGACCAAGGTGGGCCACTAGAACAGGGCACCCTGTCCCCAGGAGCTGGGGGATGAGTGAAGCACAGCTGCCTGGAGGAATGCCAGAGGTGGCACACAGAGTGGGGGACACCCCGGCTCCTCTCGGCCTCCCACCTCCCATCCCTTGTCAGTGCCTCCCAATGGCCAAACCCAGCCAGCTGACCTGGACACCTGGGAAACCAGGAAGACAGCTGCCCGAGACACAGGGCAGAGCCGAGGGAGGACCAGGAGAGGGTTTGAGAGGTAACAGCCAGGAACGGCACAGTGCGTCGGGACAGTAGCCTTCAAACCATAAAGCATGCAAACAAGGGCCTCGGAGATGCCCACCCTGCTTTCCTTCCTTCCCAATGCCGAGGGCTCATCTGACAATGCTGGACAATGGCATTGGGCTCCTGCCCAGCTCAGGGCCCTTGGTGATAAATGCCCAGAAGTTCCCAGCCCCAGCCCGATTCATCAAGCTCCCAGTGGCAGGTTGCAGGGCCAGAGACCTTGCCCACCAGGAGCTTAATCTCCCAGACAAAGAACAGAAACGTAGCCGGAGCCAGGGACACGTAACACGTCAAGGGCAGTTTACCAATGGTCTAAGTCAGCCAAGGAGCCTTGCCACTCCTGCCAGGAACCAAGAGGGAGCTGCCTTTGGTTTTCTCTCCTCCTAGCATGGAGGGATGGGGATGGGGGATAGGGGATGGGGGGTCCTAAAAGGACACCCAGAGCTTTTCTAGGCTGTTCTCATTCTCCTGTCTTGTTACTGCCCACTTAACCCATCCCAGACCAAACAGGCTCTGTCGTAGCTTTTCCTTTCTCCCTCCTGCCCTCCCTCGACAAGAATTAACAGCGGTCAGTGCACTGCTTATTATTCTGGGAGCTACGAATGCAACAATGAGCAAGACAGGCACGGTCCCTGGCCTCAAGGTGCTTGCCCACAAAGAGCTTCCGCCACCTTCTTCAAATGACCCCACAAGTCAGGAAGAACTGCAGAAGGTCCATCCCACCCACCCCAACCCACTCTGCTGTTTTGCAAGCATGCTTTCCATGAAGGAGCTGAGACCCAGACACACACAGACCCAACTCCAGGCTTCCCTTCTCCCCTCAACCTCTGCCAAGGAAAGATATCAGAGAGGTGGGAGGGAGGGCACTGGGTTTAGAGGGTTGTGATTGGCTGCCAGGCTGATAGAGAGCTGAAGAGACCAACCGAGACTGTTGGGCAGCCAGAGTGACAGCCAACCTAGTGTCAGAGGCAGATGCCTCCGCAGCTCCCCTGCTGCCTGTCCCCCACCCCAGCCAGCTTCTCTCTCCCCTCTGGAGCACAGCTCTAAATCTCTTTGACATAAAATATCATCGGAGAGCTGCAGCACACAGAGATTAAAAAACAATAAAGAGAAAGCGAAACTCTCGACTATAATTACCAGCCTCTAGCCAGCAGCAGCAAAAACGCACTAAAATTTTAATAGGAATCACTGCATTTAATTTAACGACACATTTTTTCAATTACCAGAATAATTGTTTTATTCATAAAATGAGTTTCAATAAAGAGGGCAATTTTCCTTTGTTTTTATTATTCATTTGTGCAATGTATTTGAGATAGAATTCCCTCGTGTTAAAGCAGCTTGGAGAGGACTCTTGACTTCTGTGTCATGAGTGAAAATCGGAGGGAGCAGGGGACCGAGAGGTGGACTCCACCCGCCCAAGAGATGGGGAACGGTAGGCGCACAGGCCTGAGAGATCTCAGCCAGGGCATCAACCTCTGCCTCCCAGAGAATCTTCCAGAATGCACTTACGTTCACCGTGCCAGACTCAACAGCCTCCCTGTCGCATCCTCCCCTAGCACTCTGCTGAGCTCCCGTGGCCACTGGGAAGGAGAACCTAGAAATGCAGCTGGTCGTGCACCGACGAAGGAAGGAAGCAAGCAGAGGCTCAGATCCTCTGCGCTGATGCTGCTACACTGTAACAGCCTGAGCCCAGGGCTTCCAGGAGAGGAGAGGTGGGCACAGACCACCTGCCAAGAAGCCAGCCTGTCGCTGGAGAATTGACAGCAGGCTGTACTAAGGACCCTGGGGTCTCTGTCCCCACTTCCCACCGTCCAATCAGAGCATTAAAATGACCAACAGTTATGGGGCACCTATCCTCTGCCACCTGGAGGAGCTTCCCAGCACATATTCTGTCACGTGTCACTTAATCACGGGGACCTGTTCTGAGAAATGAGTCGTCAGGCGATTTCGTTGTCGTACGAACATCTTGGAGTGCACTTCCACAAACTTACATGGTGTGGCCTACTGCACACCTAGGTAACGTGGTGCAGCCTCCCGCTCCCAGGCTGCAAGCCGGCACAGCATGTTACTGTACAAAACAACCTGAGATTAAATCGAGCACAAGAGAAAATGATGCCCTCAAGGGAGGCGATAAATATGGAATGGTTTTACGGCAAACTTTGTTTTTAATAAGTAGAAAGTACACTCTAAAACAGCAATTTTCACCCTGGCCGGTTTGGCTCAGCGGTTGGAGCGTCGGCCTGCGGACCAAAGAGTTGGGGGTTCGATTCTGGTCAAGGGCACGTGCCTCGGTTGCGGTTTGGTCCCTGGCCCTGGTCGGGGTTGCGTGGGAGGCAGCCAATCAATGTGTCTCTCTCACATCAATGTTTCTCTCTCTCTCTCTCTCTCTATCTGAAGATAAAATGGAAAAAAAGTATCCTGGGGTGAGGATTTAAACAAAACAAAACAAAAAACCAGTGATTTTCAATCTTTTTCATCTCAAGGCTCACATAAACTAATTACTAAAATTCTGTGGCGGCACACCAAAAATTGTATTCTATGTTTTGCCAACCTGACAAAAAAAATATAGGTATAATTTTGATTCATGCACACCAGCCAGCTATTGTTGTGTTGGCCGTTGTCCTGTTTTTACTTGACCCTCTAAGGGAAAAGCGGTCAGGGCCCCTGACTAAATAGTCAGGTATTGCATGCTTTGACAGTTCTTGCGGCACACCAGCTGAAAACTGCTGCTCAAAAATAATGATAAAAAGTATGTACAGTAAATACGTAAACCAGCAACGCAGTCGTCCGTGACCACGTTCAGGTGTAACGCGTACTATCTTCATAGTTAATTGCATGTGCTATACTTTCACACGCTGCCAAAGCACTAGGTTCGTTTACACCAGCAGCACCATAAACACGTAAGAAATGTGCCGTGCTATGACTTTAAGACAGCGATGGCATCACTAGACAGTAGGAATTTTAAGACAGCGATGACATCACTGGACAACAAGGAATTTTTCAGCTCCATTATAATCGTACAGGGCCACCGTCATAAATGCGGTCCTTCGTTGACCGAAACGTTATGTGGCACGCATCGCTGTATTTAGATACGAGGAATTGTGGCTCAAAGAGATTGAGCAACTTGTCCCAGAGATATCTCAACGGCAGGATGTGGGGACAGGGTCTGAACCGGGCCAGGCTGACCGCAGAGTCCACGGAGGAGGCTGTGACCAGCAGCATCCGGTGCCGGTCGGCCTCTGGGTGGGATGCTTCTCAGAGTACCCTCAGTGACTTCAGTCTTTAGATCAACTCATTTGCACTCTTGCTCTGGCTCCGTGTACAATGCACTAAGCTGTCGCCCTGGCAGGCTCTCAAATCAAAAGCCCTCACCCTGAGTCCTGGCTGGCACTCAGAGATATCCAGACTGTCTGGAGAGCAGGTCTGAAGGAGGAGCGTGGGTCCCTTTCAGTCTTGGGGAGTGTTCCAGCCCCAGCCTTTAGGGGTTGATGCCAGCAACCAGGCCAGGGTTGCCGGCCCCAGCGTCATGCGGCTCTGCGGATGGACAGAGGCAGACCAGGGTGGGGCTGGTGTGAGCGAAGGGCCAGAGGGAGCTCTGTGGCTCCCATTCTGGGCCCGCAGGCGATGCTGAGCTTGCAAACACCCCCTGGGGTGTCTGTTCCTTCTGGATCCCATTCAAGCCAAGAGCGTGGAGACTGAGCAAAGGGGCCAGCGGTGGGGACCCGAGGCTGCCTGCAATAGGGACATTGATACCAATGAACCGTTTCTGGTATCAAGGGCTTCGCGCACACATTCCTATTTAATCCCCACAGCTACCTTGGAAAGTGGCCATCACCGATCCCGTGGTAAAGAGGAGGAAACTGAGGCTCCAAGAGGTCGAACAGCCCTTGCCCAAAGTCACTGTGATAGTGGGCAGACTAGCAAGGGTCCCCCCACGCCTTTCTGGGTGTACCTTTCCATACACTCCAGAGGGAGCTGCCCTCTGGAAAGACAGACATGTACAAGGACGGGCAGGAAAGGACAGAGAGGAGGGAGTCTGAGGCCACCCTGAGCCACAGCACTGGCCACACTGCCCATCCCACCTTTAGCCCCCCTCCTGGGGCCTGTGCGCACTGCTCGCTGCCCTCGAGTGGGTGCATGGCCCAGCTCTGCCTCTTACAGCACAGGCCAAGGCCCAGGGACACAAGTCAGCTCCTTCCTGAGGGGGTACAGGAGCAGGGACATATCCTTGAGCCCCTTTGGAAGTCCCCAATGCTGGGAAGGGGACACAGCAGTGATGGCTTCTCAGTGTGACTCCCATCCTCCCACACCAGGTACAAGTCTGGCTTAGAGAAACCCTCTTTGAGGGGAGACATTTGGTGGCCCCAACATGTCCTCCTGGAACCCTGGCTCTTCCCACTGGGGTGGTGGAGAGGCTGGGAGGACAGAGGGAAGGCTACAAGAGAACTGGGGCCCTAAAGCTCATGTGGGGAGAGGCCTCCTGTCCTCTATGTGGGGCTAGGACCACCTGTGCCAACCCCTGGCACACACCTACTGCCCTTACCGGCCCACCACCTCCTGAGAGCCTCTGACTCCAGGCCCCTGCTCTAGGGACCTCACCTGGCCTTGAACCTAGGTGCTCTGAGCTCATCCAGGGGCTCTGTCCCCCAACACACTGGGGAACCAGGCTGGGAGGAAGGAGGAACGGGGAGCTTTTCCTGGTTTGTCCCTCTGACAGCTCCAGTCCCCATCCCCATGCCAGAGAATCTCTCCTGTAGCTGTGTGCCAGCCCCAAGCTCCGGGCTGCAGGCACACGGTCCGGCCCCCATGGAGAGTCACACCCAGCAGGTGGGATGGTGCGGGCCAGAGAGAGTGGAAGCAGCAGCAGGAGGGTGCATACATGAGCCAGGGAGGGCCACGTGGGGACACGGGTCTTGACCCGGCCTGGAAGGGTGGTAGCACTTGGATAGGCTGAGGGCAGGAGGGAGCACATCCCAGGTGGGGGTGGCAGCTGCTGCAAAGGTGTGGCACGTGAATGGAGCCTGGCCAGGGGCCCGGAGGAGGTGCGCATCGGCCTGTGCCATTGACCTTGGACTCCTCCTCCCCTGTCTATGGAGGGCAGCCCACTCCTCCTCTGTCTACGGAGGGCCCTGAAGCCCATGACAGGAAGGGGCTGGCCCAAGGTCACTTGTCTTGGCTGGACCACTGCTCTGGGTCTGAGAGGAGACCTGGAGGTCGTTATTCCAGCCCCAGCCATCGGGCAAGCGTGGCTGGGCCAGCCCAAACTCCCACTGCACCTCCATTGGCTCCCTCTGTACCTCAAAGCCATGGGGCTGGACTGAAGGGTGTGGGGGGGTGGGGAGCCCAGGTAGGGGGAGAGGGGAGCAGGGCTGCCAGGCACCGAGAGCACATAAGCAGCAGATGTTAGCAGATTAGCAGCTCTGCTTCCCAAAGCCGCCCAATCCACTTAATATTCTGCAGACAGGATCGTTTCCCTCTCATAAAAGGCAAACACGCAATTGAAATGCTGCCGACTCCGAGCACCCGGGCAGGGTTGGAGTCCTGCAGCCTCGCACCTCGGGGAGAGGGTCCTGGGCATGAGACAAAGAGACGAGAGGGACAGGCGATCACCCCTCCTTGCTGGCCGGAAGCAGTGAATGGCAATGGAGAGGGGAGCTGTGGGGGTGCAGAGGGCCTGGGCTCGGAGGCTCCAGGAAAACGCCCCGGGCTTTGGGAGACACAGGGCACTGCCCGAGGGGCTTGCACTTGGAGCGGACAGTCGGCAAAGCGATGTCACGCAGTGGAAGCCACCATTCCTGCCCCCCTAGTGACCCCAAACAATGAGCATGGAGGCACAGCCACGGAAGTGGATCCTCAAGATGGGAGGAGGCGGGTTTTTTCCAAACAAACAGATCAACAGAGCAAAACAGTAAACAGCTTTAGTTAAATATGAGTCATTCCGGGAGCTCAACCAGCTTGCACCTTATGTGCCTTTTTTCTTTTCTTTCTTTTTTTTAAATAAAGGAAGACACCTTTCTCGGATAAGACCGAGCTCACCTTACCCCGCCAGGAAAGAAGCAGAGAGCCACTCTCTGACCCCGGCTTTATCCGAACAGGCCGGCGTGGCCGCACACAGCCCGTCCCAGGTGACCTCTCGGGGTGCTGGCTGAATGAGGCCGAGGGTGGCCGGGTATTTACAGACCATGAGTCATTTTCGGTCAGGGCATTCCTGTGGGACCCATGCAGGACTTTTCTTTGAAGCACACATTTTGTGAAAAGTATTTGCTAATTCTCGTGCAGCTGCTTTTGCTGGTAACAGTTGTCGTTCCGTCTCTGTCCCCTTTGGAGACCTGTTCCCAGTGGCGAAGGAATTCGGTGGCAGGTACTAACCTAGCTTGCCCAGGCAGAGGTATAGCACGGAGGCCGTCATGCCAGGCTGCCGGGTGCAAATCCGAGCTCTGCCATCTGCTCCTTTGAGACTTTGGGGGGATTTTCTGAGCCTCAGTTTCCTCGTACGGATGGAGTTTATAACGAACACCCCTTCCAGGGCCTCTGTGAAGGTCACGCGAGTTAAAACACTTAAGGAATTCAGCACAGGACTCGGCAGAGCTCGATCAAGGGCACCGGCAAGACCAGAACAAGCCCTCAGTACAGTAAATGTCCTTCCTACGAGCAGGGACAAGGCCGCGTAGGGATTAGAAAGTGCAGACACCAGGGTCAGCCTGCATGTGTTGGAATTCTCCAGAATATTCTAGCTGTGTGACGCTGAGCAAGTCACTTAACTTCGCTGAGCCTCAGCTTCCTTATCTGTAAAATGGAACTACGGTAACACATTGCTCTGAAGAGGTTAGTCTGAAGTGACTCCTGGAGTCAGGGAGGGGGCTGGGTCACCAGTCCCATAAGATGAGAGGTGTTCCCACCCACCGCAGCCCCAGACCAGCCTGTTTCCTGCCTCTTCCAGCCGGAGGCCTGGCTCCTGGGGTAGGACAGGGTCTCATTGCAAAGAATGGAAAGTCGTAGGAAACAAAGCGAGGCAGGCAACCATGGGTGAGAAGGAAGGTGAGAGCTGCCCCTTCTGTGGGGAGGAAGAGCAAACCCAGGCTGCTTTAGACCGCTCCCCCTGGAATCCCTGCCGGCACCAGGGCCCTGCGCGCACGGGCCGGGCCTGAGGCAGTTTGTCCCAGTCCAGAGGGGACTTGGCGGAGCAGCTGGTTGTTCAGTCTGTGAGCGTCTGACCCACTAGCAGGGGTGGGGAACGTCCGGCCCGAGGGCAGAAGGCCCACGACATCAATACCAGTTAACGTCACACGCCTCACCAAATTAGCCTCACCAAATATAGCAGGCTAGTGTTTAAGTTGATAATTTCATGTGGCCCGCGAGTGATGTTATAAATATCCAAATGGCCCTTGGCAGAAAAAAGGTTCCCCACCCCTGCTCTAGAGAGACATCAGAGGTGCAGGTGAGGGGCAGAAGCCTGGAGAGGAGGCCAAGGCCCATGGGGGCAGAGGGACCCCCAACAAGAGGACAGCACGCCACCAGAGCCACACGCCGGCTGTGTGACTCTGGGAAAATCACTTAACTGCTCTGAGCCCTGGGTTTCTCACTGGTAACTCAGAGAAGATAGTAATACATGTATCACAGAGCAGCTCCAAGGATTGATGGGATAATGCATGTCAAACAGTAGGCACGGTGTCTGGCACTGAGCAGGAAGTCGACAAATGGAATATAATACAATGTAACATAATATATTACAATGTATATTGTAGTTCTTTCTGTGGGCTCTTGAGATTGAGAACAGTTCTGCTGATGGGCGAGAGGAGAAGGGGTGGCTGAGAGGACATGTGGTAAGAGCACTAAGCTCTGAGCAAGAATGCAGGAGGGGGCTGGAGTGGGGGCAGGTCCCCTGCTCTGTGCCGGCACCTTCGTCCCTCCCTTCCCTTTCTCTACTGTCAACTACACGGGGTGTGGCTGCCTTCCAGCTTGCAAAGGGCCTCCCCACAGCCGGGTGGGCAGGTAAGGTCAGCCCCTCCCCCTTTCTTTCTGTTCACGCCTTCCTGTCCTGACAGGGACAAGTTCCTAAATGTCTGTGTACCAGGTTCATGATGCCACAAAGGCCTTGCCAAGACAGGACACGAGAGAGGGCAGGACAACGCAAAGCCGTATCTCCCCAAAGGCAGGGCCGCTGAGCGCCACGCCCCTTCGCGGGTATTTCCTCTTGGTCTTTAGTCAGCATGGAGGGCGGGGGTCCTCTGGGTTGTCCCGCAGGGGAGGCGTGTCTATGTCCCAGAGTCTGCCTCGGCCCCTCCTGGAAAGGTGGTGTGATATGGAGAACAGTGCACGGCTCTGGACCCACACAGAGCCAGGTTCGAATCCAGCCTTGAGCAAACCGCTTAGGCCCTTAGAGCCTCAGTTTCCTCATCTGTAGGATGCCGTCACGACCAGTACCACTGCCCAAAATCATCAGCATAAATTACAGAGAGGGGTCATTAAAATACCCAGAAATGGCCGGGCGGGCGCTGCTAGAATGGAATGACACCCAGGCCTTCACCCTGTCGTCGACGGAGCACGAGTGGTCCGGACACGTCAGGGCCGCAGTTATTCACTGGCCGTGTGAACACAGCAGAGCTTCAATATCCAAACACCCAGCCTGCTGAAGGAGGGACTGCTGGGGGCCATGCGCCCCACTTACAGGGTTACCGGGAAGGTTGGCTGGGGGCCATGCGCCCCACCTACAGGGTTACCGGGAAGGTTGGCTAAGATTCGGGAAAGGCTGGCTCCCACCCCTTCCCCTGCTCCCCCACCAGGGGACAGCATCTGAATCAAAGCTCCCACTTGCCAGCAAGGACTGTGGCAGGAGCTGGGACAGCCTTGGGGGTCAGGGAGCTTGGTGTGGGGCTGGTGACAACAGGCTGGGCTGGTGCCCTGCTGCCCCACCCTGGCTGGCACCCTGTTCTTCCCCCACTGCCCACAGGTACAGGAGTGAGTAGGGACTCCGCCTTGCTCCTGCCCACACCCAGGCTTTGGGGGATCTGCTGAGCACTTGCCTGACCCCATTTCTAGCCAGGGTCCAGAGAGATGGGGTCAAGGGCGGGGCTGGGGGAGCTATTTTGGGTCTGGAAAGAGCTGTGGTGGGTGTGAGAGAGAGGCAATGACAGGGTTGGCAGGGCTGGGCTCCCTCCATCTGGCCCCCTTCCACCCACCACACCCGCCCCTGCACTGGGTCAGCCCTCAGTCTGACCTCAGCATGGATGATGAGGAGGCTGAGGGGGAAGTGGGAGGTGGAGGAGAGACCGAGACAGGGGCTGGGGTGGGGAGAGGAGACATCAGCACAGGGCCTGGGAGGTCCCCAAATGGTGAGGTGGCTGAGAGAAGTGGCCCAGAAGACGTAATTCTTTGGGCTGCCATGGAGAAGGAGCAGTTGGCTTCCTTCTTCAGGACGTACTGTGTAGTTGTCATCATGGGCCTCTGAGGGGCATGTCACGAGGGTCATTTGGGGGCACTTGGATTGCTGTGTCATGGGGACCTTCTTCCTGTATGTGGCTCTGCCCCGGCCTCCAGTGGCCACAAGGCTAAACACGGAGCAGGTGGCCTGAATGGTGGAAGCCAGGGGCCACCCGGGGATTGTCACCTCTCGGCCAGCCTCCCCTGGAATGAGTCTCTGCTCTCAAGGACTCTGTCCCAGCGCTGGGATCAGGGTGAGGAGAGCAAGGCATCAGGCACATACGTCAAGGGAGGGGCGCTCCAAATCTCAAACATTGTAATACAACATTTCAAAAAGTACAAATGAGTATAAGAAGTGCCACGATGAACAAAATAGCAAAATGTTACATAAAGTCAGGCTCAGGGCCAGGGCAGGTGAGTGAGGCGAACCGTGTAAAGTGCAGGCCGGGTCCTGTTTTCATTGAACATTTCGATATTTTGTTCATGGTGGAATTTTTGCATTACTCTGGGTTTTAAAAAATATTGCACGAAAACGTTATTAACCTTAACGACTGAGTTTCTCGGGCACCCCTTCAATTTTGCACTGGAGGTGAGGGCGGTACTCGCCCTACTTCGCCGGGCCTTGCTCTGTTCTTGCTGCATATCCAGTTCCTCCCGCCTCCCCTCCAAGAATCAGGCAGGTGAAACCTTGAGCAAACAACAGCTACATGTTATCTGAAGGGGACATGAGACCAGATGCTTCTCAAAGGACAAAGAGGAACCAGAGCCAGTGAGGAGCAGGCAGGTGTGGGGGGAGGGGCAGTTCCCAGCATCCCTCCGGGGTGCTGGACAGAGGCCGGGAGACAAGGGTGAGCCTTATAGCTGCTCCCTGATACAGCTGCCCGTCTGAAATACCACGAGCCACTTTCCAGTGACACGGGCTCTCAGAGTGTCTATTCCAGGAAAACATCCATTTGGGCAGAGGAGGGAGAGAAATGAAATCCTATTTCAAATGCCCAGGTGAACTTCCTCTTTTCTTCTTTCCTCCAGCAAATCTTTTTGTCAACTTTTTTTGCAGAATACAGGAATGGTACAAGGTGGGCTTCCCCTATTTATGGGGCTTTGTTTGTAGGCAGGCCCCAGCCTCAGCCTCGTGGGCCAGCTAAATCCAGATAGAAAACTCACAACCGTAAAGGCTTCAAGAGACACAGGACAGATTTGGGGGCAACCAGAGCATTTGGAAAGTGAGGGCGGGAATCCCAGAAAGAAGTATTTGAAGAAATAAGGGTTGAAAATCCCCCAGATTTGGAGAAAGACAAATTTCAGATTCAAGGTGCTCGATGAACCCCAAGTAGGATAAATACAAAGAGTAGAACCCCAACGACCCATGGAAGGAGTGACCGTCACTCCTGTTTTACCTTAAAAACCACTGGCAGCAGGGCCACCTTTCTGCAGGCCACATGCACATGTTGTGATAAATGTGACATATTCTGTCCTCTCTCTAAGGAGAGGGGGCGGAGGCTACAAAAGCACCTAAGAGGTGCTAAGAGCCTTCGTATACTTTTTTTTTAAACCGACACTCACAGTTACCTCCTTAAGAACCAGGAACTCTTGTCTCCACTTTGGTTTGATTATCAATTTATGAATCAATTCATCACCAATGGACATCAGCACTCAAGTTCAAAGACACTGAACAGCTCACCTAAGATCACATCGTAAGTAGTAGGGCCAGGGTTGGAAGCCCAACTCCAAAGCCCATTTTCTTTCCTTTACACTCAAGCCTCTTAACCCTGCTTGCACATTGGAATCACATAAGGAGGGGGTTTTAAAAAATCATTTCCCCCTCAGACAAATTAAATCAGAGTCTGTGGGAGTTGGGTCCAGGCACTGGACATTTTTAAAGCCCCTCCGGGTGATTTTAAGGTGTGACGTGGGTTGAGAACCACTGTGTACACTGTGCTGCAGCCTCAAAAATACCAGACGAAGGATGAAACGTGATCAACTTCACTCACAATGGTGGGTGGGCCACTGGAACCCTCAGCTAAGATCCTTGGAACTAAGCATCAAGCTCAGACCTGTAAGTTAGTAACTCTCCACCCCTAGTCTTCTCCCCAGATTTCTAGGAAGTGCACAGCTATCCCTGCTCTCAGCTCCAGAAGATATGGGGGTGATAAAAGTATCCCCAGAGCCTCTCTGCAGCAGGTCCTGAGTTACAGAAGGCAGCTGCAGCCATGCAGGACACTTACTCTCTGTGGGGGACAAGCAGTAAGACCTCGGAGCCCTAACTCTTCCAAGCTCTGGCTGGGGGAAGGCAGAGAGTCAGACAGCCCCATTACTCTCCCAGAGCCCCTTGGGACTGCCCCACAGTCCTGGGGAGAAAGTGAGTTTGCACTGGGCAAGGCAGACACGGGACAACTGCCCCACGGGCCAGCCTCACAATGTCTCCCTCCCCTCCCTGCCACTGCTCACCTTTGCCTCCTAAACCCAGCCTGGCCTCAGGACACTGCTCCCTCCACCCCCTGCACCCAGCCCAGAAACCACACAACCCACCTGCTCTGTCCCCCCAAAGCCCAGCACAGAGCAAGCTGCTCAATAAAGGGTTTGTGAAAGCATGCAGGGGTGAACGAGGTGGGCTCCTACTGCTGTCTGTGTGGCTGGGTGAGTAGGTGGTTCAGCTTTGCCATCTGACACTACATTAGACTAATAAGCGAACAATCCAAGAGAGTGAGACCCACTGAGCACCTTTGTGATGATGATGGTTGTGGTGATAATGATGGTGGTGGTGGTGGTAATTATGATGATGACAATGATGGTGATGACAGTGATGATGGTAGTGGTGGTGATGATGGTAATGATGGCAGTGATGATGGTGATGGTGGTGGTGGTGGTGGTGATGATGACAATGGTAGTGATGATGATGATAATGATGATAATGATTGTAATGATGATGGTGGTGGTGATTATGATGGTGATGATGATGGTGACGGTGATTATGATGGTGATGATGATAATGGTGGTGATGATGATGATGGTAATGGTTGTGATGATGATAATGAGGAGGATAATGATTGTGATGACAGTGATGATGATGGTGGTGTTGATTATGATGATGACAATGGTGATGATAATTGTGATTATGATGGTGATGGTGATGATGATAATGGTTGTGATGATGGTGGTGATGTTGATGATGATGATGGTAATGGTTGTAATGATGGTGGTGATGATAATGGTAATGGTTGTAATGATGGTGGTAATGTTGATGATGGTGATGGTAATGGTTGTAATGATGGTTGTGATGATGATGATGGTAATGATTGTGATGATGATAATGAGGAGGATAATGATTGTGATGATGGTGATGATGGTGGTGTTGATTATATGATGATGATGGTGATGATAATAACTGTGATTATGATGATGGTGATAATGGTGATGATGATGACGATGGTAATAGTTGTAATGATGATGATGATGATGGTAATGGCTGTGATGATGAAAATGAGGAGGATAATGATTGTGATAATGGTGATGATGGTGGTGGTGATTATGATGATGACAATGGTGATGATAATTGTAATTATGATGGTGATGATGATGATGATGATGATAATGGTTGTGATGATGACAATAATGGTAGTGATGATGATAATGAGTAGGATGATTGTGATGACAATTATGATGATGGTGGTGGTGATTATGACGGTGATGATGGTGATGATGATGACGCAGCTGCCACCCTCCACTGAGCACTCACTACATGCTGGGCATGTCACATCCATTACCTCACTGCATCCTCACAACCACCCCACCCAGTGGCTATTTTAGCTCCATGTTATAGATGAAGAGACTGAGGCTCAAAGAGTTAATACCACTAACCTGTGGTTTAACTGGGATCAAAACCAGGTCTGTCTTTAATGCTGGAGCCCTTAGGAGTGGCCTTATTCTCCCATTCCTCCTAATTCTTGCTGGACTGAGTCAGCTTTAGTCCTAAGCAGTTCCCCTGGTCAGGCCCAGGCCTCAGCAACACGGCCAACCCCACTGCTCTGTGCTCCTTTGGGGCTCTCATTCCCAGGAGCCCCCTCATTCTGCCCCAACTCATGGCCTGGGGTCAAGGGAGGCCCCTTATGAGCCCCAGTGTGGTCCCCAGCAGCCACCTGTGCTCAGGGAGCTCAGCGGTCCACCCAGGCCCAGCCCTAGCTCATCGATCCGGGCCCCGGGGAGCAGGTGGAAGCCCAGCCCAAGCGGCCCTGCAGGCGCTCCCAGCAGCCTGCGTAATGACCGCAGAAAGCCATTACAGCTCACTTAGCTGTAAACAGCTCTCCACAGCACTCATTAGGGCCGCTGAGGAGCGTAGAGCGCTCTCCTCTCGGAGTGAGGGGGTGTATGAGCAGCTGGGGGGGGGGGGCTGCGCCTTATTACTGGAACAGCAGCTTCCCGCCTGGCCTGTCTTCCAGGAAAGGTGAGCCCAGCTGGGGTCTGGCCAGCAGCCCTGCCCTCTCCTGCCCTCTCCAACCAGGGTCCTCCACTGCAGTACCTCTCCCCTCCGTGGGAACAACAGGAAGTGGGCACAGGAGGTGGCCAGGGTCCCTCTTTATGACAAGACAGTGATGTGACTAAGTCAGGTGACAGAGGAGCCCCTGAGCCCTGGGCATCCTGGTTGGAGGCCCAACCGCCAGATTCCTGCCTCACTACCAGGACCAGGACACTGGTATCCGGCACCGGCAACCCCAGGGCCAGTGGACCGGCCACATTCTCTGCCCTTCCCAATGGCCGCAGGCCACTTTGAGTCACCTCCACCATTCACCCAGCTGCTAGGACTACCCTTGGAGTCATCTTTGAATCCGATCTTTCTCTCACATCCAAGGCATCAGCTCAGCATCCTGCCGGCTCTACCTTCAACATGCACCCAGGATCCCACCACTGGACCACCCAGGCCTGGACCACCACCCTCTCTGTCCTGGACCACCTCACTTACGTCTGGTCCCACGTGGCACCCACAAGGATCAAGTGAATGCATCCATCAGATCAGGCCGCTGCCCCACTTAAAGCCTCCAGTGGTTCCCACTCAGAGTAAAGTCCAAAGTCCACACCATGACCCTCGAGGCCCCCTGTGGGCTGGACAGCGTCTCCAGTCTCCCTTCACACGGGCCACACTGCCCTCTGCGGCTCCCAGCACATGCCCAGTCCAGCCCGTCATCAGAGCCTGACTCCCAAGGCGCCCTCAGCGCCTCCCCACTCTCCCTCCTTTCATCTGGGCCACTGTCCTAACATCACCTCTTCAGAGAGGCCCTCCCTGACCACCCCCGACAGTGGTAACCCAGTGCCGCGCCCACCCCATCGGCCAAGGTTTCCTCATGGGTCTTGTCCCTCCTGCACCAGCTCTTGTCTCTGGACTTCTGTTTCTCCCCTCCTGGGAGAACGTAAGCTCCACAAACGCAAGGCTTTCGTCTGGTCTGGTTCACTCCTGTATTCTCGGTGCTGAGAACAGTGCCGGGGACACAGGAGGTGCTCAATAAATATTTCTTTCTTTTTTTTTTTTATCCTCACCCGAGGGCATTTTTGCATTTATCTTCAGATAGAGCAGGAGGGAGAGAGAGGGAGAAAAACATAGATGCGAGAGAGACACATCGAGTGGCTGCCACCCATACAACCCCAAGCAGGGTCGGGGACAAACTGCAACCGAGGTATGTGCCCTTAGCGGGAATCGAACCCAGGACTCTCTGGTCCACAGGCTGACGCTTTAACCGCTGAGCCAAACCAGCCAGGGCTCAATAAATATTTCTTAAATGCGCAACTTCATATTTTTTTTAATCCTCACCCGGAGGATATTTTTCCATTGATTTTTTTTTTTCAGATAGAGTTGGAGAGAGAGGGAAGGAGAGAGGGAGAGAGAGAAAGAGAGAGAGAGAGAGAGACAGAGAGAGACAGAGAGACAGAGAGAAACATTGATGTGAGAGAGACACATCGCTTGGTTGCCTCCCACACAACTCCAACCAGGGCTGGGGATCAAACTGCAACCGAGGTACGCGCCCTTGACCAGAATCAAGCCTGCAACTCTTTCCACGGGCTGATGCTCTAACCGCTGAGCCAAACCGGCCAGGGCATGAATTCGTATTTTAAAAATCAATTAATTTAGTAAACAATCAGTCCCTCTTGGTCAAATTTGTCTGCAGAGGCACAACAGATCCTGGCCCAGATCACACCTGACATCACATCCACAGACACACATGCACACACGTGCACATAAACATGTGCACACACACGCATGTGCACACACACAGGCCGAACTGCCTATCACCCTCCCCTTCCTTCCTTCTTTTCTCCCATCTGTACCTTCAACCCCTGGGAGCCACCCATTTATAAATCTTGTTTTTCTTCCTCTCCCTTCTCCCAGCAGCAACTTTGGGTAATCGTGTGTGTGTGTGTGTGTGTGTGTGTGTGTGTGCGCGCGTGCTGGGGGAGGGTGGTGTAGAGCTGTCCTTTAGGCCAGCCCTTCCAACTGCTGTTGGCCAGGCAACACAAGTCCCCGTGAATACAACACCCCCTGCCTCCCCTCCTGGACCAACAGATGTCTTGCCCTGGCTTCTCTAAGGAACATTGAGGAGCCAGGCTTCCCTGCCTCTCTGCAGGTCTTTAGACACTTTGTATCACTGCAGCTGGTGCCCGGAGACCAGGTGCTCAAATTAATAATGGCCCAAGGAAAACAACCAGAAAGACAAGTCCTGAGTTCTGAGAAGTACAACTCACTGGCAGGGCCCACGGCACAGCCTGAGAGGCACGGGCCTGGAGGAAGCAGCAACAGAGAAGGAGTTCAAGTCCAGCGCCCAGCTGTGGGGAGCCCAGTGAACTCTCTGCTCAGGTTTCGTGGTGGGTTAGCTGAGAGATTGCTCCTACAGTCTCGCATAGCCCACCGTCCTCGAGCTCCTGGAGAGGGCGGCCGGGCTCTAGCCAGGCTGGGGAATCTGGAGGACGGGTATCCTGGCTCTGCCACTTACCCGGGGATGACCTGCACAGGCCACTGAGGCTCTCGGAGCTGCAGGCCCCTCCATATACAACGGGGCTCATGCCACTTCCCTCTTGGGGTGCTGCAAGGATCAAAGCACCTGCTGAGTTCTGACTTGACCTGGGCCACACTGGGATGATTCCTGTACTGGGTGGGTCACCCTAGTGCTCTCAGAAGAAGTCGCTCCAAACCAGACACTTCATTCATTCACCCACTCATTCGTTAAGTGGTTCCTGAACTCCGGCTGAGTACCAGGCTCTGGGCTGGGGTGTGAAAGGCGTGCAGTGACGTGATGAGAGCGTGGATTCTGGAACGTACAGGTTTGGGGCAAAGCATGTACTCTGCCTGCACGTGCTGTGCCGTACCGTATCTGCACGTACTCTGCCCGCATGAGCTGTGACGTATCGTATCTGCACGTACTCTGCCCACACATGCTGCAATATATCGTATCTGCATGCACTCTGCCTGCATGAGCTGTGATGTACCGTATCTGCACGTACTCTGCCCGCACGTGCTGTGACGTACCGTATCTGCACGTACTCTACCCGCACGAGCTGTGACGTACCGTATCTGCATGCACTCTGCCCGCACGAGCTGTGGCGTACCATATCTGCACATGCTCTGACTGCATGAGCTGTGACGTACCGTATCTGCATGTGCTCTGCCCGCACATCCTGTGACGTACCGTATCTGCACATACTCTGCCCACACATGCTGCGATGTATCGTATCTGCACGTACTCTGCCTGCATGAGCTGCGATGTATCGTATCTGCACGCACTCTGCCTGCATGAGCTGTGACGTATCGTATCTGCACACACTCTGCCCGCATGAGCTGCGATGTATCATATCTGCACGCACTCTGCCTGCATGAGCTGTGACGTATCGTATCCGCAGAGCAGGGTGTCAGCACATCTGTATCTCACAAGGTCCTGGTGAGGCTTAATCGAGTCAATATGTGCGAGGCATTTAGACTGTGTCTGGCACCTGGTAAGTACTATGTGATTGTTGTCTTTGTAACTGGAATCAAGGATGAAAAGATAATCTCCGTGCCGGAGGACCTCAGCCCAGTGTGGGAGACAGCGCACACCCAGACACCTGCGGCGTTCACAGGACTGGGAACCAGAGCGTGGGTTTTCACGAGGGGGGGCTCTTCTCTGAGGGGCCACAGGCTCACGGAGAGAGGGGACAGACAGTGCGGAACACGTCACCCTGAAGCCCACAGTGTGTGTCAACACCCCATGCCAGACACCAGCTAAGGGGCTGGGGAGGACTGTCGCAGGACACATGCCTTCAGTGGGATGAGAAAGTTTGCACCCAGGACCACGGCGAGGCCACTGGGTTCCCAGTGAGCAGAACCAAACAGCAGCCAGACTTCTAAGGCAGAGGGGAGTCTGGGATGTCTGGGTGCAGGTGACTGGAAGATGTGGGGTGACAAGATCGCAAGGATGGGCGTGCCAAGGATGAGCAGGGCATTCCAAGCAGGAAAGAGGCAGGAGCCAAGGGGTGTGGCTGGGACAGGAAAGGTGTTTTGAGGGAGAGGGAGCCAGGCAGGTCTGGATGTAGGTGGGGTCCCGAGTTCGGTGACAAAGCCGGGGGCAGGTGGCTGCAACACACTGGTCACTCTTGACCATCTCAGCCCAGGAAAATGCATTTCAATGTATTGCACATAAAAAGTCGGTGCTTCTTAAAGGATCCTTGTGATTATAAGCATGGCTTACTTTCCCAGGCCTCCAGAGAGGCACAGGAAGGCCAGCCTCCCCAGGAGCCGCTGGCCTGTCCCATTCAATCAGAAGATGGGAGGCGAGCTGACATTTGTCGTATTGTTCAGGGTCCTCCCCTGCTGGCCTCCGAGGTTGGACCAGGCCAGAGAGCACTGCTCTCGAGGGCAGAGGCTGGTGAGGTCCACCCCACAGCAGGGACTACACCTTTGTACTCTGTCCAGGCACTGACCTTGTTGGGATGGGTGTGGATAAGCCAGGAGGGGTCCCTGGTGCTGACAGGGGGCCAGAACCCTTGCTTCTGTCATCCGGAAACAGTGTGGTCTGTTCATGAGGGGTCACTGTCCTGGGAGTCATGAGTCCCAGGTTCCAGTCTAGGCTCTGGGTCACCTTGCGTGTGGCAGTGAGCCACTGCCCACCCTTCCGGCTGCAGTTCCTCTGGGTGAGAGGAAGAGGGTGGACACGACCTCCAAGGTGCCTTCTGGCTCTAACACTCAATGGCTCTACTCATGCCCTGGAGGGTCCCCCCAGCTCAGGGCTGCGAGCTCCCTGCGACTAGGTCCCTCTCCTTTCCAGGAACCACCAGCACCTGTAGGTCTTCCCACCCCCTGGCGGGACTCTGCCCAGCTGTCATTGATGGTAAATTTTCAGTCAACACCATAAACCCTTCAGCCTTAACCACCTCGCTCTGCTGTGGACTCAGTATCACCACCGTCACCCCATTAGCACCCCAGTCTTCTGCACAGTTCGGGGCTTCTGAGTGAAGTGGCGGCCTCGTCCCATCGCCCTGGACCCCACCTGAGCCCTACCTCTGGTCTTGGCTCCTTCCCACGGCACAGCCCCCTGGTGACAACGCAGAAGGAAGACAGCACCATGCCCTCCATGCTCTCCCTTCTGGGGGGCGTGTCCCTTGGCAGGGTCCAACTTAGGGGACAGGACAGACTGGATTGGGACTTGTGGACCCCAAAGGCCCTGGGAATGACTTCCCCGAGAGTGGTTCCTTGGAGCTGGAATCCAGCCCAGAGATGGCCCGAGGGGAGGGAAGGAATCACACCCGTGAGTGTCGCTAGCTGTGGTTTAGGGCTTTTCGGAGACATATAAAGTCTTCAGTTGAGTTTACCCAAAAGACTCTTAAATATGATCCGTCGGCACCAAAGTCCCAGGACTAGACTCAGACGTTCGTATTTTTATTTACCCAATAAATATGTACCAAGAACCTCCCACACCCCTGGCGCAGGGCGGCTGCTGGGGACCCGAGGTCGCAAGCTGACATCCCTGCCCTCACGGAGCTGCAGTCAGTGGGGACGAGAGGGCCCCCAGCTGGTGTGAGACCGGAGGGTGGGGGTCCCCATCCTACAGGACCGTTTACCAAGGGCTCAGTTCCCCCGGGACATCCAGGCCTGGGCATGAACCCTGGCTTCTCTCCTCCCCGGCGGGCAACGCCTCCGTCTTCTCCAGCCTCAGCTTCCTCGTTTGTAAAACAGGACTCACATGTGGTCAGCAGATGACTGCCGCCAACGACGCCCACATCCGAACGCCCTGAACCTGACTGTGTTACCTTACAGCCAACAGAGGGAATTAACATTGCTAATCAGCTGATTTTAAAACAGGGCGATGATCCTGGATTATCTGGGTGGCCAGCGCACGCACAGGGGCCCGTAACTGGAGGAGACGGAAGCAGAGGGGGGCTCAAGGCGGAGAGGTGCCCACCGGACCGGCCAGTGGCGGCCTCTCGGAACAGACAAGGCAAGGTCAGGATTCTCTCCCTCGAGCCCATCGACACCTTGACCGTAGCCCAGTGAGACCCCTTTGGGAGGGGGAGTCCCTCCTCTATATTACCGAGCACCCCACTTCAGGCTCAGCCCGGGACGCACGGGAGCTGAGGGACGACAGGAGAGACCAGGCAGAGCGGGGCCCGCAGACGGGAGCGCTTGCCTTTCTCTCACGCTGGCAGCAGCTGCCGCCGTATCTCAGCGCCTGTGGCTGTGTCAATGATCAGAATGTCTACTGTGTGTCACTATTAATGATGCAGAAGCCCCGCCAGCCTCCTATTCAGAAAAAGAGAGTGTCACAGCCGAGGGGCCGGGCTCCGGGGAAGTGTCTTCACTGCCCCTGCGGCACCGAGGCCCTGCTCTCTCCCCCATCACCCCTGACCCTGCCTGGGTGGCCTCAGCACAGGGACAGGCTGTGCCCACCCCTCGACTGCGTGTTCACCCTCTCCTCTTACTCAGCTGGCCCTTGAGACCAGAACAGAGTTTCCTCCCCTCCTGGGAATCTCCCTCATGCTTCAAATACAGGATTTAGATCTGTCCACCCAGGGAGCCTTCCAGAAGATTCTATCCCCCCAGCACTAACCTCTCACCTCTGAGTGCAAAAGTGTGTGTGTATGGAGGGGGAGGGGCTCTGTGTCCCATCAGTCGGCCCCCTACCCTGCCCCATTCTGCAAGCTTCCATAGATTAGCTTCCTTTCAGCCCTCAAACATGGCAACATCCCTCTACCTGCCCCAGGACCTTTACACATGCTGTCTCCTCACTCAGGACACGCATTCTTTACCTCTTTGCCTACTAACTCCTACACATCCTCTAGGGATCATCTGAGAAGCCCTCCCAGACCCCCTGTTCTAGGTCGTAGTTCCCCTTTTGAGTATGTTTATAGAATCTCTAACTTGCCTCATGGAACCAATCACTACAGCAACGAAATAATTTTAATCTCAAATCTGTTTCTCTAGAAACAATGTGCTCCCCGAGAGCAAACGGTGCTTTCTTGCCCACTGCGACATCCTCAACACACAGTGGTCACCTAGTCCACGTTCCTGGGACAGATAAGCACACACCTTAGGACCAGCCCCGATTCAAGCGACTTCATAACGTACAGCAGGGGCCCTGCTGTGTTCTCTGTACTCACGTGGGCACTCTGGGCTGCTGGGGAGTTCTGGGGGTCTGGCATGGGGGGAGGGGTCACCCCCTCCTTCTGGAACAGGCCCTGCATCTCTGTCATGCATCTCTCCCTGGTGCACGACATGGCCAGCCGCTCAAAGCAAAGAGGTTGGGGGGGGGGGCTCTGAAGGACCAGCAGGACTGTCCAGCCCCAGGCCTCAATGGCTGGGAGGGAAAATCAGCAGCGCCACCCTGTGCAGGGTGTCCTGGCTGCAGCGACTCCGGCTCTCACACCTGCCCACAGACAAGTGAGCTCCTGGGCTCGCGTGGACACCGCCCAGTGGGAGAGCGCGGAGGGCAGAACTGCCCGTTCGATTCCCTCCGGGACTTGCACCCTCAGGAATCCTGGCAGACGAGTGAGCACGGGGAGGGCAGGGCGAGCACCAGGCATGCCCGCAGCCGCTGGGCCAGTCTGCCTGCCTCCGAGGATCTGTCCCCACCGAAATGCAGATTTTGACTTCAGTGAAGATGCTGGCCACAGAGTCCACTTGGAGCAGCTTGACTGGTGAGGAGGCTTGGGGTGGCAGACGGCCCCGGTAGGGAAGGCAGGGCTGCAGTCTCCCCAAAGCTGGCCAGGCTGTCATTAACAGTGCCGGCGGGGTGTCCAGCTGTCCCCCAAGCATGCAAGCCCCTAGCTCCCACTGTGTCCTGCACACTAGCCAACCCGGACAGCTAGGCAGTTGGGCATGGCCCCTAGGGACCCAGCCTCACTCATAGGCTTCTCTCAACTCTGGGACAGGGTGTGGGGTGGCGGTGGCAGGTCCCAGATTAGGGTGTGGGTGGCAGGGCGTCGGGCTTGGGTAGTGGGAAGCCCCTTCTGTAGCCACACTCAGCGCCATCTCCCCAAAGGGGATGGAGTCTACAGGAGAAAGGGCAGCACCTGGCTGAACGTCCAGCTGTGGGACCTGCTGTCCCTTCTCCCAACACAGGACAACAGCTGCCGTTCAGAAGGCGACATGCCCCCTCTGCACTGACCTGCTCCCCACCGTGCACGAGGCTGCGGAGGGAGTCAGCCCCCACAGAGACACGCGGACACCCTGTGTGCCCAGCGCTGGCCCGAGGACCCTGAGCTCCACGCCACGGCTCCGGGGGCCGAGGCTCTACCCCTGGCTCTGCCCCTCCCTTGTAGAGTGAGCTTGGGCAGAATGCGTGCCCCTCTGAGCCTCAGTCTCCTCAACTGTCAAAAATGCGAGTCAAGACTCCCCGTGCCAATGGACTCTCCTGCTCTGACCTTGTAGGGGGCTTCTCCCTCTCTGATTCCGTCCGCCTGAGGGGCTTCCCTGCCCCTCCCACCACCCAACCTGGCCCTCAGGTCTCCACAGCAGAGGAGGAAAGGCGACTAGAAGAGGACAGGTCCAAGGTCACAGAGCCTGTTGACTTGTTACAGGTGACGGATGCTGGCGGCTACTCATCCGTCCTTGCTGCTGACAAGAAAGATCAGAAGAATCGAGGGGGAGGAGTGGGATCCGGTGTGGCCAATAAGTCCACTCTCTGCTCAGGGGCTTGGCCGGTCCTGCTGTCCGTCACGGGGAAGTCGGGGAGCAGCTTCTCGCCGTCACGATGGCTGGCACCAACTCACTGAGTCTGCTCAGCCGCCCAGCAAGGAAGACGGTGCTGTTCTCGTTGGAGACGTGGAGAACGGACGCTCAGCAAGGTTAAGTAACTTTCCCAGGGCCACACAGCTCGAGGCAGGGCCAGGATGGAAACCTAGCACTGTCTGATTTAGAACGTCATCTCTCTCCCCCTGCCATGCACTTCCTGCCACGGGTGACACGTGCTTCCCTACCTGCTGATGGGGCTGTCCGGTGATCCGCACATAGGAAGCACTCGATCAATGGTTAGGGCTCCTTCTTGTCCTTCTTAGGTGTCCCCCGCTGGCTGGCTCTCCCAGCCCACCTGCCGGTCTCCTGAACTGGAATGCCTCTCTTCTTCCCGCTGCCCTTTACTTATTTATATTCTCTTCAAAAGGAAGGTGTGTGTGTGGTTGAATCAATTCATCCACATCACTCAGTTTGCTCTGCTACCCCCTCCCTCCACCCCGCTCCCCCTCGCTGAGACCGAGAGCGTAAATTCCTTCTGGCTATTAATTAAAGGCAGCCTTCTCTTAGCGAGAGTGTACTTGCCATAAATTAATAACAGTCTTCTTAATCAAATCTTATCTCCTCCTCGAGCCATAAACACATGGAGCTGGAGTTGGTATCTCGGTGCACCCGGCCGTGAAATTTAATTTCTGATGCTTCAGCGGACTGCATGGGGTGAGTGGGCACCATTTGGGGGGACCGCCCGCATCTTGAGTCCCGGCACCAGACCCCTGGTCAGCCAACTGGATTTGCGAAACTGCCTTCCCTGATGTTTGGAGGCGGAGCAGGCCTGGCTCTTAAAACGTGAAGGTTTGGAAGTGTAAGGGGCATGATGACCATTTCTGGAATGATAACGTCTTTCACCTTTTATCCCGCACGATTCTCGTAACCGCTCTATGAGGGTGGGTTGGGAGTGGAAGCCTCATTGTAAAGATGGAAAAGCTAAGTCTAACATGTTCGTTAGAGTCAGCCTCGAGTGGAATTCTTGCTCTGTCACTTCCGAGCTGCCACTCTGACCCTCAGTTTCTTCATCTGTCCAAGGGGGAAGATCGTACCTCCTGCAGCTTTGACGTGAGGACAGGGTAAAATAGACAGTGCCTAGTAAAAACTACACAGGGTAGAGGTCTTCCACTAAGTGGACCCCCCAACCCAAGGTCACCCATCTAGCTACAAGTGGAGGAGCCTGAACACAGGCCCGGATTCAAGTTCCACACCCTTGGAACTTCATCTCGAGGCTCTGCAGTGTGGGGTCACTGGGGTCACTTGAGCAAGCTCCACTCGGCCTGCTCCCTACTTCCAGCCTGCCAAATGCCCACCCCAGTGTGTGCGTCCGCAAGCCACAGACAGAGGTGCAGCCAGGAGCTGCAGGTACCCAAGGACAGGCCGAGGCCGAGCCTGGACAGAGATACTTCTGCCAGCCTACCTGTAGCTGCTACGTCACTCTGAGCTGCCACCACCCTGGGGCATCCCCTGGGCATCCCTCTCTCCTTGGGTTGCCCTGACATCCCCACCCTACTTAGTAGCTGAGAGTTCCCAGCAATTTCCCTGTGGTCGTGGGACGCCTGGGGACATATCTCCTGTCATCTTGGCATGGCTCGTTCCTAGATGAGTCAGGACCCCGCTTTTCCGCTTCAGAGCCAAGTATCCCGTCTCTCCAGGCTTTTCTGGCCCTTCAGAAGGGTGGGTACCCACACAGTCTGCTTTAGTGCGCAGAGGCCAGGGATGCGGCCTAGCAGCCCACAACACACAGGCCAGCCGCCCCCCAAAACCAGGAAGATCCAGCCAAGGCGCCAAGGTGCTGAGGCTGCGAAATCCTGCGCTTGGCCCATCCAGGTGGTGTTTATTTTGCAGTGAACACCTGAGAAGGGTGAGGGACTGTCACGGCGTCCCTGAGAGTTCCAAAGGGCCAGGGCAGCACCCTTCCAGGGCAGACTCTCACGCTCAGGAGTTTGGGTGATAAGAGGGAGCGCTCTCTGCACGCTGTAGGTGCTGTTCGCGTGTACACCCACTTCACTCCCACGACCGTCCCCGGCGAGGGCCCTCCTCGGGGGCCCATCTTACAGGCGGGGAACCCGCAGCACAGAGCAGTCCGAGGTCGCACAGCCAGTGAGCGGCAGGGCAGGGACAGGAACCCAGTGTAACTAACGGCAGAGCCGGTGTCCTCACCATGATGCCACGCAGGACCTCCGCAAGCAGAGGTGCTCCAGAGTCCTCCAGTGAAGAGAAACCGCCTCAGTTTCCTAATCCACAAAGTGGGCACGGTGCCACCTGCCACTCGCCCCCTCTGAGCACTGGCTGTCACAGAGCAGGGAGGAGTCCAGTCTGGTCCTTGGAGACTGGAGCCCCAGCGGGGGTGTGAGGTCGGCCAGGTGGACAGAGTGCCTGTGTCTGGGCACGAAGAAGCCCCGTGCCCGCCAGCAGGCAGCAGCTAGTTCATCCTGAGCACTGGGCAGAGACCCTGCTATCAGGCGGCATGGTGCGGTGCTAAGTGCCATTAGCACCTAATGACGCCTTTGTCCTTGCCCTAATCAGGTGACCTAAAAAAGGCTGCAGAAGGGGAGAGCATTCTAGAGAAAGCAGGCAGCTGGGGGCTGGGAACGCCTGCCAATGTGTCCATGCCTCTCCAAATGTGGCCTCTTTCAAATGGCCAGAGGGCCTGGAGGAAGCCAAGTGGACAGAAAGGATGCTGCTGATTTTACAAACGCTCGGAAGCGAGGGCAATCGAAGGCTCGGCTCCATAGGAAACCGAATCAGTGGGGTCTTGGGAGAAGGGGGAGGTGTGTGATGAAAGAAGACATTTAGTGAGATGAATCGGACAGCTGTCTGCGGGATGGACGGGAGGAGAGGCTTGATCAGAGGGGTCGGTGAGGCGGCTGTGATTGTAACCCAGGCATGAGCTAATGCGCTGGGTACCGGGAACATGTAAGAACAGGCAGGGCCTGGCAGGCGATACCTCCTTCCCAGGCGTTTGCTTCCCCTGTTGGGGATGATGCTCTAACGCCTGAAGGTCCCACAAGAAACACACCAAGGACTCAGAGCCAGCCTTGCCCATCCCCAGCACCACCCACGGTAGAGGATGGGCCACTCTGCCCCTTCAGATCCTGGCCTGTTGCACTTGGAATTTTCAACAGTCCAAACCCAGAGGAAGTACGGATCAAAGACTCTGCATCCCAGGGCCTGGCCAACGCCACCCTTCCTTGGCGTGCCCACCTTGCTCAGCGAGTCTTTGCCTGATGGCAGCTGGTTCTCATTGCCCTGCTCTGGGGGTCACAGCCAGAGGGCAAGGAGGGTTCCGAGGAGGTCAAGAGAGTCCACAGGGGACGAGGGATCCAGCCCCCAGAGCTGTCTCTGCTCCCCAGCTCCCCAGCACACCCCTCCATGCTGGGCTCGTCAGATTTAGCAATACCCAAGACACGCAGTTCAATGTGATTTCCTTTCAGCCCCTGGACTCGGAGAGTCAGGGTTCTCAACACCGCAGCCCCGAGGAAATGCAGGCGATATTTGAGATGACTTGTACTAAAAGAGGAACCCTTGTTGATCTGACATTTAAATTGGGCTTCCTGTATCTCACCTGGTACCCTGTCCGCCTGGAGACACCAGACGCACGTGAACTAGAACAGCCTGAAGAAAGGTGCCCTGGATGTCAGCACACCTGGGTCCCCCTGCAGCTGTTCCCCTGTGACATGGGGTGACACCTGAGGGCAGCGATCCCAGGAAATGTTACAGACGGAAAGTTATCAAGCACTGAAAAGGTTAAGAGGGGCTGAGGACAGTGTAGTTGACCTTCAATCAATTAGGCATCAAAGGCGGCCAACAGCACATTGGGCCTCTCCGGGGTCGGGGGGGGGATGCTCCCAATGCACCTGGCCCTTGTTCCCCCTGTGAGAGGAGGGAGTGGATCTCAGGGCCCCTTTCTATTTAAAAACTTGCTGATGACTCCAGGCGCCTGCCTTGGTCTATCAATAAGGACGCATTTAGGCCATTGCCACCTGTCCTAGCGGGAGGCTCCCAGCACAGAGTCAGTGCACAGCCAGGAGAGAGTACGAGGTCCTGCAGGCCTAGCCAGCCTCAGAGCTCGGCACCACCTCCCCCCCGCAAGGATCAGGGCCGCTCTGCCCCCTCGCGAGGGAATTAAGAGGCTGGCTGCACTTCGCTGCCCTACACCTGCCGGCAGGATAACACCTGTATGATTAGAATGAGTAAGAGCAGATTTTATCGGGATAATAAAAATTAAAATGATCCAAAGGAGTCGGAACCCATCCAGAGAGGGAGCATGGGAGGAAAAGAGTCTGAGGGATTTTTTAGTTTTTAAACATTTTTAAGCAGGCCAGCAGCATGGACGATATGTGACCTCCTTCCCAGGCCCCCTCCAGCGCCTCCAGCCATCTGTTCCCGCCAGCTCCCTGCCTGATTAGCTCAATTCCAAAAATGTGGCTGTCTGGAGTCCCACCGGGGCAGCTAGGAGCCGTCATGTGGAGCCAGTCTGGGTGGGAAGAGGATGGAGAGAAGGGAGGGATGGACAGAGGGAGGCTGGCAGACGAGGCGCAGGTCAGAAGGGGAGACTGGACGGGCAGGTGTGCCCTGGCGGCATCCAGCCCCTCTCCGCAATGACAGTGATGGACATCCATGGAGGGTCTACAATGTGCTCTGCAGGAGACTGTGAGCTTTGGGAAATTACAGAACCAAGGGTTACGGGTTCACGACTGTCCACACGCTCTTCTCCCAAGCAGATTTTGGGGTGTCAGAAACCTTGGGTCACCAGGAGCACTGTGTTTACAGCACAAGTTGGTGGTGGGTGGTGTCCGTGGAAGCATGGATTCCCAGGGTCACAAGGCGATGCTGGGAGAGCACTCGGAGCTCAGCTGGTCCAACCCCCTCATTCTACACGTGGCGAGTGACAGGCCCCGTGAGGACGAGCTTTCCTGAGCTCACAGCATCTGGCCGACCCCCACCCCCCCCACAGCCCAGGGGACATAAGGGGCCCCTGCTGGAGGTCTTCCCCCAACAGGCTGACCCTCTGTCCTGGCCTCTGCCTTGGTCCACGCGGGGCAGTGGCCCAAACACCTCCACCCTCAAGTTGCTGAGCAACTGAAGCCCCGAACGCACCCCAGGCACACCTCGCTGAGCAGGTAGGCCAAGGGAACAGAATGGTGGGCCAAGGTCGGGGACGGCTTCCTGCCCCTCCCCCCACAAGTCACCGGGGCCCGAGGTAAGCTGGACAGCACTGGCTTTCTGGGGGACGGGGCGAGGACAGCGGTGTCACAGGACTCTGCCCAGGTACCTGCCCGGCTTGCCAGAGGCCTTGGGGGAGGAGCAGATGGCACCCAAAGTTGAACCCCTTCCCTGCAGGGGCCCCTCCAGCCTGTGCCACGCACATGACGCCTTCTGATCAGATTTGGGGTTCCTTACACGGAGTAATCGGATCACAGGAGGCGGTAACTGGATTAGGCGGAGGCTTCCAAGAGACAGCGGCTGGAAGTGGCTGTTACATAGCACGGGAGCCTGGGCGTGTGACAAGACCTGGTTTCCGACAGCGCTGTCTCTGCCCTCCCCGTCCTGGGCGAGGCAGGGTGAAGGGGCACACAGGGGCATGGCAGGCCCTGGCTCCGCAGCCCTCTTCTTACTCTGCCCGTCCCCTCACCTAGCCCCCCGGCCCCATCTCAGCGTGCCGTCTTCTTGGAGCTCCGGCCGAGGCGGCCAGCTCTGTGTTGGTCACTCCGTCTCCTCCTCTGGTCTCCACGGGGACTTACAGTCGACTTCAGCACCCGCGTCTCACGGAAGGAAAAACAGGCTCAGAGTTCTAATGACGGCTCCATAACTCACGGGTATAAGTGTAAGTCTGGGATTCCCATCTAGGTCTGCCTGATATTATTTCCACCTCAGAAAACATCTCCCCAAACCTAGCCACGGCCACCTTCCCCAACTTCTGGGGCGCACCTTCCCCAACTTCTGGGGTGCACCCGGAGGCCGAATGCTGGGCAGGGTGGAGGCTGCACCGTGCAGGTTTGTGGGCCCCAGGAAGAGGTCACACACTGGACAGACAACTCGCCGGACTCTGGACCATCTCAGGATGGAGGGCTGTCTTCCTCACGGGGCACCAGAGGGCCTGAGCCACGTCGCCAGCTGCTCTACATCAGACACCTTGAGGCACACGCGCACGCGTGCACACACACACACACACACACACCCAAAGGCCCGCTTTTCCTTCCTGCTGCATTCTACACCCCCCTCCTCTCCCAGCACTTATCACTTATCAGCATCTAAATATACAAATTTAACTTATCTATTCTGTGGGTTATCTCCCCACCCAGAGTGTAAATGCCACAAGAACAGAAACATCTGCCTGTTTCTTCTCCTCTACAGCCATATCCTCGGCTCCTAGGACGTGCCTGACACACAGTGGGTGCTCGGTCAGCGTTTGTTGAATGAATGACGGGTGTGAGGACCTGCGAGGAGAAAAGGCTGTGCGGGAGAGGGGTGAGGTTGTTCTTGCCTCTGCGTGAAGGGAGGAAGGTGTTCGAGATAAACACCCCGCAGCAGGCTCGGGGCTGGAGGAAGGGCTGTGGGGACGGGACTGCCTGCGGGGTTGGTGTGGGAACAGGTGTGTGAGACAAGTGGCAACACACACAGGAGGGAGCGGTGTGAGCGGTGTGAGCGGCGGTGGGGCCAGGCGTCTGCTGTGAGCCCAGCCCTCAGCTTCTGACTGAACGTGGGCCCAGCGGGCACTGGGCACGGCACTGGAGTCCCCGCAAAGCTCCCAGGATCATGGGACAGGCTCAGAAGGGGGGGCTCCCCTGCCTGCCCTGACACCCTGTCCCCATCAGCAGCTACATGTGTGGCTCTCAGCTGGGCCTGGGCCGGGTGGCTGCCTCCCACGAGGACAGCTCCGGGGCAGCCTCCGGAGGGTCTGCGGGATGGCCAGTCCACAAGCTGTCTCCTAATGAGCTGTGGGGTCACGGGAAGGCGGCCTGGCGGCCAGGCCAGCCCCAGATGGCCTCAGCTGCTCACCACAGGGGCAGGCGGAAGCTGGGGAGCAGGGAGCGGCGTGGATGGGAGCTCAGAGGCAGTTTGAAGAAGGGCCTGGTGGGGGCAGCATCAGTGCAGGCCTGGGAAGGCCCATCCTCCTGGGAATGAATGGAGGCAGCCAAGAAGGGGGGAAGGAGTGGGTGACAGGCCCCATCCTGTCTGTCTCCCTGCTGCCCAGGACCAGACACCAAGCAGCCCGAGGGCACAGTAGGCATGGCCCAGGCGGTCTTACCAGCAAGCCCTTGAGACATGGTATTGCACCAGCTGGAGGTCCCGACCTTGGAGGCCCCGCTGGCATCATGTACCCCATGAGCCTCCTCACCAGCCCTGCCTGTCCCCATGCTCGGCCTCCTCTGGGTGCCGATGCACAGGTTGGGCGGCCTGGCTGGAGGCAGTGAGAGGCCTGCGGGAGGGGGCACCAAGGGGACTGGAGCAGGGGCCCACGCGTGGGTGTGCAGGCAAGGGGGCCTCCATGACAGCAGGCAGCCTGGCGTAGTGATCACACACCTGGTCCCACCCCCACTGACCCGAGCTGGGTGGCCTGGAGAGGGTGCACAGCGTGGCACGGGAGTCCAGTGGAGTTCCACACCTGGCCGGAGGCCTGGCAGGTCGGGTCCCTCTGCCCCCGTGAGCCTCAGGGCCCCTATCTGGAGAGTGGGTGGGCAGGGATAGGAAGCGAGCTCATCGTATGGATGAGAGCACCTATCCTGACGCACTGTGTTTGTTTATACCTGTGTGTGTGTTCATGCCTCTTCCAGGCCTCGCTGCCCCAGGGCCCTGGCCTTGGGGGAGGGAGCCGACGGGTGGTGGTGCAGTGTTCAGACCCCACGACACCCCCCTTTCCCAGCAGTCCCCAGCACAGGCCACAGATGACTGGGATGCTCCCCCAAGCCCCAAAGGGAGATGAAGAAGGGCAGGGGACACAGGACAGGGTGGCTGCTGCCAGCCCCACAGGCCTCCCTTGCACCGCTGTGGTGGCCCCTTCAGCTCTCATCCTCCCTCCTGGTCTCGGTGACAGGTCCTCAGTGACAGCTCCTCCTCACAGCCCAGCAGCGTCTGAGCAAAGCAGCGGGATGAGCTGGCTTGGAGCGAGAGGGGTGACCTTGTCATCAGAGGCTGGCGCTTGCCTCCCTGCACTCCCAGCCCAGGACGGCAGCGGCAGGACCCCGACCACGTCCTTCTTGGGAACCCTGGTGGGCAGCTGGGGCCCCGGGGGCTGTCTCCTAACGTCACGGGGTAGCCAGGCCATGCCCGGGGGCTCGGCCCAGTGCACCTGGACTCAGAGCACCTGTATACACCTGTGCACACCTGTGCTCATTCCTGCCAACAGCCGGGCTGCTCTTCAGCTCACCTGTGCCTCCTTTTCCTTGAACACTCCAGCTCCTGACTTTTGAGCCCCTTCTGCTCCCGGAATCTCTGGGGCTTGCAGGGTGGAGACTGCCCCCTTGTTCTGACTACCTGGTGCCTCCGGGCCTGGGCCTCTGGCCCCTCCCACTGCTGACAGAGGAGAGGAAGCTGACCCAGGTTGAAGATGAGGCACGAAGCAGGAAAATTTCTGGACTCAGGACACAGGGGACCCGTGATCAGCTCTCAGCCCAGCCATCTACAACTATGACTGCGGGCAAAGTGTTTAGCTTCTCTGATCTCAGTGTTATAGAACAGGAGACCATAATATTTTGCTTATAAAACTTCCGGGGATTACGTGTGTACCTGGCTGACACAGTCCCTGGCCCACAGCAGGCGCAGGGTTCGTGGAACCACGGATGTCCCTGGCCATGCCTCTCCTCCGGGCTCCGAGTCTCATGCAACGACAGCCTTCTCATCCCTCCACACCTGCTCCTCAGACACCTGTTCCCAGGAGGGCTCGCCTGCTGCTTTGTGCTTCTTATCGTGGTTGTTTTTACGATATCCATACAGGCCAAATATTCTTCCAGTTTTACGCAGGAGAAGGCTGAGGCTCAGAGGGCGTGAGCCATTGTTCTGAGGCCACACAGCAGCTGGTGGCCCAGTGAACAGCTGCCGTCAGGTGCCCTCCATCTAGGGATTTTCTCATCGCATCTTCCCAGGGGAGGGTGTCGGGGACCCGCCCTGCCCCAAGCTGGTGCACGAGCTCGTCATTGTTTGGAAGCTATCTAAGCGGACGCAGAGCCAAAGGGTCCCCTGGAGCTCAGAGATGCCCGCTGGGGTTGGGGCACGGGGTGGGAGGAGAGTCCTAACCCCTACCTTCCTGGGCCAGGCTGCTCAGCCAGCGGCCGAGCTCGACGGCAGCTGCGCCCAGCCCTTCGGGGCAGCCCGCGTGGCCCAGGCCTCCCTGGCAGCCAGCTGGCCCAGGCAGCCCCGGGCACCAGGCAGTTTTAATTGTTTGTGCTCCAGCCTTGTTATGACGCGATAAAATCCATAACACGGATAGTGCCTGTCCCCGCCGGCTGCCCCGCCCGGATCTCGCTCTCTGGGGACGCCGCCCTGCTCTTCATAGAAACCACTTGCTAGACAGGACCCACTTAACACCCGCAATCGTCTGTAAGTGACCCTCACCGAGCGGACGCGGCAAGTGAAGTGTGACGCTTTGGGGCCTAACAGGGATCGCGGCCCTGGCCTTGATGAGGGCTGCAGACGGTCCCACGGGAGCAGCAGACCTCTCCCAGGGCAGCCCCCAAGCCGGCAGGTGTGCCACCCCCGGGAAGAGGGACGGCCCGGGCAGGGGTGGTGAGCCCACGGAGCCGCGAGACCCAGGGTGGGTCACAGGCCTTCCGACCTCCCATCTGCACCGACACAGTAAAACAAGTGAACTCAGTACCAGCGGCTTCCGCTTCTTCTGTGATTTTTTTTTTAATCTTCACCCGAGGACACTTTTGCATTTATCTTCAGATAGAGCGGGGGGGGGGGGGGGGGGGAGAGAAACATCGATGTGAGGGAGACACATCGAGTGGTTGCCACCCACACGACCCCAACCGGGGCCGGGGACAAACTGCAACGGAGGTGCGTGCCCTTAGCGGGAACCGAACCTGGGACTCTCCATCCGCGGGCCGATGCTCTAACCGCTGAGCCAAACCGGCCAGGGCCTTCTGTGATTTTTTGAAGTGGTGGAATCCTTTCTTCAAGGGAGATTTCAGACAGATCCCCAACAGGGAGGACGGCTGAAAACACACGTTTCTGGGTAAGGAACAAGCGGGACACGCAGCAGACACCTTGGAGGAACCACCCTTCCCTTGTTTTTTTTTCCTGTGGAAATTTGGAAGTCTCTGAAAGGCTAAGGCTGGGCGTTTTTCATTGCTGAGTCCTGCCCAGTGGGTCTGTCCCAGTGAGGGGTCCCTAGCAGTGCTAACACCTGTGTGCGGAAGGAGGGAGGGAGAGGGGGCGGGAAGGAGGAGATGCTGGTCCCCTCTCTTTGGTCTCTCACTTCAAGCACAGCTCCAACTGCACTCCTCCACCCTGAGCCACCCTCTCCTTCCTGGGACTCGGGATCAAACCAGAGGCCCCTCCTCACTCCCAGGCACCCCGCCTGTTCGCAGGATCTGGAGAACCAAGCTGGTGGTCCCCAACATGGGGCCGAGGGCCCCGGAGCTGTGACAGGGGCGTGCCAAACCCTGTCTGCGGACAGAATCAATATGTCTCACACACCTACGGCCATTTGTCAAAAGTGTGAGGCTGCTGTTGTGATAAAGAAGATAAAAATCCATTTAAAAGCGATACTGAATTTATAGCAGCCCCTGGTCACGTGTTTCCTCAAACAGCGGTTGCTGAGTGAACCATCGCCAGCAGCCAGCACGCGGAGATCCTTGGGTTTCTGTGGAAGAGGGGTCCTCGTGCTGGACAAGGAGGGACGCTGGTCCCACCGGGCCTGAGCCTTGGGCAGCCTGACCCCCTCACGCCATCCACGGCCCCATCTCGTCCTCAACGCTGTCCAGGAGCCCTGGGTTGGCCCCAGGAGCCCAAGGATGGCAGCTGTCTGTTGGGCCAGAGGCCACATCTGGAACTCATCCTCTTCATTAAGTTAGTGGCTGCCTCCCAAACTCTGGCTCCCTTGACCCCCAAAGCCCTGTTCGTGCTGTTAACAAGGACAGTAATTTGTTCATTACAAATGGGCCACCTTCCCAACAGGCCTCTGGGCTGCGCCTGCCCTGGGGATGGAGGGGGAGGGGAGGCACAAGGCCAGGAACCCGGGGCCTCTCTACCCACTTGGGTCACTTGCTCCCTAACTCTCCAAGGGACTCTGAGGATGCCTGGTGACAAGCCATCAGGCAGCTCCTGGCAGCTCCTCTCCTGCTCTGTGACAGGCCTCTGTGGCCGTCCAATCAATGCAGACAACTCGATCTGGCATTGAGTCCCTGTGCAAACCGCAGCCCATCAGGAGGCATTTACCGTCCTGAGAACAAACAGGTCCCACCTCCACCCCCCGTCCGGGTATCCTTCGCCTGTCCTTGGAGCAGCTCAGACCCACCAATGCAGGGCTGCTTACTCCCGTCCATGCCAATCTCTCTGCCCCAGCATGGATGGGTACAGTGGGGGGACAGGCGCCAGATGTGGGGGGTCAGGCGCCCCACGAATGGTCACCCACCGGAGAGGCCTGCAGGTCTTCAGACCCTGCGCCTTTGTGAACGAGCTGAGCGTAACCACAACCACCCCTGGAGGTACTGGGATAACCAGGAGCCCCGGATTCTTGTTCACCTGGAACCTCAGAGTGTGACCTCCTTTGGAAATCCAGCCGCTGCATTGTAATCGAGTTCTGATGAGGTCATATTGGATTGGCTGGGCCCTAATCCAATGCTGATGTCCAAAGGAGAGGGAAATGTGGACCAGAGAGGTGACGAGAGACACGAGATACAGGGGAGGCCATGTGCCCACGGAGGCGGAGGCTGCAGTGGTGTGTCTATAAGTCAGGGGACACCATGGACTGCCAGCAGCCCCCTGGCGCCAGGAGACAGGGTTGGAAGGGCCTCCAGAAGGAGCCGACCCTACCCACACCTTGCCTCGGGACTTGTGGCACCTGCTCTGTGTTCAGCCATCCAGTAGAAAATTGTGGCAGCCACAGGACACTCGTACAGGTGAGTAACTTTTACAGGTGGGCAGACATTATCATGTGTCCCTGGAGGGAAAGTCATCTGCACTGAGACCACCGTGGGCTCGCCCCAGTGGGGAGGGGGTGGGTGACGGAACTGGGGATCTGTATCCTGGAGGAGGGGAGACCATTGCTGCCCAGTGACCCAGGGACCTGCCTTGCAAAGAAGCTTCCTGTCTGAGGCAGTGTCCAGGCGGAGGGCCACCCTGTCTCCAGGAAATTCCTGCTCTGGAGGGAGGAGGGTTCCCCCTTCTCCTAGAAGATTCTAAAACCCTCTGAGGTCCTGCCACACTGCCGAGACAGCAGAATGACTCCTTTCTCCTCTGAAATGCAGTCCAAGAGGACCACACGCTGGATGGCCATGGATGGTGATGCCGCACCAGGCAGGATGGCCTTCCCGGAGTGCCCGAGAGCTTGGCCCCTGCCCACCCTGAATCCACACACAGGCAGCACCCCCTGTGTTTCATGGTTCTGTGCCGGGCACTTACTTTTCAAACAGTATCCTATTATCCCTGCTCCTTAAAACGACCCTGTTATAAAGTGTTACTGTTCACCCCACTCTAAAGAAGAGGACACCAAGGTTCAGAGAGGTGAAGAAAGTCGTCAGAGGTCCCACAGCTTGTGAGTGGCAGAGCCGGGGTCCCAGCCAGGTCGTCTGGCTCCTACAACACAGGCCCTGGCAGACCGAGGGGCCTCTGACGAAGTCCTCCACCTCTTCTGGGGAACAGAGCCCACGGTCACAGTGCGTCTCCTCGCAACACGAGCCCCGGGAAAGAGGTGTCAAAGAGAAGAGGACGGGGAACGAGGAGGGAGGGCCAGAACCTACCGACAACGTCACCTGGCAGGAAAACAATGGCCGTCTCAGAACCCAGGTCCAAGCGGACAGCAAGCAGGTCCTTTGGAGGCCGCCACACACAGGGAGTGCCCGTCCCAGCCAGGCCCTGGCCACCAGTGCCCACACGTCAGCCTCTCTGGCCAGGGAGTGTTTATTTCCAGGGTGAGGCCGGGAGCGGTTTCCAGGTGGGGGTCCGTGGAAAGAGCGTGCTCACACACACTCCTTCCCAGCTGCCCTCCGCGGTGCCCGGGAACAGAGCCTCATTCAGCAGGGCCAGGAGCCTGCCTGCGTGGCTGGCGGCCCGCGTTCCGGGACGGGTGGAAAAGTCAACTCAGACACACGCCCCGTCGGAGCCCGCCCCTCTCCGCCTTTGCCACATCCTTCACATCTTCCCCCAGGGGGGCAAGGCACACACGGGCACGGGAAAGGACCGGCG
Organism: Tadarida brasiliensis; assembly: GCA_030848825.1. Taxonomy (NCBI): domain Eukaryota; kingdom Metazoa; phylum Chordata; class Mammalia; order Chiroptera; family Molossidae; genus Tadarida; species Tadarida brasiliensis. Next base: position 60,771,655 of record CM061273.1, read on the forward strand.
CTGTGACACCCCGGCTCGCCCAGGGGGAGCCACCGCCCCAACACGGCATCACAACCACACACACAGCACCCCGCGAGCCGAGTGAGCAGTGAGCCTGCAGGACCAGGCACGTGCTTGGCGATTCCCACTGACACCCCTTCTCCTGGCCCTTCAGAGTCCCGGGGCTGAAGGCTAGGGACAGCTGGGACACTATTGCAGAAGTCCAGGAGAACGGGCAGGACTTGATGAGCGACTGGAAGGCGGGCGAGGGGAGGGGAGCAAGAAGGGACAGCACCCAAGCCACTGGGTGACAGGCGGGTCTCTTTCTGGGGCAGCAGGCACACGGTGGAGAAATCTTGGGGGTGTAGAAATCCCGGTTTGGGGGTGGTGCTGAGGGAGATGGAGAAATGGAGACGCCCAGGTGGTCTGAGGCTTATCGCGGATGTTTTGGCAGAAGCTGGGGTGAGGATGCCGCGGGCACAGTGATGGCACTGAGGCCATGGGGGTGGGTGGGGGGATCACTGGCAAGCACCCACATTGAGTGGACTGCTGCAGGAAGAGAAGGCCCCCACATGGGCCTGGGAAGGAGAGTTAAAGAGGCAGGGAGACTGATGTTCTGGAAGCCAAGCTCAACACTGGGCAAGAGGGTAAGAGAGGCACATGGAGACGGCCCCTTCAAGAAGGCTTGGCATGCAGGAAAGACACAGGGAAGAGGCTGCAGCCATCGAGAGAAATTGCTAAGAGGCGAGAGACTTAGCAGGTGTGTACCAGTGGGACGGACTCAGCAGAGACGGGACAGAGGGCCAGGTACAGGAGGGAGGGGCATCTGAGCAGGGGAGCAGGGCGGATCCAGGCTTGGCCCTGACCCCAGGACATGGGAGTCGAAGAGAAAATACGGGGAGTGGAAGGAGGTTTGCTGGAAGTCTGGAATGGAGGGGCTCTCTTCTCTTCGGGAAGGCAGGTGGGGCCATCAGCTAAGGGGTGGAGGGACTGGTAACGGTCGGAAGAGTGACTGGTAACGCCTGTCCCAGATACCCTACTCCCCTTCCCCGAGTCAGCCCAGCGTCACCTCCCCCAGGGGGCTTCTTTGCTACCGAATCCTGGATGGGTCTCCTGTCACTCCTGTAAGCTCTGGCAAGACCCTGTGCAACTCTGCGCACTGAAGGCACGCACCAGCACCCAGTTCTGTTTGGGGATGTGGGTTCCTCACTAACTGGGCACGTGGTAACAGGTCCCTGTCCCGTGGATAGCACCAGCCCGTCACGGCGTGCTCGGCCATGACAGCGTCTCAACGTGCTGGGTGAGAGACTCCAAGTCTCTTCCCTCCACGTGCAGACTCAGCCTCCAGGGATTCAGCAAGCCTGTGAGAGCTGACACCCCACTCTGCAGCCCACCCAGAGAAGCCACAGAAAACCGTGCAGTGGGCTTCTTCCCTCCTGTGTTGTAACGAAAGAAAGAAAGGAAAAAAAATCCACTCACACCACACAAACGGAACGAGGCAGCCTTGCTGAGGCGCTGATGAGATCAAATTAGCGGAGATGGGGCTGCGTCGGTTTTCCTTTGCAAACATCCTATTTATTTGAGGGGCGCTTGGGGGGCGCACCGTGCTCGTTTCTTATTATTTCTTTGCTTCACGCCTGGACTGACACGGAAGAATTGGGGATGAAAGGCTGGGGCTCTGGGAGGCGGCAGCGGGAAGGAGTCCAGGACGGAGGTGCAGGCGGCACCCTGGGGAGATGGGACGCGGTGGGGGAGGGGTGGCCCGATGAGCCCTTTTTTGGAGAGGTGGGGCTGGGGAGCAGCCAGCTGGGAGGGGCTCTCAGGGGGTGATGAATTTAGGAGCTTCTACCTAGCAGGTGCCTAGGTAGAAGGCACCCATCGTATGTAACCCACACCTGTGAGGGCGGCCGGCTATCTCCGTCGTGCGGAGGAGGCCCCCCTGTGGGATGTGACCGGCTGACGCGAGGTGGTTCATCAATGGTCAAGTTCGGTTCCTACCCTGGGTGGTTCCCTCCAGGGCCCATCTCCTTTCGGAAAGCCACTATCTGCTTCCTCCAAGGGGAATCCAGATTTTCAGTCTGGAGAATGGGGAGAAGAACGGAAAAATCGAAGTAACTGGAAACAGATTATATTTGTCATGGGAACGGCTCCTCTCTCTGCTTTTCTTTTCTTTTTAAATATGTTTTTATTGATTTTTTAGAGAGAAAGGAAGGGACAGAGAAACATTGATGTGAGAGAGAAACATCGATCGGCTGCCTCCTGCACGCCCCCTGCTGGGGATCGAGCCCGAAACCTGGGCATGTGCCCTGACCGGGAATCGAGCCGGGACCTCTCAGTCCATGGGTCTGAGCTCAATCCACTGAGCCACACCGGCTGGGTGGTACTCTCTGTTCTGAAAGGGTCCAGGCTGTGAGTCCAACAGGGAGCTGGGGAAGACCATGCTCGGGGGAAGGTTCCCAAGGCCAAGTCTCACAGGGGTAACCGGTCAAAGATTGCGCGTAAGGACGACTGTCCCGGCTGCCGTGATGGAAAGCCCGGGGATGGCCCCAGAGCCAGCGTTTCTGAGGGGCGCCAGCATTCGAGGCTCTGAGCTACAGCGTGGGGCTAGATAGCAGAACCGTCCCTTCCTCCCTCACTCATTCAACAACCTCTCCGTGAGTACCTTATCGTCTCCGGGAGATAAGATGTGTCCCTAAGAGGCAATTACTGATTCAAGTGCCAAGTAAGAGGTGTGGACGAGTGGTCAAGGGCGCTTCGTGGAATCCTCCCGATCTCCAAAGAAAGAACAGCTGTCTTTCCCACAAGGGTAGTCTTAACGAGAACAAGTCCAAGACAGAAGGCAGGGTTGCGAGTGAGCATGGTGAGCGCAGGGGAGGGAGGCGCTGAGCATTCTGACACCCAGGTCCACTGTGCGGGCTTCTCCCCCACCCGCTGCGATTCTCAGACACCAGCGGGCGTCCTACATTTCAACTCAGTTCTGCCTGCTCTCCCCCTGGAGACAGCCTCAGATCCCAAGGTTAAGGCTCAGTCCTCCATGACTGCCCGCCCCCACTTCAGACCCCACTGCCAGCCCGGGTTGTCTCCTGTGCTCCCGACCGACCAGCTACATACGGGAGGTTCCAACAGCCCTCTCCTTGGGTTTGATTACTCTGCTAGAGCGGCTCATAGAACTCATAGAAAATTGTACTCACTCGATTACCGGTTTATTGTAAACGGATGCAGGGAAGGCAGACGGAAGACGTGTGTAGGGTAGACACGGGGGAGGGTTCAGGGCACGCGCCCCCTCTCCCAGAGCCCCACGCTCCCCAAATCTCCACGCGTTCACCAACCCGGAAGCTCTCAACCTGGTCCTTTTGGGTTTTATGGAAGCTTCGTTATAGACATCCCTGATGGAATCACTGGCCACTGGCGAGTGATTCAACCTCCAGCCCTTCTCCCCTCCCCGGAGGTCGGCAGAGGGACTGAGAGTTTGTCCCCCTGGCCATCAGTCCCCATCCTTAGTTGCAGGGTCCAAAAGTCACCTCATCAGCATAACAAAAGACACCTTGATCATCCATCTCACTTAGAACATTCTGAGTTGGAGGAGCTCTTTGCAGGAACCAGGACTAAGACCAAATAAAGACGTTTTTCTTTTCATAAATCACAGTGTCACAGGTGCCCACGCGATGGGCTGGTCCGACTGTTCACTGCCTTAGCTATTACCTGGCCTGAAAGTAGGCCCTCATTCATTCATTCATTCATTCATTCATTCATTCATCCATCCATCCATCCAGCCAGCCAGCCAGCAGATAAGCATTTGTCCAGTGCTTACCACGTCCCAGGCACTGTTCTGGGCATTTGGATGGGCTGTGAACACTGAGAAGAGATCCCTGCCCTTGGGGAGCTGACAGTCTGGTGAGGGGAGGACAGTAAACTTTAAACATAATACATAGGTAAGTGATCAAATATGTTGCACGATGACCCATGATGTGAAAAAAGAAAGCTACCAAGCAGCAAGAGGGGCCTGGGGTGTGGCTAGCAGGTGTTGGGGTCCGTTACAGTCGGGCTAGGCCCCTGGGGGAGGAGCGTTCAGCGCAGTAGGACCAGCTGGCCCAAAGGGGAATGCGTGGCGGGTGGGGAACAGCACAGAGGCCCCCTGGATGAAGCTGAGGGAGAGAAACAAAGGGGCTCGGAGGAGAAACAGGCTCAGAGTCAGGACGATGGCTTTACTCTGGCGTTTTCACACTGCTGGCTTTCGCGTACAAGACAGAGGCTCTGACTTCTGTGTGCATGTGCGTGCGTGTGTGTGTGCACGTGTGTGTGCGATGTATGTGCGTGTGTGTGCATGTGCGTGCACGTGTGTGTGCATGTGTGCACGTGTTTGTGTGTGCGCGCGAATGTATGTGCATATGTGTGCGTGTGTGCGCATGTGTGTGAGTGTGCGTGTGTGTGTGCGTGCGCGCACGTGTGTGTAATAACACTTTCCTTTAGAACAGTTTGGGTTACAGAAAGTGCAAAGAGAACAAAGAGTTCCCATCCAGGCCTCGCCCAGTCCCTCCCATGTTAATGTCTTACACAGTAAGGGTCCCTTTGTCACAACTGAGGAACCAACCTGGTACATTTCTATGAACTACAGCCCACGAGGTAGGCGGACGTCACGAGTTTTCCCTACTGTCCCTTTTCTGTCCCAGGACGCCACCCAGGATGCAGTCGTCCGGTCTCCTCAGGCTCCTCTGGGGGGACGGCCGCAGCCCTCCCTTGTCTCCCACGCCCTCGGCAGTTCTCAGGAGCGCGGGTCGGGGGTTTTGTGGAATACCCCTCACTGTCTGTGCCTGCCTGATGTCTTTCTTGTGGTTAGACCGTGGTTATGGGTTTTCGGGAAGAGGAACACAGAGGTGAAGTGCCCTTCTCATCACATCGTCACATCCCATCACATCCCATCAGGGGGTCCACGCTCTCAACAAGACGATGTTGACCCTGCTCACCGGGCTGAGACAGAGCTGGCCGGCTTCCTCCACTGTAGTTACTTTTTAAATTCCACGGTCTACACTCTTCAGAAGCAAGCGTGCTAAGTGCAGCCCACACGGAGGAAGACGGGTCCTACTTGAAAGGGTCCCTGAGGCTGCTGTCTAGTGTTGGGAGGGGACTCCAGAGGCCCAGGGCACAGAGGCTGGTGGCTGGGAGCGGCGTAGCCGCAAGAAGGTGGTGAGAAGCAGCTGGATTCTACGAACATAGTGGCACCAGTGACTCCGATGACCCCATGGGTTCAACGTGGGTGTAGGAAGAGAGCGGAGTCCAGGACGGCCAGGAGGTGGTGTCTGCGGACAATGCATCTCGGCACGGCCCTCAGTGAGGCCCGGGACAGGTCAGCCCTGTGGCCTTGGTGAGATGAGGTGACTGCCGGGCATGCAAGTGGACAGGGAGTTGGAGAGACAGGTCTGGGCTGCAGGGGTCCCCACGAGCATTGCAGGCTCAGAGGCTGGATGATCCCCGAGGGGGTGAGAACACAGGGAAGAGGACAGAACTGAGGCCCGAGCCCCAGGGGAAGTGGGCTCAAGAGGTTTGTTTTTCAAGATGGGAGAAATCACATTTGTCCACTAACGGAAATGACCTTAGAGGCAGGAACCGAGGCCTCTCATCTACATGCACGTTATAGCTGGTCACCAGGGGCTCTCCGAATCCCAAAGGGGCCAGGCTGGGAAGGAGTTAACAGGAGACCCTCCTGGGCACCGAGAGCCCACGGGAGACGGAGCTCCGGCTGGCTGGGCGTGTGCCCCATTCCAGCAGTCCCCAGGCAGCTGTCAGAAGATAAAAACAGCCCGGAGGGCCTGGAGCAGGGCCGGAGCTGCTCAGCCAGGCAGCTGCACTGGAAACAACTGTTACGGCATAAGAAGGGGTGCCCGCACATCCCTGTGCACCCCCATCAGCCCTCAGAACATGAGGTGGGTAGAGAAGACACCCTGTCTTCCTCTTCCAAGTCCCCAGGGACCACAGTGGTCTCTGGAGGCAATGCCCCCCCAGGGGTCCCCAGACTGGGGGTTGATCCCCCCTGAAATTATACCCTAAATGCTGGGTGTTCAGGCACATGCATGTATTTTCTGGGGAGAGCTCAGGGCACCCCAAAATGCACACTGTCCCCCACTCTAAGCCCAGAAGTTTCTTGCCCCACCGTAGAAACTGCAGAAAGAGAAACAGAATCAATTAGCCATCAGCCCGAATTTCGCCCCAACACACACGTCGGAAACAGCTGCACATCTCGGGGACAGTGACTGTCAGTATCTGGGTCACTCTCTGGCTCTGTGACTCACAGAGCTGCTTCGGTGCAATTAGGACGCTGACAGCCAGGAGAGCCGAGGGCGTCGCTGATCTCCCAGCAGCTGAGAGGGAGGCGGAGTGTGTATGAATGTGTGTTTATGCACACACGTGTGTATGTGTGCAACAGCTGTGTGTGTGTGATGTGTTTGGGTGTGTAATGGCATGTGTGCAAATAGTGTGTCCGTGTGTGTGATGTGTGCCCAGGAAGGACTGGAGGGTGTGTGAGCAGTGTGAGTGAGTGTGTGTGTGTCAGAGGTGCCGGGAGGCGGGGTGTGGAGATCAATACAGCAGGCGGGGAGTGCCCCCACCTTCTCAGGACGAACACGAAGACCTGTCAGAAATGTGGTAAAACTCTCCGAAGGAAGTGAAATCAGCCGCAGCTGTGGGTCTCAATGCTCTCTCTCTCTCTCTCTCCCGCACAGAGGGAAATTACATTTTACTAGGAATCCCAGTGATTGTGCCTGACAAACGCCATGGTCCTGCTGGGATTATGAATGAGTCCCCCCGGGGGCTCAGAGTGGCCTGAGGTCACTGCTCTGAGGTAGATGGTGGGACGGAGATAACCTGTGGTTCTCCCCAGCCCCTTCCCCTGGAATTCAGGGCCCAAAGGGGGGTTTAGGTTCTCTCTCTCTCCGCTCCCTGCTATCGCTGAGAGGCAAAAGACCCTTCACCTGGGCCCAGGCCTCTGGGCTCTGTCCCTGCCTGTACTGGTGTTAGGGCTATGCGGGCAGGCTGGGCCACGACCCCGGCATCTCTGGCGGGCATGTCCGGGCCTGCTCTGACCAGCGTGAGCGCTCCTCGCAGCCCCCTGGACACAGCTCCAGAAGGCAGAGCCTGGCCCCGTGCACCTCCTTGTTGGACATCAGGCCCGGGACAGGTTCCTTCAGAGACCCAGTGCCAGTCCATCCGCACCCACCGCGCATGCCGTTCCCGAGGCCTGAGTCTGAGACCAGGCTTGCCGTGTGCCGACCAGCAACGAGAGTGTGTGTGAATCACTGAAGCTCTCAGAGCCTCCGTTTCCCCATCTATAAACCAACTGTCCAGACACCTTCTCTCCTTGGACTTCACGCTGCTTCCCCTGGGGGTGCAGTACGGAGAAGACCCCAGCGAGGGCCTGCACACTGTCCTGTTCAGAAAAGGGGTCCTCTGTCCCCACGTCAGCTCTGTGGGATCCACCAACTCTAGTCCCCTCCCCCACGTCAGGATCCCCATCCCTGCCGCTCCAAAGGGGGGCAGTTCCAGCCAGCCTCTCCCCTTCTCCAGCCCCCTGAAGTCCATGCAGAGGGAGCTCCCCCAGAGCTGCAGATGTAGATCGAGGTGTTCCCTGGGCAGGACTGGGGCCCGAGCAGCGAGGAGAGGACCCCGGACATGGGCTGCAGGTCATCGAAAGTTTAAATACCGAAGACACTTTCCCCATCTCAGGAGGGAGCCAGTGTTACCCATCAGCCACCAGGGAAGTCTCCCACAGTACAGTTGTGAATTAAATATGCAGCCTAATGAGTTGATTTTATTAGTTTGCAAACGCATTGAGAACTCGTTATCAAAATAAACATCAATTCCTTTCACCCCTGCTGCAGCCTCTTCACGCAGGAAACGATAAACAACACAGTACACGGCTTCGACCCAAAGGCACTGCGGCTGCAAGCGTCCCGGGCAGGTGCCCTCCACCCCTCACGGGGGCCCGGTGGCCCTGCTGGGGTGGGGCTGGGGAAGGGGGTTCTGCTGCTGAGGACAAGACCAGGGTGGCAGTCTGAAGGTTCTGCTTCCCTGCATCACCCCACGGGGCTCCGGCTCCTGGAGCCGGGCTGCAGGGGTGTGGGCAAGAGGAGGGACCCAGAGGACCAGACGGCCGAATGATGATGATGACAATAGCAGCAGCAGCCTACCAGATGCTTGCTAAACACCAGGTCTGTGCTACGTGTTCTCTGACCATCCGCTAACCCTACAGGGTAGGAAATATGATCCCATCTTATAGATGGAAACACTGAGGCGCTCAAGGCCAGGCCGGAGAGCTGGGATGCAAACCCGGGCCGACTGCAGCGTTCCGGCTCCAGGCTCTGCCTCTGTGCACCCTCCGGCCCGTTCACTCCTGCCTGTGGCTCCGTGGCGGCCAGAGAGACTGTCGTTACTCAGGAGCCTTTGTCCTGCAGAGTTAAGTGAGGCTGGGTTCGAGACAGCACGACTAGTTTTCCCTGGAAATGAGCTCCATAATCCTGTGGCTGGGCAGGGGGCAGGGGGGTGGACAAGCCGACCTTTGCAGGAACCCACCCTCCCAGCCCTGGCCCTCTCTGGCTCCAAGCCTGGTCTCCCGGGAGACACCAATGAGTGGCCTGCTCACCCTGGCCCCGCCCCCTGGCCCCAGGTCTCTGGAGAGAGATGGTTCCAGGTTGGCAGAATTAGCCACTAGCCACGAAGCCAGCAGGACAGGGACGGCATTGTCACGCTCCGCAGTCCGTTCTCTTTGGCGAGGGCGTTCTAATCCCGTTTCATCCGCTCTCCAGGGCTGTCAGCTGTTTGCAGGCACTTGGGAGGCAGGTTTCTGAAATCCGAGCCAGGGCGCGGCCCCACCCCCACCCGCCGGCCCCTCCCCCGCTGGCATGTGTTCCTCCATCCATCACACTGTCCTGGACCCCGCTGTCCTGGACCCCTTTGTTAGCCGGCCAACCCCCTTCCAATGGCATCCTGGGCCTCAGCCCCCTGCCAGCTGCCCTACCTTCCCTTCTATTTTGGGCCCACACCAGGACAGGACTGGGATCCATCAGCCAAGCCCCTGCCACGGAAGGGGGGGTGTCCTGGATTCCAAAGGGAAGGAATGGACTAGGTTCCAGCGACTTTCTGCACGTGAGGGTAGATGAGGGGGAGCGCTGAGAAGTAAGGGGACCTTCTTCGCGAAACGTGTTTTCCCTGGTGCAGGAGAGCAGTGCTTTACAACCAGGGCGCCGCAAGAATTTGTAAAACTCGCCACACCTGACCCTGTAGTCGGGGGCACTGACCTCTTTCCCCTCAGATTGTCAAATAAAAAGCCAACAGCCAGCACAACAACAGCCGTCGGGTGTGCATGAATCAAAATTATACCTATTTTTTTTTTTTTTTTGTCAGACTGGCAAAAAAGATAATACAGTTTTGGGTGTGCCACCGAATTTTAGTAATTATGTGTGCTGTGAGATGAAAAAGGTTGAAAATCGCTGAAGTGAAAGATTGAGCTATTAAAAACAAAAGAAAAAAGCCCTGCCCTCACCCCTTCAGCACACAAGACATAAAGTCCAGGGCTCCCAGAATGGCCTCTGCTTTGGCCTCTGCCCCTCCTTACTCTCAGCCCCGCCCCTCTGCCCCCGCACTTTAAACTCAGTTGCTTTTCATTGCCCAAGCACACCACGGCAGTGCCAGCCCCTGGGATGCCCTCCCACCTTCCTCTGCCAGCCTGGTTCCTACCAACTCACACAAGTATTCCTCCTCCAGGAAGCCTTCCCTGACTCCAGGAAGGACGGGCCCTGCCTCTGCCCTCCTGAAGCACTCTGTGGTGCGTCTTCTTAGCACATGATTTAGGTATCCTGTCGGGTTTTTCTGGGTATATCTTGTCTCCCCCTAGACTAGACTGGGGGCCTAGGCTAGACTGAGGTCAGGGACCACAATACAAGTTGTAGGCGTCTTGGAAGGACAGCTCGTAGGGGCTGCTCCCTTGCCTGCCCGGCTTGGAGCAAGAGCTCTGAGGAATGAGCCACCTCGATGGCCACTGTCCCTCTCGCCCTTGTCTTTTCTCCAGCTCCCAGAACCGCGCCCGGTACAGCGAGCACGTACGAGATGAACTTTAAAACTGTCCACTCAACAGTACAGCTTCTGTTTGGAGTCTCAGACAGAAACTCTAAGAAGATAACCTTGAAATCCATGGGTTTTAACACTCTTGGTCGGGGATGAGGATGTGAGGTCCCAGAAGTAAAGTGACTTGTCCGAAGGCCCTGAGCTGGTCTCTGGCGGAGCTGAGTCTAAAACGGGAACCCCTGGCATCCCGCCAGCGCACTGCCCTCTGCCCGGGTGCCCTCCGCAGGGTGAGCCGGAGTCCCTGCCAGACTGTCGGCTCCAGGGAGCAGAGTAAGTCCTGCTTACTCTGTAGACCCCAGTTCTTCTGGTAACACTCGGGATGAGGCAGCTCCACCGTGCCAGCTGCTCACCCAGAGCAGGGGACGCGCTCTTCCAGGCTCTGCTCCTTCCTCACCCCAGCCTTTTCGGAGCACCCCATGTGACCCCAGGGTCTGAGCCATCACTGTGGGGACTGGGCTGGAATGAAGCTCCCAGCACAGTGATGTCCAGGATGGGGATGTGGGGACACAGGGCTGTGGGGCAAGGTGGTCAGGCAGGTCTTCAGAGAACATGTTTCTGAGGCTACAGTCACATGAAATAAGCAACACATATATACACAGACATGCAGACAGATGTACACAGACACACACGTATACATATGTACACACACATATACACACACAGACATACACATACACACATGCATACAGACAAATGTACACATACACACACCTATACACACACAAAACACAAACATGCACACAAACACACATGCATACAAATGTACACATATACACACCTACACACACACACAGACATGTACACAAACACACACATGCATGCAGATATACACATACACACCTATACATACGTACACACACAAAACACAGACATGCACACAGACACGCACATGCATACAGACAGATGTACACACACACATATACAAACAGACATGCACGCAAACACATGCACACAGATGTACACACACACACCTATACATGTGTACACCCCTATACAAACAGACATGCACACAAATACAAGCATACACATGCATGCACACCCATACAGTGCACACATGCCCTCTCACACCACACACACACACACACACACAACTTCTTCCCCCTGCATCCCAGCTTGCCAGTCTGCACAGAGCAGCCACAGAGTCCAATTTGTGGAATCGGTGCTGCTCTTTCCCAGAATGCTATGAAGAGACCAGGGGACCAGAAACACAAGCCACTTGGATAATCCTTTGCAAACTGGCCCGGAACACTGCAGGACCCTCACGTGGCTGTCACAGGCTTCCCGGGGCTCCTTCCCTTCCCCACCCTCTCCTCTCAGAGCTGGGCAAACCCTCCTGTCCCCTGCCCCAGGCCTCCCCAGCCCAGCTCAGAGTCACAGGCACGCCTGCCCGCTCAGGAAGGAGAAGCAGGAGGCAAGGGGCCCCGCTGACCAACTGCCTTCAGGGCCAGTGCCTGTCATCTCAGCCCTGAGCATGTATTTGGAGCAGTATTTATCTGCCTCTGGTTTGTTTGTTCTGTTCTCCAGGCTGAACTAGCTTGTGGCTGCAGAGCCTCTTCCTGGAGTAATGGAGTGTTCGTTAGTCCTGGGTGTTGGGGGCTGGGAAAAATTAAAGTTCCATAAAGTTCCAGGGTGGTCCACCAGAAGGAAGAGAACAGACAGACTCGCCTTGGAGCACAGCTACTTTTTGCAGAAAAATATGAGCGTCCCAAGGATGTGACGCCGCTTTCTTCCCCAGCTCAGGCCTTACGAAGGCGCCTGAGAGATGGGGTGGGGGTGCCAGGTTGAGTTGCAGGCGTATCATTTTCTTCCAGGTCTCTGATGGGACACCCGAGGAAGGGCCAGATTCCAAGCACGGGGCCCCTTCTCAAGTGGGGACAGCTGAGAATGGAGGGGGTGGATGACATCGGCAGAGACACTCTCTCCTAGGAAGAGTGGAGAGAAAGGGAAAATGCTGGGATGAGGGGGTTTCACAGGCCCACGGGGCACAGAGGAGGCAAACAGTTACTAAATGAAGGAGGAAGGAAGGGGCCCTGAACACACTGTGGGCAGGTGAGTAAGACAGGGGCACCCAGTGGAGGAGGTGGAGGGCTGCAGACGGGAGGGGAGCGGTGTGTGTGTGTGTGTGTGTGTGTGTGTGTGTGTGTGTGCATTTCAGCTGCAGTAGGAAGGACCTAGGCTGCTTTTCTGATTCCAGACCTGCAGGCTGCTAGATGGAGAGTTTTCAGAGGGAAAGACAACCCTTCTCTTTCCAGGATGGTTTGAATGTAGTCTTGTTCTAAGGCAACTCGGTGAACCCAAGACCCCAGGAGTCCCTTCTGGCTCCTGGCTCTGATGTGAACTCCAGGTATGTGGGTAAAAAGGTCCCAGGAGGTGCCGACCGGAAACCTCGTCCACCTGGCTGCAGAGAGCACCCCCCATCCGGCTTACTCAGCAGTCTCCAGGGCACACGGAGCTTATGGGGGGAGTCCCTACTATTTACGTTGTTCCTCTGAATGATTTACCGTCTCTGCCAATACTCCCTCTCCTGGTGAATTAACTCGCTCCTCTGAAATCATAAATAATTAGTGAGCCTGTCCCCACGCCACTTAACAGTTTGTGTTTTCAAAGCACTCTGTGCCCATTAACTAAAGAATTCTTGATACGCCTCCAGGAGGGAGGACGATCAGGAGAGGAAACCTGCAATGATCTCTGGGAGTCGTCCCATCCACCCCCTTTCTCTTGACAGGACTGTGTCAAAGAATATGGTGCATCAGAAAACAAACCCACAAACCCTGTTTTCCGAAAACATCCAGACTGCAAGGCGAAGACAAAAGAACAAAGGAAAACGAGTCGTAACCCAGACGAGCTGCTCTCTCTGAGGCGCTAACCACTAGACAGCCCAGCACCCCGAGGAGCCGGGCGGCCGTGGAATGTGGTGGGTCCGCGAGGGAAGCCCGTTCAAGGACAGAGAGGTGCTTCATTTCGTCCAAGCAAACTGGAGAGACCTTGATCCAGTAAGCAGGTCTCCTCACCTGCAAACACGCAAAACGGTAATTTGCTGAGCAGAACCCCCTCATTAGCCTGCCGATGACGCAGTTCTGACGCTTAGGAATGTCCCTCGTCGTGAGCACCCCCTCCCTCACCTCCGTGCAGCCACACTGAAAGTCTTGCTTCGGGCTTGGGGCAGAAATGGCCCTTCATGCCAACTTGTCCCTCCCGGTGGGAAGGGAGAGCTCGGCGTGTCTGTTGATTCGTTCATGATTTGCCCAAACAAGATCCTCCCGGGGCATGCTGGCCAGCCCCTGGGGCTCTGGAGCCAGAAGGGATCACGGAAGCATCGCTCATTCTCCTTGCTGGAGTCACACCCACGTCATTTTCCAGTGAGGAGCTAGTGAGAGCCCACCGTCTGCCCAGCACAGAGTGAGAAGTGAAAGGAAAGGGGGAGGGGCCATGGCCCTCTCGCACACGCAGAGGGCATTTCTCTCCGGAAGCCACCCGAGTCCACCTAGTGCCGGGGTTGGCACAGGAGGAGTCGGGTAGGAAAGCCGCACCCCATACTCATGGGCTGGAACCTGGGCCAGCGAGAAGTCTTCTACAGGGAAGTCCCTGGGCAGGTGACTTGCCATTCCCCTCACTTCGGCCCCTCCAACTAAAAGCGGAGAAAAGCAGGGGTAGGGGGACCGGAGGAGGTGAGTGGAGACGGCTCTGGCACAGCTGACTTAACTATCCCACAGGCAGCAACTGCCAACTCCGGACAGAATACGGAAAGGCAGCTACGCGCAGCCCCCGCGCGAGAGGGAAAGCAGGCAGATCCTGGAGAGGACGGGATGCGGGAAGGAGCACAGTGCAGGGCTTCCTCTGTTCAGGGCTAGGGCTTCTGACTGGAGGCCAGGCTGAAGTCTGCAAGCCCCAAACCTCCGACAGAGCAGTTACAGGACGGACACGGAGACTGATGCACGAGAACTGGGAGTCAAAAACTAAGCTCGTCCATCTATGGCCAGCTGGTGTTGCCAAGGTTGCCTGAAACACTCAGTAGGGGAAGGCTCTCTTTCACAAACGGTGCTGGGACAAACGGACATCCATGCAGAAGGAAGAAGCGAAGCCCCACACCGCACCAGAGACCGACACAGCATGGACCCGTGACCTAAATCTGAGAGCAAAACCATAAAATTCTTAGGGGGTGAAGAAAAGCATAGGGTTAAATCTTCACGACCTTGGATTTAGCAATAGATTCTTGGATAAGACAACAAAAGGAAAATAGTTAGGTTGGACCTAACCTGACTTCAGTGTCTGCCTGTCTCGGGAGTGGAATTTTAAACCAATCAGTCTGGAATTTCCTGGTCAGCCCCAGAGAGGTGATCTGCCTGATAAGACCCCTGCGTTCCCCTCAGGAAAGATGACCTTGCCTGAAATAACCGGCGGTTTGCACGTCCCTGTCCTGCCCCCTTTCTGCCTGTAAAAGCCTTCCATTTTGCTCAGCTCCTCAAAGAACCTTTCTATTTACTACATGGGATACTGCCTGATTTATGACTCACTCAATAAAGCCAATTAGAGCTTTACATTTACTTGGTTGAATTTTTGTTAACACTGGTGAGAATATAAAATGGTTCAGTAACTGTGGAAAACAGTCAGTTCCTTAAAAAGTTAGGCACTGAGCCCTGGCCGGTTTGGCTCAGCGGTTAGAGCGTCGGCCTGCGGTCCAGAGAGACCCAGGTTCGGTTCCTGCTAAGGGCACGCACCTCGGTTGCAGTTTGTCCCCGGCCCCGGTTGGGGTCGTGTGGGTGGAAGCCAGTCGATGTGTCTCTCTCTTTTCCTCCCTATCTCTCTCTCTCTCGCTCTATTTGAAGATGAATGCAAAAAGTGTCCTTGGGTGAGGATAAAAAAAAACAACAAATTTTAAAAAGTTAGGCATAGGACCTAGCCATTCCGCTCCTGGGTATCTACCTGGAAGAACTGGGTAGACACCCAGACAAACCCACATCCACCATGTTGTATAGCAGTACTAGTCACGACAGCCAAAAAGTGGAAACAGCACAAATGTCCATCAACAAACGAACGGATACACAAACTACGGTGTATACACACAGCGGACTATTGTTCAGACATAACAAGGAATGAAGTACTAATACATGCCACAACATGGATGAACCTCAAAGACATGCCCAGAGAAAACCAGACACCAGAGGTCACAGATTGTATGACTGCACGTATGTAAAATATCCAGAATTACGGAATGCTCGCTCTTGGGTGCCCGGGGATGGAAGGAGGGAAAATGGGAGCGAACTGGCTACAGGCACAGGGTTCTGTTTTGGAGTGATGAAAATGTTGTTAAACTAGACAGAGGTGACGGATGCACAACAATGTCAATGCACTGAATGCCACTAAATTGCTCACTTGACATGACTAATTTTATGTCATATGAACGTCACCTCAAAACACACAAATCCAATAGAAAACTCATAGTCTTTCTGGCCCGAAGAACTACAGAATATAGGGCAACCAGAACCACTGGAAAGTGAGGGGTGAATCTTGGAAAGGACAGAGCCAAAGGGAGGAGCCCCAAATTCTGTATACAGACTCTGCCCAAATGGCCAGCTGACCGTTCAACCACGCATGCTCAGGGCAGACTACCAGCTGAGGATAAAAGAACTGAACTGAGATTTGAGCTTCTGCCCCAGGAGAGTTTGCCGTTTAAGTCAACTAAGTTAATTTCCAAGAAAACAAAAATAAAATCAACACTCTGAAGAAATATGACAGAATCCAGGTTTCTCCGTAACATAATAATTGCAATGCTCAGGATACATTCCAAAATTACTCCACACACAAAGAACCAGAAAAATATGACTCGTTTTCAAGATAAAGGACTGACCCAGAAAAGACTAGATGTTGCAATTAGCTGGCACTGATTTTAAAGTAGCTATTATAACCATACTCAATGAGATAAACGACAATACGCTTATAATGAATGAAAAGATAGTAAATCCTTAGAGAGCCGGACAACATATATTAATATATAAAACCACATGGAAATTTTAGCACTGGAAAATAAAATATATAAAAATTTACAATTCATCGGATGGGTTTAACAACAGAATGAAGACAATAGAAGAAATAGTAAATTTGAAGATAAACCTATAGAAATTATTCAATCTGAAGAACAGAGAGAAAAAAAGATTGAAAAAAAATAAACAGAGCCTCAGGGGCCTGTGTTCACACATCTAAAATAGGTGAAATTCCAGAAGAAGGGAAAGAGAGAATAGGGTTGAAAAAATATTTGAAGAAATAATGGCTGACATTTCCCCCAATTTGGGGAAAGACATTCATGTACAGATTCAAAAGGGTCCGGGAATCCCAAGCAGGATAAACACAAATCAAATAAAACCACGCCTGGACACATCAGAGTCCAACTTACGAAAACCAAAGATAAAGAAAAAGGGGACAAAGGATTTTGTGTCCCATTCTCAGCTACACCTGTTCTGTGTTCCAGCAATGGAATAATGAGGGCCTGGCACAGCCCCGGAGATCAATCCAGGTGTCCTCATCCTACACTGCACAGAGGACGCGATGCTCAAAATGTCCAAACTTCAGAAGGCTTTCCCAGTCTCCTTCCTGCTCAGCTGTGGGCTACAGTACCTTTCTCTCTGTTGAACAGGGAGGTCAACTACAGGAGGAAAAAAGCCTTTTATCCTTGAGTTGCCAGAAAGCAACACATTGGAAAGGGGACCCAGGACGGTTCCTCATGCTCCCATTGTCTCTGCGTTCATATTTGGCTGATTCCTCAAACCAGATGGCTGAGGTCTCTACTCCCTCTGGGATTCCCTCTTGACCTGCGGCATCACCCTTTGGGTTACAGAAAATGGGGCTGTTTTTATGGCTGAGACAAGTCTTCTTAGGTCAGCAAGGGGAGTAATAGTTCTCAATCTTTTTCCTCCTCTTCCCTTGAGTGAGCGAGGCAGGGAGCACGGACACGGGTGCGGAGGCAGACACCCTCCCATCATATCACCTGGGATGAAGGGACTTGCAAAGGACAAAGTAAGGAGAGATGATCCCTTCTCCCACGTTTCACCCACTCCTCCCATGGGACAAGGGCCCCAGAAGGACCACAGCGGGAGCAGCTATTCGGGGCTCTCCCGGATCTAGGATGGCCCAAGAGCAATGCTGCGTGGGCACCGCTCTGGCAGGGCTGGGGCTGGTTCTGGCCTTCAGCTTTTGGGGACCCGAACGCCAAAGTCTCAGCGTGGAAGCCAAGGGCACTGACCATCTGGCTTCTTCCTGTCATTCCCAGGAGAGGTAGCAGGAACCCCACCCTCTACCTCTTCCACGCACCATCAGGCCTTTGGTCCGGCAGTGCCCCTGCAGGACTTCTCTTCCCGAGTTTGCACCTCCACACTCCAACCCCTAAC
Organism: Tadarida brasiliensis; assembly: GCA_030848825.1. Classification (NCBI taxonomy): domain Eukaryota; kingdom Metazoa; phylum Chordata; class Mammalia; order Chiroptera; family Molossidae; genus Tadarida; species Tadarida brasiliensis. Next base: position 60,789,129 of record CM061273.1, read on the forward strand.
CACCTTCACGTCCCCAGTCCGAATGTCCCATCCTCCGCAAAGTCCTTCCTGATCCCCCCAGGGGGATGGCATCTCTTCCCCTTTTGATGACTGCTTCCTATTTCATTTATTTTACAAATAAATGATTTATTTGTTAACAAATTGTAAGAAATTATGCTTTATTTAACAAATATTTATGTAGCGTTAACTATATGCCAGACGCTCTTCTAAGAGCTTTACAAATAACAACATGTTTAATCCTCACAGCAACCTTACGAAGCAAGTACTCCCTTCCCCAACTTACAGGTAGGGAAACTGAGGCTCAGGGAGGTTAGGTTGCTTGCCCACAGCCGCAGAGGCAGTCTGGCCCAGGATCCTAGCTCCTATCCACGACCTTCATTCTCCACTGGTCTGTCAAGGGCTGGGGGGCCCTCTCCACTGGTCTGTCAAGGGCTGGGGGGCCCTCTCCACTGGTCTGTCAAGGGCTGGGGGGCCCTCTCCACTGGTCTGTCAAGGGCTGGGGGGCCCCATCAGTTGGTTGAGGAGAGGTATAGGAATCCCAGGGCCCTAAGCAGCAGGGGGTGAGGGACAATAAGGAGGGAAGAGGCCTTCCCAGCTCTAACCCCACTCAGCTCCCTCTCTGCTCTGCAAAGGCAGGGACGGGCAGGGAGGGCATCACAGATCTAGCCTAATACCGTGGGACTCTGACGCCACTACAAGGTCAACTCCACTACACCCCAGACTCTGACTCAGCTGGACCCTGACTCACTCTACTGTCCACCCCACCCGTGGGTCCACTGGGCTGCTCTGCCTTCCCTGATGTTTAGTGGGTCCGTGCTGTGCAGAGAATTGCCCTTAAATAAGTGATCAGTTCCCATAAGAGCTCTCCTGAACGTGTCCCTGGAGAATTCCCAGTTTTGTTTATTTAACAGGCAATTCCTTTTCATGTTCTCCTTCCCATATCAAAGGCGGCATGGCAGACAGACCATTAACAAAGCAGGGCCTCCTCTGGGCTCTTGTTCCAGGAGGACTGGGAGGGCAGCTCGGCCCCTTGCTCCCTCCCAGTCCTCTCTGCTGGGGCGGGGCAGGGGCAGGGGCAGGGCAGGGTCAGGGCTGCCCTCTGAGCAGAGAGAACTGGGACCCCAGAGAGACCAGGTTCAGGCAACCGGCAGCTTCTCCATACACCCTCCATGAAAGCTGATGGAACTCAGCAGTTTGAGGAGGGCTTCTGCGCTCTTAACATTTATCTTAACGTAGCAAGAGTGGCCAATGAGCTCCCACACCTCAATATTCCTATACATCACCTGAGGATCTTAAAATACAGATGCTGATTCAGCAGCTCTGGGTAGGTCCTGAGATTCTGCATTTGGAGTTGACTCCCAATGATGTTGATGATGGGGGGGGGGGGGGTGGCAGGGGACAAAGCACTTATGCAGCCAAAAGCTTGAATGAACCTGGCTTAACCTGGGAAGACACCCCCTAATAATGGAGGTAGTGGTAATGCTAATAACATCCAGTATTTACTGAGCACGTACTATGTGCCAGGCACGCCCCATGCCACTGTAGACTGTAGGAGGGGAATCCATCCAGTGTGATCTCCCTCAAAGAGTCAGCCAGTCCACAGAGAGGAGGAAACTGGACACAGGAGGATTAACATTTTCTGAGCAATATGTACTGCTGCCCCATTTTACAGATGGGGTCACCGAGGCCGGGAGAGCTTGGGTATCTGGCCGAGGTCCTACAGCTAGCAAGCAGCAGGGCCAGGATTCTGGCTGCGGTGTGCTCAGGCTTTGAAGGCTGGCTTTTGTACACAGCTGCTCATGGGATAAGGAGACAGAGGCAGTGCATACCAGACAGGACCAGACAAGCAGGCACCCGAGACATGGGGCTGAATTCCAGAGCCCTCAGCCCCATTGTCCTGCCCGTGATGACTGAGATGATCTCCTGGATGAAAACGGCGAGCTTTCTGGAGAAGTGTCTGTGCTTGCTCACCATTCTGCCTCACCTTGCCTTACCCTGGGGGCTGAGACAAGACAGTCTCTGGCCTTTTAGCCCGGGGAGAGACCATGTGGACCCAGGGGAGACAGAAGCAGGAAAAGGGATCCTAGATGCTGGGTGCTCTGATTTGACAGATCAAGAGATCGAGGCCAGGAGAGGGGAGGGGAATCCCGGAGAGTCTCACCCATGGGCAGGACCAGCCCCCTGGGTGTGGCCTGGGCAGTCACAGGGGCCCTGTGCTCAGAAGAACCCACTGTCCGGTTAATGCTCTGCTGCTCCCATCTTGTAATTTTTAATGTTCTCTTAACAAGAGGCCGCATTTTCATTGTGCATTGGGCCCTGTAAATTGTCACCTTGGCTCAGAGATGGTGCCGGGGCTGGACCCTGTTTCGGAGCTGTTCCTAGGTAGTGAGTGAGCCGTGCTGAGCTAGACAGAGCTGTGTCTGAGGGGCAGGCCAGTGCAAGCCCACACCTCTGTGCAGCCTGGAGCCCGCAGGACTGGAACGCGCATGGAAACGTCAGAGAGCTGAGGCCCGAGGAAGGGCCTGCTGAGGGCCAGGAAACTGACATCCACGGACGGTGCCTCCGGGACGCCCAGAACAGCTCCCACGTTGTCCCCTGTTTGTGGTGACAGACCAATGGGCTTGCCAGGGCTGGGGAGGGGACCAGAGGGGCCAACTATCTTCAGGGCCTTGGCCTCTCCAAGGAAACCACCACCGAACACCATCCACACCCCGAGGGCTGGGCAGATGCAGGTGCTCAGCTGCGCCAGCCCGTCCCAGGGTCTTCACGTAACGGGAGCCAAGCCCTCTGCTCCGCTCTGGGGTTGGCCGAAGGAGAGAAGGGCCAAGTGCGGCTGGTTCAGAAGCTCTGGCCTGGCTTGGAAGTCCCAGCTCGGAGGGGAGGAACCGAAGCCAGGCATTCATCCCTCTGAGGCCACTGTCCCTGGGAGACAGGAGCTGGCACCAGGCAGCGCTGAGGAAGGAATGTGCAGCCTGGGGCAGGACAGGGAGAGAGGCTTCATCAGGCCCCGCACATTCTGGGAAGACAGTGAGAGGGAGGGCAAAGTGTCCTGGAGCCGTGGGGGCCATCCAGGGGTCTCAGCCCCGGGAGCCTGGTCCAACGGTGGGTCCCAGAGGGCTCTTGGATTCATGCATGAGTTCGGGACGGCTGTGCTGGGGACGGTGTCCGGTCTATTGGGGTGGCCTGTGAAGCCCGCAGCCCCTTCTCCATCTTCCGGGGACCCCCATGAGCATCTTACATCTTCTGAATCAACTCCAGTGGCCTGCTCTGTGGTCAAGACAATGGTCACATTCAAACACACGGGGGCCGCCGTGAGGGTTAACTGTGCCCGTCCACGCAGGGCCCTCAGCACGGAGTCGGCGAGGGTTAGCATTACAGAAATAGTGGCTATTACCCAACCTCGTGGATTCCAAATGCATTTTACATCTCCAGAGCCAGAATGCATCTCAGTGCAGATGAAATAGAGGCATTTCTTTCTTTCTTAGGGGCCCATAAAATAATGACATGTCTCACAATGGATCTCAGGTTCAATCCAATAGGGGATGACGAATGACAATGGTGATTGTACCCATCAGACTGCATCTCTTTCAGCGACACCTCCTTCCCTGTGAGTTGAGTTCTGGGGTGCTCATGAGCGCCCTGGTCCGTGGGGAAACAGGCATGGAGACCCCAGGGTGCTGGAAAGGGCAAGAACCCGGGGTCCCCAGGGGAGGATGCTCCTGAGGGGTAAACACAAAGTCACGGGCAGAGGCTGTGACAGGCTGGCAGAGTCCCAGGCAGGTGGGTCAGGAGCACGGTGGGCAGTGGGTGGGCCAGGGCTCTGACGCACACAGCACTGTCCCACCTGTCGGACCCTGCGTAAGGTCTGTTTTCCAACAGCCTATCAGATAATCCTCCCGACAGGCCCATGAACGTGAGGGAGTTTTGTCTGTTTTAAATCCGCACTTAACAAATGACGAAACCGAGATGCAGAAAAGCTAAGAGAATTAATTGGCCAAGGTCATGTAGCCCGTAAGTGGTGGAGCGAGGCCAAGCTCTAGGCGGCCGTGGAAACAGGCTGCGCTATTAGCTCACCCACAGTGCAGAGGGAAGCAGGGGGCAGAGCAGGCGGGGGGAGGGGCCCCGGGCCTCCCAGCACAGTCTGGTGGTTGAAAGCGCAGGCTCTGCAGCTGACTGCCTGGGTCCATTCCTGAGTTCACCATTTACAAGCTATGAGACTCTGGGTAAGCTGCTCTCTCTCTCTGAGCCTCAGTTTCCCAATCCACGTAATGGGAAAGCATGTTTCCTCGCTGGGTTGTTGAGAGGATCAGACAACCCGTGCAAAGCATCTAGAACCATGTCTGGCTCGCGGCAAAGGCCCTGCCATTGGGAGCTCTGGTTACTGCGCCCCGAGTTCTGATTGCTCCAAAACCAGCTGCCTGGGGCTGAGCTGCAGGCTCCCCAGCCCCGTGCACAGGGCAAAGAGCTGGAGTAGCAGAGGGAAGCCTATGCTGACATCTTGGAGGGGGGGCAGGGGCTTCATCTGTAAACCAGCAACCAGCCGCTGGTGAGAGAACAGAAGGGTGAGGGGGTGATGGCAGCGGCCCTCTGTGCTGCTGTGGGGCCAGCCCGAGGCCTGTCACTCCTGCCTCCCAACCCTGCAAGGGGATATCGAACCCAGAGAGACCCTGGTGCATACAGGCGGAGAGGGGAGAGGGTGCCCCCCTTCCAAATCCATAGCCCAGTGGCTGGCTCTTGACCCACCACCCCCTCCTTCCCCGGGCAATGACCTCAGCTGCTCTAAGGCCGGGCTGTCTGCGCCCAGAACCCCTGGACCCCAGCCCGCTCCCCTGCTCACGGCCCCAGCTGTCCCGCAGGGCTCACCTCCCAGTCCAGCTGCTGTGACCCTCCCCACAGCTCAGACTGAGCTGAGACAGAGGGTCTGAGGAACCACAGTCCCGCCCAGGGCCAGCTCTGCAGCGAAGGTGAGTGAAGTCCCAAGCTCCCATGCTCTGTCGCGTGGGACACCTCCCTTGGCCCCGCAGCCTCCTTTATAAAATGAGGAGCCCTTCGTAATCTGACCTCAGTGATTGTCTGAGTTCCCCTCTAGTTTTAGGTCATCTACTGCCCCTCAGGGAGGCTCTAGGACCGAGGGCCGGGGGAGGGGTCCAGGGAAGAAGACCACAAGCCCCACACGCATGTGCTCATCACACGTGTGGACAGACGGGAGGCGCTGTGCTTCTGCGTGCTGCTCCCCACGGAGGCTGGCCGGTGCCCAGGGCAGCGTGGGTCCCTGAGTGTGAGCACCTTGAGGGCGGGGCCACGTCTCAGCAAGCCACTCAAGAAAGCGGAAGCACCATGGGACCTTCGTGGTTAGCGGCCGCTCGGGTGCGAGTCTGCGGCTCGTAACCGCCGCTCGGCAATAGAGAGGATGGACAGAAGGCCCTTCCGAGGTTCCCGTCTGTGTAACAGGCCAGAGAAATGGATGGGATCCAGGTTGGAAAAGAAGTTACGGCGCCTGCCTTTGGCGATAACCTGATCATCGACGTAGAAAATCCGATGAAGTCTACAAAAAAGTTAGCAGAGCTGATCATCAGGTCTAGCCAAGTCGCCGGGCGCAAGAGCAGCACGTCAACATCAACCGGGTTTCTGTATCCCGGAGACAAACAACTGGGAGTTGAAATGAAAAATAACACTTACAATTGCATCAGAAACATGAAATATTTAGGGCTACATCTGACAAGCGCTGTACAAAAGCCGTCCTTTGAAACCCGCCACACGTTGCTAGGCGAAACCAAAGAAGCAAAGAATAGGTCTGAAGACGCAACGTGACCAAGATGCTCATCTTTATCTACGTTAACCCCACAGTCCCAATCGGAGCGCCCAGCAGGAGTTTTTGAAAAACTACGCTTCTAAAACTCACACCAAAATGTAAACTGACTGTCAAGACAGACAGGCCGATTCCTAAGCCCGTACGGAAGGGTACCAGACATCGAGGAGCCCAAACAGCTCTGAGAACGAACCGAGTCAGAGCTGCTTGGTTTCCAGGCTCCCCAGGAGGCCACGGGCGCCAGGACCGAGTGCCACTGGTGTGAAGACAGCGAGAGAGGGGGAGCCGGTGAGGGTGTCGGGAAACAGACCTACACAGAGAGGGACAAATGATTTCCCAGACAGGGGCAGAGGTAATTCAGTGGTGAAGGGACTATTTTCTTAAAAACAAAGCTGGAACAACTGGATATCCATTTAAAAAAAGAAAAGAGAAGAAAGAAAAGGAAAGAAAAGCACCTCTAACAGGCAGGGACAGGAAGCTTCTGGTGGGGATGGATCTGTTATCGTGATTTTGGTGATAATTTTAGGTATGACACATGTGTCCAAAATGACCAAGTTGTACTCTTTATTTTTATTTATTTATTTATTTATTTATTTATTTATTTATTTATTTATTTACTTTTCTTTATTGATATTAGAGAGAGAGAGGAAGGGAGAGGGAGAGAGAGATAGAAACACTGATGAGAGAGAACATCCACTGGCCGCCTCCTGCATGCCCCCCACTGGGGATCGGGCCCACAACCTGGGCATGTGTCCTGACCAGGAATCGAACAGGTGACCTTTTGGTGCATGGGTCAACACTCAGCCACTGAGCCACACCGGCCAGGCCCAAGTTGTACTCTTTAAACATGTTCGGTCGATCATGCCAACACACAAGCAAAGCCCCTAGTGCTCCCCAAGGAAGATGGGGTTCCACCATCCTACAAGGCCTCAGCTTCAAGGTCACCTTCCCCGTGAAGCCTCCTCTGGGGGAGCCTCTCAGGTCACCCCTCTGGATACCCGATCACCTGGTTCCCGCCTTCTCTTAGCATCTTGCACACGGTCCTGTATTACCGACCCCATGTTTGATGCCCTTACTTGACGGCAAACAATTTGAGAACGGGGGTCTGCCTGAGCCCGTGCGGGGTCCCAGGCACCACGCTTGGCGCACAGCAGGTGCTGAAAAAACGCCTAGTGAGCGAATAGAGGTGCGTGGCTTCTGCTATTCATCCACACGTTAGGGTTACTTTGTAGCTTCTAGCCAAAGCTGCTTCAGCCAGTGATAACTGCATTCCTGCCCTTCGTCCCCCAGAAAGGAGCCTCTGGGCTGGAGTTCTGTTTGCTTTCCAGAAAGGGCGTCGGGAGCTCCTGGTGGGGAGGAAAGAAGAAAGAAACAAGCAGTGGGCATGCGCCTCCACCAGCAAGGCCGTGTGGGGCTGTCCCGTGTTGTCTTAATCAGCCTTCTCCACAGTCCTCTGCGGCAGAAGCAGACAGAGTCCGCTGGAGCCCAAGTGGCTGAGCACAGCCACCACTGCGGCACCCCAACTTGTCCTCAAACCTCTAGGCTAGTCCTTCTCAAAGTGTGGTCCTCCAAAAAGTCAGCGGCAGCAGCATCAGCTGGGAACTTAGAAATGCAAATTCCCAGACCCCACCCCAACTGGCCACATCAAAAGCTCTGGGGGTGGGGCCAGGAACCTGCATTCTCGCAAGCCCCCCAGGGGATCTGATGCAGGCTCAGGTGTGAGCCCCACTGCTCTGGCCACCCTCTCACCTCCATCATGAGGCAGGTTGCACCTGGGCTCCAAGGATGAGCCCCTGAGGCCCCTGAGGCCCCAAGCCCCGGCTCCATGACGGGGCCACCATCCGCATCTCCGAGGCACATCTCTGCTTCCGCCTGAACTCTTAGCTTGGCTCCGAGGGTCCAGGGCACCCTGAGCTCATCCACAGCAGACGCACAAGACAAGCTGGAGGTCGAGGCCTGCTCCCCGCACCCTGGGCTGGACATTCCAAGTTCCTGGACAGACAATAAGCCCTAACATTGCTGGCGAGGTGGCTGGAGATGGCCGGCAGGGGCGGCAGACAATGGGCCTGTGTTTCTCCCCACGCCTTGCTCAGGGCTCTCAACCAGGGCCCCGAGAGAGAGCTGACCCATCAAAAGCACAGCGGCCCACCCGACGGTCCACTTGTCTCTGCCCCAGGCCCAGGCTGCCCGGGCTCACTTATCACACCCTCCCTTGCACCTCGGGCAGAACCATGTTCCTTTTTCCTGGAGAGGTCCAGCACCTTCGAGGCCTCAGGAGGACAGGGTTAGGCGCCAACACCTCTCTCCTTCCACCGGACGTCTAGACCTCTGTCTCCTGGCGGCAGGGGAACGGGCAGTGGACAGAGCTCTCCAGCTACCCGGAGCCATAGCCAGAAGGCTGCTCTCGCCCTGGCTGATTTCTCTTCATTAGTGCAATCACATCAACACTGACAGCCGCGGATTTGTTACCGTCCCGACAACAACCACTTTCCACCCATTGATGACGAGCCTGGGGCGGAGCGAATACAGAACTCCCCGGGGACCTCCTGGACCGCTCCTGGCCCCCCGTGGCCTGCCCGCCAGCACCCCCTTGCTCACACTCACTCTGCCAGGGCTGCGAGGAGGAGTTTCAAATGGGGAGGTCAAGGGTCCCCGGCTGAGCCAGCCACAGCTGGGCAGAGCCAACGTCCATGCTGCCCACGGGGAGGCGTCTTCAAGGTTGACCGGGCAAGCAGGCGTGAGTGCTGGGCAGTCAGCAGCTGGGCACAGTCAGCGGCACTGCCTCCGACCGAGTGCTGAGTCCTTGAGTCAGGGCAGCGAGAGACGTCAGCAGCTGCCCGCTGGAGTTGGGAGCGCTCGGATGCTTTGGAGTCTGCTTCTGGAAGCCCAAGAGCCTCGAGAGGAATCGGGAGGGGTGGAAACTGATGACCCAGAACAGAGTTGGGGCTGCACGGGCAGCGCGCAGAGCTCGGAGCGGCTGGGCTGCTGCGGGGAAGCAAAGGCTCTGCTTGGCCAGAGGGTGACCTTCCGGTGACCTCAGCTCTCCTGGAAGGCACCCACACGTCCGTGAAAAAGGCCCCGTGCAGTGGACACAGTTATCGGGGGCCAAACGCCTCCTACCAAGAGCGTCTTCAGGCCTGACCCCAAGTCTTCAGCCACACGACACAACGGTGTGGTTGATTTCCGGGACGGCTTGCCCAGTCAAGCACCCCTCCTGGTCCAGGGACAAGTCCCCTAATGGTATGGAGCAGATGGAGCTAAGAGAGGACCCAGAAAATGCCAACCACCCCAGCCTCAGGATCCCCCAGGGAGGGGCCGACAGCCTCACCCTCACATTCATCACCCCTGAAGGCCCTGCCACAGACCACTCATAGAGGATGGTTATGGTGGCCCAGGGTCCATTATGTTGGGGACACAATTGCTTTAGGAGGTAGGTATGTATACAAGAGATTATAGAAAAATGTAAATACAAATGGTTGAGGTTACATATGTATGTAAAGTATCTTAGAATCTCACATGTGATATGACCTAAGAGATCATCTTATTCAAGTCTTTCTAAACCGAGCTCTGACATATATCTCTGGGGGAAGCCATCGGGCAGAAGTACCACATCTTCCAGCAGCATCCATTAGCTTTAAAATATCCTTTGTGTGGCCCTGGCCAGTGTGGCTCAGTTGGTTAGGCATCCTCCCATGCACCAAAAGGTTGCCAGTCAGGCACACGCCTGGGTTGTGGGTTCAGTCCCCAGGGGGGAGGGGAGTGTGTGTGTCTGTGGCCTGCAGGAGGCAGCCAATGAATGTTTCACTCACATCAATGTTTCTCTCTCTCTCTCCCTCCCCCTTCCTCTTAAAAATCAATACAACTATTTTTAAAAATGCAATAGCCTTTGTGTATTAAAACTGGATTCAAATAGACTATAGGATGGAATGCCAAATTTCATGTATTTAAAATTGGAAGATTAAAAAGGAAAAGGTCGTGTGGACAGCGGGCAGCTTCAGGCTGTGTGGCCAGGTCCCCCAGGACACGTGTCCACACCCACTGTCACTGGGGCCCATCACAAAAGAGCTTGGAAACACTATATTGACGCCTCACATTTCCCAGTGAAGACACGGGGGCTCGAAGGGACCCACTGAGAATCGGTCTTGGTCTCTGAGGCCCACAGAGCGTCCCTAGCCTGTCACCTTCTCTCCGACGTACCTATTACCCCTGGAGGGCCCTTTTTAAAGGGTGAAGTTCATTAATTGGGAACAATAATTTATGTCTAATACCTCCATCCTTGTTGATGAAGGGTTATTATCTAAACTCAAGGAGTTTATAATTAAAGAAATCAGTCACACAGACATTAAAAGATAACTCAGAATCAACAAGGCCAAAGTGCCAAATGCGACGTCCAGACCGTCGGCATCCTGAGAGCTCGAGGCATCGGGGAGGGCGTGCTGCAGCCACTGGGCCCTGGCGGGGAACGATGGGACAGACGGGGAAGGGTGTGGGCAGCTGAGCAGGGTAGATGGCTAGGCAGGGGCCGGGGGAGGGGAGACTGCAGCCCGCACAGGGCCAGGTTGTACAGAGCTGGTGTGGGTACCCTAGCAGGAGGGAAGCAAGCAGAGTGAAACCCATCAGTAGGGGGTGACATGAGAGGTCTGTGACATGAGAGATCCCATCGCTAAGACCCTGTGGGCGAGCAGATGGGGCCCCAGGAGACAGCTCTGGGTTCCCTTAGACAGAGAAGAGGCCATCAGGCTGCACCCTGAGCCCTACCCCTGTGCCCGGGGAGAAGCCTGTGGTCAAACAAGACCGCTCCCCGGTCCCAAAGCAGCGGGGTAAGCCACTCCTGAAGGTGGGTGTCTCGATCAAATGCAACGGCCCAAGAAACAGCTGGCCTACCTCTGCTGTCTTACGTGTAAAGCGACCTTGGCAAGATACTTAATCTTTCTGAACTTCAATGCTGATAAGGTTAATAATGTTAATACTTGCTGGCCAAGCTGCTTCGTGGGCTGGGGTGAAGAGAAAATGAGATGTCTGTGAAAGATACCCACAGAAATTTGAGGTTTTATGAAAGGATTCAGTAAAAGCATTCACCTCAAGGCCTGAAGAGCTGATGATAACTTAATAGGTGGGCTCTCTGTGGCATATTTGCATTTTAAGCAAGAGGCAGATAATATCTTAACCAAATAAATAAATCCCTAACAGTGGAAGTGTAGGAGCCGATGGCAGGTTATGAGAGATAAAGGGAGCAGAGGCATTTGAAGACAGGGCATGTGTCAAACTGCAAAGCTGGCCTTGCTTCCCAGACACCAGGAGGGCACTAATGACAATGACAAACACTTATTCAGTGACAAACACTTATTATTATACATGCAATCCTGTCCTAAAGGCTTAGCATATCGTATTAAACCCTGTCACAACTCCATGAGGTAGGACTGCTGTTATCCCCATTTTACAGATGAAGAAACCGAGACACAAATGGGCTCAAGGTGACCCAAGCAGTAAACGACAAGCGGGATTTGAAGCCGGGGAGTCCCTGTTTCAGGCTCGGGAGAGGCCTGTGCCGTCCCACCAGGGCCCTGGGAGGGCACAGTCCGGCTCTCCTCGTCCAAGCAGGAGATGGGCATCTGTTCTAGATTCACAACTGACTCACACTCTGTAGTGACAACCAGAGTGCCCGGGCAGCCGGCCACGTTTCTGACCATCACTCAGCTGCTCCCTCGCTGGCACATCTGCACCTCCGCAGCGGTGCCCTCGGGGGAGGGTCCGGGGTTCTGGCTCCAACAGGCCCATGACAGTCACCTGTGTCCACCAGAAGCCAAATTCCCTCAATGGGCCAGGTTACGGCAAATAATATTTCCTCCCCTTGGGATTATCACATCATCAATTTTTCATCACCCGTTCGGGTCACTGATGGCTTCCTATACGGTATCAGACTTTTACGCTTTTCTGCCCTGCCCCACTCGGTGTAAAAGACTTGTGTGGCTCAGACACTGGCAAGCCAGTCACAAATGTCCCAACGACTTTAAGGAGACTTCCAAACATCTCTAGGTCACCCCAACCCCAGGGAGGGCACTGGGAAAGAAGGAGAGGAGCAGAGGGAAGAGGGGTTCCAGTCCTGACCTCTTGAATCGTGCCAGCCTAAGGCCCAGTGAGGACACAATCAGGGTGAAGGCAAGAGCCAGGAGGATCTGGAATTCCGGAGTTATTTCCAAATCCTACTACCTTGCCTGGACCAGCCGAGGTCTCCCAACAGCACCGCTGTCCCAGCATCTCTCACTCAGAAGACACCAGTGAAGGATGCTGTGGGGGCAAAGGGCACCTGGAACAGCGGAAAGATGGCAGGTGGTGTGGCCACAGAGCCCTGGGTTGCCATCCTGACCTTCTGACTTCCTGGCTGTGAGGCCTGGGGCAGCTCATCACTCTGAACCTCAGTTTACCCACATGCCGCAGTCAAGGGAGGAAGGACGCAGGTAACCGTGGAATGCACCTAACACTGTCTGACGCATAGAAGCTACACACCAAACGGGAGCTCATGTTCTCTCTGCAGACCCCTAGGATGGGACAAAAGACCAAATCATTCTAAGCTGGGGACAAAGCAGAAAAACAGAAAAAGTGGGGCACAAAGAAGATGTGGGTGAGATGCAGAGTAAAGACACCAGAGAGGGAACTCTGAAAGCTAAATGCAACCTGACATCCTAGCGTAAGACCATTTGGAGGGGCAAACACAGAAGCACAGACATAATTAGATTAGCGTTTAAGTGCCGATGATACGCCAGGCTCTGTGCCAAACGCGCTGTTCCTGCCACCTCATGGATGTCGGGGATTCAGACAAGGAAACTGGGCCGGCAGTGTGAGGGAATGAACCCTCAGTGGCACAGAGTGACACAATCCCGAGGAACCGACCACTATACATGCCGCTTCTCAACAGCTTAAGAAGATAAACCCTCAAGTCAGGGAAGAGAGAGCTCAGACTGGAGATAACTCCGGGATGCTTTAGGGATGGCCCCGTACGCTAGACATCACCAGTGCACGCGGAGATGCTGGTCTCTCTTCCAGCACACAGAGGCCCGAGCTTCCCAGCAGCCGTGGCGCTGGGCGGGACCACATGCTCAGCTCTGGCCAATGGGCTGCAAGGGGAAGCGATACAGGCTACAGCATTTAATTGTTGATGCGTCCTCTTCTCTGATGGACGTCAAATGGTGCGTCCTGCATGGATGGGCACTAACCACCAAGCCCCCTACTGGTCATCCCAATTTCGCCCATATCACACAGGTGGAGCTCAGCTGGTAGAGAGAGATTCAGAAAGAACTCGGGGTCACCTCACACGGAGGCCAGACTGCTAGAGGCAGCTTCACCTGTCGGGCCAGAGGTGGGGAGAACTGGGAATGGCAGTGAGAAAGTCTGAACAGGGGGCTCCGGGCTCAATGGCAATACGACTCTGTCCTTTGTGAGCCCTGGCTGCACTCTCTGGAGGGCGGGGCTCTCACCCTCGGGTGCACGGCTGGGCAGTGCAGTGAGGGCTCCAGGGCAGGGGGTGTGTGTGGTATGCACACAAACCCATGAGAGTGGCCAGAGAGGAAGCTAGAGAAGTAGGCAGAGGCCAGATGACAAAGGGCTGCATGCCTGTTGAAGTGTGTGTTCATTTGTTCATTCATTCATTCATTCATTCATTCATTCATTCATTCATTCTTCATTGACTCACTCATATTTGCTGAGCTCCCTCTCTGCGCCAGGCACTGCCCTAGTGACTGGGGATACGGCAATGAACAAAGTCAAGTCCCTGCCCTCCTGAGAGAAACTCACAACAAGCAAACAACCAAGTCAATACATGTCCGCGGAGCTCAGAGCTACCGGGAGAGGGAAGCAGGCAGGCGGCGTGTGCTTGGATATGCCACGTTACAGGGTGCTGAGGGATGGATAAGGGACATTGGAGGAAAGTGGGTGTGGATTATGACACCCTCATACCTCGTGGCCAACACATTATAAGCACTTAACATTCATTAAGAGTACTTAAAAAGGGATTGGGATAATCTCACTTAATGAGAAAAAAAAAAACCTATGTGGTAGATACAGTTATTTTTAACTGTTTCCTCATTTTACAGATGAGAAAACAGCCTCACCTCAGGGTCCCTCGGTGGCAGAGGCAGGATTCGAAGGGGCCAGAATCCAGACTGGGAGACATCGGCCAGGTTGGCACCACCCAGTACCCGAAGGAGCAGGGTCTCACAGGGCTCCCAGAGGGGCTTTCTGGCTTGGGGAGTCTGATGCGCCGAGCTGTGAGCCCTCCCTCCTTCCCCCAGGCCTGTCCCTTGCCCAGCACCACTCACTGGCCCTGCCTTCTCCCAGCAGGGGTGGGATGACAAGGAGCAACCAGGATGTCTCAGAAACCCGGCTTGTTTTCCTTTCCACTGCAGGCCGCGGGGCGATGCCGGCAGTCGCTGTTGGCCCATTTGTTGCTATTGGCATCCCAAGGCCCCAAATTACGATGACTAATTCCCGCCGCTTTAGGCCAGCAGCAGAATGCGCTCCAGGGGGAGCCCGGGTGGAAATCCCGCAGGCAGCACCCTAACACCCAACATCAATTCCACCTCAGTCTCCTGACTCCCCGAGGGCCCAGGAATCAGAAAAACAGGGAGTGAGGTTCCAGGAATCAGAGGGATGGAGAGGGAGGTTCCAACCAATCAGAGGTCTCCTTCAACTGCAGCCAAATCCTAGGATAATCAGCCACAGGGAGGCCAATTTCTCCATCAACACAGAGCACAACTGTCTAACAACCAGCTTGTTTTACAAGGGAGTGAGGCCTCCATCACCAGGGGTATCCAAGCAGACATCAGATGGCTACTTGTCCCATGTCTGTGGACGGAGGCCAGCACTAGATGACTTCATTTTCTTTCAAGTCAAACGCAGTGATTCGCGTTAGTCCCGAGGACGGAGAACGAGTCCAGTCTCCCTTCCCGGTTCGCGGACAGCCCGACTGTGTCCTGTGGTACAAAGTCAAACGCATACCAACACAGTTTAACACAGCATTTTAAAGCCGGCCGTCCAGGCACTGTTTAAACAGAGAACTGCTGTAAAGGACTTGGCCTCTTTCCCAGCCTCCCTTCCCTGATGGAACAAGGTTCCTGGCCCCACTCTGGCCTTCCAGGCGAGGACATAGGGAGAGGACGTTGATAAATATTTGCCGAACAAATGCAGGAAGGAGAGGGTTTCTGAGGCAGGTATCAGGCTGCCAGCGTGATTCGGACTCTGGGCGGGGGTCCCGAGTCTCTTTAGCCCAGGCAGGGCAGGTCTGCAGTGAACAGAAGCACCCGACTGTGTTGCTCATCTAACCACAGCCGGAATGTTCCAGACTTCTCCAGCTGAAGCCAAGGTTCGCACAGGATGAGGGAGACAGGGGTGCAGGGTGGAGAAGGGGACATAAGGGAGCAGGGACCCCCTGGCCCACTCTTGTGTGGGGCTTTTGACACGTACCAGCTGAGCCCCAGGCAAGCATGACACTCGGCCTTGTGGTAATTAGCAAGAGGCCCTGATCAATAAGTTATTTTTTGCTGTCAGTAATTAATAATTACAGCTTAGCCACACCATGTAATTAAACTTTCATCCTGCTCCCTCGCGTGCTGTTTGGCTTTTATTGTGATTAGCTCCCAGCACTAAACTTTCTCCCTTTGGAACCTTCAGGAGCTTCCAGAGCCGGGCTTCCCATCCCTCACGCAGGGTTTCCATTGCCTGGCCTGCTCAGCTCACACCCCCTCCCCACCCTCTGCCAGGCCCTGTTCTCCTGAGAGAACCTTCCAGACTAGCTGGCTGGGCTGCTACTGCCCTCCTTCCGACCTCCTCAGGATGTCCACCGGCAGTAACCAAGCTTCAAAGCACGTGGACTCTTGTGGGTGCTTGTGAAAATGCAGATGTCCAGGCTCCCCCTGACGCCTGCGATCAGAGTACCTGGGCGTGGAGCCCGAGACTGCAGGATGGCCACTTGAGACACAGGATGGAGCCACGGAAGGAAGTAAAGGAAGGGTCTCGAGTGAGAAAAAGGCATTCAAGGCCTATTTGGTGGGTGGCCGGGAACCACTCCCCATGGACCTTGGCTTATAGTGTAAAAACAATAACAACAATAACAATTACCTTTCTTTAAAAAAAATATTTTTAATTGATTTTAGAGAGAGAGAAAGGAGAGGGAGAGAGAGATAGAAACATCAATGAGAGAGAACATCGATTGGCCACCTCCTGCACGCCCCCCACTGGGGATCGGGCCCACAACCTGGGCATGTGTCCTGACTGGGGATCGAACCAGTGACCTCTTGGTGCATGGGTCGACACTCAACCACTGAACTACGTGGGCTGGGCACAATTACCTTTCTTAAGCACCATCTATGTGCCAGACACTTGCTGCTCCCCCCTGCTCCCAAACCTCAAATCCTCATATGGTCTCTGTTCTTTCTACCACATCACTCACTGGGAAAATGGTCAAACAGTGGCTCAGGTACAAGCAAATGATGTCGCCCAGGTCCAGTGCATGAAAACAACTAGGCTAAGTCTAGATAAAATGTGGCAGTGACCGGTGTGAGGTCTGTCCCCAGGGAGGACCACTGTTTGGCCCCTCACTCTGTCATGACTGGAGAATGGGGCTCATGGGCTCAGAAGGGACAAACAGGGCGGGTGGCCTCAACCACCCCAAAGGTTAATGACAGAACCTCACACTTACGGAGAAACTGCACTCTCTAACCCCAAAGCAGATAAGAAAGCATACCCCAGCCCAGCCCTTGGCCTGCCCCTGCCCCCACCTGCACCCCCCCCCAAATGCAACGTAGCCCCCAAACCTGGCCCAAGACCAAGTTCCCACAATCCCCTCATGATTTGCTGCCCGGGAGACAAATGGATGGAAAGTCCTCGATGGAGGCAGATGGAGGCAGGAAAACACTCTCTCAGACCAGAGAACACAAATGAAGCAGCAGGGGACCTGGGAAGCCACTCTCAAAAAGGCAGCAAACAAGAGAAGCCAGAGAGGGAGTGAATCAATCAGAGAACTCCCTGCTTCTGACAGGGCGAGCCCCTCTGGAAGACAGCACAGGGAGAGGAGGCCGCCTGGCCTTAATGTCAGCAGGACGGTGGCAGCTTGACCTCATCTAGAGGGGACAGGTGTGGAGGTAGGACACGAAAGAGACTTGATGACTCAAAAGAAAGGACCTTCAGGTGTCCTGGGGACTCCTTATGGGCCTAGGCCTGGATGGGACAAGAACAAGTGAGCCACCTGGCCAGGGAAATCATGCCATTGCTGGAGTCTGGGCAGTAATTAAGTTAGAGGCATCCACACAGAGGCTGACACCCCTCTGAGCCCTTCCTGTTTCCTGGCTTTTAGCTGGTAACCCCATAGGCATCTCAGAGCAAATGTGAGGTGCCTCGGGGCAGACTACAACCTGTTCCTATTCTGGCAGCCTCACAGCCCTCCTGGGATTGACAGCCCCACCCCAGTGAGGATGGTCCTGTTTCTTGGGCAAGAGGGGCTTAGAACCCAGTCCTGACTCTGCCCCCATATCTCCCTGCAGACTTGGTCAAGTCACTTAATGCCTCCGACCTCAGTTTTCCCATCTGTCAAATGGCTACTAGAATAAGACGACCTTTGAGGTCCGCCTGCTGGAGGATTTTATGAAGATCATAAAAATAATAATAACTTTTTATTACCTTACATTTACAGGGCCCGTTAACAAAATTTCTAAGTGCTTTAACATAAATTACCTTGTAAAATCATCCCCTCAATCCTATGAGAGTTGATTATTTTCATGTCTTTGATCTTGGCTCTCTGGCCTACTTGACTCTGGGCACACTGGGGTCCCCCCACCACGTTCAGCAACCCAGAGATAGGTGGGGCCCCTTTGAAGGTTGCAGCCTTTGCAGGTGAGCAGCCTGGGGGGGGGGGGCGGCAGGCCCCCTCAGAGCCTGGGAGAGGGAAAGAAAGCTCAGTCCAGGCTTGTCTCCCTCCGCCCCCAGCAGGCGCCGCTCGGACACCACTGGCACCACTGTCTGGGTCTGTGAACCCCAAAAGCAAAGAAGCACCAGTGCAGCCGCCCTTCCCTTCTGGGACCAGCCAGGGGGTTGGGGGGCATTTGGGCATCCGCCCGCTGGAGGGGGGCAGTGAGGATCACACCTCCTCATCCTTCCTAACACTCCCACCCCCAAACCCACCAGCCCTTCTCCACCGCGAGGCTGCTCCAGGCAGCCACAGGTCAGAGCAGCGGCTGCGGAGACAATTGAGCGGCCAGTGGAGCTGACTGAAGGCAAAGGCAGGAGCTGTGTGTCTGGTGGGTGGGAGAGGAGAGGGCCTCAGACACCCCCTGTGCACCACCCCCTGGTGGGCCCGGGGCTGCGTCAGGACCTGGGTTCCCAGCCCGCACCGCGAAGCGCCCCCCAGCCCCAGCAGCCGGCCAGGCAGTCAGGCGCGGGCTCAGTACGTAGCCAGGCCCGGCAATCGCCCTCCCCGGGCTACCAACCGGCACCCAGCCGGCGACTCGGGCTCCTCCCCGCCACCCTCTCGCCACACTCACTCGCCCCGGGGCGACCAGCTCCGGTCCGGGAGGGCCTTGCCCTTCTCCGCGGACACTGAGCGGGGGAAACCTGGGGCCCGGCCTGAGGATCTCGGTAGAGCCGGGCGCTGAGCCCGGCACGGAATGGCGCGCCCCTCCCTCGCGGGCCCAATGGGGTACCCACAGAAGGTGGGGGAGTAGCGACCCCCCCAACCACCTCATCTTGGGCTCTTCTTAGCCTTCCCAGCACGGACCCGCACCTTCCCACAATCGGAAGCCACAAGTCTCAGAAAGGCTGCCCCACCCCCCAAAGAGAGCCCCCAGAACTCGAGGAGGGGGTCCTGAAACTCCCTTGAGAGAGCTCTGCCCAGACTAAGCCAGGTGTCCAGGAGGCCACCGTGAGGCCAGCAGGTTCCCGCCCCCCTCCCAGCCCCCTCCTCTAGTCCCCTCCCCGAGCCCCCTCCCTATCCCCACGTGGGGGTGGCCCCCCTACCTTGGGTTCTGGCCTGGGGGATCCAGTGCAGGGCCAGCACAGTCCAGATCAGCAACCCCCACATGATGTGGGTGTGGGGGTCCTCCGCACTGTTATAATCCGGGTGGGGTTCGGTACCCTGCGCCTTGGTCCCGAGAGACTGCCTACGCGGCTCTGGCACAGGGCTGTATATGCCCTGGAGGGGCAGCTGTGGCGACCCCAAGGCTTCCTAGTCCTCTTCTGTCCAAGTTCGATCCCGGCGGCGCGCCCGGAAGGCGACGGGCGAGCAAAGAGAAAGAGAAAAGCCGCGCTCTCGGACTCGGGGCGCCTCCCTCCCTGAGCACCCCAACTCCGACTTCGTCTCCCAGGCAGGGAGGCCTCCGCGATTCGGCCAGGTCGCTGGCCGGGCTCCGGAATAAAAGGACAACTTCAGGAAACTTCCTCCAGTGGCCACGTTGCCCGCCCCCCGCCCCCTCCCCGCCCCCTGGTTGGGTCGTCCAGGCGGACGCAGTCACCGCCGTTCCAGGCGCTGGGCCCCAGGGGCCAGTCTGGAGCCAGGCGCGGCGGCAGACGCGGGTGCGGGCGTTCTTTCAGGGACGCGGGTTTCGGGGGGCGCGGTTTGCATCGCGGTCCGAATCTCCCTGGAGCTGAAGTTTTCTTCTCTCTAACTTTGCAGGCGGCATCTGACGGGGCCGAGCCACCCCTGTCGGCTCCACCGCCCTGGCGCCCAATCCGGGGACTCTCAGTCCCTCCCGGGGGCGCTGGGCCCCGGCGCGCCCTCGGCTCTGCACCCAGCCGGCTAGCAAACTTTGCGGGTCCCGCGGCCCGGCGCGCAGCCCCACGCGCCCATGTCCGCGCCGGCAGCGGGGCGGCGGGGACGGCTGCTTGGGCTCGGTGACCCGGGCTGTTGCCGGCGCCCGGGCACGGAGCCTCCTGCCGCCCGGAGGATGGAGACCCGCGGTTCTGCCCTCCGCCGCGCTCTGGCCGGAGCTCTGGGCGAGACGCACGGAGAGCCCGGCGGGCAGCCCTGGCTCCGGGGGCGCGGCGCCTGCTCAGACGCCCGGCGCTCGCCCGGCTTGGAGGAGCAGCGGCCGCCGCGCCCGCCCCAGCGCCTCGGCCGCCCCGCCGCCGCCCTCGGCAGCCGCTGCCGCTCGCCGAGCCCGCCGCCCTCCGTTTCCCGGGCTTGGGGTCCGGAGAACCGCTTCTGCCTGCGCCGAGCTGGAGCTGCGGGGGCAGCGTGAGCCGGGGACGAGCGCGGCGGAGGCGGAGGCGGCGACGCGGAGAGGGGGGCCGAGCGCTACCCAGTGGCCGCGACTGGA
This sequence comes from Tadarida brasiliensis, assembly GCA_030848825.1. Classification (NCBI taxonomy): domain Eukaryota; kingdom Metazoa; phylum Chordata; class Mammalia; order Chiroptera; family Molossidae; genus Tadarida; species Tadarida brasiliensis. The sequence continues at coordinate 60,809,238 of CM061273.1, forward strand.
GAGCAGCCTGCGCGCGGGGAGGGGGGGCGGCGGCGGCGGCGGCCCCGAGCCAGGCCCGGGAGCGAGCCCCGCAAAACACATTTCGTCTGCGCGGCCGCAGGCGCCCAGCGTCTCCGGGACCCGCCGGAGGGCAGCAGTGCCAACCTCTTACAGTACTGAAGAGATGCGCATTGAGCCCTCCGCTCTCTGGGCCCCGAACGCCTCTCTCAAAGGCCTCATCTGACTCCCACTCTCTTCTCTAGCCGGGAGCCCCAACACCCCTCCCCGACACTGAGTGACGGAGGTGAAGAGTGTGTTGGGAAGAGAGGGTCGGTCAACTGGTTGCTTCTAGTTTCTTCTTCCCGGGCTAGGCTTTCAGAAGTCTGGGAACGCTCAGGGCAGAGAGCAAGACAAAAGGGAGGCCAGGGACTTACAGATGGCTGAGAAAGTGGAGTTGGTGCCAAGATCTATGCATTCTTTGTTTCTTCTGAGCTCTGTTTGCAAAGGGTAGAAGGGAAACTGGTGAGGGAGCCACCAGAGGGGGGCTGGGAGGTTTCCCCCCTTGTGGCCCAGGGGAGTGAGCGGGGCCAGCACCCCCAAGGCCAAAAGTCCAGCCCTGGATTGCAGGACCCAGTCGACTTTCCTGGGCACCACACTGCTTTCCTCCCCTGAATCCCTTCCTCGATTTAAAAGTGTATATAAACACACATATATAATATTTTATGACTGCGTTGGCATAAAGACAAATATATTAATATTACATGTTAAAATATTTTATTGAACTAAAAGTTCATTTATTTCTTCGGATTTTATAAATGAAATATTTTCATGGGCCCCTGGCTCCTCGCCTGCCCTGCTTGGGAAGCAAAGAGCTGCTGAGACCTGCTGCCTTTTGCTTTCCCCTGTCTCTCTCTGGTGGCCTTCTCCACCCCAAAGCGTACCCCATCTGATTGCTGCAGAATGGTGACAGCCACCGAAAGCATTTCATTACTTTTATATTCTCATTTCACCTGCCTCGGACAAAGAACTGTGAGCACTTTCTGAAGACGATTGCGAAGTTAGCCTGCCTTCCCTCCAGTTCTTCAGTTACCTAATTCAAACAATGTTTGCGATTTGCCCCTGACAACCTGTGCTCCATCCCAGGCCGGAGCCCTTCTGGTTGGCTAATGGGTAAATAAGAGGGCAGAGGGCTTTAGGGGCAGGTGGCCTAGGTGTGGCCAGCCCTCCTTCCCCTTGATGGCCACACAGCATTGTCAGATGCTTAAGGATGCCCAGCTGTGACCTCACTCCCCCCACCCCCCACCCAGGTGCTCTAACCACCTCAGCAGAGAGCTCAGGGCCTCCCCAGACCATGGAGAACAGCTGTGGTCTGCAGGGTGCTGTTTCACTCTTTGCTCACAGAGGGGGCCTGAGAGCCAGATTTGCCCAGAACCTCGCTTCCTCAGCCAGCAGAGGGAAAGCAGAAAGGCTCTATGTATCTCTGTTCTCAGAGGGTGGGAGTCACATTAACACAGCTGTCTGAAAGCTCGGTGGGTTCCATCCTCTTTGTGTCCAGTCCCAGAAATCCAGAAGCAGGAATCCAAACAGAATGCTTTTGGGGGTCCGAACAGCATTCTTCTCTTTGTAAAGAGACGTGGTTGTAAAACCAGGTGCAGACCCAGCACCTTCTTCTGGGAGTTTAATCCCCAAAGGCCAGGGCAGGGTACCAACCAGGGGCTTTGGGGAAGGAGGAGGTTTCCTTTCCTTTTGTGACGGAAGTTGCCAGGTATGCCAACATGTTAGCAGAGCGGACAGCACCCCACCAGCAACTCTTAAGGCAGATCTGTCTCCATCCCTGTGGGTTGGATTCAAGGACACAAGGGCTCTTTCTGGGCTCAGCCTGGATGCACACACACAGGAAATTTCTGATTTTGCTTCTTGTCCGAGTGTTGCTGGCCCAGGAGGAGGCTGAGCAGGGAGCCTGCCACTTTGAGAGGGGCTCATTACTGGGAAAGTTACTTGCAGACACCATGACCTCATTCTTGCCACCAGCGGCGTAATTAGAGGCTGCAGACGGTGCAGTTACCGTGGATGCCGTACCAGGAGAGGCCGCGTGGCTTTCCCAGGCTCCACTCTGCCTCCCTGTTGCAATCCTGCCCCCTCTGATTTCAGTCTGTGCCTACAGCTCTCCTGGAAAGCTCAGGACAGGGTCTGGGTCTTCTCCCTCATTTCTAGCCCATCTCCCTCTATCCCCAGAGCCAGCACTGTGTTGAAGGCTCTTCATCTCAGAGATGCTCTGTCCATACATTTCACTGTAAATTCGAGGTCGGTATGTATGTGTGTGTGGGGGTGGGGGTGGGGGTTGCAGTGGCAAAGAGGAACACAATTCATTTCAAAAAAGAAGGAAAGGCCTGAATCAGTCTGCGTGACCTTTCCCCTTCCCCTTTTCCAAGTGGATGATGTACATTTAAAATCCCTCTTCTTAGAAAAGCCTTCGCTGGGCCCTAGTAGGACCACTTCCTCTCATCCCGCACAGGGGCTTTCGAAGCGGGAGGTGTGTCTGTCACACCCCGTGCCAGGCAAGAGCAAGAAGACAAAACCCAGGAGCGTTGGATGGAGCTGCTTCATGTCACAGAAGGCCACAGTCCTCCTTACCCACCGCCCCCGGGCAGCAAACCCGTCGTCTGCCCCATTTCACACACAGAAACCAAAGGGTAGGCCGGGCAGAGTCGGCGTTTCAATGTGATTATTGTATATCTTTTTCTGTTTCTCATCTCAAATGTAACAGCAGCTAGAACAGAGTGTTCCCTTGCAGGGTCGGGGCAAGAGGCACCAGTGGGGACCAGGCAGGTGGCAGGGATTCCAGAGAGGCAAAGACAATGCGTCCACTCCCTATGTCCACCCTGTCCCCACTCTCTCGTCCCCTGTTCCCTGCTTCCCAAGTTGTTCCAGCTGCTGCCTTCAGCCCAGAAGCCCATCCTGTGGTCCTTTGCTAAGGATAAGTAGGCGGAAAGAGTGACCATCAAGAAGGACAAAGGAATTCACGTGACTCAATCTAGAGGGACCATGAAAGGCTCGGGAGAGGTTCAGGATTGAAGTGGCCTTTAAACTATGGTGTTTCTGGGCAAAATGCTTCCCACACCTGTCCCTCCTTCCCAACACCACCCTCCCCAGCATCCTATTCTCCCAGGCTTCCCTCGGGGTTGCCAAGGGTGGGGCTGGGCAAGGAGCCCCCAGAGCAGGGACTTTCAGCAGAGCCATTCCTACTCCGCCTGGAGGGGACGCAGGCAACTAATTGCCTTGAAACACGGCTTCTAGCAAATGATTAATGGCATTCTCTTTTCATTTTGTTCTGTTTTAAAGATGGGGAAAGGGGAGTCGTGGAATAGATAGAAGTGGTTTATTCATCTCCATTGGAAATAGAGAGGCTCTGGGTCCCTGTCCAGTCAGCTCAGCTTGCCATAACAAAATGACCACAGGCATTCATTTCTCACAGTGCTGGAGGCTGGGACATCCCAGATCAAGGTGCTGGCCTTTGCAGTTCTTGGGGAAGACGCTCTCCCTGACTTGTGGAGGGTGACCACTTTCTCGCTGTGTTTTCATAAGGCAGAGAAGGCGGGGGAGCTCTGGTCTCTCCTCTTTTTCTTCTAAGGACACTAATCTCATCACGGGGGCCCCACCCTTGTGATCTCATCTAAACCCCATTACCTCTCAAAGACCCCATCTCTAAATACTGTCACGTTGGGGGTGGGGAGGGGGTTAGGGCTTTAATATGCAGGCTGGGGATGATACAGTTTAGCCCACAGCAGTCCCCGAATCCAGGTTCCACCCCAACCTCAATTACTGTTATCATTCACTTTCACTCCCTTAGGGGAAGGACCTGAGAGCCCAGTGTATGTCCATGTCCGGGCGGGGGGGAAGCCTACATCTTTAGCTCCTCCTTGTTAAAGTCAGAACTGCCGTGGGTTCAGCTCCTGGCCTCCAAGCCCTGGGATCTGATTGGCTGGGAATACCCCTTAATGGATTGAGGTTCTGTCTTCTGTAGTCCTTTCTGCTTTTGCTCACCAATTCTCCAGGAAAAAAGGAAGCGTCACGGAGAACGGAGCGGAAACCTACCCATACTCATGCAGAAATGTGCAATGGCTTGCCGGCTGAGAGGTTAACAGACCTCAGGAGACAGCATTTTAAAACAAGAAAGTTGCTAAGTGTAGGCTAGGCTGGGGGAGGAAGTGAATGCATGAGGGAATATAGACATCTTCTGTGTCTGGGCCAGTTTCGGCCACTCAGCCCTGGGCTCAGCAGGTCAGGGGTGCAGCCAACTCCCATGGAGAAACGTAGTGCTAAAGCCGGGCAGGAGAGGGCGCTGTTAACACACACTGCTAGAAGGTCCAGGAAGGAGGAAGTTGGTTGGGACAGAATGTGTCCTTTGTGGTAGTTTCAGAAACAAAATCAGCATGCATTTTACTCGTGAATGTCCTTGTGCCTACAGTGCAGTACATTAGCACCACAGGGAAGCCTGCCTCTAGGTGGCCAAGACGTTGATCTCTAAATTGGACAAGGATTTAGAATCATTTAGGGACATTCAAAATCACAGAGCCGTGAACTCGAGCTTCAGCAGGGTTTATTTAATCTGCTTAGTAGCAGAGGAAACTGTGGACCTGTCTTTCAGAGCCATCAAATCAGCCTCTCCCCACTAAAAGCACAAATACCCTTGGGCACAGACGATCCAGCCACACTCATCTGGCTGGTGTGTAGCCACGCCACACACAGGCCTGCCCCTGGGCTCGGGTTCTGCTGACCCCTGGCCCCGAAGCGCCCTTCCTCCAAGTGTCCACACGGCTCACTTCTTCACCTTCACTGTGTCTCGGTTTAAACGGTACTTGACCAGGGAGGCCTCCCTGTCAATCACTTTGGAAAAGCAATCCCACTCGGAGGAGGGAGGGTGATCAGAATAGTGGCTGCCTGGGCCACTCTACCAGCTCATACTGCTGTGGGTGAGCCCTGCTGACTCACCCACCCACGCGCACGCGCGCGCACACACACACACACACACACACAATTCGCCCCATCTTCCCTTTCGACGTTCTTTCCCTTACCATCTGACCATCTGACATAGTACAAGTCTTACTTGTTAATTTGTTGCCCCTCTTCTAGCACTAAAATGTAAGCAATTTGAAGGCAGGGATTTTTGCCTGTTTTGCTCTGTTCGTATAAAATAATCCGAATCAGACCAAGCAATGGCATATGTTCAATGAAATCAGAACAACAGGAAAGTATAACTGAAGTGTGAACAGCCTTTCAATTTCATTACTGTGTCTTTCCTGCCCCGGACCTTGCAGATGAAGCTATTTACACTTCAAATGTGTGTCTTCCATATTTGTATTTACAACAAACATTCACGCTCCCTGGAAATTAACCCAGTCTTTGACTAATATCTGCAACGTATGCAATCACACACATTCATTTAGTTTCTAAGAAGTAAGGTTCTTGTAGAACTAAATAAGTTGAAAGGTGGCCTGAGTTTCAGGCTCGCCAATCACGCAATTAACATTCTAAGTTGTGCGATGGCCGAGTTAGGCCGGCAAACCTGGTTTCTGAAGAGGACTCTTCCCCTTAAAAAAATTTATATGACAGAATTCTTAAAAGCCACTGCATAGCCAATGTGATTCGATTTACATCCAAAGACCAAAGTCTAGCCATGTGTAGGATGAGATGGAGGCATTTTTTTAAAGAAGGCAAAATGCAAGGGTGGACAAGAGCTGGGATGTGGCATCAGAGAGATTTTAAATATTAATTATCCACTCTTTACAGAAAAAGTTTGCCAACTCTTGCTCTAGAAGAAAATGAAGCAAGCAGTCCCATACCTGTCTGAGGATGCTGACACGGCCTGACCGTTATCCCGCAGGTACAATTATCAGCCCGCCTTCTATACTTGCCTGAAGCCCTGTGAGGGCAGCACGCAGTTTAGTGATGTGAGATGATCCTAGCTTCCCTGCAGCTGACTTTTATCTGCTTGACAGTCACACCCAGCAGGAATTTGTACATTATAAAGAGTAGTCCAGGGAACAAATACTCTCTGTCTTGGATGCAGAAGCAGCAACCTGGTTTGCTGGTACCACTTCCTTTGCCCAGGGCCCTGTGGATTTCAGGTCCACTCTCTCTCTGCCTGAACAGAGCTCTGTGGACTGGCTCCTTCCTCTGCTTTGATCCACACTGCCTCCTCCCCACGTTGCCTTTGCTGACTTGGGCTCATGGGCTCGTCAGTTTTCTCCTCCTCCCATCAGACCCCTACATATAGAATATTAGGCTGAGGTCAGCCCTGCTGGCTAGTGCTCTGAGCAGTACAACCAGGGAATTTATAGTTTGGGACTACTGAGTTTGGGCCTCTTTAAACAACTTGTATTATGTACTCTGTTTAGGACTAACTCGCCATGATTCTTACAAACTTCAAAAGCTTAAGCGTTCCTGGAAACCCCCGATTCCCTCACCCTGACTGACAGCTGTTCTCTCCTTGGTTCCTGTTCTACATCCCGATAAACTCCCAGCTCATCCCCATGCTGACCAATCTCTCTGCTTGCTGTTTTTTCACTGCATTCTGTGGCCTCCCATTGTGTTGTGGGATTTCCTGTACTCTAAGGCAATTTCCTTGTGTCCTGCTTTGCCTCCCTATCTTAACCGAACCCTGAATTCCCCCTAAAGATGACTCCAAAAAATGGGACCATCTCTCCTTCTCAGTGCAGGATGGGGCAGGCCTCTTCACGCCGAGAATCCATGTCTGTCGTTTCAAGTCTCATGGATGACTCCACCTACCCCCTCAATTCTAAACGGCTGCACCTCATTTTTCCCCATTTCCTTCAGCTCTTGACTTCTTCTAGGTCAAGTCAGAAAGTCACATCATTAGACCTGGACTTCATTCATTTTACTGCTTTGCTTTCACTGAATTTCAAGTTGCCGTAAGCCAGCAGACCCCTGGAAAGATGATATGAGAAAGAGCCCCAAGGTTCTTGGTAGGCAAGCTGTGCTTCCCACCCGAGTCTCCGCTCGCTGGAGGGACAGTTTAGCTGGGTATATAAAATCCCAGGTTCAAAATCGTCTTCCCTCAGAACATTGCAGGTATTTGAACCCCTGTATTTCTGAGAAAACCTATGTACCCATTTTATCCTTAGAGCTTTGCAGATAACCAGCTTCTTGTCTCTGCAGAGAACTTCTTGTCCTTATTCTGAAATTTTACCAGGATACCTCTCTGTTGATTTTTTTTTTTTTTTCATTCATCCTGCTTAGGGATCCCTTTTATTTTGGAGATTTTGATCTTCATTCTCCTCAAGGACGTTTCCTTGATTAGGTTTTTGATCATTTCCTCTTCTCCATGTTCTCTGTTACCACTTCTTAAGAGTCTCAGTAGTTGTATATTGTACACGAAGGCCAGCAGCGTGGCGTCACCCGGGAACTTGTTGGAAATGCAGATTCTCAGGCCTCGCCCCAGAACTACTTAATCAGCATCTGTACTTAACAAGATCTCGAGGGTTGTGCCTACACAGGGCATTTTCAGACATGCTGCTTGAATTCACGCTCACCCATATTTGCTTTAAATGATTGAGGCTCCACGCCTGGAGTTGTCATTTATCACTACATCTGCCATCCCCTCATCTTTCCAGGCTTAGAAATCAGGTGTTTCTCTTCTTGGAGGTAAGAAACATTCTAGGTCCCAAGGGGTCCTCCTCCTGTGTACAGTACCTCTCTGGGGTGTTCAGTCTTTTACTTCTCGCTAACTCTTTTCATAACACCTTTAAATAGAAGCAGGTGTTCCTGACGTGGAAAAGCTTCCCTCGACCCTTTTGCCTCTTCCAGCTACCATCCCATTTCTCAATTGGCTTTTCTTGCCAAATTTCTTAAATTCATGCAAAATAGGCTGTACCTCTGTTTCTTCATATACCTCCTTTCCTTAACCCCTTGAAATCTCACTGCTCTTAAAAAAAATGTTTCTAGCTCAGCTGGTGTGGCTCAGTGGTTGAGCATCGACCCATGCACCAAGAGGTTGCGCCGGTTCGATTCCTGGTCAGGGCACATGCCCAGGTTGTGGGCCCGATCCCCAGTGGGGGGCATGCAGGAGGTGGCCAATCGATGTTTTCTCTTGTCGATGTTTCCATCTCTCTCCCTCTCCCTTCCTCCCGCTCTAAAATCAATAAAGAGGAGGAAAAAAAGTTTCTAAAAGGCCTTCTGTCAGCCTTTATTCTCTGGTCCCTCCGCAGCACTGTTGCGGCTGACCACTGTGCCTTTCTGTGCTCTGCTATGCAACCCTGTTGCCTGGCCGCTTCTCCTTTCGTTTTCCCAGGGAAGTCGTGCCCTGCCCTGCCTGGGGGTTTCTCCTACACTGATCCCAAGGCACAGAATCCAGTCCATTCCCCGCTCCCCCCACAACTGGCTACTTCCTGCTAACCCTCAGGCCTCAATTTAAAACCAGTCTTTGCGAAATGCCCTTCCCAATGCCCCGATTTAAATGTAACCTCCCTCCTGTACTTGGTCACTGCACCCTGTAATTTCCCATCTTTGCACTTACCACAGTTTGGGTCTCTGGGTCCCATGAGGCCATACATTCCACAGGGGCCAAGTTCGTGGCTGTTCTGTTCTGTGTGTACACCAGCGCCCGGCACGGAGTTGCCAAATGAAACGAAGTGGCTGCCCCACCCTCAGTCCCCTTCTGAAGAAATGTGCCCTCAGCAATTGAAACAATCATTAAAATGAAAAAAAAAAAAATTGTACCGAGGATGTGAGAACCCGCGTATCTGCTGTGCCACTTCGGGCATTTTTCTCATGTTTTTTTAACGTTTGTTTTGTTAAGGACCACAACTTTAGAAAGATTCAAGTCGCCCGTGTTTCCCTCCCCAGACCCACGCCCTTCCTCCCCCATCCGTAACTTCCGCTGTGTGTTTGGTGTGTGTTCAGTGCATATTTTTATTTTTATTTATTTATTTTTTTCTTTATTGATTTTTAGAGAGAGGAGAGAGAGGAAGAGAGAGATAGAAACATCAATGAGAGAGAACATCGATTGGCCGCCTCCTGCATGCCCCCCACTGGGGATCGGGCCCACAACCTGGGCATGTGCCCTGACCGGGAATCGAACCTGTGACCTGATGCATGGGTCGATGCTCAACCACTGAGCCACACCAGCCGGGCTTTTTATTGTTTTTGTTACAAATGTGTGTTTCCACAAACAATGCATACTATTGTTATATGTGTTTTTAAAATGCATTAATGGCACAATATACTACATAATGTCACACAACTTATGTTTTCCACTCGACATTGTTATATACATGTGTGGGTGCACGTATGTTATATCTCAGCTCATCTGTTGTGATGTAATATAGCGATCCACGGTGTGAATCCATCACCATCGATTTGTGCATCTTCTTAATGAGGTCTGTCGGGCTTATCTCCAGTTCTATCTCTGACAGAAATACTGGAAAGGATGTACTTGAACTTGTGTCTGCCTGTGCACCTGCCCTTCATCCCCCTCAGACTGGCCTAAACAGATGAGAGGGAGCTGGCCAGGTTGGCAGGCCGGGGGGATTCTCATGTGCTGTGGGAGTGGAAATTGACACGGTCGTTTTAGAGAGCAATTTGAACGAAAGCGCTCAACCTCGTGGCCCAGCAAATCTCCCTTGTAAGAAACACTTATCAGCGAAAGTAAATCATGTATTTCTTTTGTGCCCAACAGGAAGCATAAAACATGCAGTGTTCCCCCTTCATGCCGTCAGGTGTCCAGTGCACTTTCCCATGTTATCTAAGTTCATTCGCAACCACGGGAGAGTGGTGTTGGTCCCATATGATAAGTGAGGGCACCGAGGTCACGTGCCAGGACACGCAGCTGTAGTTTGGTGCCAGGGCTCGGATCCCACTTGTCTCACTTGCCCCCAGTGCATTTCTGTTGCCCCAGCTGCCTCACTGGGGTTTTACGCCGTGAAGGAAAGTATCAAGCTCCGAGCACTTTTTAGTAATGCTGTTGATGCCCCAACCAGACGCCCTTCACCAGGCCTTGTACTCACGCCCTGGGGACAGGAAGTGCTGGCTGCCAATAGCTCATGGCTGTCTCTCCTTCAGATGTTATCACACCTTCTGGAGCGGCCTTACTTGGAGAAGCCTGGAAATGTTTCTCAACTGCTTTGGTGGGGGTTCCTCAGCCAGTGGCCAAGGGCACAGTGGTTCAAAGATGGCCTTAAGGGGGACAACTCTGTGGTACCATTTATGCTCCAAAGCCCTGTGGGATCAGGCCGAGGCCGCACTTCGGCTGAACCCCCTCTTGGCCTCGCTCTTCCCTCTGCCTTACCCTGCTCCCCTCACCCCCTCACACCCTCCCCCGGGAGCATGCTTCTGAGAGATCACTAGCACAAGAATCCGGTCTCGGGCTCTGCTTCTAGGGCAACGGCTCTGACCGTCGGCATCATCAGAATCCCCTCCAGGACTTGCTACAGCAGCCTGCTGGGCCTCCCCCCAGAGCTGCAGCTGGTGTGCAGGGGGGCAGGACGTGCATTTCTGACCAGGTCCCAGGTGATACTGATGCTGCTGGTCCAAGGACCACACTCAGAGGACCACTGTTCCAGGGCACCTGACCTAAGACAGTTGGTGTCCAGAGAAGCAGGTTCCAAGGATGGGATTCTGGAGTTTGATGACCTGCTGGCAGGTCACTTATCATATGGGACCAATACGGGTGGTAAGGGGAGGACAGATCGTCCCTGGCACGAGGGTCAATACTGGGTGTGTGACAGCGCACAGTTGGAAGGGGACGTACTGGCTTTTGCAACATTGTGGCATGGGAGCAGGATAGCAGAGGGAGTAGGGACATGGAGTATGGAATTGAGAGGCTGCTTCTAGGGGCCGCCGCGCACCAGGGAAAGAAAAAGGTGGGCCCAGAGCGAAGTGTGGAAGTCAGAGACCGTCTTTGGTTGGGTGCTCTCCTCTCCTGGGGCTGGGGAGTCTGCTCACGCTGACATCCAGGCTTGGTAGCTGATATTAAGAGATGCAGGACATCAGAGACGTTTGCATCCCCAGCCTCAGCAGGTCTCCGATGCCAAAGTCAGGGCCCTAGTGGGAAGGGCCGTCACCTTTCGGAGGTGTAATGCCCATGCAGATGTAGTTAGGAGCCTGGAGGGTCCCTCGGAACCCTGCGGCCTTCCTTCAGGAGAGGCCCAACCCCCCCTTGTTAGAAGATAATTCATGAACTCAGGCAACTGTCCACCAGGAAAAGGGACTACACAGATCTTTCAAGGGTTGGAAACGAGGCCCAAGTTGGCCATGACAGTCAGGGACCCCAAATACTCCCATGGCTCCCTGCTGGAAGCATATGGAGGGGAGAGAGGCAGCACATGGGGTCCTGGCCCAGGGTCATCTCACAGTGACTCCATCAGGTGCAGGGACCCAGTTGGCGGTCATTTTCCTGGGTCGTGAACGTAATTAAAATTAATAGGCTTGGGAGGTGGCCCAGTCCTCACCTCATTCCTTGGCCTGCGGAATAAGTGCTATCGTAGCAGGAAAGAGCAATTACGGTGAAAAAGGCCAAGTGGAAGTCCTTGACCCCGACCGGTTCACCCCACCTGACCGAGGCAGTAAATGAAAAACTAACTGCACACAGGAAGCAAGGCAGAGGTCAGCGCCAGAGACTTCCAGGGTGCAGGGTGCTGGTCCTCACCACACGCGTGTTGTCGAGATCCGGTGGGTCACGGCCGGTGGCAGGGGACTCCCGCAAACAATCGAGTAGCGGCTCCGACGGTGGCCGCTGTGCTTGATGTAGAAGCATCTTCAGTAGAACAAACGGGCACAGCTTCTGGAAAATGGCATGCAGCTACCGTTCGGGCAAGTGCTATCTTTCCAATACCCCTCCAGAAGGGGGATCTGAAGCCGTTTGCATTCCTATGGGGCAGACGTCAGCAAACACCCGCAGTTCGGGCCAGGGTTTGTGTTAATTCTCTCGTTCTCTCTCCAAGGGACCCGATGTCTGGATGCTCCACACTGGTCCCTCTATGGATGGCATCGTGTTAGCCAGACCTAACAAGCAAAACATGTAAGTGCTCCGGACACCTTGGTAGGACATCTGTTCTCCAGAGGGTAGGAAATAACCCAACAAAAATTCCAGAGTCTGCGACATCAGTTGGAATTTTTAGGGGTCCAGGGATCTGGGGCATGCTCAGAAATTCCCTCCAAAACAAAGGAAAGAGTGTTGCACCTGGGCCTCCAACCACACACGGCACCGTCCAGAAGCCGTCCATGGGGCCGAGCGGTAGGAGGGCCTCCGCAGCCCAGGCGCCGCGTTGGGGAGGACAGCCTGCGAGGTGACAGCCGGTGATCGAGCCGATGATCATCTTATCGCGCTGCGTCCCCAGGACATGGAACAGAGGTGCCAAAATTGTGGGATGGAAGTAGGAGTCGCTGTCTTAGGCCCAGTGACTCACTTGGGTCATTTTCGAGTCCCATCCTTCACATCACTAGGTCTGTGAGTCTAGAGATATAGCTCCCACAGACACTGGGGAGACAGAAAGGTGTCCCTTAATTTAAGGCTATAGCTGCTGCTCCTGCTCACTTTGGGATCTTCATTCCCGTGGAGCAGCAAGGAGAGGACGGAGTTTTCTTCCTGACCGTGTGGGAAGGGCGGGGAGGGATGCATGGACCCTCAGGTGACCAGCTGGGCATCCCTTGGTGCGCTCATGCGTGTTTCAGAGGGGCCAGCTCTGCGGTGCTATTTATGTTCCAGAGAACCGCACGGGCTCAGGCTGAGGTTGGACTTCAGCGAAACTATATCTTTGCTTAAACTTCTTCCCCTTTTTCATCCCCTGTCCCCATTTCCCGACAGGTTCTTCCTACTAGGAACACTCCCTCAAAAAATCACAGGCACAGGAATCCTTGTCCTGGGCTCTGCTTCTAGGAAACACAGCAGAAGAAGTTCTCTGTCGTTTAAAATATATTTCTCAAGGCTCAAGAAGCGGGAAAATCTACAGGAAAAAAGCAAACCTCTCCCTTTACTCACTTTCATCCCATCTACCCTTTCTAGGGGCATCGCCGACAAAGGTTTGAGGATGAACCCACTTGGGCACCTTTCTGTGCATTTTAATGTGTGTGTGTTTAAACTAAATTGAAGCCAACTGGTGTGGCTCAGTGGCTGAGCATCGACCCATGCACCAAGAGGTCACTGGTTCAATTCCCGGTCAGGGCACATGCCCAGGTTGTGGGCCCAATCTCCAGTGGGGGGCATGCAGGAGGTGGCCAGTCGATGTTCTCTTTCATTGATGTCTCTAGCTCTCTCTCCCTCTCCCTTTCCCTCTCTCTAAAAATAAATAGATAAATAAATAAAGTAAATTGAATAATTCTATACATATTTTTCTGTGGCTTGTTTCATTTAACAATATGCCTCAGAAATCTTTTCATGACAATACCTGTAGGCCTATCTTTTTTTTTTTTTTAAATGGCTGTATGGTATTGGATGATACAGGTATTTTATTAAATTACTTCCCCTGTGGGAAAACAGAGCAACAGTAAAGAAAGGATCGAATAGAGGGAGTTGGTTACAGAGGTGTGGAGAAGTTGAAGGAGCAGCAGTGGCCACTGCGATACGTCAGGTAGGTCTGCACACCTTGGGTGGAGATCACCGGGTCGTAGGGAACAGCAGCCACTCCCGGGACTGGGGAAGCCGAAGGGAAGACGTGGGGTCACCCTAACCTCAGATCTGCAAAAGGTGAGTGGGGCCCACAGCAATGTACCATGCTCATGTAATGAAACTGATGAGCAAAGAAATGTTACCTTCTTATCCTTATTTGCATTTTTTTCTGATTACCAGTTAATAGCAAGTAGTCTGACAAATACTTCTTAGCCTTTTTTTTTTTTTTTTTTTTAAATCATCTAGGACTGTGAATTACTTGTGTCTTTTCTCCCATTTTTACATCAAGTATTTTGGCTTTGCTTATTGACTTATAGATGCTTTCTGTCCATGCCACGAGTTGTTCTTGTACTGGTCAACTGTGTTGTAAATATTCTCTTCCAGGCTGTCATTCTGGTTCTGGCTATTTCTTACAAAAACAAAAACAAAAACAAAAACACACACACCCAAAACACTTGATGAATTCTACCTTTATGACTACTAGGTTCTATGTTTTTTCTTAGAAAATTTTCCCTACTATGTGTGTGTGTGTGTTTTTAAAATAGCGGTTCTTAACCTAATATTTTTATAAAAGGTTAGGTTTTGTTCATGTTTAGCTCTTTAATTTTTTTTAGAGTTTATTTCTGTGATTCAGGGCCTCACTCCCTTGCCCTAAGGTTGAGAACATAATTTACTGACCACGCTCTCCTCCTCCTGCTGAATCTCCAGCCAGACACCCCCCTGCTCACTCGGTCTGCTTTTCCTTTCTTGCCTTGTCACTAAGCTATCTTAACAAATGCCAGTATAGTATGTTTTGCTACCTAATATGGCAAGACCCTCTCCAATGTGCTTCTTTTCCAAAAATGTCTCAGCTGGTTTCGGGCATTGCTTTTTCCATATGAATTTTCGAATCAGCTCGTCAAGTGAAAAATCTCTTGTCTGGTTTTTAATTGCGATAACATGCCACGCATATATTAATATAAGGAAAATGAATGGATGTTCAAGGTTGAGTCTTTCCACGGAGGAATACTAAGCCTTCTTTTTGGGTCTTTCTGTGAAGTTTTATCATTTCCTTCATGCATACTTGATTGGGTTGCTCTGAGTATCTTATAGTTCCTGTTGTCATTATGAATGGCATCCATTTTTATTAGATTTTCTAATTGTTTATTGTCAGGGAATAGAAAAGCTATTGGATTTTGTCTGTTGAATTTAAATTCAACTTAATTTTATTTGTTCTAATGACTCTTTAGTTGATTCACCTGTATTATTCAGGTTGCTAATCATTTTGCAAATAGCAACAGCTTGGCCCCTTCTGTAGCAATATTTATGCCTGATTTTATTTAATTTCCTTATTGTGTTGGCTCGTAATCTACCACGATGTTAAATGGTAGGAATGATACCATTTAAACTTCCATCGAAACCGTTTAGAGTGAACATAATTGTAATCTGTGACTGTTAAGTATGATACTTGCGGTTCGCTGTCGTGTGAAGGGAAGTTGACCAGGTTGAAAAACATTTTATCGAGTCCTTCAGTCTTTTATTATTGAGACGGTTCCGTGCCAGTTAGCGACTCTGGAAACAGGAGAGGTTTGCCCAGCAAGCCAGCGGATGAACCCAGACTCCCGGTGGCCCCTGAGCACTGGGTAAGGCTTAAGGCAAAGTGCATTCAGTTTTCCTCTTGAGAATGAGGAGCAAAAATTACCCCCGATCACAAACTTGAATTCTGCAATAACAGAGCCTTGTCATAACTGCCAACACGTTGTGTTTTTAATGAGAAAAGGTGTTGGATTTGATCAGATCTCTCTTCGGTATCCACCGAAATGATCGGAAGATTCTTTCCTTTCATGTGTTCACGTAAAAAAATTACATTCAGATATTTCCCAATATCAAAACGTCCTTTCATCCCTAAAACAAATTAAAGTCGAGGATAATATATTATTTTTAATGTACTGATAAAGTTGATTTATTCATAAATTGTCTCTAGTTATTAATAGTGAAAGTGGTGGTAGGTGTTTGCTCACTTTTTGTGCTACTTTGGGTTTGGTGTCCGGGTAACACTGTTTCACAGAATTAATTTGAAACATGTTCATTCCTTTCTATGTTCCTGAATAGTTTCTATAGCTTAGGAATCAGCAGTTTCTTGATGATTTTTTTTTTTATCCTCACCCGAGGACATTTTTGCATTTATCTTCAGATAGAGCGGGAGGGAGAGAGAGAGAGAGAGAGAAACATCGATGTGAGAGAGACACATTGGGTGGCTGCCACCCACACGACCCCAAACGGGGCCGGGGACAAACTGCAACTGAGGTACTTGCCCTTAGCGGGAACCGAACCTGGGTCTCTGGTCCGCGGGCCGACGCTCTAACCGCTGAGCCAAACCAGCCAGGGCAGTTTCTTGAAGATTTAGCAGAACTCGTCCACCAACTACTTGGGACTGTGACCTTGAACCTGTCCTGCCCTATTGGCATTAGATCCATTTCTCACTCCGCCCCTGCTTTGCTCTGTAGCTCAGAGAACTACATTTCCAGGCTCACTGCCTTCTGCCTTCCAGGTATGTCGGCCAAATGGGAGGCACTGTTTGAGAAATGGAAGAAAGGAAATGGGGAGCATGCTACCCTTCTTTGGGTAGCATCTCTGAGAGCAGCTGCATCCCCTTGGTGGCTTAAGTCACTGTTTTCACTCCCTCAGTGGGTCCAACTTCCAGCAGACTGGCCTCCACTGGCGGTACCTCCTCTTACCTTTCCATCTTCCTACTGTTGCTAGGCAACCTATGAGGCTTCTCAGCTCCTTCATCACCTGTGTAGCCAATTCCCTGTGTTAAATCCCCTTGGTTTGAAAGATCTAGCATGATTTATACATTCTGACTGATTCCCAGCTCGTATAGATGTTGATTCGAGACCTCTCCTTTAATCAATTCTGGTCATTTATTTTTTTTTAGCGAGTCACTATCTCGTTAATTTTCAAGTTTGTTAGAAGAAAGTTGTATGCAGCCTTCTCTTATAATTTTAAAACCATCTTCGCTTTAGTAGTGATGTTCCCATTTCTGTTTCTAAAGTCGTTTATTTGCATGTGTGGGCGTATTTTGTGATCAAACTTGTCATACACTTGTCTATTTTATATTGGTATTTTATACAAATCCTGATTTAATCGTCATATCAACTTCACAGAAGAGGTTTATATATCAGGAAATTGCAGCAGAATACCCTTCCCTTCCTTGCCCGAGACCACACACTACACCTACCGAAGTTGCAAAACTGAGACTCCAGCTCAGATCTAGTCTCTCTGAATTCGAAACCCATACTTTGCTCACTGCATCAGAGAGCCTGAATGCTCTGGGTGGGATTAAAAGGATCATCACAAACAGGTTTGACATTTTCTACAAAGAACATGCATTTCTTTTGTAATTGGGAAAAAAGTTAATTAAGCTTAAACAAATAATTATAATAAAAATAGTCTTAAAAGGAGAGGCCGTGTCGCAGCAACATACAGCTTGGGAATGTTTACGGAAGGGAGGCGCACCCTCACCAGACAGCCAGCTCCATCCTGCTTTAGTCTGGGTCTAGGACTGATGACCTTGGTCTCCCCTTCCCCACCAGGCTAGGAGCCAGAGAGTTCCCAAAAGGTGAAGGTCATGCTAGTCTCCCCAACTGGCACTTCTCTTGGCAATGTTCAATGGAATATGCTTTGGGGAGATGACCACCACGCCATGCTCATTGTAGCTCGTGTGGTTTGGAGACTCCGCTCTGTTCTTCCTCCAAAGGATGTGGCCAGACCGGTCGGAGTCACAGAAGCTGAGATTCTGTGTGGTGACGGGGCTGATCCCCACCGGCGGTGTAGGGTGCCCGGTCTCCTTGGTCAGAGCGACCAGAGAAGGATCATTTTCTATGCCTACTTCCTCTCCCGTCCTGAACTGAGCTTCTGATGGCAGACAAGCTCCTGAACCCTCCTAAAATAGCCTTCTGCTGGAAAGAAGTAATGCAGTGCACACCACAGCATGCATATGGATTTCTATTTTCGGTTTCTATCAAGATTTATTTTTCCTCCCTTCAGGTAAATAGTGACCTTGGACTCTCTGCCTTCCATATTTGCAGCCTGGGTCAATGAATCTTGGTATTGACCTCGGGGGCCATCAATAGCTGCTTATTGTTGAGATATTTCAATGTCGATAGCGGCCCCATGGAAGTGGGAAGGGGGCTGCCAGCAAACCCAGCAGCTAAGAAAACCCGATCCCTGTTCTCCCAGTTGTCATCTTGATACAGAAGGAGCTTCTAAAACTGATGAACTTCTCTGCGGGACGTGGGAAAACGAACTCCTCGATGCAGCCTGCAAAGGGAACGTTCTCAGAATTATATCCATGGTTATGAAAGGAGAGAAATGTGTGTTTCATTCTCTCTGTCCCACACATTGTCACACTCAGTCCTATAGGAAGACCCAAAACATGCTGGTTAGAGATACCTGGTTACTGTAAGAGCTATCACGAGTCCATCACATCCTATCCTTACCGAGCCAGTTTGCCCACCCAGGCTCACGCCGTTGAAGAGTGGGCCAGCTGGTAGGGTAAAAAGAGCTTCTACTTTGGTATTGACACTCTACAAGTAAATCCCAGTTTTATTACCGACAAGGCACAGTTTCCTCATCTGTGCAATGGGGATGTGACCTGCCCTTTTGTGAAGATCAGAGATGCTGTCCATATGTGGCCTGGCACCTAGAGGATGTTCTACGAATCCAAGTTCTTGTTTGGTTATGATTCTACGCGCTAAGCTGGGCTGATGGAGGCTCAGGACTCTACCTGGAGTCCCAGCTCTCATTCCCTGACATTCTCCACCCCATTCACTTATCCGTGTTTTGCATTTATGAAAAGATTCAAAAAGTAATATGTAGCTGGAGTTTAAATACTCTCTTATCATCCACTCATGTGTTTATCTCTCTTTACTGACCATGCTGTCAGCTATTGGCTCATTTATTTGTCCACCTTGACGTGCTTGGCCCAGTTTGGAGACTCCATGGGGGGCAGGGCTGAGCCTGGGCAGAATTCTCTGGACCCAGGGCAGGGGCAGGGGAGGGGGCTGTCTGTACCCTCCCCCGGGCAGCACTGGTTCCACCCCCCTAGTGCATGGTGTGGCTCACCACCCCTGCTTGCTTTCTTTCTCTGCCTTCCTTTCTCCCTGGTCATCTCAAGCTCTCAGCATCCAGGGGATGGAATTCTCCCAGCTCCTTTCTCTCCAGGTCATGCCCTGCATGGCCTTGGAGTACAGCCTTGGTAATGACAAAGAAGGGAGAGAATGAAGGTGACCACTCTGCTGTGCCTTCTAGACAGCGTGGCGACGTATCTTGGCAGGACTTCTGGTGATGAGCGATGCTGAGAGTGAAGTGGTAGAAGATGCTGGGAAAGAGAAGAAACTGTGTCGGTGGGCACTTTACAAACAGGACTTCACTGAGTGCTCAAAACCTCCCCGGGCAGTGGGCATCGGTATCCCCACCTTACAGAGGGGAAACAGAGGCTCGGAGAGTGGAGGAGCCTCGATTTAAACTCAGGTCTCTCTGACTCCAAGTCCTACGCATCACTGAGAAGTGGTGTTGGAAGGGGGAATTCTGGGGGCGGAGGAGAGACAGGGAGAATGCACTGAAGCATCAGATTTGGTTCAAGGGCTGGAGCAAGACGCCCTTGGTGCCCTTATCCTGGCCCGGATCTGAAATTCTAAGAATAGAACTAGGAAGTGCCAGCCTTGCTGAAGACCGTTCCTGGCAGACACCTCTGTCTCAAAGCCCAGTTTCCCTTTCAGAGGAGATTTTCCTCACCACAAGCCTGTTTGGGGCCGATTAAAAAACCCTTTGCCTATTGCCATCTCTGGACACTGGCTCGTGCTGCCAAAAATCTAATGTTTAAAGGAAATGTCCCAAACTTAGAATACTCAGACTGAATCACAAATTTGCATATGGAAATCAATACTTGCCTACACACACTCCCCTCCCAAACCAGCAGAAAGTAAAAGATCACACGTTAGCAAGTGGTAACTGTATTTTATGTTGATGTAGCTTCAGAAAAGAGAGCAGGGAGTTTGTTCACTCATTTATTTATTCATTATCTCCACAAATATGTATTGTGTTATACCATCTGTCGGACAGGGCACTAGGACCTGAACTGGGCACAAAAAATGATAATTGATGTGTTAGTTGTTACAGTAGCACATATTGACTTAGTAATTAGTCTCTCTCCTTTTCTCTCTCTCTCTCTCTCTCTCTCTCTCTCTCTCTCTCTCTCTCTCTCTCTCCCCCCCCCCTCTGTAATTTATTATTAACCACAGGGTTTTTGCCTGCAAGGAACTGTAAGTTCAGCAGAGAAGACAGATCTGCAAACAATTATGATATAATGAGAAAATGGGATTAATACAGGCAGGATCAAAGAACAGAGACTAGAATAAGAAGTACCCAAGGCCACTGGAGAAGTTGGGAACGACTTCAAGGAGGAAGAGGGGAAGGCTGAGCGAGCATCTTTCAGTCAATGAGCACAGGAGCTGCCCAGGCAGGAGAAACATTCATTCATTTAATAATTATGTATTAGGACATTTGCTTCTGGTTAGAATGGAGGTTTGCTATCCATTAGGATGTTGAAAGTTACAAGAGCCCCCACCCCCAACCCCACTCTATCTTTCCATTTGACAAGTGAGAACAAGCTGGATAAAGTACATAAGTCCATTTTTTCAAAACCTATCAGAGAGCTGAGGACACAAATTCCAGAAATGTACACATCCTTTCTGAGGCAGAAGAGACCCAAGGCTGTGGGCATGGCAGGAGGAAGGGTAAACTCACCACAGGTGGAAGTAAATATAAACAAGCCAAACTGTAATAATTTTTAACAGGCACACGGAGGATGACACAACAGATTTACATTCTACAGAGCCCAGTCCTACCTTCTGACTCTTTCCTAAGAGTATAGAGGTGGCTGAAGGCCAGTCAGGAGAGCCGAGAGATGCCCTCCATGTGCACCAGGCCTTTACCAAGTACAAGGCAGCATCCATCCCAGGGAAGCAGAGTGGGAGAGATTGCCCAAGGAAGAAAGCCAGGAGTGGAGCTGGAGGGCAAAAGAGCTCCCCAGTGGATCCAAAACTTGGACACCTGGACTCTGAAACAGAGAGATCTCTGTGATTTAGAAGATTTGCAGGTGTTCAGATCCCAAGCTCAGGGAAAATCCTGATCCAACCCTCAAAACATTTGAAGTCAGCGGTAGACTGGCTGTAACTAAAGGTGCAATAAGCCCTGGCCAGTGTGGCTCAGTTGGTTGGAGCATCGTCCTGTGCACCCAGAGGTGGCAGTTAGATTCCCAGTCAGGGCACATACCCAGGTTTCAGGTTCAGTTCTCAGTCATGGTACATGAGGGAAGCAACCAATCAATGTTTCTGTCTCACATTGATGTTTGTCTCTCTCTCCTTCTTCTCTCTGAAAATACTCAATAAAAATAAATAAAGGTGCAATAAATCTCAAACTATGAACTCATCTCAACCACAGGTTAACTTTATTCAGCCTCCCACTTTAGTAATTATTATGTACTTTAGTCTCTACTGTTCTTTTATATATAATGTCTTAAATATAATTTAAAAATACAATACACTTGATGAAGGAGGAGAATATGACCTATAACCAAGAGGGGAAAATATTTATTAAAGCAGAACCACAGATATTCCAGCTATTGCTATGAGCAAGAAAAGACTTTAAAATAACAATGTTAAATAGTTTAATAGATTCAGTGTGAAAAGTGAATGATATATGTTAATAGATGGCAAATTTCAGTATCAAATTATAACAAAGAACCAAATTATTTTAAAACTACTGAATCAGAAACAAAGGACTTAATATCAGAGTAGACATAAGAGAAGAAAGAATCAGTGAGCTTGAAGACAGATCAATAGAAATCATCTGATTAAGCAGAAAGAGAAAACAACAACGAACTAAACAGATCATCTGATCCCTGTGGAACAATATCAATATGATCTAATAGAGTCCCAGAAGAAAAGGAGATAAAATGCAGCAGAAAGAAATATTTGAACAGATATAGTCAAGAATATTCCAAAGGTGATCAAGGACATCTACATACCCTGGAAGTTTAACAATTTCCAATCAGAATAAATATTTAAACACACACACATACCGAGCCATATCATAAACTGTTGAAAACCAAAGAGAAAGAGAAAAAGCCACCAACAAAAAAAAAAAAAAAAAAAAAAGGAGAATAACAATTAGAATAACGAGTGACCTCTCATGAAGACATCGAGGACAGTAGACAATGGAATGATACCTTTAAAGTGTTAAAAATAAAAACATCAAACTGTCAATGTAGAATTTTATGCCCAGTGAAAATACTCTTCACAAATCAAAATGAAGCAGAAATATTTTAGATGAAAATGGTGAGCCAATTTTTTCCAGTGGCTCTGCACCACAAGAAATGCTAAGTGTCAGACTGTTGGGAAATAATACCAGGTGGGAGCCTATATATGTGGAAAGAAATGAACGGCACCAGAAAGTGGAAACCTGAGGACAATTACAAATTATCTTTACATTTTATAAAACTGTTTTCAAATTTCTATAGAAGACTACTGACTATAGTAAAAATTATAAGCACGTAGTGTGGGTTTATACCTCATGTAGACATGAAATACATGACAGCCAGAGCACGATGCAGTAGCAAGATGTTTACGTGGTTCGTAAAGCAATACAAAATGATTTGAGGTAAACTAGGTTGCTCTATTGTAGCCTAGAGTAACCACTAACAAGTAACACAAAGAGGTATTACTTTAAAAATCAACAGAAGAGATAAAATGGAACATTGAAAAATGATTAATCTATAAAGAAAACAAGGAATGGAGACTAGGGGAACAAGTAACAGGACAAATACAAAGGAAATATTGAAAGCAGACTTAAATCCAACCATATCAATAATCTGTAAAACTATAAATGGACCTAACACACTCAAATTTAATGACAGAGATAGTCAGAATGGATAAAAGCAAGATCTCACTACATGCTGTTTATGAAAAGCACAATTTAATATAAAGTCATGGACAAGTTTAGAATAGTGAAAGATATGCCAATGCAAACATAAGAAAGTTGATGTGTCTAGAGATTATCAGACAAAGTAGACTTGAAAACGAGGCGTCCAAGCTGCATTTTATCATATTCACATTTCATGTTCCTAAAAGGAAGAATTTGTTAAGACCTATTGGCCTCAACATTTGTAGGTACCTAGTCACAGAACTTTAAAACACATGAGGTGAAAATGGACAGAAATAAAGAAGGAATAGACAAATACACAATCATAGTTGAAGATGTTAATGCCCTTTGCTCATTAATTGACATAACAAACAGGCAAAACATCAATGATGGACATATAGGATTTGAATAATACTACCAAACAACTTATAGTTGAACAATATTTACAATCAATGTGTAATTGATGTTTATAGATCACAGCTAACCTCATATTCATCAGGATTGACCATGTGCTGAATCAAAAAATGTGTCAAAGATTTAAAAAATGGAATCTCACTGAGTATGTTCTCTAAACATTACATAATTAAATTAGAAATCAATAACAATAAGATTCTAGATCATCGTAAATGCTTGGAAATTAAGCAATACACTTCAAAATACTCCACTGGTCAAAGAAAAAAATTGCAAAATCAATTACAAAACCATTTAAATTGAATGTAAAATATAATGTACCAAAAGTTGTGAAATGAAGTTGATGCAGGGAAATTTATAGTTTTAAATGATCATAATAGAAAAGAAAAAGATTTAAAATTTGCTTTAAAAGGCTGGGGGGGGGGGGAAGCAAATTAAACCCCAAACTAAAAGGATGGAAATATTAAAGATAAAAGCAGAAATCCATAATACAGAACATGGAAAAACCATAAATTAAGTCAATAAGATTAGCCAATAAGCAAAATGTTTGTGGCAGGTGGAGGGGAGAGGATGCCCTCTGAGAACAACATGAAAACTGAGACCTACCTACAAATCACTAATAAAAAGATAAACAATACAATTAAAAATGGGTAAAACATCTAAATATTCACTTCACACCAGGACATATTTGAAACAGACACTTCATACCATGGCCTATACAAGCAAATGAAAAGGTGCTTAATATCATTACTCAACAGGGTAATTCAAATGGAAACCACAGTGTAATGCCGCTGCATACCCACCACAAGGGATACATTAAAAAGACGGACAATACCAAGTGTTGACAAGGATATGGGAGGCACAGGAACTCCCACGCAGCCTGTGGGAATATAAATGGTACAATTACTTTGGAAAATCATTGGTTTCTCATAGAGTTAAGTGTGTACCTACTCTTCAACTGACCAATTCCATTCTTAGATATTTACATAAGAGAAATGAAAATATGTGTCCATAAGAAAGCTTCGTATGTGAATGTTCACAGCTGTGTATTAGTAACCAAAAAGTAGAGACAACCAGAAAGGGTTATGAGGGGACTTGCCGCGGTGATGAAAATGTTCTGTGTATCCTAATTTGGGTGATGGTTGTTGGAAATGTTCTGTATATTTTGATTTGGGTGATGGTTATGTGGGTGCGTGTATTTGTCAGAATTTGTCCAACTATACATTAAGACCTATGTCTTTTGCTATATGTAAAATATACCTACCTCTTCCTCGCCCAAAAAGCTAAGTCCTGAAGACGGAGTAGAAAGTAGCCTTGGGAGAAGAGGAGGAGAGCGTTCCAGGCAGAGGAAACCACATTCAGGAAGCCCCGGAGGCGGGAGAGAGAGGAGCCCGGTGCGTCTGGGGGCAGCAGATGGCTGGGGTAGGCTGGGTGGGACTCGACTGTGCTGGACCTCAGAGGTCAGACAAGAAGAGACAAAGAGGGTTACATAGTCAGATGCACATGGAGAATGGATTAGAAAAGGAAAAGGGGGCACTGGTGAGACCTCCCGGGGGTCACTGTAATCACCCAGGCAGGAAATGGTGGGGGCTGGGCCAGGGTGGGCGTGGGGGAAGGGGAAGAGTATCTGGTTCACTGATTCATGATACTTGCGAAGGTAAATTCATGGTTAGTGAAATGTGTGTAGCAACAAGATAGAGAAATGAGAGATTGTTTGTGGGCCAGGGGGGTCTACACACATCTCCAGGAGGAACGAGGGACGTAGCTGGTGGGAAGGCTGGGCAGATCACTCAAAGGAACCTAGTTGGGGTAGTTATCTATTGCTGTGTGACAGACATCCCCAGGATTTGGCGACTTAAAGGAATAACCATTTTGCTAGCTCATGATTTTACAATCTGGACTGGGCTCAGCTGACCTTGGTGGTGGTCTTCAGGGGCAGGTTGGCTGGGACACTGGCTGGACAGGGCCATTCTCTTTCTCTCCATAAGCTCTCAAAATCTCTCCTGATGCACGTGGTCCCCTGTGGTCTCTCCAGGAGGATAACTGGACTTTTTTCATAGGACAAAGCAGGACCTTTCAGGCTTTCTTAAGCTCAGGCTGGATACTGCCACATAGTATCTGTTAAAGTGTGTCCCAAGGCCAGCCTGGATTCCAGGGGAGGGGACCATGCAAAGGTGACTAATGTACAGACTACTGCAGCCACTTACCAGCCACTGACTTTGGGCAAACCATTGAACTTCTCCAAGCCTCAATTTTCTCATCTTTAAAATGGGGTAATGCTATGATTTATCTCAGTGTCCTTGTCTGAACTGGATAAAGTGATCCATGGAAAGTGCCTGGCACAGGATAATGATCATCCTCACTGCCGTTGCCATGGCTGCTGCTCTTGTTACTGCAGAGATGTGTTTACTGACCCCTGCGCCGCCGGGACACTGCCCAGGGCCTCGCCTGGCCTGTCCGTCTGAAGGCAGCTCTGCTCCCACCGGAGGGAGGGCTCCCCGAGAAGAACTCTCACATGTCAAGTGTGCTGCTTTGCGCCAGCATCCACTGTCCAGGCAGAGGCCCCGCCGTCCTTGCTACGCTAGGCAAGGAGCCTGCTTGGCTGCCCCTCTCCCTCTTCTCCCCACTCCCTGATTTTCTTTTTGTTAATTCAATATGGGTCAGCTATTTACATAAATGATAACTGTTGCCATGCCAACCCAGAGAGCATCTTGAAGTGACAGCTCCTATGCCCTGCTCCAGGGGAAGCTGCTCCCCCACCTCTCTCTCCATGCCCTGTGCCCTCCCCCTCTCTTCCCTGTCCCCTCGGGGGTTCTTCTTTGTAACACCTATTTCCTGCCAACCAGACTCTGAAGAGAGCAGGGCACAGGCCTCGAATCTCCCAGACAGGTCTTAAAAACCATTTTTCTGAAAAACTGTTAGAAGATCCCTGAGAGTGCCTTTCCCCCATCCCCCATACGTCCAGCATCTATCTGTCAGTTGGGAAAATGCATGACAATGAAAAGTTACTATGAATTCGGTAATGCTTTTAAATGAATGTATTTTATTCACCCTCACCAGCACGAGGAATACTGATACGTACATCTGAGACATGTAATTGATTCTCAGATGTGCATTCAGAGCCTATGCCCTCTCCCATGCCTCGCTGCCGTTCCGGGGATACCCAGCGCCCCCCGTTTATGGATCAGACCCTGCACCAGCCCCTGCTCCTCAAAGTGGGGCCCGTGGACCTGTACGGCAAGCACCCCCTGGGAGCTTGTTAGGAATGCAGAATCTCAGGCCCACCCCAGAGCTGCTGGTCAGAATCTTATTTAACAAGACCTCCAGGCGATTCTTGTGCCGCTAGGGTCACCTGCAGCCAGCCAGCAAGTAGGTGCCGAGTGCACGGGCTTCGGAACCGAAAGGGAGGCAAACGATAAACAATGAAATGCACAGTCTATTGCATGATGATTAGAGTTAGGGAGAGAAACAAGTCAGGAAAGAGCTCTATTTTTTTATTAAGGAAGGGGGATCGAGAGTGCCGGAACAGGGCGTGCATGGCAGGGGCGGGGGTCATTTACACAGGGTCAAGACAGGCCTCTGTGTAGGGTCACTTTTGAGCAGAGACCTGAAGGAGGTGAAGGGGTGAACCCTGAGGACATTTGGCGGAAGAACAGTCCGGACAGAGAGAACTTGGCAAAGGGCTAGCATCCAGCTGGGACGATGAGACTTACCCCTAAGTTTGAGCAAAGATCAAACCCCTGGCCCTGGCTGGATTGGCTCAGTGGTTAGAGCATCGGCCCGAGGACCGAAGAGTCGTGGGTTCGATTCCAATCAAGGGTACATACCTTGGTTGCAGTTCAGTCCCCGGCCCCGGTTGGGGTCGTGTGGGAGGCAACCAATCATTGGGTCTCTCTCATATCGATGTTTCTCTCTCTCTCTTTCCCTCTCCCACTCTATCTGAAGATAAATGGAAAAATATCCTCAGGTGATATTTAAAAAAAAAAAAGACCAAACCCCTAAGCAGGGCAGCCTGTAAGTGCAGCAGGTGGCTTGTGGTTGAGGTGTGCAGAGAGGGAGGGGAGGGTGGGCAGGGAGAGAATATAGTGAGGGGACAAGGACAGAGAGATGGATACGGACATGTGACTTGGATGACAGTCCATCCTCGAGACAATGCAAACATCACCTCCTCTGAGAAGCCTTCCCTGACTTCCCTCCCTCCACCAAGACCTGCAAGTCCCCTTCTTCTGGGCAACCCGGCACCTGACAGCTGCCACCCTGAGCACTCGGTGTGCTCCACTGTGCTCTCAGCATGGTCTCTTCCTTCATACGCGTGTTTACTCCAGGAGATGGGACATCCCCGCGGGGCAGGGCCCCTCGTGTATTTACTGTGTCCAGTGCCCAGCTCAGGGCTGACGCCTAGCTGGAGAGTGTGGCTGGAAAGGGCGTTTGGTTGGAGGTGAGCGGGGAGCGGAGGTAGGCTGAAGAGAGACTGAAGACCAGACTTGGCAAGTGAATCTGGCTGTGCCCTGTGGGGTGGTTTTCAGAAGAACTGGGGGCAGAAAGATGAACTGCCAAGGATGCCGACACCCAGCGTTGATGAGGGAGGCTTGCCCTGATCACGAGCAAAGAGAATGAGGAAGGGAGGAGACAGGAGAGAAAGCTCATGGAGAACTGAGTGTATCTCAGATCCCTGCCCAGGTCACTGTCTTCATTTACCCGCTGGAGAGAGACTTTCAGAGCATGTTCCAAACACCAGAACTTGAATCACAACATTAGTAACAGGGTAGTCCAGTGGCTAGTAACAAACATTAGTGTCAATCCTCAGTGTCCTTAATGGAACCCAGAAATCTGTATACAAACGTTCAGTGATGGTTGTGACCAGGTGGACAGAGGCACCGCCGTCCTCCGTAAGGCTCGATTCATCAGAGCTATCAACTAATGTTAATAACGATGACGAGCCCACGCTGTCAGAGCACATTAAAATCCGATCCGATTTTAAATTAGTTTATTAACAATCACAATACCCATTAAGATCATTAGGAACACCTCAACTCGATTTGGAATCCCAGACATAAACTTTTGGTTTTTCTCAGGACCATCAAACGCAGGTCAGTAAGGCTGAATTTAACAGCCTGATCTGTAAAGCTGAATTTGAAAGGCCTTTGTTTCATAAACATTTATTGAGCACCTACCAGATGCCACACCCCCAGCTGGGCCTGGGGATGGGAAGAGGAACAAGACAGGGCCCTGTCCTTGAGGAGCTGGCTTTTTTTTTCGGATTGACTGTCCTAGGAGTAGTTAGTGATGGCTCAGGTGGGAGCCGAGGGCTGGCCACTCAGGGGAGGAAAGGACAGCTTGGTATAGGGCCAGGGAGCCTGAAGCCCAGAGAGGATGGTAGAAACCACAGCGAACATTCATTGGTGTTGCCTGGAAGGATGACTGTGGAAACACGGCTAAGATGACCTTGAACTCTAAGCTTGTCAACTAGAGGATCTGTCACTAGGCAGAGAAATCATAGGTACACATGTTAGCTGGGGACGGGCAGCCATAGTTCTGGACTTCTCTGTCTCATTACATTCTCTGTCCCCTAAACGCCAGAAGTTAATTCAGAGCCTGAACCTTCCCCTTGTTAAATAAAGGCCAAGATGACCCCAAGTGGCCCCATCTCTAGAGGGAGTGGTGGGTGGGCACGTGAAGCTCCTCCCCACTTGCCAGAGTCTGGTTAAATATACTTGCTCCTGGGCGTGTTATCCAGCTTTGTACCCACCTCTCCATGCCAGGCCTGAGAAGTAAGTGAAGAGGGTTCTAGGTTCAGGGAATGACCAGTGCAAAGGCCCTGGGGTTGGAAATGGTTTGCATATTATGGACCTGTTGGGGGTCAGTGTTGCTGAACTCTGACAAGGCAGATTGGCCCAATGTGAGGCCAGAGAGGAGAATAATTTGGACTCTCTTCTAAGGACAGGGTAACACTGAAGATAGGACATAACAATATTTACATCTTCAAAAATCTCCTTCAGGGTTGCTGAGCAGGGACCAGGACCAGAGGTAGACCTCCAGACCAGTGCTGCCCAATGAAACCTTCCGGGATGATGGAAATGTCCATGCGTGCATTGTCCAGTATGGCAGCCCCTCGTCACACGTGGCCACGGAGCAGCTGACATGTGGCTAGCACGACCGAGGGGCTGCTGCAGCACATTGGTCAGGGCTAGCGAACTGGAGAGCACAGCCCCAGCCGCTTCTGTGTGGGTGTGGAGGACTGGGAGACTTCTGTCCCCAAGTCCCTGTGGACACATCTACCTCTGTCCGCGTCTCTAAATTTCTCTGGGATGCATTTTGAGAAGCCGAATTGCTGGGTCCCAGGGAATGCACACTTGCAAAATGTTTGATTCCTATCTGCAAAGGGCTTTCCGGTAAAGGTCCACCCGTCTGCGGCCGTGGTGAGCGCCATGGAGGACCGCTGCCCGTGTCCCCACCCACGCTGCACAGCGTCATTAACATTGTGTTTAGTCTTTTTCAGTCTTGGGGGTAGAGGTGGCTGATCGGGGAGCTGACTTTAAAGATACGCCCTGCCTCCTTCTGACCGCCCTCAGCTTGGCCTCCTCCCCCCTCCCTGACCAGTCCATTGCCACCCATTAATACTATCAAACGTGCCCTGGCAGGTTTGACTCAGAGGTGGGAGCGTCGGCCCGCAGACCAGAGACTCGTGGATTCCATTCTGGTCAAGGGCAAGGGCACGTAATTCGGTTGCAGTTTGGCCCCAGCCCCGGTCGGGTCGTGCGGGGGCAGCCAATCAATGTGTCTCTCTCACATCTCTCTCTCTCTCACATCTCTCTCTCTCTCTCTCTCTCTCTCCCTCCCTCCCTCCCTCCCTCCCACTCTATCTGAAGATAAATGGAAAAATATCCTCGAGTGAGGATTAAAAAAAAAAAAATACTATCAAACCCATTTTGCATTTTCCAGAATGAAGAAACAAACAGAATGCAGGATCTTGGCCCCGAGGGCATGGGTTCGGGTCAGCGGGCTCTGCAGGCAAAGGAGGCCTTGGTTCGCCCCCACCCCGTGGGAGGAGGTGAGCGGCCATCCCTTGTCTCTATGCAGCTCTACCCACACGTCGTGTCTTTTCTCGCTGTTATTTTTCAATTAACTACCCAAATCCTCTGGATTACAGTTTCTCGTTTGCCAGGATTATTAGTAGTGAAAATAATAACAATAATGGTAAATATTTGCTGCAGTGCTCCGCTCTGCCGGGGGCCCCTGCTCTGCCGCTCGGGGTAATTAAAAAGCAGCCACATGGGCGAATAAAAAACCTGGATGCCCCCTCTGGCTTCAGAGAGGACACGGGGGTGGGGGGTCACGGACCCCAGCTAGGCCATTAGTGCCAGAACCAGCAGCGATACGGAGCAGCCAGGGAAGCTCCCCCAAAGGGAGAAGCCCGGGAAATCTTGCCCAGAGGCTTCACTTGGGCCCTGAGCTGCAATTAGGGGGAGGGGGCAGCACTGAGCTGGCTCCGGAAGAGGGCTTGCTCTGCCTTTGCTCTGAGTGCTGGTTCCTGAGTCCCCCAGGAGGGCAGCACCTGGGGCCTCTCGCTTTCTTCTGACTCCACCCTGCCCTGCCCTCGGGGGCTCCCGGGACAGCTTCTGTGCTTTGCTGGGTCCAAGCTCACAACCCATGCTCTTGGCTCCAGCCTCAGACCTTCCTCCACCTTCAGCGGACCTGCTGCCTTCCTTCCCACCTGGTTTGGTCATCGCCTGTGCACCCCCTGTTCCCACCTGTCCCTTTCTTGCACCTTCTACCCCCTTCCTTTCCACAAAGCAGGTCTCCAAAGTCACGGCCTCCCAGCAGCCTTCCTCCTCAGCCCACCCTTCGAAGGCTGCATGTTCCTTCATATGGACGAGCTGACTTCACACTTGAGTTCTGCCCTTGGGGGACTCGTGTGGCCCTGGGCAAATCATTCCCTCTCTCCGGTCCTCAGTGTCCCCGTTCACAGAACGGCGCTTCCGCCTCCCGTGTTGCAAGGATTCAGTGAGACCACATGCAGACGGGCTCACGCAGCGGGCAGGTAGCCGGTGTTCAGCTCCAGTGCATCAAACCCCCTTCGGACCCTGCACCTTTCAACGTAGACACACGGCCTGCATGGACCATCCTCGTTCGCATTTGCAGGGGTATGTTCTTTGTCCCCGAAGTGCGTCTTCCCCTCAGACGGGGGTGATTTCTGCTTGCATTTGTCCTTTACACGAGCTGGTGCAGGGCTCTGCGTGCTGGGGCTGCCAGATCCTGACGCTGAGAGGAGACGGGTGAATTATTAGATGCGGCTCCTTCCTCCGCGTCCCTGGGAAGCTGCCGAGCCATACCTCCAGCTGGCTGAAGTCCTAGACAGTGATGCCAGGGTGGCAAAAAGGGCCCTGAGTTACTTGCTTCTGGTATTCAGGCCCAATTTGGGGGCAGCGCTTTCCCCCCTGAACCCCCAAGAGAATAACAATAATTCTACTTCCACAGCCCTAGGGTCCCAGCTTCTTCTGTGATCCCCAACCCCAGCCACACACACCATTTTCTGAATGGCAGGGTTCCCCTACATTTTGCCAAACTCAGCCTGCCTCCCGCAATCGAGGTGGGGGGTCTTTAACCTTGGCTAAGACAGCTGAACACAAGCTGCATGTCCAACAACAGGGAGTTTGTTAAATACATTCCAGTGCCGTGGGCACATGTATGATATATTTTCAATGCAAAAAGGCAGGTTGCAAAACAGTATGTAAAGTAAGAAACTATTTCGGTTAGGGGGAAAAAAAATCCTCAACTATATATACACGTATGGGCGGAAAGTCGTCTGGAAGAATATATACCCGCACGCTGGCCATGTTTTGTTTTTTTCTGGGTGGTGGGCTAACCAGGGATTTGGATTCCCTTCCTTGTGTGTAGCTGTCTTTTCTGAGTTGTTTACCATGAACGTATATTTCTTCTGTCTCAACTAAATAAACAAATAAAGAAAAGCACCACAAGGTCCTCTGAGGCAGAGGCCTCATTTGCATATATTTGCATGCCATCCCATCAACACCATCCATCAAAGCTCTTAGCCAACAGCCTTCAAGAGCCAAGAGATCCACTGCCACCACCCTTGTGGTGATGAGGCCACGATGGCCAGGAGCCCACCCCCCTTAGGAGGACCCTGGCACCCCGTCTGAGCTCCTGAGCCCTCTAGCCAGCATCCCAGTCTTCAGGGAGGCGGGACAGTGACACCAGCCCGGAGGCAACCACAGTCCCTCGTCACATGTCCAACCTCCTAGGTGTCTTGCTTCCGCTGCTGGCAGTGTTCTCTGGTGATTCTCACTGCTTTGACCTTGAGGGGCGGGTTTCCCTCTTTTCCTCCTTCTCCTCGCGCTCAGCCTCTCCTCCCTCCCCTTCTTCATCTTGGCTGGATCGTGGGAGCCAGGCCTCTGAGCCGTCTCGAGTTTTTGTGCTTTGCCAAACTGGGGGATGCAAGGGGCTGTGAGTGCGGGGTGGCTCTCAGCCATGTGACAATGTCCTGCGTCCTTGCCTCGGGTGGGGCCAGATGGCACTGCAAACATTGCTGGGGTGCGTGAGCTGGGGGAAGATCACACACTCTCTGGTTGGTTCACGTCTGATCTGACTCTTAACTGTGGACAAAACTAGTTCCGAAACTACACACACACACACAGCTGGAAGTCAGCCCAGAGACGTGGCTGTCCTGTCAGGGGCGCCTGCTCTTAGATCAGCTACAAGATGCGTCTCTCGTACCTGCTGATGTCAGGTGGGATGGAGACCCGAGTGCCAGGAGGGTCCCTTCATCACAATCCCAAGCCCATCTATTCTGGGGTTCCGTGACAACCAGCAGCAGATCACAAGGTGTGGGGTGCTGGATCTGTCCTCTGTGGAGGCGGCCCATTCGGTTCCATCACAATGGTCAACGGGGGAGGCCTGGACCTCACTGCCTGCACCCCAGTGCATACCCCTCGCTGGAGTTCCCAGCAGCACTATCCTCCAGTTTCCTCATCTGTCCCGTGGGACAGCGTACCCCTGCTCCTGGGCTTCTTCTGGGAGCTAATTGAGCCAACTTGCTTAAAGGGCCCAGAGCAGTGTCTCCTGCGTAGGGACACTCGGTACAGTTATTTTCTGATTTAATCTTTCTGACAAGCCTGGGCAGTGGGCAGTACAGGGTGGCCACGGAACCTGGAAACAGATACTCATCTAATCAATCGTTGCCTTATCAATAACCCACTTCTTGTACAGTCGCCTCTGCTTCCAGGCCTAGCGACCGCTCTGCATTTTACCCCCGTGCACCCCGAGAAGACCGAGGCGCATCCCCCACTCTGCTGCGAGCAGGGGGCGCTAGGACTCTCAGGCTTTTCTGCGTGGGTCCAAGGCTGTTGGAGGTCGTCCTGGGCCTGGCCTGAGTGCCCCCCTCCCGTAGCTTACCCTCTGGTTCTGGCCTTGTGGAAGCTTAACCTGTACAGCGCTGCCCCGTGCGGCGGGCTTGTGGGTGGGTGTTCCATCTTTCACCTCCCGGGCCCCTTCCCCACCCCGGGGGTGGAGTGAGTGTGTGTGTGTGTGTGTGTGTGTGTGTGTGTGTGTGTGTGTAGTTGTCTCCTCAATATTGCTCAGGGTCTGAGGGACGCCCCCTGAGCTGGCGAGGAGAGAGGGCTGGGTATGTGGAAGGGTCCTGGGCCAGAGGAGCAGGGTTCCTCTCTGTTCCCGTGTGGAGTTTGTGCAGAGACCACGGGCTCACCTCGGGGAGAGTGTACCCGCCTCTCAGAGAGTGTGTGCAGCCAGAGGGGCTTGTCTGTCAGTCTGGACTCTGGCCTCGAGGGGTGGGACTGTCACCTTCATGTCTGGTGTGGTGCCAGTCGCGCTGCTGGCACTGCCCCACGTGGTCCCTCCTGGCTCTGTGTCTGGAGGTGGACACGCAGGAGGGCACCGCTCCCCAGCCCTGGACTTCAGGTCCACACTCTGCACCAGGCTCCACCTGGCCGGGCCTGGTCCCTGGCACCCAGCCGAGGGCGGGCCCTCTGGGTCCGGGAGGGTGGCGGACACTAAGCCCCCACACTGCAGCTGCTCTGTCCCCGAGGGAAAAGCAATGCTCCCAGAGCAGTGTCCACAGCACAGCCCAGCCCCTCTCCTGTCCCTCCGGCTGCTCACCATCTGGGAGACCTACCTGCCAGCATCCGCGCACAGCCTCGGGGGGTCACCTGCATGGCGTGATGGATGGTGTGGTCCTAAGAGTGAGTCTGGGCAGTGGGAGAGCCCTTCTAGAAGGAGGGGGTTTGCCTCCACTCCTGCAGCCGTTTTCCAGATGCTTCCTGCTGACCTCAGCTCATGCCGGCCCTGCAGGTCCCCACAGGGACACAATGCAGAGGACACAGTAGACCACCCTCCTGCAGCCCTAGATGGTCTCTTCCAAACTCCACGGAGGACCCACCTGGGTCCCCTCAGGCAGGCGGTGCTCCCAGCGGCTGCAGGTGTGTGATATGAAGGGTCTGCACCTGGCCCTCCTGGAGGGTATTTTCCCCGAGACCCCTTTTGGGGAGGCCATGGCTGGTGATCCACTGATGTCAGGTGCAATGGCCCAGGCCCCTTGTCCCTGCAGGTAGACGACATCTGTGGTGCAATTCACTCGGCAGAGGCCAGACCCCCCTGCACTGCCTTTGACCAACTTCTCCTTTTTTCTCTCCTTGTCCCTCTGCCTCACCTGCTTCTCCTGAGCTCCCTGCCTTCGTAAATGACATGCGAGAACCCCCTCGCAGGCTCTGCTTCGGAGACCTGTCCTGAGACCGTGGCCCACCCGCCCCGGAGCGCACACCAGAGTGCACTTTGGTTAGTTAGCGCAAACCGGCCTGGAGCCCCGCCCTCCACTCTCTGGGGGGGCTGCCGATCTCAGGATTGACCCCCATCCACCCACACCCTCCCACACACACATGCAGGCACACACACACACGCACACACACCCACACGTACGTACACCCCCCCACATCCTGGGTTTGGGGGTCTTTGTCCCCCCCCGGGGCTCCCGAGGCTCTCAGCATCTGAAGCGGAGAGAAGGTGATGGCCAGTCTGCCGGCCGGTCCTCAAGGCCGTGGTCTGGCGGAGGGCCCAGCGTCCCCACTCTCCCTTTTATTTCCACTTTCTGGGGAGAAGGATGATCTCCTAGCAAGTCTCCAAGGTTGGAAATCGATTTCTCGATTTCCACATGCATTTTGCTTCCAATTCTAAGCATGGAAAAACGCAACACTTCACTGGTCCTCTTGTCAGGCAGCGCAGTGGCTGGAATCGAAGGGGCAGGGGCTGTCGGGGACCCCGCGTCCTGGCGGCCCAGGGAGAAATCCCCCTCAGAGCAAACGATCGCCTTGTTAGTGTTTAAGGTACGTCGTGGGTTCTGTTTGTTTCTCGCTTGGTTTTTCCCCTTTGCAGCCCCACTGCGTGTTTGCTGGAGGGCTTGCAACTAAGTGCCAGGGCTGGTGGGGCAAGACCAGTCCATGGGGCAAAACGAGCCGGCGGGGCAAGACCAGTCCATGGGGCAAAACGAGCCAGCGGGGCAAGACCAGCCAGTGGGGTAAGACCAGCCAGGGGGGCAAGACCAGCCAGGGGGGCAAGACCAGCCAGGGGGGTAAGACCAGCCGGAGGGTTAGACCAGCCGGCGGGGTAAGACCAGCCAGCAGTAGGCCCCAGCCCTTGGCCCACGAGGCCCCAGGCTGTCCTTTGTTCAGCTGCCCTCCCAGGTCCCTCAGCGCCCATCCTGGCTCTTTCCTCCTGAACCTCGTCCCTGTTTTACCCAGCGGGTGATCTTTGCTTCACTGTGCAGCCAATTTGTCCCGGGCGCCACCCCGGTCTGGGGGCTCAAGCCTTGACCTTCTTTCCATGCATGACCAGTATTTCTCCCGTCCTCCTCTGTGTAGGAAAGACAACCAACTCCAGCTTCTGGAAAGACGAAGAGCCATCCCACGCTTTCTGAAAGCGTTCCTCTTGTTTCTGTCCCTAGCCGGGCCACTCCCCGGGTCCTAGGTGTTCCGTCCCTAGCCTGGCCACTCGCCAGGTCCTAGGTGTTCTGTCCCTAGCCCGGCCACTCCCCAGGCCCTAGGTGTTCCGTCCCTAGTCTGGCCCCTCACTGGGTCCTAGGTGTTCCGTCCCTAGCCCGGCCACTCCCTGGGTCCTAGGTGTTCCGTCCCTAGCCCGGCCACTCCCCGGGTCCTAGGTATTCCGTCCCTAGCCCGGCCACTTCCCAGGCCCCAGGTGTTACAGCTGGGTTCTACCCTTCCCCCTGCCCCCCACACATTCATCTGCTGAAGCCCCAGCCCGCTGCCTCGGATGTGATCGTGTTGGACACAGGGCCTTTACAAAGGTGACTGAGTACAAATGAGCCTGTTAGCATGGGCCCTGATCCCATCTGACTGTGTCCTTATAAGAAGAGGAGATTTGGACCCAGAGCGGCACCAGGAAAGACCGTGTGAAGACACAGGAGGAGACCGCGCCTCAAGCCAAGGAGAGAGTCCTCGAGAGAAACCAGACCTGCTGACGCTTTGACCTTGGACTTGCAGCCTTCAGAGGGTGAGAAAAGAAATTTCTGTTGTTTAAGCACCACCCCCCCCCGGGTCTGCGGTACTTTGTGATGCCAGCCCGAGCACATATACCAGGTGAGGCCTCTATTTTGCCAACCACTGTGTTCGCAGGGGTGACTGCGGGGTGCTGGTGAGGAGTGTCAAGTCCCAGCTGTCCCGCTCATTGCTGTGTGGCCCTGGACAAGTTCTCTGCCTTCCTTGTGCCTCAGTTGGCTCACCTATAAGACGCGACCATGACAATGCGACCTCACAGGTGGCTGTGAGGCGGATGCAGGGTGCAGGTGCTCAGAAAGCGCCTGGCACAGTACCCAGCCCCAGGCAGCCCCATCCCCCACGTGTTAGCTGATACCAGTGAGTTCTGAAAGCTCAGGCTGGGGCCCGTCCTCTCCCAGATCACTCTTCTGAATGAGCTTCCGTGAAGGTCAAGGACCCCTTCCTCTCAGGCCTCAGAAACAGAGTTTGGAGGCTCCCAGCCCTGAGGCATTACGGGCTGGGTTTGCGCATGGACCCCACACCTGGCCCACTCACACCAGGGAAGCACTTGGCAAGCCTCTGCCCTGCAGGACGGCCATGCCTGTCCCCAGGAGGAAGGGTAAGCCCTCTGGGCAGGAGGCCACCATGCAAACCGGGGGAAGATCCAGCTTCTGAACCACAGACCTGGGCTTCGTGTCATTCTGCCATTCACCAGCTGTGGTCCCTGCATCCCGCCATTTAGCCTCCCTGAACCTCTGTATCTTCATCTGTGCGTGAGAGATGATACTGTGCGCCTCTTAAGATTATCGTACGAATGAAATACCAGGTTAAGCACCTAGTAATAATAATAAGCAGGTAAGAGCTGTTTATTTTAAAGCAGGTGAGACATATCCCAGAGAGGAGACTGTGCTATTTGGGTCCTCCCTTCTGCAGACTGGGGGCCTTTTTAAAGATTAACACCTGACTATCGACTGGGCATAATCCTGGGCGTTGGCATCCCGTGGAATCGCAGCGGAGTTCCACTCTGGTTAATGGATTCAGGATGGTTCCTGTCGGGTAGTTATATTCAATAAGGGTCTGTCAATATAATTTCTGTCAATTGCCACTTTGTACAATGGGAGGGATAATGGACTCGGGAGCCTTGGGGTCCGCTGATGGTGGAGCTGCACGGATGCGTGTGGGTCTGTGCCATGGACTCCTGACCGTGTGACAAGCTGGCTCAGTGGGCTCCTGTCCTCCTGCCAGCTGGAGGAGCCTGGCCAGGGCCGGAGGCTGTGCCAGTGGGCGAGCAGTGGCCTGGGCAGAACGTGTCCCCAGCGGAGGCCCTGGGGACGATGAGGCAGGCCCAGGAGAGGTGCCCTCTCCCCCAGGGAGAGGCTCTGTTCGCAGGAGACCGCAATCAGGATTTCTGCGTGAGCTCCGCCCTGTCAGGACAGCCAGGACGGGCGATTTACCAAGTTGACTGGAGTTTTATTAACCTGCCACCCACCAAGGGGAGTAAATCAAAGAAGTCCACGTTATTGAACTGCTGGCCTTAGGAACATATACGTCGCCTCCGTTCCCAGTCCCCCGCGGTGTGACGCAGCATAAAACACAGTCACCTCTCAACTGTGACAGGTGCGGGACTAGGACACTTAGATCATTAAATTCTGTTTCTTCGGAGCCTCGAAAGGCACTGGGAGCCTGTTTCTCCTCCCGCCGTTGTTGTTGTTACTGTGTGTGTGTCTGCAGCAGCTCTGTTTCCCTCACTTTCTTTTTCTCTGAATGATGTGGAAATGCGTTCACCTTTCTGACTTCATACCCACACGTTGACAAGGAAGTGCCCCTGAATGTGCCAGGCGGGGGCTGCCGAAGAGCCACCTGTTGGACGAGAACATGGAAGGCTGATTGGCAAAGAGGGTTAGTGTTCCTGCAGGTTCACAGGTGTCTGTTGCTCTGTGCTTAATCTTCCTTCCTCCCTTCCTTCCTCCCTCCCTCTCTCCCTCCCTCCCTCCCTCCCTCCCTCCTTCCTTCCTTCCTTCCTTCCTTCCTTCCTTCCTTCCTTCCTCCCTCCCTCCCTTCCTTCCTCCCTCCCTCCCTCCCCCCCCTCCCCTCCCCTCCCCTCCCCTCCCCTCCCCTCCCCTCCCCTCCCTCCCTCCCTCCCTCCCTCTTTCCTTCCTTCCTTCCTTCCTTCCTTCCTTCCTTCCTTCCTTCCTTCCTTCCTTCCTTCCTTCCTTCCTTCCAGATTCCATGTATCCACGTGTCTTAGACCATCGTGGCTGCTGTAACAAAATACCATCGACGGGGGGACTTCTAAACACCAGACATTGGTTTCTCCCAGTTCCGGAGGCTGGGAGTCCGAGCTCAGGATACCAGAGGATCCGGTCAGGGCCTTCTTTTTTGGTAAAATATTTTTTTATTGATTTTTAGAGAGAGAGAAAGGGAGAGGAAGAGGGAGACAAACGTCAATGTGAGAGGGAAACATCGATCGGCCGCCTCCTGCATGCCCCCCACTGGGGATCGAGCCCGCAACCCGGGCATGTGTCCTGTTCGGGAATCGAACCGGCGACCTCTTGGTGCACAGTACAACGCTCAGCCAACTGAGCCACACCGGCCAGGGCAGGTCAGGGCCCTCTTGCCGGTTGCAGACTTCTTGTGATATCTCCACATGATGGAAGAGGCTGGGAATCTCCGGAGCCTCTTTTATAAGGGCACCGGGCCCATTCATGAGGGTTCTGCCCTTGTGACCTAATTATCTGCCAAAGGCCCACTTCTAATACACCTTCATGGGCATTCGGATTTTAATATGTGAATGTTGGGGGAACACAAACATTCAGACCATGGCACTATCTATACAGGGCGTCCCCCCAAAATGCGTACAGAGTATCTGTAGATTCTATTACATTTAGAAAATGAAATGTATTTTAGCAAACACTGGCTTTATAATTATTCACAGTTGTGTATACATTTTTTGGGGACGCCTATGTTTATTCATCCATTTGTCTATCCACTTATTTGTCAAATAATTTTCGAATCCTGTGCTGCGTGCTAGGGGTTCGACGAAAGGAGGAAAAATGGCGTTGTTCTTGCTTGTGGCAGATGCATTGATCAAAAGTGGCTGTAAAAGTGTCTCCCGTCCAGACGCCCGTCTGCAGCGCGGCCTGGGAGCTCCCCCTTCGAGAGGTGGAGTCCACGCCCCTCTCCTTGAATCTGAGCTGGCCTCAGTGACTCACGCTTGGAACTTAACGAATGCAGCTGCAGTCGGGTGACATGGAGTGACTTCTGAGGCGGAATCAGAAAAAGCCACGCAGCTCACTTGGGGAGCTGTAAGAGGTTCGAGTGCCTCGAGGCCACCAAGCTGAGGAGGCTACCCGTCCGTGTCCCCTTGACAGTCTCGCTGGGCTTCCAGCCAGCAGTGACTCACTGCAAGACGTGTGAGTGCGCCACCTGGGACGCCCAGCTCAGCTGAGCCTTCAGCAGACCACAGCCCCGCGACCCCTGACGGCAACTGCCTAAGAGATGCAAATGAGAGCCACCTGGCTGAGCCTCCTCCAAGTCCCCAACCTGCAAATTCGCGAGCAAAATGCAGTGCTGGTTTAAAACCACTAAATCTGGCCCTGGCCAGTTTGGCTCAGCGGTTAGAGCATCAGCCCGAGGACCAAAGAGTCACTGGTTCGATTCCGGTCAAGGGCACGTAACTTGGTTTCTGTTCGTCCCTGGCCCTTCTGATCGGGGTCGTGCGGAAGGCAACCAGTTGGTGCGTTTCTCTCACATCGATGTCTCTCTCTCTCTCTCTCTCTCTCTCTCTCTCCCCCCCCTCCACTCTATCTGAAAAATCAATGGAAAAACATCCTCAGGTGAGGATTTAAATAAATAAATAGATAAAACCACTAAGTCTAAGGGTAGTTTGCCGCACAGCAATAGGCGACTGGCGTTTGCGGTCTCGTAGGAGAGACAGATATTAAAGTCTCTTTCAAAGCAACACGAAATGATGTTTGAGGTCAGTGCTTCCTTGGAAAGCGATGAAAGCGCATTGGCCGGGAGAGGTCAGGGAGGTGGCCCAGAGGAAGGGGTGATTGACTGAGGTCTGAAGGGAAGCGGGGACTTCACAGGGGCCAGACGAGGGGTGTTTGGGCAGGAGCAAAGGTCCTGTGGAAGGAGGGAGATACCGAAAGAAAGTCTGTGAAGCTGCAGGATGGGGAACGAGAGGAGGCCAGGGGAACACAGGGCCCAGACCTGCAGGGCCACCCTTGGGGGCTGTGCTGAGGATCTGGACATTTGGAGGGGGAGTGACAGGTAGCAGCCCGACAGGGAGGAGCAGCAGCCGTGGGTGGCGGGCGGGTGGTTAGTGAGCGTGGGGAGGCCTCCCCTGGAAGTGGTACTCCTCGTTGAAATGATGCGTGCAAAAACCAATTATCCAACAGGACCGAGGTTCCTGCGGGGGTTGCATTCCTGCCGAGGGTCCGATGCCCACCTTTCTAAGAAAAGGCCCTAACTTCCAATTTAATTGCACGACCTTGGGCAGGTCACCTCACCTCTGGGGACGGGGCTTGTATGGATGATTTATAGGTCCTTTCAAATTCCGTGAATCTGAGAATCAATTCTCAATGACTTTCCCATCACAAAGAAAACTGCTCCCTAAACTTACGTAAATAGATTAAATAGGCCAACACCATGGAGTTATGTTTAATATGATTCGTTATCTTAATGTGCTCTGTACAGAGCTATCTCTGTTCTCCCCGATACCTGCCTCATTTTTATGGCAACACAAGGGTTAGGCCAGGCAGCCGCTGAGTGCCCCGGGGAAAGTCTGGCGTGTCCGGCTGCAGCAGAGAGCAGAGGTTACACGTGTGGCCGTGGCCTGGATCTGGAGCCGTGGCCTGGCCCACTCACTGCTGGCCCCAGGTGCAGACACTGCCTGGTCAGCTAGGGTCACTCTACAGCACTTGGTTAAGACTTGAGCCAAGTGCCACGGAAAATGCAGGGCGCAGCCGAGCACCGGGTTTGCAGGCACTTACGCTCCGTGACCTGGGCCGTTCACCTCACCTTTGCGAGCAGCAACGTCCTCTCAAATGGAGAAAAAACACCTGCCTGCCTACCTTAAAGGGTTGATGTGGTGTCTGAATCAGATAACCCTATAAATTGCAACGGGCTACGTGTCTGGCCCATAGTATGGGCTGAATAAATGATGACGATTGCTATTGCAGGCCATTCCTCAGCGCTGGTCTGGGATAATTGAAGCTACTACACACGGCCGAAATTACAAACGTCAGGCCCACACATGCCAAGGGGCTGCTGCATGTATTTATGCTTAAACGGGCCGTTCAGAAAAACACAGAAGGTTCCGCTCGTCTCCACAATCCCTTTTGCTATTTTGAAACAGTCGCCGGTTAAAAATAAATAAAAAAAAAAAACACCCAAATCGTGTGTAATGTTAAAGAGAGGTGCCTGAGTTGGAGTTGCTCTCTGCATAACCAGCAGGGCCTCAGCTCCATCTGGGATGCACGCTTTCGGGTCGGGCTTGAGTGGACGCACGGCCGCGCGCGCACACACACACACACCACGCACACGCATGCACATCAATAACTCATGGCTGAGAGTGTGCCTGGAAAATTAACTCCCGCTTCCTTGACACAGTCTTGCTCTGCTCTCCAAGATGAAAAACATATCACCTCCCACCGCAGCGGCCTCCCTCCCATCTGATGAGGGCAGGAGGTGAGGCTGGGAGCGGGGAGCAGGGAGGGTGTGCTGATGAGGAGGTTATATATTCTCCGCCAGCCTGGGCCGCAGGGCCCCCCCGGCCGGAGCTGCGGACAGTGTATCTGCAGAGCCGGCAAGATGAAACGGTTGTGTCTTGATCTATCTAGACAGTAAATTTTTTGAGTCCCTATAAGCTAAAATCAATATTGGCACAACTGTGTGTCATTAAAAACTAAATGAACATGACAAAGCCAAACTGCTGCCTATTAAACAAATGAGTTTTTTCTCCGCACAGGCACAGCGGGTTATTAAATTCTTTATTACAGGAACATCACCATTTGAAGGGGGTAAAAATACGTCTTTATGAGTCATCTGTATGTGCGCAGCGGCCTGGCCTTCCCGCACTCCCCCGAAGACGCCCTGGCGGTCCTCGACCTTCTCCTCCCCCGGAAGAGGCCGTTGCTCCGAGCTTTCGGGAGAGGCAGAGGGAAGAGGCTGAGATGACACCTGGTAGTCACACATGTTCATCCATTACTTCACGGATTCATTCAGCAAATGTTTATTGCACATCTACTGTGCGTGAGGCCTTCTGTCGGGTCCTGGGATACAGTGGTGGACAGTTAAAAGCATAGTCTGTTTGCCCAAGCCAGTCCGTCACTTTAACATATCAGCTGAGATATGGAAATTGCATCTCAGGAGACAAGATGCCAGTGACCTAAACACCAAGGATATTTCTTTTCTCACCTAACAGAAAGCCTGGAGGCAAAGTGCTCCCAGAGTCGTGTAATGATTCAGCGATAATGGGCCCAGGTTCTTTCCATCTCTGTGCTCTGTCCTTCTCAGTGTGACACTTGCCCCCTCATGGTTACAGAATGGCTGCCACAGCTCCAGACATCTTGACCACACACAGCCAAATCCAACAGCAGGTCTATTCCCACATCTCATGGTATCAGGGAGTGAAACCTTTTCCAGAAGCCCCAAAAGGTTCTGTTCAGGTCCCACTGGCCACAGGGAGTACCTGTACTCAAGCCAGGGCTGGAAGGGTGGCTGGAGCGTGAGCTGTGTCACACAAGTGGGAACACAGGTCCACAGCCCCCTCTGCTCCTCTGAAAGAGGTTTCCCTTTCCATTTTCCAGGTCTCTGTGAGTCTCTTGGCTCCTCGCCTCCTAGCTACCCCCGAGCCTGCGTGCTGCAGTTTCTGGCCGTGCTGGGTGTTTTCTGTCCACGGTCTAGATCTCTCACCTTCTTGACCTTGCTCTGTGCGCCAAGGAGCTGACTGTCCTGGAGACCATCAAGGGGCAACTTTGCCTTCCAGCTTCAGCTGGGATGGGTCAGTGGGAGGCACACTGGAGATCAGAGGATGAGAGGAGAGGGGGTGGAGTATTTGTTTCCCTGGCTCCCTCCATGCAGAGGCGGGGGTTGTCCATGTCCCTCCACCCAAGGCCACAGCTCCTTTTGGGCTGCTCTCTGCTACCTGCTCCCGTCCCTCGCTGTTCAGCCCGGGAACCCTGGGCTACTACACCTTCCCTTAAGTCTACCCTTTACCAAAGTCTCCCAATCACCCTATCCGAGCACGCCATCTGTTCCCTGCCAGCCCTGGCTGAGAGACCGGCCCACAGACCACGGCCTCCACCGCGACCCTGGACCCCACTTGCCCAGATGAGCATGTAGACACCCTGACGTCACACTGCCTGGAGCTTCTGCTGCCCTTAGACAAGGGAGGAGGGACCAGAGGGGGAGAGGAAGGAGCAGAGAGAGGAGAGTTGTAAGGATGGAAAAGTTAAGAAGATGGATGAAACCCTTTCTGAAGAGACCTGACTATCCCTGGGGGCATGTCCAGGGCTTTGCTCCCCCAGCTTCCGCCGAGAAAGTGTGGACAAGAGCGGACGCCCCACGGGCCGTGGCACACGCCGCTGGGCTTGCTCGTTGCGTAGGGAGGTGACCCGTCTTCCCCGCTTCAGCTCAGGGTCCTGTTCCCA
Organism: Tadarida brasiliensis; assembly: GCA_030848825.1. Taxonomy (NCBI): domain Eukaryota; kingdom Metazoa; phylum Chordata; class Mammalia; order Chiroptera; family Molossidae; genus Tadarida; species Tadarida brasiliensis. The sequence continues at coordinate 60,853,394 of CM061273.1, forward strand.
TCTCCGCCAGGTCCCAGAAGCAGTCCTTCAGGACTCAGACATCACTTATGAAGACGTTGTTGCTCTTAATGTGCTCAGTAGCCAAGCAAAGAAGACATTGTGGTCTCCATTTTCCAGATGAGGAGACCGAGGCACAGAGACACAGCATTTTGCCCAAGGTCACACGTTACTCCCAGCAGAGCTTGAACTAGAATCCTATCCCCTGACTGCAAATTCCAGGCTCTCTGCTCAGTGCTCTTGCTCCTAGTCTGTGCTCTGAACGACCCCGGGTTCTCCACGCTGAGCTGCGGTGCTCTTTCCACTGGTGAACTAGGGTAAGGATGATCTTTCTCAATTTGCAGATAGAATATGTTAGTTCATATAATTTCTTCAATTGTTCGGCTTTCCCCCAAATTTTCTCAGTCTCTTGACACTTATTCTATCATCAATACCAGAATCTCATATAAAATGCTGTGTGATTTAGTAGAACGTTACGTAGTTAAATCCAATATCTCCACAGTTCGCTGTTCTGCACAGATTATGATGTACTTCCCTGTGCTTTATGCCCAGGTTAGTGGTTTGAAAACCATTTTCCCACAATTGTTTTCAGACTCTCTGAAAGGTGACTCTAGACCCGAGAGAGCAAATCAGTTTCATTTCAAAGTCTAGCGTGGATAAACTGGTGGTGAACAGGTGTGCCGTGTTGGAAGGATGCGAGACTGCACCTGGACTCAGGGGGAAAGAGATCGGGGCTCCATTAGTTATGCCTGCCACGGGCACAGGCGTGGGAATTATGGACATGCTTGCCATTTATTTACACACCCTCCCCCAGACCTGTCCCTCTGGCAGAAGTAAAGAAGCTGGCTTTGACCTGTCTTGGTTTGGGCACCCCTTAGAATGACAAAGGTGTGGGGAAGAGGCCGAGCTGGCTTCATTTCTCCCACCTGTGTTAAGTGGTGATGATGATGGTATTAAAGATGATCACTTCATAGTATTTAAACATGTTTTTTTAAATAGTCATGACAATGGCCAAGCTCCATCTGCAGACCCTGACCACCACCTAGCAAAGGACAACTGTTTGGCTAAGATGAGACCATTGTGGGCACGGAGGCCCTGCAGCCGTTTTGCTCACTGAGGCAAGGCTCGCTAGGACGACACAGCAGTTGGTGGGTGTGAAGGACTGGGTCCTCTGCTGCTCCGCTGGGACGTGAAGGATGGAGGTGAGCTGGAGGGAAGCCCTGTCATCCAGGTTTAGGGGCACATGGGAGTAGTGACCCCTTCTGGCCAGCAGAGGAATGACATGGGCTTGCTAATGAGGGACGACTTAGCAGGACATGGGGGGAGACTGGACTGATGAGACAGTATCTATCATGACTTGTCTCGTCGGTCATTCCCTAAGTCTCTGCATCAACACATCCCAGCCCTTGGAGCGAGGTAGAATAAACATGTGTGTAAGGAGGGTGCAGATGGAACGAACCTTGGCCACTCTCATCTCCAAAGGGCTGGAAGGGAGCAGGGTGGGGAGGGCAAACACTGGGAGCCTGGGGGATGATGGGAAATGCATTTGAGAATCTGGGGGAGTCACCAATGCTCCTTCTGCTTTTGAGAATGAGTGCTGGGGTTCAGCAGTGATATTTCCTGTTGCTTTATCTGCCAGTGACTCTTGCAGACGTTCCGTGCCATCTGTGGACAGAGTCGGGGGCTGGTGCAGGACAGAGCCCGAGGTAACCTCTATCCAGCCACCCCCCTGCCGGCCCCATGCGCTGGGCGCTCCAGGTCACTCTGCCAGCCCCTCCACCCCTCCCGGCGTTTCTTTGGGAGGGCCTCTCCTTTCCTGGTCTACCTGCCCTGCCTGCCGCCTCTGATGTGTCCTTTGGGGCTTCCTGATGGCTGTCCGGCTCCCCACGCTGAGTTAACCACTCCCCCACCTACGTTCCTGTAACACCGTCCCAAGGCTGAGCACACTGTGTCAGTGTCGCTTCTGTGTAGAGTAATATCCTTACATTTCAAAAAGAACAGCTATGAATTGGTGGGCATTTACTGTGGATTATCTCATTTCATCCTCACGGCAGTGGGTGAGGTGGAGGCAATTACAATCCTGTTTAAGGACGCAAAAACGGGGGCTCAGAAGGATAGATAACTTGCGCACCAGCACACAGCTGCAGCGATTCTCCAAAAAAAAAAAAAAAAAAAAAAAGACCTGATTTGTGGCATTTGCCCATTTGCTTGGTGTAAATAGTCTGAAAATGGCAATTTCATGCTACCAATGCTTTCATAATGCGCTCGAATTATTCCTGAAAATTTAGCAATTGGTTCTTGCAAGGTGGTACGAGCCAGTACGGGCCTGTATAAGCTGGTAGGAGCAGGTTCCAATGTGTCATGGTGACAGCTGTCTCATCTCCAGGCCCTGGACTGTGGGCTGCTCAAGGTCAGGGACCAGGTTCCAAGCACCTGCTACCCCCAGTGCCCTACCGGGTAGCCAAGTGTCCTAAACTGGGACGAAGTAGATGCTAAATTAATGTGTGTTGAAATTAGATGAATTTCTGAGCGTAGAGGGCAGGGCCAGAAGACCACCTGGGCAGAGCTCCCTCTGCGCGACGCTGCCTGTCTCCTTCCCGCAGTCAGACACCGTTCGAAAGGCTCAGATCCCTGTCCTGAGGCCTGCTGAACGGGAAGGAAGGGAAGGGACAGAGAGGGAAAGGAAGGAGCCTGGGCTCAGACCTGGGCCCTGAGGCTGTGGGCTGCCAGGGCAGCAGAGGCCTCTGGGCTGGGAATAAATGTCACGTCTGGGCATCTGACAGGAGGAAGCTTCTGGAGAATGGGGAGTCGGGGCCTCAGTGCCCGTTCCCATCAACCTGCCAGGATCCAGCTCTCCCAGGACAAGCAGAGTGGCTGCGCGCACCAGGCAGCTGACAACGTGGCTGTCACCCTGGTCAGGCCGGATGCACCTGCGACGTGTGTGTGTGTGTGCGCGCGTAAGGGAGACAGACCTTTATCCCGGTAGATAGTGTGGATCTGAGATTTTTTCTAACCCGGCTCAGGCCAGAACAAGATCCCGTAGTTAGCTGTAGAAATGCACACTAGAGTGTTCACACGTGTCTGACAGCGCCAGGGCCAGGAGGCGAGAACCTGGCGAGTCTTCCAGAGCAGAGGGGGTCCCCATGATGGGCCCTGAGAGGATGCACGCTGGACCCATTCCAGAGCCTGGTGGGAAATGCACGGAACGGCGGCACCGGGGAAGCTGGGACAGCGCCTTAGTATCAGCGGGGACAGAGCCGGCTTCCCGGCCTGTGACCCTTGCAGCCGCACAGGACCCTGCACTCAGAGAGACCCCCATCCAGGAGGGTTTAAAGCTCTGTCATGGCCACCATGATATTCTTCATGATTTTCACTTTTTTATTTTTGTTTAATCCTCACCCGGGGATGTTTTTTCCATTGATTTTCTAGAGAGTGGAAGGGAGGGAGGGGGAGAGAGAGAGAGAAACATCAATGTGAGAGAGACACATCGATTGGTTGCCTCCTGCACGACCCTGACCCTGACCGTGGCCGAGGATCGAACCTACATCCCTTCGGTTTGCAGACCTCGGCTCCAGCCACTGAGCCACACCGGCCAGGGCTCTTCATCGTTTTGAACAAGGGCACCTTGTGTTTTCATTGTGCACCGGACCCTGCAAATGATGTAGCGGGTCCTGCCCGAGGGGTTTGTCAACACCCACCCTCACGCAGGGGGTCTGCGTAGGACCCAAGAATCAGCATTCCTGAAAGCTCCCAGGTGCGAATTGAGAAAGTTCTCTGAGCTGGAGGGCTGGAGCAGGACCGAGGGGGACAGGACAACAGGCAGCTCAGACGAGCCCTGCGACCCGGCCAGAGCGGCCGCTGAGTCAGAGGCGAAGGGGTGCACCGAGGGTGGCTGAGCTCAACCCTTCGCTTCTCAGGGACCAGGAAAGACGAGCTCCGGCCTTTGGGGGTGGGGAAATCCAGCCTGAGCGTGTGAGAAGGGACTCCTGTGACCCTGAAGAGCGGGCTTCTGGAGGAGCGGGCAGATTTCGGGAAAAGAGAGTCCGAACCGGGCTGAGCCCTTAAGTCGAATCAAGGGAAACCGAGTCACAAGGAGCACTGTGCCTGTGCCCGCCCTCGGGGCAGGAGGGAGCTGTGAGACAAGGGCTCCGTGAACTCTAGGGAAAGAAGGCTCATCGGCCGTGGACACTGCTGGGACCTGTTAGACACTCTGGGCCAGGAGAGTGGCCAGTGAAAGGTTTGAATTCCAAGAACATGGGGTGGTGGTGTCCGGGGTTGTCCCACAGCCCTGAGGGTCCGCCCAGGGGACTTCTGCCCGAGGAGATCCCGGGGCTGGTCTCCAGCACGCTGTCCACCACACAGCCGCCTCTCGCTGACCTGCGCTGGAGCGGGGAATCCTACCCCATAAGCGCTGTTTCTTTCATCTAAAGTCGGGGGTTTTAACTGGAGATTGCAGGCTCCTCGGGAATCAATGGATGGGCTTTGCAAGGTCCGTGGGCACTGCTGAGATTGTCTGGGAAATTCAGTGTGAATTATACGTACATTTTCTTTTCCTGGAGAGAGGGTCCGTAGCTTTCATCAGAGGATTCCATGACACCCCTCGTAAAAGGATTTGACCAACAGGTGGATTAGCCAATAAGTGGCGTTGGGATAACTGGCTAACCTTTTGGGGGAGGGGATAAAGCTGGATCCTCACCTCACTCCTTACACCAAAAGTACCTTCCAGGTGGAGCAAGGATTTCCATGTCAAAGACAAAAATGAAGCAATAAAAGAGAAATGGTTTTCGTATAGCTAGAATTGAGGTGAATATGTTTATAACCTTGGACTTGGAAACCAGTCTTCAAAGTGGGACACAAAATTCAGAAGCCATATAGGAACAGATTGATTAATATGAGAAATCGAAACTCGTGCAGAGAAAACAAAGACTAAAGGACACATGGAGGTCAAAAGACGAGAAAAACTTGGTAATATTTACAGCACCCAACAAAACAAGATGCCACTTTATGAATGTGCAAAACGCTCAGGTAACCCATAAGAAAGAACATTGATGTAATGTTCCCAATGTAAAGATGTCCATTCGACATGGGTAAGCAGTGCACATGGAAATAAACACAATGAATCGATAAGCAAATAGAAAGATGCTCCCCAATTCATTAAACAATTAAAGAAATGTAAATGGATACCAGGAATAGGATTACCATCTTGTACTTCGAAGACGGAATGAGATTTACATCGAACTGTTTTCCAGTATGGATGGCTTACATTGCATTAGGTCCGCGGTGTCTTGGTGTTTGGATTGCAGCTGGCTCTCAGGTATTATAAACAATATTGTCAAGAACAATCTTGTAGCAAATACATGATTATTTACTGAAGATGAATTTCTGGAAGGATCATCAACATTTAATAGCATGTAGCTGATCTAATCGTTTCCAAAGTGATTAGAGCAAGCAGGCTGGAGCCAGGGCCCCAGTACAGGGTTCCAAGCCCTCCTGGGAATGGCAACCCTGCATTTGGGGATAGAAAGAAACGGTAACTAATGTTCAATGAGCATCTCTTATGTGCCACACAGTGCGTCGGACACTTCGCATTTAGCAGGTATTCCATTTAACCCTGCTGCAGCAGCAAGGAGTGAGACGAGAAAACTGAAGATCAGAAAGGGTTAGGAACTTCCCCAAGGTTGCACAGTGAAACGAGTCTCCGCTGGGATTCGGCGCACAGATCTCTCTGGCCTGGAGGCCTGTGTTCTTTCCTCGGTAGCTGCCTGTCATCGCGGCAGCAGGTGGTGTGGCTGGAGGTTCTCCAACGAGGAGGGAAGAAAGGCGCTGCCAGGGAGGTTGGAGGACCCCCAATTCTGTCCCTATTTACAATTTTTTCAGAAGGTTGGCCATGCTATGTAGCCCTCCAGGAAAAGATCTGCATGGGAAGAACATGCAAGGAACACACGAATGGCTATTACATAGCAAAGGGCCAGGGGCAGTTACCAACCCGGCTCTGCTTCCCCCGGCGCTGACTCTTCAGGGGCATTTCAATTGGCCACCCAGGCAGACTGCGAGCCGTCAATCACCAGCATGTACACATAGCTTGCACACAGCCCAGCTACAGGAAAGAGGCTTCTGTGTTCTCCACGGTCCCAGAAAGTCAAGACCCTTCTCATCGAATTGCTCTCCGGAACCCTTCTGAGGGTCTTCCCCGGGGAGGCCGATTCATCTCTACCTTCCCACTTCATCCAACCACCTGGCTTATCCAATTAGGCAACCACGTTCGGGTCAGTCTCCCAGAGCGAAGAGCAGGTGCGACGTTGCCATCCGAATAAGTTCTAAAGATCCCACCGAGTTAGAAGGCGTTTGGAGGCCCAGAGTTAATTTTCTAAGCGGACTCACTGCTCCCAACCATAACTGTGTCTTCAGATGTGCCGCAGCCACGGGAAATAAACTGTGACCTTGGAAACAGCCAGTGTGAGCAGAGAGACGGACCCTTCTGCCACCTCTGTGAGGGACAGCGAGTCACTCTCTTCGCTTGGTTATTCCTCTAGAGTGGCTACTGGTTAAAAGTATTCCACAAATATCTGGCTACTGCCGAAGACATGGAACTCAATGAGAGATGATGTAGAAAGTATCAAAAGACTTAAAAAAAAAAAAAAAGTATGTATTCTTTGACCCAGCCTAATTTCACTCCCACGAATTTATCTTAAGGAAATAATCTGATTTGCACAGAGATCTATGTACGACACGTTCTTCACGGCATCTTTTGTACTGTTGGAGAAGCGGAAACAAACGGATGTTCAGTAGAAGGGCCTGACCAAGAAAATTAACGTGGCTGTTAAATATCACACCGTCAGAGAGACAGGGCGAAATAGTCCCAGGATCACGGTGAGTGGGGGCCAGGGAAGCCAGTTAGAAAACAGTGTGTACAATATTAGATATTGTTAATAAAGGAAATATATTGGGGGGGGGGAGAGACAGAAGTCTGGGAATTTATGCTCTAAAAATGGTATAGAGTTTTTCTCCAAGTGATGGAGTTATGGGCAATTCCTCTTTTCCCTGTGCTTTTCGGGGTCCCAAGTTTGCTGCATGGAGCACCCTTTGTAATAAGGAAACCTTTTTTTTGTTTTTTTTAAGAGATGGGTCTGTGGCAGATCCCTTGATGGGTGCCTCGAGGTGTCTGTCTCAGAGCAAAGCAGTTGCCTAGCGGGGTCCAGGATGCAGGCGGCCGCGTGAGTCCATCTGCCGAAGCAAAGGCAAGCCTGGCTCCTGGGTTCATCTCCTGTGATCACTCTCACCTCCCGAATCCACTGGGGACAATCAGTGTCTCAAATACCCAGCCTGTTAGACACAGTGTTTGATGGAAGATCCAGTTCCTCGGATTAGTGCTGGGTTGAAAAATGACCCACGCGTCTCTGGAGACACAGCGGAGCTGGAGCAGAGCTCAGTATTTATAACCCAGTCTCCCAGCCCAGGGCCTGGACACTGCACAATTCTGACAGATGATTCTCGTGAGAAACTTCCCGTTTCCATTTGATTATGGGCCCATAAACACAGATTGCAATCGAGCGGAGTTAGGGATCTGCCTGCATGGGACCTGCCAGGGCTCAGGAAGCCTTTCCGGTGTCTGTGGCATGCCTGTCGCCCCTGGAGTCCCAGGCTGCTCGGGGGACTCTGAGCAGCTGCTGCAGTTGTGCCTGTGTCCTGATATGATTGTCGGGAGTGTCCACATGTGCCTTTATGTAGGTGTCTGCCTCTCCTGTTACTTGAGCGGGACGTAGCTTCCCTTGGATCATCCCGTCCTACCCAGCTTTGGGTGGTAGAGTGTGCCCAGCTGGTGCGAGGAGGCTTTGGCCAAATTTGATCTGGGGTCCATCATCCTGCTTTTTCTCTTCTTCACTCACTCAACTCACTCAGTCACTCACTCATTCATGCTTCATGCATTCATGCATTCATGCATTCATTCATTCATGCATTCATTCATTCATTCATTCATTCATTCATTCATTCATTCATTCATTCATTCCTTCATGCATGCATGCATGCATTTATCATTTGGCAATATTGGACAGCTGCCATGAGTCAAACACATGGACCTAGACGTCCAGGTAGACTCAGGGATACAGAAACGGAAGTCCCGCTGCTGCCCTAGCAGTCCTGCTCCAAGATTGCCACATGCACTAACTTAGAAGCTCTGAGAGCGGAGAGAACACAGAGGAAGGGGGAGCCGCGGGCTATGAGGAAGGAATGTCAGTCACTCAGTTCAGCAACAGTGTCCCGAGCCCCTTCCCTTCACCTGACCCCATGGGGACTGGACAGAAGAAAAGGGAAACCACAGTGTCCGCTCCTTGTCCCTGGGCATTTCTTCTGGTAAGATGGCTTTTCTCCTTCTACCTGTGGGGAAAAGATCAGGAAGTGCTTTGGGACCCTTGAGTGAGGGGACAAGGTGACCCCCTAGCAGAGTGACCTGTGGGGTCTTGAATCTTCAGCTGCAATGAATTCAACTAATACTTATCGGCTCCGTGCCCGGCACAGTCCGTGGCACTGGGAAGCATAAGAGGCCAATGAGACAAGTCCGCGGACTCAGGAGCTTCCACTCCACTGGGAAGAGAGACAGAGGCCACAGCCGCAGACACACGTGCAAATGCGCGTGCCCAGCGCAGAGAAGGGGTGAGAGGGCCCAGGCACATGCTTTACATGCAGGCGGCGCTGATGGCAGCTTAGACCATGGTCACAACAGAGGAAGTGACTGGACTCCAGGTCCACTGTGAAGGTGGAGTTCAGGGTGGGGGCAGGAAAGAGGCGTGGAGGATGGTTCTTGGGTCTTTTGCTTGAGAATCAGGAGGACAGAAATGTCGTTTATTGGGGCAAACGTTTGGGGAAATGTCACTTCTAACCCACACTTATGTCCCCAGAGGCCACCCGAACCTCATGACCCCTTACCCAGAGCTGTGATGTGTCACACTGTCTTCTCGGTTACCCGTGCATCTGCCTGCCTACGTTGGTAGCTGTCCCGTGTTACTGTGCTCTGTGTTACCCACGCAGTGCACAGGAAGATGTCCGGCCCGATCCCCTGCGAACCCCAGCGCCGTGTGCACCAGCTCCAAGCCCGAGCCGTCCCGCTGTCCTGGGCCCAGACGCCAGGCAGTCCAGCACCCCCGCGGGGCCCAGGCGCCTGGTGCTGCTGCCTCTGGGCCGAGCTCTGCCGTTCTGGCTCCTTCTCCATAGTAACGCCCGGCCATCCAGGCCCTGTTTGCACCAGCCTCCTTCGCAGACCAGCTGCTGGCTCTCCGCTCTTTCATCCCTGTTCCTGGGAGGCCCTGGGGCCGTATTCTGTGCAAACACATCTGGACTTCTTCAGACCACATGACAGCAACATCTGCTGCCTGAAAGGAGAGGACACTGGGGCCTTTTTGTAATCACTCTTAATTGTCTCTAGACCCAGGGGCACTTGCATTTGAGTCACGGATCTAGGGACTTCCAAGATGTTTCTAGAAGCTAAATTGCCTTCTGTGGCCGAGGTGGCAGCAGAAAAGGGGCATAGAAGAGGGTGCAGGGGCTGCTGGGACTGAGCGAGAAAAGGTTCAGCAAACCTTCTGTCCCCAGCGTCTCTTGGCATGGGACAGGGCACACAGGCGGGAAAGCAAGGCGAAGAAGCAGGTGACCACCGTACCCTGTGGCCTCACCGCTTCGAGGGTCTCCTGTTGCCATCCACCTGCCAGTAACTCCATCTCTTTGCCCGAGGGTTTTTTTCTGAAGCCCTAAAAGTTCGCTTTGCCAGAAGCAGGGGGAGTTAACCCCACCTCCAGACAGAGACGAGTAGGTGCACGAATGCCCCGGGCTGGGTGACTCAGGTGCCGTCCTGCAGATCTACCGGAGATCCCCAGGGGACGAAGGTCCAGGGGGCCACTCGGGGGCTGGCTTGATAGCATGCCCCGTCGCCTGCTCTCCCTCCCCCACATCACCTCGCTGCTCCCCACTGGAAGTCCTGTCCACAATGCCCCTCTCAGGAGCTGCTTTGGGGACAACCCAGACTGAGACCAGGGATGGCAAAGGGCAGCCTCTGTGGGTCACGGGTTGCTTTTAGGACAGTTCAACCAGCCACCAAGAAGCCGGGTGCTCTGGTGCCTCGGCCCAGGGAGAGTGCCACGGGGCAGGACGAGCACATGGAAAGCAGGACTTCCTTGTTCAGTAGTTCCGCTCTGGATCAGCTCGGGATGTGACTGGAGGCCAGAAAGACTCGTAAGCCAGCCTTTGAGAAGGCGCAGGGGGAAGAATTCCGTCTCCTCCATCTCCCCACAAAGCAGGAACGGGCCTCCTCGTGGGATTTGAAGCCATTTTAAACGCTGTGCTCTGAGCTGGAGATTTGGGCTGACTTTCCGTCTCTAGCTTTGTCATCATGTGACATTGCATTTGAGGGAAAGGGGAAAACTGGGTTTCTCATCTCCCAGGAGCATGGACACCGGTCGCTCCTTCACTGCTACCGTGAGGGAGAGGAGTTTCTGGTTCAGAGTGCCTCAGCCTCCTGGTTCAGCCGATGTGGCTGTTTCCTGGGTAATCTCGACATTGGCCACAGTTCAGGTGTGGCGTCATGAAGGTCAATCTTTTCATTTTACAAATAGGGGAACCGAGCCCTGCGATTCCATGGCCACTTGTACCCCACCCTGTGCTCGAGTTCCCTACGGACGAGCTTTGCCAATATCCCTACTTCGTTTCCCCCGTGGTAGCCCATCTCATGCCTCCTTCGCGGCGCTGGTCGGGAACGGCCGATGTGGAAGACCATCCCGTTCTGATCAGCCGAAAGGGCAGCACGCTCCGCGAAAGGGCTGACAGTGGGACAAGCACACGTGAGCTGTCCTTTGCCGTTGGTTGAAAGGACACATAATAAACCATCACACTGAGCTCTGGATACCGTAGGCTTTGCGACCTCGCGGACAAGGTGCAGAGCCTGGTTCTCGTGTGGACAGATGGGCCTGTTTGCAAATACTTCCTTAGACACCCCCACGCACACAACATCCTGTCCTGGGTGGGTGGCTGTGACCCCAGAGACTGGACAGACCTCAAAGGAACACCTGCCACAGAAGGGGCCGCGTCTGTCTGTAGAACCAAGAAAGCATTGTGTCTCAGCGTGCGAGTTTTTCAATACGCAGCTGGGTGCAGAGTCTGAGAGCGGGAGGGAGACACCCATGGGGGGTTCCCTGCTGACCTGCCTGCCCTGGAAGCTTTGGGCTGGGGTCTGGAGGAGGAAGATGGCGCGGGGATGGCAGGACGGGAAAGCATCAACCCTGCTGTGTCACAGCCGTGCCTGGCCCTGGGCTGGGGCAGCGAGCTTCCCCGAGAATCGGCGCTAATCTGCACTGGCGTCGTGCCCGACCCGGCTATCTCTTGGTCCCAGACTTGTCTGGTTTTCTTTCCCAGGAGAGGCGGCCGACCCTGCGCCCTCTTTGAAGTGAGCCTGCACTGCAGTGGGGGAGACAGCTGGGCAGAGAGGCCCCCCGTAGGCACTGCAGAGGGCCCCCAAGTATTGATGAGCAGTCACACAAGCACAGCACTGGGCCAAGGCTGTGTACTGAAAGAGGCCCTGAGATCCTAACACCTCTGGGACAGGGGACACACTGGATGGCACCCCTCCTTCTCCCACTCAGACGCAGCTTCCGGCATTCTGATGTTCAACTGGGATAAAGCCTTAGAAGACTTCTTTTTTTTTTTAAAAAATGTTTTTATTGATTTTCTTTTTAGAGAGAGAGAGAGAGGAAGAGAGAGAGAGAGGAAGAGAGAGAGATAGAAACATCGATGAAAGAAAACATCGATTGGCTGCCTCCTGCTTGCCCCCCACTGGGGATTGAGCCCACAACCCAGGCATGTTCCCTGACTGGGAATCGAACCGGGACCGCTCTGTTCATGGGACGATGCTCCATCCACTGAGCCACACCGGCCAGGCTCAGAATCCTTCTTAACACAATTCCCCAGGCAGTGACCAACACTGAGACCCAGAGCTGGCGTTCAAGATGACACTTATTTCCCACGTCTGTCCTGGGAACTTACAGTTTAAAACTGATTCACGGACACAAACTTGTAAGAGGCATGCAGGTATTTGATTAAACAATGTTTAATGATTATTCTAGCAGAGATGACCCTTCCCCTTGCCTAAAAGCTAAGGTTTTGCCGCACTGTGAGACCTTAGCTCAGAGTATCACGAGATCCACGCCCCCTGCATTGGACACGAGGGCCATCCTCGCTTGGGTTGGGAGGACATAGCTACCTTCTCTAGCCTCTCCCTGAAGATAGGATCCCTGTCCAGGTGACAAGTTCTGGAGAGAGTGCAAACATTCTCTGTGTCATTCTCTGCATCCTCCACAGCACCCCTCCAATCTGCTCCTCCTGCCTCCATCTCTCTCTAAGCCCCTCCCAGGTAAGTGACCACACAGTTACCCTCTACACTGGGAGGAGCACTATTCATGACCACACAGAATGACAGGTATAAATGGGAGGTGTCCAGGCAAACAGGCAGGTGTTTCCCATGCCCCTGGGCCCTACCCCTTGCATGGGCATGTTTATGTGTGTGCCATGTGTGTGTGCATATGTGTGTGTGTGCGTGCGTGTGCGTGTGTATGTGCCGTGTGCATGTGTGTGTGTGATGGGTGGCTGTGCTCTGGGGCAAGAAGAGAAAGAGCATCCTCCCCCAGCCTGGGGTCAGTCCCCTGCACAGTCCGGTGTCCCTCCGGCCTCTCGGGCCAGCTCCTTCTCAGGTGTGAGAGACAGATCGATGGAGCTCCTGGCTGCGCGGACGAGGCTCCCAGGGGCTGTGGCAATTAATTAAGCCTTGCCTGACTCTTGGCACAAGGGTAGTGCCTGCAAGGGCCTTTTAATTGCCACTTGAATGGGTAGCTCCCTTCCTTCTCTCAAAGTCAACATTCTGCCCAGAAGCGATAGGGAGGGAAGCTGGGAGTCCAGCCGTCCAAGGCCCCCGTTCTGCTTCCCCGCCGAGGGATCTCCCGCAGCTACACTGGTGTGGACAAAAGCCAGACGGTCGCCAGTGGAAGGGACTTCTGAGATCTCTGAGCCCACCTGAAATGCCCAGAGGGGCAGGGGCTTCCTGCAGTGGCCTTCCCCTGGGAGGGGGCAGGCTGTTCCAACGCTGGTCCTGGCAAATGTCGCCGTGGATGGAACAGACCCAGATGCTGTTGCTGGCCACGCGGGGTACAGGACAAAGGGCTGGACGTTGTCAGAACGAGCTGAGCCCGCTGCCCTGTTCTGAGCACCCCTGTTGAAAGAACCAGGCAGCAGGGTCTCAAAGCAAGCGGGCGTACCCCATGGCACCAGGAAACCAATCGCACGCAAAGCCCTTCAGGGCTTCGGCGCGCCGAGAACCAGGCCGACCCCGAGCAGCCCCTGCAGGAGCCCCAGTAACGCGGCGACCTGAAAGCCGCCTCTCGCCTGAGATGCTCGACTGTTTCCATGACAGACTCAAAGGCAGCATCGAGCCCTGAACGACAGCTGTGCCCCCGTCCGCCCTCACCGCGCCGCGGAGAAGGAAGCCGCACTGCTCTGCCTGAACAGCCAGTAACACAAAATTCACTCCTATTTGGAACACATTAGGATTCCAATTTTCAACAAATTTCCCTTCCTGAACCTGCCACCGTGCGACAGAGCGAGGGGCAGAGCCCTGCGCGTGCTGGGCCGGGAAGAAAACCCAGCAAAGAGTTCCCAGTTTTCGGGAGAAATCTGCATTGGGCATGGATGATGATGGGCACTTGGGGTGTGTGTGTGTGTGTGTGTGTGTGTGTGTGTGTGTGTGTGTGAAGGCCTGTGCATGTTGGGGCACCAGGCGACAAGGGCAGTGATAACAAGCATCACCTTCCTCATGCCTGTGATGACCCGACGCTTCTATCCATCACCTGGGTCTGTCCTAAACCCAACCCTATTGGGGAGGCGCTACTGTGGCCCCATCCTACAGATGGGAACACTGAGGACCAGAGAGGCTAATTGATAAGGTCTGCTAGCTGGTAAGAGACAAACTAGGGTTGGAAGTGGCTCTGTCACTGTGAGGCTAGTTCCGGACAGTGGGTTTCAGCCCTGAAGACTCCAAGAAAGCTGCTGTGACGAGGTGTCGGGGGCCCTTCATCGCCCCGGGCTGTCATTCGTATTTCAGGCCCTGGGATCGCAGGGGGGCCTCGGGACATGGGACAGCATTGCCCCTTTATCTGCAGGCAGAGAAGCAGCAGGCGGTTGCCTTGCAGTCGGAGGGTTTGGGTAGCTGCCCCCGCCCTTGATCCATATGGCAGCTCTGTCTTCATTCAAGTCCCAGCCAGGGGCGAGAACCAACCTGCTGGGTGCCCCTGGGTCACTGCTTTCTACTTAGGCCCCCGCAGGCCAGGACATGGAGTGCAGAGGAGGCTGGGCACTGGGCAGGAGGCAACCGCGCAGAGGGCACAGGCCTTGCTTTCTCTCCGCAGAGAAGTGCAAAATCAGCTTTCTGGCGGCAGGTGGCCAAGCCTGGCTGCTGCCCAGTGAGCAGCAGGAGGACAGTGGGCAGCCGCCCGGGCCCCACCCTCTCCCGTGCCCACGGAACTGCGGCAACCCCGGTCACTCCGGCCGCAGCAGCGCGGGCCTGGCCTCCCTCCGCAGAGCCCAGGGCGGCAGATGCGGGGAGGGACCCCGCGTGGGGCTGGGAGGGGAGCCGGCTGAAGAGCAGGGAGAGAGGAGTAGCTGATGTCCAGCCTCTTGGCCGGAGGGGGCAGAAAACCCACCCCAAAATGGCTTGAGAGAAACCAGAAGGGCGGTGGTGTCTCTTCCTGATCCCTTTCACTGAGATACCACACCAGGCGGAGTCCAGGAGCCGGATGAGGGCCTCGGCTTTTGGTGGCTGTCGGTTTCTCAGCTCTGCTTCCGTCCCTGTCGGCTTCACGCTCAGACAGTTGAGGCAAGAGGGTGGTCCCAGCTCCTGGCCTGGGGAGAACAGTGGGGTTTCCTTCCTGACCCATACAAGCCACTCCTTTGACCCGAATTGGGTCACATGGTGATCCACGAGCCAATCCTGTGCCCTCCAGGACTGAGGGCAGGGTCAGCTCCCTGAGCAACGGGATGGAGAAGGGTGATGTTGCCCGAGGCCCAAGAATAGGAATGGGTGCTGGGTGGCCCAGGAGCTGCCATTGCCCATTAACAGGGGCAGAATTAACTGGGTGGGTCAGAGAGCTGGGTGGAGGTGTCCAAGAGAAGCCTGTGCCTTCGGGGAGCGTGAGGGGAAGGAATCTCGAGTGGATTGCTGAACCCGAGGGATTTGCTCAGAGACAGCACTGGGGTGCCGCCGTGAATAAGACTGACAGGCCCTGCCCTCAGGAGGGTGTCAGCTGTGAGTCAACGGGTGTGCGTGGGGAAGGGGGCCACTCGCTCCCTGGGATCAGCTCACCCCCACACCCTTTCAAGCCCCTCCAAGAACAGCCCATATTTCCCTAGTGCTTGGATTCCACAAGGTTTCTGCCCCAAGTGTCCTTGGATCATCTCCGTCTTCCTGGGTAGGAGGTAAAGCTGCTACTCTTGGGACCTCATTCAGCAGGTGGGGCAGCACGTAGCCAGTTGCCTGGGTTGGATTCTGGGCTCTGCTGTGTGACTTTAGACCAGATGCTCAACTTCTCTGTGCCTCGGCTTCTGCATTTATAAGAGGAGCCGATAGGGTACCCAGCACACAGGGTGTAGTGAGACTGAGATAAGTTGGCGAGACGCCTAGAATGCTGCTTGATGGGCAGTAGGAAGGAAGTTCTGGGACTCCTATCGCGGACCCCTGGACTCCATCCCGTGGCCCGGCCAGTGATTTCCAGAGCCCACAGTCATGTGCTGCACGGCTCCGAATAAACCTTTCCGTGGACGTCTCTAGAGCTCTTCTGTGAAAACCATGTCCTGCAGCCAGGACCGTAAGCAAGTCAGAGATCCAGTGTGACTGTGGGCCGATGCTGAGCTGGTGAGACGGTTATTAAACGGCCGGATGACTGGGCGAGGCTGAGCCAAGCCGGCCTGTGGGACCTGCGGGCCCTTCTCCCATTGTCAGCCTGGGGGAGGTCTCTGGGGAGGGGGGCTGAGGGATGGGGCCTCCCTTAATCAAAAGGGAGATGGACAAATGCTGAAGGTAGTGCTATGGAAAACAGGGTGAATCAAGACAGGTAGAAAACAGTGGGCCTATTGGCCTGTCAAAGACAGAGGGAGACTGCCATGCGCTACTGTTCGACACGGGGTCCATCGTCACCCCCAGCACCCTGTTAGCAACGCAGACCCTCCGGCCTGCCCCGGACTCATGCGTCCAAATCCGCTCTTTACTAAGACGGGAGGCTTGCTCACGGATGTCTGAGAGGCGGTGCTTTGGTTCTCCTCAGCCCTGGAGCCCTGTGAGCATCCAGTGAGTTCCGGAAACGACAAGGAAGACCCTCCGGTGTGTGGGTGACAAGGGGCCACATGCTAACCCGACAAGCTCAGGGAGGCCTGCGTGGTGGCCTCGCAAACTGAGACACCGAAAGTGACCACAGGCGATGGTCTGACATGAAAACGTTTTAACTCACAGCAGCTCATGGCAGGCTGTCCTGTCCTAGGCCAGCATCTTCCCTGACAAAGGTCAGTCTCTACCTTCACTGAGCCCGTCTATTGTCTTTTTGCTTCCACGACAACGTATCTGTGGAATGTCAGAGTAATTTTCCTTTCCCCGGACCCCTCGAAGCCCAGGCACCGCTCTGCAGAGACCACAGTCCCCTCACTGTTACTGAGTTCACTGTCGACTGTTAACTGTCCTGTACCCCCCTGTGTAAAAGACGGCTGTGTCTATCATTGTACTTTTCATCCAATCCCAGAGGTTTCCCTGCTTCGCTTTCTCCCGCCTCCCTAATCTATCAGCAGCGGAGTTCATGTCACTCCCTTGCGTCTCCTCTGTTGATTGTAATGTATGAAATAAGGTGCCGAACTGCCCTTCTCCGGGGCATTATCTCAATCCGTTGAGATTTTGCTTCCTGGCAATTGTCGACAGGCTCAAATAAACTCACAGAAGTTGTTCACAGGTTTGAATGCTGTTACGTGGACAGGTGCCAGGCGGAGGGCTGAGCGCTCGCCCGGCCTTCTGGTACTGCCCAATGCCGCAGCCACCAGCCACGTGGGGCCACCAGCCACGTGGGGCCGTCCCAGTCACATGCAAACCGACGGAAACAAAATGCAACAAATCCATTAAGTTCCACAGTCACGCGAGGCACATTTGTGACTCGTGGCTGCAGACGGGGCAGCACAGCTTACGGAGACATTCCACCACCGTGGAAAGTTCTACTGGGCAACGTGGGTTGCGTGTTTCATCATGTAGCCATGTGTGACAGAGGACCCAAGCAGCCCTAGCTCTCACCAAATGGCCGCTTCCCTCTTTGGGTGGCAGGGGAGGGCGGGTGTCTCTGGCAAACATGCCAGTGACAGATGTGTGGGGACTCCGCAGTGTGGGAGCCGGGTGGGGAGGGGCATGGGGACTCAGGAGGCAATTGCTGAAGAACATCTGGCGAAAATCAAAGCTTGAGTTAGTTAAGGTGAGAAACACTGGAAAGGGATTTAGAGACCATTTAGCTCAAATAGCTCCCTCACGTCCCCCTACCCACCCCGTCTAATAGAACAAGCCCTAGAGGCGGAGAGAGAGGTGCAGTGACCGGACTGGAAGCCAGATTTTGGACTCGAAGCCCAGTGGAAGGCCAGTGTTCCATTCACTTTGCCAGGGAGACACGACACGGCCCGTCTGCCCGCCGGGTTCCACGCGATGGATGACTGCAGCGCGGGGAGGAGGCAGCTGTGAAGAGGGCCAGTTCCTAGACCCCGGGCACCGACGTCTACAGTTGTCTGCAGTCCCGATGGGAGGAGGTCAGGGGGGTGAGGCCAGGGACGGCGGTGCAGCTGGGGAGAGGCCAGGAGATGGTGGGCAGCAGGGCAGAGGAAGACCTGCGTTGGGAAGGTCCTGGCTCTGTCCCCAACCAAGTCAGGGTTCTTCAGAGAACTAGACCCAGTAGGCTATACATAGATGTGTATCTATGTATCTATGTATCTATGTATCTATTTATCTATGTATCTATGTATCTATGTATCTATGTATCTATGTATCTATGTATCTATGTATCTATGTATCTATCTATCTACACAATAACCAACAGCATCTATGTGTGTGTGTATATCATCATTCATAGCATTATATATAATGAGATTTATTATAAGGAATTGGCTCCCACGACTCTGGAGACTGACTATGGGACTTCCCAGCATCATTGTCTGTTAGCTGGATGGAGACCCAGGAAGACCAGGGGTGTCGTCTGAAGATCTGAGAGCCAGGAGCTGATGGCGGAGACTCTCGTCCAGTCCGTGGTCCTGAGAACCAGGCCCGTGGAGGGCCGGGAAGGTCAGGGTCTCAGCTCCAAAGTCAGATTTGCCCTTCCTCTGCCTTTTGTTTTCTGGGCCCTGAGAGGGTTGGCGGAGGCCCACTCACCCTGGGGAGGGCCGCTGGCTTGACTGGGTTCACCCACTCAGAGGCTGATCTCTCCCCCCAACACTCTCACGGACACACTCCAATGGTGGTTAGCCAGGATCTGGGCACCGTGGTGCAGTCAAGTTGACACGTAAGACTAACCGTCCCACTCTGTTCTGTGATCCTGAGTGGTGGGGCAGAGGCTGGAGAACTGTTCCCCAGTGTCCTGGTCCTCTTCCTCCTGGGATCCCATCTGTGATCCCCTCCACAGCCATACCACCGGGTAAGTGGGTCAGGTGACTGAGCTCTGGCCCTTGCAATCAGGGCAGAAAGGATGCCCCACTTCCGGGCCTGCACTCGAAGGCTCTCCCTCTTCCTTGGCAGGCCAACTGCGTGTAGATGACACAGGGAAGGACTCCGGGGCCCTAGAACGCAACCAGGATCCTGCATGAGGGGGGCCTCAGCCCAACCACAACGAGGGACTGAATCCTGCCAAGCGTGACAGGAGCTTCGAGGGGACCCTGCTCCAGCCGAGCCTCCAGAGGGGACCCAGCCCCCTTGACACCTTGGCTGCAGCCTGTGAGACCCCGAGACAGGGGATCGCGTGAAGCCACGCCCAGATCCCTGCCCCAGAGAAACTGGGACAACAAATGTATTGTTTTAAGCCACTGAGTTTTAAGGTAATTTTTTATGCAGCCGTAGGTAACTAATATATCCATGGAAAAAACCTTGCTGAAGAAAGGGAAATGGGTCCTGGCAGTCACGCAGGGGACGGTGGGCGCTGGGTGGGTGGGGATGCAGAGCGGGAGAGAATCGTAGTGCAAGGTGCACCTTGGACAGGAACGGGGGAGGTGACCAGGTGAGCTGCTGCTGGGAATGGCCCTGGGGCCCCTGTGGATTCATGGGTCCTCAGGTGGGTGACAGCTCCCTCAAGTCTGCTCCCGAGGCTGACACGCTCTGACACTCCACATTCTGTCCACGCAGCCGTAAATATTAAAGGCAGCAGAGGAGCGATTGGGAGACGGGGCTGTGGGCAGCTCTGAGCCGGGGGAGGAAGCAGATGGATTTCTCTCTCCCCTTCCTGCTCCAGCCCTTTCATTGAGGTGCAGGTGGGTGATAAGGAGCAGGTCATGCCCTGCGGGCTGTGGGGGGGCGGTGGTTCCGCTGGAGTCACCAGGAGAGGACACAGGTCCTGGCACTCTTCATGGGGTCCCCTGAGCAGTGGCGCGCTCCCCCAGGCCATCCTGGTGCCGGCCACTGCACCGCTCTGAGCTTCCGGGCCTGCTGATTCCATACTGGGGCAGAAACACAAAATAAGGTAAAACAAAACCGCCCTGTGTGGGTAGGTGGGGGTGGTCTGGGGACTTTCCATTCCAGGGTCCTAGCTCTAGAGCGCTTAGAAGCCCAGCTCCCCACTCCTCCATCCTCCATCTCTCGTCTTCCAGAAAATTCTTTCCGACCACGCCCTTCTCTGCATTCCAGCTGTTTATCGCCTCATGATTGTCATGGCTTTCTGATGGGTCCTGCCTCCCTCCTTCCCTCTGTCCCCCTCTGATCCATCCTGCCGACAGGTTTACCATGGGAATACGCTCTGGGTTTATCCCGTCCCTGTTTACGAATCTCCTATTCGTCCCAAGCCACTGGCAGGACCACGTCCAGAGGCGCTGCCTGACACACAGGCCAGATGTTCCCCTCTCTACCACGGCCTCCAGGGCCTGCCCCCGCGCCCAAGCTGGCCGGCCCCGCTGTTCCGGCCCCACGTCCCCTCAAGCGCACCCCGAGCTCTGGTCTTTTTCCGCACCCCTCCTCCCATCTTTCCCTGTACAAATTCTACCTCCTTCTTCAAAGCCGATGTCAGATCCTCCGACTCAGGAAATCCATCCCTGACAACGGAAGCCCTAAGCGCTTTCTCTGTCCTCTGAACTTTTATGCAGTTTTAGCCCGTGCAATTTATTTGTTAATTAATCACGCACTGTGCTGCCTTGAAACGTGGCGTGTTCTCGCGTAGCCTCGGCGGATAGTTAACTCTTTGGGGGGCATCTGCATTTGGCTTGTTTCTCTCGTGGCTTCACGCCCCCTGTGACCCGCGTGGGGTGGATGCCAGGACTCTGCCCCCACCTTCCCAGCGGAGGGAGCCCAGTGCCGAGCGGTCCAGGCTAGGGGTGAGTGGGAGAATGGATGAACGGCTTCTCTGCGCTGTATTTCCATTGCCCAACCGCCTCGCTGGACTCCAACTCTGCCACCTGCTGCCAGAACCTCCCGAGGTTGCTCCGTGCCCACCTGCCTGCCTCCTCCTCGGATCCCCTGTCTCCTCCGGGTGTCACAGGCGGGCTCCTTGCTCCTGGTTGGCCTCTTGCTCTGTTTTACCTCCCCTCCAGTGGCCCCTGGCCCTCCCCGTCTTCCTTCCTCCCCCCATGTTCCAGCTGAGTCCCTGGAACCCTCTCCATGATGCTCTCCTGTCCCTGCCTTTTTCGCTGTTCCCTTGCCCCTCCCCAGGCCACCTGCATACCTGCTTGAGCTAAATGGCGCTGCCAATGCTCCCCCTCCTGCTGCTCCCCCTCCTGCTGCTCCCCCTCCAGACACTGCCCAGCCAGGGCCATATGGCCCACAAGAAGTGCCTCTTAACTTTGGAGTGTGTGAGGGGAAGTGTCCATGCCCTGGTGGCCAGTCCTGCGTCAAAGCAGCTGATGCGCCAGCCACACTGTCCTTCCCACGAAGGGGACATGGCTGTGGCTGTGGGGTGGACAGCTATCGCCCAGGTCAGACTTGAAGGTGCACAGTCAGGGCCCCTGTTCCAGGACGAGGTCCCCTAAGACACAGACGCAGACGTAGACTGTGCTGATTCACCAGGGAGAGAGCCACTCGCGAGATTCCCGTGTGAATGTCAGGGAAACCGCAGGGCAGAGGCGTGCCCTTGGGGAGGTTGGTGGAGAGAGGGGGAAGGAGAAGAGTGAGCAGAGGAGATAAGATCGCAGTCAATTTGGGTAGAAACAGACAACCTGTCAGTCAGCTAACTGCCACCTCCCCTCCGGACACACTGAGGCGTTGCTGTGTGTGGGGGCCTTGCGGCCGTGGCGCTGGGCCTGGCTCTCTGGACGGACCTGCCAGCATCCGTGGTTACCATCGGTGCTGTTCTGGTCCCTGGTATCAGTTTCCTGTCGCCGCTGTACCCATGATGCCGGTGTGGGTGCCTTCAAAGAATAGAAAGGTATTCTCCCACAAATGTGGAGGCCAGGAGTTCAAATCTGTTCCAACGAGCCCAAGTCAAAGGGTTGACAGGACCACACTCCCTCTGGAGGCTCCAGGGAGGAATCTGTCCCCTGCCCACAGCCCTTGCCTGGCGGCTGCACCATTCTAATCCCTGCCTCTGTGCTCGTGTTCCCCGCCACCTCCTGCATACAGATCCTTATGACTGCATTTGGGACCCTCCCAGATAATCCAGGATAACCCTCATCCCGAGAATCGAATTTAGCCACGTCTGCAAAGTCCCTCCCCCCCCCCTTTATTTTTTTACCACCTAAGGTAAGGTTCAGGGTTCCAGGGATTAGGACGTGAGCATCCTCTGGGAGCCAGTATCCTGCCTCTCATCTGCCCTCCAGCTCCCGCCGATTACGAGCGCTACTAAGTCAGCGGTCCACGGGTGGAGGTGTGTGGCTGGTACCCTCTCTCTGCCACACCCTGTGCTCAGCGACGTTGGAAGCAAATCTGCTCCTCCTTCCCTCTCCCGTCCCCTTCTCCCTCACTTTGGCCCCACGTCACGGGAGCAAGCCAGTGTGGAAAGTGACCCACCCCATCGCCCCATCGGAAGGGTTCCCACGGGGGCAGCTGGTGCCCTTTGTGGGTGGATGAGTTGTAGTTTCCTCCAGGGCAGATTCTCCTGGGCGGAGGTGGTGGCTGCACCATCTGGGGAGGGGAAGGGGCAGGTCCACCCTTCGTCCCCCTGCACTCTCACATCAGAGGGATCTGGGCCGGCCTGGGCTCCTGGACCCAGCGGACCACAGACAGGAACTGCATCACTGCCGCACGCCGGGCACAGCGCCCCTCACTCATCCCAGCTAGACGTGGCTTGGGGTGGTGGTGGTGGGGCAGGCTGGCTAAAGACCAGTGGCGTCCCGCAGACCACCACGGGCAGCGGTCCTTACTTGGGGATAGGTCTGGCAGGACAGACAGCAACCGAAGGGCATGCATGACAGAGGGTTGGAGAGAGGAAGAGTCCAGGGAGGACAGAATAGCCAGGATGTGGAGAACGGAAAGAGTGCATACTTTGAGATCAAAAGACCTTCAAGCCCCAACTTCCCCTGACTCTCTACGTGACCTTGGACAAGTCATTGAACACTCTGAGCCTCATTCGGCTCATCTGTCAGGGGGAGGTTTGCAATACCTCCCCAACAGGGCGGCCGCAAAGATTGGCGGGATTAGGCACAGGGAGGAACTTGATAAATGCTCTGACCTCAGTCTGTATATCCCACCTGCTAAGCTCCCCACCTGCAGTGATACTGAGAAGCTTCTAGAACCAGATGAGGGTTGGTGACTGTTGCCTGTCCGGCTGTAAGGAAACGGCAGGGGGACTAGAGGGACAATGTGGGGAAACCCTAAATTCATTTACCTGTAATGAAGGGAGGGGAGCAGAGACTCCCTAATCCTTTTTGCTGCTGTTTGTCATTCTTGGGAGGGCTGTCCGAGGATGGCGGACAGGGTGATGGATGGCCCAGGCGCGGTGTCTGACACCGAAGCACACGCCAGCGTTCTCCGGCTGGAGCTGCAGGCAGCCGAAGGTCGAGCTCTGCAGTTTCAGGATCCCTGAGAAAATTCCATCCTGGGGCCCGGGGACAATCACGCAAGGTTCACTAGGCCAGCACGTGTTGGGAGCTGGAGCATGGCCGCTGGGGAAATTCTCCCTGAGCCCGGAGGCTTCGCAGCGGAATTCCATAAGTCATCGGCCTGGGAGGAGACACAAACCATCTCTGACATCCAATTGTCTTTGCCATTTGCAATTCAGGGGAAATTACTTGGGCCGTGAGGCCACCGGAGAGGCCGGGACCTCAGTGCAGGAGTCTATTTGGTTTCATTGAGATGTTACATTTCGGCCTTGGGGACAGGTTGATGGGAAGCCAGCTCCTCAGGGCTCACTTTTTTTTGGTCTCCAGCTGATTCATCAGGACTGGTTGATGCCCAGCGGTGAATATTTAATCCCCTGCCCCTTGGAGATTTGGGAAAATGGGGCTTCACCTGTACCTCAAGAGCCTCACTCTCCAGCTGGGGGACCTCACTGTGAGCTCGGAAAGGAGGACAGGGAGCCGGCGAGTCAGACAAGCTGGGTTCAAATTCCTTGGCCTCCACTTGTAAACTGTGGGGCTGGAAAGTCACTCAATTGATTTTCAGCCTCTGTTTGCTCATCTGTAAATGGGGCTGATGGTGAGACCTCCCTCGTAGGCTGGCTGAGGGTTCGAATCGTGCGTGTGAAGCACCCCACAGCCTGGCATGTGGCAGAACATCAAGTCCGTTTCCCTCCTCTTGAGCGACAAGCGACACCAATGCCCCTGACCGCTGTCCGTCCCTCTCCTCTTCGTCAGCAGGGGCCCAGCCTCAGTCTCCTTGACGGAACATTTTCACTGAAGCTGACCAGGACCCCCTGCCCGCCAGCCGCCTCCAAGCCCGGAGGATGGGAGAAGGCAGAACAGGGGTGTTGGTGCCAATAGTCTGTTTCCCCTTCTGGGGCCTCTGTGCCACTTGCTGCCTCAGACTCAGGGTGACAGACACCGTGGGCCCTGCCCACACAGACACTGACCTAGAAGTGGCATGAGACGGAAGCTGGGGCTCGCTCAGATGCGAGGCTGCCTGCGTTCTGCCCCAGGGACGGGCCATCCCACCCCCGGGGCATTGAAGGAAGGGCCCCTCAACACACTTCAGCGTGGGCAGGTGGGCCCTCCCCTAAATCCCCGCCCTGTGCCCCTCTGTTGGGGGTTGTTAAGGCTGAGTACGCCCCAACATTCATATTGAAGGGGATTTGAAGTCCTAACTCCTAGGACCTCAGAATGTGGCTGTCATTTGCAGATAGGCGGGTCTTGCTCTGTCCACCGCATGGGACCCCTCGACTCCTGCCCCCAAACCCTCCAGAAGAAGGAGGAAGCAGCCTTTCTTCTCGTTCCTCATGTGTCCCCACTTGGTCTCTTTCCTAGATGGCACCTCCTCCGGCCGCTGGTCCTTCTCTTGTGCCCTTGGCCTCATTGACCCCATTTTGGTTTCTCTCCAAGCCCTGGGTTCCTCTCCAAGCCCTGGGCCTCTCCCCTCGCCTGGCCCACAGGGTGACTCCCCGGTCTCTCTGCTGACATGGAGCCGGCTCCCTGCCCACCGCCCTTCTGTTTCCCGTCAGCTCATCTCTGGCTCACGACGGACTCCGAGTACGAACTCCGTTTCCATATGTGGGAATGTTCCCGTGTTCTCCCCGAACATGGGTGCATTCCGTGGGCTTCACCGTCTCTGGGGCCCGAGGCTTCCCGCCTCCTCCCCCAGCCGCCGTCCCCCGGGACCCAGCACCCCGGCTGTGGGCCTTGAAATGCTAGCTGCGTGTGCCCCGGATGGGATTTTACATTCTCTCTTTTTCCTTAAAAAGCAACAACACATGTTCAGCGACATCCACACTGTTCTGTTCTGTGTAGGGCTCCGAAGGAATCAAACGTTTTCTTATTTTCTCTCCCAAATAGAAATTTTGGTGTAAATTGGTTTTACTGCCTCCTCCTCCTCCTTTTCTCTTCCCTCCTCTCTCTTTTTTTTTTTTTTTTGGGTATGTACCTTGAGTCAAATAATTTGCAGAGGGTCCCTGGCCTTATATGGACAAAGATTCTGCAGCTCAGCAAAGCACACGATCCGTCTCCACCAGGGGAAGGGACACGGCGCCCCTCGGTTCCCCAGCAGCAGTCATCCTGCCGGTTCTGACTGGGGCGGAGGCGGGCAGAGGGAGCAGGTGGTCGGACAGACTGGGGCGGAGGCCCCTGGGGTGTGACCCCTGTCCCTCCCAGGGGCAGGCGGCCACCCCAGAATCAGAAGCTCTCCTCCGGCCCATTTCTCATGGCCCCTGCACAATCCACCTTGGGTTGGTTCTGAGGGCTCTCCTCCTTCGCCCCAGTTGTGCCCCCTGGAATAGCAAACCGCCCGTCCTGGCTTTCTCTGACCCCGTCCAGCCCCGTCATTTTCTCCTCAGTAGAGGTGACAGACACCGGGACCTTCCTTGGTGGAAAGTGTCTCCTGGGCTGACAGGGTTTCTCCCTGGAGCCCCGAGGAGAAGAGGGGGCCGAGGAAGGCAGCACAGGGGGCCAGGCCTGCTGGGCTTTGGGCTCCAGGCTCTGGGCATGCCTCGGTGAGGACAGACCGGGGAGCTGCAGGGAGGTATTCCCGATCAGCCCAGAAGACCTGATGCGGGACCCCCTCCCGATTCTCAGCGTCCTGCCCAGCCCCTCCCGAGCCTGGCGTCGCCACACGCGACATCACGCCAGCGCCAAGCGGGGGTCTGTGCAGACTCTCAGCCTTTAGTCCCCGGTAGGAACTGAAGCGGCCTGATTGGACCTATCTGTTCGGCCCCGGGAGCCGTGGGGAGACGGCTCCCCGAACACCTCCTCCGCCGGCTAATCTGTCTGTCTGGCATTTTATCTGGAGCCCAAAGCCCGGGCTCAAGCACTGAACCATTTTACAGTGTTATTATTACTTACACTTACAGCACACTTCATCAATGAGAGGCCGGGCGGACGTGAAGCCGGCGCGGCGGGGACAGACGCGATCCCGCCCGGGCTGTGTGGTGTTTGACCCTGGGTCTCTGGTCCCTTGTGATCTGGTTATTACTTACGTCTCTTCAAGAGAAAAACCCACTGCCTTTCTCCTGATGCATGAGAGTCGGGCGGACAGGAGGCCGGGCCAGGGCGCAGGCAGGGGGAAGGACACACGGACGTTTTAGGGTGGGTCACCCTGAAAACTGACCTGCGATGGGGTGTGAGTGCACGTGGTGTATTTGGGAGGGGATCCTAGGAAGCACCAGTCATGGGTGGGGAAGCGAGACCAGTGGGGAGGCAGCCACGAGGGGATGCAGGTCAGTGCCAGGGCCATCATGCTCAGCTCCGCTGGGGAACTTGGGGAGAGGATGAGGAGCACCCCAAAGTTATTCCACTCAAGGGATGGAAGCCAGAGCTTTTGTCTGCTGATTCCAATCTTATATTGGCCAGGCAGCTCCAAGGCACATTAGCTCCCCAGTCCTTTGAGCTTGGCCCCCTGTTGGAGAGCCACGGATGCTGGTCCCGTGAGTGCCCAGGACGTGGCAGGGTGCTGGCAGCGGCTGATGGGTGGGCTGTTGGTTCTGAACGTGTGTGTTTTTATCAGAGGACACGCCCTGGGGAGGGGCCCTTCTCCCTCCTTTCACCCTCTGCCAGCCCTGGCTGTCCCCGCATCTCCTGGGACTGATCAGGGCCCAATCCCATGCCAGACAGTGTGCAGAGCAGCTGCGACTCTGTTCAGTGGGTCCCCCTTCCCTGACCCTGCCCCAAGTGTAGTATTCATGGAAGGGCACAGAGTGTGGTTTGGGTTCAAGTGCCAGCTCTGATACCTCTGGTCGTGTAACCTTGGGCAAGTGACTTCATCTCTCTGACCTCAGTCTCCTCACCTGTGAAATGGGAGCAATACTACCTTGCAGGATTGTTTTGGGGGATTGAATGAAGTACTGTCCATAAATTGCCCCTTCCTGTGCCTGCCACAGAGCAAGAGTCCAGTGCTGTTCATTTCCCTTCCCTTTCATCCTCTGCCCCCACCCCCACCCAGGACCCACTTCCTGTTTGGAATATTTTGACTTACAAGGATTTCCTCTGAGGCTCACATTCGCAGGGTTGAGGGACTCACTGCTTCTGGGAGTGTCTGCCCCCTTTCCATGCAGAGGGCATCTTCTGGTGCCCCTTAACAGGCCACTCCAGCAGCACCTTGCCTGATGTCTGGGTTTGAAAATATCCTTGTACTCACCAGGCCAAAGCAGAACAGCGAGGCATCCCCTGAGGGGCCAATTTATGCGGCAGCTTAAATATCTTTTAAAACTCCTTCCTGGAGATGTGGGAGTCAGCTGCTGCTGCTCGGTGCTCCAGGCTTTTCTTCAAAGGGCATCCCCCTGGGCAGATGGAAAACTTGCCAGGAAAATTTCTTTTCTTTTTTTCTTACATATTTTTTCTCCTTCACAAAATTCTGCTCCTGCCTCAGCCCCTAACTTCCACAGAGCCACCAGGGAGCCTATGGGGATCAGAGATCTCGAAGCCCCTGGGGGCACCTCCTGCAGGAAGGCTTCCCTAATTACCCCCAACGCCTCCAGCGTCCCTCCTCTGCCTTCTCTGCTGCTCCCCAGGTTTTCAGGCTTCCTGGTGGCCATACGCTCGACGTGAGCTCCCCTTTAAGGTCTGGTAAGCGTGTGTGTCGTGGGAAACTTGACGTCTATCTCTCTAGAGGGATGACAGCAGTCTCGGAGGACAGGAATCGTGCTCCATCTTTTCCCTGAGCCTCCTGCAAGGTTAGGTTCAAGGTCCGGGTCAGCTGCTGCTGACCGCAGGGGGTCAGAGCCCAGTCTGAGCTGCTGCCGGCCCAGGCAGGATCCGGGTGGGAGCCGGTGTCTCTGCCGCAGAGGGATCCAGCAGGGCTGGGTGGCCCAGGAGCCCTCCGTCATACTAGAGATCAATTCAGCTCAGAGTCAGAGGACACGGCATCTATTCTCTTGGGCTTTGGGAAATCATCCATCCTTCTGGTCGCTCGGGGATAGGCCGGGAGCTCTGGGCTGGGAAGGGAAAGGACCCGGGGAGCACATAGTGCGGAGTCCTGTCCCTGCACTTTGAAATGAGGCCCCAGCTGGGTGTCGTGCACGGCTCCAGCTCCCTCCCAGGTGCGAGCACTCTGCTTCCTGCATGAATGCAAGTGCTCAGGGGCCCTCGTTCTTTCTTAAGGTGAACCCCTCCAACTGCTTCCCAGGCCAGGAGCCTTCCGCTGCCAGGGGCACGGCCGGCCGGCTGGCTCCCTGCTCGGCCTGTACCTGCCTGCATCACGGCCCAGGCCAACCAGGGACCAGCCGTCCCTTGGGGAAGGACCTCCTCTCCCTAGCAGGCTGGCCGGAGAGCAAAGACCAGGGGAATGGGGAGGGGCAGGCATCGCCTTATTTAGATGGTGGGTGGGGTGGGCATGTGGGCAGCCTGAAGCTCTGGATGCCGTGCCACAGCCTGAGTGGGGGTGGGGGAGGGACATGCTCCCTAAAGGAAGGGCAAAGAGAAGGGAAGGGGCATTTATGGGTGTCCCTCCCTGTTCCCGGCGCCACAGCAGGCCCGCTGTGTGCGTCATCTCATACGGTAAATACGGCGGGGTGGTCAAGAGCGTGGGTTCCGGAGCAACAGAGCTGGAGTGTTTCAGCTGCCCTGGGTTCTGGCTGGGTTGCCCCGGACGAGTGATTGAACCCCCCTAAGCCTCAATGTGTGCATCTGTAAAGTGTGACTGATCCAAGTCCCTGCCTCCGAGAGCTGTTACAGGATGAAATACCCTTTACGGACAGCATCTGCCAGTGCGCTGGCCCCGTCGGGACGCACCCCGTCAGTGCCAGCTCCCTCTGCTATTCACGACCGCGGGATGCAGAAGTCACTGCCTTTATTTCTGCTGGACACAGCAGCCGAGGTTCCGAGCTATTCAGACACTAGCCCAAGGCCACCGAGTTGGAGCGGCAGGCCGTGATCCGAGCCCAGGGCTTCCTCGGGGGAAAGAGACAAATGAGGCCAGGCCTTGAAAGGTGCCCACCTGCTCGGCCACATTGGCAGGGGCAGAGAAGCACGGCTGCCAAGCTCCTGACAGCTCACACAGCCGGGTGGGGCCTTCCCTTGGAGCTGATGGAGAAGCTGCCCTGGGGGGCCCCCGGACTCCCTCACCTTGTGCCAGGCTCTGTCCTTCAGCAGCCGGGGGACCGAGGCAGCTGGGGTGATGCTGGGGGGGCTGGGTACTGCGGCCCCGCATGCCCTCCCCCCTCCCCCCATGGCAGAATTGACATTGGATAAACAATTACAGTCTATTTACCTCCGACCATATGGTGTTGGGGAACAGGTGTGCGGTAATGAAGAGCCCAGCTCCAATTAAGTGTCTGGGAACCCGGCCGGATTCCTGCTGAATCTTTTGCTTGGGCTGAGGCCCGCTTACAAATGAGAGCTAAAAGGACCAAGGCTCAGCAGAGGCAGAAGTCAGGGCGGCCAGGCACCGGAGATGACGGGCCACGTGGGCGCCTGAGATGGGTGTGGGGCAGGGCTGGTTGTTGGCTCCCACCCACCATCTGGGTCCTGCTGGCCAGGAGGGCAGCGCCCAGGGCCCTCCTCTGGGGCCTTCTCCCTTGGAAGCCCCGGTGATCTGGGAGTCATAAAGGACACAATCAGGGCCATTGATCTCTTGGCCAGGCCACCGGGCACCTGTCCAGGTGGGAAGTCTGGAGGAGATTCCTGTAAGACCATGAGCAAAGCAGGTACTTGTCCCTCTTGGCCAAAACATTTTACCCTGACCCCCCCCCCCCCAACCCCACCCCATGCCTTAATTTCCCTCTGCCTTAATTCCCAACCACTTGACACACATTGTTTCGAGGAACTACTACGTGCCTGGCACGGATCTAGCTACGGGGACACACAGACACACAAAACAGACAAAGGCCATGGTTCCTTTGAGTGTATTCTATAAGGATGGAGTTTTCAGACACCTTAGGAGGACAGACAGACAACCAGCGAATCACAATGCACAAGTAAGGCCATTCAGAGAGCGCTGAGGACGACGAGGAAAGCGCCTCATTTCTCCTGCTTGACTCCTCGGCATCCTTGCAGGCCCAGGTCAGGCAGCCCTCTCGGACACCTCCCCAGTGCCTCCCGCGGTCAGCCGCCCCCTCCTCTGGGCTCCTGGTCATGCCTGCCCTCGCCCCTCACAGCACTCAAGTTTGTAGAAACATCTGTTCTGGGTCCAGGACATGACCTTCTCTGCGGGCAGGGAGGGTGTCTGGCTCGGTGCTATTTCCAGCCCCCGGTGCAGAGCCAGGGGGGGTGGAAACAAGGGTTTGGTGAGTGATGGAGGAGGCCGGCCGGAACCTGGGCAGTCCCAGCCTCCTGGGAGATTTGTCTGGCCTGCTGAGCAGACACTGTCCGCTCTGGCCGGGACTAAGCCGGCGGACAGACTTCGGCTTCAGAGAATGCCAGCCTGTGGGAGGGGCGCCGTGTCTCATCTGATCACGGAGCCGGGCAAGGTGCCCTCACCAGTGTTTGGAGGCCGCAAGCTGGGCCGGAAGGAAGATGAACAGCTCCTGTCCCCGCGGTGGGCTGATGAGAGTCGACCGAGGGCACATGTGCCGATGAATCTCCCGCGGAGTGATGAGGCCGCACAAAGTGGGGGAGGTAGGGACGTGGTTTCTTCTCGGAAGCCCGGCTTCAGAGGCTGCGGAGGAGACACGGAAATGGACGTCTTCCACGCCCTTCTGCCTAACTTTGTATTTGTGTTTTCTTTTAATCTCAGATGTGTGCATCATTTTAGGTTTGTCACATCAAAATGAGCACTTCCCCAAATGTCCCTATTGGGGAACCCTTCGAATATCTCCCCATGGTCCCCCTCACGTCCCTCTGGGGAGTGCCCACCCTCCTTGGGGATGTGACCCACCTGTCCGACTATAATGGGATGCCTTCCTACAGAAAGACACGCTGTGCGACGGGAAATGGGTAACAGATGATTCCAGGGAAAATCCAGGTTTCCGATGAGGGGCTTGCATTACTTCTGGGGGTGGGACCTTTTCAGGGCCAGGATTCTGGAAGGCTCTGGCCTCCAGCCCCCCTTCCTACCGTGGAGGGTGGGAAGCAAAGTAAATGGGTTTCGAGGTGGGAGACAAATTGGATTTTTTTTAAAAAAATGCTCCACTTCTAATGATCGGAGGGGCTATTCATAATCCCAGAGTAGAAAGTGTATCTTGAAATCTATGTTTTGCGTTGACAGCCTCTCCCTCATGGGTAAGATCTCACACATGATAGGCCCATAAAACGCAAGTCCTGGCTGTCCTGCTGCCTATCTGATAAGGGAGATGGACAGACCCTCCAGCAGCAGACAGGCAGGGGGTGCGGGGGGCCAGGGGAACCCACCCATCCACCCCAGCCCCACTGGGCCAGGCCCCCAGCCCTCCCTCCTCTACCCCCTGCGGTGGGGAGGGAGGGAGGGAGGAGGGAGCCAAAGGCAGAGACCTCGATGCCGAATGATTCTTGGAGCTGGAGGCTTCCAGAATGTCTGAAGGTGTGCTCTGCGGAACACAAATCTCACGGCTGCTTTGCAATGACAGGGTTCCACGTTCAGGAAGTCAGGGAAAGGCCACAGAGTCTGTCCCCTCCCAGAGACTCAAAGCACCTGCTAGCGTGCTTATAGCGACGGGTCTGCATTAAAGAAGTAAGTCCACGTAGCTTTGCTCAACCCAGTGTTTCCCAAACGTGTGTGACGACAGGACCCTGTTTTTGCACGATCCCAGCCGATATCCTGCAGAATCGACAATCCCGGGACCCACGGCGGGAGCAGCTGTGTCGCTTCGCTGGGTGCCGTAACCAAGTCCCACAGGCTGGGGGGCTTCCACACCAGACGTTCATTTCCTCCCAGTCCTGGAGGCAGATGAATGAGATCGAGGTGGGGGAAGGGTTGATTTCTTCCGAGACCTCTCTCCTTGGCTTGTCGATGGTCCCCTTCTTCCTGTTCCTCTGTGTGTGCCTGTGTCCTCATTTCCTCTTCTCAAAGGACACCAGCCATACTGGATCAGGGTTCACTCCTTGTTTTCACTTAATCACCTCCTGAAAGACCTCATCTCCAAATATAGACCCGTCCTGAGTTCCTGGAGGTTAGGACTGCAACCTATGAATTCTGGGGTTGGGGGACACGATTCAGCCCTTAACAACAGCAGTGGACCTTGGCATTGTCACTGGAAACTCTGTCATTGCTGGGATCCTGAAGGGGGCAGACAGCTGAATGCCCTGGCAGAGGGGTCTCCTGCTGCCCAGCCCATGCCCTCCAACACAGCGGTAACGACATTCACAGTAACCACAGTTGGGAAGCACCTGACAGACACACAGTCCTTTTCCATCCGTCAGTGAATTCGTGTGATCCCCGTGACAGCCGGTGAGGTAGGTCGGAGGTCCTAGTAGTCCCTCTTCACAAAGGAGAACGCCTAGGCTCAGAGAGGTTGAGTCACTGGTTTTAGGTCACTTGGTAAACTGTGGCATGGAGGAGTAAACCCGGGTGGGCTGAAAGAACCCGGCCAGGGGACCAGTGGCGGGTGGGCCCACGCACCCTGAGATGGACTGCTGTGGCTGGCAGCAGAGACCAGCACCATCTCAGACCGGTTCCGAGGGCCCTGCTGCCCTGCAGCCTGAACACCCATGGGTGGCATTTATCCTGATGAGTCTGGACATGTGCCGGGGCCCACGCTCACTTTACCAGCTTGGATGGAGAGCCATTCCCCAAGTGGTTCAGATGGGCCAGTCCTGCCCAACACTCTAGACACCTACCCCTTAGAGCTGGAAGTCAACCAGGGGGAGGGAGTTGCAGAAGCCTTGGCTGTCCATGGACCAGGCCAGGGGAGAAAGGGCAGAATACGGAGCACAGAGCAATGACAGGCCCACGCCGGCGGTGGCTGAGAAACAGAGGGGCCGGTTGGAAAGCATTCTCCAGGAATGAGCAGTCAGGTGGGAGCTGATTGCGGGGGAAGCCGGAGAAACCGCTGATCCAGAGCAGGAGAGGCTGAGGGCTGGAAGCCAGCTTTCTCCCGGCACACCCTGGTCTGGGCACCTGCTGTCTGTCTCCTTGGGGCCCCTTGACAACTTTCCACAGCCGGACGGATCCCCTTCCTGCCAGGCTGACAGGCCTGTTTATCATCGATTCTTCTTGGTCAGAAGAGGGGACCAGAGGCACCTGGGCAAAGTGCCCGTGGTCCTGCTGCCCCTACCTGGACTCACGGGGCACGAGATGCTGGGTGCACGAGGAGCAGAAGTCACTGAGGGGAACGGACCGAATTCCAGGCTTGACCCCCAGTTCTGAGCTGTGGGCCCTGGGCAGCTTACTCGTTCCCTGAGCCCGAGGTGCATCATTGGCAAATGGGGCTAATGTGAAGGTCACCGTGAAGGTCACCGTGAAGGTCCAGTTCAAGGGGATTAAAACGTGCTTTGCGGACTGGAAAGAGCGGTACACATGATAGTACGTAGCAGAGCCCAGGAGGGTGAGCGAGGAGGAGGGAGGCTGGGAACCCTGCAAGTAACCTGCCACCAGGTATGGCAGCAGGGGCTGCACGAAGCCCGGAGGGCACCACACTGGGCAAGACTCACCCTCAGCCTGCGCGGGGCAGGGGACTGGAAGGGACGCTGCGGGAATGCCTCCCACGCCCTCGGCCCTGTCCACCACGGCCTCCGGGGCACTGTCCACAAGAGCCGTGTGCATCGCGAGGCTCAGACCCTCCGGGAAAGGACTTCTCCTGCCTGACTCTGTGCAGCAAGGGACAGGGGCTGTGATATCCTGAAGCCTGGCGGGGAGCTGTGGAGGTATCCCAGGGAGTCTCCCCCCACTTTCCAGGAAGCTCCCCGTGTCTGTGCCTCAGCGTTGGAACACTTCTCACGAGAGGGAGCACAGAGATCACCCAGCCGGCTTCTTTGGGTCAGGGCCAGGACTAGGGTGGAGGGAGGGAGGTGCCCCGCAGGCAGATTTAAGGTAGTGCTTGCTCACTGTATGGTGCCCATCCTGACATTGCGTGAGCCTGGGAGTGAGACCACCTTAAACATTCCCTCCTGGGTGCCTCACTTGCCTCACCCTAGTCCTGGCCCTGCTTTTGGGAACCTCCTTTTGCAAGTGCTCTGCCCAAATGCTACCCACAGCCCGCCGCATGTCATGCCACCGTGATAGGTTCAAGTCGATCAACTTCTCTGCCCACGTCCGGGGGCCTCAGCCAGGGTTCTGGCGGGTCAAGTTGAAGACCTGTTAAAGGATGATGGCTGGGACTTGGTTTGACCTGGGGGAGAAGAAGACACGTTGAGAACCCACCTTTCAATATTCGAGTGGATGTTCTAGTGGGTTGAATGCTGGTCTTCAAAAGATCGGTCCATATCCTGACTACCAGAATCTATGACTGTGACCTTATTTGGAAAAGGGTCTTTGAAGATGGAACTAAGTTAAGGATCTTAAAAAGAGATTCCCCTGGACTCAGGGTGGGCCCTAAATCCAATGACATGTGTCCTAAGAGGAAGTTGGAGGGAGATTTGAGACTCAGATGCAGAGAAGGAGGCCACGGGAAGACGGAGGCCGACTGGAGTGACACAGCCATAGGCCAAGGGACGCCAGGAGCCTCCAGGAGCCGCAGAGATAAGAAAGGTGTTATGCACGGAAAGTGAGCGTCCCCCCCAAATCCATATGTTGCAGCCCTAACCCCAATGAGATGGTAACAGGAGGTGGGGTCTCTGCAGGGTGATTAGGTCATGAGGGTGGAGCCCTTAGGAATAGGATTGATGTTCTTACAAAAGGGACAGGGGAGCTTGCTTCCTCGACCTCTGCTCTTGCCATGTGGGGGCAGAGCGGGAAGACAGCCATCTGCAAGCCAGGAATTGGGCCCTCACCGGGCACCAGATCTTGATCAGTGCCTTGATCTTGGCTTCCCAGCCTCCAGAGCTGTGGGAAATAAATGTATTTCAGCCTCCTGGTCTAGGGTATTCTGCAATAGTGGCCCAAACTGACTGAAGATTCTCCCCTAGACCCTTCAGAGGGAGGACGGTCCTGTCAACAACCTGGTTTTGGACTTCTGACCTCCACAACGGTAAGAAAATACATTTCTGTTGTTGTAAGCTCCCCCAGGAAACAAATCCAGATATCCTATGAACAAGAAGTTGAGCTAATTCGGTGTGCTGCCAAAGACCGAATGAGGGTCCATGGGTGGGAGTTCAGGGGGGTCACATCTCAGAGGAAGAATTTCTGAGAACGGGAGCTGTCCCTCCATGACGTGGCTGCCTTGGGCACACCGTCTGACGGAGCACATGTTGGGATCTGTTGGACGGGAGCCCTGCTTTAGGAAGGGAGGCAGGTTGGATCCATGGTTTATCCCTCTCCTCTCCCCAAAGGACACCTGATGAATGGGTCCCACTGTGGGGCACACCGTGGGCATCTCCGGGGTGGTGTGGGTCACCGCCGTAATTCTCTCACTCAATGACAAGGCACCCTGTGAGGGTGACACCATGATAAATAAGAATAACTATGAATCAGCTCTAATTTTCTTTTGTTTAAAATGACACGATGTGCGGATGTTGATACCGTAACGGTTATTAATGATAATTCACTTGCAGTCGCTCACACTTCCTCCCGATACGTCAGCGACCTGACACTGTGGTGAGAACCACTCGTTCTCCCAAATGGCACAGAGCGCCGATTTTCAGCCCGGGAGCCGCAAGAATTTGTAAAACACGCGATACCTACTATTTAGCTGGGGCACTGACCTCTTTCCCCTTGGATTGTCCAATTAAAAAATAACAACAGCCCACACAGCAATAGCTATCCAGTGTGAGTGAATCAAAATTATACCTATTTTTTTGTTAAATCGTCAAAAACTACAATGTGTTTCGGTGTGCCGCAGCATTTTAGTCATGAGTTTCTGTGTGCCATGAGATGAAAAGGTTGGAAATCGCTGGTGTAGACCAGTGCTTCCCAAAGTTGATGTGTGGTTACCCGAGGCCCGGTCCAGATGCAGGCTCTGACCTGGCAGGTCTTGTTGGGGTCCCAGATTCTGCATCTCTAACAAGCTCCCAGGTGACGGCGACATTGCAGGTCCATGGACCACCCCTTGAGGAGCGGGATCCACAGAGGCTCATGGTCAGTGTCCAGAGCACCCAGGGCTGCTACTCGGAGGCGGGGAGGAGAGGCGTCTCACTAGGACCTATAAGTTAGGCCAAAGTGAAACCCAACCTTCCTTTCTGGGAATGCTGATGAGCAATGAAAAGGGACCTGGGGTGGCCAAGATGGACGTTCTGGGGAAGGTTGGGCCAGAAGACCTGGAAGGTTCCTGTCAATGGAACAATTTAGGATCTTAAACCTGCCTGGGCTCTCGTCCTGCCTGGGGTCCAGGGACTCGATGGGAAGATGCGGGAGGAACCTTGTGGTTTACACTGTGGGGCTCACCCTGTGGGCCGAGCTGTTGTATTCACTGTCTTCTTTAGTCCTTGCAAGGATCCTCTCTATGGTTCAGGAGTTCCACGGTTGTCCCACTGTGCAGATGAGAAAAGAGAGGCACAGGGAAGTTAGAGGCGTGCCCAAGGTCACACAGCTGGGAGCTGAACTGGCTCGTGGACTCGGAGCCTGTGCTGATCATCGATGCACTGGGCAGCCTTCCAGGATCTTGCAGACACTTGGTACAGTGTCCTGTCCTCCCGGCCATGCCCTGCCTCCAGGCCCAGTGACGAGGAAATCCAGGTAAGGGGCAGGGGTCCCTAGATGTGGCCTCTCCCCAGACCACCCTTCTACTTGCTCTGGTTGGCTCCACACTTCTATGCAGAGCCCTGTGTTCCCGGCAGGACGCTTAGACCTGGCCTCCCTGCAGCTTTTACCACCACGGGGCTGCTGAGACACTACCGGCTGGAGGGGAGATTCCTGAACACAGGAGAGGTTGGGTCCCAGGGAGAAGAAGAGGAAGCCGTTTCTGAATACATACCCCCAACGTGTGGGCTGCAGGGTCAACAACGATCACCGATTCCACATCATTTAAGGTCAAAATGGACACCATTTCCCTCTGCCTCCTGCCTGCAAACATTCACCTCTAAGCCCTCCCTCAGGTCTCTTCTCCCTTCCCAAATCCTCCGACCCTGCCTGCTGCGTCCCTGTGGCCAGCCCAGTGTGGAAAGCAAGAGGCTCCCCACAGAGAAGGAAAATGTCACACCTGGTGCTGGGGTGGTTGGGTGGGGATGACTCCAGAGATGGCTCATATATACATATATATATATTTTAATCCTCACCTGAGGATATTTTTCCATTGCTTTTTAGATAGAGTGGGAGGGAGGAAGAGAGAGAGAAACATTGATGTGAGAGAGACACATCATTGATTGGTTGCCTCCCACATAAACCCCCAACAGGGGCCAGGGATCAAACCTGCAACTGAGGTACATGCCCTTGACCGGGAATCAAAACCCTCGACTCCTTGGTCCTCAGGCTGATGCTGTAACCACTGAGCAAAATCAGCCGGGGACATATATGTTTTTTATTATTATACAAGTATATATCTCTAGAGTTGGCTCATATGCACATAACATATATTTTTAATATTTACGTGTATTTTATTCATTTATATATAAATACATTTTATTTATTTATTTTATTCCTTACCTGAGGATATTTTTCCATTGATTTTTACATAGAGTGGGAAGAAAGAAGGGAGGGAGAGAGAGAGAGACATTGATGTGAGAGAGACACATCGACTGGTTGCCTCCTGCACGACCCTGACTGGGGCCAGGGATGGAACCTGCAACCGAGGTACGTGCCCTTGACCAGGAACTGACCGAGGGCCGACGCTCTAACTGCTGAGCCAAACTGGCCAGGGCTATAAACACATTTTACATGTGTATAAATAGCAAGCGACCGGGACCTGGGAGGGGGGTTCAGACCTGCAAGCGGCCAGGTCCGCGAGGTCAGGGGTGATCCAGTCTAAGGAGCAGGTGGGAACTCTCCGGCCACTGGCTTGTGGACAGCTCTCCAGCTGGGATTCAGGCTGGTGACGGTTTTACCGGCCCCCTGGCCCCCCAAACACCATCATGGCGGGACTCCGGGTCCCATGGAGGCCTCTGAGGGCTTGCCTCGTGGCTTCTGAGAGAGGCAGCCCTCATCCCTGGAAAAACAGGACAGACTCCAAGCGAAGCCAATTAGGTGCCCAGCCAGACCGCTCTCGTCTTTCAAGGCACGAGCAGCTCGGCTGCTGGGGAGGTGCGGAGCGTCCTAATTACACACTCCTCCGTGACAGGCGGTGTCAAAAGATTAAAGGAATCAAACCAAGTGGCTCTCCAGCAGCCCCTCCCCCAAAAGCCAGGGCTGCTGCGTGAGGCAATTACGGGACCAAGGTAGTGGTTGGACAGATAATTTCTCTGGGCCCCGCGCCCGCCTCGCCGCCCTGCCCGAGCTGCGTGTCAGCACCGCGTCTCCGCAGCTTTGTCTGGGCTCCTTGGGTTCGTCTTCTTTTTTGTTGGCACAGCTGAACGGCAGAAAACAAATTAAACACCTCTCCCTCGGCCACCTCCTGGCCCCACCATGCACACCCCCCTGATCCAGAAAGCTTTGTCTACTACTGTTCTCTCTCTCTCTGCTGTCCATTCTAGCTCTCTCCACTCACCTCATTCTGTCCCTTCTCCCCACCTGTTGGGTCTCTGCCTCTTTTTTCTTCTGCTCCTTAAATACCCATCAGACGGCAAGCCGAAGGAAGCCACTGCAGGCTTTTCCATTCTTCCCCCGCTCTTCTGATGACCGTCACAATGACCGCAGCGAGGATAACGGCCAGTTCTTAAACACGTGCATCACAGCCCCAGGTGGGGTGCTTCTCTCGAGTTACCGTCTCAATCCTCTCCAGGTGTTGTCAGATGAGGACACTGAGGCTCGGAGGCGCTGTGGCTTCTGGTCGCACGGCTGGAAAGGGCCACAGCCAGGATTTTGAGCTCGGCTGTTGGCTGAGCCAGTGGCTGTGGGCCTGCTGCCCAGGGTCCAGCCTGGGAGGAGGCCGAGGGGCCTGGGAAGGAATGTCTGAAAGCAAGACCGGAAGCACCTGACACATCTCCTCCAGACAGAGAAGATGGGGCATCGGTGGGAGAGGGGGGACCGGGATACCAGACCCCCTGCGGACCCTGACGTGAGAATTTCTGCCTCAGTGGACCCGGGCTTAGTCAGCCCGGGCTGCTGTCACAAAATACTTAAATGATGGGCGTTGATTTCCCATAGTCTGGAGGCCAGACTTCCAAGATCAAGGTGCCAGCAGGGTGGGTTTCGTACCGAGGCCTCTTCTCCTTGTTTGTAGGCAGCTGCCACCTGGCTGTGTGCTCGCATGCCCTCTTTTTTGTGTAGTGCTGGGGCGGAGGGGGGCAACCCCCTTAAGGGCACAGATGTCATCGTGGGAGCCCCACCCTCATGAACTCACCTAACCTAATGACCTTCCAAAGGCCCTACCTCCAAATTTAACATCACATTGCGGGTTAGGACTTCAACATGAACTTGGGCGTCACCCTCGATCACGGAATGCCACGTCTTTTGGGCAGGCTGGGACAGGGCAAAGGTCAGAACCTCTGACCCAGACTTGCGTTACACAGAGGAGCTGGAGCTCGGAGAAGTCACGTGACTTGCCCCTGGAAGGATGAGACCAGAGCCTGGCTCCCCTGCCCTCCAGCCTGGGGGTCTCTGACACCTCTCTGCACCCTCCGTGTCTGCGGAGCCTTTGCCCAAACCCAAAGCTCTGCGGAAGGCGTCCTGGGAGGTCTCCCTGTGAAGGCAACTCGTCCATCACTGAACAGGAGGACAGGCGCTGAAGGGGGTTTGGTGACACTGGGCACTGGCTTTGACAGTGGCCTCTGCATCTGGGGTTGTGAGGGTGTGACTTGTGGGTTCAGGTGGAGGGTCTGCTCATGTCATCACAGCAGGTCACCTCTGGGGATGGCGCCTGGGAAGAGCAGAGTGGGTGCCTCAGGGGAGGGGTGCAACGCCCGCCGTGTCCACGCCCTCCCCCGTTTCCGTCTTGCTGTACTTGCAACTGAGCATCAGGAGGGATTAGGGGTTTAAAGCGTGGCCATTAGAGGAGGCGAGAGCGGCCCGCTCCGGCTAATGTGGAGTGTCTCTATTACCATAATAACTAACCACTTAATAACTGACTCGCCCACTAATCCTAATTGAAACACGTAATGATATTTCCGGGCGGAGAGTGGCAGGCTCACGTCCGGCAGACATCCCCAGGGGCCCGGGCTGCGCGCGGGAGTGCGGGGCGTCCTCGGGGCACGCTGCTGGAGTGGACGGAGGCAGCAGACAGCAGTTCTTGTACGGCTGCCAGGAACCACAGCTGATGATAAAAGCCACTAAAGGTCAGCTGGGAATAGAAAACTATTTATGTTAAATGTCACAGATTAAGCCGCAGAATGGGCCTCAGGTGGGGAGCAGAGGGTGAGGTGAGAAACTCTGGTCACTGTGCCTGCCTCTTCAGGGACCCCGAAGGGGTGGGTGGCATTGAGAGGTGGCGGGTGCAGGGGGGAGGCCCTTGGTTTCCAGGCTCCCTTCAGCTTCAGGAAGGAGGTGGATGTCGGCAGCCACAGGTGATTGGCCGGGCTGGCTGCCTGTCAAGGTCGCTAAGCGACCTGAGCACCAGGTGTGGGGAGAGAACCAAGCTGGTGGCCATCACATGGCAGAAGGGAGTCCGGGGTGTCTGCCCAGGCAGCAGAGATGGCAGCAGAGGCTGGGTTCCTGCTCTCACTCACAGAGGGGACCCAGGCTCGCTCCGTTTTCCTGGGCATCGTCCCGGTTTGGTGTGGGAGTGCTTAATCACGGCTGAGATTTCATGTGCCACAGCTGAGCTGTGGGCGGTGGAGAGAAAGGACAGCACACTCCCTTCAGGGAGGGTCTCCAACATGGGAGTTCGAAAGACACACGAGGGCCTGGGTAGGACTTCAGGGCTGGGGTGGGGGAGGGTCTGGGCCAGTCCTAAAGGGCAGACGCTGGCCGCTTCTCCTCGACCTGCCCGAGCAGCCGGCCAGGGCCCCACTGTGCGGCATCCTGGCTTTATCCATTTGCCAAACACACCTAAAGACCGACTGTGTTGACGGGTTGAAAACATCCCCTAGAAGGTAGGGAGACCGCTAACGCCCACTGACAACATTACTACCACTCGTGACTGCTCACCTGGGAGCTGTGCGCCTTGGGGGTTGAGGCAGCGGCTTCATCTCAATGATCCAGCCTCCGCCAGCCTCCGGACCACCCTGCCTCCGACCACCTCACCATTGTATCAGTGGCTGTGTGTACAGGGAATACAAACACATTTTAATGCTGGTGTAAGCAGACATAATTAGGAAGGTAAATCTAGTGGAAAAAGAAAACCACACAGGCAAAATAAATACACCCCCCCCCCCCATCCTGGCGTCTTAAGTCAAGTAACAGGAGGGTGGTTGCTGGTTTGAATTAGCCACGTCTCAGCCTTCCTCCACACGTTGAGATTGACATGATCGTCTGAAGGGATCTCAAGGACACAGCCCCCAGACCACCCCTGTGATGGGGAATAGATTCATACCAGCCCAGCAGTGCCCAGGGAGGCCCCCCTCCCTCCTCCTTCCTACATCTCATTTGGCTGTGGAATGATCAGCCTGGAAGTGACTTGGCCTAGATGAACCCAAGGGAATACAGGCGGGATCGAGAGAGGTCTCAGGAGGCCCCAGGCAGGTGGGCACTGGGTCGAGATGGTGGGGTGGGTAGGACTGGAGGTTGGCTGGGGGTGAGGGTGGGGCTCTGCTGGCTCAGGAGTTGAACTGATTCCTGTCATCAGTAAATATTCTGCCCCAGCCCCGCGCTCGGCACTGGGAATACAACGCTGATGACCGTTATTGCTGCTTCCAGAGGCTGGCTGTGAATGAGAAGGCCGATGCGTCCCCAGGTATTCATAGCACGTTAGAACTGTCACTAGGAGAGAGGCTCGGAGCACTGGGGGGCGTGGCTATATCCCCCAGAAGGACGAGGAGGGTGGGCCGTGCTTCACAGAGGCGACATTTCAACCTGACCCCAGACATCCAAGGGAAAAGCTGGAAGGTTCCGGGGCTGGGCCCGGAGGGAGCGGGAGGAGAGAAAGCCGGAAAGGGACGTTTGAGGCAGATGGTGAAGGGCCTCGAACACTGTGCTTAAGAAGTTAATTAAAAATTAATTCTGAAGGCACGAGAGAGTTATCCGCTGCTGCTGAGTAGGGGAATGAGAGGGCTTGGCTGGGGTTTTAGAAAGAACACTCTGGAAGCTGCAGGGAGGTTGTGCTAGACACAGCAATGCCCAACCTTGCAGGCATCGGCGTCACCTGCGGGCTGTTGACACCGATGGGGGCCCCGCCCCCGAGTTTCTCGTTCAGCAGGACTGCAGTTTGCACCTCCAACAAGCTCCTGGATGCGGCTGCGGACCCAGGGCCACCCTGTGAAAACCACTGTGTTAGAGAGAGGGGGTTGGGGCGCTGGAAGCAAGGAGACCAGTTGGGGGAAAAACGGTCTTAAAATGGAAGATAATAAAGGGATAGGCTAAGAGATCCCTGTGGGCGGGCGGGAAGACTCACGCCGCGGGGAGGGGAGACGCAGGGCCCGGAGGTGAGGGGTGGGAGCAGAATCACGATCTGGTCTTGGGTTTGCTGAAGTAGCAGGTGATGGGCAGAGGCGAGGAGCACAGAGCAGGGAGCTGAAGCCGGGACACCAGCAGGGCTTAAGTTCTGGGAACAAGGCCAGAAGCCAGACATGGGGCTGAGGTCCGAGTTCCAGTTCAGCTCGGACAGTCAGGGCTCTTTAAACTCCCTGGCCTCCAGTCGGGCCCCAGGTCTGGGAGGCAGCGGCAGACAGGGCTGGATGGGAAGGTCGGCCTCAGCAAGGGCAGCGAATCAGGCAGATCAGGCCCAGACATAGCGCAGGTGGGAGAAAATCGGATTCGCCAGCCCAGTGACAGCGACCTGTGGCCGGCCCCTGATTTGCAACCCAGGAGCATCAAAACGGACTGCCTCGATCCAGGACCTCTCCCCAGTGACAGGAGCTCAGACCCAGCCCCAAAGCCCGGGCACCAGCCTGATCTCCTCCCCATCTCCTGGGACCTGTGAGAGTTCGAGGGCGGAGTAGTAGGCGGTGCTCTCATTTGCTTTGGCAGCAGCCCAGGAAGAGGCCGGGGGACTGTGAGCGAAGTGGGGAGCAAACACACCCCAAGAAGATGTGGCCAGCAGTTGTCAGCCAAGAGAGCCCAAACAGCTATCTCCCCAACTCCCAGGTGCTTGCTCCCTGTGTCTCCAAGGCCACCGTGTCCCTGGATCTGAGTCCTGCTCCCTCCTCCTCCTCTGTTGGGTTCTTGCCAGTTGGACCCGCTCAGCAGTTTACTGAACGTACACAAAATACCTGACTGTGATTCCAGGAGGCTGGTATCTGGACTCTCCACCACTTAGTTACAGTCTAAGCACACGGGGCTCAGCTCACAGGGGCATGGACGCACCAGCACACTGGTGTCTGTGTAGATGTTGGCCAGACAATAATACGCATGAATACTAGACTGTGCCAGGGTTCTGCCCGCCTCAATCCCAGAGCTGCGATTCCCGGGAAGACTGTTCTCCCAGAAGCCTCCTGAGTGCAGTGGCCTCCTTGGGGTCGGCTGCAAGATCTCCACGACCGGAGCCCCCTCATTCCTGAGCTGCTGCCCCCAGGCCTGAATCGCTGTTGCTTGCATACTTTCTGAGCCCCTGGCCCCAACTTCCGTCGTCCTCTGTCTTGTTACACTCATTGCAACATTGTCACTGATCATTTTCACAACTGGGGCTTCTGTTCCCTCCCCCACCCCAGGTTGTCCCACATTTAGGAGCCAACCCTTATGCAGGCACACGAGGTCTCTCCTGGTACCTGCATTAGCAGGGACATCTGGGCTCCAAAGCCCAGTGACATTCATTGACTGCTCCTTTCAGACGGAGGCGTCTCCCCAGCCCACGACAACTGCAGAGGAGGCTGCTTGTGTTCCCAGGGGCAGAGGAGAGTGTTTCTGGCTGGGTGGCCCTGTTTAGAGGAGACTTAGGAGGCAGGAAGCAGTCTGGAAAGGGGAGAGAATCCAGAGTACAGGGAGAATGGGTGCTGTGAGGAGCAGGGGCCCAGGTGCTTGCTCTCCAGCGCCCCCTGTGGGCAGGCTGGCAAGCCCGCGTTCCCCGCCAGGACAATGCCTCTCGCAGGACAGCAAGGCAAGGGCAGCCTTTCGGGCCAGCAGTCAGCTCAGCCAGGCCAGCTTCGGCCTCTGTGGGGGCAGTGGGGAGGCCAGAGATGCTGCCAACCCGAGGAGCCCACCCTGTACAGCTTCCCGCGCCCCATCCCACTGACCGTCACCTAACCCTGTAGCTTCCCACTTGCTTTGGAACAGCTCAGTGGTCCCCCGGAAGCACAATCCGAAGAAAAGATAGGATTATGACAAGTTTTGGGGAAGAGGGGACAGAGATCCTAAGTCCTTCCTGCCAGGACTCTCCTGAGAGCCAAACCCAAAGACCCAAGTGCTCTCTCACCTCGGAGAAGCTGACACCTCCAAGTGCTTCCCACAGGCCGACAGCTTCCCGCACCCCATCCCACTGACGGTCACCGAGACCCTGGCAGGAAGGAGTGGTTAGTATTCTCTCCCTGGGAAGAGAAATGGACACTTGGAGAGTTTAGTACCTGGCCCAAGATCACATAGCAGGGACTGGAGACCAGGACTGTCCCCCCTCAAAGCCAGCGGAGCAGCTGAGGGGTCATGGGGAGTGTGGGCTGGTCGCAGAGC
Organism: Tadarida brasiliensis; assembly: GCA_030848825.1. Taxonomy (NCBI): domain Eukaryota; kingdom Metazoa; phylum Chordata; class Mammalia; order Chiroptera; family Molossidae; genus Tadarida; species Tadarida brasiliensis. The sequence continues at coordinate 60,898,368 of CM061273.1, forward strand.
TCCTCGCCCCATGGCGCCAAGAACCCCCAGCGATCAGCCTCTGATGGGGGTCGGCACACTGGCCCACGGGCCCCATCTGCCCTGCTGCCCGTGTTGACGGAGCTGTTTGTTTCCAGATGCCTGTGTCGGAGGCCGACCTGCCTAGTTGCAGCAGAGATCGGATCGCATGGCCCGGAACACCTGCACTCGTCACTATCTGGCCCTTTACCGAGAAGTGTGGCCCCGGCCCCTGATGAGACCACAGGCTCGCCCGTGTCTAGCCTGGCCCAGCTGAGATGGCGCCGAGGGGGAAGTGCACGCAGGTGCGCACGCGTGTGCAAGTGTGGGTGCAACAGGGCCCCGGACCTTGGCACTGACACCCAGCCCGGTTCTCCCTCCCCTTCTGCCTGGAGAAGAGGGCGTGGGTGTTGAGTGGGCAATGATCTCCTTTGTACGGGAGCTGGGTTTCAGGGGCTTTTATAGTCAGAATGGCCCAGTGGCTGCTGCCGCTGCTGCTGAAATTTAAGTAATTTTCCCCTAATTAAGCAATTATCTCGGATATAGCTGCCTCCATCTCCAGGAACACGTTCGTGGCGGGTGGGGAGGAGCGGGACGGGGGTGTCGTGCTTGGGAAGGCCCAGATATAGAAACATCCTGACAGTGAGCTGCTCTGCCAAGCCGAGCTGAGGGCGGCAGCTATGCGGAGCCCGCCGAGGGCACTTCAAAGGCTTCCAAGTGGCCAACTGGCCTGAGAGCCGCCGTCCCTGGAGCCAAACGCACACATGGCAACTAGCTCATAACAGGAGATGCGCGCCCACAAAGGCCCCCGAGGACGGCGAGTAGGGTCAGGTTGGGGGTGGTCCTTCCATGTAGGCAAGAGTGAGCCAGCAAAGGCTGGTCGTTCCGGAGGACAGAAAGAGAGGGGGCTTTGTCCCTCCCTTGGGAGGGCAGAGCGGGACCACCCTGAACATCTCCTCCTGGAGTCCGAGGCTCACAGTGAAGATGTCACACAGTCACAGGTGGGAGTAGTCATGGGTTCGACCCTGCTCCGTAGGCACACAACACACACACACACACACACACACACACACACACCCAACCACTTCTGCAAGCGCGAGCCTGCAGCTGAGGGCTGGGATCGCCAGACCACCAACAGGATGCCTCGATACGCTGGGATTTCAGATAAACAATGGAAACATTTTCACTGTCACAATTACTGCACAGGACATACTTATACCCCAAACCTAGGCATTGTTTAATTTCGTGTTGTTGTTCAATTTGACTAGGTGTCCTGTAGCTTTGCTCGCTGGCATACCTACCCAGGGCCCACCCTCCACATACCTTCTCCCCCAATTCCAAGCGGGGAAACGACCGTTTGTCCCCAGGCAGTCGCTGGATCCTGCCCAGGCAGCACACGGGCCCTGGGCTGGAGGCAGGGCAGGAGTTCCTAGATCTGCGTGTTGGGACAGAAAAGCAGAGGCTTCTCTGCATCCAGGTAGAGGTGGGCGTATGCACCAGGCCACCGATCAAGGTAGCTTTTCGCCTTGGGATTCAGACATAAGAAAGCTAGAAAGGAAGGGGAAAGATGCCTTTACCTTTGCTGTTAGTCATCACTTACAACCTGGGGAAAATTAAGAACCAAAATGAACAGGGATGTTTCTTTGTGAAATGGGGTTGATCAGCAGAGTATCTGTGAGACCCTCAGGCAGACCTTTCCATGAGAACCAGGAGAACGGAGACCTCCCGCGTTCCCGATGGAAAGCCTCGCCCGGCACTCCATGCCTCGGATTCCAAGGCAGGAGGCAGAAGCATCGAGTCCAGGGCCCACCTGGGGCCCAGCTGGGCGGGCAGGAGCAAGACAGAGATGGCACAGAGACTGGGGAGGGGAACCTCACTGTCGCAGACCCTGTGCCCACAGGCCCAGCCTCGTCTGCACTGGGCTCTACCTACTCCTGAAACGTGAGACATCTCTTCCAGGAGCTGTCGGCTGCCTCCAGTCGAGGGGTTGGTTGGAAATATTTGAGGAAGGGGTGCAGTCTAGGGCCCACTGCTACTTCTCAAGGGAGTTTGTGGCAGGTGGGGGCTGCTGAGGGCACGAAGAGAGCCATGCCTGGTGGGGAAGACCCAGGGAGCCTGGAGCAGAGTTTTAGGTGCAGGTGCGCAGAGTGGTCCCGATCCCCCACCCCCCGACCCCCAGCTGAGGCTGAGGTTCCAGGCAGCTCCAGACAGAGCCCTGAGGCCTACAGCTGATCAAGGCTGATCAAACTCACACTGTCTTTATTTATTCCCTGGAAGTGCAGAGGGACCTGTGTAAAAGGAAAGGGTAAGCGTGGAGAGACCATTAAAAGTGTTTAGTTTTTATGCAGTGGTAACGGGGGGAGTTAATTCCCAGCTGACAGAGCTTGCAGGATAGTGAGTGAGTTTTAAACAGGCACCGAGAGGACCCTGGGGAGGCAGGCAGAAGCGGAGTGGAGGCGATGGAGTGAGGGTGGGAGGCAGCCGCCCAAAGGTGTGGGCACAGCCAGGAGAGAGCTTTAAAGACTCAATAACTCCCCGCTGATCTCATTCAGGTCTCATTTATTGGGCACCTACTGTGTATCCCGACCTGGCTTGATGGCAGGGAGATTAAAGCAACGGATCAACTGGGGGCCTGATTCTCTAGGCTCTCTTGTGCTTTGGAGACACCAGGAACTGCATTAGTGGTGGCTGGGTCATCAGGCCTGGCCGAGAGAGCACGCCAGGGAACCGGACCCCTTGGGTTGGAATTCTACTTCCTCTACTATAAACTCTGCCATCCCGGGCAAGATGCTTAATCTCTCTGTGCCTCAGTTTCCTCATATCCAAATAGGCATAATCAGAGTAGCGACCTTCTAAGATTGCCCTGAGGATTTGTATGAATAGAAATAGCTGTTACCTAGTATTTTCTGTCGGGGCAAATTCTGATCCATAGTTTGAGTTTGAGGCAAAGTTCTATGATGGCGCAGAGTGATTTGTTCATTGAAGAGGTCTGGGAAAGCTTCCTGGAGGAGGTGACTTCTGACCTAGATGAAAGGATGAATAAGAACCATCTCCGTGAAGAAGAGGGCCAACATTTCTAGGCAGGGGCTGCGGGATGAGCAGAATCATGGAGGTGTGACAGTAAACCCAGAGGGGGCCACCTGGCCCTGGAGGTTGGTGTCCTGGGAGTGTCCTGGCCAACTTTGAGGAGCCTCCCCTTAAATATGAAAGTCTGAACTCAGGGTGCTGGGCGGTGGGCAGGCAGAGACCACATATGGGGAGAAAGCCACGCAAGAATATCTGCTCAGCTGCCCTGTTCAGTGGGAACACTGAATGTGGGGGTACTGTAGCTGAAGGTAGAGGCCCTCAGCTTCTCAAGGTGCAATGCTAACCAAGTCAGAACCCCCTGGAAGGGGAGAACAATGAGTATTTTTCAGAACAAAGCAAGACTAGACCAGCACTGTCCAACAGAAATAGAATGCAAGCCACATGCGTAGTTTTAACTGTTCTAGTAGCCTCATTGAAAAAGTAAAAACATAAATAAAAATTGATAAATAAAAATAACCCAGCCTGGCCGGCTCAGTGGTTGAGCGTTGACCCATGCACCAAGAAGTCACTGGTTCTATTCCCAGTCAGGGCTCATGCCCAGGTTGTGGGCCTGATCCCCAGTGGGGGGCATTCAGGAGGCGGCCAATTGATGTTCTCTCTCATTGATGTTTCTCTCTCTCCCTTCCTCTCTCTCTAAAATCAATAAAGAAAAAAAATAAAAATAACCCAAAAATATAAAAACAAAACAAAAAACAGGTGAGATTAATTTTATAGTATATTTTATTTAACTCAGCATATGCAAAATACTATCATTTCGAAAAGTAATAACTACAGGACTCGTTCCTGAGCTATTTTGTATTCTTTCTTTTATGCTAAGTGACTGAAACCTGGTGCATGAGCTACACTTCAGACAGCTCACCATCCCCAGGTCACTGCTCAGCAACCACACTGACTTATGGCGACCCTAGGACGGGGTTGGAATAGGACCCACGTAGTAAAAGTTCTCCGCTCTGGGGCCCACAATGGCCTGTCTCCCCACAGCCCCCTCAGTGTGCTCCTCCAAACACGCACATCTGGGGACAAATGGCCAAGGGCTTCTTGGCTGGTCAAGTTGTGTGTTAGGACGTTGGTTCGTGTCGATGACTTCAGAGCCAACCAGGGAGGGAGCCAGGCTCCTGCTGGACGTGACTGCAGGGTGGGCTGGGTGGGGGCTCAGAGCACCCCCTGCAGAAGCTGCTTCCAGAGTGTGTCTGACAGCCCTGCTCTGCCCCCCTCCAGCACCCAGGTGACGGTTCTGGGGGTGAGCTGGGGACGCCACTGGTGTGGAGGAGCTGGGAAAGGGGCAGCTTCGGTGGCGGTGAGGACATGAGAGCCACGGAGAGGGCACCACCCACGCTTCTGCCCACTACATATTTGAAACTAGAAAAAGCTGGAGCCCCCACCTCGCCCCAGCACACACAGGCTCACCCTATGGTCTGTGCACATGGAACTGTGATCACAGAATCAACACGCTCACCGCTCACTGATGTGCTGTGTTTTATAGGCATGAGTCCATGTCACCCTCACAACGACCCTTGAGAGAGGTAGGTCCTATTATTACCTCTGACCTAAAGATGAGACAGCGGAGGCTCAGAGAGGTTAAGCCGCTTGTCAGAAGTCACACAGCACGTCGGTGGTGCAGCCAGGCTTTGGACCTGGTTGAGATCCACTGAGGTGCCATCTCCTGGAGCACACGAGTCTGCTGCCACCTGGAAACGACATCAAGTCGCGGGGGGACGCCAGCGGGGAGATGGAAAGTTGGGAGGCTGTTCAGTAACTGCGACGAGGGGGAAGGCTGCTGTCTGGCACCACCCCGCAGCCGGTCCCAGATGGTGCAGAACCTACATCCACTGCCTGGCTGGGCTGGAACAGGATGGGGTGCAGACAGGCTCTGTGAGCATCTCGCGCTCCGCTCGGGAGGGAATGCAGAGGAAAGGGAAGCCTGTGACCTCACTGGTTGGGCCAGTGGCCAATGACATCACCAGGAGGGCAAGGAGCCAGGCCCAGCCAGTTATTTATGGAAAAGGCTGGCGGCCAGGCTCAGCAGCTTCTGAGCTTTTTCAGATGTGGCTGCGATGAAGCCTCCAGCTGGCCCCGTGGAGCCGCCAGGGCTGGGCTGGCGGATGAGGGAGGAGGAAGCTGGGGGAGGCAGCCAGCTGACGGGGTGGGAGGGCTCCTCGGAGCCTCCCTGGGCACTCAGGCACCATGCTGCTCCTTCTTGGAGTCTGCCCATCCAGCTCTCTACCCTTGCTCTGCGTGAGCCTGGTCTCTGCAACTGGCCCTTGGGGTCATTCATTCAGAACTCAGAGACCAGCTGGGCGCAGAAAGGGCCGTCTGAAGATCTCAGTGCACCCGCATTTGTGCACGTGAGGGTGCGTGCCGTGTGGGTGCTGCCCTTCCTTGTCATCGGGTACGTTCACTCTCTGGGCCTTGTACACCAGTGCCCTGAGTGACCCTGTGTGCAGGTAGGTGTGTGAGCGCACGGATATGTGGATCTTTGCACACCGCGTGTGCGCGCAGAGGGCGGAGGAGAGAGAGTGCACAGATCTAGCGAATGGGGAGAGAGGAGTCACTGGGGAGAGAAATCACTGTAGGAAGTCGGGCAATATAATTTCAGTGGAAGATACAGAGGCACTTACAGAAGCTTCAGCAGAACTAGACAAACCTTTCAATCCATTTATCAAAAACGCCTGCAGCCTGCTGCCTGAGCAGGTGCAACAGGCATAAAATATTGAGCAGAACCAGCCACTGTGGGGCTGGAGGAGCCCAATAAATAAGGGGTTACCGCAGTGCTCACCCTGATTCCGCCGGGTTCGCTCCCGCCTGTGCCTCCACCCGTCACGCCAACGGCTCTACGGGCGCTGCCTGGGGCCGGGTGCCCCCATCTGTGGGGTTTTGACTTTAGGCCCAATGATGGGGGTTGTGGAGACCAGACGTGGAGAGCCCCACGCCGATGAGCTCTGGTCCAGGCAGCACGAGTTCCCTGCCTCTTGTGTCTCTCGAGCTTGCCATCTGCCCTCCTTCCATAAAATCCCCCACGAGGGAGAACCAGGTCCATGTGGCTTTGGTGGCATTTTGGTGGCCATTCTACGACCCCAATGGAATGACGGGGTGACAATGAGGCCCGGGTAGTGACTAAAGGGCTCACGCACCCAGACCCCAGGCTGTGCCGTCTACTGAGAATTCTCCCTGGTTCCATGTCTTGAAAACTGGGCCTTTTGAGTAGTGAGTGGAGAGAGACCCCGTCACATCAACTGAATGGGAGCCTCATTTTTCCAGTTCGCCTTCGTCCCCTTTGTCACGCCACCTCCTCCTCAAAGCCAAAAAAAGCATCCCCATGCAGTCATTTCCCCTAAACCTGAGTCCACAGAAGAGGATGTCATTGTTTAACTACACACACACACACACACACACACACACACACTCAAGTGCTCAAGGGACTGCCCCTGCCCCCCTCTGCCCCCTCCTTTGCCTTCCTCACCACCGGCCCTACCACCCACAGGTAGGTAACCCAAATCTTTGCATCTTGACGCCAAGAACCCAAAGGGCAGGAGACAGCGCTCCGTCCAGGGCAAGGGCAGCGGGAGGCCATTCTCTGTGCCCTCTCGGCTGAGACGGGCACGGAAAGGTACAATGGCGTGGCTCTCCGGGTTGCCAGGCTGAGCACCTGGAATGCAGGAAACAGGATTAACCTCAGCTGGACACAGAGGGAGGATGGTTAATGAGGAAAGAGGAGAGAGCCCAGGCTGGCTGTTCCCAGGGACAAAAGGGCAGCATCTCAGCTCTGTGGGCACAGATGGAGGTCATGTGGTCCACCCTGCTGCTTTTGGAAACCCAGCAGATGGGGGGCCCCACTTTTTCTGGAATGTTCTCGGGGAGCAAATGCCCTGTGTCCTATCCACAAGTTGCTCTTCAGCTGCCTGGGTTACGTGCTCATGGCAGCCTCTGTTCTGGCTTTCTGTTCTCCAGGGAGCTTAGATTTTTCATGGCTCTTGTGGGACCAGCCAGGAGGTTCTCAATTCCTCTGAACCTAACCCCATCACCCCCCTCCACCTACTCCTTCAGAAATCCCGGGAACTGCAGGAGGTCCGTCTGAGGACTCAAGCAAGGTGTGAGGCTGCTGCTGTGACCTGGGAAGGGCGCCAGCTCTGCAGGGCCAGCAGCTGGATCGACACGTCCTCCTCTTGCTCCCAGTGCCCCTTCTGCTCTGGAAGGATGGCGGTAAAACTGCAGAGAGGGTTTCCCAGCAGTCATCACTCTGGAATTTTTGGACCATTGCTTCAGGGACAGCGAGAGAAATGAGCAGGACCTGGGGGAGCAGTGCTCTGGTTCTCGGGAGTGTCACTGTCTTGTCACACTTCTTGTAAACCTGCAAACGCCCCTGCAGAGCGCTGGCCGGGGGGGGGGGGCCCTCTGTGTGTTTCTCTCCAGCCCTGAGCAGGGCCTAAGCGGAGGGAAGGGGCGGGGGGAGGAAAGTTGCCAAGGCGACCATCCCAACTCCTCTTTCTCTGCCTTTGGAAATCTTTAAGGAGAGGAAGCAGTCATTTTCCTGGGGTGCTGGGGTGCAGCCCCACAGGATCAAAACTATGCAAGGCACAGCGCCAAGCAGAAAGACCTGCTCCCAGCTGCTCCCCAGCTGCTTGATTCAGCCGCTCCTTTAAAGGCTCACATCTGGGCTCCAGCCAGTGCCCAGAGCTGCAGGGGTGAGGGGCTGCATTGGCTGCGGGTCGGTGAGGGAGGGATGTCATCTCTCTTTCTTCCAGGAGGGCCTTTCACCATTCTCACACTTTGTCACAGCCGTACCCGAGGGGACGATGATGACAATGACGATGTTGCTTCACTTGCATTAGCTCTTGGATCTGCACAGTGATTCTGTGAGGTACGGGTTCCTGTCCCCATTTTTCATACGGGAAAACTGAGGCTGAGAAAGGCTATGTGACTTGCCAATGTGCACAGGGAGTAGGCCACAGATCCTGGACCCCAACCCTGGACAGAAGGCTAAGAGCCGGCCTGAGTAATTGGGCCGACGAGGCTGAGAAGTTTGCCAAGGATTTCTCTGGCTTTAGCACCGAAAGGCCTCCCTCTGGGAACCTGCTCAGTCCCTGGCAAACCGAGACTTTTGGTCCCTAGATGGAGCGCACACAGAGGAGGGTGTGGCATGGGTACACCCGAGGGACCTTGGAGAGCCGCCTGCTGTGGGGTTTATGATAGTCTAAGGCTCAAGTTCACCGGCAGGATGAGATCTGCTTGCAAAGGCTCTTCCATCCAGCCCGTCCGTGGGTCTGAGGGTCACCAGCTTGATCCCCTCCTCTCTCCGCCGGAAATGAGGTATAACCCCCCCCCAGTCCTTCACCATGTTGACACTAGGCTGCAAGGGTGCCCCAACCCCTGACGCCTGCCTGGCCCTGACCCACCTGGATCTGATTCCCCCTAGACAGTATACAAAAGGAGGACCATGGTTTTCTCAGCCTCGTGCACCTCCAAGTCAGAACAGGGTGGGGGGCCGGGGCTCAGCGCACCCACACTGCCCAACGCAAGGCTCCTGGCTGCCAGGAGAGGTGGGGAAAGGTGAGAGGAGAAAGAAGAGAAAGGCAAAACTCCCGATGAAAAAAAAAAAGTTCAATCAGATTTGTAAAGGGCACAATTTACAAATCCGTCACATATTTTCCTAGGCTGGGATTTACGGATTAGCCTGTAATACTTAGGCGGCTTTTTTGTAATAAAACCCTGAGCCCAGGCAGCCTTGGGGAAGTGAGGAGGAGGAAGGGGCCTTCTCTATCTCCCTTTCATTTTCCCAGCATTTTTTGATCTAGGCAGCCCCATTAATCTGTGCTTTATCTGCCTATGGAGAAGGATTGAGCTCTTTATTGGATTTTTGTCAAGAATAAATGATTTAGTTTGGGATATTGTGGAAACGATTTTTGTGGTATTACACCATCTAATAAATGAAACAGCAGGGATCAATTCCTTTCTTGCAATGTGTTCAACAGGCAGGGTGAAATATGCCCCACAATGATTTGGTATTGCACTCTATAGATATTTATAACTGAGTGTGACTGCACGTCTACGGGTCTGCCCTGGCCGGGTACCTGTCCGGAACTGTGATCCATCAACTCCAGAGCCTGAGATCTGGGGCCCGTGTGACAGGCTGGTCAGAAATGCAGATCAAGTTCACTTTAGCTGACAGGCTCAAGTGTCGCAGAGAAGGAGTCAGGCCCGGCTGAAAGCTGGGGCTGGGAGATGGTATCTAGCAAGGCCCTCAGCTGGAGCACTTTTCCTGGAAGGATGGCAGAGGCATCAGGGCCTCCGCAGGTCTGGCAAGCGCCAGGCGTGTGTGGACACCCCGCAGAGAACCTGGGGTCCCATCCCTCCCTGCCCTCGTGCCCCAGTCCCTGCCCACTGCCCTCTCCCCCTGGACATCACTTCAAGCGAAGATGTCTGGAAATCCTTGGACTTGAGAGCTGGCTTTTTGCCCAGGTATACTCATAAGGTTTATGTCCCCGGAGGCCCACAAATATTTAGTGAGAGCCTATTATATGACAGCACTTAGCACAGGTCTGGCACAAAGCAAACCTTATACAGATATATGTTCACAGAGCTGCTGATTAACAGAACGCTTTCGCGATGCCCTGCCCTCCCCACAGCGTCCTCCCAGGTGGAAACGGGGACGAGGAGAGGAAGAGATTGCCCGCAGGGTCCAGCGACAGGTGGGAAATGTGTTTCTCCACCCTTCGCCCGAACTGTGCTCTGGAGGAAAGACTAGAATTGCTCCAGAAGGAAGGAGCCGGGAGGGGGTGTCCTGGACACCTTGCGTGTGGGAGGTGGTTGCCTGCCCAGGTTTTGCTCTCTGGACACCAGCACTTCGACTCAGACTGTCAGAGTGGTCCCCTCTGTCCACGGGCCTGAAAGGACCAGCCCAGCAAGTACCATGCCTGACATCTCACCACTGACCTTTGCCTGGGACGGAGGACGTGGTTAGTAAATATTTACCCAATGGCAGTCTGAAGGAGCAGGTGTCCATACTAACTGGGGTTCTTTGATCCTGGGCTTCATGGGGTGGGCAAAGCAGTGGTTGAGGACACTGTCTCAGTCCATTGGGGCCGCTGTAACGAATCACCATGGGCTGGGGGCTTAGCAATAACAGATATTTATATCACAGTTCTGAAGGCTGGGGATCGGAGCTCAGGCCCCCACATGGTCAGGTGAGGGCCCTCTTCTGGGACCCAGAATTCTCGTTGTATCCTCACATGACAGAAGGGGTCCTCCTTTATATGGGGACTAATCCCTTTCATGACCGAATCACCTCCCAGAGGCCCCGCCTCCTATTACCATCATCACCTTGGGAGTTAGGATTTCAACCTACGGATTTTGGGGAACACGTTCGGACTAAAGCAATCGAAGACTCAGCGCTCTGCACGGAGGGTTTCCTCTATGGCCTCACTGGGTTTAAGAGGGGCTGTCGTAGCGTCTGCGACCAGGACCCCACCTGCCTCACTCAGAGACGGGAGGACCACAGCCAAGGGGCTGTCCGGGCAGGCCCGCTGAGGTCCTCCTCTGGGCCCCGTGTTATCCGACGGCCCAGTTCGAACCGGGGTCCCATCCCTCTGCTCCTGCTCTGAGGCCGTCGCTCCTCGGGCTGCGTCCCTGTTCGTGCATTCGAGGCGTGTCTGCTCTGTGGTGACTGGGCTCCTCGGAGATGCGTTTCCTGGACAGGCTCTGCGTCCCCGCCATATGTTCCATCAGTGTTGGCAGTGACAGGCAGGCCCTCCAGCTCTCAGTCTCTCCGCCCCGTTTTATTTTTGTTCTTTTGGACTGTCTTCGCTGGCTGTGTTTTCTCTGCCACAGTCAGATTCCTTGGAGCTTGGTGCTGGGAGGGGAGTTTGGAGTCTTTGGCGTGAAGAGTATCTCTGCTTGGCGTTCAGTTGGAAGAAAGCTCCTCATTCTGCCCCAATGGCAAAGAAATACGGGTGCTCTGGGTGTTCCTGCGTCACCGGTGAAATCGTTGACGGCTCCCACCCCGTCCCTGACCACACAGCTCAGGGGCTGGGCTGCAGCTGCATTCACGGGCAGGAGCAAGTGGGTGCTGGGGTTGAGGTGGGGGCCTAGGGGACCGTTTGCCCCAGCTCCCAACCAGGGGCTGTTAGGAGACATTCTGATGCCTAAGGCTGACTTTAGGATGTCCCCTTGGGTCTTCGCCCTGAGCCCTTTGGGTTCTCTGCTGCTCCTCCGGACTCGCTCCGTGGCCGCTGACCAGTTGCGTGTAGAACACATCAGCAAGCGTCCGGTCTCTGCCCAGACTCCCGTGACAGCCCTTCCATCTGACACGTCCGCCGCGGGACAGCCGTTGTCATTCCGACAGGTTGTGCTGAGACTTCACCCTCAGAGGGGGGCTGCCTGCCACGTGTTGGCAAACAAGCAAACGTCCCCGTGTCTGGGCAAAGAGAAGGCCCTCCTTCTGCTTTGTGTCCGAAGCCAGGGCTCAGAGGCATCAGAGATGCTTCTCCTCCTCCCTCATGCAAATCCCCCGCCTCGGGAAGTCCTGTTAGCGCTACGTTGACTTTCCCAGAATCCCGTCACCAGCTCTTTCCATCGTCCCGCCGCCACCCTGGCTGAGCCACCGCGGTCCGGGGCTGGTCTTCCTGCTTCATCCGGCCCCTGCCCGCCCGTTCTCAACACAGGAGCCGGGGCAAGCCACCCACCACTCCAAACGCCCGAGCTCCCTTTTCCCGGAGCACCAGCCAAGTCCTCACCGTGGCCTCAAGGCCCCTGCATGTGGCCTGAGTGACAAACCTCCGCACTCGCCCCTGCCAGCCACACTGTCTGCCCTGCCAGCGTGGCCAAATAACTGAACCCTGGCGTGCTCCTGCCGCAGGGACGTTGTACTGGCTGTTTCTTTAGCCCGGAATGCTTTTCCCACAGAGACCTCATGCCTGGCTCCTTGGATTGCCTTGAAGTATTTACTCAACGCAGACGACAACAGGAGCCACAACGCCTGGGCTCAAGTCCCCTTTCTGCCATTTGCTAGCCACCTGACACTGCAAACGTTATGCCGCCTCTCTGTGCCTCCGTTTTCTCATCTGCAAAATGGAGACAATAATGACGTTTATTCATAGGGTTAAAATGAGGATTAAGTGACCTAATATGTGTTAAGTACTTAGAACCTGACAGTCAGTGTGAAATACGTGATCACAAAGCAATAAATCAAATGAGCCCGAGGCTGACTGCACTATTTAAATATAAAGTCAGCTCCTCACCCCACCCCTACCACTTCCAATCTCCCTCCTCTGCTGGACTTTTATTCCACTGCATGTACTCACTACATAATCGACCTATTCCTTATGCTTATTATTTACTACCTGTCTTCCCCAAGCAGAATTGCTAGGACATAAGCTCTACGAGGGCAGAAATGTTTGTTTTGCTCACCGACGTACCCCAAAGGCTTACACAGTACCTGGCACACGGTAGGCATTCGGCAACCCATGCATTCCCTCACCCCCACACGTCACCATTTTGCTTACTTTTTATTTATTTTTTATTTAATTAATTTATTTTTGTTACAGACGTTTCTCCTTTTCCCCCCTTGACACCCTTCTCCCGTTCCTGCTGCCCCCCCCCCCCCCGAGCATTGCTGTCTGTGTCCATTGCTTATGCTTATATGCATAAGCCCTTCGGTTTATCTCTTCCCTCCCCCCGCTCCCTCCTCTGAGGTTTGTCAGTCTGAACCCTACTTCTGTGTCTCTGGGTCTATTTTGTTCATCACCTTATTTTGTTCATTATATTCCACAAATAAGTGACATCATGTGATACTTGTCTTTCTCTGACTGGCTTATTTTGCTTTTTGCTTACTTTTTAAAGACAAAGAATGTTTTCCTGATTCTATAAGTAAACTATATAGAAAAGCTCCCACCGTGGGAAGGCGGGCATGACAGACAGAGACCCCACAGTGAACGAAAGACAAGTAACCAGCATTCCGGGCCGGGGGTGGGTTCCGCCAAAAGCTGGCCATGAGATAGGGTGTCTGAATTTCCTACGGCTGAAGTAACAAATGATCACAAACCTAGTGGCTTAAAACACAAGTCTTTTATAGTTTGGAAGGTCAGAAGTCCAAAATGGGCCTTTGGGGGCTACAATCGAGGTGTCAACAGAGCTGGGTGCCCTTCTGGACACTCCAGGGAAGACTCTGCTCCTCGCCCGGTCCAGCCTCTGGGGGCTGCCTGCATCCCTTGGCTTGTGGTCCCTCCAGCCGAGCCATCGCGTCACCCAGCCCTCTGGCCTTCATTACATCTCCTTCTCTGACCCTCCTGCCTCCTCCTAGAAGGACCCTGTGCTGACATTGGACCCACCACCCAGGAGGATCTCCTCATCTCGAGATCCTAAATTTAATCACATTTGCGAAGCCCCTGTTCCCATGAAGTTAAATATTCACAGGTTTCAGGGACGAGCATGTGGTCGTCTTCGGGGAGCCGTTATTCCGCCGACCACATAAGGATTCAAGAAGTCATTCATTTGGTAGGTGAGTCCAGAAGATACGATTTCATTAGGCCTTAATTGCCTCCCTGAAGGCCTTATCTCCGCATGCAGTCACAGTGGGGATTAGGACCTCGACGTCTGAATGTGGGGGGAAGCGATTCAGTCCATAGTAGCCGGGACTCACCTGGGGAGCTTGGCAAAGAGAGAGAGGCCCAGGCTTTCACTTTCAGGAGCCCAGACGCCAGGTCATTCTGCCACATGCTGGGGTCGAATACCTGCACTTGTCCCCAGCAGGGGTGACATTGGTGGAGGGTTTCCAAGGTCATTTACTCTTTGGCACTTCCGGCCTGCATCTGCCTTGCCCTGGAGAGGACGGTCACAGGCGTTTACCTGAGCAGCGTGGAGAGCTGTGAGCCAGGCAGGGGAAAGGATGGTTTCAGGTTCTACATTGATCGTCAACTGAGTTCGTTTTCGGAAATTTTATAATCAGAAAAGTAATCTGATGTCCTCAACACAAAATAATCTGAATAACAACATGCATATGTACAATTTTAGCTCACCATTTTCCTTTTAGTGTTAAAATCTACATGTGTGTACACATATTTTAGGTTTATGGTATGTGTATTACACGTGTGTGTGTACATGTACACATATGTATATGCATATGTGCACAGGTGCATAGAAATTGTACACATATACATTACACTGAGTGCTCCGGTGACTATATCCCAAATGATTCGCAATGGTTATGGCAGGGAACAACTTCCATTTCTATATAATTTGAATTTGTTAATTTTTTTTTTTATAATTAGAATTTATTTCTACATGGAAAATATCCTATTTTGTACTTTAAGAGGTTTTTAAAATAATGAAAAATGGAAAACTAGGTGGGATACAGGCACATTGCAGGCTGGGGAGAATTCAACCACGTTTAAAGGAAATGTTGCTCTATTTCTTTCAACATATAGCATGTGGCTTCTACTGAATGTGCAGTTCTAAGTTCTGTTTGTTTTTTTAACTTAATGTTCTATTGTGAGCATTTTCACGGTCATTAAATATTCCTTACTCATATATATTTTTAATGGCCGCATAATATTCCTTCATGGATGTGTCATCATTTATTCAGCCAGCCCTGCATCTATTCCCCCTCCCCACCCCCCATAACGCCTGAACCACTGGGATGAGAAACGGTGGCTCTCAGAGTGCCCTGGCGAAGGATGTATATCTGGAATAGTTCCGAGCATATCCAAGTGGCTACTTCATTAATATAAAGAAGGCACAGACCAAAGCAAATCGATATCTCCGCGAGGCATGCTCGGAGGACCAGAGCCCTTCGCACTGTGACCTGCCCTGAGCTACACATCATCTCACCCGGGTCTTCATGCCCCCTGGTCCCCTGCCCCCCATTTCCTGGCAGGTGCCAACTGGCCTGTTAGCTCATGAAAAAAGAAAAATGTTTGGGATAAAAATAAGGTTGGTGTATGAGCTTAATAATTTTCCAAAAATAGACCTGCCCGGGCCTTGCCTCAGTCCCTGTGTAACAGAATCGCAGCATTTGCCTACCAAAGGTGGTCTGTGCGTGCGACAGGAAACGCCAGGAGACAACGGAAGAGAAGAGAGAAGAGGGGATCCTGTTATGTTAATGGAATTTCTAAGCCAAATACTGATGCCTGTCTGCAGCTGCTGGGTGGACGGGGGAGGGAGGGGCTCGGGAGGCGGGGGTGGGGCATGCCCGGGACAGTCCTCCCCACAGCACGGTGACTGTGACAGCACGTTTCTGGTGGCACAGGAAGAGTGCCGACCTCTTCTGGTTTGGTATCGATACAATAACAGAGGTGATTCTGAAATAGCTTCCCTGCTTGGAACAAAACCTTCTGCATCGAGAGGAACCTGGGAGAAGAGGTTAATTGAAGGTTGACTCACAGTCTCAGGTTTGCAAAAAAACAGGGTTAAGTGGAGCCTTTTTGTAGCAATTATTTACCTCGGAGCTTCAGCCTGTCTACCGGGCGGGTTAAGCTGCCAGTTGCCCCGGCTCAGTCCTGGTACCCAGGAAATGAGATGCTGGGTCCCACCTCAGGGAGTTGTATCTGTGGATACATCATGAAGGACACTTGTGGAAACCCAGTCCCGTGTTTTGGGGACTTGATCCAACAGTCCCTCTGCCCCATGCAGGAATGATGGCCCACTGGGCTTCGACTCTGACTCGGCTCAACTCAAGCAGCACACAACAAGCCAGCCATTGTTCTGGGGTCTATATACCCAGAGCTAAGACAGTCGGTGTGGCCATGGGGATCTGTGTCTAGAAAGAAAACAGACATGACAAATAACTACTGTAGGCATAGTCACGGTTGTTCATTCATTCATTCAGCAACTGTTGTCTGCTGTGCGCCCAGAGCCACACCATGCCAGGGGGTCCACGTGTCATGACAGACATGGCCCCTGCCCTCACAGAGCTTAGCCGAGTGGGAAGTGTAGACACTGAACAAACAATAACACAATACGTCTTCGATTTTCATTAGTGATCAACGCATTGAAAGACACACAGGGAGCTCTGAGTACAACACAGGAGAACTTGTGAGTGGCTCTGTGCACACACCCTCCTCCGCCAGGTCCTGACCTTTGACCCCTCTGATGCCCCTGTCCTGGCTGCTGGGGTGCACCTCTGCCTACGTGTGGCTGAGACATCTGGGCTCGCCAGAGTAAGAGGACAGGAGATGCAAGGAAAAAAGTTCCAGCTTAGGATGGGTGTCTTTGGAGTCCCGGGTCCAGCTCTGTCACACAGCAGTGCATGGCCTGGACCCCTCACGCACAGCCTGCTCCTGCTCCTTGGACTCCTGCTCCCCGTTCCTGGCGTCCCCCACATCCTCCGGTGCATCGTATGGAAGCCCCACCCACAGCCTCTGGAGCCACATGCTCGGGGTCAGATCCCACCCACTTGCCTCAGTTTCCCCTCTACACAGGGAGGATCTTATCAGTGCCTAACACTCAGGGTGGCTGAGAAGGCGAGGTGGGTTCGTAAAGGAATGCCTCCCACCTGGCACGTGCCACAGATGTACAAGCTGCTCTTTCTACAATTTATCTTGGTGACGGTTAATTTTATGTGTCGACTTGACTGGGCCGTGGGACGCCCAGAGAGCCGGCTCACTGTGATTTCTGGGTGTGCCTCCGAGAGTGTTTCAGGAGGAGATGACCATTTGGATGTGAACCGGGTGTAGCAGAGGGCCCTCCCCGGTGTTGCATGGGCCTCCTACAGTCCACTGAGGGCCCCAGGACAGTGAAGAGGCAGAGGAGGCTGGCTTCACTCTGCTGAGCTGAGACAACGATCCCCTGCCCTGAGCAGGCCTAGTTCTCAGTGACTCAGACTTGGCCTGGAGTCTCCAATCAGTTCCCAGATCTCAGGTCTTCAAACTACACCCATCCTTTCCGGGTCTCCAGCCAACTTACAGACGGCAGATCCTGGGAAGTCCCAGAGTCAGCCTCCACAATCATAGGGGCCAATTCCTTATCTATCTATCTATCTATCTATCTATCTATCTATCTATCTATCTATCTATCTATCTGCCTACCTATCCATCTGTATCTGCTATTGTTCATTTTCTCCCGAGAACTCTCATTCATGTTATTGCCCCTTCAAATCAATGTGACTTTGAAGGTAGCTCCCAGTGATTCACGGCTTATTAGATGTAGCATTTGGGGGTCCCACCAGAGGCTCTCACACTTGAGGGTGCAGCAGAAGCAGCTGGAAGGCCCCACCCAGCCCTCCTGATTCTGTTGCTGTAGGTCAGGGCCCGAGAGTGTGCGTTTCTACCAAGTTCCCTGGTGCTGCTGCTCTGGGGACCATCGGATGACCTCAACTACTCAGACTTCCACTGCACACATCTACAATGGGGCACCTATTTAAACGCCTACAACGTGCCTCCCTGTGCTAGGAGCTTTTACATATTTCTTTTTTTTTTTTTTTTTCCCCACCACCACAACTCAGCAAAGCTGGATTTTCCCCATTTTTGGCAGATGGAGTTGCCGATGCACAGATAAAGTACACGACTTGCCCAAGGACATGTGACTGGTGAGTGACAGCCTGGTCTTGAACTCTGACCTCTGATGTCAGTTGCAGTGTTCCCCTTTCTCCATGGCTTTTACGCCCGGTTGGGGGATAGAAACAGTACCAGGGGAACCCGAAGAGGAAGAGAAAACGGCCCGGGGAAGGCAGTTCATCGCGGCTGAGGTCTTCACATGCGGTGGTTACTGCAGACAGGATAGAAACGCACCCAGCGGAAGGGCCAGCTGAGTCAGGACAGCATCTGCCACTCATCTGCCCTGGCGGCTCTCTAGGGCTAGGGGGAGGGACACTGATCTCAGGCCTGGGCAGCCACCTGTGGCTCAGGAGTGGACCCCATGGCCTGAGACCCCAGCTGAGCTGCTGAGTTGGGTCGTTTCTCAGCCTCTCCTCCATCCCTGTCTTCCCGCCCAGACCGGAGCACAGGTGTTGCCCATTAGCAGGAGAGCGGCACTAACCTGAAGAAAACACTCAGCCATTAAGGCCTTGACACTGAGCGATGATTTTGACAAATAAGGCACAAATGCACCAGGTGCCAAGAGCCACCCCCCCTTCCAGTCACAGCTGCTGGCCCTGGTCAGGAACAGCAGGGAGTGGGGGCTTTGGCGGAGAGGAGGGGCCCCACCCGACGCCACTCTTTCATCTGCAAGGAGCCTGGAGGTGCTGCCTGAGCCAGGCTGGGGCCGCGGGGCTGTCGGCCTGGAGGAGGGATCTGGAGCAGTGTCTGACTCCCACCTTCCCGCCAGTTCTTAATCTCACCTGCAGGGTAGCAAGCCTTCTAGGCCTGGTTCAGAAACCCCGAGGATACCAATTGTGTGTGATGGACGTGCGGGTCTGGAGGTCCCCTCCTCTCCTCCCTACCTTTTTCCTCCAGCCCCTTTCTCTGGTCGGTTGAGTTGGAGCAAGTTGATGACAATCAGGAGACAGGTGTCACCGTCCCTCCCATCTTGGGGACGTGTGACCCCACATACAGCACAGCAGGGCGGATAGAGCGGGAGAAGGTGGCGGCTCTGTCCCCTGGGATCGCGTTAAAATGCAGATTCTGATTCATCAGGCGTGGCGGGGGGGCCCAGAGCCAGCATTTTGAACCAGCCCCCAGGTGAAGCTCAGGTCCCAGCATGCACTGGGGCAGCAAGGCCGTGGGGCAGGGATTCTCAAACAGGGCCCCGGGGGAATGCCCTGGGCACACTCACAGCCTGACATTCAGAGCTTCTGAAGTAACTGGTCTGGCCCTGGGCATCCGGCTCCATCAGGCAGCAACTTTGCTGCAGAGAATGGAGTCTGGCTGTGCAGATAGACAGACAGACAGACAGACCTGGACCCGTCCTCCGGATCCAGCCAGCCTCCACAGAGCCATCTGGAGAATCCAGACACGATAGTGGGCGGAAGAGACAGGTGACTAGGGAAACCCGTTACCGAGTCAGCAGCCAGTCGGACTGAGGTGGGGAACTAGATGACCACAGGAGGAGACCCCCTCACTTCAGGAAGGGACTCCGGCTAGGGAGGGAGAGCACCCCCGCTCCCTTCCAGCCTGAGGTGCTGGGTGCCAGGCCGGGTCTTTTCTGGGATGTGAGGAGAGAAGGGGGCTGGGAAAAGGCCCTTTTCCTGGTGAGAAAACAGCCTCGCTTTCCTTGGTAATCCAGCCCTGTCTCTTGGCAGAGAGGGCCGAGAGGACGTGGAAACTTCCATTCCACAGACGGGCATCTGCCAGTCTCCCGCTCGGAAACGAGACTGACGCAGCTTTTCAGGCGCCCCAGTTAAGCCGACGCATGTGGCCCCGCCACCCCGCCACGGTTTCCGTTCCCTCCCCGACAGACAGAACGGCTGTCTCTCTCCACCAGCGACAGGCTCGGTCCCCAAGAGCCCTGGTTCGAGCAGCATCAGAAAGACAGACAGACTGGGGCGGCGGGGAGAGGAGAGCAGGGCCACCAGGCCGGCTGGGACATGTCCGCCAGTTGGCCAGACTGCACCCAGGGGCCCTGTGACATCCACGGCACACGGGGACGCAGGGGCTCTGGGGGCCAGGGCTCAGAGTGATCTGAAGATGACCCAGCGGAAAAAGCATCACTGAAACGTGTGGAAGGTAAATGCCACGTCTGGGCCGGCGCTGCTCCCTGGGCTGGGAATGAGATGAGTTATTACCCAAGGAAATGAAACTGCTAATACATTCAAAAGCAAAGCGAAGGGAGATGAAACTCTATTTTTAAAAGGGAGCTGGTGATTTATAAAGTGCCCTCTCTCCTTGCCTCCTGGGCCCCATCAGCCCTCCCTGTCCTCTGTCCTCACACTCAGGCCAGCCCCTGACCCTCTGGACATACAGCACCCCCACACACCTGCCACTGGCTGTTCTTTCCCCCTCCCCCTGTAAGTCTCTCCCACCCCCAAGGGGAGCATAAAGCTCAAACTGGGCTGAACTTTGGGACAATTGGTGTTGAGATCCCCAAGGAATGGCCAGAAGGAAATTTGTTTTCCTAGTAAGTCTGTTCCGACCTTTGAGCCAACACATTACAAGTAGAACCAGCTCCGAATAGGCAATCAGGCTCCAGTGTGGCACTGGGCAGGGGGGCGACTCCTGCGGTGAGTGACAGCCAACCCAGCCAGTGAGCGGCGGCCAGGCCTCCCAAAGCCGCCCGGTTTGGGAAGCTCTCTGGCTGCGTTCTCATTCTCCTTCCTCCAGTCTAATTCCTCTGGAGCCCCATTCCCCAAACCCTGGCCCCTCGATCTCCACTCCCCTCCTTCCCTACCTGAAGCCATCAACCCCCCGCTGCCTGACCTCATTGCCGGTTTCTGGGGCGACCGGTTTGTGATGTCCCTCATGGAGGCCTGTGAACCTTCAGGGGGGCTGATGGGAGCAGCAGGTGCCCAGGAAGAGGAGAGCAAAGCTCTGGCTTCTGTGCTGTCCTCCCAGATGATGGGCATCAGGGAGGGGGAGGGGAAGTAGGAGTGGGACAGAGCTCAGCTAGAGAAGGTGACGGACGTCCCCCAAACCTCTTCCCCAAACTCCTCCTCAGGCCCTGCACTCCAGCCTGAATAGTTATGGTTTTAAAAGCCTCGTGAGTCACGAAGGGACTCAGTTTCCCCAGTGGGCCATTTTCCGCAGCCTGTCCGGTACCTTCTGCACCTTCCATGGTGAGAGAGGAAGGAAGGAGCTCCCTGGTCAGCTCATGTGCTCACCTGCAGCGAAGTCGGGCTCCAGGGCTCCCCCCTCGCAGCCTGGGGTCTGTGGGAGGCCCCAGTGCCCAGCGGCCTTCCGAGCCAGCCTTGGGACCACGGCTGCTATTTTAGTGCCGGGCAAAGCTGCTGGTCTGGCTCCTACCTGCTTCTGGCTCCTTGCAGCCCAGCCAGGCACCAAGAGGGAAACGTTGAATTTGTTTGGAAACAAAGGCTCCGTCCAGCAGGCTGTCCCGTCTGTAAAGCCCACTTGCACCTGAGCTCCAGGTAATTCGCCACGCAGCCTGAATTCTGTAAACAAGTTAGGCTTACCTGGACTTCAGGTGTCTCAGTCACCCGAGCAATTTGCGTGTTTAAGAGCAAGGGGGATTGAACACAAGCTCAGAGCAAATTCAAAATTCTGACTTGGGCAGCCCTGAAGCCCACCTGTGCAGCTCTGCTCTCCACCGACAGAATGGGGGGAACAGAGGGTGAGAAGCATCACGCGTGACCGCAGAACACGGGACAGAGGAGGCCCGACCCTCCCCGGTGATGGGTCTTGCCTTAGTTTCTCTTTTAGGATCTGCCAGCAAAACCAAAGTAACTCCCTAAGAACAACTCCAAAGAAAGATGGAGGAAGAAAGTGAGAAAAATCTTTATTATTGATTGTTTATACCCAAGGAAAGAGAGGAGAGAGGATTCCCCCTAGCCACGCCAGGAGGTGAAAATGTAATCCTATAATCTAGTCTGCCAGGGAGCAAGGCAAGGACTGGAGTTATTTTCAAAGTCAAGCGTGCATGCAGAATTCTTGATGCTAGGCGGGGGCAGCAAGGAGCCTGAGACCATTTGCAAGCGATCACTGAGCACCCAGGGTATGCACAGCGCTGTTCTCAAGCCTGGTGGAATTCCAAAGTTCCCAGGGGGTGCTCCTCTATCTTCTATTAGAGAACGGACCACCTCCCCCTTTTCATTCCTTCCCTGTGCCTGCTGCCCTTGCCCAGGCCGCAGCTTCCTGCATTGGGGGAAATACCTGCAAATGTCGAGTGACCTTTTCAGAGTTAGACCAATTAAACGCGGGTGAAACTGCTTCGGAATTGCAAAGCAGCGTGTGCAAACTCTCCTAGGTGTCTGAGAGAGAGCAGCTGGGAGCAACTGTCTGTCCCAGGCTGCCCATTGGGATCACCTGGAGAAGTCTGAAATTGCTGGTGCCTTCGCCCCACGCCCCGAGAGAATGCTTTCTTTGCTATTGGAGGTGGGGGCATTCGTAAAACTCCCCAGGTGACTTCAACATACAACAAAGTCCGAGACCCGCTGAGCTGGAGGATTTAGGATTTTTTAATTGTTTAATGGTGAGTCTGCGGGCTGAAATTGATCAAGTTTGATGCTCTGCTAATGGGATCAAGACACACTTTGATTCCATCTGCCAGGAAGGCTGCCATCTTAAAACAAAATAATGATGGCGAGGTTTCCATACGGATATTATTTTAATGGATTCTAATGAGAGTTGGTACAAGGGGGCGGAATTTGCACAGAAGAGAGTCTTCACTGAACTGTCATTTAGCTGAAGAGGGAGGCAGCGGAGGAAGTAGTGAATATTTCTTGTGTCTATTGTGTTCCAGAAACTGTACTTGGAAGATGTTATGCAAAGTGCTGAGGTCCCAGAAAACCTCAGCATATTGTTCGTGGATTCCAAAGAAATAGCCCCAAGAATTGGCTGTGAAAGACATGGGTTTATTAGGACCGACGCGCACACAGGGGTGGCCGACCAGTGACGTTCACTGCCACTCCGGCTGCCACCAGTGAAGGTGAACCTCTAAGGCCCATCCGGCCGCGGACGGGCCACACAGGGGTGGCTAGCCAGGGCAATTGTTTCGTCGCCACCCAGACTTTCCCAACACATGGTTTTATGGATTACAGAAAACAGAGAAAAACAGGGCGTGCAGAGGGAGGGGGATGGGCCTCTGCATGAGATCAAAACACTAGCTGTTTACAACACAGACTCCCATCTAGAAGCAGTTGCTCTTTGGCCTTAGACGAAGTTGCTAGCCAGGTTCCCAAAGGCTCACAGTCCACTTACAGATGGCCTTTCCTATCGTTCCCACAGGCTGGGAGGGGGACTCGGAGCAAGGGAAGGGGCCCATGTTCCCATTTACCATGCAGAAGACTATATATTCTCCCCAACTTCGTGCCAGAGGGATAGTATCCCATTTTACAGATGAAGAAACTGAGGCATAAGCATACACAGCTATTCAGTGCTGGGAGACAATTTTCCTTGGGTTTCTCACATTTCTGTACACTCTGCAAGCAGAGATGCTGACTGCCTTTGTTTTGATCTTCATAAGGATGTTTGCATGGGGAACAGCTTTGGAAGACAGAATGTCACCCTCTGGAGCAAAGGGTAGACATGTTGACTGTCCTTTATAAAAGATTCAGGTTCCCCAAGCTCAGGGTTCCTCTCTTGTAACACACCCTACCATGTGAGCACAGGTGCCACCTGGCCCTCCACATTGCCTTGTAGAAACTCTACCTTGGAGAACTGTTGCAAAACCATGATACTGTGCCTCCTACTGTTGCTGTGATACACTATCCTGTGTCTCTGAGCCGGGAGTCTCATGTCTTCTGCTGGCATCAAGCAACTTCGGCAGGCCCGGCCGACTTGTTAAGATGTGGATTTGGCATCTTAATCTAAATCTGTTTCTCTTGAAAACCCATGCCCTTCGGAGATGGATGAGCAAGAGGGATACTAAAACAAAACAAAATACATTCAACGATGATTGCTTTTTTTCTAGATATGAAATAGTAGCACAAATGAGCTCTTTCCCCCCTTTCTATGAGATGAATAAACAAATTTAATCTTTATCAAGAATGAAAAGAAATACAAAACTTAGGCTTGACATGGTACCTGGTGGTTCCAAATTTCACTGGACTTTAAGATCTACTGAGCTGTATCTTCCTTTCCCTCAACAGCACCCAAACAGCCTCCAGGACTTGATAATTGAATCTGGGTCCTATCCTTGCCTCAGCACCCAAACCCCAATATCCTATTGTTATCAGAAGCCTCTTACCCCCCTTTAACCTACTTATTTTCCAAATTGGAGAGAAATTAGTTTTCTTCTGGTGTTAACACCAATGGCATGCATGCCCCTTCATTTGCGACCATCTCTCTCTCTCTCTCTTTTTAAAAAAAATATGTTTCTGTTTTTATTTTAGAGAGAGAGGAAGGGAGAGGGAGAGAGAGAGAGAAACATTGATGAGAGAGAATATCAATCGGCTGCCTCCTGCATGCCCCCACTGGGGATTGGCCCACAACCCGGGCGTGTGCCCCGACTGGGAATCGAACTGGCGACCTTTTGATGCATGGGCCGACATTCAACCACTGAGCCACACCACCCGGGCTTGACCATTTCTGAGGTCAGAATTTTTAAGACAGATTATAGTCATATTGAGTCTCTTTCTCAGCCCTTTTCTTACCCAGTTCTTAACGTAACCCAACTAAATGACTAGGTAAACATATTTTGAAAGAATTGCTTCTTTTTAGCCCTAATTACCTTCTCTTCTAATAAATGAGACTTTAATATGCAAGGGTGATTTATAGTAGCAGGTTCTGTGTAATTTTCAGGTGTTAATTATAATTATTAAAATTATTAAAACGAAGTACCATTATGTGCCAAGAACTTATAAAGTGCTTTATAATGTATCTTCAATCTACTCAACAACACCTAAAAGTATTTTAACTCGAAGAAGCTGAGGTTTCAATGTCTTGTGCATGGACCTAGGATATGGCAGAGCTGGAACCCAGAACCACGTCTGTCCAGCCTCCAAGCTAAACCTTTCTTTCCTTCTACACCCAACTGCCCCGGTTAGAAACAGCTTTATTGAGATGTAATTCCCGTTGCATACATTTCACCCCGTTAAAGGGTACAATTTAGTGGTTTTAGTATATTCTCAGATATGTGCAGCTGTCACCACAGTCAATTTTAAGACATTGTCATCACCTCCGAAAGTAGCTCTGCACCTTTCGTTGTCACCCTTCAGCCCCCAGCCCTGGCCAACTGCGTGTGAGCAGAGCCGCTTTCTAAGTCAGCCAAGCCTTTTCTTTCCTCTGTATTAAATATCGCAGTGTATTTATGCATGTTGGTAAATCAGTTGCCTCTTTGGTTACTGAGAGGTTGAGTGGCCAAGAACAAACAAGCAAACAAACCAGGTTGGTTCTTCTTCCCTCCTTTTGCCCAGAAACCACTACGAAGAACCTCAGAAGAGCTACCTGGAGCCCCCGGTGGCTTTGTTCTCCACTTAGTGGCTGGTCCCAGAAGACAGGTGTTGGGTTGGGGTTGGTGGTGAAAGGGATGGAGACCCCAGGAAATGTCTTCCAGGCTGGACTCAAGCCTCCTATCTGATGAGAAGAGAAAGTCCTCCTCTCTCCTTTCAGACACATTCTATCCTCCGTGAGAAGCCCCTCATTAGTCGTACCCATGAGGACGGCTCCTTGGGGACGTTAACCTGACCCAAAGGAGATGTGCCAGCATTCGCCTAGGGTCAGCCAGATGTTGTGAGAAGTTTGGTGTACATATGCATTCATCTGGGTTCCCTTGAGGGATTCAGCCGGTGGAGTTGAGTTGGGAGGTAGGGGGAGCGCTGGTGGGTCAGTGGGTGGGGAGGACGTGGGGAACCACGTTCGATAAGTCAGCCGCCCTGTGGGAGATGGGTTCTGACTCTCACAGGTAATCTCTAGGGGACACTGAAGAACAGACACCCCAGAGTCATCTCACTGGGGGGGACGAGGTCGTGGGGTGTTTAAACACCAAGTCCCAAGAGTCCTTGGCCAAGGGCCGCTCCCAGAGGGTCTTAGTTCCCTAGCTCTCTGGAGTGCTGTGTTCCTGTGGGCAGAGTGGCCTGCTGCGGCTCTGCCAGGAGCCCTCAGGCGGAGAAATGCAGATCCTGGCGGTGGGGGTGGCCAGAGTACAGAAAATGGGCGGGTCTAAGGCGTAGGGGTGGGCACCCATAGCGTCTGCCACAGCCTGGCCCCCTTCTAACTCCTGCATGCTCAGGCACACACACGCACGTACAGGGACACACACACACACAGCTGAGCCGGATGGGCACACGGCCTCGGGAGAGCTTCCCTCCATCCCTGGGCTCCACTCTCGCTGACACTTTGGAGCTCACCTTTCCGTATCAGGGAAGGGCAGCAAGGAGTTCATTAACTGAGGTGTACCCAGGAACTTTGTGTGTGTGTGGTTTTTTTGTTTGTTTTTCTTTACCTCCAAAGCTGGAGAACTCCCCACCAGGCTTTGAAAAGAGTTTGGAACCCCCGACATCACCTAGGGGTGTGTGTTGCTCCAGGACAGGAAAAGAAATAAGCTCCACCCCTTTGGGGACAGAAGGACGACCTCGGAGGTGCAAAGCTCATCAGAGAGTCTGAGTGAGGTTCAGGGCTGGCACACAGCCTAGCTGAGCCGGAAAGGCCGACACCTGACTTGGCTGATCCTTCCAAAGCTGAATGCCTGTGGGGGGCCTCTCCTCCAGCAGGGGAACAGAACTTGGAAGTTTTGGGGCCCAAGGCCATGTCCACCGTGTTGCTTGTTGGCAGGCTATCGGTTCATTCATTCACTCACTCCTTCATTCTTCTTCTGTGGGTCGGGATGGAGGGTACCATGGTAATGAGACACCGCGACGAATATGCAAACCCTCACCTTTTTCCAGAGACCTGTGAGTGCAGGTGAGTCCAATAGGGTGCGGAATCTCCAAAGGGGCCTCCTTGCTGCCCAGCCCGAGCTCTGGTCCCCGTTTGTGTGGGGTTAGGAGAGACCGAATGGTCATTCACCTCGTAGCCCAGCACTGTCCCTGGCACACAGGAACCACTCAGTAAACATTTGTGAGTGCGTGGGCGGGCGCCTTTGAGCAGAAGGCAGATACCTGTACGTATTTTCATGTATTTCTATGTCTATATGTTTGGATAGCAAGGCACCTGTTCCTCTGTCTCTGTGTCATTGTTTTTTATGCTTAGACAATTGAGTGTGCGTCTGGGTGTGTGAGATTTCTTAATCGACCTGGTCTTCCCTCTACAATATTTCCAGAGAACGAACAATTTGCTTCCTGGTACCTGACTTCGTAAACCCACTCTGCATTTTCCACACATGGACAACTTTCCGGATTTTCAAATATTTATACTCCTATTGTTCAAAATCTGTGAGATTTTCTCTCTCTCCTCCCCTCCTTCCCTCCCAGCTACAAGCCTCCCTCTCCCCCTCATTTCCTCTTTATCCCCGATGCATGCATATGTTGATGAAGAAACTCCCAGACCCACCCACACTTGTCACTTCCACGGTGGGGTCGCTGGGGGACACATGCGAGCCACCGCCAGAACCCCAGGACAAATCTGAGTGATGAGCCCAGCCAGGGAGGGGCGCAGAGGCCCCAGCTCCCCTTCTGCAAACGTTGTTGCCTGCCGACAGGGTCTGCTGTCTGGGGGGGTTGCCGCGGGCTGTGGCGGAGCTCCTAGGAGGAGGAATTAATTGGTGTTTGCCCAGCGCTTTAGAGAGAGGCACTGGGTCAACAGCAGCATCCCCGGGCTTCTGCAGGCTTAGGTCTTCTCTCTGGAGGTTTTGATGTCTTATGATACCGGCCTGGCGGCGGAGGAGTCCCCTGGGGTTCATCCCGGCTGAGATCATCTGCGGCCCCTCTTCACCTGCACCCTATCGCCCAGCGGACCGGGAAGGAGCTGAGAGAGTGCCCGTCACTAGACCTGATGCATCAGCACCCGAAGCCCTAGGGGAGTGAGGGCCCTTCGCCCTCCAGTGTGAAACTCTGGTGCTCGGGGATCACGGAAAGCACCATGTCGAGTGCCTCAAGTCTGTGGCCTCTGCTGTCACTTCCTACCAGTGGACCAATGACCAAGAAAGATGATGTCATCAACTCCATGTTTGGGCACCTATGGGTCTCGCCATTCCGGTCAGATTTAGCACAACAAGGTTGCACAGGTACACACTATGCGAGGGCCCTGGCCCACAGCATCTGGAACAGCCGGGACCGGAGGGGCTGTGAGAAGGACGCCGAGGACGTGTCCTAAGGGCTGCTGCTTGGCTGCCCACCCACTCCCTGCCCTTCTCCACCCTGCTCCGGGCCCTGGGAGCTCAACCCGAATGGCCACCCTGGGGCCCTCACGCTCTGCGGCTCCCAGCTGGGGTCAGCCAGTGGCGCTGTGGCGACAGATCGAGAGGGAAAGGGGTGAGGCCAGGTCTTCAGTCGTCTGCAGGGGGCACCTCAGGGTGGCTGGGTGCCGACACCAAAGGCCATTGCTCCTCTGACCGACTCTTGCGTAGGATTTCGCCCCAGGGAGTGGGCTAGACCCTCCCCCTGTGATCTCAGCTTTGGGTGGAAACAGCCCCATTGCTTTGCGCCCCGAGTTACTGGCTCCCACTTGCTCTGCCCTCACCTTGGAAAATAGTCCCTTCGTAAGTAAGCTGCTCCCTGCATTGAATTTGGAAGGGACTGCGTACCAACCTGTTCAAGTTCATTACTGCTAGTGTATGAGTGATCACAGATACTCTGTCTTTACCATTTCTTTTTTTAATCCTCACCCGAGGACATTTTTCCATTTATCTTCAGATAGAGCGGGAGGGAGCGAGGGAGAGAGAAACATCGATGTGAGAGAGACACGTCGACTGGCCACCTCCCACGTGACCTGACCAGGGCCGGAGACAAACTGCCACCGAGGTACGTGCCCTTGACCGGAATCGAACCCACGACTCATGGTCTGCGGGCCGACGCTCTAACTGCTGAGCCAAACCGGCCAGGGCTGTCTTTACCATTTCTAAAGAGTCTACTCACCCCTCTCCCTGAAACTCCACGTGTAATAGGTTGCTAGCTACACTATACATTCAGGTTTATCGCACCAGCGCTGGTCCCAGGGGGAGAGGGGAGTCCATGGGTTATTCCACTCTTCGTCTCTTCAACACCCTGTTCGTCTTAGGGAGAAATCTGATCCGAAGAACCTCAGATTGTTTGCAGCCCGTACTGAGCTGTCCCGACTCCTAGCTTCAGGGAAGGAGTTGGTTACTGGCCAACTTAGCACGGGCGGCCTGCTAATCTTCTAAGTGTCGGACATGATACGAATATCACCCAGCAGATCCGGCCATGATTCTGAGCGACACAACGCAAGGCCGTGCTCCGGCCTCCTGCTGGTGAATACGTATCTCGAGGCTGCGGACCCCTCTCGGTCTATCCGGATGCGAGCCCTCTTGTTAGAGAACCCGGGAAGAGATGAGCAGCGTCCCTTTCGTTCTGTCATCGCCGCGAGGTCCCAGGGCGGACGCGGATTGCCCCGCCTGCAGCTTGGTGACGGGACGACGGTCAGGATGGCTCGAGAATAACCAGTCGAGCACAAAGCAGCTTGTCCTGGGTGGAAGCACCTGCCACCTGTCCATCACAATGGGTTTATTCTGTTCACCACGTCGATACCGCAAGTTCGTGTCTTTCACTGCGTCAGGACGTGGGTTAGAACTGCCCTGCGGGATGTCTCAGGAGCCCCGCCCCTTAGAGTCAAACGCACCATCATCTTCATCGGAGACCTCTCTATGACCACGGTTAGCGCCTGGTAACTCCCGCTCTGCAAACCGGCCGCACCCACAGCATCCTCTGCAGCCTGGGGACCTTGCATTCGCCAGCCAGAGAGCAGCCAGATTATTTAGCCAGGATAGGACAGGTTACGCTGCTGTAACGAACAACCCCCAAACCTCAGCTGACTAGAAACACGCGGATTTATGTCTCCCTCAGTCCACACGCCCACGTAGCCACGCTGGGGCTCAGCCTTAGCTTGTCCCCACCCCAGTCCAGAGGGAAAGAAAACCCCGCCAAGCACAGGCTAGCTCTTCAAGCTTCTGCGGCCAGATGGGAGACGTCATGTGACGAGGCCTGACGGTGGGCTAGTCGTCCCACTGAGTTCCCGGAAGGAAAAACTCTGACCCTCCCTGTGGAGTAGGTTCCTCGAGATCATCCTGCTGCCGTGAGATCCTGTCTATTCAGGTGACGTTATAACCGGGAGCCTTACTTGTCACAAAAGGTGTTCGTGTCCGGAGGCTGTCATAGCAAAGTGCCACCAGCGAGGAGGCCTTGAACGACAGACACTCGTTGTTGCACAGCTCTGGAGGCTAGAAACGCAAGGTCAAGGTGGCAGGGCCATGATGCCTTTGGAGCTTCTGAAAGGAGGCCCCTCCCTGCTTCCTCCAGCCTCTGGTGGCCCCAGGGGCGCCTGGCTCGGGGCTGCGTCACTGCCCTCTCCGCCTCCTTCTCCACAGGGCCTGTCCTCTGTGTGTGTGTGTGTCGGTGTCCGAATGCCCTTCTCCTAAGGACACTGGAAACCGGATCAGGGCCCACCCTCATCCAGCATGACCCAACTTCAACTTAGTTACGTCTGCAAAGACCCTGTTTCCAAATGAGGTCACAGTCACAAGATACTGGGGTTAGGACTTCCACATACCTTGGGGTGGGGGGAGGCACGTTTTAACCCATCATAGATACCAAGCCTAACATCTAGTTGATTGATTTTTTTCTCAAAAAAACGATAGTGCGTGGTTTTTTGTTTGGTTTTGTTTCCCAGTGGGCTTTTCAAAGCCACCGGATCGCTTTTCATCAGCAGTAGGAAATCCACAGCCCAGAAGAAGAGACGCCCGCACGGCGTGCTCCCCGCTCATCAAAGCTGGGCTGGGAGAGGCGAGACTCCCGAGACCCACGAGACGGCGCACGGTGCGTGGTCTCCACCCCCGGCTTCGGTCTTTTGGAGGTTTTGTTTTCATTTTGTCTTTTAGTTGTTGTTTCGGCTGAGGAAACCCTTTTTCAAACGAGATCTTAAGGAACTCTCCAGCAACCCGGGGTGTGAGGCCCCGATTAAAGCAGGGCGGCCGCGTTGGAAAGGGCTATGGTGACTGTGATGAGAAATTCAAGGCTCTTCTTTGCTCTTCCTCTCCGGGCTCCAGTCGCTGTGCTGCGAGGGTGTGCCTGCGGGCGTGGCTGCACCTGGAGGGCAGCGTGGGCTCCCACAGGGCATGGGCCCCCTGCCTCCTCGCCTCCTCCCCTCCTCCTCCTCGGAGCAGCCCCTGGCGCGGGTGCCAGGCTCTCACTCTTCCTCCTGCGTCTCTGCTCCTCCCCTGATGCTGCCGATGTGTGCAGAGCCCACTTCTCCTCCCCCACGGTGAGAAGCCTGACGCTCCTGCCCTGGAGAAGGAACAAGCCAGCTGACCAGGTAGGCTGTGGCCTCCTTAGCTTCAGAAAGAGACTCTGCCAGGCTCCGCTGGTTTGCTGCGTCTCTGCACTGGGACGGGGGCTCACATCATCTCTGCTTCCTTCTCCCAGCCATGGCCTTCCCGTGCCTCTCCTCCCTTGGGGCCTCCTGATTGGGCGACAGGTTAAAGGGAGGATCCAGCATTCCTGGTTTGTCCTGGCCCAGATGCCCTCCACTCGCACCCATAGCATCCCACCTCTGCTAATAGCCAAGGTGGGGTGCTCAGGGGTCACCTAACAGCCCCTAGGACTTCTTGAAGGATGTCAGGGCTTCGTGGAACAGCCTGAGAACCCCTGGTAGAGATCAGTGTTTCTCACCACTGGCTGTGAATCAGGAACTGCTGGGAGCTGCTGAGATGTACTGCCGTCCCACCCACACCTGCGCCAGCATCCCCGGGGGAGGAGCCTCAGCGCGGGCGGTACAGGTGGTTCTGACTCAGCGGATCGAGAGCCACTGGCCCCAGCGGTCAGGGCTTCAGCCCTAGATTAGAGCAGATTGTTGCCAGGTCTTGGAGTTATCTTGCCCCCAAATTGCCCCTTGGTGCACAGTCAAAGCCCCTTTAAGAATTATCCATAGCCCTGGCGGGGTGGCTCAGCAGTTAGAGCGTCAGCCCTCGGACCAAAGAGTCGTGGGTTCGATTCCAGACAAGGGCACGTACCTGGGTTGCAGTTCAGCCCTCGGCCCTGGTCAGGGTCATGCAGGAGGCGGCCAGTCGATGTGTCTCTCTCACATCAATGTTTCTCTCTCTCTCTCCCTCCCATGCTATCTGAAAACCAATGGAAACATATCCTTGGGTGAGGATTAAAAAAGAGAATCATCCATACAACTTGTTACTGAGTTTATTCTGGAAATGATAGAGTTGCTGATGTCTCCCACGGTCTTACCCAGCATCCACCATCTACACAACCATCCATAAAAGCTTTATTTTCTTGGGACATGAAGTATGAAGGACAGTGAGAATGTTGTCACTGATCATGTCTGTCTTTTTGCATCAGCTGCTCAGAATTAAACGGGTTCAGTTCAGAGACATGCGGGGTCCCTGCGGCTCCGGTGGCTGTGTGCTGCCTTCGCCTCCGACCCTCGTCTTCTCTATTTTCCCTGGTCTCCATTTTTTAGTATGCTTTTCTACTTCGAAGAATTAGAGTAAAGGACCAGGGATCCTTCGGGGATAAAGAGAGAGTGGACGTTAAGTAAACAAGCAGAGGCGGTGAGTCTGACGAGGACGACACTTGTTCCTGCGGCTGAGGGACAGCATCCCTGGGTCCGTCCAGCTTTTGTCTTCCCTCCTGCGTTGCCTCCTCAGAGAAGCCTTTCCTGATTGGCTGGACCAGACTGACAGCCCCGGCGAAGTTCTTTACTGAAATGACTTGTTGAACATCAGGCTTCCTCACCAGACTGCAAGCCTGTGTTTCTCACGGGTAGCACCCCAGTGCCTGGCACGTGGGCTGCTGCAGGGGACCCACCTGGTACCTATTTGCTGCATAAGCCAAGGGAGAGGGTTGTAAAACTCTACTGCTCAGTGACTGGCACGAGAAGGACACAGGTGGCATGATTAAAAGGGGGCACCCAGAGCAAGAAGAAGGAAAGAGAAAGGCAAGCAGGAGGGAAGACGAGATCACCGGGGGGAACAGAAGACACAGTGTCCCTTCCGCCTCAGAAGAAGGCTCTTGAAAGCCTGAAACACCAATCAGAAAGAATATAGGCACCCCTATGTTCATAGCAGCACTATTTATAATTGCTAAGATCTGGAAACAGCTCAAGTGCCCATCAGTAGATGAGTGGATAAAAAAGCTGTGGTACATTTACACAATGGAACACTATGCAGCTGTAAGGAAGAAAGATCTCTTACCCTTTGAGACGACATGGGGGACCTGGAGAGTGCTGTATTATGCTAAGCGAAACAAGCCAATCAGAGGAAGACAAATACCACATGATCTCACTTATTTGGGGAATATAATGAACAAGGTGGGCTGATGAACGAAATAGACCCAGAGACATAGAAAGGAGTATGGTTCAGACTGACAAACCTTAGAGGAGGCGGGTAGGGGGGATGGATGAGATGAACCAAAGAACTTATAGGCACGTGTGGGTAACCAATGGACATAGACAACAATGCTGGGGGGGAAAGGAGAAACATCTGTATCAAAAATAAATGAATAAAAACTGGAAAAAAATAAAAGAAGGTTCTTGAAAGGAGCTGACCGAGCACTGTTAGCCGAGATCTCAACTAGACCCTCTGTGAACAGGATCCGCTCATCTTCGGCACGTTCTCACGAGGCCGGCGGGCTACGCCCACGTGACAGGTGGGAAAGCTCAGCTGCAGGATGGAAATTGTCTAAATCCACAAAGCCTGTAAGTAGTTGAGTCAGTTTTGAGGCCAAGGACTGCGGCTTCACAGCTGAGGGGCTGCCCCCTGCTGCACAGAGGCGGAACACGAAACCTCATGTGGCCACGCCCACTTCAGATGACCCCGCCCCCCCTCAGTCCACATGGGTACCTGAACATCTGCCCCCCGGAATGGGGTCCTGCTCAGAGTGGGTCCCCTGCTGCGTGGGCGGCTGGGTAAGGAG
This sequence comes from Tadarida brasiliensis, assembly GCA_030848825.1. Lineage (NCBI taxonomy): Eukaryota > Metazoa > Chordata > Mammalia > Chiroptera > Molossidae > Tadarida > Tadarida brasiliensis. The sequence continues at coordinate 60,931,957 of CM061273.1, forward strand.
CCATGCAGTGGGGGGAAGGGGACAAAAAGGCAGATGATTCTTCAACCTCAGCACGCAAGTATAGTGAGGTCGGAGCACCCAGATTATAATAGGGGCCACCTGGGGGGCAGGGCAGAACGCCTCCCCCTCGCCTTGCCAGTGAGCAGGGCGGTGATGGAGGCTCTGGGGAGGGCCAAAGCGGCTCCCATCCCTGCTCCCCCAACCTCCATCCACCCTCCTCCCAGAACTGGCTCAGAGGAGCCCGCCAGGCTGAGCAGGGGGATGGCAGGCTGGGACTGGCCAGGGGCCCAGCCGGGTGGACCCCAGCTGGAGCAGCTGCTCAGCCAGAAGTTGTCCCTGGTAGATTCTTGCCACATGGCATCCAGTCTCGATGGGTGGGAGAACCTTACCCAGACACTCCAACCTATGGAAGAGGACAGTGCCAACATGTGCCCATGGGGCAGGAGGACCCTGTTTACCCTCCATGTGTCCTTTGATACTGGACTCTGGGGACACTGGCCAGATGCATTTGGTCCCAGGTCTTGGCTTCTCCTCCAGCTGTCTCAACCATCACCCAGAGCTTAATTCCTACGTGAAAACAAAAAATGGTGTGGGAGAGCAGACGTTGCCCAGAATATAAAGACTTAGAATCCCAGAAAGCGGTGTCCATTTTGAATCACTACCCTGACTCCATCAGGGAAGAATCCTCTTCCAAGCTTCGAATCAACACTTTTGCAGCCAACACTGTTGACTCGGGAGGGTCTGAGGGTTGATCAGGGTGGACAGAGAGCCATGGGTGCCCTCGGGCCAGTGCTCAGCAACCCTGTTCTCTAGAACTGCTCCAGCCCGGACTTGGGGCAGGGCAGAACGCCTCCCCCTCGCCTTGCCAGTGAGCGGGGTGGTGATGGGCGCTCTGGGGAGGGCCAAAGCTGCTCCCATCCCTGCTCCCCCAACCTCCATCCACCCTCCTCCCAGAACTGGCTCAGAGGAGCCAGCCAGGCTGAGCTGGGGGGTGGCAGGCTGGGATCTCTCAGGTTCTGCTGCAAATAAACGTGTTTTAGCTGATTTCTCTACATTTGCAGAATCGGACCCACCCACTGAGTGGGATTCCTGAATTCACAGTCTTCCCAGCACCTTGTCCACTCAGCCACTATTTCTACTCCAAAGGGATCAGAGCAACAAATGGTAACGTTCAGTTTTTGCATGATGGGTACAGATGACCAGGAGGAAGAGCTTCCCAATGGGAAGGCCCTGGAATGGACGGCCAAGCCTCCAGAGACGGTTAAGCTCTGAAGGATTTGTCATCACCCTGGGACAAGAAGGGAACCAGGTCGGTATCCACGGTTCTTCTTGGTCCTGCGGTTCTCCAGAGCCCACGTCTTGGGCTAAAAACAACATGTGGAGGAATGGCTGCTGCTTCTGGACCAGTTCTGTCCTTGCTTCGTGGGACCACGAGGCAGAGGTCTGGCTCGGTCAGAAATATTGCCCCTTCCGGAGAGACTGGCACTGGGCAGTAGTCAGGGAGAGAGCCGAGGGGGTGGAGGAGCAGGGTTTGCTACCACAGAGCCAGAGAAGCTCGTGCCCTATCAGATGGCTCACAGAGAGCTCGGTGCCAGCCACCAACCCAGTTGCTCCCCTGTGAATTAACTCCTTCACAACCACTTCCTCTCTGGAGATTCACCATTGCTTATCCCCCCGGCCCAGTCAAGGTCAGAAGGACATTTGGAAGTCATCCTGAGCTGTGACCACTCTCTTGACCCTACGTTTCCTTTTCTGGATGAACTTGATGAACGTGTGCCCAGACACCTGGCTTATCTTCAGAACCCCAGACCTCAAAGGCCATCTGTCCCAGCCATCCGATGCAGGGAGGCGCCCCCTCCCAAACACACCTGCTGCAGCATCCCAGTGTGTGCCTCCATCTCTCCAAGGAGAGCCAGGAAGATTCCACGAAGACGACACGGTCCCTGTCCCTCAGGAGCCCACCTCCTGGGCAGGGAGCAGACTCCACACACCACCAACTCTAGAACTAAGGCTCAAATCAAAAAGTGCAGGGGATCTCCAGAGACTGCAGACTGGATGGTTCCTGCCATATGACACTCCAAAAAAGGCACAACTGTGGAGACGGTAAATAAAAGACCGTGGTGCCAGGGCTCAATGTGAGTGTGTGTGGTGCGCGGGGACGGGGCAGGTGGACAGGTGCGGCATGGGGTGGCCTTCTGCGCAGTGAAACTCTTCTGTATGACACTGTGATGTGGGTGGACGACACTGTGCCCATGTCAAAGCCCGAGGAATGTTCAACGCCAGGTGCGAACCCCCGTGAAAACTACGGACTCAGCCACTTAAGCCATGATCAACACAGACATCAGTGGAAACAAATGTGTTCCACGAGCACAGGGTGTCAACAGGGCAGATCGGGGTGGAGGTGGGGAGCAGGGGACGTCTCCGTAGTTTTCACTCAATTTTTCCGGAAACCTAAAACTGCTCGAAATAACAAAGTCTATTAACTTTTTTAGAAAGTTCAAGGTAAGCCCTGGCCGGTTTGGCTCAGCGGTTAGAGCGTCGGCCTGCGGTCCAGAGAGACCCGGGTTCGGTTCCCGCTAAGGGCATGTACCTCAGTTGCAGTTTGTCCCCGGCCCTGGTTGGTCGTGCGGGTGGCAGCCACTCGATGTGTCCCTTTCACGTCGATGTTTCTCTCTCTTCCTCTCTCTCCCTCCCACTCTATCTGAACAAAAAATGAAAAAATGTCCTCGGGTAAGGATAAAAAAAAAAAAAAAAAAAAAAAAAAAGAAAGTTCAAGGTAAAAAAAAAAAAAAAAAAAGACTGAGAAGGGTGAGATCATTCTGGGAAGTTCCCTTGGCGGGGTGGGGGTGGGGGTGTTGCGTGGAGAGGAAGGGTCAAGGTGGAGAGGAGGAGGGTGGAGACCACCGCCAGCAACGAGCAGACACAACTCCCTGGGATTTTTTAAAGCCGCTCCTCCCCACGCATGAGCCCAAACCTGCCTCTTTTTTTTTGGACCCAACCAGGATCTTGAGAGACAGAGACCCCAGAAGACGCCCAGGGAGAAGGAAGGACCCAGAGCCTGGGGACACAGCCAGGGGACAGCACGCTGCTACAGGAGACACACCCACAAGTACAATTAGTCAGGAGAGACGTTGAAATGAACAAATATCCGAGCCGAGGAGGGGAGCGCATAAGTTACTGCAGCCCCAAGACGCTCATGAATAATACAGACGCCGCGAGGCGCTGGAGCCCGAGCCCAGTTAATTAATATGTACAGGAGCAGAGATGCACTCGAAAAACAATGGTGCTGTTTTCCCCTCGCTAGAAGTAAAAATATTTCCAGAAAGACTGACACGTTTATTATTTTCTAACATAATTACCTTATTGTGGAGCATTTGTAACGGAACACATTAGAGACGCTAGGCACCTGCCTGGCTTCTCGCGGTGCAGTTTGGTGCAGAGGTGCCGGGAGGCAGGCAGGTAAGAGGCGGGTGGGAGCGGCGGGGGGCTAGGGGTGGGCGACCTGGGACAGCAGTGCAGCCTGCACAGCCGGTCCCCTTGTCCTCTTGCCCCCGCTTCCCCGGAAACCAAGCCAACCTCCTCGATTCTCCTTTCCTCACTGTTCCTGCCTTCCAGAGCCCACGGCCACCCACTCCTGGGTGCCTCTGGAAGCTGGTGACAGGGTGAAGAGCCAGGGTGCTGGACCTGGAGGCCCCCCATGGCCTGAGAAGGCTGAGAGGAAATGGTTGCAGCCGCAGCCAAGCAACCCGTGCTGGAGCAAGAAGGACGGAAGGGTGGAGAGGACTGAAAGCGATCAGCCCCAGGCCAAGAACAGCCTGTGGGGGGCGCTGCAGCCTGGAGGGTGCTCTTGCTACTTCAGTGGGTCCGGGAGGCTGGGCCCTGGGTTCTGGTCCCAGCTCTTTTGGAGCAAAGACCAAAAGTCCCTTTGCCTCTCTGCTGCTCAGCACCCTACTCACCAGGCACTTCGGACAAGGGGTGAGTCTGGGACTCATCAGCCGTTTTCCTCCAGGTGGGAACACCTGTGCCTGGATGGAGGGCCAAGCTGGTCTTTCCCAGAGAGGAGTGCCGTCCCCTCCCCCACCTCTCTGCCCCTCACCGGCCATCATGCTGCCACATGCATGGCCTGCTGTCCCTGACCCCTTCCCTACACGCTCTCCATCCTGGGCTCCTGGTCGCACTCCCAGCTGTCCCATCTATCCCCCTCTTTCTCCTTGTCTCTTCCTCTCACCCCTCAGCCACCAGCTCCCTCCAGGAGTGCTCTTGACTCTCCTCTCTGCCCATTTTACAGAACTGCTCCCCCCCGCCCCCCCTCCACCCCGGCTTCCTGCTACATCTCATGTCTGTATTTAAAGCCCAGCGCTTCTCCTGAGGTCCAGACTATGTAAATCCAGGTGTCTGTGCGACATCTCAGCTACTTAGAAAGTCCCTGTGCCCCCTTACCTTCCTCCCCAGCCCTCCTCTCCTCCTGTCTGCTGTGTCTGGCATGCCCCTCTCATAAGTCAGACACCAGAGTTGCCAGAATCCCTCTCCCCCTTCATCTCTCATGCTTATTTGGCCATAAAATTGATCTTATGCCTTAAATATCCCAGGAGTCTCTTTTCCATCTTCAATACCACACTGTCTTCCTGTCTGGAACAAATTCGTGGGGTAGAGGCTGGCCCTTGGGTGGATGGCAGTGGAGAGTGAGTGAACGAGCCTCACCTCCCTCCGTTCCACGGTCCACATTGCCACTGGTCCTCTCCCTGGAATCCACAGATGACTCTTTCTCCTCCTGGGAAGCCTCAGTAACCCCCATGTTGTACAGGAGAGAGTCCCACCCCTGTGCGGTCCAAACTTGGCATGCCTTTGCCTCCCTCCAGACCCCCGCCCACCAGCACCCAAGATGATGCCAGCTCCCGTGGGTCTCTCATCGTGAAGACCTAGCCCATGCTTTCGTGCCTTGTGTGGGTTGTTCCTTTTGCCCAGAAGACCATTCACCCACCACGTGGTCAGCCTCTGCTGTACCCCAAGAATCAGTATTCCAGTTATCTATTGCTATGTAATGCATCACCTCAAACTTAGTGACCACAACAATCATTTGATGACTCTATCTGACCGTTCTAGGCATGACCGGGGTCAGATAGGCAGTTCTTGTCGAGTCTCTCAAATGGTGGCAGTCAAATGGTGGCTGGGGCAGGGGTCACCTTGACCACGCTCTCATGCACAGGTCTGAGGGATGATGCTGGCGGTCAGCTGGGCCCTTAGCTGGGGCTGTCGGCCTCTCTGTGGGGCCTGAGCTTCCTCCCAGCGTGGCAGCCAAGCTTGTAAGTAAGCATCCCCAAAGAGAAACCGTCAGAAGCTCTGCTGGCGTTTCCTAACCAACCTTGGGAGCCAGTCAGCATTGTCTCTACAATCTCTTTATTGAGGTTGTCACAAGATCCTGCCTAGTTTCAAGGGAAGAGGACAGACATAGATGCCACCTCTTAATGAGGGAGTGGCAAAGAGTATGTTGAACAAAACCATAGTTGTGGCCACTTTGGGAAAACACAGTCCACCATGTACAACAACTCCTCCTCCAGGAAGCCCTCCAGGATGCCCCTCTCCTTCCTCTAGGCCACTCCTGCGCCTGCCTCTGGTATCCCCACCATACATATTGCAATTCGTTTTCATTTTTTGTCCGGCTCCTTGAAGGCACAGTCTGTATTATACTCATCCTTCTGCTTGGCACCTAGCACTCATGAGATGCTTACGAAGTAATGACTAAGTGAGAGACTGATCATGACCCTACCACCCTGTAGGGAAGATGTTTTTCCTAGAGCCGGCCACCTGCGTCCCGGGTTGCCCCCTCCCCGCTCAGTGCACGTGGTCAGAGACTACAGCAGAAGCTGTCTCCCACTTCACTGCCATCATCCGAGGTGGCCTCCCCCACCCACGGTCAGCAACCTGCCGGGCAGGTGCACACAGGTGCAGACATTCCATCCCAAATCTCCCATTTAGCTCCAATATGACCTCCACCTTCTTGCTCCTCTTATAAAATGCCCCACCGTGGACTCAAGGGGGCTCTGGGTCAAGTTCATTGCTGGGAGGCTTGGAGGGCTGGTAGAAGGCTGCCCCTCCTTCTGCCTCCTGTCCCCCACCGCTGTCCTCTGGAGCCATGGAGGCAGAAATATCCCTTCTCATTTCCCAGCACCTTCCCCAGCTGCCTGGCCCTGATTGCCGGGCCTCTGGCGCAATTGTTTGCCCAGTCATTCAGTGGGGCAGCTCCCTCGTGGGTGCCCGGCGCTGCTGCCTGACAGGCTGCGTGCGAGGGGACAGGCCTGAATGACTGTAATATGAACCATGAAAGTGGATATTAAAGGCTTTATTACAGGGTGAGGACTGCTAATTGCAACGTTCCTTTCAGGAAGTGGGAGCTGATGAGTTTAAGCAGCGGCACCCAATTATTATAACTCTGTCAGCGAGGAGCAGGGGAGGGTGGGGGAGGGGAGGCGAGCTGCCGGCACAATCACCTGAACTTTATCCCAGGCACACACGGTGGCCTGGAATTTTAAAGGCAGATTGGTTCTGCACTGACACCGCCGTCACAGCCATACTGTTGTTGATTACTGATTGATTACTGATCCCCAGCCCTTCCCTCCCTCTCCCCAGACTTTTTGTGGAAGAGGTGGTGTTTGTGACCATCTGACACCCCAGCCCTCCCTGGTCCCCACCGGTGACACAGCCTCGTGTTGAGATGGGAGGTGGTCCAGTGCACCTCGGGATCAAGCTGCCCAGCCTCTCATGTTGCAGACGAGAAAGCAGACTCAGAGAGGACGGGGACCTGTGCAGGCTACCCAGCTGGTAAGTGGCAGAGCAGGGAGGACCCTCCTGGTCTCCGGATTCTGGCTTAGAGCTCTGGCTGCATGTCCCAAGAGATCCGCCAAGGACACGTGAAGGCCACCAGAGTCTCCTTAAGATTAATTGGCAGGTACAGGCATTGCCCATCAGATACACAGACAGCTGGTTGCATCTCGAGGAAGAAGAAAGCGCAGTCCTTGCTGATGTGTACACAGCGCCATCAAAACTCCATCATTACGCTACTCCAAGAGTATTTAGTGCTTGACAGTTTACAAAATGCCTTTAGGGGTTGGTGCATTCAAATGTTGTTGAGCACCTACTGGGTGGGTGCTGGGCACTGGAGATACAGGGATGACAGATGACATCTCTATGCAAGGAGCTCACAGCTTTTTGTGGGAAATGCACGAGCCAACCGACCATTAGGATGTTGTATGGAAAGCGCTAGATAAAAGTGTGTACACATACATCACTTCCTTCCATTTAATCACATAAATTTAAGTGATTGCACAGAAGAAGCTCATGCTACGAGGTGCAATCTACCCAATGCCAGTTGAGTAATGCAGATGGCAAAGGCTAGAACTGTTCCGAGGAGAGCAAGCTCACCACTGCACACGGTGGTCAACGGTGGGTTCGCTAACGAGGCAGTCTCCGATGGATGGGTGGGAATGCAGTGAGGAGGGGTGGGAGTTGGGAGAGGAGAGGTGGGTGTCTTTCCCACATCCAACCAGAAGAGTCTTTACCTAGAATCCTGACTCTGTCCGCCTCAGAGGGGAGGCAGACCAGCCTAATCAATAATGCCTTATAGACCTGAGTGTAAATTAAAAAGTTATGAAACATAGAAAAATGTTTTGGAACCTTAGGATAGGTCACAGCTTCTTAGGACACACACACACACACACACACACACACACACACACGCACGCACACACACACAAATTGCTAAGTTGTACTTCACAAAAATTTTAAAATTCTGCTCTTCAAAAACATCATCAAGAAAATGAAAAGGTAAGCCATAGACTGGGAGAAAATAGTCACAACACATATATTGACAAAAGAGTTGTACCCAGAATCTATAAAGAATTCTTACAACTCAATAAGAAGTCTATTCAAAGGGAAAAGGGAGGAAAGATTTAAATAGACACTTCACTAAAATAAAGAAGCACATAGAGACATGCGCAACATTATTAGGCATCGGGGAAATGCAAACAAGGCCACATGCGACGCCACCATACACACCTGTTAGAATGGCTCAAATGAAAAAGACACCATTCCAAGTGTTGGCGAGGATGTAGAGCAATGGGAACTCATGCATTGCTGGTGGGAGTGTAAAATGGATCAACCACTTTGGGAAACAATCTGGCAGTTTCTCATAAAGCCAAACATACGCTGAACATATGACCCAACACTGCCACTTTTACATATTTGTATACCTAAGAGAAGTGGAATCATATGTCCATACCAAGACTTGTCTGCTAAGGTTCATAGTACCTTCATTTATAAAAATCCCAAATTAGAAATGACTCCAACGCCCACCAACAGGACGGATACATAAATTGTGGCCTATTCATTCAATGGAACTCTACAATACTGAGGATGAATTGCTGATATGTGCAACAGTTATATGAACCTCAAAAAACATTGTGAGTGACAGACTTCAGAGAGTAACTGCTGTAGGATTCTTTTACATGAAATTCTAGCGAAGCCAGAACTCTCCATGGTGTCAGAAAGCAGATCTGAGGTGGCCTGGGGCTGGGGGGAGGGGGTTGGCTCTAAGTAGTCAAGAGGACACTTTGCATTGTCCTTCAGTGTTTGGATTCGTGGTTGCAGGGATGTATACGTTTGTCAGAACTGATCAAACTGAGTACATTTTGTTTTGTGTAAATCATACCTCAATAAAGTTAATTTTTAAAAAGCAAATGGGAAACCGCCACAGTGTGATATCATTTGCTTTACATATATGTGCAAATATACCCCTTTCCACATAGGAAAATAAAGGCATAGAAATGCCCAGAAGGAGCCTGTGTTGCTGACCTCTGGCTAGATGTAGGGGAGAGGACTGTGCTTAGGCCCTGGTCGCAGGGACATTAGCCTCAGCTATAGTGCCTTAATTTTCCGAAGGGAGAGGGTGTCCATGTATTACCCTGTACTTTGATTTTCAGAAAGTGTGGGCAGTAGAGGGGATCGAGGTTGTTCCACCATCAAAAATCAGTTGAATGCCTTTGCCTCTTTGGGCCAGCCATTCCCTTCAATTATTTATTGAGCATCTATGTTTCTAGCATTATACGATCAGACAAGTGGCTTTGTCTCTCGGCTCTGACCTTTCCTCAAGCTCACCCCAAAGACGCCCGAGAGCCCAACATTCAACGCCATCATTTGCTGGCTGGAGGACCAATTTACTTAAATTCGTAAGCCTCACTTTTGCTGAATCATAATAGCACCTGTCAGAGAGAGCTCCTGAGAGACTCAAAGAGAAAGCAGAGGCAACACGCCTGGCGTAGGGCTTCATAAATAAGAGCTGAGGTTCGTATTTTATTATTATTACCATGTATTGATTCCAAGACAGAGTTTTTTTCATATTTTAATATTTCCAGAATTAGACGCATTTTACAATCAATGTCATAATTTATTTGGCAGGGTTTTTTTTTTTCTTTCTCGGCACATAAAATGATGCACCTTATAATCAGCGGTGTCTTAGATTCTATGAAATATGGTGAAAGCTCAGAGCTCTCCTTGGAGGCCCTGTCGATATTTAACCACTATTAGAAACAAGGAGAAAAGTGCATCCTCCTCCCAGCCCAGGGAGAAAGAGGAAAAAGCAGGCGTGATTGAAGTAGACCACTGCCCCCCTCCCCCCACCGACTGCTCCACCCGGCATAGCTGTCGCTTTGGGGAAGGCCAGGCTGCTGGGAGCATCTTAGGTGCCACTCCCTGTCCACGGCTCCCTGCTCCCTGTATGGCCAATGCTGTTGCCTTGCTCTCCGGCCAAGCTGTGTCCATCAGCTCCCTGAGCTGCCCCACCCGCGGGCTTTCTCCTGCAAGAGCCAATTACAAGTGTCCTTGGGTAGTCCTTTACCCGTTGCCTCTGTTCCCCCCATGCTGTGGCCTCTGGGGAGGCCAATGACACCATCATGGTGTTCACTCACCAGCAACCTTTTTGGTGCATCAGACGGGTTCTCAGTTGCCAGCCCCAGAAGCCAACCCCAGCTAACTTCTGCAGAAAGAGATTGCTTTAGGGGGAAAGCCAGGGGCTCACAGAGTTGATGGGCAGGATGAGAACCAGGCGGGGGAAATGAGGAACCAAAGGAGGGCAGGCAGATAAAGGGCCAGGGCGCTGCTACACGGCCACCACTCACCACCCCAGCCCAGGACACTTAGCCATCGCTGCTGCAGTGACCACCCTTCTTCCCCCGTGAGCCTGCGTCACCCCCTCAACACTCAAGTTCCCTCTGGGAGGACTGAGGTGCTGAGCTCCAGCCCTGTGTGCTCACCCTACTTCTGGGGCGGAGACTGCAACCGAGGTACGTGCCCCTAGCGGGAACCGAACCCAAGACTCTCTGGTCCGCGGGCCGACGCTCCAACCGCTGAGCCAAACGGGCCAGGGTGCCATGTGGTCTCATTGTCGCCCGGGCACTCCTGCTGGGTCCACACTTGACCAGGCCGGACAAATGGGCCAAAGAGTTTATGGCGCGTCCACACAGCGATATTTCAGAGGCAGAGAGACATCATGGAAAGAGGACACGTTCCGCGGGTTTCGGGTCTGGCTGCGTACACACGGGCCATTTGAGCCGGTTGATTAAGCTTGCATTTTCTCGGCTCTGAAACGGGCATGATATTCACGTTTAGCCCTTTGGGTTGGCAGAGGCCTAAGTGAGACCAGGCATCTAGTCTGCCCAGGGTATAAGGCTTCGGAAAACTTCCTTTCTCTTTACTCAGATGGTCATCATCTTTTGGTTCTGTTATTACCCCACATGCGAGTTGATGTCCAAGTGTTTTGGAGGACAGAGAGGTCTCAGCTGCACAGTGTCATTTGTAATTAAAAAGCCAATAAAGGCCCTGTTTTCTGATGAGCAGGGCTTTTGAGGCTCCGCTGGTCCCCAGGGCTGCATTCCCTCTCCACCCTGGGCACTCCTGCTGGGTCAGGCTTTCCTCCAGAGAGGTCCGTGTGCCACCTGCTTGAGGGCAACCTGGGTGTCAGAATCAAGCTGCTTTGCTTGCCCTCCAGACCTCCGGGCTCATCCAGACTCGGGGGGTGTGGGTGTAGACCAGCTCCCTGAAGTGATTCTTATGGGTCATGAATTTTGGGTTCTGGGCGAGGCCCAAAGTTCTCCACAGGGGCAAGAGTGTGCCTCCCACCCCCAGGCTTAAAGCCTGCACAGACTCCATAGCGATGTATCTTCCCTAAGACCCGGGGATCAGAGTCACCCTTAACCCTCCTTTTGCAGACATGGAAAGAATGACAGAATGGCCCATCCTCCAAACACAGAACTCCAGAAAGGCTGGAGTGTCTCCGAGGCCACAGTCTTCTCTTTGCTTGGGTTCCCCTCCTCTTAACCTCCTTAGGTCCCAGTTTCCCCATTTTCTAAGAGATGACTGACATTAAATTTTACTTTATTGAGTGACCAAATGGTCCCAGTTGGCCGACTGAATGTCCCACTGGCCTAGTTGATCCCCCTGTCTGGCACACAATTGATGCTTATGAAACGCTAGTCCCCGTTCCCTCCTCCCAAGGTTGCAGTGAGGGGGGATGGGGTGATGTGCCCAGACCCTTGCTTCTGAAGTCGGGCATTGACCAAGGAGCCCTGACCTGCTGATTCGGGAGCTGCAAGGACAACCTGCCTGGTCACTCATTTGCATGGGCCAGTCTGAGAAGGCCTGGCTTGGCACTCGACAAGTGACAGTTCTTTCTACCCCTCCCCTAACAGAGCTCATAACCCAGCGAGGTCTCCTTAAGGAGCCCCCCAAAAGCAATGTCAGCACCCCCGTCTTGGGCTGAGGCTTTCACTCTTCTAAGTTTCCAGGAAGGACTTGGAGGGTGAGGTTAGGGCCAAGGGCAATTTTAAAATTCCCGGGGTAGCCCGGCCGCTGTGGCTCAGTGGCTGAGCGTTGTCCCATGGACTGAGAGGTCCGGGTTCGATTCCTGGTCAGGGCACATGCCTGGGTTGCAGGATCGATCCCTAGTAGGGGGCGTGCAGGAGGCAGCCGATCGATGTTTCTCTCGCTCATGGATGTTTCTATCTCTCTCCCCCTTCTTCTCTCTCTGTAAAAATCAATTTAAAAAAGTAATAAATAAAATTCCCAGCGTCTACAACATAAGCAGAGGTAGGGTCAAGGTAATCATGGCGGGCACCTTGGACAGCCCCACTCAACAGGCTCTCAACACAGTCAACACTTCCAGACCCAGGGTGACAGAGCTCACCGGAGTCGTCCTCCCTCACTCTGTTAGGGTTCGGTGAGTCATCGCGTCAGCCCGAACCAATGACAACAGTCCTGCATGGGGTCCTGGTAATAGGGGGGCTCATCCAGCGAAAGCCCACGAGGGGTGACAACCCACTGCCAGGACACAGGCTGTTCCCACGATGCCCCTCGAGGTCAGTGGGGCAGCCTCATTAGCATACAGCCACTTTCAGTGCCCAGCCTGCAGGTGGCGGCCATTCTGTCCTCATTTCCTGCAGAGGCTGGTGCCTAAGGGAGGCTTTGCTGAAAGGAAGCGCTTCCGAGAGATGCCGCTCAGATTAACGTGCAGGATGTAATTATGGAGGCCTGGGCTATGGCAGGGTCCAAAGCCATTTGTGAAGCCTGGCAGCTTCGGGCACTCCTGCTTGGGGCCTAGAGGGGCCCGCCGCCCTCTGATCATTAACCGCTGAGAAAAATCTCAGTTTGCATATGAAGGTCAGCAAATTATCCTTTCCCTTTCCTCACTAAATGGCCAAGATTCGTCTCTCGGAGAAAGAGCAGTTCCGAAACTCCAGGAGGGTGCAGGGACCTCCAGAAGCTGGGCGCCAGGTCTCCAGCTCGAAGCGGCTCTATAGCTGGGTTCAATGGCCAGAGAAACACCAAAGGGGCAAGCGACGAAAGTCCTCAAGGAACTCAAATGAACAGGGAGACAGACATAAGCAGCACCAGACAAGTAAATGCAGTACAGAGGGGGAGATGAGCTCGTGCCTTGGGGGTATTCCTGGAAGGCCTTCCAGAGGAGGTGGCCCTTCCTAGGGGTTTTAAAGAATAAAGAGGAGTTATTCTTGCAAATAAAGGTGTGGGTGGGTGTGGGGAAGGACATTTCAGGTAAGACGGCTGGCTCTTAAGTTTGTAGGAAGAGTTTCTTCTGCCGAACTCCCCTCTCCCTGGGAGATTCTCTTCTGTGTTGTTCTGTTTGAGCTGGAGAACAGGTCGGCATTCATTCCCTAAAACCTTTTAGACTGTAAGTGCCTCAAGGGCAGAATTATGCTTCCTTTAGATTGTTAGCAGCATCTGAAAGGAGTTGCCAGCCTTGAGAGATCTTCAAAGCAGAGCCAGAGCCCTTCACGCACGATTTCCAGGCCCCTCCCTTGCCTGAGTCAAGGCACGCTCCGAATCAAAGCCCAGCTGCTGTACCTGTTTCCAGAAGTATGATATTTCCCCATCACTTTAATCCTCATGGAATTAAGACAGCGAGGCAGGAAGAGTGGATTTACGGCCTCAGATGAATTTCAAGATGAATAAGAACAATCACAATTAAAATCAAATTTCCAAGGGAGGATTTGATCTTTTTCAAGGAGGGACCGGGCCCTGCCTTGCCCGAAGCACCGCGGCTCCTGAATGGGGACGGAAACGCTGGGAAGCAGACGGCAGAGCAAACGCCTGGGGAACGCTCCACCTTTGAGGCTAGAGTGACAGCCCTTTCACCCAGGTTTCGGGGAGACCAAGCCCCATTTTCAATGACTCGCCAAAGCATGAAAAGGTCCTCTTGGACACGCCTCTCCCGCTCTCTGTCCCCTGGGTGGGTCAGCTGTTTTCCTGGGCGTTCCAGGGGTGAGACCGTTGTTCACAGTGGGTTAGAATGAAACATAGTAACTGTCAGAGACTGAGTTCTGAGTCCGGGTTTCACATGCTTTCCTTGATCTTGGAACTTTCTTTCGCAGGGGAGAAAGTAGGCTCAGAGAGGGGATGAAGCTGGTTCGAGGCCACACAGCGGGGGTGGACTCACTACTGCCTTCTGGCCCCAGAGCCTTTCCCGGCTTCCTGCCTGTACCTGGAGGCAGGAGACCCCGGGAGGGGGGCCCAGGAGCTGAGGGGAGGGAGGAGAGGCGCTGGACTCGGCTCTGCCAGGGAGTCCAGGTCTCTGGGGACTGCCTGTCCGCCTCCTCCCCGCCCTTCTGGAATATTCCTGCTCGCTCTTTGGCCTTCCAGTGCCACCCCAGGCTGGATTCTCTTGTCTGGATGAGCAGGTGTGGTTTCCGTCCTCATTCCACAGAACCCACAGAGGGCCCCCAACGTCAGTCCCCCAGAAGTGTGCAGGTCTGGGGACCCGAGGCAATGAAAGTGAAGGGCGGAGAGAGACAGTCCCCAAGGCCATGCCCTGAATATCACACCCCTGTGCGGCTGTTTGAAGATCCCTGGGCCACACCCTGGACTTCTTTTCGGAAACAGAACCTGGATGGGGGGGAGGGCAGGAACCTGATTCTAAAAAGCCCCCTAGGGGACTCTTACCCACCTGGTTCTCACCCTGGCAGCATTGGCATCGAGTGGGGACTACCAACACTCCCCATGCCAGGACCTCACCCCGGACCAAGCGAATCCGCGCCCGGGCTCGGCATCAGGCATCGTATTTTTTAAAAGGTTGAAATGTGCACCCGGGCAGGTTGAGAGCTGCTGCTCAGAGTTTGGGAACCACCTGGCTCTTACCCAGGACACAGGAAGCGAGAACTGGTATCAGCTGGGACCCTTTGGGCGCAGATGCACAGGATCCGGTCAGCCACCCACTGCCCACCAGCTCTGCTTTGACGGGGAGGAGGGGACGGGCACTTGGCGCTTGGCACAAAGCAGCCAGCCTGCTGCAGTCAGACCCTGTCCAGGGAGGCATTAAGATGCCCAGGAGAGCAGGTGCATGCAAATGAAGCAATTACAGAGCCTTTTAAAGGAGTGAGGAAACGGAAATGACTGTTAGCAGAGCTAAAGGAAGGGAGTGAGCGCATCAGCTGGGGAGAAGTCGGAGGCCAAGGCCTTCTGGGCAATGGTTCCTGGAGACCAGGCGCAATGGTCTGGAGACATGCTTGGTTGTCACAACTGGGGAAGGATGCTGGCATCAGGTGGGTAGAGGCTAGAGATGCTACTAAGCATTCTGCAATGCATAGGACAATCCCCACGACAGGGAGTGACCCTGGTGGGTGTCGGCGGGGTGTGTGCTGGGCAGGGGTGGGTGGCCCCAGCTCAGCAGGGTCCTGAAGGAGAAGGCTGGCCCTGGTACTATGAAAGGAGAGGTTTCTGGAAGTCTCACAATTGTATCCAAAGGATTGAAGCACAGGAGGGGTGTGCAGGGGGCAGGAGAGCCGAGGGAGAAAGAGGCAGAGGCTGTGGCCAGTGGGGGAAGGGAACGTGGAAACAAGTGGAGTCCCGGACCTAAGGATCCGTGGACCAGAGCCCGAGGCAGCCCTGCCCCCTGCCACATCTGGAGGACAGAGACACCACACCCTCGCCTCTGCGGGGTCCAGCTTGGAAAAGGAACCAATCAGTGGCCCCAGGGTGAAAATAAGAGCCCAAAGGGCAAATGCAGGTTGGTTACAGGTGGTGAACGAAGGGTGCAAGGTGGGAAGGTGGGGGGGTGCTGCTGGGCACCCGGGCACAGCATTGAAGGAGCCACCTCTCTCCCAGGGGCTGCTTTTCCCTTGCAGGACCCTGAGAGTAAGTGCCCCCATCTACTCTGACTTGTGGGGTGGGGGGTCCCTTTGTGTTTCCAGATGTGAAAACAGGCTCCTCTTTGAGATGCATGAGCCTGTTCTCATCTCAACAGCCTGGACTACAGAACAGGAACCGTGAAGATGGCTGGGCAGGGGTGACCGCCCCTCTGTAAGGGAGCTGACCCTCTCATAGCATTATGTCATCTTTCTCCCCTAACCCGCCACCCCTTCCCCATCTTCATCTTAGAGGATGACTTTTCCGCACTGAGTACATGGGACGCACCTCTCCCCATTTTTCCTCCTCTGGCTCCGCAAGGACCATATTCACATCTCCGTCCCCTCAGAGGCCCCCATTCCCCACCTGGTCCGCACCCCTGTATGTGGACTTCCAGGGGACCTTGCTCTGCCCTTCTTCTCACTCTGATGACTCATTTCCCTGTCTGTGCACAGGCGCTTGGGTCCTTCTCGACCCCCACCTCCTCGAAGCTACTGCTCTCCTCTGCTTCCTTCCGTGGCATAACCTCTCCAAAGGGTGCCTGTCCTCACTGTGTCCATGCTCTCACTCACTTTTAGAACTGTATTTTTATTGTGGTTGAATACACATAATATCAAACAATCATTTTAGGAGCCCCATTCAGCGCCAGTAAGTACATTTACAATGTGTGCATTGATCACCACCATCTATTTCCAGAGCTGTTTCATCCGGCCAAACAAATTCTGTAACTACGAGGTAATAACTCCCCATTCTTCCCGCCCCTGGGCTCCTGTTAACCTCTATTCTGCTTTCTGTCTCTGTGCATTCGCCTGTTTAGAAACTTCATATAGAGAGGTCACACAGTATGTAGCCGTCTGTGCCTGGCCTCTCACTGAGCATAGTTTCAAGGTTCATCCATGTTGTAGCACATGTTAGAACTTTCCTTTTCAGGGCTGAATAATATTCCACGGCATGGACATACCACAATTTTTTACCCGTTTTCCCTCTGATGGACACTTAGGTCGCTTCCACCTTGTGGCGATTGTGGATAACACTGGACATGCAGCATCTGAGTCCCTGTTCTTTAACTTTTTTTTTGTTCTTAATCCTCGCCCAAGGATATTTTTTTCATTGTTTTTTTAGATAGAGTAGAAGGGAGGGAGGGAGAGAGAGAGAGAGAAAAAAAACAAAACACAAAATACCAATGTGAGAAAGATACATCAATTGGTTGCCTCCTGAGCGATGCAGACCAGGGCCAGGGATTGAACCTGCGACCCTTTGATCTGCGGGCCGACGCTCTAACCACTGAGCAAACCAGCCAGGGCTATTCTTTCATCTTTGACTGGTTTCTTTCGCCACCATTGAAATCACCCTAAGCAAGGCCATCAACCACCTCCAAACATGGAGGACAGAGCTGTGAACCCCTCTATATCAGCATCAGCCACTGTTGATTCCCTCCTTCCCCTTGAAAGGTTCTTCTCTCAGCTTCTGAGACCCTACACTGCTTGCTTCTCTGGATACATATTCTTAGTCTCCTTTGCCTCCTGTGCCCAACTTGATAATGTTGGAATTTCCAAGTCCCCTGGGTTCTCTTATCTTCCTACAGAATATTTTCTCTCTAGGTGATTTCACCCCATCTCAATGCTACACAAAATTTCCTTTCTCCAGCCCCTGTATATCTAGGCTGTAAGTCCCTCTATATTCTATTGTCTATTTGACATTTTCACTTGGGTCATTTAAGATGTAATATGTCCAATTTCACACGTTGATCTTCCTACCCCCACCGTATTCATCTCTGTCTCAGTAAATGGCCCCAGCACCAGCCGGTTGTTCGGCTCACGATGTAAGAGTCACTCATTCTTCCCTGTGTCTCACTGTCCTGTTCAACCTGTTAGCAAGTCTGGTCTGTTCTGCCTCCAAAATGCGCTGTTTTCATCCCTTCTTGCTGTCTCCGCGTCTGTGACCCCACCCAAGCCACCATTTCTCCCACATTGGTGCTCAGTGCCTTCCTCACTGGACTCCCTGCCTTCACTCTTTTTTAAAAAAAAAAAACTATCAACACAGTTTTATTGAGATAGAACTCACACACCCTAACAGTCACCTGTTCGAAGCGTGCAAGTTGGTGGTGTTTAGTATATTCACACGTATGTGTAAACCATCAACACGGTTGATTCTAGAATATGTCCATCGCCTCAGAAAGAAACTCCTAGCTTTATCCCCCAGCCCCAAAGAGCCAATAATCTACTTTCTGACTCTCTAGATTTGCCTATTCTGGACATTTCCTGTAGATGGAATCATACAATAGGTGTCTTTTGTGACTGGCTTCTTTCACTTAGCACGGCGTTACCACCGTCAGTTCGTGCGAGGTGTGTATCAGTACTTCATTCCTTTTTATGGCCAAATACTGTTCCGTAGTGCGGAGGTGCCACATTCCGTTCATCCGTTTATTAGTTGACAGACTGACACCAACACTGATTGTGTTGTTTCTGCCTTTCGGGCTTTGTGAAGAATGCTTCTATAAACATTCACGCACAGGTGTTTGTGTAGACATACGCTTTCCATTCTCTCGGGTATTTGCCTAGGAGCGGAATTGTTGGGCCACGTGGTAACTTACTCTTCGTGATTTGGGGAACTGCAGCCTGCTTTCCCCGATCTACTCTTCGCAGAGCAGCCAATGTGATTTTAAGCACGAACTTCCGATCATATTTCTTCCTTCTTTTAAAATTCTTGGGTGACTCCCCATTGTTCTAGGAGGAAATGCAAATCATGACTGTGGCCCACAGACCCAGCCGCTGGGCACCCACTTGGCCCTGGACCATCTCCGAGGCTCACTACGCCCCCTGCCACCTTCCTTTAGCTGCTCCAACAGGCCAGACAGCATGGTCCCCAGGCATCTCCGCACTGTCTGCACTCTCTGCCTGGAAGGCCGCTCCCCCTGGGATGAGTGTCCTGCAACTGCTACAACAAAACGCCACAACAGGGTGCCTTCATGCAACGGAAATGTATTCTCTCACAGTTCTGGAGGCTGCCATTCTGGAATCGGGGTGTCGGCAGGGCCACACTCTCTCAAGGCTCAAGGGGAGGAGCCTTCCTTGCCTTTTCTGGCTTCTGGTAGTTGCTGGAATCCTTGGCATTCCTGGGCCACCGCACCCTAATCTCTGCCTCTGGTGTCGTATGGCTGCCTTCCCTCCATGCATGGCTGTGTCTCTTCGCCTCTTCTTATAAGGACACCAGTCACCTTGGATTAAGGGTCCACCGTACTCCAGTGTGACCTCATCTTAACTAGTTACGTCTGCAATGATCCCACCAAAGAAGTCGTAGCCTGAGGGTCCGAGGAGAAAGTGAATTTCGGAGAACATTAACCCAGTATACACCTGTTCCTCAAGTCTCAGCGCAAATCCCCCTTCCTCTCCCCCCTCCCCACCCTGGTAACCTCTCCCACAGCACTTTCTTATTTCTCTTTGGCCCCTGTACCAGTGGTAATTAGGTTGAGTGGTTGTTTACTTATCTGTTTCCCCCGGCTGGTAAGCTCCGGGAGCAGCCTTCTTGTCAACCTTGTTCATCACTCAGACACTGAAACCCACCCCCTGACTCAGAACAACTTTTCAGGACCTTGGAAGGGGGAAGGGAAGACACAGGTCCTGCAGATGGCAGCCTGGACATGGGGCCACGCAAGGCCCCCGAGTGGTCTGTCAGGGCCTGGGTGGGGACCACGGAGGCACCAGTCCTGTCTCAGTGGCCTCGGTGCCAGAGCTAGCTGTCCGGGGCAGGCTTCGGCCTGTGCCCCCCGTGCCCCACACTGAGCGTGGCTGCCAGAGCGGCATTAGAAAGAAACCTGTGGAACAGCGCCACGGGAGCTGCAGTCGGAGCCCCGGGGAGCGCAGGCTTCCGTCTGAGGTGTCTGCAACGAGAACATCTCCGAGGTGTCTGCAACGAGAACATCTCCGCGGTGTCTGCAACGAGAACACAGGCCTCTGCCAAAACTCCCTTCCAGTGTGTCAGTCACTCCGCGGGCCTGCTCCTTCCTGTGCACAGGGATGAACCCGGGCCTGGGGTGCAGGGGGAGGTCTGGTCTGCTCATCTCAGGCCACCTGTGCCCGAGACGTTGACGATGCCCCAGAGGCTCAGGGCCGGACCCACACAGGGCCGGCCTCGGTCTCCTGGCTGACTGCCCTCCTTGGCCCTCCTGAGATGGGGGGACGTGGGGCTGCGCACTGAGGAGCGTCGGCACCGGAGACGCACCCCCTCGGCGCCTGGGGCAGAGCAGCACCCTCTTGGTGTGACTGTCTGGCGTCTGGCGTCCTGCGGCTGCGCTGCGGCGTTGAGGCACCCGCCAAGAACAGAGTGCGGAGTGCTAAGGCGAGGTGCAAGATTCAAGCGGGGCTCCGTGTCGCTCCTCCTTCCTGTATCCTCACCCTCGGCGGGCGACGTGACTTCGCAGCTTCTCCCATCGGCACGGCTACCTCCCACCTGCACCTGTTTCCGGGGCTGCTGTGATAAATGACCATAGCCCGGGGGGCTGAAGCAACAAAATGAATTCCCTCACCGTTTTGCAGGCTAGAAGTCCAAAGTCCGGGTGTCAGCAGGGCTGTGTCCCTCCGAAGGCTCAGGGGAGAGCCCATTCCAGGCCCCTCCCGGCTCCTGGGAGCTCCCGGGACTCTGGGGGTCTCTTGTAGCTGCATCGCTCCAATCTCTGCCTCCGGCTTCACCTGTCCCTCCCACGGTCTCTCTGTCCCTGCGACTTCTTCTCTTTAGAAGGACACTAGTCATTGGATTTAAGGCTCGTCCTAAATCCAGAATGATCTTACTCAGAGAACCTTAACTTAGTTATAGCTGCAGAGACCCTGTTTCCAAGGCCGCACTCCCAAGTTCGAGGTGGACATGAATTTTGGAGGGATACTGGTCAACCCGCCCCATCACCCTCTGAGTCTGAACTGGCCTTCGTCCTGCTGTGGCCAATAGAATGTGGTAGAAGTGACGAGGTTCAGTTGGGTTCTAAGGCCATGAAGCTTCGGCTCTTGCGGTCTGAGCCCCAAGACCCCCAGTGGATGAATTTGAACTAGCCTTGGGGGATAAGCCACAGCAGAGAGAGGGGCCCACGTTCAGGTGACCCCGCCGAGCCAGCCAGCACCCCGCCTCGCCAGCTGAGCTGCTGAGCTCAGAGAAGCCCGGTCCACATCAGTGGAAATTTCAGATCAGCTGAGCCCAGCCTAAACCGACAACCTGCGGAATCAAGGCTGAACAGATAGCCACCAAGTTTGGGGTCATCTGTCACACGGCAATAGATGACTGATTCACAAGATGCGGCTGGTTACGGGCAAATAGGGGAAGGCGGTGCCATTTCTGGGTGCTGCTGGGTATAACAAAAACGAGTGGCCTAAGACCTGGGCCATCTATGAGTGACCTGGCCATCTGGTCACCTTCTGAGCCAACCTCAAACGAAAACTGATGCTGCTGGGCTGAGCAGTGCGTGCCCTTCCGTACACCTGTCGGCATCCTTCTGTGGTCCCCTTAGTGTGGAGCCATGCGCACAGTGGTACCCAGTAAAGGCCTGGAGGTGGTGGGGGCAGTGATCCTGACAGAAGCCCGGGTTGAAGCCACCAAGATTCAGAAAAAAACGTGAGTGATTGCTCACACCTCTCCCGCCGACTCCCTCTCCATCTTCCGGAGCGTGAGAAGAAGTATTTCCCTCTGTGCCCGAGAGTCACGTGCCGGCCGAGAAGTTGCCAGTTTGAAATCCCAGAAATGGGACCCCCCACCTGGCCAGGGCCACCGATTAAGAGCCCAAACGCCAGCCATCAGCAGGAACCTAGGACATGCTGGCTGAAATTAATCACTTGCCTTGCAAGGGTATTTATTTTCTCCTTTATACCTGGAGAGAAAAGGGCCGTGAGCTGGAAATTTCCAGAGCGGTAGGCTGAACTTTTGGCCTGGATGAGGACAACTTTCTCTTAAAGTGCCACCATTTGCTCTGTTCAATTCCACCATTAAAGGACAATGGCCAATTTTCTGTGGACCCAGGATGTCATTTTTGTCTAAAGAGTGAGCGTGCAGGGGATTTACTAACCCGGCTGTGATTGCCCATGGAAACAGGTTATTTAACAGGATTTAAATACTGTGCTGTGGCTCTCAGCAGCAGTGAGGAGGCAGCCGGTCCACTGGAATAGCCTGTTTCCCTTCTAGCTCCTAATGAGAGAAGGCAGGAAAAACGAGAGCGAAAGATAAGGAACAGGGAGAAACAGACAAGGACGGAACCAGGGCCAAAGACGTGGGCGGGATGACCCCAGGCCAGAGAGAGTGCCTGCTCTTTTTAAGGTGATAATAAAATAGGTGTGTATTCGCTCAATCACTTTTTCATTCAACAAGTGTTTGTGGAAGGATCTATCTGCTAGGCTTAAGGCTCTCAGATGGTATTAAACCAAAGCAGATACCAATCTTTGTGGGCTTCCTGGAGGAGGCATTTTGGAGCCAATTCTTAACCTAATTTTTTGATGCACCTGCCAATTGTGCCCTACCATTCCCTAACTTCCCCGACCTCAAGGAAGGAAGGAATAGAATATGTGGATCAGTGTTAGGAGACTATAATCTTCCATAACTGACTATAATCTTAGGTTATTGTATATCCTCAGTTTTCTCATCTGTAAAATGGGAATCATTATACCTAACTCAAGCGATTGTCTTGAGCATTAAATAAAAGTGTAGGTAAAGCTTCTGGCATAATACCAGGTATGTGTGTGATGTAGACAGGTCCTGTTCTCTTCCCTTTCAGCCTTTGCCCTGCAACATACATGACTCTCTTTCCAAAAGTCTGCTCAGAAGTTGGTCCCTTCCAGAAAACATTCCCTCGCCTAGATGTTACTGAATTTGGGGATGGCCCTCCCCTTAACAGCATAGTGTGGTGTCTAAGAGTGAGGGCTGGGCCCTGGCTGGTTTGGCTCAGCGGTTAGAGCGTCGGCCCGCAGACCAGAGAGTCCCGGGTTCAGTTCCCGCTAAGGGTACGTACCTCGGTTGCAGTTTGTCCCCAGCCCCAGTTGGGGTCGTGTGGGTGGTGGCCAGTCAGTGCCTCTCTCACATTGATGTCTCTCTCTCTCCCTCCCGATCTATCTGAAGATAAATGCAAAAATGTCCTTGGGTGAAGATTAAAAAAAAAAAAGAGGGCTGGGGTCAGGCTCTGATATTCAAATCTGAGCTCCGTGACTCACTTGCTGTGTGATATTGGATGAGAGCTCAACTCCCTGTGATGCTCATTAAAAACACAGTCCACCCTTCACAGGGCTGGTAGGGCTCAAAGAGGTAACCCGGATACAAATGCTTTCCCGGGCCAGGCACATAGTATGTGTTCAATAAATCGCAGCAGCTGTTCCTCGTGCTCGTGACGAACCACGGCTGGGAGAGGGTGGTTTCCTAGAGGGCTGGAAGTCTATTCTACAACTGCCTTTGGTAAAGAAATCTTGTTCTTATTTGAAAAACAAAAGCAAAAGCACCCTTGCCCAAGCCCACCCCTGCGAAGGCGCTGGCTGCCTCCTCAGCGAGCCGGGCACCTTCCGAGCGGAGTTTTCCATTCAGACTTAATTTTCCCAATTACTCCATCTGCTCACCAGATCCTCCTTCCTCTCCAGCACACACAAAGAGTCTTTGAAGACAGGCTGTACTGGGTGACGGAACAGAAAATGCTCAATTATCTATACAAATGGCAAGGGAGAAACCCTCTTTTCCCATTCGGCTCAAGAATGTATTATGTGACCTCTTATACTGCGCCTTACCTCCTCATTCTGTTCTGTTTACTCTCATTTCGAAATGACTGCTCATTTCCTGCTGTAGCACGGGGCGGGCAGATAGATGCGAGGGTTGAGCCGGGAGGGGGTTGGGAGGTGAGGAGGAGGACGCAGGAGTGGACCATCAGTTGAATACCCCAATGAGACATTTCCCAGACCCCAAACCAGGACCCACAGCCAGAGAGAATTAGTGTCTGAACGTATCTGGGAGATGGCCATCTGGGACAGTGTTTGGTTGCTGAAACATTGACATTTTGATGGTTTATGGGCACAAAGGAATAGAATTCTTGAAATCAAAGCTGTTCCCCGAAATCCAGGGTATATGGTAACCACTGTAGGTCCCGGGAATCTAATCTTGCAAAACAGAACATCAGAAGCAACGAACACATTACGGTGGCAGTCTACGGTCGCCCGCTGGGACCTGGGCTTGCCATAGGATGTGGAGTTCTCTACTAGAGTCGCGTACTGCCCCTAACATCAATTATTTGTCACTATTATTTATTAATTAACTGTCATTAATTATGGGCATACTAGTTGCCTCGTGGCTCTCTCCTGAACTCTCGAGAGCAAGGGCTATACACAGTGTCACGCCCTTAGTAGGTTTCCAATATATTTGTCAAGTGAACGAAGAAAAGCATTCAAAACAAAATGCTCTTTATCCTGGAAGGAAGTAGGCAGGAGAGTCAGCACCACGAACGCTTGCTGTCCAGTTGGCCCCCCGGTGGTGCTCCCTGCCATCCTGGCGGCCACCCTGGAGGAATCCCACAGCGGCTGTGGGTGGGAGTGGGGCCACAGCATGGCCGCCGCAGCCCCCACAGCCAGGCGTGCTCGGAAATCCATCTGTTTTCTTCTTCTGGTTCCAGCGATGTAATCCAACGTGCACAGAATCCAAAATGTGAGGGGAACCAGGAGTGTGGGCTCAGTTTAGCATACCGTGCACCCACGGGCCCCCCTCAGACCTCCAGGCTCCCAGGTAGCCACCTCCTCGGCCAGCAGCAAACCAGCAGGGACAGTGCTCTGAGGCCACACTTCTCCGTCCTGTCTTCTCCTTCCCCGTCCTCGCGTTCCCTCCTGAAGCTCGGACCTCCGCTGTGTCAGGCCTCCAACGTGAGCTCCCAGTCCCTATCATAGCAACCCGTGGGAATGGGCGGGTAAAGGAAGGGTGGATTTTGAATGTGGCGTGGGAAAGGGAGGGGAAGAACAAAATACACAGAATCATAAAAGAAAGCAATTATATTGAAACACGGCTATCAAAATATTTTTTTAAAAATTGTAGCAATTTGTAGTTAAAAACCTGATATATGGTAATTCATGTACTCTTTTATTAATATGTTAAAAAAACACACAAGATCTAGCTGCAGGTCTAATAACTCCCATCACTTTAAAGTCGTGATGAGCGTAAACAGTATTTTAAGATATCTGCCACAACTGTAACCCGATGCGAAAATGTGTTTTTCCATTGATGCAAAAGTCCCATGTGCTGCTCATATGTCTGTGGTTTGTTGTCTATATCCATAATGAAAGGAAATGATACATTTTATTTAAGGCTAATAAAAATGAAGAACTCTTTTTCCCCACTCAAGTTCACAGACCCCCTGAATCCGTCATGGACCCCAGGCTACCAGCCTGGGTCGTTAGTGTACCTTTTGTGATCTGTGCATAGACCTGTTTTCTTACTAATTCTCTTGGGAGGCTCCAGGCGTTGTGGGTGGGGGCAGGGTGAGAGCCATAACCACCACAGTAACAATGAATGAACTCTCCAGGTTGCTGCTTACCTGCTTGATTCAAAATAGATACCATACGCAAGCAGATAAAGATGTGGGAGGCTCAGACATCTGGTCTACCCCTCAGCAGTATACTGTCTGCTTGTCCAAGTCCAGGGCCACAAGCAAACAGGAATAGAGGGGCCTCCATCAGCTCTCTCGTTGGATCCCCTGGGGCCCTCCTCCCTTCCTGTGAGCCCTCACCTCCCACGGGCTGCTGGAGGTTTCGTCCCTGCAGGGGGCGCTATGCCGGCGGCCTCTTGCATTCACAGAAGCCCTCAACCCCCAGAGCAGCGATTTTCAACCTGTGCGCCGCGAGAATTTTTAAAACATGTAGTACCTGACTATTTAGTCAGGGGCACTGACCACTTTCCCCTGAGATTGTCAGATACAAAACTGACAATAGCCGTCTGGGGTGAGTGACTCAAAATGATATCTAACTTTTTGTCAGATGGGCAAAAAGTCTATTTTTGGGTGTGCCGCAGAATGTTAGTGATTAGGTGTGCCGTGGGATGAAAAAGGCTGGAAATCGCTGCCCTCAAGGACCAGTGCTGGAGGAGACCTTGGTCCTTAGCACAGCCCTGTCACTTTGCACCCAGGCAGACCTGGCCCCCAGGCGTCGCTCCGCCAGGTCACGGTGGACCTGGGCTCTGAACCATTGCGGGCATCCGCTCCGGGGCTCTGCACTCTGCCTTTGAGAAGCTAGGAAGACTCTCCTCTGAGCTGGTGTTCTCTCTCTGCTCCCTCACCTGGAGTGGGACAATCATGGCATTTTCAGGACCCCTCCCTGCCTGCTGCAGGAGCAGAGCCACCATGGGGGAGGACAGAAGCTGCCACCCTCTCTCAAGGTGGAGAGGGTGGGGGTGGGAGCAGCCTGGAGGCGAGTGTCTTCTCAACCCTCTCTGCCTGGCTTCCTGCCCAGCTCAGCCCTCCACCCTGTGGGACCAGCCCTCAGCCCACCCTGTTCCTGAGGAAGGGTGTATGGACTCAGGTCACAAGGACAGCAGAGGAGACAGGCGATGGAAAGCTGTTGCCTGGCAGGCGGTGCTGGGCACTTGGGGTCCAGAGGAGGAGGTGATGGGAAGTGGGGACAGTGCCAGGGAAGCTTGGCATCACGCTGGAGCAGAAGGATGGAAGGGGAAGAGGAGTTCCAGGCAGTTGGGCATGTCACATAATTACAGGAGAAAAATTAGGCCCGAGCCTGGCTCTCTCTGCCTCTGTCTGAGTGATCATCGCCCTTATTATAAAGCAACTAATTATTAGCCTGGCTCATTAGCAATTATAAATCTCCAACTCCAGAACTTCATTAAAAAAAGTGACAAGTTAGCACTTAATTATTTTCTCAACTGCCTGGATCATGCACAGTGTTAACGCACCCCGTTCCCATGGCTCTCGGGAGCATCTGGCCCTTAGGTACAGAGGAGGGGGTCCCACTTTGCTTCCCATCCAGAAACCTGGGTGTCCCCGCATGGCTGGAATCAAACACCCTAAGATGTGAGGAGCAGAGGAATCGTGGTGAAGTCCTCTCCTGCCTTCCAGTAAAAGTAGAAATGACACACTTACTGAGCCTTTCTGAGTGGCAGGTGCTTGGTGTGCACATTTCAACGTCTCCATGGCCACAGAGATCTGATATTGCTCATCTCCATGTTACTGATGTAGAACCCGAGGTTACCACACCTGTCATGGAGGTCACGAGCAGCCAGCGTGGGATGTCCCCCAGGTTGTCCTGACCCAAAGCCCACCCCCGTAACCACCACACCATGTTCAGCCACAGCTCTCCGTGGTGGAGAGGCTGGCTCCGAGGAAGGAAGAGCCCTGGGTAGGCGGTGGCCAGGACCCTCTACACCCAGGTGGTCCCTAAGACATCCCTGCCAAGGGAAAGGGAGCCCACTGGATCCTGGCGTGTCTTATAAGTGCATGATGCATGAGTCAGGGGTGGATGGAAGAAACTTCCCAATTTCTAGTGCCCCCGTGGTTCTTGTCCCACAGCTAACTCACCAGCAACCTTCCCAGCCTCCTCACCTCTCCCCAGTTTAGAATAAGGAGAATGCGTTAGACAGTTTTCCAGCTCTGATGCTGCATTGGATGTTCCAGGAAAGACCCTCTGGTCATCACAGACAGCAGCCCAAACTGCACCCGTGGTCCGAGGTTCACAGCCCTAGGAAGCTAGCACTATGGAATGCCCAGACCACAACATTTAAAGAAATGAATGATTTGCATGACTTTGTGTATTTGAACCCATGCAGTTATGGGGGGGGGGGGATGGGGAGAGGAAGATTGTTATAGGATGAAAGAATAGGTGTTAGTTACTCATGCAGTTGGTTGTGGGTTCAAATTCCAGGTCTATGATTTGCAAGGACTCAAAAAAAAGAGACTACAAATATGAGCAAGTCCCATCAGGAGGTGACGTGGCGTTCAGATGTGTTGTGGTGAAGCTAGTTTCTCTCATTCTGCACACCTAGCAAGGCTTCCTGAAGAAGGTGATCCCTGCAAGTCACGGCCAGCTGCGCAACAGGTCAACCAAGTAGGGTGTGTCCAAACACCAAGGCACAGAGCTCAGTGAAAGGAATGTCACCAAGGGGGAGATCGAAGGGAAGGTAGGAGGAACCCTTTGACAAGAAGCTTGGGGAGGGTGGACACAGCTGAGTAGCCATCATCATGACTCTTCTCGCTGTGGAGGGTGGTGAGTTACCTGCAGGGCTTGCCTCCCTGAGGGGCATGTCACCCTGGGGTCAGAGGCAAATTGCCAAAACAGTCATGATATGGGCTGACGCTCATGGAGAACTTCTTAAATGCTCCAAAAGTCAACACCTTGAACTTTCACAACAACCCAAATATCATCGCCATTGTGGAAATGGGGAAACTGAGGCACGGAGCCGTGATCACACAGCCTGAGGGCAGGGGAGTCAAGATTTGAACTGGATGGTCTGGCTCCCTGATCTTAATCACTAGGCTACATTGCCTCTTCACGAAGAAGCTGAGCAACAAAGAAGGTTCTGGTGGCAAAATATTGGTTTTATACGAACATGGACTGATACTGGGAAGGGTACCCCACACCTTCATCGAGCCTGCTCCCCACCTAGGAGATGCTCCTGGGAAAAACAAAGGTTCCCAGGGAGAGAAGGAAGCTCCTGGGAGGTCCGGACCATCCCTGAATCCCCAGCTCCCAGCAGTCCCAGCAGTACTTGGCACCTCCTGGGGGCTCTGCTGGCCAGAATGGCAAACACCCCAAGCCAGAGGAAGCCCAAACGAATTGGACCTCTGGAACAACAGTCTTTAAAAGACAAGCTCCAAGAAATCCCTGGGGCTTGGAGAAGGAGAAAGTGGGGAAAGAGATAAGGAGGAAATGAGTCCACTGATCCTTAACGACACTTCCCAAGTTCAGGACTGATGCCCAGGGAGGGTATCCCAGAGTTGGGTCACCCTGGCCAGGGTCGGCCGACATGCTTGGCGGAGCAGAAATTTTAAGAAAGAGGTCAGCTGTGGCTCCCCTGAGTGGGGTGGGGAGGAGGTTGCTGGTGTTGACAGTTGAGCCCAGAGACCCCAAATTCCATCAGAAGACTCCCTACTTCCCAGAGAGACCACCGCCCCTGGCCCTCCCGCCCCAGCCCTTGCCCCAGGCCTCTGGCCGGCTGGGCCTCACTGGGAAAACACCAGAAGGCATTCGCTGGCTCAGGGCTGGCCTCTGCCCTGCCCCCCGGCCTCCTCCCTGAAGCCCCGGGAACGCCCCCGGCCCCACGCAGACACCCCTGCTGTCGGGCTCAGGGAAGCCGCAGCGGGCGGTGTCTTCTCACCCCTCACAGCAAAATGACAGGTAATTGGCCCCTAAATCCCCCGGGAGACACGGGGAGGATGAGGAAAAATTACGGCTTTGGAACTGAGTCTTAAAAATTATATCACCTTTGCTGACAGCGTAATTACTCCTTTTCCTGGAGATTTAGTGCGGATCCACACTCCTTAAACAGTTGAGGGATATTTTAAGGCCTCTTCCTTTTTCATTCTCTCCTTCCCCGTGGCCTTTGGAGGCTGGGTTCCCGGCATTTGCCGGCTTCCCTGCGTCTCCACTGAGACAAGCTGTGTCTGGGCTGGCCCTGGGAAAGGCCACCGCGGTGCGGAGGAACCGGGAGGAAGGGGCCCAGGACCCACTGTTCAGGCCCCGGGGCAGGAAGCCATGTCGTCCGAAATGACTCCTGGCCACCTATTTGGGGTTTATTTTGTTTTGTTTTTAATCCTCACCGGAGGATATTTTTACATTTATCTTCAGACAGAGTGGGAGGGAGAGAGAGAGGGAGAAACATTGATGTGAGAGGGACACATTGATTGGTTGCCACCTGAACGACCCCAACCGGGGCGGGACAAACCGCAACCGAGGTACGTGCCCTTGGCTGGAATCGAACCCGGGACTCTCTGGTCCGCAGGCTGATGCTCTAACCGCTGAGCCAAACCGGCCAGGGCCTGGCCACCTATTTGAATGTCCCTCAGTTTCTGGGGGCCTCCCCTAGCCCCTCGGGTGGCTGCAGAGCCCCCTGCAGGCAGATCCATCCCTGGCTTCGTGCACCTCTCGGCCCAGAGGGATCCCTGGCGTGGAGCAGACTGCAAGTCCCGGGGTCACGCGTCTCCTGCAGAAGCAACTCGCAGCCCGAGAGTCGGGATCAGTGGGGAAGCACCTCAATCCTGGGCCCCCATGGGATGAGCCCGCTCACCAAGGCACCCTTATTCGCTTTCCTTCCCCCATGTTGCTCTCCCGCCCCCCACACACCTCCTGAGATCAGCCCCCAAAGAAACTACCTGCCCTCAAATATTTGCCTCAGGGTCTGCTTTGGGGGAAACCCAAACGCGAGGCTCTCCCCCCGGGGGCGTGGCCCGAGTGCTGGGGGCGCCCACTTCTGTGTGGAAGAAGCTGTCCCTGAATGAGGAGGGACAGTGTGGATGGGCCAGGGGCTCCCGTCCCCTCCGCGGCACCGTCTTGAGAGGCAGCAGCCCTTCTCCCGAAAGTAAGAAAAGGCGGTGAGGGACCTGAATTCTATAAGCCACACATGTCTGTCCCCCAACAGTCAGTTATCTTTCCTCTTGCCTCCGGGTCCACGTATGAGGGTCCCTCTGCCATACAGACCCAGGAGGGAGATGCCGGGCGACCTCCTTATTGTCTGCTGAGCTCTCAAGGCCTGTGACCGGCATGGTCCCGCCTCACAGTCCGGGGCATCAGGGATGAGAACGGGGCTTTATCTACAGGGCTGTGAGGACGGCACTGAGTGGAGGAGGCGCAGGGCGGGGCAGAGTATCCTGGCGAGGAGCCCGATCTCTGCTCCTGTAGACAGGACAGAACTCAGCAGGGTCACCCAGCCCACAGCCAAGGGCCAGTTCAGGGAGACGAGAAAGAGCACCTGGGCCACCAGACTCCAGCCAGCTCCAGAAAGCATTTTTGACATCTCCCAAGTGCCAAGGCTCATACCAGACTCTGTGCCAGCCTCCGGTGTTCGTGGAGACACCCCAGGGAAGACGGGCATGGACCTGTGGCAAGGACAACAGGAATTCATTGACGTCAAGTGCCTAGGATAACACCCGGGCATAGAGCGAGAGCCCTGTGAGCAAGAGGTGTCGTGATTCGTGCCCACGACCTCTTCCCGACCGCCACTGCCACCACCCAGACCAGGCTGCTGCCCTGGGGGCTGGGAGGGAATGTTCTGTTGTTAATTTTACTGTTACCTCTGACTTGCTGTGGGGCACAGGCTGGGCCTGAGCAATTCATTCTTTTCTTAAAGTTATTAATTAATTAATGTCTTCTTTTTTTCAGCCTCCAGGAAGAAGTAAATCATTCCTGCCTCCAGGCAGGCAGAGGACACTTCATTCCATCCTCCATGTAAACATATGTTTTCTGTCTCTCTCAGACTTCGAAGAACTTCCTTCTGAATCCGTCAGGGTTCTGGGTGCAAGCAACACAAACCTAGGCTCAGGGAATGTTCTGGAAGGATATTGGGGCTCACACTGTCAACGGGAGGATGAAGAGATAGCTTGGAAAGCAGCCAGCAAGGGGGACCTAGAAGCTGGGCAGCAGAACCTATCTAGTTGTGACATCTCTGCCATCATAGTCCCCGGACATGGTCATGGCCCCAAAGACCACGGCAAACAACTTCTAATGCCCCGGTGTCTTTTTACGACACCGTCCAAAGTCAAAGTTGGAATGTAGGACTGGCCAAGCTGAGTCACCTGACCGGGCCCTTGCTGTTGGGATTGGCCAAGCTGGGTCACCTGACGACGGGATCCTGGCTGTTGGGACTGGCTAAGCCTAGTCACCTGGCTGGGCACTAGGTTGGGACTGGCCACACGGAGTCACCTGATTGGCCCTGGCTATTGGGGGGAAGGGAGGGAGGGTCTCTCCTTTGGACTGAGGAGTGCATGGAGCAAAGCTATATCTTGCAGCTCCCTCCACAGTGGGGGTCTACCCCAGATATCCAGAGTCCACAGCCCATCCTTGAAGCTCCCCCCTTACCTCCTCCCCGTTCACCTGCTGGTCTGGTCAAGGTCAATGCCAAATTAGCAACTTCCCTGCGTCCTTCAGTTTAGGGCAGACGAATTAGAAACCTCCCTAGGGTGGGAGGAGGACGAAGACGGGCTCCATCATAGAGCAATATTCTGAAGGAGACGAGAGCCATTTGGACGTGGAGAGGGAGCCAGTGAATTTGGCTTGTCTCCTTGCATCGGGGGCAAGATGGATTTTATTCATAAATACTCTCAGTGATCTTGAACTCCAAAGCAGGTTGCTAATGAGTTTCTCTGACCTCCCCTCTACACATCACCACCGGCTGCCCAGACCCTGCCCCTTCCTTTCCTACTTGATCAACTTGATGTATTTAACAGAGGAAATCCTAGGGAAAGTGACCTTGACAACCACGGCCTTGAACTTGGCAGGAGCCTCAGCCTACCCAGCCCATACCCAGCCCTTTCAAATGACTTCCTATTTCCCTTTCAACCTCACTCTCGGGCCCTTTCCCTGCAGCCTTGGGCAGTGTCCCTGGGCACCGAGCATCGAGCCTTCCTGTGAGGCCCCGGTCCTCTAACTCCTTCTCCATACGGAAACCCGCGTCTCCCCGCCACAGCCCCAACCCCTCATGGCCCGTCCTGTCCCCACTGACGGATGAGCATCACCGGCCTCGTCCTCTGCACCCTCGCCGTGTGCACCTGTAGACAATGGAGTTCACATTGATTTAAAGCTTGCGTCACGCTGCTTAGAGAAAAATCCCCGCAGAAATGAACCACTTCAGCATTTGGGGGTGCCCAGCAGAACATGTGCTGTGTGATTACAGAGGCTGCGCCTTCTTCCCAGGAGGAGAGGGGCAGAGGTGTGGAGGACGTTCGGATGCCCTGCCCAGAGGAGCCAGAGCCCACGCTGCCCACGTAAACTGCCCAAGGACAGCAGGCTACCACTGGCACTGGCCACGAGCCCACCTCTTTGGAGACGGCGAAACTGGCCTAACGGATGATACACTCCTTTGCTCACTCACATCTTCATCCATCAAGCCAGACGCACACCTGGCATGCGCTTCAGCCCAGGCCCTCGTCATCTGTCGCCTGAAGTGTCCGACCAGCTGCCTAAATGATCTCCCAGTGTCCAGTCTCTTCCTCATTCAATCCCCCACCCCCCACCCTGCCACAGGGTCATTTCCCCAACACAAAGCTATACAGGTGTCCCTCCCCGAGAAAGCCCTGGAATGTCCCCGTGTCGCCTGCAGGATCAGATCCTCACTCCCCTGCAGAGAGAGGCTCTCCTCCCGCTGGTGCCGAGGTCCCCGGCCCCCTCCCGCACGCCCGGCTCTGCCACGTGGTGCTTTGTGGACACGGATGTTACATACAACCTCATGCTGCTGTCGGCCTGGGATGCCCAGTCACTGCGGAGCGGCTGCTGAATTCACGTCTCCCGAATCCTGGCAGCGCCGCAGCTCCCCCGGGGCCTCCTCAGAAGGGGTCAGCCTTCCCTGCTCCTTCTGATTTCTCTACCTTCCTATACCTCGGTCACTGTTAACTCACGTCAAGTGCTACGTGGTAAGACCCCCGATAAGCAAGGGCTGAGAGAGGCCAGGCCCAGCCCAGCACAGCGCTGGCCCACGGCCCACGGCAGAGGCATAGTGCTGACCCACGACACTGAGCTGTGGATGGAGATTCACAGACACAGCCCTGCCCACGGGACTCTACTGCAAGCCCGGCCCTTCGGCTGCAGTCTTCCAGTTTACCCAGCAGCCACGGTGCGTGTCATTTTTGTGGGTTGTGCGCCAACATGTGTCTGTTCGGGACTTATTTGGGGTGAGGACTTTTTAGCCACCTCAGATGCATGACTTGATTTAATCCAGTGGTTCTCAGCATTACCTTGGAACTTGCTAGAAATGCAGGTACTCAAGGCCGTCCCCAGACCCACTGAATGAGAGACTCCTGCGGGGGGGAGGGCAGTGCCCAGCCACTGTGTTGAACAAGACCTCCGGAAGACGCCAATGCATGCTCGGGCACACAGCCGCCCTGGGGCGATCACCACCCCCATTCACAGGGGAGGAAACTGAGGCTCAGCCACACTGGGTAACTCACTCAGGATCCCCCAATGGGCCATATCTTGATCCAAGCATGTGATACACTGAAAAGTAGTCCCCCAAAGACAGCCACGTCAAATTCAGACCTGCGCAGGTGACCTTATTTGGAAAGAGAATCTTTGCAGATGTCATTAAGTTAAGGATTTTGAGAGAAGATTATTCCGGATCATTTGGGTGGGCCCTAAAGGCCATCACATGTGTCCAAAGAAAAAGGCAGAGGAGCTTTGAGACATGAGGGAGGTGGAGAGGGGAGCCACAGACCACAGCCCGGGAAGGCGCTGGTCCCCAAGGGAGCCCGGCCCTGCCGGCACCAGGCTGAAGACTCCGCGAGAGAATCCAATTTTGTTGTTTTTAGCCACCAAGTTTCTGGTCATTGATCACAGCAGCCCCGGGAAACGAACACGGAGTCAGAGCGACCAGGGCTGCACCTGGGAATCTGGTCAGACCCCACGAGGACAGAGCAAGATACTGGGCGACAATCTCACAGGCCGAGTCCCTCTCCCCGCATCTTTCCGAGCCGGAGCCAGGGCCCTGCCTGTTCCTGCCGGAGAGGCGGTTCCCGGAGGCAGGCCCTGGTCCTGCCTGTCTTTTTATCTCCAGGCTTTTATTAAGTTTGATTGAGTGGATATTGCCATCTTGGGGCTCCATCCACAGGAAGTGGCTGGGATTTCAGAGCTGGTTTGTTTTCAAGGTTAAGGTTCTCGGGCAGGGGGAAAAAAAAATCTCTGTAAAACTTTTCGGAGGCCAGAGAACGTAGTGACTCATTCCCTTTGAGGGATTTCACACACAAGTGCAGCTCCGAAGTAGCCAAATGAATAGGCACAGGTGGCCCTGGGGGTCTTGTTAAAGGCAGGCTCTGATTCAGCAGCTCGGGCGGGGCCTGAGAGCCTGCATTCCTAACAAGCTCCCAGGGGCGACCTGGCTGCTGCTCCAGGCACCAGGCTTAGTGTGGCAAGGTGGCGGACCGCCGACTCCGGGACAGACTCTAAAATCACCTGCTTCCACACCCCCGTGACAAACAGGAGGAGAACGAGGCTCAGACGGGGCGGTGGCTCGCCCAAGTTCACGGAGCTGGAATCAGTATTGATGCCAACCTGAGCAACGGGCCCTGGCTTGTCAAGGTGCAAAAGAGGGTGGCGGACCTTCCCTTTGGGGTGAGAGGCCCCCTGCAGATCCGGCTCTGCTCCTGCTCCCCACCCTGGTCCACATTATAAAACAAACGTCAGCTGCCAGGCTGATGGATAGGTCTGCTCATCTGTGAGGTTCGAGGCTCTCTCCACAGATGTAATCAGGGCTCCGGAGACGTCCCGGCAGCAGGCATGTGGGGAGGCAGCCCGGTAATACATTTAATCAAGGAACAGATGGGGAGCTGATAGAGTGTGTAGAAAAATCAGGTTTCTGTGATAACATTCTCTTCCCCACTCGGCCCCCGCATCCCGCCGCTTCTCCAGCACGAACTCCCAGTTCCAGCCCTGCCCAGTCCAGAGCTGTTTTTCTGGGAACCTCGAGGCCCCAGAGATGCAGGTGGTGGGCGTGGGTGGGGCTGCTGCCTGCTGGGTCCGCCCCCAGGCTCCCTGGCTCCTTAGCTTCCTCCGCCCTCTCCCACCAGAGCCAGAGGAAGCTGGGCACTGAGACCACCCAGAAGGCCTCTGAGATGCTGTCAGCTGCACGCTCCTGGTCGCGTGCAGACAGGAAATGGAGCTCTTCTGTCCGTTTATCATCCCCTTGCCCACTGCCAAGTTCCCTGACCCTCAGCCCCAGCTTCATCCAGATGCATCTGGGGCCAAGGAGAGGATGTGTCACGACCACAGCTGTGGTTTCTCCCGAGAGGACGTGGCAGTGACTGGAGACATGTCTGATGGTCACGACTCGGGGAGGGTGCTCCTGGCATCTAGTGAGCGGAGGCCAGGTACAGCTGCACATCTTACCATGTACAGGACGGCCTCCCCCACAGGACAATCCCATCCACGGTGTCAGTAGAGCCTGGCTTGAGAAACCACCGGGTGCCGACCAGCTGACCTGCCCGCAGGTGGATTCCTCTGGCTTTTCCCACGTACATCAGGTCCTCAGATGAGCACCTGGACTGTGCACCCAGGTCCTCCCACCGTATGTGCACGTGTGCACACACGCACTCCGAACGCTGATGGCGTCGGGTAGACTGGGCGGGCGCCTGAGCTCTGAGTCTCACCATTCTCCATGCTAACCCCACTCCCTTCAGGCTGCACAGGAGCTGTGTCATTTAAACAGGAGGTCGGTGGTGAATAAATGAACACATGGGATCATTTCCCCTCCTCCCTGCAGGTCCAATCTCTTACTCAGTCCTGGGAAAGCCACCTTATAAGCAAGGGCAGTGTCTCAGTCTCTTCCCTGCTCTCAGTAACTTCCCTCCTTGCACTGCTTGCTGGCTTCCCTCTGGACCGGGCATCTTCCTGGGACAGGCCCGAGGCCAGCAGGCCCGGGAGAAGTGAGGTGGGCCTGCGCAGTCCCCCCCGACCTGCAGCCAAGCCCTGTCCCTTCCTGATACCACAAGGATAGGAGAGCAGGCTCCCTGCGTTTGGGGTCACCACCCAGAGCTTGGGGTGACCTTCTGCAGCAGAAGCCATGAGACCATGCTCCGCCCCCCTTAGCCCGATCTTTCTAACAAGGCTCTGACATCCATGTGATGTGTTATTAGTAAAAACTCAAACCCTCTTGCCCGGCCGCTGTGGCTCAGTGGTTGAGCATCGACCCATGCACCAAGAGGTCACCGGTTCGATTCCCGGTCAGGGAACATGCCCAGGTTGTGGGCCCGATCCCCAGTGGGGGGCATGCAGGAGGTGGCCAATCGATGTTCTCGCTCATCGATGTTTCTATCTCTCTCTCCCTCTCCCTTTCTCTCTAACATCAATAAAACAAAAAACAAAAAAGTTTTTAAAAAAAACCTCAAACCCTCTTGTTGACTGAGTGTTAATATATCCCAGATGCTGAGCTCACTGTGCTTAAAACATTCGCCACGGAATCTTGGCCATCCTATGACGCTCTGTTACCCCCAACTGACAGATGAAGAAACTGTGTCTCAGAGAGGCTAAGTAACTGGCTCAAGATCACACAGCCAATAAGCAAGCAGCCCACTGAGGACTGGAACTCTTGACCGACTCCAAAGGCCAGCCTCCCAGTGGCCCGGCTCTCATGGCTCCTCATGTCTGAAGTGGTCCTCGCACCCGCAGCACCGTTACCTGGAAACCTGTTAGATGGGCAGAGTCCCAGCCCCGCCTCCAGTGCTGACCAGGAAGCTGCACACTCACGCTGGACCGCGGGGCCCAGGGTGCATGCAGGGTCGGTCCTGCAGAACAGTGACGACCACTCTGTACGATCTCTGTCTGTCCCGACACACGCTCCGCTTTCCAGGAGGACGTCTCAGAGCACGGGAGACCCAGGGGATCGGGCCGGCCTGACGTCACTGGTGTCTGGCGGTGTCCCAGCCTTCTCTCTGGATATCCGAGAATACGTACTGACTTCCCACTGGAGACTCTCCCCTGCTTTCAGCTCCCTGGGCCCCTCCCCTCCCCCTGACCCCACGGAGGCAGCTGCTTTTGTCTGTTCCCCAAGCCCGGGAGGCCTGGTCTGTTGTCTTCAAGAACAAATTTTTCCCTGGACTCCACTTTCTGAGAATTCTCCCCGCTGCCTCCTGCATATTTTGTTTCCTGTAACCATCTTTGCCTCTCATTGCAAACCCTTTCATCTCCCGTTTGAGCTGGAACTTGGGGCTTCTTCTGGGCCTCTGAGGTGTTGTTTCCGTTACCAATTAGAGTATAAAAGTACAGCTATTTATCAAAGATACACATAAAGCAACACACGGCTGCGCTCGCCGAGGAGAGGGTGGGTCAGCAAACCCCGACGCAGCCTGCCGCGTGCGCCTGTCTCCCCGCCGATTCCCTGTCACCCCCCAGGGTCCCTGAGTCCCGCGGGTGGGCGTGAGTTATTTTTACTTCACATCAGAGGTGTGCGGAGTTCAGGCTCTCCTAAATCCCACGAGTTAGCTACGGCCCTGTTTGATCTGCTTCTTGCCCGATACTGTGAGGACCCGCGGAGCCCTCGAAGTCTACCGGGTGCCTTCGTTTCAATGTATCCAGAAGGTTCTGTGAACAGGTGCTTCTCATGAAAGACTGTGGTTCACTGATAACTACGTAGACTGTGATTTCTCTCTCCGTTCCCGCAGCACACCTTCTGCTCGGAAACTATGGGACCGATCGCCAACCAGAAGGTGACCCCACGTGATGGAAAGTGCTGGACTCCGGATGGGCTGAGCGGCCGCTCTGCCTCTTGGGGGCTCGGGGCAAAGATCTTCGAATATTTGTAAAGTCATCCTAGTGAGAAAGGAGTAGGTTAGCTCTAAGTTGTGAGAAGGCAGGGAGACATTGGGGCTTACAGCTCTCGGGGCCCAGTGAGCGGCAGGGCCATCGTGCTCAAGCACTTACAGTGTGTTAGGCCCCCGGGCCCCTCCCCTCCCCCTCCCGGTTCAGTGTCCACCTTGGTCGACAGGTGAGAACCTTCCCGGACCTCCTGATGGGAGCGTGTTGGGGGAAAGTCTTCACTCCCCCCAGAGGAGAAGCAAGATTGACTGAAAGGAACCTGGGCTGTGTCCCCAATCACGGCCCATGCTCCCCCTCGCTGGCCCTGCCTGCTGAGAATCTGGCGAGAAAGGCAGGCCTGGCTTGACTTCCTGTCCCCGCCGGTCACCAAGCTCCGGGCCAGGCCAGCCTGGATGCCACCAGGCAGGCGGCCTTGGTCCCGGGCAGGGAGCCTCTGTGTCCTGGGGATGGAGGCAGTGAGGGGAGCTTTGCTCTGTAGAAAGAGTAACATGCAAATCGGATGTCTGACTCCAGTCCTCCCAGCAGGAGATCCCGGCACAACCTGCCGGCGCTGACAGGAAGGGAATGGTGACAAATGCCACTGTGACGTTTACGGGCAGGAGTGGGGACCCGGGCTCCACAGGCTACCCTGTTTTGCTGGATGGGCACAAGCTCCTGAACCAGCGGATGCAGGAGATGGCTGCGGGTCACAGATGTGGACACGGGCTCTGCAGGGGCCAACAGCGCGGCGTCCACATGGAGCCCCGACCCTCAGCGTGGTTCCAAATCCGTGGCTGGGGCTAGAATTCCTCGAGGGGGCAGGGTCCTGTCTGGCTCATCCACGGCTCTGTCCAGAGGGCACCGTCCAGCGTCTGGCACGTATTAGGCAGTCGGGAAGCTTGCATTGAATGAGTGGGTGGTGCCTGGGGTCTGGGAGGGAGATCACCCAGCCCCTCCCCTCTGCCCCCACCTGCCGGGCCCAGCGTTACAGCAGCTCAGCAGGCAGACACCGGAGATGCTCCGGGGAGATGAACCTGTGATCTACGGGTTGGCGATCCACCTCCTACAAGATCACGTAAAGGACTAATACATTTCAAGTCCACATAGGCGCCAGGGAGGTGAGCACTGCCTATCTATAAGCCTGTGTTGGTCCAGAATTTTCTTAGGGGAACATGAGTCACCCCAGACCCACCCTGGGTGGCCACCTGCCAGGCAGTAACCGGCTCCAAAGCAGGTCTCCCTGTACAGGGCCATTTAGCAAAGCAGAGTAACAAAGGAAGCTCGCGAGCAGGCCCAGGCCTCAGAGACCAGCCTGTCCCAGTGGCCTCTGCCTCCAGGCCCCAGCCCAAGTGCCAGCTGAGCCTGGCACTGCCTGTGCAGGTGGGGGCCGGCATCGCGTGGAGATCTGCGGCCTCTGGAAACGGGTCTGGGGACCAAAGCTGCACGTACTGACCCTGAGCACTTGACATTGATTCTGTTTTGGCTCCCGCAGGACAGGGAAATGGGTTCCACATGGGCCGGGAGCATGTCCTGACTTGGCCACCCCTTAACCACGGTCCCTGGGCAGGTTATTCAGCCTCTACGTCGCAGTTTCCTCGTCTACAGAAAAGACGGTGTATGTAAAGCCCTTAGACTAGTACCAGGCAGAAAGCAATCAGGCAAGAACATGGCCTGCAGTACTAGCACGTATTAACTCTCCCATCTCCGTACCACCGACAAGGGGACAAACCCAGAGGGAGAGCCTGCCATTTCTCTCGGGCCTGTCCTTTCTTCCCGTCCGCTCCCCTTGACCTCTGACCCCGCTGACGCGTGTAGGCTCAGGAGGAATAGTAAACCTGCTAAGAGAAATGTCCACACACATTCCTTCTTTTCAAGGACCTCGCTCCAGGCTGGATTTCAGGGCACATCCCCCTGGCTGTGGCTGTGGGGACATGGAAGTGGACCCCCAGACCTTCCAGGGAGGCTTGGAGCAGGAAGGACAGGCACAGACAGCCACAGAGGCAGGGAGCCACCTGGCCTGAGGCCACAGCTGTCTGGGGTAGCCCTGCATCCGGTGACCTAGCCAGCTGGGGTCTAAAGGCCTGGCTATTTGGTCCGACTTCTACCTCCATCCCATCCTGTTTCCTGCCCCTCCCCACACGGGGTTGATTCCTAAGAAACATCGCGAACCTCACTCTGCAGGGCTTATTTCTGGAGGGCCCAGCACATCAGCTACCCTCCTCATGCACCCAGGTCTGAGTGCTGCCCTCCCAGGAGCCCCCCGGCAGCCCCCACTGCCTCCTCTCTGCCACCCCCAGCCCCCCAGCTCAGCTCGCATCTAACCTGAAGGCATCTCTCTCTCCTTTTCCCTTCTCCCCTCCAAAGCTCTAATTTCCTGCTGCTGGCTGTCTGAGGAATTGTTTACCACCATAAACCACAATACAATTCCATAAATATGTTATTTATCCTTCCTCTTATTATTCCCCATTATTTATTTCCGAAACTCTATTATTAAATCTGTAAAGTGTTCGGTGATACACTGGCAATGAAACACACTATATAAAGGCAAGTTTATTATTATTATTACTCTGTGATTAAAACAAAGAAGAAAAATGAGCCGTATTTAATCACACCCGATTCCCTTTGCGAGCAGGGCCCCTGCTTTTAGGTGAAGGACAAGCCCCCGGGGCCTGGGCTGGGGGAGGCGCTCTCCTTCCCGCTGGCTGCTCTCCCGGCCCGATGGGAGATCACAGATTTGCAGGAGGCTCCTTGGCCGGGTGGAGTTGCTCCGGGTGAAGCAGAAGCGGTTCCCTTTGCAATCCTCCTTTTCGCCATCACTCACTGCAGTGACACGAAGAGGTAATGGAAGTGCCCAGGAACCCTGCATTTTATTTCCACTCGGCAGCATTTCTCTTGCAGGGGAAACATAAATTTGGCCGATTTTTGTGCAGATTTTGCAAAATTAGTCTCTCTCCTTCCAGCTCTGTGTAAGTGCTCCATGCAGGGACGGAGGGACGGTTCTGCCCGGCAAGAGGACGTACGTCGCCCAGGCAGTGACGTGGGAGGGAGGGGGGCCGACGGAGAGGCGCGGGTCGGGCACAGGTGTAACACGCGAGGGAACTGGGAC
This sequence comes from Tadarida brasiliensis, assembly GCA_030848825.1. Lineage (NCBI taxonomy): Eukaryota > Metazoa > Chordata > Mammalia > Chiroptera > Molossidae > Tadarida > Tadarida brasiliensis. The sequence continues at coordinate 60,973,171 of CM061273.1, forward strand.
CGGGCCGCTCTCCGCATCCCCGGGCCGCCGCCATCCTTCAGCGCAGCGGGTCCCTAAGTCTGGTCCCTGGACCAGCAGCAGCAGCCATCACCTGGAAACTTGCTGGAAATGCAAACTCTGGCCGGTGCAGCTCGGTCGGTTCGGGCATCACCCCGTGCATCGGAAGGTTTCAGGTTCGATCCCCCGGTCAGGGTGTGTGCAGAAGGAACCAGTTGATCTCGCTCTCTCTCTCCCCACAATCTGGCCAAAATGCTTTTTTTTTTTACCATCACCGAGGACATTTTTGCATTTATCTTCAGATAGAGCGGGAGGGAGAGAGGGAGGAAGAGAAAGAGAGAAACATCGATGTGAGAGAGACACATCGACTGGTTGCCACCCACATGACCCCAACCGGGGCCGGGGACAAACCACAACCGAGGTACGTGCCCTTAGCGGGAACCGAACCCGGGACTCTCCGGTCCGCGGGCCGAAGCTCTAACTGCTGAGCCAAACCGGCCAGGACTGGCCAAAATTCTTTTTAAAAACGCACTCAGGCCCCACGCCAGACCAACTGGATTGGAGATTCTGGGGGTGGGGTGCGGGGATCTGTTTGAACAAGTCTTCCGGGTGATTCCGGAGCGCGGCAGAGCGGGAGGACCCCTGCTCAGGCACACGGACTCAAGGTGCTGTTTTCCAGCATCACCTGGGAGCATCGGAAGCCTCCCGAGACCCACAGACTCTGACTCAGCATCTCCACAAGCTTCCTAGGTGACCCTTCCAGCCATTCAAGCTTAGGGAGCACCCCTGTGGTGTTTCTGCCACTCTGCTGAGGTCTGGTGGGGGAGGGGGGCAGGAGAGAGTTGTGGAGGGTGGACGTGATAGGCTGGAGCTTTGGAGTGATGGAGCCATAAGGGGGACATTTAGGGATAAAGGATCTGGGGCAATTGAAGTTGGGCATCTGGGGGTTAATTGGAAAGGCACCAAGAACGGAATCGGACTCCAACTTTTCCCTTGTCAGAGTTGAAGGCAGACATCATCTCCACGGGCTGAACCTGGGACGTCTGGCGCCTCAGGAACCGAGCTGACATCTTGTCATCATTGTCAAATCTTTATGACATCCCCACCAAGAGAAAGCACCGTGGAGCCCACGATTTGATTATTTCGTGATGGCCTTCAGATAATTATATATACTCTGGGATGTCACAAAATCAAGCGTTCCTCATCACCAGGTTGGAATCCGTTGCTATGGAAACCACTGGAATGAGAGATGAGACTGGGATTTCGGACCTCACCCCTGACTCCGACCCACCGTGTGAGTTGAAGCAAGTCCCCCCACCCCCACTTTTCTGTATCTGACTCCCACTTCTTACCGCGAGGATTGTCTGCGAATGGTCGTTGAATTGGTGTGTTTGCGGTGGGGAGAAGGGTCTGGGGTTTCCCATGTCGATATCTGGCTGATGTCACTGGGCTCCACTGCGAAATGTTGGTCTGTGCCAGCCACAAGTGTCCTCATTGGATCTTCTCACGCCCAGGGAGGTAGATATCATCAGCCCTAGTGTATAGAGGGACACAGAGATTGGGAAATTTGCATAAGATCACACAGCTCCTAAGTGACAGAGGCAGAGTTCAAATCCAGTTTTCAAATCCAGTTTTTTGAGAGTTTTCAAAACCCGTTGTCCTCATAACGATAGATCGGATGACCATGGTTCTCTCCTGCCTCAGTTTGCCAAGGTCTGAAATGGGGAGAAGGGTGTCCACTGTAGTTCTTCTTCCCAGGTTTGCGATAAAAGGTGAATTCATAGTTCTTAAAGACCTCCAGCTGGCCCTGGCCGTTTGGCTCAGCGGTTAGAGCGTTGGCCCTCGGACCAATGAGTCTCAGGTTCGATTCCGGTCAAGGGCACGTACCTCAGTTGCGATTCGTCCCCAGCCCTGGTCGGGGTTGTGCGGGAGGCAGCCACTCAATGTGTCCCTTTCACGTCAATGTTTCTCTCTCTCTCTCTTCCTCTCTCTCCCTCCCACTCTATCTGAAAAAAGAAAAAGACCTCCAGCTGTGGGGGAGAGGGCCCCTCGCAGCCCCCCTCTGCCCAGGGCGGCAGCTCCCGGGGCCTTTCTGATGGGCCAGTCACAGGCCTCCCTGTTGTCAACCCCTTGGACTGTCACCCCTGCCTCTACCCAGAGATGCTGGAACCGGTTGCATGGACCTGAGGTTGTGACTCCAAGTTCACTTGGCATCTTGCTGCCTTCACGCGAGGACTATTAGCAGCCGGGATACAGGGAAGATGACGGAGCGGTGATGAATGGAGCCCCTAAATTTCCTCAGGGAGGACACTGCTTGATTAAGCTAAGTACTCCTGGTGGCACCCACACTGGCAACTGCTCATTTATTTACCTTAGAAGAAGACCTGATTTTCACACCTACACACTTCTTCGTAAATGCCAGGCGCCTCCCAGCTCAGCCCGGCCTGGACGTGGCCAGGCAAGGTCATTGCTCACACCCCTCGGCCGGGGACCACGGGCAGTTAGTTCCCCAGCCCCCCCGTGACGTGGTCACCCTCCTGCTTTCACAGAAACGCGCCCCACTCCCAGTGTGAGCGACCAGAAGTCGCAGGGCTGGGCTCAGGGAGGTTATCGCCGAGGTAGCTCAGAGGACCGGGCTCCCCACCTCTACGACCTTGGACCCCTTGAGGAGTTTCCTGGTAAAATGGGGCTGGGGAAGGGCAGTTCTGAGCCAGCTGCTTGCGGAAGCCTGATCAGAATCCAGACTGGCGTTTCTGGAGAGACCCACAATCACCCCATTGGTGGCAGTCATTTTCTCACCCAGATCCTGAGTGATGGAAACTGCAGTCACCACCACCGAGGACTGACCTCGCCAGACACTGCAAAACCCGTTAGCTGCACCCCCACCTAACGCCGAAGGGGCAAACTTCTCCCTGGTTTGGCTCAGCCTCTCATCTCTGCTGGAGTCACAGTGGAGTCACCACTTCCTAGAAAAGCCCCTAAAGGTCACGTGGTCTCACTTCCCAGACCAGGGCAATGGCTGCTGGTGCTCAGGCTGTGGGACACACCTTTGCGGGATTGTGTCCAAGCCAACCCCAGTGACAGGCAGGATCTTCCTGCCCCGGGGAGAGGCCCTGCTGAGGCACCCCCACAGGGACCAGCACCTAAAGAGAAGATGCATGCATTCATTCACTCATTCATTCATCCATTTATTTGTTCATTCATTCATCCATTGATTTGTTTTTTCACTTGTTCAACAACTTGTCCTACTATGTGCCAGACACCGATAGGCATGGGGGATATAGTTTGTGCCCAAGAAGCGTTAACAAGCTACATGACCTACCCTGTGTCATAACAGGGAGACCCGAAGGGGGTCAGGATCATCTGGGCAAAGACCTGATAGGCCCGCAAGTGTTTGTTGAATGAATGAATGATGATGAACAAATGAATGACAAGGAGACGCAGCTGGAAGCACATGGACCGGGGAAGTCTGAGAGGGGACTTTCGTGGTCACCAGGTCCCCTGAGGTTTGTGCCCTCGATGGGCGGCAGAGTTGTCATTCTCTTTGCGTTTCCATCCTTTCTGAAACTGGACTCTAACGTGGGTGCTTGGTTTTCTCACCACCTGAGGGCCAGTCCCTTCCCATCAGCTGCCCACTGGGGAGCCCGGCGTGGTCCGTCACCCGCCTCACATGGCACCCCTCTGCAGCACAGATCCGGGTTCGCTGAGGGGTCGTTTATTTCCTGCCTGCAAGCATGGGGGTTGTCGGACTTAGTGCACACTTATGAGGCTGGGGGACCCTCAGTTTCTCTCGGGCCAGATTTCAAGCTGGGCAACTCCACGGCAGGTTGCCACACAGCCGCTAGGCATCTCCTGCCTCGACAGGCCACCTCTGCCGGGGGGTACAGGGAGCTGGGGGTGAAATCCCAGGAAAGAGGGGCTCTCCTCAGTCCAATCCAAGGGGCCAACCTTTCCTAAGTGCCCAGGAAGCATGGGCATCTGAGCAGCAGGGCGGTCAGCCTCAGGATGGACGTTTCTGGCCTCGACGGACTCTCTCCTCTGGGAACTGGGGCCCTGCTGATAACCAGGCTCTGGGTGGGAGTGGTTCTCCCACCTGGGCCTCTTTGGGGAGGAAGCTCCAAGTCTGAGTCTGTGATCCCGCTCAGGGCCACTACCGCATCCTTTGTCCCCACATCCTCTCCACCTTCCCAGAACACCTCACTTATTAACACCGACCTGCAAAAATAGCCACATAGTTTCCAGCCCCTGCAAGAGGCAGATACATAATGACAGAGCAACTTGGTGCAATGGTAACAAATTGTCCACATTATAGCACTTTATATCTTGATATCCATTCTCTTCAGCCGGCTTATCTGTAAACCGACTGAATTCACACTGGGATGCTAAGAAAATAGCTGTCATATAATAGATGGGGTCTCTCAGAAAAATGAACATTTACAAATGGTTGTAGCATTTACTTAAAATGTCATGCCAATTGCTTGCTGTTGTCTTTATGCAATGAGATTGATTTTACTGCTCCTTCGAGTCCTCGGCCTTGATGGGTAGTTTTTAATGCAGCAGGGAGATGCTTTTTGTGTTTAATCTATAAATACTGCGTGCAAAGCACAGGCTGTTTCAGGTGTTGTCTCAGGAGCCGGCCAAGCCTCTTCTACCAGGATCCCCCTCCTTCTGGGAGACGCTGGACCTGGGCTGGGTCTGAGCTGCTGTTGCTCATATATTCAAATATATGCAGATATATGCATTTTGTTTAACAAGTTAATTCATTTGCCAGGCCAGGCAGTTAGGGGTTTTCACAGCGCAATACCCACACTTGATTCTCCCTTCCACACCCGATTGCGCCCTGGGGTTTTACTTGGAGAGAGTTTATAGAGTTGGAGCCCAGTATGGGGTGGGGGAAGGGTAGCTTGCCTCTTGCAGAAAATGACTTGAGGTCTCCTCGAGATGACACCAAGGGTTCTGCCCTGCCTCCGTGGTGTCCTAGAAGCCATGGGAAGCCAGCTCACAGTGGACACTGGTTAGGAAATGTTCCTCTCCCACCCCTCCCCACCCCTTGTCCAACACGGCCATCTTTCCCTCCCTTATCTCCGGAAAGTCTGCTTACAACCATCCCTTGCTTGGCAGCTCCAAATGGGCAACACAACCTTCCTCCTTCCCCAACACCCCATGTCCTGTGTCCCCTGTCGATTTCTACACTCCTCCTTGAAGAGTGGAAAAGTAGAGTGTGGGGCGGGGGGGGGTGGGCGAGGAGCTTCCAAGTACAGATGGAATAACCCAGTTTGATTTCCTCCTGTCCTCCCCGGGGAAGATTTCCCACGGCATTTTGGAGCCTTGATCCCATCCTTTCCATCTCTAGAACCCTGGCTGCATCTGTGGGGAAGCGGCCCCTTCATCCGAGCTCTTCAGAGTTTGCAGGTCTGGGTGAGGCCCGAATCGCCTTTGGAGCTGGCTTCTCCTCCCGCCCAGGGGTTGGAAGCGTCTGGCTGCTTACCGTCATTAATGGTGATAATAGGTCTTCGCCTGGCGTCCCGTTCTGCAGGAGAGCACGCTCATACATCATGCTGCTGGATCGCGAGGAGCAGATAGCGGTGTTGGCACTATCTCCATTCATTGGTTCAACAAATATTTATTGAGCACCTACTTTGGGCCAGGGGCCATGCTAGGGGCTGGGAACAGACCAAGAAGCACAGCAGACTTGGTCTCTGCCCCTGAGGGCATCTATTTTCTGGTGGGGATGAAGACACGTGTATTGCAGCTCTGACAGGCCTGGCACCTGCCACACAAGAGCCCGTAGGTGGGCTGCTTTACCAGCCTTGGGAGCAGCAGGCGGGGAGGGATTCAGGGCAGACTTCCTGGAGGAAGTGCTGTGGAGCTGAGGCCTCAGGGATGAGTGGCTGCTGGCCAGGCTGGGACTGAAGAAGGTAGAAATACAAAGGCAGAATGTTCACCCACAGAGGGGACAGTCTTTTCTGAGAGAGAGACTTTCCCAAGTCACATAATTAGGGAGCAGGTGTGAAATCAGTTTCTTTAGCCAACTGCCTTAGGGGTCCCCTGGTGGGGAAACTGAGGCCATAGGCAACCTGACTCTGGGGTCACCTTCCTTTTAAGAGGGTGAGCATCAGCGAGCCAGCTTCTTCCACGGGAAATGATCACCTCTCGGACAAATTAGACAGCTGCGGTTTTCAGCACTGGTCTGAAAACGTGATTAGACAGGATCTAAATAATGATTTAGATTAATCATCTGAAAATGACTCTCAGAAGAGACAAGACAATAAAAAAGAAAGCCAATGTGTTCCGAGTGTTACGTGTTACTTAGATGCAGGACCCAGCGCGTGAAGGCTCAATAGTGGCTGAAGGAAGGGGGACCCCCACCCCCCATGGACTCGCCGGCCTCTCCCCTGGTTCTTGGACTAAGTACTGAAACCCTCAGGGTCAGAGTCAGAGGCTACATGCAAAGTGGCATCCACAAACCCACTCAGGGAAGCCTAGAGCCGAGAGGAACCTAAGACTCACCCTGCCCAACCTGTTCCTTATGCAGAGGGGGAACCGAGAACTGGAGACGGGGAAGGATATTGTCTTCGTTGTGCCGGCTGCTATAGCAAAATACCACAGACGGGGGTGCTTACACCACGAACAGCTATTTCTCATGGTTCGGGAGGCTGCAAGTCCAAGGCCAAGGTGCCGGCAGACCCGGTTCGGTGTCCAGAGAGAGCCCGCCTCCTGGTTCATAGACAGCGCCTGCTTCCTGGTCCTCACACAGTGAGGGGGAGGGTGGGGCAAGGGGGCGCTCTGGGGTCTCTTTGAATCAGGGCACTAACCCCATTCATGAGGGCTCCCCCCTCATGACCTAGTTACCTCCCAGTGGCCTCACCTTTCAATGCCATCAACACTGCTACTTAGCGTTTCAACCTGTGACCTGGGGGGACACGAGCGTCCAGCCCACAGCAGACGCGGTGCTGGGATAAGAGCGAGGAGAAGGAGGTCTATGTTGGCCCGCACTGGTCAAGTGGAAATGCCTGTTCTCTTTGATGCAAAGCAGCTGTGGGCACTCCCTTGCAAGGGCCACTCCCACACCTGGTGCTGGGGACCTGTTCCCGGGGCAACCACTGACTGGCCGGGGAGACTGCACTCTAGCCAGCAGCCCTTAAGGGTAAGCCAGACAGAGGGAGGCCAGCAAGGGTGCCCCATATTGGATGCTGATTGTATCGGTGGTCTACTATTGGGTAACAAGTCAACCTCAGAACTCAGGGATTAAAACGAATCACTTTGTTATCTCTCACGGTTTCTGTGGGTCAGGAATGTAGACAGGTCACAACGGGAATGTCTCTGCTCTCTGGGGCCTCTGCTGGGCAGACTAGAAGGCTGGGGGCACTGCAGTTTGAGGCTGGCGTCCTCGGGAGGCCTGTCCACTCACAAGCCTGGTGGTTGGTGCTGGCAGTCGCCTGGGCCCTCAGCGGGGTGGTAAGCCTGTGCTCCTTTGTGGGGTCCTCTGCGTGGCCGCGTTTGGACTTTTGAAAAGCACAGCAGCGATTCTGCGATCAAGTGTCTGCTGGAGAGCAAGGTGGGTGTGCCTGGCGTGTTTAGTGTAGGCTCGGAGGTCACTTAGTGTCACTTTCCTATACTCTTCGGGTCAAGGCGGCCAGAGAGGTTCGCCGGGGTTCTGGGCAGGAACGTCAAGGTCAGATTGTGAGAAGAGCCCGTGGAGTGGGAGCTGTTACTGGGGCCACTTTCACAAAATGCCATGTGTGCCTAAGCAGGCTAAGCAAGTTTATTTCTAAACACAGACTTAGCGGGCGCCTGTTGTGTGCCAGCATGGTGCCAGGGGCTCCCCTCACTCTCCTCCTGGGGAGTTGGAAGGAAAGCGCTCAGAACCTGCAGAGGCCCCCCAGGGAGAAGCAGACAGAAGTTGGGGCGTCCCTGGCCACTGGTCTTGCCCTCAGAGGCAGCTGCCTCTCTGTGTAGACACATCTGTCCATCTTTCTCGCCCCCAGCAGAGGCAGGGTGACGGCTACATGGCATTGCCATGACAACCTGGGGTCTGGCTGAGCCAGTACCCCTGACACACAGTGAGTGCAGCCCCCGAGTCCATGAGAAAAAGGGAAATTCTGTGTCCGCACCTCCCACAGAGCAGGGTCACGGGTCCCCCAATCGTCCCTCCTGCCGAGCACAACCCAACATCCTGACTCTTCCTCCCCTTGCACATCCCCCACAGAGCCAGGGGTCCCTGCTGCCCCTCCCCCACCCACAGGGGCTGTTCCAAGGCTCTTCCTGGCCCCAGCACCCCCCACCCTGCCCCAACCCCTTCTGCAATGGGCTGAAGCTGCATGGGGTGCAGCGTTTGCTTCTTGCCCCAAGTTTTCCACCTGACATTGCCATCTTCATTTCTCATGTACCTGTTCACTGTCCAAGGCCTCTCAGAGTCACCTGATTCCTGCATATGGCCACTTGGGCAGCTCTCTCCCACCCATGTCCTCTGCAGACAGCGGCACCCTTGGGAAGTTCCGCAATCTCCTTCTAAACGGCACTAAACTCATCTCTAGATCCTACTGTGACAACAGTACCTCCCTCCCTCGACCCTCCCTCGACCCTCCCTCGACCCACCCTCGACCCACTAAAATAAGTGTGGATTCAGGGGTCTCCCCCAGGCAGGGCCAGCGTTCACGTTTATATATAATTAGGGGGAGCCTTTGAAAAAGTTCCTTGGGGAGGTGGGTGATGATGGCCTTCCCAGAGGGAGATGGGGATGGTTGGAATGAAACAAGCGTGTGTGTGGACCCCAGGAGAGGAAGGCAATGTGCAGTAAGAGGGCCAGTCCAGCCCATGGGCCGGCAAGCGGGGGGGATTGTCAAGACCCAGGGGGAGCTGTTTAGGAAGAGGTGATTTCAGACAAGTGGAGGTCAGGGGGAAGCTGGGTGATTTGTCTCAGAGCAGATTTGAAGAGGGGAAAGGCTTAGAGAAAGAGCAAGAGAAAGTTAACATCAAGTCATCAACATTCCTAGGGGTGGATGGCAGCCAGGGGGGGCTGACAGGGAGGATGGCGCTGGGGTAGCTGTTTCCAGCAAAAGCCAAAATGGGGAGACCTGGGGTCAGAGCAGGAAAGCTCCCGCTTCTCGAGAAACCTAAGGTGTAAAGCGGTAGACTCAGAGGTGTAGGGTGGCATGGCAACCGAAGCTGTGCTGTTCAGTCATTCAGTCATGCACGCATTCAAACACTCATTCACTCACTCATTCATTCACTCATGCATGTATTCATTCATTCACTCATTCATTCAATCACTCACTCATTCATTCACTGATGCATGCATTCAAACACTCACTCATTCACTCACTCACTCATTCACTCATGCATGCATTCATTCATTCTTTTGTTTGTTCTACAATCACTTGCTGCATTTCTACTCTGTATGAAGCACAGAATTGCTCCCCTCACCCCCAGCCCAGGGGATTGAGAAGGAACTGGACCACAGGCCTGCCTCCATGGTGAATTGAGGAACCAACAACAGCCAAAGGTCATTCTCAGCAGAGTGGGAGCCCCGAGAATGCCACAGAGGGAAGATCTCATTTTGGGGTGTTTGAGACCCAAGAAGGAAGGGAGGCTCCTCTATGGAGCAGAACTTTTTTGTCTCACTTGCAGCTTAAATAAGCCACCCCTTCACTTCAGCTCCCTCCAGCTCCCAGTGTTTCTGCGCCTGTGCAAACACCTGGGTCTCAAAGTCCTCCATGCGTCTCGCTCCCCATCTGATGGTCATCTCCTTAGTCTTCTCCCTCTCCTCATTATCGGAGCCTCTCCAGAACACCCTCCACCCCAGGCCAGGCCTGCCTCTTCTCTGGGTCCATTCCAGGAAGTTCCCCTGAAGCAGGTGATGGGGGCGGAGCTTCCCGACCTGTGTGTTGCCCCAAACTGATGGGGAGGGGGGTTTACCACCATCCCCCTTGTCTGTGTCTCCATGATTCAGCTGCTCTCAATAGGGGGCAACTGCTTGTCTAGAGGGCCTTTGGCAGTGGGCAGGGATGGTACACAATGACCCTGGGTGCCACTGGCATTAGGACATGATGTGCCTGGAACAGACTCACATGATGAAGACCCCCCCCCACCAGTGCACCTTCGAGAATATTGAAGGGGAGCCCTCCCCACCTCCCCCACCCCTCCCTCACTCTTTCAAATGTCTGTTGGGTGACTGGAGAGAATGACTCACCACGCATGCCCGGCTCAGCCCTGGCCTTGCGGTCTTTCTGATCCACAGGAAGGTTGCCATCCGGTCTGCCCCCGGGGCAGGATGTCCTCCTCCAAGGCAGTGATGGCTGCTGCTTTGGGGCATTTTCAACTCAGCAAGGAGCACACGGAGCCCACTGTGGCCCCACGCTCATGCCAATACCGCTCTGACAGGAATGGAGCTGAGATTTCCAACTCCCTCTCTCTACGCCTGGGTCCATCTCCCAACTGGTTTCACACTCAGAAAGAGGACCGAGGCCGTGACCCGGCATCCCTCCTCACAGCCCGCAGAGCTCCTGCGGAGGGCGGTGCATCGGGCCCAGGGCCTGCAAGCCCTCACAGCACCCACCATTCCCAGGAGTGGCTGTTCCCTGTCCCCCACTGCGCACCGCCCTTCCCCGTGCCCTGGAGGTCAGGTTTCTGCAGAGACCAAGGGTCACGGCTTGGAAGCCGGGGACCGGAAGGAGGCTCCTTGCCCTGGTGCCTAAGGGCGGAGTGGAGAGGGGGCTAAAAACCTGCCTTTGTTGTCTCTGATCAATGTGAGAAAATTGTTCTTTCATTTTTCAATTGCCCTAGGCTACAAGGACACCTGCACCCCGTGTACCCCCACACCTATTCTGCACTTGACTCTCACCTAGGGATAGATCGATGTGCCTGCAGGCCACCGCTGCCTCCTCTGACCTCGGTCAGGGACAAGGGTGGAGCCAGCCTGCCCTCCTCTCCCTCTCAGCCCTGTCTGCCCCTCCCTGGGCAGCAGCCAGGACTGGCTTTGAGAAGCCGCTGGAGAAGAAGCGGGGCCCGCCAAGGGCCCACCCGGGGGCAGAGCCTGGCTGCCCCAGGAGGGCTGAGCTGCTGGCCCATCTCAGCTGCTCATGAACTGGCTGGTGACTGGGCTGGACCTCCCGGCCTGCACCGTGGCTGCGCTCACCGTTTGAAAGTGGCCCTGGCTTCACCGAGAAGGCAAGTGACCCTCCCGCCTCCCGCCTACAGGGAGCCCCGGCCCAGGCCTGCAGCTCGGGGAGGCTGGCTCAGCCCTGCTCCAAAAGCAGCGTCTGAAATGCGAGTGTCCACCATGCACGTCAAGCAGGACCCGAGGACAGAGCAGCTCACCTGCTCTCCACGGGGCTCGCCGTGGACACCGTCCCCAGGCGGGCAGGAAGGAAGGCTCCCAAGTGATAGATGACTTCAGAATCAGAACCGAGTCAGGCTGCTCAGGCGCTGGGGCACTGGCCGGGAGCCGATGTGCCCCAGGCAAGTCCTCCGGGGCCAGGGGGTGGCTTGCTTCTCCTGTCCTCCTAGGGCTGGTGCATGGCAGGGCCTGCCTGCCCCTGTGCCCTGATGGAGGAGAGACTGTCTGGAAGTGAAGGGCAGACAGAGTCAGGCTTCCAGAGCTGCTCCTGACCGGCATAAATAATCCAGCCGTCCCTGGGCTGCAGCTGCCTGTGGCCCCTGCAGGACTCAGTCCCGGATCAGCACCACGGGGCTTCAGCCAGGACACGGACAGCCGGGGTCTTCACGTGGTCTCTGGGGCAGCAGTCCGCTCAGCTGGGCCGGCCCCTGACAACCCCCTGTACACGGCTGGGAGGGCCCACCAGGGCTGCGTGGTGTTCGCTGCTGCTTTCCTGTGAGGTTCTTCCTGGCCCGAGCCCTCCCCACTCCAGCTGGTGTCAGATTACAGCTGTGTCCTCGGGCTGGGGGAGGCTGGGGGGAGGCTGGGGGAGGCTGGGGATGCCTACAGAGCTCCAGTGACGCCAGTCTCTCACCCTGCTCCAACGCCATTGTACACTTCGGCTCTAGGGGGTCCTGGGTCAGAGGGAGGGGGTGAAGGAGGAAAGCGTTTCGGGAGGCGGGGAAGCTTCTGAAGACAAGAAGCTGCAGACTTGGAAAGGGTTGAAAAGCGGGGAGCCCAGGCTCTGTGCGCCTCTGAACTGTCTCCCATTTGCGGACGTGGCATTGGGCAGGAGTCGGATTAGACTGACATCCCCAAGACCAAGAAGGAGAGTGGAAGGAGGGGGTATCGCAGCTGCAGAAGAGACTTCCTCTCCAGGCTGGAGGCCACGGATGCCCCTTCCCGAGCAGTCTGTGCAGGCTGCAGGGTCTCACCCCAGTCTCTGCCCTGCCCTTTGAACTCGAGGGAGGGCAGCTGCAAGACTCAGTCTCGAGGGACCCAGGGGGCCCCACCTGGCTCGGCTTCCACCTGGGACTCGGGAGTCCAGGCCAGCAGCCAACCCCTGAAGCTGCAGCTGCCAGACCCCGGTGAGCGGGAGAGTCAGCCTCCTCCGGGCATCGGGACGCGGATGATCCACGAGCTGGCACAATGGATGGGAACAGATCTGGTTTGAGAGTCTCCGAAGATGCTATTACTCAGCAGCCTCACACTTTCATCTGGAACTTATTGGAAAAGTCTTGCCAAGGGGACAGGCTGCCTCCTGGCTGCGGCGCCCCGCTCCCAGCCGGTCGGCGTGCAGACCCTTTAAAGTATTACTTCCCGACACCATGAGCAGTGTCTGTTCCTGACAGGATAAGCCCGCCGCAAATTAGTACCTGGGGCAGATCCTAAAACACAATTCTGCCTGGCTGCAATCTTTCCAGCCAACCCCCGTCTCTGCGCTGACAGATGCGGTAAATCTCTCATCATTTCGATTCATACATTGTTTTTTCCTCCGGTACCCGAACCGGCCCGGACAATCAACTTTATCTCCTTTTATGATCGGCGATGTGCTTACGGGGTGCCCTGCATCGCCAGCGAGAAGCCAGGCCCCTTGGCCGCCAGGGGGGAGCCTCCCGCCGGTCCTAGGCAGCTCTCCGTCCCCAGGTTGGGGCTGGAGTCCCGGAGCTGGTGTCTGGGAGACAGAGAGGAGCAAGCGCCCCTATCTCGGGGCACCTGAGGGTGGCACTGAGGGAGGAGGCAGGGAGCTTGGCCCCTGGCACGCAGGAGAGACCAGGGTACTACCAGGGGGGCGATGAAAACAAGGGGGAGCCCCAGGACAAAAATGCCTGTCCGGGCGAGGGCCAGGGTGGCCAGGAGAGGGAGGGACCTGCCGAGGTGCAGGGCCCAGGGACTCTGGGAACCCCCAGGCATCCCGCCCCGTTGCACACCCTGCTTGTTGCCGAGCGCAGCACAGAAAGCCGGATCCGGGCCCCACGGGCCTTTGTTTCTCCATCTGCGGAATGGACCGGGTGACACTGTCCTGCCCTTCCGCTCTGGAGCGATGGAGGCAGGGACACACACTGTAAATGGTAACAAGCCATATGGATGCCCAGGGCGGGGCCCAGTGCCCACAACACCCCCCGGCCTGTTCGGACAGCAGAAATCCGCAGCCTCCGGGACTTGAGTGCAGAGGGCGCGATTCCTGTCCCGGGCTGCAGCCAGTCGCCACAGCTGGGGCTCAGCACTACAGATGCTGGTTGGCTCCCAGTCCTGGAGGCTGAGGTCTGGCAGCCGGTGGCAGCAACGCCGGTTCTTTCTGGGAGTTCTGAGGGAGACTGTTCCACGCCTCTCCGACCTCTGGTGGCCGCCGGCAATCCTGGGCGATGCTCGGCTTCGAGACGGATCGCCCCAACCTTCGCCTCTTTCCTCACATGTCTTCTTCCCTCGGTGTGTCTTTCTTCTCCTTACAGGGACCCCCGTCACTGGATTTAGGGCCTGCTCTGATCCAGCATAACCTCTGCACAGACCCTATTTCCAAACTGAGGCCTCGTTCCGAGGTTCTGGGTGGGCGTGGATTTCGGGGGGACTATTCAACCCACCATGGGGGTCGTGACGGGCTGACCCTGCCTGCAGTTCTTTCAGGGGGGCCCAGCTCCTGGACACCGGCAGTGTGCTTCCAGCCAGCACTTCCTCTAGGGGACACACATGATGTCCTGTCCCCTGGCGAGAACTGCTCAGAGGCTGCAGTCCTGGGGGTTCCCAGGGAAGACGCCGGCCCCCGCCGGGCTGAACATGCAGCCGAGCCCCTCCACCGAGGTCACCTGCTCGGAGAGAACTGGCCCTCCCCCCCCCCCCCGGCCCCGGGGCCTGCTGACCCACGCTGAGCGGCTCAGCTGCAGCCCTGTGGAAGCCCATCCCAAACTGTACACTCTAAATTATACATGAGCCTTTTAAGCGGCACTTGAAGCTGGCAGGGAGACAGAATTTCATCAGTGGTAAAGGCCCACCTCGGGCTGCTAAATCTCATCTTGGGTTCGTGTGACGGGTGATAACTCTTACCTCCCTCCCTTTATTAAGAGACATGGTACCTGTCTCTGCGGAGGGCGCGCACCAGCCGGCTCCAGCTCTCAGAGCCTCCGGGGCTTCTCCCTCCTCTGACCTCCAGCCCACCCACCGAGACTTCTCTGCCACGGCAACCCCAGGAGGGACCAGAAGCCCTCCAGAAAGACCCCCGTGCGTGGTGCCAGGTCATCCTGCCCAGGGACACGGGGACATTCGCTCCACACTGCTGTTCAATTCCTGGAGAGAAGCGCTCGTCACCTGCCCCGTGAATAAATAGTCTTGACATTTTTAGCAACAGGCCCTTCTCAAAGGGGCAGCCGTTCTCCCCAGGGCCGGTTTTCTGGAGACGGGAGGACAGGCTGCTTGGCAGAATTGTCTGGTCAAACATACCTCCTGGGCCTTTGTCCTTGCCGGTGCCCTCCCCCACTGCCCCGGGAGGGGTCTTTGTTTTCCTGACCCCCCTCCGAACCTCCACACCTTGCCTGTCCTGGATGACTTTCCTTGCTCCGCAGCTGGGAGGTTCGGGGCCCTCTGGGGAAAATCGCTTTGTCAAAAGCAAAGCAGATCTCCGGTCCCACTGCGGCTGAGGCTTGAGGCTTTGTCGCTGACCTTGGCACTTGGGAGCGGACAGAGGTCTGCAGTGGAGCTCTCAGAACGCGGGCACCTCAGGCTGCCTACCACGGGCAAAGGCTTCCGAGAGCCTTCTCTGTCCTAGATGAGTTGTTAAAAGCCCAGATCAATTTGCTTCTGAAAATAAGGTGATCAATATGAATAGTGCCGTCCGCCGGAGGAACGTGTGTTCCTGGCTGTCCACGTTCAGGAATGCGTGCCCCGATGCCTCACTCTCCCTCCCACCCACCCCCCACCCTTCCCCACTTTATCTGTACCTGCTCTCCGTTCCCTGACTCCCCATTTTGTCATCTCGGAAGGGACGAGGCAGAAGACCTAAATCCGAGGGAAGTGGGTATGTGGTCACTATGGCTGTAGGGGACATTGGGATGCTCCCTGGAGGAGGGGTCCCTGCCCTGCGACTCAGCTTGGGGGGTGGCAGGGAAAGTGCACTGGGGCAGCCACCAGGAGCCCAGGGCCTGTCTGCAGTCATGGCGCTGCCCTCACCGAGGCGTGTGTGACCGTGGAGGCAGGTGACTGACCCCACCAGCCTCAGTGTCCTCACCTGCTCACCAGGGATGAGGAGACAAAGGCAACTGATGCTTGACACAGAGCAAGTTCCCAGTTAATAATAATATCCAACAAATAAGCCAACAGGAGCTTACCGTGCGCCAGACGCTGGTCTTGACACTTCCTCCGTAACTCATTTCATCCCTGCAGCCGTGTCACGGCTGTGTGCCATTAAAGTTTCCCCCGTTTTAGAGATGAGGAAACAGAGCCCCAGAGAGGTGGAGCGACTTGCCCAAGGTTGCACAGCGAGTACAACTGCACAGCCAGGATTTGAACCCAGGCGGCCGAGTACCCAGAAGCTTTACCCCTGCCATTGTGTGTGAGAGTGTGTGTGTGTGTGTGTGTGTGTGTGTGTGTGTGTGTGTGTGTGCTGGGTCAAGTCAAGGTCAGGGATGCAATGCCCAAAGAACTCCGATCCAGCCCTTGCTCTTAAGAATCTTTCCCTCCCTCCAGGCGTCTTCAAGGTGAAGAGGGAAGACGTCCTCCTTCGGGGCTTGTGTTGGCAGAAGCTCTGGCCACCGAGGATGACTGACCCTCATCAAGCCTGTTGTTTTTGCTGTGCTCAGCAGCCGGGCTTGGGAAATGATGATCAAGTAAGATTTAAAAGTCTAGAGAATGGACTATTATTCTTATCAGTGCTAATAAAGGTGAAAGCGTTTTATTTCCTGGTGCAAGTGTGGTTCAGACAACAAGAAGGGCCTGACTCTCGGCCCCCTGAGTTCCCGCTCTCCCGGCCCCCTCCAAGGTCCCCCAAGGCCCGTGTTCCTGAGAGCCTCACCCCGCCACACACTCCAGCTCTCCATGGACGTTCCTACAGGGCCAGTGGACAGAGGAGGGACAAAGGCGGGGGACGTGGGTTCCTGCTGGCGATTCACTCAACAAATGCTCGGCTCCTGTGGGCTCTGACCTGGGCACCAGGGATTCCGTAGGGAACAAATGAGAATTCCTGCCCTCAGACGGCCTGTGTTTTAGTGGGAAACAGACGACTGAGATAGACCAATGATATATAATGCAACGTAAGGCGATGAGCTGTGCTTCAATCAAGCAAAGTCAAGCAGGGCGGGGAGGAGAGGGCGTCAGTCAGGAGGGAGGGAGGAAGCAGGCGGGCCCTCACCTGGTGGAATAGGGGAGCTTTTATAAACGGACAGAGCTGTGGGCAAGGTCACGGGAGGCAGTCAGGGAGGGTCCGTCACCCTGGGCCAGCCAGAGTGGGAAGGCAGCTGGCACCCTCCTCAGCCTGAGCGGGCCAGGAAAGAGCGGTGACCAGAACCTGAGCAAGCCGCAGCGATACAATGATAGGACCTCAGGTGACTTCGGTCTGCTAGGGAGACACCCTCTTCTCCTCCCGCCTTCCAGCGTCCTGCCAATGACTGCCACTGGCCGAGCCCACCGGAAGATCGAGGACAACGGGGCCTGGCTGATGTGGTCTCCTCTGTCAGCCCCCTGTGACACAGAGCAGGTGGAAGGGTGGAGAAGAGGCAGCTCGGGCAGCTGCTTGTTTGTACAGGGTGGTTGGGGAAGACCCTCTGATAAGGTGACATTTCAACAGAAGCCTGAAATGCCAGGTTCCCACCTCCCACTGACACTCTACCCTTTATTTTCCTCCTATTGTGACCAGCCACAGGTATATCCTCATGCCCTAAAGGAAGAAGGAACCACATTTGTCTAAAACAGTTGAACCAAGAGACCACGAAATTTCACATTATCTCAGAGATTGCTTCAAAAACATTAGATTCCGCTCCCCAGCCGCCACACACGCAAACAGCTGGCTTCTACCCCAGGCTTCAACTCTGTGCCGAGCAAAATCAGCTTTCTTGGCATTCCCGAGGACAAGGGAGGGTCTCTGAAATGTCACCCACAGTCTGCTCCTCCTGCCACACCGCAGCCACCAGCAGGACCTGCCCCTGGGTGCTCTTTGAACTCCACGTGACACCCACTGTGTTCTCCAGTTGTGCAAAGAGAAGAGGGTCAAAGAGGCGAGCCCCTCTGCTCCCCATCTGTCCTCGGCTGTCTCCCCACAGGGTCCTCGGAGCTGGTTCTCGGAGACTTCTCAGAGACTTTCCCCAGGGTGCATCCCTGCGGGACGGCTGGTTTTATTTGGGTTTGTTTGTAGACGCTCTGTGTGCATCGCCCTTTTCCTTGGAGTTGGGAATCCAACGCAGTCGGCCGGCTGGAGCCCTGGGTTTCATTTCCATTACGCTTGGCATAAACACCCAGCTCCTCACGGTGACCCCACGGCCGTGTGGGACGAGCCTGTCCAGCTCCATCGCACGCCCCTCCCTCGGCTCCGTGTTCCAGCCCCCGAGGTTCCTCTCTGCCCCTTGTCTACGTGTTTGTCTTTGCTCTTCCGTCTGCTGCAGACACAAGGCTCTCACCCTGGCTCTTTGCACGCACAGTGGGTCACTCTCATTCTTCAGGTCTTCTCAGAGTCGTCCTTCTCCGTCCTGTCAAGGGAGTCTCCCTCTGCTCTCCGTCTCAGCAGCCTGAGATGCCCCTGGCTGCCTTTCCCAGAGCGTACGACCATCGGCAGTGAGAGTGTTGGTGAGTTACTGGTGGTGGTGCTGGCAGCTGAGTGTGTGTGTCAATCTGTTTTCCCCACCAGGAACCTCGTCTATTTGTGCAGTAAAGGGTTAACCTTGACCAAAGAGAGGTTTGGCCTTTGCTCTCAGTCCCTGGGAGGTCACCTCCAAGCCCTTGGAATGTCCTGCTTGATAAGAGTATCTTTATTTACCTGGGGCCTTGGGCCAGCCAGATAGTCTATGCTTCAATGTGATTTATGGGGGTTGGGGGGTGAGCTGGAGCCACATGGTATCAGTCTGACTTCTGAGGGCTGGAGACTAAGGTCGACCATGAAGGATTTCTTTGCGTGACAAGGACCTGAAGGCTACCTCTGGCCAACACCCATCTGGGAACTGAAGCTCTCAGTCCAACAATCACCAAGGAATCGAACCCTGCCACAGGGGGGGACCGGGAAGTGACCTTCCCCAGCCAAGCCTTCACGTTGGACCTCAGCCCTGGCCGACTCCTTGAGTGCAGCCTGTAAGGGACCCCAAAGCAGAGGACCCAGCCGAGCCACCCAGATTCCTGATCCCAGAAACTGGGAGATAATAAATGGGTGTTGTCTTCAGCTGCTATGTTTTGGGGTGACTGATACACCCTCCCAATCTCTGATCCACAGCTCGTCACAGCAAACTCTAGGGTTAGCAGTATAGGATAGCAGTGAAGCCATGACCCCTGGAGGCAAATGGCCCAGATTGCAATCCCAGGCCTTCTACTTTTTGTGACCTTGAGCAAGTGACTCAGAACTGATTTTCTCATCAGGGGACTAACAGTGTGACCTATCTCATAGGATTACTGGGAGGAGCAGATCATACATGTAAATGCTTACAGCAACGGTAATATTCATAATATTTATTACTACCCATTATATCACATAAATATTGATGATATTTATTATTCTAAGCCATCATGGCTTAAGTTCCCACCTACGTGAGCACATACAATTGATCACATGCCACCCACATAACCCAGCCCGACCACAGCCCGGGAGGGAAGGCCCTGGGACAGAGAGAAGCTTCTGCACCCACCACCACAGCCTAGCAGGTCAGGTCTGGTCCCACACCTTCAAAGCCCACCTCCTCCCCTCTGCTTCCTGACCGCCCCCACTTTGGGCACACCCCGAGTGGAGTTGCACGCACAGGTCTGATCATTCCACTATCTGCAAACACATTTACAGACAGTCAGAATCCATTCCCCCTGATTGTTAAGGGGAATTCAATACCAAATCATTACAATTAAATCCCATTACGGACTGTCAGAACACAAAACAGTCCTCAGCAGGAATACCCCAATGCAGCGGATGCCATCGCTCTGGCCGCCATCAGAGCTCACAGCTGAGGGGTCCCTCCAGCCTGGAGGGCTCCTCGAGATCTCTGGCCAGCAGAGCCACCCGTGGGCAGGCAGGGGGTCATCTCTGTGCTGGTTTAGGATAGACTCAGTCACAAGAGTTTGCTCTGCAGTTAGAGCGGCCCCTCCTATTGCTGCCACCATTGCCTTGGTGCCGCTGGCAATCTCAAAGGTGTGTGGCTCTCAGGGCACAGATGCCTGTGTGGGTGGTGGTGAATTGTGGGGGGAGGGGCATTGGGGGGAAAGACCAGACTATCTTCCATCGTCTGCAAGAACCTGAGCATCCCTACCTTGGGGCCTTTCCCAATTTGCACTGGGAAGTTTGTTCCACCCTGGAGCCCAGCCACCTGCACAGCGAGTGCAGCTGGTGAGATCGTCCGCAGGCCACGCCTCGGTGCCGGGGTTTGGATCTGAGAGAAGGTGGAAATCCTGCATGACAGGCGAAGAGGAAGTAAGCATTTTTAGAAGCGAGGGTCTGAGCACAATTTATGTCCTGGGCCTTGGAGATCCTGTCACTGGCTTCCCCTGATAGAGTCGGAATCCATTTACTTTTGTAAATTGCTTGCAGGGCTGCAGATGCCTGTGAGGACTGGTATCTCCTGTGTTCCCGCTGGGCCTCCCCTGGGGTCTGAGCCTGTGTGTCTTTGATCTTTTATTCCCTGCAGGTGATGGTGCCGAGATGCTGGGAAATGGGTGAGGCTGTGAATGCCTGTTGCCACATGAGACCGTGTGTGCGTGTGTGTGTGCGTGCATGGCGCGCATGAGTGTGTGTCTCATGGCTAACGAGCCTCAGTGATAACCTCCGGAAGACAGAACCAAATGATCGCTGTCAGAGCTTGGCTTCTGATTAGCTTTCTATTCCCAAAGCCAATTGTCATATTTCATAGACATCTGCTATTTTTCATAAGTGTTTGAACTTCACAAGCCAAGTGATTTATTTTAGCAGATGGTCAAAACCCCAGAAAATAATACATTTTATATCCTATCTGATCCAACATCCCCTCTCAAACCAGCAACAAAGTTATGGGAAGGACGACTGAACAGAAGTGTGATGTACACACGGAACCGTCAGCCCCTGACGCCGGAGTGGGGCTGCTTTCCCTGTGATGAAGCTGCAGGGCCCCGAGTGGGTGAGGACAGCACCCGCCCAGGTACAGAACTGCTCTCCCGGCAATGCAGGGCGTGCTGGCGGCGAGCCAGCGTGCACCGCGGAGGACACCTCACACCTGCGTGGGGCCCGGGTCAGGTGTGCATGCGGGCGCAGTCTCCGGGAGGCTGTGTTCTTTGCGGTGAGGATCTTGGTTGGGTTCACGCCACGTTCAGCGGGAAATGGGGTTGTACCGGGTTGCAGCTTGTTATCTCTGGCTCCGGGTTGCAGCTTGTTATCTCTGGCTCCCCACAGCCTTCACGCTGCGCACCTGCGGAGCCCAGGAACTCCGATGGAGCGGCTTCCGGGATCTTGCAAGCAAACATCCCAAATTCCCCAGCCTGAACGCAACTTCCCTTCCCTCCGTGGCCGGGGCTGCAAAACTGAGGGGTGCTACTGAGGAGAGGGTGTATGAGTCAGGTAGGATAGCCGAGGCTCCAACAACGAACATTCAAAGTCTCTCTCTGATTTCTGCCATGATTCCTCAGGGGCCCTGCCTTGCTCTGGAACCCAGGCCAGTGGTGCAGCCAGCACCAGGAACTTTGCTGATGACCTCCACAGAGGGAAAAGGCAGCCATGGTGGGTCTCACATCCGCCAGTAGATGCTCAGCCTGGAAGTGACTCCAGGTCAGAAGTGGTCTCATGGTGCCATCCAACCACAAGGGGTCAGTTAGTGCAACTTGACCGTGTGTGTGGAGTAGGGCAGAAGCAGAACATTGGACAAGTGGCACTTGGGACCATCCCAAGGGTAGTTAAAGTGGCCCAAAGAGACTCACTGGTGAAAGCAACAGGAAGACAGATTTGATTCTATGAAGGAAGACGTTTCCAAACTTCCCGAGACTCTGGGTGGAATGATCTGCCAGGGGAGGTGTGTGGAGGTGTGTGGAGGTGTGTGGAGGTGCCCCAACCATAGCTGGGAGTGGAATGATGTCTCTAAAATCCCTGCCAAACGAATGAAATCAGCCTTCATCACCCAGCGGGCTTTAAATCATCCTTGTCACAGGGTCTGGTCATTCAGATTCTTCCAGCACTAAGCAATCTGAAGGTAAATCGGAAGGAAGAGCGGAAGTCAGGAGACAGGTCAGAGGTTGAGGTGAGACAGTGTAATACGCAAACTCCTGTTTGGACTCAGGTAACCCTCGGGGAGCTCTGCACTTCTGCCCCGGTGTGCCTGAGGCTGAGATTCAAGTCTTAGCTCCCAGCCTGCGGTCGTGTGAGCGGGGCCAGCGGAGCCTTCAGATGAGACCTCAGCCCTGGACTACACCTCGGTTTCAGTCTCTGAGGGACCTGGAGGCAGAGGACCCAGGTAAGCGTTGCCCAGACTCGGGACCCACAGCTACTGCAGGATGTTCTGTGGTGACGTGTGACGCAGCAACAGGTGGCTGGTGCAAGGAGGTCAGCTGGAAGAGAGGGGGCAGGCACGCTCGGCTTGAGATTCAGGCTGGATCTAAGTCAGAGAGGAGAAGCGGGAGCATCCGACTCCAAGAAGTTAGTTAAAGACTGGCAAATCGGAGCCGGCGCCGGGGGCTGCTCAGCCCCTCTGCTGAGTCAGGCTACCTTCTCAGGACGCCACCAGGGCAGAGTTCCGCAGCTGGATGGAGCAGCACACAACTCTCAAAGGCCCGCCGAGCACCTCACTCTGCCCTCCTCACAGTGGTCGGTTAAGTCATCTTCAAATTTAAATTCAGAGCGTGTGGAAGGGCTAAGGACGGCTGCTAGGGCCCAGGCTCAGCGCCTTCACCAGCGTGAGCTCAGTGTATTCTCAGGATGGCCTGAGAAGGAGACTCCATTGTGTGGGTTTGAGGATTCGGGAACTGATTCAGCGGACTAAGTCACCCACTGCAGACGGTTCAACGTACCAGGGACCGAGCTGGGACCAAACACACATCGGCCCAGAGCCAGTCCTCTTTCCACTACAATCCATCCCCACCCTCCAGGCAGGCAGAGGGGCCTTGAGAGAGCGCCATTCTTTGCTGCTTCCCGCTCACATGTCCCCAACCAGCAAAACAGCCCCGTGCCAACCATCTCCCAGTGAGAGCCGGCTGACCCCTTCCGCCACCTCGTCACAGCCAACACGGATCATCCCTTAGCCATCATCTCACTCGTAAAACCCCATCCCTGTAAAAAAGAAAAAAGGGTGCCCTCACCCATCGGCACCCCGATTTCAAAACAGAACAAAAATGCCGTCTTTTGCTTAATTCACAGATACGTACGTATGTCGAGCTTTGAAATGTCAAACGTTTTCATTAAAATCCTCTCACACTCTGGGCTGACAA
Source organism: Tadarida brasiliensis (assembly GCA_030848825.1). NCBI lineage: Eukaryota > Metazoa > Chordata > Mammalia > Chiroptera > Molossidae > Tadarida > Tadarida brasiliensis. The sequence goes on from CM061273.1 coordinate 60,996,098, forward strand.
AGGGACCAGGGATCTCTGGAAGACACTTCAATCTCAGTCAATTAGGGATAAAGTAGTCCTAGCAGTCCGGCAATAGAAGAGCGCTTTAATTTCAGAGCTAATTAAATATCAGCCATTGGAATGCGGCAACAGACACTTAACCTGCAGTAACCCATTATTTATTAGGAATATAATGCCTCGACTCCGGGTATGATGTGAGCTGTAGTCATTTTAATATCAGCTTTCACAGTCTGGCGGTTCCCTTTGTCTCTCTCCAGCACCGTCATCTCCGGGCCCCGCCGGGATCGCTCTGGCAGCGGGCTGGGCCGAGACTGATGGAGCTGGAGCCCACACGGGGCCGACTGGCTCGGGGGTGCCCTGGCCCCTCTGCCAGACTGCACGCTTCAGGAGGGCAGGTGTTCTCCACCTGGGAGGTGACGCAGCCTGCAGTTCTCCAGATGGACTCGTGGCCATTTCCTCGTTTCAGCTCCTCTGATGTGATTGCCATCAGCGGGCAGCGCGTGGACGGAGACCCGTGCCCACCACTCAAGGCGGGAGCGGGCATTCGCTGTCAGGCCTGGGCCACACACGGCCCCCTCTGGCTTCGGCTGAGCATTAATTACACAGCCAAGCTGGCCTGGGCAGGAGAGCATGAGACCAAGTCCGGTCCAGAGGACACCGATTGGTCTGAACGAGGGGGAGACGAGGACAGAAGGAAGCCGGCAGGCCTGGATGGTCTAGGTCAGGCTGGTCCCAGGCTCACTGGACCCGCTCCAGGCTCCAGGGGTCAGTGTGGCAAAAGCTGAGATCTCGGTTGGTCTTTCTGCAGCCAGGGAGGTCTGAGTCCCGGCAGGTTGCTGAACAGGTTATGAAGACCCATAATTGCCTGCAGACGCCCTATTGCCTGGGTCCTCTGCCCCTACCCCCCACCATCCAGTGTCCAACTGGAACAGACTGGCTGGTCCTTCCTCCCCCAACACACTGGCACCCCTCCTCCCCTCCTGTTCAGGGCCTTTTAAGGCCCCTCTGCTTGGAGCTTCGGGAACAAAGCTGGACCGAAACGCCAGCTCTGTCTCTTTCCGGTTCTGTAACTTCCAAAAGGCCATTTAACCCAGGGGTCAGCACACATTTTCTGTAAAGGGCTGGAGAGTAAATATTTTAGCCTCTGTGGGCACAGGATCTCTGGCGCTGCTTCCGGGCTGCTTGAAAAGCAGCCGTAGATGATATGTAAATTAGTGGGTGTGGCCATGTTCCAATAAAACTTTATGTATACAAACAGGAAGTGGGCCAGATTTATCCAGAAAACCATAGTTTAGTAACGCCTGGATTAACCTTTCAGAGGCTCAGTTTACTCACCTATAAAATAGGGATAATAAGACCTTTGTAGGATCACTGCGATTTGATACAGACAGAATACTTAAAACTGCACAGTGAATATTGTTTTTGTTTGTTTCATTTGTTTTTTTATAGCAACCCCCCCCCACCCTGCACCCCAGCCCCAGCAGCTGCCCCTGGGCTCCTGGAAGGCCCAGCCGTGCCTCAGTGGGCCCAGGGCATCGCTTGGACCTCAGTCTGGGAGCCCGCGAAGCCCGGATCGCCCGTGTTATTATTTATTTCCACGTGGCTATGCGGCTTCCCCATCCTCGTCGAGCAGCAAGGCCTGAATGGCGGGGGGCCTTTCAAACCAGGCGGATTGTATTAGCTCCTGATGAAGTCTGCGGGGAACACAATAGAGGCGCCAGGCAGAATGCAGCCCTGCCTTCGCCTCATCTGGGCTGCTTTGTGTTTGATTTCGTTCTCTGCGGCCCCATTTTGCTTTTTCTCTTTTCTTTATTTTTCTCATTCTCCTCCCTCCTAATCTGCTTAACAACTTGCCTCGCTCCCGCTCGCTCCCCCCCCACCCCCCTCCGCCATCCCATGGTTCCCAGGCTTCTCTTCGGGCCCCTAATAGCAAGGCTGCTCCTGCATTTAATAAAAGCTGCTGACAGGGAAATCCGGACTCACTGAATTACTTCCTCATTAAAGAGGCCGGCAGATTCCCGGGACCCTGCTTGGCCCTCCCGCCCTGCCCCTCCCCCAGCCCGCCCTGCCAATTAGGCGCAGACGCTCTGGGCCCCTGTTGGCCCCTGTTGGCCTGGGTCCCTCGGGGGGGCTGGGAGGGGCTGTGGCTTTTCTCCGGGGTGGTTCCCAGCTCTGCTTCTTTTCCCACCTTCCTGGGGTCCAGGCCCTCTGGGAGGACAGGAGAAGGGAGGTGACTGGCTCCACCCAGGTCCTCCTCCTCCTTATTCCAAAGAAGCAACATGCTTTGCCTTGTTGCGGCACCAATTCGGTGGGTGGGAAGAGACAGACTGCACGCACTCGGAGGATTAGAAAAGGACTGTTTAATGCGCACCAGTGCTGTCCCAGCAGAGTCACCTTAAAGGCTGAGCCCTGAGCCCAGGTTCCAGCCGCCTTTTATACATGACAGCTTCTGGGTATTTGGGGGCTTTCTAGTTGCTGTGGTTCAGGCGTTGGCGGATGTAAGGGGATTGCAAAAGCCAGGGGCGGGGTCTCTGCACTGCCTCAGGGGCTGCACCTGGCTGGCCTTCTCAGGTGAACTTGATCCCCAAGACTGGCCTTTGGCTTCAGAGAAGTGTTTCCCAGCAAGGCTGTGAGGACGTCCTCTCTAGGCAGCTGGACTTCCCCAAAAATAGAGGAGCCCAGCGGTCCCTGGGTCTTCCCTGGCCGTGGCACCAGCCGCAGGCCGCCATTCCCGCAGAGCCAGCCTCTCATCTGTGGCAGCCACCTGCTACCCACTTGAAAGCGCCCCTGCGCCAGGCAGCTGGGAAGTGCTTTGCAGGTGTGCTAGCCAGGGGACCCGAAACAGCGACTCTAGACGCTGGCTGCATTAGGAGTCTTTTCCTCGAAGGCAGGGAAGATTTACTCGTTCTTTTTGTTTGGGAAAACACCTCCATGGGCCTGCTGGCCCCCGGCTACGGCTAGATGGGAGAAGATTGAGACAAAGCAATACTGACTTGTTCTGCGTCATAAAGCAAAAGAAAGTGTATATTTTCCAAGCAGCCCAGGAATGGGGGTGGTAGGTGGACTGGAAGGGAGTCTTGGGGGGTGGGGTGGATGAGGGGGAAGAAAGCAGACTGGTTACAGCCTCGGGGGCCTGGAAGGAATACCTTAGCCCACGAGACTGGCACCATCCTGCGGGGTCATGGGAGATGCTGGCAGGGGCTGTGTGTCCCACATAATTGTAACCCACGGCGGGTGTCTCGGAACAAAGGTCCTGAAGAAACACCTGCTGGGGCTGGGGCTTCCTAAGCAAATGCCACTTGGGAACACGACATTCTTGTTGCCCGGGCCATCTGGCGAAGTGGCTCAGGCCTTTAGGACCTGGCGATCTGGCCTCCGAATGCTGTGAACGGTAACGCAGCAACTAGAGCTCCGGACTGAGGCGCCCCTGACACTGTAGTGCGTGAGCATCTGTTAGGATGGACTGGAGGGTGGCGGGTGTTTGCCGAGGAGCCACAGGTGCTGGGTGTCATGGCTGTGCCAGCCGCTGCTCTGCAGGCTACTCGCTGAGGGTCAGGCCCGTCAGGTGGTCCCTTCAGGAGGGGGCTGTCCTCTGGGGCACTTGTTGGGGCCCGTTGACCTTAGTGCTGTCCCTTCTTTGGCCAGCCAAGAAATGATCTAGCTTTCTGAGGGTCTCAGCTGTCAGCACAATGCCCGTGAAGGGGTTCAACTTGACCATGGGGTGTCCAGGAGTGTCTGGGATGGTGTTTTGGATGACACTCACTTTTGAGTCTGTAGACTGAATGAAGCAGATGACCCTCCCTATGTGAGTGGGCCTCGCCCAATCCACGGAAGATCTGAATAGAACAAAGAGGCTGAGAAAGAGGGAAAGAAGTCAGTGTGGGCACCAGCAGGGGGAGGGGTAGAGGAAGGTGGTACAGAAAGTGGCGTTTTTAACTTTATCTATGCTTATTTTGTTTGTAATCTTTCTAATGAGCATGTGTTATGTATGCAATGTGATGAAAACTAATACAATCCAAAACATTGGAATACGTAGAATTTAAGAGGATCCTAGCAACTCTCAGTGCCTAAATTTGATTTTTTGGGTCATCAAGGAACAGCTCACAAGTAGAAACTTGGGCATTGGAAATTCAGTCTGAGCTTCCCAGGGTCTCACGCCTTCTAGGGCCCAGCCTGGCTTCTTCAGGCTGATCTCTGAAATGGCTTTAATGTATAAAGGAGATGTATCAGTTAGCTGTAGCTGCGTACCAAGCATCCCAAATCCTAGTGGCTTAAGACAACCACCATTATGGTTCCCCATGAGTCTAGAGGTCGACTGGACTGGGCTGGGCATGTTCCTGCATCTGTGACCTAGGTGGGCCAGTGGCTAACTGGTCCAGAATGGCCTGGGCTGTGACAACTTGGCCGTCCTTCATGTATCTCTCGCATGCTACCAGCAACTTAGCCCAGGTGTGTTCTCACGATAGAGGCGCAGGTACCTGGTGAAAATGCACAAGCACTTTCTCAAGCTCTGCTTGAGTCAAAGTTGCTTCTGTCCCATTGGCCAAAGCAAGTCTCATGTCTGAGTTGAGACCCTTGGGGACTGTGGGATGTCACTGCCAAAGGGCCTGGAGACAGGGAGGCCATTCAGAGAGCCGTTCACACAATCTACGCCAGAGACCAGCTCGGGACCTTCAGCAGTTAGAGATGCTGGAGGCATCTGGTCCGCAGGACCTGGGGAGCCTGGCTGGGGGGTCCCCGTTCTGAGTAGGTTACTGGTGTCCACAGCCTCCTCTGCACAGGCTCAGCCCGGGGATAAAGAAGTCCCATCTTTCTGCTGCAGGAATGGAGACCTCAGAATAAAGCAGCAGAGGGAGTAGCTCCAGATGGGATGAGTTGGAGATTAGCCATTGGTGATCAGCCAGCCTTCCAACCTCACCTGGGGTCCCAGCGTGAGCCTGAGGGTGAAAGGATTGGGGGCGGGGGGGGGGGGAGTTACAATACCTGGAACAACGCAGAAATGTTTGCGTGTTCCGCAGTGAATTTGTCCTGTACTCACCAGGCAGGGCTGTCTGTCCTCTCCTTGCCTCCCCACGGCTGCCTGGTAAGTGTGTTGCGCTGGGAATTAATTGTGTAGAATTGCCATTTTTTATTTTCACTCTGGGTGGCTGCAAGGCTACTTCCTGCTCAGAGAGAGGAAACTGAGCTTGTCTCCCTGGAGTCCTGGTCTCCCTGTGCCTCCTTGCTGGCCCCTGGCCGCCAGCCCCACCAGAGAGACTGCTCAACGCCCTCCCAGACAGCTCCTTCCCTGGCGTCTGCGGGGACTCCAGGGCCGAGTGATGGATTCTGCCGGTTCCCGCTTTCAGGAAATATCGCCGCTCGCTTCGCATTTGTCCTGCCCCTCATCACCGCGGAGACTGGGGCTGGGGCGGGCTCCTGGCCATCTATTACCTGCCTCTGCCGGAGGGGGAGGACAGGCCGCACCTGGGCTGCCAGGGGCTGGGCTGGGGCTGGGGAGATGGAGCTCTCATTTAATAAGCCACAAATATTTATGGGGACTCGGCTGTGTGCAGAGAGCTGCAGGAAGAATAGCCGGGCGGCGGTGCCACAGTGGGGGGCACTCCCACCAGGCTCAGAACGGAGGCCAGAGGGGCCGTGAGCTTCTGTGAGCCGGAGTGGAAGCCGGTGCTGGAGGGCCATCTGAAGTCAGGTCCAGACACTCGCATGCCCTTTGACCCGGAGTTCCGCCTGTAGAAATTGTCCTGAGGGAATAAGCGCGTGCCAGGCTTCCCAGAACGTGATTTACAGCAGAGACATAACCGAGAGCCACCGGAGAAGGGGCTGGTTTGGTACTGAATGGTACCATACAAGAGAACCATACAAGAGAACACCATGCCCACATTCAAATGGAGAGGTAGAAAAATATTTACTGACATACTAAAAACTCATGAATTCTCAAGAGATAATTTCCAATATGCTGGTGTGTGTGGTTCTGGCCATTTTTATACCCACGCTTTTTTCCGCAGTGACATAATCATATTCTGTCTTGTTGCCGTGCCTCGTCCCCCTTCCCCAAAGCTCCAGGGAGGTTCAGGCTACAGAAGAACCAAGTGGGGTTATTGAGAGCTGTGGAGGCCAGTGGTCCCGTGGGGATCCACCCTGTCCCCACAGAGCTCTAATAAAGGACGTTTATCATGAGGACCCTTAGAGCTCAGTGTCGTTTAACAAGGCAGCTGAATATCTAAAATAAAATTTTTTTTTTTTTGAAGTTTTGATAGAGAATGGGGACGCTTGTCATTGAAAATGCAAGTACGTGGAAAAGCTCACCTGTTGCTGCCGGATGAATACCTGTGACACCTGAGAGCAACCCACGCGCCTCACCTTCCTGGAAGAAGCTTCCCGTGTTCTGTCCCCATCCCCGGCTGCAGGCACTAATGGGAACATCTCCAAATGTGATCGCCTGCTGGGAATTCCAGTGCTCTGAAGGGAAGGCATAATGCAGCTGGAACCCAGAGATCTTCCGGGGAGGGTCTGTTTTGGCAGCTGTGGGTTTCGTGCTGATGGTCAAGTCCAGGATGACTGAGTGAGGATTCGAGCTCTGAGGTCAGGGGCGGGGGGGAGGCTGCAGGAATGCCCGTGAGCTTTCTGGACCTGAAGGTTGAAGGAGGTTGCAACAGGCAGGTGGGGACGTTCAACAGGACCAAGGTCAGCAGGGCAAGCTCTGAGGTTCAGAGGGGTGTGTGACTTACACCATGTCACCCAGCTTAGTAGGGAGCCTGGAGCTCCATGACGCTCTGGCTTCTGAGGGACCACGTGCGCCACCTGAGGCTCTGGAGCGTCTGGAAGGACGGGACCTGGGCAGGAGGGGTGGGAGAGGGCCTGTCAAGTCCACTTGGACGGAATGCCTGGAACGTAGTCGCCCCGTGGGGGAGGCCTCGGGGGAAAGGCTCGCGCTCCATCTTCTCATTTCCATGTGCAAATGCATGTGTATATATATTGCTTATTAGTGTCTGGAATTTGCATTTTAAGTGGATTGGTTTGTTGGGCAGGTTTTTCAGAGGCCCGGACTTGAGAGGAATTTCCAACCTCAATGTTGTTGCTCTCTGTGCGATAAACAAAGGGGTCTTTCCGAGGGTCTGATGAGAGGTGGGTAGATGTGGTGTGAAGGAAGGAAAGGGACACCGAGCTGGGTGTCAGGACATCAGGGGCCACTCGCAGCTCAGCCCACAGTGACCTTGGCCAGGCAGCCGCTTCCCACGCCTTGTCTCCTTACCTGCACCACCCTCCTGGCTGAGCTCACAGGACTCACTGAGGATCACGGGAAGGTAACCATCAGGGCGAGGAGGACTGCGTGAGGCTCTGCAGTGCTGGGAGTTATTATCTTCCTTGCAGACCAGCATCTGCCATCCGCTCAGTCTCTGCCTCAAGTGTCCACATCTGCTATTGTCTCCACTTCCATCCAGACTCTGAACCCACCATGTCTTCTAGTCCCCCTGCTCCCCAACAGCTGAGTAATCCAGACTTCTGTGGAGAGGGGAGGTGGGACGTTACTTTGAAGACCCCACAACAACTGAAAAAGTCACATCAAGACATGTCTCTTCTCCAAATTCCGCCTCTCAGGTCCTTCTCTATGCTCAGCACCCGTGGACGCTGTCTCTGCTCTCAAGGCGTCCAGGTTTCCTGTGGAGAGCTTCCATTTCTCACCTCTCACACCTGAGGGATCCATCCCTGCTCCCGCTCCACGCCCATGTCTGTTTACCCCATCCGTCAGGGCACGCAGCCAAACAGAACGTCCTCGAGCTACCAGACTCCCCATCCCGGGAAGGGAATCAGGACCTCTTCTGAAACACCTGGGTGGGACAAGAGGGAAGAATCTACAGAGCCCCCCAATAAGGAGGAAGCAGAAACAAAGTGAAAACAGAGAGCTCCAAAGCCAACCTCCAGCCTGAGGGTTGTGGAGAACTTGGTCTATGTTGATGACTGTTTAGAACAGGAGTCAGGAGGACAACTCTCGGTCTAATAGAAGCCCACGTCAGTCTGAGACCTCGGGGTGTTCGTCACATGAGGGTAAGCAAGCAATACACCCACCCTGCAGAAGGAGGCAAGGGGAGAACGTGCTTGTCTTGCTTACCCTTGGCATTGGATAGAGGGAGAAACATATCAACTCATCTGAGACTTTGTAGCCGTGAGTTAGTCCTCTCATGGGTTTGTGCTCATAATTCAAGTGACCTGCGGTCCAAGCGACCTCAAGAGGAAAATGGAAGGTCAAGTTGTCCCAGCTTGGTAGAGCATGGCAGAGACAGGCACACGACCCCTCTGGGGAACGCTACTTCACAAACACACTTTATGGGAGTCTTCCTAAGTCCCACTCTTGGTGGCCAGCAGTCAAAGGTGCACAGAAATTCTCCTGTTAGGACTCCAGGAGACAAAGAAAACTAGAAAAAAAAAATAGAGGTCAAGAGAATGAGAAGGTCTAGCATTTATCTAATCAAAATTACAGAAGGAGATCATAGGAAATATTAGGGAAACAACAGTGATCAAAAAGATAATAGCTGAGCCCTGGCCGGTTTTGCTCAGTGGTTAGAGCATCGGCCCGCAGACCAAAGAGTCGCAGGTTCGATTCCTGGTCAAGGGCACGTACCTCGGTTGTAGGTTTGATCTCCGGTCCTGACTGGAGTCGTGCAGGAGGCAACCAATCAATGTGTGTCTCTCTCTCCCTCCCTCCCTCCCACTCTATCTAAAAAAAAAAAAAAAAAAAAAATCAATGGAAAAATATCCTTGGGTGAGAATTTTTTAAAAATAATAATAATAGCTGAGAACTTTACAAATGTTTTGCAAAGCACACATTTTTATGTCCAGGAAGCTCTGTTAGCACTCGCTGCTATTCCTGGGTAGAAGGATCGCTGCCTTGAGACGATGTGTGGCATCTCCACTTCTTAGTTGACAGGAAGTTGAAAAAAATTATATATATATATCTTACCTTTATCCTAACCAAGAAGAAAAGGTTGGGTAAATGACAATCACAACTTCTCTTGAACCCACCACACACCAGATTGCTGAGGCAACCAAGTCACCTGAAATCCAGGAAGGAAGCAGGACCTCCAAGGAGAGAAGAGACACAGGAATGGTCTTTCGTGTGGCAGACAACACTGGCAGAGGAGCTGCCCAGGTAGTAAGAAAAATCAGCTAACGTTTTACGGAACTGCTAGCCGAGTGTGGGCTAGCATGGCAGTCTGAAAAGCTGGGAGAAAGTTTACATTCACTCACAGGCTATTTTCCCACAAACTTCTAACAGGTGCTCCCAAGAAAGAGTTGGGGCCGAGCCGGACAACTGAGAAAGCCCCCATCCGTGGTACAGAGCTGCTGGAGGTGGTCCGCTGCCAGTACACGGGAGGCATGCAACCCCCCCACTTCCACGGGCCCCCTCTCCTACACAGCCAGAGCCTTAACCTACTACAGAAGGGGCTGGAAACCCTTCCATACACAGGGCTCTAAAGAAGCCTTGGGGAAGAAGGGGTAGATACAAAGCCCTGTCCACTTTCCCTGGACCCTTCCCTCTTATAAAACAAAAGCCAGAAATCACTTGGGGAGAGAGAGCAAATCCTCTTGTCCACACAATGTGTGTGGGGAAAACTCTCCAGTGCTGGGAGAGGTGTTGGGAACTGTCTTGGCCTCAAGAGCCCATGTTGAGACCACAGGGAAGGGGCAGGAAATTCTTGATCAAAAGCAACCTCATATACAAAGTAGTTTGGATGCCAAGGAAAAATGATAAGGGGACAGTAATGCTGAAAAAACTTCATCCCCAAAGTGCAGGTACACAGGGACCCCTAAACCTGAAGTTGGACCAGATAACAGAAAGCCCTCCTGCCCCCATCACAAGCGTAGTGAAGAGTACCAAAAAATAGCAGTCTAACACTGAGGGAGGGTCAAGAGCATGGAGAGAGACCCACTCTGGGCACAGGCATACAAGGACTGCTCAAAGCTGAGGGTGGAGCACCACACTGAGAACCCCCCCCCCCCCAGCACCCATCCTGAGTACAGACAACAAACAGCCTACCACTAGACCATGAAGCCTGTGGTCCATGGAAGGTTACCATAGCAACAGCAAAGTGGAAACCCAGCTGGACTTGTAACTTGCACTGACTCAACCTTCCACCTTAATGGCCTAAAACAAGAAGCATGCTCATTTCTACATATGAATACTGTTTACTTCATACTATTCTGTTCTAAGCATGATGTCTGATGTTCAATTAAAAAATTGAGACACACACAAAAAAAGCAAGAAAACACAAATTATTGAAAAGAGATAAAACAGCCGAGAGAATAAGACTCAGATATGACCCAGATGTTAGAACTCTCAGACACTTTATGATAACTGATTAAAATGTGAGAGGATCTAGTGAGAAGGTGAACAATATGCACTAATGGATGGGAAACTTTAGCTGAGAGAGAAACTATGAGAAAGGGTCCATTGGGAATGCTAGAAATAAAAAAGACAGTAGCAGAGATCAAGATTTCCTTTGTCAGACTCAGCAGCAGACTCAACGAAGCAAAATATAGGTCAACAGAAATTACCCAAACTGAAACCCCAAAAGAAAAAAAAGGGGGGGGGGGCAGGGATGAAACCAGATTAAAATATACAAGATCTCCAAGACTTTATCAAATGGTCTAAGGTACATATAATTGGAGTCCCAATGAAAAGAATTTTCAAAAATCAAAGAGAAATATTTCTGTAGACAGAAGCTAAAAGAATTCATTGCTAATAGACCTGCACTACAAGACTGTTCAAGGATGTTCTTGAGGTCAATAAAAAATAAACATAAGCTCCCAAAATGGAGCTGATAACCAGGAAAATGACAACTTCATCAGTTTGCAAAGTTCTCTGGGGATGCCCACCTTCCCTTTCTGAAAAATCTTATGAAACCTTCCTTCTCATGCTTCACTGGAGTAATTTGGGTGTAAGCCTTTTGGAAAACAGTCGGCCAGCTCATTTTGAATACGTGCTTACCCTAGCACTTACCAATCCCACAGCTAGGTATACACCTGTGTATCTAGAGCAGGGCTTCTCAGACTTGAACGTGCAGGTGAGTTGTTAACGATGCAGACTCTGATTCAGTGGATCTGGAGCAGGGTACCAAAATTCTGCACTTTTAACAAGTTCCAGATGATGCCAATGCTGCCACCCTGAGAACCACGCCTAGAGTAGCAAACAGGAGTCATGGAAATCAATATTTACAGCAACGCACATACCAGCCCAAATCCCAAATTTCCACCAGCAGTAGGCAGACAAATTGCAGCGTATTCATAGGTAGAAATTCTATTTGGAAGTGAAAATGAATAAACTACAACTACTCACATTAAAAATGGATGAATCCAACAAATATATTGTCGAGCAAAAGAAGCAAGGCACCGGAGGAAAAATACAGTACGACTCCATTATTTAAAGTTCAATGCTCAGGCAGAGCTAAGTAATCTATTGTTCAGGAGTACACCTGGTAAAACTTTCCCCAAAAAGCCAGTCAGGAAATGAGCACAAAACTCAGGCTAGCCGTTATCTCCGGCAGAGAGGGAGAGGGATGTGATGGGGATGAGCACTCGGGGGGACTGGCAGGGCTCTAGTTCTGAAGCTTGAATGGTGAATATATGGGTGTTTTATTGTAGTATTCTTCTTTAAGCTGTATATATACATTTTATGTATCCTTCCGAATAAAAAAAGCAGCAGGAAGGCTTTTTGTATTTCATTCCCAAGTGACAAGTAAAATAAACCTAGTAACTTTCAAAGTCTGAATTTTGAGAATCGAGGTTACTTGTACCTGTGAAATGACACACGCGCGCACGCACACACAAACACACCCCGATTTGCAAGTCGGGCAGTAGTGGTCACCAGCAGCAGGGCCTGAGGGACATGCTCCCTCATTCTATCTAGACTCTCAGCTGTAGACACATGGATAATGGGAGCAAACCTGGCAAAATGTGCAGAGAGGGGACTGCCCAGCACAGCAGCCCCGTCAAGGCGTTGACATGGGTCAGCGTAGCTGACGCTGGAGGGTGGGATTGGTGACCCCTGCAGCAGCCAGTGAACAGAGAAGGAGCAGGGGAGAGTGAGGTCCTGGGGGGGGTTCTCAGGATCCATCGTCTCTCACTTCATCGGTTTGGAGAGTTCTCTGGGGACGCCCACCTTTCCCTTGCTGAAAAATCTCATCAAACCTTCCTTCTCCCACCTTCAGAGGAGCATCCCACCAGCCGGCTGTGGGAGCCACAGCAAGACCATGCTAAGTCTCGATCCTCTGGTTCTCTGGTCTGGGGCCCTGAGCCGCTGGCTCCAAGCCCTATGTCTCCTGGACGGGAGTGGTACTGGGCCGGACTTCCCCATCTCCATGCCAGGAGCCCCCTCCATGTGGCAGCCCTGCTTGCCTCTGACCACTCGTGCCAGCATCATGATGAGATTGAATTTCAGCTTAGGGAGAAGGCAGCTATAAATACATCCTGGCGTGCTATTAATATCAATAACATTAGTGCAATTATTTCCAGACTAGTCAGATTCAATAAAAGCGACAGTAAACGAGCCTGAAGCAGCCACCAGGTGAGCGCCGTGGGGGCCACACAGACGACGCTCTGCCTCTGCTGCGGGCAGTTGAGCAGGAGGAGGCGGGGGTGCTGCAGCCCTGCCGGGGGCCTGCCCTGTCTCCCCAGGCCCTGGTGCCCTCAGGTGACTGAGCTGGGCAGCCATCTCCATTCACAGCGACAGCGGTACCATAGATGGAAAAGAGAGGGAGGGCGTTCGTGCTATTTACAGGCGAAACACCTGCAAACTCAGAGTGGAGAGTGTCTCTCTAGCACAGCTCACCACTCTGTAATTATCCCTTTCGCGTCTGTCGTCCCACTGGACCGAATGCTCTGAGGACATGGACCGGGAATGCCCGTGCCTGGGACAGTGTGCCGAGCAGAGCAGGGCGCAGGGCGCGCCGGGCTGCGGTCCTGGCTGTTTGGAAAGTCAGATCCTTTAGTGGCTAAACCCTCCCTTCCACCCTCTTCGGTTCTGTGGCTGGCCTAAGAGTTAACATGACATAAACTAGATTAACAGGAGAAAAGCATACGGATTTATTTAATATTTTTACATGGACACGGAGTCTTCCGAGGAAAATAAAGACCTGAAGAAGCTGTTAGACCAAGAGCTTTTATCTTTTTAAACAAAGACAGAGAGGCTTGGGCCGGGGGCAGTAAATTATGAGACCGTGACTAGGAAGTCGATGGGAGAGGCTAATGGGAAACAAGGGTGATTTCAGCGGGTTTGTTTGCACAGGTCCATTGTAGGGCGGACTCCTCGTCTCTGGCGATAAGAATGTTTTCCTCTTCCTGATTCAGGAGGGCACCTTTCTCATGGGAAATGTTATGACCTGCTTTTAGGTAGAAGGAAGGAAGTCAGGGGGCCCTTCCTGCACCTGCAGTTTCTCAAGCATCTTCGGCTCCAAATAATCGATGTGACAAAGTGGCATATTTTGGGGTGGCAAAAGACTGCCCACCTGACTCCAGGCCTTTTCTGCTACTTGTTGGCTGAGTGACTTTGGGTAAGTTACTCGACCATTCTGTGCCTTGCTTTATTCATCTGTAAAATGGAGATAATAGTACTACTTGCCCTATACGGTGGTTGTGAGGACCACCAGAGAGGATTTTGCCAGGCACATATAGATGCTTCATAATCATATTGTTATCTTACTATTAGAATAAGCACATTGCCCAGCGGGTGTGGCTCAGGGGTTGAGCGTCAACCCATGCACCAAGAGGTCACCGGTTCGATTCCCGGTCAGGGCACATGCCCAGGTTATGGGCCAAATCCCCATCGGGGGGGCATGCAGGAGGCGGCCAGTTGATGTTCTCTCTCATCAATGTTTCTCTCTCTCTCTCTCTCTCTCTCTCTCCCTTCCTCTCTAAAAATCAATAAAGAAAAAAAAAAGAATAAGCACATTATTCTCTATGACATTAGGGTGGAATGGATAAGAGCCAGACTCCCTGGGTTTGATTCCTGACCCAGTCCTTTTCTAGTTAGGTGACCTTGGGTCCCCTTGGGTGACAGGGCTGGGACCAGAGGCAAGTGAGGCACCTCAGGCATAAAATTTAGGGAGGCCCCTCACTTGCCTCCCCTAAACCTGCGTCCATCCAGCAAGCCACGTGCTCCTGTGTACCACGTGGGGACAAATGAACATAGCGCCCCTCCTCCGTGCAGACATCCCTGGAACAGTGGTCTAAGTAGCAGACTGTTCCGATGCTATGCAGAAAGAACGAACCCGAGCCGCTCAGTAAACCAGGGAGGAAGCAGTGAGCCCCTTCCGCTGATGAAGACACGGAGGTGAGAAAAATAGTCTTTCTCGGAGCACCTCTGGATCTTATCGGTCTAGACAATTTCCTGGCTTGCCCTTGAGTGGGACGCTCAAATCGGAGAGGCCTTGAAGGCCGCGTTAAGAAGTCTGGTCTTGATTCTCTCTGGCTCCTTCATTTCTGACACAGTCCGTGGTTCCCACTTAAGAAGTCACGCCTCTTTCATACCCCACCGCCAAGCCATCTTGTCCCCGTTCTTCCCACCCAGGCAGCAGTAAAAGGAAGAGTCACCCAGGGTGTTCCTGCTCGGAGAACGTAAAACATCCGGCGACTGGCTTCTCTCGAATCAGAAAGCGATCGAGTCCACTTGATTCTTAAAAAGGTTAAAGCATTTTTCTTCCCAGCAGCTACCGACCTGGGACTTTAAACAAATTTGCATGGAACACTCCCTCCGGCAGCGCCCGGGCTCCTGTCTCCAGCTCCCCTGCTCTCTGCAAACGCCTGTATATCTTTTCCCTGGACCTTTCCAGCTGAATTTTAAAGAGGGTTTTAGAGAGCGTGTCATAACAAGGGTCCTTCAGAGTCGTCTAAATCACAGCACACGGAACCGAGAGGCCGTTTCTTTCCTCGACAACTCTCTGCCCACTCTGCGCCCCAGCTACTGGCTAAAAAACGAGCAGCTTCCCAGCCTCAATTTTTCCTCCCCGAGAAATTGCTCTCAGTCTCCTTCTCTCCCCCTTGTGCTCCCCTCCCTTTTCCCTCTCCCCTTCTCTCCATCATAAAATAATAAGGCAGACCCCAGTGCCTCGGTCGAAAGCCTTCCCCGTAGTGGAGAGGGGGCCAGCCAGACATATTTACAGCTAAGTGGATGCAAATTCACTTACCGCTGATTTTCAAAGCAACGAGACATCCCCGCTGCAATACTGCTTTTCTCGTCACCAAAAGGGGCCTTCGCTTGGTACTCTGGCGAAGCTGTCAGCACATCAGATCTGGGAGGCTGGCTGGTGTCTGCATTCCACCATCATCGGGCAGGTGGGTCTCCACGCAGCCTGAGGCACCTCCACTGGGAAATGTGAGAAGTGGTGACCAGCAGAGGCCCGGCCAGGACCGGAGGCCCTCCAGGTTCCTCAGCAAACACAGCCCCAGGGACACAGGGGTCTGGACCACCCCAGGAGCTAACCAGATGGGCATCTCCAGGCATTCTCACGGGATCCTAGGCCTTTTCTGGGCTTTGACAGGCCCCGGGGCCCTCGGCAGCCTATCTGTGGATTCTAGTTCTAGACCCCTTGAAGGACAGAAAACTCACCGACTGCCCCAGGCAAGTCGCTTCATCTGTCTGGACCCCACTAGGACTCTTTGCTTGCAGGAGAACGTTGGGAGACATGCATGCACGCACTCCCCTTCCAAATCTCTAGTTATAGGTCTTTAAAGGTAAAGGACATGGAAGCAGGTTATGAAAGTTTCGGAATGGGCTACCTTGACAAGGAATGCCAGTCCTCCTGGGGCTGGGGTCCTACTCAGGGTTCTTTGGTTACAAAGATGGAAAATAACTCTAACACAAGCTAATGTGGCCCAAGCAACCAGGAAGCTGGGCGGATTTGTTTCCCACTGCGCTGTAACAAATTACCACACATGTAGCGGCTTAAAACAGCACAAAGTTGTTGTCCTACGGTTCTGGAAGTAGGTCAGAAGTCTAAAAATGAGTTTACATGACAGAAGTCAAGATGTCAGCAAGGCCGCATGCCTTTGGGAAGCTCTGGGAAAGAATTCACCCCTTGTCTTTTTAGCTTCTGGAGAATGCCTGTGATCCTTGGCTCGTGGCCCCCTTCCTGCGAAGGCACAACTTCAGCCTGTGCTTCAGTCATGAGATCTCCTTCTTTGACTCCGACACTCCCGCCCACCTCTCGGGATAGAGACCCCTGGGATTACGCTGAGCCCACCCGGATAAACCAGGATAACCTGGAGATCCTCAACGTAATCATATATGTAATTTCCCTTTTTCCATTAAGGTCACATATTCACAGGTTCTAGAGATGACAACATGGCAATTGTAAGAATGATTATTCTGTCTGCCCTATTGCGGAGTGGACTTCAGGCATGGATAGCTCCAGGGGCTCAAGCAGAATCATCAGCATCTTTGCCTCCTCTCTCTCACTCCACTTCCTTTAGTGTTGGTCTTATTCTCAGTGCCATTTCAAATAGCCTTCCTCCTGTTACCAAGGAAAATGCTGCCTGTAGCCCTAAATCACGCATTTCAGATTAGTAGATAGTTTGGAAAAATATCATTTCTCCCCTCCCTTTCCTTTCTCACTCCCTGTCCAACCATCAGTTTCTGTGTAGATGCACTGAATTAAATAAGGCTCCCTGGGGTGTTTGGGAAGAAGGACCCTGGGAAGGGAATAAAACATCCTTGAGCTAGCCGGGAAGGGGCCAGTCACTTAACTTGTATATTAGGCATATACCATTTTGTTAGCTGAGTTGGTGATGCCAGACACACTAGCTACAAAGGACCCTAGCAGCATAATTTGGTCATTATTTCAGTCTTTTAAAGGCTGGGCCAACCACACAGAGGCCGTGGGCAGATATCCCAGACCCGCTCAGCCCAGGGCATTGCTTCTGTGGTTAAGCAGGGCCTGTGGGAGCCATAAATCCCCCTTGGCCTCACCAGATGTCTCTAGTCTAGACCTCCTGGGGTCATTTCAGCCTTGCTGATCTCCAGTAACAGGTACGAGTTCTAGCCATATTGATACTCAAATTTGCATGGACAAGATAGTGGAATTTAGAATGGAGACCCCCATTTAGGGGCTGTGGCTGGGGTCGCCCTACCTCCAAGTTTGCCAGGGACAGTCCTGATTGGTTCCTGTTGTCCTGATATAATTATTAACAGCCCTCCCCTTCCCTTTCAAAGGGGTCCCTGTTTAAATGATAAATGTTATGGTCACTACCATGGTAACAGAAATACAGGAGAGTTTATTTCTCCCCCGCTGTTCAGCTCAGCTCTGAGCCAGGTGGGGCCTCCGAGGCAGCCACTTGAGAAGACCCCAAATCACACCGTTGTTCTCATGTGTGAGATTTTTAAAAAATTTTTTCCTTCATTGATATTGGAAAGAGAGAGGGAGGGAGAGGGAGAGAGATAGAAACATCGATGAGAGAGAACATCAACTGGCCGCCTCCTGCGTGCCCCCCACTGGGGATCGGGCTCACAACCTGGGCATGTGCCCTGACCGGGAATCGAACCAGTGACCTCTTGGTGCACGGGTCGACGCTCCACCACTGAGCCACACCGGTCGGGCCCTTGTGTGAGATTTAAAGCCAAGGAATACACAGTCCTTCCTGTTACCATGGGCAGTGGGGAGCCTGTGACCCAGGCCCTCTCACCGTGCGGTCTCTCCACTGTCCCACAGCCTCTGCACCCTGGCGTCGGAGTCGGCCAGTGCCCGGTTCTCTCTTTCCTTTACCCAGATCTGTGGGGTGACAATTCCATTGCTCTGAGAGAGAGAAAAGAACACTTAAAACGTTTTCCTCGAATGTGTTTATATGAATGCCCACCCTCTATGTAAATGCACAGACATGATCACATACATGGTATAGGGGTATGTGAGCGTGTGTGATTGTTTCTTCCTTGTTAGTGTGAGTTTCTATCTCCCCTTTAGCCACAGAACCACTGGAGAGCCCTGCTAATATCCCAACAGGGTCTTTCCATGTTTCTCTCCATCAACATATATCGTAACCTGTACATGCATACATATGTTTGGGTAACTTCCATACTCCCACTTACACACCCCTGTGCACACACAGATTTATTACACAGTACGATCGCCTTTGGTAATTGTTTCATTGAATTATATGATATTCGGTTTCTCGAGTCTTGCTTTTCTTACTCAACAATACCTTGGGGAAACCTCTCCACTTCCTCCGGCATGGCTCTAATGAATTGTTTCCAGTAGCGTGTAACATGGCGTGGAGTCAACAGAGTCTAATTTATTCACGGGACCTCTAGCGCTGGGTACTCTGTTTCTACGGGGAAATTTCCCATAGTAACCAGGTGGGAATGTGCCACCCTTTGACCCTCGTGCCCCCGACTCATCTATCATTCAACATTTTTATAAGTGTGTCAGTTTGAAGAATACAATCAGCAGCCATTTTTTCCACTGACCCGTCAGTCGAACCTTAGACATAGCCCGATGGCCTTAGCTCCATACGTGTGGGCACAGTGGGCCTTTCTGTGCTCTCCGGCCTTCCGTTCGCCCGCAGGTCCGGTGGGTGAGCGGTCAAAGCTGGTCCCACACAGGAGCCGCTGCGATGCATTAGAAAGGGGCCAAGCTTTTGGACACGTGGATCTGGCCTCAAATTATTTGGATAAATGCCTTCTCCCAGCCCTGGTTTCTCGCCTTTAGAACAGGAGTCTTGGTACCAACCACACAGGGAGTTACATGCAGCTCAGACCCGGGCACCAGGAGCCCACGACCCAGGTGGTCCTTCCCCACGCACGAATCATGGATCCTGTTGCCGCTCGAAGGGGAGCAGTTCCATCAATCAATAGTGGTGGTCTGACGAGCAAACAGGCACGGGTTGTTTCCAGAATAATTGGATGTCTTCTTTGTTTACAGAGCTTGTTGCCGGCCAGGTCCAGAGCGCCGGGGGTGCCTCCCCACCCCCACAAGGGGAGGAAGGCTAGGGTGCCACGAGCCCCTATGTGCACCTCTTAGGAAGGGCCCAGAAAGGGGGGGAGCTGACGGACATGTGAGGACTTGAGGAAGGCTTCCGGGGAAGGGGTGCAGGGGGTAGCAATGACCTAAATTCCCCTGCACTCTGGCCGCAGGTGTGGTGCGGCAGGAGCAGGGGGTGGGTATTCCCCACCTAGCAGCAGAGGTCACTGCCTGTCCTCTCCCTCCACCACACCCCAAACTTTCCAGATATTCACCCAACTGACCTGCCCGAGAAGAAAGCAGAAATTAGGACTTGGCACCACAGCTTCTGTCTGAACCGAGTGTGTGCACCCTTCCTCCCCCCCATTAACTCCTTATGTTGAAGCCCTAACCCAGTGTGATGGTATTTGGGTATGGGCCTTCTGGGAGGTAACTAAGGTTAGAGGAGGTCACGTGGGTGGAGCCTCATGATGGGATTAGTGTCCTCAATAAGAAGAAATCAGACACAGTGAGAAGGCGGCCGTCTGCAAGGCAAGGAAAGAGCAAACTCCTACCAGAAGCTGACTCTGCCAGCACCTTGACCTTGGACTCCCCGTCTCAGAACCACGGAAACAAGTGTCTGCTGTTTCAGCCCCCAGTGCTTCGCTAGGGCAGCCTGAGCTGAGAGACGCATCCCTGCCTTTCCTTTTAGGGTGCTGGGAGCAAAGACCTCTAAAACAGTGTTCTCGACACATGGCACACCCAAAACTGAGTCCCGTAGCCAACCCAGGACACTTGCCACCCCCGCTGCCGTGCTCCGAGGGAACTGTGGCCGGGTGGTGGAAAGACATCAAGGGTGTTGATGAGAGAGAGAGCTCGTGAGAATGTCCTAATGTCCATGGGAAATTTGGGAACAGGTGATGCCAAAAGCTGGAAAACCAGAGGGTACCCTCCCCACCCATCCTCCAAATTTCTATTACTAAGGGTCCGATTTTGGCTTCAAAACTAGCCCATAAGAAACTACCCAAAGCCCCTGAGAATTTATAAGGATTTGAATTCCCTTCCTCCAGGCAGCCTCCTCAGAGTCACATCTCCAAAGGCCCCGCCCCCAGCATCCTGGGTAACTCAGCACCCCTTCCCAGCCCTCAGCATCTCCCAGACCCTGGTGAGAGCCTTTCTTAGGAACAGCTTGCTCCAGACTCTGAGACTTTCCTTGGCACCCACGTTGGTGCTGAGCAGGTGCCTTGCACACAGTGAGCGCTTTACATGCGTGCGGTGAGTCACTGGTTAGAAACCACACATGGTAACAGCGGCAGAGGGAGAGGGGGCTGGGAGTTAGCAGCTCCCGGATTGGAGAAAAATGTGAAGGCCCATCTCCAGCCGAGACCTGAGTCTGGAACCCAGAACCCCAGCAGCGAGGTGGGAGTCCTCGCTATCAAGGACTCGGGCCCGAGCTTGACTCATTAAAATCTCCCCAACGGGAGTCATGTTAATGGCCGGGCCCGCCGTTCTTCCCCTCAAGGTAAGAAGATTTATTGCCCAAACTTACATTTTATCGCGCACAACCGAATAAAAATGATCGATTTCCCTGCCCGCCTTACAGCATCCTTCCACAGTTATTAAAGTCTCTAAAAATGTTTTCTTTAAAAAAAAAAAGTTAAAAGAAAGAGAGGTGGAGAGAGAGGAGCCTGGGACATGCTGGATTGCTGAGGGTTATCCATCTTGTCAGCTCAGGACCGCGTAACCTTGATGTCACCGTATTTTCTGCTCATATTCAAATTTACAATTTGCCAGGCAAGGAGCTGGAAATGCCCAGCCTTCTCCTTGGAAGTGAATGTGGGGGGTTCTTAAAGGGCCCGAGAGAGGGGGGGACCCCGGCTCTGAAAACTGCTAGATGACCTTGAGCCTGTCTCTGAGCTCTCAGCAATTTCCCCGTGTTGGGACAACTTGGCATCCAAGAGCAAGGAGATGGTTTAAATGCCAGGACCCCAAACTCATTCGGCCAGGAGCCCCTTTGCGCTCCGCTCACTGGTGAACAAGCAGGTTTCCGCCGAGAGGAGTGGCGTGGTGGGCTGGGGGTTCACCTGCACAGAAAGCAGGAAGCCGGGGGGCTGCGGAGGTGCTGAACCCGCAGGAAAGAGCCACGGCCACCAAGCCCAGCCGAGGTGCCCATTTGCATGCGAACCCGTGGACGGGCCATCACACATCAACCACCTCTTCATTCTAGCGGGTCCCCAAGAACCTGTGTTTCGCCATTTCGGTAATGTGATTTTCCAGACTGCCAGTACAATTGTGTATCACCCATTTCCCTGGCAGATTGTGAATTCCTTCAGGACAGGGATAAGACCCCCGCCCCCCCCACACACACACACGCGTGCACACACACACGCGTGCACACACACGCGCACACATTGGGTGCTTTCTGTAGGGGCTCTATGGAAAGCAGCCTACTTACTTGAGAGTGGTAAAACTGTGCTTTAAAATTCCATCATTTGAAATTTGTTACTTGGTCAGTCTGGCCCCTTTCCAAGTTCGTGCTGATTAGTCAGTCTTCCTGGACTTGTTTCTAGGCGAACCCAGACACCCGTCCTCCGCTGGACTCCAGTTTGGACTCAGGCGATTCCACTCTGGCTGCGGTGGGGTTCCCACTCTGCAGATGGGGCGTCGGGGTGCCGCCGCTCCCCGGGAGGCTGTGAGAGTGTGCTGTCAGGGAGCGTTTCCTTGCCTTGGCCTGGAAGACAGCCACAAATTGGTCTCAGGCCATTTGACTCGGGCAAGCTTAACAGACACTTCCATCGGCCTGATGCGCGGCGATCTATAAGCCATTAACCAGGCGGCATTAGGCCTCCCGACTGGACCTCCCCTGTGGGAGCTCACTCAGAGGAGAAGCGGGAAGGAGGGAAGGAGGGAAAGTGTCTGGGAGGGTCAGGCAGGGTGCTGGCCTGCAGACAACTGTTCAATCTTCCCTCGGCCCATCCGGACCCCGACATCACGCAGCACCTACCAGCCAGGTCCTGTCCTAGGCCTGGTGCAGGGCAGGACGCCAGCGTGGTGGGGGAGGGCCAAAGCTGGCAGACCACAAGCTGGGCAGAACTTCAGGACCCAAAGACCCACAAGTCTCTGTTCTACTCTCACAGACATGCCTTCTAGAAGGTTCCCTGCCGGAGCAGCCTTAGCCTGTGGCCCCTCACACCAGGGCACACGGCCTAGGGAGTCCAATCCTGACGACCAGCTCCCCACTTCCTATACGAATAAGGAGGACGGTGATGACAGCCGCTGTGTGTCAAGGACTGTCCCAGCCTCTCCTAGAATAACTCCCCTCTCGTCACCACAGCCTGGGAGGAGGTGGCCGCTACTCCAACCCTCCCGGACAGACGGGGTGCTGAGGCCCGGAGTCTGAGACGCTCCCAGGTCTATCTGTGTTCTAGTTCCCGCGTTTGCTGATTCTTCCAAGTGGCCAGCTCAGCTCAAAGTAGGCATAAGAGTCCTGGGTCCCCAGTAGGACTGACCCCCAGACCCCCACGCAAAGGAAAGCAGTTTGACCAGAGAGTCCTTGCTCAGACCACAGTGGCCAAAAATGACATGTTCTTTTTTTTTTTTAATCCTCCCCCGATGATATTTTTCCATTTATCTTAGAGTGGGAGGGAAGAGGGAGGGGGAGAGAAACATTGATGTGAGAGAGAAACATCGACTGGCTGCCTCTGGGGACCGAACCGCAACCAACGTATGTGCCCTTGACCAGAATTGAACCCGAGACTCTTTGGTCTGGGGGCCGACGCGCTAACCACTGAGCAAAACTGGCCAGGGCGACATCTATTTTTAATAGGAATAGAAGCTTCTAGAAGCAAGAGTGTCTGACCTGCTTCCTTCATCGAAGCCCCTTAGACCATTAGCGTTTTTGGTGGAAGGCCTTTCACCTCGGAGGTCCTCAGTGGCAGAGTCTCAGCGGCAGCCTGTGCCAACTAGCCACGCCTCCCGACTGGACCTCGCCTGTGGGACCTCACGCCGAAGGGGCTGGCCTCCCAAATCGCCTCAGGTGCCCGAATCCCTCTCTACCCAGGAGATGGGGGTGAGGGAGAACAGGATGACATGCGAAGTGGATGAACAGTGTCTTTTTCGTTAAACTCTCCATATGCGTCCATCTCCACTTCTTTCTGGAAGATTATAGTCATTAAGAAGGAACAGCCACGCAATCCTAACGCCTGCCACGTAGCAATGCACGGAGCAGCTGGGGATCCATTGCTCCCCACCCAGGACTGAAAACACTCCATGACAGGGCTCTTGGGCCGCTCGGGCTGCTACAGCAGAATACCATAGACCAGGAGATATTTACTTCTTACGGTCCTGGAGGCTGAAAGGCCAAGTTCAAGGCAGATCCAGCTCCTGCTGGGATCTCTCTTCCCGGGCTTGCGGATGGCTACTCCTCACTGTGTCCTCACGGAGTGGGGAGAGAAAGAGCTCTGGTCTCTCTTCCTCTTTTGAGGACACCAATCCCATCACAAGGACCTCATGACCTCATCTAACCCTCCAAAGGCCCCACCTCCAAAAACCATCACCTGGGGGCTTAGGGCTTCAACATAGGGATTTGGGGGACACAAACATTCCGCCCATAACAATGGCTGCCCCAGGACCTGCACCCCCAGACTGTGGTTGCAGAGGCCCCTTCTCACGCTCTGCTCCCCTGCTGCGGGCTGCCACCTGCCTGGATTCAGCATCCTTTCAGGCCCAGCTCCACCCCTCTGCCATCTGTGACCCCATCTTTCCCTGCCTGGTTCCCAGCTCCATTTAGAATCTCACCCATGTCACACTTGGTGTGTGCAGTCCTGTATTGATCTGGAATCTTGCCGTCCAGTTCGTTACACAGCATGTAGCCTCTGGTTTTGCCCTGTGGCAACCCCGACTTAATTTAATTTCTCAGCGATTAAGAAACAGGCTCACACAGAATCAGAGAGCATTAACCCTCGTTTTACAGATTTGAAACAGCGGCCCCGAGAAATGATGGGACATGTGTAGAGTCACGTGGACTGGCCCGAGCCCCGAGCTCCCCCCACAAGGCGGGGAGCCAGGGTCTGAGCTTTCCTCCCGGGAGCAGACCTTTGGGCAAGGATTCGAGTGCAAGTAGTGTATTTAGGAGGTGGTTCCAGAAAGCCCAGGAGGGAGGAGAGAAGAGAGAAAAGGAGGAGAGGAAAGCTAATTAAGGGGCATGAATGAACAGGTCACCACTGTGGGCACCAGGGGCTCAACCCTCTAGGGGTCCTCTGAGGGAGCCGGGCACTTGTCTCAGCTCCTGTTCCTCAGGGTCGAGAGTCACCTCGGGCACTCCCTCCCAGCGCACCTGCCTGCCCTGCGGGGCTGAGCTCCCGCTACGGCCAAAGAGCAGCCTTCAGAGGAGAAAGGCCGCTGTTGGGTCAGGGAGCCTGCTGCTCGCACGGGAACCACCGCCATGGGTGTGGTGACCTTCGGGGGTGTGGACGAGGGAGGGGCAGGCTGTTAGGGTCTGCCACATTCAGTAACACTTGCCAATCGGGGGAATCCAACTGGTACCCCGACTCCCCTTCATATCTGTGCCCTGTTCCCTGTTTGCAGCATCAAATGAAAAGGTGTGACCTCCACCCCCACCCCACCCCTGAGGATATATCTTGTCACAGGAGACTTAGAAAATGCAGTGACTTCTGGCAGACGCCTGGCCTCTCAGCGGCTCACCCCGTGTGTGAGGAAAGGCCCCCAGGCTTCCCCTGCAGGAACCTCCTTTTGGGGTTCCTCTGTGGAGGGAGCTCACGATTGGCCTCGTGTGGGTGTTGGGAGGGACACGGGGGTTCAGCAGACCCCGTCCCAGCATCCTGTCCCCCAGGGGGAGCAGACAGAGGCCGTAGGGAGCTGCCCTGCCCCTCGGGGTTCTCACAGGAGCCGGTGAGCATCCAGCGCGGCCGGCCATAAAGAAGAAATACCTTCTACAGCTTCATCGGTGCTTCCAGAGCTCCCCGCACGCTGCTCCCGGGCAGGTCATGCTGAGTTTACGAGGAAAACGCGCTTGTCATTTTCCCCTCCTGTCCTGGGAACCAAGCTCTCGCCCTGCCCTGGAAATACGGCCCCTCCATTCGACTTGCTTCCTTGAAAGGTGTCGTGTGCCTGTCCCTCCCCCACTCACACACACACATACACACACACACACACACACACACTCACACACTCACACACACACTCACATACACACACTCACTCACACACACTCACTCACACACTCACACACACACTCACACACACTCACTCACACACTCACACACACACACACACTCACACTCACACACACACACACACAGAGCCCGAGAACAGGAGTCGGCAGTCTCAGAGTCCAGCCTCCTCTCTGCCTCTGACTAGCTAGGAGCCCACGGTACATGGCCTTATTTTTAGCATCTGTAAAATGGGAATGCTGGATGAGGCCGTCACTAAGGCCCCTTTCAGCACTGGCTTTCTATATCTTGATGATTGTAAAGGGCCCCCAGGGACACTCAGCCTCCCGTCCAGCAGGCATCTCGGTGTCCTCTCCCCTCTGGTTCCTCCCCCTTCAAGGAGGGGCAGTCCCCATTCAGGACACGGCTGCCGTGCGGACAGACCAGCCCGGGCATGTACAGGTGGTCGGTGGCACCTGCTTGGCCCTTTCTGCAACAGGGATCAAAGTCTCTGAGCAGAGCCACTTCGACGGCCTGGCGTAGGGAGAACAGCCACCCATCACTGAGGTGACACAGGGCACCCTCTACTCCCACCTGTCGACTCCGGTGATTCCAGCCCAGAGGGTCGTGTTCCACATAACGTGTTCCCAGTGGCTTCGGGGTCGAGAAGGGGAAGCTGAGAGGGGTGGTTCCCTGGCTCCCCCTTTGCCTTTGACCCTGTGGGGACAATGTCCCAGGACTCAGAGGCCAGTTCTTTGCAGAAGGGCTTTTCCACAGGGCCCTTCTCCCCAAATTCCAGACTGTAGGCTTAAAGGCTTTCTAAGACACAGACCTCGCACAGCCCGGCCACCTGGACTTTACAAACACAGCTCAGATGTCCACTGCGTGGAGGGCCCTCCCAAGGGATCAGCGGTGAGCCAAGCCCCCGAGAGCCCACCAGGCCAGCCCACTGTGGGACGTACCGCTCCAGTATGGGGACATTCCTTTTCGTCCGTATATTTTAGTTATTTGCTCAGATCATGAAGCCCGCTTTTATTCTTTCCTTTTGCAAAGTACAGCTCAAACTTCTCATCTGTTAGCAGTCCCCAGCATCACAGCCAAGTGACAGCCACAGAATGACTGTCACTGTGCCCCAGGTGGGGGAACTGAGGCTTGGGGACTGGAAGAGACTGAGTCAGGGTCTGGCAGCAAGTCATCAGCTGCCGCGTGCCTCTGACCCACCTTCGAGTCGGGGACAGAACTGGCGGCGTGCAGGGCGGTGGAGCCGCGCCTCCTCGGGGCCTGGGCACAGCCGGACGTCCTTTCAGCCAAGGTGGAGTGTGACCAGCAGGTCACTGGGAAGAGAAGACGAGATTTTCACAAAATATATTAAAAAAGAAAAGGAAAAAATAAAGGGTGGGGAAACCCATGTGATTCAAACTACCCTCTCCGGTAATCTCTTGTCCCGGTCACCCCTCCACCCCCCCCCTTTTACATCAACATTCAATCAGCTTTTCCCATGCACTCCGTCGCTTCCATTTTTATCTTACGCTGCCTGTGGAAATTGGTGTGACATAAAAAGGCAACTCTGCCTACAGATGTAATCCATTGATTTGGCAGGTAGCCCACGGACACTAGGAAGGGGAGAGTCCATTCCCAGCGTGGACATCCCCTCCACCTGCATTTTCTCTCTCTCCCTCCTCCCTCCATCCTCGAAGCCCCTCCCTTTATTTTCCCGTCTCACTTTCCACCTTGCTTTAGTCTTCTTGTTATTTTCTGTTTTGCACTTAATGGGAGTAAACCAGCCTACGGTCCCCCCACACCTCATTACTGTTGTTCTGTTACATGGGAGGGAATGGAGGAGAAGCGTCCGTCTCTCCTGCTGCCCCCGCAGGATCGAGGGTGGTGCTCAGTGCTCCCAGGCGTCTTCGCAATCTTTCTGGAGACGTGAGACCAGGTTCAAGGCCGTGAAAGATCACAGCCTCCCTAACCCCAAGGACACCCCCAGACAGGAGATGGGCTTCTGTCGCCCCACCATCCAGGAAAGGCGGGGTCATGCGATGCAGAAGTGTCGGGGAGAGGCCCACAGGATGACGCGCTCAGGGTAACAGGTGCGGGGTCCAGCGGAGGTCGGTCGCCGTGTTTGTGTAGCCGGAGGAGTGGCTGGAGCGCCCACAGCAGCCCCGGCCTGTGAGACATGGAAGAGGACGCACTGAGAGGCGGACGGATAGAGTCTGGAGTTCGGCATGAGGTCCAAGCTGGAGAAGGGCTTGGTCATTCTCGCGGTGGCACAGGGAAGTCCCAGCTCCACTGTTTTCTAACCGGGTGGCCTTGGCCGAGTTCCAGACCCTCCCAGGACCTCAGTGGCACTATCTGTGCAATGGGGAGCTGGAGCGAGATGAGGTCTGAAAATGCTTTGTCGACCCCCCCAAACGGCGGTCCCCGACTTTGAGGTTTCACAGGCCAGGGAAATTTTCACACATCAGGGGCTGATGCCAACTTTCTGTTTTCCACGTAAGGACACGAAACCCCGAACAACCAAGCAAGTCACTCTCCGTGGTCACTATTATGTCATCAAAGGAGGAACACACTTTATGCCAAAAATTCCAAGTAAAAGACAGTTCTTTAAAAAAAAAAAAAAAAACTTATGGGAAAAAATTAACTCAGAGGAAAAATTCACTGGCTTGTCTTTGTTTTTCCCGTTTTGCCAGAGACGAGGGACGGCTTCCTGTGAGGACATTGGGGTGGTGTGATGTTGAACTCAGGAAGCTGCTGGAGGGGCAGGCCCAGAGCTTCGGGGTCCCCAGGGGCTGCGGGTCAAAGTCTCCACCCACCTGCTGCCCACCGAGGCCCCCAGAGGGGCCGTCTCCGCGCAGCGCCCTGTGGGAGGCAGAGCGCACGCCGCTCTCCACGGGGGGTGACCCAGCAGAGGCACGGCCGGGACCGTTCGCGGGCACAGTGACCACGACACACACTGTCCTGGGGCCTCCTGAACTTTCAGCTCTTTGTGGCTCAAACAGTCCTGTGAGGAAGGAACTAGGATCATGCTCGGTTTACAGCTGGGGAAACTGAGGCACCATGGTGTTCGGTCACTTCCTTGACTCTCAGAGCTGGTAAGTGGCAGAGCCAGGGTGCTGGCTCAGTGGCCTGGTCACAGAGGTTGTGCTCTTACCTACCCCATCACAGGCAGAGAGAGAGAGAAAGGGGGAGGGGGCAAACAGGCCCTTCTCCAGCAGAACCACCCGCCCCACGGACGTTCAGCGGCTGGCAAGTCAGGTCTGAGGCAGCAAAGCTGCATTTCTGCGTGGTCCTCACTGTCGTGAGTTGGATAGGGACCTCCGAGTAGACGTATCTAAGTCCCAAACCCTGAAATCCACACAGATGAGCTTATTTGGAAAAGAGCCTTTGCGGGTGTGAAGATGTGGAGATGAGCTCACCCTGAATGGAGGGTGAGCCCTGGACCCAGGGAAGACTGTCCTTACGAGAGACAGAAAGGGAGCACAGACAGGGACGCACGGAGGAGGCGGCCATGGGGTCGCGGGGCAGAGACTGGAGGGATGCGTCCCTCTATGAGCCAAGGGATGCCAAGAATCCCCGGGAACACCAGAAGCCAGGAGAGAGGCCTAGATTCTGCCTCAGGGCCTCCCGAAGGAACCAACTCTGCCAACCCCTTGACTTTGGACATCTGGCCTCCAGAACTGTGACAGAATGGATCTGTGGTGTTTTCAGCCACCCAGCTTGTGGTCCTTTGTTACAGTGACCCTAGGAAACGAAGACAGCCCCTTCCCCACTTCCTCCCCACCACCTGCCGTCCCTGTCCCCAAGACAGAACGAGAGAATGCCACCTCCTCCCCCCCTCCTCCCTCTCCTTATATTCATCCCACTGAACCCATCACCAAAATGCTGAATCCGTGAGGTCCCCATAGCAACGGCTCTGATGCCAGAACCCAGGATTACGACACTGGGTCAGCCAACGAGACAGCTCCGGGGGGGGGGCGGGGGCCGGGAGGCGCCTGCTGGGAAAACAAACAGCAGAGAGAAGGAACCAAGCGACAGACCCACTGGGGTTTATATTAGCTGCTCTTTATGAGAACAGCGCTGTGAAACGTCTCCCTTCACCGGATGAATAACCTGTGGGCATAAAAGCAAAACGGCTGGAAAGAATGTGCACCCGTGTCCTGGGCCCCGCAGTCCTGCCCAAGTGTGGGGACACAGACAAAGCCACCTGGCTGCTTCCTCCTGAGATGCACCCTCCTCAAGGGGCCCGCCCTGTCCTACCTGCTTGGGGTCCCCACAGGTGCCTCCTGATCGTGCCTGCATGGTGCTCTTCCCCATGCTCTGCTCTGGGTGGACAAGGCCACCGTCCTCAACACAAGCCCTTCCCTTCCATGGTGGGCACGTCCATGTGGCTGACCCCAGGGCTGGGTCCCATCTCCGCTCACCTTTCGCAAGGCCTCCTGGACCAGCCAGCAGAGCCTGGGGCTTCCCACCCAGAGACCCACCTCACCAGTGTCTGCCGGGGACAGTGTCCCCTCCTCACCCAGGCTGAGGACATGCCAGGCAGCTCCGCGCCTCTCTCCTCCAGCCCCACATTCAATCCGGTGGCACCTTCTGAACACTTTCCTCCCCAACGTCCCTCTGCATTCTTGTTCTGTCGGTTCCCACGGACACTTCTCCGGTCCAGCCTCGGTCACTCATGATGTAGACTGCAAGCCATCCGGTCCCGCCAGCCCAGCCACCTGCTGCTTCCAGATGACCTTTCCGAACTCGTTGCCAGGCAAAGCCCAACCCAGTGCTTCCTTCCCAGGCAAGTCCCTTCCCACACATGCACTCGGTCACACAGACGCACGCACACAACCCCCTCTCTCTCGCACACACACCCCATCTTGCACACACCCCCTCTCACACACACATGCCCCCCCCACCCCCGCACACCACCCCCCAGCACTGAGGCTCGGCGGTCCCTCCCAGCCACACGGACGCTGCGGACAGAGTGGTGACAGTTGACTGAGAAGAACCGCTCAGGTCAGGCAGGTAGGTCGTGAATAAGCTCGTCGGCTCCACGGTGGCAGGGACTGACGTGTCTCCCTGTCTCCCTCTTCCGCTCTCGCTCTCCTCACCTAGCACAGTGGAGACACACAGTAAGTTCTTCATAAATATTCCTCAAACGAGCAGCCGTGCGCCACCCAAGCTGGAACCTACACGGGGACGCAGGGCGGCTGCCATTTTGCAAACCAGAACGTCAACCCCACCTTGTTAAAGCCGCCGGATCATTCTCCAAAAAGAGAGTGGAGAAAGACTGCCCTTGACTGTCTGCCCATATTCCAAGTACCTCCTGACTCAGACCTCGATCGACAAAGGCCCCTGGTCTGGAAAACCTCCCTGCGTCACCGTGCGCACCCACGGTTGTTGGCTGTGGTGTGAAAAATACGTGAATGAATGAATGAGCATCACTTTTCCTGGGGCCTCACTCAGCACAAGTCGGGGTAGGTGAAAGCATCAGCCAAGATGAATGAGTGGGCGGTGGATGAATGAATGGGACTGACCTTTAAAATCTGGCTTACAACTCACTTCTAAAACACTTTCTGGAATATTTCCACTCCATTCTGCTCTCCCTCCTTACTGGGCGTTTTCTTGGTACGGAATGGACTCAGCTTGAGTCATATTCCTGTGTGGTTTCAGCCATTTCACTCTCACGGACGCCTGAGGACAGGGAACCTGCGACCCCACCCCCTTCCGTAGCCCACGGTCCCTCCTGCGCCAGGACCGGGCTCTGTGTATCAGGCCCTCCTCGAAGCTTCCGCGGGGCTAGGTCACCCCCTGCTGGGGGTGGAGTTCTCGCAAGGGCAGCTCCGTGGAAGTGTGTGTTCTGGCTGGGGTCCTTTGGGAGAGGGGGCAGGTAATGGGACTCCTCTATAACCAGGAGAACACAGCCCCTAGCCACAATTTCTTCCCCTTAATGAGAGTGGCCAGGTGCTGTTCCTTTTCGGGCCCTAGAGAAACATCTGATTGCCTTCCTGGGGCCCCACTTACCGGAAGGTGACAGGGCTGCTGGAGGAGTCCCCAGCCCAGGTTTCACAGGGGGGACAGCAGGCCCAGGGGGGCCCTCGGCTGGAGCAGAACTGGCATCCCCTGGCAGACCGGGCCTTTTCTTGTCCTACAGCTTTGGCTGCCCTGCCTCCTCTGACCCCTGCGTCCAGACGCAAAGGGAAGAGGGAACACAGACGTTTCAGAAGAGCTAGACGCTCCTAGAAGTTGCCAGCAATCTTCCGCCTTGTCTGTCAACACCGTGGTGCAGCACGCTGTCGCTCATTACCCCAACGTGCCCTTGAGAGGGGCCCAGACACCGCCGTTTGCTCCCACGCTGGCTGAGCTGGCCGGATCAGCGGGGCAGCAGACCGCGCCCACGTCGGAGCCGTCCCTGCCTTACGCTTCCTGGTCTGTAAAACCGGGGCGCTGTTAGCACTGACGTCACAGCTTGCCGTGAGAGCTGAAAGACTGGAACCACCCAGAATGCTTGGCACTGTGCCTTCCATGTAGCAGGTGCTTGGTGACGGTTGACGATGATGATGATGAAGGCCAAGAAGACACTGCGCCTTGCCCAAGGTCACCGAGGGCATTCGTGGCAGAGCTATAGTTAGAATACAGGTGGCTCCGACACAGGCCACTGTGATGGCCTCGCTGCCATTGTCTAATGCGTCTGTGGCTCCGGGACTCAAACCAGGCCGTTTGCACCACCACAGCATCGACAGGACCAACAGTGCCCCCTACAGGCTTGGCCTCCAGGGACCGTCCAACAATGGCTGGTTGCCTCAGGGAGCAGAGGGCTCTAATGCCCGGGGAAACTTCCCCTGCAGAGAGAAGGCTTTCGTCTCCAAAAATGGCACCCCTGGAATGTACAGCTGCCTCTCTCTCTCCTCCTTCTCCTGCCAAACTTCTCCAGCACTCTAGGGTTAGCTCAAACAGGAGTTCAAGAACAGCTCGACCCCTGGCGGGCTCTGTAACCTCAGACGAGTCCTTTGACCTTCCCAGACTTCTTTCTTAGGGAACTTCCGAAGTCCCAGCCACATGCCAAACTCAGGGCTTCCCTGAGCTCTGCCTGGAGCCAGAAGCCACAATGCTCCAGACAGGTGGGTGTCCAGTGTATCACCGCCAGGCTGCCATCCCACCAGCCCAGCCCAGGCCACGGCTCTGTGCCCTCGGCCCCCTCGGCCAGCCCTCCAGGGCGGTGTGCTCCGCCCTCTGTCTGGGTTCCTCTGGTGTGTGTGCTGAGGATACGAGCAGAGGGGCCCATCGTTCCATCTGGCACTTTGCGGGGTCACCTGCCGTGTGGAGCTTATGATGGAGCCTCCCAGCAATGCATCCCGACTGGGGCAAATCCGACTCCCGTAATGGCCTGAGAAAAGGTCACAGCCTGGCGTCTGTATCACTCTGTCACAGAAATTAAAGGAGCAGTTTGCCACAATAAAGGACTGTCTGCTTGGTGGCCTGCTCACCCTCACCCGCTTCCTCCTGCTATCTTGTCTGATGGTGTTGATAAGCCCCTGTTAGCACAGCGGGCGGGATAAATTCACCCTTCAGCACACAGCTCCCCGCCCCTCCCTGCGGAAACACCAGCCATTACAGTAGCTGCTGGGGGCAGAGAGAAGGACACCAGCCGCGTGTCCCCCAACCTATTGCCCGGGGTTTAGCTCTCTGTTTGCCCCACGATGACCCCGAAGTGTAAAAGTAGCAAAAAATCTTAGGGAGTAAACATGCTAACTTGTTTTCAGGGGTTGTCAGTGGGAGCAGGGATGAGGAGGAGGAACTGGGTGGGATAAGAGCTGTGAGTTCTCCATCCTTACTTTGTACATATATTTTTAAATGGTTGTATTCTTCTCTTTTCAACCCGACAAGAAACAAGCACCTTCGGGGAGGGGGTGCAGGTGTTGAAATGCCTTCATTTCATCGGATGAATCTAAGGCTAAGGCACGGAGGCCCCTGTGCTGCTGGGCTTGGCCGGGGACAGGGCTGGGGGCGGAGAGGGAGGACAGACCGGGAGGGCATGCGACCGTCCCTCCATCAGGCTCCCGGCCTCACTGAAGGCTGTGGGATTGCAGAAGAAGCTTCGTCACTGACACCCTTCTTTGTTTCCTTGTTCATGATCTTGTCCTCTTTCTCCTGGTGGAATTTGCAGCATCCTCCCCCCGGTCGCTCTGCAGAGATCTGAATTTCACAAGTGGACCGTGTGGCCCAGGAAGGCACCGCTGACGTGGCCGAGCCGCGCTGTCTCCCTGCCTGGACAGGACGTGTGGGAGCCTGAGATGGCTTCCTTGGGGGTCACTCTGTCAAGGGGCACGAGAGAACCGACATTGACATCTATAATGAAAGACGCAACGTAAAGATCCCAGTGAGAAAACGGGGTCAGCCCACGTGGCAGAAGTGGAAGAAGCTGCTCCTAACAGAATGGGCTCCTATCCGCCAAGCGCCCAGGAGGGCAGGGCGCAGAGCGGAGCACGTGCCCGGGGTCGCAGCACCGCAGCCCAGCCCCGGCGCCCCGCTCCCGCCCTGGCTGCTTCAGCGTTGAGGATGGAGGATGGGCTCGGCTGCTGTCGGGTCACCTTGAGGAAGTATCAGTTCAAAACAGGCAGGAAGAGCCTAGAAACTGTCAGAAGCTCTCATATCCCCAGGACTGGCGCATCCCGACTCCTCGCATGACAGCAAAGCTCAGGGGTGTGCCGTCTGCAGACAGCTCTTGGCAAGATGCCTCTGGATATTGCAGTCCTTGCAGGAGTCTTCGGACGGCCCAGAGGGCAGGAGAAAGCCGGGCTGCTGGCACTGCGTCCCTACTCTCGGATCCTTTCCAGAGAGGCCCCGAGCTCAAGTGTGTGAGTCCCCACGCATTTTTCTTTCGCTTTTTTTTTTTCTTTAGTATAAAAAGTGACAAATACATACATATAAACAGGATGGTGGAATGAGCCCTCTGTACCCATCATGCAGCTTCAGCAATTATTAGCAGCCTGCCTGTCTTATGTCATTTTCTCCTCCTTCCACTCGACAGCCCTCCTCATCATTACTTTTTTTTTACTGTTCTTGAGATACAATTTATATGCATTGAAATGCACAAATCATCACTCTTCGATGTTGACAAATGGATATGTTAATATAACCTGTAGGAGAGGGAAAAGTTTTCCTCGACCTTCTTAGGGTCCCTGGCTGGGTCTGAAAATTAATCTGACAGAGACAGATTAACAGGAGGAACCCCCAGATTGCACTGGATTCGGACATGTGCGTGGGAGCCTGCACAGGAGACAGAAGGCCAGAGGCGTGGCCCGAGAGGAGGCTTTGACCCTTTGAGACAGAACACTGAATTCGGGAAGAATGGAGAAGACCAAGGATTTGGGCGTGGGGCTCATACATGGGAGGAGGTCACTGGGCAGGTAAGAGTGAGTTTAAAGCTGTGTTTGTATGATTTCTGGGCCCCGGAGTGCCGTGTCTGGTGATACAAATGTCTTCTTTCCTCTTGGTACAGGGAGAGGACCTTCCACGTGGGAGTTTTAGGGCCTGTTTCAGAGAAAAGGGGCAAGGTCAGGGAGGTCAGAGTGACCTACCTGCTTCTGCCATTTTTTTGTTGTTTGTTTGTTTGTTTTTATTCCTTAAGCTTAAATATCTACTATGCCAAGGTGCCATGTTTTGGGGTAGTGTGTCCTGAGCCAAATCAAACCCTACCCTATTACCATGTAGGACCTCTCCATATCACTAGAATGACCCGCCCTTTCGCAGTCATGAGCCCACCTCCATCAGGCAGCCCCAACCCCGAACGTTTTCACCACGGACTTGTTTCACCTGCTCTAGGCATTTATATACATAAAAGCATGCAGTGTGCACTCTCTCATGTCTGGAGTCCGTCTATCGGCGTGACTTCGGGGAGAGTCTCCCACGTGGTTACCCGTGGCTCTGGCTCACTCCTGTTCATGCCCCGCAGTGCTCAGTCCTGTGGCCGCTCCGCTCTCGGGCGCCCCTTCGCCCCTGAGGGGCAGTCCCATCCTTCCCCGTGCGGTCGTCATTAACAGAACTGCAGTGAGTTGTTGGGGACCAGACTCTGTGCACAGGTTCATGTTCTGGGATAAGCTTCCAGGAGTGCACTGACTGGGTCAAAGGGTAGGTACACGATTTAACTTTAGGGGACACTGTCAAAGCTGTCTCCAAAGTGGCCCTCACATTTTACAGCCCCACGAGCCAGGCAGGAGACTTCCGGTTCTCCACATCCCTGCCAACATTTGGAGTTGACAATCTCTCTGTCAGCCTGTCTACTGGGTGTGGCTGTGTCCTCTGTCTCACTGTGGTTTAAAAAATTTTTTTTTCTTTATTGATTTTTTTAGAGAAAGAGGAAGGGAGAGGGAGAGATAGAAACATCGGTGAGAGAGAACATCGACTGGCCACCTCCTGCATGCCCCCCACTGGGGATCGGGCCCACAGCCTGGGCATGTGCCCTGACCGGGAATCGAACTGGTGACCTCCTGGTGCATGGGTCGACGCTCAACCACTGAGCCACACCAGCCAGGCTCACTGTGGTTTTAATTTGCATGTACCTGACGACTAGTAATATTGAACGCTTGTAGATATGTGTGTCAGACATTCATAAATCTCCCTTTGTAAAGTGTCTGTTAAAATCGTGTGACCATTTTGTATCAAGTTGTTTGTCTTTTCATTATTAAGTGGTAGACGTTCACTTACACCCTCAGTGCCAGTCCTTAGTCAGACACGTGTTTTGTGAGCGTCTTCTCCCAGTCTGTGGCTTGCTTTTTCATTTTGTTAATGGTATCTTTTGACGAGGAGGATTTTTAATTCCGAAAAACTTTTTATTTTTCATTTTGTAATGAAAATTTTATGATTTTTTCGTTTTATGGTTATTTTCTGTGTCCTGTCTAAAAACTGTTTACCTACGCTAGCTTGCAAAGATACTCTCATTCTGTTCCCTAAACATTGTTCAACGTTAGTTTGTATG
Organism: Tadarida brasiliensis; assembly: GCA_030848825.1. Classification (NCBI taxonomy): domain Eukaryota; kingdom Metazoa; phylum Chordata; class Mammalia; order Chiroptera; family Molossidae; genus Tadarida; species Tadarida brasiliensis. Next base: position 61,032,157 of record CM061273.1, read on the forward strand.
TTTCATTCTATGATTCATCTCATGATAATTTTTAAATTAATTATGTATGCATGGTGTCGAAGTGCTTTTGTTTTTTGCCCCGTGTGGCTATCAAGTTGTTCAAGAGATTTTCCTTTCCCCATTGAAATATTTCAGTGCCCTTGTCAAAAATCAATTGTTCATGGAAGTGGAAGTCTATTTCTGGCTTCACTATTCTGTTTCATTCACCAATTAGTCTATTATTATGGCAATGCTACACTGTTTTGATTACCTTATAGAGTCTTGAATTTAGGAAGTACAAGTTTTCCAGCTTCGTTCTTCTTTTTAAAGATTGGTTGGCTATTTTCAGTCTTTTGTTTTCCATCTGAATTTTAGAAGCATTTTATCAATGTCTATTCATAAAAAATGTCAGGGGTAATTTTTATTGGTATTAGATTTAAACTACACTTTAACTTGGGGAGAATTTATACCTTAATAATATTGACTGATCTAACCCTTGAATGTGATGTTTCTCTCCTTTTAGTCATTACACAAGTTATTATTATTATTATCACAGAAATTACAAAACTCATTGCAGAAATTATGATGATTACACAATCTGTCCTTTCCCTCAGCAATATGTTGTTGTTTTCTGTGTAGAGGCCTCGTAGAGCTTTTTGTAAATTTAGTCCTTGTAGAGACTGAATTGTGCACCCCCACCAAGCTGTATAGGTTGAAGTGCTAACCCCCAAGGTGACTGTATTTGGAGATGTGGCTTTTAGGAGGTAATTCAGGTGAAAAGAAGTCAAAAGGTTGGGGTTCTAATCTGATAGGTTTCGCGGCCTTATAAGAAAAGGAAGAGCTCGCTCTCTCTCCACGTGGATGCGTCAAGGAAAGACTATGTGAGAATGTGAGGACACATGAGGAAGCAGCCATCTGCACGCTAGGACGACAGCTCTCACTAGAACCCACCCTTGCTGGCACCCTGATCTCAGACTTCCAGCCTCCAGAATGATGAAAACATAAATGTTGTTTAAGCAACCCAGTCTATGGAATTTTGTTATGGCAGCCCGAGCCGACTAATAACATGTCTAAGTGTTTTATATTTTTAAAGATATTGTAAATGGAATTGTTAACTTTCACTTCTTAACTGTTTGTACTATTATTTGAGAACACAGTTGACTTTTGCTTATTGACCTTGGAGCCTGCAATCTTGCTAAACTCATGTATTAGTGCCTTAGGATTTTCTACAAATGGAGAGTTTTACTTCAATGTAAAACAGAAGCGGCCAGCACAATGTAAATAGAAGTGGTAAGAGCAGATACTCTTACCTTGGTTCCCATATTAAGGGGAAAGTGTTCAGTCTTCCATCACTGATTATGATACTAGCTGTAGTTTTTAATCAATGCCCTTTACTGTCCTGAGGAAGTCCCCTCCTAGTCTTATTTGCTGAGAGCTTAAAATGTTCCTCAGTTTTATTAAAATATAATGAACATATAACATTTATTAGCTTAACACGTACAACATAAGGATTTGATATATATGTATATATTGTATGTATATACAATGCTGACCACAATAATTTAGTTAACAACCATCATATCACAGAGCTGCACTTTTCTTTTTTCTTGTAATGAGAACTTTTAAGATCTACTCTCTTAGCTGCTTTCAAATGTACTGCACAGTATAAATTTAACTTTTAGAATGACATTAAACTTTTTCAAGTGCCTTTGCTTATCAAATGCTTTTCTGTATCCCCTTTACTTTATGAATGTGGTGAATTGCGTTAATTTGAGTTTTAAACCAGCCTTGCATTCCTACGATAAACTTCACTTGGTTATACATAATGTATTAATCTTTTAATTTATTGCTAGATTCCATTGGCTATATTTTGTGAAGGATTTTTGCATTTATTTTCATGAGGAGTATGGGTCTATATTTTTCTTTTTTTTATTATCTTTGTCAAGTTTTGTCAGGGTGATTCTGATGAGTTGGAACATTTTTCCAACTTCCTCTCTTACAGACAATACATTTACCAACTTCCTCTCTTCATAAAGAAAGGTGGTATCAGTATTTGATAGAATTAGCCAGGTGAAACTATCTGGGCCTGGAATTCCCTTTGTCAAAGCTTTTGATGAAAAACTCAATTTCTTAGAAATTCATATGTCCTATTTCACCTTGTATCAGTTTTCATTCAGTTATGTTTTTCAAGGAATTAGTCCATTTCATCTCATTTGTCAAATATTTTAGAATAAAGTTGCTTACAATAGCCCACACTAACCCTACATGTCTGTAGACTCTATTGTGGTAGCCCTTTTTTCATTCTTAATGTTGGTGACTCCCCTTTCTTTTTTCTTGATCAGTCTTGCTAGAAGTTTATCAATTTTATTTATCTTTTCAAAGAACCAACTTTTGTCTTGTTTATTTATTTATTTATTTATTTTGTCTATTTTCTACTGCTTGTGGTTTCTGCTCCTCACTATTGTTTTCTTCATTGTGTGTGTTTTTTTTTTCTTTATTGATTTTAGAGAGGAAGGAAGAGGGAGAGAGAGATAGAAACATTGATGAGAAAGAACATCGATTGGCTGCCTCCTGCATGCCCCCCACTGGGGATATGTCCCACAACCTGGGCATGTGCCCTGACCGGGAATCGAACTGGTAACCTCTTGGTGCATGGGTCAATGCTCAACCACTGAGCCACACTGGCTGGGCGTCTCTTTCATTCTTATTTTGGGGTTAGTTTACTTGTCTTCTTATAGCTTCTTAATGTGGAAACTTAGGACATTTATTTCAAGCTTTTCTTCCTTGATAATATAACCACTTAGAGCTGTTAAGTCTTTTGTAAGCATTGATTTAGCTGCACTTCACAAATTTTGTTATGTTACACTTTCATTATCTTTCAGTTTGAAATGTTTTTTGATTTCCTTTTGTTGATCTTTTTTTTTTTTTTTAACCGATGGGTTGTTTAGAAGTGTTGTTTAATTTCCAGATCCTCTGGCTCTTTCTTATTGTTCTTGTTTCTAATTTAATTTCATTGTGCCAGAGAATATATTCCGTAAGAGTTCAATCTTTTAAAATTATTGAGAGTTGTCTTACGGCCTACCATATGTCTTTCAACTGTTTTATGTACCTTTAGGGGGAAATGTATACTCTGCAGTTGTTGGGTATAAAGTTCTATAAATATCATTAGGTCGAGGTAATTGATATTTTTTCCAATATTTTATTTTCTTACTGATTTATTTTTAATGAATTCTTCTATCAAATTGTGAGGCAAGGGTGCTAAAATCCTCTCGCCCCACCATGATTGTGGATTTATCTATCTCTCATTTTAGTTCTGACAGCTTTTGCTGTGTAGTTCTGGAGCCCTGTCCCTAGGATCATACACCCTTTAAAATGCCCTGTCTTTGCCCAGCCGGTGTGGCTCACTGGTTGAGTGTCGACCCATGCACCAAGAGGTCATCAGTTCGATTCCTGGTCAGGACACATGCCCAGGTTGTGGGCTCGATCCCCAGTGGGGGGCATGCAGGAGGCGGCCAATCGATGTTCTCTCTCATCGATGTTTCTATCTCTCTCTCCCTCTTCCTTCCTCTCTCTCTAAAAGCAATAAAGAAAAAGTATTTTAAATAAATAAATAAGTAAATTGCCCTGTCTTCCTCATGTAAGGGCCCTTTTGACATTATAAAGTGCCCCTCTTATCTCTGATGATTTTCCTTTATCTTAAAGTCTAGTTTGTCAGATATTAATACAGCCATTCCAACTTTCTTATAATCTAATGTTTGCATGGTTCATATCATTTTCCATCCCTTTACTTTTAGTCTATTTATGTCTCTGTATTTAAAATCCATGTCTTGTGAATATATAGTGAGTCATACTTCTTATCCAATCTGACAATCTCTGCTTTTTAGAAGGAATATTTAGTCCATATACTTCTAACAAAGTTATCGATATGATTGGATTTAATCTGTCTTTTTGCTATTTGTTTTCTATTGGTCTCATCTGTCTTCTTCTTCTGATCAGCCTCTTTTTGTGTGTTCATATATTTTAGTATTTAGTTTTTATTCCAATGTTGGCTTTTTAGTGCTATCTGTGATCTTCTGTACGATACATCTTTTAATGCATCACATCTACTTCAAGTTAATATTTTAGCACTTCACATCAACTAGAGGAACTTGGCAAATGTAAAGTCCCATTTACTGCCCCTGTATCCTTCATGCTATTTTGGACATGTGTATTACTTCTACGTATGTTTAAAAACACCCCCAATACAGTGTTATAGGTTTTGTTTTAAACAGTCATGTATTTTAAAGAAATTAAGAGTATATGTGAGCCCTGGCTGGTTTGGCTCAGCAGTTGACCAGAGAGTCCCGGGTTCGGTTCCCGCTAAGGGCACATACCTTGGTTGCAGTTTGTCCCCGGCCCCGGTTGGGGTCGTGCAGGTGGCAACTACTCGATGTGTCTCTCTCACGTCGATGTTTCTCCCTCTCTCTCTCTTCCTCCCCCTCTCCCTCCCTCTCTGTCTGAAGATAAATGCAAAAATGTCCTCAGGTGAGGATTTAAAAAAAAAAAAGAGTATATGTGAAATATATATATAGGTGTTTACATTTTATCCATATACTTATTAATTTATTGCTTTATTCCTTCCTGCTGATTTGAGTTAGTATCTGGTGTCATTTTATTTCAGCCGAAGGAACTTCCTTTAGCATTCTTACAGAGCAGGTTTACTGCCAATTAATTCTCTTGGTTTTTATTTATTTTTAAATGTCTTTATTTTTTCTTTATTTCTGAGGGATAATTTGGCTGGGCCTATAATTCTGGGTGGCAGGGTTTTAGTTTTTCGCCTCACAGAATTTTAAAGTTCTTGTTCTACCGTCTTCCGGCCCCCTTTGCCAGCCACCGTCATTGGTATCTCTTAACAGAATGTGTTGGTTTTCTCTGACTTTTTCCAAGATTTTCTCTTTCTCTTTAGATTTCAGCTGTCTGATTATGATGTGCCTAGGCGTGGTTCTCTTGGTCTGTATCTGGCTTGGGGTTCAACGAGCTTGTTGGATCTGTAAATCAATGCCTTTCACTAAATTTGGGGAGTTTTCAACCAAAATTTCTACAAATACATCTCTGCCTCATTTCCTGTCTCCTCTCCTTCTGTTACTCCAGCTACACATAGTTTAGCTGGCACTGTTCCACAGGTTTTTGAGATTTTTTTCTGTTCATTTTTTCCCCCCATTTTTTCCTCACTATTCTTCTCATTGAATAATTTTTATTGATCTGTCTTCAAATTCACTGACTCTTTCTTCTTCTGTTTCCAATCTACTACTAAATGATTCAGAGAATTCTTGTATTTCAGATATGCACATTTTGGATATAGGACTGTGCAGTTCTATGTGTCTGTTTAAATTCAAATGAATTCAAATTAAATAAAATTAAAATTCAGATCTTTCATCACAGTGGCCACATTTCTGGTATTCAATAGCCAGATTCAGCTAGTGGCGGCAGTGTTGAACCATGCAGGTACAGAGCATCACTGTAAAAAGTTCTATTGGTCGGAGTTTCTCTAGCATTTCCACTTGGCTTTTTTAGTTCATATTTCTTTATTGAGATTTCCTGTCTTTCATAATGTACAGGGTGGGGGGGAATGTAAGCTTACAGTTGTGAGTACACAAAACACAGTTTATTCTTATATTAGTATTTATTAATTATTGTGTTATTTTCCATATGAACAACTGTAACCCTACTTTTGCCCCCCCCCATACATTTTCCTTTAAGTGCTTGAACATGTTTATAGCAGGTGCTTTACATTTTTTTTTTTTCTACTAATTGCAACTCTGGATCATCTTGGAGACAGTCTCTATCGATGCCTGAAAAATGAGTAACATTTTTCTTTTTCTTCACCTGTCTAGTGATTTCTGATTGGATGCTGGAAATTTTGAGTGGTACATTGTAGAGGCTCTGGAGCCCATTTTGTTCTCTGTTACCTTATTCTAGCAGGCAGCTAAGTTGACTGGACTCAATCTCCAAAGTTCATCTCCCTTTGAACAAGCAACAACTGAAATCTCCACTGTTTCTTCAGCTTCCAGCAGCTGCTTTATTTTTTTCTCCCAATGCCCATAGTATCTCCCCTAAATATACAAACTTTGGATGTGCCAAGAATTTGAGTGGTTCTTAGATGTAGATTTTGGGGCTCACTTTGTACAGAGGACCGCCCTACTCCTGGCTCCTTGCATGCTACCCCACCCCTGTTCTGGGATCTGTAAGTAAGAAATCGTGTGACTTTACTTCCTCGGTGTGGGTGTATTGAAACTGCTCCAAAGCTTGGATGCTCAGGAAGCTACCTGTGAATCCCATGTGGGTGGCTTGTGCCTTCTTATTTAGCAAGTCACAGTTTGCATATTCTTTATTTATACACCAGCCACAGCTTCCCCCCACCCCAACACAAAGCCTCAAACTCACAAATATCACCCATGCAGTTAGTCTTTCAAGGGTCGATTTCTCTCCACGTCCCGCCTCTTTCTGATAGCTCTTCTGTGCCTTCTTATGTTTTCTCTAGGTTTCACCATTGTTGTCTGTGGCAAGTTCACTCTGACCAAGTTAGTGCACCTTTACCAGAAGCTCCCATCATGCATTTTCCTCAGTATGCTGTCCACCCAGTTTGTGTTGCTGAAGATTATTAACATTGGGGCATATGGCCTTAGAAGGAGAAGCTTTCGTGCTTTGTTACATGGAGGAACTAAAAGGCTAGCCTTACACTACTAGCTGTCACAGTCCAAAGTGATCAACACTTCTGGGTTAGAGTTGTCCATGTTCTCCAAGGACTGTAGAATACCCACAAGGAAACCAGCACAGTCCCATCTGGACCCAACCATTCCTTCTGTCCTTGTGAAAACTGAAAACAAACTTTGTTTTTGCCTCTAAGGAAAGAAATGATAAAGCTAGAACATCTAATCTGCATTATTGTCATCATCCACTAAAAAAAAAATTCTCCTTAAACCACCTATACATACCAATAAGTTACACTCACACAGAAGCCTAACGGTCCAGTAATAATTTGACAGCAGATGTATGTGTGGGTGTGGGAGTCATACCGGATAGTGGGGAAATGTGAACTCTGAGCCCAGTCCCACCATATTTTAGCTGTGTGATCCCGGGAAATTTTTTCAACCTCTTCAAGCCACAGTTTCCTCCTCTGTAAAATCGGGTAATAATATCTATCTTGTCTAGTTGTTGAGTTAAATGGTAAAGCATGAGAAGTGCCTACCAGAAAACGCTCAAGAATTCTGTTTCCCACCCCCTTTCTTTAGATTTATTTATAGTGCACTTGAGATCTACTGGCCACGTGAAATTCAGTCGAAGGAAAGGTCTTACCAGCAATGAGAGCTTGCCCAGATGTATCCACAGCTACTCGTGGGCAGGTCTTCTCCAGCTGCTTGTAACTCACCTAGAGAGGCCTGAGATGGCATTTCTGAGGATCCTTCAACTTCCTACAGTTCCATGGAAAGTCTGTTTTCTCCGATTCCTGGACATTTCAATAAAGTCCCTCAACTTATGGGATCATCTGAGGAATAAGTTCCTGTGAATCACCTGGCATCTAAATGAGAGAAGAAAACAATGATGTCATAATTTCCAATGTCACCTTCTTCGGCTGCAGCATCACGGCTGCCGGGATTCATCCTTCCTAAGAAGAAATTCATGCAAACCTGGCTGCATTGCCCCCAAAACGGGGTAAAAGCTTCCAGCTTCCTTGAGGCTTTTCATTCCTTTCAAGTGCATCTCCCATAAAAGGCAACCCTTATCCAACCACTTCGAGTCCTAAGGGAAAGGCCTTCCATGTGGGGGATCCACCAGTGAGCACCTGCCTCTCGGAATGTCAAGCAGTTATTGACTTCTTGGGTCGTGCCAGCGCATTGCAATGTTTTGTTTCTCCTACGCACTTCGCTTAGAGTATCAGAGCCGTGCTCATCCACAAAACTCGAGGTGGCCCTGAGGCTCCAATTACTCACCACTCAAGAACAGTGTCATCGCAGGAAGGAACAATGCGCAGACTGACAGAGAGCCCTGGGACTGTCTTCACAAGAGTCAAGTTGCTCCACAACGATCTGTGCAGAGCTGTCTCTGCAGACAGTTCCTGCCACAGGACTCCCGGGGGACTTATCGCTGAAGAGGAGCCCCCGCTCCCCGCCCATGGAGGAGGCTGGTGTTCAGGGCTTAGAACTAAAAAAAATCAAATGTTTGCCAGTGTGTGTAGGTCTGCCGTACTGAATCATGCCCCGAACTACCTTCCGCTCGTTGCAGACCGGGTTCTGCCTCCTCCATGGAAAGTGGTCACCCTGGTTCATTCATTCATTCAATGCATGTTTGAGTGTCTAGCTCTGGGGCCACAGCAGAGAACAAAACAGACGCTGGTCCAGCCTCGAGCGGCTTACATCCCGGTGGGATGAGACAGATGATAAGCGAGTGGATAACTATACTGTCATGTAGCAATAAATGCTAAGGCAGAAAATAATGAAGCAGAATCAGAAGATAGAGAATGATGGGGTCAGGGTTTTAGTTGCTGCGGACTCTTGGAAAAGCCCTTTGGAGTAAGATAATGTTTGGGCAGAGACCAGAAAGCCAGGCAGACACCTGAGGGAAGAGGCTCAGGGAGAGATGGCAACAAGGGCAACGTCTGGAAGCGGGAGATCTTAGGAGTTGGAGGAACGGCGGGGGAAAGTGAGGCGGGAGCAGAGTGAGCGGGAGGCAGAGGTAGGAGATGAGGCTAGGAGGTAGAAAGGGGCCGGATCGTGTAGGGCCCCTCCTAAGGCTAATGCCCAGACCACAGCAGCAGCCTCCTAACAGCCTCTGGCCTCCAGCCTTGCTTTCTTCCAATCATTCTCCACACGGTTACTAAAGGGGACTCCCTGATGTGACCAGGTTGCCCTCCTATATAATCCCCTCAAAGGCTTCCATCACCTGCAGGCTCAGGTGGACCCAGGCCTCCTTGAACTGGCCCCGAGTCCCTCTCCAGCCCCCCCACTTTTTGCAACTTACCCCCAGCAAGCCCAAGCTGCTTGCACCTTACCTGCCTGCAGGGTGCTGCTTTTGCTTCGAGCCGTTGCTCATGGGGCCTCCTCTGCCTGGAAGGAAAAGGGCAAGTGGATTCCACCAGTAACTCAAGAGTTGAGACCTTGGTGTTCATTTGGGATCAATCACTGGGCTGGTCAGGTGAGCAAGGAGAAATCTCCCCAGGCGTGGATAAGTGGCGTAACCAAGTATTCGTTCTAAGGATGATCTGAGGCTCTGAAACCAGGGCGGGAGGAAGCAGATAATCATGCTGCAGGGACTGGTTCACTCTGTCAGGTGACGCTTAGGACAGGAGCCAGCATTGACTCGGTGGAGGCTTTCCATAGAAAACCCACTATACGTCACACAAAATATAATGTCCTGTGTATATATATTCTCTAATCCTCACCACACAGACTGCGCAGAGAGGAAACGGAAGTTGCACGGATCTTAAGAACCAGAGCTGGGATCCAAACCCAAGCACGCGTGTTTCCACTGCCCACACACTCCTTCCTCGCATCTGCAGAAACCAGGCACGGAAGCTCCCGCCGCACAAGGGGCCCCAGGGCCCACGGCCTTCCGCCCAGAGTGGAGTCACCGTACACAGGCACCCACTTGAAGAGGCAGCTATGGGAAGAGGCTGAGAGAACGGGTGGGTCTGCCTGCACTTCGTTCCTGGGGCTAGCTCCTGGCTTCTCCGTGGCTCAGTTGCCTCCCCTGTAAAGTGGCTGTTATTAACAGTACCCATGCCTTAGACTTGTAAGGATTAAAAGAGCTAAATCGTAAAGCACTTAGCACCTTAGTTAGTCAGCTGGGTTGCTACAGCAAAGCACAGTGGCCCGGGGGCTTAGACAATGGACATTGGTTTCTCACAGGCTCTGGGGAGAGCCCTCCTCCTGGCCAGTAGGTGGCAGCCTTTTTCAGTGTGTCCTCACTCAGTGGACAGAGAGGAAGTTCCAGTCCTCTGTAAGGACACTAATGGCCTCACAAGGGTTCGACCCTCATGACCTCATCTAAACTTAATTATCTCCCAAAGGCCCCACCACCAACCACTATCACATCGGAGCTAGAGCTTCAACATATGACTCTGGGAGGGACTCAAACATTAAACCCATAACAGGGACTGGCGCCCATCAAGAGCTCAATAAATGTTAGCTGCACTTGCAAGGAATATCAAGGTTGCCCTAGTTCTCCTCTGGCTGACCTTGCTGTTCCAAGGCCATGGCACAGCAGGGCAAGAAGCGATCGGTGTGCCGGAGAGCGCGGGGCTCATTTTTTATCAGGATTCGCCTTTGCTTTGCATTTGCAGAGACAGGTATTTCCCGTGCAGTTTCCAGCCCTCCAGATCTTTTTATTAAGAGGCTGCTCTGTTCCCACCTGCTTCCTCTCCTGCTGCTTATCTGAACGTCCAGCTCCTTAGCGCTGGGGTTATCTCCGGCTGGCATTTCCTCCACACAGCATAAACCCCTAACCGAAGAGCGCTGACTCTTCGGAGCAGGTTGGCAGGCCGGGTTGATTTGATCACAGTCGTACTCTCTGGAACAGCGGCTATTCCCCCACCGCTACTATTGCAAAGCTGGTGCTGTTGTGCCTACTGCAACGTCTCCATAAAGCCCTACAGGCATCTGTTGAGCGCCTACTGTGTGCGTCATAGGGATGCCTCACCACCGTCACCGCCACCGCCACCGCAAACACAACACCTTATCGCCCTTGAGTGGGAGCCGGCTCCTTTCCAACCTCGCCTCAAGGTGCCAGAGGAGACGCTGGCTCCTTCCTAACCGGCCCCTGCGGTCCCTCGAGCCCCCTAAGGGATCGGCTCCCTCCTCTGCTGCCTTGGTTGGCTGACCTGCCTCCAATCATCTCTCTCTTTGTTCTTCATGACTCTTGATGCCCTGCAGCCACCATTAACACGGCCGGCTTTATAATCTCATTTTTAAAAACATTCCAGCCCTGGCTGGTTTGGCTCAGCGGTTAGAGCGTCGGCCCGCGGACCAGGGAGGCCCGGGTTCGGTTCCCGCTAAGGGGCGTACCTCGGTTGCAGTTTGTCCCCGGCCCTGGTTGGGGTCGTGTGGGTGGCAGCCAGTCGGTGTGTCTCTCTCACATCGATGTTTCTCTCTCTCTCTCTTCCTCCCTCTCTCCCTCCTGCTCTATCTGAAGATAAATGCAAAAGTGTCCTCGGGTGAGGATAAAAAAAAACATCCCATGTTGCTGTTCCCGTCCGTACCCGCCCCACTTTTCTGTATTCTGAGTTTTCTTTTCTCTTGAACATGCAGCTCTCTCCAGCCCCCAATCTGTTCATAAATCTCGCCACACTGCCTGCTGCTGTCAAGTCTCCCAAACAACTCTGAGAACCAGCACTTCTATTCCCCAACTGCAATCTCCGTGCGTGGCATGTGCAGGCTCCCACACAGGTAGCCTTGACCCCCGACCCCAGGTGTGCTACTGACGGGTGTCTGCTCCAACTGAATCTGGGGACTTGCCAATGGAGAAGACATTTCAAGTCGCAGCTCCACTATGGATTAGCATCGCATTTCCGCTCTAACAGAGACCACAGCGATGGTCTGGGCACCCACACGGCAAGCGATCATTCTCCACATCGAGCCAGTTTCAAAGGGGTTTGTGTATTGTCTCCGCTATTGCCAAGATTCCACGGGGCTCCTGAGCATACACAATAGGTGTGCAGGTGGGCCTGCACACGCGGGCGCCCACAACCGCCCCATCATTTTCCCGGGCTTATTTTTCAGTGGTATTAAAGGACCACAGAGAATTTCGAAGCCGGGCGTATTCTTTGTTGTGATGAGTTGTAGTGCATTGAAGGAGGCAAACAATGCAGCCTGTTCTTTTGCCTCTCCAGTCCCAGAGATTTATTTTTTAGAAAATTTTTTTTTCTTTGTCATGGTGTTGAAAGAACTCGAGAAAGACTAATTACTCTCCTTTCTCTGTTCGCTGAGCATAAAGCTAGATAGGAGCGTAAGCCCGGGTGATCCACTTGTGGGTGGTGGCTGTGTGTCTCTGCGTGGAGGTGATTGCATCTCCTGGGTGTTTGAGGTATTCTTGCCCAAGGTGGCAATGAAGAGTCTCACCGATAGCACGAGTGACCAAAAGCGTGGGGTCCCGCCCTTCTGTGCTCCCGGCGCTGTGGAAATAGACAACACCCTGATCTCAAAAGCTCCGTGAAAGTTATTATTATCTTGCTCATGCTACGTGTCCAACTCAGGTCCGGCTGGACGCTCTGCTCATTCCGGTGACTCGGGGACGGAGGTCACAGGAGGCTCCAACTCAGCCAGGGGAAGGGGACGTGGCAGCTCCCACTGGCTCATGAAGTGGGCATGGCCATGCCCACGTCTGGGGCCACACCATATGGCCACAGCAAGGAGAACTGCTCTCGTGACCACCACACCTTGCCCCTCCTCCGAACCTCTGCAGCAACTCCATGTCTGGCCCACTCATTGTGGCCCGACTACACCCTTTCTGCTCCTTGGGTCCACGAGCTCCATTCCGTTTCCCATCAGCAGTTTGGAAAGCTTCTCATGTATTTATTTCCCCAGGTCACACTTACATCGGGGTCACAACATTGGCTGGGGTAGGAAGGAAAGGCAAGGGAAGGGGTGGGAAGGAAAGGAAGGGACATGAAGGAAGAGGAAGGAAAAGAGAAAAGAAGGAAAAGAAACTCCCTGGCTGGATTCCACACAGACAGAATTGTGGGGGCTCAGCCTTCCTCCGTTCCTCCCACTGGAGCAGGGGAGGTCTCACATGCGCTGCCCCCACCTCACCTCCCTCTGGCTGCAGCCCCTGTGGGTGTCCCTCTGCCCGGGTGCAAGGCGTCCACTCATGCTGCTTTGTTCTGGCTCCAGCCACGCCTCCTCGGTGCCCAGGTTGCCCGTCTGCTCTGGGGTTCTGCCCTGTGGATCGCAGACACCAGGTGCACCCCTCCGACTGGCCTTCCCTGCTGTTAGGGGCGTCACAGAGTAACATGACCTTCTGCAGTCACGCCCGTGTGCCTTACAGAGGGTCTTGGGTCTGTCTGGAGCTCCCACCGCAGGGCGCTCAGTGAGGATGCAGAGATGGTCAACGAGGTGAGATGCGCTCTCTGCTGTCCCAAAGTGAACCCTCCCCTTGGACCCAAACCTGTGTCAGAGAATCAAGCTGGACATCGGACTCATCTTCTCTCAGGACAGGTGGTCTGTCTGTGTTATTCCTCCCATCAGACTCCCGTCCTTAGATGGGAGCTCCGAGAATTCTTAGAACCGTGACAGTGCTAACGATTATAAATAATTTGATCTAATTAGAGCCCCAGAGGTATTCAGTGAGGAGATGTAGTAAGAGACACCACCCCTCCGGGTCCCTCCAGCCAGGCCTTGAGCTGCCCGGAGCCCGTCAGGAGACAAACGGGGTGGTGGCCTGGGAGTTAGGAGTCCAAGCGTTCCCATTCCAGCTCTCCTGGGAGCAAGCTGTGCAAATTCTGGCCTGGCTCAGCCCTCTCTGAGCCTCGGTTTTCTCACCAAAAGGAGGAGGCTGCACCAGATGAACTCCGGGGTCCCTTCCAGCTGCAGGATTTTTGTAAAGAAAAATCCTTCACTTCGAACAGCACTGAGACATGACCAAAGAAAAGCGCTTCCAAGGGAGACAGCCGACTTTCCTCTATGGGGTTTTTAGGAACTGGGAAAATAGCAATCAGGAGGAAAGGGGGCACGGTCAGTACACTCGGGAGACAGGAGCCCTGGGGTGGGGGTGGAATGGGGCCGAGGCCAGATCCTCTTCCCTGGAGCTTTGAACTAAGATCAGACATTTTCTACTAAACGGGCCACTGGACAGCATCCAGGGACTCAGGGACTTGGTCCCCTGCTTGTGCCAATGTCCCGTGATGGGGACACAGGGACAGTTTCCCTGCTCTCCGAGCGGGGTGAATCCCATCCACCCTCCGAGAGGCAGCAATACGCCCTGCTGACTGTATTGGTGGCGGAACAACACAGTAAGCACCTGGGTCATTAGAAAAGAACGAACAGATTGAAAACCACAAGCTGCATCACGGGCCCAGAGGGCGAGTCCAGCCCACAAATATCGACGCTGGAAGGTGTGGAGAAGCCCGTCCAGGAAGGCCAGGAAATCAGGAAGCTCGCCCCCACCCACGGCTGCTCCGAGCCGCAGCCGAGGTGACTATGTCCGCTAATGCGGCTTTTTCTAATGGATGTGGCCTTCAGTCCCTCTCTGGGCCCCGCTGAGGCCGCTGAACACCATTTGCTAGCAAACGAGTTCAGGACGACGTCTTAAGTGTTAAAACCAACTCTTCCATGGCTTTCCTGCCCTAGAGCCTTCGGAAATAGGAGGCAGGCAGGAGAGCCAGCTGACCCACGGCCCTCGTCCTCTCCACAGGCCCCCAGAGGGGGGTCACCTGGCAGTGAACACGGAGGGACCTTTTAGAGTGGAGGAGAGGTCGCCGCCTCCCTGCCTCCCTGCAGCCGCCGACTGACACGGAGCTGAGCAATGTGGCAGCTTGGCAGGTCCGAGTCCCAGCGAAAAACTATTAGGCGTAAAACGCTTTCTCTGTCTGACCTCATTCCATCTTGGAGACCAACCCAATTCATTCCTTTCATGAAGGGCAAATAGAGAGGTTTAGAAATGGGAAGAGATAGACCTGAAGTCGTCGTGGGGGGAGAAGAAGAACGAGAAGCGGGACCCACACAGACCAGAGCGTCCGCAGAGCTGGTGCCAATTCCGCGTGGAGTCAGCAGACCGCTAAGAGCCAGGTGACCTATTTCTGGGCATTCATCCACTAAGTGAAGAGCAAGACCCGGGAAAGCTGCGGGAGTCAAGGAGGAGAGGAGGGTGGAGCCTGAGGGGGCGTGGCCCAGGGGGACAAGCCATCACACAAGGCCGTGGTCTTTTTTTTTTTCTCCTTTATTGATTTTAACTCTTTTTTCATCCTCACTTGAAGACTTTTTTTTTTTGCATTTATCTTCAGATAGAGCAGGAGGAGAGAGGGAGGAAGAGAGAGAGAGAAACATCTATGTGAGAGAGACACATCGAGTGGTTGCCACCCACACGACCCCGGGGACAAATTGCAACCGAGGTACGTGCCCTTAGCGGGAACCGAACCCGAGACTCTCCAGTCTGCGGGCCGACGCTCTAACTGCTGAGCCAAACCAGCCAGGGCTCCTTTATTGATTTTAGAGAGAGAGAAAGTGAGAGGGAGAGAGAGATAGAAACATCGATGAGAGAGAACATCGATTGGCCGCCTCCTGCATGTCCCCCACTGGGGATCAGGCCCACAACCTGGGCATGTGTCCTGACCGGGAATCGAACCAGCAACCTCTTGGTGCATGGGTCGACGCTCAACCAGTGAGCTGCACTGGCCAGACAAGGCAGTGGTCTTTGTCTCCACGTGACATGGCTGCACTTGCCAGTGTGGTGGTTGGTCTCTCAATGCTCCCGGCTGTGTGATGTGGTCCCAGAAGAGACTTGGACCGTCCCCCTGTGTAAGACTTCTCCCCTGATGTACTCGGGTTGCTCACACCCATGGGCTCACAAAGAAAGGGTATGGCAGACGGTGAAAGACACCAGATTTGGGCAAAGTTATAATTTTGATATAAATACAGGCAGTGGGCAAACTGAGTCTATCCCACCTGCCTCTGAGCTGTGGGCGTGGTATAGTCTTGAAGATGAGAGTCCAGAAACTTAATTTATTAGCTAGGATTAGGGTCAACGGTACAAAATACAAAATCTAAACTAACAGCAGCGTCACCAAGATGGCAGCTTCTTCCTTCCCTGACATAAGAGCAGTGCAGAGGGAGGTGATCCAGGGCTGGTAAAGCAACTCCATGGCTCTCAGAACTCAGCCGCCCTCTGTCTCTCTGCTTCCCGCCAGCCCAGTGCAGAGCTACAGATTCAAGTCTCCTGCTTGGTCCAACATGGCTGCTGGAGCTCCAGCCATCAGCTTCCAGGCAGGAGGGAGGGAGAAGGTACAAAAGAGCATCAAAGGACAGCACACCCTCCTAGCTGAGCCCGCTTCCCTTGAGCGGCCTGCCCAGAAGTCCCACTGAATAGAACCCCTGACATCCCATGAACAGAAGGCGGTCCCATAGCCATGCCTAACTGCTTGGAAATCCAGAAAAGACGGCTTTTAGCTGGTATCATCATCTCCACGGATATCGCAGGGATTCTCCTACTAAGGAGAAAAGGATGCCAGCTATTGGATAGAACCAACAGCGTCTGCTTCTCCTTAGGTCCTGTTTTCTCTGTGATCTGGCTGTGCAGTTATAACCGTGCTTTTCTACATCTGAAAAATGAGGAAAATCAACCTGTGCTCCTCTCCTACCTCAAAGAGAAGGCATGATAACAAAGAAGTTCATTAAAACCAAAAAAGGAAGGAAGGAAGGCAGGAAGAAAGGAAGGAAGGCTGGCAAGGACACACACACGCGTGCACACACACACACATACACACTCACAGACACACACAGGAATGCAGCGTGGCCTGGCTGTCCCTCTCTGATGTGACTACTCCAGGGCAGCCGATTAATTATGGGCTCCCTGCCGCAGAGCCTTTTGAGACATAAGAATTCTTTTGAAATGTGACTAATTACCCCCTACCTGACATTAAGACTCGCTTTTTATGTCTGAATCTTTTTCAAAGGGAGCCTCACCCGTGTTGTTGCCCAAGTGAACTAACGGTGCAGCGGTGGGGGCACGGGGGCGGGGGGGGGGGAGACAAACAGGCAAATGAGAAACAGAACATCTGCCCAGGTCCCTGTACCCGGCAGGCCAGCCTCCTCCCCTCCGAACCTTCGGCCTGAATTGCTAAGGAGAAGTGATCAAGCCGTCCTCTGCCTGCTCCAGTTCCGGGAAGTATTCATGAGGGCTGGAGGGACCCGGCTGCAGAAGCCACCGCGCTGATTCTGTGGGACGCGAGAGCAGTTCTGAAATAACGGTGACGCCCGTTCTCCCAGGCATGGGGGTCTGCAGACCATGGGGATGAGAAGGAAATGTCACTGTCACTGTCCCTGGAGGAGGGGGAGGAGGAGGAAGAAGAGAAAGCAGCAGAGGAGGAAGGGACCACAGGAGGTGCTGGTTTAGAAAGGCAAAATCAGATTCCAAGGCCAGGGACCACATAGGCCTTCCTAAGAAAATGTGGTAAAAAGAGAGAAGGCAGGAGGCAAGAAGAATGAGGATAAAGAGGGTAAAATAAAGACACTAACTTAACTTTAGGCACTTTGCTTATGTCTACAAAGCCTGGAAGGTGGGGGGGGGGGCGGTTAGTGACAGACTCTAAGAAATGTTGTTACTGCACCTCAGTATGGAAAAGTCTCAGGGACCATTTTTCCTGAGCTCATATTTCCATAGTGTAGACAACAGTGAGATCGAGGGGGAATCAGTGGAACAGGCAAGGATTCTATCAGGCATTGTGAAGAACCTCTCAGCTGTACTAGCTTCCTAGAAGAGGACATATTTATAGGGGTCTTGTAGGATGATTAGGAGTTCACTGGACGGACAAGGAGGAAGGAGCATTCCAATCAGTTAGAGGCAGCACCTGTGTAAAGCCCAGACGTGTGAAATGTGCAGGGATAGTCAGGTAGTGCAGTTGGTTGGGCCTGGCTGAATGTGGGTTTGTAGGGGGAGGGGGGCTGGGCTACAGCTGAACCAATAGGCAGATACCAGTCCTGGGGAAATTACAAGTCGTCCAAGGAAAGTGGGCTTTAGCGGAAGGTAACCAGGAGCCATCGAAAGGTATTAGCAAGGAAGCAGCCTCATCAGAAGAATGTTCTGTAGCAAGCATTCTGGATGCAGAAAGGAAGTGGACTTTAGGGGGTGCAGCTGTGTGGCAGGGAGACGAGATGAGGGCCTCTCAGATGCTCTGAGACCCCGCGTGGCTGCAGAATAATGGGGGTGGAGGGCAGAAGGGCCGCCGGAGGGGTGTTGACCGGACTTGGAGATGGGCGGCATGTTGCTGGCTTGGGTGACCCAGCGGATAGGAACCCTGTGAACCGGGCAGAAAATCAGAAGGAAGAAGAAGTTTGACAGCGAGGCGACGAGTTTGCTTTCTGACATCTCAGCTCTGAAGTAGCAGAACCTTCAGGTGACAGCGAGGAGGCAGCTGGATACGTGCAGCCATCCGTGCACCTGTGACCCCGTGATCTTCTCTCTGGTCCTTTACATCGTGGGCCTGTTGTTTTTTCTCAGGCCTCCAAGAATGTGTCACATCCAGAGGAGACTGGCTGAGCCACGTGGGCAGGGAAGACTCTTCACCGATGGCCGGGAGGAGCCACCTGCTTCGAGACGGGTTTCTTCGGGGCTGAGCAGCACCCCCCACACAAGGCAAAAAGTCTCCGTCACAGCTGCTCCTGGTCCTATTGGAGGCAAATCGTCTCCCGAAGAGGCCTCTGGTTGAGAAGCCTAGAGTCCCTCTTCAACACGGTGACTTTAGAAAGCTCAGACCCACGAATGAAGGGCGAGAGGAAGGAGACCAAGATGGGACAGCGGAGAGGCAATCTCAGAGGGGGGAAGGGGCAGAGAGACGTCAAGACCTGAGGGCCACCGACAGACAAGAACAATGGACAAATGATCCAAACTGTGACCTGAGTCCTTCAGAAGCAACCCCACCATTTCCTTCAGTGACCTGGGAAGCGTGGGGGGCGGGGCAGCCCCCTTCTGCCTGTGGTCAGACACGCACCCCCACGGGCAGCCCCCTCCGAGTGGCTGGACTGCACCTCCGTCCCCTCCAGCAGGCCCATCTGCACCGTTCGGAGACAAAGGCCCACTGGCGGGTGACCTGGCGGGCAATTCCTCATCCTCGGGGGGGAGAGAAGCTGGATCAGCCTCATTGGACTTGCTCCCTGACGTGCTGGGAAATTGCAAGGTTGTTTATTCCCCTCTCCAGCCTGAACCCCGGATGCAGGGCAATAAACCCACTCCAAGGGACACCACCAGTCAAGATGCCTCCTCTGTGACCCTGGTCTGGAGGCTCAAAGACCAAACAGAGCTTCAGAGAGCCGCGGTGGCTGAGTGTCAGTCTGAGATCAGCGCTGCAGGACAGGCGATGACTTTTCAGATGAGAGCAGAAGGAAGTGACCGTCACATGGATGCTGTCCGAGTCAGGGGAGGGCTCTGGGGGAGGAGAAGGAGACAGAAACATAGATGTTGGAGATGAGAAGGAGCAGACCACCCTCGCTGCCTGGCGGTGTCTCCCTCCATTGCAGGGACCGCAGACCAGTTATTCCGGCCGAGCGGATACTGGAGACTCTGCCCTCACCTGAGCTTGCAGGCGCATGAAATGTTCATCATGGAAACCTTGATATTCTGCGGGAGAGACTTGCTCGCGAAAGGAAAAAAACACACTTTCATTTTCCTTTGAGGTTAATAGAA
The DNA here is from genome assembly GCA_030848825.1 of Tadarida brasiliensis. Taxonomy (NCBI): domain Eukaryota; kingdom Metazoa; phylum Chordata; class Mammalia; order Chiroptera; family Molossidae; genus Tadarida; species Tadarida brasiliensis. Next base: position 61,051,501 of record CM061273.1, read on the forward strand.
GGCTAATTTGAAAGTACTCGGTTAATGAGAAAGCTAAAAATATCTCGTGCAGGATCACATGCCTCAGTCCAGGCCTGGCAGCCCCAGCCTCTCCGGAGCACGGAGCTGGCTTTGGGAGGGGAAGCTGCTCCGAGCAGGAAGCACCGGTGCCCCTGCTCCTGCCACCCTGGCTGGGACAGGGCAGGCCACTCCCTGGCTGGGACAGGGCAGGCCATTCCCCGGCTGGGGTGGGGCAGGCCACTCCCTGGCTGGGACAGGGCAGGCCATTCCCCGGCTGGGGCGGGGCAGGTCACTCCCTGGCTGGGACAGGGCAGGCCATTCCCCGGCTGGGACAGGGCAGGCCATTCCCCGGCTGGGACAGGGCAGGCCACTCCCCGGCTGGGACAGGGCAGGCCACTCCCTGGCTGGGACAGGGCAGGCCATTCCCCGGCTGGGGCAGGGCGGGTCATTCCCAAGCTGCCAGGTCGGTGCAGGGAAGAAGCCCAGAGCGAGCGAGTGGAGAGAGTCGACGCGCTCCGTGTACCACCATGATGAAATCGCCAGGGCCACCAGGAGCGGAGATGGGAGTCCCTGGGTCACGCGAGTTTCCTCACGCAGCCCTGCCTGCCCACCGGGGTTACCAGGAAGGTGTTCCCTGTGGTGGAGCGACTGGACAAGAACCCCTGGCTTGCCGGGCTGCTGTGGCTCAGGGGTTGAGCGTTGACCCATGCACCAAGAGGCCGCCAGATCAATTCCTGGTCAGGGCACATGCCCAGGTTGGGGGCCTGATCCCCAGTGGGGGACATGCAGGGGGTGGCCAATTGATATTCTGTCTCATCGATCTTTCTATCTCTCTCCCTCTCCCTTCCTCTCTCTAAAACCAATAAAGAAAAATTATTTAAAAGGAAAAAGAAAGAAAAAAAAGACCCCCTGGCTTGTGCAGCTGCTCACCAAGTGACTGAAGCTGTAAGGGCAAGAAAGATATGGCTGGGGGAAATGAGAAGAGATGGCGTGTGTGTGTGTGTGTGTGTGTGTGTGTGTGTGTGTGTGTGTGTGAGAGAGAGAGAGAGAGAGAGAGAGAGAGAGCACCGCGCGAGAGAGACCCAGAGAGGAATCTGATTTCAAAGAAGAGATGCCTTCAGGGCTGGCAGCTTTGGGAGCTGTTCAGAAGGAGAGAAGAAGGTCCTACTTGTCAGGAAAAGATCTGGGGAACTCAGCAAGGACGCCACCAGGCACTGTCTCTTCCAGCTCTCCGCTTGCCAGGAGTCCAGGCTGGTTGCCGTGGGTGGGCAGCTGGCAGGGCCTGGGCTCTCTCTCCAGGGCAGGCCAGGCCCTGGACTCCCAGACAAGCCATCTGTGGGCCTGGACTTGGCCTCTGCGCTCACGAGACGCTGGGACTCCCTTTGCTCTGCAGCCCTGGCTTTCCAGGAAAGTGGAGAAATTGGAGGAGGGCGGGAGAGGTGTGTGTGTGTGTGGGGGGGGGGGCTGTGCTCTGCCCTCCCATCCCAGAGACATAGAGTTCTACCCTAAGCAGGCTCCCCCCGCAGTGTCGGGTCTGCTTGATGCTGGGGCTGGAGCCCTCCCCGTGGCGTGGCCAGCACGCCCCACCACGCCCCACACCGGGTGCAGCTCCCATCCCACTGAAAAGGGCTTCCTCCCCGGCCCCTCTTGCCTGTCAGTGACATATCTATTTCTCCCGTTTCGAGAACGCCGTTAATAGATGCTCTGAGTGTCAGAAACGGGTCAGGCTCCTTCCCTCCTCCTCCACCCCCAACCTGGGCTTCACAGAGTGAGAGACAGGGTAAGCGGAGCCACCCAGGTGGAGGGGGAAGAGGGGACCCCTCCTCCGAATTCAGCCTCCAAGGTCAGGAAACTAAGGCCCATTCATTAATCCTGGCACCAGCCCTTATCAAAGGCCTGGATGTGGCCGACGGGGCAGGCCACGCCAAGGAGAGGGGCTCGGACCTGGCTCGGCTCGCGCAGAGAAACAGGTAATAAACAAATACGTGCAGTAACCCACTTGTTGAGGCGTCGCCACTTGTTAGGGAACACACACGAGATGGCCCTGTGTGTCCCTGTAACTCCCCCTGACTACATCCTGCCCGGCCTCCCTTGCCTGCTCCGGTAAAGACACTGGCCAAATCGTGTGCATGTTCAGCCACGCCAGTGATTAGAGCTGTCTCGTCCCCACAGCGTTTAGTCTGATTCATTTGCAAACTTCGGTCTCCGTGCCATTCAGGGCTCTGTCCCTCCCTCCCAGTTCAGATCTAGGGCAGCTACTGGGTTTGGGCTGGGGGCATGGGATCTGACCCCCTTCCTCCCTGCCTTCCAGCCTGGGGCCATCCTTGTGCTGGTGGCCTCTCTGTGCGTGTCTGGCTGGCCATCCCTGGCCCCACTGTTAAGGTGGGGGGCACGTGGACCCTCCCCATAGCACCATTCCCTGATCTGGAGGACCCAGCTCCTGCTTTTTCCCTCCCTCGTCTTCTCTCTTCCCCGCCCTCATCTCTTCCAGCCTCTTCCCCCTCATCCAGCTGGAGGAATTCTTAGGTGGGGTACCTGGAAAATGGCTGAGGCCCAGCTTCCTTCCTTGGGGCTCACTCCAGCCAAGGCAGGGGCAAGGATCTGCCCCCCAGCCGTGGGAGAGCAGACAGCATCCCAGCTGCCCATCCCGGGCCCCAGCGTCTCTAGCCAACCCACTCCCCACCCTGCTCGGGAGCAAGAGGCACCCAGAAAATCTGTTGGCTAAGCTGATGACCAACGGGGCGAGTCCCCCCTTGACGTGGGGCAGGTCCCCCTCCCCGTCCTCGTGCTGCGGTCACGGCAGTGAGGCCAGCTTCCCTAGGCCCTGGCTGCTGGGCGGACCTGTAACCGCAGTCCTAACAAGGGGCTAACTTCGCGAACCAGCTCCTGGGTCCCAGGCTCACGCACAACCTGTTCAATTCTCACAACACCCCGTGACGTGGTCCTACCGATGTCTTCTTTGTGGAGGTAAGGAAACTGAGGCACAGGGAGGTGGCACAGCTCGTCCAGGGTCACACAGGAAGGGCTGGGTTCAGATCCTCCCAGGCCCGCTCTCCTGCCCCAGCCCCGGCCACTGCTGCAGCGTCCCCTGAGACCTGGGGAGACAGGGCAGTTCTCGAACATAAAAGGAGCATACGGAGTGCCTTTCCCCTCCTTCCGGGACCCATTCATCCTGGAAGCTCTGGGGGAGACTAAGCAGAGTGAGAACGTTTCCTAAAGGCCAGCGGAGGAGCAGCCGGCCAGGCCGCAGCTGCTCACCTGCTAACGGCCACCTTGAGCCCTTGCTTGCTTTCCTGCAGCCCGCCCAACCCAGTTTCTTTTAGGTACTAGGGGGAGCTGGAGGAGCCGGCTGGGACAGGTGGGCTTCCCCCAGCGTTTCGGGGGCCTGTGCAGCAAAGGGGAGGCAGCCAAGTCCCCGTCCCCAGGGCCTGCACGCATCTCTCTGGAATCCCGCCTGCCTGGGGAATACATCTCGACATGGAACATAACCGTGTAATGTGCAGCTAATGTTCTGTGGAGAGTTACACAGCCGCCCACTGCAGACTCGGCGACCAGGACAGATCTCTGCCTGCCCCCCATGCTTCTCCTGCTGTGTCGGGGCCTCCCAGGAAATGAGAAAAGGGCCCGGGTGCCAGTCCCGGGGCATCCTGGAGAGGCAGTCCTCGAGCATGAGCACAGGGCAGGGTACTTGTGGGGACCCATGTGGCAGGGGACCCATGGGGCAGGGACCTGTGGGGTGCAGGGGACCCGTGGGGGTGGGGGACCCATGGGGTACAGGGGACCTGTGGGGGCAGAAGACCCAGGAGGGTGGGGGACCTGTGGGGTACAGGGGACCCATGGGATACAGGAGACCCATGAGGGTGGGGTCCCGTGGGGTACAGGGGACCCATGGGGTACAGGAGAACTGTGGGGGCGGGAGATCCATGAAGGTGGGGGCCCGTGGGGTGCAGGGGACCCGTGGGCATAGGCTCTGGCACCCACATCCCTGGGTTCAATTCTGATCGTGCTCCCACTCCTAAGAGCTGCAGTCACCGGCTGCTTTGCAGACATCAGCCTGTCTAACCTCAGAGCACCCTCGGGGAAGGTGTTTCCTTACAATACGACTGAGGAGCAGAGGCCTCCACAGCTGCTCACACATCCCAACTGGCATTCCAGCCGCTCGCCACCCCTCTGGACAGAAGGCAAGTTCCTCAGGCTCTCTGCACCCTATTTCCCTCGTCTGTAAAAAACTACCTCTGTTCCCACTTCCCAGAGCTGCGAGGGTTGTGGTGTGGGCAGGGGGCCTGGCACAGTGCTTGAACGTGGTTGCATTGGTCTGGGGCTCTCCAGAGAAACAGAACCAACAGGATGTGTGTATATATAGACAGAAAGACAGAGAGGAAAAGGTTTATTTTAAGGAGTTGGCTCTCACGATTGTGGAGGCTTGCTGAGTCCAAAAATCTGATGAGGTAAGGCCGACAGACTGGAGACTCAGGGAGGAGGTGCTGTCTGAGTCCAAATGCTGTCTGCTGGCAGAATTCCCTCTTGTTTGGGGAGGTCAGTGTTTGTTCTAGTCATGCCTTCAACTGATTGGGCGAGGCCCACCACAGCATGGAGGGCAATCTGCTTTACTCCAAGTCCACTGATTTAAACATTAATCTCATCCCAAAACATCCTCGCAGATACATCAGAATAATGTGTGACCACATATCTGGGCACTACGGCCCAGCCAGGTCAACACATAAGATCAACCACCACAATGGTGAGCATCCCACTGTGGCAGCTGCTCTGGGCAGAGGCGCTGCCCCCTGCAGTCAGCATCCGGGGGTCTCTGTCACGGGGTGTGGTACCCGCGGCTGGTATATGCATGGAGCGTCCATGGGAATGGGCGTGGTTCATGAGTGAACACAGGGGCATGAACATAGGTAAAAAGGCACAGGATACCCCTGAGGTGGTAAGCCACGCCGTGCCCAGACCCGCGGACCACAGGGACCACTTCATTGACGAATGAGGATCCAGTGTGTGTGGGGGTCGAGAAGGAGCAGGAGCAGGGGGCAGCCAGAACAAGGGTACACATTTTGGCTCCTGGCCGCGACCCTGACCTTGCGGAGCAGGAGAACTCCCCGACAAAACAGGAATAACAAACAGCCGAGAGAGCCAGGAGGAGAGGCACCGATGATGTAAAGCCCGAGCTGGGCCCGGCTCCCTGCAAACAAGCACCTTCCCCCCCAGCCTCGCCGAAGACAACAGCGCGTCCAAAGCCAAGCAGAAACTTAATTAGGATTGGAAAAATGTGAATTCCAAGGCTTATTAAATTCATGATATTTTTACTTACCATGTACCCAGAAATATATTTAGCAAAGCAATTACACCATCACTGGCTGATAGATTGTGGTTTTCTAAGTTGAGTTTTCACATGTAAATGGCTCCAATCAAGGCTTTGCTGGGAGAAGGCACTCCCCTCCATACCAACCTGGCCCTGTGGGCTCCAGCTCACCTGGGCAGCTTCCCAGGTGCCCGGACGGTCTGAGCTCCCACCCTCCCAGGAGTCTCTGCTGGGGGCGTTTCTGCCTGGCAGGAAGCAGGGTGGGGCCGGGAGCAGAGAAGCCATATAACAGTGATAACCACCATTTATCAAGCACTTGCCTGCCCTGTGCCAGGGGCCGGGAGCTTTCCCCTTTAACTCACTTACTCCCAGCAACCTCCGAAGTAAAGAGCACCCAGCACCTCTGCTTACCGTCTGTGCCTCTTGGGTAAATGGCTGAACCCCTCTCTCCCTGTCTGCCTCAGTTTTCTCATCTGCAAAGTGGAAATAACAAAGCTATACGTGAGAACACTAAGCCCAGTGCCCGGAATTTAGTCAAGACTCAGAATCCGATATTAGGGAGGTCAAGAAAGGGTCAATTACGTGCTCAAGGTCAAACAGCGAGTGAGCAGTAGAATCAGGATTCAAAGTCAGGTGTAAAGACTCTGAAGGTCTTCACTGCAGGTGGGGTGGACCTTGGTCCACTGACACTCAGGCCTCTCTCCTGTCCTCTGCCATTTATGTCCAGGTGTAAGCATGGAGGGGTGGGGGCAGAGGGCAGCGAGGTTTGGCTGGACCTCCCCGCCAACGCCCACACCCAGGAAGCCCAGGCGGGACTCCTACTTGTGTGACCTGCTGGTTCTCCCCAAACAAGGTCCGGGCTTAGCTGCCAAGGTGCAGGCCAGCGGCAAGCATCCAGCTCAGCGCTTTCCGGCTTCGGTTTGCCACTGTCCCATGGGGGTGCCCTTGCCCGGAACCAGGGCTTGCTGGAGCAGCCTAAGCAGCTGGCCTTGAAGTTGTATTTAACGAAATACTTTCTTTCTGAACCAGATTCTTAATGCAAAGCTGAATATCGTCCCTCCTCAGATTAAATCAGCACAAATTCTAAACGGACTGATTTGACTGTCCACAGACCACCGGCCTAGGCAAAGGCTGGTGAGTTCAGGAGGAGGCTCCCCGGGGCTGAGAAGCAACTCAGAGCATTGCACAGACCCAGCACTGGGGACCCACCCCGACTGTGAAGATACAAACTCCACTCTGGCATCTCTTAATCGATCCCAGTGGGGGCCCTAGAAGGGGGGTGTAGGGTGGGAGCCCACCCACGTCTAATTTCTTGTGATGTTACACAAAGGGACTCGGGCAATGGTCAGCCACCATGAGAACACCTGTCACCTTTGGTAAATCCGTGTTCTGGCCTTCCTCTTCCTCGAGGTCCGCCCAATGCCAACCGCCAAGCAATGGGGTGGGATGTGCCCAATCCCCCAGGCTCTCTCTCCCTTTCTCACATCCCCCTCCTAGACGGCCTGGTAATGACCTTCTTCCTACACTTCTGGCAGGCAGTGGGGACTCACTTTAGAAGCCAAGGGACCCAGAAGTGCCCTAAAAAATCTGACTTGCAAATTGATGGTTAACAGGTCAGCCATTAAGGGCTGCATTCTCATCGGGGGAATTGGGCCATTGCCCTCCCTGATCTTGCTGTGTGTCTGCAGTGGGTGTGGGGCTTTTCCTGCGAGTGGCGGGGGTTTCTCCACTGCCGCTGGCCGCAGGGGACTGGCAGAGACCTTGGCAGACCAAACAGCAGGTTTGCTGGAGGCTGACCTTCCTCCAGCCCCAGGGCACTGAGCTCTGGACACGGAAGCCTGGCCTGTGTACCAGTTTACCCAGAGAGGAGCCGAGGCTGGGGGCAGGCCCGTCAGAGAGCACCCAAGACATGCGCCCTTTCATTTCTGGGGTATCACAGGAACGAGGACCCTAGACCATTAGTCTTAGCTTTGCCCCACTCCATCCCACGGTTATCTGTCCCCATGTGGTCCTTCTCCTCCAGAAAAGTCACGAACGGCTCCCGTTAGCCTCTGCAGACATTAAACAATAACAATAATAATAACAGAAAATAGAGAACATTTAATACGGTTTTTACTTTCGGGTTATAAAAGTAATACATACCGACTATAGAAAACTTAAAACACACAGAGAGGTATAAGGCACAAAACTAAAATCACATAATCCCCCACTAGAGGTAAATACCATTAACCTTTTTTTCGTATTCTTATCACTTTCCCAGAGTGTGTATTACGTCCATTCATATTATAAAGCACAGTTAGGGTAGCACTGTCTACACTTTGCAATTAGCGCAATGTTGTGAACCTTTCCCCAGGTGACTAGTCTTCAGATCTCCCCCTAGTGTCTGCCTGTCTTTTCCACCTGTGTTCTGGTCCTTCGCTGGGGCCACGGTCCGGCTGCCCCATGCTGGCCGCCCCACCCCTGGCCAGGAGAGAGTGGGCAACCCAGGAGGAAAGGCATTAACCAAGGCAACAGCTGATAAAGTTAAACATTTAAAAGGCAGCGAGATTCACAGCTAATCCAATAGTCGCTAAGTTAGAGATTGGAGGAGATAAAGCAAGGGCTTCCATGTAAAGCTTTAAATGTTTGACAAGGGACGGTACCTCCTGTGTTCTACTGACTAAGCCCATGAGCACTCAGGACAATGGCATCCTAAAAGTTTGGCCATCGTGGCCCCCTTTACTCTTTACCATGATTCCTGAATCAGCGCTAATCCACATTCCTCCCACACCTGGGCAGCTGAATGGTGACATTAATGGGGCCGTGAGCCTGTTGGGGGAGGGGCTGCTCAGGGTGGTCAAGGTGGAAGGTAAGAGCTGGGAGGCTGCTGGAAGGCTGCTGGGGGCCAACAGGGAGCTTTGGTGGCAGTCATGAATTCCAAATAAATGAAACAACTCTCACCAGTTCTGTTTTCCTTTCTCTCCGTGGTTCTCAACCATGGGTTCTCTTGTTCCCTGAGGGGCATTTGGAAGGTCTGGAGCCATTTCCGGTTGTCACAGCTGGAGGAGGGAGATGCTAGTGATGCTGCTTGACATCCTATGCACAGGACAGCGCCCTCTAACACAGGAGCGGGCTCCTGAAGGCAGTGGTGCAGAGATGGAGAACCCCCACTCTCTCTTCTCCCCTTTTGTCCCCATAACATTCACTTAGACCTTTCCAGATTCACAGACACAGATTCTCAGGAATCCTGAAGATAAGCACAAGGTACTGAGGCTAGAACCCTGGGGAATTGGGGGGTGGGAAGTGAATGGAGCCTGGAAGGGGTGGGAACAAGGGGTGTGGGTGGAGCTATGCAAATGTGGTGTTGATGAATGCATGAACTCTCCCACAATTCTCTAGAGCCTTTGGAGAGTCACCTTGGGAACTGCAGACATTTCGCTGCCTTTCTCAGGTTGTACAAGGCATTTCTGCCCACAAAGTGATAGGACACTTCCCTTCTGCAGAATCAAGTCTACAGAGCAACAGTAGCACCATTTTTTATTTTATTTTTTTTGGCTTTTTTCTCCACTGAGGCTTCTGTCTTTGCTGATCTGGAGACCACCCACTGGATGGGGGCCCTTGGGGACCCAGCCTTGGTTACCTCCCCTGGAAAGGGTGCTAATTTTGTCTTCCCACACGGGGTGGTTGTGAAAATCATGGATGCGCGCACACGGTGGTGGGCTCCCAGTGAACTGTTTCCCTCCTGTGACGGGCTGGGCCTACAACAGCATCTGTGCGTGAAACTTGGAGCACAGGGCCCTCATGTTATTGATCTCCCCACATCTCTCCAGGGTATAGTACAGCCTTTAGTACAGCCTTTGCCGGTGTAGGTACAAGTCAACGTCTGTTGGTTGAATATTTAACACTACACCTGTTACGAGGATCATATTGTCAAAACCAAAAACTGCGACATGCCTTACAAGGACAAGTGTATCCGAGGCAGGGACAGATGGAACACTCTCAGTGAGGTTGGTCCTCGGAGGCTGGGCTCTTCGGGCCTCCAGATGAGCCCTGACCTACCGCGTGGTGGACTTCGCCGCTGTCCAGCAGCTCTGTTCTTCAGGGGGCAGCAGGATGAGGTCCGGACAGAAATGAAGTGACTTGAGCCAGGTCTCACACAAAATTATCATATTCCAAGAATTACTAGCTCCCAGATTTATCTTTCAATACTTCTCTCTGCGTTTTAAAAAGTACAAGTAAGGTAGGGGGGAAAGTCTACTCAAAAGGCCAAAAATGTCCGATGACGTTCAGATTGCCCGGGGGACACACTGGGAACCAGCGGGGGGAGGCAGAGGGCCGATCTAAGCAACAGAGCAGGGCAGGGGTGCTCCAGGGTGGAGCCCACACATCAAGCCTTTTCTGTAAGGGGCCACGTGGTCAACACATTTGGCTTTGCAGGCCCTACAGTCTCTGCCACGAGCATCCGGCTCCGCCCTGGAATGAGCGTGACTGTGTCTCCAGTAAAACTTTATTATGGACACTGAAATTTTAATTGGGCTTAACTGTCCCATGTCACAGAATCTTATCCTTTTGACTCTGCAACCGTATGAGAAAGTAAAAATCATTCTTAGCTTAAGGGATGTGAAAAGCAGATGGCAGGTCGGTTTGGCCCACGAGCTGGAGTTTGCTGACCTCTGGAATCAGTGAAGGGCATTGCATCGTCTCACTTCGTACCCTCATCTTCCTCACCGTAAGAGAACCTTCGGGCCAGAGGGAAATGCTCGTTCCTTTGGAGGCTCAAAGGTACAATGCATCCCCTTCTCTGCGAAGCTGCTGGATTGGCTCGCCATCTGACAATGTGAATGCCGGCTTGTTTTGCCACTGAAAGGGTTGAAAGGCCAGAGATCAAACTGGAAATGTGTGTTCTGACCCATCTGGGCCCCTGACCCCGGGAGACAGCGTATGGCTCCTACAACTTGAGCATTGAACGGTCGTGCCATGACCGTCCCTTCGCACAGCCCAGGAAACTCCAGGTCAGAGGGCTACCTGCCGGACAGTTTCGGAGCTCGTGGTGCATCGCCTTGAATGTGTCCTTTGCAAACTAAACTCGGGCAGCACTGAAGTTGCATCCTTTATATTGTAGCAGAAATAAAGGAGGAGCAGGTGCTCCAGGAACTAAGACTAAAGAAGCCGGAGTCCACGGTGAAATGAAAAAGAATGATAGGGACGCCTATGGCTCGTGAAAAGTAAACATATCTGAACAGTGTGTGTGGGGAGCCTGGAGAACATTGTGCTCGGCTCCCCTGACGGGTTTAATGCGCTGGTTATGGGCGCTGGGGACCATCAGAGACCTTAGGGCTTGCAGAAGATTTGGCTGAACCTCAAAGAAGCCAGACCACGGGAAAGACAGCTTCAGAACAACCTGAACACACACAGACAGGTGTTCACAGACAGACGCTTTCATTCATTCATCAAATACTTAACTCCTTATTCTGTTCCCAGCACTGAGCTAGGTACCAGGAGAGTTAAATTGCAGATGAACCAGTGTCGCCCTCAAGGAGCCCGGGATCAGGGTGAGGGTGGCAGGTACAGGATGCAAAGGCATCTTAGGAGCAAGAAGAGTTGTCAGGGCATCTGGGCCGGGGTGCTCCAGGGGTGCAGCCCACACGATAACTGCCCCCTTGTGGACGCCCGGCTACCTGCAGCCTTCCTGAGTCCCCAGTGTCTGGTGGACCCTGGGGAAACTGAGGAACAGTGCTCACTGGGTCCCGTGGAGCTGTCCCACCTCCACATCAAGCCTGTCGCAGGAGATGGGCAGCGCTGAGCCAGTAAGACTGAGGAGATGATGGAACTCCATCTGCCAGACCTCTGCCTCTCTTCCTGCTTAAAATCCTCCACCATGCCCAGCTCCGCAGAGGGAGCCGCCGGAGGAAGGACATCAAAGAGCTGCCTTTATGGTCTCGCGTGCTCCCTCCCGCCTGGTCAGCACCCTGTCACGGGCATTGATGGTTTCATTTTTCTGGGGCGCCAAAGAACAAACGCAGTAGATAATTATAGTGGAACGCAGATAAGTAACGTTTGGTCTCCTTTTTACAACCATTCCCTAGGGCCCCATTATGGTAATTTTTCTTCTATAACTGGCAAATTGTATAACGAGTCAGATGATAAAGCAGCAAGCAAGGCAGAAATTTGCATTTTAATACAACTGCCTGTGTCACTCCCCTCCCCCATCGCCGGGAGGTCAGGGCATCTCTGATCCTGGGTCTCCTGGTGCCCTGCCCTCCTGGCTTCCTTCTCTCACTCTTGAGTGGGTGAGTCTGGAGTGATCAATACATGCAGAGTTCTGCTTCTTCCAGATATTATGTAGCATAGAGATGAAGACCCAGAGCCCTGAGGTCGGCCAGCCGGGCCCAACCCTAGCTCCACCACTTACCCAGTGGGTGTCCTCAGGCATGAACCTGCCCTGTGCCTCAGTTTCCTTTTCTGTAAAATGGAGATAATTATACCACCTATACTAAAGGGTGTTTTAACGCTCAAAAAGATCATTACTGATATTGTGGTGCTGCTGCGATGGTTCTAGGTTGTCCCCTGGATAGTTGAGAGTGTAGTTGTCCAACCAGGAGCTCGTCCACACCACCTTCAGTGCCAGCTCCTCAGGCCCTAGCTCTGCCTGCATACTGACGCCCGGGAGTCCTTGAAAGGGTCTGCAGTGAAGGCACCAGGACCAGGTCACTCAACACCCCAGCACCACGGCCTTCCCTACACCACGCTGGCCACACCCCGGCCACGCCCGGGTTCGGGAACTCTGCAACATCGCCTGTGAGTGGTGAGTGAGCCCTGGCCTCTGAGTCCCGGGCTTGGCTTTGAAGCTCTGCTCCATCACCTCCAGCTCGGTAACTCTGGAAAAGCATGTCCCCTCCCCTGTCTGTAACGTGGGGACAACAACATCTACCACTGTGAGGACTGAAAGGGTTAACCGATGCCCGTGGCCAGCACCCAGCAAGCACCAGCTGAATCCATCAATCAGTTGGCTCCAACAGGTGCTGACACCCTCGGCCACCTCTCTGGCGTGGTGGTTACATCTGGTGGGGGTGGCCCATCCTTAAATACACAAGAGAAGCCAAGTGTGCCCAGAAAATCCTGCCCCAAACCGGGGCTTATTATTATTTCAGCTCTGGGGACTTGGCGTGTCCTGTTGTTTGAATTTCTACCCATGGGCCCTCCAGAAAGAGGGGGAAGGGTGGTTGTCACAGCGGATCTTTCTGAGGGATATTTTTAGAATTTCATAGGACCCCTGGAGACCATTGGGGATTCCAAACTAGAGTTGGAGATGGAGTTTATTTTTGCATTGTGATGAGGTTTTTTGTTTTTTCATCTCACCGGGACAGAGGGGGGCTGCTTTTCCTTCACAAAATGCATGAGACCATGGTAAGGATGCTGCTGGTGTCACAGCGAAGACCATTCATTCGTTCGTTCGTTTGTTCGTCCATTCCACACATTTGTCTTAACTATTCTGCCCCAGGTCCGATCTAAGTGCTCAAGATACATTAGGGAACGAAACAGACAGTTCCCACATTCACGGAGCTGACATTCTAGTTGGGGAAACACACACAGCTGCTCGATAAACACAGAAAGCAGGTGAACTAAATTATGTGTGAGAAGGTGATCTGTGCTCTGGGGGATCCGGCTGAATTCTTAATGGGAAGCGTACGTAGAAGGGATGCTAGCCCCCCGTTTCCACTGCCCCCATCCAGCAGAAGCCTACATCCTGGCTCTGGCAGGTGACTTCGAGGTGCCCGCCCACCCCCAGCAGGCAAGTATCTTTTTCCACCCCACTGAATCTAGGCTTGGTCTTCTGACGTGTGACTTTGGGGGGCCATTTAGGACGTCAGCCGCCATGACGCAGCAGAGATTCTGCTCGTGCTCTCGGGCTCTGCTTTGGCCTCTGGCGTTCCCGCCACGTGAAGAGCATGCTAGGTAAAGGCAGGTGCGAGCAGGCTGGAGTCTGCCCGGCAGCCTGGCATCCAGCCTGGCTGAGCCCAACCCAGCGGACTTACAGAGCCGCAATCCTGGCATGCAACGTGGGTGAGACCCTCTGCTCTCGGTTTCTATTGCTGCCGCAGCCGACAGACACGCACTCAGCAGCTCCAATCTCGTGTGACGGTGTCATCTCACCGCTCCGCAGGTCAGACATCGGGGTTGGCTCCAATTTCAGAACCAAATTGAGGCGTCCGCCAGCTGGTTCTCTCCGGGGGGCTCCGGGGAAAAGCTGCGATGAAGCTCATTCGTGTTGTCGCTGAATTCCGTTCCTTGAGGTTGTAAGACGGGGGTCCCCGTTTCCTTGCAGGTGTCAGCTGGGAGCTGTCGGCTCCTAGAGGCTTCTCTGTGGTCCCTGAACGTGGTCCTCCCACCCTGGAACCAGCAATGCTACGTGGACGCCTCCCACACGTGACATCGCTGGGCTTTGCCCTCTTCCGCATCTGTCTCCTCCTTTTCCTCTTGTGTTCTTCTAACGGACTCTCCTGCTGATTGCACGGGCCCGTGGGATTGATCACACTGGTCCGCCCAGGTGTTCCAGGCGCATCTCCCTCCCTTAAGGTCCTCACAGCAGAACCTAGACTTGGATTGCACAGCCGTGGAGGGGAACATTGGGGGACCATGTTTAGAATGTTTTCTACCACGACGTGTGACTTGGGGCTGTTGGTCCCAAAGCACCATCACAACAGAAACCTGGCCATCAGAGTGGTCGGGACAGGCCTCCCTGAGAAGGTAGCACTGAGCTGAGACCTTCTCCAAGCGCCTTTCTCCTCCTGTGGCTGAGCCTACTTCCACCCAGCCTTCGTCCCGTCTGTGACAGCAGTAGCTCGGGGAGGAACCGGTGTCTGAATGACCACAAGCAGCAGGGCGGCCCCCCCAGCACTGGGTGAGAGAGAAACTCACTTTGTCCTTCAAGCTGCTGCCCTGTTGGGCCTCCCTGTGACAGCGGCTTCGTTTCTAGCCTGTAGATAATACCAAACTATGCTACCAGGCACGTGAACGGACGGATGTGAGACACCTGGCGGGAGTAGTGAGCTTTACCAAGTAAACCACAACAGGTTGCCTGGAAGAGGCAGATGGCCTTGACCACTACGTTCACAAGTGTGAACGCCAACCCACACACCAAGAGTTCGCCAGTTCGATTCCCGGTCAGGGCACATGCCCAGGCTGTGGGCCCGATCCCCAGTGGGGGGCATGCAAGAGGCGGCCCGTCGATGTTCTCTCTCATTAATGTTTCTATCTCTCTCCCTCTCTCTTCTTCTCTCTCTAAAATCAATAAAGAAAAAATAAAAATAAATTTAAAAAAATTTTTTTAAAGAGGGGAAAAAAACAAGTTTATTAAAGATACGCAAAGCGAGCAAAAAGGGCCGGTGTAGGAGAGTCGGCCGGCGGAGCTGGCGGAGGTGCACGGGAACCACGAAGGCGCCACCGTGGGGTCTTCACCACCTGGGGGCTCACATAGGTGTTAGAGACTCTACCTGAGCCCGGTCCACCTGTGGGGCCCCAGCACCTACACCATCACAGTCCATCAATGCCTGTTCATTGATTGACAACCCAGAGGAACGAGTCTCCTCCCCCCACCTTCCCTAGACCAGGAGAGGCCCCCAACTTCAACAGCAAAGCGGAGAGGAGAGACCTTCTCACGATGGCGCACGGCCCCAGCATGTCACCAGGGTGGGATTCCGTTCCTCCCATCAACACCCGCAGGTGGGGCATGCAGCCTGAAGGCGGATGAGGTACGGCTCCTGTCACTGGGCAGCTTCTCAGCTCAGACAGGACACAAGATAAGCAGACAGCGGCCGCGAATGCCAAGGAGGAAGCTTGCTTCCTGGCTGGCTGGGTGGGAGGGGTGCAGAGGAGGCCGAGGGGAAGGTATCAAGGCAACACAGGGGGTGGCATTTGAGCTGAACCCTGAAAGAGCTCCGAGGAGAGTCACCCTGGCAGAGTGCCCGTGTGAGCAGGCTGGGCCCACCGTGCCCGGCTCAGGGCCTGCCCCCGTCGTGAGCTGGTGCCATGCTTGACACCAGGTTCCAGGGGGTGACAGAGAAGTGCCTCCACCATTACAAGTCATCTCTGCTCCTGAACGCAGCCCGAGGACTTCCTGTGGTGGCCAGGGTCCCACACTCGGCACCCACACACCCTCTGGAGACAAAGTGGAGGGAGGGAGAAGACGGGAGGGGGAAGCAGCATCTCCCTCTTGCTGGGGAGGGGTCTCTCCTGGCCACCGTCTCCACAGTGCCTCCTTGAGTGAGAAGAGAACAGCTCCTTCCTGATGGCCTCCCCTCGCTCCCTCCTCTCTGAGTGGGCAGACAGGTGGCTGGAAGGCTAGGAAAACATCCCAAACCTTCCAGGACCAAACACCCCTGGCAGGGAAAAGGGAGCATAGTCCCAGTGGGAGGGCCAGAGCTCCCCGAAGTTTGGGAGTGGGAGGGGTGGGAACTCTCGTCTCCTCACCAAGGGAAGAATCCAGGGCGGGGGCGCTGGAGACCAGCCTGACCCCGGCGATCCTGTTCCTGAGCTTCTCGCAAACGCTCTCGTCAAGATGAGACACACTGTTCCTTCGGAATCCAACCAGGGGGAGGGTCATACCAGCGCCTCCTGAAACACGGGAGGGGTGCCCACGCTACGTAATTGAAGTCTCCGGGGCTCGTGCGGAGAGATGCGGTGCTCTCCGGGGTCTCTCTGCGGTGTGCAGGAAAGGTTAATAAGCAGCGGTGACTCTGGGCAGCAGCTGGGGACTGGCGGCACCAGGGCCACCTCCCGGAAGGACACGTATGCTCCAGTTTGCACCCCGACCAGATGCATCTCGTTTCCCATCGTCAGTCTGCGAGCCCCAGAAGACGCGTGAGAGATGCCCACGGACACAGAGGGAGATCCAAGACCCTCTAAGCCAGGAGGCTGGGTGGTATCCCTCCTCATGGATGGAATATAGCCTCTGTTTGCTTTCCTTAAAGGGAAGAAGTAGCCCGGCCGGTGTGGCTCAGTGGTTGAGCGTCGACCCGTGCACCAAGAGGTCGCCGGTTTGATTCCCGGTCAGGGCACATGCCCAGGTTGTAGGCCTGGTCCCCAGTGGGGGACGTGCAGGAGGCGGCCAATGGATGTTCTCTCTCAACGATGTTTCTGTCTCTCTCCCCTTCTCACTTCCTCTCTCTCTCAAATCAATAAAGGAAAATAAATGAATAAAATAAAGGGAAGAGTGGAAGAAGGGGGGAGATGTGTCCTGAGCCCCTGGGCCTCCTTCCAGGTATCTGATTCTCAAGATGGAAACATGAAGATGGAACCTTCTAGAAATGACTGCCTCATCTGACATGGCCCCATCGCCCCTCACCATGAAGAAGGCACAGACAGCCCTCAGAGTGAGTGGCGCCATGCTCGGTGGCCCTCGGGTAGCCAGGACAGCCAGTGCTGGAGGGGAGGCAGCCCTGCGGTGAGCAAAGACTTTCCTGGGCGTGCTGTGTCCCGCCCAGCGTCTGTATTCAGGCTGGCACAGCCCGGGCACTGGCCTCAGTCTGCCCTGAGCCCAGACCTGCCAGCACTTGGCAGCCAGAACCCCGGGCAGTCTCTGGATGCTGCCGGATGCTTTGATCTCCCCAGCAAGTGCCTGGCGGCGGCGGTTCCCTCTCTAAATACCACGTCCGGAATCTGACAGAGAAACAAGCGCTTGGGTGACACCGAGACGCAGCATCAACACAGACATGCTGACAGTTCCATCTGCCCTCCATCCCCAGGGCCCCTCTGTGCAAGAGCCGCCACGGGCAAAAAGTAGGTCACCCCACCCGGGTGGAACAGAGCAGATGTTTACCAGATGCTCAGCTATCTGCTTTTGGGGGAGAGTGCAGTGCGGGTGTGATGAATAGGGCGAAGAAGGGAGGGGCAATCCTTTGCCTAACTCCCAACAAATTGCAGCTGGGCAAGCGGGAATATACTTGGGTCTCCGCCAGTGGTTCTCAGCTCTGTCTGCACATGAAAACCTCTGGAGGAGCTTTATTTAAAAAAAAAAAAAAATACTAATGTCTGGGCCCTGCCCAAGACCAATTAATTCAGAAGCTCTGAGAGAGAGGCTGAGGCATCAGTAATATTTAAACGCTCCACAGGTGTTCTAAGAATGTGTAGTCACGGGTGAGCAGCTCCTGGGCAGGGCAGAGGGTGGGCACGCTTCTCTCGGTGAGGACAAAGGGCTGGGAGCGAGAAGGGCTTCTGTAGGGAACAGTCTTGCGTTTTCCTGCCTCTGCAGCCTGAAGCAGAAGCCCCTCCCCCTAGAACAAGCCCCTCCCCCTAGAACATCCCCTTCCTCTCAGGTATCTGCACTTGACTGGCGCTTCCCAACCTGCTTCAGTTCCTCTCCTCTGGTCCCTGCAGCCCATGGTGCGCACCTGCTGTCAGGAGGCCTGTGTCCTTGGCCACTGTGCTTCCTCCGCTGGGTCATCGCCCCTGCTCAACCCCAAGCTCCCGGGGCAGGGCTGACCTAGACACAGTGACTCTCACGGGTTCATCTCCTGAGCACTTGTTATAAATGCAGATTCTCAGGCTCTCCCCCAGACCTACCAAATGAGAACCCCTGGGGGTGGGACCCGCAATCATGTTTTGACAAGCCCTCTGGGTGATGCTGACGAGCCATCCTTTCTGGATGCACCTCTCTGGGCTCCCGAACCTGGCGACCCAGAGTGTGGCCCCCGGGCCAGCAGCCTCCGCCTGCCGGGAACTGATTAGAAAGGCCGGATCTCAGGCCCCACCTCAGCCCCGCTGCATCAGAATCTGCATTTTAACGAGATGCATGGGCGTGTGTGTGTGTGTGTGTGTGTGTGTGTGTGTGTGCAGTCAAGGGGGCTGCCCACTGGAGGGGTGAGGGTTGGGGAGTGACACTTCGCCTTGCCGGGAGGACCTTATCCATCCACCCTGCTTCAGGAGGTCTCGGCGTTGATCACGAGCTGCAGGTGCTGGGGGCCCCTAGGGCGGCTCAAGAAAGGCTCCCTAAAACCTACTGGCTGAACCTCTATCCCTGAGGAAGGCTCAGCTGATAGGATGTGGTCCTTGCGTCCCAGCGTCCACATTCCTGAAACTGTTCCCTGAACGGGAACCCCTGGACCCCGACCAGGTGGCCGGCTTGCTTTCAAGGGGCTGCCTCTGTGGAGTGACTCCGATTGCCTCCAGGTTATCTAAGCCAAGCCCCCTGCTCGCTGGTCCTCCCTCCTGCAATCTTGTCCGTGTGATGCCCCCCAGGCATGCTCCCCTGAAATGCACCGGGAGGCGTGGCACCAGGAGTGACTAGTTGCAGGAATGGGACCGCCGGGCTGCGCAGAGCCAGGAGAGGAGAGGAGCGGTCTCATGGGCTCCCTGCTGATTCACGCCCGCTTCCTTCGATCCCTTTCCGGACGCCTCGAGTGCCCACCACGAGCACGGCACGGGGCCTTCCCTCTGACCCTGCTCAGCTGTCATCAAAGGTCGTTTACAATTTATTCAATATGAGTGAAATGCCAGCTTCTCTAGACACGTGATGACTCGCTGCTTTGAGTCCAATTTGAGGTTTTGATTTTTTTTTTTTAAATGTTAGCTATCAAGCATCCGTCTGTGATTGAACGGGAGACAGTCTCCTCCCTCCTCCCCCGAAAGCCACTGTCAGAGGCCATTGCTGCTTTCCCTGCTCGGAGAATATTGTGTATGGAGCGCTCATGTCCCCCGGGGAAGTGAGACTATTACAGAAAAAAAAAGAAAAGAAAAGAAAAGACATATTTCCATCTCTGTTCCAATATGCACAACCTAATTAAGATTTTATAAACATTCACCCAACAGGAAAACACACACACACACATTCACACACACGCAACTAAATTAGCAAGGCAAATATCGTCTAGATTAAGTGCTTTTCTCGCCTGTTCCCGTCCAGCTTTAATTAGGTCTCTGTCACGGGGAGGGTGTCACAGTGGAATTGTCTCGTCGTGACACTTCAGGCCTGTGTTGGGGTCACCGGGCTGCCAGCTGCCCTGTTTGCTGCTCTTCCGAGGAATCACAGCTCCGCATCCTTTGAAGCTCTCTCCTCACCGTCCTCACCTCCTGCCTGCCTTTCGGGCTCTGGGAGGAAGGAGAAGGGCCTTGTCTCCCAAGTGGTCCCATTTCAGTGGCCTCCTTGTGGCGCCTGCTCACCAGGGGCTGGGCTGTTGTGGAACTGACCTTGGCAGGGCCACCCCTGGGGGATTGCCTGATGGCCCCAGGGCCCTGCCACCAAAATCCAGATGCCAGTTCTGAGGACAAGAAGGGAAGGCTCCCTGTGCCACCCCCTTCATTTCCTAAAGTGCCAGCGGGGTGCCTCCCTGCACCCCAGGGCGCCATCTTGGGGCTGCTCTAGGTCCTGCCAATTTCCTGTCTCCCATCCGAACTGCTATACCCCCCCACCCACTGAAAGAAAACACGGGAAATAATTAGCTTTCTCCTTCTTTTCATGTCCCTGGGGCTGTTTGGGGAAGTACTTTATTATTTCCTCTGTAGAAAATTAAATCTGTTGTGGTTTTGAGGAGCATGAGAGGGAGGAGCTGAGGAGAGGTGCCAGTCACTCATTTAGGCGGAGTTGGGGGGGGGGGGCAGGGTAGGGGACACCGTGCGCATCCCGGAGGGGCTGGGAGGTGCCGGCTCACCCAGACTTCCACCTGGCCTCCTAGGCTCCTCCCTGCCTGGAGCAGCTCTTTCTTTCCTGGAACAAAGCAGCAGCCACACCTACCAGGTGACACCCTACTGGAACTTCCCCTGAGGGCCTGCAGGGGGCAGAGGAGGGAGCCGAGCTGGAATGAGGCCACCTGCCTACGTTCGCCATGACGGCTGTCACTCTTGATTGGACACGGCACCTGTACCACTGCTCACCTGTCCCCTCCCTCTGATCTTCCCGCAGCCTAGGCTGGGAGGCCTAGGAGGTGTGTGGAAAGGCTGGGGTGTGGCCAGCGATCCCAGGTGAACAGCGGTAAGAGTCAGCCTGGGAGATGATGACAACTTCTCCGAGATCTCCCGCTCCTTGCTCCAGAGACAAAGAGAACTCATTCATAGCTTCCCCACGCCAGAGGCGGACTCAGCTCTCCTCCCTGCCCAGCAAAGGCAGAGATCGTGGAAATCTATGCAAGGAAAAGGCGAAAGGCTGAACAGACATGAAGAAGTTGCTGGTAGGGATTTGCTTTCATCCAATGATAACTTCCCAAGTGAGAGTCTCTTGAAGTGGAGAGACAGGAGCGTAGCGAGGTCTTCCTATAGATATTTACAGCCCGAAAGGATAGTGATTCACTGGCAGGCTGTGATGGCCAGACGGCCAGATGTAAAGCCACCAGCCTGGGTGTCTGGAGGCCGATAGCCTCCCTCTGGCCCTCCGCCCGCAGACCCTGCGGAAGAAAGGCCGCCCACCTGTCTCCCCCGCCGTCCTCTGGGGCCACCGCTCTGCCCCCTACCCTGGGAATAGCTGCAGCAACCACGGAAGCAGCTGGGCCCTCGTGAATTAGCTGAAGTGACACTCACTTTGTATACACATGTTTACAATCAGGGCCAGATGGCGGAGTATTGGATTCCGTTCAACGCCACTCCAGCGCGCACGCGGAGCCAGGCCGCGCACGTGGCGCGCGGAACGGCGTGGAGAGAGGACGACCCCTTTCTGAGACGCCAGTCCTGAATCCGCTCTTCATCTGAGGGGGTATTTATTAGCGCTCACTTAAAAGCAGCCTTTGCTTGCCAGCTGTCAGAACTTCTTATCAAATCTCCTGAAATTCTACAGACAGAAGAAGGAAACATAAGCCCCCACTCTGAGATCTTCCAGAGTTTCTTTTCTTTTTCTTTTTTTTTTTGCAAAAATAAATAAACGAAGCACCCTTGATGGGAAGGCGCTTGCAAACTCTCACCGATGACAGTGTTTATGTTGCCGAATTATCTGTACTGGCAGGAAGAGAGGGCGGACTGATCGCAGATCAAACGGGCGGTTGTTTACCGAATTACAAAGACACTCTTAAGTGCTGTGATGGGCAGAAGGGAGGGTGGGCCGGGTGCTGGCAATGTGCCAGACAGAATCAGCCCAGTCTGTAGGTTTCCATTTGCTTCCCCCCACAAAAGGACTGTGGCAAGAGGGCCACCAAGGACAGCTGTTCTTTGGGGCCTCTGGAGACCCGACCCAGAGTGCCCACCTGGCCCAGGAAGGTGGTGACGACATGAACCCTTACCCCACTGTACTGATGGTGAAGAACAGGCCCTCCCAACAGGACCCATGAAAACCAGGTCCAACGGCCCCCCCAAGAAAGGAAGTAAGAAAAAGTGGAGATAGATTCTTGTAATCTCCGACAGTGAGAAGCATAAGGTCTGAGTGGAAAACTGTTTGGAAAGAACATTCCAGAACTCTTGCATCTGGGTGAGGGTATCTCATTCCAATTGTCCCTCTGTGAGGCTGGGTGCCTTTCTTCCAGAGATGAGGCTGTTATTCGAAACAACTTCTTTTGAAATTCACCTTTGGAAACTGACTTTAGAGTCTGTTGGTGAGAACTGTTGCATAGTCTAAAAGCCATACGTTGAGCTGTGTGTGTGTGTGTGTGTGTGTGGTGCAGTGTGGAGGTGGCGGTGGCTGCTGGTGGCAGAATTCTAAATTAGTCTGTACCAGAGCAGGATCCAAATGATGAATCACTGACCAACCCCTCCCTGGCACCCCGCCAAAAAATATCTGGCGCCATAGAACCAGCTTTGTTACCTCTGAGGATGTTTGAAAGAGTCTGCCTGGGCTTCTTGTTCAAGGTCATTCCAAAAGGAGGTCCAGAAATGCTTTCAGCTGCAACAGTACCTCTGAGCCTTCCAGAGATAGAGAACAGGGAAAGAGGAAGGGCAAGACTACATTCTCTCGAAAGAGCACACACACACGCACGTGCGCGCGCACACACACACACACACACACAGTCCGGGCACGCACTCAGAGACTGGCCCCCACACATCCCCTTCCATTGAATCGGACTTACAGATAATCACAAGCCTGGTCAGGTGTTTGGGTCTGTTTGATCACTGATGAATCCCCAGAGGCTGGGACAGCGCCAGCACATAGCAGATGCTCAATAAATATTCACTGAATGGAGACCAAGGAAGGACACAAGGTTCGATGAGACTTGAGTAGGAAAAGGTGAGCCTCTAGGATGACCCCAAAGACCCCTCCTCTTGGGATTCACATCCGTGGGTAGTCCCCTCCTACATTGTGCCAGGATGGATCTCAGTGACCAAGAGAACATGGCAGAAGTGAGGGTGTGTCACTCTGAGGTGAGGTTATGAAATCACAGGGGACTGGGGAAAAGCCAGCGCCATGTCATAGCAGCCCCATGAGGGGTCCATGTGAAGCGGAGCTGAGGCTCCCGCAAGCAGCCCCCAAGGAACTGAGGCCTCCACCAAGTGCCACTGGGTGGCCCATCTTGGCTGTGGAACCTCGGGCACCCTCAGATGGCTCAGCCCCCGCCGGCGTCTCGACCTCTCCACGACAACCTCCTGCGAGACCCTGAACCGTGACCTTCCAACGGAGCTGCCCCTGTTCCGGGCTCACAGAATAAACCGTGAGATAAATGCTTATTGTCAGAAGCCACTGTGTCTGGGGGTCATCTGTGCCCCAGCCTTAGGCAACTCCGACAGTGAGAGACGGTCACATGAGTGTGCCCGGTGTGAACCTTTACACTTGTCTACAAGGCTGTATTTGACCCCAAGCCCTGATCCTTATTTTTTCAAATCTGTTTTTTAAAAAAATGAGCGATGAGACTGGTAACACCTGCCTCATCCTAGGAACCGCCGATTACACGTGGGTTAGGGGCTTCATAGCTATTCTTCGGACCCATCCCAGCTCTCCTCAGATGTGTCCCCTGTGTATGAGGAGAGGTGGCTCCATTTCTCTTATAACTTTTCTTTTGTCTTATTTTGTCATTTGACTTTCCAAGGTACTGCTTGGCCCTAGCTACTCCACCTGTTCCTGGCCTAGGAACTTAATAAATATTTATTAAGTACTAGGCACTTAATAAATATTTGTTGAGTGAATGAATGAACGAACAGCCTAGGCCCCTGCTTATGCTGCCTGTAACAGGGCTGACTGGGTGCACAGGCCGGCTCTCCTGACTCGCCCCCCCCCCCCCCCCCCCGGGATCAGGGCCTGGGAGGGTGGGAGGGAGAAGGAACATATGGATGACTCATTGTTATTCTTGGAGCTAATGAGCTGGGACTGAGAAGTAGGAGAGAACTGTGAGATGGAGGGTGAGATGGAGACTATCCTAGTCAGGAGACACAGTGGCAGATCAAGAATGAACTAGGCCTGGCCGTTGTGGCTCAGTGGTTGAGCGTCGACTCATGCACCAAGAGGTTGCAGGTTTGATTCCTGGTCAGGGCACTTGCTCAGGTTGTGGGCCCGATCCCCAGTTGGGGGCAGGCAGGAGGCAGCCAATCGATGTTCTCTCTCATCGATGTTTCTATCTCTCTCTCCCTCCCCCTTCCCCTCTCTCCAAATTCAATAAAGAAAAAAAAAAGAACTTCCGGTCAAGATGGCAGTGCAGGGAACCGCGGGATCGCGTCCTCCCACAACCACGTTAAAGTTACAACTAAACTACAGGACAACCATCATTCAAAACCGCCTGACATCAAGCTGAACGGAAGTCCTACAGCTACGAAATTAAAGAAGAAGCCACATGGAGACTGGTAGGAGGGGTGGAGGCGACGGGCTGGTCCCACACCCACGTGTGGCGGATAAAAATTAGGAGGACACCTCAGCTGGGAAGGTCCTCCCTGAGGACTGAGGGGTCCCCGTCCCACACCAGGCGCCCAGCTCAGGGTTCCAGTGCCAGGAAGAGAATCCCCATCACTTCTGGCTGGAAAAACCAGCGGGAACTGAGGCTGAGGCGGCTGCAGCCCCCAGCAGCTCCTCTTAAAGGGCCCGCGCACGGACTTACTCGGACTCGCTCCCTCCAGGCTCCAGCGTGGGGGAGGCAGCTTGAAAGGCACCAGAGTCATATAGGGAAGAACTGAGCTGTTTGACATTGGAGCAAGGGCTGGAGAGGCAGCTTTCTCCTGGACAGACGTGCTATCAGAGGCTTTTGTTCCTCTGGCAAGCCCTTCCCTGGGACGGCAGACACCGCCATATCTGGGACCCCAGCAACCTGGCTCACACTGTTAGCCCTGCCCTGGTGATTCCCTGAGGCCCCTCCCCACCCAACTTTCAGGCCCACCCAAGCTGTTGCCAGTTGCTTTACCATAGGATTGGCCTGTCTTGGAGCCTGCTTCAGCTTTTCCTAAATTCTTTCAAACAAGCAGCATCTGGTCTCAGCTAGTTCCATACCTTTCACTAAGTAATATGTAGAAACAAACACAGGGAGGCAGCCAAAATGAGGAGACAAAGAAACAGGTCCAAAATGAAAGAACAGGACAAAACTCCAGGAAAAGAACTAAGTGAAATGGAGATAAGCAACCTAACAGATGCTGAGTTCAAAACACTGCTTATAAGGATGCTCAATGGACTTAGTGAGAACCTCAGTGAACTTAGTGAGGGCCTCAAGAGCATAAAAAAGGACCAGTCAGAAATGAAGGATGCACAGTCAGAAATAAAGAAGGCACTAACTGAAATAAAGAATAATTTACACAGATTCAATAGTAGAGTAGGTAAAGCCAAGAAGCAAACCATCGATTTGGAATATAAGGAAGCAAAAAACACCCAATCAGAACAGCAAAAAGAAAAAAGAATCAAAAAAAATGAGGATAGTGTAAGGAGCTTCTGGGACAACTTCAGACGTGACAACATTCGCATCATGGGGATGCCAGAAGGAGAAGAGAGAGAACAAGAAATTGAAAACCTATTTGAAACAATAATGGCAGAAAACTTCCCTAACTTGGTGAAGGAAACAGATATACAAGTCCAGGAAGCACAGAGAGTGCAAAACAAGATAAACCCCAAGAGGCCCACACCAAGACACATCATCATCAAAATGCAAAAGGTTCAAGACAAAGAGAGAATCTTAAAAGCAGCAGGAGAAAAGCAGTTAGTTACCTACAAGGGAGTTCCCATAAGACTGTCAGCTGATTTCTCAAAAGAAACTTTGCAGGCCAGAAAGGAGTGGCAAGAAATATTCAGAGTGATGAAAAGCAAGAACCTACAACCAAGATTACTCTATCCTGCAAAGCTGTCATTTAGAATCAATGGCCATATAAGGAGTTTCCCAGACAAGGAAAAGCTAAAGGAGTTCATCACCACCAAATCATTATTATATGAAATGTTGAAGGGTCTTCTTGAAGAAAAAGATAAAAAATATGAACAAACAAAATAGCAATGAATACATATCTATCGACAATTGAATCTGTAAACAAAATGAACAAGCAGAACAGAAACATTCTCATAGACACAGAGAAATTTTGTTGATTGCCAGATGAGAGGGGGGTTGGGGGAATGGGTGAAAAAGGTGAAGGGATTAAGAAGTACAAATTGGCTGTTAGACTGACAAACCTTAAAGGGAAGGGGGGTTAGGGGGTGGGAAGAAATAAACCAAAGAACTTATATGTATATATGCATAACCAATGGACACAGACAACAGTGTAGGGAAAGGCAGGAGGGGGGCAGGAATGCAGAGGAGGGGGTCAATGGGGGTAAAATGAGGAACATTTGTAATACATTCAACAATAAAGATAAGTTTTAAAAAAAAAAAAAAAAAAAAAAAGGATGAGCTGGTTTTTATTACTAGATAATGAACCCAAATGATAGAAGAAGGGGACAGCTGGCTGGAAAAGGAGGAAGAGAACTTTTCCCACTCTCCTTTGTCAGCCAAGAGCAGGGACGGACCACGAGGGAGGCATGCCTGGCCAGGAAGGGGAGACACATCCATGGGCGTCTCTCTGTGTTGTCCCAGAGGCAGCGAATACATTTCACCTTGGACACAGGGAAGTTAACCTTGGGGCAGACCAGCTTCCCTCTCTGGTGGCAGCCATTGTCTGGGCCCCTGCAAACAGTTTCCGGGAGCCTCGGGAACCCTTGCTGACCGCAGACCCCAGAGCCTGAGCTGTGAGCATGACGCCCTGGACACACACAGATGGGAGCCCTTCTGCACCCCCCGGAAGCAACAGGACTTCCCTGAGCGTCGCTGCGGAAAGTATCTCGGGCCTTAGGCCCTCACTTTTTCGGGTTTACAGATTTTACAAATAAAAATAAGGATACCGTCTGGCCAGTGTGGCTCAGAGGTTGAGCATCGACCCATGCACCAAGAGGTCACCGGTTTGATTCCCGGTCAGGGCACATGCCCAGGTTGTGGGCCCGATCCCCAGTGGGGGGCATGCAGGAGGCAGCCAATTGATGTTCTCTGTCGTGGATGTTTCTATCTCTCTCTCCCTCTCCCTTCCTCTCTCTCTAAAATCAATAAAAGGGGGAAAAAATAAGGATACCCAGTAACATTTGGATTTTAGATCAACAGTGAATCATTTCTAGTAGGAGTGTATCTCAACGGTAGCATGGACTATCCTTATACTAAAAAGCATCCATTGCTTATCTGGAATACTAATTTAACTCTGCAATACAGCAGCTTGCATTTTATCTGGCGATCCTACAACAATCCCTTTCTACAGCCCACCCTGTGCACCCTCTCCTGTTCCCTACAACCACAGGGTAGAAATAATCACGAGAGATAATGAAGTTCGTCCCTGTAGGCCCTGGAGATACGAAGACGAATGGTATGGTTCTGGAAGCATGACAGCGGCTGGCATCCCGCTTACTACCGCTACATGGCACACCACCCCGAAACTTAGGGCCAAATCGCCCGGTTTATGATGTTGAGAGATTCTGTGGGAGTTCGGACAGGGCACAGCAAACATGACTTGTCTGCTCCACACTCTCTGGGCTTCCGCCAGGAAGACTCAGTGGCTGGCATCACCCGCCTGCTGGAGGCTGGGGTCACCGGAGGTGTTCATGGCCTGTCCAGTGGGTGATGCTGTCGGCTGGGACCTCAGCTGGGCACCTGCTCACGCCCCCTTCCTGTGACCTGGCAAGGACTTCTTACATGGTAGCTCAGGGATCTGAAGGTGAGTGTCCCAAGGGCCCAAGCAGACGTTGTCTGGCCTTTTCTGACCTAGTGTTACTTCTGCTGTGACCTACTGGGGGGGACAGTCAGATGTCCGCCCAGATTTAAGGAGAGGAGAACAGATGCGTCTTCTCAGTGGCTGGAGTTCAAAGAATCTGCAGGCTGTTTGCAGACCAGAGCAGGTGGAAGGGAGAAGGCGGTGAGGGGAGAGTGGGGGCGCAGGGGGAGGTGGCGGAGATGGGGAAGTTCTGGTGACACCGCAGGACCCCCGAGGGGAGGCCTGGCCAGGGCCGCTGCAGGAGAGGAGGAAAGCTTGGAAAAGTCGGGAGGTCGGGAATCGTGAGACCTGGGTGTTAGGAGGGCCACACCGGCTGGGCTGAAGTCACAGGGGATGGCAGGGGTTGGGTTCCAGAAGAAACCATTGCTGACGGGCGGAGAGACAGCGGCAAGGGGTGGGAGGCGTCAGAACGCACCGGAAAGCTCCGTGTGTGCGGAGGGTTTCCACGGGCGCTTCATCAAAATCGTCTGCCACCGAAATTGCATTCGACTGACACCATCTGCATTGATCCCGCTCACAGCCCCCCAGGCTCCCTCTCCACTCCCACCCATCTGCACACTCCCCGGCTCGGCGTCCCTCGTCTCCACTCGGGAACAGAAACATCTGCCTGCAGCAAGGCACCTCCTCCCGCCTCTGCCGAGACCCGTTTCCGCGCCGGCACAGGGCCTGGGACCCGTTCTGCAAACCTCAGGCCGCCTCCCTTTGAGGCCAGGAGACACGTGTGATGACTTACAGAGAGCAGAGAGTTTGGTTAAACGGAGGGGGTGCTGGGAGGCTGGGTGACCTGAGGCCCAAAGCAGGGCATCGCACGCCATTCCTTCCCCACCCCAGCGTGGCCATGAGGAGCGAGGAGCGCCCTTACCTGGGACCCTGGATGGGCAGGGCAGCCCTGGCGCCAGCACACCTGTCCCGGGGTCTGCGGGAAGTGGCAGCAGGCCCGGCTGTTGTCTGTGGTGGTGGGAGCCGGTGCCTTCTGCAGCCTGAGTTAATTGGATTTTACAGCATCTTCTCTTGCCTGCCCCGTCCTTATTAAATGGCAGAGGAGACAAGGAGAGGAGCAGCTGGCCATCGTACAGGGAAGAAGGTTAAGACAATAGTCTCTTTGTGGAAAGGAATCAAAACTCAGCCTCCCCGCAACCCTGCCCCCATGCCTCACGGTGCACGAGCTCACATCGAGCCTAGAATTTAGGGAGGCTCCAAATCTCAGCCGCCTTCGTTACTCTTATCACTACGGGCCCCGAGGAGATTGGCATCTCAGCCTCATGCCCACATAAGCGGGTGTGTGGCATGCGTCCCACGCAGCCACACCAGCTCACCCGTGGCCTGGGAGGACCTGTTACTGCCCAAAGGCCTCAGGGGAGCAATGCCCCAGATCTGCTGTCTCTGCTTTGGATGGAGAGTGGCCTCGTGGGGCCCCGGGTTCCAGCAGCTGAGGCACCTTGGGTGTTGGCCCCCCTCTCCGTCCTGCCAGGAGCATTTGGAAGGTATTCCTCCCCTTGCTTCCCTAGGCCCATGATTGAAAGAAAAAAGGGTGACTTGTTCAATTGGCTAATGCAGGGGATTGATATTCCGTCTCGGTCCCCCGTGTCCCCGGAGCAGTATCACCTGTGCACTCCCTTGCTGTGGCCTCCAGGAAGGCGGGGTGACCTTTCCCACCCCTTGACTGCAGGTTCGCCCATCAGACCTGCTCTGGCTGGCGGGAGATGAGCACACGCCAAGGAGGCAATGGCCGGAAGTGTGCGTGCCTGACCACCTGGCCCTCAAAGCCCTGAGCCACCCCCGGCAAGGAAGATGCCCTGGAAGCTGCCCGTCTGGGAGGATGAGAGACACACGGAGCAGACCTCATCCACCACGGCGTGCAGTCAGGCTCAGCCGAGCCAGCCAGACCAGCTGGGCCCCCGCCAACCTGCGGAGAAGGAGTGGGTATGGAGTACAGGCTTACGGGTCTCTTCCAACGACATTGTGTGGTTGTTCCACACGACTCCACCAGGCTCGTGAGCAACGCATACAGTGGACCTCACTGTCTACAGAAATACATTCCAGCCCGGCCGGTGTGGCTCAGTGGTTGAGCGTCAACCCATGCACCAAGAGGTCGCCGGTTCGATTCCTGGTCAGGGCACATGCCCAGGTTGTGGGCCCGATCCCCGGTGGGGGGCATGCAGGAGGCGGCCAATCGATGTTCTCTCTTATCCATGTTTCTATCTCGCTCTCCCTCTCCCTTCCTCTCTCTCTAAAATAAAGAAAAAAAAAATTTTTTTTTTAAAGTAGGCAGTGAACACAACTCTGTTTTTAATTCCTTTAATGGACAAAGTAAATCAAATGTTGATGGGGGGCATAATTTTTTTGACAAGATTGTCTGATAGCACGCTACCGCCTCCTTGATTTCACGTTTGACTTCCGCAGCACAGCCATCAAGAGGACATTTTTGCAAAAAAAAAAAATATCTGAAGGCGTCATCAATTTTCCCAGTGGCCCGTCTTAATCCTCTCAGATTCAGATCTCTCCCTTTTGAAGTGCTTGTCATCTCATCAGCCTCCTGGATGTTCTCCGCTGTCATCGTGAGCTGCCCGGACTCTGCTCCTCGCGCTCGCCAGGAGTCTTGCAGGATCCAAGTAATTCTCCATAATCACTTTGATCAAGCTCGGGAAATTTTGCATCTTTGGCAAAATTTGAAACTGTTTTGCATGAGACCCAAGAAGTTTATAACATGTGGCTAGCAGGAACAGACCAACCTAGAGATCTGAGAAGGAAGACGCTAGTGATAAATGTTGGGGGAGCTGGGATGCCCGGCAGAGTTTATAAGAGGGTAGCCCATGAGTAGATATTTTTGCAAATATTTTGACAAATGTTGTTTTCCTGGGCAACCTTAGAACAGGGACTAAGGTCATGGGAAGATGGAAACCAAGGACCCCTGGGTAGGATCAAGAAACATGAACTATAATATGTAAAGAGCTTATACCAAGCAATGAGAAAACAAAAAATGGACAGAGACAAAAACCTGTTATGAAAAACAATACAGAAATGGAAGAGGCGAATAACCATAGGAAAAATATATTCCGCTTCACTGTAAACAAAGAAACACACAACGGAGCAATATTTCACCATCAAATGAACGTTTTTTCAATTATAATTCTCAGTGCCGCCGAGGTTATGGAGAGCCAGACCCTCCTCGTACGCAGCTGGAGCGCTGAAATTGGCTCGGGCTCTCCAGCCAGCGAACACAGAGCTAGATCCAGCCTTAAAATGATTTCAGCTGCATCATATTTTTTTTTCATAAAGTCCCATGCTGCCTGTTCATATCCTCACATCATTCTGAAAACGAACAAAGACTAAATCAAATGTTGATTTTTGAGGGCGTAATTTTTCTGAGGGACCAAAAAAAAGGCGCCTCGTGGCACAAAACAATATCCTTCACTTTGAGTGAAGCTAATTGCTTTCTGAGCTCTCTCTAAAGTTTGATCTCTCTCTTGGAGGCCACTTTGCATAGGAAATAAAGACTTTCCCTCTGAGTCCCCCACACGAAGGGGAGCGGGGCTGAGCAGAGCTGCCCCTGGGCGTCAGCACTGCTAAGCAGCAGCTCTTTCCCAGCCAAGGGGCTCTGAGCTCACCTGCCTCAGTTTCCCTCTGCAGCAAAGTCGAACGGCTGTACCTTACAGGCCTGTGAGCTCTAGACAGCCAGGACTCCACCAATGTGCAAACAGTAGTATCTCAATTATTTCTTCAAAGAACGTTCTACTTCCTTCCATCGCCCTGCTATGCCCTCCAAGGTGTTGCCTTCTTCTCTGGCTGCCTGGCTCTTCAGTCCTATAGAGATAAAGTCTCTTTCGATACGGACAAGTTTGGACACTCACAGTCTGACCCTACCCAACCCCCACTGCTGCTGAAGCTCCCGCCTCTGAATGGTCTGGACGGTCTCTGCTCTGCTCTGCAGATCTATTTCTGTGCTCTGTTTATGCTATTCCCCTCTTTTTAAAAAATCTCCCTTTATGCCCTGGCCGGTTTGGCTCAGTGGTTGGAGCATCGCCCCGCGGACCAGAGAGTTCCGGGTTCGGTTCCCATTAAGGGCGCATACCTCGGTTGCAGTTTGTCCCCGGCCCCGGTTGGGGTCGTGTGGGTGGCAACCAGTCGATGTGTCTCTCTCACGTCAATGTTTCTCTCTCTCTCTCTTCCTCCCTCTCTCCCTCCTGCTCTATCTGAAGATAAATGCAAAAATGTCCTCGGGTGAGGATAAAACAAAAATCTCCTTTTATGATTGCAAATGAGATGCTCGCTCATTGCAGAAATTCATAAATCCACAGAAGAAGAACGATTTCAAACTCCCTAACCCCAAAATCCTCTGCCTGACATTGAAAGTCCTTTGTGACCTCTCCCCAGCCCACCCGCCCTGCAGGAACCCCACACACCCTCTGCTCCCTACAGATGCTCACCTCCTGCCTGCCCCCAGTATGCTGGCTCTCACCTCTGCACCTCGGTTCTGCAGCCCCACCCCCACCCCATCCTAGAAGGCCCCTCCTCCTCTCTGCCCCACGGAATCCTGGTGGAGAGAGGGATCTCACCTCGATCCTCACGCCGGTCATGCAGCCTCAGGCCTAGGTCCCTCACCAGGTACCGACACCCTTGGCCCCAGCTGCATCGAAGGGCGCTGGTGGGATCTGAACAGAGGCCTGTGAGAGGCTTTGCAGAGACGCCTTGCCCGTGGGAGGGACCCATCTCTTCTAAGGGCCGAGCCCAAGTGACACGAAGCCCTGCTGTTTCTCTAAACACCCCCAGCGCATGCTTCTCCCCGCCCCCTCCTGGCCTGGTCTCCTCCCTGAGACAAGACCAGAGGCCCACCTGCAGCTAAGGTGACACTGACCACTAGAATGGCAGCAAGCTTGCTCTCGCCGAAGACATCGGAACCCCAGCAGACCCAGCACAAAGCCTTTTCTGTGTCCTTGGACCGAAGCAGAAATCCCTGCCCGCTCCGAGAGCCGCTCCAGACAGGGACCCACTGACCTGTCACACCGTGACATTCCAAGGCAGCCTGGGACTTGAACCACAGAAAGTCACCTCCTCACGGTCTGGAGGCCGGAAGTGTGAGATCAAGGTGCCAGTCTGGTTGGGCTCCAGTGTGAGCTCTCCTTCTGGCTTGCAGAAGGCGGCCTTCTCAGTGTGTCTCCACATGACAGAGACAGTGCACGCTCTCTGGTGTCTCTCCTTATCAGGACACTAATCCACCATGAGGGCCCACTCTCATGACCTCATCTAACCCTAATGACCTCCTGAAGATCTTATCTCCAAATGCCAGCACCCTGGGGGCTAAGGCTGCAATATGTAAATATGGGGAGGGTGGACACTCAGTCCATAACACAAGCCTTTCATACTTTCCCACTGAAGCCTTCGGCATCCCCCATCCCATTAAGCTGGTGCATAAACTCCTACCCCTGGCTGTTGGGACAGCAGCTCCTTAGAGCACTCTGGCAGGCATGTGAAATCCACCTGGTCTCTGTCCTGTTCATCTGCCGCTGGGCAGTTAATTCGCAGGCCCCTGATCCACGGACCTAAACTGATAGAGGAAAACTTTCCTCCCAACAGAGGTAAGCGCTGCAAGTTTGCAAGCTTTTAGTTCCTTAATAAGGCTCCTGAGAAGACCGGATGTGCCTTATCCATCTCTGTGTCCCCAGGGAGTCCACCCCAGATCTGCCTCACCTCCCCCTCTCCTCCCACCCCCACCCCTGTCGTCCGACCTGTGTTTGCTTTTGCCCAAGCCTCGTCTCCCCCATCGGACTAGGCTTATTGCCAGAGACGGTGCAGTCTCCTGAGCGTACCAGGTGCCTTAGTGGAGGCTGGTGTCAACTGAAAACAAATTGGGGAGACTTTATTCCAAAGGATTATCAGGGCAAGAGCAGGCAGGTCCCGTTGCAGAAGGGGCAGGGGCCATTGCAAGAGAGAGGATGCTTTGACCATATAATGTGCAAGCTTCTCAAGAGTTAGGCAAAGAGAGTTGTCTGTTACGGAGAGGAGTAAACAATGCTAGAGAAAGCCCATTCTCGGGACTCCTTAGTCCTGCTTCTCAGCTAGAGAAGGGCATGGCACTCTGGACTCCCCCAGAGTAGCTTCCATGACTGGTCCCCGTTTCTGCCCAGACAGCCCTGGCCACAGGTTTAGAGAACCATCAGCCTTCCCCTAAGCACCTCCCCTGGCCCAGGTGTGCTCTGCTCAGCTCATGGAGATGCTGGGGCTGCCGAGCCATCGTAATAATAACTGCAATGGGTTGAGTGACGCGTGCTAATGGGCTCATTGATTCTTCACAGCCACTCGGAGCGGGCAGCATCCCCACTGACGGCCGAGGAAACCGACGCACAGAGAAATCACATCCGAGTTTGCACACTTCATCGGCCTTGGAGGGAAGGAAGCCTCCTGCGTCCAGGGCCCTTTATGTTCCTGCTGGGTCATGGGATCAGGAGGAGGAAACATCACCCATACCCATGAGTGGTTAGCCTGGGCTTGTCTTCCAGACTATGCCTGCTCAGGCAGGAGGGAGCAGACAGAACTCTGAGCAAATGACTGTTGAGGCAAGAAAGCAATTGAAAAGGACTAAATGGTGGGGGGAGCAGCCTGGGAAGCTGGTAACCGGTGAATGTCCAGGTGAGAATTTATTAGGGTGCCATTTGAAATGCCACGTAGACTTTCCAAACGCTTTCATAGACATCGTCCTGATTAGTCCTGACAACAGCTCGTGAGTGGACAGGGCAGGAATGAGCACACTGAGGACCCTGGGTGGGAGGAGGGGGCAGGCCCCACCCGGAGCGTGTAGCATACAACCCGCAGAGCCAGCAGCCCCGGGCAAGTTGGCACAGACTTGGCACAGACGGGCTTTGCTCTCCGTCCACTGGGGCAGTGCTTCTCACCCCCGAGCATGCACCAGAAGGCCTGGCGATGCCGCTGAGATGCAGATTCTGATTCGGCGGGTGTGGGGTGGGGACCGAGGGTCTGCATTTCTAGTAAGCTCTCAGGTGATGCTGATGATGTTGATCTGTGACCACACGGTGAGGAGCAGGGTCTGGAGGGTGTTCGGATCTCAGAAGGCTAGCCTGGGCAGCTCCGGCTCCCACAGTCCCCTCCTGGGCTCAGTGGGGGCTGCAGGTCCCCCAGCCTGCATGGCCTCTGGTGGGGACTCGGATCCCCCCACTAGGATGGCCACATGCATTCGGTCCTTGCCATGCTTGGCACTGAAACTGCTGGCACCAGAGCCGTTTAGGGTGCCAGAGGGACCGAGGAAAGTAATATCCTCGCAGCCTGGGGGGTGTAAATAATGGAAGTCGGATCCATAAGTAATTACTTTTTAATTAATTAGGAATGATGAATAGCGAGGACCCGGCGACTCGGGCGGAGTGGTGTTAACTGTAATAGCCTTGTTTCTTTCCCACTGAAATTGATTTGCTGGGGGAGGAGACAGAGAAAAGGGCACACCCTGAGTCTGGGGTACAGAGGAGGACAAAGCAAGAAAGTGGGGACAGTCTCCTCCCAGGGCTGAGCCCAGAGTTTCTCTACACCCCATTGAAATGTCCCATCCCTGGCCCTGGCCGGTTTGGCTCAGCGGTTAGAGCGTCGGCCCGCGGACCAGAGTCCCGGGTTCGGTTCCCGCTAAGGGCACGTACCTCAGTTGCAGTTTGTCCCCGGCCCCAGTTGGGGTCGTGTGGGTGGCAACCACACGATGTGTCTCTCTCATATCAATGTTTCTCTCTGTCTCTCTCTTCCTCCCTCTCTCTAAAGATTAATGCAAAAATGTCCAGGTGAGGATTAAAAAAGAAGAAGAAGAAAGAAATGTCTCATCCCTGGGGACGGGACCTGAGAGGAAAAGGCTGCACTTCTCACTTCCAGCCCTTTACAGACCCAGCTAATTAATCTTCTCACTCTTCCCGGGGAGGAGCCCCGTGCCCCTCCCTGTCTGTTCCCCAGGAAGGGACTGCTCAGCCCACAGCCCCACAGTGGGGGAGACCCTTCCCAAAGTCAGCCCCTACCCCATCCAGGGAACGTTCAGCAGGCTGGGAGGTGAGGCCAGGGGACCCTCCCACAAGGGGTCCGTCCACACCCAGGAGGCCAGAGGGGTCCATGTGCATCACACCACCCTTCGAATGCTCCTCTCACCCAGTGCCCTGAGCTAGGAGACCCTGAGCCCCAGCCCCCACCTGTCAGTGAACAGTGAGCTCCACCAGAAAGCAAAGCCCTTCTGAATCCTCACCCCCACCCCGACTTCTGGAAGGAGTCGCATCACTCAAAGATGGGACAGGCAGACCACTAGACATCCCTGCTTCTCCGGTCGAAAAGGAGACAGCATCAGATGGTCACGCCATGGAGAACGACCTCAGCTGCAAGTCCACAGGGAACAAAATACCCAAATAGTAAATAAAGACCAAATGCCACCCTACACTTGGCCTCACCCGCCTCCCCCTAACCCGGCCCTATCAAATCCTATCTTTATTTGAAATCTGGGTAATTTTTTCATCATGGATATTTTGGATTCATTATTATTTTTTTAAATCGCGTATTAAAATATTATCTATCTTGATTCCTGAGTTGTTGTCCCTCTTTTTTAAATCTGGTACCCCAGGGGAAACATCCTTCTCTCTCCCTAGTCTTGGTCCTGCTTGGAAGCCATATGGGTGAGTGGATTTTGGAACCAGACACAGAACCAGGTCCAGTTTTGCCACTACGCTCAGCCAAGCCCCAGTGTCCTCCTCCTACGAACAGGCTACTCAGGCCTCTGCAGAGAGGACAAGACAAGGTAACCTGTTCGTCCTGCGTGTCCAGCACGTGGCAGAGGCTCCAGAAATGTCAGCTCCCTTCCACGCCACCTTTCCCCAGCCCAGGCCCCGGACTGGAGGCCACGGCCCCAGAGCCACCGACGCCGAGCGGGGCCCACCACCCTTTGCAGAGCCTCTCCGGGCTCGCTCTCTGGCAGGGAGAGAAATGAGCTGCAGTCAGCGCAAGAAGCAAAAACCGAGCATTGCCGCGGTGTCAAACCAATTTGTTGGTGTTAATTGCAGCCAATTAAACTTTTCCTTTTTTACGTTACCCCAGGTCAGTCTGTCTTAGGGAAGTTGATTTCTAGCCAGATGGCAGGAAAGGCCTTTATCTACCCTCCCATGAGGTGGAGGAGAAACATGGATGTCAAAGGCACTCCAAAGTGACGAACAGATGGACCAAGGGCCAGGGAGGACGGGCCAGGTGGAAATGGATGACCACGACACTCTGACGACCCAGCCCCACGAGGGGCCTGTGAAAGTGGGGGAAGGAAGACCTAGGTCAGCCTAGGCTGGCTCCTCAATGTGTGGTCCTGGGCCAGTGGCATGGCCCCCCTCAGACCAGCTGAGCCCATCTGCATTCACACAACACCCCTGAGGCACCTGTGCACACAGCGGGGTCATGGGTCTGTCTGACCAGCCATCAGATAGAGGCTCCTTAGAGTGTCCAAAGCCCTTGGTGGCCATCCACTGGGAAAGGCCCTCTCCATGGTTCCACAATCTCTGATTCAACTCCGCTGCCCTCAGGGTCAGTTCACCAGCTCTGCCCTCCGGGGTCCAGGATCTGTCATCCAGGGTCTGCTTGGATCCAGCCAACGCGAGGCCCAGCTGGAGAAGGGGAGCCAGGAAGACGGAACAGCAGGGGGTGTATTCCCTGCTCTCGCTCTGCAGGGCTTCCGTTTAGCAACGACTCTGTTCCTCTCCTTATGGCCACATCTGTCAGGCACGTCGTCGTCCGGAAGCTCCGGCTTTCGCTGGTGTCTGGGAATGATGCTCCTTCCTGACTCGGGCTGGCTTCCTCCCCCCGGGTGCCTCACTGTTCCTTGTTGTTTTCCTTAACCCTATCTCTTTAATTATTTTTAATATGTTTTTATTGATTTTTTTATTTTTAGAGAGAGAGATAGAAACATCAATGTGCGAGAGAAACATCGATCAGCTGCCTCCAGCACACCCCCTACTGGGGATCGAGCCCGAAACCTGGGCATGTGCCCTGATGGGGAATCGAGCTGGGATCTCTCAGTCCATGGGATGATGCTCAATTCACTGAGCCACACCGGCCGGGCTACTTTTTAATTATTATTCAGGTATGGTAAGATCAGCAGATCAGGAGATGATTGCCACTGAATAGTTTATTAGACTCACAGACCCCAAAAGAGAGGTCCCTGGCATGTCACGGGAGGGCCGCTGGAGCAGCACCAAGGGTCGGCCACAGGCTGAGGGAGGGGAGACCTGTGGCACGAATGGCTACTTGGCATCATTTCAGTGGGCTCGGGGGCTGTGTCCAGGGCCTGGCCCTGGCCCGGGAGAGGCTGGAACAGGTGTGTAGTAGCCTGGAGCGTGAGAGCCCAGCAAGAGCGGTGACTGGGGCTGTGGGCTCTGGATTGGCTGGTTTGTATTTGAAAATTGTACACTCAGGATGGAGGACTCTTCCCCGAGGAGAGGGGGTGGGACAGGTGGCCAAGGCCGGGCGGCTCAGGCCTATCGCGTCCAGGATGCACCGTGTCCAGCCTATGTCTGCAGGGCAGGGGTCAAAGCACCAAGTTTACAGAAGCCAGAGACATGGCTGACACGCCTGCCCCCAAACAGCCCTTCACACACACGCTCCCCCCGGGCGAGCGCCCACCGCTGCGGCAGCCTGTGCTCACCGCCTGGGAAGGTTCTCTCCAAACCCGAGGACACCTGGACTGTGTTCACCTGGACCCTGGGCTCTTCCATCATGAAATCAACCTGTAGCAGCACTGGGGTCTCTTCAGAAGACACCTCTCGATGTGTACGTGTACCTACCAGGCATTGTCATGGGTGATTCCTGCTCCCAGCACGACAGAGGAACTGGAGGGTTTACACGGTTATGCCGGGGGAAGCGGGAGTGAGGCTTCTTCCAGCAAAGCGCCAGAGGTTTGTGGGTACAGATCTGTCCTCTGTGATCCTCTGAAAAAGTGGGGTCACATGCCTCCCCTTTGCCTTGACTGCCATCTGCTCCCTGTCCCCGAAGGTGGGATCAGGAGCCAGGGATGCGCCGAGCACGCTGCTTGGAGCTTGGAGGGTAATGATGACCAGATTTAATAATTGTTAGTGACGGCACATTTTTCTGCCGCAGACGAAGTAATTGTATAGGAGGGCCGGCGGAAGGAGAAAACCAAGATCCCTTTTCCTTTTAGCATTAAAACAGCAAAGTGCAGAGCTTGCCCCAATTAATTAGTGCTCTGTCTTATTAGCGCCTTTGTCTACTAGTCTTCACACGACACAGAGGTGATGTAACATCAGGCAGTCCCTCTGCCCTGGCTGCCACCCCGCCTCAGAGGAGCCTCAGGCCTGGGCAGAGCCGGGGAGGGGCCTTCCCAAGCACCCTGCTGCGACCTGGGGGTGCATGGGAGTGGGGGTGCCTGGAGATAGTTGCAGCTCCCACAGAGCAGGAGACTGAATATCCTGGCCACTGAGCTGGTGGTAGTAACCCAGGGAGTCCTGCCCACACAAGAAATGCCAACTGCCACACGTGGCCAGGGAGAAAGGGCAACCTGTTTGCATCTGCAAGAGTGCACGAGCTCCGAGATGTGTGGGCAAGACCACGCTCGGGAGCACGGGACCTGTGACAGGGCTCCGTGCTCAGGTGGCCCATCCTAAACCTTAATACTTTCATCTTCGAATTTGCCATTTGCCAGTGAGGTCCGACGGGACAACAGAGCATGCAGGGACAGGGGTGTGCGGAGGCTCCCACCCACCCCCTTCAGCAACTGCTGCTGCCCCTTCATCCCTGGCGGGGGCCTGGGTGTAAGGGCCAGGGGATTATGGGGTGGGGGTCCCAAGCATTGATGGAGTGCAACATAAATAGCAAATAAAAACATCCTGGCAGGTGGAGAGACAGAGAGAAATTGTGAGAGAAAAGAAAAAGTGTTTTCTGCTACTGACAAGGGGTCCTGCATTTTTATTGTGTAGCTGGCCTTGCTTTAAAAGGCTCCCCCAGCCATCTGGGCAGCTGTGACTACATTTGACGGACACACTGAGACCCTGCTATGTGCATGGGAGCCCACGGAGGGTGGGAGATGGAAGTCACAGCTCCCTCAAAACCCACAACGCCAGGCTCGGCTGCCCATCCACGTGACTGAGCGCCCAAGTCAGAAACTCCAAAACTACTGGTACATTTCAAAATACACAGGTAAAGAGATCCCCGTGCCAGTGTGCAAAGCCCTGAGCCTCGGCAGGAACTGCTCGGCTGGGAGGTGGGGAGAGAGTGAGGGCAGAGGAGTTTAGGAGCTGTGCAAACCCAACAGGACCAGCCAGGTCCGTCTGCACCAGCTCGTGGTGCTGCCCCGGGGTGGGTAACTGGGGAAGAATTAGACTCAGAGCCAGGTAAGTTCCTGGGTCTGCTGCTTACTAGGCGGCTTTTATAAGTCTGTTAGAGTCTCACAGCCTCAGTTTTCCCACCTGTAAAATGGGTGGCCTTAACTCAAACAAAGAAACTGTGGATTACACAACACAGGATCCCTGTACACCACCGGTGTCCACTGACTGTCTCAGTCAGTTCGGCTGTGTAACCAAGCACCACCAGCCAGGAGGCTTATGAAAACAGACATTTATTTCTCACAGTTCTGGAGGCTGGAAGTCCAGGATCGGGTGCCAACATGGCTGGGTTCTGGTGAGGGTCCTCTCCCAGGTTGCAGATGGCCCACTTTTTGCTCTATCCGCACAGGTGGAAAGAGGGCAGGAGAGCTCCCCAAGGTCCCTGCTGCAAGGGCACTAATCGTATTCGCAAGGGCTCCACCCTCATGACTGGATGGCCTCCTGAGAAATCCAGGTTTAAGTAACTTGCCCAGGATTGGGATCCATTTGCAGAGAACTGGGCTCCAGCACCCAGTCTGAGCCGAAGGCACCGTCTTCCCCCTGGGAAATGGGCCCGACAACCTGTGCCCTGACACTGCCCAGGGCTGTACGTGACAGCATCAAGCATGGACGTGATCGGAGGGGAGGAAGCGGAAGCACAGGGCAGCACAAGGAACCACACGTGCGCTCCTACGGAGGGCCCGTGTGAGCAGGGAGAGCATGAGAAGGGAAATAGAGACAGACCCCAGCAGAATTCCAGGCATGGGGTTCCTGGCTTGTTCCTCTCCCACCAGCGGCTGTCACCACACTAAGTCTGGGAGCCCCTCACCCCACTCCACCCCAGAACCAGTGGGCATAGCTGATGGACAAGGGCACTGGCTTTCCACACTGCTGGTGACAGTCAGATCATTTCCCAGGAGTGATCCCAGCCTGCCAGAGCCAGGGAACAGCAGAAAGTAAAGCATGTGTCATCCACGCTCATGACAGTGGTGGGACAATGACGCCGGGCCTGCTGTCATCCGTGGCTCCCCTTCCGGCCCAGCCCAGGACACTGAGAGCCAGCTCGTCTGGACTGGACACTGCCCCCAGAAAGAACACTCTCCTCCATCAATCCTGGCCTGCAGTCAAGGGACCAAAACCTCCAACAAAGATCATTCCTGGGCCTGGCCACCTCCAGTCCCAGCCAAATCCAGGAGGCTGCCCAGGCCCATTTTATAATTCTTCTGCAATCAGCACTTTCCTTTCTTCATTTGCTGGTTGAATAATGCAGCCTGTTAAAAAAGGGCCCTCAGCACAATTCTGGTGCCTGTTTACAATGGAAATTGGGAAAACGGCAGAACGCATGCTGCAAACCGCATTGAAAAGAAGATGATCCAATTGGATTTGGCAGCTCTGATATTCGGGACCAGAAGGAGAAAATCTGTCTATGATTTGAACATGTATAATTAAGATGAAAGCCTTAAGTACTGGGCGCGTTTGTTCCGACGTCACCGGCTCTGCTGGCTCCGGGCGTTCTGATCAATGGCGCAGAGCATTACTGCCGGAATCTGAACAAGTGCGAGGCCTTTTTAAAGCCAGCGCTGTGGAGCCGAGTCGAACACGGCCCCTCAGGTGGGGCGGAGGCAGCCAGAGCAGAGAGCACCTCGGGCCCAGCTTTGATCTGTCCCCCGGTGCACCCTGAAATCTCGCAGGCGGGGGCTCAGGCAACATTGGATCCATTTGGCGTGTGCGATTTTGGTTCTTCTTCTGGTACCGACAGCGGTGCCGGTGCCCTGGGCACTGTTCCATCTTGAAAGCAGAGAGCCCACTTTGAAGGTTGGACTCGTGGGCTCTCTACGAGGCAGCCCTGACGTCGTGGGAAAGGCTGTGCAGGAGAAACCAGAAGACCTGGGCTCAAGCCCCGTCTTCACTCCCTGCTGGCTGTGTGATCTTGGGCAGGTGGCTCACCCTCTCTGTTCCTCATCTGTAAAATGGGCTAAATCATGGAACCTCCCTTGTAAGAGCGGCAGGACAATTAAATGAGGTGATCCACGGAAATCCTAGCATCTAGCACGCAAGTGGCACTCACCACGTATGAGTGAGTCTTCTTGTTCTCTTCAGCCCCCCTCTCTCAAGCCACCAAAATAACCTCCACGGCCCCATCCGCTCGCTGGCTTGGTGTCCGGAGACCCTGGTCTGTGTGGAAACCAGAATGTCATGACAAAGCTCACGTGCAGTGCGGGACGACACAATGATGGGATTTCTGGTGGAGAGCTGGAGGCTTCGAGTAGATGACTCACAGGCTGAGGCTGGGACAAGTCACATGACCACGCCTGTCACGTGACTCGATCGCTCATCTTGCTAAGCAGAGCAGCAATCCTGCTGAGACGTCTAGGGCCTCCTCTCTTCTTTGCAGATGGAGACAGAAATGGGGGGACCCAGGGCTGGTCTGAGCCTTGGCCGTTCCACTCAGAAACCTGCACCCCTCTATTTAGACTGTGGCCGGACCGTGTGTGACAGAGGCACCCACTCCACCTGCTCCGAGCAGCCCACCCTTTCCTGGAAGTGAGGGGGGAGAGGAGAGGGGAGGAGGGGCATCAGGAGCCAGAGCAGGGAAGGAAAGGGAAGAAGCTGTAAAGTAAGGAATGGTTACACAAGTTCCATGCCCAGAGATAGCTGGGGCTGCTGCAAGGCCCACAGAGTGGCCACACTCCCGGGAGCACTGCTCAGTGTGTCTGTGCCGCCTGCCGCCTGCCCGGTGGGCCCAGCCCAGCCCAGCCCCAAGGCTGACCGTCCTGTATCACGTGACCAGGAGAATCCAGCCCCCCTGCTCCCAGTGAGAATGCAGGGAAGAAGCCCCTCCTCCCGAGAGCAGCAGCTGGAGACAAGCTCAGGTCAGCTCTGCACAGGCGGGGAAACTGAGGCCAGCCATGGCTCAGCAAGGGCTGAGGCACAGTGGGACTCTAATATTCCTGGCCTTATTCAGGCCCAAACCACTGAGCCACCTGCCCTCCTGGATTCCACAGCTTTGGAGTTATATGCAGGCGGGTTCAAATCCTCCAGCTTGGCCTCTTTCCTGCTGTGTGACCTTTGGAAAGTTGCTTAACCTCTCTCTGCACCTGTTTCATCACCAGTAAATGGGGTGAAGTAGGGGTGTGCTTGCACCTGGCCTGCAGAGCAGGTGCTGAGTAAACACGGGCTCTCCTGTTCTTGTCCTGACTTCCCTTCCTGTCCCTGTCTCTTTTCCTTTCCTTCCTTAACGCTGCTGAACCTCAGTAACAGCCAGGCCCCGGTGATCACTCTCCCTTAGCATTCTACACGAGCAGCGATGCCCCCACCCCGTCTGACAAGGAGGCGAGGCCCCAGCAACTCCACCTGACGAAGCAGAAGCTGGAAAAAGGCGCGGAGATGCCCTCGGAATCTCCAGGGAAGCTCAGGCTTTATTCCCGTAGAGAAGTAAGACAGGACCCGCGGGCCACCCCGTGCAGAGCTTCTGATGTGGTACAGTGTGAAAAATTAATGTTTCCGGTTCCTCAAGTTTTGTTTCTTGCTTTTTGCCTTCCAAATCAGGCACAGCTTACAGGGAGCAAAGCCATCTGACAAGAGCACAGAGGAGCAAAGAAAGACTCAAAGGCAATGTGAAGCAGAAGAGCTGGGATCTCCGCAGGAGGGGACACCTGGCCACGGCCTCTGAGGGCGTGCCTGCGGCCACAGTGACGGAAGTGGACGGTCGGTGCTCCCGAGCCGTCGGAAGACTTGGGCCAGCCTGGCTCGTGAGGATCCCACAGCCCTGGGGTTGGTGCTCACCCATCAGGTTGACCAAACAGGAGAGCCTGCCATGGGTCCCGGAAGCCAAAGGTGGCACCCAACAGATGAGGGACCAAGTGGGCGGAACCAGGGGAGTCCCAGAGGCCCGGGCCCCTATCTCTGGCAGGCTCTGGGCTTCCCAGCCCTCACCATCAGATACGTAGGGTGTCACTTTGCCTTCAGCAATTTCGTTTGTCAGGGAGGCCAGACCAGAAAATAGAAGAGGAAATAATCTCTG
The DNA here is from genome assembly GCA_030848825.1 of Tadarida brasiliensis. Classification (NCBI taxonomy): domain Eukaryota; kingdom Metazoa; phylum Chordata; class Mammalia; order Chiroptera; family Molossidae; genus Tadarida; species Tadarida brasiliensis. Next base: position 61,095,227 of record CM061273.1, read on the forward strand.
GATGTTGAACACTGTCCTTCTGGACGATCTCCTTTGGGAACTGATCACCTAAGAGAGGAGAGGAAATATATTTAGGGCCCCACCCCACCCCAGTCTGCCCCTCGGACATCCTCACACCTTCTTCCTGCAGAGCCCACCTCCTGTTACCACAGCTAAAATCACCAAGGACTCATTCCCTGGCCCCTGACAGCTAAGACACGGACATGTGGCCAGTTCTGGTCAACGAGACGCAAGGGAATCTGGGCAGGCAGGATCTTCGGGAAAGATGGTCCCGCCTTACTTTTTAGGACAGAGGAGAAGGAGGAGGAAGAGGAGAAGGGGGGAAGGAGGGGAAGAAGAGGTAAAGGAAGCCCTTGCTCTCTACTTCTTGCTACCCTTACACATGGATGGGTGAGGGGTGAGGGGTGAGGGGTGAGGGGTGAGGGGTGAGGGGTGAGGGCTGGGTCTGCTGTGCCATCTTTGGGTGGAACAGAAAGGCTGAGAAAGCCTCCAAGAGGCCAACCAGAGCCCTGGCATCACTGAGCTGCGGAAGGGACCCCAGTCACTCACCTCCAATTCCTTCTCGAGGACCAAGATGACCCTCTGACTTAAGTCACTTTCAGCTGCGTGTCACTCTTGCCGCTGGGCACACGCCATCTCTGAGCCCTGGCGTGCACAGCACAGAGTGCGATCTTACCGGCTACAGGATGGCATGACCCACGTCACGTGTGCGGCAATACCCATCGCACAGAAGGTGTCCGCAGAATGAGGCTCCTCTCATTAGCCAAACCTAAACCTTGGGCCTCCAAACCCAACTGTTTGTGTGAGGCTGCAAGAGGGCAGCCGCCCCGGAGCCCCATGCCGGTGCCCAGGTGCCACCCAGCGGGCGGGATTTCGAGGGAGCCTCTCTGGTCCAGAATGCCAGCATCTGCGCAGTGCCCAGGGAGGCAGGGGAACAAAGTGTGAGGCCTTGGGAAGGGAGACAAAGTGTCAAGGAAGTGAGCCAGAGGAGCCGTGAACATCTGACCCTCCGGAAAGTGCTGCGGAGGCGAAATGCCGGCCGAGCTTTATGTTCAGGCCGGTTGCATTAAAAAGATAATGATGAGTCATTTAACTTTGCATCCGAAGAGTGGAGCAAATTACCTGTGTCTATATTGCTTAATGACCGAGACACTCACAGGACCTTTGCTGGAACCAAACCTGACCTATCACGAGGAGGCCTGCGGCTTTGCCACTTGACTGAAGCCATTTATCAGACAGGAACCCTCCCACCAGGCACCCCACATTAGCCCGATGTCCTCCAGCATACTCCCCCACTTCCCTAATGAGTTCCAACTTTCTTAACCTGGTGATTCCGACGCCATTAGTTATTTCCTGGACGTGAACCATTGGGACCCCATTAAGCAACGCTCAGGCACCCAGTGGGAGCCTGCCACTTTGGCTGCATTTCCCGAGAGAAGCGTTCATCCGAGCCAAACAGAGCCCTGGCCAGCTCCCAAGCAGCAGGAAATGCCAGCGCCTCCCCTGGCCTTCCAAGCAGAAGGCGAAGAGAGAAACCAGGACGCAGCCAACCGTGTGAGTCCTCCAAAGGCCAGAGAACCTCTTCTGGAGTTTTTTTGTTTCATTACCTTTTAAATTAAGCTATCACTTCCATACAGTAAGATTGACCCCTTTTATTATTATTATTATTATTTTTTATCCTCACCTGAGGACATTTATTTTGCATTTGTCTTCAGATAGAGCAGGAGGGAGAGAGGGAGGAAGAGAGAGAGAGAAATGTCAATGTGAGAGAGACATATCGAGTGGCTGCCACCCACATGACCCCAACCGGGGCCAGGGACAAACCACAACCGAGGTACATGCCCTTAGCGGGAACCGAACCTGGGACTCTCTGGTCCATGGGCCGACGTTCTAACCGCTGAGCCAAACCGGCCAGGGCAAAATTGACCCCTTTTAAAAGTGGGTGGCCCTGGGTGTTCCAGCAAATGCATACATTCAGGTAACCACCACCCCACTGAAGACGCAGAAAGGTTCCATCCGCTCTGAAAAGTTCCCTCGTGCCCGCCAACCCTCAGCTCCCCTCCCTCTCCCAGCCCTTGGCCATCACTGCTCGATCTTTTTTCCCTGTAGTTGGCCTTTTCTAGCCTGTCATAGTCCCAGGGAAGCCTTTGAGTCCAATGTCCTTCACTTAGTAACCTGCCTTTAAGATGTATTCAGGCGGGTGTGTAGTTTGTGTTTGCACCAAGTAGCGTTCCACTGTATGGACGTACCACAGGTTGTTTGGAGGGTCTGTGGGGGTTCCAGGGGCACTTACCTATTCCAAGCCAAACATTTGAGTGTATATCATTTTACTTAATCCTCAGGAAAAGAACTCGAAGGCAGGCACAATGGTCTCCGTTTAGAGACAAGAACATAGGGCCAGAGCTGGGAAGGGTTGAGGAGGGCCTGGGCACCCCAGAGGAGGCCGTCCAAGCCGTCCTCCATTCATTTCCTGAACAAGCAATTCTCAGAGCCCCTTTTAGGGCTGGGGACGATGGAGACCCACCCAGTCCCAGGGGACTCGGGTCCAGGTGTGCAGAGTGAGTCCTCCGGGCTTTCTTGCACCTGAGGCTGAAAGCCCTGTGGCTGTGTGACCCTGGAGGAATGGTCCTGCTAGCACGCATGGGGAGAAACAACTAGGCCAGCCTAAGACCTTCGGGAACCGACAGCAGGAAGCGGGGAGAAGAGGCAATGAGATGTGTTTTCCTGGCACGTATGTGCTCTTGAAACACTGAAACTGTGGGCTCCACAAGACAGACGAGCCGGCTGCTGTCTACAAGGACACCTGGTCATTCCCGAGGCTCGCGGCCTTCCCGTGCCCAGTCTCCATCACTGGGACTTGGCGGAAGGAGGAGGGAGGAGGGGGAGGGGCAGCCACACCCACTTCACAGCCTCCCGTGAACAACCCTGCGTACACCTGGCCGAGTCCTCAGGACTTCACAGTGCAGGTGACAATGTGGGGATTTCGAGTCCCCAGGGGGAGAAGCCAGAGTAGCCCATGGCCCTGAGGCCCCGCCCAGGGGTGTGGGCTCTGGGATTTCCCAGCTCTCTTTGAGCACTGACTCCCCTCTTCACACCCCACTTTGTGGCCTGAGCATTAGAGTGTACCCCTCTGGACGCATGGCGGGGTCTCCAGATCATGTCCTCTGGGGGTCCCAGGTAGTACGTCCACTGGGCTCCTTCACTCCAGGAAAGCGCCCTAAATATCTGTTCCCTCCGCCCCAGCACAGGGCCTGGTTCAGTACAATGCGTTGGAGCAATGTTTAATGAAAGAAAGGAGGAAGGGATGGAGAGAGGGAAGGAGAGAGGGATGAAGAGTGGGAGAGAAAAAGGATTCCATAAATCCAGTCTCTCACCTGTATGGCGGAGAGTGGGAATTTTGGATTCAAACACCAGGCTGGACCCCAGTTCTATCACTTCTTAGCTACACAAGTTACTGGACTTCTCTGGGACCTGTTTCCTTGTTTATAAACAGTTTTCTTGTTTATAAAACATGGACGCGTAGCTCACGATCAGGGAGAGGGTTACACGAGGTCAGTCAAGACCTCAGCCCAGCACGTGGTACTTCTCATTCAGAAGCCACGGTCACCCCTGCCGTTCTGGTTTTCACGAGAGTCCTTCTGGGCGGGCCTGGGCATCCTGTGCCCCCGGACAGCCATCCTGGCCGCCAGCTGCACGGCGTGTGTGTGGCGGTCCCCAGGCCTGAGCTTGAGGACGGTGGAGAAGGACTCCATTAAAATGGAAGTCAGAACTCCGATCAGCCCTCCTCCCACAGCTTATGCTAAATTATTGAACATCGCCAAGGACGCCCGGGGCTTCCCCACTTGCTGGCAGATGGCTTTCAACCGAATCTCCGAATCTCCGTGCCTCTCCTCGAGGCAAAATCAACAGGGGATTGGACACCGCCCAGGGACGCAACACTGGAGAGGAAGACCCACCGCCGACCCCCACCTGTTCCTTCCAGCTCCTCTGGCTCGCCCACCTGTGTCTGAGTGCCAGCTGCCCCTCGCCCCGGGGCTCTCGGAGTCCACAGGGAACACCCGGCCTGCCCGCAGCAGCAACTGTAATAATTAACGTCGCACGAGGGCCTCCTTGGTGCTCAGCATCGCACCTGCACTGTTTCATTCATCTTCACAGTGTTCCTCGGCGAGGGAGACGTCATTAATATCCCTTTACGCGTGAGCAAAGGAGGCTCAGAGCTCTTAATTGCCGGGGGTTGCACCTTGCTAAGTGTCCCTCTGACACCTAAAAGCCTGTTCTTAGCCATCCCACTGCGCTGCCCCCTGGGCCACTGCCCACCCACCCTGGAAAGCCTCACCGCTCCCCTTGGCCTGCACCCCAGATCTGGGAACCTGTTAGCAGGGTGCAGGGAGACCCAAGAGAAGGAGACAGGGGTGGAAGAGAGAATGATGGAAAGATAACTTAGCCCTCCTGCCTGGGCAGCCCCTCCTTCTGAGGGTGGGACCCTAAAAGTGAACCGGGCTATTTGCCAGGACCCGAGACGCCTGCCCTGGCCCCTGGTGGTGAAGCAGCTGTCACGGCCCAGCCCTCCGCCCCGTGCCCTGGTCTCCTGCAGTGGTGGCCAGCCTGTCCCCTGTCGCTGTTATTTATTGTAATTGCTGCAGTTACTCTCAGGCGGGCATTGAGGTAAAATATTATCTCACTGACATCATTACTCAAAAGACTTGTCATAGGAAAGTGAGGTTGCTGGAGGATCCGATGATGGCAAATATCTGGGCCCCTCAGACTCGGGGGCCAGGGCAGGTTCCTTGATTGTATAGATTCTGTAGGCTGAAGGAGACCAGCTCAGGGTAGACATCCCAGGCAGCGGCTGACCGGCCCCAACTCCTCTGAGACCCTAAGCCGCCGTGTTTTAACAATAGTCTCTAGAGAGAGGGCAACATTGATCAGCTGCCTTGCCTCCTACCCGGGACCAAGCCCGGAATCCAGGCAGGCGCCCTGACTGCAAATCGAACCGGCAACCGTTCGGTGGACGGGGATGACGCTCCACCCACTGAGCCACTCGGACCCGGGCCCTGCGCTGCCATCTGAATGGAAGGGTCACTCACATCCAGAATCCCTTCTTCAAGGAGAAGCCTTATGCCATAGACTCGAAAGTCTCTGCCGGGCTTGCTGCGGCCAAAGGGTCTCAGGAGGGTCCACACACGGACCCAGGATCCTGGCAGTGAGAAGGCCAGTGGCGACCTGCCAGAGGGTGCTGCGCCCACCCCACCATCCCCTCCGAGCCTCCTCACCTCTCTCAGTGAAGACCCGTTTCTCCGTGGAACCTTCTGGCACTAGAGATACAGCTCACAGCCTCCAGGTCAGGAATTCTCAATAATGGGTGTTCTGTGTGCTACCGTGAGGGTCCTCCCTCTTCGTTCTTCTCACCGGAGTCCACATCCCACCCGGGAAAACAAATCTGAGCCAGGCCCTTGCTCGCAGGAGGAGGGCCCGTCCTTCCCCCTCAGTCCCGCCCACGGTCCTTTCAGGAATCCGTTTCAAAGGGTGCCCCCTGCCCTTCCCAACCCCCCAGGGGTGAAAAAATCCTTCAGGCGGTTGTTCATGAGCGCCCCTCCGTCATTAGCCGCCGGGCACGTGTTAAAATATAGATCAGAGGGGGAAAGGCAGGAGTCTCACTGCCATTTGTCCTCTTACGGATGTCATTATGCGTTCCATCGTGGCGTATTACCGAGATGATTAGTGGCAACCAATGACTCCTGAAAAATGATTATGTGCCATTAAAAGCATTAGTCTGTCTGAAACCAGCACAAACAAATGGCTGTGCGAGGATGAGTCATTAGTCGGAAGGCTGAGTGACGTGGCCAGAGCTGCCCGCGTGCCAGGCAATTAGCGCTGCCAGCGGCTTGGGGAGGCAGAGCGAGAGCCCAGAGCCGTGCCCAGGCCGGGCGCCCAGGGGGGCGAGGGGCCTGTGGGAGTCCCGCTCCTCCCAGGAAAGCCTGAGAATTTGGATCTGCTTAGAGCCGCCTGCCTGCCTTCCCCACGGCTGTGGCAGAGACATCACAGCCGTCCCCAGTGTGGTCAGGGAATGGGGCCGCTGCTCCGTGGGTCCCAGCACCCCAGATCTGGGGAGACACAGAGGCAGGAGTGAGACTTAACCACAGAGGTGTAAGCGCACAGATAAGCTTAGCGGAAGCCCCCCGGGGAAACTTTGTAATTGACACCCGCAAAAAAAAAAAAAAAAAAAAAAAATGGCTCAGGGAATCACAGTGTAATTTACAATGACAAGAACATATAGAGAAGCTATAATTTGGGAGATTAAAAAACATTTCTCGAACATATACCGATAAAATAGCTGTGACGTGACTGGAAAAGAAGGCACTAACACGGGAAAAGGGATGTCGTGTGGCGTTCCAGCGTAGCCCAGCGCCAACACCGGTCCTCGGGCACAAGGGGCGCGGGCAGACTGGGCGTGGAGGAGATGTCGGGAGTGAGCTCCCTGTCGCCTCCCCCGCATCTGGACCTGTGTCCAGGCTCGTTATGGGGGGCTTCACCCTGGAGGAGCTGCCTCAAAGGGTGCCAGGCACATTCTGCCACTGGTCAGGTTCTAGGAGTAGTAAGTTCTCTCTCCCTCCCACCTCCACCCTGTCTGTCTCCCTCCCTGCCCTCTTTCCTGCCCTCCCTCCTTCCCTTCTTTCTTTTTTTTAAAATTTTTTTTCTTTATTGATTTTAGAGAGGAAGGGAGAGGGAGAGAGAGATAGAAACATCGATGAGAAAGAACATCGACTGGCCACCTCCTGCATGCCCCCCACTGGGGGTTTGGCCCACAACCTGGGCACGTGCCCTGACTAGGAATCGAACCGGTGACCTCTTGGTGCATAGGTCGACACTCAACCACCGAGCCACGCTGGTTGGGCAACCTCCCTTCTTTTTTTTCCCATCCATCCATGCATTCACCAGCGTGTGTGGACAGCTGCCCTGTGCCGGGACTTCAGCTGGTTGTCAGTCTGGCAAGCTCACCCAGGTACGAACCACCCCTGCACGTGAGGCGGGTGCAGTCCAACCAAGGGACCAGTAATAAGGTCACCAAACCTGATTTCCATGAACCGGGCACAGCTCTGAGTTCCATGTCTTACTTCATTTGCCCCTCACCTGGGAGGCAGGTATGACTGCTATCTGATCTCACAGGTGACAAGGTGGCCCTAGAGAAGTCATACCTCTGGAAAGCTAGACATCCAGGCTCAAGGCTGACCTCACAGACCCCTGAGCTGGAGCCCACCGTCAACTCCCTTGTGTCCCTGGGGCCACTGCTTAATCCCACTGTGGTCTCCCTCCCCCGTGGATGTCAAGAGGCCCTGGCATGACCCCAGTGACAAGGATTCAAACTGTCCTCGGCCGTTTCTGGTGGAGAAAGGTGGGAGCAGGCCAGGATGCTGCCCCGTGGACTTCTGTTTTCTCATTTTGGAGACAATGTTCAGAGCTTGTCCAGGGCCACGGTTCAGCTGTGTAGACTCCAGGCCTGTGGTTCTTGGCCCGGCTTGTGAGAATCTCCTGGGAAGCTTTTAAAAAAAAAACAGCAATGCCTGGGCCCAGCCCTGCCAGGATGGAGAACCCCCGTCTAGCCCCCCACTGCCCGCCTGTCACAGAGAAGGAAACCGAGGCTGGCAGAGGGGCCTACACCAGGCAGGGTCAAACTGCTGCTCAGGGAAGAACCAGGCCAGGAGCCAGATGCCTCGGGAAAGCAGGCTTCCTCCCTCCTGCCTTCCCTCTCTCTTGAATCCCATAGCTCTCCCTCCCACCTGCCACTCCAAGGCTGACGGCACTCGAGAGGCCGGAAAGCCATGGCAGCTGAACCTGGAGGCTGATTGGCACCTGTCACAGCCCTGGCTGCTCGGCAGCCGCTGAGGCCAGCCCCGCGGGCAGCCTTTCCATTTCCAGCGCCAGGAGTGTCCACCGTCTCCGAAAGGTGACCCACTTCCAAAAGCCTTCCTCTCTCTCTTCCCTCCATGCCTCACTGGTCACTCCACAGCAGCCCAGACACGCTGCCCTTCATCTTCATCGAACTCGGCCCAGCCGTTCTTGCTGCTTTGACGGGGGGCGGCAGCAGCTCGGAAGGACTGGGATGGAATTGTTTGTTCCCCACTCCTTACCTCGTTCTGTTAGAAAAACATGAAATCTCTTTCCTCCGATGTTTGTTTTCTTTGTTTTCCTGCCTCTTGCTGAGACAGCGAGCAAAGTGATATTTGATGATGGATCTGCTTGTGTCTTGGCTACAACAGGTCATGAATGTCTGCGAGGTTAGTTGGCTGAAGACCAAGTCCAGCTGCTACAGAAGATTAAAACCAGCCATTTGGAGGACCCCCCACTTCCAGAGTTGATTGCCTTCTGCCTGCCTCTTCCTGACACTGGAAAAAAATGAGGATTCCTCACAGCCTGGAAGTTCTTCAAGATGTCTAACTTCAGTCTCTCTTGCTGCAGTTCAGTCTTTTTGAGCCAGTTCTCATCTTCTCTGCAGATGGGGACGATACGGAAGAAGCTCACAGAGAGTCTCTCTTCCAGCAACGACTAGCCACAGACAGCTTTCTGCTTAGTTGGGACACTGGTTTCGAGGCTTGCTATTCTGGGAAATGCTGAAGCAGCTTCTGGGGTGCCCCGCAATTCAGAGCATTCTGCAAACATGTTCACACTCTCTCCTTGCCTGTGGAACTTTCCTCAGCAACAGAGCAAGGACGTGGGTGAACATATCTCAGAAGATCTGATGGCTACACCTCTCTGTACAGAATCTCCAGGGATTCTCAAACTCTAGGGCACTTGAGAATCACCCACTGACTCAGTGGTATTAGAGACTGAATGTTTGTAACCCCGCCCCACTCAAATGTATTTGCTGAAGCCCTAACCCCAATGTGATGGTATTTGGAGGCGAGGCCTGAGACGTCATTGGGGTTAGATGAGGTCATGAAGGTGGAGCCCTCCCCATGGGATGAGTGCCCTTTTAAGAAGAGGTAGAGACCAGTCTTCTTCTTCTTCACCCTGTGAGGACACACCTGCGAGCCAAGAATTTAGTCCTCACCAGAACCCAACCATGCCGGCACCCTGATGCTGGACTTCCAGCCCCCAGACTGCTGTTCAAGCCCCCAGCCTGTGGTATCTTGCTACGGTGGCCCAAGCTGACTATGACAGTGGGTCTGGGTGAAGCCTGGGGTCTATGCCTGCTGACGAGCCCCCAGATATGCTCACGTTGTCACTGTTGGCCCATGGACCATACTTTGGGAAACACACATCCAGACCCTCCAAACAGGTAGCCCACAGCTTGGGGTGGCCCCTGTGTGCCTTAGAGAGGAAGCCGAGGTGAGGAGCCAGCCAGGTGGGGTATGAAGACCAGGCAGACTCTGGAGGGGGCACACCTGGGTTGATGCTGCCCTGAGACTTTCCAGCTAAGAGACAACAAGCGGGTCATTTAACATGCTGCCTTCCTCATCTATTCTATAGGGATGAAAATGACGACCGTGTGACGTAGGTTCTGGGTGGGATATTATGTGTCCCAAGCGCCTCGCTCAATGACAGCGTGCTGCTGTACCGGGGTTTGCTTGTCTATTGTTTTTAGTGAGGGAGAAGGGGGACCTGGCCTTCAGGAACCTGGGGCGGCATTGCCCAGGTTTCTCCAGCACTCGTTTCACACGCTTGGAAACCTGCAAGGCCACACTCCAAGTGTCATTCTTCACCTCAGTTCTTAAACGGAGCCATCTGGATATAATGACAGCTCCCCCACCAGCCAAGTGCCCTGAGCTCCTAGAAGCTGGGAAATGCACAAAGCGTGGAGAAGAGGGCCCACACTGCAACGGGGCACGGCCCAGGGGAGACACCTTCTTGCCCACGGGATCCAGAGCCTCCCAGGCCTGGATAGAGGGGCAAAGCAGAGAAAGGCCCCCTCAGCTGGCTGAGTATTCGGGAAGTCTGGGCAAGTCTATCCTGTGGGGGAGAGGAGGAGGATGCGGTGAGATCTCTAACAGATCTCAGGAAGCTGAGCCGGGCAGAGCCCTCCTGGGAGGGCATCCTGACCAGCCAAGGGCAGCAGCGTTGCTGGGGGACAGCAGGCCAGTCAAGTCCCGCGCCTAGCAGCAGCTGCTGGTGGGTTGCCATGGCTTTGGGAGTCCGGTTGCCACAGCGTCGAGTGGTTTTGCCACTTACTAGCCTCTGCGTGGCTGGCAGCCTCGGTTTGCTATCAGTTATCTACACCTACAGGGCCATAAAACAGTCAGAGACACGCAAGGCTGCACTCAGACAACCTGCAGAGTGCTAAGCAGCCGCGGTGACACCGTGATCTTTTTTGCTCGTCCCAAATTTTCTCGCAGGAACAAGTTCCTGAACCAGGTCTAGACCGTCTTTCTCCCTCTGCCTGATAATATAAACAGTTAGCATAAGGTGTGGGTAGTCAGAATCCTTCCCGGGGCCGGTTCCTGGCCTTGGGAGAGAACACTGATCTCAGCTGATACGTCAAACTGAGGCTGCCAGCCACGCAGAGGAGAGGGGTCTGAAGGACTCCACGCTTGCCAGTGGCGGGCACCATGTCACAGGCTTCGCAAGGACTCATTCAATTCTCACAATACAGCTACGAGGAAGGTTCTACTGTTGTTCCGTTTAACAGATGAGAAAGAGAGGCTCGGGGAAGCTAAGGAACTTGCCCCAAGGCACACTGCTAGTAAGTGGTAAAACCAGACAGACTCCGCTCATTGCTTGAAGCGCTTTGCTGTGCGGCCTTATAAAGCAGCCCAGAAAAAAAAGCAGAGAGAGGTTGATAGTGATGGGTAACAGAGAGCAGATGGCGGAGGGGACGGAGGGCCTATTTCAACCCTTAAGATGCTGGAACCCTTAGGTGGTTCTAGAAGATTCTAGAAGGTTCTAGAAGATTCTAGAAGGTTCTAGAGCTCTTCCTGTCTTGGATTCCTTGAGTAACCCCAGTATCTTTTTCAACTACCAAAGTTGATACTTCTTTACCCTTTTCCTTTTTTTATTTTTTGCTTAAGCTCCTTTGAGTTGTACGTTTTTTCATAAAGCATCGTGACGTATAGCTGTTGAGTGACAGAGATGAGTTTCAAACCCTCACCTGCCTGAATGCATGGTGCCTCTTTCAGCGTCCTCACCTGCAAATGGGACAGCCATCGCACCTGCCTGTGGTGATCGTGAGGATGAGTACATCCGTCCACGTCAAGCTCTGAAAAGAATGGCGCCTGAAAGTACCCGAAAAGAGTTACTTTAATTAGCAGCTCCATTTCGCAAATGGATAAACTGAGGCAACAGATGCCATAAACTTTGCCCGAGGTCATGCACACGCCGCCATTCACTCGCAAACGGCAGCCAGTGACGGAACCCAGGCAGTGGTCAGAGCCTGTTTCTGGGAGGGCCCTTGAGAAGCCGCATGGCCTCTCCTCCTGTCCAGAGCTGAGCGGGCAGCGGTCCTGGGGCCTGACCAGGGCTGCAGGGCGGAGGGCCCGCGAGCTCCAGCTGGCTCCTCTTCCAGCCCTGGTCAGGAGCTGAAAGAACCATGGGCAGGTGGGCAGAGCAGTGGGCACTGGCTCCCACTCAGCTGGGGCTTTGTGCAGACGGACCTGCGCCCATCAGCCCGCCCAGCTGCCCTGAAGCACCACCACACCTGGCCTGCCTCCTCCCCTCCCCACAGCTCCCCCTGTATGGAAGCATAAATCCAGCTAATGCGTCCAAAAAAGAAAAATCAAAATGTCAGATCTGCAGAGAAGGGTTCTGTTGAAGGAATATTGATTGTCACAGAGAATATTCCCACTTTATTCACCTACTTAGTCCGCTCCCCTAGGCGCCTATGAATTCATCAAATATTGTCACAGCACATGATGATATTCGTTCCTGACGTGTGACTTCTCAGGCGTGGGTGCTGCTCACTGTGCCCACCCCGGCGTCATGAGAGGAATCATCATCGTGGTATTTTCCCCCGAGACAAGGCACTTTCCCATTTGGCACCTACTCTGATCTTCAATACAGCTATAGAAGTGGGGCCTGGAGAACGTGGTATTCCCATTTTCTGGTTGGGACCAGGAAGCCCAAGCAACTCATCCTAGGTCACGCCACCAGCAAGCTAAGATTTGAACTTTGATTTTCCATCTCCAAAGTCGGGACCCCGCCCACTCCACCATGCGCTTTGCTGCTGATGGTGGCACTGCTCCCGCCAGGACAGGACATGGTAGAGTCCTATGCCGTCTGCCCTGCTCAGTCAGCACCAGGGGTTATGCCCCCACTGTTTGCTCAGCCCTGAACGTAGAATCAAGGAGATGGTCCATAACTCTCAGTGGACCCTCCTATCTACATGGACATGTAGTCAGGATTTTTGGAGACCGACATAGTTGGAACGACCAGACCACACAAATGGAGAGTTGACTTCTAACTGTGGGAAGCTGTTTATAGAGTTGACACAAGTACAAAGTAAGGGCAGGAGATCCTAAGAAAGTCACACCAAGCTCACCAGGACCCCTTAGCCCATCATGACCCAATTGCTGAAGAACTGACGGAGGAGAGGGGTCAGTTGGCCAAGCCCTGGAACACGCTTGCGCAGTAAATGGCGAGGTCTCTCCAGATACTGTCCAGAAAAACACGGGCCCAGAGGATTCAGACCAGAATTTCCTAAATGTGTCGCATGGAGCAGGAGTTCTGCAGGTCTGAGAAGTTTTTGTAGCCAAATACATTTGGGGAGCTTTAGGTTTCTCCAAATTAAATGAAATGATTTAGAATCAGGGCTTCTCGGATCCTTTATCAACTTGATAATAATAACAAATAATAATAGCCCAGTGTTGACTATAGCCCAATGTGCCCAGCACTGTGTGTATTACTGTGTTATCCCCATTTTAAAGCTGAGTAAATCAAGGCACAGAGTAAGTCACTTGTCCAAGGTCAAGAATCCTTGGGTGATGGGACAAGATGAGAATGCTGAGTCCACAGGCTTGGCCTCTTCATCACACTGCTCAAAGAGACGGATGTAGGATGCAATACTTCCCAAACTTCTTTGGTGGCTCTGAACCTGTCCCCACCCCTTGTTTGTCCCCAAAGCATCTCCTGGGACTCAGGTTCTGTGGAATATTTGAGAACACTGGTTCAAACCGTTTACCTGACTGGCTGGCTCCAATAGTTCTCAGAGCCCCCCTCAACTGCACACTTAGAAGCAAGTGCAAGTTGATATGGTACTTGAGTAGCTACTCTTGTTGTTGTTCCCCAAGACATCTCCTGGGATGTGGTGGGCCTGAATCCAAAAGTAGAGCTCCTGAAGAAAAACCAGACACGCTGGCTGGGCTGGGGCCAGTGCTTCCACCGCTTGGCCCTTGACGCAGATAGCTGATAAAAGTGAAATGGACTCCAGTCTTCCTCCTCACCACCACCCCTGGCTGAACATCGGTTCTGGAACCTCCCAGCCACATGCAGAAAGGACCTTTCCAGGGGTTAGATTCAGCCCAGAAAAATAAAGATGCTAATCAGTCCAGGCAGCTGCCCTTGTCTCCCCACCTGGGGCTCAGCCACACCCACCTGCAATTTCTGGCTTCATTCGAGGCCTTGGCAGGCATCCTCAGCAGGTGCGTGAAGTGGGAACTCCAGTCCCAAGAGCCTTTGCCAAGAGCTCGGGAGGGAGAGGTGGGGATACAGCCTCAGCAGAAGAACATTGATAGCAAACCATGAGGAGAAGACAGTTGGCCAGAGCTGATGATAGGGTAATTAATTCTACTTAAGTCAAACATTACCAATAATTAAATATGCTAATTAAGAAAAATCAAGGAAAAAGGCATACAAGATCAAGAAGCACGGAGAGCCCCAAGTAAGAAAAACCCAAAGAGGCCCACACCAAGACACATCATAATTAAAATACCAAAAATTAAAGACAAAGAGAGAACCTTAAAGGCAGCAAGAGAAAAGCAACAGGTTACCTACAAAGGAGCCCCCATAAAGCTATCAGCTGATTTCTCAACAGAAACACTATAGGCCAGAAGGGAATGGCATGAAGTATTCAAGGTAATGAAAAACAAGGATCTGAATCCAAGACTACTGTATCCATCAAGGCTATCATTCAAAATAGAAGGTGAAATAAAGAGCTTCCCAGACCAAAAAAAAAAAAAGGCTAAGGAAATATATTAACATAAAACCAGCACTGCAAGAACTGTTAAAAGGACTGTTGTGATAAGCAGAAGAAACAGAGAGAGAAACATAGCCATAATAAATAAAAATGGCAATAAATAAGTTCGTATCAATAATAACCTTAAATGTAAATGGATTAAATGCTCCAATCAAAAGACACAGAGTAGCTGAATGGATAAGAAAGCATGACTTATATATATATGTTGTTTACAAGAGACCCACCTCACAACAAAAGACACACAGGTTGAAAATGAAGGGATGGAAAAAAAATTTTCCAAGCAAATGGAAATTTTTAAAAAGCTGGGGTAACAATACTCATATCTGATAAAATAGACTTCAAAATGAGGGCCATAACGAGACAAAGAAGGCCACTACCTAATATTGAAAGGATCTATCCAACAGGAGGATATAACCTTGGTAAACGTATATGTACCCAATAGAGGAGCACCAAAATATATTTTAAAACTTCTGGAGGACTTCAAAGGAGAAAACGACATCAATACAATCATAGGGGGAGGGGACTCAACACCCTGCTGACATCACTGGATAGATCCTTTAGACAAAAAATTAACAAGGAAACACAGACTCTAAATGATGCACTAGAGCAAATGGATTTAATAGATATTTACAGAGAATTACACCCCAAAACTGCAGAATTCATATTCTTCTCAAGTGCACACAAGACATTCTCAAAGATGTTAGGACACAAACAAAGTCTCTACAAGTTCAAGAAGATTGAAATCATATCAAGCATCTTCTCAGATCACAGTGGCATGAAACTAGAAATTAATTACAATAAAAACACTCAAAAACATTCAAACACATGGAAGCTAAATACCATGTTATTAAACAATGAATGGGTTACCAAGGAGATCAAGGAAGAAATAAAAAAAACTTCCTGGAAATCCATGAAAATGAACACACAACAACACAAAATCTATGGGATTTGTGGAACACAATGAACAAAATAAGGTGTCAACCAAAAGAGATTCAGAGTCATGGAAGTAGGGAACAGACTAACAAACCTTGGAGGGAAGGGGAGTGGGAGGGGTGGGGAGAGATAAACCAAAGAACTTCTGTGCATATATCCATAACCAATGGACACAGACAATAATATGGGGAAAGCAGGAGGGGGTGGGAGTGGGAAGGAGGGGGGTTAATGGGGGGAAAACGGGGGACATCTGTAATACTTTCAACAATAACAAATAAAAATAAAAATAATTTTAAAAAAAGAAAAATCGGGCCAGCTGTTGTCAGTGTGGCACAGGAGCTGGGGCTCTGCTGACACACTTCTTGGGCAGCTTCCTGCCAGGAGCGGATGGGACTGAAAGAAGCAGACGCTGTCACTCCGGGGCCCAGGAGAAACCGGAGGAGCCGTGAGCTGCAGAGGCCCTCATGGAAGGAAGCAACAGCTTGAGGGTGTCTGGTAAGGTGATGGGTTCAAGAGGCCGGAAGAGACTCCAGGAGGCTGTGGTGTTGGTCAGAAGGATCCGGAACTTGGCCCCAGTCTGCCCACTTTCGACAAAGTCCAGGAAGGCTGTGCTGGGTGGGGGCAGCAGAGAGAAGCTTTGGGGTGGTAGGGGTGGGGTGCTCAAGTGAGATAGACCCTGGTGGCAAGTTCAGTGATGGGGGAAGAGACCAAGGAGAGAGGCCAGATCAGGGATCAGGCAGGGACAGGTAGCTGATGGTCAGCAGGTGGGTTTCAGTGGTCAGAACTCAGGTCAGGTGAGCAGACAGCACAGCAGCGTAGAAGGATCCAGAACTAGGAGACGATGCACTGGCCAAGGCAGGGCTTCTCAGCATGGCACTACTGACATTTGGGGTGTCTGTGTTGTGGGGCTGTCCCATACTTTGCAGAATGTTTAGCAGCATCTCTGACCTCCATCCACTAGGTGGCAGTAGCATCAGTCCAGTCAGCTGCCCTTGTCTCCCATCAAAAATATCTCCAGTCATGACATCAAAAATATCTCCAGACATTGCCAAATGTCCCACGTCCCACGGGGGTGCAAAGTCACCCCCCTACCCCACTTGAAAACCACTGAGTTGATTTTACAAAACAAGTCAGCAACTTATATTGCTCTCTCCTCCTGAGGCAGGCGGGTTACTCCATACAGTCATGTGGGCCCAGGCTCCTCTCAACCCAGGTCCTTGCACGGGATCGTCTTTGTCCAGCTGGACATTGAGCTAAGGAACAGAGTGGGGAGGACTGTTGGAGAGATTCTAGGGGCCAGCCTGGAAGTGTCTGACATCACGTGTGCCCACAGGTTAGTGGACCTACCGAACCATAGAGAGGAACTGTGACCCAACAGTGTGCCAAGGAAGAGACCCCAATGTGGCCGACATGGTTGCCACCGGCACCATGTCACCTACCGGTCCTGCCCCTGACTCTGCCATGAATGGTTCATCTGAGCTGGGCCAGCCCATCCTCCCCCAGGTCTGTTTCCTTCTCTCCAAAGACCCCTTCCGTAAACCAGACGTGTCACATCGGCGCGGTGGGATATTGTTCCGCCATGAGTAAGGATGAAGCACCAATACCGGCTGCCACGCGTGCCACGTGGAGGAGCCCCAGAAGCAGTGCGCCAAGGGAAAGAAGCCACACGACGAGGTCCACGTGTCGTATGAATGATTCCACTGATACGAAATGTCGGGGGTGGAGACAGAAAGCAGATTAGGGCTGGGGGGAGGAATGACTGCTCCTGGGTGTGGGTTTGCTTTTGGGGGGGTGACAAATGTCTTGAAATGAGATTGAGCTGGGGCTGCACAACATGTTGAATGCACTCAATGCCACTGAATTTTTGACTTTAACATGGTTACTTTTAACCTGGGAGAATTTTACCGAAGAAAAAGAAAATGCCCCCTTCTGGCTCCCTCTAACCTTCAGTGATTGTTTAAAATCCAAGTACCAGGCTCGGGGGCCCCAAAGTAGGAAAATGGGTTCTGTCCTTTCAGCTATCCTCTGAACAAAACTTTTTTTTTCCTTTATTGATTTTAGAGAGAGAGAGAGAAACATCGATGAGAGAGAACATTGATCAGTTGCCTCCTGCACGCCCCCCCCACTGGGGATTTGACCCACAACCCGGGCATGTGTCCCAACCGGGAATCGAACCAGCGACCTCTTGGTGCATGGGTCAATGTTCAACCACTGAGCCACCCCAGCTGGACTGAACAAAACTTTTTTAAAGGCCCTGATTCCTGCTTTGCCTGTGCAGGGAGCACAATGTTAGTGAGCTTTGTCAACAAGACAGCTCTGTAGAAATGTAAGCAGGTGTCGCCGAGACACTGTATCTGAGCTCGTTGGTATTCTCCCAGAGGCGGTGGGGACCGGGCCAGACAGGAACGAGCCAACGGCAGTAAGGTGTGCATCACGAGCGAGCCAGCCGGGTTCAGAACGCCGCTGCCGAGGGTGATGTAAATATAATGAAGCTGCCGTGACCTACTCCGGGCCCCACACTGCGGAACACACTGCACACGGATCTCATCAGCTAGTCCTCTGCCACCCGGAAATGGAGTGGGATCAGAACTGTTTTGCAGATGAGAAATGAAAAACCGAAAAGTTAAATAATCTGCTGTATTACTTATCTATTGCTGGGTAACAAATCATTCCAAGTCCTAGCGCTGACAACCCACAGTTATTTTCAGGAGTCCCAGCCTAGCTCAGCGGGTCCTCTGTCTCAGGGCTGCAGTCAGGGTGTCGCCAGGGTCTGGGGTCTGATCTGAAGGCGTGGACGGGGAAGCACCCAAGTCCAAGCTCGGGTGGTTGTCGGCGGAATCGAGCTCCTGGAGGGCTGTTGGACTGCGGGTCTCAGTTCCTAGCTGGCCGTTGGTTGGAGGCCACCCTCAGCTCCTTGCTGCGTGAGCCTCCCCAACATGGCAGTGTTTTCCATGAAAGCACGCAACCCAAGAAGGCGGCAGAATCTGCTAGCGAGACAGATGGCGAGCTTACGAAGCCTGGTCACGGAAGTGACATCCCACCACTTTCGCTGTGCGCTAATGGTTAGAAGGGCGTTGCTAGGCTAGCTCACACTCAGGGTGAGGGGGGGGCTACACAAGGGCGTGAGTGCCAGGAGGTGGCGGTCACCAGGGCCACACTTGCCAAGGGCCCGCGAGCAGTAAAGAGCTGAGTCGCCCGTACCCTGGGTTTGTAGAACAGGCTCCAGTTCATATCATCACACTGTGCTTCCTTCATATTCTTCAAGGGAGGACGGGGGGTGGGAGGAAGGAAGGAGAGAGAGAGATCTTTCTGCAGGAAATAGCCCGCCCTGAGCTCTTCCTGGCCAGGCCTCGCTGCTGAGGCCGGTCCAACGGGATGCAGCCCAGAGCTCAAGCTGCCCCCGATATTAATGTGTCCTCATTAGAGCCGTGCGCAGCGCTGCATTTTAATTGCCTGGCAGAGCCTTGAGCACCTGCAGAGGTTTTCCACACCCTCCTCGTCATGACTATGAATAAGCTGGGAGCATTTGGGGCTCCTCAAGCCCCAGGTTGGCAGTCCCCCTCCCAACAGAGGCAGTTCAAGCCTTCGCTATGCCAGCCCCATAGTCCTGCCATGGCCACGGGCAGCACACCTCTGTCCCAGAGGCTGGCGTCGTGGGGGCCGGACTTGGGTCTTCTAAGCATCTGGGAGGCAGGGAGGAAGGGCTCAACCTGTCACCATCAGGCCTGCTCAAGGAAGGAGCTCATTTCACCCTTACATCCTGGCAGCCGGCACAGTACCTGGCAGGTACACGGGAAATGAATCAAGGTTGCCCACATGGGTCAGACGTGGTAGGACACCTGGAGAGCCACATGTGAGCAGGGAAGCCCAGTCTCCACCAGCTTCTTGTTTCCCTTCAGTTCTTGAGTGAGGAGGACTATTCACCTTCCTGGTGCCCCAGAGATGTAACTGCATGAAATACAGCTCTCCCACTGCCCCCGGCCCAGTTCAGGCCTGAGAGAACCGCTGCCCGGTCTCTGTGCAGCCCCAGCCCTGGTGGCCGGGTCAGAAAGGAGCAGCTGTCCTCTGTTCCTCCCCCGGCCCTTTCTCTTAGAAGTGCCAGTCCTGGAGACATAGAAGCCTTCATGCCACCCTCTCCCAGCCAGAGTGTGGGCCCTTTGCTGTCCAGCCTCCTTGCCCAGTAAAATTCTCGGGTGGGCCCAGTGGATGCTGCATTCCCTGCCGTAGGGGGGTGGCTACACCAGTGGGTCCACAGGGAGCTCTCTGACTCCTTTCTCACTAACACACAGGTGAAAACAATTTCGTATCAGACAGGGCGCCCCACTACATACATATTGGTGACTTTGCCCCCTACAGACCTGCAAAAGCGCCTGGGTAACAACCCGCGTATATAGGCAGCCTGACAATTTACGTTCACGCGTGGTCTAGAAGCCCCTCACTTTCACAGCCGCCCTAGGTTGGGCAGGCGGGTAACCAGCATTCTTATTTGCGAGGTCGGGTTCCATGTTGAAGGGCGTGTCATCCACAGGCCCTGGAGCCCTGTTGGTTCCTACAATAGGAAAATGGGCCAAACCAGGACCAGCTCCACCCTGCCCGCCCTCCCTTTCTTTCTTTCTCTCCCCAGCTGCCTCCTTCTGTCTCCCTAGGCCGGGCTCTGCTGTGCTGGGAGCAAAAGCTTTATTGAATTTTTGCAAGTACTTTGCATGGCGTCTGATTTACAATTCATAACCTGGATTACACTAGAAGTTCTGCCTTCGGGGTCTGTGTAATTTGGATCTCGGAAATATTTGCTATGCTTTCAATTCCCCTGACATCTGAGGGATTGGAAATGGATTCCGTCCCTGGAGGTTTACAATTTGGAGGGATGATGGAAGGGGGGCAGGGGGGAAGGGGGATGAAGCCGGTACACAGCAAGGTGGTGCTGGGGCGAACAGTCAGGGTGAAAACTAGGGCTGGGAGCACAGGCAGGGAGTCAAACCGGAGCGGGAGGGGGTGATAATATGCACGAGCACTACTGAGCAGAGACAATAGCCTGGCTAGGGCTCCCACCCCTGACACGTTACCTCCAGATGGTGCCACCACGGCCCCGGGCACACGGGGCCCAGATGCCATGGTCAGGGGAGACAAATGCTGTCCTGGGGGTGTGGCTTAGGAGTGTGCAACAGCCCAGGGCTGAGACACAAGACACTCCACCTCCTGGTCCTGCCTCTGCCCCTACCTTGCTGGAAGAGGGGCAATCCCCTAATCACTTTATCGTGACGTTTTATTGAGATGTAATTTCCACACCACATGACGCACCCGTTTTAAGCGTACAGCTCAATGGCTTTCAGTGTGTGCAGATGTGTGTAACCACCACCACCGATTTTAGAGCCTTTTCAGCACCCCGAAAGAAGCCCTGCACCCCTGAGCCCCAGCCCCTGAATTGGTTTTCCGGGGCCGCTGTGACAGATGCCACACGCTTAATGGCTTAAAACAATAAACTGACTCCCTGGGCTGTGGAGGCCAGGCCGAAATCAAGGTGCTGGCGGGGCCACCCTCTGTGAAGGTTCTAGAAGAGGACCCTCCCTCTCTTCCAGCTTCCGGGAGCTCCCTGACTTGGGGCTGCACCTGTCCAAGCGCTGCCCATCTTCAGCGGCCTTCTCCTCTGTGCGTGTGAGTCTCACGTCCCCCTCCGCCTTTATGCTGCAAAGACACATGTCACTGGATTCCGGGCCCGCCCGAGATCCTCAATCACATCCGCCAAGACCCCTTTTTCCAGACAAGGTCACAGTCACAGGTTCTGGGAGTCAGAACACGGACACATCTTTTTAGAGCCGAGACACTGAGGCTGGGAGGGGTCAGCAACTTGCCCAAGGTCGCGAGCTCAGAGGCGGCACGCGGCCGGGGCAGACGGACGAACTCCTTCCTCGGAGCCTGCGCGGCCCGAGTCAGAGCGCGAGGTTGCGGTGCGTGCACGTGGGTGTAAACGATCGCCCGCGACGCTGCCAGCAGCTTCCACCGTGCTCTTATAATGGCCTTTTAATTCGCTTCCCCATCACCTCGCTGAGCTGGAGAGCGCTCCTGTTTGTCTGTTTCTTGTTAGGCTGTTGCTTAAAACAGGAAACAGGATGCAGACCCTCTGGTCTACTTACCTCTGGGGGCGAGGCTTTCACATGCTCCGGGCCACGCCCCTTCCTCGGGTACCCCAGTAGCTCCACAAATGCATCCTCGCAGCACCACTGGAACGGGAAAGAGACCTGGCCACAGCCTGGGGACACTGCCCCGCAGGCCCAGAACCTGATTCCCAACCCCCATCCCAGTCATTCCGGGGACCAGAGTCACTGCCATTGTCCAGCCGGTTGTCAGGCCCAAAGCCTGAATGGTCACTCCTGGGTGCTCTTGCCCTCATCCCCACATCCAACCTTCAGCAAGTCCTGCGGGCTCCTACCCGTCCCCCCCGGAGAACCACCCCACCTGTGACATGCCAGGCTGGTTCAGCCCTTGGGCCGTCTAGTTCAGTGGGATTCCCTTTACCCGATGGGAGCACTCCTGCAAATTGGTGTTTGGACTGCATTTTCGGAAATTGAATCCCAGCCCACCATTGGCTGTCTGAAGCTCTCTGAGGTTCCCTCCCCTGTGAGTCCTGACATGTCAACCCTACCACTGGGAAAGAGTCTAGAATTTTCCAAAGGACATTTGGTACTGACCCACTCAGGCTTATGATGCATGTTCCGTGGGGTTTCTTAATCATTGTTCTGTGGGTTGAGCTCCTGGGAGCAGTTTCCAGGGTGCCCCTGGGTGGCTCCCCCCTCGTAGTGATAATGATGACTCTTCCCACCTTCACCCCCAACTCCTGCTCAGCTCCCCTCTGCTCTGCACCTCACAAGGGTGACCTCTACAGGCTGATCAGCTAGGCCCTCCTGTCCCCTGCCTTCTGGTTGGGTTTGGCCAATCGAAGGCACTAACAAAGACTGAGGACAGGAAGAGGCAGGGGTTGGGGTATTTACCCCCCCACGATCCCTGCCTGCTGCTATTCTAGAATCTAGAGGGGTGCCCCTTCTCTGGCTCCAGGCCCTTGGGCTCCCGTAACAGCATTCTGCTCCCTCACCCCTTTGGACCTCCAGGTAGGAAAGGCTCCCCACTCCTGCTGGTCCCTGGGTCCTACACCAGCCCATGTTGGTTCCCTTAACTGCTCACAAATCTACGAATGACCACTTGACGGGCCTTGGCTAGAACCCCGAGCTGATGGCATCTGTTGGCCATGGGACCCTGCCTGGTACAACGGTGGGCATGATAATGATGTCGCCATGCTCTGAAACCCCAAGCCCTGGCTCCCAGCCCCACTCAGGACCCTGCGAGTTCACTTCTGGCCCGTGGGGAGGTTGGAAGAAAGACTGATGTCCCTGTGAGGAAGTAGAGCCACCAAAGTGGGGCAGGCGCCCTAGAGCAGGCTTCCCAGCCTCAGCACTATCAACATCTTGGCCCAGACCATTCTTTGTTGGTGCCCGGGGGGTGGGGGGTGGGGTGGGGGGGCAGGAAGCCTTGTGTTTGTAGGATGTTTAGCGGCGTCTGTGGCCTCCACCCACTAGATGCCGGTTGCACCTTCTTCCCCGTCATGATAATCAAAAATATCTGCACATTGCCAAGTGCCCCCTGGGGGGCAAGGTCACCCGGGAGGATGGGGAATGAGCTGAGGGCTCACTGGGCTGGTTTCCTTCTTAGGAGGAGGGACAGGACCGAGCTGGCCTCCTGGGAACTCAAGAAAGGGGTCCTCAGCCAAGTTCCATGGTGGCCCCACCACATGCCCCTCCAGCCCCGACAACTGGCCGGGCCCAGGCTTCGTGGACCCCACACCTCACCCTCAGCCTGCTTGGCCCTGGTGCCTAGGCAGAGGGGCCCCGACGACTGGCACCTCTTCTGCTCCCTCCCGCCCTCCTGGCCCTCCCCACACGCCCCTCCTTCCTCTTACCCGCCTTGAAATGATTTGGGGAGGCCGCTGGCAGCCCGGGAGCACAGCTGCCGCTAAGTTATCCAAACGATTTATCTTAAGATTCATGCAGAATTCATTGTGCGGAGACCAGGGGTGGGTTGTGCTTTAATATTCCTACAGATTTGGAAGAAATGCTCATCACGGGTTCGGGTAATTTGCACCTCTGCTTAATTCTCCTCCTCCAGCTCTGTGGGCCAGCCCCCTGGCCCTCCCTCCTCCCCTCCTTCCCCCCTCCACCTCCCCGCCTCCTCTTCTGCTCTCCCGTGTCCAGGGGTTTCCTAGGAGAGTGGGCGGGCGACCTGCTGTCTCCCCGGCTGAGCGGCCGCAGCACCTTCGGGCGGGCAGGGGCCGGCTGGGTGGGCAGTGGTGGAGAACTAGGGAGCTTCTGGGCATCTTGACAGGAAATAGATAACCTGCTATAGCAAACCAGATATGTGCAAATTAGCATCGATTATTCTCAAATTAACAGCTTGGGCATTTCAAACCCAAAACAAGGTCTCAGCTCAGCTCTGAGCCCACCCCTCCGCGTTCCACACTCCCACTGCCTCACCTGCCCCACAGTGACAGCTGTCTGAACCCCAACAGGGGAGAGGCAGCCTTCTGGGGAAGCGGGCTCAGGGGTCGCCTCCCAGATCTCCCTTTCCCTGAGCTTGTGGGGAAGTGACCTTCTGGAAATTGTCCCTGGTTCTGACGGTCCCAGTCCTGGCTGAGTCCTGTATGCACAGGCCAGTGGGCATCAGGACCTGAGGCCACGCCGTGAGCGGGTCCCTCACTCCTGCCAGGTGAGGGGAGACAGCGTTGGAAGACCACTGCTGAGCCCCCAGGAGCCCCTGGAAAAGCCCAAGTCCCCCCAGGCAGAGGGTCCAGGGCTCAGCAGGGGCTACTACCTGGGTTCCCCCTCCCTTAACAGGCAGGACATGTGCAGCCCAGTGACTAACCCACGTTCACACAGCTTGCTGGTGGCAGAAGAGAAGTCTGAGTCCAAGTTTGCCAGAGGCCCGGTCATGGCCCAGTCGTGGGGCTGCAAGCAGGAGACAGACCCCACTCTGAAAGGGAGGGGTTTCCACGGGGACCAGAGCACAAGGCTGATGCCACCCCGGCGAAGGGACAAGGAAGCCAGCGGGCCCTCACGGAAGCTGGTGGACTTGTCTGAAAAAGAGCTGACAAGAAGGAGACACAGCGATGCTGGAGAGGGGGACGAGGAGCACCCCGCTTCTGCTCCTGCCCTCCCACCTCCTGCCAGGGCCTCCTCCTGGGTTGTCCTCGTCCATTTGGGCTGTTACAACCAAGACACCAGAGACGGGGCCTCATAAACCATCAACATCTATTGCCCAGTTTGGGGGCTGGAAGTCCAAGCTCGGGGCGCCGGCAGCTCCGTGTCGGGGGAGGTCCCTTTCTGGTTCTTGGACGGCTGCCTTCTCGCAGTGCTCACGCGGTCAAGCTGACGCGCCTCTGGGCTCTTCTGTAAGGGCGCTAACGCCACCACGACGGCTCCAGTCTCACGACCTTATCACCTCCCCAAGCACCATTACATTTCGGGGTTAGGTGAATTCTGGGGAAGACACAAACGTCAGCCTAAACTAGCCGGGAGCCAGTGGCCATGGTCGCCCCTGTGAGGCCGAGCAGAGCAGGGGACACGTCGAAAGTGGATTTGAGAGCAAAGAAGCAAATGGCCAATACGAGGGCTTTCCCCGCAGACACTGTCCGCCTCCCGCCCTCCGGCTTCAGGGGGTGTGGCAGGAAACGCTGGACAGGAAGGTCCAGGAGGGGCATCGGGGGACTGTCCGGGGCACCAGAGGTGACAGACAGCAGAGCTGGCTTTGACAGAGGAAGAGGGCTGGGGAGGGATGGTGGCACTGCCCCCTCCCCAGTGGGCTCTCTCTTCTCCTGGCCCTTTCCTCCCTTCCCCGGCTGAATCTGGTCGGCTTGTGTCCTGTCACTGGCGTCAGCTCCCCCCACTGCCACCGCTGCCTCTGTCTGGGTCCAGAATAATAATCAGGGTGCCACAGACACCGGACGAAAGAGGCCCAGGGACACAGCAGCCGTCCAGAAGGCCACCCTCTCACCCTACCTCTCCCTTGTCTGTTAAGACCGAGGGTCCCAAACCCCTGACACCCACCTCCTGTGTAACACACACACACACACACACACACACACACATTCACGCACGGGGGTGTCCTGGAATTGAGGTGCCTGGAAGGTCCTCAGGCCGAGGTGCAGCAGAGGCCTGCTAGGGCAGGGTGAGTGGCGTGCCCACAGAGGCGACCTGGAAGTGACCCCTGTCTCCACGGCTACTGGAGGAGGCCTCAGGCACCAAGATCAGACCTTCTTGAGGACAGAGCCCCTGGAAAGCAAGGCGTGTGGCAGGGACGCCTCCGTCTGTGCAGCTGGAGAGGGTGAAGTGTGCTGCTCCCTGAGGCCCTGGGAGAGTCACCTGGCAGAGATGCTCCAAGCAGCCCCTCCGCATTCAGTTAGGAGAACACTTAGGTCTGCCGAACGTGCTGCCTGTCCTGGGGCTCTTGGGGGAACTCATCATGCACCACGTGTGATTCTGGGGTCTGCCAACACGGTGGCCTGCGTGGTCCCTTCTGGTTACAGATGTGATCATCTGACGTCACACTTGTGATCATGTGATTGAACTGTCATGATACTGCATTTCCTGGTCAGAGTGATTCATTCAGAGATGGTCATGTGATTCAAACCAACCAATCACAGTCTTGCTTGGGACAAATGTATTGATTCTGTTTGAAAACTGATACTTTGGTACATTCATCAGTCGTAACAGATGGACAGTTCTGGTGCAGGGTACAGGTAGAGGCGGAGGCTGGGGAAGGTGAAGTAGGGGGGAAATGGGAACTCTGTTTTCCACTCCATTTTGCTGTGGACCTAAAACTGCTCTAAAAAATGAAGTATATATTTTTTAAAAGGTTAGGGTCTTTAAACATGAGGGGGAAAGCCCAGAAATATCTATGTAAATATATAAAAGGAAGAAATACAATCATGATTTAATATTAAAATAATTCTGTGTGAGGTGAGGAAGCTGGGGATTCTACCTCGCACACTAGAAGCTATTCCTGTGAATCACACATCATCTGGAGGAAGGGGAAGGTGGCTGGGCGTTTAGAGTATACACGTTACTTAAATCGCTTCGTTTCTCTTGACCTCCTTTTTTATTGGGGCGTGAGATATTCTGAAAGGCCGGTGTAACTATCTTTTTATAAGTCATCTTTATTGAGTTTGGAGATATAACGCACAAATTCCTGAAATGGACAGAAAAGAGACTTTGCACGGGCATTGCCAGGACAGGAGGGTGAGAGGCTGCAGGGCTGCGGCTGGCTTGCCCACTCTGCGGCGGAGCCTGTCATGAGAATGAGTCCAAGCAGAGGTCTGAGGGGGAGGGAGGCGGCAAGGCAGAGTCCTGAGCACATCGTTTGAACCACTGGAAGCAGGGTTCCAGCTCTTGGACTTTCCAGGTACCTGGGCCAAGAATTCCCTAATTCAAGTTGGGTTTTTTTTTTTGTGTTTTTTTTTTTGTTTTTGCAAAACAAAAAACAGCCATAATAAAATAAATGAGTAGAAGAATGAGCATGCAAGCCCAGGACTTGAGAGAAGGAAACAAGCTCCGCCCCTGCCCCTCCCCCCATGCAAAGTTCGAGACCCACGTGGGTGGAACTGGGAGAAGCAGCAGCCTCCCACAAAGCTTAGCATCGGAGAACAGCAGCAGCAAACCTCCTCTGTTTTATGACATGATCCTGTGAAGGGCAGTCTTAGACTTCGGCCCGTGACCCAGCTCAACGCCATGGCCTACGGATTCCTGCAGAGGAGAGAATTCGCTAGGAGGTACCGTGAGCCACTGTTGGAAGCTCCCCCAGACCGTCATCCTAGCACATTGTTTGCATTTTGGAAATCACTGGCTGAGCACAGGGGTCTGAACCAAGGGGAGCTGTAATTTTCGTGCCCTTGGAGGACACTGCTGCAGCCTGGGCTGGGATTGACCGAGTCCACAAGAACTTGCCATTACCAAGTGTCTCTCATTGAGCTGCGCAGCACCGGTCTCCAACAGCGACACCATGTGGTAATGGAAAGTAATGGCAGTAGTGGACTGATAGGCCACAGTTGCGTTGACTCGCAGCTAATGGAACAAGGCTGGAGCCCTTAGTACAGTGTAAGTCCCTGGGGTCCTCGGACAAATCAGGTGGAGGGCCATGAGAGGGAGATCCTGAGTATTTTGAGTATTCTGGCAAATAACTAAAAATAATAATAATAATAATAAGAGATATAATCTGCTTACATGCCAAGCTGGAAAATCAGATTGTATTTTTTTCCAAGAGCCTGGGGATCTGACTTCAACCTGTTGCTTATTTAGTGGGAGACTTTGGGTGGGTCATGTTCACTCTTATTTCTTCATGAACAAACCCCCAGCCCCAAACCTCCACTGGCTCCAATATTCTGTGATGCTGGAATACCTGTGTTTTAAGGAATACAGTCCTGATGCGGATGGGGAATGAGCAGGACCGGAGACTCCCTATCAGGGAGTGTCCCCTTCCAGTGCCCCCGTAGATGACATGGGCAAAGCTCTCTGAAGGTCTCACCTGTGACCAGGTGGCAGTGCCTCCCATCCAGCATCTTTCCCAAGACCCTCAATCCCTGGCCCAGGAGAGCAGGCCTGGGAGACAGCATCCTTCTGGGGCAAGGAAGGGTACAGTGGGGTGTTGTGTGTGGAGGTGGCTCTCACCTGGCCATTTGGGACAACCTCCAGCAAAGCAGGCCGGGTGGAAGAGGCCAGCTTAGAATCCGGGGTCAGACGGCCTCAAACCACTGGAGCAGTGCCTCTTACCCGCTGGAGGAGCTGGAGTATGTCTCCTTGTGTATATGAGTTCCAGTTTCTTCTCTAAACCGGCAAGATGGCATTGGCCCTGTGTTGGCTTCCTACCGCGGCTGTAACGGACCATCACAAAGGTAGTGGCTTAAACCAACACAAATGTATTGTCCTAGTTTCACAGATTAGAGACCCAACGTGGGTCTGCCTGGGCTAACGTCGGGGTGTCGGCAGGGCCGTGTTCCTCCTACAGGCTCTCAGGGAGGACGCTTTGCTTTTCCAGTTTCTAGAGGCCGCGCCCATCCCTTGGCTGGTGGTCCCTTTCCTCCGTCTTCAAAGCCAGCAATGTAGCATCTCTCTGACCGTTCTGCTGACACACCCACTGTCAAGGGCCCCTGTGATGACATGGGGCCCACCCAGGTAACCCAGGATAAGCTCCTCATCTCCAAGTCCTTCACTTAGTCACTTCTGCAGATTCCCTGCAGCCACGGAAGGTGACATCTTCACAGGCTCCAGGGGGTGGGAATCCTTATGGGATGGCCTCATCTTGTGCTTGCTGGCTACGGGCGGGGCTCATCCCCCGTGCACTGGCTGCACACCCGCAGTGCCCAGGCACGCAGGACGTGCCGCCTGCCCGCTCTCCCTCTGCACAGCTCCTACCTCTGGCACAGACTCCAGATGCTGCCGTGCATTTAGTTTATGCCCAGGCAGTTGCATCCTCTTGCCATGATACAGATGTTTTCACAGATGTTCACATGCTAACATACACGTGTGCAGATACGTGATCTGCTCAGGCCCAGTAAAGTGAAAACACATATGCACACGCACACGCATGCACACACACGCACACACATGCACACACACGCACACCCCTGTACAGGCACATCCACAGCTTACCAGAGCCCTGCTCATCATGGCACTGCCAGTTCTTCTTGCTCCCGAGCAGATCCAGCTGCCCGCGTGCCCCAGGGTGACAGGCTGGGACCCCCACAGCCTGCTCTCAGCACCCACCACTCCCGTCCCGCTCCTGCTCCCAGCCCGGCTCCATTGATTGGCCTCGCGGCTCCGCAGCCGGAGATGTGCCCCAGCTGGAGGAAAACACTTATAATTTATGGAGTGTCTGATTTTTAATCAGTTTTTTGTTCCTGTGCTCTAATTGTCCTAATTAGATATACATGTTTTGATGAAGGTTTTTCCAAAATAAAAATTGTAATCGAATCTTGCTTGACATTCTTTACACCCACTCACTCTGATCCAAACTTCCGCTGCGGCGGAGCCGAGAAATTATGCCAGGGTTCCGGCACTGCACGCCCCTCCCCTGGGCCACCCAGGCTGGAAGGCTGCCAAAGGCCAGGGTGGTTTCCTTGGGCCCTGGGCCTCCGGGTGCCCCATCAGGGTGGCACAGCCTTGCCCCTGTGGGCTGGGCAGGACCTCCACGGTCTCCCTGAGGACTTGTGACTGTGGAGGGCCCTGAGCCTCAGGCTCCAATGTGCCCCCTCTCTGCCTATGCTTCTGCTGCCTGGGGCCCTCCCCCTCATAAAGTGAGGACACTCACAGGCCTCCAGGACAAAAGAAGGCTTCTGCCATCCCCATTTTTTCGAATAATCACAATTCCTGCCACTTACCGAGGGTCTACTGTGTGCCAGGCACTGTGCTTTCTGTGTTATCCCTAATCCCCATGGCAACCCTCGGGGAGTTGTACAAAGGAAGAAATCAAGATTTGGTGAAGGCAATTCACTTGCTCAGGGTCACACGCCAGTAAGTGGAAGGGTTCTCCTGCGACCTCAGTCTGAGCCAAAATGCCCAGAGGCGATGGCTGCCTTCCTGGGAGGGTCCAGGAAGCCCCTCCGGGCAGGAGACCCACGCCACCGATCTCACTCTGTACCCCAGCTTCCGTGGCTTGTGGAGCGGATGTCCTCCTGCTGCGTCTGCCAGGTGGACCCCATGCACTGGTCTGGAGCCTGTCTTCACGAGTCTCTCAGGACCTGGAAGCCCAGGTCCAGTGTGGTGACAGTGTGTCAGCTCTTAGACCGGCTGGGAGGCCATGGACGAGGACTGACTCCTAGGGCCTTAGACTCCAGAGAGGTCCCCCCACCACAGCATCGTGACCACATCAAAAGAGTCAAGCTGAAACCGTCTGGGCTGTTTCTCAAGCTGTTGTCCCTCAGCTCCAAACCCTCCCGGTCCTGCTGGGCCGTGAGACGCGGGACTGAGAAGCACATTTCTGCATTGCCCCTTGTGCCCAGTGAGCTGCTGCCAGCAGGGGGCACTAGAGGAGCCGGTTCCTCGCCCTGGACATAGAGCTGGTTCCTTCATCAGTAGGTTCCAGTTTGAAGTTTCTGTTCCCTGCACACCAGCCTGTCAGAGATCCCAGCAATCACAGCCAGCCCTGGCCCTTCCCACGGGGCTCCCGGGACATCCCTCCAACTCCTCAGTTCCAGCAGCGCCACCCTCTGCCTCGTCCCCCTGCACGAGGATGGTGGCCGCTCCTGCCATCGCCACCTCTGTGATCCCTGAGTGCCACAGACCCTCTGTGGGTGCCTCTTTGTTTAAGCAATTACAAAGGCTCCTTTCCCCGAGTCTGCCTATTAAACTCTCTGCAGAAACGGCTGGTGTGGCTCCCGATTTCTGACTACACTGCCCTGCTCGTGGTGTCCAGCTGTAAACCAGGAAGGGTGCCCGGAGAGCTGAGGCAGCCGCACCCACCTGGGGTTCGCAGCCTGGTGACCCACCGAGGGGGTGAGAAAAGCGGGGTGAGAGAATGGGGATCCTTCTCCAGAACGCAGCCAAGCAAAAGAAGAGAGGCCGAAGGAGCGAGAGCTTTGGGTCCCCAATCCAGCTCCCCAAGGCCGGGTTCCCACTGCGATCCCAGAATCCCTCACAGCCCCTGGGCCAGCAGTCCTTATTTGCTGAGGCTGGTTACGCTGGGATGCTACAAGTGAGTCCTAACTAATCCGTTGGGTTCACAGCCCCATGCCCAGCCCATGCCCAGCGCGTCTTAACCTCCTCGTCTCTATTTTCCTACAGAAAAGGGGCTTGTCCACCGAATTGGCTGTGGGGCTCTTTTTAAATATTTTTTTCTTTATTGATTTTTTTTAGAGAGAGATGAAGGGAGAGGGAGAGAGAGATAGAAACATCGATGAGAGAGAAAACATCAATTGGCCGCCTCCTGCATGACCCCACTAGGGATTTGGCCCACAACCTGGGCATGTGCCCTGACCGGGAATTGAACCAATGACCTCTTGGTGCATGGGTCGACGCTCAACCACTGAGCCACACCAGCTGGGCTGTGGGGCTCTTTTTAAAAGTGCAGACTCCTGGGCCTCATCTCATAATTAATGATCAACAGTCTCTGGGGGTGGGCCCGGGCATCTGTATACTACTACGGGTGACGCTGACGGGCACATGGGGCCAGGCTTGCAGCGTGGGATCACTGCATCCCCTTGGCTGGTTACTGGGTCACGCTCCTTTGGAGAATTTCACTCTGGCTGGCTACCAGAACTGGAGAGAGACATCGGAGGGCGTGAGCAGGAGAAAAGCCGGTCAGCGAGGGCTCTCCAGCTGCTCCTCCCCTGATGCGTGTTTCAGAAACCGGGGTATTTAACTCGTGAGAGGATCCCCGAGGGACGTGCTAACTGTCTTCGACAGTGTGAAAAGCTGTCATGTGGAGGAGTAGATTGACTTTGCCGTGCTCCAGAGGGCACGCCTTCCACCAAGGGCATCCTGGTGCCAGATTTCAGCTAAACAAAGGGAAGAACCTCCAGCAATTAGAGCTGCCCTGTGGTGGAAAGGCTGCCCCAGAAGGTAGTGAGCTGCCCGTCTCGGCGGTGTGCATGCATCAGGAGCTCACCGTGGGTCAGTCGCCGTGGCCGAGCTGGTTACACTGGACAGGAGGTCGGATGAGCTGCCCTTTCCTTGCAAAGATTCTCTAATTCTAGAATGTGGTCCGGGGACAAAAGGGGCTCACAGACAGAAGGGGCTGAGTGGCCAGAAGGGGAGAGACGAGCACAGAGTTGCTGGGAGAAGGCGTGCGAGACTCAAAAGTCGTGATGACCGAGAGGGCCGCCATCCAGCTATCACTGAGGTCGGAATTGTTCACTATGTATCCAGATTTCATTTTACTATGGTATCATAACTGCGAATTACCTTTATAAAGAGGATATTTCCACCTTGAAGAAGCAATAAAGATAGCACACTGGCTGATGCCTACGACCGATAGTCACGTGAACTAGGTATAACCGTGGGGAGTGAGCGGAGGTGGGGCTGTGGATGAAGGGACTTTCCCGTCAGGCTCAGATGCCACAGTGCTTCTGTCTGTCTCGGTCCTGCCCCCTAGACCTCACATGTCAGGGTGACCAAGGTAACCTGAGTTATGTCTTCACCCAGGGATTCTCAACCTTTTGCATGCCCAGGCATCTAGAAACTTCTCTGAATGCACAACTTTATTTCTGTAGCAGAGAAAAGGGCAAAGCAGAGTTGGGGGAGGGAGAGGGACGTCCGACTCTAATATTTCGGGGGGAGGAGAGGGGAGGCCGGGAGTCTATCACACAGGCCCTGGCTGCTCAACAGAGCCGGGCACAGGTGGGCTGGGGTCGGCCTGTGAAGTCCACTGCTCAGAACTGTCATCTGCACGCACAGACACACCCAGCCAGCTTCTGCAAAGGGGAAGTGACTGACTCAGAGCTCAGAGGACTCCGCGGTCGCTCCCAGATGAAAGACCTAGAAACCAGGACATCGGAACCCATATGCTCTGTCTACACCTGCGCCCCTCTGTCCGGGTCCTCTCCCCACCCACCGGGATCCACCTCCGCCCGGCTCAGCTGCACACAGGCCCTCTCTCACAGGGTGAGGACGCCCCAGGCCCCACACACCCGCAGCTTCCCGCCACAGAATCCTAGGGAAAGGTTGCCTCTGCTCAGGATCCTTGGACCAATACCAAAGGACTTTGATTGGTCATGCCTTGAATCAATCACTTTTGCCCAGGGGATGGGGTCCTTTGATTGGTCAGGCCTGGGTCACATGCCTGTCCACTCCCCTCCCCTGTAGACAGATCAGGTTGGCCTTCCTGTCCCAGGCGGACAGGATTGTGTCCTGCTTCCCAGCCCTCCCGAGGCACGTCCAGGGAAGGAAAGGCGGGCGAGCAGGTCTCTAACCCGCACCAGCGCCCGGGAGCGCGTCCTGGGATGGAAAAGAACCGGTTCAGTTGCCTTTGAATCTCAGGTCGTCCACATGACCTGTGAGCCCTTGGCCATGTCCACATCGCTTTCCCCTCTGCCACTCACTCAGCAACTCCTCCTCTCCAGTCACCCCTCCATGAAGCCCCCTGAAAACCGTCCTTCATCACGCCCCTCACCTGCCCTTCTCCCCTGTCTGCTCAGCGAGACCCACAGCCTCACAGGCGCGGTCTGTGCGGTGCCCTGTGGCAGCCCAGGGCCACTCGGTGCCAGTGCACAGGAGCTTGTCAGAGTGCACTTAGATGGCACTGTAGAGACCACTCACAAGAACTGTCCCCTCGCGTCCCCTGCGAATATGTCAGCTCTTGGTCTCCCTCCAAAACACCCACTTCTCCCAGACGCCACCCCTTTCTGTTAGTTGATATTTATGGGTAATAAGCCCAGCACATCAAAACCCGAGGTGAAATGCCTCTTAAAATAAATACTCTCCCCAACAAGTCCATCCATCCAGGCAGCATGGGCTTTGCTGGCAGCCAGGGACGTGCAGGCGGGAGCTGGGGGGAGGGGTGTCCATGGCCCCTGGGACATTGAGGGATGGGGTGGGGGTGGGGGTACCTCACTCCATTCTCCACCCGGAGCCGCTGCGGACCCGGAGCACATCACTCCTGGACCTCTCAGACGCCGACTGCAGCCGGGGATGAAGCAGGTCATTTACAGTCTGGCTCTGGAGTGGCAAAGACAGACGGAGCAGAGAGGATGCTTCTCTCTCCAAGTGCGAAGAGCGAGGAGTCAAGGTCACCAAAAGCCAGCAAAGCCCCCTCCTGCTCTGGCTCCAGTCGGGATGGCCTCGAGTAGGTGTTTGCTGAGCGGTGTCTGTTAGTGAGTGAGTGAATGGATGGATGCACCATCCTCGAGAAGAACCCTCCTCTTGCGTATCTCCTTTCCTTCCTGCTTCCTCTCCCCACCTAGAGGTCAGCTCTCCTGCCCATGGCCCGCCTGCTCGGGTGCTGCGTTCTGCCGGCTCATTGCTCTGCTGCTCCAGAGAGCATGCTCCAGCTCCCGGAGTCCTTCCCTTCCTCTCTCGTTCTTTCCCTTTTCTAAAACCCAGGCTGGGAGTGACCGAGGTGAGGATTGCTGGAGGGACCTGCCGGGCCTTCCTCTGCCCCACACAGAACTCCCACCGCCGGCACCCCTAACGCTGAGCAGAAGGGAACCCCTGCCTGCCGCAATCTCCCCCTGGCGTCTGTGGGAGCCCCAGGGCCTCCCCGCAACCAGGAGCCTCGAATGTGGTACTGAGGGTCCCCCCTTCAAACCTGCAACTGAAGGTTCTGGGGTGTTCTCTGTGTATCCCCATCCCTCCTGGCTGAGTCTGAAATCTGGCTGCGTGGAAGGCATGCTAGAAGAGGAAAGGACCTCCCCCAGCTTGTCACACCCTGTCCCAGCCCCAGGCACAGTGTCAAGGCTGGAAACTTTTGCCAGCGACCCCTCCCAGGGGAGGCAAGAGGCGGGAAGAAGGGACCCTCCACTCCCCAAACGTCCTATGCCGACGTCAGCATCCCCAGACCGTCCTCCGGCAGAGGGTCTCATTTTTCAGACCTCTCTCCTGCTCCTGTCCTCCCTCCCACTGGGAAACCCACCCCAGGTTAAGCCTGGAGAGGAACAGGTAAGTCATTCACGGTAGTGTGACTCAATCAACAATAACCTGATACTCCTGTGAGATGAGCCCGGTGCTTTCAACCCTGGGAAGGCGGATGGCTCTCACCCGCCACCCAAGTCTGGCCCATCCTGGTGGCCTGGAACACCGCAGAGAAGAGTCTCTGAGCCACCTCTGGGCTCCATGCGAGCACATGCTGCGATCCATTAGTGATGTCTACCACGGACACGGCGCAGGAAAGTCATAGCAGGTTTGCTCGGCATTTGACACTCCGGATTTCTCCAAAAGAACTGCAGTGGAAATCAGGGTCCTTGTGGGCACTGCTCTAGTGGGGTAAGAAAGCCTGGCTTGGACAATTCCGGCTGCTTCTGTTTCCCGCCCTCCATCCAGTCAGCTGAACTGAAACGAGAGAGAAAGGCACAGGACCGTGGCCCACGGAAGGCATCCTGGCAAGATGGACGACCCTGGGCCAGAAGTGGGCATGGGTGAGTGACCATGGATTCTAGTCTCCTTCAAGGTCAGAGCTGGGCGAGACGTTCTGCTGATTTGAACCCTCCCGCTGGAACAGTGGCTGTCCAATGGGGCTGCACGCTGGAGTCACCTGGAGAGCTTTGGAGAAACACAGATGCCTGGGCCCCACCCCCAGAGATGCTGGCTTAATTGGTCTGGGGCTTAGGGATCGTGGAAAACTGCCCAGGTGATTCTACGATACAGCCAAGGTCGAGGCCACTGGGCAGAAAGGAGCCCTGAGAAATCATCTGGACCAGTGCTTCTCAAACTGTAACAGACAGCTGACCCTTAAACAAAGAACAGGTTAGGGGTACCGACCCTCCACGCAGCCAGAAATTGGGTATAATTTTTGACCACGTGCATTCAGATCATCTGTTTAAAAGGCAAGTTTTGATGAGACCCGGGTTGGGGCCCCCGAGCCTGCAGCTCTGACCAGCTCTGCGACGACGCTGATGCCACTGGGCAAGCCCACACTCTGAGTATAAGGAGACAGGCCAGCGTTCCTCCAGGTCTGGTCCCCGGGACCACAGCATCAGTGTCACCTGGGAGCTTGTTAGGACTGCAGCTTCTGTTGTCCTGTCCCAGACCTTCCGAATCAAACACTCTGGGGGTGGGGCCGAGGCGCACGCTTAAATGTAGGAACAGTCCCCCGCCTGCAGGACACACCTGAGCCCGGGTCTGCGGGATTCCTTCGGGACAGCGCGCAGGGACGCAGCTCCCCTCCGGGTCCGCCCGGTGGGTGTTCGGGGGTGAGAACAATGAGGAAGAATGAATGAGTCCGTAGGCCAATTTCCGGCGGGGAATAAATGCACACAGTAAATGCACACAGGCCTAGTTTTCAGACCCCAAGGGAGAAGGGAAAAAACACCTGAAACATACCGGAGAAAGGGAGAGATGAATTCAATTCCAAACTAAAAATACACATTACTTATCATTATCTGGAAGGAGATTGGGAGCAGGCCGTCAGCGAGCGTTTGCGGGCTGGTGGCCCGCAGGAGCAGCGAGCCGGAAGGATATTGTCCTACATTCCTTCTGTGGCGCAGCTTCGCGCACAAGGCCCCGCGCTGCACCCTCCGCCGGAGCCGCACTCCCGTGGTCTGGGGACAAGGGAGGCAGAAGGCAGGGCACAGGAGGTGCCAGCCTCCTGAGGGACAAGCCACCTCCATTTCCCAGGAGAAGAACCGGAAACAGGCCGTGGCATTGCAGACAGACATCCCCAGGGATGGGGGGGGGTCTCGGCTCGGGGCAGGGAGGGGGGTTACAGTCTTGCATTTTCCCAAGAAGCCTGGCATCCCAGACGTGCCCGTCAACTCTAGGGGCCTGGGCTTGACAGAGAGGGGGAAGGGGCTTCTGGGGAAGTTAGTGGCTCCCTCCTGGGACGCAGGGAGGCTTTGCAGAAGAAGATGAGCAAGTTGTCCCGGAGCCCATGTGGCAGATCTGCATCTGAACTGACCTTGGGAGGCAGGGAGGGACCCAAAAGAGAGGAGGCCATTTTTACGTACAGAGAACAAGGCTGAAGGCGAAGGGGCCAGAAAAGAGGGGTGCCCCGGAGTCAATAGGGGCTGCTTCCACCCCCCAAGAAACCAAACCACAGCTGCTACCAGGGGGACAGTCCATTTGGGGACAGAGGGTGTATGTTTCCCGGCAGAATTTAGTGGGATCATCGGTCACTGACGTCCCCCTTGCCCGGGCCCACCATGCCCAAGGTTAGGGGTAATCACTTGTCCCTGACCGGAGAATAAAATCGTGGGTTGTGCCCGGGGAGGAGCCTCTCCTTCATTTCCTGTGTCAATGGAGGGAGGAGGGAAGTGGGGGAGAAGGAGGGAAGAGGCAGGCCAAGGGAACCAGCAGGAGGCAAAGGCCCGGGAAAAGCTGGGCACACACCCCAAAGGCCATGTCACTGGGCATGAGTCTCAGAACGCTGCTGGCCATCAGGCTTCCCTCTCGTCCTCTGTGCACACGGGTAGAGGATGAAACTTCTTCCCGGGTCCTGTCCTGGCCGGGCTGGTGCACATTTGCCGAGCAGGGAGGTTAGCCGCTGTGAGAGAGCGCTGAGCCTCGAGTCGGAGAGCTGGGTTCCAGCCCTGCCTCGGCCAACAGCTGTGCAAATCACCTCCCTGCTCATCCACCCCTTCACCCCGCATCCCTGAGCGCCTGCCGTGCTCCTGGCACTGCGGATGCAGTAAGGAGGAGGGTTCCTGTCCCAGTGTCCCTTGTTGAAGGGTGCATTCCCTCCTTAATAGGGACCAGGGACATCCGAGCTATTGGGTGTGAGGAAGCCTAGCTCCCGGGGCTGCCGTGATCCAGAATGACCCCTGACGCTGTCTGCACGACACAGGCTGTATCTCTCGGCCGTGACATCGGCCTGGCTGCTCTAGAGCCCCGTGAGGTCCCTGCCTTCATATTGCCTTGTGCATCCATAAACCCATCATGTGAAATCGCCCGAGTGAGCCTCCGGGCCTGACAACCTGCAGAACCTCTTATGGGCTGTAGGTCAATTCCTTAAACCGCCATCATGAAGACAAAATGAAAACCAGTCAACAAAAACCAAAGAGTCGAAGGCAGCCAATAAATTCAGCAAATGGACTATTTGGCACACTGGCCACGGGGTGAATTGGATTTCAGGGACTCAGGCTGCCCCTGCCCTCGGGCCTCACAGTCGGGAGCTGGAGAGCTTTGCCTGTGATGTGCCCCGCTCCCAGCGGATCCCCACAGCCAAGTGGCTCCCCTGGGTCCTTAGCACTGGCTTCCCCCTACTTCTGCATTCAGCTGTCGGGTACACCAACATCAAGGTCACTGAAGAAGCTCAGAAAGACTCTGGAGCTTCGTAGAGAGGAGAGGGGGAGGAAGAGACCTGAGAGGGAACTTGGGGACTGTCCCCCCAGCAGCTGCTTGCCTTGTGCGGTGGCACCACCTCTGCCCAGCAAAGCCCCCTGGCAAGCACCAGCCCAGCACCAGCCCTTCCTTCCCACCTGGGCACATGGGGTAGCAAACCCAGATGCACCTCTAACCCAGGTCAAGAACTCTTTCTGTGGGATGACAATCATTGTTCCATGAATTCTGTTGTTTTTTAAATAGCACATTGATGCCTGCTACCTACTGTTCTTCACTATTAATTCTGAGAGTCCCCAAGCTCCAGCCAGCTGGTGTCCCTAATAACTGGCAAATTACTGGACACCAATAACTCACTTCTGCTTCCCTGAGCTCCAACGTCAAGGGCAGGAGGACGCAAGGCCTAGGAATGCCTTCAGAATCCGTACCAGAGGACCCCGTTCACCCCCAACTTACCGCGGCCCGATCCCTGCTCCCACCTCGCCGTCGGACCGCTGTCACCAAGGGCGGAGGTGGCTGCTTGTTGCTGAGTGTAATGGCAACGTTCAGCCCTTCCGACGCTGTGCAGCTTCTCTGAAGAGAGGTGGATGCTGTCAGCTCTCTTGATATTCTCTCTGCGATGGTTAATTTCATGTGTCAACTTGACTGAGCTAAGGGACGCCCAGATAGCTGGTGAAACGTTATTTCCGGGTGTGTCTGTGAGGGTGTTTCTGGAAGGATGAGCATTTGATTCGGCAGACTGAGTCCAGAGACCCCTCACCAGGGTGGACAGGCATCGTCCGATCCACTGAGGACCCAAGAGGAGCAAAAAGGCGAAGGAAGGGTGAGTTTGCTTCCTGTCTTCTGGAGCTGAGATGCCCATGTTCTCTTGCTTTTGGACATGAGAGCTCCAGGTTCTCGGGCCTTTGGGCTGGGACCAAATTATACCACAGGCTGTCCTGGTTCTTCAGTTTGCAGATGGCAGACCGTGGACTTCTGTTCTCCGTAACTGCATGAGCCCATTCCCATAAATGTCGATAGATGGATAGATAGATAGCTAATAGATAGGTGATCGATAAATAAATAGATAGATGATAGATAGATAGATAGATAGATAGATAGATAGATAGATAGATAGACAGATGATAGATAGATGGATAGACAGATGATAGATAGATAGAGATAGATGATAGATAGATAGATAGATAGACAGATGATTGATAGATAGATAGATAGATAGATAGATAGACAGATGATAGATGGATAGACAGATAGATAGATAGATAGATAGATAGATGATAGATGGATAGACAGATGATAGATAGATAGATAGATAGATAGATAGATAGATAGATAGATGATAGATAGATAGACAGATGATTGATAGATAGATAGACAGACAGACAGACAGATGATAGACAGCCTGTTGGTCCTGTTCTCTGGAGGACCCTGAGTAGTGCAGTTTCCTTTCCTGTTCCTTGACATGCCGTGTGCTCCTGTTGTCTCCTCTCTGGCTGCTCCTTCCTAGTTGCCACTAAAAAATAAAAGAACTTGCCCTGATCGGTTTGGCTCAGTGGTTAGAGCATTGGCCCGCGGACCAGAGAGTCCCGGGTTCGGTTCCCGCTAAGGGCACATACCTTGGTTGCAGTTTGTCCCCGGCCCCGGTTGAGGTCGTGTGGGTGGCAGCCACTAGATGTGTCTCTCTCACATCGATGTTTCTCTCTCTCTCTTCCTCCCTCTCTTCCTTCCGCTCTATCTGAAGATAAACGTAAAAATGTCCTCGGGTCAGGATAAATAAATAAATAAATAAATAAATAAATAAAATAAAAGAACTTTATTGAGCATAATTTAAATATCATAGCCCTGGCTGGTTTGGCTCAGCGATTGGAGCATTGGCCTGCGGACCAGAGAGTCCTGTGTTCAGTTCCCTCTAGGGGCACGTACCAAAAAAAAAAAGAAAAAGAAAAAAAAATAAATATTATAAAATTCACCAGATGACCTGCTTGACCCACACCTTTCACCTGAGGTCCAGGGACTTCACACTCAGGGTTGCCAAGTTCCACTCATCGGGTTGTCTACTTCTTTGCATTCCCTACCTCGGTGGACAACGCTGTCACCTACCCTGGGCCCAGCCAGGTACTGCCCAGCTGTGGCTTGCCATCCTTAAATCCGTGCCCTGAAATCCGTGCCCAGCTCTGACTACACTGGTGAAGGCCACCGCGATCACTCTGAGCTGGGTTCCTGCATGTCTCCACCTGGTCCTCCTTCCTGCAGTCTTGGCCACTCACCCCTCCCCCACGTGGCCACCAGTGGCATCTAAGACACACATGTGGTCATGCCAAGCCCTGCTTAAAATCCTCCAGTGGCCCCACTGACCTCTTGATGGCTTTCATGAGGCTCTGCTCCCAGGTGCTTTGATGAGGTTCACTTGCGACCCTGAAATGGAGAGTGTGGGTGGCCCAGCCTCTGTCCCAAGGACACTAGCCCAGATGCTCGGCAAGGAGAGGAAAGACTCGGGAAGGGTTCAGGGGAGCCGCCAGCTCTCCAGTCTGCTTCAAACTGCCCCGCTGGCCTGTAGAGTCTACTTCTGAACTGAATGAGGAGACAGCTGGCTTGGGCTCGACTGGTCCCAGCTTCATACACAAACAGCACCGGCCTCTGGAAGCAGCTCCTCCCCGCACTTCACCTACTGCCTCCTCGGGCTGGGACGAGCGGGCAGCTCACCTTCCCTGCTTGTCACGGATCCAGACAAAACGTGAGAGAGGGATGAGAGCAGCTGGCTTTGCATCTCTAATGGTTTTTTTTTAAAAAAAGGCAATTCTATCTATTTATAAAATAGGATTACAGTTTTGCAGAATCCTGCTGGGGCCTGGGGGAGACTTGGAAAACACATTTATTTTGTTTCATCCTTATCAGAGCCACCTGCTTTGCCTTCCCCGCCCCCGCTGACCTGTGCGTGAGCAGATCTCTCCTCCAACCCGTGGGAGGGACTGCGGAGTGTCCTCGCCCACCTCGACTCTTGGCCGGGGGTGCTCACACGCTTGGTCCAAAAGTGCCCCTCTGGAGAGACAAGCGTCAGCAGCTTTCTCGAGAGTGGACCTGCGCACAAATGCAGCCCTTCCCCCGAGACCTTAGCGGAGCCCTGAACCCGCAACCCAACAAGCACGATCTCCCTCCCAGACCCTCTCTGCCTACAGGAGAAAGGAGACCAGCAAAGGAAAGCAGGGTGCGGGACTCGAGGCAGCGTGGCTGGTGCCTGGGCTCCCATAATAATAACCACGTTGGACAAATTGCAGGCTCGTTGTGGAACAACTAATCTTGATGCAAAGCCTTTCTTCCCTGCACCAGAGGGGAAAACCGCCGTAAACAGGAGGGGAAATCAATTCCTAATGCACTGTGTTCACTGAACGAGAGGTTCTCAGTCCGAGTCTGTCCTTTGCTGTTTTATATGAACTTTGTCGATTTCCCACCTCCTGCCCCCTCTTGTGAGCGGCTGACTTTGCGTGATGAGCTGGGGTCAAGGTTTGGGAGGTGAGCCAAGAGGAGGCAGTCAAGCCCTTGGGCTGGGCCATGACCTCTTAACTCTGTTATGTTGGCGGGAAGTGGGGGGGTCTCCAGGCTGATTGAAAGAAATCGAAGGATGTGAGGGGCTTTCGAGAGCATCTATTTCAACCACCTGACTTTACACATTAGGAAAATGAATTTCAGAGAGGTTGAGGTCTCGCCCAAGGTCATCCAGCCACCAGCAGAGGAGCGAGCCCGTAAAAGAGCTAAATGAATGGAGAGGCCAGTTGCCCCCGCAGGTCCAGAGCGGGAAGGGCCCGGACGCAGGAGGCAGCTGGTTCTGCCGCTCCTCGGATGTTGTCGCCTGAGGTCGAATGAAGAACTCTTCAGGAAATAATGGCTCCGTAACTCAGGCGCTAAAGTAATGGAAGCCAGAGGGAAGATCTCCTCCTGACTCTAAATCTCGGGGGACCGCGGGCGGTGGGAAGGGGAGTAATGGTGGCCTCCGACGTCCCTGACACACACCCAGAGAAAAGTGCTTAGGAAAGTAATCACGTCTGTAAGGGGGAGGCGGGTGCCCTTCAGATGGTAAATCTCTCTATTACCAAGGACCGTTCCTTTACAGCCAACGGGCAGGCTCACCCGGGCTCCATCCAGGGCGCCTGGCACCTCCCGCGCTTCTGAGCCCTCCCGGGTGCCTCCCAGTCAGGGGGGAAGGTGGGGAGACCTGAAGGAGGGCTGGTCCCTGGCACGGTGGGGGGGGGAGCTGGGAGGGCCCGAAGCCCCCACCTCCACGTCACCTGGGGACGTCACCAGTCTAGATTGGTATTGGCAGATTTAGCACATAAAAGTACAGGTGCCCAGGTAAGTTTGAAAAATAGCTCTAACTGTCTAATTTGGGTAATGATTTGGGGGGAGGGAGGAAGCTGAATATGGACATTTGGGGTGTTCTCACAGGGTCAATATGGGCCCTAGGACAAAATCATTAACACAGGACATGTTGTGTATATAAGCGGGACACCTGACCGTGCTCCTGATCCCCGACTCCCAAGCAGGTGTGTGGGAATGCACCCTGCCCCTGACACAGGGTCTGTCTGCGCCTTCCAGGGTGTTTCCTTCTCAGTGTCACCCTGGTGGCTTCCGTGTGTTTCCTCAGGACCCTCCTCACTGGGGTAGGGGGCCCAGAAAACATGGGCTCTCCAGAGTAGGCTGATAACGTCATCCCAGGAGGGGCTTCCTGGAAGCGGGCTTTGAGAAAAGGGGAAGTCGGGGGATTTCCATAACACCCTAGAGCTCCAGCATCTCCTACATTTAAAAATGTGGGGATGTCCTCAAAGGATCAAACAACTAGCATTGGAATGAAAGTGGCACACATGGGGTTCAGCCTCTGCCAGTCAACTGACCTTTCTGAGATTCTCTTTTCGTATTTGTGACATTCGGGCTGAGAGCAGGCCTGCCCAGGCCGCAGGTTGCTGTGAGAATCATGTGGGATAGTGGACATAAAAACACTTTTCTTTAAGTTTTGATTTTTTTTAAATATGTTTTCATTGATTTTTTAGAGAGAGAAGAAGGGAGAAAGAGATACAAACATCCATGTGAGAGAGATGTATCAATCAGCTGCCTCCTGCACGCCCCCTACTGGCGATCGAGCCCACAACCCCGGCATGTGCCCTGACCGGAAATCAGACTGGGACCTCTCAGTCCACGGGATGACACTCAATCCACTGAGCCACACCAGCCGGGCCAAAAACACTTTTAAATAGTAAACCACTCCTTAAAAAATCAGCCACCAATAAAATTGGGCGTGAACACCACGCCCACCATCTTGTGTGCCTGACTGCAATGTCTCTCATTGACTCTACCCGCCACAAGCCTGTGGGTGAATCCAGCTCTGAGGTCCAGTAACTGCCGGCCCCGCAGTCGGTCAATGAAGACACCCTGATTGCAAACCCAGCGCTCATTCCGTCCTGTTTCAACAACTATTCGGTGCACGTTCGCTGTCTTTGACCAGAGTGCGGGGGCACCAGGGATAGCGCCAAAACCATCATTTACACAGCATTTCCTATATGTGCCAGGTGCTTTACATGGTGTAGGAACTAAGGTTATTCCCATGGTACCAACAGGGAAACTGTGACTCAGAGAGGTTAAGTGGCAAGCCCAAGGCCACACAGCTAATACAGGGTCGAGTCTGGATTTGCACCCAGCTCATCCAACCTGGAGGCCTTGTTCTTCATCACTGTTATACCATAGCAATTATCGTCATCATTATCATCATCATCATCACAAGCTCCCCTGAACTCTAATGCGAGGGGTCTGATAAATTTCTACGCCAAGCTTTGGAGTCACGTGTGTGAAGTATAGAGAGAGGAGGTCACCGGGTGCTGACCCTTGAAGATGCTTCACAGGAAGGATCTGCCGGTTTCCTTTCAGGATGAAGACAGAAGTGCAAATCTGAGGCGTCGGCTCAGAAACCGAGCGGGGGAGAGATTGGGCTTGATGTTACAATCTGCAACATTTCTACCTCGGCACGGCTGCATCTCGTCTCCCCAGGTCCCCTCGGAAGGATTACTTCTCTCCATTAAGAGCAAGCGTGCAACTCATCCATCAGACCCAAGGTGCTCTGGGCTCAGGGCTCCCGAGTCAAGGAGAGGAGGGCAGCCATGGCCCCGCCCCCACCCACCCAGACACCCCCCCACACACACCCGGCTTCCACTTCACCAGGGGAAGGAAAGACGGCTCGGGGTACCTGTTCATTAAGAAACATGTAATTATGCATAATAAAAAGACGCCGACCCTTGTGTGTATAAACACAGCTTTGACTGCGTGCCCTTCCGGAGCAGCCCTTCTGGCCCACAGCAGCTGCGATCAGACATCCTGAACGCACCCTCCCATCTAGGCCTCCAGGCGCATATGGACTGGGGTGGTGGGAGGTGGCGGGGGTGCAGGTGATGGCTGCCTCTTTGGGGAAGGGGGCTGAGCAGAGAGCGGGCCCGCCAGGGAGCAGGATATTTACAATCAAGACATAATCTGGGACAGAGATCAA
The DNA here is from genome assembly GCA_030848825.1 of Tadarida brasiliensis. Taxonomy (NCBI): domain Eukaryota; kingdom Metazoa; phylum Chordata; class Mammalia; order Chiroptera; family Molossidae; genus Tadarida; species Tadarida brasiliensis. The sequence goes on from CM061273.1 coordinate 61,139,766, forward strand.
AGCCGCCTACCCCAGATCAGCTGTCACTCTGTCTGCCCCGCCTCCCTGTGTCCTGCTACCCGGAAGACTGTGGGAAGCTCTGCCCCACTTCTCCAGGGAGGGGCTGAAGGGCAGCTGCTGAGCGGCCTGGGCGTAGCCATGGGGAATGATTTCCGGTTTTGATTTGGGGGGGAATCTGACCCCATGTCCATCTACAGTGATTTGAGCACCTGTCACCTGCAGAGTGCTTTATAAGGTTGAGTAGGAAATGCACAGGTGGGTAAGTTGAGAGTATTTGGGGTCTGGTCAGTTCAGCAAGAGAGGGAGCCCTCACCACCATCTTGCTCGGGCCCCCGGGGGTCCAGCCTTCCCAGCAAGGTGTGCCCTGTGCTGCCAGCTGCTCTTGGTCAGAGCGGTTGCCCCCCAGGCTGGTGCTCAGCTCCTCCCGGCTGGCTCAGAGTCTGGGCAGTGTGCCCCCTCCCGCCCTGGTGACCCCACCCTGCATCAGGGGACGCCTGCTCCCCTCAGCTTTGGGTTCTGCACATGGCCTTCCCTACCAGCTCTCCCACCTCCCCACACAACCCACCATTCTCCCACTTTGCAGGGAAGCCAGCTTTTTGCAGGAGGTCCAAGGACCAGGTGGGGCGGTCTCCCGTTCGGTCGTCATTGGCAGGCCCATCTCAGCAGGTGCGTGGCCCAGCTGGGCTGGGTGCGTGGTCCACGTGGCGTGGGGGGAGGGGATGAGGATGAAATCCACGCTGGAGGACACAGTGCTCAGTCTCCTCACACAGCAGCAGCTGTCGTGTCCTCTTGCTCCACATCCCAGATGAGCTGTGGGTCCCCGTGGGGGCGGGGTCTGAGATGAAGACCTGGGTGCAGGTAAGTTTATTTGGGAGGTGAACCCAGGAAACAGGAGTGAAGGGAGCAGGGAGCATCAGGCTGGGAGGGAGAGGCAGTGCAGGGGGCGACTGGGGCTCATTGCCACCGTGGGCCCCTGCAGAACCAGGCGGGCGGTGCCCCACAACTGTCGTGCTGAAGGGCCTCAGACCAGGGCATTCATGTCACTGATTCCCTGCCCCGTTGCATGAGGTGTGACCTGGGGGTTAACCACCCCGCTTTTCCAACTTTAGGGATGTTCTTCCTGCGGAGGAAGAAGCCCCGGGCAGACATGGGGGCGGGACTCAGCACAGATGATGAATGAATGAAGTGGAAAGCACGTTTAAGAAGGTTTCAGAGCACAGACGAGGGGCGGGAAGAGCCACCCCCCTCTGCCGGAGCTGAACGTCTCTGTGGGTCTCAGCTTTGCCTCTGAAAGGGGGCGATGCCAGGCCACAGAACGTCCGGGAACGCTGGGGGCCGGAGATGATGCCCAGCCCTGCAGCTCCGGGGGGATTTGAGAGCACAGGGACACGAGAGCACAGCAGACGCGAGACAGGGCGGTGACGGGGCATGTGGCTTGGCCTTGGGGAACAGAGCAAAGGGCCGGGACTGGAGTGAGCTCTCCCGGCAGGTGCCATGCTAAGGAATTGGGACTTTCCTTTCCACCAATCACAGGCCACCCCGCGAGCACAGCCAGGAGCTTCACAGCCCCGAGAAACAGGCCACAGGTCAGGGGAACCCCTGCCAAGGAGGGGTGACTCCCACCTCCTCCCCCACCCCACCCACACCCACCGCCCGGCAGGTCCGACACACCCTCCTCACGTGGGGACAATGAGTGAGAATTCTCCTGGACCACAGGGAAGGTTTCTAAGGAGAGGACTGAGATGACCAGCTTGCTGGGAGGAGGAAGTGGGGGTGGGTGTCAGTGGCTCAACCAGGTGTCGCCATCCCGTGGAGCACCTGACCTGTGTTGTGACTTTTTCCTTCTCACAGTGACTGGGGAGGGCACCCCTGCATTGAGTGGACAGGAGCTAAGCATCCTGCAGTGCACAGCACAGCCCCCCAGTGACAAAGAGCCGCTACACCCAAATGCCGCAACACCCCAATGGAGACCCCCAAAGGGGGCTGGTAGTAGCCCGGGAACTGAAGGACCTATTAAGCCTTTAGGAGAAAGAGGCCGGCCACACCCGCAAAGTTTCTGGGCTGTGTGGCCAGCTAGCTGAACGTTTAGGGATATGAGGGGGGCACCAGGATGGGGGTGCCTGGGGGCCAGGGCTGGTCAGTGAGCGAAGGGTTTGGATGGAGACAGCCTTGCTGTGCGGTTGTCACGGGAACCATGATGGGACTGGCCAGTGTGAGCACTGCCAGCTACCAGGTCCCCACAGGTGCTAACAGGGGAAATGGGCAGAGAACCCAGGGCCCCTCCAGGCCCCTCTGCAGCAGGGTCCCCAGCTCCCCAGGTCCCCAGCAGCTCTGTGGCTGTGGGCAGTACAGAAGGAAGGGGCTGGGAGAGAAGGGAAGCACCTCCTGGAAATTCAGATATCTCCAGCAGCCCCACCGGTAGCTAGAGGCGGGCTGGAGATGCTAATTTCATTTCGTTAGCTCCCAGCAGCCTCCGATTACAGCAGTCAGGAGGGAGGAAGTGAAGCTGATGTGTTTGAAAAAGCTGCAGTTCTGCGCTGTTTTTAATTTAATGCTGCCGGTAAAAGATGCCGCCTTGGAGTCGCTAATGATCCTCGTGAATTATTTCGGTTGATTTGCACACCCCTCTGACTTTAAATAACGAGGGAGGAAGGAGAGCCGGGTCCCCCGGAGCTTCGAACCTGCCGCTGGAAGGTGATATGGCTGCGACTGGGACTCGAGGGTGTTTTTCTCTGAACCGTGTTTCCCCTAAGCGGGCCCGCGGCCTCCCCCAGCCACCACCCCAGTCACTGGGCATTTATAAACAGGGCATGAACTTGGGGCACACCCTCCGGTCCCCAAGCCACGCCGTGGTCGCCAACCAGATAACGGTGAGCTCAGCCTGGCACTCTCTGCCCAGACTCCGAGGCTCGCTCTCTGCTGAGAACCAGTGTGACTCGCCCTGTGTCCCTGAGGAGCTCGGGGCAGCTCTGAGAGGCTGGGCAGCATGCTCAAGGTCACCCAGCTGGGAAGTGATAGATGCAGGGCTCAAGCTCACTCACGGACACAGGACCCTTCTGGTGTGACTCAGTGTTGGACCTGCAGGGCTGCAAAAGTAAATGAGCAAATGAACCCAGGTGTCTGATTCCAGAGACGGTGCCCCTCCCCTTTAGGGTCCAGCGGGCTCCAAAGGAACCGTGTTGGCCCGAAAGGTCAAGACAACAGACAGAAAGGGAACAGGAAACCCTCTCTCCAGACCCCAGCATCCGACAGGTATCCGATTAGCAGTGGCACCCCAGGGTCCTGCTTCTGCCACCCGCCCCAGGGCCCCGAGGCAGATGTGTCTGCCAGGAAGACAGAGTTTGGCGGTCTAAACAAGGATGCAAAAGGAGCCTCCATTTATCTTGATTCGCTGCCCATCTCCATCAGGGGAAATGTCCTCTGTCTGCCCATGTCCCTTCCCTTCTCTTTCCCCTCAAAATAAAATTAGAGGCAGCTGGCAAGAGCCTGAAGCCCCCCTCCACATTTCCGTTCCTCATCTGTCATGTCAGGGCCAGAGCTTTGAGGCTGCAGCTGGGAGTGAGGGTCTCTGCTGGGGGCAGCAGGTGGGGGCCAGGGGCTGGGAAGGAGCCCGAGGAGCCCAGTTCGGGAGATGGGTCGAGGGTGGGGAGGCTGGGCTCTCTGTCACCAGGGGGTCAGGGCAGCTGCATTAGTGATTCAGCCCCAGCGGGGAGGCTTTGAACCTGGCTGGGTCCAGACAATCAGAAAAACAACCTGAATCATGAGCGGAGAAATAGAGACCCTGGGAAGCCTGGCGACTTTCCTATTAGAGGAGAAGCAATCAGTGTCTGTGCAAAACGCTGCCGATTTCCACCGCAGGCATATGGTCCGGGCTCCCAGATCTGTAGAGAGTGAGGGCTATGGAGACGAGGGGCCCTGGGTTCAAATCCCAGCTCTACCACTTAGCAACTGTGTGGCCTCGGGCAAGTTATTGAGCTTCCTTCAAACTCCATTTGCCCGATGCCAAGCAGACCTGGCAGGAAGCGGATGGCACTCTCCAGCTGACCAGGAGCAAGATGTGTTAAGAATATCAAGATGGTGACAAGGGAGCATCCAGCCAAGGGCGTTTCCATGCCACTCTCCACGGAGCTGGCCCCGAAGGGACATCTCCTCCGGGTGGGGCAGGGTCCCAGGGAACCACAGGGGTAGTGAAACTTCTGAGCTGCCACAGGTGTGAGTGACCTGGAGACGCCAGCCCGTCACCTTGCTGCAGAAGAAGGCCTCAGAACAGGGATGTTTTGTGGAGGACCAGCTATGGCCTTGGAGGGGAGATTAGGGGGCACTGGGAAACCCCCACCCTCTCCTTCCCTGGCCATCCAGTTCCTGCCCTCTGTGCCACCCACCCAGTCCTGAGTCAAGAGAGCCTAGCTTCAGGGGTCCGCCTCAGTGTGCCCAGCTCAGAGCAGGTGGAGAAAGGTGAATGGAGACGGGCCAGCTCTCAGCGTTAGGACTCAATGAACCCACCTGGCGATCGCAGCGTCTGGGACACAGGGGCCCTTCTGAGAGTATTTCCGCTCCCACCTGGCACTTCCTAGTGTCCTTGTTCTTGGTGTTCTTCTCACTTTTTCTCTTGACTATTCCTAGGTTCCTGAGGGCGGGGCCCGCTCAACAAGTCTTTATAACCCGGTGGAACTTGCCGGCCGGACACAGCGGGTCTCTCTCGGCAACGCTGGCTGTGGAATGAATCTGCCGGCGAGTGGGAGCCACTCAGTTATGGGAAACCCAGGCGCTGCCTCCGAGCTCTGCCTTCCCTGGCGAGAGGACCGGGTGGGAGGAGCCGAGCAGGCCGGTCCCTAGGCGCTGTGCCCCAGCCAGCCCTGCAGAGGCCGCAGCCCTCGGGACACAGCGGCCAGACACAGGGAGGTGAAAAGGGGACTCGGAGCAAAGCGGGGGATTCAAGGCCCAGAGCCTCAGCTCTGGGCGGAAGGGGAGGCTGGGTGGAAATCGGGGTGCTTCCCAGCCAGCACTGGAGGCCTCTGCCGCCCAAGCCCTCCTGCCAGCCCTCGGGGAACAGCCACAGTGAGGACACAGATGCCCTCAGCACTAAGACTGCGCAGTCACACCAGCCAACACGCTCGCGAAGTGCCATCCTGCCTGGGAAAAGCATCCTTGTGTGCAGAAAACTGTGCCTCACGGTGGAGCCAGCTGCAGGCGCATCTGGGACAGCCAGCAGCACCCTGGGGCCCGCTCTCCCCTTCCAAGGAAGAGGGAGACCCTCCTAGGTCAGAGCTACAAGCCAAGAGCAGAGCTCCCTGATCAGATGTCACTTAGTCCGGGGTGGCTCAGAAACACTCCAAAACAGGGCCAGCCTTGGCAGATGCAGTGTCCCCTCTGCTGGTAGGTCCAGGCCACACCCCCTGCTCCCCCAGAAGGCCTGTGTGCACTGCCCAGCCCTGCCTCGGGCACTTCCTGGGCTGGGGACCACTTTACTTCTCCATCTATCCAAACTCTGCGTCTCTACGGCATGGTTTGGTTCCCCACAAAGCAGACACTGAGAGAGGGTTTGAGAGATACGGGGGTCTCTGGCAGGGGAGCAGGGAAGTGATCCAGCGAAGAGAAAGCAGCCAGGGAAGGGCTGTGAGTAAGTCAGCTACCAAAGGGGGCAACGGGGCTTAATCCCACGGGGAAACTCTAAGAAACAATGCAAAACACACAACTTGGAATCATCCACCCCCAGCCCTCATGAGGTCTAAGCGGACATCAACTCATGAGAGTCCTTGGTTGAGGACTGCTCCGGGGGGTGTTAATTCCAGCCTTTTCTGGCTCATGAGGACAGAGCGAGGGGCCCCCGCAGGCTCTGAGAGGCTGCAGGTGGCCGTTAGCTGTGTCCGCTTCACCCTCCAAGGCTCCGCATGCATGGTGCTCGCCACAAGCATTTATTGAGTACCTACAGTTTGCGCCATGCTCAGAAGCAGACCCAGACAAAACAAGGTTATTGCAGGACCAAACGGGGGACCAGGAACACAGCAAAGCCATCCCAGTACAGTGTCCCAGCAAAGGCAAGGCCGCCGTCTGATGTAACAGCAGAGGGAGCGGAGAAGTAGGAAAAGCTTCCATAAGGGTGCAAACTTTGCTCTGGGTGTCTTTTAATATTATCTGTATATTGATGACTCCCAAATTTATACGTCAGCCCGGACCACTTCCCTGAATTCCAGAACTGTGGCTCCAACTGCCCACTTAACGTTTCCTCGTAGATTACAGATCTGTATCAGTTACCTACTGCTACATAACAAATAAGCCCAACACTGAGCAGTTTAAAGCTTCCAATATTTATGATCTCACACCGCTTCTGAGAGTCAGGCGTCCAGCAGTGGGCTCGCTGGGCGGTGCTGGTCCGGGCCTCTCCGAGGCTGCAGGCATCTGAAGGCGGGACCGGGCGGGAGGATCCACGGCTGAGCTCACTCGCGTGGCTGTTGGCTGGAGACTTCAGTTTCTCACTGCCCGGGTCCCTCCAGGGGGCAGCTCCTGACGCGGCAGCTGGCTTTCCCCAGAGCAAGGGGCTCAGGAGGGAAAGAGGCAGAGAATGAACAGACAGGAGGCCCCGTCTTTTATGACCTAATCTCAGTTCTGCCAAACTCTATTGGTCACACAGCCCAACCTGGTACCGTGTGGGAGGGGGCTACTCAGGTGGGGGTCACTGGTGTCATCTTGGACACTGTTGACCACAGGATCTCAAACTGAATTTGCCCCAAACAGGACTTCTGAAACCTCTCCCTTCGTACACAAAAACTTCTTTCAACATCTTATATCGTACTAAATGCCGAATCCATCTTTCCAGTTGCTCAGGCCAAACCCTTGGAGACATCATCGACTCCTCTCTTTCCATCCCACCCATGTCCAATCCTTCAGCAAATCCTGGTAGCTCTGGCTTCGAAGTACATCAGGGTTCTGACCCATTTGTCACCTCCATTGCTGCTCTTCTGGCTTAAGGCAACTGGTTGACCATCTTTCACCTGGATTGTTACAGTGGGCTCCTTAGACGTCTCCCAGATTCCATCTTTGAGCCCCCTACAGCCACAGTGGTCCTGTTAAAATGAGACACTTCTCTGCTCAAAACCCCCTCTTGAGAATAAAAAGTCCTTAAAGGGATTTATAGAGCCCTACACTGTCTGACCCACCACCATATTCCATTACTGCCCTGCACACACTCCATCCAGCCACACTGGATGTTCCTCACACACTCCAGACACACTCCTGCCTCAGGGCCTTTGCACTTGCTCTTCCCTCTGCCTAGAAAGCTCCTTCTCCAGGGATCCACATGACTGGTTCTCTCATTTTCTTCAAGTCTTTCTGCAAAGCTACCTGCTCTCTGAGGCCACCCCCAGCTACCCTGCTGATAGATTGCACCCCTGACACTTCCTATTCCTTTCCCTGCTTTGTTTTTCTCCACCACTGTGCCATCTATTTAATTTACTTTTCCTGCCTCATGTCTGTCTCCCTCATTAGAATATAACCTCCGAGAGGGTGAGGATGCTTGTTCATTTTTTCACTGTTCTGTTTATAGCATCTAGAAATGTGACAACACATGTATGCTCAACAATATTGAATGACTAGAAGGCGGGAGCGTGAAGGATGGTGTTTTAGTTATCTGTTGCCTCCTCACAAACCACCCAAAACGGAGAGGCTTAAACAACAGCCATCACGTATCTGGCTCCTGAGTCTGCGCTTTGGTCGGGACAAGGAAGTGAGCTCACCTCTGCCCCATGCGACAGTGGCTTGAAGGTAGTGCGACCTGACAGCTGGGGCTGGATGTCTGGTAGCTCACTCATGTATGCCTGGCGGTCGTTACTGCCTGTCCTCTGTGACCTCAGCTGGGGACACCACACTGGCCTCTCCGTGTGGCCCTTGGCTTCCTCACAGCATGGCGGCCGAGGTCCAAGAGCAACTGTCCCAAGAGGCAGGACGTTGAAGCTGCTCATCTCTTACGTCCAGGCCTGGAAACGGATGCGGCATTATTTCTTCCACGTTCTATTGGTCAAGTAGTCACAGAACCCAGATGCAAGAAAAGGAGGCATGGACCCCACCTTTTTTTTTTTTAATTCTCTTTTTTCTTTCTTTTTTTAAATATGTTTTTATTGATTTCAGAAAGAGGAAGGGAGAGGAAAAGAGAAATAGAAACATGGATGAGAGAGAAACATTGATCGGCTGCCTCCTGCACGCCCCCTCCTGGGGATCGAGCCTGAAATCCCAGCATGTGCCCTGATCAGGAATCGAACCTGTGACCTCCTGGTGCATGGGGCGATGTTCAACCAACTGAGCCACATGGGCCGGGTGGACCTCACCTTTTGATGGGAGAAGCAGCAAGGAATTGGGGGCCATGCTTAAAGACCTCCACAGAAAGGGAAAGAAAGGTAGCGTGGTCCGGGCACCTACCTTGTGCCAGGCTCGGTGTGGGACGGTTCCATCCGTCATCTCAGGGGAAGAGCTTACCCCGTGCTGCATTGTAGCAAAGTATCCGTGCTGCCTGTGTCCATTCCAGAGCATGGAACCCAGGGCTCTCCAGGAAGCCCAGGTTTTTCTGAGTCACACCCCACTTCAAGGAAGAGAAAGACACTCCTGGTAAGAGGGAAAGTCTGTGCCAAACCTTGAGACCAGGAAAGAGTGTGGAGAACAAGATCCCCTCTGCAAAGGCCTTCCCAATCCATCAGGTTCCTGCTCGCCTCTCTCTGCCCTGAGTTCCTGCTTCCTTCGGAGATAGTCCGGGACTCTATGGAGAATCCATGATGCCGTGGGGGGAGGTTTCTGCTGCTGGGTTGTGAGCCCATTAGACACAGGGCACGTGGCCTGGGTGCTCTGGGCCGAGCACGGACACCTGCCAGGCAAGCATGGACGTGGTGACCAGCGGAGGCCCTGGCTTCCATTACCTAGCTTTCCCATCCTAAGACTGCGGAATCTAAAGCCGGATTCCCCAGGGAAGAGGATTCCGTCCCAGACCAGAACATTCTGAGTCTTGTCCAAGAGGGCTTTTCCGAGACGGACTTGATTTTCAGGCTGTGCCAAAAAGGCGTGGACGGGAGTTTCTCAGCTGGGTGCTATTGACATTTTGGATCATGTCATTCTTTGTTGGGGGCGGTCCTGTGCATCAGAGGACATTTAGCAGCATCTCTGGCCTCTACTCTCTAGATTCAAGTCACAAGCCCACTTCCTCCCCAGAGGTGATAACCCGGGTCTCCAGACACTGGCAACCCTCCCCATGGGGCAAGATCACCCCGGGCTGAGCAGCATGGCGCTGGGGTGACGCTAGCAGCCTTGCCGGTAGCTCTGGGCCCGTTCGATGTTCTCCCCTCCAGCTCAGTTATACCTCTGGGTCCTTTGCATCTTTCAGACACCGTGAACACGCACTTGACCGTGCGGCCCCTTTCGCTCTGATCGTCGGAAGCCTAGAGCCCCAGCTCTTCTGGCGGAGCCTGGCAGGGCATGCCTCTCGTCTGACCTCTGCTCCGTTCTGTGCCCTTTCTTCTTTCACTCGAACTTTTATTTACGCCAGCCGTCCTCTGTGTGATGCATTCGTCTGTCTGCTTCAAATCTCTTCCAGAAGAATGAAGGATACAAAGAGCAAAACAAATAACTGATGCCCAGGTAAGTATCCATAGGGATGACATCACAGAGCAGGGCGGCACTGGCCTGGAGGGAAGTGAGACAGCCGGTAATGAGGAGCCTGGGGGGGTGCAGAGCCACGCTTGTACCAGCCAGTCACAGGGCAAGACACGTGGGGGTCACCCAGGATGACCTTCCGGAGGGACAAATTAGGGACAGGGTCTGGGCTGGTCAAAGCCTCTCCCTAGGGAAGGGCCGTGCTCTGCCTCCTTTCTGTGCACAGCAAAGTGTTTTAATAGATGGTGTTGGCCCACGGCCGGACCCAGCTGGCCAGCCGTGTGAATGGGCCATCTCGAAAGTGGATCTTCCGGCCCCAGATGAGCTTCCCATACTGACTGACGCTCACAGAGCCGAGACAGGCTGTCCCACCAGCCCTCCCCGAAATGCAGATCCACGAGCAAAATAAAGGCTAGTTGTTTTAGACACGACGTTTTAGAGTGGTTTGTTACATGGCACGAGGTAACTGGAAATCATTTCACCCTCCAAGGCTCAGTTTCTTATCTGAGCTGTGAGCCTTACAGGGCCCGCCCGAGGCCTGGCATGGGGAAGGGACCATCAGCAGGTGTGAGAGTCACTGCAAAGGAGGGCAGGTACAAAGCCAAAACAGCCACGCCGCCAGTGCAGCCGGCAGGCAGGCGGAGGAAACGACAGATGGAACGTCAGTCATTCAAACGGCTTCCTGGGCGCCCGCCTGTGCCTAAAGACGCCTAGGAGGAAGTGCAGGACTGCGGACGCAGCAAGAGGGGACATCCCCAGAGCTCGCCGGACCCTCTTTCTCCCTCTGTTCCCCAGCTCTGCCGCCCAGGTCTTCATCACTGTCTGCATCCCCACGCAAAGTCTCTCCTGAGTCCCTCGTGTGTGCATTCGACATTACCTCCTGGGTGCTTCAAACCCGACCGTACGCCCATCCCCACCCATCAGCTTGACCTTCTCCTGCTCTCCCCAGCTAGTGAGTGGTTCTGTCCAGGGCCATGAGTCATAAACTGGCCACCCTGCCTCTCCCTCCACCACCACCCCCACCCACAGCCTAAATGTCAGTGAGTCCTGATGGTTTTGCTTCCTAAATACCATTCAAACCGGTCCACTGCTCGCCAGCCGTACTGCCGTCCCCTCCCATCATCTCCTGCATGGACCACGGCCGTGGTCGTCCTGTTCTCCACACAGCAAGAGCCAGCTGCCAAATACAAATCGAATCGTCTTGCCTCTCTGCTTGAAAGTTTCTGCTGGTTTCCTAGGTTCTCGGGACAAAGAACTGTGCCCTGTCATCACCTGTAATGGGCCCCCCGAGGTCTGGTCCCTGTCCTGCCTGCCCGTTCCGCCTCAATTCATTTCCACTCCTGCCCCGCTTTCTGAGTTTCAGCCACATTGGCTTCTGTCAGTTCCCCAAGCTCTCCATTTTTCCTCCCGTCACAGGGCCTTTGCACGAGCTGTTCCCGCGTGCTCTCCCAGCCACCCACCTCCAACACACTCTTTTAAGAAGCTTCCCTGCTCTCTCTGACCAGACCAGACCCTCTCTGCTCAGCCCCACTGGTACGAAGTGGTATGTCTCCTTCGTGGGACTAATCTCCATTTAATGTTGCTTTCCTTTCTGCAACTCTCTGATGGATGTCTTCCTTCCACACTGGACTTGAAGTTCTTCAAGACTGTAACTGTTTTTTGCTACCATGGTAACCGAAGAGTAGAGTGCCTTGCCTCATGGTAGGTGCTTGACAAACATTCGCTGAAAGGACAGTGAAGGTGGAGGAAAGAGGTCATGGTCACTCAAAAGGTCGGGCTGCATCTCAGGGAGTCAGTGGGACTTGAGCAGACCTGGAAGCATAAATAGGTTTTCTATTGATGGAGTCATCTGGAAGGGCATTCTAGGTGTATGGAACAGAATAAACGAAGAAGTAGGTACAAGTTGTGTGTGCGTGTGCATGCGTGCTCGTGCACACCTGTGTGTTGAGACAAAGGTCAAGCTAACAGAGGAGCAGGTCGGGAAAGAGTGGGACATCAAGGCTTACCAGGTCTTGAAGCCAGACAGAGGAGTTGGTATGTGAAAAATGGGAGACCAGAGCGGAGTGGCGATCTCAGGCAGGCAGGCAGAAGGGGGACAGGAAGCAAAGTCTCCCAGCACAGGGTGTGGACACAGGGGTGGGGATGGCTGGGAGGCCAGTCAGGAGGCTGGTCAGAGCCAAGGATTCTCTGGTGAGGACCTGGGCGGTGAGGGCAGTGAGCATGGAGAGGCCACGGTGGACACGGAGATGTTAAGAAAGCCATCCAGCAGGCTGGGGACCACTGTCTGCAGAGGACCTCAGCACAAGCAGGGTCCTCCTCCCCGCCAGAGTGTAAGGGAGCCAGGCTGGCAGACAGAGGGAGGTCCAGCTGTCAAACGTCACTCGTGTGATCCCGTCTCTCTGTCACGGTGGCCTCGATACCCCACACTGTGTCCCCTTCTGGTCAAGTGGATCAATACCAGCCATCAGGACTGCTGCAAGGGACAGGGGACGAGGTTGGCTCTCTGTACAGAACATCCGGAAAGCCCAGCCGAGCAGGGCTGCCTGGATGACTTATTGCATATTAATAATATAAATATGTAAATGTTTCGAGGGCTATATTGATCCCGACGTGTGAACCATCCATCACGAGGAAGAGGAACAGTGTGTTATAAATATCGAATAATAAGTCTGCAGCCTAAGACTTATCAATATGGGTGGACCAAAGAGGGGACCAGCCCTGAGGCAATTTTACCAGTGAGAGCAACTCCTAACAACCCCACCCGTGTGTGGGTCATGAGGGGAAGGAGACGATCAAGGGTCCCTCAGAGGGACAGGAGGTGCACTCATGCAGGGACTCGAGGACGAAATCCCCCCGTTTGCTCCCCGTGAGCAGGAAGAACAGTCATCAGAGCTCCTGGAATCTCACTTGGGGGTCCACCAGCCTGGAAAAGTGCCCATCAAAGTGTGAGAGGGGGTCCCGTCTCCAGGACTCGAGGCGACGGAGTTCAGAGGCTAAGGATTCGTCTTGAAGTCAGGCCCACCTGGGGTCAAGCCCTGCCCCACTGTGGACTAGCTTTGCAAATGTCACACGTTTGTTTACCCACTCCAAGCATCAGTCGACGCGTCTGGGAAGTGGGAATGCTAATCCCAGCCTGCAGGGGGCGGTGGAGATTCAACAGCACGCTGTCTATACAGTGGACCCCCACGGTGGTCATTGCTACTGTGGCACAGCGGCCAGGGGCTCAACCTCTCAGGCTAAGTGCTCTTTCCACTAGAAGCCAACGTTTCCCAAAGTCACCCTCGGGATGCACACGCCGCGGGCCACGAATTCACCAGCCTTGGAAGAGCGGGCCTCATGCTCAGCCAAGTTCACCTGCTGGAGTGCAAGGAGACCAGCTACGCAGCAGGCTCAAGGTTCAGGGAAGTCCCGCAGTTAAAAGAAACAACTATTTGATTTTGTTGAACTCAGCCTTTCCCAAACGTATTGGCCACAAAGGTCTTTTTCACAGGAATCTCCCTGGACCAACGTGCCACCTTCTACTCTTCAGGACCATGTTTAGTTGGAGAGTGTTCTGGCCAGGTCCAAGGAGCCCTGCTGGGACCATACCTGAGCCCGACCTCACCCTTCACTCCCCTGTCTCCCAGTCGCTCTGCAGGGCCGGGGAGGGGGAGGGGCTGCAGGAGGAGCCAGGGGCGGCTGTCACAGTTTCATTGGCTATTTCTCCAGTTTGATTGCCTCACACTGCGCACACGAATGACTTCGGTGAGAAGGGTGGGAGGGAGGGAAGAGGTCTCTCCAGCTCCTCCTGCCCACCCTCTTCAGGGAGAAGAGGCGGCTCTGCCCTCCTTCCCACTCAGCCTTCCCCATCCCCCACCCCCAGCCCAGGCAGGAAGCACATCTAACTAAAGCCACCTCCCTGTCACAGCGGTGCCTCTGCCCTTGTCTCAACCACGTGGACTTTCACAACCAGCCATCCTTTGATTCAACTCCCCAGAAACAGAGGGGCCAGCTCAGGCAGCCCGTGAGCGCCGCCACCCAGGTCTGGGGCCCCACGGGTACCCGACATCTTCAAGGTAATGGGCCCTGTTCATGCGGGTTTGATTTTATTATTATGCCAACAACACACTTGCTTAATTCTCTGCTGTCTTTCTTCGGCGCTGTTGATTTACACTGTTAGTGTTTTAATTATACAATTCAGCACTCCTTAAAACATGAAAAACTGCTCAACTTTTCAAGCAATTAAAAGGCAGCAGAGTATATCAGCGGATCGGAGACGAGATAAGTAAATCATGCAATTAAAAAACTCATTTCGTGAAAATGGAGCAACCCACCTAAAATGAGTGAGGGTCCCTGGGCCTCCTGACAGAACGGCAGACTGCTGTGTCCTCCATCTCACCGTCCCCTGGGCTCGCCTGCCCCCTCCCCTCCTCTCCTGCCGCGTGGGTGCTTAGCCCACCCGAGGGGCCTGCGCCGGGGGAGCTCGTGAACTCGGCCTCAGTTTCCCATCTGCAAACGGGCTGTATCAATGAGCCGGTGTTTCGTTTTTATTTTTATGTTGCTAAATGCACATCACATAAGATGGACCACCTTCACCTTGTTTTCACTGTCTAGCTCCGTGGCATTGAGCATTCACGCTGTTGTGTGACCGTCACCACCGTCCTTCTCCAGAACTTCTTCTTGCAAAACTGAGGCTCGGTCCCCATGAAACACCAGCCCCATTCCCGGCTTCCTGCACCACGGGTTGTAAACAGGCCTTTGGGGAGACTCAGGGCTGCAGCGTGGCCTGCCAGCTGCCCGGGAAGGGAGAAGGTCAGGGCAGGTGGCCGAGCAAGTCCACGGGCAGCTCTGTTCTGATCTCCTGAAGCCTCTGGGCCTCTGGTTAGGCCCCATCTGAGTAAAAGGCAGCAGATTATGTTCTGAAGTGTGAAAACAACTGGGTGACAGTCGTCTGGATTGGGAGGAACCGGGCCGAAGGGGCTTGAGTTTCTCTAAAGGAAAGCTCCGCCCACCAGCAAAGAGGATTGGGGATCTGCTTCTCTGAGTTCAGAGCAGGACAGAAAGAGTCCCCCAGAAAGGGCTGGGCACACCCCAGAACCCAGCCTCCCCACCCCACCCCTTCCCCCTGCACGCTTGGCATCATGACTCCCCTGCACTCAGTGGTGGGAGTGAGGACAGGAGGTGCACAGCCCCCCGTTCATCACACGGGGGGCTGGAAAGGCCGGAGGTGCCACCCACCCCTTCTCGCTGGCCAGGCTCTCTGGGAGAGGGATGTTGACCAGGGAGAGGAGGGCAGGGAGGTGGTGGGTGCCCGAGGCTGGCACTGAAGGAGTTGCCTGGATCAGCAGCCCTGGTTCAGGACAGCACCTCCTGGGGGGCCCTGCTCTCCCATCCTCCATCCGCCGGCTGACAGGACTGTGAATGCTGGATGGCGGTGCCCGAACCTCAGCCGGGTTGATCTCTGCAGAAAGAGGCAAGGTCAGGGCCCCGGCATTGGCTCTACAGCCAGGGTTCAGGTGTCCTGCAGGAGACCAACCACACCCCAGAGATGTGCCTGGATCCACACACCCCCAAATCGTCCCTGGCCAGTTTTCTCAGTGGTTAGAGCATCAGCCCGTAGACCAAAGAGTCACGGGTTCGATTCTAGTCAAGGGCATGTACCTCGGTTGTGGGAGGCAACCAATCGATGTGTCTCTCTCACATCCATGTTTCTCTCTCTCCCCCTCCCTCCCACGCTATAAAAAAAAAAAAAAAGAGGAAGACAGATGGAAAATCCTGACTTTCCCTCCTTCAAAGAAACAGAGGGCTTTGCCACTGCTTTCTTTCCCACTTGAGTCCCCTCCCTTTAACGACACCTAAGGGACCAGCCGAGCAGGATCTGAACACTGTCCTTCCAGACCCGGTGACTTGCTTTGCTGACGGCGTCTCTCCACTCTGGGTCTCTCCCAGGAGAACAAGATCCCCAGCCACTGAGTTAGGCTTTGCTGTGTCCAGGGGAGGTAGGCTTGGGACACAACCCTGTGCGAGTGAGCGGACAGGTGCACACACAGGGGACCTCCCCAGCCCCTCTGGTGCCAACCTTGTCCGAGCGCTGAGCACATCTCTCTGGAGTCACCTTCTGCTGGGCCACTGCCCCCTCCTGTCCTGGGCCAGTCTCTCCTCGCTGACACCCAAGCCCCTGCCCCACCCCTTTTCTGGGTCCACGGAATATCCCCAACCTGGGCCCACACTCTCCTCAAGGTTACACCCCTGAGCAATTCTGGTTCCAGTCTCTACCGGTTTCACTTTGTAATTCCAGAACCTCCATTAATCATTCTTAAGCCCTTTGAATGCAATATTTTCCCTAAGAACTGAAATTTCTTCACAACTCTGCACCCTCCTGCCACCTTCAATTACCCGTGCTCATCAGTCATTAACAGAAAGCATTCGCGTATCTATGACTTCTATATACCTTGATTAATCTGGCCTGGAGTTTCCTCCCAATCTCCCTAATTGGCTGAGAAGTGACCTGGATGGGGTGGGGGTGGGGATGGCAGGCACCTCTCCTGGTCTCGGAGTTAAAATGTTAGCGCAGAAATAGAGTCCTGAGGTATTAAATCCAACTGTTTCTTTTTGCAGATGGAAAAAAATGAGGCCAGAAGAGATGAAATGACACCCCTCCTCCTCCTCCTCCAACCACCCCAGGCACTATCTCCTCCACTGTGTTTCCTACGAACTCTTGCCAGAAATACTCTGCAAAAAGTAAAAGTGAGGAGGGGGTGGCAGCCCAGGGGACCTGTGACCCGGTGAATTTTGGAAAGCCTAAGTATTCGGTCGCACGCCTGGATGCTCAGTGTGTAGTAGTGGTGCATGGAAGGCCTTGAGAAGTCTCGCGGTATAGGAACCTACTGACTTGGAGCATTCTCTGCTTTTCTCTAGACCACCTATATCAGTTATGGTAGTGCTATTAAAAAAAAATCCCAAAATGAAGTAGCTTACAACAACAAACATGTTATCTCTCATAATAACGAGGGGTGGGAATCTGTGGGTGGTGTAGCTGGGTGGTCCCTGCCCAGAGTCTCTCATGAGGTTACGATCAAGTTGTCACCTGGGGCTGTGGTCATCTGAAGGCTGGATGGGGGCCGGAGGATCTGCTGCCAGTATGGTGCCCTCGCGAGAGCTGGTTCTTGGCTGGAGGCCTCGGTTCCTGGTGTGTCCTCGTGACGTGGCAGCTGGCTTTTCTCAGAGTGAGTCATCTGAGGGAGACAGAGAGAGGGCTGGAAGCTTCAGTGTCTTTTGTGACATATCCTTACACCATCACCTCCACAACATCCCCCGGGTTTCACAGGTAAGCCATAGTCACTGTGGGAGGGACCGCACAGGTGTGGAACGTGAATACCAGGAGATAGGACTCCTTGGTGGCCATCTCGGAGGTCGCCCTCTCCACCAACTAACTCTGCACTCTTGTGAACCCCTAACCCAGAACCTGCTCTGTGGGGATTACAATGCAACTGAGAAAGGGGTGAGTATCCCAGACCCTCAACCTGATGCGATTAAGATGAGATGTCACAGAGGCTTTGCCTGAATCAGCTTCCCAAGGACCAGGCCCCAGCCCTTGTCTTCAGCTCATGCCTGGTCTCATCCTTCAAGGAGGCTCTGATCTTCTCCCTGCTGGTCTAGGTCGGGCCTGGAATCTGTAGTGAGCCAGTAACTTCCAGCCTCCAAGGCAAGCCAACATCCTCTCTGCCTCGGGTCAGTTCCCAGCCTCAGCTAAGGCAAGACTGACTCCTCTCTTCCATGAGGACAGCCCCTTATGAGCTCACGGTTCCAGTGTGAAGGCAACTCTAATAAGAATAAAAATTCGCTAACACTTATTAAGAGCTTATGGTAAGCCAGGCACTGTGCCAACAGCTTTCCCTGGACTATGCCATTTAATTCTCCATTACCCTAAGCAGTAGTTTCTATATCCCCATTGGATAGATAAGAAAATTGAGGCTCTGGCCAGTCAAGGAATAGTGCCAACAACACAGCTGAAAGCGCATAGATGAAATTAAGCTGGAACTGTCTGATTCCAGAGCCCAAGCTGCTGACTATTAAGCCATATTACCTCCAGCTTCCAGGTCACGTGTGTCCTGAGGGAGTCTTTTCTGGCTCTAGTAACCCTGCTCTCTCACATCGCCAGGAGTTCCAGTGACTCCCTTCTCCTAGGGCAACGCTCTGAATCATTAGATTTTAAAATGCCTTATACAGAATAATAGTTACAGACCATCATCTCCACCAACAAAAAGGTGTCTTTTCTTCACCTGCTCCCTCAAAACAGGTTTTAAAAGACAAACTAATATCTTAAAAGATGACTAATTGTTTTAAGTAAAAATATTAGCATTGTATATTGGTATATATTATATATGTAAAATACATAACAGTAGCACCACGGAGTAAATACAATTTTCATGTTGTAAGATTCTTACATTTCATGCTAGGTGTTACAATATCAACTTTAAATATACTGTGGTAAGTCCAGGATGCATAGAACAACCACTAAAAAAAAAAATACAAAGATATGCAGATTTTTTAAAAGTTGATGTCTTGAAATTGAAATTTTTTAATGAACCTGTACAAAACAGGAAAAGAGAACAAAACACGTGGGTGACGACTAAAAAACAAATAGTAGGTGTGGTGGATAGACTGCTAAATGGTCCCCCATAATCCCCACTTTCTGGTATTCACAGCCTTGTGTAAGACCCTCCTCTTGAGTGTAGACGAGACCTGTGACTTGCCTCTAACAGTAGAATGTAGCAAAGATGATGGGATGTGTGATGATTACGTTGTAACCAAAACCAAGGTTTGGCTGCCTGACACCACAAAAGCCAAATTCGTGAGACAGGGGCTACTGAAAAATGAAAGAGGTTTATTCAAGTGCTGGTTACCTGAGGAGATGGGGGATTCTTGTACAAAGCCCATCTCAACATCTAAGTGCAGGCAGAGGTTTTTGTAAGGAGGGAGAGGGAAAGCAGAACAAAGAAATCAAGGGGTGGGGGTTGAAAAGTTATCTACGTGTAAGCCAGCACAGTCCATTTCGATAAGGATCTCGAAACTGGTCAAGTGATGGTCTGGTGTGCATCATCCTGGTCTTTATCATCCTGGTTTTACAGTTGAAGGTCAGCAATTCTCCTAGAGCTGGGATGAGAAGGTCAGCGCCTGTATCTTCTGAAGTTAGTTCCTAGGATCCTTATACAAACATGCTGTTTATCTATAAGATACACATCAGTCAGAGTCAGCATTTACAGAAACAATGTTAAAAGAATGGTGGGGTGGGTTACAATTACCCACTGTTACAATGTTACATAAGATTGTAACTTCTATTCTATTAGCAGACTCTCTCCTTTGCTGGCTTTGCTGAAACAAACTGCTACTATGTGAGCTGTCCTGTAGAGAAGCCCACATGGCAAGTGACTGAGGGCAGTCTCTGGCCAACAGTCACGAGAACTGAGGTTCTCGTTCCAATAGCATGCAATGTACTGAACCCTGCTGGCAACATTGGAAGTAAATCTTTCCCCAGTCAAGCTTTCAGATGAGACTCTAACCCTGGCCAACACTTTAATGGAAGTCTTATGAGAGATCTGTCAGCAGAGGACCCAGCTGAGCCAGAACCAGCTTGCTGACCACAAAGGTTGCGAGATAATAAATGTGTGTCATGTAACCACTGAAATGTGTGGGACTCTGCTATGTAGAATTATCCCCTACAAGATTTGACTGTAACTAGACACGGACCCTATTGTGCATAGTTCAATCCCTTACTCACCTTGCTTTTTTTTATATATTTTTTTTCTTTTATTGATTTTAGAGAGAGATAGAAACATTGATGAGAGAGAGCATCAATTGGCTGCCTCCTGCATGCCCCCCACTGGGGATCAGGCCCATAACCTGGGCATGTGCCCTGACCGGGAATCGAACCAGTGACCTTTCGGTGCATGGGTCGACGCTCAACCACTGAGCCACACTGGCCGGGCTCGCCTTGCTCTTGCCTGACCAACTTTCTTGTTCTTTCACAGACACACCAAGCTCATACTCCCTTAGGTCTTTTGCACTTGGCTGTTCTCCCATTTCCAGAGTTCTTCCCAGGTATTTGCATGACTGTGTTCCTAAGAGAGGCTCCATTGACCGTAATCCTGACAGAAAAGAGAGGGCAAGGTCAAACTGGGCAACTGGAGGCCAGCTCAATAACTGGGTTATTTACCCATGACCAGAGTATAAGAAGACCACCCAGTAAAATGTAATGTCTGCAGAGAGTGCCACCTGGGCCTGAAGTGGGGACAAGGACATAGAACCATTGCCAGAATGTGTTGCGCTGCCAGGGTGGGAGCCAGGAAACGAGCAGTTGCAGCCTCTCTCCCTCCAGTCTCTGCCAATGCTCCCAGTTGGCAAATGCAACCAGAACTCAAAAGGGGCCCTTTGCTGCAGCTCAGTGCCCCCACACAGGGGTGGGAGAGATTCTGGGGGAGCCAACGGACTATCCGGCACAGACGCTGTGACTTCCCACCTGAACAGCCACTCTGTCACATCCCTTTCTAATTTCTAACTTCACTATCTGAATTCATCTTACTTATTTGGTTACTTGCCTGTTGCCAAACTGCCCTCCTCTGGGTGTAGGCTCCCGGAACACAGGGACCGTGCCTGATTGATGGCTGTGTCCCCAGAGCCCAGAACGGAGCTTCCCATTAAAACAGGTGCAGAACGCTCCCACGAACACTTGGGAGAAAGCAAATGGGTGGGTATGCAGGTCACTGCCGCCCCCACCAGGCTGGGAGACCCTACAGGCAGCCGCATTCTTTCCATCATGTGTGTTGCTGTTGTTTTTAACTAATAGACTTTCTTTTTTTAGAGCAGTTTTGGGTTTGCAGAGGAATTGGTCAGAAAGTACAGAGAGTTCCCACATACCCTTTCTATCCACCCACTGTCTGCCCTACTGTTTATATGTTGTATCAGTGTGCGCACTTGTTACACTTCATGAGCCAATATTGATACGTTATTATTAACTAACATCTATAGTGTAGATTAGGGTTCACATTTGTGACAAAGGTGTAATGACAGGTGTCCATTGCTACTGATACAGAATAGTTTCACTGCCCCAAATCCTCTGTGACTCATTTCTTCATCCTTCACTCTCTCCCAAACCCCTGACAACCGCTGATCTTTTGACTGTCTCTGTTTCAGAGTGTTACACAGTCAGTCATACGGCACCTCCATCGTCTCTGACCCCTGGGGCCGGGCACTACAGAGGACCCACAGGGACTGTCCAAATACACAAACGAGTGGACTTAGAGATAGATGCCCACATTCTTTTTTTCTTTATTGATTTTAGAGAAAGAGGAAGGGAGAGGGAGAGAGAACATCAGTTGGCCGCCTCCTGCATGCCCCCCACTAGGGATCGGGCGCACAACCCAGGCATGTGCCCTGACTGGGAATTGAACCAGCGACCTCTTGGCGCATGGGTCAATGCTCAACCACTGAGCCACACTGGCCAAGAGATGCCCACATTTTATGGGGTTTTGAGTACATCAGGAAAAAGTAAGCTGAGGCCCCTTTCCTATTTGGGGTAAGAAACCTTCATTTTATTCCATTTTTTGCCCTCCCCTCCCCCAGCCTCCCTGTGTTCCTTATCCCCTTTAAATTACACAGAGATTTCCTCGTATGAAAGCTAATTTAGGCACCATAACAGAGACTATATTTAATGTAAATGGAAGAAGTAGAAATGGAAGGATTTATGGTAATAATAACCTGCTTGTAATAACACAGAGCGGGTCACCTGTTCAAGATACAGTGGATTAAAGAGAAGGAAATTTACCTCCCAAAAGGATGTGGTGTCACCAGAAAGCTGCTGGAGCACCAAGTCTTGGGTGATCTTATTAAATCGCATAGATCTTGCCACGCTTTCCCACGGGAGAAAGGCTACCTCTTTCCCTGGCTCAGACAATGGCCAAAGTGAGACCTGATGCGGAAATGGGGGGGGGTGGAGGGTGGAGGGCAGTTCCCCAAAAGGCCCAGAGTCAGAGCCTAGCGGATGGAGGGCCCCAGGCGCACAGCCCCACAGGGGCGACACCTGAGTCCTCGGGGTGGGAGGGTGATTCCTGGTGGGAGCAGAATGGGAGAGAAGGAAGCAGCAAGCAGGAAGCTGTCCCTTTGTGAGGGATGGCTCTGACATCATCGATGCATTTCCTTCCCAGATGTGGAGCTGAGCTGAAATATGAAGAGGGAGGTTTCAGAAAGCTGGGCGCAATGCATGCCGAGCCCCCAGGGTGGTCAGCGGTGGCAGGAGGCTTTGGTTGCCAGGGAGCCCTGCACACTTACAGAAACGGGTCCAAACCCCAGCCCTACTCCCAGCCGAGGGGTGGCGAACACATTGTGAAACTTGCTTCATTCATTCCCGGCGCTGAGTCGACTCTTGATCCTGGTTCATTCCCTTTAGGAAACCGGCCCAGGATCTGAGTTGTCCTGGCCAGGGGCAGGAGGCTCCTTGCTGCTGACCAGACTCAGAGCCTGGATGTCTGCCCAGTGGAAGTAGCGCCATCCTCGTTCCCGGGAGAGACGCCAGCCCCCCGCCGTCGCCTTCACCCCCACCTCGAGAAGCAGGGGAGGATGCAGAACCCTGTCTGCTGTTAGCCTGAGCTCTGCAGCTGGTGGCCCCATCCTCAGCCCCCTCCCTCCCTCCTCCCCTCCCACCGCCTTTCCGTGTTAATGGTTTGTTAGGAAATGGGTAATCTGGAGAGGATCATTAATGCAGTGAACAGAGACATTGCACAAAAGGATTGTGGCAGCTTCCCTAGTGCACTGCGGCTTTCTAAGTGTGTTTGCATGAAATCACCCCATTATGAGGATGCCCTCATGGGGGAAGCTGAGGGGAAAGGGCACCATGTCTGGGAATGAAGGCAAAGCCATGTGTGCTGAGGGAAAGGGGTGGCTTCCAAGAGCCCCCAAGAACCCAGTCTGGGACCCCTTAAATGACCGTGTCTCCACTGAGGTCTCAACCAAGGCAGATGCTGCAACGTTCTGGGCAGGCCAGTCATCTCGCTGCAGGGGAGGGACCTGGACCTCGGTCCTTTCCCAGGCACCTGAATGAGGAGGACCTGGGGTGGGGGACACGAGGTACCACTTGCCCCGGCAAAAACAAGGGACAATCCGGCCCCAGAGCTTGCACCCAAAGCCACGACTCACCTCCTTTAGGTCTTCGCTGTATCTCACCTTCCCAGGGAGTCCTCCTTGACCACCTTCCTGAATCTGCAGCCTATCCCCATCTCCACCCAAGCACCCACTCCTCTTCGTTTCTGCTCTTTCTTCTTATCAGTAGCCCTTAAGGCCTCCTCATGAACCACCAACTCATAAGGCGGTATGATCGTGACGTCCGACGCCCCACTAGGCTGGCCCCCGAGGACAGCATTTCATCTGCTCGGTTCACTGGTATTTCCCAACCGCCTCCCCTACTTCTGATAGTAGATGCTCGCTGAACACTTACTGAATGAATGCAGGAGGACGGAGGTGGACTCTTGTCCGACCTCATTTATTCCCAATCCACGTGCGATTCCCACGTCTCCTGGGAACTTCCATCCAGGCTCAGCGCAACCCAAGCCTAAACCTTATCCCCCAACTTAGACAGCACGAGGCCTTTCTAAAATGGATGGGAAACTGAAACGAACCCAGCGTTTTACTCAGATTCAATATTCTGTCCTCCTCGGAGGTGACCGTGGGCACCCACACACTCAGAGGCCCCTCGGGGTGCCTGCGGTTCTAGGGTGACCCTGCAGGAGTCCAGGCAGGCGGCTCCACCCAGCTCCCTCATCCCGCTGACTGCTGCCCAGCTTCTCCCCTCCCCCCAGCAGATTCCTCATCAGCCCAGATGTGTTCGAACTTGAGGGTTGCAATTAACATCAGCCTTGGAAGATCTCCTTTTCATTAGGGCTCCTAATGAAGCCATCGTCTCAGCACCGCCACCCCAGCCCCACACCACCCGTGGGAATGGCGTCCTATCCAGGCTGCTATGGGGTTCCCACTGGAGCTGGAGAAAGTGATAGAGTTCCTACGACCAAGTCACATGGACGGGACTTCCCATGTCCATGCCTGTCCAGCCAGGGTGCTGCCTTCCTCCACAGTCCTGCCTTGTCCAGCTTCAGGCGGCCAGGCCACGGGCCCCCCTCTGCCTCCGCCAAGCTCAGACTGCCGCCATGTCCTCTCTGCCTCCCCACACCCCAAAATAGAAGAGGCAGGGAAGGTCACCCCGCAGACTTTTCATCTCCTGCTTGCCCACTGCCCTCTGGGAGTCTCCCAGCCAGGACCGAGGCCTGACCTGGAACCTCAAAACCTCATTTCTATGTTCCCCGTGGGGCCCTCTGAAAGGCAGGTGTCCTCGCCTGGGTTCTCCGGAAAGCAGAGCCTGAGATGAAGGTGTGGATATGGGGGTGTTTCATTTGGGAGGTGCCCCAGGGAGCAGGAATGAGTCAGTGGAGGGTAAGACAGGGACAGAAGCCAGTACTAGGCATGGCACTAAGACTCCCCTGGGAGGCGGGGCTCCTTTCTTCCAGGACCTCCTGACAAGAGCCGGGATGCCTCGGGACTGACCCCGGCAGGCCCCAGGCGGGAGCATCGCCCTATTGCCTGGCATCATCCCTGCACTTCCCGGCAGCACAGGATCCAGACCAAACAAGCACGGACTCCGGCCGGCATCCCGGGGGTGGGGGCAGCCCTGGGGCAGACATGCGGATCTGCTCGGGCCTGAGGCACCACCTTGTGAAGCCTGCAGGCAAGGTCTCCGGCCGGCTGGGATCAGAGGGGCGAGCGCCTGTGGGTCAGGGTCGGGCAGCGGCCTGGACGGCTCGGTGAGTGTGCCTTCCTGCAGGCCGTTGAGGCCTGACTCATCACTTCACTCAGGTGGGGAGTTTGTCTGCTCCTTCCAGGGCTCTGCAAAGAAAGAGAGAGGGTGGTACACACGAGGGCCCTTTTATATTGTTTTTCCGTGTCAGAAGCCCAAGGAAACCGGTGGCCGGCGGGCCTGCACAGGCACAGAACAGGACAGCGATCAGGATCCTGTCTTGTGCGGCTGGGAGAAGGCAAGCAGGCAGCCGAGCCCGCGCACTGCTGCCCATCTGTCTTTCCGAGCCCAGAAGCCAGCACAGGCTGTCTGTCCCCAGCCTGGGAACAGGCTGAGCTCCGAAGTGCTTCGAACAATCTGCTGTTTAGAGCTGGAAGGCTCAGAACACATCTTCCCACTGAAACAATGCGTGCACCCTCCTCGGACCCCAGCCCAGCCTGGACGAGGCCCTGTGAGCTGGGCCACCGAAGTGCAGCAGGGTCAGCTGGCATGGGGGCCGGTGGAGAGCACAGTCCAGACACAAGTCTGGGAGCCAGGAGCACAGAGTCCCCTAGGCAGTGAAGTCAGGGGCTTCCCCCTGCCCCCCAACCGCCGGGCAGTGGAACCAAGCAGTTTCTGGGCTTCAGACTTCAGATGGCGATTCCTAGAGCCAGAAAAAGGGCACTGGCGGAGGGGGACCCGGGATGAAGGCGATGAAGGGCCAGAGGCCTCGGAGGTTAGGAATAATTTCCTGGATCTGCAGGGAAACGGGGAGAGATTAGGGGAAGGGTGACACCCAGGCCTCTTTCCGATTGTGTCAGGTTGATGGGGTAGCCCCAGCCCAGTGCTGATTGCTCGGCCTCCTGGATTCCCCACCTTGCTTGTTCCGCTCTCAGCTCCTGAAAGTTCCCCTTTCGTGGTCCTTGCGCTCCACTGGGATTCGATCCCCATCCACCTTACCTGTTCAAGCCCCAACACAGCGCCCACTTTCCAGATGGGCAAGCCGAGGGCCAGGGTCATCCAGCAAGTTGGTGGCAGAACCTAGACCAGGACACAGCGTCTCTCCCCCGCCCCCAGCCCACCTGCTCGCCAAGAAGGGCAAAGGGAAGCGTGGTTATGGGGCAAGGAAGGGGGCCCAACCTTTGCCTCGGGGCAGGAGACAGGAGCACCTCTGGGGGGAATTATAGGTATCAATTTATTTTCCAGGGGCAAAAATAGCCATGGAAAACGCCTGCAATTACAGCTCATCACCACTGACTGTAACTGCAGTCTAAGCACCCCGTGATCAGAGGACCGGAAACAATGCTATTCGGGAGGGCTTTATTTAGCACCTCTCCACCCCCCACCTCAGAGCCCGGTCTGCGAACACTCGACGCGGCCTTTTCCCGAAGATCGGCCACTGGCCCTCGGCAGTCCCCCCCCCCCCCTCTCTCTCTCTCTCTCTCTCTCTCTCTCTCTGGGTCTCTTTTTCCATCCATTCATTCATTTAACAAACATGAGCTGAGACTCTGCTATACCAGGCCTTGGGGCTATGGCCGACCCAGCCCTGCTTCACGAGCTCTCAGTCCACAAGAGGAAACCCATGTCCACCAATGTCCCAAGCCAACCCCCCAAGCCTTCCTTGACCCCCTCCCCCTCACTCCCACGTCTAATCCATGAGCATGTCTCATCAAGTCCCCTCCAAAACCATCCTGAATCTGGCTCGTCCCTCCGTGTCCACCGACGACCCCAGACCGCCATCCGTGGCCCGGCCTCACAGGGCCCTGCCTGTGCCCCACCCGGTCCCCACCACCTGAAGTCTGCTCTGCACGCAGCAGCCAACGCCAGCCTCTCAAACAGCCAACGTGAGCGGGGAGCAAACTAAACATCAGTGAGCAAACGTGACATAGACACAAACCGGGTCCAGCCTTACGTGGGAAACAGATGAGGTGCCGAAAGGGAGGGTCATCACAGGGGCCACTGGAGGCAGGCGGCGGGGAAGGTGTTTCCGGCACCTGCCATGCACCACTTTGGTCCACCTGCTACTCCATCACCTGCTGGAGCAACCGGTTCCGCACAGACCAGCCTCTCACAGGCGCAACATGGCAGTGCCTGGCCCCAGCCTATGCTGTGACTCCCAGCTTCCTTGTCCAAGGCTCCTTGTCACTGTGGAGGGGACACCGAAGGACCCTCACTCCCGTACAGTCCGAGAGCAGAAAACCAATGGGACAGGGGCTGATGGGTAAATGCTTTCCCCTGCCTCCCCTGGGTGCACAGGTCTGGGACCCGTCCTACGGTCCCATGGACTCTAGCTCCAGTGCCTGTGGCTGTGACCAGCCTCTCTGATTGGCTCCTCCTTCCCCATTTCACCCTGTCTCTCTCACCCCCGCTCCAAGGACCACACTCCAAATTAACCACCTGCTGTCACGAAGGATGACAGTGGGGACAGAGACCCAGGGGACGGGTGGGACTGGGTGCACTGAGGGAGGGACGTCAGTAAGACTGGAGCCTTGTCAGTGAGGAGGAGAGCAGCCCGAGAAAAGGGAGGGAGGTGGCAGGGACCACCCCGAGCAGGGCCTTCTGGGCAAGGCCAGAATTTGGACCTCATCCCGAGAAAGTGGGAAGCCATCAGTGTTGAGTCAAGCGAATTCACGTGACCAAGTTTATCTTTTGGACAAGACCCAAAGGGAGGTCGCTGCTGTGTTCTTTTCTTTTGAATTTTTAGTCTCTTCCTCTCTGGGTGTTTTGCATCCCTCCCTTCTCTTCTTTTCTTAACCTGGCTCTCCTCCACTTCGGTGCCCGCCTGTCCCTTTCTCTCCGTGCTCCCCGATCTGTCACCCTCTCACTGCACACCCCCCAGCCTTCGCCTTCAGGTAACGAGACAATGACAAGTGGAGCAATAACACAAGGCTGCGGAGTGACGGCAACCATATTTTCTGAGCCTGTTCAGGACAAAGGTCTAAGAAATTCAGCCGCACAGGCAGGGTGACGCGGCCGTGTTGGAGACGGGGCTGTGTGAGTTCTCAGATGAATGTTAGACACGGCTGCGGCTGAATCTAAATGCCCGGGCCGCCGGAGCCCACCTCCCTCTCCCTGGCTGTCCCACGGCTCCGAGCACCCTGGGGAGAGATCGCAGCCCAGGCTCCTGGCTTCTCTCCGAGGTCCACCTCCACCGGCCGAACGGCCACGGGCACGTACTAAACCTCACACTCACTTCCTTCACCCGGAACAGTAAGACAGCAATACAAAATGTGTTAGAACTCTTGGTCACAAGGAACAGAAACACACGCGGACTCGTCCCAGACAAAGAGGGCGAGAACACGAGGAGGCAGATCTGGGCTGGCTTCCAGAAAGAACAGGAAGGTCAGGGCCCATTCTTTCTCTTTCGCTCTCTGTCTCCCCAGACCAGCACCTTCTTCCCAGCCAGGCTGCAGAAAGCCAGACCGTGGAGAGCGCCTGGTTTGTAGGATCTGGCTGCGCTCTCTCCCCACCCCCAATTCCAAACCCCCAGGAGGCATCTGGCCCAGAGCAGGCCAGGTGACTCTTGTGGACCAATCAGCTGTGGTTAAGTCCTTGCCATCTGGAGAAGGAAGTCTGGGTGACTCAGCTGACTCCAATTAGCCTGGACCAAGAAACTCCAGTCCCGGTGAGCTTGTGATGTGCTGACTCGACCACAGAAGCCCACTCTGGTGGGGGCTGGGCAGTTAACCAATAGGTGCTGGCCACACCAACCTAATCCCAGAAATAGGTCATGTCGGTGAAGGGCCCACAGCAGCAGCACCGGGGGCACAGGCTGCTGTAACCCGACACCCAGGATGCTGTGTACCTGCTCCTTCTGCAAAGCTGCTCAGAACTGTCCACGGTCACCGCCTCCCCTCCACGTCTCTGCTGACCACTCCACGAGGACCGGAACCACACCTTGGAGACTGTGCTCATCAAAGCCCTTGTGCTTCCCCACAATGCCAAAATCAAAGGTAATCCTTCTGTTCTGTTCCCACAGTAGCTCTCGACAGCATTCGACATAACCCCACTTTGTCCTCGAAATCCTTGCTTCACTGGCCTTGGTGATCCTACCTTCTCCCAGTTTTGCCCTGGGTTCCTGGCCTGTATTTCTCTGTCTCCTTTACTGGTTACTCCTGGACCAATCAAGGCTGCTTAAATGTCTTTAACGCTCAGAAACATGTGCAAAGCCCCAGACGATCTGGCCACCGTCAGTCTCCCGTGTTACTGCACACCATTCTCCCCTCACCCACTCTGCTCTGGCCTCCTTTCTGTTTCTCTAATACACCAAGCTTATTCCTGCCTTTGCCCTAACAGTTTCCCACGCCTGGACTGCTCTCCTCCCACCTCGCACACACACTCCAACCTTGTCTTCACATGACCAGTTCCTCTTGTGTTCCAGCTCTTGGCTGAAAAGCCACCTCCTCTAGCAAGCCCTCCCTGACTGTTCTATCTCAAGAAGCTGCTCACTTGCGTCATACCCATCACCTATTTATTTCTCCGCATAGAACTCATCACCGTTGGTACTACATTCTCTCTCTCACCAAAATGTAATCTTCATGAGAGGAAGGACTTGGTCTCTTGCATTTCTTCTTGTCTCCTATGTCTTGTTACATAGTTAGCATTTAATAAATGTAAAAATAATAAAGGGTCAGAAGGAGTAATAACTAGTCATTATATAAAGAAAGGAAGGTCATGCCCGGCTGGTGTGGCTCAGTGGTTGAGCATTGACCCATGCATTAAGAGGTCACCGGTTCGATTTCTGGTCAGGGCACATGCCCAGGTTGTGGGCCTGATCCCCAGTGGGGGGCATGCAGGAGGCAGCCAATCAGTGTTCTCTCTCATCGACGTTTCTATCTCTCTCTCCCTCTCCCTTCCTCTCTCTCTCTCTAATATCAATAAAGAAAAGAAAAAAAAAGGAAGGGTCAGCTCTGGCCAGGTGGTTCAATTGGTTGGAGCATCGTCCTGTACACCAAAAGGCTGCAGGTTTGATTCCCATTCTGGGCACATACCCAGGTTGCAGGTTCAATCCCTGGCCAGGGCACATACTGGAGGTAACTGATTGATGTTTCTCTCTCTCTCTCTCTCTCTCTCTCTCTCTCTCTCTTTCTTTCTCCCTTCCCCTCTCTCTAAAAATTAATAAAAACATATCCTTGGGTGAGTATTTTTTTAAAAAGGAAAGAAGTAAGGTCAGCAGTAGATGAGAGAGTACAACAAATATTGGGAGGGTAGAGGTAAAGGAAGTGTGCTGATGGATGAGCAGAGGGAGGGAGCAGCAGCCAGAATACTCACAAAGGGGGCTGAGTTGAGTCAGCTGCTGATTCTACACTAAGGACCCTAGAGATATGAGGCTTGCTGTAATCAGATACAGCCTGTGGTAGGAAGGAAAATGGGCAGGTAGTGCTTTAAAAAAAATTAAGGATTAATTGAAATTTTATGGGACAAATGTGTCACTCACCACCCTCCAACAGAGCAGTACACACACAGGAAAACCAGAGAGGACTCCCGGGTAAATAAATGAAACGCCTGTGGAGAATGGAGGGTGCAAGTGTGGATGTGGGTGTCCTGGAGGAAAGCTCATCTCATTCTGCCATTTGTGCCTCCCCACAGCCTAGCTACAAAGCCAGCTCCCTGGCCACTTCTCCTAAAGCAAAGCCAGACAGCAAGCAGACCCTGTGCAGGAACCCAGAGCTTCTGGGTGGCATTCCCATACAGGGACGATATCCAATGGGAAAACTAAATACCATGTACAAAATAAGAAACTCCTAGAATGATTACCACCTTCCTTCATTCTTAAATAGAAACAGACACTGAGACTCACTATATGTGCAGCAAATAAGAGAAACGCTAAGATTCAAAAAGAAAATGAACAACAACCCAACTGGATCACCTAAGAAACATGGAAAGCTACTGCATCCATGAAACGAGAACAGACTGCAATGAAAAAGGAACCATCAGAGAATTTTTAAATGTTCTCAGAATTAAAATAGTCTGGTGGCTGAAATATAAATGCAATAGAAGAGTTAGAAGATAAAATTTGGGAAATATCCAAAATGTGGAGTAAAAGAAAAAAATTTTTGAGAAAAAAAATGAGAGACACAGCAGACTTACCCAGGCGGTCCAACATCTGGTTAATAGGCACTCTAGAAAGAGAAGTGAGAAAAAAAAAAAACAGAAACAGTAAACTATTGAGAGAATTTTTTTTCAGAATTCAAGGCAGAAAGAAGCTAAAAGGGCCTTCTGACTAAAATGAATGTTAAGCCCTGGCCGGTTTGGCTCAGCAGTAAGAGCGTAGGCCCACGGACCAGAGAGTCCGGGGTTTGGTTCCCACTAAGGGCACGTACCTCGGTTGCAGTTTGTCCCCGGCCCCAGTTGGGGTTGTGTGGGTGGCAACCAGTCGAAGTGTCTTTCTCACATCGATGTTTCTCTCTCTCTCTTCCTCCCTCTCTCCCTCCCGCTCTATCTGAAGATGAATGCAAAAATGTCCTCAGGTGAGGATTTTTAAAAATAAATAAATAATAAAATAAAATGAATTTTAAAAAGACAATCAGAACTCATTATGGGGAAACTTTAGTCCACTGAGGATAAAGTGAAGACCTTGGAATTTTCCAGAGCGATGAGGAAAAGTTTCCTACAAAGGAGTGAGAAATGGCCCATGATTTCTCATCGGCAGTAACAGATTCATAAGACAGTGAAAAATGCCTTCAACATTCCAAGAGAAAACTATTTTGAACTATAAATCTATGGCCAGCCAAACTATCAGTGAAAGAAAAATAAAGTCTTGAGTACCCATAAACTCAGAAAATTAAAAGTCTCGGGTACCCAAAAACTCAGAAAATTTACCTCCTGAGCATCCTCTCTAAGGAAATTACTGGAAGAGGTACTCCAACATAATGAACACGGTACTGAGAAAGAGAGAAACTTGGATCAAAGAAAAAGCAGAACTCCCAGTGAAAAGCAAATCCCAGGATAACGGCGGTTTAGGCCAGGAAGTCAAAGACCAGCTCTTCAAGAGGACCTCGGTGTAGTCTAAGTAATGGTCAGACTTAGCAAGAAACAAGGTATTTTGAAATGATGAGGAAGACCATTCTCTCTCAAACATAATAAAAATGTGTACTTACAAATCCAAGAAAAAAAAGTACCAAACGATCATTATCTAAATATAAGCAAAAGTTTGAACAAATGATGGAGAATACAGAAAGAGAATCTGTGGGATTTTGCCGTGAGTTTTCTTTCCATCTCTGTTCAAGGCTTGTGATACAAGGTTGAGAGAGAAGCAAGCACAGCCCTCTAGCCTACCAGGTTCACTGGGGAAAACCATTCCCATCATTATCAAAATGTCAAGGCTGTTGATTGGATTTCAACTTCTAGGATCAATCTATAGAGAAAACATGGGTGGATTGCAGGTGGTTAAAGACAGAATGAAATGTCATCAACTTTGACAATGTAAAAGTAACGATAAAGCTGGCAGACGTTGGGAACTTAAAAGGGGTGGGAGAGGAGAGGTGAAGGGAAGGTCTAGTGATGGTCTCGCCCTATAGAGTAAACACCCGAGAATTACTGTCTCATCTTAAGGGAATAAGCATTGAGTGTTACAAGTACGTTATTTAAAATTGCTAAGGTATGCCCTGGCCGGTTTGGCTCAGCGGTTAGAGCGTCGGCCTGCGGTCCAGAGAGACCCGGGTTCGGTTCCCGCTAAGGGCATGTACTTCGGTTGCAGTTTGTCCCCGGCCCTGGTTGGTCGTGCGGGTGGCAGCCACTCGATGTGTCCCTTTCGCGTCGATGTTTCTCTCTCTCTCTCTCTCTTCCTCTCTCTCCCTCCCACTCTATCTGAACAAAGGATGAAAGAATGTCCTTGGGTGAGGATAAAAAATAAAATAAAAAAATAAAATAAAATTGCTAAGGTAACTAGTATAAAAAAATAAATATAATGTAATTACCAAAAATAGGGTGATATAGATGAGGGAGTAAGCTCAATCTTCATCTTTGGCCGTAGCGAATCAGTATAAGGTCTGAAATGAAAAAATCAAGAAATGAAGATATAACAACATGTTGGAGACCACCAAAGACCACAGAAAACAAGAAGACGACAGTGGCCTTTGAAGGATAGAACGCCACATGTGGATTCATGGGGAGTTCTTTGTGAGCAGTGGGCTGAAAGGGAAAGAAATCACGTAGGTTTACATGTGGTTCTGCATGATACATTGTCACCAACCAGAAGTGAGCTGCTACATGACAACCCAGGTCAACACAGCGTCTCTGAAAGAGTGGTCAAGGGAAATGGTCCCCATGGGCAGAAGTTCAAGCGTGTCTTTGGTTGTCCACTTTGGCTGAACTGAGAGATAGCCAGAAATAAGGATCTGTGTTAACCTGTGGGCTGTTATTGATAGTTTTACTAGATGGTCAAAGATTTGGAAAGAACAAGATTGGAAGAAGGTGACGAGACGGTCGGGGAAGAGATCTGTGGATGAACTCGGAGTGAGTGCAGAGTACAAATGTATTGCATGCTTTCTGAATGCTCATCAAAAGGCAGTCCCTCGAGGGGAGGTTTTCAGTAACCCCATGGACAAGATGACATCGTTTTTGGATGTCCATCTGCTTATTTCCCCAGCCATCCCAGTGGTTGCTCAGTCAAGCTCTGTACAGAATGACCATGGTAGCAGAGATGGAGTCTATGTGTGAGCTTAACAACAGGGAGTTCCTCTCACCAAGCCCACCTGGCCACCACCTGTGCCGAGGGCCTGAGCAGACACCAGTGCTGAGCCCGCAGTACAGCGCTGTGGCCCAGGAGGACCAGCCAGACACCTGATGGCGGGTTCATTGTATTGGAGGGGCAAGAATTTGCTCTCCCTAGAAAAATATGGCTCTAGATTTGCCTTCCCTGCCTGCAAAGCTTCGGCCAGCTCCACCATCCTTGAACTCGCGGAGTGTCTCGTCCACCATCATGATATCCACACAGCAATGCTCTGATCACGGAGCTCGCTGTGCAGAAGTCAGGCGACGGGCCCGGGCCCATGGTGATCAGTGGTCTTCCCACACGCCCCATCCCTCAGGAGCAGCTGGACCGACAGAACGGGGAAGTGGCTGACCGAAAACTCAGTTATGATGCCGGTAGGACAACAGTGTCCCCAAAGGCTGGTCTTACAGGATGCAGTACGTGCTGTAAATCAATGACGCACATATATGGTGATTCCTTTTCAGTACCAGAATACACAGGCTGGGGAAAAAAAGATGGAATTGACTCCTCTCACTGTCTTATCTAACAACTCTCCCAGAGTCTTGGCTTCCTATCCCCTCAACTTCAAACTCTGCTGGTTTCGAGGTCTTAGGAACCAAGGGAGGAAGGCTTTACCAGAGACTCACACCGGGTCATTTTTGATTCCGTGTGCCACTGGGTAAGCAGGCAAAGGAGAGTTACTCTCCTAATTACCAGGGAGAAACTAGGTTGCTGCTACACGAGGGGGACAGGGAGCCCAGGAAACTCTCTAGTGAACCACTTAGTACTTCCGTGTGCAGAAGTACTATGAATATGCAATGGGCAGCGGCAGGAAGAAGAAAGTGACAAGGATTGACTATGGCCTCGGAGCAACCTGGGAAACCATGAATGTGGCCTTCCTTGCTTGTTACAGGTGTGTGCATACATGCATTTGTGTGTATTCACTCCTTTCTCTTCTCTCTCCTTCCCCTTTGATGTTATGTGAGGAAGGCAGTGGTTAACTCTATAGACTGACCTTTAAGTTACAGACTATTCAGATGGGACTGTGACTAAATTTGAGGGGTAATAACATCACCCAGAAATGGATACCGTGACTGTCGCTCAAAGATGGATACAATGGCTGTGGGGACGTTGCGTCTCCTATTTTCGAGAATAAGGTGAGGGTATTTGTACAAAGAGAGTTGCACCTTGTCGGGTAAAAGCATGAAACTGTTGCTATCACCATTCGATGGAGTTCAGATATGTGTTGAAGGACATGTACGGATGCGGACTGGCCAAAGGGGTGGACTGTGTCGGTTATTAAGTTATTCTCTCTCAGCTCCACGTCCATCCCGCTAAACTCTGTTTTGTGATCTGGGGCTGGGACTCTGCAAGTCTTACTTCCTCTTGGCCAGCTGGCTCCCTGGTAAGTTCTGTGGATAACAGGCCTGGAGAAAAACTGGAAGGCTGGAGGAAAGAGAGGGCACATGGCCTTCTTGTCTATTTTCCTCCACCCCAGAGGTACAGCTCACGCCAATGCCCAGGTTTTTGTGGCATAACATCATCATACTCCTTCGAAGGCATCAGCACTGGTCAGCCAGGGCCCTTAGCAGAGGACTGGGCCCAGCTCCACGCGGGCTCTTCTTCAAGCTTCTAGGGTCAGGCAACCCCAACCTGTCCCTTTGTTCTGCCAGGGTGGGGAGTGATGGCTTCTTTCTGCAGCTGTTATAACCACGCCACTGCAGTGTTCTCTGTTTGCCTTTTCAGTACATGTTTAGCCCATTCTCCTTATTGAATTATCTCTATTCAAACTGATGAGGTTTCCATTTTCTTGACCGGACTTTGACTGATTCAGGCAAATCCCTGCCACGTTTTGTTATAAGCCTCCTATACAATGGGAACTTTTTAATTCGGAACATGTAACACTTCTCATTGACCTCTTGCATTCCTGTGCATGGAAGACTTCCTGGAGGAAGTGGCATCGAAGCTGAATTTGAATGATTAGTTGAGATTAACCGGGCAAAGAATGCGGGATAGTGAGCCAGGCATAGAGAATAACTAGCAAGAGCAAAGGGAAGGAGGCGAGAACACCTCATTCTACACTTTACTCTCAAGGAAGAGTTTGGCTGGAGCATCGAGAGTGTCGAGGCCGGAGGCTGGAGGGGGGAGAGGCCAGGTCAGGAAGGACCTTTGTAAGCGTGGTGAAGAGTTGAGACATTTTCCTGAGGACTATGGAGATTGTTAAGGAGTTTCCAACAGAGGAAGGGCACGATTGTATTTGCCAAGATGCCCTTGTGCTGACCTTGAGCACACGTTTGGGGTGGGGGGAGGTGGCGAGGCGCTTGCTTTTATCAAGCCACATCTTCCCAGGCACTTGCCCGCATTCCAAACTGCCCTGGTCAGCGTGGCAACTGATTCAAAGTGGAGTGTTAGCGAGAAGTGCTTTATTGCTCCTCAGGGCGCTCTCCTTTGCACAGAGAGCGGTTGACAGATCTTTACTGACCAGTCCATGACATGCAGGAAACAATGTAAAACTCCGAGGGGGGGTCCTGGCGCGACCCAAATAACTCAGTCTCTGGCGAAGGAGCTGGAGCGTCAGGCTCACAGGAACAGGCTGTGGGAGCAGATAACTGTTCTTATCTCTGGTTAAACCACATCAGCACCCATCACGGTCTGCCAAGGTGCCCCAGTCCCCTCGCCCCCTCCACTGGAGGTGAGCAGAGGCCGTAGCCAGTGCCACCCTAAGAGGTGTCACGTTGTCGCTATATTGGGGCCTCAGGGGTCAATCCCTGCCTCATGTCCCGATGTCCCTCGGTCTGCCCCATGCCCTGGGGCTCCATCTCCTGTTCTTGGCCACCCTCTGCCCCTCCTCCAGAGCTCAGTCTCCATGACCTCTACCCAGGTGGCCTCTTGGTCACCTGACACTATGCCAAGTGTGAGGGACACAGGAGCAGAAGGCATGGAAGGGTGACCACCAAAGAGAAGTGACACGCAGCCCATCAGTTCGATGTCAATGGCCTCACCTTTGAAAAGCGGGCCTCTCAGCCCTGGCTGGTTTGGCTCAGGGGTTAGAGCATCAGCCTGCGGACCAGAGAGACCCGGGTTCGGTTCCCGCTAAGGGCACGTACCTCGGTTGCAGTTTGTCCCTGGCCCCGGTTGGGGTCATGTGGGTGGCAACCAGTCGATGTGTCTCTCTCATCGATGTTTCTCTCCCTCTCTCCCTCCCCCTCTATCTGAAGATAAATGCAAGAATGTCCTCAGGTGAAGATAAAAAAAAGAAAAGAAAAGCGGGCCTCGGCCTGGCCAGCTCTCTTCTCCTCTCTCCTGCAGCCCTTAGACAGCAGACCGAAACAGAGGAGGCCGAGGGGCAGGAGGGGGAGAAGGAATGCAGCCAGGAGGAACCCCGTCTCTCTCAGCATCGCCCATCCCCAGCTGGGGTCACCAGGGCCCCCCTAGCCCTCCGGCTCCTTCCCACTCACCTGTCTGCAGGAGAGGCTGAGCTGGGGACTGGGGGTCAGAAGCCCAGGCTCCCTCACTATCCAGGGGAATCGTAACCTCGCCTTCGCTATGTTCCCTGATCTCATTGTTCCCACCTCTAAAATGGGCGTGACCTGGAAACTTGTATCTGCCTAAGATCCAGAATTTCCCTCTTCATCATCCCTTCTCTAGACCCCACTTTCCATCCATTAAGAAACGCCGACATCTAGTGGTACCGTGAGGGACCTGCAGCCCAGGCTCACCCTCCAAGAAACAAGAAGACCCCCCCCCCATCCCATCTTTCCCTCTGCAATTTCCCTCTCTGTCCCCCTGAACTACTCCCAAGCCTGGGAGTCAGGAACCACTTTTGAAACGGCCGTGGGTACTGATTCTCGCTAAAGACATCCAGAAGCATCCTGGGCGGCCAGGGGAGAGACCTTGGATAAAACACACCAGGGATAATCCACAAAGTGAAATCAGAGGAACTGAACACAAGCCCAGACTCCAGCAGCCACACAGGGCCCTGCCCCCACTGCCACCACGGGGAGGGCCACAGACAGCAAGATGAATGGAGGCGGCTTCCTGCCAATCATTTGTCTGCCAGCCACCCGGGCATGTGGACCACAGGTGCTTATTCAGCACTCCCAGGTGCCCAGCACCATACAGACAGCTGACAGTGTGTGCGTGTGCGTGTGTGCACGCATGCATGTGGGCTGGGGGGCAGGTGTGCAAAGGAAGGGAAGGAGGTACACAGCGTGAATCACTGGCAGACATAAGCAGATGAGCCATAAAATAATCTAAACTCATTTATTCAACAAATACTTCCTAAACACCTGCTGTGCACCTCGAAAGCTGCAGGAGGCTCCCCCCACCCTGCCACTGACAGCTCCCTGAGCCTGTGCCCCTCCCTCCTACCCTCTAATTGACCTACTTTACCTAGATGCAAGGCAACTCCCTATCGGTGTTCATCTCTGCGTCTCTAGGCACACAGGAGGTGCCTAATATGTGCTTATTGAAACCATTAATCCAGTCCAGCCCCCTACCCAAAGCGGAACCCCTTTTAATGATGTCACTGATGGTTTCTCGATGCCACCACTGATGACCACTCACTATTTCATGTGCTGTTCCTCAGTCAGGGCTCTGTGACAAGTGACAGACACGAAGGGGGGTTAGTGCCCCCCCCAGAGAAAGAAAAGGTGCAGTTGGGTGTGGGCAGGTCTGGGTTCCAGGATGATGGCACCTGTGAGTCCCCGTTTCTCTCATTTTCTTTCTCAACCCTGAGCGTCCCATCCCCATCTCCGGGGTCTGCTTCTCTCAGTTGCTGGCCTTGGCCTGTCCCTCCACATCCTGGCTTCCCCCAGGCAGCAGAGGGAGGGAGGTGGCCACAGGCCCCTCTGGGTGTGCGGGATCCTAGCTCAGGGTGTCAGAGGGCCTGCTCTCCCTCTCCCAGTGAAGATGTGGGGGGATACCGGGAGCTCAGGGATGGCTGTGATTGGGCCCACTCAGATCCCTTGCTCCCTGGACCCTTTCCCACAGCCTGGGAGATGGGAACAGTTGCCCAGGGGTCACACGTCTGCCCCTGTGGCCAGGCAGATGGGGAAGGACACCACCAGAATCATGTGCAATGGGGGGGGGGGGCAGCAGAGTTGCCCAGATGAAGGGGGGTGCATTACCAGGAAGGGGGAGGAAGAGATGCTATAGAGGTACAGTGAGTTGAACAGTGTCCCCCAAAACATTGTGGCCACCCAGAACCTCAGAATGTAATTTTTTTTAGAGAGAGAGAGAGAGGAAGGGAGAGGGAGAGAGAGATAGAAACATTGATGAAAGAGAACATCGATTGGCCGCCTCCTGCATGCCCCCCACTGGGGATTTGGCCCACAACATGGGCATGTGCCCCGACCGACCGGGAATGGAACCAGCGATCTCTTGGTGAACGGGTCAACGCTCAACCACTGAGCCACACCGGCGGCCAGGCTCAGAATATAATCTTATTTGGGAAGAGGGTCTTTGCAAATGTAGTTAAGGTAGGGATTGAGATAAGATCACACTAGGTCCAGGTGGGCCCCAAAGCCAATGAGATCATCCCTCCAAGAGGCAGGAAAGGACACACACAGACACAGAGGGAAGGAGGCCACGTGATGAGGCAGAGACTGGAGTGATGCAGCCACAAGCCAAGGGATGCCGGAGCCTCCAGGCCTGAAGGGGCCAGGAAGGATTCTTCCCTCCAGCGTTCGAGGGAGCGGGGCCTCGGGGAGAGAATCCGTGTCTGCCACCCAGTTTGTGATCATTTGTTATAGCTGCCCTAGGGAGGTTGAACAATACAGGACGCAAGACTAAGAGAGGCCCCCGGGCTGGCCAGCCCCTGCTGCAGAGCCCAGGCCCCTCCTGCAGCCGCACCCATAGGTTACAGTCTGCTGCTCTGTGCGTCACTGGCGTGTTCGCATGTGTGACACAGCAGAGCCTGAAGGGTCCTGGAGGTTCTCTAGTTTGATGCCCCCCGTCCCCACCACCCCAGATGAGCAGACGGAGGCCAGGGAGGCTCCCCAGCCTGCCCACGTTCAGACAGTTTAAAGGATTTCTGAATAAAGGCAGGGATCCTTCAGTAGAATTGATAAATGATTCTATTTCTCTTTTTTCAATCTGATTAATTAGGAAAGACGGGAGCGTTCAGTAGTCATCGCTGAGAACGTTGGAGTTGTCAGGAAGCTGGTGGGGAATGCGGGAAGCCCTGGAGATACAGCTGCCTCTTTTTCTGGCCTGAAATGATGGCAGGGTCAGGAGGACCTAACGCCCTGCTGGGTCTTCCCCTCCTTGGTTAATTTAATTGTTGGGAAGTGAGAGAGTGCAGTCGCCCTGTGGTCTTTTATTCTCCAGTCTGAGATTTCCATTCCTTGAAACATCCTTCTTCCCTTGCTCAGGTTTCCAGAACCCCCACAGGCTGGCTGGCGATGTCTGCACTCCTCCCTGCAGCCCCAGGAGCCACGTGACCTGCCCTCCCCCCAGCAGTATCCTGGCCCTCCAGGCCACTCCCTCAGGCCCCTCCCCAGGCCCCTCCCTCCAGGCCCCTCCTAAATAGATAGAGGTTCGGGGAGCCAGGAGCAACCACAGGCCCACTGAACCTCTGATCTGCTCCTGGTTCCCGGACTTCGGACTTTGATGTGCTGACCCCCGCCTCCCACCTGAGAAGCTGAGAGGAGGGGGAGCCCCGCAGACCTGTCCACAGGCTGCTTTTCAGGCGATCTGGGGGCCTCCCTAGGAAACACTCTGAAGCCTCCTCAAAGCCAGCGTCACCAAGTGGCAACAAGGCCCTGTACTCCTGGGCCACCTCCAATCACCCAGCCCCACGGACACAGGGCCAGCCACAGCCAGGGACCAGGGACAGGACGGCCTACC
Organism: Tadarida brasiliensis; assembly: GCA_030848825.1. Taxonomy (NCBI): domain Eukaryota; kingdom Metazoa; phylum Chordata; class Mammalia; order Chiroptera; family Molossidae; genus Tadarida; species Tadarida brasiliensis. The sequence goes on from CM061273.1 coordinate 61,179,740, forward strand.
GCCCGCTGACCCCAGCGATTGCTGGAACACAAGCATAGCGTCAGTGCCCCGGGGACAAAGCCAGGCTGAGACCAGTTTCAGGAAAGCACATCCGGGAGACTCCCCAGGGCCACCCCTCCAGCCATACCCCTCCAGAGCAGGGAGAAGAGAGGGGGCCCGTGCAGGGAACTTCCTCCAAGTAACAGTGAGCTTCAAAGAGAACTGCTCCGAGGTGTCCCCAGCAGCCCTGGAGCCTGAGGCCAAGAACCAGGCTGCTGCTCTGACATCACGCTGGGTGGGGACCACGGGCTGCCTGAGCGAGGCACTCAGATGGGGTGGAGGCACGGCCTCCGCCCTCCCCAGCTTCTGTCTGGGACTTTAAGCTCAGGGAGCCCCCGCCCCAGGTGGTCCCCAGTTCCTGCAGCCTGGCCAAGGGCACAGCTCCTTCATTCTGCCACATCCAGGCTTTGGCTCTGGTGCCCGGCTCCAAACCGTCCCCTCCCCCTGTTCCCACCTCATTTCCCCAGATCCTCAGTTAAAAACATACCAAAGCTGCATTAGCCGGGTAATTTCAGCAGATGCTCACAGAGCCAGGGCCCCAAGCCTCCTCCCCTCACTCCCCACCCCGGGGCTCCCACCCCACCCACACCCCCCCTGCCCACCTCAGAATGCAAAGGCTGGTGTGTGGCTGCTGGGCCAGCCAGGGGGAGACCCGGGCAGCAGGGACCTGGAGAGATAATTCGCCCATCTGCCCCCTGAAGAACCCGAGCCCCCTCCTCACCCTCTGGCCCTGGCTTCAGAGCAGGGGGCTGAAATCTCATCAACAAGAAATTTGAAGCCATTAAAATATAATAAAAGAGAAATTAAATGTAATCGCTCTGTAAATTATAACTAATTGAAACATCAATTGTAATGTTTATGATCTGCATTGGAGTGAGTGATGCCTTGGAGTCCCCGATGAAAGTTAAATGATGGTGGAATGTCCTGGAATGCCCTCCCCCACCCCAGCCTCTGTGGGCAGGACCCGGGAAAGGAAGAGACCAGAAACCCTTGGCACTAGAAGGGGCTGGAGCGACAGGTGCCTCACTCAGGACCCAGCTGCTGAGAGGCCCTCGGTCAGGTCATCCTGCTCCTGGAACCTGCTCTAAGTGTGGGATGTGTCCCCTCCCGAGCAGTCCCACCAAGCCCTGCCTCCTGGGCAGGTCACCTTCCTCGAGTCTCGTCTACACCGTAGCTTTTGTCTGGGATGTTGGCGCCGCATTCCAACCATCACGACCGTTTCCAGAGTCATGGAGAGCGTGGGGCACCTGAGTGGATTCCGCACGTTAGTCTCGGGCTGTCTGCTGGAACCGAGTTGGTCTCTGGGCCGCCAGCACCCGGCCTGGTGAGACCCGGAGCCCTGGGGAAATGAATGTCAGCCGCAGAGCAATGGCCCATTCCATTTCCTAGAAGCCAGATTCTTGGCTCCTCAGGGGCTGGAGGGAGTCAGTCGGCCAGGGGGTCCTTTCCCTGCTGAAACCTGCACAAAAGAGCAATGAGAGCCCTGGCCGGTTTGGCTCAGCGGTTAGAGCCTTAGCCCGCGGACCAATGAGTCTCCGGTTCGATTCTGGTCAAGGGCATGTACCTCGGTTGCGGTTGCGGTTTGTCCCGGCCCTGGTCCGGGTCCTGTGGGAGGCAGCCAGTCGATGTGTCTCTCTCACATCGATGTTTCTCTCTCTCTCTTTCCCTCTCTCTCCCTCCCTCCTACTCTATCTGATGATAAATGGAAAAATATCCTCAGGTGAGGATTTAAAAAAAAAAGAGCCATGAGAATCAACCACTGTGAAGCCAGCAGCTCCCCAGGCTCCTGGGTGAAGGAGTGGCAGGGTGCCCAGGGCTGCGATTTGTGGCCCCCGGTTAAATGTCGGGTTTAATGGGCTTGCCAGGGAAAACTGGTCTTAGCGACGGTCTGAGTCTCCCTGGGGACTGCAGTGGTCATTACTTCAGTGGGACAATCTCTCCTTAATGTGCTCCTGGCCAGCAGGGACCACGTCAGGAAGCTGTGGCTGAGGGCATCTCTTTGAGGAAGCGGAGGGAAAGACACAGGTCAGCCCACACCGGAACCAAGCTAGGGTGACAGTGTCCTAGGGAACTAGGGCACCGGGCAGCCAGGGCAGGGGTGCACTTCCGTGCGTGACTGCTTCGAGCTAGATTATTGGGTCATCCAAGAAACCTAAGTAGGCAGCTAACCGCAATCAGGTCGAGCTCTGTGCACAGCGCTGTGCTAAGGAAAGGCAGGCATTACTGAATACAAAACATCTTCCCACTGCTGGTAGCCGCTGTGATTATTATCTCCTTACAAAGAAAGCACTGTGGCCCAGGGGTCATGGAGCTCCAGATCGAAGATACAGAGGCAGAGGGATAAATAAGACACTGTCTACCTGGATGAGGTTGCAGTCAAGGGCAGAGGGGGCAGACCAGATGGTTTTTAAGTAGAACAAACCCCCCCCCCACAAGGAGCCTAGAAGACCCCTTTTGTCCGTTCCTGTCACCGCCCTTCCCAAAGGTGATCATTGTCCGGAACTTTGTCATCATGTTTTGTCAGAACAACTAGATTTTATCCGGGACGATGAGCGCGAAGGGAACCCTGTGCGTGTGGGAGTCTGGAGGGATGTGTCACACGGCCCGTGGCGTGGAGAAGACTCCAGGAGGAGGTGGAGGCGACATCTGAACCAAACACTCTGGGATGAGCAGGAGTGAAGGCAGAGTGGAGGGAGGGGTGTGTGTGTGTGTGTGTGTGTGTGTGATCACTGGTTCCAAACCTCTCACCTCTGGCTACTGATATTCCTTCTGCTCTACAAAAACCAATGAATTCGAAAGGACTTCGGTTGCCCAGGGTTTCTCAGCCTCCACACTACTGACATTTTGGTCCAGATGATTCTGGACCAGGACCCATCCTGGGCACTATAGCGTGTTTAGGGGCATCCCTAGCCTCTACCAAGTAGATGTGTCACCCAAAAATGTCTCCAGTCATTGCCCAATGTTTCGGGGGGGAGGGGACAGGCCTCCCCACCCCCTCATGGAGAACCAGGGGTTAGCTGATAAGGAGACCAGCCAGGTGGCCCACAAGAGCAGTGAATAAAGGATTGGGCACCCTCCCAGGGAGATCCTGCAGAGACCGGCTTAAATTGTGCCTGGAGGCAGGGGGATCAGGGTTAGCCCTGGATGTCCCGGCACCGGCACCCGGTCAGCGTCTCCCAGCAACCACAGGGAGCGCAGAATTTGCCCTCTGCTCCCGGGAGATGAGAGGAAGACCATGTCCTTGGATTCCACGGTGGCATATGATCAACTGGGCATTGTTGTGAGCTTAAAGAAATCAAGGAGGAACATGGGGGGAGGGGAGGCAATTCAGCCCAAATTGAAAAAGTCCTCCTGCAATTACGAGATTGGAGCATATCCGCCGAGGGGATCGATAACGGGGATCTGAGTGCCACCGTTTGCCAAGATTACAGTGTTTGAATCGCTCCGTCTCGGGTTTTAATTTTCTCTCTCATTGTCACGTCGCCACCCACGGTGGTCCCAGCCTGTCTCCCAGCTGGCGCGAGGCCGGCCCTGAAGCTGACCGAGGCAGGCTCCGTCCAGGCGTATCCTAACCCTCCGCGTGGTTTTCACCGCTGCAAAACAATTACCGCCAATTTAGTGGCTTTGCACAACACACTTATCCTCTTACGGCTTCCATGGGTCAGGAGTCCACTCACGGTTTATCCGGGGCTCCGCGCAGGGTCTCACCAGGCTGCCCTCAAGGTGTTGGCCGGGACTGGGGTCTGCCCTGAGGCTCAGGGCTCTCCTCCAAACACCTGTGGTTCTTGGCAGAGTCCGTTTCCTTCCAGCTGCGGGATCCTGGCAGCTGTCTCCTTGGAGGCCAGCAGGAAAGACAGTGTCTGGTTTCCAGCCCCTCTCTTACAAGGAGCGCCCCTGATTAGGTCAGGCCCACCAAGATCATTTCTCTGGTGATTCAGTTAAAGTTAACTGTTTAGGGACCTTAATTACATCTGCAAAATCCCTTCACCTTTGCCAAGCTCTGTGGTTCAGAAGCCAGCTGCAGGTCCCACCAACACTCAAGGGAAGGGAATTTTGCAAGGGGTGGGTCAGTGCGGGTCATTTTAGAATTCCGCTTACTGGGCCCAGCGGAGCTCACTCTCCCAGCTCTCCCACCCAGATTCACAGAACCAGACCATGGGTGTCCCGTTCTGAGCCTGCCTCAGCTCCACAGGCCTCCCCAACCACAGCCTGATAGACTGCCCCCAAACAACCCAGCAGCAGGAGAGCCTTCCCACAGGGGAGAGGAAATAACCAAAGATCTGACATGATCTGACTCCCGGGCCAGTGCTCTTTTCCCCAGACCAGGCGTGAGCTCACTGGTGTCTAGTCTTCTGTGTCCCAAGTTCCAGCGAGGATTCCTGGCTGCCCTGACCCAGCGGTCTTAACCTTCCTTCTTCCCAGGATGCCGAGCACAGGGCATGGTGCAAGCAGCTCCTCCAGGCTGGAAGAGGGGAGGAGCCCAGAAGTTGGGAGCCCAGTTCCCTTCTAACAATTGCCCCCCCATACTGCTCCTCCAGCACCCCCTCCCTCCTTCAAGACCTAGTTAGATGTCACCCTGGGTTCACCCCAGGCAACGCTGCTCAATGCAAGCTTCCAGGGTTTGCATTGTACTGGTGTGCCCTGCACTCTTATGTCTGAGTCTCCCTTTAACGAGGGTGCACATACGACTCAGGATGAGGTTCAGCTGAGCATCGAGACCCACGATGAAAAAAAATGCGAGAGGTTAATTTCTCTCTCTCATTGCAGCCTGGATGTTAGCAGCCCAGGGCTGGTCTAGAAGCTCTGTTCGGCACAGTCCTTAAAGACTCACTCTTTTTCTATCACATTGCTACAAGCTAGCTGGCTTCCAAGTCTAAGATGGCTGCTCCAGCTCCAGCCATCACACCCACAGTTCAGCCAACAAGAAGGAGGAAGGGAAGGATCAGGGTAGACCCCCTTTTATGTCACTCCTCCTTACACCCCATTGGCTATAAGTTAGTCACATGGCCATAGATAACTGCAAGGAATGCTGGTAGGTGTCGTTTTTATTCTGGATAGTGCTATATCATGGAAGAATCAGGGATTCCATGTGGGGATTTCTGGAAATCTCCGTTCTAACTTCCCTGACCGTCTTGGGTATGCAGCCTAAGGGGTGGGATAGTTCTTTTGTATTCAAATCCTTACCCACCCTTTCAATAGCCTGGCCATGAATCGATATCCATCATTGTTTCATCAAATACATTATTCACGAATCCTTTCCCTCACTCCTCTATCTACTCATGTATTCGCTAGTTCATTTGTTCATTCACTCATTCATTCATTTCTCAACAAATTCTATCCCTTTGCCTTGCATGTGGTCAGCATCCGGGACATGGAGAAGATAACGCAGACCCTGTGCTCAAGTTGCTTACAAACTGCTAGGGAAACCGCCCAGGAAACGCAGCGTTTCAGCACCCTGGCGTGGGTGCTCCACGAACGTGCAAAGGTTGCCACACAGAGACCATGAGCCCTAACGCACCTGGGGCTGCACCCAAGGTCCCCAGGGGGAGGGGAGGTCCCATCTGAGTCCTGGAAAAACAAACTTTAACAGGGAGCAAAAGGCACAGAAAGAACATTCCAGACAATGGGAACATACAGTGGCCCGCCCCTGTCCATGGTGCTGACCCACAGGCCTAGGGTTTGGTGGTGAGGTCAAGCCAGTCCTGTTCCCTCCTCTCACCCACTCTGGACTGGCACTCTGGGTGGGCAGGTGGGATGGCAGTGGTGTGGCATTCAGCTACACAATTCATTTTCGTAACGACCTTCCCATCTCCCCTCTCAGTCTTCCTTGTCAGACTGTGACCATTAAATTCCTCATTAGCAAACGAGATTTGGATGAGCTCATTAAGATGAGGGATGGCCCCAAGGTGCAGCTGGCTGGGGGTGAGTTAGAACTCCTTTTCTTCCTCTTAATTAGAAAATAATGCAGCTCCCATCCTGTGCACCCCTCTCCAGGTCCCATGCCAGGCTCGAACAGACCCCGGGGGGAATTCAGGGGGACCAACTTAACGGGAGGCCAGGCCACAGTAGACAACAGACATACAGCTGCTGATTCACACACACACACACACACACACACACACACACACACACACACACACCAAAGTCACCCTTCAGGGCCTAGGCTTCTGCCGCTTCATCCTGAAGCTCAGTCTCTGGCTGTGACATTCAGAACCCTGCCCAGCCATGTCTCAGCCCCCTCCCCTATCCTCCCACATGTCCCCTGCACGGAGGCAATGGCAGATGACCTGATGAGTGGCCTGCTGGAACTGGCCCGTGCCAGCTCGAGAGAGCTGCTTGTTACGTCATCAAAAGCTGACATCACACGGGCAGCTCAAAGGTGGCTGTGGTGGGGGTGTTCATACCACAGGATTCGGCCAATGCTACAAAGTAAGAATTTTTGGGGGGGAAGAAAGCCAAATTTTAAACATTTGCCAGCACACCCCTGTCTGAAGGTCCCTGAGACTGTCATGCACTTGGGTAGCTCCCCATTTCTGAATGTGTGTTCCCTCTGTCAGGTTCTCCTCCTGCCCCCCAAAATGCCTCCTCTGTCTCTCTTCTCTGCCCAGTGGAATCTCGGTCATCACTGAGGTCCTGGAGCCCAGTCCCCTCCTCTGTGTCCTGCACTGTGGGAACCCTATGTCCCAACCAGACTTCTACCTTAGGGACCATTTAGCTTCTAAACATGGACACCAATTCAAACCAGCTACAGGAAAAGGCAGAAATGGGGGGGCAGGAGAGGGACCTCACAGTACGCGGGGACAGGGGCTCAGCTGCCATCTCAGGCACTAGGAAGTTGTCCAACTGCTGCTCTTCCTCGGGGCCACCTCCTCTCTGACCTCTGCTTACACACCGCCATTGTGGGGTCCCTCAAAGAAGTGCCCTCACCCCTAGTTTGCGTGAAATCCCAGACCAATTAGCCACAAGCCAGAGCTTCTAAGATCCGGTTCCAAACCCAGGGTTGTTCCAGATTAGTCCAATCATCTGAGGCCATGGGGTAGGGTCACAGGTCACGGGGTGGGTCCCAGCCACTGTCTCCTCAGCAGGAGCTGTGGGGCTGGCTCTGGAGGGGCGGTAGGCAGAGCCGACCCACCTCCCAGGCTGGAAGGCAAGCCCCATGAGGACGGAAAACATGTTCATACATCTCTGGACCCCCCGTCCTAGCACAGAGGACGTGCCTGATAAATATTTGTAGACGAATCACCCGAAAGTTGGGGTCCTTCTCTCAGCAACCTGTGACCCAGGTGGTCCCTAGAGAGGGAGGCAAAAAGGCTTTGAGGGAGTCAGTGAGGAAATACTTCCTGCCAAATAATGAGGCATCCTTTTCCTCCAGGTGCTGGCTGTGTGACCTTGGGCAAGCAGGTTAACCTCTCTGTGCTTTGGGGGCCTCCTCAGTAAAATGGGGATTGTGATCTTGCCTACTTTAGGGCTGCTGTGAGGATCACAGGAGATGATCTTCATGGAGAAGTTGGCGTGCCCCTGACACAGGGTAGGCAGCTGACCCCGGGGTAGCTTGGGTCCCCATTCTACGCTGAAGCCACAGAACAGGGTCCCTCACTGCTCAGCAGCCTCCCTCTCCAGGTCTGCTGTGACTCCGGCCGGCCACACAGCGATGCTCCCCCAGTCCCACCCAGGCCCCTGCTCTCAGAGGGCTCAGTCCGAGGGTAGGGCCCGCTGGACAGTGGCCACAGCCCTCCTCCCGCCCTCCCGCAGGGCTGAGCTGAAGATTTCATCTGCTGCAATTAGCAGGCCAACTGCCTGTGCCCTGCTCCATTAACAGCACACCAGCCAGCCAGGCAAGGCTGAGGGAAATTATGGACGGGAAGGTGAGGCGGAGTGGGCAGGAGCTGGGCACGACCGGCGGAGGCCAGCCTGCCCTCCACCCCCACCCCACCTTCCCTGCAGCTGACTCCAGAAGCCACGGGCCACACCAAAGCGCAGGAATGACAGACAAAGGGACCAGCCCAGGTCACCTGGCCGGGTGCTCCAGAGGGCAGTGCGGTTGAGGGTAAGCCTTCACTTGGCAGGGCAGACTGTGGGGAGCATCCAGACCCCCCTCCCCGGTGGAGATCCCCCATTCTGAGACTCAGCCAGGCAGGAGGAGGGTCGGGGCCACTCTGCCTCCATCCCTCCTTCTCCAGAGATGCTGCGATTTCCAGACAGGGAGCAGGGAGGCTGCCCACGACCCTCTGCGGGAGGCTGTGGCAAAGGGTTCTCACCCCTGGGACCCCTGCCGGTTTGCTCCTCCTGCTCACCCCCCCCCCCCCAATGAGTTTCTCCCTGCCCGCACACGCCACAGAAGGACGCCCGAGGGACGTGGGAAGCACGGGGCTGCTGGCCTCCCGGGCTGTGCTCCCAGGTGGCTGTCTCCACCGCGGGACCCTCTTGCTCCCTCAGTGCGCATGCGCCCAAAGGCAGGTCCACGCGTGCACGCGGTGCCTCCCACGCTGGCAGCCCACGGAGGCCGGAGCCCCGCTTCCGGCGCCACAGCACGAGCTTTCCTGCAATCTCCGCGCCTTGGGAGCCATTGAGCACTCGATAATTGCTTTTGGAAGCTCGGTCACCAATTTAATTAGTAGGACTCGTCCTGGACGATGTAACATGGTAGAGCCACTCCTGTGTCCCTGGGAGTCACCCGTGCGCAGGACGCCTGCCCACAGGCTCACCTGCTGCCGGGTTCCCGAGAGCCAGAGCCCTCCGCCCCTGGGCAGTGTCTCGGTAAGCCGGGAGACAGGACAAGACGCGACTCACAGTGTGGAGAGCCGGAGACACAGAGGAGCCGACAGACAGACAGACAGACAGGGAGGAGAGGCAGGCCAGGCCCAGCTGGAGGAGACCCAGCCCAGGCTGAGAGACTGTCTGTGGGGCTGAGGGGGGGGCAGGGACACCGGAGCTTCGGGGGAGGGAGCAGTTAATAGGGAGCAAAGTACCCCCCATCGCAGGCTATGAGGTTTTTATTCATTTCATCTTGCCCCCCCACCCCCACCCGACCGGGCACTAACACTCAATAGGACAGGCCTGCCCTCTCTCCCTCCCTGCCAAACTCCTGCCCGCAGAGAGCCCAGGACCCGGGACACCGCTGCTGCCCATAAGGGTCTCCTGTCACTCACACCCAGGATGCTCTCCCAGCCTCGTGATTTATGGACTTTAATTTTCCCGCAGCCTCAGTCGTGTCCCTTCCTTCCCTCTGGTCTGTCAGGGTGTTTATCTCCCACCCCCTCGGCCCCTGTCCCCCTCCCCTGGTTTTTAATTTGAAGCATCCGTCTGGAGCATCCTGAGATGGGGCCATCTGCAATACCGAATGCATTAGACCTCTGACAGCGCTATTGATTTCCTCTCCGCCGCTGCATAATGCAAGGAATGTACAGGCCCACAGGCCGGCCCTGGCCTTACTTTGAGGGACTGTGCCCTTTTCCCTTCTCACTCGAATGTCCCCTCACCCTGGCACCCGCTGATATAGAGGAGGGGTGTGTGTCCCTTTCCCCAGCTGGATTCTCCTCTGCCTGCCCTGCTGTGGTTTTCCTGGCCGCGGGTCGACGCGTCTCCTAGGTAGCAGCAGGGCACCATGGCAGCAGCTGATGGGGTGAGAGGGGCCACGGAGGGAGGGAAGGGTGTTGAGAAGGTGTCATTTGTCAAAACAGACTCTGCCCCACCTGGGAGAAGACCAGGCAGGCTTTCTGGGGGGAGGTCCCCTCTGCCTGTGTCACCAAGCTCTGGGAAGGGGATGTGCGCGACTCCAGCCCATCTCCTCTTCTCCAGGTGGAAATTCTCCACATCCACTGGCAGCTCTCGCCTGGGACGCACGTTCCGTTCGCAGCCACAGAGCCAGCTGCTGTGCTAAGCACTTTCTGTTCCTCCTGTCTCCTAGTTTCTCAAAAGCAGGGCAGCCGCAGACAGGTGAGCAGCTGCCCGCAATTGGCACGGACGGTTTGGAAGGAGGGATCGGTGCCTCTACTCAACAGAGGCTGAGATTCAGAGACGCCGGGAGACTCTGTCAAGGTCTCCCAGCCAGGCACAGGACTTGACCCCAAGACTGGCTGTCTCCAGGAACAGTTGTCTTCCCATCCTATCACAGTGCCTCCTCCAGGAAGACCTCCTGGGTTGATGCCACCCAGTCTGTTTGCTTCTTTATTCTCCCCCCTCCCCCCGGAACGTATGTGCTGCGAGGGTTTTCACGTTCAGGCAGCTGCTCCGAGTGTGTTGGGTGGGTTCTCTCCCTCGTGGGCCAGCATCACTGTTACTTACTCCTGCAGGATTTCCCTGGGCCCACCCCACCCCCAGCCTGGATCAGCTCCCCACGGCCCCCGTCTGGTCCCACAGTGCACACATGGCCCTGCCTTCCCACTGCCTCCCTTGTGATCTGGGAGCTCCCTGAGAGGGAGTCAGAGACCCGACAGGATCATAATTCTGCGTCCTCACCACCTGCCCAGGGGCTGGCACAAAGCCAGAGCGACACAAAGGTGTGCCAAAGGGTGTCGCTGTGACAGGGAACACACCTAGCAAGTGCCTGGCCGACAAGGGAGCTCTCCCAAAAACAGGTCAATCCATTTAACCAGTCAATGAGCTGTCTGGGCAGGTGGTCTTTGCCGGTTACAGCCCCCGCCCCCGTTTTTGTTGTTGTTAATCCTTACCCAAGGATATGTTTTCCATTGATCTTTAGAGAGTGTGAAGGGGAGAGAGGGAAGGAGGGAGGGAGGGGGAGAGAGAGAAACATGGATGTGAGAGAGACACATCGATCGGTTGCCTCCTACACACGCCCCAGATGGGGCCAGGGACGGAACCTGCAACCCAGGTATGTGCCCTTGACTGGAAATGGAGCCCTCGACCCTTCGGTGCATGGGCTGATGCTCTAACCACTGAGCACACTGGCCAGGGCTACAGGCCCCTTAACGGGGGGCGGGGGGAGCACTGCACCTTCTCTCCTACTCCACCCTCCCCCAGCCCCTACACAGCCTCCTGCTGGAAAAGGGACTCCAACCTACAGAGGAAGAGAATAGAGCTCTTGCTAAGGTTCAGGCTTCTCCTCATGACTACCTGCCCGCACCCCACCTTGCCAGCCGCCCAGAGCCCAGGCAGAAGCAGCAGAGGACGCTGACCCTTTGAGCGTCCCGGAGAAAGGGCGAGGCACAGAGGCGAGAGGTGGCATGGGGTGCAAAGACACTGGGCAGCCTGTGCCAGGAGCAGCCTGGCTGCAGTCACGGAACAGACACCCAATGCGATGAATACCTCTGGGGTTTTGTCCTTCTGGCCCAGTGGCTCTCCACAAGAAGCCATTCTGCCCCCAGGGGACATGTGAGGGTCTGGCCTCTGGAGGGAAGGGGCCAGAAGTTGCTGAACATCCTGCAATGTTCCAAACAGCCCCACCCCATCCAAAGGTCGACGGCGCCCATTCCGAGGGGTCCTGCTCCAGTGCCAGCCGCCTGCTTTGTAGCTCTTAGGTCAGCAGCTACGTGTGCCCCTCAGGGGCTGGAGGAGGGGGTAACCTGCCTTCCTTTAGTCCCGCCGTCTTGGGCTCCCCCAAAAAGCGCCAGCTCCAATGCACACACCTGCCTTCTTCCCTGCCTCCCATCCTTTCCCAAGTAGCCCAGCTCAGCAAGGACTCCAGACTCTCCCCCTGCTGAAAACCTTCAAGATTTAATAAACAACTCCCATCCGAGATGATTAAAGGCCAGCCCTGCCGGCGGCCAAATGCATGGGCCCCTCGGGGGCCTCTTGGAGATTAAATGAGATGGTAGATATGAAAGCACCCTGTCAGGTATGAAATGCTATACAAATATTACCTCTAATTTATATAAGTAGTCACAGCCTGAAACTTTGGAATTCAAGGCAGAAAGGAGCCGCTTGCTCGCCATTTCCAGCCGTGCCTTGGCGCCCCCGTGTGGCCACCCTGGGACAACACACCCAGGGCAGGGCGGTTACTTCCAGACCTGGAAAAAGTCAGGATGGCACTGACTTTGGCTTTTTAAATGATCCCATTGAGGTTTCACAGCAGCCCTGTGAGGAAGGAGAGGAGGTAGCATAACCCCACACACCTCGCTTTAGCAGCCAGTAAGTGAAGGAGGCGAGACTGGAAGCAGCCACGGGCTGCTGTGCGACGACCCCTGCAGTGGCCCAGCCCCGGGTGCCCAGGCAGACTCACACAGAGCGCTGGAAAGTGGGGGTGGGAACTTAGGGTGCCCACCCTCTACCCTGCCCCCCACCCGCGGAGGCTGGGGAGATCTTCCCAGCCCCATCCCAATGCCACCTACCCTCCTGCCCCCGTCCCCCTGTGAGGTCGAGTGCTAATTCTTTGGCCATCCTGGCGCCCTGATGCGGATTTAGCCTGCATGGGTGGCCAGGGCGGTGCCTGCTGGGGGAGGAGGAGGCTGTGCGCCTTACCAGCCAGGGGCCCTGAGCCTCGCAGGTAACAGAAGGGAAAGGGAGGACTGGATGCTTCCCACAGCTCTAGGCACGCCCTCTGTCCATCCCCAGCTCTCTGACACCACTGCTGCCCCCTGGTTGAGACCCTCTTCCCTGGCCCTTGGATAGTGACAACAGCCCTCACCATTCCTATGGCCACCAGGCTGGGATATTCCAACCCATCCCCCACACTTCACAGCCCAGTGACCTGTAACAGGCAAACTGGACCATGCTATGCCCTGCTCTCAAATCCGGGGTCTTCCCATCCTGGAGGGTCCCCCCTGGGCCCCTTCTATGCACTCTGGCCAGTTTGGCTCAGCGGCTGGAGCATCGGCCTGCGGACCAGAGAGTCTCAGGTTTGGTGCCCGCTAGGGGCACATACCAAAAAAAAAAAAAAGGAACTAGAGTTTTCCACGCTGTGTGTGTAGCAGCATCACCAGGGACGCTTCTGTCAAATGCAGCCTCCGGGCTCCAGTCACAGAGGCCAGGGCTTTGGTCCCCTGGTTGCCAGCCGTAGCTGCCACACCATGGCCTCTGGGGCTCTTCTTCCCCTGGAGCGTGGGAGGCGTCCCCTCCAGGCTCCTTGCCTTCCAGTAGCTGCCGTTTATTTTGCAATTCGTCCCCCCTGGAGAAAACCGTTGGTACTTGAACAAATTCTCCTTTGTGTTTTGCTGCTACACATCTATGTTCTCTTATTATGCAATGCAAAAGGGTGAACATCTGTCTCTCTGGAGTCTCTGCCAAAATCGAGGTGCAGCCCCTCCCGCTGTTCCCTGTCCCTGTCCTGTGGGTCCTGCAGCGGGGAGAAGCACCAGGCTTTCACTCACCAAATATTTTTGTGGACCTACCATGTGTGGGGCACAGCTTTGTCCAATTTAACCCTCCATTCCTCCCTCCCTTCCTCCACCCATCCCTCTCTCTCCCTCCCCACCTCTCCATCCCTTCATCAATCAATTCACCCTTCGTAGAGTTAGTGATCTCTGATGCTGCGTCCAGCTTGAGAATCCTATGGGTCAGCGTTGAGCACCAACCATATATATACACATACGTGTGTGTGTGTGTGTGTGTGTGTGTGTGTGTGCTGCATTTCAAGAGCTTTCCACGGAATGTGAAACCCCATTCTCGCCTTCAAGGAAAAGCCAGTACAGACGTTATGAAACGTTAACACTGCTGCACAGTCTGTCGAGAGGTGTGTGTGAGCAATCACTGAACAAGTGACGAGTGTCCAGAGTTGCAGGTGAAGGGTCGTGCCTGAAGGACAGGTGGGAGCCGAGCCCTGGCAGGTGAGCAGGACTCGGCGTCAGAGGGACAGCAGAGGCTAGCGCCTGGAGTCAGTGCCCAGCGCATTAAGAGGCCAGCAGCTTGGGCCCAAAGGACGACTGCCCGTGGTGAGCAGAGCAGACCAGGGAGGCATCGGCCTGAGATGGAGGAGGGCGGGCAAAGCCAGGCGGAGCACTTGGGAATGTCCTTCGCAGGTCAGGACCGAGGCACCCATTATTCTCAGCCTGGACCCCAACCTTCAGACAATCTAAAATGAAGCCCCTATCAATTCGCTTTTCGCACTGTTAACACCCAGATACATCCATAGTTACAGAAACAGTTTGGCTTCTTTTAAAAGGCTCTCTGGTACAGTTAGAGGAATTCAGGGATATCCCTGTTGGTTTATTCTTCCCTGTATCCCAGCACCCCGGGAAGATGCTCAGCCTCGCTTGTCTAACCCGAGGGAGATGGGTGCGCTCATGGTCAAGTTCATGGTAAAGGACTCTCTCTTCAAGTGTAATAAACGCACAAGGCAATTACATTCTGCCGTGCAGTTATTAAATTTGCAAGAAACAAATATAATAAAACGCAGACATTTGTAGAGAGGTTAAAAATGAAATAAAAGTGGAGGATAAAAATAAAATCGATCACCATGGGTTTCCCGGAGCCCCCCTGAAGAGACGTTATGTAAGAGTTGAGAGCCGTTATGTGCCAAGAAAATAACATCAGCGTGGGCCGGAGGCGGGCAGGAACGAAGGGCAAAGGAGACGCTGCCCTCCCCGAGCTGCCAGCCCGTCTTGGGTGCACAGCCTCTCAAGTCTTCAGCAGCCTGGGCCGGGGTCTGAGCAGCGTGGGCTCAAGCCTGACTCCCACAAGCCTTCTTCTCCTCACGGGTAAGGACAGCTTTGCTATTGGAAGCGTTTGCTTACTTTCATTGGGCACCAGTTCTTACAAGAGTTGGAAGTGGCACGTGGAAAAGCTCCCTTAAATGGAATAGAAGGCCCTGCTGTGACAGATTAAATGTCCGTGGGGAAGGAACCCCTAGAAAGAGGCTCTAATGATGCCCTTCATTTAATGAGAAAAATCTCTGTGTAGATGCCCAAAGCAGGGGCTAATGACAGTCGTAGACATAAGTGTTCTGTCTTCAAACTGGATCTACAATAAAATCTAGCAAAGCTAAGGGGTTGGAGGTGGTGGGTTTGGGAGTAGAAAAGGGAAGGGAGTGGAGGAGGGAGACGGCCCGTTGCTTTCGTGGAGCTGCACTACTAATCTAGGCCAGAAGGGGGCAGAGGTGCTACAATGGGAAGGGCGAACGCCTACATCATTCTTGACCCTTTGCAGGCACCGTATCCAGTTTCCTCCGGAGGAGGGTTTAAGCGCCCGGAAACGGAAGTTTCGTTCTTTTTCGTTCTCTTCGCTTCTTGCCGCTTGCTGTAAGTGCCTGTTGGGAGGTACACGGGGAGTAGGGGGGACAATCCGAGGTAATCCACAGCCGGATGACATTTGTGGACCCGTGGCCTGGGTGGAGGGTGCGAGGAAGGAGGATGGAGTGCTCTGGGGCTGGCATTTCGGGAGTCGGGAAGGGAAAGCGGGTTCGCTGTTGGTCCCCGCGCCCGGTTGATGCTACCGTCTGTCTTCCCGCAGGTGCCGGCCGCGCGCTGTCCACGCCTCAGCCATGGTGAGTGCGGGGCCCCGGGGCGAGGGCGGGAGCGCGTTTGCGAGGGTCCCCGAGGCCCGAAAGGGGCTGGTGGACCTGAGCATCCCCAGAAGGTGCCTGATCCGCAGCTCATTCCCCGCTGTCTTTGTATTGCAGCCTCGCAAAATCGAGGAAATCAAGGACTTTCTGCTCACAGCCAGGCGGAAGGATGCCAAGTGTAAGTGATCGCCCTGGGGCGCGGGATGGGGAAGGGGAGCGATCGCGCTTGCGGGGACCGGTCCCCACCCTGGAGCAGCCCCTGGAGCGTCTTCCCCAAACGTCAGGCGGGAGGCTGTGTCATTGTCAACGTTCAGAAACCCGTCCTGGGCGCCTTTGTGCGCCCTTGTTTTGGTCTGGTGCTCCGTATTCTCGTTCCCACACCCGACGTGGGAGGGGGTCCTGCTGTGGCTCCTCTGCGGCAGCGGAAGGAGGTCTGGGGGCTCGTGCTTAATACAAGGGGGTCTTGAGGTCTTGCGTTGTGTGAACGCGGAGTCATCTTGTTTTCTGCTACATCAGATCTTTCTTTCCCACGGAGAATTGTTCCAAAGGGCGAATCAGGTCACTGGTGGGAGTAGAGCGATGTTGGGCTGAGCCCGACCCTCTGTAATGCTCCTCGTCAGCCATGGGATGCAGGGATGTGGGGAGAGCCTTCCAGGGGGTTCCCGGGGGGGGGGGGGGGTCCCTGGGACCTGAAACAGGCTGTTGCCTATGGCCCTCTGGTGACGTGTGTGGAATGGGCACTGCCTGTGGGAACAAGTAGCCCGTGGTGGGAACGTCTGCCCTGGCTGTGGGGACCGCAGGAGCCAGTGTGGCCGGAGGGCGTGGTCATGCAACAGACAGGAGGTGATCTTCCTGTCAGTCTTAGTTCAGACCAGGGAATTTGGGGTCACTGCCCGGTTCAGATCTCCGCACTATAAGTAGGTTGCTGTCAACAGTTAACAGGACACCGATTCCTTGTGTTTGTTGGGGGGGGGGGGCGACAGTAGTGCGTGTCTCACGGGGTTGGTGCAGGGATCACATGTCAGGTGACCCGGCAGAGACTTTAGTGCATTGAAGAAACACTGAGTCCTTTCTATTCATTTACACTTTAATGGCTTGGGAGCCTGATTTTAGACAGTTTGTCCTATGAAGCTAGAGATCATTTGATTCTAAAATGTGTATACATAAATTTACCTGTTTTTTATCCTCACTTGAGGATATTTTTCCATTGCTTTTTAGGTAGAGTGGAAGGGAGAGAGAAACATCGATTTGAGGGAGAGACATTAGTTGGTTGTCCCTCACGACCCCCACCGGGGCAGGGAATCGAACCCATGTCCCTTCGGTCCACGGGCTGATGCTCTAACCGCTGAGCCAAACCAGCCAGGGCAAATTTACCTTTTTTTTTAAATTTTTTTTTATCCTCACCCGAGGACATTTTTGCATTTATCTTCAGACAGTAGGAGGAAGAAGGGAAGGAAGAGAGAGAGAGAAACATTGATGTGAGAGAGACACATCGAGTGGCTGCCACCCACACGACCCCAACCGGGGCCGGGGACAAACTGCAACCAAGGTACGTGCCCTTAGCGGGAAGCGAAACCAGGACTCTAGTCCGTGGGCCAACGCTCTAACCACTAAACCAAACTGGCCAGGGCCAAATTTACCATTTTTAAGGGTATGTTTTGCTGGAATTAGTGCATTACCATCGTGTCTCCAAAACTCTTGATCTTGCAAACTGAAACTCTGCACCATTAAACAATCACTTTCCATTCTCTCCCTCCACCCCTGGCCACCACCACGGTACATCTTCTCTATCAGTTTGACTCTCCTAGGACCCTCCTGAGTGAGATCAGGCAGTGTGTTCTTTTGTGACTGGCACTCTCGTGTGGCACAGTGTCCTCAAGGCAGCATGGTCCACGCTACGGGTAGACCACGTTTTACTTACCCATCCGTGCTGCTGTGGACATTTCCGGGCTTTGCACCTTTTGGTGAACGATGTCCTGTGGACACTGGTGTGCAGACCGCGCTTCTTGTCCCTGCCTTCGGTTCCTGTACCTACCAGAAGTGGAACTGATGCATCACCTCTCAAGTGTTTATGGGTGTGCAGCTGCTGCTGGGACAGTGCAGCATTCTTAGCTTTAGGAAGGAGGCGTGTTAAGGTAGCAAAATGGGTTGGTTTGGATGAATATCCGGCTTAGTGGATTTATTAAAACACGAGCCAAGGCGCCAGTGCCGTGTGCGGGCTCGGAGCCACCACGCTACAGCTTCCTGTTGCGTGCCCTGTCCCCTTCGCAGCTGTTGGCAGAAATGGGGCTGTGGGTACAGGTGAGCCCGTGCTGCTTCTGTGCCGAGTGCGGCGGCGTGAATGGTTGGGTGCTTGGGCTGAGGCACTAGGACCCTGTTCAGTCACAGCCACCTGACTTGACTGGTTTCCATGGTACCGGGTTCCTGCCCTTTTGAGGAAGTTGGAATATGGGGTTTGGTGGTCCCTGAAGTGACCGGCCCTCGCCCTCTGGGAAGCAGTCTTCTTCCAGCAGCGGGAGCAGCTGCGGCCACATGGAGCTGCGTTGACACTTGACCGTAACCAGATTCTTGCATGTTTCAAACCCTGCGCTGTGGGGTTGGGGCCACGCTTGGGGGTCTTCATGGTCTGAGCGTGGTCCTGAGGTCGAATTGGGCGGCAGTGAAGAGCCCAGAGAAGGGTTCCGTGTCAGCTTTAGGAAAAGACCCGCGCACGCTCACTGTGCTCCCGCTGGCCCAGCACCGGCTGCAGGGGACCGCTCCAGCAGTAGCGGTGGCCAGTTCCGATCCGATCCCAGCAGATACCCCCTCTCCCTACTTTGTAAACTGCTTCCATTCCTTCAAAAAGGAAGATGGGGACATGTGTCCTAGGATGTGTTCAGTGTACCAGATACATAAACAAGCCAACTAAGATAAGCCCCCGGGCTCTAGAGTGTTAATATATGGAAGATACAGATTTCTGACACTTTAAATACTGGGGTCACGGGGAATCTTGTTTTCTGTTTCAACGGAGGAGCAGGACGGGGACGGGGACAAGCACAGCTCGTCCGTGGTTGCGGTCACGAGTGCCACTTTCTGCGTGTGTATAAGGCAGGTGAACCTGGGGTGTCTTTGATACAATTAAAGTGTTGATTCTGGTCTATTTGGTAGCTGTCAAGATCAAGAAAAATAAGGATAACGTGAAGTTTAAAGTCCGGTGCAGCAGATACCTCTATACCTTGGTCATCACGGACAAGGAGAAGGCCGAGAAGCTGAAGCAGTCCCTGCCCCCAGGTGAGTGAGCCGGAGTCGGGGTGGAGGTGCACGTGTCACCGTCTTGTCTCTTGAGTTGGGCCCACGTGGTGGACAGTGCCTTTTGTGGGCTGAGCATCTGCTCTTGCTGTTGGCGGTGCCAGGAATGGGGCTTCTCGAGGCTGCGGCGGAACCAAGAACTGGTTCCCTGGCCAAAGGCAACTCGATTTCGCTCTCCTGCTTCTCTGAGGCAGAGTAGTAACTCTCACACTCACTCTGTGAGGCTCATTTCATCCTCACCGGGCAGTTGGAAACGGATTAAATACAGTAGACCACGAGCATGGGTTAAAGAGGGGTCCGGTGGGAGGATTGGCGCTGTGGGGGAAGCTGCCCGGGGGCACAAAGGCAGCCTCCCCACAGTAAGAAGTTAACCAGCGCTGCTCGGCTTGTGGGAACTCGTGGGACCCTTTATAGAGGCTGACAGGCTTTTTTTTTTTTTAATTGAACACTAAGTATTTTAAGCAAAACCTCCCCAGTGAGCTTAATTTCTGAGCTTTGAGAGCCCTTTTCCGCTTCGTTCAGTATGAAGTCCAGACAGACAGCAGTAACTCGGGTGTGTCTCCTGGTGACTCACTTTACCTCTTTCGCTCTAGGTTTGGCCGTGAAGGAGCTGAAATGAACCAGACACGCCGATCTGTATTAAAATGTTAAAAATTCTTTACGTGTTTTGTCTTTGAAGGGAAATGTTCCGTGGTGCTGGCTTCTGGTGGGGATGGGATGGGGGTCCTGGTGGCAGCCCCTTTGCGTCCCTGATCCCGGGCTATGGTCCCAGTGGACAAGTAAAGCCATTCTTGTTTTAGCTGAAGTTTGAAAATTAATAGATGGCAATAGGCAGAAGAGCCCAATGTTTTTGGAAGTAAGCCAGTATGCACTCGGGAGATTTAAAAGTCACTTGGGTAAAATGAGCTCCCTGATTGAGAATGATAGTTGCCGACTCTCTCAGCCTGCTGAGGGCCATCACAACGTGATGAACTACAAGCAGACACTGCTAGGAGTGAGGGGGAGCATTGCAAGGGAGCAAATGCTCCAGATCTCAATGCAGCCCAGTTTATTTGCAAAGTGGTTCCCCGGGTTACATGGTATTTTAGGTAATTATTTCCTTGAGATGGCCTCTCTGCTGACCATACAGCCAAGCCCAGTGTATTACCTGTATCTGGCTTTTTTCAACAGATAAAACAAGTCCATTCATGCCTGAGCATATCACCCATTGTTTTTGGGGGGGGCAGTGTTCCAAACCTTTGACCTGCAAACCTTATCTATTCACGCATATCCAATACATTCAGTCAAGGTGGCGTTCCAACTCTCCAGGCAAACCGTGTCCACACGCGAGCCTTGATCCTTGGCTGGCCAGGTCGTGAGAATGCATACCTCAAGGTTACATTTTGTTCATCCACCAAACCCCTGACCCTACAATAGTTAGAGGAGGCGTTGATTGGCCTTCTGGGGAAGGGCTGCAAGCTAAGCTTTCATTCTGGGAATGTGGCGCTACTGAGGTGCACTTCCCAAGTGCTGCCCACGATGAAGGAGTCCAGGCAGAGTCCAGGCACGGTGCAGGGTGTGGTGGGATGAATGAGGGTGCCAGGACAATCCGGAGACGGCTGGGAGAGGGGACCTTGACAGCTGAGAACAGATGATGCATTGAGCCTGACAAAGGGCCGAGCATCCCGAGGAAGCGGGAACATCCTAGAACAGGAGAGACCTTGCAGCTGCAAGACCGGCTGTGAAACCCGGCTGCGCCTCCAGGCAGTGGAGTAGAGACAGGTCCCGGGGTGGTGGGGGTGCGGGTGGGATGCACTAACCCGGGCATGGAGGCCCAAGTCCCAGTGTGAGTGGCAGTTGAGCTCCCAGCCACGCCTGACTCCTGGGGGATTGAATCCTGGTTCTACCACTTACTAACCTTACTGATCTAGACAAATTACCTCACCTCTGAGCACCCTGAAGAGACAAAGCTCAGTGAGCCTGAAATGGCTACTCCCACATAAGGTGACCAGGCCCGATAGCACTGGGTGGGGGTTGCCAGACTGCCTGCCTTTCCCAACACTACCTCACTTTCCAAATTGTGGCGGATAACTATAGTAATACTTATTTCAGTAGTTTATTGTAAGGGTTAAGTGCAGTAATACCAAAATACCAAGTTTCAGAAGTGCTCCTGGCATTGAGCAAATTTGGGAGACGGAGATGGGGTCGTGTCGGGATTGACCACAAGGTGGAGACATACTCCAAATGAGCAGTCAACCAGACCGCATGGAAAGGGTTTACAGTCCACTCCCAAGTAGCTAAGTGCCTGAGGCGATTTCTCTGGGACAGTTATGGGTGTGAGAGCCGTAGTTTTGTTTCCTCCGGGTGCTCAGTGACTTGACAGCCCCAGAATGGGCACCGTCAGTGGCTTCAGTCCATTCTTCCGACGACGATTCCCAGGAGGGAGGGTGTGCCCGCTGGGCTCCCTTTGTCCTGGCGCATTGTCCAGGGACGCCCCAGCTCCTAGGAGACGAGCCCTCCGTGTCTAGAGAAGACGTCCTTTCAGGCCCAGGTTCTCAGCCCTGGCTTGTGCCTTGGAGTCATTTGGGACACCAAGAATTTGCCATGGTGGCCCTGGCTGGTTTGGCTCAGCGGTTAGAGCCTCGGCCAAAGAGTTGTGGGTTCGATTCTAGTCAAGGGCAAGTACCTTGGTTGTGGTTTGATCCCGGGTGCTGGTTGGGTTCGTGCAGGAGGCAACCAATCAATGTGTGTCTCTCTCATCAATGTTTCTCTCTCTCCCCCCCCACCTGAAAATCAATGGAAAAATATCCTCAGGTGAGGATTAAAAAAAAATAAAGTAAAATAATGTTGCCATGGTGGCCAAGGCTAAGTCCAGAGATCATGGTCAAGCTGGTTTGAGGCACAGCCCTCCGGTGGCCAGGGCCAACCCCTGCCTTGCTGAAGTCCGCTTGTCCGCGTGGGCGAGCTTGTTCTGGCTGTGCCGGGCAGGCCGCCGGGCAGGTTTGGGAAGGGCAGGGGTGCTGTTCTCACTTCACCTCCCTAGCAAGTCCCTGTGAGGTGGTCTGTTCCGGCCCCTGCTTCACGGCTCACCTGTCTGGGCCCGCAGACCGCGGGGAAGCCGCTAGAGTGCGCTGTCGAGCTGGGTGCGGACCGGCCAAGCAGGTCTGGCTTTGGGTATTCCACTGCACCCGGTGGCTGTGCTGATGGCCCTGCGAGCTTCTGCAGCTGAGTCTTCAAGTGTGCAGGCTCCCCCCCGCTCCCCCCCCCCCCGGGACCTGCCAGCACTGGAAAGGCTGCCCTGCACCACATTCAAGGTCAATCCTAAAGGCATGACACCCTCCCACTTACCAGGAGGCAGACCCCTCCCTCTCGGGGTCCCTGGTCTCTTGTCCTCCTTTCCCTCCTGAAGAACTGGCAGTTCCCAGCTGTGACTCTAATCTTCCTGGAGGAATGCTAAGCCCTGGTAACTAACTTACCAGTCCTTTGGGAGTCTTGGCGAGGACCCGCAGCTGTCTCCTTCTGTGCTGTTGACACGGAGGGAGAGGGGAACGGTGTCCGTGGCACAAGGCTGTGCCTGTCACGGAGGCTCCAGGGACAGCGCAGGCTTTGGCTGTATGGTCACGCCTGTTACCAGTGCCCACTGAGGGCCCCACAAACTTGCTTCAAGTCTGTTTTCCTCTGCGACCAGCCGCTTCAAAGACCAAACCCTTACCGGCCTATGGGGCCAAGTGTGATCTGGCTCCTGCCTACCTCGCAGCCTCTTTTTTTCTTAAAAAATATAGGTAATTATTTCAAAGCAAGGCTCATTGGGGTATAATTTACAGTGACATTCACTCTTGTTAGTATACAGTTCTATAAATTTTGATATTTACAGTTGTGTGACCATCACTGCAAACGAGTGTTTCCATCACCCCCAAAAGTCCTCCTGCACCCCAGCCCCTGATGGCTCACTACAGTTTTCCTGTCTCTCCTTCCTGTCACTCCCGACTCCGGTCTGCACTCCACGTGATTCCCCTTCAACCCTCTGCCCACCGTGGCCCCTGGTCTCATAGTTACTGCCCCTCTGCTCAGAATCCTCCAAGCCATCTCCTCTCCATCATCCTTCAGCTCTCACCTCATGTCATTCTCCAGGAAACACCCCTGGGCAACCCCTGCCCCCCAGACTCCATCCCCCTTTTACACACCAACAGGGACTGTGTGGGATCAGAGTCTGCCCCCCTCACCTATTAGACTCTAGACCTCGTACAGACAGGAACCTGTATGTTTTATTCATCACTGTACCCCCTAGAACAGACAGGGTGCTCAAAATTTCTTGAATGAAAGAAAACCCCCATGCGAGAACAGTGGTCTCCTGCCCTCTGTACCCCTGAATGCCCCAGTGTGGGCATGCGCAGATGAGATGGCCCCAGTCAAGCTCAGAGAACCGTGACCCAAACTGACAACCAGGAGGAGAGGCCCAGACAGTAGGACTCCCTCTCCTGGCCCTGGGGCTCTGACAGCATGGGGCAGCTGTGGGCTGCTGCTGGGTGTTTGCAGGCATTTCCAGACTCCTCACCCACGTAGTTCCTGGAGCTGGGAACCTGGGAGTCTCTGCCAGGTCTCCTGTGTCACCAGTGTCAGCCTGTTACTACCACCCCTTAGACTGGCTACCAGGGCCCAAGCCCCATCCCACACAACCCCTTAACTCTTCCATTCCCATCTCCCAACCCCAAGCAGCCCTGCCCTCCACCTGGCTCAGCGTCCCCTCCCTGCCTGTGCAGCGTCCTCCCGTCACACCACGCGGTTCTCAGCAGCAGAACCGCAGGCCTCTCCTGCCTGGGGCCTCTGCAGAGCACTGAGAGGTCCCGGTTCGATTACCTTGTCGGGGCACAGGCCCAGGTTTCGGGCTCGATCCCCAGTGGGGGGCGTGCAGCAGGCAGCCAATCGATCCATGTTTCTCTCTCACATGGATATTTCTATCTCTCCCTTCCTCTCTCTCTCTAAAAAATCAATTTAAAAAATATTTTTAAAAAAGATTTATTTAAAAAATAGATTTAGGAGCGTTCTGGGTCTGTTTTCACTTCTTCCACCCTTTTCGCCCATGGGGCCAGGACAGATCCCAGACCACAAAAGGGTTCTTGGGCGTCATGCCCTGCAGCTTTTGGGCGCCCCAGGGGGCGGGGCCCATACTAGGGCGGGCCGGGGATCTGGGCGGAGCGAAGCCTGGGGCGGGGTCAGGGCGGGGCGGGGTCTGGGGCAGGCTCTTCCCCGGCCGGGTGGCGGCAGCGGCGGCGCAGCCAGCAGGCTCTCCGGCTGAGACATGCCGGCCGCCGCGCGCGTGGAGTACGTCGCGCCCTGGTGGGTGGTGTGGCTGCACAGAGTCCCGCACCTCGGCCTGCGCCTGCAGTGGGTGAACAGCACCTTCAGCCCCCGCGATGAGAACTACCAGGAGGTGAGTCCGGGCGGCCCCAGCCCCGGGCCACCCCGTCCTCCTCCCCAGCCCACCACTCTCTACAAGCTTCTCACACTTGCCCTGCTCCACGGCAGCCCCGTCCCTTCACCCTTCCCCTCCCCCCGGGACCCTCAGCCCTCGGGGCCGGGAACCTCGTGGGCCGGGGGGCTGGAGAGAGGAGTTGCACGGCCCGGGCAGCCTGCGGGGGTGGAGCCGAGCGGCGGAGGGAGGGCCGCGAGGGCGGGGTGAGGGCGTTCGTGCCTTCCCGGGTAATTCCCGCTTGGGGCTCCCGGAGTTTTCCTCCTTCTGCGGTTTCAAGACGAGCGCTGTCTTCCCGCGGCTGGGCGACTCGGGAGAAGTTTGGGGGGAAACTGTTCCCCCGAGTTCGGCCAGCAGCAGCCCTCTCCCCAGCCCCTGCCTGCAGTGGGAGCCATAGCCAACACTTCCTGGGCCCCTCCTGGACGGCTGCAGGGCTTGGGGGTGACGAGGGGTACCTTCCCTCTGGTGCATCGAGAACCCACAGCCACACGGGATGTTTGCGGGAAGGAAGGTGGCCCCGGGTCAGCCCAATCTCACCAGCGTCACCCTCCTGCCCCCACCCCTACAAACACACCTTCTAGACCCTGGATTTTCAGGGTCTTGGCCAGCCACTTCCCTCCCCCTTGCGCTTCTGCTGTTTCCCTGCTCTGCTGGCCCTTCCCTCTGTGGTCTCTGTACCCCCTGGGGGGAGAGGTGCTCCCTAGACCTCCCTGTTCAGCCAGAGTCACAGAATCTCCCAGCCTTCTCAGGTCTAGCCCAGCCCAAATCATTTCTCTGTGGGGCCAAAGATCCAGTCTGGGCAGCCCAGGAGGGGCCCATTTGTTCAGACCTGTGGGCCCATTCAGGGACTTTGACCCCCATGGGCCTCTGCCCGCAGTGTCGGGTTCTCAGAGCACCATTTCCCTGTGTGGGGAGTCAGGCATGCGAGGCTGAGCCTGGAATCACAGCTGTTCGCCTCTTCCCCGCCAGGCCCTTCTGCAGGCCCGGGGATGGGCACCCTGATCTGGTGGGGTGTGCAGTGTAAGTCGACTAGGAGTCTAATAATAACCCCTGTCACTCTCAGGCCCCAGGCAGGTGGTGCCACCCTTCCAGAAGGAGGGAGAATCAGGGATGGGGAGGGCAGTTCGGAGGGCTGGCCTAACCTCTGTCTGCCCCTCCCTCTCCCAGAGCCCTGCCTGTGGAAGTCAGTGTCCCAGAGAATGCCACTGCCTGGGAATCTCCCGGCAATCTTCCGCTCCCTGGGAATGCTTGAGGAGAGGCGGATATGATTTCAGAGGCAGCTGTGTTGTGCACACATGAGTGTGTGTATGTGTTTGTCCCAAACTCTGCGCCCCAGATCCTGCATCCGGGATCTCCAAGCATCGTTTTCTCCTCTGAGCTGGAGGAAATCTAAACTTCTCTGTGGGTCAAACAGACCTCCGGATGTGGGGAGGGGTGGTGGGGCACTCCCCCTCCCCTCAGGCCCCCAGAGACGCACCTGTCTGTCCAGCAGCGGTGGCTAGCACCGCCTGAGCCTGCCTCATCCTCCTTAGTCCCATAGAGAGGTGGCATCTGAGCCAGGAGGACCCACTCATAGCTCTGCCCCTCTCCTCCCAGGGCTTGGAGCCTGGCACACTGTGCGAGGTATCAGATGACTCCAGAGGGCATCCCCTTCTTATGGGCCACTGCTCCTGGACAGCTGGCCACCCAGCCCCACACCCACGGTCCTTGTCTCATTTAGGCCTCCTGAGGACACTGAGTAGGAGATGAGTTCAGTGAGCTAGGCCAGGATGGAAGTGTGGCTCTGGGTGTTACTGAAGGCGGGTCCTATTGTGGTGAGTTCCCCTGTTGTCTGACCATTGTCTCTCCTAGACCTCCCCTTTCCCCTGCGCAGCAGGCAGCCAGTCAGGCAGCAGGCCGGGAATGCACGGTTAGGCGTCTTCTGCTGTCAGTCATCTCAGTGCTCAGCAGACCTGACTGGAAGCGAGGTCTCCGCCAGACTGCGGTGACGTGATGACCAAAGCAACCAGGGCCGGGGCCGGGGCTCCGCCATCTGGCTGTCTGGGTTGGAATCCCAGTTTCATCACTTACTGTGTGACCATGGCAAGTGTCTGTACCTCTCTGAGCCTCACTTCCCTCACCTGCAAGAATTAAGCGAGATGTCCCATGTAACATGCTTAGTACACAGAGAGTCCCATAGCACATAGTAGGACCCAGTGCTAGGAATCATTACTCGGACTGACGCCGAGGTTCAGCGACATGCTCAAGTGCACACCCCACAGGGGAGATGGAGGGAGGAAACCTACAAGCACCAGAGAGGGCTGAACACCACAGGCAAAAATGAACAGCTCTGGCTTATGGTGCGGGTGTGTGTGTGTGTGTGTGTGTGTGTACACCAAAGACTAAGTGCCGATGGAAACAGGCAGGAGCAGACCTGGAGGAGAGCTCGGGAGATGAGCTGTGCAGGGACCGAGAAGGCAAAGGCGGGGGGGTCTTTTTTTTTTTTTTTTTAATCCTCACCCGAGGACATTTTTATATTTATCTTCAGATAGAGCAGGAGGGAGAGAGGGAGGAAGAGAGAGAGAGAGAGAGAGAGAGAGAGAAACATTGATGTGAGAGAGACACATCAACTGGTTGCCACCAGCACGACCCCAACCAGGGCCGGGGAGAACCGCAACCGAGGTACATGCCCTTAGCAGGAACCGAACCCGGGACTCTCTGGTCCGCGGGCTGACGCTCTCACCGCGGAGCCAAAGCGGCCAGGGCATGAGGGGGTCTTAAAAGAGTAGAGGTGACTGATGAGCAGGTCTCCGGGTAAATGAAACTCACTTTCCAAACTTCCCTGAGGAGGCAGGGGCTCCTACTCACTTTCTGGGGTCTTGGGGAGCAATGGAAGCCCCCTGACAGTGTCCTTGCACCCCTCCGCCCCAGCAGACTTGACCTTGAGTCCTTGCTCAGGTCGTGGGGAGGTCCCACTGGAACCAGCAGAGCCAGGAGAGCTGAGCAGGGTGGCGGAGGGAGCTCCGGCCGCTGAGCCCCCAGCCTCACTTCCGGTCTGGGCTGCAGGTCCGGAGGGGGAGCAGCCGGAACTCCCAGCCCCTCTTCTCCCCTTTGACGCCGGGAGTGGAGGTGGAGATGCTTCCTGCTGCAGAGAGGCCCCGATAAGTCAGGGAATATGAAGCACGTGGCCAGGGCCTGGCTCATCGGAAAGAGCCACAAGCACCTCTTGGCAAGAAGGCCCCAGCTGGCCGGGTGTCCACTGGGCAGAGTGGGGGACATCAGGAAAGGCACCTGGCACTTCCTCCAGCTGTGTCTCCCAGAACAAGCCACTTCACTTTCCTCCTTAAGTTGCCACTGTCACCACTCACTGCCCCTGCTCACCGGGAGCCCAGACGGTGAGCGATGTACTTGAAATGTGCAAGCGTCTTAGTGAGCTCCAAAATGCTGTGCAAATGTTCACTGTCGCTGCTGTCACCATGCACTTCCTGTGCTCCCTCCTGACCGACAGACTTACAGGACATGCATGAAGAAGCAGTGTTTTTAAGCTTTTATATTTAGGCATGTATTTTCATGTCTGAACTTTCGATGGTTCTGTTTATAGACTCCCCAGAGAGTGCCAAGTGTGTGTCCCCAGGCCAGGGGAGGGGCCAGAGTGGGGGCCAGACCCAGAACTACAGGCTCCCCACCACCCCTCCCTGACTTGGGGGCTGTCTCAGGAGGAAAGGCCAGGCAGGGAGCCCCCAGGAAGGATTTGAGAGGAGCCACGGTTGGGATGAGGAAGCACCATTCATCCAGTCTAAACACTGAGTCATGGTCATCGGACAATCACGCTGCACCCCCACCCCGCCCCTACCCCGCCTCTACCCTGGGGGGACAGGGTGAGAGGGCGGGCTGGGGTGGTGGTGCTTAACCCTTCCCAACCTGTGGGCTCCAGCTCCCCTCCCCCTGGCCTCACCCCTAGGCTGGCTCATTCTGTCTCCTGGGGTCTTGGAGCAAAGGAGGCTCAGACTGTCATCCCCTCCCCCACCGAGTACCACAGCCCCTCGGGGTCCAGTTCTAGCCTTAGCGTTCCCAGAATGCAAATCGGTCACTGCTGCCCCCAACTGGGGTCCTGGGTTCCTGCTGTGGGTTTCTCCACCCAGAACTGACCACTCACTTTGATGAGGAGAGAGGCTGGGACTGAGCCCTGAGGTGGGGCAGTGGGCGAGGTGTTGGGGTAGTACTGGGGCTGGGGGGGGGGGGAGTGACTGCAGGGCACTGTGGGAGGTGCGGGTGACATGGTGGATTGTCCTTGCCAGGCTCCGGCAGAGCAGGACTGGGTGAGCAGAGCTGGCTGCCTCAGCGGGAGGTCTGTCCCACCTGCCCACACCCGTGCACGTGGGCTGGCAGTGCTCATTAGAAGCAGGAAAATAATTGCCTGTTAGAGGCGGCAGGCAACGAGGTGGCTGTGGGGATGGTTCTGCTGGTTAACCCTCCACTTCCCTCCCCCCCTACACGCCCTCTCCTCCCCTGTCCCCTCTCCCTCCTCCCCCACCTTCTTCCCTTCCTCTTCCCTTCCCACCTCCTCTCCCAGCCCCCTCTGCCCTGTCCCACCTTGTCATCTCAGTACCTGGGAGAGTTCCAGAGGTAAACCAGTAACAACAAGACCTGGGAGTGTGGGTTTCCCAGCGTGGCCTCCGGGGGACTGGACTGCATTATCCGTGACCTGACTGAGGCCAGCTGCCCAGCTCCGAGGCCCTGCCAGCCGCACCCCGGACTGGGGACTGGGTTCCCAGCAGGTCGGGAGGCCCAAGTGGACTGTGAGAACAGGAAACAGAGAACCAGCACAGGGACTCAGCAGGGTGGGCATGGGCTGTGCTTGAGACAGACTGAAATGGCACAGCCCACACTTGGCTCTCCTTAGAGGCCCTTCCTTCTGGGTGGGGACACACAGTCCGTGGATTTTCCTGTTTGGGATACACTGAGAGGCATGCTAGAAGGCCGGGTAGCTGGAAGGAAGTCTGGATGTTAACCAATCTCTAATCTGTGCAAGAGGTTTGTCTGGGTTTGTTACTTTGTTTCCTCACTAGGAACAATTTACAAGAAAGTGAACACAGGTGTGCACCCCAATGTGTGCGTGACACCTTCCCAGCCGCAGCCTCATTCTGATCCCCAGGAGGCTCCCTCCCAGTCGATACCCACCCCAAGGTAGCTGCTGTTCCCACCTCTCACTACAGATGCAGTTCTCTGACTGCGTTTTCTATCAGTTAAAACGTCTCTGCTGTTTGGTCTGGTTTGTTTCCTCCAGCATTACATCTGTGAGATCCACCCACGTGGTCATGTGGAGACACAGTTTACTTTTCATGGCTGTGTAGTATTCCACTTTATGACTCTAGCCCATTGTCTGGATCTCTTCTCTGGTTGTGGACATTTGGGTTGTTCCCAGTGTTTGTTCTGACCGCTGTATTAAGCTGCTGTGGACATTCGTGTGTGGAATCCTGTGGGGACAGAACCCTTCTTTCTGTGAGGTGAACATTTAGAAGGGGGATTGCTGGGCGGGTCGTGGGGTATGCACATTGCACAGTGGTTTGCAAAATGCTAACGGGATCCT
This sequence comes from Tadarida brasiliensis, assembly GCA_030848825.1. Classification (NCBI taxonomy): domain Eukaryota; kingdom Metazoa; phylum Chordata; class Mammalia; order Chiroptera; family Molossidae; genus Tadarida; species Tadarida brasiliensis. The sequence goes on from CM061273.1 coordinate 61,209,479, forward strand.
GGGTTTCAGCAGAAGGGCCTCAGAGGCCTGCAGAGGGGTGGCCAGGGCCAAGCATGGCATTCTGTGCCCTCCTCTGTCGGAGCTGGCTGTGTCATGGCTCTGCTGAGCGAGTCTGTCTGAAGAAACGGTTCAGCTGCCTGGGAAAGTTTGAGGAGGTCTGCTGGCACTAACCAGTGCTCCCCAGGCTCGAATGGGGGACAAGCCTCCCGGGCATCTCCAGACACAGCCCTGATTCACTGGGTCTGCATCGCTGGGGCTCGTGGGTTGCTGGACTTCCCTTTGAGTGGCCAGGCTCTAAGTCCCAACGTGTGCTTGGTCCCCTTCACCTTGTTCGAGGGCCACAGGCTGGAGGCAGGGAGGGGGTCGCTCCTTTGAACTGTCTCACAGGACAGGGGCCTCCGTGAACAGGCCTGGAAGTCCAGGCCAGGGGCCCACACCCTCCCATGCCGTGAGGACTTCAGCAGGGTGACGTGGTCCGGTCCACTGGGCCTTCCCATCGCCTCGAGGAGGGCTTACCATCCACACCAGCAAGTTGGGGAGGCGAGTTCCTGGTCACCCCTGTGACATTATCCCAGAGAAGGTGGAAACCTCAACCTGAAGTCACAGTCACCCCCACTCCCAATGAGCCATCTCTCCTGTCGCTCTGGGCTGTCCCCACCAGTTTGGCCATCTGTCCCCAAAGCTCAGAAGCCTATGGTTTGGTGACCAGCAGAGCAGGTCGAGTCCAGGACCCGAAGGTCAGCGGAGCCTTCGCAGGGCCGAGCAGCTGAGCAGGCCCAGGAAGGCCGGGCACACTGGGCAGTTGCCCTCGCCCCTGAAAATGGCCCCGGGCCCTGGGACTGCAGCCCCAGCCTCTGATTTTCAGAACTGCCCCCTGGTGTTTTTCTCCTGGTTGCCTCCTGCACAAGGCTTGTCTCCCCCTTCGACCTGAAGGGTCCTGGCATCTCCCGCACTCTGCTGATTGCCACCACCAGCGTGGGGGTACCCGAAACAGGCTCCCGCCCTGATAGCCAAGACTGGAGCGCTGGGGTTCCTGTACCAGCACCCACTCGGGGCATGTGGGAAGCTGAGTGAGGCAGGAGCCTGACTTACAGCCAGGTCCAGCCCTGGCTGGCAGCCACCAATCCTGGTGCCATCTGGTGCCCTGAATAAAGAGATTGGAGGGCATGGAGTGGGGCACAGGCCTCCTGACAGATAGCAGCTCCCTTTACAGGACCCTGAGGTCCCCACTGGGCCTGGGACAGCACCTCTACCCTCTTTAGGGTTCTAGGCTTTGCTGCCAGCATTGGGGGTCAAGGACTGGGGGTCGCTGTCCTGTTGAAGATGTGGTGAAAGGGACTCCATAGGTACATGTCCTGACATCCTCCCCACCCTTAACACAGTGGCTGGCTTCTTGTGTCTCTGCATGGACCCTGACACCTAGGATAAGGCTCGGAGGAAGCAGATGCACCAGGCCATCCCATTCTGCCCCTGGCCCAGGTCCCATGGAGCTTCTGAGATGTCCAGGAGGCAGGGATGTCCCTCTCCCTGTCTGTCTCCCTCGTCACACTCGTCACCCATAGCCCTCACTGCCAGCGGACGCCTCCTGCCTTGTGTGGTTCTGAGCATCTCATCGGACAGGGCCTAGCCCGTGTCTTCATCCAGATGCATCAGCCACAGACCTGGGGCTGGCCTTCAGCTTCTCCTCGTCCCTCACCTCCCGCGCAGAGGACCACAGCCCGTTCACTGGTCCTCCCCTGACCAGCCCGAGCACCCGGCACTCAGTCTGGAGGACAGACAGCAGACACCCCACTCGGTCCTGGTTCCTACACCCAGAGCCCTGTGGGAGCTCCGGGCCTGAAGGCAGGGCGCGTCCCAGACCTTCCCCCACCCATGGGACCAGTGCTAACACCACGCCTCCCCCTCCAGTCGCTGCTGTTCCCGGGGCTGGTGGCCGCCGTCTGCCTGGGCCTGAACCTCGTCTTCCTTCTGGCTTACCTGGTCTGCGCATGCTGCCGCAGACAGACCAAGCAGCACAAGTCCTGCTGTGTCATCTGGTCAGCCGTGGTGGCCGGGCTCGTCTGCTGGTGAGTGTCCCCCTGCGCCGGGCCTGCCACGTGCGGCTCAGGGTTGTCGGTGTACAAGAGAGCGAGGGGCTCGGAATGGAAAGTGGGCCTGCCTGCCTGTGCCTTGCCAGTGGTTAGCCCATGACCGTGACACGCCCTCCTCACCCTCTGCCACCAGACCCCAAGTGGTTGGTTTATCAGCTCTCGGGCCATGTTCTCCTGACTGAGCTCTGGGTACCTCGATCCGACAGCCTGCCCCTAGGGTGAGCGTGGTCCCTTTTCTTCCCAGGCGACGGGAATCAGATGCCTGGAGTGGTGATCGGGGCCTCTCTAGTGTGCCCCGTCCCCGCCCAACTGTGAGCCCGTCCAGCCTGGCAGGGCCGTGCCTGGCAGCCCCACAGGTTGCCCCTGAGGGCATCTCTGCTCTGAGTCCCTGTCCCTTCCCCGCTGCTGCCTGGAGTCTGTGAGGTCAGAGGAAGTCTGACTCCAGCCCAGATCAATTCCACCTTCTCACAAGATCAATAGCTCTTAGTGCCATCAGCGGGGCTCCTTGGCTTTGGATGGAGAAGCGGGCATTTCTGAGTTCAGGCAGGAGCCAGCGCTGCCCGGGCTGTGTCCACCCACACGCTGGCTCTGCCGTGACTTGTTGCATTTGTCTTGTTTTCATATCTACAGAGGTTTTTCCAAAAGCCTCAGGTCCACCCTGAGACCTCCGGGGGTGATTGCCCGTAAGGGGGGGCGCCCTTATTGCTTAGTGTCCCGTGCATCCAGGAACCCACCGCGGGAGTGACTCCAGCAGGAGGGCAGGCAGACGGGACACGGCGAGCCTGGGGTGAGGATGTCGGGCTCTCATCCCAGGAGGCTCACCTCGCCACTGCGGTGTCCTCCATGTGGGCATGTCGCCACCCCGGTGTCCTCCATGTGGGCATGTCGCCACCCTGGTGTCCTCCATGTGGGCATGTCGCCATCCTGTCCTGCCTGCAGCAGTGCAGGGCTGACGCAGCAGTGAGCACGTGGGCGGGACCCCGGGCGGGCCGAGACAGGCGGCCGGGCTTCAGTCCCAGACTTCAAGGAGAGACTTCTAGCCCAGACCTGGAGTTTGAAGACTAGTGTGGGCCCCTGCAGAGAGGAGCTCCCTCGAAGTAACCACGGAGGAGTCGGAAAGCTTGTCCTGGGACAGCGCAGAAGGTGGGAGGGAGCGGCGGGACGTGAGACAGACAGTAAAGAAAGTGCTGGCACCCGGGAGCCCGAGCGTGGAACTCAGATTTTTTGAAACAGGACAAAGGACGGAAGAATACTATGCAACAGTAAAAGTGACTCTGGAGGGTCAGTTCTAATAGGTAATGCTCACCTGCGTTGAAGGAAGACTCGGCGCGGGAGGAGCGCCCTGGCGTGTCCTGCGTGTGCCGGGGGCAGGGGCCAGTGTGCGGGGCAGGCCCCGTTTCTGCGCCCTCGGAGCTCCCGGTGCCCTGGGGAGGGCACGCTCCCGACCACACGGACACGGCGCAGGGTGGGCGCCCTGACCTGCACTTGGAACAGGCACTGAGGCCATCTGTCCTGTGGTCCTCAGACCACTTCCTGAGGAACACCGAGCTGGGCTCCAGAGCACCGGGAAGGAGGTTTCCACGACAGCCTCCCGGGGAGTCCATCCCAGCGCCGACAGAAGTAAAAAGTAAAGCGTACACGTTTGCACGTGTGTTTTCGTCCCCCTTCGCCCCCAGGATTAGTGTTCTGAGTGCAAACTCAGGAGCCTGCCTAGTGAATGTTCGGATGGCCCCCAGCGGATGGGTCAGAAAAATGCGATGGATGACAGAGGCGAGATTTGAGATGAGCCCCGGCTGGTTTGGCTCAGCCATTAGAGCGTCGGCCTGCGGACCAGAGAGACCCGGGTTCGGTTCCCACTAGGGGCACGAACCTCGGTTGCAGTTCGTCCCCGGCCCCTGTTGGGGTCGTGTGGGTGGCAGCCACTCGATGTGTTTCTCTCACATCGAAGTTTGTCTTCCTCCCTCTCTCCTCCCGCTCTATCTGAAGATAAATGCAAAAATGTCCTCGGGTGAGGATAAAAAAAAAATAAAAAATAAAAAGATTTGAAATGATTTGTTCAGCCTGGAATGTTGGACTAAAACCAACCAGATGAAATTTCACAGAGGTAGATTCAAATCTCTACTTTTGGTTAAAACGAAACAAAGACCAGTTTGACACTGCAGGAGGGAGGAGAGGCTGCGCTTCACAGCCGTTCCTGAGAAGAAATCCAGGTGTTTGTGACCACCAGGCCAGGGCTGAGGAGAGGAGGGTCTTGGGACATCAGCACCCCCGCACCCTCTGCTCAAACTGGATGGACAGCCTGGGCTTGGGCGCCGCCCTCCGGGGCCACGTCCAAGCGCAACGCTGACCAGTTAGAGTGGAGCCTAGAGGGTGGCGATGATGTAGACAGTCTGCAGGACACGTGTCTGGCGTGGGGAGCGGGAGGGAAAGGCTGGCACGGAGACACGTTTAGGTGTCTGACAGGGTGCTTGCAGAACTGGAGGCTTATTCAGGGCTGCCCCAGAGGATACCTGAGAACCAGCAGGGCCTAGGTTAAGGTGGGGGCGCTTTGGCTCAGTATAAGAAGGAACTTTCTAAAGCTGGAGGTTTTCAGTGGGACAGGCTGCCTCATAGGGACATGAGGACGGAGGGGACAGGGTAGAGAATGGAGGGGGAGTCCCTGACTCCTGGGGGTTTCGAGAGAGACAAGTGTAGTTTCAGGAGATCTCTGGTCACCAGGCCCACCTGTGTCGGTCACCGGGGGAGCTGGCGAAGATTCGGGGTCCCGGGCTAGCAGGCACGGGAGGACTAGAGGGCAGGAGTGTTCTCCGGCCACCTGAATGAACTGTAAGAGCTAGGCGGCCAGGCCAGGGACCAGCTGGCCCTGAACCTTCACCTCCCACGCCGCCTGCCAGAACTTGAGACTCATCCCTCCCCGAACCCCAGGAAAGAGTCCCTCAGCTGAAGTAAAAAACCCACCCTCCATGGACATGTGACGAACTCTATTCATAATCACTGAAACCTGGAAGCCACCGAGACTTCCTTCAGTAGGTGATGGATAAACTGTGGTCCATCTGGACAATGGAATATTACTCAGCGCTGAAAAGAAACAAGCCAGCAAGCCACGGACAGCCACAGAGGAACGTACGTGGGTCTTAGCACGTAAAGGAATCTGATCTGGAAAGGCTGCAGACTGTGATTCCTACCATGTGACATTCCGGAAAAGGCAAGACTACGGAGACAGTCTAGGGTCGTGGTTGCCAGGGGCTGGGGGGAGGGGCTGGGGGGCAGGAGGGATGACCAGGCGGAACACAGAGGACTTTTAGGGAACTATTCTGTGTGACACTTGATGGACACATGTCATTCTACTTGTCCAAACCCATGGAATGGACACCAGGAGTGAACCGATGTACGCTGTGGACTTGGGGTGATAGGTTCATCAGCTATGACAACTGCCCCACTCTGGCGGGGGCCGCTGACAGTGGGGGAATCGGGGGACAGGAGGTATATGGGGAATCACTGAACTTTCCATTCAATTTTTCTGGGACCCTAAACTACTCTTAAAAATAGTATATTAAGCAAAAATAAATAGTATGTTCAACAAATTCTCCTCTAACTTCATAGTGCTGCGGTGGGTGTTGGTTTCTATGGAAACAGCGAGGCCAACGACGGGGTGTACCAACTGATCTACTCCTTGGACAGCGCGAACCACACCTTCTCCGGGATCGATGCGCTGGTAAGGCTCCGGGCAGCTGGTCTGGCTGGCGCAGCCCTTGAGGTCAGTGTGGGCAGAACAAGGGCCCCAGTCAGATCCAGCCAGCTCGGCTCCGGGGAGGGCGGGGGATGCTGCACTCCATTTGGGGCTGCAGTTGGTCCTGCCAGGAGCAAACAGGCCGTTTCTGCTCCCGGGCGGGAGGGGCATCAGGGATGTGACTGAGGACCAGAGGAGAAAGGTTGGTGGGTCCTGTGGGGGCGCAGGGACAGCCGTGGGATCAAATCCCATTCGTCTGCAGGACAGCTGAACACTTTCCCATTTGGCCAAGGAGACCCCGAACTTGGAAAATGAGCCCTGCGGTGTCTCTGTGTTCACATTAAGTGCTGCGTGTAGAGGATTGGGTGCAGGAGGTGTCAAGGGGAAAACTCTTCAAAAACAAGTCAACACTCTGTGGGGTGGGGGTGGGGAGACTGCCCGGGTCCCTGCAAGGTGTCCTCCGGCCTCTGCTCCTGGGCGCCGTGGGGCCAGCTGGGGGCTCAGGGTGAAGGATTGTGCTGGGCCGGCCGGAGGAGATGTCGGACTTTTAGGGAATGAAAGAGCTACTCTGCTGAGCCTTTGGCCTGAGTGACAGGGACTGAAAGGGTTGGGAAGCCTGGTTTCTCAAATGCAGGCCGTGGCCCCCAAGTGCGTCTCATCTTCACTGGAAGCACCAGGTCGTATGGGCTGATTTTCTAGGCAGCCCTGGTGCCCCTAGCAGGCAGGCTCCAAGGCAGCTTTCAGGGAAACCAGCCCTGGCATATCATGCCCTTCCCGACCCCCTCTGGCCCAGCAGAGGGTGACCTAAGCAGGTGGCCATGTGTGTCAGACAGCCTCGATCATAAAGGGCAGCCCCAGCCCGAGCCTTTGGGCATTGTCCTGGCGCTCCCTGGAAGAGGATTCTGGAGGCCGATTGCCCCTCCTGTTCCCTAAGCTCCTCTAAGGCCTTAATCCCTCAGCTCTCCCGGAGGGGCTGGCCTTAAAGAGACAGCTGAGCTGCTTCTCAGCGCCCAGGATGGCAGGGTGCAGTGGCTGTGGCCTCAGAGAACTTTCTGGGGAGCTGAGGGTCACATGCCTGACCAGGGCCCAGCTCTCCTGCAGAGCTTGTCCGTCCACACCTTGTGTCCCCCGGGACCCATCCCTGGGGATGAGAGCTCCCTGAACACTGGGTTTGGGCAGCTCTGTAGGGTGAGGGAGAAGCGTCTGGGATGGGGAAGCTGAGGGCAGTCTCATGGGCTGAATGCAGCGTGACCAGCGTGAGGAGGCCAGGGTACAACCTGGCCCACAGGGAGCTCACCCTCTGGGCCCCCTACCCTCATCTCTGCCCCAGGGGGAAGGAGCTCTGCGGTTACTGCCTCGGGGTTCTTCCTCCCCCTTTCCTCCACTCACCAGCATCAGGACCCTAGAGGAGGAACTCAGCCCTGAAAGGAGAATCCCCTGTCCAGGGAAGCCCCAGCCATGACCTTCACGAGCTGACTCGTGACCATTGTAAGCAACAGCCCTGTCTCCCACAGCGGCTGAGGAAGAGAGAAAGTCTCAGAGCCATCCTGATGGGAACATTTGAGTTCTTATCCCACGGGGGGAGAGGGGGTGCAGGGAGATGAGCTGGGAGCAAGCCCCAGGCTGGGCCCGTCCACCCCAGCGGGGATGAGTGCTCCAGGGCCAGGTTGGACATTCGCAGCAGCCCAGTGTCTAAATCCCTCCACGTTCCCAAAGGGAAGGGTTCAGGGGGAGCTGCTTCCATCCTGACGACGCCCCCTCCTGCCTCCTCTGGGTGAGCCTGGAGGTCTGGGCCCTGGCACTTGCAGGGGCCTGCGGGGCTGGTCTGGGCCTTGAGGTGGGCACCCAACCCTGCCAGCCCGAGGGCTCTAGGGAGGCAGCAGATGGGTGAAGGCCACAGATCAGACAAATGGTCTTAGATGAGATACTGTCCATGAAAGTGCCTGTAATCTACAAAGTACCCTCCAAATCGGGATGACTGTGCTAATGAGTGCCATTATTATAATTACTATAATTATATATGTTACTATAATCACCTTAAAAGAGAGAGGAGGCTTGACTTAGAAGGGCAGGGACTTGAGGAACAGGTCAGGTGACTCAGACCTGGGCCAGAGCCCAGTGATCCCTCCCGGGTTCCCTGTCCTGGACCAGAAGCCCCACACTTGTGCCTTGATGGGAGAGGCCAAGGCTCAAGGCTCAGGCTGGCCTGGCCGGGTTCTGGATCAGCTACACGCTTTGATTTGGGAGGTCATAAAGGGTCATTTGGGTCCTATCCCTGGATCCAGTGCCCCCCATCTGTGCACCAGTGAAGGGGGCCTGGGCTCCAGTCACCCAGGCGACCAGGCACACCTCTCACCCCTCAGAGTCTGAGCTTAAAATAAGGGCCTTGGGGTCTGTCGCCCCTGAGAGCTGGGCTGACTCCAGCTGTCACGTTCTGGGGCCGGCTGGTTCCTCCGGGCTCTCAGTGAGCCTGCAGCAGGCTTGTGGGCAGCCCTCTGGTGGAGAAATCCGGGCACAGGGAGGCTGCATTCCTGTCCCAGGTTGGAAGCTGGTATTTTCAGAGCAAGAACTAGAACCCAGGTGCTTAGTCTTCACCTTCCCTGCAAGGATCTGAGATGGGGCTTCTCCGCCGCAACCCGCTGAGGCTCCGCCCCTTCGACTCCTAGCGTGTCTGCCCTTCTGGAAAACCATTAAGTAGAGAAGCTTCCTCCCTCCCAGAGGTTGCATCAGAATCCCCTGGAGTGCTGGCCCCACCCCAGGGTTTCTGATTCTGTAGGTCTGGGTAGGGCCGAGAATTTGCATTTATAATGAGTTCCCAGCTGCTCATCCTGCAGCTGCCTGGTCCAGGACCACCGCTCCATCCCGTGGGACTACAGCCTCCACCACCTGCTAACTGGCCTCTCCCCCGCCCCCGCCTGGGGAGCTGAGCTGCCACTCTTGTCCACCGAGCTCCTCTCCTGGGGGAAGAGCCCTGTTCCACTTCTGGGCCGTCCCCCCTCTGTCCTGCTGGGAGCCCGGTCTGTACCGACCCTCTGAGGACCTGGGGGTGGAGTGTGGAGAAGAGGGTGCTGCACTAGGTCAGTGTTGTGGCTTGTCTTTTCTTGCTCTGTTTCCTACGAGAAGACATCAGGAGGGAAGAGACGGCCTGGCAGATGTTTCCTGGCTATTGTTTTTTTCAAGGAGAGATTTCAGAAAACGGAGAAGTTGGAAGTGTAGGGCTGTGGAAGGGAAGACAGTGGTCTCACAGCTAACGTTTACCGATCGCTTTTCACATTTAGTAATCCTGCCTTGGGAGCTGGGGCCGCACCGCAGCTGTTACATTGATGTTACTGAATCAAAAAGGACGGCCCTGGCCGGTGTGGCTCAGCAGTTACAGCATCGGCCGAGGACCAAAGAGTCCCGGGTTCGATTCCAGTCAAGGGCACGTACCTCGGTTGCAGTTTGGCCCTGGTCGGGGTCATGCGGGAGGCAGCCAGTCAATGTGTCTCTCTCACGTCAATATTTCTCTCTCTCTCTCCCACTCTATCTGAAGATAAGTGGAAATGTATCCTTGGGTGAGGATTTGAAAAAAAAAAAAAAAAAAGGACAGTTTTCCAGGGTGATGTTTAGTTACTGTGTTTCCTTCACGTGGTTCTCACCCCTCTGTGAGGCTGAAAGCTGCCCGATCCCTAAGGTACCTCTGCACCCCGGTGTCTCCTAGTCCTCAACCAGCTCATGAGAACTAGGCACAAGCCGGGAGCCGAACAAGCCGCTGACATTGGAAACATAAGACAGGACGGAACAAAGAGGGCTATTCTCTCTTCTGGAACCAGGAACTCACAGGGCGGTGCAGATGTGACCGCCCAGAGCGGCCGCCCCACCCCCTCAGTCGGGGCCTCATCTGCCTCCCCTGCTGAGCCCTGGCCGGGAAGCACCTGCCCCTCTCCCGTGTCATGTTTACCTGTCTTCCAGGCCTGGGATTAGCCACACTCCCCCTTCCAGCCAGTTGTGCTTGTTGGTTTAGTGTGACAGTTTCAGAACGGGAAAGCTCTTCCCCTTCCTGCCGACGCTGGCCCCGGGCAGCCTGGGCTGCATCCCTGGGGCTCCCGGGGGCCCTACATCTGAGCTGTCTGAGCACCTTTCTGATACCCCTGCCCCCGTTCCTTGTCAGACCACAGACAGTCACTGCCATCGTCCTTCCCTCCCCACCTTTTAATAGCAAGTTGCTTCCTTCAGGGTCCGCTCAATTCCAGGCTCTGAAGGCCCAGCCAAGGGACTGGAGCCTGTCCGTCCACCCACAGGACAGGTGCGCAGGCAGGACGCGAGCACACGGAGGCGCTGGTTTCCTCCTCCCGTCAGTGTCCCCGAGGCAGGGCCGGGTCTGTCTGTGTTACTTCCAAGTTGCACTGTCTGCTTTCGCTCGGAGCTCCTGGGTCCGAGACATTTAGAAATCCTACTGTGGGAACAAACCGTCAGGTAGCACCAGAGGAACTCTTTCGCTTAAACATTTGACTCCTTGCTCTAAGAAAGAATTCGTAATCCAAAGTGTTGGAAGTTTTACAAGACTCTGCAAGGAAGGAACGTGGGTATTTGTTTGTTTCCCCGTCTGGGTCTCTCGTTAGAGTAAGATGTTGGATCTTGGAGCCCAGGCTGTGGTTCAGGCCCGATCAGGGCCTGTCCGCTGGGTGGAGAGACAGGGGGGCTGGGTGGGTCATGGGGGCCTCTGTCTTCCGTCCTCCGTCTGGGCAGCCCCCTGAGCCCTTCAGGCTGGGGGGACGTGTGTGGGGGGTGCACTCGTCAACCCAAGCAGCTGTCCTCGGCTACACACAGCCCTTCTCCGGAGTCAGAGTCCAGAGCTAGACCTCTCTGGCTTCCTCCCGCCCCAGGGCCAGGTTCCCGACCCAGACTCTCCCCCAGGTATCCGGAACCACCCAGGAGATGGAGATGGACCTAGAACAGCACCTGGCCCGGCTCAGTGAGATCTTTGCTGCCCGGGGCGATTACCTCCAGACGCTGAAGTTCATGCAGCAGATGGCCCGCAACATCATTGTGCAGCTGTCAGGGGTGCCCGTGTGGACGGAGACGACAGCTGAGCTGACCCGGCTGGCCGACCAGACTGGCTATGTGGAGTACTACAGGTGAGGGGCCCACAGCAGGGGCAGCGAGCTGCCTTCCTTCATCCAAGCCTGCCTCTTGGGGCCCAGGCAGGGAAGTGCCACCACAAGGTCTTAATAAGCCACTGAAGTCAGAGACCAGGAGAGCTTGCAGGGGCCGAGTGGTGGGCTCCCCAGGACCCACATTCCCCCTGGCTGGTGCTGGGTCCAGTGCAGAGGTTTCCAGGCTCCCCACCTGCCAAAGTTTGTGGGGCAGGGCCCCTGGCACCTGCAGACTCCGCCACAGGGGTGCAGGGCGTCAGGGACAGAGCCTCCCCTGCTGGCGGTTTCTTAGCAAGCCCAGAGATGCGCCACGCTGCCTTTGCCATACTCAGGTGTGCAAACTCACCCACGTCATCTGTTCTCTGGGGGCCATTCATGTCTCCCTGCCCCCCATTCCTCAGACCCTTCCCAGGTGAAGACACTGGACACAGGTCAGCTGACCGGGGACTGGCTGCCCTCCCCCCACGTGCGGGATCTAGTGAAGGTCACTCCGGGGCGACCAAGGAAGGAGGCAGTGGCCTGGGCTTTGGGTGTCTCCTGGCTGAGGGTTGGCACAGGTTCCTGAAGTGCAGGTCGCTGCCCCCAGGGCGAGCAGGGAGGAGGCGTGAGGGTGGAGCAGATCAGCTCTCTGGACCCCCTCCCCCACAATGTGCTGGCTCGTTTCCAAGCCATTTGCAAAGGTCAGAGCCTTCAGCCCAACATTGCACAACTTACCCTGGTTTTCTGGATTCATTTCCCCTTTATGAGAAAGCCCCAACCAACCCAGGCTGAACGGAGCCTGCAGAAAATGCTTGTCGTGGCCTCTGGCCAGACACCTCCCTGCCCTGGGGTCTCGCCTTCCGCAGGGTAGGAGGTGGCAGGGCCCTGCCCAGGGGAAGCACAGGAGGTCCCGGCTCTGGGTAGGGCGCCCATCCCTCCCTCTGCGGTGTCCAGCCCCTGCCGTCCCGGATGTCAGGGACCCTGGACTAAAAGGGACCTCGGTTCAACTTCCCACCTGATGGACGCTCATGCTCAAAGGTTCCTTTCTCCCCGGTGACCGCCAACTCTGAGGACTGGCTGTGACCCGTGACCCAAAACAGTGGCGTCTGACTAGTCCTATGACATGAGGGCCATTCATTGCCCGAGCCTTCGGGGTCTTTTTGTCATGAGGGGCTGGGGGAGGTAGAACATGGGCATCCATTTTGACCCTGCCACTCTCTGAGTGGACCGAGCAGAGGACCAGGTACACACAAGGCCTAATGTGAGCATTTAGATCATGACAAGGATGGAATGAGTCCATTTATATATCAAAAGGAGCTTATTAAGGCGATTTCATTAAAAATGGGAGGGAGAGTGGTGCCAGCTGCCCTGAAGCTATTTCAGTCTGGTGATTGACAGGGACCCTAGAAGTCCCGCCCCCTGCTGCCACCCTGGTTCAGGCCGGGGCAGCAAAGTCTCCTCCGTGGTCAGCACCTGCGGCTCCCGAGCACTGACGATGGCCTGTCCCTGGTCCTCATCTGCTGTTTGCTCGCTCCTTCCCTCCCCTGAGCTGCTCCAGAGCAAGGCCCTTATTCTTGAGCTGCCCAGCCTTAGGCCTGGGTCTCCCCCAGACAGCCTCCCATCTTTGCTCTCCGGATGGTCCTAGAGCACACCAGCTTAGCAAACATTTTTTTATTTTAATATTTTTTCTTTATTGATTTTAGAGAGAGGAAGTGGGAGGGAAAGACAGATAGAAATATTGATGAGAGAGAACATCGATTGGCTGCCTCCTGCATGCTCCTGATCGGGACTCGAACCGGCGACCTCTTGGTGCATGGGTCGACGCTCAGCCAGTGAGCCACACCGGCCGGGCTCAGCAAACATTTTTTAGCACTTTTATACAAGGCCTGGCTGAGTATGAGAGGCGATAAGAAGCCTGAACAGACCACCCTCCTGGAGAGGCTTCTTGTAGCGGAGTGAGTGAGGGGCGTGAGCAAGGGGCGTGAGCCAGGGAGAGCTTCAGCAGAGGCCGGATGGTGGGGGCGGGGGCTGTGGGAGTGAGGGCCGCAGTGGCTTTGGGGAGCCAAGATCTCGGTTGAAAATGCATCCCCAGGTCATCCCCCAGCTCCTCTGGGAAAGTGCATCCGCCTCGAAGAGCTGTTTCCAAGAACCCCTTACAACACGAGGCGTGGCTACAGAGCCAGGGGGGGAACGCGGTTGGTCCGGGGAGTGAGGCGGGAGCAAGCCTAACTTGATTTCCTGCTGATGGGAGAGAAGTAACAAGAAACCTTTTGGGCTGAAACAGGAAACCAGGACTTTGAGAGGGGCCTGGGGGCTGGCCTTGTCTCCCGTAGGAAGGCTGGAGACAGTGGAGGCGGGGGATTCCTGGGCCGGGCTCCCCTTGCTGGAGAGGAGGGGTCACCGGATTTATTTGGCTCCTACATCAGGAAAAATAATGAGCACAAGACTTCCCTTTGGGGGACTGGGAGAAGTCCCTTCTCCGCCCCATACCTCCACTCCGGGCAGTTGTTATGACAAAGGGTCAGTGGGCTGCTGTTCAGGCCTCTCGGGGGAGTTGCGCCCTGCTCCCCTGACCGTCCCTCCTCCACCCAGGTGGCTTGCCTACCTCCTGCTCTTCGTCCTGGACCTGCTCATCTGCCTCCTCGCCTGCCTGGGACTGGCCAAGCGCTCCAGGTGTCTCCTGGCCTTGTGAGTGGCCCTGCCTGCAGGTCTGGGACAAAGGTCTGGGCAAGCATGTGGGGTGACAGTACACCGAGAGAGGGGGATGAGGGCCAGGCTGGAAGGCTGAGGTGAGGCCACAGCCTGAAGCCACCTTCTGCCCTCAGCACCCAGCCAAGAGCGGACAGCAGCCACTGCCTGGACACCAAGCAAGGGCTGTGTCCCCTCTCTGTGTCCCCTCCCTCCTGGGCCTGCCCAGGCATTAGAGCCCCCCACCGTCTCCACCCAGCTCCTGCTTAGCTAACACCCTCTCAGCTGTCCAGCCCAGGGACCTGAGCCCAAGCGATGGGTGCCATCTCCCTGTCCCAGCAGTCAACAGGGCGGTGTCAGGGCAGGGACCCAGGCTCAGGGGCCAGGGAGGGCAAGGTCATGCTGCAAGGAAGGGCACTGAAGTTGGTGGGGTGACAGCTGTCGTGGGGTCCCCTGCCTGCCAGCCTTTGCCTGGATCCCACCTTCACTGCCTCTCCCCTAGGATGCTGTGCTGTGGGCTGCTGGCCCTGATCCTCAGCTGGACGTCCCTGGCCGTGGACACGGCTGCAGCAGTGGTGAGTTGGGGTGGGGGAGGCGGATAGTACGTCTGTGGGTCCTGCCCAGAGCCCCCAGGACAGGGTCAGCTTCCAGTCTCAGTCCCTAAGCGAGGACCCTGGAATCTCAGAACTGACAGGCCTTAGATCGTCCGCATCAGCCCCTCGCCCTTCAGAGGGGGACACGGGTCCAGAAAAAGCAAGAGGCTTCCCCACGATCATGGAGCATTTAGGGTCAGAGCCGAGATAAGACATCTAAAGCCTATCCCTTCGCCGCCCCACTGGCCCCTTCCCAGCCACCTGCTTACTGCTTGTGAGGACATGCATAGATGACCAGGTGACCTCTCTGGGTTTGAAGAAGTAACGGGGCCTGGCAGGGTCTGGCCCTGGGGCTGGAGGAGCCCTCTGGCTTCAGCACAGCCCTTGGGCGCTGGGAATGTGGGCGTGGCCTTAGCGTCCTCTGTCCCGCGCCCTTGGACGCACACAGGCTGGCACAGCAGTGCATGTTTATGCTTGTAGTGCCTCCAAAGGGTAAAAACAGAAACACACGAGCTTCCTATGTAGGTGTTTGGTCTTTAATAGACCTAACATTTGAGTTAAGCTTTGTGCAGGAGTCATTCATTCGTTCGTTCGTTCACTCAGCTGTCGTGTGGCCCTGTGGCAGTGGGGCCAGGTGCCACGTCTGTTCTTGACTAAGTGGCAGCCTGCAGAAGAAGGACTTATAGGCAGGTATTTGCAGCCTGTGTGAATCAGTACAGTGGAGGTACACGCTGTGTGTGTGTGTGTGTGTGAGTGTGTGTGTGTGTGTGTAGGGAACAGGATTACCCGGGGATTTCAGGCAACCCCAATTGGTTCAGGGGCCACAAACTATCCCTGTGACCTGCATCTGTTCTGCCCTAGGTACTAGAGAGAAAAGAATAGGGCTCCTTCTGGAAGCCCTCTACCCAAACACGTGCTCGCCCAGTGGCCTGGGGCGGGCCAGGAGCTCTGGCTTTGGGCAGCTCACCCCATGGCGCCCAAAGAATGAGTGGACCCTGGTGCTGCTTGGCTCATAGCAGCTGTGGGCAGAGTTTGTCCAGAAGGGAGAGGAGGCGGGCGGCTCCTGTGTGGTTTGCTCCCCGCAGCCATGCGGTGTCCACGTGGGGCAGGAGGGAGAACCAGACAGGCGTGAGCACTCGTTCCAAGGGTGGGGTCCCTGCAGATGCAGGGAAGGGCAGGTCGGATGGCGCAGGTCACGCCCTAAGGCATCCTGACATCATCAGGAGCTGGGAGGGCTGTGCGCAGTCCAGGGGAGCGGCTGCTGGCCCCCAGCCTCTCCTTGGCGGCAAGTGTAAGCACAGGGAAGCGCACGTGGTGTGCGTTCCTGGGGCCTCTGCCTGCCTGGGCAGCCTCTGCCGTCTGGAAGCAGCAGCAGCAGCATCCAGCTTGCCCCCAGAAGCTGCCCCTTGGGAGGCAGCCTCCTCCTGGCCCCTCACCAGGCTTTAGTGTCCAAGGAAACCAGAGGCGATTTAATCTCCCGGCTGGGTGCCCTGGAATGCAAGGAGCCATTTCCTAATTGGTTTAGCCAAGCCCTGGGTGCCAGAGCCCTTGTGAATGAGCCTTTGATTCCAAGCAGATCCTGCCGCATTTTAATAGGAAGGGGGTGAGGAGGAGCCTGGAGGGGAGGGAGGCGACCCTCAAAAGCTACTGTGGGCAGCTTTTGTGTGGCCTCCCTGCCCCGCCCTCTGAGGCCTGGCTTTTATTTTGAGAGAGCGCTTTGGGGCCAGAGGACTGACACTGCCTCCCCACACCATCCCCCAGCGCCCTGCTGTCCTGTCCCCCAGAAAAGACCTCCCCAGGGAGAGAAGGGGCATCGGGAGCTTTGGCTGCACAGTGACTTGAGGGATGTTCCCTGGGGATCCGGGCACTCCTTCCCCACAGTGAGCCCCTGGGAAAGTCACAGGTTCTCCAGGCCTCGGCTTGCTCCTCTGTCAAATGGGGAGAATCACAGCCCTTGCCTCAAAGGCTCGTTGGTGGGATGAGATGGTGGTTAATCATGGGAGGATAGAGTACATGCTCACTAAACAGTCACCACAGTTGTCATTATGTGAGGGTCCCAGGCTGACTCCTTCAGACCGTCACCTTTGCTCACAGGAGCTGCCTACAGGCTCAGCCACCAAATGGCTGGGCACTGGGTGGCTTTTCCACCTACCCGAGCTGTGCTCGGTGCCCCTTTCTCTCCCCACCCCATCGTCATCCCCACTGCGTGGTCAGCGCACATCCAGGCCCATGTCCTGGTGACAGGAGAGGTGAGTCGCATGGGACAGTCTGGAGAGCAGGCCTGGCCCGAGGGGGGCGGAGGGGCCGGGGGGCCACATCCCTGGTGGAGCCTCTGACAGGGCCTCCTGCCCCTCTTTGGATCCCAGACTTCTTGGAAGTGACCCAGACCAAGATGGCAGCCTCGCTGTCTCCCCACCCCCCACTCGGGCTGGCTGCCCTCTCTCTGCCCCTCCAGTGACAGGTGGGGGTGCACTTGGGCCATGGTGCTGCGACTGTGATTTATGGTAATAAAGCAGTCTCATTGCTGGTGCACATGAGCGATTTATGTATAGAGCAATTCTCGCAGGATCCTGAGTGCATGGCTGTGTGTGTGTGCACGCGTGTGCGTGTGTGTGCGCAGATGTGGCTCTGTGGAAGCTCTGTATCCAGAGGGGCATGTCAGTCCCCAGCCTCACTCATACATCCACTGTCTAGAGGGTGAAGTGCCACAGGGCAGCTCACCACTGTGTCCTGTGCCTAGGGCCGTGGACGGCGTCCAGTAGGTATTCAGTAAATATTCATCAGCTCCCTGGATGAATGAGTGCTGCTCCCGTGTGGACCCCCGAGGCAGCCACTCCTGAAGGAGAAGGGGATACTGGCAGTGCTGGGCTATGGGAGGGGTCCCCTCTTCAGGAGCACACCCTGGGAATCGGCCAGAGGACCAGAGCTTCCCCTGGCTGCTCTGAGAAGCAGAGGTCCCCTTTCCCTAGGGCCCCACTGTACCCTGGCTGGGTCTGGGGAGGGCCCGGCTCAGAGGACGACATTCTTGCCGCCACCTCTCCCAGGGCCTGGAGCTGCTCCCACTCGGCCCTGGGGGCCCTTGGTGGTCAACCCGCCAGGCCATGCTGCAGGTCCAAGTCCCCCAGCTCAGCGGTGGCAGAGTCTGGAGCTCATGTCCGCTAACTCCCGGGCCCCGCGTCTTCCTGAACGGGACCTGCAGCCACGCTCAGAGGTGGATGCGGCACCAACACGGTTCTCTGCAGGGGTGGGAAACTACTTTCTACCAAGGGCCGTTTGGATATTTAGAACATCATTCGCGGGCCATACAAAATGATCGACTTAAAAATGAGCCTGCTGTATTTGGTCAGGCTAATTTGGTGAGGCGTGTGAGGTCAGCTGCTATTGATTCCGCGGGCCTTATACGGCCCACGGGCTGGATGTTCCCCACCCCTGCTAGAGAGAGTCCAGGGAAGGCTTCATAGAATGACACCCCCAGAGTGTGTGGGGCTTGGTAACAGCACGACCTAAAATAAAAGAGAGATGAGCAGATGAGGCCGTGGGGCAGATCACTCCCCGACACCCGTCCTGCAGCCCAGGTTTGCCAAAGTCCATCCCAGAAGAGGCATCGGAAAGATGGAATCCTTTATGTAGATTAACTCATAAAGTGAATCGGTGTTCCCCTCCCTGTTATAGATGAGACACAGAAAGGATAAGTCACTTGTCCAGAGTCACGGAGCTAAGAAGGGGCAGAGCCAGGACTCAAACCCAGGGAGGCTGGTTCCTGACAGTTCTAGTCCACCCGGGACTGAGCTGAGGGCTCCAAGTGGCTGGGGCCGAGGGCACATGGCCCCTCCCAGGGCCCTGGTGTCGTGACTTTCCCCCACCCCTCCCGTCTCTCCCTGGCTTAGGGCACCAGTGACTTCTGCGTGGCTCCTGACACCTTCATCCTGAACATCACGGAGGGCCAGCTCAGCACAGGTACCGAGCTTGTGGGCCAGCCAGCCTGTGCCTCTACTTACCTGTTTCAGCCCTGTAGTCACCCAGTCCCTCCCGAAGCCCACACTTCAGGACCAGCTGGACCCTGGACCATTTCTTAGAACCTGCCTCCCCTGGGAGCTCGGGAGTGGCCTGGTCCCTTGTGAGCTCCTGCCTGAGGTCGTCTTTGCCTTGCAGAGGTGACCCGTTACTACCTGTATTGCAGTCAGAGCGTAAGCAGCCCCTTCCAGCAGGTACAGCCACCAGCCCGGCCCTCGCCCTGCCCACAGTCCCCTGCGTCAGCATGCTCCCTCCAGACCCCCAGCCCCAGCACTGACCGGGCAGGTGGAGGTGGCCGGGTGACCTTTGCTTCACTGTGGTCCTCTGAAGGGGACAGTGCTCTGGGTCAGCAGCTTCTAGATCAGCGTTTCTCACGCGTCAGCGTGGACGGTGCCCGTCACCAAGGGTGTGGCTGTCATGCGGATGCTGTGCAGTGGGTCTGGGCTGGGGCCCGAGTCTGCGTTTCTCACGAGCTCCCAGGCCAGGCCGGTGCTGCTGGTCCGAGGACCACACTTTGAGTGGCAGGAAGCAAGAGGACCCCGCCGCTCTCCAGGAGCCTGAGGGATGGGGGGAGGTTTCCTGCAGGCAGGAAGGACCATAGTCATGGAGTGCAGATGCAGCCGGGGGAGGGGCAGCAGGGGGAACCGGCCCTCCAAAGCTGGGGGGCCCTGGGAAATAAACCTCACAGTGGGGCTGCGGTCTCTCCTCGCCCAGGCACTGACCGTTTTCCAGCGCTCGCTGACCACCATGCAGAGCCAGGTGGCGGAGCTGCTGCAGTTTGCTGTGCCCGTCTTCCCCATGGCAGAGGTACGGCTGTCTCCCCAGCATGCACGCCGGAAGAGGGGGAGCCCCAGGGCCAGGGCTTCGGAGAGCCAGGCTGTAGAGGGTTCCCTCCCCGTAGTCTGGCTCCTTCCTTTGGCTTTAAAGGCCTCTGTGCACCCGCTGCTGTTCGCGGTTTTATCCACAAGCCCCGCCCCCACCGGTCAGTGTCCGCTGCCTGTCTGTCCACATGTTTCCTCTTTCCTTCTTCCTGCTTCAGAACGACCTGCTCAGCATCCAGCTCCTGTTAAACTCCTCGGAGTCCAGCCTCCACCAGCTGACAGCCCTGTTGGATTGCCGAGGGCTGCACAAGGTGCTGGGCCGGCCCTGGGGGCGAGAGGGGGATGGGGACACCCCAGCTGGCCACGTTTTCCCAGAGAAGCCAGGAGAGGCTAGAAGAGAGCTTGCCTGGGTGCCCTGCAGGCCTGGGGACCGGGGAGGTGGAAGAAGTGCCTGGCTCCGTGATCCTCTCCAGTGGCTGAGACGGGGAGAGTCCGTGAAAGTCCCAGGGGGCAAGGTGGCAGGACTAGGTCAGGTTATCTCTAGAACACTGGGGACCCAGACCTAGATGAGGGAGGCTGTTCCCCATTGGCCAGACTCCCGGCCATCTGGTCAACCCATCCATCTCCCTGGGTTGGAAGTGGACATCCCAATCTCATTGTCAGGGTCATCTCTCCGGGAATTTGAACTGCCAGACAATAATGCAGGGAACACACTGGGAGTATGTGACACCCCCCCCCCCAATAAAGCAGTAAGCCAACATATGCCAACAGCTTTCACATCCCTTATGGATGTAGTGCAGATAGTCATGCTAATGGGCATGGCTGCCATTTATTGAGTACTTGGTTCTGTGTACTTGATACTAATATGTCATTTAGTCCTCACAGTTATACTGTGAAATGCATAGCATTTCATGGGAAATTTTACAGATAAGGAAAGTGTGTGTGTGTGTGTGTGTGTGTGTGTGTGTGAGAGAGAGAGATTTACCGGAGATTCCAGAATTGGCAAGCCAAGGCTTAGGTGTTGAGCCCTGGCAGTCTGACTTCAGAGCTGAGAACATGGGCGTCACCCCTGCACCCTCTCTCCCTCCCCCTCCATGTCCAGTCCCACAGCCAGTACCAGCAGCTAGACTCTCAAATGTGTCCTGAGTCCATCCACTTCTCTCTCCCTCCAGCTCCCGCCATGCCCTGGCCTCCTAACTGGTCTCCCACTTTCTCTCACCCGCTCCCCACCCAGGTCCTTTCATATACGGCAGCCAGAGTGGTTTAAATTAAAAACAAATCGGATCACATCCCTTTATCCCAAACCCTCCGGTGTCTTCCCGTCATGTTGTGATAAACTACAAACTCCTCGCCTGCCCTGCGAGGCCCGGCATGACCCGGCACCACCTCAACCACCGGCCTTTTCTCTCTCCTGAACGTGCCAAGCTTGCCTCTGCCTCAGTGCTCAAGGGCAGCCCGCTCCTCGCCATCCTGGTCTAGTAAATGCCCCTGTCTTCTGCACCCCCCCACCCCAAGCCCCTCAGCCTGGTCTGTCTGGTTCAGAGCCGACCCCCTGTGCCTAGCAGACAGTAGGTGTACAGCGTGGACCCTTAGTGGCTGTACGAGGTGGTTGGGGTGTGAAGGGGAGGAGAGTCAGGGCCAGGCAGAGGGAGCGGAGCTTCCAGAGACAAGCTCAGACCCCAGGCTGCGCCCTACCCCTTTCTAACTGTCCCTCTCCTCCTCCAGGACTACCTGGACGCCCTCGCTGGCGTCTGCTATGATGGCATCGAGGGCTTGCTCTACCTGGGCCTCTTCTCCCTCCTGGCTGTGCTGGCCTTCTCCACCATGATCCGCGCGGGGCCGCTGGCCTGGGAGCACGTTACCACCGGGGGGGCTCCCTGGGGGAGCAGGTGGGAGGCTCTGACTGAGCTGATACCCTGACATAGGCAAGAGCAGCCGAGGGCCTGGGCGTTCAGCCCCGACAGGCTTCCTGGGTTTCTGCAGAGGTTCCCGGGTCTGAGGATGGTGACAGCATCATACCACAACCTGGCATCCTTGTTGGTCCTCTCTTCTTCCGCAGAGCTTTGTGGTGTAACATAAATGAGGGGAGCTTTCGCTGTTGGGAGGGGTGCCCCCAGAATGCCAGGAAGCACGGACTGTAGCACTGTTATCAGGGCACCTGCCGCCTCGTTGGGGGGACAGACAAAGGCGATGGTAGATCAGACAAGCGGAAGCAGGTTAGGGAGGTTCAGTGTGCGCGTGGTCAGCCTGTGGGCTGCCTGGAGGAGGTGATGTGAAGTTGGGAATGGGGCTGAGTGATCTCTGGGAGCAAGGGCGGAGGACCATGTTTTACAGGAAACTCAAGGACACACCTGTGGCCAGAGGGGGAGTCCTGGGAGGACAGATTGGGGAGCAGGCCAGGATCCCACTGCCTGGGAGCCTCCCTCGCCCCTCACGGCGGGCCGTACCCTTCATGTCATTCTAGGGACAGAGACTATGACGACATCGATGATGACGACCCCTTCAACCCCCAGGCCCGGCGCATCGCCGCCCACTTCCCCTCTCGGGGACAGCTGCACAGTTACTGCAGCTACAGCAGCGGCCTGGGCAGCCAGACCAGCCTGCAGCCCCCGGCCCAGACCATCTCCAATGCCCCCGTCTCCGAGTACATGTACGGCAGGGGCTCCCGGGGCCTCCCCATATCTCCGAGCCCAAGGGGAGATAGGTCTGCGGGTCCAGAGAGCCAAGTGGGATGGACAGGGTCAGAGGCCAGCCGTGGTCCCCTCACTGCGGCCATGGGATCTAGCGGGAAGACCCCTGGGGAGCTTTTAGTCACATGACTCCTGTATATCCACGTGTGTGGAGGGAAGAACCCACTGTCGATGCCAGGCCTCTCTCCACGAGCCTGCAGGGTGGGTCTCGGGGCCAAGAATCTGCATTTCTCCAGGCCACACCGCTCCTGGGCCCTGTCGCCCATCGACTGCTTCTTTCCTGGGCCACCCAGAGTGCTCTTGTCTTCCTGCCCATGTTCCCTCTGTTGTCCATCCCCCACTCCCATACGCACGCCCACGGGACCCTCCTGTAGAAATCTGAGCCCCTTCCCCTCCTGAGCTCTCCTCTCGGCCCCACAGGAACCAAGCTGTGCTCTTCGGTGGGAACCCGCGCTACGAGAACACGCCGCTGATCGGGAGAGGCTCCCCTCCGCCCACGGTAACCTGGGCTCCCGCAGCGGGTGGGCAGCAGAGTTCTTGAGCCAGGTCTGCCGGGGACGGAGCCTCTGTTCACTCGGCTGGACACGGCGCTTCCCCTGCCCCACCCAGGTAGTTCGGAAGGGACCATCCAGTTGGTAAAGGACACGGGCTCAATGACAGGCCTGGGCCCCGAGGGCCGGGATGCTCACAGGTGTCCAGCAGGTGCGCTGGGTGACAGCCATCGTGCTGGGCCTGGGCGAGGAGAGGCGGCCCCAGCCGGGCCGGGAAGGGTGTAATCTGCAGCAGGGCACTCGGGAAAGCTGCTTGTAGCGAGCGCCCTGCGGTATGTGAGACCAGGAGAGAGGACCTGTCCCGCTGCTCTGGGACGGGAAAAGTTCCCCCGGGCGCAGATGGCACTGAGCCATACCTTAGAGCAGTGGGTCTCGCTCTGGGCAATGATGCCCCCAGGGGACGTTTGGCCTCGTCTGTTGGGATTTGGGGTTGTCACGTCTGGGTGTAGTTGCTGCTGGCATCTAGGGGGCGGGGGCCAGGGATGCTGCTAAGCCCCTTACGGCACACGGATGGCCTCCACCACCAAGAATGACCGGCCCCAAGTGTCCCTAGTACTGTGGTTGAGAAACCGCTCCGACCAACCACCTGCCTTTGCCCGCTGTGACCCACCTTGCTGGTGTTTGCCCAGAGCGCCTCCCCCGTCCTCTGATAAGAGCACTGGACTCAGACTAAGCGCCTGCGTCCAGGGTCCTGAGGCCGGGAGGCCGGGCGGGTGGACACCTGCATTCAGAGGCGGCACCTGTTAAACCCCGCCTGGCTTCTCTAACCGGGGGCCTCCTGGGTTCCTTTTCTACCTGTTAAACCCCCGCCTGTCTTCCCTAACTGGGGGCCTCCTGGGTTCCTTTTCTACCTGTTAAACCCCCGCCTGGCTTCTCTAACCGGAGCCTCCTGGGTTCCTTTTCTACCTGTTAAACCCCCGCCTGGCTTCTCTAACCGGAGCCTCCTGGGTTCCTTTTCTACCTGTTTAACCCCCGCCTGGCTTCCCTAACCGGGAGCCTCCTGGGTTCCTTTTCCTCGTCACCAGCTGCTGTGGACCCAGGAATACAGACTGATTTTAGTATTAATCTGAGCACAGATAATTAGGAGAAGTCTGCTGCTGTGAAAAATGAATTGCTCAAGGCACCATGATACCAGATAAAAATGATTTTCGGATTACCTTCTTTTTTTTTTTTTTAGCAGCTTTATTTATTTACATTTTTATTTTCAGACAGAGTGGGAGGGAAGGAGAGAGAGAGAGAAATATTGATGTGAGAGAGATACATCGACTGGTTGCCACCCGCACGACCCCAACCGAGGCAGGGACGAACCACAACTGAGGTACGTGTCCTTGGCTGGAATTGAACTCGGGACTCTTTGGTCCACGGGCTGATGCTCTAACCCCTGAGCCAAACTGGCCAGGGCCGGATTACATTCTGTTTAGAAAGATCCAGGCCACTCTCCCTGCCATTAGCAGAGACAAGAACTGACCTTATTTGCAAGGCTCAAGGTCAGAATCAACCTTCCTCCCTAGAATTAAGATCTGCTCAGAAACCCGCATTGCTTTGGCAGAGTTGACTGCCCTGCCCCGGGGAAGACCACCCCACCCGGTCACCTTCCTACCACTGCAAGTGGCAGGAGGAGACCCAAGAGCCAACAGCATGGGGGAAGCATCACCAGACAGGAAGCCTGCCCAGACCACTCTGGTCCCCTCCAGTCCCGTGATGCCCCATCATTAAAACCTGGTGCTTGACTGCTGTGGCTGGCCCGGCTCTCTCCCTCAGAAATTCCCAGCACGGTGTCCTGTGTAACTGGTAACATGTCTGACCCTGCTCCGACTGTCCCCTCCCCTCTCCCACAGTACTCTCCCAGCATGAGGGCCACCTACCTGTCCGTGGCGGATGAACACCTGCGCTACTACGGCAATGAGTTTCCAGCCTAGCGCTTCCAGAGGTTCCTGCTCCCTCGGTCCACGCTGGTTTGTAATCAATTCACATGAAAGCAGCGTTTCTTCAGTAGAAACCAAAGGCCTCTGGAAACCGTCTGCCGGCTGCAGGACCAGAAGGCTCCTGTGCCCCCAGAGGGGCCTCTGAGGTTCAGGCAGAATCCCCCTGGGCTCGGCTGAGATCCTGACCAAAGCCCTCGGCAGACGGAGGACCCACGACCTGGACCGGTCTCTCCCCCTTCTGGCCTCCTCTCCACACCGGAAATGTCCCCCCGCTGCTCGGCTGTCCCTAAGCTGGGAGCCCGGGTCAGCTCACTCCTGCATCCCACCCTCTCCGGGGGGATTGGCAGTGAGGAGGGACCGAGCCAGGCCCCAGGGTCCCATTGCCAGGACTGTGCCTCCTGCAAGCACAGCCAGAAGCCAGGTGACACTCGGAGTGACCTGTCTCCTCCTGGCTGCACAGAAGGGTAGCATTTTCCTACAGGTAAAGGTGGAAGAGCTGGTCCGGAGATGCTCATAAGGAAGGTGATGTCCCCAGTGAGACCAGAGACTGTCCAAATCAGTCTCCCAGGCCTGAGGGCCTCTTCCTGGGCCACAGAGGGAAGGTGCTGGTGGCTCCAGGGCCAGGGACCACAGCCTGGAGCCTGGCGGCCTCTGCAGACACCCAGCAGGAATGTGGGTGTCTCCCCTCCTCTGTCTCCCCTCCTCCATCCCACTCAATGCTGTGAGCGTCTTCCCTGCCATAGGGACGGTCTCAGGTATCAACAGAGCGACTTTAACTCTTTCTCCCCCTAGTATTTTAAATACTTCGATTATCCAAAGAATTGAGCCTCATAACACAGCCAGCTTTTACAATAGGTCTGGGGCTCACCCCTTACACCTGGTTTGTATTCCATTCCTTTTCACATCTTCTGACACCGGTCAGGTCTTTAAGGATCTGGGGGTGCGGGAGGGTTTTTTTTAAAAAAACAAAATAAAGATCAGCGAGACATCGTGTCCTAAGCTGCTGTTTGGTGGGAAGGTGGGTTCATCCCACTTGGGGTGCACTAAGGGAGGAAGGAAGGGCAGACAGCATGAACTGCCCCGGCCAGGGGAATGCCGGGCGCCCAGGCCAGTGGTCCCCTCCCCTTTGTCTTCAAGCAAGTTTGTCAGTAAAGGTTTTAGCAAAGACACAACTGTGTCTTGATACGAAGATATGCGCTTGCCCAGCACCCCGTGCCCTCCCGGTTGTCCCAGGCCCCTGCACTGTCTGCCAGGGGAGGAGCTTGTTAACCAGAAGAAAAATAACAGCCCATCTTTCTGCCCACTGAGGAGCCAGGGTTAGGGCCTCTGGTGCTGCCAATGTCCTGCCAGCTCGGAGTGCCCAGCATTGAAGCCCCACGGTCTCACATGCCAAAGCGGGGACGTGGGGTGGCACGGCTTGGGACAGGGGCTCTGTTTCCATTTCGGAAGAGCCAACTTCTCATCCAAACACTGACAGCGGAGTGGCTCTCAGCCCTCAGCCAACCCTGTGATGGAATGGGGCCACAGGGCAGCCGGGACTCGCCTGCACTATTAACCCGTGCGAACCTGTACCATAAGGACACCTGTGGACGGCCACGTCGTGTGCAGGTGCAAACTGTGACGTCCAGCTCTTGCTTCTTAATGTCTCATTGTTGGCGACTAGGGAGCTGTTCTTAATGCATGTAGACTAAACTAGAACCCTTGGGTGGTTCCTGCGGGAGCCAGGCGGGCACACCTCTGCCTGGTACATGTGCGCCCTCACCTGGGGGACCAATAAACCACTTGTACTAAAATGCACGCTCAGTGTCTAACTTCCTTGGCTGCGGGAGTAAGGAAGGGACTGAAGGGTCCCTTCGGCTGGGTTCTGTGGTCCGAGGGCTTCCAAGCGGATTTCGGTAGCGATTTCAGTGGGAGAGTTGGAAGATGGGGCCACTGAATGCATGTCATGGAGCCTCTCGTGTGGCCCCTAGTGACTCTCATACTCAGACCTTGTTTCTGCCCTAGTCTTTCTCCAAAGTTCCCGTAAAGGTCATTGTTCTTTTTTTTTTTTTTTTTTTATCCTTACCCGAGGACATTTTTCCATTTTTTGTTCAGGTAGAGTGGGAGGGAGAGACAGGAAGAGAGAGAGAGAGAGAGAGAGAGAGAGAGAGAAACGTCGACGTGACAGGGACACATCGACTGGTTGCCTCCCGCACAACCGGACCAGGGCCGGGGACAAACCGCTACCGAGGTACATGCCCTTGACCAGGATCGAACCTGAGACTCATTGGTCCACAGGCCAACGCTCTAACCACTGAGCAAATAAAATATTTTTTAAAAGAGAAAAATAAAGTGTTGGATAGCAGTGCAATGAATGGTGGACTGGCCTGGTGGCTATCAGAGCCAGAGGCTGCTCCCAGCAAAGAATTTCAGTTGCCAGTTCTGCTGTGCCTGGGGGGAGATCTGAGAGACACTGCAATTTTTCTGAACTTGATCCCTATGCATACTCCTAGTTATATGACCTCATGCTGGCTTCCCAGGGCGGCTGAGACGGGCCTGCCAAGGGTGCCGGCTGTTTGGCCAGCAAACAGAGCGGCCTTCTGAGGGTGGGGGCAGGGAGCCTGTAACAGGGCATTGCAATGATAGGCGGAAGGTGGATACAGCTTGCCTTTCGCCTTTCCCCCTTTCTACCTTCCTGAACTCCTCCTCGGGGAATAATGTGGGTGCAGAGGCCTCAGCTTCCAGAGCCCCGTGAGTGTCTGCAGCCCCACGCTCCACTGTGGAGCTGATCTGTTGTTTCTTCTGGATGCTTGGTCTGGAGTAGATTCGCCTGTGACCACACAAAGGCAGTTCCGTGGGGCTTTCAGAAGCCCCTGCACCCGGCCCCATCACCCCCCTCAGGGCCTGCCCCAAGGGGCTCAGAGAAGCTGGGGGAAGCTGGAGTCAGGGGCGGGGGTGGCAGCAGTCACTGGTTAGTGCGGTTGAGCAAAGTGCCATCTCACTGGGAATTTTGTTGACTGGCCCAGTTCAAGGCAGGTGGGTGGTGGTGAAGACACACATGGAGAAGTTGGGGAGCCGGGGTGGGGGTGGGGGAACAGTTGCCTTCTTCCTGTACTTGCACGGCTCCAAAAAGCCCTGGGAAGCTGTCCAGGCTCCTTAGCCTCCCTCTGGGGACCCCCACAAACTGGCCCCAGCTGACCTCTGCAAATTCCTCTCTCATTTCCCCCTCCAGGCGGACTGATTCGCCCTCCAGTTCCCCAAAATGCCTTTCTTCCATGACCCCCACCCCTCCCTTGCTCACACCATGCTCCCCTGCCCCCAATCTGGAATGGTGTCCTTTCCCTCTGCAACTCACAACCCTTTTTCATGGCCCAGTTCCAGCCCCAACTCCCACTTCTTGGATGATACATCCCTTGTCTGCGCCCCGCCCCCACACCTCTAGTACCCACCCTGAATCCAGGTTAGTCTGGCACTGCTCAGGCACGGCTCTGCCATCAGCACGGGGCTGGGCACGCTGCGGCATCATCCCAGTTGATCCTCCCAATTATCCTAAGTAACTACTGTACCCCCACTTTGCAGAAGAGGAAGGTCACTTGTCCAAGGTCATGCGATTACTAACTGGCCAAGCTGGGATTCAAACCCACGTCTTCTAGCCCCAAATTTATATTATCTCACCTTATTGCCTTAACCCCAAGAGAAGTGTCATTGTATCGATTCATTCATTCCGTGAGCACTCAGTACCTGCTCAGCCCCTACTCTCCGGCGCCTTCTTCCATTGTGGGCGTTTGGTCAGGCAGGATTCGCGCGGCGTGCGGGGGAGACAGAGGGGAGGCTGGGGTTACAAGTCCCACTTAGTGGATGAGGACACTGAAGGATGGGGTGGTCAAACGACCTGCCAGATCACAAGCAAAACACTGCAGAGCCCGGCCTCACCAACCAGGGCTCAGGACTTCGGAGGCACTGGCCACAAACGGGATCTTGCCCAGAGCTTATTTGTAAGGCCCTACAAACGCTCATCGTTACCGGGGTTGGCTAACTTATTGGTTAATTCTGCTCCTAACCCGTGAGACCCAGGAGAAGGAGGAGGGAATCGCTGCGCTTCCTAAGGGTCCGGACGCGAGGTCACGTGCTCCGTGCGCCTCCGCGCCGCCCCGTGTCCCGGGCCCCGCCAGGGTTGCTAGGCAACGGGTAAACTCCGCGGCAGGGAGCCGTTTGAGGGGTGCTGGAGTGGGCACCGCGGCTCGCACGCACGCTTCCCCGGCGTCCCAGCGGCAGGAGGAGCGGACCCAGGGTAAGGGCGGGCGCGGGAGGACGTCCGCGGCTGGAGGAGAGTGGGGAGCGAGGGCGGGAGCCCCCGAGGATAAATACCGATGGTGCAAGGATTCCTGATGGGGGCGTCCTTCGGGGACAGCTCTGCCGGGTGGTGGATGCCCTTAGGGTGCCCGTCCCGTTGGTCCTCGCTGCCCTCAATACCCCCGAGTGACAGGACCCTGCAAGTTCTAAACCCCTAGCCTCCTACAGTCAGCCAGTCCTGATAGACCTGTCTCCTGGAGGGGGTGAGAGACCTCTAAAAGGTTTACAGCTGAAGGGATGGGAAATACAGCCTGGGCTGGGGTGGTAGGAGGTTGGCAGGTGAAGAGGAGAGCTTGCTGGTGACAACGGAGGGAAGGGAACTTAGAGTGACTGAGCACCTGCTGGGTGGCAGGTCCTGCAAATGCGTGGTTTCATCTATTCCTCAAGGTGAATCAGGGCTTTACAGCCAGACTCGTCCAGGTCCTGGCTCTGTCCCTCTGGACTTAAGTACTGTGACCTTTGGCAAGGTACTTAATCTCCCCAGGTATCAGTTTCTTCATCTGTAGACTGAGAGTTGTGATAACTGTTTGGGGCTGTGGTGGGCACACTGAAGGCCTATAAACTGCATTCACAGCGCCTGGGACCCAGAAGGTCTTTACAGATTCTGGATCAAGTCCTTTGTCAGGAATGTGATTTGCACATACTTTCTCCAAGTCTGTGTCTTGTCTTTTCATTTCTTAGCGTTGTCTTTTGAAGTGCAAAAGTTTTAAATTCTAATGAAGTCCAAGTTATTGACGTTCTGTTATTTTTTTTATGGACCGTGCTTTTGACGCCATATTTAAGAAATCTTATAACAAAAAAAGAAATCAGGGTCACAAAGATTTTCCTCTATGTTCTTCCACCAAAGTGTTATAGTTTTTGCTCTTACATTTATGCCTGTGATCCATTTTCAATTCATTTGTGTGTGGTGTGAGGTAGGGGTCTGTGGTCCTTCTTTCGCATGTGACTGTCCAGTTATCCAGGCTCTACTTTCATACCCTGCTAGCTTGTGAGTTACCTTAGCACTTTTGTCGAAAATCAGTTTACCGTAAATATAAAGGTTTACTTCTGAACTCTCGATTCTGTTCCATTAATATATATGTCTATCTTTATGCTGGTACAACACTGTCTTGATTATTCAGAGTTTAATAATGTGTGCTGAATAAGTAAAATAACAAATACAAAGCCGTGAGCACTCATAAAACCTGCGAATTCCTAGCAAAGTCTATGTAATTCAATTTTTATTTTATTTTATAATAGACTCATGTTGGGTGCCCCAGAAGGCATTCGTAGGTACAAATTACAGTACAAAGTTGCTCGGTAAAGTGAATTTCTACTGTAGCATTTCTGTTGCGTTTTCTCATCTGCTTCCCAAGTTTAGATATTTGTCTATGGGTTTTACTTAAAACAGGGGACATGTCCTCCAAGCATTTTTCTACCAGTCCCCTTATCATTCAAAGATAGCAACACCTGCTCACGGGTAAGAACCTAAACTCTTGGGTGTTGAAAGGCTTTCGGATGGAATCCTACCGTGGCAAGGCTCTTGTCAAGTTAACCTTCCCACACCGCCCCAGCCACCCAGTCAACAGCTTTCTTCCTAGGCCTCCCTGCAGGCCCAGCAGCTTCACAGACCCCAACCGGAGCCCTTGGGAACTTGGCGCCAGAGACACACTTTCTGAGAGTTAGGAGCGCTCAGCACCTGGGGGACTCGACTCAGCTCCGTAGTTGACAGACCCCATCAGATAACCAGCCATTTAAGCCACTGAGGAACATTCAGACCCCACAGAGTCTATTGCTTGACAGGGGTCAGAGGGGTCAAGGTCTCTTTCGGGGTGAGGAAAGAGTAATTTGTGGGAACTGCCCACTGCCTTTCTAAAACTTCCAGTTAGCACCAGCGAGAAAACACTTCCCTGCATTGCAGCTGAGCGCTTGCAAAGCCCTCCCCCGCCCCCCCCCCCCCCGCCCCCAGTGTGTCAGGTCTCACAATGACTGAGTGGTCCTGCCAAGGTCAAGCAGCTGGGGAGGGTCAAAGCCAGAACTTGAAGTCTGGACCCAGCCCAGCCTGCTTTCCGGTTCCCCACTGGGCCTTTCGTGACCAATAGCACAAATCAGAGAGTTTCTCAAAGGCCTAACTGTTCTGCCTGTTGAGTTCCAACCTTCTCTCCTCCTCAGGTGGACTCCCAGCCTGTCCTGGGTGGAGTGATGTGGAGGGAGGAGCTTCCAGTGGGGCCCCCAGAGAGTGATGGACAGTAGAGTCCAGTAACGTAGAGCTCTGGAATGGGTGAGTCTTTGGACAACGGGGTGGTTGAGTGGGAGACTTCCAGAGAGGCCTACGGCTCTCAGACCTGTGCAGTGTATGATCAGCTCCCGTGCCTGGCGAGGAATTTCGCCCCGGAATTGCCATCAATACTTCCTCCTGCCTTGAAATAATCCTATTAGATCAGTGAAAAGGGTACCATGGCACAAGTGAGAGCTCTGGGGTCAGGCAGACCAGCTGTCCCACTCGTGAGGCACCTCTGAGTATCTGAGCCCTCCAGAGTGAAATGGAGATGGCATGGTCCACCTCGAGGGCAATGGCAAGGGCTGAACAAGATAATGCTTAGCATGTCGCCATTGCTCAATAAATGATTCCTTTAAAATGTTTTTTAAATTTATTTTTTAGAGAGACAGGAGTGAGAGAGAGAGAGAAACATCGATGTGAAAGAGAAACATCGTTCGGCTGCCTCCTGCACGCCCCCTACTGGGGATCGAGCCCAAAACCGGGGCAGGTGCCCTCACCGGGAATCCAAATCGGGACCTCTCAGTCCATGGGACGACGCTCGATCCACTGAGCCACACTGGCTGGGCAATAAATGCTTTTTTTTTTTTTTAAGTTTTCTTTTTTTTTTAATCTTCACCCGAGGACATTTTTCCATTTTTTGTTCAGATAGAGTGGGAGGGAGAGAGAGGAAGAGAGAGAGAGAGAGAGAGAAACATCGACGTGAAAGGGACACATCGAGTGGCTGCCTCCCGCACGACCAACCAGGGCCGGGGACAAACTGCAACCGAGGTACGTGCCCCTAGCGGGAACCGAACCCAGGTCTCTCTGGACCACAGGCCGACACTCAAACCGCTGAGCCAAACCGGCCAGGGCAATAAATGCTTTTTAAAAATGCTGGCTCAGCCTCTGGACAAATCCCCTAGAACTCCTCCCCTCGACCAGACTGGGGACCTGGAGCCTGTCCGGGGAGGCCGCTGGGGACCAGAAGCATCCAGGCGGGACCCTCACCGCTCCCCCTCCCTCTGCCCCCGCAGCAGCTGGTGCCATGGAGATCGTGTACGTGTATGTCAAAAAGCGAAGCGAGTTCGGGAAGCAGTGCAACTTCTCGGACCGCCAGGCGGAGCTGAACATTGACATCCCGCCCAGCCCCGAGCTGGCGGAGCAGTTCGTGGAGCGGAACCCGGTGGACACGGGCATCCAGTGCTCCACCAGCATGTCGGAGCACGAGGTGGGTCCCCGGCCAGCGAGAGGGGTCTGGGTGACCTCATCCCCCCGGAAGCCAGTTAGAGGGGACCGTTGTAGATGCTGGAAGTCCGAGGGCAGGATGGCGCCAAGACGCACCACAGTGCCCAGGGCCAGGAGAAGACCCCGCACCAAACGGTCTGGGGCCAGGTGACTGTCAGTCACGACTTCTCTCCCCGTGGCTCTGGCCTCAGCTCTCAGACTCTTTCTGGAACTGTCCTGGGCATTTGATACACGTGGAAGAGGTATTCTGAGGGGGCAGAGTTTTATAACCACAGCAGCACCCGGCTGTGAAAAGTCAGGCTTGCCATCGAACGTTCTGGGCAGAGGGGCGTTCAGGATCAGAGAACTGGGTCATGTCGCTGTTCGGACTCCCAGCGGGTTCCCCGCCTGCCTGGACCAGGTGGTCAGCTCCCGATTATGCCGGGAACTGCTGAGAGAAAATCAGATTGAAGAAAATAACCCATTTGTCATGTCTCAAGTCACCTGAGTGAAGATCACATTGGATTTCATCAAAAACACGTGGCGAGTGGTTCCGATAACACGCAGCGCAAATGCAGGGCGTTCCTCGTTTTCCCGGGGCTAGTTGCTGCCACGGGACCAGGGCAATGTGGTCCAGGTCGTAGAGGTGGCCACCATGAAGGCCACACCAGTTGGGGTCTTCTGTCTGCAGCTCTGCCCGGTGAAGACTTCTCCCTTGGGGGAGAGCTGGCTTGAAAATGCAAAGGAGA
Organism: Tadarida brasiliensis; assembly: GCA_030848825.1. Taxonomy (NCBI): domain Eukaryota; kingdom Metazoa; phylum Chordata; class Mammalia; order Chiroptera; family Molossidae; genus Tadarida; species Tadarida brasiliensis. The sequence goes on from CM061273.1 coordinate 61,242,239, forward strand.
GGGAAGCAGCTGCTTAGTGAGAAAGGGGTCTCCGTGAGGCTGGCGACAAGGTTCTGGGACTCGATGGTGGCAGCAGAACACGGGCAGTGTCCTCAACACCACTGAGTTGTACACGTTAACCATTTAAAGTGGTAACATTTATGTTATGTGTGTTTTATTTTATTAACTTATTTATGTTTTAATCCTCACCCGAGGATATTTTTCCATTTATTTTCAGACACAGTGGGAGAGAGAGAGAGAGAGAGAAACATCGACGTGAGAGAGACATATTGATTGGTTGCCTCCCGCACGACCCAACCAGGGCTGGGGACTGAACCGCAACCGAGGTACGTGCCCTTGACCGGAATCGAACCCGCGACTCTTTGGTCAGCGGGCCAACGCTCTAACCACTGAGCCAAACCGGCCAGGGCCTGTTATGTGTATTTTACCACAGTTTTAAAAATGGGAAAAAATGGAAAGGTGACAAACTGGTAAGTGTAAAGGGTAGAACTGCATCTACACCTCCTCTGTGCCACAGAGAATGGGCAAAGCAGACCCGAGCTCTTCACCGTGTCTAGGCTCCCATTCCTGCGACCTTGGAAAAGGGAGGGCGGAGAAGGCTTCATCACTGCTCTCTCCTGGGGGACCTTACCGAACAGAGGGGTGGGCTGCAGACTAGGTCCGCAGTGGATTTTCCACGGCCACTGGCGTCAGCTGCAAGGCTCTAGCTCCACACAGTGGCACTTTCATGGTGCCTGGGATGCCCAGAGCACCAGTGACCACCTTCCTGGTACCTGAACGTATTGTGACTGTGGCCAGAGGTGCCTCGTGGTCCGCCCTGGGCGCTCGGGGCTCCGGACGCTGGTTTGCAGAAGTGGCTGAATGCTCACACCTGGGGCGGGTCGTCTCACCTGGGGCTCTCTGTTCAGGCCAACACAGAGCGATTCGAGATGGAGACCCGGGGTGTCAACCACGTTGAGGGGGGCTGGCCCAAGGACGTGAACCCCCTGGAGCTGGAGCAGACGATCCGCTTCCGGAAGAAGGTGGAGAAAGATGAGAACTACATCAACACCATCATGCAGCTGGGCTTGGTGAGCGTCCCTCAGCTCCAGCGGCCAGGGCCGCACCCGTCACTCTGGTCCCCACCTGCCTGTCAAGCCTGTGCTGGCTCCTGTGGCTCCTTACGGGAGGGACACCAGCTGCCGCACGGAACCTTCTGCCTGGGAGCAAGCAGGCCAGAGGGGAAGGCAGGGAGGCGCAGGCACTGAACAGGCTTTAGGAGGAGTCTGAAAAGTGGCCCTTTGGGGCAGGGAGTCCCAGAGAACCCCACCCACCAGCTACCGACCAGCAGTGAACATTCTTCCACGCAGCACTTTTGGACCAAGCTTCTGGTCTCTGCCAGGCACAGTAGAGACTGTAAAAATGAGGTCCACATACATCCTATTCCAGAGAGTCTATAATCCGCCAGCGGTCAAAGACAAATACAGAGATATCACCATATAATGTAGAAAGACACGCTGTGAGAGAAGGGATGGCCATTTTGCCCCATGAGGAGAGAGGCCATTTCCTGCTGAAGGAATCAGGGAAGGCTTCCTGGAAGAGGTGGCACTTGGGCTTTTCCATGATGGACGTTTAGAACAATGGAGATGGCTTTCTGGGCAGGGGAACCAGATATGGGTGCTAGATGTGGAGTCCTGACTTCTGTCTGGCTGAAGCGGTGTTCCTTCCCCTTTTTTGCCTTGTCCCAAGGAGCCATTTTAGACATTCTTTTCCTGTTTGCCTCCCCCCATGAAATTTCAGTGTCATAGGTATGCAGTATATCTTTTTATGTACTGTGTGTGTATCTGTGCTTTGTATATTAAAAGTAGTACTACTTACCACTAAGAACCAATCTTCACCCCGCTGGGGTGATGCTGCCCGTTGAGCGTGCATGGGCTGGAAGGGTGGGAAACGACCCCCCCCCCCGCTATTTCCTCGCCCTCCCAGACCTCCTCTCAGCCCCCGTCAGACAGTCTCCCTGGCGGCTGAGGACTCCCGGGTGTTCTCCTCAGGTCATGGAGCACTGCATCAAGCAGAACAATGCCGTCAACATCTACCAGGAGTATTTTGATGACGAGGAGGAGGTGGAAGTGACGGAAGAGGCCCCGTCCGCTAAAACCCTCAATGTTTTCAGGTATTTCTCTGGTTGGGCGGGTGTTTCCGAACCTGACTCCTCGCCGCGCCCCCTGTGCCCCAAGCTTGACAAAGGGCAGAGCAATAAAGCGCCCGGCAGACAAGTGGTCCCCACCCTGGGGCAGGCCTGGTTGGTGGAAAGGGAGGACGGAGATGGCGAGAGACGGAGTCTGGGGAGAGATGGAGCGAGTGTGCAAAGCTGTGCACAGGGAGGGACGATCCACAGCAGGAAGGAAGTGCGGAGCACGGTGACCCAGCCGCACTGTGGGCAGTAGGACCCTCGTCCCCCACCCTCAGGAGGAGTGCGCCCGGGAATTGCCTGTAAGGACAGCAGTTTGCAGCAGGCCCGTATGGCACAGGTGCACGTGTGTGAGATCACTGTGCGTGTGGGTATTCACTGCGGCAGGGCGTGACTGCAGGCTGCCCGAATCCATCCGTCGGGGGCCGGTGCTGGCCCTCGGGGACACTCCTCGGTGGAAAACCCTGCAGCTGTCAAGGTGCAGGAGGCAGTAGGGCGTGTTTCCAGGAAGTGATAAGTGAAACCAGAACAAGGTGCAGAACAGCGTGCGGAGAGCACTACTCTGTTGGAAGCCCAGCTAGGTGTATGTGCCTATGTGCACGGGTGTATGTATACGTGTATATATGTGTGTATGTATGTGTATATGCTTGCATATGCAGAGAATACCTGTGTCCAGCCTCAAAGGACAACCTGGGAGATTCATTTTGCTACCAGGACTCACTGAGGATCCTGGGAAATGCTTAACCCAGTCCCAACATGGGCAGGAAGGAGTGGGGTGTGCAGGAGAGGGGTGGGGTGTGGGGGTGCTGTGCTCCTGGCTGCCCAGCCCTGCTGAGGCCTGACCTCAGTGGAATGATGCATTACAAATCATCCTATCCAACCTCCAGATGAGGAAACTGACCCCAGGCAGGGGCAGTGCTCAGGGCACACAGCGGGTGGGTGACCCCAAGGCTGGAACTCAGGTCTCCTGGATCCCAGCCTGAGCTCTTTCTCCTACGGGCTGCTCCCAGGGAGGAGGGAAGGGAGTAAATCACAGAGAGCGTTATTTTGTTTCCACTTCCATTCCTTCCTTCTGTATTCTTCAAGAAGAAAGTCTCCGTCTGGGCCACAGAGTCTTTAATACTTTTTCTCATTCTCCCTCCCCCCTTGCTTTTCAAGTCAGTTTATTTTTCAGAGCACTTTTAGGTCCACAGCAAAACTGACCAGAAAGAACAGAGTTCCCACGTCCCCCCTCCATCCCCACCCACACCACCTCCCCCACTGTCATCGTCACACCCCACTGGTACGTTTGTCACAGTGATGAGCCAATATGGACACATCGTGATCACCCTGTCTTAGTCTGTTCCTAGCTGCTGTAACAAAAGACCACAGACTAGGTAGCTTAGAAACAGCAGAAATCTATTTGTCACAGTCCTGGAGGCAGGGAGTTCTGAGAGCAGGGGGCCAGCATGGCTGGGTTCTGGGTCTGGGGAGGACCCACTTCCTAACTCATAGATTGCCACCTTCTCGCTGTGGGGTGAGGGTGCTCCCTGGAACCTCACCTACAGGGACACTAATCCCATCTCGAGGGCTCCACCTCAGGACCTAATCACCTCCCCAAGGCCCCGCCTTAATACCATCACATCGGAGATTAGGTTTCAATTTATGAATTTGGGGCAGGATGGGGGATGGGACACAAACCTTCAGCCCACAGCTCACCCCAAGTCCATAGTTTACAGCGCACTCTGTTGTACATTCCATGAGTTTTGACAAAACTATCATACAGAATAGTTTCACTGTCCTAAAAATCACCTATGTCTCACCTATGTATCCCGTTCTCCCCCAAACCTTGGTCAGCCACTGATCTTTTTTAATGTCTCCATGGTTTTGCCTTTCCCAGAATGTCCTAGTTGGAGTCATACAGTACGTAGCCTTATCAGATTGGTATTTTGCTTAGCGATGTACGTTACATTTCCACGTCTCTTTGCGGCTTGATAGTTCATTTCTTTTTAATGCTGAATACTATTCCAGTGTGTGAGTGGACCACAATTTATTCATTCACCTGCTACAGGACATTTTGGTTGGTTCCAAGTTTTAAGAATTAATAATAAAGCTGCTGTGCCCTGGCCGGTTTGGCTCAGTGGCTGGAGTGTTGGCCCCTGGACCGAAGGTTGTGGGTTTGATTCCTGGTGAAGAGCACGTACCTGGGTTGCAGGTTCGATCTCTGGCCCTGGTCAGGGGCGTGCGGGAGGCAACCAGTTATTGTGTCTCTCTCACATCGACGTTTCTCTCTCTCTCCCCCTCCACCCCTTCCACTGTGTCTAAAAACCAATGGGAAAATATCCTTGGGTGAGGATGAGCAGAAATACGAAAAGAACAAACGTGCTGTAAACACCGTGTGCAGGTTTTGCGTGGACCTACGTTTTCGACTCATTTGGGCAAATACGACAGAGCATGGCTGTTGGATTCTGCACGCTCCCTTTTATTTTAATATTAATGGGAAATTGAGCCTCAGTCGCAAAACGTCCAGCAAGTAAAAGCAGCAGACTGGAATTTAATATTTTGCTTCCACTGTTTTAATTTGTATTATTAGCTTATATTTATGGCTGGTGGGATTGGTTTTTCGATTAAGGGAGTCCAATACATTTTGTTTTTAAAATAAATTTCTCTGAGTGAATGTGTATGCTTAAATAGGTTTGCATACTTTAAACAAAATACTTAGTAAACAAGAAATTGGGGGAGCCTTACACTCCAGCCTTCTGCCTTTTGCTCCCCCTAAAGGGATCCCCAAGATATCAAGCGGTCAGCCACACACCTGTCCTGGCACCCCGATGGCAACAGAAAGTTGGCAGTGGCGTATTCTTGCTTGAATTTTCAACGAGCACCCGAGGGCATGAGCCAGGATTCGTACATCTGGGACCTGGGTGAGAATCAGAGAGGCTGGGTGGCCTAACAGTTCAATCCCTTCTAAATATCAATCTAAAAAATCTAAAAATCAATGGAAAAATATCTTCGGGTGAGGATATATAAAAAAGTATGTGTGTGTGTGTTTATATGTGTGTGTGTGTGTGTGCGTGTCTGTTTATGTGTGTGTGTGTGTGTATGTGCGTATGTGTTTATATGTGTGTGTGTGTGTGCATGTGTGTGTGTGTGTATTCATATATATATTTCCCCCCTGCTTTTTAGAAAACCCCAACAGGCCCGAGACTGTCCTAAAGCCATCATCTCCTCTTGTCACCTTGGAGTACAACCCCAAAGATTCGCACGTGCTCCTGGGAGGCTGCTACAATGGGCAGATCGGTAAGAGGGACCCGAGCTCTTAACCGACAACTGCCTTGATGAAAAGGAAAGACCCTTTCCCTGGGCACGCTGAGTCAAGTCGAATATAGGCAACCTTGCAAGCGGGGTCTTCCGGGGAGCCACCCCACAGGCCAAAGAATGACAGTTCTTTGGACGGGAGACTTGACGGAGCTCCAGCCCACGGCGCTGCCTCCTGCTGCTGCCAGGCTGGCGGGTCGCGCCAGGAAGGCAGGACGCTGTTTTGCAAGGCTGCCGTGGGCTGGACAGTGTAGGATCTTAAGTAGGGCGAGTTAAAGTGCAACAAAACTCACTGTTCTTCCGAGAATGAGCTGCTCTTCTTGAACCAACACTTTCTGGATTGCTGCCAGCCTTTGCCTAATTTCCAGAGTTCTGAGAAAGTGTATCGTGACAGGTGTTGCTAGTTTTCTCATTGCTTTTATGGGGGAGATTTTCAGAGGTCCTTAGTCCGCTCTTTTTGCTGATCGCACCCCCAGAAAACTGAGTTTTGTATTGCTAGTGAGATCGGAAGAAATCTGTCCACTTGGGCTCTGATAGTCCCTGCCTGCCCTCCACCTCTGGCCCTGTCTGCGCCCCAAGCCAGGCTCCACGGGCGTGGAAAAGGCTCCCCATCCTCCTACCTCCACAGGCTCTTAACCTCCTCTTCTTCCTGCAGGAGAAGGAGCCCGAATGGCTGGGTAAATTCTCCTCCGAAACACGCTGTGGCCAGCTGCCTCCTGGTCCTCTGAGACTGCCGATCTCCCTCTCAGACCTGCGGCCTCCTTCCTGGGAAGCTGCTGGGTTAGGGAATGGACAGGGGCTGCCATCAATCTCCTGGCCACATGGCCTGAGAGCCAGGGCTCTCAAAGCCTGGGCAGCGCCGCTCTGCCATGTTTTATTCAGGAGCCCTGCCTCACTCATTATTCATAAGCCCTCTGGTGGCTTTCATGCCCACTCAGGCCAGGCCCTGGGCTGCGCTGCCCGTCAGGACGAGCGCGGGGGACCCACCCCTGAGCTGCGCTGTGCCCGAGCGGAGCGCGTTGGCTGCTGCGAGGCAGATGCTCTGGACCTGGATTCCAGAGACGGGCACTTAAAGGTCCAGTGCGTTTGCTGTTTGCTTTACCAAGTCAGCGTTCCTAGAAACAGCTCTGAGTAATAGGGTGTGTCCTCGCTGTTCACTGGTGGGAAAATGGAAACAAAATCGATTAGGACAAAAAGGAGAGAAGCCGGGTCTTTCTTGGGGAAGCAGAAGAGGCGAAGCCCTACTAAGGGGCTGAGTAAAGGACGAAGCCCCCGTGAGTTATGCTTTCCCATCCAAGGCAGCCAAGGCACAGGGGACAGGGGATGAGTTCATGCAGCGGGAGACAGTCACCTGCGTGCTCTTGCTTTCAGTAGCCTGTCCCTGTGGTGGGGGCTCTCTCCTCTCTTCTCCTGGCTCACTCCATCCCAGGCTCATCCTCGGTCTTATTCCCTCTCACCTCCTCTAGGAAGCTTTCCTTGACCACCCCTTGTCCCCCACCAGAGAAATGACAGCATGGGCTGTATTTGCAGGTCCCTTCCTGCCTCTCAGGGACAGTGCCTGTCCTGTTCCCAGGGCCTTCCCCAGGGCAGTGCTCGGCACACGCAGGGGCTCCGCAGGGTGAATGAAGCATGCGTTCTGGGAGTCTTTCCGCGAAGACGGTGTGGCCGTGGGGGGCTTCAGGGGCTGGCAGGGAACTCAGGCTGCTCTGAACCTAGCCCTGACTCCAATAAAAACATGGACCTGCCAAACCAAGAGAAGCAGCACCCCTCGACCCCCTGCTCCCTGCACCAGGAAAGGAAGCCTGTACCCTGTTCACCTCCCCCTCATTTTCCTCCCCACCAGCCTGTTGGGACACCCGGAAGGGCAGCCTGGTGGCGGAGCTGTCCACCATTGAGTTCAGCCACCGAGACCCCGTGTATGCCACCATCTGGCTGCAGTCGAAGACGGGCACAGAGTGCTTCTCAGCATCGACAGACGGGCAGGTACCCGCAGGCCAGGTTCTGTAGGGTTGAGGGGGCGGGGAGCAGTAACAGGTACTTGGTTCCCCCTTGGAATCACCGGGGAACATTTTCTTTTGCATCTCATTTTTAAATTGAAAAATAGGCAATACATGCACATGGAACAACATGCAACAGGCACAGAAGGGCAGTTGCCCTCCCAGGAGCACCCACCCACACCAGTGTGGTCCGTCAGGGACAGTCTCTGTATACAGAAGCAAGCGCACCTGTCTTCCTCGCCCTCTTTGCACACCTTATGCGCGGATCTGCACTTGATGTTTTTCATTTAATGTATCTTGGAGATGAGTTCATGTTTCATAAAGCACTGCCCCCTGCCTGTTCAGGAATGCAATGGGCATGGCATAATTTATTTAAGAGGATTTTAATATTTTCTTGTTACCAAAAAAATGTAACAGCGTATAACGGCGTATATGTTCTTGCACACTGGTGAAGGGACATCAGCGGCACACATTCCTGGCAGTGGGATTTCTGGGTCAACGTGTCTGTGCATGTACAACATTGCGGTGTGTTGCCTTATTGTGGGGAACCTTGAAAAATACAGATGCTGGGCCCACACCTGGCGATTTTGATTCAGTAGGTCTGGGGTGAGGCCCCAACATCTGGGCTTCATGACGCTTGCCCGTGACGCATGACCAGACAGGCTTGGGACTGCAGACTAGAGCAGTCATTCTCAAAGCATGTCTGTCCCCGTAGCCTCTGTCACACACCCTTTTGACCACAGTGACTGACCCCAGGGAGCTGGAGGAGGTGAGGGACACCTAAGCCAGGAGAGTCGCAGGACCTCGGTCTCACAGTCGCTCCCTGCTCCCATAGGTCATGTGGTGGGATATACGAAAACTGAGTGAGCCCACCGAGGTGGTGATCATGGACATCACCAAAAAGGAGCAGCTGGAAAATGCCTTGGGGGCCATCTCCCTGGAGTTCGAGTCTACTTTGGTGAGTGTTCCTTCCTCTCCCTTCCTCTACTTCTATAGCCAGGGCACCCCGAGCCGATAGCAGGCCGTGGCTGGTGTATCCGATGCTTGGGGACCCCCACCGCTGCTCACCTTGTGCCCCGCACATCTCCAAGAAGCATCACCCTGGGCCTGGGTGGTCTTTACAACAACACCCCAGCAGGGGGCAGCAGAGCTTCTTGAGGAAGGAAGCCCTTCTCATTCATTCCCAAGCAGGCAGGGCTGGTGGCTGGGCTGAACAGAAGGCAAGCTTTCAGACTGGCCAGATTCTAGAAAAGCCCCATTCTTGGTGAGAGGCGGGCCCAGGACCAGCAGCAGGAGGCCAGGCTGTGCCTCTGCCCCGCGTCGGACTCTGGCCTGGTCACTTCACTTCCTGTAGAGAAGGAAGAGGTATCCGAGAAGGAAATGAGATCAGAGGAGGCTCCTAGGAAAGCCACAGCACAGGCATAACTGCAGAATGTAGTAACTGAGAAGGAGCAGTAAAGAAATATGAAAGGTGATGCCCGGCCGGTGTGGCTCAGTGGTTGAACGTCGACCCATGCACCAAGAGGTCGCCGGTTCGATTCCCGGTCAGGTCACGTGCCCAGGTTGTGGGCCCAATCCCCAGTGGGGGGCATGTAGGAGGTGGCCAATCGATGTTCTCTCTCATCGATGTTTCTATCTCTGTCTCCTTCTTCTCCCTCTCTCTCTCTAAAATCAATAAAGAAAAAAAAGTCAATAAAGAAAAAAAAATTTTTTGCCCTGGCCAGTTTGGCTCAGCGGTTAGAGCGTCAGCCTGTGGTCCAGAGAGACCCGGGTTCGGTTCCCGCTAAGGGCATGTACTTCGGTTGCAGTTTGTCCCTGGCCCTGGTTGGTCATGCAGATGGCAGCCACTCGATGTGTCCCTTTCACGTTGATGTTTCTCTCTCTCTCCCTCCCACTCTATCTGAATAAAAAATGTCCTTGGGTGAGGATAAAAAAAAAAAAAATTTTTTTAAACAAGTATGAAAGGTGCACAGTCATGTGAAGGTGTTGGAAGAAGGAAGCTTCCAGCAGCAAATGGAGACTCCCTCGAAAGCGAAACCCAGCTCCTCAGATGGCTCTGGGCTTGGGCTGTTTCCTGGCTTCCGTCTCACTGCAGCCCAGGCCTGGCTCACCCCTGGGATTGTCACTGGTTTGCTTTCGGTTCGTGTGACGTCATTTCCAGGCCCTTGAGAGGTGCTCAGGTGTCACCCCAGCCCTGGGAGACCTCACCCAAGGCTGGTGGGTGAGTGCTGATGGGGTGATATGAAAGGCAACTTACCGGCCTCGACCCTGGGCAGAGGCGGGGAGGACACAGAGAAACTCTGTCCTGCAATCAGGGATGTCTAGGCCAAGCCCTAGAGGTAATGACCATGTCGCCACCAGTCCCCACCTCCCGCGCGCCTGTCACTGAGTACACACCCTGTGCCGGACACTTGCAACTGCCTTGTGGGCTGAGCTCGTGTGATGGCCCGCGACTGCCTTGTGAGGCAGTGTTGCCCCGACTGTACGCAGGGAAGCAAAATGAGTCTTAGTGAGGCTGAGCCATGTGCTGTAGAACATGGAGCTGGGCCCCCCCAGGGCTCCGACCCCAAGGCCCAGACTGCACCCCGACCCCCCTCCGAGGCGACCCCCCTCCGAGGCGGAGGCTGGAGGCAGATGGGCCATCAGATCTGGGTAGCTCTTCTCCCCTACTAGCGTGCAGGGGTCCTGTAGTTCACTTGGTTACTTTCCTGGGCCTCTCAAGCTGTCTCTCTTCATTTTCCTTTGACCCCCAACTTGTAGCCCAGCTATTTTTTTTTTGTAGTCAAAAACGCCTAGCATAAAATTTACCATTTTCACCATTTTTAAGTGTAAAATTCAGTAGGATTAATAAGTACATTCACATGTTGTGCAACGAATCTCCAGAACTTCTTGCAAAACCGAAACTCTGTACTGTAACTATTAAACAACACCCCATCGCCCCCCCCACCCCTTCTACTTCTGTCTCTGTGAATGACTCCCCCAGGTACCTCACTTAAGTGGACTCTTACAGTGTTTGTCCTTTCATGACCAGCTTATTTCACTTAGCAGAATGTCCTCACGGCTCATCCACACCGTAGCACGTGTCAGAATGTCCTTCCTTTTAAAGGCTGAACAGTGTCCCGTTGTACGGGCAGACCACATTTTGTTCACGCGTCCACCTGTCACTGGACACTTGGGTTGCTTTGACCGCTGAGCTGTTGTGACTAATGCTGCTGAGAACTCGGGTGCACAGTGTAACGCAGTTTTCCAGGGAGTAGCTGGATTTGGGGGGGCTGTTCTAGACTCGTGTTTTATATTACTCCTTCAGTCAGTTGCTTCGTCTGTAAACAGACACTCAGGACCTTCATGGCAGAATGCCTAGAGGACACAATGAAGAGGGTTGCTAATGAGCGGCTCCAGAGCTGGGGCAGTCAAGAGGCCCTCACTAAGCACGGGGCCCTTGAGCAGGGTCCCAAGAAGGGTGGGGTCTGGTGAAGATGGGAAGAGTGGGGGCAGCTCCCTAGGAGCAGGGGGGACACAGCCTGAGCAGAGGCTTAAACCCAAGGTCCACCCCGAAAGGCTGCTCACCGTGCCAGCTAACCCCCAGCCGATGTGTCATGGAACCTTCCACTCCTGTGTCACCCCCTGCACAGCCAACCAAGTTCATGGTGGGCACCGAGCAAGGCATTGTTATCTCCTGCAACCGCAAGGCCAAGACACCGGCCGAGAAGATCGTGTGCACCTTCGCTGGCCACCACGGCCCCGTGTACGCCCTCCAGAGAAACCCCTTCTACCCAAAGAACTTCCTGACCGTCGGTGACTGGACCGCCCGCATCTGGTCAGAGGATAGCCGAGAGTCGTCCATCATGTGGACCAAGTAAGGGGGACGTTTGGGAGTGGGGGGGGGGATGCAGGAGGGTAGAGGGGACGGAGGGGGCCCAGCCCAGCCCAGGGGTGACCGGGGCCTTTGTGTGTCCACAAACACCCGAGCGTGTGCTAGGAAGTGGCTTGATTCAGCCATTTCACAAAGGAATATGCTTCAGACCACATGGGTTAGCAATAACAACAGCAATGAGTTCATTTCCGTAACCCTCAAACAACGCCGGGAGTGGGTAGCATTGTTCTCTGTTCAACTTACTGTTTGTGTGAGGGAACCAAGCTACAGCGCGGCAAAGCCACTTGCTCCTGGTCTCCAAGGTGGCGACCACGTTTTGTTTATCCATCTTTGTGTCGCTGGACACTTGGGTTGCTGTCACCTCTGAGCTGTCGTGAATGAAGATGTCATGAGCTCAGGGGTACAGTGGAGCCTGATTTTGCAGGAAGTAGCTGAGGTTGAGGGGTTCTTCTAGAGCAGCAGTTCTCAACCTGTGGGTCGCGACCCCTTTGGGGGTCGAACGACCCTTTCACAGGGGTCGCCTAAGACCATCAGAAAACACATATTTCCTATGGTCTTAGGAACCCAGACACCGCTCCTCTGTCCGTCTCCAGGCGGGCCCACCCACATGCAGATACGCCCACATACACAGGAGGACCTGTATCAAAGGGTCGCGGCATCGGGAAGGTCGAGAACCACTGCTCTAGAGTCTAGAGTCATGTCTTACACTGTTTATTCAATCCTTCACTTCGTCTGCAAACAGACACTCGGGACCTTTATGGCAAAATGCCTAGTGGACATATTTTTTTGAGGAACATCTATACTATTTCCCATAGTGGTTACACCGATCTACGTACCCACCAACAGGGATAGAGGGTTCCCTTTCCTCCACGTCCTCACCAAGGCGTATCTTTTGCTTTTCTAATAATAGCCACTATAACAGGCAAGGTGCTATCTCACTGTGGTTCTGATTTGCGTTTCGCTGATGATGAGGGATGGTGAGCACCTTCTCCTGGACCTGTTGGCCGTTTGCATTGTGTACCTTTTTTGGAGAAATGTCTGCTCAGACCCTTTGCCCATTGTTTAATTGGGTTTTATGTTTTTTGCTATTGAGTTGTGTGAGTTCCTTATACATTGTAGATGTCAACCCCTTGTTAGATATATGGTTTGCAAATATTTTCTCCCATTCCGTAGGCTTTTTATTTTGTTGACTGCTTCCTTTGCTGTGCAGAAGCTTTTTAGTTGGATGTGGTCCCCTCTTGTTGAGTTTTGCTTTCATTGCCTGAGCGTTTGGTGTCATATTCAAAACTTCACCGCCAAGACCAGTGTCAAGGGATTTTCTCCCTGTGTTTTCTTCTAGTTTTACGGGTTCAGATCCTAGATTTAAGCCTTTAATCCATGGCGAGTTGTTTTTGTGCCTGCTGTAAGATAGGGTCCACGTGCGCTCTTCACTGCGGGATCGTTGAGAGTCTAGGTCAGACCGAGCAGGAAAATGACACTCTCCTAGCTCTGTGTTAGGAGCTTTCCCGGGCACATCCTCCCTTCCACTCCTTCAGCGAGTCCCGGGATGGGGCACTGGGCCCAGATCCAGCATACATGCCTGTTCCCTGCAGTTAGCTGTGGAGAAATGCCAGTGGCCAGCCCATGGGAAGGACCAACCCAAAGCCCTTTGAAGTGCAGCCTGTGAGCTGTGGGTGGGCGAGGTTGGCGTGGCCAGACGTCAGCCAGCGGTGAGACCCTGCTGCCCAGGCGGGCTGGGGGAGCAGAGCTGTGGCTCCGCAGCCTCTCGTCCCTCTCAACTGCAGTGGCCCCTGACTGCTGGCACGGCCGCCCACAGGTATCACATGGCGTACCTCACTGATGGCGCCTGGAGCCCGGTGAGGCCGGCGGTTTTCTTCACCACCAAGATGGACGGGACTCTGGACATCTGGGACTTTGTGTTCAAGCAGTCTGACCCTGCCCTCAGCCTGAAGGTCATGCACAACCCCCTCCCTGTGCATCAGGCCCTGGGGCCCTGGTGGCATGGAGGACTGCGAGTCTGGAGGGGGAGTGCGGGGGTGCGGCCAGGTAGAAGATGAGGCTGGGGGTGGGGCGGCCAAAGGGCCCTGACAGCCAATCAGAGTGTGTATGTCGTCCTGTGGGTCGGGGGAGTCACCAAGAGCGTTTGGCCGGGCCAGTTGGCTAGCTTCCCCAGGAGCCAGACAATCAGACAAAGGCTTACTTTGCTCCTCTCTCCCTCCTGGCCCTCCCAGCAGGTGTGTGACGAGGCCCTCTCCTGCCTCCGGGTGCAGGACAACGGGTGTTTCATCGCCTGCGGCTCCCAGCTGGGGACCACGACGCTGCTGGAGGTCTCGCAGGGGCTGTGCACCCTCCAGAGGAATGAGAAGAACATGGCTTCTTCTGTGAGTGCCGGTGCCGGGGCCGAGGTGCACTCCAGCTCGTGTCCTGACCTGGTCCCTGTGAGCAGGCCAGTCAGAGAAACACGTGTGGCCGCTCCCTCTCGCCTCCTGGGAAGTGGGTGGACATTCTGGGGAGGCAGCGTGGTGTCCTGAAATGAGAACTGTAAATGGGTGTTGGGGGTTGGGGTCTGAATCCTCCCTGGCTTAACCAGTAAGTAGCTAAGTGGCCTTGGGCAAGTCACTTTACCACCCCAGGCTTCAGTTCTCCAGCTGTCAATCAAAGTGGTTTGACCAGCTCAGTTTGTCTGGTCTCAAACCATATATATATAGCAGCAGAACCCATCCAGTGAAGGCTTAGGAGACGTCCAGTGGAGGAGACAGGTGGCAGGGGACGGCCCCAGGGAGGGGCACCAGGGGCTGCGACCCATCACGACACTGTACCCTGGCAGGCAGCCCTGGCGGCACCCCGTGGGCACACAATGCTGAGAACCCTTGGTGCTGAGACCTGGGAGAGCCTCCTGGCTGTGCCCGAGACTGTGGTCCCACCTTTGAGCTGGTCCTCCGTGGGCCCGGGCCACCATGTTGTACAAATCCAGAGGGTGTCATCTGTGTCCTTGGAACTCCTTAGACTTGCGTAACTTGTCATCCCAGCTCCCGCCTCCCGACCCCCGTATTCAGCTCTCTGTTCCGGCCATCGGCCCTGAGGACAGACCTCTGTGGGGCTGCTGTGAGTGGTGTGAGGAGAACCCAGCCTGGCCCTGTGCCGGGAGCCTGGCGGCCACCCTCCGCCCACGGGCCTCTGCCTGTGTCCCAGATCTTCGAGCGGGAGACCCGGCGGGAGAAGATCCTGGAGGCCCGGCACCGAGAGATGCGCCTGAAGGAGAAGGGCCGGACGGAGGGCAGGGAAGACGAGCTGCGGGAGGAGGAGACCGCCACCGACCTGGAGGAGCTGGTCGCCAGTGCCGAGCAGGAGTTCTTCGACGTCATCTTCACGGAGCTGAAGAGGAGGGAGAAGGAAGCCATGAAGAAGAAGCCCACAGCTCTAAAGGTGGGGCCCATGTGGGTGGGCGGGAGGCATGGCACCCGGCTTCTGCCTGTTGGCTGATGTCCTGGGTGACCTCGAGCAAGTACCCTTATCAAGTGGACCTTAATTTGTCCAGCTGCCAAATGGGAGGCATTACTCCCTTCCTCTGGAGGAATCCTGTCTCCAATGGACCCAGCCTCCGGAGGGATCCTTGTAGGAACCCTCCTCCCCCCACCTCGGTGGGCACCTTGATCATGCAAGTGACCAGCTAAATGCGCACCAGGGGCCAAGGGAGGAGTCAGATACGAGTGAGCCTTGAGCCCTGGCCGGTGTGGCTCAGTGGTCAGAGCGTTGGCCCGTGAACCAGAGAGTCCCGGGTTCGATTCCGGTCAAGAGCACGTACCACGGTGGCGGTTCGTCCCCGGCACCAGTTGGGGTTGTGCAGGAGGCAGCCAGTCGATGTGCCTCTCTCATATCGATGTTTCTCTCTCTCTCTCCCTCCCTCCCACTCTGTCTGAAGATGAATGTAAAAATATCCTCTGGTGAGGATTAAAAAAAAAAAAAGAGTGAGCTGCAAGGCCTGCGGAGCAGGGGCTGTGACATCCGCTGTGTGGAGGGCGTTCTGGTGTCAGGGCTGTGACCTGTGCTGAGCCACGGATCCATGCCCGGCTCTAAAGCACTTTCTAGCTGTAACAATGGGCTGGTCTCTTCTTCTTCTTCTTCTTCTTCTTCTTCTTCTAACTTCTTTTTCCTCCTTCCTCTTCCTCTTCCTCCTCTTCTTCCTCTTCCTCCTCCTCCTCTTTTCTTCTTCTTCTTCTTCTTCTTCTTCTTCTTCTTCTTCTTCTCTCTCTCTCTCTCTCTCTCTCTCTCTCTCTCTCTCTCTCTCAGTTAATCCTTACCAGGGGATATTTTTCAATTGAATTTTAGATAGAGTGGGAGGGTGGGAGGGAAAGAGAGAGACATCCATGTGAGAGAGACACATCGATTGGTTGCCTCCCACACGAACCCAGCTGGGGCCAGGGATCAAACCTGCAACCCAGGTACATGCCCTTGACCGGGAATCAAACCCGAGACCCTTTGTCCGAGGGCCATCGCTCCAGCCATTGAGCCAAACCGTCCAGGGCCACTTCACTTCTTGTTCCTTTCATTTTCATTCCCAAAATGAGGAGATTAGTTCTAAAGAGGGTGCCTGGTGACCCTCCAGGCCCTCTTCCACTCAGGGGACAGAGGAAGAGAAGAGCGTTGTCAGTCTGCGTCATTGCCTCATGAGGCCCACAGATAAGTTGCCAAGATGGGAAAGTGCACAGGAGCGGCAGGGAGGGAAAGAACGGGAGCCACGACCCTGTCTACCCCGTGAGCAAGGCCAGTGCCCTCATCTGGGGGCGTGGCCCAGCGCACAAAGAAAATGGGGGACCCCTTGTTCAAAAAGTCTTGAGAATTTCAAGACAATGACAGCAGAACATGGAAGCAGGTGTGGGGTCCTTGCAAACAGGCCTCGTGCGACTGCACAGGGCACCCGCCAGGGAAGCCGACCTGCTCCCGAGAGCTGTGTGGCAAGTTCTTGGAGAACGGAATGGCAAGGGTGACGGAGGGGGGTGAGCACACGGAGAGCTTAACTGCTTCCCTCTCTGGCTTCTTCCCTCTTCTGTCTCCCTCTCCCTGGGTCTAGGGCCGGGCTGTGATTTGGCAAGTGCATTTTGCTTTCGGAAGTCCTTGGGTCGGAGTGGCTTTATTGTCACACTACCTGTGTGGTACAGGTGGGCCAGGGCCCTCCCTCCATTTATGGCAGAGGCGAGGCTGGGCCCTTAGCCCTAGGCTCCCGCACCCACCAGCGCTGGGCTCTCCAGCCTCCCAGGAGGCGGTGCCCACCTTGGCCACCTGCCACCGTGCAGTGCGGCTCACAGGCAGCCTTCTGGGTGCTGGAGGTCCCAAAGGTGCTCCTCACAGCAGCTGGCGCACACTGGATGAAGAAGCTGGGCCTCAGGAGAGGCTGCATTCACAGAACTTGGCCCTCTCCTTCTCCTGCTCCCTCCCCACGTCTGACTCTTGGTCTCTGTACTTGGGCAGCAATCCCGGTGACAGAGCTAAGAAGGCACTGCCGGGTCCTTACAGCCATTATTTCCAGTCCCAGCCACAGCTCTGTGGGGAACACAGGGGAGGGGACCAAGGACACTCAGGAGGAGCTAGCCGAGGTCACCCAGGCAGCAGGTGGCAAAAGCAGGACTTGTACCTGGGCCTGTTGGACATCCCTGCTGTCCCCACCACCACGCCCCTGGCTCTGAGCACCCACCAGGCCCCCGGGGCCACGGTGCTGGCGCCCAGACCTCAGCCCGTTGGCTGCCTTTGGCCTCAGGGAGGAACTCCCGGTGCAGGGGAGGCCTGCCCCCACCAGTGACTCTGTGCTGTCTTTCTTTGGCAGAAACAACCAAACAATGACACTGATGACGAGGTGGAGGGAGAGGAGGAAGTGGAGGAAGAGGGGGCCTCTGAAGAGACTCCCACCTAAAAGGTCAGCCCTGCCTGCAGCCCCCCTGCAGGGGCACCTCCAACTGGTTTAATAAGTGGGGAGCTGAGCTCCTTAAAGTGTCACTGAGGGGAGGACAGGGGGAGAAAGGGGACCCTGACCCAGCCCCCACACCCCACAGATCGCTGGCCCACACTGACTCACTGAGCCTGTCCCCAGGAGCCCTCGCAGGGAGGGAAGGGGCAACGCTCCTCCCTGAGATAGGTGCCCCTGCCTCAGCCACCCGCCAGCTCCCCCTCAGGCCCCACACAGCTCCCAGCCCGGCCCTGTGCCGTCCCTTCAGCTTCTCAAGGGCTTTCCGGGCCATCATGGTCCTGCACAAGCTGACCAAGCCTCCCCGGGGCGCCTCACGGCCAAGGCGGAGCCTCAGACACACCTGTGGCGGGAGGCTCTCCTTCTCCCTGACCCTCCCCGTCCGCTCACAACCCAAGCACAAGTCTGTCCACTCTGAGAGGTCTCTCCTAGCCACGTCCCCGGCACGGTTACCTCCAGGAAGGTCAGAGGCGATCCACAAATCGAGCTTTATTCCTATGCTCTGCAAGCTTTCTATGATCTTAATTCTTGTAAATTAAACGAATGATCACAAGGCTAACAGTTAGTGCTCATTATACATCCTGACCGAGAGCGTCTCGTGGTATCTCGTGTAGTTATTTCTAAAAGTCCCGGAAGGTGTGTGTGCTGACTGTCCTTACTACACAGAGGAAGACCAGGGTCCAGGAGAGGTGTGAGGACTGCCAGGGCACGGAGCGAGTGAGCGGCAGACGGGGGACAGGAGGCCGGGCAGCTCACTCCCAGCCCGTCCGTCACCTACGGGCCAGGCCCTGGGCCACCTGAAACTGCGGCACAGCAGAGCATTCGGTGACCATCGCCAGAAATGTCGCAGGCAAGAGGGCACGTCAGAGCCAGCCTTGTCCCGGAAGTCTCTGACCACCATTCACTCTCTGGGTGTCAGGTGTGACCCCTTTTTAAAATGCCTGTGTTAAGAATCTTATGAGGGAGAGACCCAAGGCCAGCTGCCCTTGTGCCCACAAGAAAAAAAATTGAGTGTCCACGGCGGCTAGACCTTGATAAAATCATCTTCACGGGTCACGTTTGTTGGGCGCTTGAACTTCAAAAGAGCCCCAGAAGGAGTGCTATCAGCACTGTCCGTCCCTGAGTCACCGGTGTGCCCAGGGAGACGCAGAGGGAGGGAGCAAGTTGCCCGCGTCTCACGGGAGCAAGTGGCAGACCCGGACGGCAGCCCACAGTCCCGGCCCTCGTGCGCCCAGGTCTCCCAGGAAGAAGCTTCCAGGCAGAGGGTGTCCCCATGTCACGTGCCCCCCTGTGATGGGCCCCTCCCTGTGCGAGGACACAGGGAGCCCCGGAGCTATCCAGAGAGCAGCGGTTTCACCTGGGGGCGCTTTGCCCCCAGCGGGACACTTGGCAGTGACTGGGGACCTGCTGGATTGCCATGGCTGGTTGCAGGGAAGCTGCTGGCATCCAGTGGGTGGAGGTCAGGGTGCCGCTCACCATCCCACAGTGCACAGGACAGGCCCCACGACAGTGTCAGAATGTCAGTAGAGCCAAGGTGTAGAAACCCTGACTTAGAGAGAAAAGTCCATCCGAATGGAATGTCCCGGGACAAAGTCACAGCTTCCTGATAGCCCAGGCACACGGAGGGACCCCTCGGTGAGTTGCCAGGACAAGGAGCTCCAGAGAACATTCTTTCACTGCAGTAGAATTTGGGCTTTTGTTTGTGCTGGTAAAGGTGGGTCATGTGCTGGGTCAGAAAAGCCTTCCCTGTGGATACAGAGAGCCGCTGCGGGGGGGGGGGGGGCCTTTGGGGAATGGGTGGGGGGAGGAGAGGAGGCCCGCAGACATCGCTGGGCAGACATCCCTGGGCAAGGGCGCGTGCGCTCTGAGATGCAACACCCTCACTGCTCATCCTCACGACTGTGACCTTCACCTCCTCACTCACCAGACTCACCCAGAACCGGTCGCTTAGTTTGTCCCAAGGGGTCAAACCGGAGGCTGCTGGGAGAACACACCGTGGGCTTGGAATGTGACATGTGGAATATTGATGGTGGCCTGGGTGCAGGGACACATCCAAGCAGGGTCGGACAGTGGCAGAAGCAGCAGCTGGACCCGAGTCCACAGCACAGCTGGGTCCCTTGTGCTCATGCGCCCTGGGGAGAGTGTGCTCTTCTCCTCAGCCTTCTTGATAACTAAGCCATGTAACTGATGATGCTTCCACCTGCAGTCACGACGGCCCAGTGGGCTACGAGGGAACCACTGTCCCACACTCCCTTCTGGGTGGCAGCTAGGTACTGTGGGCCCCAGGGCAGGACCCTGCAGAAGGATCCACTTGCCCTTTGTTAGAAACAAAAGTGCCTCCGGGGTACAGATCCCCCGGAATGACACTGACCAAGGGGGAGGCAAGGGGGCTGCTGGTAATGCCGGGGTGAGATCAGCACCCCCTCTCGGCTCTTCCCTGTCTCCCGGAAACAGAGCCCCAGGGGCTAGCACCTCTGTGTGCCAAGGCCTTAGGGATGGAAGTGGGAATGGTGGGCAGCGTGGTGGTTTCTGGAGCTTTGGCAGGCGGAAGGGTCTGGGCCTTGAGGTCTGCATCCCGCCAGGCGCTTGCTGTCTGGGGCACGTGCCTGTTCTCAGCACTGTGCCAGGCACCGGGCACAGAGCGCGATGAAGCCAGACACGTCTGCTGTCCCAGAGCTTGTGCGCCAGAGGGAGAGACAACGAGCTACAAGCACAGATACGTATAGAATGATGGTTGTGCAAAGTGACCTTTTCAGGATAAGTACAGGGTGCTACGAGAGGGACAACAGGAGGAACTAACCTAGACTCTCGGGGGAAGCAGCTGTCAGAACGGCCTCCATGAGAAGGTGACAATGAAGCTGAGACCCAGAACGAGTGTGAGGCAGCCAGGTGGTATGTGCAGGTGCGTGCACAGGTGTGCACATGTGTGATTATGGGGTGCACAATGGAGAGGCGTTCCAGGCAGAGGAGAGAAGGCAGCTGGTGCTCCTTTGAGTGACAGGGAGAAGTCAGTGTGGCTGAAGTGCGGTCCCCGGCGGCCGGAAGGACCCTGGAGAACAGGCAGGGGCCAGGCAGGCAGGGCCCTGAAGGTCCAGTTAAGGACTTCGCCTTCCTCCTAAGATCAGTGAGAAGCAGGGGAGAGGTGTGGTCAGATTTGCTTTTTTTTTTTTTTTTTTTTTTTTTTTATCACTGGGCTGGTCCTGGATGATGGCCTGGAGGGAAGCAGCCCTGAGACTGTTTGGGGGGACAGGACGTGGGGTGTCCGGTGAGAGAAGATGGTGGCTTGGAGTGGGGCAACGGCTAGTCACCTGTCTGCACCTGTTACCTACATCAGGGGTTATTTGGGGGAGTGAATGAAATAACACGTCAGCACCACCACAGCTGGGTTCCAAGTGAACACTCAGCTTTGGTGCCTTCCCTCACCTAGAAGCATCTGGGGTCCACCCAAGAGCCCTCCCCGCGGGCCCAGTTCTAGGTTGGTGCAGCCGATAGGATGGTGTGTGAACTGGTTTCCCAGGACCCCTCAGCATCAGACCTGGAGGGATGCTGGCCTTCTTAAGGAAAAGCCCTCAGTGGAGGTTTGTTTCTTTTGCATTGCACCTCCCAGCCCTAAGTAACCACACACGGCTCCCAAGCAGGGGGACTCTGGGCCCTAGAGGGTCCCAGGGCTTTAGGAGGTGCTCAGAGCTCATCGAAACCAGTGGCCAACCGCGGGTGGGTTTGGAGGGAGGGGGCACGTCACACCTCTCCAATAGAAAATACTGTTGCTACAGGAGAATAATGGTCTCCGCTGCCACGGGCACTCGGGGGCAGCAGGGCCTTTTCATCAGGCGAGGGAGCTTTCGTCCCCTGGAAACTCCGGGGACACGAAGCGCTCAGTGAGTGCAGAAAAGCTGGGAAACAGGGAGGGGACATTAAGATGCGCTCTGAAGGAGATAGCCAGACAAGTGGGAGATGGAGCTCCAACACTGAGAGGCGGGAACAAAGCCCAGGGACGACTGAAGAGCGAGACCCATCCAGAATGGTGCGCGTGGCTGAGCGTGGCCAGAGCAAGGGTGGGAGGAGGGCCTCCAGGCTTAGGCCAGACTCCATGGGGAAGGCAATGGGAGCCATGGCAGGGTCTCAAGTGAGGTAACTCCACCAATCTGGCTTTTAGTACAGTGGCAGGTGGCAGTAGATAGGAGAGCATGCGGGCTGCGGTGGCCACCCAGATGGGGCACAGCGGGGGCCCAGTCTGTGGGCGGTGGCAGTGGGCCCGCGGAGGAGGGACGGAAGCGATGGGATGGGACGAATGAGCAGATTCCAGGGCAGTACCTGTATGTGCCCGGGCCCCTGCCCTCGGGGAGCTTATTCTGATGGATCTTTAAGGGCATAAGTAAGAGTTTGGTGGAGAAAGAGAGGAGGGAGCCTGACAGGGAGGACGAACAGAAATCCGACACGTTGAAAGGGGTACATGAGCCAAGTCCTGGAAGCAGGCCCCGGCATCGGCTTGTGCTTGGGGACACACAGTCGAGCTGGGTTGGACCTAAGTCCGTCCAGCAGAATGATGGGGCATGAGGCGGAAAGGGGCTGTGGAGCCTTTACTTTCGTGTCACAGCTGCACCTTTTGAAAGCGGGAAGACGGCAGGCAGGGAGCACAGCCAGAGGTGGCCACGACATTGCCCGGGAGACGTGATGGAGCCTGGGGGTGTGGCCACGAGGTGACGAGGGCGTGGAACACGCGCAGAGGTAGAACCTCCAGGATCTGAACATAGAGGATGAGAGGAAAGAGGAACTCAAACATGACTGAGATGTGGGGCTAGAGAGGACAGGGGTGCCGCTGACGAAGCACAGAGTCCAGCAGAGGGAAGGGTTTGAGGACCAAGAGGACTGTGTGATGAGTCTCCATGTGGGATGGGCTGGGACCTCCTACTTAGAAACTTCTCTGATTTTTACACCCTGGGCCATCCTGGGCGGGGTTTTTGCACATGGAGGGACAGAGAAGAAAGAGAGAAGTACCTTTAATCCAGTTGACCAGGGACCTCCTGTGGCTGGCCAGAATAAATTCAGGGTCTGAAATTAAGTCAGGAGGGCGTTTTCTACCCAAACAACACATCTCCAAACTTACCTGATGCTCATTGCAGCGCACCCGCCCGTTAGCAAACCCACCAGCCTTGGTGAGCAGCCAGGGGGCAGCCTGGGGGCAGCCTGGGCCAGAGAACAGGACAACACCTTGGGACTCACCCACCCCTGCAGGAGTGTTTGGTTTCCACTATGCTTCACTTGCTTTATCTATGTATCAAATCCAAGGCCACGGTGGCTTTCTGTGTTGCTTATTAATAACTACAATACACAAGCTCCGGGGCAGCTGGGGAAGCCGGTCCCAGGACACACGCTAGCATCACGCTCTGGATGTGCGCCAGGCTGTCTGAGACAGCCCTCGGGGGAGGAGCTCTTCCTTACCCAGCTCCTAACATGGAAAGTGAACCACAATGACTCCCCTTGCCAGTTTTTGCAGGGGGCTGCCCGGCTCAGCTTCAGTGGGGGGCAGGAGAAGACAAGAAAGATGTCCCATCAGGAGCAGGAGGAGCCCCACTATCACCCAGGAAACTAAGGCCCGGGGGGCGGAAACGCTGGCTCCAGGTGGTTTGGGAGTCGGATGCAGAGGGACCAGAATCCTGTTTTCCGGGGCCTCCTGAGGCCAGGAATCTTTCCACTGCGCTCCCCGGTTGTGTAACTGCTGTTGTGCTCACCGAAAATGGAGACTGCAGCGTCTGACCCACGCTTTCCTGCACAGTGTTGCGGCTCCTCCAGCCGGCAGGGAGCCAGAGGGCACGCAGACCCAACCATCTTGACCTAGATTCTGGCTGTCTCGATTGGGCCTTTTTTGCCAGTGGGGTACACTGAAGCAGGCCCGTATGTGAAGCATCCCTAGTAATATAGGTGCTCCCTTCCACCACTCGGTGGGCAGCCTGGGCAAAGGGACAACTGTTTACCCCCTCTGTCATTGGAGACAGGGACTAGACACGCCAGAGACACCAGCCACAGCCACGATGCACGCAGCGCCCATGGAAACACGAGGCAGCCGGCAGCCGCCCTGGAGACGCCAAGAGACAGACAGACAGACAGACAGACAGACAGACAGACAGACGGACAGACAGAAAATCCGGCAGGCAGGCAGCAGACGCGCGCGGGGCAGGGAGCGCGGCTGGCCAGCGAGCGGCGTGCCGCAGGGCGCCCCCTGGAGGGCAGGGGGAGAGGGGCCGCGAGCGAGGGGCCCGGGGAGGCGCCGAGAGCTCCCAAGCCCACGCGGCGGCGCGGGGCGGACGCAGGGCCGCGCAGAGGGCCGCGCCGAGGGCCGCAGGGACGCACAGGCGGGCGCTCGCTGGGAAAGCGGCTCCGGCTCCGCCGCACGGGAGGGGCGGGGGCGCAGGGGGCGGGAGGCGCCGTCGAGGCCCTCCCCTCGCCCCGCCCCCTGGTCAGCGCCCTTGGCCGCTGGCGCGTTGTTGGTTTCGGGTTGTCAGGCAGCAGCAGCGCAAGGCGAGGCTGCGGGGGACCCGGTGACGGTGGGGGTGCGGCTCGGCCATGCCCGCTATCGCGGCCTGAGCCCCTCCATCCCCGCAAGCATGAAGGACAGTGGGGACTCCAAGGACCAGCAGCTCATGGTGAGACTCCCATCAACCCCCTCCTAGACCCCATCTGTGGCCCAGAATCCCATTTCCCCTCCGACAGAGCAGTCCTTCCCCTCCCCGCCCCTAAAGGACACTCAGGATCAGGGGATGGGACTGTCCAGAGCAACTTTCCCCAAGTCCTGGATGTCAAGGAGGAAGGCATCACGGCCATCCAGCTGAGGCCTGAACAGTTAGTCCAGCTTCACCCCTCGACCCCTTTACACCTTCCCACCAGGGGAGCCCCATCCCCAAAGCCTGTGCAGATGGGTCTCTGGGGCAAGACTGCTCTCTGATCCAGAAATACCAGGGAAAGCTTGATCTACCTGCCCTGAGGAAGAAGATAGGCGTTTCCTGGTGAACCAAGGGGCACCCCAACCCAGTGGAATCAGGAGTTTAAAGGGACTGGGGATCACAGGTAGGCAGACAAGCGCCTCCAGGTGCCAGAGGAGCTGGCATGGGGTTGGGAGTGGCTGGTGATTGGGTTGCAACAAAGATGCTGTCCAAGTCAGGACTCTAAATATTTCAGAGACCTCTGGAAGGGACTGAGATGGCCCCCCAGAGCCCTGGGGT
Organism: Tadarida brasiliensis; assembly: GCA_030848825.1. Lineage (NCBI taxonomy): Eukaryota > Metazoa > Chordata > Mammalia > Chiroptera > Molossidae > Tadarida > Tadarida brasiliensis. The sequence continues at coordinate 61,266,756 of CM061273.1, forward strand.
CTGGGGCAGATGAAGAGGTGTGAGTTGGGGATGGCAGGGAGGGGGTGTCTGGTAGAAACTGAAGACAGATTTCTGATTATCAGAGTGATGAGGGGGAAGGCTCAGTGACCCCACGGCCACGGCTCCCTCTCTAACTTCTGAGATCTGGGAATGGGCCTTTGTCACCAACAGGTGGGTGGTGATGTAACTGGAGGATAATGCTGCCTCCAGACACCCCACCTCTGTAGAGCGAGCTAGCTGCTCCAAAGAGGAGTGTGGACTCCAGCCTTTAAGCAAGCCCCAGGCTCTGGAACATCCTCTCTGGCTGTTTGGAATGTGTCTCTTTGAAAATGGCTTGATTGGCATGTGTGGTGTGGAGTTTGGCTGAGGAGTCCGTCCAGATGATCGGACAGGCAGTCCCTCTGAGGGTGAAGTTACACCCACACACCCAGCAGGCATTTCTCCTTGATCAGCAGCACACATACGCCCATTCTTTGTTTTTGTTTTTGTTTTTTTCTTTATTGATTTTTAGAGAGAGAGGAATGGAGAGGGAGAGATAGAAACATCGATCAGAGAGAACATCGATTGGTCGCCTCCTGCATGCCCCCACTGGGGATTTGGCCCACAACCTGGGCATGTGCCCTGACCAGGAATTGAACTGGCGACCTCTTGGTGCATGGGTCGATGCTCAACCACTGAGCCACACCGGCTGGGCCATACCCCCATTCTTTTAGGGAGGCTCATCAGAGTGAAGACCCACCATCTCTCAGTGGCTGGAGAAGAGAGTAGGGGGCCCCATGGTGATGTCCTCGGGTGGGAATGTGGTCATGGGTTTAGGATGTGGAGAGAAGTTCCCCAGGCCCCCAGCCCCATCCTGCTATGCTCAGCGCTGTACCTGTGGTTGCAGTTCCTCATTCACGATGCAGACAGGCTGCTCCAGGGCCAAGGGCGCCAAGTTCAAAGCCCGAGGGAGTTGCAGCGCTTAATTTGGGCATGTGACGATGAGCCCAGAGGAGCAGACAGCTCTGCCACGGGGATCACCCTGAGCCACCGGCTCCTGGGGAAATACACAGATTCAGAAATAGCCACATTCTTTTTTTTTAAATCCTCACCCGAGGACATTTTTGCATTTATCTTTAGATAGAGCGGGAAGGAGAGAGGGGGGGAAGAGAGAGAGAGAAACATTGATGTGAGAGAGACACATCGACACCCACACAACCCCAACCAGGGCCGGGGCCAAACCGCAACCGAGGTACGTGCCCCTAACGGGAACTGAATCCGGGTCTCTCTGGTCGATGCTCTAACGATGCTCTAACCGCTGAGCCAAACAGGCCAGGGCGAAATAGCCCACATTCTTTGGGCCTCCTGTCCTTGACCCAGGTGGTTGCCCTGAAGACGAAGGAGGCCTCAGCTGGCTGGACAGAGGAGAACCCATGGGCTTGCCCAAGCAGAATCCGGGGTTCTCACCCTTCTCTCTGTGGCCCAGCACAACTCTTTACTAATCTCGGGGGTCTGGCCTTTCCTCCCAGGTGGCGCTCCGGGTTCGGCCCATCAGCGTGGCGGAACTGGAGGAAGGAGCCACCCTCATCGCCCACAGAGTGGACGAGCAGGTATGTGGGGCTGTGGATGGGAGCTGCCCAAGTCTGTTCATACTCGTGGGGGCAGGTACCTGCTCACCTGGTGGTGACAGGAAGGGCCCCTGTGGCTGGCTGCACCGTCCTTCTTCTACCCACTGAATTCTTGGCAAACACTGAATTGGTGACATCATCAAGGAAACCAGGGTTCTTCTCCCAAGAAGCCTTCCTAGATTGATCCAAGGAGAGCTGAAAGCTTCCCTGGCCTTGGTGGGCCCTGATCCAGCCCTAAAAATTTCACACACCTCCCATGTGCCCATGATGTGATTTCCCCACCTTAATATGCCTGCTACCCACGGCGCGTGCATTTTTATGGTCTAGCGCTACAGCCCACCTCCAGAGCAGTCATGTTTTGCAAAGTCCCAGGATGTCTGTTTGCTCTCTTGATCATGTCACCATGATGAGGTGAGCAGAGCAAGTCCCACCTCTGTTTACACAGGAGGCAATACGTATTTATCAAGTACCCACAACACACTGGTGGCAGCGCTAGGAGCCGGGAGACGGGTGGACAGAAAAGACCCTGTCCTCCCTTCGTTACCTTAGAGTCCAGTGTGGGCAGACAAGACATTAATCAAGGCACTGAATCACAGACAGGGCCTGGTTTGCAGCCAACAGGGCCTACAAAGAAATGCATAGTGTCCGGCAGGTGTGGCTCAGTGGTTGAGCATCGACCCATGCACCAAGAGGTCGCCGGTTCAATTCCCGGTCAGGGCACATGCCCAGGTTGTGGGCCCGATCCCCAGTGGGGGGCATGCAGGAGACGACCAATCGATGTTCTCTCTCATCGATGTTTCTTTCTCTCTCCCTCTCCCTTCCTCTCTCTCTAAAATCAATAAAGGAAAAGCAATTAAAAAGAAATGCATAGTGCTATCGTGGTAAGTAAGAGGGGGCTTGACCCGCAGGTCAGGGAGAAATGGTGCTCGAGCAGAAACAGGAGGGATGAAGAGGACTGCACAGTAAGGGAGAAGTTTCAACCCGAGGGACTTGCATGTGCAAAGGCCCAGTGGTGAGAGGGATTGTGATGCACTTGGGTCACTGAGAAAAAACGAATGTGGCTCAAGCAGGAGAGAGATGCAGAGGAGTGAGATGAGGCTGGAGCTGTGGGCGGGGCCAGACCACATGCTCTGTAGATCAGGCCAGGATGTTAGCTGGGGTAAGCCCTTGAGGACTCAGGTGCTGGGGTGGGAATGGGCACAGTGGTGAGGGCACCAGTGGCAGGTTTGGTACCTAGGCAGGAGCATCAGGGTGACATGGCCCATGGGAGCCCGAGAACGACCACTTGCCTCTGCTCAGTGGCTGTTGCACTTGCTTCTCCTGAGTGCCAGCGCTGGTCAACACGGCAGGATGTGCTGGTGGGTCAGGGAAGTTGGGGTGCCATGCACAGAAAGGCACAAGTGAATAGCTGCTGGCCCTGGACGTGGCAGGCCAGTCTCAGGAAGCCCGGGGGCCGTGGGAAGCAAACTGGAGGTGGACGGCACAGCCTGCAATGCCTCCTGCCTCCGGGCTCCCCGAGGGCAGCTGCCCACTCAACCTATTCCTGCACCCCGGGGGTGGGCTGTGCGCATGGCAGAGCTGGGTGGCACCAGCCTCCTGATTCCTCCTCCTCTGTTCCTTCTTTCAAAGAGTAGCCTTCCTCAGAGACCTGGGAGAAAGCAGGGGATGACTAGGAAGATCCCTTCTAACTGGTTAGGTCAGCAAGAGCTGGAGGAATACGTAACAGGCATGTGGTGGGGGGGGGTTCCTGCCATTTGCCAGCTGTGTGGCCTTGGGCAGGCTGTTTCCAAGACCCTCAGGTGCCTTTTCTGCAGGTGGGGACAGTAATCATGATGCCTCCTCCAGAGGGTCTCTGTGGGCTGATGTATGCACAGTGCTTCCCCAGGGCCGGGCACACAGTAGGCATCTAATGGATGTGTTATCATTATCTGTTAGAGACTGAGAGTCCCCTGGGCTGCTGAGCAGGGCCAATGTAAAAGCCAGAGAAAACGGGAGGAGAAACTTCATTCCAGGCAAGGCCACTCCCTGTTTGTCCAACTTGTCCCCGAGGATATCAGGTCCTCAGGGTTGGGACAATAATGGCGCTCGCTCTCTCGGCTGCTCCTGGCTCCTGGCCGGTATGGGGGTTGATAGATATTAACTGATGTTGATGGAAACGCTCTGGCCGGGGACAGTCCATTGTGTGCCCACACACAGCAAACACTGACTCCTTTCTGTCCCTGCCAGTGGAGAGGGGGTCCGGCCTGATCGGGCTGAGCTGCGCCTCCGAGAAGGCCTGGGCTGGGCGTTCCCAACAGGGCTGCTCCTTTGTCAACCTAGGGATCCGGGAGGGTTGTCATGAGCAGCGTGGGCTCCAGGCTGAAAACACGGACTCTGGGTCCTGCAGGGACCGCGTGAGGTGTCTGGTCCTGAGCTCCTCCTGTCCCCACGGGGGTCAAAGATGCACTGCCAGGCCTGCAGTTGGAGATCAGCCACAGCGAAGGGCAGGCTGGGAACCTCCAAACACACAGCTGTCCCCCAGTTGCTCCATCCCTCTGACCAGTAAGGTCCTGGCAAGCAGGAGGTGAAGACATAGGAATACGAGGAGCAAAATGGATAACTGGACAACTGAATTCCCTCGCCTGCCACTCTGACCAGTCCCCACCCTGGACCCGTGTCCCTCTCAATGACACCTCCACACTTGTGTGTGGCCCTGGCCTGGACGGAGGCTTGAGCAGCCTCAGTGATGGGCCCGCTGGCCCTGAGTAGCTCTGTCCCCTCCTCCCGAGGTCTGGAGCCCGGCGGGCTGGTGGGGTGAGTTTGGGAGCGTTTCCAGGACAACGTGGCCGTGGAGTCTTCCCGGCAAAGGGCCTGCAGAGTGCCCAGCCTCTTCTAGAGAGACATCTGGTTGGGATGCAGAATCCCCACCTGCTTTCCGTTGCTCCCTTGGTTGTGGCTGACACAGCCCATGTGACCCAGGGCCACAGAGGGGCTCCCAACCCAGCTTCTTCCGGCCTGGGCCTCTGGGCTCTGCCTCTCGCCCCTTCCTCCCCTCCATGATGGGAGGCTTCTTTTGCCCCTCCTGGTGCCATCTTGGGCCTGGGGGTGGGGAGCCACTGCATGGCCACATTGAGGGCTCAGCCCCTTGGTGGTCAGCAGGAAGGTGGGTGCTGCCAAAGCCCCCTGAGTGGGGAGGGTGACCCTGTGAGCCCACTGGCTCGGGCCGCCGTGATGAATCCTAGGACAGCCTTCCTTAGAATTAGGCATCGCTCTGGGGACATGGGAGATGGCAGCAACAAGGCTGTGCAGAAGGGGACACTCCCCAGGACAAATGTCCTTGGGGGACAAGAGGCAGTGTGTTGTGGCGCGAGAGAACCGAGAGACCACCAGAACCTAATTAAAGCCAAATAGAGAGCAAAGCCCACCGGCGACTGATCCAAGTTCTCGGAGGTCAGCCTCCATATGCTTTATGACATACCTTTTATACCTTACAGCAACAGTGATGATCTTAATGATATAAGAAAATAGGGTCTTCTTGATATAACACCCAGGCCCACCCGGGAACACCCAGTCTGTTATCTCAGGCATTTCAAGGTACATGGGGTCACACTTAGCCCCGAGCTGCACAGACACCATGCAAGCCTAATTCCTTGAGATGGTGGGGGAGGTCGAGTCTCTGACTCAGGACCTCCAGGCTCGGTGGACTCTGTCAGACACGTAGCCGGCTCCCAACAAGTTCTTGGTTCAGGGAGCTATAAACAAGTCAGCACAATAATTTACCAGTCATCAGTTATGGGGGTATAAACATGTCAGCACAAGTGTGGCCAGATTCTGGGGGAACTGGAGCTGGGGTTGGGATCTGTAAAAGGTGTTCAGCTACCTTGGCAGGCCTGTGGTCCCAGAGCCCCCGTTCAGCTCAGGACAGGAGTCATAATGCCAGCGTACGCACGGTGCGTCCCCGGCGCCTGGCACACAGTAGGACTAGTGGACGTTGGTCTATTTCAGGGGCTGAAATACGAGATGGTTTTGGGCCCCAGAGGTAAGTGAAACTGGGCCCACCTCTTGCCTCCCTATTGCCTGTGCCAGAGCCCTCAGGCAGGTCCTCAGATGGTCCCCTCTACACGTCTGTGTTCCTGGAAGAGTACGGTAGGAGCTCGGACTCCTAATAGCATCAGGGGTGCGACTAGATCCTGACACCAGACCCCTCAGGGATGCCATCGATGACCACAAAGTGGGGGGCAGGCAGCCTGAGAGGTCTGGGGGCCCCAGGGCATCCAGGATGGAAGCACACACTCCAGACAGCCTCCTTCGCCTCCCTCTCTCCCCTTGCAAAGCCCGCAGCCTGCGGACCCTCCTCCCAGCTTTCCAGACTGTGTTTATCTACAGGATTTAAGTCACTTAACAATATGTACAATCTCATAATTAGCCTTCATCTGCTTAAAGCCCAGCTGTCACCCCCTGTGCTCCCGGGGTCCTGTCTGAGGAGCCCTGCAAGGGCCCTCCACGTCCTGGTTGGGTCTGTCTCCTCCTCGGAAGAGGGATATCGACCTGCTCCACCCAGCCCAGGAGCTGCTGGGAGGGTTACAGGAGATCCTGTACAGGGAGCTCGCCACACAATTGGGAGGCTGTTGTGAGAGATAAATAAAGTATAAGGTGACAGATGCCCAGTGTGGGGGGCATCGTTAGCCCACTTTGCTGCCCGGGTGGGGTGCTCCCTCCACACCCACCATCTGGATGCTTCTTGCCCCCATTGCCCCCATAGCTGAGCCTGCTGGCCAGTGCCTGGGAGAGGAGGGGAGATTCAGATTCAGCTCCCGCCCTTCAACCCTCACTCCTGGGATCTCCCAGCCCCGCCCAGCCCCAGGCCACCACCGACCTACTTTGCATTCCAAAGAGTCACCTGTTGTGCGCTTCCTGTGAGTGGAAGCCACCAGGTGTTGTCTTGGGGCTGGCTTCTCTCAGCACCACGTTTTCGAGGGTCGGCCACACCGAAGCACATGTCAGTACTTCGGTCCGTTCGGTGGCCGAATAATACTCCAGGCTACGGGTTCACCCTGTTTCGTTCACCCATTTATCAAGTGACGGGCTTTCGGGTCATTTCCCGCTTTTTGGCTCTGGTGAATAATTCTGCTGTGATGCAAGGACTCTTAGTGTCGGGATGGCGAAGAGGCCAGAGGGCTGGCTAGCAAGGCAGATCTGTGCGCCGACTTCTCCCGAGGCGGTGAATCTGGGCAGTGCCTGGGAATCTGCATTTCACCGGCTCCCTGGGGTCTCTGAGGACGGCATCTGCAGGCCCCTGAGAGATGCCGCCCTAGTCACACCTCTTCTCATCCCAGGCCTCGGGGGCCTCCGAGTCCTGCAGGCAGGTGGGGACCTGGCCAGACATCAGCCAAGTGGGGCTCTGTCCTAAGCAGCCAGAGGGGCCTTGGCTTTGAGCTCAGGGGTTCGTTTCTGATCTCTCCTGTTTAGCCTGAAGGCTGCTGCCAGGGCCCAGGGACACCCTTCCCGGATCAAAGTGTCTTTCCTGAGCACTCACAGGAGGACACGTTTACAACGAGAAGTATGATCGGCAATGACTTCTCCCTCATAAAGAAAAAACGAAACCAGAGGCAGCCTCCCAGGGCCGATATCCACCTGGAACCAGGCTTTTGTTTTGCTTTGTCTTGTTTCCACCCTGAGAACAGAGGGGCTGTGGGCCTGGCCCCCTGGACTGGAGATGAAGTCTTCCAGGCTGGGCCCCCCGCATTATGATTGTGCTGGGGCTTCCCGAGGAGGCTGGGGGTGTTGGTATGATTTCTTCTCCCAAGGCCCTGTTGGTCCTCCCTGGTTTCCAACCTGGAAAAACTTGAGGCTCAGAGAGGGAATGCAGTTTTCTCAGGGTCACACAGCAGTGTTGAGCTTGAACCTTACTGGTGGTACCGCCTTCCTTGGACATCTTTGCTGTCAGTCTTGGAGGCTGGAGGAGGAATAATCTAGGTCAGACGTTTTCAACTGGGGGTGATTTTGCTCCTCGGGACAGTTGGCACGGTCACAACTGGGGGAGGGGGGTGCTGTGCTACTGGCATCCAATGGGTAGATGCAGCTAAACCCACAGTGCACCGGGCAACTCCTGACAACGGGGTGTCAGCAGTGCCAAGACGGGGGCACCCTGGTCTGGGTGCAGCCCTCTGGAGGCCAGGAAGAAGCTGGTTCAAACCGCAGGCTGCTCAGGGCACCAGCAGCCCAGTGGGTATGGCAGGAAGGACTCCTGGCATGCTTTCTCCACCGTATTTCTCACTTAGGAGATTCTGGGGACCAGCCTGAGCCCTAATGGGGACACGGTTTAGAGATTAGCCACCCTCCTGCTGGCCGGAGGCCCCCTACCTCCCTAGCGGATCTTGGGTTTCTGGGCTCAAAGTCTGGAATTGTAGGAAAAGCAATATCTGCGGTGAATTAAGAGTAGGTCCGGGACTGAAGGCAGTGGGGGTGGGGAGAGGTCACGCTGGGGCCGCTGCCAAAATTAGGAGGCCTGAGATTGTGGACTAGAGCCCCCCACGATGGCGAAGCTCCCACCTTCCCCGCTCCTGGCCCTGCCCCCGCCCGCTCACGGCACCGGGAGACTCCTGTGCGTCCTGTGTGAGCAGTGTCTCCATTGAAGCCTCCCAGAGGCAGGTGCCAGGGTGCTCAGGCCGGATACTGGGGACGAGAGTGCCCATCACCTTAGGGCTGAGGGAGGGGCTGGCCCAGGGCCCACCCGGGTTGTGGCAACCCACGCCCTCCTCCCTGCCGCCCGGGCAGGCGCGCCAGTTCACAAAGCTGCCACAGCACAGCGCCGCAGACTGGGCGACTTCAACTGGACGTATTGCTCCACAGCCTGCAGGCCAGAAGTTCAGAGGGCTGGCTCCTTCTCAGGGCTATGCGAACGGATTGCTCCAGGCCCTTCTCCGTGACTTGCAGATGGCTGTCGTCTCCCTGCGTCTCTTCCTATAGTCTTCCCTTGCTGTGATCCTGTGTCCAAATTTCCCCTCTTTATAAGGACACCAGTCACACTGGAGAAGGGCCCACCCTCCTCCGGTGTGACCGCACTCTAACCTAACTGCACCTGCAGAGACCCTGTTTCCAAATAAGGTCGCGTTCTGAGGTACAGGAGGTTAGGACTGGACATTTGGATTTGGGGGAGAACCCAATTCAACCTATAGAAGGTGGGCATGCGCCCAGCCAGGCCGCTGCTGGACCACACGTTCCCTGGAGAGGCAGGGACAGGTGGCCTGGTGGTTAGGAACCTGGGTTCCGGAACCAGGCAGCTCTGTGCTTGGCAGGGCAGCGCCGGGTACATTACCCATCGGATTCCCCATCACCATCCAGCACCGATGTGAGTGCCGACTCCGTCTTCAGAGAAAACGAGAAAATGTGTGCCAAGCGCTCAGCACTGTGCCTGGCACACTCCAAACGCCCCCACAGGCAGCTCTATTCAGCAAACTCCCTCAGGCCTATGCTGGCTGCCAGCCAGGCTGGCATTTAGGGGGAGCCTGGCAGGGTGTACAGGCGCCTCCCGGATCGGGGGACAGGCATGTGCTCACAGAGGCCCAGGCGTGTCGCCTCTGTGGCCGTCTGGGGTCTGGGGTCTGGAGAGTCCTGTCTCTGAGGACAGGAGAGAAAATTCCGCAGCTCTCTTCCCAACTCTGGATTCTCACAAGATGCCCTGTGGTTCAGAGCTGAGACCTGCTGCCCATGGCCTGTCCCCCGCCTCGGGCCTTGCTCATGCTTTTCTCCAGAGGCTCTCCTCACCTCTCACCTCCCGGCCAACTCCTGCTCATCCTTTAAGACTCAGTGCTGGCGCCACCTCTCCCGGGAAGCCTTCCTGGAGTGGTAAGGCTGATCAGGTGCCTCTCCCCTATGCTCCGACTGCCGCCTTAGCCCAGCACTTGTTATTAAAATGACCTGTTCCCACTCTGCCTACAAGTGTCAGAGGGAGGAGACCACACCTCTGTTCCCCCAGGACCTCACTCAGTGCCTTTCCATAGAAGGGGCCCCGAAAAAGTGTTCGCCTGGCCCTGACTGCCTGTGCCGTTCTCTCGGGTGCCCGGAGCACCCCTGCCCAGCTCCCTGTGGCTCGGCTCCAGCTCACCTGGCCACGGGCACAAGGGCGCATTGTATGCCAGAGGGGACAGGAAAGGGGGTGATGCTCCGGAGGGTGGAGCTCGGGCCGGGACCCAGACAGATGGAGACCCACACAAAGCCCTCTTTAAGGGGATCATGGCAGTGTGCTGACAATGCATTGATTCAGGAGCCTGGATATCAAAGGCACCAAATGCCCAGGGGCCGTGAACTTGGCAGTGCCGGGAGGTCGTCTGGAGGTGATCAGTGGGATACGGGCATCAGTGATGCCGCCCTCCCTTCTCCGCACCGAAGGTCCCCCCCGAGGGTGCCCCTCCGGCCTTGCCTGTGTCCACACGGGCACCGGAGAGGTGAGAACTGTACGGCTGGTCAGGTTCCCGCTGCGTCCCACTGGGACCCGTGCCGGCAACTTGTCACTAGGTTTATCTGCCGTTGGGTCTGAAACTTGATCAGGGCTCATGCTGCTGGCTTTGGGGCCTGAGACGGGAACTGGACCTGGAAGAGGCTTACAGGGCGGTGGGCTGAAGCCCTGAGGAGGTGGCTGGGGACAGGTGGGCACCCCCGCAGCAGTGCAGGCCCCCCGCGACCCGAGCTGCACCCAGCTCACTGTGTCCACCGGCCTTTGGTGAGCTGTGAGGGGCCCTGGTTGGTGGCCTCAGTCTTTCCCTGCACAAAGCCCCAGCCCAGCCTGTCCGGAGCCGGCCCCTCTAACTGGTTACCTGGAATCCCATCTGACTGGGTGAGACCTCTGGATGAGGCTCCTGGGGCCAGGCCTCCCGGGGAGCCCCACCCCGTGGAGAATCCCAGGAGGAGGCCGTGCTGGGCCCCCCGGGCTCTTAGGCCCGGTTAGGTGCAGTGAGCCCAGGTGTGCCCTACTGCTGGAGGCCAGGTGCTGAAGGAAGGGGTGCTATCAGGGTATACGTAGTGCTGAGGAGAGTCTGGGGGCAGTCCCACGGCTGTGGCCCCCCCAGGCCTGGGCCTCCTGCTTCCTCACCCCTGTCGCCTAGTCACCAGTGGCTCTTTGCCCCACCCCTGGGTCTGCCTATTGACTGAGTGGGAGTGTGTGGGCTGAGGCAGGGGTGCAGGGGCGAGGCAGGGGTGAGGCAGGGGTGCAGGGGCGAGGCAGGGGTGCAGAGGTGAGGCAGGGCGCAGGGGTGAGGCAGGGCGCAGGGGTGAGGCAGGACAGGCAGGGCCGGGTCCTAGGTGCCTCACGGCTGCTGTGTGATGGTGAAGGGTCTACGGGCTTTGAACCCATATCCCGGTGTCGAGTCCCAGTCCCCCACTTGCTAGTGTGTGAGCTTGGACAAGGCACTGCTCGCCGTCTCCTCTGTCAGGGGAGTAGCAGTGGGCCTCACCGCCTGGCCCGTGCGGGAGGAATGGAGTCCGTGAAGTGCTCAAAGTGGGTCCCGATGCAGTCAGTGCTTACTAAGTTCCAGCCTGTTACTCCTCCTTTGGAGGGGCACGTGGGGCGTGGTGTTGCAGTTAGAGGGAGGGGACCCAAATCTCGGTGGCCTAGGGCATCATGGCACTCTCAGCTCCTTTGGGCATCCAGGGCCAAGGGCCCAGATGGGGTGCCCGGGAGCTAATGGGGGCAGGGTAGGGCCTGGGGCTCAGGGCCTGGGGCTGCCCATCCCTGGGACCTCCTGCAGGACCTCCCGTGGTCCCTTGGCTTCTGGCCCTTCCTACCCCTCCCCCACATCCTGAGTGAGGAGGGGTGAGGTCAGTGCTGACAGTGTGGACCTGGGGCTCCTGGGTGACTGCCTTGGGGACTTTTGCAGATGGTGGTTCTCATGGACCCAATGGAGGACCCCGATGACATCCTGCGGGCACACCGGTCCCGAGAGAAGTCCTACCTGTTCGACGTGGCCTTTGACTTTACTGCCACACAAGTGAGAGAGGCCTGGGCCTGGGGACACCCTTTGCCCCATGTGTGAAGGAGCCCTCAGGGGCCCTGCACCAACCCCCAGCCTTCCCTCCGCCCTGGCTCCCTGGCTTCCACCTGCTGGGGCCCGAGCGTGCAGGTGTGCGCTTGCCTCCTGCAAGGACACACCGGGCTGGCGTGCAGACCCCACCCTACACGGGTCCCCTTGCGGCAGGTGGCCCCTATGGGAGCTGGAGGAAGGCGCCTGAGGCCCATCTGGCATGGGGAAGAGAGTCTCGGGGAAGCTGACACCCTCCCAGGGACCCCGTCTTGCCCATCTGTGGGATGTCCCCAGCAGCAGATGCCATGCGTCCTCGAGGCTGGGGGCCAACAGCCAGCTGTGGGGGAGGCCTCTCAGGTGTCCTGAGCTCTCTTGCAGGCTGGCGTCCCCCATGGGGTGCAGGTAGAAACATCCAATTCCACTCCCACCCCCAGTGCTCTGGGTTCGAGGGACAGAAACTTCCTGTTGGGAGCAGTGGGAATGTGTGCTCTGCCCTGCCCGTGTCCCGGGCCCCTGATGGGTCTCCTCTTCCCCGCAGGAGATGGTGTATCAGGCCACCACCAAGAGCCTCATCAAAGGCGTCATCTCAGGCTACAATGCCACTGTCTTTGCCTATGGCCCCACAGGTGAGGAGGAGCCCATGCAGTGGGGAGGGGTGCTTGCTTGTGGGCCCCCTCGAGGAGCAAACCCCCTCGCCCTCCACCAGAGAGCCTGTCTGGCCCCAGCTGGGGCAGGACTCAGGATTTAGCTGACCCAACCCCCTATCAGGGCCCTCAGGCCCCAGAGGCCCCAGCCCGAGCCAACACCCCACCTCCCGATCTGCCCCTGCTCTCTGGGGTTCCCAGCCTTGAGGACACACCCAGGGTTGCCAGGAAACCCTGCCCAGCAAGGGTTGCACTCCTGACCCACCCTGCTCACCCACCACCCTGGTGTGCCCAGGTTGCGGGAAAACCTACACCATGCTGGGGACAGACCGCGAGCCAGGCATCTATGTTCGGACCCTCAATGACCTCTTCCACGCCATTGAGGAGACCAGCAATGACATGGAATATGAGGTGTCCATGTCCTACCTGGAGGTGAGCCCTCCCCCACGCTGGCCTAGACAAGGGGCCCATAGGACAGGCTGGCCCAGCTCCCGGGGCCATCACTGGGCAGTCTCCCAGGCTGCTCATCACTGCTGCTCTCGCACACGCACTGTTGACCCCCCTTTACAAAAACCTGAGGCTCAGAGAAGTTAGGCAACTAGGTCAATGTCACACAGGAAAGTGAGAGAGCAAGGATTTAAACTCAGGAGCCCTGCTCATTGCCCCACACTCCAGAACAGCCTTGCCAGTGAACACAGGCTCAGCCCCACTCCATCCTCCTGGGTCCGTTCCTCAGAGCTGACCCTGTCTGCCCCGCCAGGCTACCTCAGGCGTTCTGTGTACGTGGGGGCAGGTGAGAACTGTACAGACGTGGACAGGCTTGAACCTGCCGGCCTTCGCTACCTAGCCACAGCCCCCAGTGCCCACCTGTGGGAGTGCTACCACAGGCAGGGATGGGGCGGCGGGGGTGGGAGCCTGCAGAGGCCAGAAGAGGTGACAGTGGGCTGGACCCCGCCTGGCTCCTGGCCGCTCGGCTCCCTTAGGAGCTGACAGTGCGGAGGGGCAGCGATGCGTTAGAGCAGCAGCTGCTCCGACCAGCGCGGTGCTGGCCACCAGCAAGGCGCACTTGGTGTGGGGGTCGGGGAGAAGGAGCTGAGGGTTGCCTAGCAACAAACAGGCTGGCCGTCAGTCAGGTCCTCATCCTCTGCCCAGTGCCCTGCCTGCCCACAAAGAGAGTCCCACTTGGCTTTGATGTCTTCTACCCTTGGCTCAGGCAGCTTGATGCTCCCTTGTGGGTGCTGAAGCCCCCGCCCCCACCCCATAGAAAGGAAGGGGCCCCTGAACTCCTGGCCCCTTCTCGCTCAGGAGGGCTGGGGAACTTGGCCCTTGCCTGGACCTGCTGCCCTCAGTCTCCCATTAACACCTGTCACCCACCTGTCCCATCAGATCTACAATGAGATGATCCGGGATCTGCTGAACCCCACCCTGGGCTACCTGGAGCTGAGGGAGGACTCCAAAGGGGTGATCCAGGTGGCCGGCATCACTGAGGTCTCCACCATCAATGCCAAAGAGGCGAGTCTAATGCAGCCAGCCAGGGCGGTGGGGACGGACACTGACCCCTGAGGGGGCAGGAGGGGACAGAGGACTGACCAGACAACCGGCCTCATGTGCAAGCAGCGCCTGCCCTCCCCTGGCCCCTCCACACGCAGAGGCCGGCCCACCGCCACCAGGGCTTTTCCCCAACCTGTGGGAGCATCCCCACTGGTCCCCAAGAGTGGCCTCCCTCCCGTCCTCCCAGATCATGCAGCTGCTGATGAAGGGGAACCGGCAGAGGACCCAGGAGCCCACGGCCGCCAACCAGACGTCCTCCCGCTCCCACGCGGTGCTCCAGGTGTCCGTGCGCCAGCGCAGCCGGGTCAAGGACACCCTGCAGGAGGTGCGGCAGGGCCGCCTGTTCATGATTGACCTGGCGGGCTCTGAGCGAGCATCCCAGGTGAGGCCAGCTCCCTGGAGGCGGGGGGAGAGGCTGCTGTTGGGGGGGGGCTCCCAGATGAGGCCAACTCCCCCAGGACTGCGGGGGTGGAGGGGAGCAGAGGGCAAGGATGCCAGCCTCCCAGCTCCCCAGGGGACGGGGGAGAGGCTGTGTCAGGGTGGGTGGGGATTGGGGGGCCCAGGGAAAGGGACTGAGGGCTGTTGTAGAGGAGCGGGGTGGGGGGTGCATTCTGGGGAAGCACCCAGAGGCTGTTGTGGGAAGGAAGGTGGAGAACAGCGGGTTCTCCAGGGAAGCAGACTGGCTGCCCGGGAGGAGCGGTGACATACGAGAGAATGAATGGGCCACATTAGGAACGAGGGTGGAGATGCAGGAACATATACCCTGACTGGGGGACCCTAGGAGAGCCCGGGAGAGGGCCCTGCCAACCACCTCAAGGAGTGAAGAGGTCTGTCCCTCATTTCTCACAGCGTGTGTCCCCCACCTCCGAGCCCTGCCTGCCTGGGTCTGCAGCCTTGGGCCGGCTGCTCCACCCTGTGGGCATAGGCCCAGGACCCCCTCTTGGGGGCAAACGGAGGTTTCATGGGCACCTGGATGATGAGGCTGGGTGACGTCACTGTGAGCACTGAGGCAAATGCAAGGGACAGGACAGGACAGTGGCCAGGGAAACTGAACAGGGTCTCATGTTTGAAGATGTGGGGTTTGAGAAACACACCCCTCCCTTCCAGTAAGGCCCGAGGCTTCCTGGAGAGGCACAGGGGCGCTGTCAGTGGGAGAGGGTGTACCCCGTAGCCACCGCTGGGCAGGGTCTCCTCGGCCTTGGCACTGTCTTGCAAACTGCAGGAAAGGAGAGAAACCCACCCTCCAGCACACGCACACGACGCACTCACGCACGCGCGCGCAGGCGCACACTGTCCTCCCGCCTCCCTGAAGCCTGGGGCGCCCCCTAGAGTCGTGTGCCTGTGGTGCTGCTGGCTCTGAGCTGCCTGGGAAGCCCCCACCCTCCACCTCCTTCTTAGCCCTGAGCACTGGGCTGTGCTGGGTGCCCGCCTGGGGGAGGCGAAGAAGCAGGCTCTCTGCGCCCCACCCGGAGCCTTCCATCTGTCAGTCACTCTCATTCAGAGGCCTCTCCTCTTTCCTGGGAGAATGCCCTCGGGAGGAGGGCGGGACAAGACCCTGTCATCCCCACATTTCAGAGCCATGGGGCAGAGGGAGAGGTTTATAACCCAGGACCCCTAGGGCATTGGTGGCGATGCGTGTGCCCTGCCCCTTAAGGCCACAGCTATGCCCCCTGCTTGCCCCCAGACACAGAACCGTGGGCAGCGCATGAAAGAGGGGGCCCACATCAACCGCTCCCTGCTGGCCCTGGGTAACTGCATCAATGCGCTGAGTGACAAGAACAGCAACAAGTACATCAACTATCGCGACAGCAAGCTCACCCGGCTCCTGAAGGTATCAGCCGCAGCCTGGCCCAGGCGCTGGGCACCAGGGAGGGCCGTCAGACTTAGCAAATAACACACAGGATGCCCAGCCACGCCTGAATTTCAGATAAACAGCGAATGATTTTTTTAGTATACGTGTGTCCCAAATGTTATGTCATAATTGATCTGGTGACTCTCAGCAAAGAGTGGGCAGTAGGGAGGGAAAGGCACCTGGCACCCCCCAGGGCTGTGGGTCTGAGGGAACCAAGAGCCACCTGGATTGGGGGTTCAGGGAACCAGTAACTTCATGGCTCACAGAGTCAGCTGTTCGGGGACCCACACCTGCCTGGGCTCTGTTCGGTGCTGCACCCCACCAGCTCCTTTCATGCGTCAACAACTCTGTGGGTTAGAGGATTAGTATTTCCACTTGCAAATGGGGAAACTGAGGCACAAAGAGGCTCAGTAGCCTTCCCAAGGGCTCTCACTAGTGAGTGCTGGAGGTAGGATCCAAACAGGTCTGTGGGCATTAATGTCCTACCTGCAGTTCACTTCCCGCCCACCAGCGGCCAGCCAGGTAGGGACAGTGGCACAGTTGCTACCATTTCCAAACACACGGAAGCTGAGGACTGGAGCGGCGAGGAGCTTGGGTGAGGTCACCCGGCTGCATCGCACTCCAGGGCACGGTCAAGCCCAGGGCAAAGGAGGGGTGGCCACCGGCCAACTCCAATCTTCGCACAGAGGTCCCCCTTCCTTACAGCAGCCAAAACAATAGTGCCATCAACAGTCAGAAAAGGGGGGACCTGGGAGGACAGAAGTGATGGGAGGGAGGAGGAAAGGGCCCCGCTGGCTCCCAGTCACCCCTGTTCCTGTGTGAGGGGAGGGAAAAGGAGAGCCTGGAGGCCCTGACAGGGATGCTCGAAATTTCCAACTGAGAACTTCGGAGAAGAAAGTGGAAGTGGGAAGTGGAAGGATGGGGAGGGGGAGGGGAAATCTGGACCCAGGGCGTCTGTGTGTTGCTCAGCACCAGGAGCTGAGAGAGAACCAGAAACCAGAACAGCCAGGCAGGCGCAGGGTCAGGAGATGCACGCCCGGCTGAGCACAGGCGCACCCTCCTCCCGTCCAGGATTCCCTGGGGGGCAACAGCCGCACTGTGATGATCGCCCACATCAGCCCCGCGAGCAGCGCCTTTGAGGAGTCCCGAAACACCCTGACCTACGCCGGCCGGGCCAAGAACATCAAGACCAGGGTGAGGGCCCCTGGTCTGTCCCGCAGAGCACGCCTTCCTGAGCCTAGAGAAGCCCGCACTTATTCCGGACCCTGATGCTCCTCCCTGCCCGCTCTGGAACCAGCCACCATTGCACCGGCCTTGTTCCCCCATCAAACGTCTCCCCGTGCCCTCTCCCTGCACCTTCCACACCAGCTTGCCTGCCAGGAAGCCCACACTCCCGGGGGTTCCCTCCTTCCTGTGGAGGGTCTGTGCTCCCCTGGCCCAGCCCCCTCCATCTTCCCTTTTTCATCTTCAGATGCTCATTCAGACGGTTACATTTCAAAGCACCTCGGCGTAACAGTCACCAAGGCCGAGCCCTTTAACATTTCACCTCTATGCTCCTCACGCGCGAGGCCGAGGCCGGATAATCACTATCATATTTCACAATTGAGGAAAATGAGTGACTTCCCCACTGGGCTGTGATGGCACTGAGACTGTCCCTGCTGTCTGTTAGGGAGTCTATTTTTGATCTGTGTGTGAAGGGGCAGATGGATAAATGTAAGACAGGAACATTCTCCTGACACTACATTTCCCAGCCATCGGTCAGTTCCAGCCCTCAAGGAGCATAATGGGGGAGGGGACGTGCCCTTTGAAACGGCTGATAGCTCAGAACGTTATTAACAGCAGGCAAATGATGCCAACAGTCAGCAGGCTGGTGGGAGTCCACGGAGCTCTTTGGAGACCGTGAGCAGGACTCTGAAGGATGGGGAGACCATTCCGGAAGCAGGAAGGAGATAGTGTCTGGTGGGGGTGGGGAGAGCTGGGTGATTCCTCAGCTATCGCAGAATGTTCACGACAGAGCAGTGAGTCAAAAGAAAACCCAGACAGACAGGGGTGGGCCCTCAGCACCAGGTGAAGGAATTAGGGCATTCCCCCAAGCAGTAGGGAGCCACTGAAGGTTCCGCAGGGGAAGCAGCACTTTAGGAGTACTGGCTCTATCAGAGGCATGTAGTGTGACAGGTTGTGAGGTTGGAAGCAAGGCCATTGCTGTCATCCAGAAAGACTGGGGGTGGGGGGAGAAAGAGAAAGGAAGACCCTGCAGGCCGACCCTGGCACCTGGGTGACCGCACCTGCTCTGCCCCGGCCGTGCTCCCGCAGGTGAAGCAGAACCTGCTCAGTGTCTCCTACCACATCGCCCAGTACGCCAGCATCATCGCGGACCTGCGGGGCGAGATCCAGCGGCTCAAGTGCAAGATCGACGAGCAGGGTAGGCGAGGCCAGGCTCGGGGACGGCTGGAGCGGGGTGACATCCGCTACATCCAAGGTATGTGCATGGGTCTATGTTAGCGGGGGCTCGTCTCCTGCAGCCCTCCCAGGCTCTCGGATTGCTCTGCGGTCAGGCAGTGCTGGGTTCAAAATCAGACTCTGGCTGGGTAGCCTTGCATTAGTCACTCAACTGCTCTGAGCCTTCAACTGTAAAATGGAATCGTGCTCTCTGAAGATGAAGTGTGATCACACGAGTGAGAGACACATGAGTGTTTAGCTGTAGGACCTTTGGGCCACAGCCCAAAGACTCAATGTGGGAGAGTGGGAGGAGGTAGTAATCTAGGAGGTCTTTCTAGAGGAGGTGGTCGGACAGAAAGTGGTTTGGCCAGGTGGGCCCCGACTTGCCTGGCCTAAAGCTTCCCTCTTTACTGAGCTCCCCCACACCTCCTCTGATGGGCAGCCGAGGTCCAGAAGCACAGCGGGCAGAATGAGCAGGCCGACATGGGACAGCTGCGGGAGCAGCTCATCGGCGCCTTCCAGGAGCAGATGGACGTGCGGAGACACCTGCTGGAGCTGGAGAACCACTCCATGCAGGTTCAGATCGACACCTCCCGCCACCTGCTCACCATCGCTGGGTAAACCTCCCCTGCCCCGGGACCCTTCTGGTCCCACCCTGGACAGAGGGCTTAGAGCTGTAGCTGCTCATTGTGCCCTGTTCCCCATGACCTGAGTCCCATGTCTCCCCTTGCGAATGGGGCTGCGGCAGCTGGGAGCACGAGAAGTCACGCAGGGCGCTCAAATGGAGGGAGGAGCAGCGGAAGGAATCCTACACCAAGGATGACAGCGAGAAGGACTCTGACACTGGTGATGACCAGCCAGACATCGTCGAGCCTCCAGAGGTGGCCTCAGCCCGGGAGAGCATTGCCGCCCTGGTGGGCGAGCAGAAGAAGCTGCGCAAGCAGAAGGTGCCCAGGCTCTGGGGACAGGGAGAGTGGGTTTGAGAGGCAGGAGCCAGAAGGGGCTAAGGACACGGTTGGGGAGGAGTGAGACCTGGGTGACCTTGCTAAATTCCTTAGTAACCTCTTTGCACCTCGAGTTCCTCATCTGTAAAATGAGAGGAGTCATGGTGCAGCCCTGGTGGGGTTGTTGAGAAGATTAAATAAATGCCTTTCACATACCAAGGATTCAAAAAATGGTAGCCAGTATTATAATCAGGGTTTTCCGGATAACGGATCTTTGCCTTCTGCTCTGGAGCATACCCAAACCAGGGGCCTCAGGACACCATGAGCCCTGAGGGCATCGGATGGGTTGGGGTTGAGTGGTGGGAGTTTGTGTTCAGAGCAGCAACCAGAAAGGGGGCACAGAAGGGCCATGCGGGAGCAGCCCCTGGTTGCAAGGCCCAAGATACAGCTTTGAGGGTAGGGCCTCGGAATGGAGCTTCATCCGGGAGCCCCGGAGTCCGGGAGTTCGGGGACAGGAGGGGCGAGGACACGCTGAGCGAGAGGGAGCAGCCCGTTGCCTGCTGCCTGGCGCTGATCCCGCACCGCCCCCAGCTGGCGCTGGAGCAGCGCTGCCGCGAGCTAAGCGCGCGGGGCCGCCGGCTGGAGGAAACGCTGCCCGGGCTCATTGGCTCCGAGGAGCAGCGCGAGGTGCTCAGCCTGCTGTGCCGCGTGCACGAGCTCGAGGTGGAGAACACCGAGATGCAGTCGCACGCGCTGCTCCGCGACGGCGCGCTCCGCCACCGCCGGGAGGCCGTGCGCCGCCTGGAGCAGCACCGCATCCTCTGCGATGAGATCATCCAGGGCCAGCGGCAGATCATCGACGGTAGGTCCCGCGCCTCTGAGCCATGCCAGGGCCCCATCGACCGGCAAAGGGTCCGAAGAAGGCGCGCCTGAGCCCTGCCCCTCCTCCAGCAGACTACAACCTGTCTGTCCCCCAACACCTGGAGGAGCTCTATGAAGTGTACCTGCGGGAGCTGGAGGAGGGTAGCCTGGAGCAGGCCACCATCATGGACCGGGTGGCCTCTAGAGCACTGCAGGTGGGTGCCTGAGCATGTTCTGAGGGAGGAGCTGATGCCCAAGGAATGCCTGCATGGAGCTGGGATGGCCATGGACCAGGCTGGCTGGCACCCCGGGAAGCTGACTCCCTTTCCTTCTTATCCCGTCCAAAGCCTTGCCAAGCCTGAGTAAGTTCATTGTCCCAGGGCATTCTTCTCTGGTGCTCGTCTTCACCTAGGGTCAGAGGTCAGGGCCGGTATCTGAAATATACTGAATGGCCCCAAGTGCCCTTCCCGGAGACCAGGCCATCAGGCAGTCAGTGCCACAGGGGATGCCTAACAGCCACAGCTGACCCCTTGGGACCCAGAACACTGCCCTCTAGGGCTCCCTGCCCATATTACAGCCCTGGTCTTCCTGTGTGCCTTTGCCACCCTGTACTGTTATCTGGTCCAGGACCAAGTCTTCTGACTGTCCATCCTTGCCCCCCTTCCCAGGACAGCTCCTTGCCCAAAATCACTCCAGCAGGAGCCATGCTGACCCCGGAGTCTGACCTGGAGAGTGTGAAGACGCTGAGCTCTGAAGCCCAGCGCCTGCAGAACACCACCCTCCCTCCCCTCAGCACAGAGAGGTGAGACCAGGGACCACTCCCCACCAGTCCCCCCTGCCCGCACCACCACAGGATGCCAACCCAGACTAGGGCTTCCTGGGGCAGATGGAACAGGAGCAGCAGGGAGGAGGTGGCACAGGTCTGGAGCCAGGATTCCTGGGTTCTCTCTCCCTTCACGAAAATAGCTCTCCCCTGGCATGGGGGTGGGACCTCTGTGGGACCAGACTGGTCATCAGATACCCATCTTCTTCTGCCAACCTCAGTGAAGCCAACCACGTGTTCAAGGCCAGTCCCCGGGCATGGCAGGTGAAAAGCTCTTCTGTGCCCACCCCACCCCCCATCCAGATCAGCAGTCTGGTGACCCAGGAGGTGAGCACTGAGCACCCGATGGCCCCATCGCTCCTCTGCCGAGGGTGGGAGTACAAGGGTGGACACCCAGCTGTTGGGATGGAGCCTTTCCAAAACGGCCACCACCCTTGAGGCCACCACTGTCTCTGCTGAGTGGGGCATGGGGTCTCTACTCTGTCCAATGCCTTTCTGTTCCCAATCACTTTTCCCACAGGCCGCCACTCAGGACAGCCTGGTCAGCCTGAGCAGCCGAATCAACTCTTCCCCTGACAGCAGCGAGAATCTGTCGGAGATCCCCTTGTCCCACAAAGGTGTGCCCCCAGCCTGAGCTTGGCATCATCTAAACTGCTCAGATCATGCAGCTTAAAGCCCTTTCCTGCCCTCTGCACTGCTGAACGCATCCATGCATCAGGTGCTGCCCATTCTGTGAAGGAGGCACCAATGCCCAGAAAGGGTTAACCATCAAGGACACACAGAGCTGGGGGCACAGAAATTAGAATGGGGAACATATAGCATTTAGGATCGTGGTCCCGTCCCACTCAGTGATAATCACAATGGCAAGTATAGATGGAATCCACACCCCTTGCCATAGGCGAAGCCCATTATCTCAGTTAATGCTCACAATGACCCTGTGGGGTTAGTTCTACCACCTCCAGTTTACAGATGAAAGGGAGGCTCAGAGGTTTGCCCCAGGTTTCTTAAATGGCAAACAAGCTGGGGTGTTGGGATTGAAACCCAGACATTCTGGCTCCTACCCATTTCTGCCTTGGCAAAGGAGAGGTGTTAGAGGTGCAGAAGGGAGAGGATTATGAGGCCTTGATCCCATGTTGGGTGCTCCCTCTGTCCCGCTGCAGAAAGGAAGGAGATCCTGACGGGCACCAAGTGCATCGCGGTGAAGGCTGCCAGTAGGCGCGTGAGGGCCCTGGGAACGGAGGGGCGCCACCTGCTGGCACCTGCGATGGAGCGCAGCAGCTTGTCCCTGCACTCGCTAAGCGAAGCTGAAGACTCCCGGCCACCAGGCCAACTGGCCTGCAAGCGGCCACCAAGTCCCACACTGCAGCATGCTGCCAGCGAGGACAATCTGTCCAGCAGCACGGGCGAGGCCCCATCCCAGGTGGTCGGGCATCGTGGCAATGGCCCTGGGCCCTGGTTGCGTGGCCAGAAGAAAAGCCTGGGCAAGAAACGGGAGGAGTCGCTGGAGGCAAAGAGGAGAAAGCGGAGGTCCCGATCTTTCGAGGTCACAGGGCAAAGGGTGAGGCCAGGGGTGGAGCGTCTGAGCCCCTTCCTTGTGGGTGGAGGCCTGAGAGCTGGGTTCCTCTAGAGGCTCCAAAGTATCTGCACCAGCCCTGCACCACACTCCATGCCTCTGTCCCCCAGGCTGGCACACTAGCTGGGGGCAGATCCCTGTAACAGGAGTGGGGAATGTCTGGCCTGTGGGCCTTATAAGGCCCATGGAATCAATACCAGCAACATCACACACCTCATCAAATCAGCCTGACCAAATAGCAGGCTAATTTTTAAGCTGATAATTTTGTTTGGCCTGCAAAATGTTACAAATACCCAAGCGGCCCTCGGCAGGGAAAGGTTCCCCACCCCTGCTAACACATCCCTGTGCAGGTCACGCCTCACTTCACTGTTCTCCAACCAACACAGCTTGCCCGCCCCAAGACACACCTCCTGGGGCCCTGTCCCCTGGAGAGCATCTCGGACCACAGGATGCCAGTGTGTGGGCATCCAGCCCCTGGCATCCGGCATCTGGGAAAGGTCGTGCTGCCTTTGGCCAAGGTCAAACTCCCTCCAAGCCAGAACACAGGTCAGTACCTTGCAAGAGGGGGTGGGGAAGGGGAGCCCTTGGCCTGCCCAGGGAGGAGGTATGCTGAGCTGTCTCCCTCCATGGCTGTCCCTGGCTGGAGACAGGATTCTTACAGGGGAGAGGGGGGCATTCCTAACCCCTGCTCCTGGCCCTTCCCCTGTTTCTCCTGTTTCAGGCCCTGGGGTTTCCTCCCCCATCACTGTTCCCTCCAATCCAGCTGGTGTTTCCCGACGGGCTACACGTGGGCCCCGCCTGCCTCTCGGCTCAAGCACCCATGGCAAAGACGGACACTTCCGGCATAACTGAGGGGCCCTGCCTTCCTGCCCCCAAGACTGAATGGGGTGTAGTGAAAAATGGGAGGTGGGGTGACCTGGAAGCAGGAGCTCAGGAGCTCAGAAGGCCAGAGCTCCTGAGACCCAGGAATTATGAGGGTGCCTGCCCAACCCTTCCATGTGTGCAGTGCCACTGGGGAAGGGAGGTGAGCCCAGGAGGCACAGCCGCAATGACAGGGCTCCTTGGCCTCCCAGCCCTGGACCGAACCCTGTTGCCAAAAGTCTGCACAGACCTGTGGCCAGACTCGGCCTGGGAAATGGGAGGAGGCAGCTGTGAGTGGGACAGAGCTCCTGACCCCACACCTGAGGCAAGGGCATCCTGGATGACGGGGAAGGGGCCAGCAGGTACTTCTCATACTATGGGTGCGGTGGGAGAGGGAGGAAATCTGGTTTCCTTACTTGGCAGTGGCTTACTTTTTAACAGTAAAATCCCATTTGGGTCTTTACAGTTGTGTTGGAAACTAGACCTTGTCTGGAACGGGGTGGCCATGACTGAACTCCCTTGCCCTTCCCTCCCCCAATACCCAACTCACTCTGGCTAGTAGCATAGCACCGACCTACAAACACCTGGGGGAAGGGGGTGTTTCTGTAGACCCTGAGGCCCCTCCCCAGGAAGTGTGGGGCTAGCAAGACCTATTCATGCCCCATCAGAGATTTAGGGGTGGCCTGAACCCTAAATGAAATCGGTACCCCAGGAAGTCCGGGATCAGAAATTGCCCAGCTAAGCCCCTCAGCTTCAAGGTGAGAAAACTGGGCCAGGAGTCGCCCAGGATTCCCAGGCTGGCCCATGGCCCGGACTATACAGATGCTCTTATCTGCCCTGTTCCATGTGGGGGTGGGGAGCCTGGGGAAAAGCTAAGGAAACACCAGACGTAGATCTGTGGAACCCCCTCCTTGGGCTGATTTTTCCCAGGCCTGGGTGGTTCAATCATCCTCTCTCTTCTCTGAGCATCGGTTTATTCAGCCAAAATCATTATCTTCAAGTCAGCTGTGAAACCAGCTTCTGAAACCAGGCATGTGGTCAGCCACTCCTCAGCTGGCCTCCATCCGACGTCACCAAGACCTGGTTACTCAGGGGGGCAGTGTAGGCACCACCCACCCCTTGTGGGGCCCCTCCCAGTCCCTACCGGGCCATCTATGCCAGGCCTCTATTTCCCAATCCGGAAGCGTCTGGGACGCCAGGTTCCCGGTCGGCCCGCTTGGCTACTGGGGGGTCCGGATGAGGGTGTGGTAGACAGGTTTGACGATGAGGTGCAGATGCAGGGCGTTCTCCACCAGGTACTCGGAGTTGCGCCGCTGCAGGTCGGCGTGCGCCAGGAAGTCGCCCGCCTCCTCGCTGCTCTGGTGGAAGCTGTAGGCGTGGCGGACCAGCAGGCGGCCGTGCTGGCGTGTCCCCACCAGCACCGTCTTCTGGAAGCTCACGCCCGCCGCGTCGCCGCCGCTGCTGGCCGGCGTGACCACGAGCCGCGGCCGGCCGTCCTCGGGGCGCGCGGCGGGCAGCGCGGTGCCCGGGGCGTCGGCGTAGACGGGCCGCAGGCTGACGGGCAGCCAGCGCGGCGAGAAGAGCACGTTCCACGTGACGCGGCGGCCGGAGTCGTGGCCGCTCGGGCCCAGCTGCGTCTGGAAGCTGGTGCTGCGGTCGTCGCGGGCTGGGTTGTTGATGACCCACGGGGCGCCCCAGGCGGGCGCGAGGTAGTTTCGGGGCAGGAAGGCGCTGCCGTTGACGTCGAAGAACTTGGCGTAGTGCAGAGGCGAGGCGGCGTGGAACTGGTAGGCCTGCAGCAGCAGGTCGGCCACCGCCTGGCCGTGGCGCGCCAGGGCGGCCGAGCGCGCCTGCAGCTGGAACAGCTGCGCCGGCGGGATCATGGGGTAGCGGATGGCGCGCAGCGCCCGCTCGGCCACCTCGGGTGGCGGCCGCGCGCGACCCAGCCACGTCTCCAGCGCGTGGAACAGCTCCAGCTCGTCCTGCAGCACCAGGTCCGAGCGCGGCAGGAGCTGTGCCAGCAGCTCGGGGCTCACGGCGCCCCACTCGGCGCTGCCCGCCACCGCCGACAGGTTCCAGGCCAGGAACTGCAGGCAGCTCTGGCGCAGGGCCTCGTCCCCGGTGCTCAGCGCGTACTGGTACCAGCCCACCGCCGGGCCCGCGCCTCCCGCCAGGTGCGCGCGCATGTAGTCGGCCACGCCCCGCTGCAGGGAGGCCACCCGGTACTTGGTGGCCAGCCTGTGCAGGGGGATGGCCTGGGCCAGCAGCACCATCAGTTCGCCGCAGTAGAGGTACCTGCGGAAGAGATGCAGATATGGGGCGGGGTGGGAGCGGTGCCACCTCCGCCCCCAGCCTGCTGTGCTTCCTGAGTCCAGAGGGGACCTGGCCTTAGGTAGAGAGCTTCGCGATCCAGGGCACAAACAGAGCAGCGGGTCCTGAGGCTTCCTGTCTTTTCCTCTCACGCCCATTCCACTTCCCAGCCTCCTTTTCCCATTTCTCGTGGGGACATATAAATAGCATGTATTTATTGAGCATCTACTAGATGCTGAGCTCTACGCTAGAACAAGACCGTCGTGGGTCATACCTCTGTGGGTTCAGAGGGAAGCCCTAGCACCTGCTTGCTATGAGTAGACAAGTCATTTAACTTCACTCACCACTCAACCTTCTGTTAAACTTCTAGGAAAGGGAGAATCCACCCCTCAGGGTTATGGTGACATTGGGAGAGTGAGTGATACTTGCTACAAAGCAGGTGGTCACACAGGTTAATTCCCATTCTCCCCCCGCCCCCTTTTTGCTTGCAGTCGTTTTTCTCACTGTGTCTTTCGCCTCTCATTATGTTATCACTCTTGCTCATTCATTCTCTGTCTCCATCTGCTGCCATCCCCTCTGCTCACCCTTCCTGCCATTCCCCACTGGCACACACTCAATGGGGGTGTGGCCGCAACTGCCAGATACCTGCCCCAACACCCATGTCTCCCCTGTCCCCGCATTTCAGCTCCACATGTTTGCCTCTGGGAATGAAGGATGTTTCCCAGGCTTCCTCACAGTGAGTGTGGTCATTGGCTAAATTCCAGCCAGTGAGCTTGTCAGCAGAGGTGCAATATAGGATTGAGGGGAAGGCTGGTTAAGAAGAACCACCTGGGGTGAAAGGAAGACCCTTTCTGCCCTTCTGTGTTATCCCTCTTCCTGTTCCCTAGAACTTGGACGTGATGGCTGGAATGCTGGCAACCATCTTGTCTAAGCCATTAAAACAGGGTTACTTTCTCAGACTACAGTGTGAATGGCATCCCTTGTGCTGTGCACTGGCAAGAGACAGGGGGTAGAGAGAGCTGGCTAACTTTTTCAGCTCCCTAGCTCTGTGGTTCCAAACCTGGCTAGACACCAAACCATATGGAGTCTTTACATTTTTTTAAAATGACTGCTGAACCCCAGACCTGAAGCCAATGATCCAGGGTGGAGCCCAGGAATCTGTAGTTTTAAAAAGCTCTCCTGGCCCAGCCGGTGTGGCTCAGTGGTTGAGCGTTGACCCATGCAACAAGAGATCGCAGGTTCGATTCCTGGTCAGGGCACATGCCCAGGTTGTGGGCCTTATTCCCAGTGGGGGACACGCAGGAGGCAGCCAATTGATGTTCTCTCTCATCAATGTTTCTATCTCTCTCTCCCTCTCCCTTCCTCTCTCTTTCTAAAATCAATAAAGAAAAAATATCTTAAAAAATAAAAGCTGTCCTGGCCAGGTTTGGAAATAGCTCTGAGGGCATTTGGTAACTGACATCAAACCACTGAGCTAGGCAGGGGCAGGGAGTCACTGGTCGTTTGCAAGAAAGAGGCCAGAAGGAGAAGAGGTGGAGGAGGTGGTGGCATCCTCATCCTAATGACATCTGGGAGATGGACACAGTGACCTCTAAGGGGCCAGGGCTTCCGTGACTCTGAGTGGAGGAGCCTGAAGCTTGGGAATGGATGAAGTTCTCCCCAGTCCTTCCCCTCCCCACCTGATGAACTTGTCAAAGACAGCAGCACAATCCCTGGGCTCCTGCAGCACCACCTCACTCTGGTTACTCAGCAGCTCCCGGAACAGCTCACTGTGCAGTCCCAGCAGCAGGCGGTGGGCGTGGAAGACGCGGACCTCATCGGTGCCCGCAGCCTGCACCCGCAGCACCACGTCGCTGGCGTTGCCCTGCCGCAGGAGCTCCTGCAGGCGCTGGAGCAGCATCTGGGAGTGGTTGATGGAGGTGCCTGCTGCCTCGCTACCAACATCGGCTCTCTGGGCTGCAGCAGAAAGGAACACAGCACCGTCTGAAAGGCACCTGGGCCCAGGGCCATGATCTAGGGATGCACAGGGACCACCTGGAGAGGCATGTGCCTGGATATGGGCAGAGGGCGGGTGGGCCTGGGGAGGCTCTGCTCACACCTGCTTGTGCCCATGGATTCCTGTGTGTGCACACAGCACATCCTGGTGGGACAAGTCGTGAACCTGACCCTGAGAGGATGCTCTTGGAAGGAAGGTGGATTCCTGGCAGAGGAAGAAAGAGGTCATGAACCAGTGTGGGACAAAATGGCCAGAACTGGGCTCCATGGTGCCAGACCCCTAGGAAAGGGTTAAAGAACTCCTGACTTCCTGAAGAATTGTCCACCTAACCCCTCAGAGGAGTCATCAGAAGTGATGCATTCACTAACAAATCCTTATTGAGCGCCTACTATGTGCCAGCCACTCTCCTAGGAGCTTGGAATATGGCAGTGATCAAAACAAGCCAGGTCCTTATGCTTATGAAGGTTCACATTAAGATACAGACAAGCACTCTCGTTTTACAGTGTAACAAACAAGGCAGGTGATGGTAGTGGGGGTGGGGACGCTTAGATCCAGAAACCAGGGGTGGGCTTGCTGAGGAAGAGAGAGGAGCCAACTGGAGGACGAGCACCCAGGCTGAGAGCCAGCCCTGCTGGAAAGGATGGGCTTGGAGTGCTGGGAGCGAGAGGGTTAGGGCCGGCGGCTGTCTGGGAGAGGAGGGGCCGAGCGGGGCCAAGGCTGCAGGCATGGAGGGAGCCCAGCTGTCCTCCTGGATCCCCCTCTGTGAGACACAGCCCACTCTCAGTGGCTGGCCTGTCACGGACCAGACAGTACAGAGCCTGAACTGGTCTGGCAGGGGACTCTCAAGGTACCTGTGTGTGGGGGCTGGCATCCCCCTTCCAGGCTGGGCCCTTCTGTCGTGTTTCCATGGATGCCACGAGGGTCAGATGGGGACATTCACTCAGTTACAGAAAACTCAATAACAGAAAATGCTGCCAGCAGCTTCCCCAAGCCGAGGGGTGTGAGGAGCCTCACAGAGAGGCAAGGAGGGCGTCTGACTGCAGTGGATGGGAACCCCCCCCCCCACACACACACAGAAGGCTGCAGCCCGTGTGAACTGCTGGGAGAAGGCTCACACAAGAGCAGAGCATCTGTGTGTCAGAAAGAGGGAGACGAGAAAGGGAGGGTGAGAGGAGCCTGGTTAATTTCCCAGCCCCGCCTCCCCAGGCTGTCACTTTGAAAGACCTGAATGCTGATTGTATCCCATCAGCCTCTGACTGGGGCCATCTGCCTGGGACAATGGCCGGTGGAAGGGTCTTCTTGTCATTAGGACCCTGGCCCATCAGGCCGCCCCTCCTCCCCTCTGAGGCAGGCTGCCCTCCCCCAAACTGAATGGACTTATGCTCCTCCTGGCTGGCTGGACACCGCCCCCTCCTGCCACTGGGCAGCTAGGGCAGGAAGGTCCTGCCCTTCTCCCTGTCCCACCCTCCCACCCCACCCACTGCCCACTCACCTGCACGAGTGGCCAGGCCCACCAAGGTCAGGACGGCCCAGAAGCTGCCCCAGGACCCAGGCTTGGTGCACCCCAGCCTAAGCATCTTTGTGCCCCTCATCCAGTCCACTGGAGGGACACTGAAGCCCAGACCGCTCCTCTCACATCCCTCCTCCTTATATAGGACTGAATACAAGGGGATGGCACCCCCTTCCTGGCAGCTTCCCTCCCCCCACCCAGCCTCTGCCATGGATTGGTGGAAAATGGCCCCAGCTGTTGCCCAGGCAACCTCTTAAGCCAGAGAGTGGCAGCCCCAGGGGCTATTGTGTTGCTCTGGGCCCCTGAGCGGGACAGATCCGGCACCCTCCCCCACGTCTCCTACCACCCAGCGGAGCTAGGCGTTCCTGTCCTGGGAAGTCTGAGGCTCTCCAAAGGGCAGGCAAGGGGCTCCAGGCAGACTGACAGCACCGGCCCAGGGGTCCCCAGCCCCTCCCCCAAGCTCTAGGCGCAGCCTCTGCTCTGGCAGGGCCACACTTGGCAGCATCTTGGCTGGAGTGTCATGGTGAGCGGGCTGCAGAGGAAGGGCCTGGGAGAGGAGACAGGCGGCTCAGGCTCCCCCCTCCCCTCTCCCATTTTGGGATGGGCCAGCTCTCCAGCGAGGAGGGCAAGGGTGTCAAATAGGGGCCCATGGGTAACGGGTCATTTTCATGTTTTCCGTGGCACACTTTTGGGGAAGGTAATGGGCTTTAACTGTCGGGCCCCCCACCCCAAGGTCAAGATGAGCCAAGATGGCAGGGCTGGGCATAAGGCAGATGTACCCTACCTCAGGTGCACAGGGGCGCCCCGGCCCAGAGCAAGGCTGGCCACCTTGGCAGGCCACCCACGCCCTGCGCAGCCAGCCGGAGCCTGGAACGGGGACTGGAGGTGCTGAGGTAGGCACCTGTCTTCCTGTCACCTCTTCCTTTGACTCACTTCCCTAGTGGCCTCAGGTCTCTAGGTTCACCTCCGTGTATAGCTTCTCTTACAAGCTTCTGTCCAACTTCCAACCATAATATTTCCCTTCCTAGAGTCCCAAGGAGACACCCAGCAGACCTGCACCCCACCCCGACCCTAGGAGAAACTGAGGCAGAGAGCTGGGACGCAGTGTCCGGTGGGTTAGTGCAGAGGAGAGCTCTTGTGAAACAGAGAGGAGGGAGCTGTCTGGAGCCTGGGGCGTGGGTGGGTGGGGGATGGGTGTTGTTGAGACCTCACCTTTTTAGGGAGTGAGTTGGGCTTGGCTCAGTCTTGATGAGAGGGACTTCTTAGAGGTTGATGAACTGAAGTTGGGGGGGGGGGGCTCCCCGGAGATCCAGCACAGAGTTTCTCCCGAGGCCAGGTTCTTGTCTGGAGATGGGTCGGAACCCACCCTCCCTCGCTCTCTGGATCCCAGGGACCGGCTCAATGCATTGATTTCTATCCCTGGCTGGCACAGAGAGACCCAACAGCTCCACCCCCTCTCTGGTGCCACAGACAGAGTAGAAATTAGGTCTGGCACCTGCCTCATCGGGTTGGCAGGGATGGAGCTGTCCAGCCCAGTGGAAACCCCTTCCAGCTGCCCTGACCTTCACGCCTGATTCCCCTTGTCCAGATCCGCCGTCTCTTGTCCACTGGCTGCCACCTGCCCTCCCCGTGGGCTGCACCCCCCAGCCCAGCCCAACAAGACAGAGCCTTGTGACAGGGCCCACGCCTCTGAGGGCATCCGACTTCCACGTGTAGTGTTTTCAGCGGGAATGTTATTGATCAGAAAGAGATAGTGATAAGAGAACCCGCTACTCAGAAAATGGTATTTTGGTAAACGTGCTTGTTCATTCCAGCTCTTTCTAGAAGTGAATTCTTTCTAGAAGTGTAGCCCAGCTGCACCGGTGTTTTTGAAGCACCCTGGATGGTTGTCAGGTACACCCCAGGTACATCTAGAGTTGGGTGGCATTTCAAGTGTGCAAGGATTGGAGGGGCCCCAGGTTACCAAGACCAGGAGGGTCCCCTCTGACTCCCATCTCTGAGAGGCCCACCTCCTACTATTTCTAACTTCCATTATCCCTGAACTTCCTCTAAGGGTTTAGAAAGTGGCTTTCTAGGAATAGATATTCTCTGTTCTCGTCATCACAGTCTGAGGGTTGCTAGAGTGTGTGCATGTGTGTGTGTGTGTGTGCGTGTGCATGCATGTGCCTGTGTGTGTGTGTGTGTGTGTGTGTGTGTGTGTGTGTGTGATGTGCAAGCTTTTTGGAGCAGGAGAGAGGAAAGAGGGGTTTGCCCTGCACAGTCCTAGAGACAGCAGATTCGAAATAGTTTTATTTTGCCCTGAGGCTCTGGAAGCTCCATAATTCCTTGAGAGCAGGTCTGATGAGCTCGAGAGCTAGAACAATTCCCAAAGAAGACGGTCACTTCCTGCCCAGGACAAGAGTGTTTATAACCTAAGTGACTTGCTCTCACAGCCAGGAACAGGCAGAGCCAAGGACTCAAATGCCGCTTTTCTGCTCGACTTTGCTTTCCACAACCCAGCGCTGTCTTTTCTGGGAAGCAGTTACCACAAATGACCCCGCCGGGCCAGGACTCTGCAGTGCTGTAAAAGCAACTAAAATTCTTGCAAGCTTGGGGCAGGGTGGAGAGTTTCCGAACCTGCAGAGGGGCATCAGACGCTGGACTGGGTAACACGCACCTCGGAGGGCGGGCTCGAGGCCCAGCCCTGCCCGGTCAGCAGCCTCCTTACATGCGTAACCTCTCCCTTCCTGAGCTAGGGTTTCTGCGCACTCGGAGCCTGGGGGACAGGGAGTCATGAGCTCAGGTTCCGGGCCCTATGTACTCCGAGGGGCACACTAATAATGTACACGAAGGAATCCTTCCCCGAAGTCACTCACACACTCTTGGAAGCTTCCCCTGAAGCCAGGCTGTCCCGTCAAGGTGGCACCTTCTCCTTGCTGCTCAGCACCCCACCATGCATCCCCCCACTGGAAGGAAGGCCCAGCCCCGTGTGCGTGCTGTCTGTGCGATCCACGCCCCTCCTCCATGAAGCCTGAGCTCGCAGTGGTTCTCCCCGCG
The DNA here is from genome assembly GCA_030848825.1 of Tadarida brasiliensis. Classification (NCBI taxonomy): domain Eukaryota; kingdom Metazoa; phylum Chordata; class Mammalia; order Chiroptera; family Molossidae; genus Tadarida; species Tadarida brasiliensis. Next base: position 61,298,761 of record CM061273.1, read on the forward strand.
AGCTCCTGTTCTTCAGAGAAGGTTGTGTGTGGCAGCAACTTGGGGACAGCTCTGGCGGAGGGACCCACCAGATTAAATCCCGTGGGCCACATACCAGCTCTGTGGCCTTAGCCGTGTTGCGCTCCTGTGTGAAATGGAGATGACCAGAGTTAGGGTGTGGGGTGCCACGAGGAAACGGCCCCTCACACCTGCTGGCCTTTCTAACTCGACTGCGAGCAGCGCCTTGCTCACCCAGAGCCTCGTGCGGGGAGGTGGCGGCCTGTGGAATCATCTGTGCTTGCTGGGGACTCACTGCACTCTGGGGCTGGAGTCTTGGACACTGTCCCTGGGAACCTGAATGTGTAGTTTCTACTCTGGTCCCACTATGCCAGGGGACCTGGCCAAAGCCAGTGGATGCTCAGAGGCCTGCAGGGTCGGGATGTGGCCACCAGGGGGCAGTAAGCCTTCTGTGATTGCTGCAGGGGAGGCTGTGGGAGAGGAGGGGTCAAGGTAGCTCCAGCCCCAGATGTGGAATCTAACTTAGGGAACCTGGGAGCCAGGGCGCTATGTTCCCGGAGGGGGAGCATGGGAAGCAATTCCAGAAGGGTCTCAGCTCTCCTCCAGTCCGTCGGCATTGTCCTGGGTGCCCGCTGTGGGCTGCACTGGTCACTCTTCCCCGAAGTGGGGGATGGGGGGTGGCGAGGCGCAGATTCCAGCCTCTCCAGAGTGTGCACACACCGGCTGGTGTTTATTTGCCAGTGACTGATATTCCTAGAGGGATGGTCCATTTCACCAGAGCCGGGAAAACAACAGCTTGCAGGTGGCCACTGGGTCTGGGCTTCCCAGCGCTCTTGGCAGCCTGCTCAGACTTCTCTGGATGGTCACAACCACCACTGTGCAGGGCCACCTGCCACGCTTCCAGGCCAGCAGCCCCTCGGTAGCGTCCTCCTGGTCCCGCCACCCGCAGCAGCTACGGGACTGACTTGACTCCTTCGAAACTGGCCTGTGAGGCTTCACTCTAGATCAGGGCCCTGCCCATGGCGACCTCACCTCTCCTTCCCCAGCACCGATTTCCCCCGCCCTCTGCACACCTGCCCTCCTCTCTTTGATGCTGGTACAGTCAGGTCCCCAAATCCTTCTGCAGTTCCCCAAAGTCGTCCCCAGAGGGTGTGATGGCCCCGGCTGAGCCCAGGCCAGTTCCCAGAGCCCTGGAGCACCAGGTAATCCATCCAGAGCCCAGACCCTGCCCTGTGCCAAGGCACCCCCCCCCCCCCGCCCCTCAGGGACCCTGGTTTGCTCCAGGCCACATTCACTCTGTAGGCTTCTTCCCCTGAGGCTCAGCCCCACCCTTTCCTTCCTCCTCCCCCCTCCTCCCCGCCATCCTCCCTCTGCACTGACAGGCTCAGTGTGGCTGGAAAACCTCAGGGCAAAGAACTGCGTGGAGAGCGGGCGATGCTGGGAGGGACCTGCGGGGACCCCCAGGAAAAGCCACAAGGTGACCTCGCATTCAGGACCCAGGACCATGAGGCTTGAGGGTCAAGAAGCAGGTACAGTATCTGGCACTGGGTGGGAGGGGAGAGTCAGGTGGAAGAACAGGTATGGAATCCAGAGGCTGGAGCTTGAGTGTAATGAGTAGGCGTTGGATGGGGGGGGACTAGGGTTAGCAGGGGCCTGGGGAAAGGGGGGCTTCAGCAGGAAACCAAATCTAGAAGGTAAAACCTAAAGACCTAGCCCTGCCCGGTGGTGCTCAGTGGTTAGTGTTGACCTGCGCACCAAAGGGTTTGATTCCCGGTCAAGGGCACGTGCCTGGATTGCAGGTTCGATTCCCCATCCCGGTCAGGTTCGTGCAGGAGGCAACCCATTGATGTGTCTCTCTCACATCTCTCTCTCTCCCCCTCTCTCCTCCCTCTCTCCTCCCTCTCTCCCTTCCACTCTCTCTAAAAATCAATGGAAAAAAATATATCCTTGGGTGAGGATTAACAAAACAAAAAAACACCTAAAGACCTAAAGTGTGGGCTGAGTTTGCGCAGGGAGGTCACCTTACCCGTCTGGACTCAGTTTCTCCATTAGAAAACCGGGGCCCTCCAGCCCCAGCCCTGACCTTGAAGAGGGATGTTCTTTAGCGCAGGAGAGGGGAGCCTAGTAACGTCTCTCCTCGACGAGGGGCGGCTGTTGAGCGGAGCTTGGCAGCTGCTGTGGGTCACTGGGGGTCAGGATCACCCGGGGTTCTTATGAAGAGCACAGCTGCTCAAGGCCCTCTGCAGACCCTCTGGCTCAAGCTGCCTGGAGAGAGGCCCGGGAACCTGTATTGTCACAAGCGCCCCCTCCCGCCCCGCCCCTAAGGCCTGTTTCAGGACCCCGCTTTCCAGGCTAAAGACCCACCAGGAGCAATGCGGTGGAGAAATCGTTTCCATGGCAGCAAGAAATGCAGCAGGGGGCTTCTTCCCATCATTGGGGAAGCCAGGCCACTGAGAGGGTGGGGGTGTGGACCTGGCAATAAGGATTGTCATCTGGCTGGGCCTGATCAGAGGGTCTGCACAAGGAGGGGTGAATACAGACCTCAGGGTCAGGGTCAGGGTCAGGGTGGGGCTGCTACCAGGCCAGGCTGGAAAGACACCAAATGCTCTAACCCCACGCCCTTCCGCCCTTCTTAGCCGGCCAGCCACGAGTGACCGTGCTGCCCACACCCAATGGCAGTGGGCCGAGCCAGGAGTTTGGAGGCCATTGGCCAGAGACCCCAGAGAGGTCCCCGTGCGTGGCCGGTGTCATCCCCGTGTTCTACTACAGCGTCCTGCTGGTCCTGGGGCTGCCCGGTGAGTGCAGAGCTGCGGTCCGGGGTGGGGTCCGCAGATGGCCAGAAAGTGGGGTCCTCCTTTGATGGGAGCCAGTCCTCCTTGCTGACCCCTGAGACCCAGGATCATAGACCCCCCAGGATCCCCTTGCCTTTATGGGGATGATCTGGGTCACTGGGGAACAAAGCATTGTGGTGAGTAAAAGTGAGGGACCAGAACTTGGGGTACTCAAGCTAAAGGCAAGGTTCCACCAGCAGGCAGCCGGCCCCCTCACCCCCAGCAGTTCACACAGACGGCCCTCAGCTCTGGAGAGAGATCCGTCTCGTCCACGCCCTCAGAGAGCAGAGCTGGGCTGGGGGCACAGGTGTGGATGCAGGACAGGACAGGACAGGACAGGACAGGACAGGACAGGCGGGCCAGGCCTTGGGCAGTTACCCTGCCCTGCCTGTGGTCAGGGAAGCTGTGTGTCAGGCAGAGGCCCCAGGGTGGTCAGTGGCCGGCGGGACAGACTGTGGATGGACAGAGCAGGGCTGATCTGGTTAGCCTTCTGACAAAAGGAGTTTTAAGAAGAGTGTGGGAAGAGGAAAGGGAGCCAGAGCAAGCAGGTGGGGAGGCACGATGGTGACCCCCTGGAAAGCAAAGTCTGGGCAGCACTTCTAACACCTCTGATCTCTCCCCTCCGCGACCTCACTGCCATCAGTCAACCTCCTGACCGCGGTGGCCCTGGCCCGCCTTGCCGCCAGGACCAGGAAGCCATCTTACTGCTATCTTCTGGCGCTCACCGCCTCGGACATCGTCACCCAGGTGGTCATCGTGTTCGTGGGCTTCCTCCTGCAAGGAGCTGTGCTGGCCCGAGAGGTGCCCCAGGCCGTGGTGCGCACGGCCAACATCCTGGAGTTTGCCGCCGTCCACGCCTCAGTCTGGATCGCTGTCCTGCTCACGGTTGATCGGTACAGCGCCCTGTGCCACCCCCTGCACCACCGTGTGGCATCATCCCCAGGCCGGACCCGCCGGGACATCACCATTGTCCTTGGCGCTGCGCTGCTCACTGGAATCCCCTTCTACTGGTGGCTGGATGTGTGGAGGGACGCAGACCCTCCCAGCACGCTGGACGAGGTCCTCAAGTGGGCTCACTGCCTCACCGTCTATTTCATCCCTTGTGGCATTTTCCTGGTCACCAACTCAGCCATCGTCTCCCGGCTCCGGAGGAGGGGCCAGAGTGGGCTGCAGCCCCGGGTGGGCAAGAGCACGGCCATCCTCCTGGGCCTCACCACGCTCTTCACCTTCCTGTGGGCACCCCGGATCTGCGTCATGCTCTACCACCTGTACGTGGTCCCCGTCCACCGGGACTGGAGGCTCCACCTGGCCTCGGACGTAGCCAACATGGTCGCCATGCTCAACACCGTCGTCAACTTCGGCCTCTACTGCTTTGTCAGCAAGACTTTCCGGGCCACCATCCGAGAGGTCATTCACGATGTCCACCTGCCCTGCGTCCTGGGGTCACAGCCGGAGGGCACGGTGGTGGAGCCTGGGCTGAAGCCTCCGGGACACCCCGAAAGGGCAGAGCTGTAGAGGAGGGGCCCCATCAGCGAGCTCGCGGCGGCTCAGGGCCAGGTGTCCTGGGTCTTTGTGGTTACGTCCACAAAACTTAGTCAACGCCCCACTTTGCAATCTGAGGGCAGAGGGAGAGGCTCCTTCCTTTGGGGGTGCCCCCCCCCAAGTAGAGGACAATTTACCCAGCTCTTGTGTTGCTTTACCAGAAATTCCCATTTCCTGGAACAAGGAGAGGGCTCTGCCAGGCACAGGCTCATGTCAGCTGCCATGGGCATTCCTCTGTTAGGGACATTTCACCTGGCGCGTTAAAAAGGCACAATTAATGTTGGGTAAATGAATGAATGAGTGAATGAGTAAATGAATGAATAAATGAATGAATGAATGCAAGAAGAGATAGATGGATGGATAAATGAATGTGATTTGCTTCCAGCCCACCCTCGTTTCCTGGGCCCCGCCTCTCATTCCCTACACTGGTCACTTCTCTGGCTTCAGTGACAAAGCCAGGGTGAAAAGAAAGGTATCTCCAGGATCCTGGGCTGGGGGAATCAACCGTGCTAGGCCGAGCACCGGGGCGGGGGGCGCTGCTTGGGAACGGGGTGGTCTTGAAGCAGATGCCCAGCTCTGGGGAGACGCGGCCTCCTGGGGTTGTCACTCGGGTCTGCTTCCGCTTAACTGCCTGCCCTGGAGCCAGAACAGGTCCAGGGGACACCGGTTTCCTGGGGCTGAGTCTCATTGTTGCCAGGACTGGGGAGGAGGAAATGCCCTCTCAGCCCAGGAGCCAGCGAAGGGAGAGCAGGAAGCAAGGACTTGGCCCCCCCGAGCCCACTTCACTTGGAGAACGGCCTCTTTCTCCACCTCCAGGAGAAAGGAGAGGCTCAGCTGATCTGAGACTGCCCCTGGGGGGCTCTGCTCACCCCACTAGCCTCTCCAGGGCCCTCTCCTGGAGTCCAGCTGGGAGAGACTGGCAGATGGCCCTCCCACCTGCTCCAGGTGTTGGGTAAACACATTAGGCGCCTGCTTTCTGCTTCGTGGTCAGGCTGAGCTGACCTTTCCCCCCGAACAGGAGGTGCAGGCCGGCCCCCACCAGCACCCAGACCCTTAATGGGTTACACAGGCGTAAGAGGCAGGAGTGTGCGAGCATACAGTCGGTGCACAATACGTACTCAGCTTTCCCCCTTTCCTCTCTCCTTCTACCCCGAGCAGGGCCGGCCAGGAAAGGACTTTCAGCCACTCCCAGAAGGAGGAAAAGGCAGGTCCCCGATCCTTTATCCACAATTCTAAATCCAGAAACAGCTCTGAAAACCAGAGCATTTTCCCCGAGTTTGAGTTTATGGCCTGAAGCGAGGGGCCGATGGACAGCCCACACGTGGTTCCGGCTGCGGCCCCACACCGCGGGAATCCACACCCAACACCTAGGACAGGCCACACAGGGCCGTTCTATCCTGAAACACGCTGCCTTCTGAGACACGGCTGGTCTCAGGAGGTCAGAGGAAGTCCCACCATTTCTGCCACCGCACGGTCTAGGCTGACCCCGAGTGGACTGGGGTTCTGGGGGCCCCCCACGGGCACACAGATGTGTCCATGGACAGAGTGGATGCACCAGGACTTCATGCCTCGCTTAAGTAGGAGGGGGTGCAAGTGCTTAAGTAGAAGGGGTGCAAGTGCTTAAGTAGGAGGGGGTGCAAGTGCAGACACCCTGAGGGAGAAGGGGACACTAGCGGGAGATGATGTCCAGCCCAGCCCAGCCCCAGGGTCAAAGTCCGCCCCACAGAATGGGGCTCTGGGAAGAAAGGTGCCTTCTGGATGCAGAAGCAAATGGAACACGGCCGAGGAGAGAATTTCTTCCCACTCTGTATAAACTCTGCGGGACCCTGAGGAGAGACGCCCCAAATCAAGGAAGACACGGGCGAAACCAGGCGGGAGGCTCCACTGAAGCAGCTGGGTTTGGAACGATGGGGGCTTTGAGCCACCAGAACCTGGGTGTTAACATCAATGTGACCTCCCTTGATTCCTGAGTATTGTACCCATGTGACAGACTGAGGGAACAAAGGCACAGGGGGGTCCGATGACACGCACGTGGCCCTAAGCTGGTCAAAAGCAGCACAGACTCAAACCCAAGTCTTCGGTTCCTGGTTTGCCCTGAGTTAGAGGAAGGGCGGCAGCTTCAGGGACACTTAGCATCACATAACGTTTTAGTCTCGGACTCAGCAGCTCTGGGAACCAATAACATATTTCCCTAATAAGTCGTATTAGGGTAACAGTTCTTTTTGAACAGTTTGGTCATCTTCAATGGAATGAAGAGATCACTTTGATAGTATGTCACTGAAATGTAAATGAAAAGTATTATTAAAACCACTTGTTTCTCTTATGCATTCTTATCAGTAAACTCACAACGGCTTCTAGACAAGGAGACTGCAGCGGTGTGGTGCCCCTTCTGCCCTCCGACCCACCTGCTGAAATGTTGGCTAACAGACATCCTCCTGAAATTCTGCTTCTTCCTCCCATTCGCCCACACACCGTCCAATCTGTCAGTGGCTGGAATTCACTGTAACAGAATCCACTGCTAACCCTTTGTTAATATTTGAGGGCAGCTGTCTTCCAAGCCTCTTTCGCATTTTCCCAAGTCTAGCGAGGATTTCTGTGGCTTTGGAAGTTGGTTGACAAATTGTTTTTCTGGTCTCTGTATCTGTGTGGGTTGGTTTTCCAGGGCTGCCGTAACAAAATGCCACCGCCTGGGGGGCTTGCACGACAGAAATTCCTTTTCTTACCATTCTGGAGGCTGGAAGTTCAAGATCAGGATGTCAGCGGGTTTGGTTTCCCGCGAGACCTCTGTCCTTGGCGGGCAGGTACAGTCTTCTCCTGTGTCTTCTTCACAGTCTTTCCCTGGTGTCGCTCTGGGTCCAAATCACCTCTTCTTATAAGGACACGAGTCGGACTGGGTTAGCGCCCACTCTTAGACTTATCAGATCTGGGAACCGAGACCTGACGGTCCCCCCCTTAAATTCTGGCTGCACCCCCTTAAGTTCACATTCTGAAGCACAGGGAGAAGGGCCTTAACGTCCCTCCACTTTTCTCTTTGTGATTGGTGTATCGCGCTTTCTATCTTTAGATGCGATCCCTCCTTTCCTCTTGGAAGATGTCGGAACTCAGGCAGTTTCCTGGGTTTGTCCTCGCTCCCTTGACCTGGCTGCTGCCTCTGCCCACAGGTGTTTTCCCCTTGAGGGGCTTCACTGTTTTTCCTCTTTTTCTCTTTGTCCAAAAAAGAGGCAGGCTGGTTGGGTAAAAGGGCCCACAGCTGTCCACCTCCTCCCAGGCCGGAGGGGGGCGGGGGCTCAGGGAGACAGGCCTCTGGAGAGTCTGCTGGGGTCGCCCAGGGGGCACGACCACAGTTTCTGAATTAAACATTGAGCCCTTTGGTCGGCCAGGTTATAGATGTGCGGGAAGCGACAATGGGACCGTCTTTGACATGGGGGTGTGTTGGGAGGCGTGGCTCCCCGGTAACCCCGCCCCCTGCCTCCTTTGTCCCGGGGAAGCTTGAGCTGCTCAGTCTCCACCTTTTGCCTGTCGCTATCGGCTCAGACAGCAGGGGGCGCTGCAGGATGGACAGACGGGACTGGGAAGCTGGCTGGCTTTATGGGAAGATCCAAGTTACTGCAAAGACACTGTCTGCCCCGGGGCCCGCCGCCAGCGGGGAGTAGCGGGTGGGAGGGCTCAGCTGTTCCCTTGTCACTGTCCTCCACCCTGAAGCCACGAAGCCACGTCCATCTGCCAGGCTGTGGCTGTAATTTTCTCAGATCATGCTGGTGTTGGAAAGGTTCCCCGGGTGTGGCGCTGTGTGAAGGGCCCTTTCATGGCCCCCCTCCCTCCACCCCCGTGGGCAGGGTCCAGCCACCCCTCCCACGGGCCTCAGGTTCGGCTGGCCTGCCTTCCCCACAGAGGGAGTTTGGCCTGTCCTGGGCTCAGAGCCCCACAGAGGGAGCCTTGGTCAGTGCCTCTGGGGTCCCACTCGCCCCACTCCAGTCCTTTTCCACCTGACCCCCCTTGGCCAGCGAGTCCTATTTATAGCAGCCACCTGGGAGTCCTGCCCTCTAAGGGAGTTGGAGCCTTGGCAGTGGCCCCACACAGGGATGGAGGGAAAGGGGCCAGGAAGGTGGAGGAGGGAGACTGCCCACCCCATCTTGGGTCACGAGCAGAGCGGGGACCCAGGGCCAGGGTCCATCCATGCCGCCACTGTCCTGGAGACGTCCCCAGAGCTGCTACCACATTTGTCTCCTCCCCTCCCCCAGCCCTCCCGACCTTGGCAACCTGCAGCCTGCAGCCTGGGGCAGGGGGAGGGACACAGGGTGGCAGCCGAGTCCTGGCCACTTTGGTGGAGTAGAAGGGCAGGTGGGGGGCTAATCCCGGACACCCTGAGCCTCCCACCTCCTCCAGTCTGAGGCCTGCTCCGGCCTTCGCAGCTCTATTCAAGGAACCTGGAAAGGGGACCCACCCTGGGGAGAAGGTGGGCACCTGCCTGGCACTCCCTCACCTGCCTGCAGTTCTTTCCGAAGAAAGTGGGTTAGGGCCTGACTGAGCCTGGGCTGCCGGGAGATTTGAGTAACAGAGCCCTGACTGCCCTCCTTTACCTTGTCTTCCTCCGTCTGGGCAGGGGGGTGAGGGCACAGGCGGTCTCCTCCCCACTGGTCACCCCCGCCAAGGGAACCCCAGGACCTCCTCCTCCTGGCCTGGTGTGAGGGCTGGGTGCTCCCGCCCCTCCACCTGAGCCCTCAGGGCTCCGGATTGCCAGACCTCCTCCCTCCAGCCTGTCCGCGATCACAGCCGGAGGTGAAAGAGTTAACGAAGTCTGTGGTGTTTCTTCCCGGACTCCTCCTAGGTGTATATTTAGCAGGCAGGGCAAGGCAGAGGGAGAGGAATGCCAAGATGCCCTGGCACCGTAGCCTCTGATTTGCCACACCTCTCAAAGGAGGGTGGGGGCAGGTGGTGCAGGGCTGGGAGGTGGGTGCCACGAGGGGGTGGATGCTGGGCAGGGATCTAGTGGGGGGCGGCGGGGGGCACGTGGAAGTGGGCTTTAAATGGAAGGCTGGGGTTTCAGAGAGGACTTAGAGGCCCGGAGTGGGAGGGTGTTGCTCTCCTTTCAAGGGAGAAGGACTGAGCGACCCAGTCGTCCAGGGATGTGGGTGGGTTGTGGAGAACAGAGCTGGGCACAGGGCTACCAGTGAAGGCAGTGGGCAGAGCCCTCCGCCACCTGTTGGAATGGCTCCACCGACTCCCTCTCTGCATCCCCCTCTGGTCCTCACCGTGGCCTTCCACCTCGACCTTCCTACCTTAGGTTTCTAGAGCTCTGGACTCTTAACCAGCTCCTCCACAGTCCCTGACTTCTTTGACCCCAATGTGGGAATAAACGAAGGCCGCCCAGTTGAGGGCGAGCAAAGGCTCTTGGCGCCAAGGGGCCAGACACCATCCCCTGCACGGGCAGGACAGAGAGCTCCCAGCAGAACAACGGGAAGGCCTCGGGCGCCCGATGTGAGGCTGTCTGCACCGGGAGGCTGTGGGGGCGAACCAGAATTGGGGCCTCCTAGGTGATTGGTTAGGGGTGCATAGTTGGCTTTCCCTGCTTGGCCCTAAGTTGGAAGCAAGGCCGAGAATTAGGGAAGCTGTCAGTCATGAATCAAGCCCTGGCCACTTGCTGCGGGGTGATCTGGGCCTCCTGGACCAGTAGTTCGGGTAGAGGGCTGACCTCCGACAGGCCTGGGCTGGTCTCTGCAGAGAACGCCATCACGCGCCGAGTTCTGCTTGAGTAGACGCTCTGGCCATTGGCCGCCTGAATGTTCAGTCTCTCCCCAGCAACCTGAGTGACATCCCAGGGTTCCAGGCAAGCAACCCAGGACTCAGAGAGTGGCTGACCCAGCTGAGTCACAGAGCCAGTTCCGTCCCGAACCCGGACAGGACGCTGGGTGTGTGCACATACCTCTCCTTGCTGTCTCTGAAGGCCGGGTTCCTGCCCCCACCTCCAGCTCCTACACCTGCACCGGGCCTGCTGTCAGGAAATATTTATGAAATGAACAAATATGCGTTTTTATGATGTCCGTGGGGAGAACCAGGTAGAAATGCAAACTGTGAGTGCAGGACCCTGGCTGACGGGGCAGCTGTAACCAGGGCTGCCAAGCCCTCAGGTCCCTCCTCTCTGCCATCCTGCGACCACCTCTGTGCTCCTTGGCTGAGAGCTGAAACCACAGGCTGAGTCTGTCTGGGCCAGTGGGCTGGGGGGCACGGCCTCCGTCTACCCGAGGGCCTAGGTACCCCACTGGTTTTACTCCGCTGCTGTAATCGACATACTGGGGACTCTGGACCAGCCTCACTGAGTGAGGGGGACAGCCAAAGGCACAGGAGGCTGGCCTGGGGTGCAGCCGAGCGGCAGGAAGGCAGAATTCTAAGGTGACCCCATTATCCCCGTCCTCACGAGTTACTTCGTGATTAGATTACCATATACAGTAAAAGGGATTTTCCGTGTAGGGAGAGCCAGGCTGCAGGGCGGGGTCAGGTGACCTGGCTGCCGCTGTGTGTCCTGTGCTGGCCCCATGGCCCTGGGCCTGGTAAGCCCAGTGTCTGCAGCTGTGAGTTAGGCCCTGGCCCGAGTAATCTAACACCCCCTATTGTGGTCTGCATTCTTTCTCGCCCGAGAGAGGCCAGGATTAAGGCCGGCTCCCCTGGGTTACACTGGTCAGGTGGGTGTAGTTACACCGGTCAGGTGGGTGTAGTTACACTGCTCAGGTGGGTGTAGTTACACTGGTCAGGTGGGTGCAGGTGGCTCCCTGCTCCCATGGAAAGAAACAGAAGAAATCATTTCAGAAAGTGGGTGCTGCGTCAGTGAACCCCTCCCCCTCCATCCTCAGCTCCCCTCTGACCTCACACTGGAAGGGTCCCACCTATGAAGGAAAAAGATTCGGGTGAGCAACAGGTGTGATTGTTGATTTTTCCAAGGGCTTGGTTCTGCTTCCCATGAGTCAGCACCTCCGGGGCCCATAAAGGAGAGGTGTGGTCTCAACCTGATAGAGACTTGAATCTGGAGCCGGCGGGCCATCTAGTCAACCTGCTCATTTCACTCGAGGTTGTCCTCGAGAGTCTGAGCCCAGCAGGGAGGTGACTGACCATCTCTGCCCCTAGTCACAGATCTGGCTGAGGCTCACTGCAGGAGAGGGGAGTTTAGACATTTCAGTGGGTCCCCATCCTTCAACCTCCTCTCTTCCGAAAGGTGTACGGCAGAGGGCTTGGTCCTTGAAAAATCTAAGGGAACAAAAGCACGATGTGGACTGGGCAGACAGAGGAGAAGGAGAGAGAAAAAGCAAAGAGGGTTCTAAGAGGAAGGAGTCCCGGGGAAAAGGGAGCAGCACCTGTTCAGAAGGCAGCGGGCTCACAGGAGACAGGATGAGAACAGGCACAACGAGACAGCGAGACCAGCCTCTGCTTCGGCGGAGCTGCTGGGTGCCAGATCAGATTGGCAAAGGGCACCTTCGTTTTCATTATGGACTCAGTTGTGGCCAGTTGGTGCTGACGGGGAGGAGAGAGCTGTGGCCGGGGCCTCCCTCACCTTTCCAGGATTCCGGCAGTGGGTCCCCCCAACCCCGCCTCTCTCCTCCAGTCTTGTCCCCTCCTTTTCTGGACACAGCCCCAACCCTGTCACTGCATGGAGCTGCCCCGGGGAGTCCCACTGCCCCAGAATGAGGTCCTGACTCTTCCACATGGCAGCCCTTTGCGGATTTCCCCGGGTCACCTCCTGACCGGGCTCCGGCCAAGCTGTCTGGGTGACCGCCGGATTCCCTGACAAGTGGACGTTGTTATCCACGCCCTCGGAAAACCCGCTCTGGGTGCACAAATGCGAGAGAGCAGTCTGGCCAAATGGACACTTTCCTTCCGGCTTTGAAACTCCGAGTAGGGCCGACATCACGTCCAGGTACACCAACCGGGCCCTTGCCGGGCTGGTCCAGTCCGGTGGCTCTGCGGTGGCATCTGGGCCCTGAGGAACTGGAGGGCTGCCTGGGCCCTTACCACCCACACCCCGTTGCCTGCAGAGAACCCCACTGTGGCCTTCTGTGCGGTCCCAGGGCAAAGGAAAGGCCACAAGGCCCTGCAGAAGGCTTCCCAGGGAGCTTTGGATTAGGCTGTTTGACTACCCAGAGAGGCAGAAGCCCAAGGTCAAGGCCCAGGGGGTGGTCCAGGGGGCGGATCTGCTCCGAGGAGCCCAGGGCAGAGGCCTGCAGCTAAGAAAACATTTTCAGTGGCTCTAGCTGCAGGCACCTACATTCCTGAGCCACTGAAGGGGAGAAGGCCCCAGGTGGGGGGAGAGGAGGCTCCCCACCTGGCCTTGTCACAAGGAATAGCTTTGAAGGGAGCTAGACACCTTCTGGAAAGTGCTGAGAGCGTGTTAAGGGCAGACCCTTAGGGAAGCCAGGAGGCGGGGATGAGGGGTTGACTGCAGGAAGCCCAGTGGGCAGGGCCCCCGCTCCTCTCTCCCCTGCCCTCCCCAGTGGCGGGCCATCTGCGGGGGACAAACCAGGAGCTACCTCTCTGGACTGGCACCCTCTGGGTGGCCAGGAGGTGAGCCAGGGAATGCCAGGGAGCTGCCAAATCCTGAAATCACTATGCCCAGGCCTGCCCTTCCCTAAGAGCGGATGTGAAGGAGGGGTGAAGAAGTTGAGGAGGCTGAGAACTCTGGGGCTCCCTTCAGGGCATGAGAGCTGAGTGCGAGGGTGGGGGATGCTGGGGAGGAAGTCCGCCGTTAGAGGTGGGGTCCCCGCTGTTTCTCTTGGGTGTTAAGCTGCTCCCTGAAGGGAGAGTGGGGGTCTAGGCTCCCTGAGGCTTTCAGAGAAAGGAACTTCGAGGGGGTGGTACGTTTCCTCTCTGTTCCTAGATCTCCCGTGTACATTGTCAGCCACCCACCATGGCTGGGTAGAACCAAGTGGGGCAGCTCTTTGGCCCAAAGACAAAAATCTCTTTAGTGCCAATGACACCGCTCTGGTCCCAGACGCCAAGCCTCAGGCCCCGTGGAAGGCAGAATTCTGAGATGCTCCGTGATCTCTGTCCCTGGCTGTCATTCCTGTGGTTGGTTTACGTTATATGGCAAAAGGGGTTTGCAGTGGAATTAAAGTTACTAATCAGTTGACCTTCAAATAGAGTGGTTATCCGGGTAGACCTGACTTAATCACGTGAGCCCTTTAAAAGCAGAGAGTTCTGCCTGCTCAGTGGATTGAGCATCGAACCACGGACTGAGAGATCCCGGTTTGATTCCTGGTCAGGGCACATGCCCAGGTTGCAGGCTCGATCCCCAGTAGGAGGCGTGCAGGAGGCAGCTGATTGATGTTTCTCTCTCACATCGATGTTTCTACCTCTCTCTCTCCCTAAAAAATCAATTTAAAAAAACACATTAAAAAAAAAAAGCAGAGCCCGGCTGGTGTGGCTCAGTGGTTGAGCATCTACCCATGCACCAAGAGGTCACTGGTTCAATTCCCGGTCAGGGCACATGCCCAGGTTGTGGGCCAAATCCCCAGTGGGGGGCATGCAGGAGGCGGCCAATCGATGTTCTCTCTCATTGATGTTTCTATCTCTCTCTTCCTCTCCTGTCCTCTCGCTCTCAAAAAAAAAAAAAAAAAAAAGCAGAGAGTTCCTCTGGTTGCAGAAGGAAAGTCGGAGATTCCAAGCGTGAGAAGGATTGGATGTGTCATCCCTGGCTTTGGGGAGAGAAGGGGGGCGGTTTGCATGGAAAGCACTTGAGAGCCCCCTCTAGGAACTGAGAAAGACCCCCAACCAACAACCAACAGAAAACGGGGACCTCAGTCCTGCAACCACAGGAACCGGTTCTGCCGACAACCTGAATGAACTTGGGAGCAGATTCTTTCTCAGAGCCTCCGATAAGAGCTCAGCCTGGCCAACAGGCTGATTTCGGCCTTGAGGCCCTAAGCAGAGACCCAGTCGAGCCCACTCCAAACTTCTGACCTACAAAACCGTGAGCTAATACGTGGGTGTTAAAACTCTAAGTCTGTGGCAATTTGTTCCTCGGCCGTAGACAACCACTACAGGTTCCTGCGTGATGAAGGTTCCAGGTCGTGGATGTTGACACAAGGTGAGAAGGAAAAGGCAGCGTTCTGATTTCACCCCCAACCTGGGGTTGCAGCCTCATCCTGCACTCTAGCCCCTCCTCCACGCAGAAGCAGCCAGATCTTTGTCCAAGTGGCCTTTGCCGGAGGCCCACGCTCCAGTCACTAGGCTGGGAAACTTGGCCACACGCTATTTATAGACAGACCAATTGCAGGTGACTAGCACAGCTTCTGAGGCCTAATTATCCAGGTTTCTTATTTGTTTGCTTCTCTGCTGACTTTCCCCTGTATTTCTGCCTAGTTCTGATGCTGTTTGATCTTTGAGTCCTCGGCAAAAGCAAAGTCCTCTCTAGAAAGTTACGTAAGGAGGACTCCCTAGATTAAGGCCCACTTTATTCTTCCAGGTAGTTCCCTAAAACTTGGAATGACTTGCTCTGTCTTGGTCCCATGACCTAAATACCTTGATTTCATCCTGTGGCAGAGATGGTTAGCTGTTCACCTAAAATCCCTGCTTCCCCTTCATAGTATAGAGTTGCCACAGAGACTACATTTCCCAGTTGCCCTTGCAAATGAGCTAAAGTAGTGAGTGTGTGTACCTCCCCCATATTTTTCTTCCTCTCCTGACAGCTGGATTTAGATGACAGTGAGACCCTGGGGAATGGCAGAGCCCTGAGATAAAAAGAGCCTGAGTCCCTGAATCACCACGTGGAGGAAAGCCACTGATCAACTAAGAGGGCCTCCTTTGGTGTGTTCTATGAGTAAGAAATACATTTCTAAGGCATTTGAACCATGCTACATTTGGGGGCCTATTTGTGACTGCTTTTTAGCCTACCTTTTATGACACACATCCCTCTACTTGGCCCTCCGCCGGAATCAAGTTGCACAAGGTGCTGACTGAATCGTGTGACGAAACCTTCAAACCTCCCCATATTTCACTGTCCCTGCTGGCTCCCATCCCCGTCTTGGTTCACACTGTCTGCTCGCTCCACAGTCTGGCTGACTCAGCTGGCCCGGGCCACTGTCCATCTGCACTCAGTGAGCACCTGGCTCGCAGAGAAATGCACGTTTATTCCCCCAAACATAGGGTTCTTTTTTCAGCAGAGGTGGTGCAGTGATGCATTTGGAGAAGGGAGCTGCTGTTCAGCACACGGCTCCTGGTTACTTTGGGGCACAGCCAGGGAGCACAGGTCTCTAGCCCCAACTCTCCGAGCAAGAGCCTCCAGGGGCTGGGGAAGAGGGGCGGTGGGGGTGGGGTCACGGAGAGGGGATGGAAACCAGAAGGAGGCGACAATTCTCTCAGAAAGCAATTAAGCCTCGCTGGGAGGCCTCAGGGACAGCCTCAACTTTTTGTACTTTTCCCCTAGGGAGGCTGAGGCGTGGGGGAGGAGAGAGTCTGTGGCTGTGTTGAGAAGCTCACAGCAGAAAACAGCCCCATTGGCACCGGCAGCAGCATGGGGAGCCCTGGAATGGACATAATGGGGCCCAAGGTACAAGGAAGCCCCTCCTCACTGTCCACTGCTGAAGTACAGCTCTGGACCCCAGCCCAGCAGCGAGGAGAGGCTGGAGTGGATGACAGTACAGCCTGAACAAGCCCGGGGCTCTGCTGTAGCTCACAGGTGCCTCGGCCCCTCTCCCCACAGGGTCAGATGCCCCGGAGGTCATAAAATTACACAGCATCCATGCGGCGAAGGGCTCCAGGATGACTCTGCCTCAGCAATTTCCAGGGCAAATTTGCTTTTTGTCTGAGCCTGGAAATAACGGCGCAGACTCCCCAGGGCCCAGGAATCCAGCCACTGGCTCCTCCCGACTTCTGTCCGGGAGCAAGATGCAGCCAGAGGCACAGGGCAGCACAGAGGTTAGATGACAACAGCCTGACCTGGCTGCCCCCGGATGCTGAGACCCCACTCAGAGAGGTCAGCTAAGGGGGCGACTCTGCTTGTGATCTAGGCAGGTCTTAGCACCAACCCCGAGGAGCCGAGGAGCCAGGAGGGGGTGCGTCCCATGTAAGATGCATTGAGAGATGTCCGCTGAGAATCCTTTCTCGACTTCCCCAATCCCACCACTGTGGCTCCCTACTCTCCCTGACCAAAGTCCTTTCCAGCAGCCTAAATCCTTCCTCTTCTGCACTGGGCCTGGTTCCGCTCGTCACTGACAGATGGCTTTGCTCATTGGTCCCTACAGGTGTTCCCTCTAACTCTAGCCGAGTCCTCTCCATGTCTAGTTTGCAAACATGTCTGACCCGGTCCCTACCTGCAAGCCTCCATCTCTCCCAGGGGGACCAGGGAGCCCGGGTTTGACAGGTGCAGTGACCCAGTGCACACGGTGCTGGGCGCCCACAGGGAATGCCAGAGACCAAGGTCTCCCCAGGACTGGCAGCTGGGATGGCTCCCGGGCAGAAATAACTTGAGCCTGCTGCCCTTTCCTTCCTGAGAGTGACTCAGCAAGAAGCTGGCAGACAGAAACACGAATCTAGACCTGGATCTTGCGGAGGGGATAGTGGCAAGGTCACGGCCTTTGTGTATGGACAGAACCAGGCTAGCCGCAGGGCTGGGCACTGAAAAGGTGCTCAGACTCACTTAGAATAAGAGCAGTCAGATGGAAACTGCACCCAGACCCCACTTTCCTCCGAGTAGATTGGCAAGAATCAAAGGGTTGACAACTGCCCAAGTTGGCAAGGGTGGGAGGAGGCACTGTCATGCTTCGCAAGCAGGACTGTAAACCCACACAGCCTCCACGGAGGGCAATTTGGCAATACCCACTAAACGCACAAATTCTTCGACCCAGCAATTCCGCTTCCAGAAAAGCAACGTCCAGCGGTGCGTGCACTTTTGTGAGATGACCTAGGTGGCGTCGTTCAGGAGAGTGACAAGGCACTGGAGGTGCCCTCCCTCGGGGACTGATTCCGCATTTACAGTCTGCTCAGTGGCAGGAACGAGGAATGAGAACCAGAGAGGTATGGCTGTGGAAACAGGTCCCAGAGATGTTGCAAAGTGGAAAGCAAGAAAAGGCAAAGCAGGCGCAGAACAGCTGTGCGGCTGGCCGGTTTCAGTTCTCCACGAATGAATGGACCAGCACGCTGCTATGTGGGTGAAAGGGGATACGGAAAACAGTACACGCTTGTCTGGGTGCGTGTGCTGAGGCTCTCCGGATGCAGACCCATCGGTTACACGGGAGCTAGCCTTTGCATTATGTACCTTTTGGCAGCTTTACATTTTTGAACTGTGTGATTATATTACCTATCGAGAAAGAAAATAACTGTTCAAAATACGTGCACCTGACCTCCGGAAGGGAATGGAATGAGGTGGTGGAAAGGAGCGGCCGGTCCGTCTCACGGTCACATGGCGTGTTGTTACGTTCTACAAAGTGCTTCGTTTGTGTCGCCACAGCCAAGCCTCAGGACAGACCCTTTTTTTTTCAGACGAAGAAATGGAGGCTCGGAAAGGTGGAGTCATTTCTCGGAAGTCACACAGCACGGGGTTGAGCCAGGGTTTGCATCCAGGTTTTCTGGCTCTTCCTCACATCCTTTTGCTACCTCACCCCGTGGCCAGAGAGTCCTGGGGACTGGGGTCACTGATGTCCTCGTTTCCACCTAGAACGTGAGCCAGGCCACAGTGCACATTGGTTCAGACACCAGCTGTGATGTCAGAGGATGACATCAGATTCCGGATCAGCTACATCCTCCCTGGGTGACTTTGGGGAAGTTGCTTAGTGGGCTGACTCAGTCGCTTCCCCTGGGCTGCCTGCCTTCTAGGGATCCTGCACAAATCGGCAAGAACGGTGCTTTGCATTCCGCGGGCCTGCCCGGCATTCATCCTGACGTCCCTCTCTTCCTCTTCTCCCATTCCTGCTCCTTTTCCTTCCCGCTCCTGCACTGGCTCTCGGCAGCCTGCAGAGATCCAGGCTGGCCGGCCAGCAGAGGAGGGAGACATCTGTGCCTCTCCCGGCAGGAGCCCGGTTCTGCCCCTTCTCTCCCTCCCCACGACTCCGCGAAAATACCCTAGATTGGTTTTCCTTGGAAATGACAACCAACCAGGAATAGACAATAGAGGGGAAAGGGCAAATAAATGAGTTTTCCCTCTTTCTTTCCCCACTGAATAGGTTTGAACATGAAACCTTCACCTAGATATCATCCAGGTTTTTTCTTTTTTTTAATCCCCACCTGAGGATATTTTTCTATTTATCTTCAGATAGAGTGGGAGGGAGGGAGAGGGAGAGAGAGAGAGAGAAACATCGACGTGAGAGTGACACATCGACTGGCTGCCTCCCGCACGACCCAACCAGGGCTGGGGACGAACCGCAGCCAAGGTATGTGCCCTTGACCTGAATCGAACCCAGGACTCTTTGGTCCGGGGGCCGATGCCCACCGCTGAGCCAAACCGGCCAGGGCTATCATCCAGGTTTTTTAATAGGACAAAGGTGTTTTTTTTTTCCCTCTCAGACAGTGGTCTGGAGGTGGGAGGTCATGTCTGCCAGGGTTTTGGGGCTCCACAAAGTCTTTCGGAGGGCCAGGTGCGGTCCGGCACGTTATGTCACCTTCTCCGTGCCCCTGGGCTGCGGCGCTGGCGCTGACTGACGGCCGGGCTATCTCTGCGCCTTTCTGCCGTCTTCCAGTTTTACAGCCCAAGCACCTTTCTGCAGATGTTAAAGGGGTCTCCTTCGGACAAGTGCTCGTCTGGGTCAAATGGAAGATAGCGCTGCAGGGGAAAAGGGGGTACCTGCTCCAGACAGACAAATTCGAAGTGACACCGTGGCGGAGGAGGCAGGTGCGTGGCAGAGTAGCTCCGGGGCCATGCATTTTGTGTGAAGGCAAAGGCATCCTTTCTTCTGGGTGGACAGAGCCCGTGGCTTGGAGGATGGCGAGAGGAATTTGCCACCGTGTGGATTTCTTTAAAGTTTAAAGAAAGTAAGTATTGATTGGCAAGAAGAGCCATTTCCTCCTCAAGTCAGTCTCCTCTTCCTCGTTTCTAACTTAGAGTACAACTGACTTTTACCTTTTTTGGCATTTTTGTGTAACCGCCACCACAGCCACGATACAGAACAGTTCCACTGCCCCCAACCCCCCTTCGCGCTTCCCTTGGGGAGCCGCCTCCTCGCCCCACCCTTGGCCCCTGCCTGGCAGCCCCGGACGCGTTCTCTGTCACCGTGGTCCATCTCCTTGAGAAGGTCCTAGAAACGGCCTTTCCGGTACGGGGTGCAGCGTGTCTCCCTGGACTGGCTTTCTCACTCGGAGCCGTGCCTTTGAGATTCACCGCGATGGTTGCGTCCACCGATGGTGCCTGCCTCACAGTCGCCTTCTGCTGTGTGGGTGAACCACACTTGTCCGTTCGCTTGTGAAGGACACTTGCGTTGTTTCCAGCCGGGGGTGATTGCGAATAGAGCTGCAACAAACATTGTGTCCAGGTCTTTGCGTGAACAAAACTGTTTGTCTCTGTTGAGCCGTGGTTCTCAACTGGAGGCCATTTTGCCCCTCACAGGGACATTTGGCAAAGTCTAGAGACATTTTTTGTCACAAGAGGGAGTGCTACCAGCATCCAGTGGGCCGAGGTTCCCAGGACTCCGTCCCCGGGTTTGATTCATCTGCCAAAGCAGCACACAGAACTCAGGAACATCGTTTGCTTACGAGGATACCTGTCTGTTACAAAGGATATTATAAAGGATACAGGTGAACAGCTAGAGGTACCCAGGACAGGGTCCAGAAGGGTCCCAAGCTCTGGATCCCCGGTCCTTGTGGAATAGGGGTGCACCATCCCCCCGGTACATGGAGGCACCAACCAGAAGCTCATAAATGTTGTACTAGTTCAAGAGTTTGTATGCAGTTTTCATGCAGCTGAAATCTCCAACCGTCTTATCATTGGTCTTCCTGGTGACCAACCCCATCCGAGGCAGTGTAGGGACCCTACTCAAGTCACCTCAGACTCGGGGCTTGTTATGAATATCAGAAGATAATCCTATCAAAGGAAATTGTAAGGACTGTAGGAGCGCTGTGCCTGAGACAGGGGATGAAGACAAGTGCACATTTCTTTTCACACCCCGAGACTTACGATGCCTCAACTTTCTCGTTCTAGGAAGGACGGGGCGCTCAGATCCGACTTTGGGTACGCTGTAAGAGAGGGAGAAATGCTGATTTTATCGAAATCTCAGAACAGCCATTCACCTGCTTCCTGGGGAGAATAGTTTGCATTTTTCCCGAGGAATATGAGGAATGCAAAGTCGCTTTCTTTTCCTCACAGGGTTGCTAAGTGTTGGTAGAAGATTCACAGACTAGTGAATGCTCTCCTCCGCCAGTTCCCCGGCCAGGTTGTTCTCACTGTCAGGCAGCAGGACAGTCACACACGACACTTCTGACCTCTCCTGCACGGTGGCACGCATCCCCTGAAAACATCTTTCGTCCGCTCGGATCACCGCCAGGACTTCACATATACTCTTCTGAAGGTGGAGCGGGAATGCATCTTGTCTTGTTCTCTGACTGTTGGGTCTGAATCCATCGTCCCCTGATTCCCTGCTTTCTAGAGCAGACGAGGCCGTGGCTCAGCACCAACGCTGAGCACAGAGTAGAAGAGGAGTGGGTCCCGCTGGTCCCACCCGTGCCCTCTCCCCACAGGCCTGCTTCCTGGAACTGGAGATCTCGCTGACCTTCCGCCCCTCGGCGCCCAGGTCCTCTGTTCTTTTTTAAAAAATATTTTTTCTTTATTGATTTTAGAGAGAGAGGAAGGGAGAAGGAGATAGAAACATCGATGAGAGAGAACATCGATCGGCCGCCTCCTACATGCCCCCCACTGGGGATCGGGCCCACAACCTGGGCATGTGCCCTGACTGGGAATCGAACCGGCGACCTCTTGGTGCAGGGTCGACGCTCAGCCACTGAGCCACACCGGCCAGGCACAGGTCCTCTATTCTTGCTGCTAGACTTGGGCCAAAGAATTTGACACCCTCAGCCCCCATCTGGCAACGATGCCACTGACCTGCCCGTCTCCTGGAATTGCTGCAAGGCTCGAACGATCGAGCACAGAAATGTCTGGAAAGCTACAGCCCACACCGTTCCGAGATGCTTCTTTTGGGAACGAAATGGGGGTGGGGGGTGGGGAAGGGCGTGAGGACATCTTCAAACCAGTCTGATTTGTTTCAAAGTTTTTAATAAGTGTGAATTCCTTTTGTGATTTCAATAAAATTGAGAATGTTCACAGTGACTGCCTTTGTTAACGGGATAACGTAGTTTGTGGTCTTCAAGAAGCGTGCAGCCCTGCTAAGCTGTGGGCCACTCTCGTACGCCTGCGTGAGGGTCACCTGGCCCAGCGAGGACACTTTCAGTCTAAGAGGGGCAATGAGGTCAGCTAGGATAGGGACCTGGGTTCCAGGGGAGGCGGGAGAAAGAGAAAAGGCGTGCTCCACATTGGCTGTGAATTCGGCTCCTCCCTCCTCCCTCCCGCCCCCAGGTAAGTGACATATGTTTCTCCCTGGCTATCTGGCTGGACCCGCAGCAGGCCGGAGCCATGGTGCCAGAGGGAGGGACTCTGTAGAACAGAATGGAGTCAGCACAGAACACATTTTAAAAAAATCAATCATTGGAAAAAACAAACGAAAAAAAAAAAAAACAATCGTTGGGACAGCAGCCCAGCAGAGTGAAGGGCCTGGGCACCGAGGCCACCCTCTCAAGGAGCCAGCGTGCAGCTGAGGGTTCCGGGTGTGCCGATGGCTCAGCAGGCGCTGAGGCCAGCCTGGGCCAACTGTATCCTGTACCCAAGGGCACAGCCGGGGGCTGGCACACCTTGGCCCCTTGGCCGGCAGCGAGGAGGAATAGGGCTGTGTGCATTTGTGCTTGTTTGTTTGAAGCTCTTCTCACGCTCATGTGAGCACTGATTTCCACTGTGGCTGGAGTCTGCCCAGGACAAGCCCTCACAGCCCTTCCCAGGTCTGTGAAACAGGCTGGGGGTGCAGTTTATGGAGAATCCAGGACACCCCAGGAGCAAAGAAAGGGACCACATAAGGAGACTACTGTTGTTCTTAATAGGGACAGGGGCAGAGACAGGAGGCAGGTCCCCAGGATGTCTCCCTGGAAAGGGGAGAGGCAGGAGTGGCAGGGCGCCCAGCCCCCTCCCGTTAGCAGCATAAACCGGTCACTTTAACAGCGGAGCTCAAGTTACACGGCTCTCAGCCCCTCGGGAACCCACCTCCTGCCCCGGGCTCTGCAGTCACCTTTGGGTGTGTGTGTTGGGAATTCCTCCAGCACCAGGAACAAGCTCTGTCCTGTCCTCCTGAGCTGCCAGGGACCTGGGGGACCCAGGGGACAGGGAAACAGTGTTCTCTGCTGGGGGTGCAGCTGCTCAGGGGCCAGCGAGACTCAGGGCGGACGTGAGGAACACCCAGGCCCTGAGTCAGCCCCACTTCCGACCCCAACCTGTTCTCATCGTGAACAAGTCCAGCCGCGGGGTTGGGAGAGACACCGACACATCCTCTCCAACAGACTGTCTCCTACTCAGAACGCAGACCTCGCCCCTCCTCTGTCAGCCGGGTCAGACATCACCCGGTGCAGAGACCGGCCTGAGCACGCCCCCTAACTCAGGGGTCAGCAGTTTCTGTGGAGGGCCACACAGCAAAGATTTTCAACTTCCTGGCCTGTGGTCTCCAACAACTACTGAACTCTGCCATGGTAGCACGAAAGCAGACAGACAACATGTCAACAAATGGGCGTGGCTGTGCTCTAATAAAACTTTATTTATAAAAACAAGCGGCGGGCCAGGTGTGGCCTGTGGAGTGGAGTTTACTGGCTCTGCTAGGGCAGGTCCGAGCATCACTTAGGAGTGGCCACCCCTGCTAAACTCCAGTGGACCTGCAGTAGCCATCCAACAGTCTGGCTGTCCACCTCTGCAGCGAGGAGGAGAGTTTGTATGGGGGGAGATGAAGCAGATGTTTGCTGAACTGAGCACCCCACCCCACCCTGGTAACTCACTCCACCTTTGGCCAATGTAACTAAACCTAAACAGATACCTCCCCAGTGAACAGCTTGTGGCCACTTAAAGATAAACAAGGGATGATCGATTTCCCAGAGGGTTTGTGAGTTCAGAAAACTGGCTGGAGGCCTGGGAGGGGCCCGGGTCCCCACCAGAGCCCAGGAGCAGAGATATTTTCATTCTTATTCACATCACCGTGGGCCTAGGATCGGGCTACAGTGGGAAAAACTAGGTTCGAGTCTCAGAGCTGCTGCCACTTACTAACCGAATGACCTTGAGCAGATTACATAATCTCTCCAAGCGTTTTACAAAATGAATGTAAAAATAGACCTTGGTTCCTGGAGCCCTAGGGTTTAGATCAGATAACCCATGGAAAGCATTTAACCCAAGACCTGATACAAATGGGCAAGCTCAGACCTGTGCCTGGGACTGCTGGCGTATTCACTGGGCACCTTTCCTGTGTCAGGCCCGTGCTAGGAACTGCTACGTGAGACCTTATTTAACCCGCATAAGAAGCCTATGAGGCACCCTCTGTTACAGGTGGGGAAACTGGGGTTCAGAGAAGTAACCTTGCCTCAGAGCACACAGATTTGCTTTTGTCAAAGGGAGCAATAAGAGTAAACATGCAAGATATACAGGAAGAAAAGAATGGGAGCGGGCGAGGAAGCGTGGGGACCTCCGCAGACAGATGACGGGGCAGAGGCAGCCCACTGGAAGAACGGTGCTTCCGCTTTCGGAGCCAGCAGGAGCTCCCTGGGGGACCATCTCTTGCACACCTGCCCGTCTTTCCTGGGAAAGCTGACTGTTCTGGGTAGAAAGAGCCTTTGGAGGTTGTTGGGTGAACAACCCATGCCCCCATGTACTGGGTTCAGTGGTGTCACTCATAAATTCATGTCCACCCAGAACCTCAGAATGTGGTCTTGTTTGGAAATAGGGTCTTTATGGATATAATTAAGGTCAGGATTGAGATCAGATCACAGTGGATTAAGACGGGCCCTAAATCGAATGAGGGTGTCCCTACAGGAACGAGAAAAGGATACAGGGCGGGTAGAGAGGAAGGCCATGTGAACACGGGGCGGAGCCTGGATGAGGTGTCTGCGAGCTCAGGGCTGTCGGAGCCACGAGGGGCTGGGGGACAGGGATGCCGTGCATTCTCCCTCAGGCCCCAGAAGGAACGCACACTGCTCACACCGTGGTCTTGGACCTCTGGCCTGCAGACCTGTGAGGGACGACATTTCTGTCCTGTGGATCCTCCCAGCGAGTGGCTATTTGTTGTGGCGGCCAGAGGAAGTGAGTACACCACGTGGGAACTTCCGGGGGTGGTTCCTGGTGGCCGGCACGCTCTGAGGACCCCAAAGACGCTGCAGGATGACAGAATGAATGGGAGAGGACGCAGGGAGGGAGAAATCGGCCGGTGGGCCAGGGCTGGCTTGGAAAGCCAGGGACAGTAGAGTAAGTTTAAGGGGAGTCACTGCTGGGCCAGGATGGGGGGGTCAGGAAATAAATGGGAGCAGTGAGGCTGGCTGAGCTCCGTCTCCTCTAGGCCAGAGAACTGCAAATACGTGGGCTGGCGACAAGTTCTTTTTTTTTTTTTTTTTCAATCCTTACCCAAGGGTATTTTTCCATTGATTTTTTCAGATAGAGTGGGAGGGAGGGAGAGAGAGAGAGAAACATCGGTTGGTTGCCTCCTGCATGACCCCAACCAGGGGTAGGGATCAAACCTGCAACCAAGGTACACGCCCTAGACCTGGAATCAAACCCGAGACTCTCCGGTCCGTGGGCTGATGCTCTAATCGCTGAGCCAAATTGGCCAGAGCGACAAGTTTTTTATTAAAGAGAGAGCCAAGCCCTGGCTGGTTTGGCTCAGCGGTTGGAGCGTCAGCCCGTGGACCGGAGAGTCCCGGGTTCGGTTCCCACTAAGGGCACGTACCTCGGTTGCAGTTTGTCCCCGGCCCCGGTTGGGGTTGTGTGGGTGGCAACCACTTGATGTGTCTCTCTCACATTGATGTTTCTCTCTCTCTCTCTCTTCCTCCCGCTCTATCTGAAGATAAATGCAAAAATGTCCTCCGGTGAGGATAAAAAAATAAAAATAAAGAGAGAGCCAAGTCAATGAAAGGATTGTTTGGTTGGCTTCCCACTCCCACTTCTGGCTGCCCCCGCCCCCCTGGGCTATGCCTGCACAGCTGGCCAGCTGCAGTCACACACCACTCCCACAAAGCCGTCCAGCTACTTGGGCAGAGCTGTGGTCAGGATGTGGGAGTGCGGCCAGGCTGGATGGTGGCCACCTGGAGGTCTCTGGCATGTCCCTGACCTTGGTGCCAAGGCTTGTCTGAGCCCATTCCTGTTGCTCAGGGAAAGCCAGTAGCACCTGGGTGACAGGGTAGAGGACTAAGGCTGCCCAGTGGCTTTTCTGTTGAGGGGTTCCTTCCTGTCCCCAGACTTCTGCCAAAGCCAGGCCCCCCGCATAATGTCATAGCAACAGGTTTTCTAAGCTGGGAAGCTCAGGAGTCTGGGGAGTGGGGACTGTCCCTTGTTGTGGGTCACAACTTGCTGCCAAAGGTGGCGGCCATCAATTCCTGCCCCCCTTGTCTGTACACCCCTCTGCCCCATTGAGAGTTTGAGTCCATTCCTCCACACCCTTGTATCCGGGCTGCCCTGTGACTCTTTGACCAACGGAATGTGGCTGAAGTGAGGCTGAACCTTCTCCGCACCCAGCCCTTGAGAGACTGGCCATTTCTCCAGCTCTTGGAATCAACAGCTGCCACTGAAGAAGCCGGGGCCACACTGCTGGAGAGAGAGGCCACGTGGACATCTTGGACATCTTGGACAGCCAGCCTGGTCGGCTTTCAGATGACACAGTCCCAGCTGCTCTCTGCTTGCAGCTGTGGAGAGAACCCACCGCCATGGCTGAGGAGAACCGGCCAGCTGAGCCCTGCCAACCCCTACACCATGACAGATGAAAAATGAATGACTGTGTTAAGCACTAACTTGTGGGGTCCTTTGTTTACACCACTCTCAATGACAGGAATCCTCGGAAAGAATCATCCCTTCCCCAATCGTATTCACTGGCTACTCCAGGACAACGAGGACCTCCGAGCTCCAGAGTCCACAGTCCCTCACTGACGACTGGACCCCATGGGCTCCCCGGTAACCAGCCTTGGTTGCGGAGCACGGTTGCTGGGAGGTGCTGCTCCTTCTGGGGTTGGTAGGAAACCTTTCAATCAAAATCAAGGAATATCTGTAAAGCGGCGAGGATGCTCGTGGCACCCTGAGCAACTCGAAGAGACATACGATGCCTTTTATTTGAATAGCATTAACCAGCTTGGCAAGCACTCCAACATATTGAAACTCATCTCACCCGTGACAACCATAAAAAGCAGCAGCGCAGGCTGAGTTCCTCCTGTTATGCAACAGGAAGCTGCCAGGGACCACACCAACAGGTGTGGCACAGCCGGGGCTGGAAGCCAGGTCACCTGGCTACCCGTCCACAGCCTCCTTCGCATCACACTGTATCCCTTTTGTCCCCAGACCATCCTAGATAGCAGTCTGGGGCTTGGCCAGGCCCATTTTCCCTGGTTGAAGGCACAGGGAATTGGGGAAGAGAAACCGCCCACAGGCGCTAAGGACATGCTGTGAACGTGACCTTATTTGGGAACAGGATCTTCGCAGGTGGGCAGATGAGGTCCTGCTGGACTAGGGTGGACACTAAGTCTGATGTGATTGGGGTCCAAGCACAGTTTGCTGCGATGCAGTGACCAACCAAAGACCGCCAGGGAATGCCAGCAGCCACAGGAGCCGGAGGAGAAGGAAGGATTCTTCCCTAGAGCCTTCAGACGCGACGTGGCCCTGGTGACACCTTGCTTCCAGACTTCCGGCCTCCAGAACCATGGGAGAATAAATTTCTGTCCTTTTTAAAAAAAAATGTTTTTCTTTATTAATGTTTAGAGAGAGAGGAAGGGAGAGGGAGAAAGAGATAGAAACATCGATGAGAGAGAACATCGATTGGCCGCCTCCTGCATGCCCCCCACTGGGGATCAGGCCCACAACCTGGGCATGTGTCCTGACCGGGAATCGAACCGGCGACCTCCTGGTGCATGGGTCAATGCTCAATGAGTGAGCCACACCGGCCAGGCTAAATTTCTGTTCTTGCAAGCCCTCCACTTCGTGGTGCAGCAGCTCCAGCAAATGCATACAGCACGCTGACATCTGTCCTTTGATTTGATCCTCTGGCTACCCTGTTGGTGGCTCTATGTTACTGCCTGTGCTGGCCAGCCTCCAAGGTGCCTCTGTGTTCCCACGTCCCGGAGCACCCTCATGAATATGGCTGACCTGTCACCAACAACACATTGTAGAAATAACAGATGTGCCTTCCACAGCTTAGTCACTATGTTTCAGTTCTGCCTTGTCCTCTCTTGGAACAAGTCCCGAGGCCACCCCAACAGCCTGTGGAGAGTCTGCGTGGTGAGGAACCGAGGCCTCCAGCCAACCAGCAGCTCCATGTGAGGGCACCGTCTTGGAAGCAGGTCCCTCAGCCCCAGTCTGGCCTTCAGATGACCACAGCCCTGGCTGACATCATGGCTGCAGACTCCCCCCATTAATCCACTCCCCGAGTCCGGACCTACAGAAACTGTCTGCCATAATGTTTATTACTTTGTACCACGAAATGTCCCGGTAATTTGTTACACAGCACTAGCTAGCCGATACACATTTCCCTATCCCAACGGAGGCAGCATGCATAGTAGATAAGAATGTAAGTTCTGGGGTCAACTATCACGAGCTAATGACCTTGAACAAGTTACTTCAGCTTCTCTGAGTTCTTTCATTTATCCTTATTTATTTAAGAATCCCTATTTCTACCTTATAGTCTACTGGGAGGAGCAAAGGAGTTAATACATAACATACGCAGGCCCTGGCACCTAGGCAGCGTTAGTTATTGTTATTCTGTGGGTGAGGGAACAGCTGGAGAGATGACGCGAGATCTCCACGGCTCCACGGCCAGGTCCTCCGCAGGCAGGCTGAGTGCTGAGCCCAGGTCTCCAGCCTCCCTGCACAGTGCTCCTGGTTCCTCTGAACTTCACTCCTACCGCCCAGCCCAGGCCGTGTAGCTGCGAAGCCCCGTCAACAGCTAGCTGTGCACACTGCGCTGGGGGTGAGGCAGGGGGACAGCCAGGTGGGTCAGCCTGTCCTCAGCCCAGCAGGACAGGTGTTGGACAGGCACGAAGAGCAGGCCGCAGCAGGCTAGGCACCCCTCAGGGGGCTTCATCGGATCACATTTCACTGCCAGAGTGGTCCAAGGGCAGGGAATGAGCCGTTCCAGCCCCGGTTAGCAAATGGCCAGGATAGCGGGACACCTGTTTTGAAATGCAATACGGTATTAGGGCGAAAGGGGTGTCGGGAGTAAATCTCTACTGCACGGGCCGCTTTAGTTTAGCAAATCAAAATGACCTTGGACAAGCAGAGGCCCAGGAGCCACGGGTCCCCTACTAGTGTCCACTCCCCTGTTTGCTCCGAGTCTGGACACGGGCCCCACATCTGACCGCAGGCGGCAGCAAAGGGCTGCAGGGGATGAGGCGATGGAGAATGGTGCAGAAATAGCAAAGACGGTGGCAGGTGAACTTTACCTTTGCTTTTTTAAATCTTCTTCTTTTTTTTTTTTTTTTTTCATTTTTTGTTCAGATAGAGTGGGAGGGAGAGAGAGGAAGAGAGAGAGGAGAGAAAAACATCGACGTGAAAGGGACACACCGAGTGGCTGCTACCCGCACGACCAACCAGGGCCGGGGACAAACTGCAACCGAGGTACGTGCCCTTAGCAGGAACCGAACCCGGGTCTCTCTGGACCGCAAGCCGACGCTCTAACCGCTGAGCCAAACCGGCCAGGGCTAAATCTTCTTTTTTAATTGATTGATTTTAGGGAGAGAGAAATGTGGATTTGTTGTTCCACTTATTTATGCATTCATTGGTTGATACTTTTTTATTTTCTTCCATCACCATGTATCCTCTCTATGCCCTCTTCCACCTCCGTTGCCCCCCGCCCCCCACTGGTTGATTCCTGTATGTGCCCTGACCAGGGATTGAACCTGCCCCAACCTTGGCATATGGGAAGGACACTCTAACCAACAGAGCTACCTGCCCAGGGCTTGAGCTTTACCTTTGAATGAGCAATATCACCTAGGAAAATTGGATGCAAAGAACCTCCAGGTGTGCTGTCACTTTCTAATGATGCCTCAGGGCCAGGTGTAGCCCTTGTAAAACCTCCAGGAAGGTTACTGGGTGTGGTTTTTCCTAAACTGTCACTGAACACTGGCAGAATAAGCCATCCCAAAATATGCCTCTTTAGCATAAAGATGATTTGGGGCTGATTGTTTTGAAAAAACCCGCCTACTCTGGAGAAGCTCTGAAAACAGTCACAGTTACCCTTTTGTAAGGGAAATTGACATTTATAAAGAAAATCTCGCCCTGGCTGGTTTGGCTCAGCATAGGCCTGCTGACCAGAGAGTCCCGGGTTGGGTTCCCGCTAAGGGCACATACCTCGGTTGCAGTTTGTCCCCAACCCGTGGGTGGCAGCCAGTTGATGTGTCTCTCTCACATCAATGTTTCTCTCTCTGTCTTCCTCCCTCTCTCCCTCCCGCTCTAGCTGAAGATAAATGCAAAAAAAAAAAAAATGTCCTCGGGTGAGGATTAAAAAATAATAATAATAAATAAATAAATACATAAAAATAAAGAAAATCTCCAGCCCTGGCCAGTTTGGCTCAGCGGTTAGAGAGGTTCCCCTGGCCCCCTGCCCCATGGACCAAAGAGTCGCTGGTTCGATTCTGGTCAAGGGCATGTACCTCAGTTTCGGTTCATCCCTGGCCCTGGTCAGGGTCATGTGGGAGGCAACCGGTCGATGTCTCCCTCTCCCTCTCCCTCTTATCTGAAGATAAATAGAAAAATATCCTCAGGTGAGGATTAAAAAAAAAGAAAGAAAATCTCTATTTGTAAGGGTGTCTCCCTCTCGGTACTAGGAAGACAAAGACAGCTCAGAAAGTCCTGAGGATCTCATCCAGGGAGAGGGCAAAGATGTAAGTCTGCGTAACAGAACGTGCTCTTGTTCCTCAGACTTTCCCTGGCCACTGCCCTCCACTGACCTCCTCACACCTTTCTTCCTGTTGTCTTCAGCTGGAGGTGGTATTTAAGTCTGAATTCTAAGCCACCTCTTTGAGTTAGACACCACTTTCCCTGGGTGTCTCTTATGTATACATATGTATACATATTAAGAAACGTCTGTTTGTTTTTCTCTTGTTAATGTATCCTTGGGACAGATGTTCCAGCAGAGCACGTAGAAGGGTAGAGGGAACATTATTCTCCCCCACCTGCACCTCCTTGACCTGAAATGCCCCATACGGGCATCCAAGGCCCTTACATCACGGTCTGCTGATGAGATTTTTCTCTGGAGCCTTGCCGTGTCTAGAAAGAGTCTGGGTATAAAGGGGCCAGACAGGACACCAAGCAGAAATAATTCAGTGACTTCCTCTGACCTCCAGGAAGAGGAACCCTCCAAGGGGTCTGCTCCAGAAAACCTTTCTGAGGCTTGTCTTTGGGACTTGGTCACACTTTCTTCCAGAGCTCTGCCCCTTCCCTCTTCCCGAGATGCTTTCCTTCCAACAGGCAGGAATCCAAGGCCTTCAAATCATGTGGGTCTGTGATAGGTCGTCAGACAGACACGAGTGGAGCAAGGACCACAGGCCAGGTACAGAAGGTCACCAGGGCGGAGAGCCCCAGATGCCTAGCCATGGACAAAACTGGGAAAACAAGGACCTCGCCTGCAGGGTAACCTTTCCTCCCCCAGCATATTGCTAGTCACGGTTTAGACCCCCTGACCTTTCCCATCACTGGTCATGCAGTTCGGACCCTCCCCTGACCTTTCCTCCCCTGGCATGTGGTGGATGCCCTTGAGGAGGAACAAGGGGCTGAAGAGTGGTCTCACTGGACTCCCATCCGGGCTGGTGACACCACTCCCTTAAGCATTAACCCCTAGGGATAGCATCTAGGCCTCTGTGGTATTTCAGCTCCAGGCCCAGAAGAGCAGAAAAACCAGACAAACAAAGCCTTGGCCAACATCTGGACCACCTGCATTGACCAATGACCCCCCCAACCCTGGCGCTGACCAATGAGTGGAGACCACAACCCTGAAAGAGCACACCTGGAGGGCTGATGAATATTCTGTTGAGATGCTCCCCTTCCACCTTCCCTAAAATCCCCACCCTGAAAAGCCCTCCAGCTGCACTCTCCCTCCCAGAAGCACACCTGCACCTCCCCCCCACCCCTTCTTCTCCCCCGCCAGGAGTCACTTTTACCTTTCCCTCCCCTAAGCTCCAAGGGCTCTTTTTTTGCCTCAGTGACTTGTTTCCTGAGCCCATTTCTTCCACAGCTCACTTCTTCCACCCCTGTGACTTTCTAAGTCAGCTTGGTCTTATAGTTTGAATTCTTTCTTGGGCAGAACTCAAGCACGAGGTTGATGAACCAAGGTCCAACCTGACTCCAGTCTAACACCCGGTGCCATTCTCGCCTCCAACAGGTCCAGCCACTGCTTCTCACTGCGGTGCGCCCCACCCCCAAGGACTCCACACTCGTTTCCTCTCCCCGTGCACTCCCCAGGAGGGATCCATTTCATCAGAGGCTCTCCGACCACAAACCCTCTGGTCAGCTGCAATTGCCTCAGCCCACAGTTCTGCTTGTCTTCAAAATAGATTTGTATTTCAGCTTTATTAGACAACCATCACCCGGAGCACTTGTTCAACTAGAGAGCCTGGGTGTGCTCAGAAATCCGCGGCATTGACAAGCTCCTGGCGACTGTGAGGGTGGTGAGCCTTGAGCCGCAGGAACCATGCCCTGACTGGGATGACTTTAGTCGGGGCTGGAAAATACTGGGGAAAGGGCAGGAGGGCAAGACAGGGAGCCGCTAACAGTCACCTTGTGATCCTTTCGTCCTTTCAGCACGGAGGGGCAGGGTGGGTGTGGGGAGGCAGAGACCGCTGCAAGGCCCTGCATGCCCGCAACACTTCCCTTGCAGATGAGGCTCTGTGCCCCCCACCCTGCTCCACCGTGATGCCCGTCCTCCAAAGTCCTCCACTCCCCCAGAGCAAGGCACCTGCCCACCTGCTGTGAGGACTGAATCCTTCCTGGGGCATCCACACCGTTTGTTTGTTGCCTCTGCTCCTCCTTCCTTTCCTCGTAGCTGACTTGAACAATTCTTGGTTTAACCTCGCCTCACTGGCTCTCAAGGTCAGCGGGCATCAGTCATCATGGGGGGCATGGATTTTGTAAAACGGGTTCTTAGGCCTGTTGGCTAGAGACTTGGGTTTAATAGTCGGCAGTGAGACCCCAAAATCTACTTTTTATTGATTTATTTTTATTTTTTTACATTTATCGCCCTGGCCGGTTTGGCTCAGCGGTTGGAGCGTCGGCCTGTGGACCAGAGAGTCCCGGGGTCGGTTCCCGCTAGGGGCACGTACCAAAATAAAATGAAATAAAAAAATATTTTTTTACATTTATCTTCAGACAGTGGGAGGGAGAGAGAGAGAGAGAGAGAGAGAGAGAGAGAGAGAAACATCGACACGAGAGAGACACATTGACTGGTTGCCATCCGCACGACCCCAACCAGGGCCGGGACAAACTGCAACCGAGGTACATGCCCTTGGCCAAAATCGAACCCAGGACTCTGGTCCGCAGGCTGACGCTCTAGCCGCTGAGCCAAACGAGCCAGGGCTAAGATCTGCTTTTTAAACAAATGACTCGGCCCTGGCCAGGTAGCTCAGTTGGTTAGAGCATCATCCCCATACGCCAAGGTTGTGGGTTCGACCCCTGGTCAGGGCACGTACAAGAACCAACCAATGAATGCATAAGTAAGTGGAACAACAAATGCATGTTCCCCCACCTCTAAAGTCAATGAATAACATTTTTAAAAAAATGAAAATAAACAAACGACTCTCTCGATTCCGAAGCTGTGCGTGGAAGTCAGAAATCCCAAGGGCCAGCTGTCCATCCTTTCCGTGAGCTGCTGTGGCCCTTCACAGGCCAGGCAGTGGAAGCGGGATCCCTCTGGAGCCAGACCATTCCGAGTCATCGGGCACGGGGGCCAGGGCCTCTCAGGCCTGTGGTTTCAGGTCATCTCTACAGCAATCACGTGCGGCCAGGGTCATGACCCCATTTTACAGATAAGCAAGTTCAGCGCTCTTTGGACGACTCTGGTGCTCCTCCCAGCTCTGAGACTATAGTTTCACGACCAGAAGTCAGGATACCAGGCTTAACCCTTATGTCCATCACCGTGTGACCTTAGGTAGGCTCTCTTCGCATCCTGGCCTCCAGTTCCCACATGGGGGTGACAAAGCCGACCTCTTCACCTCGAGGCTTCTCTGAGGGCTACCCCAACACAGGCAAATCACAGGGCTTAACTTTGTCGTAAGGTGGGTTTGACTATGACTCTCATCTTTTGTCACCTAAACTCAGTCTTGACACTTTATTGCTTACATGGCAGAATCAAAACACGAAGTCTCAATTAAAAGAGAAAGACAAAAGGACCTCAGTGGAAACCTGTCACTGGATTCACGTGGAGGGGACTATGCCAGAATGCCTGGGAATGGGTTAATGTAGCAGGGTGGGTATGAGGACAAAAACTAAAGGAAGTGACCACATGAGTGACAGCAAGAATAGAGGCTTCTGCATCACAGGGCTGAAGTATAGACTGCTCATGGCCAGGTCCCACTTTAGCATAACCACAGCCGCCATTAACACCCTCAAATACGCCATCAGTGGTTCTGAACGAAGCATAATGACTGAACTCTGCCTTATCATCAGAGGGGAGAACAGTGTGCAAACCGAAGGGGCTAAGATCTCAGCTGCTGCCAGGCGTCCCAGGGCTGCAGCACAGTCCCAGAATAGCACGGCCCGGTTCCCGGCAGCCTCGGGGGGCTCTGCAGCTGGGCTTCCGGAGAGGGAGTCAGCCCCAGGCAGCGCGGGGAGCAGCTGGGACTGGACGCCACCCAGCAGCCAGCTGGCCGGCCCTGCCCTGCTGGAAGCGCCATCTCTGGTGAGTGTGGGCACGTCTGCCTCTCTGGTGGCACTCCGGCTCGCCCCCACCACCCCTGCCGTCACCTCCGGGTCCTGGCTGAGTTTGAGAGTCAGGGGCACCCTCAAATCCCAGGCGAGGGGGTGGGTCTTCTGAACGCTGTGGAGGGAGCTGTGTTGGTGTCTGGCCAGGCAGGTGGTCGCTGAGCCCTGAAGGCGGGCGGCCGCAGTGTGTGCAGAGGGCCAGGGGCTGGAGAGGGAGGAAGGGGCAGAGAGGGACACAGCCCTGCCACGGGCAGGGCACCTGCAGCGCTGTCTTGGGGCTGGCCTCGGAAGGAGAAGGGCTTGCTGGGGGCAGGGACGGCAGCCGAGGAAGGAGGGCGCCTGCTCCACGCCTGGTGTGCTCTGTTGCCAACACGCTCTGTGCGGCCCCAGCAGACCCTCCACCTCTACTCTCTCGTGAGTATTTATGGAGGCCCCACTACGGGCAAGGCACCGAGGGGACACAAAGATAGATCAGGCACACATCTTCCCTCAAAGGGCCTGTGGGGACATAAGACAGGTACCTGAGAAACATTAGTAAGGCGGGAAACACAGAGCTGTGTGGAGACAGAACGCGCTGTGGGGCGGAGCACGGTGACACGCACGTCCCATGGAGGTCAATCAAAGGGGCTCTAACCCATGGCGAGTTGCTCAGTCTTTATAACCTCAGTTTTTAAACCTATAAAATGGAGCCCTGGCAGGTTTGGCTCAGTGGTTAGAATGTCAGCCCGTGGACCAAAGAGTCTTGGGTTCGATTCTGGTCAAGGGCACGTACCTTGGTTGCAGTTCAGTGCCCGGCCCAGGACGGGGTCATGCAGGAGGCAACCAGTCGATGTGTCCCTCTCACATCGATGTTTCTCTCTCTCTCTCTCTCTCTCTCTCTCTCTCTCTCTCTCTCTTTCTCTCATACACACTCTATCTGGAGATAAATGGAAAAATATCCTCGCGCGAGGATTAAAAAATAAATAAATAAACCTATAAAACGGAGATAAGAATATCTGCCTTATTGAACTCACTGGGTTGTAAAGATCAAATACATAAAAAGAGACACTTTGCAAATTGAACAGTGCTCTACAGAGCTAAGCTATGATGGGTATCGCACCATCAGACGAGCCAGCCTTGCTCTGAGCTCCTTGGCCTGGGACTCTGGGAGCCAGAGGGAGCCCAGGGTTCGGGACAGCAGGAAGGCCCAGCCTCGACCCTTCCCCTTAGGCCCCTCTGGGTTCTTGGCCCCCCATCCCACTGGTACACACTGCCCTCTCGTTTGGTATAAAGCACTAGCATAAGGGCTGCTGGGGAAGGACATTCTCCTCCAGGCCTACCGCGGAGGGAGTTAAGGAGGCCAGATATCTATGCACAGGTGTGACTAACAGCGTGAAGCGAAGCAGTTGGGGGGGGGGGTCTGGGAGAGCACGGGGAGACTAAGGGCTATGGGGTGGGGTCACCGGCAAAAGCTTCTGGGAGGAGTAGAGGGTTTTAAAGGGGGACTGATTCAGAGAGGCCCAAAGGGGGACATCCTGGACTGAGAATGGGGTAACATGAGTGAAGCCACAGGGAGGCAAGCGCGGGGCCTGACTCAGAGCTGCCCTTTCAGGCTGGAGCGGCCACTTCCTGCGGGGAAGAAGAGGGAGAGGAGGCTGGAGCCCAGGCCGAGTGCAGGTCCAGGAGGCCTTGAATGCCGGCCCAGGGAGTTTGGTCTCTCCACCTAAAGGCAGTGGAGCCAGTGCAGGTGTTGTGAGCAGAGTGCTGGGTGAAGTCGGAAATGTCCCACAATGCACGGGGTTTGCAGGGGGCCTGGAGGCCAGGCAGAAGGCACGCCCACCCCCGGAGTAACACTCCCTGAAGGTAGGGGGGCCTACATGCATCACTGTTTGCACATTTTTTTTTTAGAAAAAGGGGATGGGTGAGTTGAGGGGCCTAAATCCTGGACCCTCAGCTTTGACCCCGGTTCCTAGATTCACTCAGTCTGTTGGTGGAGGCTGTCCAGACCTGGGCAGCTCAGAAAATCCAGCCTTCTTCATTCACAGTGGGTTGGTCAGTGGCCACTGAGCCATGGTTGGGGGTGGGGGGGTTCAGCACCAGGTGACATTCCAGCAGGCTCGGCCCAAGGCCCACTTCCAGGTACATTTCCAAAGGGATCGTCCATGGGCAGCCAGCGGTGGTGAATGAGTGTTTAACTCACATGCCCCCTGGCTTCCTGCCTCTTAGGGGGCCACCTGGATACCTGGGTCCTCTCAAAAACCAGGTGGCACCTGATGTTCCAAGCAGGCAGTCCCATGAGCCCAAGAGAAAAGGACACATAGCCAGACATTGCAACCTGAGCAGTAACCAGTTAATATGGGGGCCAGGGGCAAGCAGAGGGCAAATGCAAAATCTGTTTACCAGCACAAGATTCCAGGCACCTACCTGTCTGGGAGCCAAGAGCCCCACCCTCAGTGCAGCCGGGAACTATTTTCACTCCACTGGGCCCAGACTGCAGGACTGGGGGCACACCACCCCCTGGGATGTGGGCCTCCTGCTCCCCGGAGGAGGAAATGGCCCTGAGAGATTCTGCCAGCTGAAGCTGCACTCCAGGACTCCTGCTGCCCAGGCAAAAGGGAAGTCCCTCTAGGGAGCCAACTGCAGTCCAGCCAGGCTCCTCCAGGGCCCCAAACAAGGCCCCTACTCTGGACTCTGAACGCAGGGCTCTGCTGGACCAGGGAGGCGGACTTCCCCAGCAGACTCTGCGGCTTGTCTGCTTCCCAGGAAGGCCTGGTACCGGCGGCAGGGCAGGTGCAGACAGGTGCTGCAGTGTGCAAAGCTGCTGGTGTGAGGGGGTCAGCCGTGGGCTACCCTCCAGGGGCTGTATCAACTCTTGCCGCCATTGTTTGGACCACAGAATAAAGGGTCTGCCACGTGCCAGGCTCTGGGCCAGATGCCAGGCACAACAAGATGTGAGACGAGTCCCTGCTCTTGAGAAGGGCACAATCTAACTGGGGAGCCAATAATTTAGAAGCCTGATTAAGATACACTAGGATCCATGATAAATAAACAAATGCACAGCAGGCCATGGGTCAACAGGGCAGCTCACATGGTTCTTTCTGGGGAAGGGGAGGACGGCTTCGCAGGACGGACTGGAGCTGAGCTTTGAGGCAGGGCATATTTTTAAAATTTTGGTTCAAGACATTTTGGGGGGTAGGAGGGAAAGGATGTTGGAAGTAGAAGGAACAGCAGAGGTGAAGGCCCAGAGCTTGCATGGCTACTTGCTAAGAGTGAAACAGAATCAGGAGAATGTTGAGGGAGCAGCTTCTATACGTTTGGGTTAAAAACAGGCCTTTTGCCCAGCCAGTGTGGCTCACTGGTTGAGCATCAACCCGTGCACCAGGAGGTTACCGGTTCGGTTCCCGGTCAGGGCACGTGCCCAGGTTGTGGGCCTGATCCCCAGTGGGGGACATGCAGGAGGTCGCCAATCAATGTTTCTATCTCTCTCTCCCTCTCCCTTCCTCTCTCTCTAAAGTCAATAAAGAAAAAAAAATTTTTTTAAACAAAACTGTTAGGCCTTTTTAACTGACAGGACTAAGGCTCAGAGGGGACGGACTGGGGACAGAGAGGCTGGCCACTGAGCATCCGCCAGGCTGTTTGAGGAATATTCTGGACACAGCTTCATGTGGATTTGACAACAAGACGTGGAGTGACATCATACCAGTTTTACAGCAGAGGAAAGCGGGGCTCGGAGAGATGAAGCAACTGGTCCAGGTCACACAGCTGGCAGAGGGCAGAGCTGCTCTTGACCCCTGGGCCTTGTCAGTACCTTAGCCTCTTTCAGGTCCCAGAAGGGGGTCTTCCAATGAATGAAGGTGGTTTCAGTGGGCCAGCAGGATCTCCAGCACCATATCAGGGAGGGAGGAAGACGGACACCCCTCTATAATTCATTAATCCAGAATTCCTCTGAACAGTGAGTGGGCAGTACCCATATGGGACCACTTCTCAACATGTTATTTTTTAGTGAAAATGGGAGTTTATAAGGCTTATATGCCCGTGGGTTATTACAATGGGTGAAGATGACCCTGTAGTTGGAGTCTTAGAAAGCAACAGCACCTCCCACAGAACTTCCCTTTCGGCTACTCCAGGCCCCTGTGACCAGCAGCACCCACCTCCTCTGACTCACAGGGGTGGGGTGGGGTGGGGGTGAGGCTCTCAGCATCTCCACCTCCAGTTCCCCCACCTCTCACACAGCACAGGCCCCAGGGGAATACAGCAGAGGGCACCAGGGATCCAGGGGCCCCGTCCTGTGTGCCGGCCTTCGCTTTGTTTTGAAGACAGATCCTGTTCCAGAGCGAGGTGGGGAGGAAAGGAAACAAGAAAACTCAGAAAACTGCCCTACATTTCCACTGCTATCTACCGCCCGGGGCTGGCTGAGGGCAGAGCTCAGCTCCTGCGGGCCCAGGCCTCGGTCCAAATGACTCCCAGTGGGTGGCCAGGCACCCAATACCTTAACCCTGCCTGGGCCAAGATTGTAGGGGAAGACTTGCTTCTTGGAAGAGGTCTCTGTAGGGTGAAGGGGTTCCCAAAGCTTGAAAGCAAGTTGAGAGGGATCCACAATTCATCTGGGTCTCTATGAGGTCTCTCAGACCACATCCCATCTCCCAGATCATTCCCCCCCCCCTTTCCCGCCTCTCTGAATTGGTATATCACACACCAATGAGCGACCCCTCCCAGCAAACTGACTTCAGCATTAGTAGCCTTGTTAATGAAACTGCAGCACTAGGCCAGAGTGACTTATCCGACTCACTAAGGCCAGATCGGCTGCTCACCCTTTCGGGGGGTGCGCCCAGCTGCCTGGACCTTACAAGCTCTGCACACCTCGCATGGACGGGGGAGGGGTGGGGGGCCCCTGAGTCGTGGAGTGGGGGGTGCAATTGCGCTCTTTCGCTTCATATTTAAAAGAACTAAAACAATTCAATCTCCATTTCCCAGCCCAGCCAGCGAGGGCAAGGCACCGAAAGGAAGACAAGGTTCTAGAAAACCTGGGCCCCACCGCCAGCTCCGGCCGCTAAGCAAACATTCCCTGCCAGAGTCCGAAAAGCCGGTGTGCGCGGGGAGGCGCCGGCCTGAGGTTTATCGCTCCGGCAGCTCAGGGTGATTCACGGAGTTAGATTCCTGGTTGTCATAGATTGAGGCACGCAAACAAACAGCCCGGGAGGTACCCCTCCCCCCACCTTGCCACCCCCGAGCCCGTGACCAGCTGCCACCCCTCCTCCCCCGCTGCGCCCGTTCCCCTCCCTCTTCTCCCCCACCCGCGCTCCAGGCTGAGCAAACACGCCCAGCCACCGGCAGGCTCCGACCGACCGCGCGCCTCTGGCGATCCCCCAGGCAACTCAGCGTCAAGAGAACCAGCACCCCGGAGACCCAGCGCCCTGCCCTCCCTCTATGTCCCCCGAGCCCCAGCCAGACCCAACAATTTCTCCCTTCCCGGTGCGCTGCGGCCCCGCCGGGCCTCCCGCGCGTGCTAACTAGGCCCCTGTGGGCTCCCGGGACGGAGCAGCCCACCTCGCTCGTAGCCCACTGGCCCTGGGAAAGGCAGGCAGCCAGAAAATCTCTTGTTTACTGAACCGCGGAGGTCCCAGCCTGGATTCGCTTCCTCAATTCCGCAGTTCCCTTTCTGCGAATTCCTGGAGGGGAAAGGGTGCAACCCGCTGATCCACCCGGGAGCAAGGAGTGGAGGTGGGGCGTGGAGAGGGCCAAGGGTACCCGAGTGGTGGAAAAGTCCCCGGGCGATGGGAAGGGCAGGACTCGGAGTTAGGCCAGACGCGTCCGCAGCGCTGAGTCCTCCTGGGCCGGGTTAAACATTGTACCTAGGGGAACAGAAGCAGGAAGGCTAATTAGGGCAAGTCAGAACAGGGAACCGGGACGCGGGGAGAGGAGCGCACTCTCCGAGTTGGCCCGAGTCTGGGCTGGTCCCTGGAAACCCAGGCGCGGGTTAGTCGGGCTCGGGGCGAAGTTTGCTCACGGTCCCGAGTGGTTCTGAGCTCGGCCCACCGCATTTGGGGACCGCACAGTGGTGTTCCCACGCACACTTAATGGCCCGGGTGTTGGGGAAGAACCATGCATGCAAGAGGCGGACACTTGGTGTGTGGTGTGTCCACGTGTGCAAGCTTGGAGATGGGAGGGGGCACAGAAGGCGTGACAAAGGCGGACTTTGTGTCTGAGTGTGCTTCTCGCTCCAGCCCGGAGCAGCGAGCTGTGTCTGGAGGGTGTCTCACGGGAAGCCCAGGACGAAGGTGACAAAGGCGAGATGTCCACCACGGAGAGGCGCACCAAGGTGGCCCCCGCGCGTCTCTGAGTGCGCTCTGATACATGCAGGGAGGGAGAGCCCGCCTGCGAGGTGCGCTGGGCTACACCCCAAACCGCTCACTGGAGAGAAAGCCGAGTCCAGAAACTGAGTGCGCGTGAGTGTGCGCGCACCCGCGTGCGGGGGCGTGGCAGTAAACAGCAACAACCCACTGGCCAGCTCTGCCAGAAACTCCGTTCTCCCTCCCCGGCCGGAAAGTGCGACTCGCCGGAGCCTGGAGGTGAGTCGGAGGGGGAGGGCTGGGCGGGCTTTGTTACAGTGTAAACCGATTGCACATACCTGGAGCTGCGGTCGCTCGATAAGCGCCTGAATGGAGGTGATGTCACGGGGATGCAGGCGCCGGCCCACCCTCGCCGAGAGAAAGGAGCCGAGCCTGGGGAGAGGCCAGTGTAAGCGAGCGCGGAGCTCGGCCAACTCAGCCCCAGTCCGGGGAGAGGCAGGCCCCCCGCGCCCCGAGCCCCAGCTGGGCCCAGACGCCGTAGGCCAGGGCGGGCCTGGCCCCGCGCCCTGCACGGAGCCCCTCCCACCTCCGCCCGCGCCTTGCTTGGGGCTGGAGTTGGCCCCCAACCCCGCGCCAGAGCCGGGCGGGCGGCGCGTCCTAGGTAAGGGCTGCTGCCTTCGCTCTGCCCTCCTGTCGGCTGTCCGGAAGAGTCGGCTTGGGCTGGCGGAGAGTGGACGAGGGCCGACGACCAGGGGGCGGAGGACGCCGCTCCAACTCCGCTGGGTCGCAGAAACTTTCCAAACCAGACCCTGCTAGGGACTGGGGGTGGGGAAACCCGGGCGCTGCGGCTCTCAGTGGGGGCTGCGGGGGAGAGCTGCACAGTTGGGGTCTCCAAGGTGTGCCCCCTCCAACCCCACTGCCGCTCTACGAGTCCACGGTCAAATAGCGACTTGTGGGCGGTTGTCCTTTCCGCTGCTCGCTACGGTACACGGGGAGGGCAGGTTTCTGTGACCAGAGGAAACGGGGGAGAGAGGCTGGCTGCCCAGCTCCTTCTGTTCCGATGATCAAGGGAGGGGAGCGTCGGCGTAGACCCCAGTGGGGGGGGGGGGGGGCGGGGGAGTGCGGAGGGGAGCATTCAGTCTTCCTGCTTCGAAGTTTGGGATTTCAGACAATCAGAGAGCCTCTACTTCTGGCAGCGTCGCTTCTAGATCCCTTCTTCCCTCCTCCCCCCACCCTCAATGGCTTTTCCAGGGCCTTTTCCAGCCTCAGAGGTTGACTAGCGCCCCTCTATCCCCAGGCCCGCAGGAAAGCCTAGTTACTTAAAGAGTTCCACAATCTTGATCCTAAAGCACCCCTGAATATGTGGAAATAGGTTTTTTGCTCCCGGAGTCTCTCCCCCAAGCCCCCTTGAGCCTTAATGTGTGGCTGGGGGGAGGGAGTGCTATTGGGGGTGGGGAACATTCCAGAGTGACATTTCCGGAGCAGACCTTTGGATTGGGGACTTCCAAGTTTCAGAATGCTCAGGGAATTTTGGCCCAAATGTGCACCCGTGTGGAGGTCTAGGCTGGGGTTCCAGGAACACCCCCCCCCACACACACACACACACTTGGGCACTGAGGTAGCTCCTTACAGGCACAGGCTTCTCAGATTGGAGAGGAGGAGGAGATGGAGGGGAGAAGGGGAGGAGGTGGGAAGGCTTTCGGGGTCCATCCATCTCTCCTGGCAGGCTGCTGAGTGGTGGCAGACAAGGGGAGGAAGGAGGATGCTCTGGCACTCCTGGGTTAGCATAGGTGCCTCCAGGAGGGAGCCCTCCAGGGGCATGCACCCTTGAAGGTAGCAGCTTCGGTCTGTGTCTGTCGGAGCCTGGGAGACGGAGCCCGGCAGTGAGAAGCCCAGGGCGCTCTTCTCAGGAGGGCTCTCTTGTGTGGATTGGGCTTGAGGGGGAGGAAGTTGGTTGTTCTGGAAAAGTGAGAGGGCTCGGCTGCCTCATCCTTGCTGGGTGAAGCCAGTCAGGGCTGGTTGGGCCTTGAACCCTCTGGCACTCCTGCGGCCTCTCTGCTCCCTCAAGAGGGAGAGCGGGCAGAAGGGGATTCTGGAACTGGAGTGGACTGAGTCCTGAGCCTGGGAAAAGGCTGGTTTCAGAGGTGATTAAGAATATTTGTATGGCTGATTCCAGGGAGGTGAAGCAAAAGGGGCCTTTTGTCCAGAAAATAATCTGAGGCTGGGGCTGGGTTGCAGCCTTGGGGTAGGGGAGACCTGTGAGGCAAAAGGAGGGTCCCCTTCTTGGTCCCACTGAGAACCTAAACGAAGGAGGCAGGGCTAGGATGGAGAAGTGGGCACTGAGTCCACCCAGTGAATGATTTTCAAATACCTACTGTGTACAAGGCAAGGCATTAAACGCTGCAGGGGATGGGTCTTGTTCGCTGCCCTCAGACCGTGGAGTCTGGTAGGGGAGATGGGCACACACAATTCTAACGTTCAGGTCTCAGAAGACTCAGCCTAGTAGCGCAGGCTCTAGGGACGCATGGGAAGGAGAGTCTCCGGGCAGAGCTGGGTCCATTTCACTGCAGTCCTTTCCCCTTTCACCATCTTAAAATGTGGCATCGGCTGACTGGTTGAATCTGGACTCCTGG
The DNA here is from genome assembly GCA_030848825.1 of Tadarida brasiliensis. Lineage (NCBI taxonomy): Eukaryota > Metazoa > Chordata > Mammalia > Chiroptera > Molossidae > Tadarida > Tadarida brasiliensis. Next base: position 61,342,118 of record CM061273.1, read on the forward strand.
AGGTCAACCTCTTCTGAGTTACCTTCACGAAGTCTCCTGCTGGCCTCCAGGGGTCACTATCCTAGGCAGTGGACAAGAACCAGGTCCATCTGGCCCAATTTCCCCACCCAAGTGAGTGTATTCTTGTCTCCCCACTCGCCCTTCCATTTACCAGGGAATCGGAGAAATGAGACATACCGGGGTGGGAATGGTTTGTTTCCTCTGGGGCTGGTGAGTTGCAGGGCAGCATGTTACCTGGATGGGGGAGGAGGGGCACGTACCTGTTTCCTTCCTTGGAAGTTCCCATGTTGGCTGAGGCGAGACTTGAAGGCATGGTTCAGGACCAACAGCAAAGTTAGGAGGGAATTGGGCTCAGAGCTGTGAAGCTTCTCTGGCCCTGGCCCAGGTGCCTGTGAGGTGCTGGGTTCTGGCAGGGTCCAGGCAGGTATGAATCTAAGAGTAGGATAGATCAAGAAGGGGTGGCATGTAAGGGTCGCAGGGCTAAATGAGACCCGGCTCGGTGTTATAGTGACATGGTTGTTATCAGACTTGAACTTGTCACATAGGCTTAGCATTCTTTCCCCTCACATCCAACCAGTACTTAGATTTTATTTTGGAAGGGATCTCTCAGATCTGCTTGTTATGGCTTACCTTTGGCCTTGATCTTTACACCTGATGAATGTATCCTCAACACATCGATTGCCTATGCTTTGGGCTAGACTCAAATCTTAAAGCACAAGCCTGGTTATGCCCCTGTCGTGCAAAAACCAGCCTTCAGTGGCTCCCCATTGCCTTCAGAGTAATGCTCCACACCCCATCTCTGAGGCATTTCTAATCTGGCTTCAGCTAGCAACTTGGTTCGTGCTTGGCGAGTCTGATGGAAGGTCTCCATTCTCTTTTCTGACCCCCTCATCCGGAAGAGCTCCCTCCTCTGTTTCTCTAGCACCTTTCCCTCCCCTAGAGGCAAAATCTGTTGTGTGGCACTTACCTTATTCTTCCTTGTGTCATTTTCTTGTAGACCTATCTTGTCTTTCCTGTTAGATTTTTTTTTTTATGAGTTTATTTGAGCCGAACTGATAACCTATGCTGGATTGCAAGATCTCAAATGCTCTGTCTCCTATTCGATTTTTAAATACCATCAAATCAGGGACTGTGTTTGTTCCTCTTCGTATTTTCCAAAACTCTGAACAACTGAGCCTGTCCCCTAGGTGCATAGTACATATTTGCAGATTTGAATAGTTGCTTGTTCTAAACTGGAACGGGATGAGAAGCACTTGAAGATGTGCAGATGCCCGGAGGCTAAGTCTGGGTGGCCATTCTCAGGGTTCAGTCCCACATCTCCCAACTTCACCCCAAGTTCTGGCTGCTTTGCTGTGAGCCAAAGATGCCCAAGAGGAGATTGAGTGCTTAGGATCCTATTGCATGACATCGTAAATTACCTCCTAGAGTGGTTCAGTGTCTCTCCTTACCCATTAGCCCTTCCTGACTCTTCTGGGTCCAACACTTGTAAATACAGTGTGTGCTTTATCGATCTACAGTCACACAAAGTCCCCTGCAGAAGCTTATTTAAGTCACGATGTAAGGCGAACATGCTTTCACACTGGAAGTCCGGAGAACTAGCTGTTACATTGCTAGTTATTTAGGAAAACAATAGTGAAACTCACATAAGAGTGTTAATTTATTAAGAGTTGATGGGTGATCACTTCCTCAAGTGCATAAATGTCTAATCACTATGTTGTATACCTGAAACTAACATAATGTTGTATGTCAACTGTCACTGAAAAATAATTTAATAAAAAAAAACGAGTTAATGAGAAAGCAAGCTTAATTGAAAGATGAGGAGGTAGCTGAGAAGGCTGAGATACACAAAATATTTTTAAGAGGCATGTAGGATATCTTAAAGGATGTTGAAAATTGATGATCTTTTGTATGTCCATTTCAATTAATTTATGAGTTTTCTTTTTCCTGACTTAGTGTTCTTCCATTTAATTATGGAAAGACAGCCCAGCCGGTGTGGCTCAGTGGATTGAGAGACGTCCCATGGACTGAGAGGTCCTGGTGTGATTCCTGGTCAAGGCACATGCCCTGGTTGTGGGCTCGATCCCCAGTAGGGGGCGTGCAGGAGGCAGCCAATTGATGTTTCCCTCTCACATTGATGTTTCTCTCTCTCTCTCCCTTCCTCTCTCTCTAAAAAGTCCATAAAAACATATTTTAAAAATTATGGGAAGACAATTTATAAAGACTGAGATTTAGGATTTTTGTTTGCCTATTAGAAATTAAGTAACCAGGAATGGTGAAAACAGAAGGGAATAAACTGTAAATCTCTCCTCCTCTTCCCCGCCAAAAAAGGGAAGAGAGGTGGTGGGGAGGACAGAGTTGGATCATGCCCTTCCCCTACCAACCACTAGTGGTCGCTATCAGCCCAGGAAAGCTTGGTTGCTGTCTTTCTGGAGAGTCCCTGGGCCCAAGAGGTGAGAGGAAGAGGCAGTGTTATCACTAGTTATTTGAACATATGGAGTGATTTAAAGGTGGAGTGCCTGCATTTCATAGACTTGGAATTTATAATTTACATTTTAGAGCATTTAAGTTTTCTCCAAGTAAATGTAAAGCCCGTGATTGGAAAGCTCGCTGATTTGGTCTTTAATTTCTCTTAACCTGCCACATTCTTTTTTTTTTATTTTTATTTTTAAATTTTTTTCTTTATTGATATTACAGAGAGAGAGGAAGGGAGACAGAGAGATAGAAACATCGATGAGAGAGAACATCGATGTCCGCCTCCTGCCTGCCCCCCACTGGGGATCGGGCCCACAACCTGGGCATGTGCCCTGACCGGGAATCGAACCGGCAACCTCTTCGTGCATGGGTTGACGCTCAACCACTGAGCCACACCGGCTGGGCATTAACCTGCCACATTCTTTACCTCCACTTCACACAGCAAAAATCCAGCTGGTATTGAGAGCAGGAGTTTGGCTCCCTCTGGTTCAGCTGCTGTGCAGGACTGGTCGAATGAGTAGCTAGAGTGATGTTAGCTTCCTGGTGTGACTAAAAGACATTTTTCTTTCTTTGAGCTACAATTCTTGAAAGTCTTCCATTATAGATTAATCCCTTTGAGTTTTGCATTGCCCTTGTCTGGTTCTTGCTTTTAAAATGTTAATGCCTCATAGGAGAATTTTTGCATTAAGTCATTAACTCCCTAGCTGGGCAATTATTTTATCCCGAGACTTCAGCAGTTGAGCTAGACAAAGAACTTTGGATTCTGAGGAGAGAAGCCTTGCCACTAAAAGTAGGAAAGTGGTAGGGAGGAATCAGGGGGAAGTGCTGATAAATACAACTGTTCAACTCTCCAAAGAGCTGCAAAGTTTTTGGCTGCAAGTTATGCCTGTCACGGGTGCTCATTAAATACTTGCTGAATGAATGAATGGTGGAATGAATGAATTTAGGACTGATTCACCGTGGACGCAGGCGTTACATGGACAGAGTTTAGGGGCACGGTATCTGGCCTGTTGAACTCTGGAAGTCCCAGAGCAAGAGAGGAAGTGCTGAATGGGTGGCATGCTTGGTTCTGACTTGCTCATAACCCCTCCCCCACAGCTGCAAGAACTCAAGAAGTATTTGGACCCAGGTTATGGTTGGAGAAGGGGCCTGAAAATTCAATGAGAGTTTCTTCCGCTTCCATGAATAGGAATAGGGATGACAAATGGGTTTCATTTCATTCGCCTCTCTGGTCAGTTGAGATGCCTCCCAGCAGTTCTGTGTTAAGAAGGATTCTGAAGCCCAGGGAGGAAATCTCATGATCAACTTGCACTGTCTGCCCTGGTTCAGGATCTGGGAAACAGCACCAATGTCAGAGTCTGACTCTGGAGGACTGATTTTGCCTTTTCTCCCTCTGTCTTTAGGGAGCCTGTGGGAGCCTGGCCTGGGAGCCAGGATGGCCATCCACAGAACCTTGCTGACATGCCTGGGACTGCTTCTCTTCCTCTTCCCAGGGGCACAGGCCCAGAACCATGCCCCACCTGGCTGCAACCCGGACCTCAACCCCCTCTACTATAACCTGTGTGACCGCTCCGGGGCTTGGGGCATCATCTTGGAGGCAGTGGCTGGGGCGGGTGTCGTCACCACTTTTGTCCTCACCATCATCCTTGTGGCCAGCCTTCCCTTTGTGCAGGACACCAAGAAGCGGAGCCTTTTGGGGACCCAGGTGTTCTTCCTGCTGGGGACCCTGGGCCTCTTCTGCCTCGTGTTTGCCTGCGTGGTAAAGCCCGACTTCTCCACCTGTGCCTCTCGGCGGTTCCTCTTCGGGGTCCTGTTCGCCATCTGCTTCTCCTGCCTGGTGGCCCACGTCTTTGCCCTCAACTTCCTGGCCCGAAAGAACCACGGGCCCCGGGGCTGGGTGATCTTCACCGTGGCCGTGCTGCTGACCCTCGTGGAGGTGATCATCAACACCGAGTGGCTGATCATTACGCTGGTCCGGGGAGTTGGCGAGGACAGCTCCGTGGGCAACGGCAGTGCCGGTGGGGCCGTGGCCTCCCCTTGCGACATTGCCAACATGGACTTCGTCATGGCGCTCATCTACGTCATGCTGCTGCTGCTGGGTGCCTTCACGGGGGCCTGGCCCGCCCTGTGTGGCCGCTTCAAGCGCTGGCGCAAGCATGGGGTCTTCGTGCTGCTCACCACGGCCACCTCCATCGCCATCTGGGTGGTGTGGATCGTCATGTACACCTACGGCAACCGGCAGCACAACAGACCCACCTGGGACGACCCCACGCTGGCCATCGCCCTCGCTGCCAATGCCTGGGCCTTTGTCCTCTTCTATGTCATCCCGGAGGTGTCCCAGGTGACCAAGGCCAGCCCGGAGCAAAGCTACCAGGGAGACCTGTACCCCACGCGGGGTGTGGGCTACGAGACCATCCTGAAGGAGCAGAAGGGCCAGAGCATGTTTGTGGAGAACAAGGCGTTCTCCATGGACGAGCCAGCCTCAGGTCGGTGTGGGGCCTCCCCACAGCCCTCGTCTGTGCTGAGGACAGGGGCTGGACTCGCGCAGGGCCCTTGAGGTTTAGCGACAGTGTTCCGCCTTAAAGCCCCTAAATTCTAGTTTTAAAAATATTTTCTTAAATTTTATTTATTTATTTTTTTTAATCCTCACCCGAGGATATTTTCCCATTTATCTTCAAGTAGAGTGGGAGGGAGGGAGGGGGAGAGAGAGAGAAACATCGAAGTGAGAGAGACACATCGATTGGTTGCCTCCCACACGACCCCGACCAGGGCCAGGGACAAACTGCAACCGAGGCACCTGCCCTTGACCGGAATCGAACCTGAGACCCTTCTGCCCACGGGCCGATGCTCTAACCGCTAAGCCAAACCGGCCAGGGCTTAAAATATTGTTTTACTATCATCATGTAATTCATGAATATATTTTCACCATAAAATTTCAAACATTACAGATAAAACAGTTTCTCCCATTTCCCCAGTTCTACTCCACTCCTTGTTCCAGAACTGACTGTTGATTGGTATTTGATCTCCACGTGCCTCAGTTCCCTCCTTTGTAAAGTGGGAACCTAACGGGTCCTGCTCCAGAGGGTCCTGGTGAGAATTAATTAATGCACGTGCCCGGCACGCGGGAGGTGCTCGGAAGCATCAGCTGTCAGCTGTGCGTGTTACTACTATTTTATTATTATCATCATCCTTCCAGAACCTGGGTTTCTATTGTGTACATGTCCCTAGTCATCTTAGTTTCCTTTCTTTTTTTTTTTTTTTGGTATGTGCCCCTAGCGGGAACCGAACCTGGGACTCTCTGGTCCGCAGGCTGATGCTCCAACCGCTGAGCCAAACCGGCCAGGGCTCTTTTTTTTTCTTTTTTGAAAGATGGAAACAACCCATATGTCCATCAGTAGTTGAATGGATTTTATTATTTTTTAAAATATGCTTTTATTGATTTTTTTGGAGAGAATGGAAGGGAGAGAGAGAGAGATAGAAACATCGATCGGCTGCCTCCTGCACACCCCCTACTGGGGATTGAGCCCGAAATCCTGGGCGTGTGCCCTGACCGGGTATCGAACCGGGACCTCTCAGTCCATGGGATGACGCTCAATCCACTGAGCCACACTGGCCGGGCTCAGTTTCTTTTAAAAAGTTTTTTCAGTTAATTTTTTCCTTTTTAATAAAAACACTCATGCCATATACCAATCTAAAGCAGCACCCACGATCCAGCCAGTTTGTCCCCAGCTCCTGCCCAGGCTCTTTGTTGATGGGACAGGCTTTCCTGGCAGAGCCCAGCACTTACTGGTCAAGCCGGGGGTGCCCCAGCCCTGGAAGAGGCAGGAAGGGGAGTGAAGCCTTTGAAGCCTGTGCCAAGCCCGCCCCCAGGGAACAGCTTGGGAAGCAGGCATTGGGATGGCCATTCTCCAGTCTTGGCCAGACAGGCTCCCAGCTCCCGAAGCTGAGGACCACTGGCATTTATTGAGCACCTGCTGTGTGCCAGGCACGGTGCCTGTCTTGATGTGTCCTTACGCACGCATCTCAGATGCTTTCTTGGCTGGCTGGCTCCAGCCCCTTCACCTGACACGACCCAGAAAGCCAGAGGTGCAGCCCCAGAGCCCTGCCCCCCCACCCCCGACTGTGCTGATCGAGATGTTTGGGGTCTTAAGTCTTTACCTTCCCGACTGTCAAGTGCCATCTCTGGGGCCTGTGCCAGGGGCAGGGGAAGTTCCAGAATCAGTGAATTAACTCCCTGCCTCTTCTCTACAGAGATGCCCAGAATCTCTGCTCTGGGGAAAGGAGTGACCTTTGTCCTGCCAGGCACTGATCTTCCATCTGCCCCCCAGGGTGGCTCCTGGCATGCAGGGGGTGGGGCCAGTTGAGTGTAGGTGGGCTGGGGGGATGGATGAGGCAGGCAGGAGAGGGGCTTGTGCGGAAGGAAGTGTGGGGAGGAGCGTCAGCCGCCCCCACCTCTGCTCTTACCGGTGTTTGCAGGGCCAAATAGTGCCCAGCCTTTGTCCTCCCAAGGCAAACATTTCTGGAGCTGTGAGGGTTTCTTTTCCTTTAATTTTTTTTTTTCCAAATGGAAAAATCAATCGAGTGAGCCCGGCACTTGGAAGCGCTGTGGAGTCGTGGTCCCTCGGAGCTTTGGGGCCACCAGCCTGCAGCAGACAGACAGACATCCACGGTGCCTGCCCTCCAGGCCCGGCTCACCCTTGGGCCCTGCGATGGTCAGCAGCTCTCCTTAGACACCCTGGGAGCACCCAGCAGGGTGGAGCAGATCACAGCCTGGGACACCAGCTCACCGAGGAGGCTGGGGGAGGATTCCTGGAGGTGGAAACAGTTCTGGAGATGTGTCCAGAGGCCGCAGGACAGGATGTGCACTCGGTCCCCCTGGGGGGCTCGGGGCTGCGGGTCGTGGGGAGTCAGCACGCAGCCCTGCCCTGGAGTCGGGGCTGTGGGTTTCTGCTGCATTCACCCCAGCACCTGGCAGCTGGCCCGCAGCAGCCGAGGCCAGAGCTGGAGGCTGGCCATCTGGGAGGTGGCCGAAGGCCCGTGTGCCCCTCGCAGCGTGGCCTCTGGCCCTGGAGGGCGGATGGGGATGTGAAGGTTGCTGACAGGAGCGTTTTCTGAATTGACGGATGAAGGGGGTCCTCGCACGACGGGGAAGTCCGAGGGGAAGGCAAGCAGCGTCACGGATCCCCGTGCAGCCAAACCGAGGGGCATGGGCTCTGCAGGGGCCCCACACCCACACCCACAGCCTCGCCCCAAGCTGGCTGCCCCCAGCCAGGCTCCCCGCTGGGAAGCCTAGACCCCTCTCCCTGCCCCCGGGGAGCCTTGCCCTCAGCTGGGAAAGGGAGCTGAGAGCCTGACGTTCACACCTCTCCTGTTCCCTTCCAGCCAAGAGACCAGTGTCGCCGTACAGTGGGTACAACGGGCAGCTGCTGACCAGTGTGTACCAGCCCACCGAGATGACCCTGATGCACAAAGGCCCGGTGAGTGGGGTCCCCGAGTTCCCAGGGCCCTGCTGAAAGCCGTGGAGCCTAGTGTCTGGGCAGGTAGAGGGCCGTGTGGCCCGGGCAGGGTGAGGTGCAGGCAGTGGGGAGAGGGCAGGTGTCTCCATTTGGTGCATCAGCCTCGGGAAGCCGAGCCCGGGCTCCTCGTGCCCCTTCCCTGGAGGCGCTGTGTCCAACGCCTTCCGTTATATGTGGTGGGACCTGCCCACCCCGTGTGGTCGGGGCATCACACACTGAAGTGGGGCTGAACAGGCTCTTTGAGCAGGTGGGGGCTGCCAGCCTCACCTTCAGAAGCTTAGGGAGGGACCGAGGAGGGCCTCAGCCAGCTGGGTGTCAATCTTGGTGACTCCAAAGGGACAGAGCACTCAGTAGCAGGTCTGGGTAGGTATTGACACATAAATCACAGCCGTCTCCGGAGAGGCTCCCCTCCCCCTACCAGCAGGCAGCCGCTCTCAACCTCACACCTCCCCTGGGTTCTGGAAACCAGATGCTCCATTAGCCAAGGGAGGGGGGTGGGAACAGGAAGACCGCGGGTTAGACTCACTCGCTCCGTGTATGTTCCTTCTCCCTGGCTGGCAGATGCTGTGGGGAGAGGTCAGTGACCCGCCTTGGCAGGATGCTGGGAACAGGAAGGAGGGAGGTCAGCAGGGTGGTGTTCTCATCCCCCTCCCGCTGGGAGCCCTGGGCAGGGTGAGGCTAATATCTCTGAAACTTCCAAGCCCAGCCCTTCGCTCTCCCTCAGCCTGAACCTGCAGCCACCAGACGCCGTGATGGGCAAAGGTGTCTCCCAAACATGAACAGAGTCCCCCGGGCCCCAGCCACCCAGGGTGCCCCATGCTTTCCACCCCTCACTCCCAGGGCTGGGGGTGGGGTGGAATCTGGACTAACAGTGATTCTCAAAATGCAGTCCCCGGACCTTCTGCATCATTATCATCCCTGGGATCTTGCTAAAAATGCAAATGGAGTGGGGCCAGTGGTGTGACGAACCCAATGGTTAGCATCTCTTCAGTGACAGCACCCCGATAACTTAGACTGCCCAATGGGAGTGACCACCTATAGAAGTCTGCAAACTCCACTCATCAGGGCTTCCGCCCTTCCCACACACCTCAGCTGTTAAACTACCACCCACCTCGCGGTGTGGGTGTGGCTTAAACAGTCCGGGAGATTCTGATGCCCACTCAGGCTTGAGAATGCCCATGGAGATGTTCCTGGAACTACCAGGGGAGGGGGAGGGGGCGTGGGGCCCTGGAGCTGCAGGAGTTCGGTGGCAGCTCTTTCCCTCGTTAAGGCGGTTGGGGCTGGGAGCTGGGACCCTCGGGACCCTCTGCGCCTCTCAGCCATGTTTCACCCACACAAGAACAGGACCGCTGCAGCTCCAACCAGGTTCCAGGTGGTGAGTTTAGGTTGGGAGTCTCCTAAACTTAAAATTCTCAAACCCAAAAGCATAGTCTCCAATCAGACGGGCCGGCCCAGACTTCTAGATGAGAAATCTGTGGGCATGTCTGGGGCCTGACCCCAGCATGTCCTCGGCCAGACCCACCAGCAGCTACGATGCTGTTGGGGCCACTGGGGGGACTCAGGTAAGATTCTTGGAGGAAGGGAGGCTGGGCACTCCAGACAGGTGACAACCGCTCTGTGGTTCACCCTCCACTGGGCTCAAGGTTTGAGGATCAGGAGGGGACCTGAGAAAAGGCTCCTTCTTAAAGGGCCAGCTGAGCGAAGCCCCCGGAGCATCCCCAGGAGAGGCCTGGCCCTCTGCAGGGTGAGATAAGGGGCTAGAGGTCAGAGGGCAGCCCCTCCGAGGCAGAGCCATCATCCCAGCCTGACACTGGGGCCTGGGGGGGGGGGGGGGCGGGGGGCGCCGGCAGGCTCAGCCCTGCAGGAAGCAGTGTGTGTGCCCATCTTCGCCGGCAGAGCCTGGCTGTGAGACCGCATGCTCTTTCTTGCAGTCCGAGGGAGCTTACGACGTCATCCTCCCACGGGCCACCGCCAACAGCCAGGTGATGGGCAGCGCCAACTCGACCCTGCGGGCTGAAGACATGTATGCGGCTCAGAGCCACCAGGCAGCCACAGCGCCAAAAGATGACAAGAACTCTCAGGTCTTTAGAAACCCCTACGTGTGGGACTGAGCCAAGGCCAGCAGGCTGCGGGCAGATGCGGGGAGGGCCCTCGGGACCTGGCCTGGGCCAGGGACTGCCCAAGAGCCCCGGGCCCTCCTGCTCCACATCTGCTCCCTGTCCCCCCTCGATGGCTCAGGGCAGCTTGTGCCTCAGCTGTGAGGCCCTCCCTGATGGCCAGTGTTCAGGGGGATGTCCCAGTGCCCCTGCCCACTCCTCAGTGTTTGTGGAGTCCAGGAGCCAACTCCGGCTTCATGCCAGGGTCGCCTCCAGTGGTCATGCTCCAGCCAAATAGTGTTCTTCTTGGGGTGGTGGCCTCTCAGCACCTACATTCTCTGGAGTCTTCGAAGAGATTCCTGCGACCTCGAGAGACCTCACAGGCGCTTTCTGTCCTGGGTCTTGCTCCTCTGTGAGGAACAAGGGCCTAATAAACACATTTCTGCTTTATTAACCCCTCCTCTGGGAATGTCGTGTCTGACCCGGCTCTTGGTTTCCAATGAACTGCTCCTTCATGGCCGGTGGGTGGTTCCGCCCTCCCTCCAAGTCCAGCTCCCGTGAAAGCTGCTGTGAGTTTCTGTAACGTGAAGCAGCTGACACCTCCACCCCGGACGGCTCCTTCAGCTGAGCCTATGTCCCTGTCGTGTGGGGTCGCAATGAGCTTCTGGGTCAGCTCGTCTAGGGGCTCGTCCAGGGGCTCGTCCAACATCTGCGCTTGTCTGAAATCGGAGAGCTTTCCTCTGGGACCCGCCACTGGCCATCCGTGGGGGCCATGCAGGGAAGGTGGACCCACCCGCAGGCATTTCTGCAGAGGGCGAGTGCAAGGGGAGGCGAGTGCAAGGGGAGGCGTGTGCAAGGGGAGGCGTGTGCAAGGGGAGGTGTGTGCAAGGGGAGACGGCTGACCTCAGCCTCTGGGTGGGGACCGTGGTTCGGATCCTTTAGGGGACGAGGGGGAGGCTCACTCTGCTCCGTGCATTTAGGTCACTTGACAACGTTAATTTACGAAGGTGGAGAGGGTTGGCCACGCTCCGGCTGCTCTCACGCCTGGGGAGGGTTATTAAAATGCTAGTCTGCTCAGTCCTCTGTGGGAAAGCCTTTCCACATCAGCTCATTGTCATCCTCGTGGCTGCCCCAAAAGGCAGGCCGGACAGTATTCTCCTTGCCAGAGTCCAAATCCAGAACTGTTACCATTTTAGGGTTACGCTGGGCCTTGAAGGACAGGGGTGTAGCTCTCCTGCCCCCTATTTCAGGCCAGCAAACTGACCCAGAGAGCCCACACGGCCTTTAGACATGGCCTTACCAAGACCAGCCAGCTTTGCTTGAGACCTGACGTCCAGTGGCCCTGGGACAGCCAGCGGGCCCCAGTGGCCTGGACGCGACAAGCCAGAGTGCCCTGACCCTTGGACACTGGCTCAAGGCTTTTCCCAGGCTTGGGAATGTTTCTCCCCAACTAGCCAGAAGCTATTTTCTGACACCGGTTGTATTAAAAATGTCCCGTTGGAAGGGAGAGAAAGGTTGCCGGAAGAGAAAAATGGAACCGCGCCCGAGCCGGTCCTTCTATGGCAGATCGCACCGCCCCCCGGGGACTCCAGCGCTTTTTTTAGTATAAACCAGCACTCGGGCCCGAGCAGTGGGGTCCCCTTTGACTTGTTCTTTCTGGTTACTTTAGGCTCAGTCCCCGCAAAATAAAACGAGATGGTAGACGCCCTGTTCCCTGGACTACACGTCGTCCTGATGTCCTCATTCCTGTGTCCTGGCTGGGCAGGGCCCAGCACCTCTCCTACCTTTGTCATTGGAGCTGGGAGGGCCCAGAGGCCACCGATCTGGAGCAATGGATCAAGTGGGGGGCCCCATGAAACCTCGAGGCTTATTGGTGGGGCTCTAGGGCCACCCCTCACCTGCCCTGCCCAGCCTCTCCTGGTCCCCAAGTGACTGAGGCCACAAGGAGCTGTCTGCAGACCAGTCTGCCTCCATCCCCCTTGTGACACCCTCCCCCCCACATCACAGCCCCTGTGTGCTCATGCTGTGGCTCTCCAGATCGCCACCCTCAGGTGCCCCTGTCTTCACACCGTGGGCCTTCCTGGCCATCTTTTTGGTGTCCAGCATCAGCTTGAACCACTCCGCAGCTAGGTGAATCGAGGTGAAGCCCCGTGAGTCTTTGGAGCCATGCCGAGGCAGAAGCTGCCCCTTGCCTTTCTCATTGGGTCTCTGCCACCACCTGAATGAACCGTGGGAAGCCACAAGCTGGGGCAGAGCTCATTCAACGCCCGGACAGACTCTGCACCTCTTCGTGGCCTGTGGGCCCTGGACCTGAGTCCCTGTGGTGCTTCCCTCCAGGACCCTTTGCACATGACCCCACCTTCGATGAACTGGGTCCCACCAAGACACACAGTGGGCGTTGGGGCTTCATTCTCAGGGACCAGTGAACAGTCCTGGACCACGTGGACTGGGATCGAGGCCCCTTAGATAAGTGGCATCCAGGACTGAACACTGCCATTTCCTGACGGGCAGGGGAAAGGTTTCTACCTCACCATGGGCACCTATTGCTGGTGGTGCTGCTCTCCTCAGCCAGGGCATGCCCCGGAGGGTCCTGACGCCACCCAGGGAAGTGGGGGACATCCAAGGGACCTACATTATGCTGGCACCAAGGACAGAGATGTGCACAGCTCCAGATTTGTGGGGATATCTCTAGCCTCATCTTCCTGGTTTTGTCTTGCTCTCTGGGACCAGACAGAGCTGGCTCGTCCAAGAGGGGCTTCCCCAGGTGTGCCCCTGAAGTTCAGTACTTAGCATCACCTCTGCTGCCATGACGAGGGCGAGAGCAGTGCAGGTGAGGGGTTGTGCCCACCTCACCCTGCAGTCAGTCCCACAGCTGCGGTGCTGCTTCCAGCAGCCTGTGCCTTTGTCGCTGGAGTATTTCTCCAGAGCGAACAGGCCCTGTCCATGAGAGGAGGGCTCTACCCCCAAGCATGACACCCAACCCCCCCACCCATTGTTTACGATCTGTTGTACTCAGTTGCTCAGTTCCAAGAATGGAGTATAACTTCCCTTTGATGGAAGGAAAGGGGGGAGCTCTGTGCACCTCACTCAGACTTCTCTTGATCTAGATTAATGGCCCCAAGGTCCCTTACGGTGAACAAAGGGACTATCCTGCTTTTCGAGGTGACAGTATCACGTGAGTCCTTTGCAGCGCCAGGCGGCCGGGCAGCAGCCTGCAGTGAATGTGGGTTTGTTCATAGTCTGAGTCCCCTGGAGGCCTGCGGTGAGGCTCGGAGAGGGACGGGCTCCTAAAACATGCAGGCCTGCCTGGATTCAGGTAGATGCTGACACTGGTCCTTGGCCAAGCAGAGATGACAGAGAAGTGGTCCAGCTGCATCACAAACAAGCCTTGAAGGGAAGAAAACCAGAATAGGCCCGACCGTGATTCGGGTAAGCTCAGGCCAATTTCACACCCACTCTGTCCAACTTGAGCTCAAAGCAGAGTAGTTTGGACTTCATAACTGCTCGGAATTAAATGACGTTCTCCGTTTGCGAGGAATTACTACCACTGAATCCCTGTGTGTTCATTAAGAATTTTTCTGGGCTTTATTTATATATCTATATACACATATATCTTTCTCCTTGCCTTCTAGACCAAGAAAGGATGTTTGATTTCAAGTAACTTTTTTCTTGGTTGGGAATTTATTCTAAGAGGGGAAGCCGGGTCTCCCAAACCAGCCCAGCTCCAGACCAGTACACTCTGCCCCACCCAACACACAAAGCCTAGGAACATAGGAATGAGGCAGCAGAGAGGGACTTTTATCATAGTCCTGCTGCTGCCTGGCATGCTGGGGGCAGGGCGGGGCACACCGCTAGATGAAATACTGGGCTCCTGGGAAGGTGTACTGGGACCAGCGGGTGGTCAATACCTCCCCTGGGTCTGAGGACCTGCCAAGTGCCACTCCCAGTATTTGATTTACACATATGGCTCCCACATTTGTTCAAGGACCCTCACAGCTCATATAAGAGCAAGAAACAGACAGGTTAAGTGACTTGCTTATGGTCACACAGCTAGTAAGGGTCTGTCAGCCCTGAAACCCATTCTCACCAACCCAATCACTTAATCTAGCCCCAGGGGGATGTGCTGGATCAGGCGCAGGTGGTGGCGACCGGACTGCTTCCTGTCTGCTGTCTGCACTCTGGGCCCTGCCGGAAGCTGCAGCCCTTGCTCACAGTCTCCCATGAATTATTTAGCATCTGCACCAGCCTGGTAATGGTCTGACCTCATCCTGCTTGGGCTCAGGGCGAGGCTCTGACCTCTGTTTCATTGAAAGGATGCTGATGGGCGGTTGGGCTGAAGGTCCCTCTGTGGGGTGCAGGTGATTAAGGGAGGGACACCAGTACCCTCGTGGAAGAAGGTGGGGGCCAGAGACCAATGGCCTTTGTAACAATGAGGCAGCTCTGCAGAGGTGAGAACAGGAACCAGAAACCAGACAGGTAAAGGTGAGACCTCAGCTCTGGCTTACTAGCTTTGTGACCCTGGGCAGCTCTCGGCACCTCAGTTTCCTCATCTGCAAAATGGAAGTACTAACACCTTGAGTTCATATTTAGTGTTCTAGCCCTTCAAGGTCACTCCTAAAAGTCACAGCCAAGACAGAGAGAGCATTCCGGAGCTGGCTGCCCTGTGTTTCCTGCCCAGACACGCTGGTCTCCAGTGTCACCATTTTCTGCCTTCTGGAGGTGCCACATCTCTTTCCTCTGCTGGCCCTCATGCACCAGGTCCCACGCGGGTGGGATGGCAGGTGGCCGGGATCAGAAGAGGATGAATTGGGCAGGCAGATCCTGCTTCCGGCAGGCACCCTTTCCCAAGTAGCACCTTTGCTGTGCACCGAGCTCCTCGGGTGAGCCCTGGTTCTCCCCAGCCCCGTCCTTGGGCAGCTCCTGCATCCTGCCTGTTTCCTCATCTGTGAAATGGACTCTGAACTTCCAGCTCTGCCTCAGCCGTTGAGAGGGACCCAAAACAAAAGGGCTGTGCTGAGCGTGCGCCCCAGCGGCCTGACTCAGGTCTGGAGCCGAGCTGGGTGGTGCAGGCCACCGCCTGGCTGTTCCTGGGGCAGAGGCGCTGGGTCCCCGCAGGCAAGGGGGCTGCATTCCAGCCGGCTCTCCCCTCATTACCCCAGTCTCTCCAAGCCGAGGGCGGGGGAAGGCGCCCTCTGCAGATTCGACAGCCCAGAGCGGGGCGCACAAGGGCGACAGCTGCCCCTTCACCGTCCGACCGCACCAGAGGGCCAGTGGGGGTCGCAGCCGACGGCGGGTTTCACGGTTCCTTAGCCAATCGTTCCGGTGCCGGCCCTGCCCTGAGCGGGTGGCAGGAGGGCGCGGGCTCTCGAACCCCTTTGGCTGCGCCCGCAGACACCGCACTACGCCACGCACCTGGGCGGCGGCAGGTGGGGGTGGGGACCCAGCTTCGGCCGCTCCGACGTCACCCTCCAGCGAGGGCCCGCCCCTGCCCCCAGCCAACCCGAGGCCGCCTCCTGCTCCCCACCCCAAGCCCCGCCCGACACCCCTGCAACCTGATCCCCGCCGCCGGGGCGAGCCGGCCGGGACCGGTTGTCTCCGCTCCCGCCGAGGCTGGGGGCCGGCCCGCGCTCTCCCCTCCCGCCCGGAGTAGGCGGGTCGCACTGCCCCCTCTCCACCCCCGACCCGGTTCCTCCACTCAGCCTTCCCTCCCGGATTGCAGTCGTCTGTGACCTTTTCCCTGTCCCCTCCCAGGCCGCGAGCCGCGGACCCGGCCAGTACTACAAGGGTCAGCCCGTATCTCGGTCCCAGCACAGGGCAGGTCCGTTCCCACGCGGAGGAATCTCCTGGGCGGCCCTTTGGGCTCCTTGCTTTTCATGGGTGGGTGTGAAGGGGGCCGGTACGGCTCCGGGGCGGGGTTCTCAGCCTGGCTCTGATGACATTTGGGGCCTGGTCGTTCTTTGTGGAGGGGCCTGCCCTGTGCTTTGTAGGATGTTGGGCAGCGTCCTAGATGCCAGTGGCACCACCACCCTCCTAGTGGTGACAACCAAAAAGGTGTCCAGACATTGCCAATGTCCCCTGGGGGCAAACTCTCCGGGTTGAGAACCTCTCCTCTGGGGTATTACAGTGGGCACCGAGCAAGCCCAGCTCAGTGCCCCTGGGTCTGGAGCCAGAGGTCCCCCCAGCTCAGGAGTCGGTGAGGGTGCTCCTGGGCCCCCCTCCTCCAGGCTGGCCTATAGTCTCAGGCCACGTTTGGGCCGAATGGGACCAGCCAGCTCCTCTTACTGGGCACACACTTTTCAGCTCCTGCCCTGAGGAGGGTGCTGAGTGCGCCCTGGGACAGGGGGTGCAGGAGGCTCAGATGTTTTCCTGTCACTAGGGGTCAGAGTGGTTGGGGCACCAGAAGGAGAGTCACTGGTGTATCTCTGACGCAGCCTTGGGGTTCATCCAGAGGAGCTAGGGGAGTGGACACAGTGGGCTGAGGCCACCAACTGAGGCTGTCAGGGCCGAGGGTCAGGGGAACATCCTGGTCAGCAGCTCAGCTGTGGACCCCAGTCCTTGGAGCTGTCCAGACGTGGTTCACACACACACACGCACACGCACACGCACACGCACACGCACACGCACACGCACACGCACACGGAGGTGAGGAGTAAGGGTTTTAGAGAAAGACAAAAAATTGAATCGATCCCAGCTGGGGAAGATCTTGTTCAGCCCCTTAACCAGGCCTACGTGGGGGTGCTCATCGTATCCAGGTGGAGGGCACAGAGAGGGTGGGGGTGGGATACTGTTGGCACCAACCCCTCACCCTACCCCCCACCCCACATGCAAAGTAAAATTTTCAAAAGGATTCACTCCCATATTTAGGGGAAGTTTAATAGCCCCCCTCCCCCACAGTTATAGTTACCTGTGTTTGCATAGACCCCATAACAGAGGTTAAAGTGGAGGGGGGTGGTCACTGAGACCTGGCAGATGGGGGACAGGAAGACTTGTTACTGTTGTGTCCCTCTCTCCCTTCCTTTCTCTCACTCTTTCCTCTTCCATGAAAAACAGCGTCCCCCTCCCACCAGCCTGCATTGTCCCCCCCAACCTCCACAGTGGCCAACCTCATAGCAGTCCGGGCCACTCTTCTCACCCTTCATCCTCCCTCCAAGAAAGACAGGCGTCTTGCATCCTGCCTAGTTTTTCCAGTGCGTTCTCCTCTTGGGAGGATTTTTGAGGAGGTTGAGGGTGGGGGACCCAGGGAAGACAGTGTGTTCATTGCATGTAGGTGCATGGAACCCCCATGCCACCCCCACCCCAGCCTTGCTAAATAATTGCCCTTCTGCGAAGACTGAATTAGGTCGACATTCGTGGGACAGATCGTCGCGCTGACGCCATGTGCTGTTTCTCTGTACGCAGCTCATTATAAAACACGCTGTGTCCCGCGGGGCAGACAATGCGGACGTGGGAATAACATTTGGCTCATTAATTCATTCATTCATCAGTTCTTCATCAATATTTATTAAAGGCTGTTCCCTGCCATCATTCTAACTGACATCAATTCTCACACTGAACTCTCTCCTAGCCCCCAAGTCCGTCTGGCACACAAATCTACCTCTTCAAATTCATCAACTCTGTCTGCCCTCGTCAATTCAGCGGTGTGCCAGACAGATGTCCCTGCCTCGGAGTGAATTCTACAGCTGCTTCACCCTATCAGCAAAGGGTTGGGCTGCAGGACAGAGCCACCCATGTGTGCATGTGACCAGGGACCTGTGTTGGGAGTGAGGGCTTAACGGGGAGAGGTTGTGTTTGATTGGAAAGTGGGGCCGAAGAGGACAGCCTGGGCTCAGGTGAGAGTGTCTCCCCCTCTGTCATAACCACAAAGGTCAAGTGGGAGCTCCTGAGTCATTACAAGGTCATTCTCCACGGGACCAGTGAGTAGGGACCTGGGGTATTAGTTTGCTAGTGCTGTCTGACAAAGGGACACAGTCCGAGTGGTTTAAACCACAGAAATGTATATCTCATCATCCTGGAGGCTGGAGTCCCAAATCAAGGTGTTGGCAGGTGGTTCCTTCTGAGGCTGTGTGTCCAGGCCCCTCTCCTTGGCTTGTAGGTGGCTGTCTTCTCCCTGAGTCTCCTCACATGGCCTTCCCTCTATGGGTGTCTGTGTCCTCATCTCCCTTTTTATAAGGACACAGTCATACTGGATTAGGGATCACCTTAATGACCTCATTTTAAGTTGGTTACCCTATAAAGACCCCATCTTTGTCTTTCTTCTTTTTTTTTTAAATCCTCACCTGAGGACATTTTTGCATTCATCTTCAGATAGAGCGGGAGGGAGAGAGGGAGGAAGAAAGAGAGAGAAACATCGACGTGAGAGAGACACATCGAGTGGCTGCCACTCACACGACCCCAACCAGGGCCAGGGACAAACTGCAACCGAGGTATGTGCCCTTAGCGGGAACTGAACCCGGGACTCTCTGGTCCGCCAGCTGACGCTCTAACCGCTGAGCCAAAGCGGCCAGGGTAAGACCCTATCTTTCAATCATGTCACTAGGACTGCACCATATGAATTTGGGGGGGGGGGTGGATTAAACCCATAACTCCTGGGCTAGTCTTGCACAAGGTTGAAGGGGACAAGGGGACGAGGTTGGCCCCTACGGTGAAGGAAGTAACAGGAGTCCGCTTGCGGAGAAGGATGCATTGTGCACCCTTTGGAAGCGTGGTCTTGCAAATGTGTCTGTTATTTTTCAAGTACCCCTGTGCGTATTTCTTTGGTCCTCTCTGGCGACGGGACCCCCCTCATGGGGGCTGAGACACCCTGGTACCTTTCCTCCTTTGGGAAAGCAGATGGCATTAACACCGGAGGCACTTATCAATTGTCCGTCAACCAAGAGCACTGAGATCCATGTGTCCAGCCCCGGATATGGGCTGGAGCTGGTCAAGGAGGGCTGGCAGTGAGCAAGCATGAAGAGTAGAGCCCCTGTGTTTGGAAAGGGGGCTTCCGTGTCATTCATGTGCCAGTGAAAGAACAGTACGGAAACCGCCCCCCTGCATCAGCATCGCGAGATTGCGATGGGATGTCAGTGGGCCCACAGTTGTCCCCTAGGAAGTGGGCATCTCCCTACCTTGGATCTCCCTCTATTGGGTGGAGGAGGCACCACTGTTTAAATGTTGGCCCCAGGAGTGAGCAGCTCTGAGCCCAGGACCACCAAGGCAGGTGGCTGAAGAGTCCCATTTCCGAAGGAGGCAGGAGCCTGCAGGTAATTAACACCTAAAGCAGTGTTGTGTTCCAACTCGGGGGACATAAGGACAGCCAGCCCTCCTGACCCTTTTTGGGCTCATCATAAAGGAAGTTCAGCCTTGCCAGGTGGGAGGGAGATCCCCCACCCTGCCACCCTGCCACCGGGTGCAAAAGGAAATGCCTTTTGGAACAATGACCAGGGGAAGGTTTCTGGCCACCCTGGGACCGGGGTGTTGAAGGGCCAGCTGGGATGCCTTTGGATGTCAGACTTCATGCACAGCGTGTGCCCACCTTACGCTGGCAGGCTCAAGGTAACCCGTTGAACCCCATTCTTGATGGGGATCAGGGATTGCAATGATTCCCCATGAACGAGGAGTTCCTGGGGCCAGCAGGGAGGGGGGACTCAGGGCAGAGTTAGGACTTCTTGGAGGAATCTTGATTTCATTTGAGACTAACCTCAGAAGTTCCAAGATCCATCTCCCTAAGGGTCATGAGTTTCTTTATGAACTCCTTCCTCTTCCGAGTTTCAGATCCTGAAGTCCATTCCTCTGGCCATACCTTCTTCACCTTCCACTCTCCCTCCCTCTCCCTGAGCTTATAGCCCCTCACTGGGGTCTCCCATCCCCAGCCCCTCCCCCTCCCAGTGCACAGTCAGCCAGGACACAGGCCTGGACTCAACCCTCCCAGTGCTCCTGGGCTAGCCGCATGCCCCGGAGATAGTCTGTAGACAGGGATGCTGCCGGCCGGGACCTCACCAATGAGTCTTGTTCGTCTGCTCTTTTTTTTTTTTTAAATATTTTTTTCTTTATTGATTTTTAGAGAGAGAGGAAGTGAGAGAGAGAGAGAGAGAGATAGAAACATCAATGAGAGAGAACATTGATTGGCCGCCTCCTGCATGCCCCCCACTGGGGATTGGGCCCACAACCTGGGCATGTACCCTGACCGGGAATCGAACCGGCGACCTCTTGGTGCATGGGTCGACGCTCAACCCCTGAGCAGGCCTGTTCGTGTGCTCTTCCCACAGCTTTGGAAGAACCTGGGGGCCACAGCCGTTAGTTATCTTCCCGTTGCTCATACAGTATTTTAACAAATATTTCTGACGCCCGGGGACGCAGAGGCACAGTGAGTACAGCACTGAACTCTCCACTAGGACTCCAGGGCACTCCTTCCAGGGGACACTCACCCCGATGCTCCAACCTCTGGGACCAAAGGGCAACCTGGGCACTGCCCTGGGGGGACACTTCGGAGCTGCCATCTCCATACCCCGCGCAGGTACAGAGGCTTTCAGCTCACTCCCACCTTTCTCTCCTCAACAAATAGCTACTGAGTTGGCTCCCAGGTGCCAGGCACAGCCCTGTCCCACGCTGTCCTGGCCCATCTTGTCCTGTTCTAACCAATCTTATCCCATCCCATCCAACACTTCTGTGCACGAGAGGGTCCCAGGCATTGCACAGCCCTGCACGGTCGTTTCCTAAACGTGTCTGATTGTAGGCATCACCTGGGGGGTGTTGTTAAGATGACAGATTCCCCGTCCCCAAGCCTAGAGAATCCTGATGTAGGAGGTCTGCGTCGGGCCCAGGAATCTGTGTGCTTAACCAATACTCCAGGTGTTTGTTTGTTTTTAATCATCAGATAGAGTGGGAGGGAGGGAGGGAGAGAGAGACAGAGAGAAACATCGACGTGATAGAGCCACATCAACTGGTTGCCTCCTGCACGAGCCAACCAAGGCTGGGGACGAACCGCAACTGAGGTAAATGCCCTTGATGGGGAATTGAACCCGCGACTCATTGGTCCGCGGGCCGACGCTCTAACCGCTGAGCCAAACCGGCCAGGGCACTCCAGGTGTTCTTTACAGTCAGCCGAGCTTGGGACCCCGTGGGGAGACCTAGATGAGTTCTGTAACATTCCCACCCCGATCTCGTGGTCCCGTGAAGGCTGCTTGGGAGAGCTGGAGGAGCTGTGACCGTGGGCAGGGGGACTTTCAGAAGATCACCTTCTCACCTTTTTGGGGACTGTGGTGGAGGCAGGGTGTGTGGGGTAAAAGAGGGACGAGACAAACAACCTCAGGTTGGTCCCCCAATACCTCCCATGACTGAGGCTCCCTTTGAGGTCAGGCCAGACATCCTTTGGGAATTTTCAAGGGCTCCCAGAATTCCTCCTCCCGGAATTCCTCAAGGAGGCCAGAGATCAAGTGGGACTGAGGTGGGTGGAGGGGCACAGGGCTGAGGTCCAGGGCCCTGGCACTTGTCTGTGCCATTTCTGGTGTCTGACAAAGTGAGGGGCCCTCTCTCACCCAGGCCACTGGGATGTTTGCCTTGACCTAAGTACCACATCTACCTTTTAAGGTAATCCTTTGTTTTTACATGTTTCCCACTAAACCACAAACTCCTGGAGAGGAGAATGGTTTTATTTTTAACCTTCATGTCTCCATCTCCGGCCCGGCGCTTGGCACAGTGTAGGTAGCCATTAAATATTTGCCAAATAAACAAATAAATGTTGCCTGGGCATAGAGTGCCCCCTGGTGGAGTCAGGGAGTATGGCAGTGTCTTAGATCTTGGCTGGAACTGTCAACTGGGTCCTGTCCCTCCCTCAGGCCCTCTGGTTCTGGGCAGCCTGTCCAAGTGTGAGGTCAGGTGGGGCAGGCGTAAGCACAAAGGTCCCCGGACAAAGCCTTGTGAGGAGGGACAGGCTGGGCCTTTGAAAGATGTGGCTGTCGTAGGGTCTTGAGGGGCAGGTGGGAAAGGGACATCCCAAGGCACAGGAGAAAAGAGGGAAGAGTTGAAAGAAGTCTGAGCTGACATGCAGACTCAGGGCTGGGATTCAAAGCTGGGCGATGAGATCCAGAGTCCACGCTCTTAATCACTGTCAGCATTCATTCATTCATTCTTTTCCAGAGCCAATTTATGGATCTGACCCTGTAGAAGGTTTGGGTCGGGGACACTGGTCCCACAGCCCCAGCTTTGTTGTCATGTTGAGTCTCCCTGGAAGAGCCCCTTCCCTCTCTGGGGAGAGTTTCGGTTGGACAGGGATCAGGACTGAAATAAATCCCCCCGCTGACTTCTGTGTCTCTCCTCCACCTGCCTCGGTATGTCCAGGGTCTGCCTGAAATCTCGTTTCTGCCCTGAAGCATCCTCCACCCTCCCTTTTCCTCGGGGTGTGGGCTCCACCTGGATAGGCTGAGTCAGAAACTCAGGACACACTTGGGTAGGAAAAGGGGAGGGAGGTGGGGGGGGGCTCGGGCATGGGCCTTTTTTAAAAGCCCATCCATAGTTAACACTACTTTCCCCAAAGCACTGTGAACTAATTCCTGGCTTGCCTGAAGTAGCCCTGGGAAGCACACACCTTCCAGCTTCCAGAAGTGTCTGTGGGGAGATCATCAGGTCAAGAAGGTTGTAGGGGTGTGTGTGTCGGTGGGAGGAGAAGTCTCTGACCTTGCTGAGGCCTTGGGAGTCGGGGTCATCCCCGGAATGTCAGAAACTCACATCTTCAAGCTCAAGGGCAAATGCTCCTGAAGCCAGACACGAGAGGGTTTGACCTGACCGCTTGCTGGCTCACCTCAGCCTCGGTCAGCACAGCAGGGAGCGCCTCGGGCTGTCCCCAGGGTGCGGAAGGAGAAGGAAGCAGATGGGCAGGGAGTCTGGGAAGCGGGGATACCCTGGGAAGCCTGTCAGTTTGGGGTCTCATGGCCCCAGCTGCCCAACTTCCTTTTCCTCCTCTGCTCCTGCGTGGTCAGCAGTTAGGGCGCCCCCACCGCCTCCGGAAGCCTCTCACCCGCCCTGCGCGGCACCAGTCACGAGTCATGGAATGTGGACGGACGTTTGGGGTTAATAGGACTCACGACGTGCAGAGTTGTGAGGCGCAGAAATTGATGCGTGCCCCTGGCGGCCGTTCAGTGAACCGCAGCTTCAGGGCGTAGCTGAATCCCGTCTCCGGTCTCATGTCCTGCTCCCTGTGAGTGTGAGATGGGTAGGGTGCTAGCAGTGTTCCCATTTCACAGCAGGGGACACTCACAGGCCAAGGAATCACAGTAGCTGGAATGCAGCTGGGGGCCAGGACGCAGGGCCGGGCTGGAGCTCCCAGCTCTGTCCCCATTGCCTCTGTCAGGGGTCCCGCCCCCCTCCCTGGAGGGATCCCAGGGTATTACCGAGATTCAGGAGACACCTGGGGCCAGTGCTGGGAGGAGGCGGCCCCCTTGGACACCACTCTCTCTGGGTGCCCCTGGGGAGCTGGCAGAGGGGGGAGATGCTGCTGCGTCTGTCCGTCTGACCGTCCATCCCAGGTGGGCACACTGCTGGCCTCTGCTGGAACCTGGCTGTCACTGAGGTGGAACTTTGGGGGAGGGCAGAAATCTCAGTTGGGTGGATTTTAACTTGCTCTCACCATTTTAAGTTCTGTCCCTTTCTTCTCCCTGGGGGTGGCGTTTGGCTAGAGGAGCCAGAGGCCTCGCTGCCCATGCAGGCTCCCTCCCCTGGCAAGTGCAGTGGGCACGTGAGCCTGGCGCTGTGTGGGCCCGTGTGGGCCCTGCTTTGTGAAGTCTCACAGGGCAGGCAGTGACAGCCGGTATAAGTGATTAAATACAGAAATAGACATTGCTAGGGACAGGGGTGCAGGGGGAAGGGAGAAGGCCAGAGTGGCCTGGAGAAGACAGGGGACGTCTTCTGAGGAGATGGCTTGAAGGGTCACCCCTGTCGCTGTGGATGCCCCAGTCACTGTGACTGTGACACTGAGGAGCCTCAAGGCTCTTAGGTGGAGCCTGGAGCAGGCCCACACCTGGTGAGCGGCCCCTCCTGAGCCGCCCCACGGTGCCCGGCTGGGCTCCCAGGTCCCATCAGAGCAGGTCTCATCCGGTTCCCCTGTCCGGGGTGGGCAGGGCCTGCGGGGAATCAGCTCTGGATGGTGGGGCTCTCAGGCCTCTGGCGAGAACTGCCACCCGTCTGCTCAACCACAGCTTCCTCTTCCTCTCCATCTGCACCGCAGCACACCCGGCACCAGGCAGGAAAGCACATCACAGATCACGACCAGCTGGCTGTGGACTGTGGGGTGCACTGGGACACGGAGTTTTCAAGCTGCTTTGAATGTCTGGCCATGCTGGGGCAGCTGCCCTAGAGGTGGGCAGGAGGGTGGGGTGTGGGCTGTCCCCAGAGTCCAGCAGAGAGGAGGCAGGCAGATGGGGCGGGGCCCGGGCATCCATGCTGATCTCACCAGGCTCCTGGGGAAGGGAAACCAGCTGCACCTGGCACTTTGTCTCCCTGCCCTGCGGCTCCTTCCCCAACTGCTTCTCATTGGGTTGGTCCATTTGTCTCATGGATCTTGAAGGTATTAATCCCCGAGTCATGTCCATTTCACCACGGCCAAAGCACCTGGCGGGTAGTAGGTGTTCTCAGCTCTTCTTCTCACGGCTGCCTGGTCGTGTGGCCACACCCTCATCGCTGCTGGGAGTGGGCACAGCCTCTTGGCCTTTAGGCTGCCCTTGATCCCCTACTCAGGGGGAGAAAGAGGCAGAGCAGATGGGGAGCCACCGATTGTCCTGGAGAGAGAGCAGCTCTAAGTTGTACTACCCTGCAGAGGGAAGTTCTACTGAGAGGCCCCACACCTCAATCACCCCCAAGTCTTTTCTGCGCCCCCTACAATTTGCAGGACTCAAAGCTGCTGCAAATCTGCCCGGAGAGCCCCGACCCGGCACCAGCAACACCCTCCCCACCGCACCCCGAGCCCGTGGGTCCACACTGGGAAGAGGCCCCCAACCCAGTGAGAGGCCTTGTGATGGCAAGATCAGGCCTGAGACGGGGGGCTCAGGCCAGCACCCCTGGTGGGCTTTCCTGCGTCTACCAATGGCTCCTGGGAGCAGCAGGTAAAAGGCCACTTCCTTCACCTTCTGACATCACTGGGTACCATTTTGTTTCTTCCTTAGGGTTTGTGGACAGGCTGGGGTGAGCAGGAGGGGTGGTGGGGATCAGCTCCCCCGGCCCTTCTCCCTCCACCGCCCACCGTTGTTCAAGTGTGTGCCTGTGACCCGGGGAGGACGCGCCCCAGGGTTACACGTAGAGCCCACTTCTCAGGATCGAACCCTCTTCTCCTGCTGCTTTTCATTAGAGATGTATTCCCTGGGGGAAATGGCCTGAGGGTATTATTATCTCCCACTTAAATGTCTTCGTAATTATTATACTAGTTATGCCCGCAGACGAGCTATTATTGAGGACATTTTACAGGAGCCGCAGGTTTTGTTCACGGTCACGGCGGAGGTAAGTGGCCGCGCCCCAGGAGAACCGGCCTGCTGCTTCTCAGTCCTGCGTGTCCCCCTCTTCACCTTGACCTGCAGGGTGAGGCCCTGCCTTCAGTGCTGGAACTGCGACATACACGTCTCTGGGGGAGCTTCCCAGCAGCCGACACGGAAACCACCAGTGGGACACCTCGTCTCCCTGTTGCTGTCCAGGTCAAGATCTGGTGTTCACGAGCGTTAGCTCATCTGTGACTGCACTGTCTGAGAAAGCCCCCTATTCCCACCACGCTGTCCGGGGAAGCTTCCAGAAGGAGAACCAGCCAGTCTCCTTGGTTCCCGAGCACTCTGCTGGGGCAGGTGCTCCTGTGGCCAGAGGGCTTGCTGAGTCCCCACTCTGTGTCCTGCCCTGAGCTGGGTCCAGCGGGGGCCGCACAGGAAGAAAGGTCACAGCCTGAGGACCTTCAGGTCATGTTGAGGACACGTTTCCAAGACCAGAAAGCATTCAGGGACTCTGAGGTCATTGTGCCAACTTGGGGGTCCGGGCCTTGAGCTGGAGGCTCAGGGAAAGGGAGCTCCCCAGGGTGGCCTTATTGGAGGTGCTACCCAGGGTCTCACCCCAACCACCTGACCACCAGGAAATGGGGTGGGGACAGTTACTGGGCCCGACCGGAAGGAAAGCTGGCCCTGTGGTCTAGGGGGATGCGAAGAGAGGGGAGACACAGGCCTGTGAGCTGTGGAGGAAAGGGGAGGTCTCCTCACTGGAAATACATCAGAACCTTCGAATCAGCTGGGATTAAGTAGCAGCGTGCTCAGTTCTGGGGTGTCTCAGCCAGCCCCCCAGGCTTTGCTCCCTTGGAGCCCTCCATTTCCTGACAGTTCTAGGAACAAAACCATAAAGAAGAACAAGGAAGCCAGCCCAGAGAAAAGCAGAAGCAGGAGCCTTGGGGACTTGGCCCTCTCCCTTGAGGAGGACTGAAGCCTGGGTCCCCCAGGGCTGGTGCTGCTGGTGACCTCTTGCAGCAAGATGACCCCGCCGGACCGGGCGTCCTGGCTGCCTGTGGCCCTGCTGCTGCTCTGGGTCCCAGGTGAGGGCTGCTGGGGGGCGGGCAGCGGGAGGGCGGCTGTGGGAGGTGGTTCGAGTAGCAACCCCAGTCTGGACGCCCTACCGATCTCAGGATGGGGCGCACTCAGGCCACCAGGTAGTATGGACAGAAGGATGGCACTCCTGGGGACAGAAGGAGCAAGGGTCTGACTCCTTTGGCATCCACCAGACCTTAGATGAGCCACGGTGGGGCGTGGGGCCAAGGGGTGGGCATGGAGGAGGGTTTGGGGCGGCTGAGAGCCGGGCACAGCGGGGTGGGGAGTGGCTTCCCTGAGCTGAGCTCGGAGGGCTGTGTTAGGAGGGGAGGCGCCCTCCTGGTTCAGGGGTTCCAGGGTGTGGGGGAAGCGTGGGGGCCGTGGTCTCAGGACAAGGAGGTGTGTAGCCAGGGCCCTTTGAAAGTTTGGGAGAGAACCAACTTGGGAAACTGTCTAGGTTTTGCTCTCATTGTTATTCTTTTAATTGATTTTAGAGAGAGAGGAAGGGAGAGAGAGAGAGGTAGAGAGAAACATTGATGTTAGAGAGACACATCGATCTGTTGCCTCCCATACACACCCCAACCGGGTATCGAACCGACAACCTAGGCATGTGCCCTGACTGGGAGTCGAACCCAAGACCTTCTGGTGTATGGGAAGACGCTCCAACCACTGAGACACCTGCCATGGGCCTGTTTTTTTTTTTGAAAGGGAAAAGAGTCTTTCTTCCCCTCAGCTTTATATAATTAACAAATAAAAAATATGTATATTTATGGAGTACATGTGGGTTTTGATATATGTACACACTGTGAAACGATCACCACATCAATCATGTAGCTATCATCGGGAAAGGAGTCCGTGAGAACACTCATCATTATTGGTCCACATTAAAACATGTATTTGGAGCCAATAGTGGTAATTCTTATTTTCCTAGAAAAGCATCCGTTTCATCCAAGTTACAGACTTATTTGTAGAGACTTGCAGATTACCCTGGCTATTTGCTTTCTAGTTGTTTGCGTACGTGTGGCCTTTTCCCTTGATTTGGCTAACCCACCAGAATGTCTATTTTATTGTTTGTCCCTCCCAGGATGTTTGAGTGTGCACACTAATTGGATGTTTTCTGTTTCCTGATCGCTGATTTCTGCTCTGGCTTGACTCTGTCCTTCCTCCTGGGTTGGGCGTTAGCCTGTACTCCTCTCCTGACTTCCTGTGTTGGGGGATGGATTCACTTCTTTCTGTGGGATTCGGTGGGAAGAGCCTTCGTGATCCTACAGTAAACACGAGGACAGCAGAGGAACCTTTTGGGGAAGAGTTTCGGAAATGGTGAGGACTCTGGCCCCGGGGGGTCCGGGCCTCTGTGAGTCTGCTTAGCAGGGAGGGGTCGGTGACAAGCATCGGACAGGGCAAGGCACAGAGAAGGCACCAGGGAGGACCGTGCGGAATTGGTAAGGCTCCAGGTACGCGGTGAAACAGACTGTGGGTTTCCTGACACCCTCCCTACCTCTAAGTTAATATGACACCTTCACAGGAGCAGATGCTTTGGGGAGAGATGGTGACATTATTTTCACCCGAGATTTCATATGTAGGGTGGAGAAGAAGAGCAAGTCAGGAGGAGAAGGGGGTGCACGTGAGAACAAGCACTGGAGACGGACAGAGGGATGCGACTGGTGTTGGGGGTGGGGGTGCTCTGGTGACCCAGGTCAGGGAGGGGAGCCAGGACCCAGGCAGAGAAAGATGTCAAGGAGAGGACGACTGAGGAGAGGCAGGGACCGGAGCCAGGACGTGGGGACCAGGAGCGTCGTCTTGGCCGAGGGGGGAGCTTGAAGAAGACATGCATTTATGAAGCACTGGTCTGTGTCAATGTTAGTGGTTTGTGTTTTTCTACAAAATTCCCATATTCAGCCAGATTTACGCATTTATCTGTAGAGAATTTCTGCAAAGTGCTGCCTTCATTGTCCTCATTGTGTCCGTATCTGTGGTTATTTTCTCTTTTTACTTCTTCATTTGGCTAGACAGAGGATTCTCTATTTTTTTAGACTGAATCATGAAATTTCTGGGTTTTTTGGTCAACAGTCCGATATTTTTTCAGCAGTTTCATATGGTTCAGCCTAAAATGATTTACCAGGCATTTTGCACCCATCATCTCACTCAATGTCCCAAGTGCAGTGGGAGGCCTACCAGTGATCACCACTCTACAGATGAGGCGCCTGGAGCTCAGAGAGGTTGAGTAACCTGCCCCAGCACACACAGCTGATACGTCATAGAGCTGAGACAAACCCAGATTCTTCTGACGCCCTTTCCTCCTCACCCTCGCATCCTAGTGGGCCTCTCAGTAACGCCCCACCTGTGACGGGGCTTCCCTGCGGGACATCTGCTCACCCAGGCCAAGAGAGGAGGTCCTGATGGACCCCCTGTGGAGGGACTGACAGGACCTTGTGGTCACAGAGCTGCAATGGAGTGGGGGAGGGGCTCACGCTGAAATATTACTTGAGGGTCTGTGGGGGGAGCAGAGTGCTGGGGTTTCTGTGGTCGATGAGTTTGGAAGTGGGAGGCCCCTGGTTGGTGAGGGGTGGGCAGGGTAGCAAGAAAGGAGGTTGGGGTCTGGAGGAAGGGGCTGCTGAGATAAAATATTGGGGTGACAGGAAGGGGAAGACGTTCAAGATGGGATTTGGCTGGTTTGAAATGGGGAGATCCGTGGGGTGACCCCCAGGGTGCCCCTGGCCCTGGCCCATCTGTAAGGAGCCGGGTCTGGGCTGTCTTGCAGGCTGTCTGTCTCCGAGCGGCCCTCGCCAGGTGACGGGCACCGTGGGGGGATCCCTGAGCGTGCAGTGTCGGTACGAGGAAGAGTTCACAGACAAAAAGAAATACTGGTGCAGAAGGCCATGTTTGTCGCTGATGGAGAACATCGTGGAGACCACAGAGCCAGAGAGAGAAGTGCGGAGCGGCCGTGTGTCCATCAGGGACCACCCAGAAAACCTCACCTTCACAGTGACCTTGGAGAACCTCAGAGAGGACGATGAAGGCACATATGGGTGTGGAATTGATATACCATGGCATGAAGGACTTTTGGACAAAATCTTTTGGGTTGAGGTGTCTGTGTCCCCAGGTGAGCTGCACGCACCCTCCCCTTGTCCCAGCTCCAAGAGCCTGAAGTGTCTCAGGTCGGAATAGCCCAGGCAAGGGTCAGATCAGACTCGAAGCAAACTATAAGTGTGTGTGTGTGTGTGTGTGTGTGTGTGTGTGTGTGTGTAGCGAGAAAGAGAGGGGGAGAGAGAGAGACGGAAGGCTTCCTGGAGGAGCTGGCATCTGTGCTCAGTCTTGAGGGGTGGAAGGTGCTTGTCAGGCAAAGGGGAGGCGGAGAGAGCAGAGTGCACAGGAGAGAGGAGCCGCGTGGGTCAGCCGTGGAAGCCCAGAGCTGCGTGGGGGAAGGGTGGGAGCTGCAGGCGCTGAGCGCAGTGGGGGCTCGGTGACACCTCAGATTTGCAGCTGAGCAGATGTCTCTGGCAGGCAGCACGTGGCAGTGGCTGGAGGGGGACAAGAAAGGGTGTGGCGGTGACTCGGGGCCTCTCTGGAGGGCCCTGAAGGCAGGATGGAATCGGGACTCTTGGGGGCAGTACCCGCGTCCTATTAGGAAATGACCCAGGCCGGTCCTGGGGAGCTTTGGCCTTCCTGGGTGAGCGTTGTGTGTGGAATCAAACCAGTGGGATGGGGGTCAGAAGAGGTTCCTGAGTCTGACTTGTGTTTCTGCACCAGCACCAATATCAGCGTCACCTACAATGTCAGCTACAATCAAGACCCCGACAACCACAGCCAAAATTCCAACCGTGTCCACAGCTGCGGCCAGAGTGAATGTCACCCAGAGTGCGAACAGCCAGGATGAACCCCAGCCGAGCCCAGGCCTTGAGTAAGGACCCAAGTCCCCGTGTCCTAGAGGTGGGCCTTCTCCTCAGGAGGGGCTCAGGGCGGCCACCTCCTTCCCGGCCCTGTGGCCCTGTGGCCCTGTAGCTCTGTGCGTGGACCTGCCTTGGGATCCGTGAAGCTTCTGGGGGAGAAGCCGGGTGGATGAAGGAAGGTGACTTTGAATGAGCGTGATGCCATCCCACCAGCCTGGGCCCAAACCTCCGTGAGTGCTCTCGTCTGCTGCTTGCTGGGACCCTCGCCACTACTGCTCCCACTCTGCAGAGGGGTAAATGGAGGCTCGGAGAGGTTAAGTGATTTAGTGATTTCCCAGGTCGTGTAGCTACAAGAGGCAGGCTGGGCTTCTAACACAGGGTTCTGTGATGCCAGAGCCTTAGTTTCCGCCTTCTAAACTAGTGATTCTTTTTTAAAAAAATATTTTTTCTTTATTGGTTTTAGAGAGAGAAAAGGAGAGAGAATCATCGATGAGAGAGAACATCGATTGGCCGCCTGCTGCATGCCCCCCACTGGGGATCGGGCCCACAACCTGGGTATGTGCCCTGACCAGGAATCAAACCGGTGACCTCTTGGTGCATGGGTGATGCTCAACCACTGAGCCACACCGGCCAGGCTAAACTAGTGATTCTTGACCTTTTGGGGGTCACAGGAGAAGCCGATATTTATAGACTTCCCAGAAAAATGCATGCTGTCCTAACCCATTTCTGGGCATCACAGAAATGGGTTAGGACAGCATGCATTTTTCTATGCCCTGTGCCCTGTGACTCAGTTCCAGCACGGACACCTGGGGTTAGCACAGACCCCACAGATTAGGGGCTCAGTCCCATATGACTGCCTGACCTCAGATGCCAGAGCACTGTGGGGATCCCCACGCCATCACACTTCTGACCCACTGGCTACAAATTAGGGGGCTCCCAGAACCCCCTGGCTTTCATCATTGGTATATCGCTGACAGAATGCAGGAAAGCGCTACACTTATGGTAACAGTTTCACCATAGAGGATGAAGGTGGGGGCCAGCCAGAGGAAGAGCACACGGGGGCCTGGGGTTCTGAATGCCCTCTCTCAGAGGAGCTGGGGCGCATCGCCCTCCCGGAACTGGGTGTGTTTAACAACCAGGAAGCTCCTCGACCTCGGGTGTCCCGAGTTTTTATTTGGGTTTCATTACATAGACCGATTGATTGAATCACTGACCACATGACTGAACTCAGTTCCCAGCCTCACTGAAGGCAGGCTGGCCCCGAGCCCCAAATCTCTAATCGCGTGGTTGTTCCTTCTGGTGACCAGCCCCACCCATCCTGAGTCACCTTACCTCTTAGCATAATGTCGGGGGTGACCCAGGGGGTTTGTGGATAACAAGAGAAATCCTGAGGGTTTAGCCTCTCTCCCAGGAGCCAGGGCAAAGGCTAGTCAGCTGCCAGCCCTCCCACAAGCTACCTGCCCACCCGGGTGACAGTCTTCACACCAGGCCCGGTGAAATTCGGGTCCCAAACCCACCGCTTCCAAAGATTGACTCTGCGGATACACACATGGGAGGCAGAGCTCGGTTTTGTGGGGCTTGAAGTCGGACCGCGGACCAGAGCGTCCCGGGTTCGGTTCCCGCTAAGGGCACATACCTCAGTTGCAGTTTGTCCCTGGCCCCGGTTGGGGTCGTGTGGGTGGCAGCCAGTCGATGTGTCTCTCTCACATCGATGTTTCTCTTTTTCTCTTCTTCGCTCTCTCCTTCCTGCTCTATCTGAAGATAAATGCAAAAAATGTCCTTGGGTGAGGATTAAAAAATTTAAAAAATAAGAAAAAGACTTGAACATTATGCATGCCAACTAGGGAAGAAAGAAGGGGCCTGAACCCTAACTCGTGGCAGGAAGTTGTTGCTGCTGCGGGTCCACGTGTGCAGTGCAGAGCTACAAGGTGATTTTTCGCAGCAATATTGGTAGTGGGATAAGACGAGGAGATGCCCGTTAAGAGGGACGAGTTAAATGAATGGTAGGTCATCCAGGCAGTGGAATACTATGCAGCTGTGAAAAAGAGTGAGGGCTGTTTGTATGTACTAGACATAGAAAGAGCTCCAAGATGCAGTCTGTGTTTGTTTGTTTTCCCCGTCCTCTCGGGGTCCAAGATGCACTGTTAAGTAAAATACTAGTGTTTATAATGTGCCTCCTTTGTGTGGAAAAAAGGAGGAAAATGACATACATTCATACTTTCTTGTATCTGAATAACGAGCTTCTAGGAGGTTCTTAAGAGCACTGGGTGTGCCCTGGCCGGTTTAGCTCAGTGGTTAGAGCGTTGGCCTGTGGTCCAGAGAGACCCCGGTTCGGTTCCCCCTAGGGGCACATACCTCGGTTGCAATTTGTCCCCAGCCCTGGTTGGTCTTGCAGGAGGCAGCCACTTGATGTGTCCCTTTCACGTCGATGTTTCTCTCTCTCTCTCTTCCTCTCTATCCCGCCCACTCTATCTGAACAAAAAATGGAAAAATGTCCTCGGGTGAGAATTAAAAAAAAAAGAGTACTGGGTGTGTGGGTTGGGGTAACTGGGTAGATGAGGAAATGTGGAGAAAGGAAATGTTCTATGTTTTGGTTTTTTGTTTTGTTTTTTTTAGTCCTCACCCTAGGACATTTTTTTGCATTCATCTACAGATAGAGCGGGAGGGAGAGAGGGAGGAAGAGAAAGAGAAACATCGATGTGAGAGAGACACATCGACTGGCTGCCACCCACACGACCCCAACCAGGGCCGGGGGCAACCTGCAACCAAGGTACGTGCCCTTAGCGGGAACCGAACCCGGGTCTCTCGGGACCGTGGGCTGATGCTCTAACCACTGAGCAAACCGGCCAGGACTGGGGTGGTTTTTAATGTGACCTTACCAAAGCATAGAACAAAGGAGGGAAGGCACCCCCTGCTCCCCGCCCCCGTCCTCACCCCCGGCTCCCCTGCAGGCTTCACACGCTGCTGATCTTGTTGGCGTTCCTGCTGCTTCTCCTGGTGGGGACCTCCCTGCTGGCCTGGAGGATGGTCCGCAGGCAGACCAAAGGTGAGTCACTCCCTGTCCCCTTCCCCCAGCCCAGGCGGGCACTGAAGGCATGCCTCTCACGGCATATCCTGGGTGACCCTAGAGGGTAGACCAGAGCCAGTGACTCCAGTGTGGTGGATCCAGGCTGTGGGAGGTGGTCCCTAGGAGGAGGCCTTCCCCACGGCAGGGCCTGGAGGGGGCAGCCCGAGAAGCAGTGATCTTCTTCTGTTAGAAACCCTTCCATGGCCCTGGCCGGTGTGGCTCAGCGGTTAGAGCGCCGGCCCACCAACCAGAGTCACAGGTTCGATTCCGGTCAAGGGCACGTACCTTGGTTGCAGTTGGGTCCCAGGCCCTGGTCGGGGTCCTGCGGGAGGCAGCCAATCACTGTGATGCTCTCACATTGACCTCTCTCTCTCTCACTCTCTCCCTCCCTGTCCCCCTCCCTCCCACTCTGTGTGAAGATAAATGGAAAAATATCCTTGGGTGAGAATTAAAAAATAACAAAACAAAACCCTTCCATGGACTTCCACACCCTCAAATGCCTAGGCCCCCACAGGACAGTCACGGCCCTCCATAACCTGGCTCTGCCCAGCCCTCCCACCCGTCCTTGCACCCTGAGAGGCAGCTGTTCCCAAATTCTTGCCAGTTGCCAAGGCCCTGACCCCAGTCTCACCTGTGTTCACCCTGGGCACCTGCCTGCTCTCCCCCTCACTCCTGGTGGGCCCTGAGGGCTGCCCTTCCACTTCCGTCCTCACACCCTTGCCTGGACCCCAACGAGTAGCCTGGGGGTCCTCTCGGGGGTACCTCTACCATCACAGCCCTTTTTAGACCAAATCATCACCGCCTGTTTCCTTGCCTGCCTCTCATCAGCCCACGCAACCCCTTAAGATCAGGGCCCGTGAGTCGAGAAGGCGCACAGTCAGTGTTTGCTAAATGAATGTATTATGTAATGTGTGCGGCCACGATGGGCACCCGGGAAGCTCCAGGCATCCTGTGGTCTGGTCGCCCTCCTCTGAGCTCAGGTGAAAAGAGAGAACCTGTCAGGTGCACCCAGCACCCAGGTCAGTAAGTAGGTGCTCAGTAATCTTGGCCAGTGAGTTAAGTAAGACTGGCTGGTGTGGCCTTCTTGCTGGCTGGAGGAGTGCAGACTTCTGCCCCAGACAAAGTGTGAGCCTGACGTTTCCTCCCTGTGCTGAGTTCTTGATTTCAGGAGCAGAGGGTTCTCTGGCAATCCTTGTCTGGCCTTTTAAGGGCTGCCATGAGATTGGGGTGAGCAGGGATGCTGTTACTCTCTCCACAGCTGCAGGGATCACTGTGAGCTGGTACCCCCGCAGGGGCTGGCTGGGGGGGGCACTGCCTGGCATCCTCACCCCTCCACGGGCCCAGCCGCTCCCCCAGCATGCCTCAGGCCTTGAGGAGCAGAATGGGAGTCAGCCACTTCCTCTTCCCCAGCTCCTGTTCTCATCACTTTCCTGTCCCTCCTTTTACACTGCAGCCCACGCGTGGGTGCTGCCCCCCACGGGGCTTTCCCGGCCTGGGCTGGCTCAGATGGTGGCGGTCAGTGATCCCCGCAGTGCCCTTTCAGCTAGTAAAGCTCCTCCTTTTAAAAAATGGGGTTTGTGATTATTGTAGAAAATTCAAAAGTAAGTAAAAGCACAAAGAAGGAAGTAAATTTCCCATAATAAATAAAAACTGAAACTCCCACCACGCAGAGTGAACCAAGCACATTTCGGGCGTGTCCTTCCAGGCTTTTTTCGATGCCTATTTATGCACGTATTTCCTGAGACGTTGGTTTCATACCAGTATTCCCCTTTCAAACCTTGCTCACACTTATACATTGTATTATTTTCCTTGTGTTAATGTTCTCAAACCCCTGACTGCAGAGTTCACCCATGTGTCGGGGGATTACACTGTTTACTGTGATGGCAGACAGGCTTTCGGTTCAGATATGCCTACGCTCCCTCCTGGGCCTCGCAAGTCTCAGCCTGTCTCCTGACCACCAGGGTCGCCACTCTTTTCCCCTCAGCCTGACACCTGCTCCAGTTCTCCCCATCAGCCCGCTCCTGTCACTCATTCATTCATGGGTGTATTCCCTCCCTCACTCACGCACTCCTCACTCACTCCTCACTCTCACAGCAAAGCTGTCCTGAACAGCTACTGTGCGCCAGGCCCTGGGCTGGGTGCCAGGGTCACTGTCATCAGACTAGGTGTCACCGACCAGCTGGTTACTACGGAACATCCTCAATGCCCCCTTCCTTCCCGGGATGTAAGTCTCCAGGGAAAGGCCTTTCTCCAGATGGATTGCAGGGATCCCGGTCCCTGCCTTGTTCTGGGAAAAACCTCACTCTCTCCCCTGGTGTCTTTAGCTGGTGGGAGTCCTGAGCCACTCCAGAACCCCAGTCAGGTAAGAAAGGCTGCCAGGAGGAGTGTCGGGTGGCTGGGAGGGGCCCAGGGGCGTTGGGGCTTAGACCACCCCATTGCCTCGTGGAGGTCTGGTTGGACCATCGATGGAAGGAGTGGGGTGCTCGGCCAGGGCACGAAGAACCATGCCTGGGAGGTCTGGTTACTGTCTTGTCTTGAGCCCTGGCCAGTCTGCCCCCCACCAGGGCAAGTGGAATGCGGGGGGGGGGGTTCTTCCAGCCTGGCCAGTAACCTGGAGAGCATCCAAATATCGCCCAGAGAGGACCAGAGTGGGGGGTGGGGAGGCAGGGCAGGAAGGCTGGGGCTGGGGCCCCCAGAACATAGAGGGAAGGGGAGATGTCTGCAGAGAAGCAGGGACAGAGGCCTCTCTGGAATGGACCATGGAGGGGCTCCGTGGATAGTCACCAAGCTCTGCTCCTCCTGCCCACCCAGGCTGCCCAGCAGAGTGAGCCCTGCTATGCCAATGTAGAGCTGCAGACCTGGCCCCTTCGGGGAGACACCGTGCAGCCGGGGCAGGTGGAAGTGGAATACAGCACAGTGGTGAGTGTGAGGACCCGTCCTGGCATGGGGACCCTGGGCTATGCCAGAGGCATCACCTTGGGGGTGGCAGTGGGCAGAGAGGGAACAGAGGGCAGGCTTGAAGAACTTGTGTCTCTAGGTTGGAGCCACACGGAAAAGAAAGCAGGTGTAGATTTTGCTAGAGTTTGGTGTCACTGTGGCTGGGCGTTGGGGTGGGGCTGGGAAATGGAGGGCCTATTCGGATGGCCAGTGCCTATGGCCCTGATAGCTAATAAAGTACAGCTTTTACTAAGCACCTACTATGTACCATAGACTCTGTCAAACCTGTGATTTCCCGCTGTTGGTCCCATCACCTCTTTGGTGTCAGCTCTGCTTTTCAGGTTTTTATCAATGACCTGCGGCAGGGCCAGTCCTTAGGCAGAACCACTGTGAAGTGAAATAGTGGAAGAAGTCCCCCAGGGTCTCCCCAACGAATCCCCCTACTGGAAGTAGTCAAGGAGAGGCCGAGGACCCCTTGGTGGAGAAGATGGGGGCGGGGCAGATTTAAGCACCAGACGTGTGGCCCTGGGACGACAACACCCTTGTTTGACTAACTTGGTGACTAATGATCTTACAGTGGACCTCAGGGACCCAGGCTCTGATGCCCGGGCTCCGTGCAGTGGCTTGGCCAGGTGGGGTGGAGCAGTGGGTGGAAGGGACTTGGAGCCCAGTCCTTCCAGGAGGAGCGGGCAGGACAGTGGGAAGGCTGGGGCATTCCCAGTGGAGCCTCTCCTCGGCCCGCGGGTGTCCTGACCCCCATCCTGAGCGGGGTCCGTGATTCCCCGCCTGTCCCTGAGCGTGGGTCTGTCCCTGCAGCAGGCTCCCAGGGAAGATCTCCACTACACCACAGTGGTATTCAACGTCCAGAACCAGGATTCTCAGGACAAGAATCGCCCCCAGAGGCGCCCCCAGCTGGAACCAGAGTACAGCGTGATTAAGAGGACATAAGCCTGCGCCTCCAGCCTCCCCCCTGGAGGTCTCCGTGGGCCACCGCGAGCCCCGGGCCTGCCCCTCAGCCTGCCCCCTCCACGGTGACCAGCAAGACAGCCGGGCTCCTTCGGGCTGGTCCTCCTCTGTTGGGGACCTGCGGCTGCCCTCGCACACTGCCGGCTCTTGTCACCTCTTCCGTCTTTTCCTCTGCCTCGGTCCAGCTGTGTGTGAAAGGGGTGGGTCCCGTGGGAGTCAGGGAAAGACGTGGCTCACACAGTGTTGCCTCCGATTGCTTTGTAAAGCCCTGCGGAGGTGTCTGGGCTTGCTGGGGGGGGGGGGGCTGGCAGAGAGCCAGGAGAATGCTAAGGCACAGAGGTCAGGACCCTCCTCTCCCAGATGAGACTGAGGCGGGAGGAGCAGCTTGCCCACGGCTCCAGAACCGGCACTGGGCAGTGTCCTCGGTTCTCCTGGACTCTTAGGGTTACTTCTTTTTTTTTTTAATTTTTAAAAAGAATTTTTTTTTTCTTTATTGATTTTTATAGAGAGAAGAAGGGAGAGGGAGAGAGAGATAGAAACATCGATGAGAGAGAACATCGATTGGCCGCCTCCTGCATGCTCCCCACTGGGGATCAGGCTCACAACCTGGGCATGTGCCCTGAGCGGGAATCGAACCGGCGACCTCTTGGTGCGTGGCTCAATGCTCAGCCACTTACCCACCCCGGCTGGGGCAGATTTACTTTTAATATAAGGGATATCAAGCCCTGGCCAGTTTGGCTCAGCAGTTACAGCGTCGGCCCTCGGACCGAAGGGTTGTGGGTTCGATTCCGGTCAAGGGCACGTACCTGGGTTGCATGTTCAATCCCTGGCCCCATTAAGGTTGTACAGGAGGCAACCAATCAACGTGTCTCTTTCACATTGATGTTTCTCTATCCCTCTCCCCACTCCCTCCCTTCCACTCTATCTAAAAAAAATCAATGGAAAAATATCCTTGGGT
This sequence comes from Tadarida brasiliensis, assembly GCA_030848825.1. NCBI lineage: Eukaryota > Metazoa > Chordata > Mammalia > Chiroptera > Molossidae > Tadarida > Tadarida brasiliensis. The sequence goes on from CM061273.1 coordinate 61,380,540, forward strand.
GAGGAGTAATAAAAAAAAAGAGAGAGAGAGAAATCAATAAAATTGAAATGTTTTAAGAGAGAAGAAAAGTTATTTAAACAATGCCTGCTACCACCTGCAATCCTGAATTAAAGAAAGCTCTTGCCTTTGCTCCCTGATGAGCACAGAGAAGCTGGAGGGCTCCAAGGGGCTGGGGACATCCTGAGAGGTGCCATCGTTGGGCGGGAAGGGACAGTCACCTCTCACTCTCCCCACGCACGTCAGGGGACTGCACACTTGCTGCGAGCAGTCCTGGGGCTCTGAGAACCACGCCCACCACCCTCAGCTGCGTCACGTGTCCGGGCTCTTCTTTCAACTCTTAACAATGTTTTGATCCATTTTAAGTGAATGACAGTTAGAAGCAAGGGGTGTATTTCACTTAAGTCAAAGGGTTTGTTTGTTTACCACTGACATTACAACCAAATTGTGCCTTTTGAGCAGTTTTCTCTGCGATGTGAGCCCACAGCTTTCGGAAGCTTCCTCAAGGGGTAAGTGGCCCCCACAGCTCGGGTTGGTATCTTCTTTAGAGTTTTATTATGTGTGCATGGGAGTCATCCCCAGTGCTACTTCTCTCTTTTTACTACTGCTCTGAGATGCAAAAGGGGAAATACATAGACACACACACACACACACACACACACACACACACACGTACACACAGAATGGCGTCATCCTGGATTATCCAGATGGGCCCAACGAAATCACAAGGGGCTTTCTAGGAGGGAAGCCAGTGGGTTAGAGTTAGAAAAGATGTGATGACAAAAGCAGGGGTGGGGAGAGAGAGGGAGTGGAAGATGCTACACCGGATTTTGAAGATGGAGGAAGGGGCCACGAGCCAAGGACTGCATGCAGCCTCTAGAAGCCGAGAAAGGCCAGCAAATGCATTCTCCCCGAGAGCCTCCAGGAGCACAGCCCTGCTACCCACCTTGGTGTTAGGACTTTTGACCTCCAGAACTGTAAGGGAAGAAGTCAGTGTTGCTTTAAGCCACTAATTGTGCGGTAACTTGTCACAGCGGTCCAACGCGCCCTGCCTGAGAGTGTGTCCCCGAGAGGTTGCTCTAAATCCACATTAAATGCTGCACTGTATCCCATAATATTCCACTGCTTGAATGTGCCATGACATACACATGCCATTGTGCACATTTTCATGTAGAGCTGACAGGTAAGGTCCAAGAAGGTATGAACCCAGAAGGGCTCCTGGTGGTTAACTGGGCTCAAATGAAGAACAGCAGAGCCTAGCAGCCATTTCTGCAAAGGGGCATCTCCTCAAACCGCCTGCTCTGTTTCTGCCAGCGAAGCCAGCCCTTATAAAGGCGTTCCTGGAATCCTATTTCAAACAATACGACTGAAACGTTTGCCATCCAATCAGAGCTGCGTATCTTCGACCAATCAGAGTGGCTCTATTCTGACCAGTCAGGATAGTGGTTTTTGGACCAATCAAACCTCAAGGATTTGGAGGCCTCATTTGCATGAGAACGGACCAACAGGGACCAGGGGCAGGGACTTCTGTTCATATAAGCCAGCTCTGCTCTGGCTGGGGGTGTGCACTTTGCACTGAAGACTGAGTTTCCCTGGCTCAGCCAGAGCGGAGAGGTGCGGAAGGGAGCTTCATAGCTGAAGAGGGCTGCCCTTGGTACACTTGCATCACAATGGAGCTGTTCCTCAGCAGCTGTTCATCATTGCACTAAAGTTATTTCCTTTTTCACCACACCCCAAATCGGGGATTCCTTTTGGTGTTGAATTGGTGCCCATGATCATGCATTGACAAAGGATCTGCGGGCAGAGAGGAGGCAGGCAGAAGGGGCGGGGTCCGGGCATCCATGCTGATCTCACCAGGCTCCTGGGGAAGGGAAACCAGCTGCACCTGGCACTTTGTCTCCCTGCCCTGCGGCTCCTTCCCCAACTGCTTCTCATTGGGTTGGTCCATTTGTCTCATGGATCTTGAAGGTATTAATCCCCGAGTCATGTCCATTTAACCACGGCCAAAGCACCTGGCGGGTAGTAGGTGTTCTCAGCTCTTCTTCTCACTGCAGCCTGGTGGTGTGGCCACACCCTCATCGCTGCTGGGAGTGGGCACAGCCTCTTGGCCTTTAGGCTGCCCTTGATCCCCTCACTCAGGGGGGAGAAAGAGGCAGAGCAGATGGGGAGCCACCGATTGTCCTGGAGAGAGGGCAGCTCTAAGTTGTACTACCCTGCAGAGGGAAGTTCTGCTGAGAGGCCCCACACCTCAATCACCCCCAAGTCTTTTCTGCGCCCCCTACAATTTGCAGGACTCAAAGCTGCTGCAAATCTGCCCGGAGAGCCCCGACCCGGCACCAGCAACACCCTCCCCACCGCACCCCGAGCCCGTGGGTCCACACTGGGAAGAGGCCCCCAACCCAGTGAGAGGCCTTGTGATGGCAAGATCAGGCCTGAGACAGGGGGCTCAGGCCAGCACCCCTGGTGGGCTTTCCTGCGTCTACCAATGGCTCCTGGGAGCAGCAGGTAAAAGGCCACTTCCTTCACCTTCTGACATCACTGGGTACCATTTTGTTTCTTCCTTAGGGTTTGTGGACAGGCTGGGGTGAGCAGGAGGGGTGGTGGGGATCAGCTCCCCCAGCCCGTCTCCCTCCGCCGCCCACCGTCGTTCAAGTGTGTGCCTGTGACCCGGGGAGGATCGCGCCCCAGGGTTACACGTAGAGCCCACTTCTCAGGATCGAACCCTCTTCTCCTGCTGCTTTTCATTAGAGATGTATTCCCTGGGGGAAATGGCCTGAGGGTATTATTATCTCCCACTTAAATATCTTCGTAATTATTATACTAGTTATGCCCGCAGACGAGCTATTATTGAGGACATTTTACAGGAGCCGCAGGTTTTGTTCACGGTCACGGCGGAGGTAGGTGGCCGCGCCCCAGGAGAACCGGCCTGCTGCTTCTCAGTCCTGCGTGTCCCCCTCTTCACCTTGACCTGCAGGGTGAGGCCCTGCCTTCAGTGCTGGAACTGCGACATACACGTCTCTGGGGGAGCTTCCCAGCAGCCGACACGGAAACCACCAGTGGGACACCTCGTCTCCGTGTTGCTGTCCAGGTCAAGATCTGGTGTTCACGAGTGTTAGCTCATCTGTGACTGCACTGTCTGAGAAAGCCCCCCATTCCCACCACGCTGTCCGGGGAAGCTTCCAGAAGGAGAACCAGCCAGTCTCCTTGGTTCCCGAGCACTCTGCTGGGGCAGGTGCTCCTGTGGCCAGAGGGCTTGCTGAGTCCCCACTCTGTGTCCTGCCCTGAGCTGGGTCCAGCGGGGGCCACACAGGAAGAAAGGTCACAGCCTGAGGACCTTCAGGTCATGTTGAGGACACGTTTCCAAGACCAGAAAGCATTCAGGGACTCTGAGGTCATTGTGCCAACTTGGGGGTCCGGGCCTTGAGCTGGAGGCTCAGCGAAAGGGAGCTCCCCAGGGTGGCCTTATTGGAGGTGCTACCCAGGGTCTCACCCCGACCCCCTGACCACCAGGAAATGGGGTGGGGACAGTTACTGGGCCCGACCGGAAGGAAAGCTGGCCCTGTGGTCTAGGGGGATGTGAAGAGAGGGGACACACAGGCCTGTGAGCTGTGGAGGAAAGGGGAGGTCTCCTCACTGGAAATACATCAGAACCTTCGAGTCAGCTGGGATTAAGTAGCAGTGTGCTCAGTTCTGGGGTGTCTCAGCCAGCCCCCCAGGCTTTGCTCCCTTTGAGCCCTCTATTTCCTGACAGTTCTAGGAACAAAACCATAAAGAAGAACAAGGAAGCAAGCCCAGAGAAAAGCAGAAGCAGGAGCCTTGGGGACTTGGCCCTCTCCCTTGAGGAGGACTGAAGCCTGGGTCCCCCAGGGCTGGTGCTGCTGGTGACCTCTTGCAGCAAGATGACCCCGCCAGACCGGGCGTCCTGGCTGCCCGCGGCCCTGCTGCTGCTCTGGGTCCCAGGTGAGGGCTGCTGGGGGGCGGGCAGCAGGAGGGCGGCTGTGGGAGGTGGTTCGAGTAGCAACCCCAGTCTGGACGCCCTACCGATCTCAGGATGGGGCGCACTCAGGCCACCAGGTAGTATGGACAGAGAGACGGAAGGATGGCACTCCTGGGGACAGAAGGAGCAAGGGTCTGACTCCTTTGGCATCCACCAGACCTTAGATGAGCGACGGTGGGGCGTGGGGCCAAGGGGTGGGCATGGGGGAGGGTTTGGGGCGGCTGAGAGCCCGGCACAGCGGGGTGGGGAGTGGCTTCCCCCAGCTCGGAGGGCTGTGTTAGGAGGGGAGGTGCCCTCCTGGTTCAGGGGTTCCAGGGTGTGGGGGAAGCGTGGGGGCCGTGGTCTCAGGACATGGAGGTGTGTAGCCAGGGCCCTTTGAAAGTTTGGGAGAGAACCAACTTGGGAAACTGTCTAGGTTTTGCTCTTATGGTTATTCTTTTAATTGATTTAAGAGAGAGAGGAAGGGAGAGAGAGAGAGGTAGAGAGAAACATTGATGTTAGAGAGACACATCGATCTGTTGCCTCCCATACACACCCCAACCGGGTATCGAACCGGCAACCTAGGCATGTGCCCTGACTGGGAGTCGAACCCAAGACCTTCTGGTGTATGGGAAGACGCTCCAACCACTGAGACACCTGCCATGGGCCTGTTTTTTTTGAAAGGGAAAAGAATCTTTCTTCCCCCCAGCTTTATATAATTAACAAATAAAAAATGTGTATATTTATGGAGAAGAGCAAGTCAGGAGAGAGAAGGGGGTGCACGTGAGAACAAGCACTGGAGACGGACAGAGGGATGCGACTGGTGTTGGGGGTGGGGGTGCTCTGGTGACCCAGGTCAGGGAGGGGAGCCAGGACCCAGGCAGAGAAAGATGTCAAGGAGAGGACGACTGAGGAGGGGCAGGGATCGGAGCCAGGACGCGGGGACCAGGAGCGTCGTCTTGGCTGAGGGGGGAGCTTGAAGAAGACATGCATTTATGAAGCACTGGTCTGTGTCAATGTTAGTGGTTTGTGTTTTTCTACAAAATTCCCATATTCAGCCAGATTTACGCATTTATCTGTAGAGAATTTCTGCAAAGTGCTGCCTTCATTGTCCTCATTGTGTCCGTATCTGTGGTTATTTTCTCTTTTTACTTCTTCATTTGGCTAGACAGAGGATTCTCTATTTTTTTAGACTGAATCATGAAATTTCTGGGTTTTTTGGTCAAAACAGTCCGATATTTTTCTAGCAGTTTCATATGGTTCAGCCTAAAATGACTTACCAGGCGTTTTGCACCCATCATCTCACTCAATGTCCCAAGTGCAGTGGGAGGCCTACCAGTGATCACCACTCTACAGATGAGGCGCCTGGAGCTCAGAGAGGTTGAGTAACCTGCCCCAGCACACACAGCTGATACGTCATAGAGCTGACACAAACCCAGATTCTTCTGACGCCCTTTCCTCCTCACCCTGGCATCCTAGTGGGCCTCTCAGTAACGCCCCACCTGTGACGGGGCTTCCCTGCGGGACATCTGCTCACCCAGGCCAAGAGAGGAGGTCCTGATGGACCCCCTGTGGAGGGACTGACAGGACCTTGTGGTCACAGAGCTGCAATGGAGTGGGGGAGAGGCTCACACTGAAATATTACTTGAGGGCCTGTGGGGGGAGCAGAGTGCTGGGGTTTCTGTGGTCCTGATGAGTTTGGAAGTGGGAGGCCCCTGGTTGGTGGGGGGTGGGCAGGGTAGCAAGAAAGGAGGTTGGAGTCTGGAGGAAGGGGCTGCTGTGATAAAAATATTGGGGTGACAGGAAGGGGAAGATGTTCAAGATGGGATTTGGCTGGTTTGAAATGGGGAGATCCGTGGGGTGACCCCCAGGGTGCCCCTGTCCCTGGCCCATCTGTAAGGAGCCGGGTCTGGGCTGTCTTGCAGGCTGTCTGTCTCCGAGCAGCCCTCGCCAGGTGACGGGCACCGTGGGGGGATCCCTGAGTGTGCAGTGTCGGTACAAGAAGGAGTTCACAGACAATAAGAAATACTGGTGCGGAAGCCCATGTTCGTCGCTGATGGAGAACATTGTGGAGACCACAGACCTAAAGAAAGAAGTGCGGAGAGGCCGGGTGACCATCAGGGACCACCCAGAAAACCTCACCTTCACAGTGACCTTGGAGAACCTCAGAGAGGACGATGAAGGCACATATGGGTGTGGAATTGATATACCATGGCATGTAGGAGTTATGGATAAAATCTTTTGGTTTGAGGTGTCTGTGTCCCCAGGTGAGCTGCACGCACCCTCCCCTTGTCCCAGCTCCAGGAGCCTGAAGAGTCTCAGGTCGGAATAGCCCAGGCAAGGGTCAGATCCGACTTGAAGCAAACTATAAGTGTGTGTGTGTGTGTGTGTGTGTGTGTGTGTGTGTGTGTGTAGCGAGAAAGAGAGGGGGAGAGAGAGAGACGGAAGGCTTCCTGGAGGAGCTGGCATCTGTGCTCAGTCTTGAGGGGTGGAAGGTGCTTGTCAGGCAAAGGGGAGGCGGAGAGAGCAGAGTGCACAGGAGAGAGGAGCCGCGTGGGTCAGCCGTGGAAGCCCAGAGCTGCGTGGGGGAAGGGTGGGAGCTGCAGGGGCTGAGTGCAGTAGGGGCCCGGTGACACCTCAGTTTTGCAGCTGAGCAGACGTCTCTGGCAGGCAGCACGTGGCAGTGGCTGGAGGGGGACAAGACAGGGTGTGGCGGTGACTTGGGGCCTCTCTGGAGGCCGTGACCCTCCTAGGCAGGATGGAATCGGGACTCTTGGGGACGGTACCCGCGTCCTATTAGGAAATGTTCTGACCCAGGCCGGTCCTGGGGAGCTTTGACCTTCCTGGGTGAGCGTTGTGTGTGGAATCAAACCAGTGGGGTGGGGGTCAGAAGAGGTTCCTGAGTCTGACTTGTGTTTCTGCACCAGCACCAATATCAGTGTCACCTACAAGGTCAGCTACAACCAAGACCCCAACAACCACAGCCAAAATTCCAACCGTGTCCACAGCTCCGGCCAGAGTGAATGTCACTCAGAGTGCGAACAGCCAGGATGAACCCCAGTCGAGCCCAGGCCACAGGTAGGAGCCCAAGTCCCCGTGTTCTAGAGGTGGGCCTTCTCCTCAGGAGGGGCTCAGGGCGGCCACCTGCTTCCTGGCCCTGTGGCCCTGTGGCCCTGTGGCCCTGTGCCTGGACCTGCCTTGGGATCCGTGAAGCTTCTGGGGGAGAAGCCGGGTGGATGAAGGAAAGTGACTTTGAATGAGCGTGATGCCATCCCACCAGCCTGGGCCCAAACCTCCGTGAGTGCTCTCGTCTGCTGCTTGCTGGGACCCTCGCCACTACTGCTCCCACTCTGCAGAGGGGTAAATGGAGGCTCGGAGAGGTTAAGTGATTTAGTGATTTCCCAGGTCGTGTAGCTACAAGAGGCAGGCTGGGCTTCTAACACAGGGTTCTGTGATTCCAGAGCCTTAGTTTCCGCCTTCTAAACTAGTGATTCTTTTTTTTTCTTATTGGTTTTAGAGAGAGGAAAGGAGAGAGATGGAAACATGGATGAGAGAGAACATCGATTGGCCGCCTCCTGCATGCCCCCCACTGGGGATCGGGCCCACAACCTGGGCGTGTGCCCTGACCAGGAATTGAACCAGCGACCTCTTGGTGCATGGGTGATGCTCAACCACTGAGCCACACCAGCCGGGCTAAACTAGTGATTCTTGACCTTTTGGGTTCACAAGAGAATCCGACATTTATAGACTTCCCAGAAAAATGCATGCTGTCCTAACCCATTTCTGGGGATCACAGACACCACCTGTGCCCTGTGACTCAGTTCCAGCACGGACACCTGGGGTTAGCACAGACCCCACAGATTAGGGGCTCAGTCCCATATGACTGCCTGACCTCAGATGCCAGAGCACGGAGTGTGATCCCCACACCATCACACTTCTGACCCACTGGCTACAAATTAGGGGGCTCCCAGAACCCCCTGGCTTTCATCATTGGTAGATCGCTGACAGAATGCGGGAAAGCGCTACACTTATGGTAACAGTTTCACCATAGAGGATGAAGGTGGGGGCCAGCCAGAGGAAGAGCACAAGGGGGCCTGTTGTTCTGCATGCCCTCTCCCAGAGGAGCTGGGGCGCATCGCCCTCCCGGAACTGGGTGTGTTTAACAACCAGGAAGCTCCTCGACCTCGGGTGTCCCGAGTTTTTATTTGGGTTTCATTACATAGACCGATTGATTGAATCACTGACCACATGACTGAACTCAGTTCCCAGCCTCACTGAAGGCAGGCTGGCCCCGAGCCCCAAATCTCTAATCGCGTGGTTGTTCCTTCTGGTGACCAGCCCCACCCATCCTGAGTCACCTTACCTCTTAGCATAATGTCGGGGGTGACCCAGGGGGTTTGTGGATAACAAGAGAAATCCTGAGGGTTTAGCCTCTCTCCCAGGAGCCAGGGCAAAGGCTAGTCAGCTGCCAGCCCTCCCACAAGCTACCTGCCCACCCGGGTGACAGTCTTCACACCAGGCCCGGTGAAATTCGGGTCCCAAACCCACCACTTCCAAAGATTGACTCTGCGGATACACACATGGGAGGCAAAGCTCGGTTTTGTGGGGCTTGAAGCCGAGGACGTTTGGGGAGAGGGGAGGTGTATCTTTAAGGAAAAAACTAGTATATTATGCATGCCAACTAGGGAAGAAAGAAGGGGCCCGAACCCTAACTCGTGGCAGGAGGTTGTTGCTGCTGCGGGTCCACGTGTGCAGTGCAGAGCTACAAGGTGATATTTTGCAGCAATATTGGTAGTGGGATAAGAAGAGGAGATGCCCGTTAAGAGGGACGAGTTAAATGAATGCTAGGTCATCCAGGCAGTGGAATACTATGCAGCTGTGAAAAAGAGTGAGGGCTGTTTGTACTGACATGGAAAGAGCTTCAAGATGCAGTCTGTGTGTGTGTGTGTGTGTGTGTGTGTGTGTGTGTGTGTGTGTTTGTTTTCCCCGTCCTCTCGGGGTCCAAGATGCACTGTTAAGTAAAATACTAGTGTTTATAATGTGCCTCCTTTGTGTGGAAAAAAGAAGGAAAATGACATACATTCACACTTTCTTGTATCTGAATAAAGAGCTTCTGGGAGGTTCTTAAGTATACTGGGTGTGTGGGTTGCGGGAACTGGGTACATGAGGAAACATGGAGAAAAGAAATGTTCTATGGTTTGGGGTGGTTTTTAATGTGACCTTACCAAAGCATAGAACAAAGGAGAGAAGGCACCCAGCGTTCCCCGCCCCGCCCTCACCCCCGGCTCCCCTGCAGGCTTTACACGCTGCTGGTCTTTTTGGCGCTCCTGCTGCTTCTCCTGGTGGGGACGTTCCTGCTGGACTGGAGGATGGTCCGCAGGCAGACCAAAGGTGAGTCACTCCCTGTCCCTGCCCCCAGCCCGGGTGGGCACTGAAGGCATGTCTCTCACGGCATATCCTGGGTGACCCTAGAGGGTAGACCAGAGCCAGTGACTCCAGTGTGGTGGATCTAGGCTGTGGGAGGTGGTCCCTAGGAGGAGGCCTTCCCCACGGCAGGGCCTGGAGGGGGCAGCCCGAGAAGCAATGATCCTCTTCCGTTAGAAACCCTTCCATGGCCCTGGCCGGTGTGGCTCAGCGGTTAGAGCGCCGGCCCACCAACCAGAGTCACAGGTTCGATTCTGGTCAAGGGCACGTACCTTGGTTGCAGTTGGGTCCCAGGCCCTGGTCGGGGTCCTGCGGGAGGCAGCCAATCACTGTGATGCTCTCACATTGACCTCTCTCTCTCTCTTACTCTCTCCCTCCCTGTACCCCTCCCTCCCACTCTGTGTGAAGATAAATGGAAAAATATCCTTGGGTGAGAATTAAAAAATAACAAAATAAAACCCTTCCATGACCCCCCACACCCTCAAATGCCTAGGCCCCCACAGGACAGTCACGACCCTCCATAACCTGGCTCTGCCCACCCCTCCCACCCGTCCTTGCACCCTGAGAGGCAGCTGTTCCCAAATTCTTGCCAGTTGCCAAGGCCCTGACCCCAGTCTCACCTGTGTTCACCCTGGGCACCTGCCTGCTCTCCCCCTCACTCCTGGTGGGCCCTGAGGGCTGCCCTTCCACTTCCGTCCTCCCACCCTTGCCTGGCCCACAAAGAGTAGCCTGGGGGCCTCTCGGGGGTACCTCTACCATCACAGCACTTTTTAGACCAAATCATCACCGCCTGTTTCCTTGCCTGCCTCTCACCAGCCCACGCAACCCCTTAAGATCAGGGCCCGTGAGTCGAGAAGGCGCACAGTCAGGGTTTGCCAAATGAATGTATTATGTAATGTGTGCGGCCACGATGGGCACCCGGGAAGCTCCAGGCATCCTGTGGTCTAGTCGCCCTCCTCTGAGCTCAGGTGAAAAGAGAGAACCTGTCAGGTGCACCCAGCACCCAGGTCAGTAAGTAGGTACTCAGTAAATCTTGGCCAGTGACTTAAGTAAGACTGGCTGGTGTGGCCTTCTTGCTGGCTGGAGGAGTGCAGACTTCTGCCCCAGACAAAGTGTGAGCCTGACTTTCCTCCCTGTGCTGAGTTCTTGATTTCAGGAGCAGAGGGTTCTCTGGCAATCCTTGTCCGGCCTTTTAAGGGCTGCCATGAGATTGGGTGAGCAGGGATGCTGTTACTCTCTCCACAGCTGCAGGGATCACTGTGAGCTGGTACCCCCGCAGGGGACTGGCTGGGGGGGGCACTGCCTGGCATCCTCACCCCTCCACGGGCCCAGCCGCTCCCCCAGCATGCCTCAGGCCTTGAGGAGCAGAATGGGAGTCAGCCAGTTCCTCTTCCCCAGCTCCTGCTCTCATCACTTTCCTGTCCCTCCTTTTACACTGCAGCCCACGCGTGGGTGCTGCCCCCCACGGGGCTTTCCCGGCCTGGGCTGGCTCAGATGGTGGCGGTCAGTGATCCCCGCAGTGCCCTTTCAGCTAGTAAAGCTCCTCCTTTTAAAAAATGGGGTTTGTGATTATTGTAGAAAATTCAAAAGTAAGTAAAAGCACAAAGAAGGAAGTAAATTTCCCATAATAAATAAAAACTGAAACTCCCACCACGCAGAGCGAACCAAGCACTTTTCGGGCGTGTCCTTCCAGGCTTTTTTCGATGCCTATTTATGCACGTATTTCCCGAGACGTTGGTTTCATACCAGTGTTCCTCTTTCAAACCTTGCTCACACTTATACATTATATTATTTTCCTTGTGTTAATGTTCTCAAACCCCTGACTGCAGAGTTCACCCATGTGTCGGGGGATTACACTGTTTACTGTGATGGCAGACAGGCTTTCGGTTCAGATATGCCTACGCTCCCTCCTGGGCCTCGCAAGTCTCAGCCTGTCTCCTGACCACCAGGGTCGCCACTCTTTTCCCCTCAGCCTGACACCTGCTCCAGTTCTCCCCATCAGCCCGCTCCTGTCACTCATTCATTCATGGGTGTATTCCCTCCCTCACTCACGCACTCCTCACTCTCACAGCAAAGCTGTCCTGAACAGCTACTGTGCGCCAGGCCCTGGGCTGGGTGCCGGGGTCACTGTCATCAGACTAGGTGTCACCGACCAGCTGGTTATTGCGGAACATCCTCAATGCCCCCTACCTTCCTGGGATGTCAGTCTCCAGGGAAAGGCCTTTCTCCAGATGGATTGCAGGGAGCCTGGTCCCTGCCTTGTTCTGGGAAAAACCTCACTCTCTCCCCTGGTGTCTTTAGCTGGTGGGAGTCCTGAGCCACTCCAGAACCCCAGTCAGGTAAGAAAGGCTGCCAGGAGGAGTGTCGGGTGGCTGGGAGGGGCCCAGGGGTGTTGGGGCTTAGACCACCCCATTGACTCATGGAGGTCTGGTTGGACCAGCGATGGAAGGAGTGGGGTGCTCGGCCAGGGCACGAAGAACCATGCCTGGGAGGTCTGGTTACTGTCTTGTCTTGAGCCCTGGCCAGTCTGTCCCCCCCACCAGGGCAAGTGGAATGCGGGGGGGTTCTTCCAGCCTGGCCAGTAACCTGGAGAGCATCCAAACATCGCCCAGAGAGGACCAGAGTGGGGGGTGGGGAGGCAGGGCAAGAAGGCTGGGGCTGGGGCCTCCAGAACATAGAGGGAAGGGGAGATGTCTGCAGAGAAGCAGGGACAGAGGCCTCTCTGGAATGGACCATGGAGGGGCTCCGTGGATAGTCACCAAGCTCTGCTCCTCCTGCGCACCCAGGCTGCCCAGCAGAGTGAGCCCTGCTATGCCAATGTAGAGCTGCAGACCTGGCCCCTGGCCGCTTCAGGGAGACACCATGCAGCCGAGGCAGGTGGAAGTGAAATACAGCACAGTGGTGAGTGTGAGGACCCGGATCCTGGCATCGGGACCCTGGGCTATGCCAGAGGCGTCACGTTGAGGTGGCAGTGGGCAGAGAGGGAACAGAGGGCAGGCTTGAAGAACTTGTGTCTCTTTAGGTTGGAGTCACACGGAAAAGAAAGCAGGTGTAGATTTTGCTAGAGTTTGGTGTCACTGTGGCTGGGCGTTGGGGTGGGGCTGGGAAATGGAGGGCCTATTCGGATGGCCAGTGCCTATGGCCCTGATAGCTAATAAAGTACAGCTTTTACTAAGCACCTACTATGTACCATAGACTCTGTCAAACCTGTGATTTCCCGCTGTTGGTCCCATCACCTCTTTGGTGTCAGCTCTGCTTTTCAGGTTTTTATCAATGACCTTCGGCAGGGCCGGTCCTTAGGCAGAACCACTGTGAAGTGAAATAGTGGAAGAAGTCCCCCAGGGTCTCCCCAACGAATCCCCCTACTGGAAGTAGTCAAGGAGAGGCCGAGGACCCCTTGGTGGAGAAGATGGGGGGGGGGCGCAGATTTAAGCACCAGACATGTGGCCCTGGGACGACAACACCCTTGTTTGACTAACTTGGTGACTAATGATCTTACAGTGGACCTCAGGGACCCAGGCTCTGATGCCCGGGCTCCGTGCAGTGGCTTGGCCAGGTAGGGTGGAGCAGTGGGTGGAAGGGACTTGGAGCCCAGTCCTTCCAGGAGGAGCGGGCAGGACAGTGGGAAGGCTGGGGCATTCCCAGTGGAGCCTCTCCTCGGCCCGCGGGTGTCCTGACGCCCATCCTGAGCGGGGTCGTGATTCCCCGCCTGTCCCTGAGCATGGGTCTCTCCCTGCAGCAGGCTCCCAGGGAAGATCTCCACTACACCACAGTGGTATTCAACGTCCAGAACCAGGATTCTCAGGACAAGAGTCGCCCCCAGAGGCGCCCCCAGCTGGAACCAGAGTACAGCGTGATTAAGAGGACATAAGCCTGCGCCTCCAGCCTCCCCCCCCGGAGGTCTCCGTGGGCCACCACGAGCCCCGGGCCTGCCCCTCAGCCTGCCCCCTCCACGGTGACCAGCAAGACAGCCGGGCTCCTTCGGGCTGGTCCTCCTCTGTTGGGGACCTGCGGCTGCCCTCGCACACTGCCGGCTCTTGTCACCTCTTCCGTCTTTTCCTCTGCCTCGGTCCAGCTGTGTGTGAAAGGGGTGGGTCCCGTGGGAGTCAGGGAAAGACGTGGCTCACACAGTGTTGCCTCCGATTGCTTTGTAAAGCCCTGCGGAGGTGTCTGGGCTTGCTGGGGGGGGGGGGGGGGGCTGGCAGAGAGCCAGGAGAATGCTAAGGCACAGAGGTCAGGACCCTCCTCTCCCAGATGAGACTGAGGGGGGAGGAGCAGCTTGCCCACGGCTCCAGAACCGGCACTGGGCAGTGTCCTCGGTTCTCCTGGACTCTTAGGGTTACTTCTTTTTTTTTTAATTTTTAAAAAGAATTTTTTTTTCTTTATTGATTTTTATAGAGAGAAGAAGGGAGAGGGAGAGAGAGATAGAAACATCCATGAGAGAGAACATCGATTGGCCGCCTCCTGCATGCTCCCCACTGGGGATCAGGCCCACAACCTGGGCATGTGCCCTAAGCGGGAATCGAACTGGCGACCTCTTGGTGCATGGGTCAATGCTCAACCACTGAGCCACACCAGCTGGAGCAGATTTACTTTTAATATAAGGGATATCAAGCCCTGGCCAGTTTGGCTCAGCAGTTACAGCGTCGGCCCTCGGACCGAAGGGTTGTGGGTTCGATTCCGGTCAAGGGCACCTACCTGGGTTGCATGTTCAATCCCTGGCCCCATTAAGGTTGTACAGGAGGCAACCAATCAATGTGTCTCTTTCACATTGATGTTTCTCTATCCCTCTCCCCCCTCCCTCCCTTCCACTCTATCTAAAAAAAAAATCAATGGAAAAATATCCTTGGGTGAGGAGTAATAAAAAAAAAAGAGAGAGAGAAATCAATAAAGTTGAAATGTTTTAAGAGAGAAGAAAAGTTATTTAAACAATGCCTGCTACCACCTGCAATCCTGAATTAAAGAAAGCTCTTGCCTTTGCTCCCTGATGAGCACAGAGAAGCTGGAGGGCTCCAAGGGGCTGGGGACATCCTGAGAGGTGTCATCTATTGGGCGGGAAGGGACAGTCACCTCTCACTCTCCCCACGCACGTCAGGGGACTGCACACTTGCTGCGAGCAGTCCTGGGGCTCTGAGAACCACGCCCACCACCCTCAGCTGCATCACGTGTCCGGGCTCTTCTTTCAACTCTTAACAATGTTTTGATCCATTTTAAGTGAATGACAGTTAGAAGCAAGGAGTGTATTTCACTTAAGTCAAAGGGTTTGTTTGTTTACCACTGACATTACAACCAAATTGTGCCTTTTGAGCAGTTTTCTCTGAGATGTCAGCCCACAGCTTTCGGAAGCTTCCTCAAGGGGTAAGTGGCCCCCACAGCTCGGGTTGGAATCTTCTTTAGAGTTTTATTATGTGTGCATGGGAGTCATCCCCAGTGCTACTTCTCTCTTTTTACTACTGCTCTGAGATGCAAAAGGGGAAATACATAGACACACACACACACACACACACACACACACACACTCTCACACACACACACACGTACACACAGAATGGCGTCATCCTGGATTATCCAGATGGGCCCAACGAAATCACAAGGGGCTTTCTAGGAGGGAAGCCAGTGGGTTAGAGTTAGAAAAGATGTGATGACAAAAGCAGGGGTGGGGAGAGAGAGGGAGTGGAAGATGCTACACCGGATTTTGAAGATGGAGGAAGGGGCCACGAGCCAAGGACTGCATGCAGCCTCTAGAAGCCGAGAAAGGCGAGGAAATGCATTCTCCCCGAGAGCCTCCAGGAGCACAGCCCTGCTACCCACCTTGGTGTTAGGACTTTTGACCTCCAGAACTGTAAGGGAAGAAGTCAGTGTTGCTTTAGCCACTAATTGTGCGGTAACTTGTCACAGCGGTCCAACGCGCCCTGCCTGAGAGTGTGTCCCCGGGAGGTTGCTCTAAATCCACATTAAATGCTGCACAGTATCCCCTAATATTCCACTGTTTGAATGTGCCATGACATACACATGCCATTTTGCACATTTTCATGTAGAGCTGACAGGTAAGGTCCAAGAAGGTATGAACCCAGAAGGGCTCCTGGTGGTTAACTGGGCTCAAATGAAGAACAGCAGAGCCTAGCAGCCATTTCTGCAGAGGGGCATCTCCTCAAACCGCCTGCTCTGTTTCTGCCAGCGAAGCCAGCCCTTATAAAGGCGTTCCTGGAATCCTATTTCAAACAATAGGACTGAAATGTTTGCCATCCAATCAGAGCTGTGTATCCTCGACCAATCAGAGTGGCTCTATTCTGACCAGTCAGGATAGTGGGTTTTGAACCAATCAAACCTCAAGGATTTGGAGGCCTCATTTGCATGAGAACGGACCAACAGGGACCAGGGGCAGGGACTTCTGTTCATATAAGCCAGCTCTGCTCTGGCTGGGGGTGTGCACTTTGCACTGAAGTCTGAGTTTCCCTGGCTGAGCCAGAGCGGAGAGGTGCGGAAGGGATGATCATCCATTGACAAAGGTTAGGTGGTCTCTGCACTTTTGTGTAATTTTGAGAGATATTGCCAAATGGATGTCAACTTCAAAATAGCACTCTTTAAATTCCACCTTCTTAGTTATTCCTCTACACGTAGAAGTAACGTATTGACTTCACCAAGACTGCGTAAAACCTCTGTGGAGGAAACAGAATTCTAATGAAAGTCACTTAGGTTCTTGTTTTGGATGACTTAATAGCATAAAGAAGTCAATTCTTCCCAAATTAATCAATAAATTCAATGCAATGCCAGCTAGATATTTTAGGAACTTAATAAACTTATTACAAAATTTATATAGCAAAATAAAGGTCTATGAATAGCTAATCCCACCTTGCAAAAAAAATTAAAAGGAAGGAATTGTCTTACCAGATGTTAAATATACCGTAAAGCCAGAGTGATAAACATGGTGGGGAAAAATTGCCACAAGATCAAAGAGATACATTAATTGAAAAAACTGAAAGGTCAAGGATAGAGCACTGCATATCTGGGAACTTAGAGTATGACAATGAAGGCGGCCCACAGGTCACCGGGGAGAGGTGAGAAAACCTGCTTCCTGCGTGGAGAAAAACCTGGGTCTCCACCTAACCCCACGTGCAGAGAGAGATCTGGGTGGATTAAAGACTTACATAGCACCCTGGCCGGTTTGGCTCAGCGGTTAGAGCATCGGCCCGTGGACCAGAGAGTCAGTCCCAGGTTCGGTTTCTGCTAAAGGCACAGATATCGGTTGCAGTTCGTCCCCGGCCCCGGTTGGGGTCATGTGGGTGGCAGCCACTCGATGTGTCTCTCTCACATCGATGTTTCTCTCTCTCTCTTCCTCCCTCTCTCCCTCTAGCTCTATCTGAAGATAAATGCAAAAATATCCTCACGTGAGGATAAAAAAATAAATTAAAAAAAAGACTTACATAGGGAGGCAGGGTCTGGGGAAGGGGCGGCAGGCACCATGTCCACCGGGAAGGTGGCAAGAAGAAGCCCCTGAAGCAGCCCAAGAAGCAGGCCCAGGAGATGGACGAGGAAGATGAGGCATGCAAGCAGAAGCAGCAAGAGGAGCAGAGGAAACTTGAGGAGCTAAACGCGAAGGCCGAGAAGGGCCCCCTGGCCACAGGTGGAATGAAGAAACCTGGCAAAAAGTGAGCTGTTCCTCATGCCTGGGGCAATGGTGATCCTAATTCCCAGTCCTCCTTTTAACATCTGGATTCCCTGCCATAACATCTCCTGCCACCTATAGCTAGAATGAAGTGTTGTCTTGGAGCCTGTGGGACACTTAAGAATAAACTTTTGTAAAAAGGATAATAGTGATAATAATGATCACGCAGGCTCATCTCTTCAGTCCTCCTCACTCTGCCACTCCAGCCTTAGCTGTGAGGTCAGAGAACCCAGCCCAGAGTGCTGCCCCAGTGTGTTCTGCAGTCTTTGTTCTATTCGGAATTCTGTACCACCTGGAATTAAACTAACTCATTTGAAAAAGAAAAAAAAAAAAGACCTAAATAGGAAAATCAAAATGATCCCTGTGATCACATGGACAAAGGGCACAGGACTTTTTAAAAATGACAAATTATGTGTGCAATGCCGGTTTATGGAAATGAGCATGTGAAATACATAAGTGAAGTGGCCCCACTTGTCTTTCTGCTGTTATCGAAAAACATGCCGTGTGGGTGTCTAAATAAATACAGGAAGGCGTGGATCAGGCAGTGGTAGGTACCACTGGGGATTCCAAGACGGCTGGGATCCATCCCACCTGCACCCCTATTTCTTTGCAAAGTGGGGAGAAGCCTTTTCTTTGGTTTCTTAGGAGGAGCCCTCAGGTGTTAGCTTTGTTCCGCCTGTTATAAATTCAGTGAAATAGGGCAAGTCTCTGATTACCTGACCTTCAATTTGCTCGTCTGTAAAATGGAAAAACAACCCTGTAATTCTTCGTATGTTTGCGGTGAGGATAAAACCATATCACAGGATACTTAAATTACACAACACAATAATAATAGCAGCAGATATAAAACCCTGCTTCTGCCCACAGAGACTGCAGACCATGTCCCTATCACCCTTACTCCCCAATCCTCCAAGCCAGACCATCACTCCCTAAACTGATCTCGGCTAATCCTTCTTACATTCAAGCCAAGTGATGCTGGGATCAGAGCCTTGACCTGAAGGAGGAACCTGTTCGCCCTGAACTATTGCCTCCTGGTGGAACGGAGGAGTTGGGGAGCAGGGGATCCTTGTAGGAGGGAGCTGTCCACTGCTCTCCTCCCCAGCCCCCTTCTCCCAAAACACCCACAGAGAGAGAGAGAGAGAGAGAGAGAGAGAGAGAGAGAGAGAGAGAGAGAGAGAGAGAGAGAGAGAGAGAGAGAGAGGAGAGAGAGAGAGAGAGAGAGAACATAATGAAAGAGAAAGTACTTTGTTGTGGGAAAGCAGTGTGAAATACTAACGGAAGATTTTTGTGGGTCCTGGTAGTT
This sequence comes from Tadarida brasiliensis, assembly GCA_030848825.1. Taxonomy (NCBI): domain Eukaryota; kingdom Metazoa; phylum Chordata; class Mammalia; order Chiroptera; family Molossidae; genus Tadarida; species Tadarida brasiliensis. The sequence continues at coordinate 61,398,906 of CM061273.1, forward strand.
CCTCCTAATCCTCTCACCTCTGGGCTACTCCTTCATTGCTTCAGAGAAGGTATGATGCAACAGAAGGCAGAGGATGAAGGTTGCTTGCCTTTGTGGTTGCCAAACCTTCAAGCCTTTGTTGGGAGAGGAAGAGAAGCTGGGCCCTGACTCGGAGTTGCCTGGAGAACCAGCAGACCTGCGCTGTCCATGGGCCACAGGTGGGGATTAGCTCTCGAAGTATGCTGGTCTCAACCGAGATGGCTGGAGCGGAAGAAGACTTGGTACACCTGAGAGAACATAAAAGATCTCACTGATAAGTTAACACAGTGATGGCCTGTTGAAATGATAATATGTGGGATACATTGAGGTAAATAAAATATATTCCTAAAATCAGTTTCACTGGCTTCCTTTCCTCCTTCTTCTTCTTTTTAGGGGAATGGGTAAGCTGAGGTTTATTCATCCAGTGGAATACTTAACAGGAGTGATAACAGATTGCCTTCTTTGTTTTACAGAACTCTGAGTCAAAGGTCAGAGAGTTCCCATGAAATGACAATGCCACTCAGATGAGTCATGTCTCCAGGACTTCTGGGTCTTAGGACTGCATAAAATCCTTTATTTTGAAACAATTTCAAACTTATAGAAAAATTGTGAAAACAGTACAAAGAACTCCCATATAGTCTTTATTCAGAGTCACCTAATTTTTAAAAACATTTTCCCGCATCTGTTTTGTTATTCTGTATATATATAAATTTCTTCTGAAGCACCTGTGAGTGATCTCGACTGGACTAAGCCTGGTCCCCCAGAGGCCGTGGCTCCTGGGGCATGTTCTGCTGTTTGATGGAGTCCTCACTCAGTTGTGTGTGTTGTCTTTGTTTTACAACCTAGATTCCCCTTCAAAATACAGCACTACGCCCAGCCGGTGTGGCTCAGTGGCTGAGCGTCGACCCATACACCAAGAGGTCGCCGGTTCGATTCCCAGTCAGGGCACATGCCCAGGTTGTGGGCCCGATCCCCAGAGGGTGTCATACAGGAGGCGGCCAATCCATGTCTCCATCTCTCCCTACTTGTCTTTCCTCTCACTCTAAAATCAATACAGAAAAAAAAAATTTTTTTAAACAAAATACAGCACTATGCTGGGCTCAGAGTGCCCACATGACAACTATTTGCAGGATTAAAAGATGTTAGGTTAATCATCAGTATGTTCACAACCGGTCCAAGGAGGCGGAAGTTATTTCTATATTAGCCCAAGTCCTTTAGAAAGAAGACCCAAGGCTGACCTAGCCGGGGTTTAGAAGATGACCTCAAGATTGTGTCTGTCTGTCTGTCTTTAAACTTGACACCCCAGCAAGTCTACTCTTCAGGTAGACCCCTCCGTAGGGTTCAATCTTGGAGCAAGGGATTGGACAACCATGTATCTCCACCTTGTGGCCACGTCTGGAATCACACATCCTGGACCCCAAGCTGGTCTTGCGCCAGCTGGTTAGACGATGCAGAAGGAGTTTTGTTTTTTCCAGGTCAATGCAACTGATCAAAGGAAGGCCTGAAATAGGGGGAAGGACTTGAAAACTCCTCCTCAGCTTTGCAACACCCCTACCCACCCACCCCTTGGGTGTCATTGTGCCGAAAAAACCTCAATTTCTTCCCGACCTTGAGTCCCCTTATTTCATGCCCAACTATCTCTTCTCAATTTCTGGATTTCCCCACCTTGATTTCAGAATGTCAAAGGAAAGCCCAGTCATCTCGCCTGTGGTTGGCGGAACAGATTTGGGGCGGACAGGACAGGTCCTGACTCTCACGTCTGCCTTGCGGGCTGCAGGGGCTGGGCTGTCCTGAAGGCCATCTGAGTCCGCTTCCTCCATGAGCAACGGAGGCGCAGTGGCCCTTCGGCGCCTTCTCTCTTGCCAGGCCCAGAAGCAAACTCCTATTTTCTGGAAAGCGTTTTAAGATGTTTTATTAACATTTACCAACCTATTACTAGAGGAAATCCGCAAATGAAACTTCTTGGAGGTACAGTCCGGTCAGAAGCAAGCTCTTTGGGAGGTTCTCAACACCCCACCCTGCCTGCCCTCCACGCTGTTCTGCTGCCTCTGAGACTTTCCGGGCACCCCGTCGTCTGCATCTTCTTTCTTGCCAACTCTCTGATTTATCACTTTCCAGATCCTCTGAATCTGACCCTTTGGCCTCTCCCCTTTGCCCTAGATGCTACAAATCTGGGCCACCCACACTTCTGACACCCACGTCAAGGGCAAACCTTGAGGCAGCAGAACTAGTCACTCCACCCGTGAACCCAGCAGCACGTGTTGTTGATTGCGGGGTGAGGAGGTGACTGAGAGGACCCCAGCTGCCTCGTGCAGGCTGTAATAGCCAGAGTCTCACAGGCAGGTACAGACACGTAACCGTTTAATGACCAGAGCACGACGCGGCGTCCACTGGGTGCTGTGTGCAGACGGATGCCTGAGGGAGGCGAGTGAACGGAAGGATGCTGGGTTACAGAACAGGAGCAGGGAGCTCGGCTGACAAGGGCCTATGAGCACCCAGCACTCCACGAATGAATTCAAGATCAGAGTCACCTGCAGGATGTCAGCTGGCCAAATGTCTCTTCACTCCCACGGAAGCAGACTGTCCTCACAGTGTGGGACTGCTGTGAGCATGTCACAGTCAGTCAGCGAGAGGGTCAGACATGTCTTAAACTTGTCAGATTATCAACCTCTTGAGCTGTCAGCTGATCAAAAGGATGTGATAGGGTCGGGAGGCTCCGGATCAGCTGGGGATGGGAGAGGGGACACGCCTGAGCTAGAGTGGGACTTCGTGACTTCCCTCTTGGTGAGGCACATGGCTTCTTACTCGCTTATCTACTCTAATGGAGCCAGCCGTGAGCGTGGAGGAAAGGCTTTGGAGGGAGAGAACAGGGGTCCAGGCAGCAGTTAGATTCTCCCCGAACCCTAGAAAAAGGGGGGGGCAGGGCAATGCCACCGCAGTGCTCATGCACGGAGCACAGCAGTCAATATGCCCACGTGGACAAAGTTCACCTCCAGGGGGCGCTCCCTGGGAAACCTGGCCTGGAAGGTGTGCAAATGGCAGGCCCTCCTGCCTTCCTGGGGCTCTGGCTTCGGGAACAGCACCTACTCCCATGCTGGTCATCGCCAGCATCTCTGTTCCTGGGGACAGAGCTTTGGGAGGTTGAGTTCAGAAGAAAGCACTTTACCTACAGATGTCTGAGGCAACAAGTCCTCCAAGTTCAAATGCTCTCTTAGAAGCAGCACAGCCTGGTCCGTGATCAGAGAGGCCTGGACCCGCTGCACAGGTGTCAGGAAACAGGCTTCCTGTCCTAACTCAGTGTCTTGGAAAGTCGGGGCAGGAAGGGACTGAGGAGGTCATGCATCATCCATTTCACAGATGGGAAAACTGAGACCCAGGGACGTGAAGGAAGGCACCCAAGTCTACGCTACTTGCACAGAGCTGGGATTCTGGACCAGGCTCTGAATAGACGAGTGCCCTTCATTGAGCTGCACTCCTTCGCCTGTGAATGGAGCTCCAGCCTGGCCTTGCCCACCATCCAGAGCCGCTGGGAATGGCAGGAGGGAGGGAAGTTGTGAAAGCAGGTGTACACAAGTTGCAAAATGTTACTGTCAAATGTGATGCAAGTTCCCTTTCCTCCCCTGGCCGTCTGCCCACAGTGCGGTTGACTTTCTGACCTCCCTCCCGTGAGCTTTTCTCCTCTGCTGGATTTTAGGTTCAGCACGGCATCTGGATGAAGTCAGGTGGGGGTGACGCTGAGGAGGGAGTACAGGAGAATGTGCATGAGCAGCATGAGGGTTTGGATGTACCTGTCCCCTCCGATGGGCCGTGGGACCCTGGTTTCGTCTGGCTCGACCAATCCCCCCGTGCTCTGGAGGTTGATGGAGATGATGCATCACAAAGGTCGCTTCCTGGGGCATCACTCTGGAGAATTCATCACTCTGGTGCCCATCCTTACAAATCTAGAACCTGAGCTGCACCCAGACAAGCAGGAATGCCGGGGGGTGGGGGGTGGGGGACGTTCCTTTCCAGGGACCTGGATGCCTGTGACCCACATCCGGACAGGTTCAGTGCTTCTCTCCAGTTTTCTGACTTCAGCTCCCTGGGAGGTTGTCTGAGTTGGCTCAGGAGCCTGGACTAGAGCTCGCTGCACTGGGGGCATCTCCTTCTGCAGCCAGGCTGGCCTCCAGTGGTCCACCTAATGCCCACTTTGCCTCTCTACTTTGTGTTCTGCCACCGAATAGTCTGCGGTTGGCATCACATTCTTTGTTCAAAACAGAGTTTCTCAGTCTTGGCACTACTCAATTTTTTTAAAGTGATTTTTAAAAAAAGACAGAATTGACATACTATAAAATTTGCCCTTTTAGAACATACAATTCAGTGATTCTTAGAACATTCACAAAGTTGTGCAACCACCACCAATATCAAATTTCAGGATATTTTTATTATTTCAAAAAGAAACTCTGGACTTCCGGTCAAGATGGTGCAGTAGGTAAATGCGGTATTGTCTCCTCCCACAACCACATCAAAATGATAACAAAACTACAGAAAAACCATCATTCAAAACCGCCTGAAATCAAGCTGAATGGAAGTCCTACAACTACCAAACTAAAGAAGAGGCCACATCGAGACTACAATCAAGACTCAATGACAACTTCCGGTCAAGATGGCGGCGCAGGGAACCGCGGGATTGTGTCCTCCCACAACCACATCAAAGTTACAACTAAACTACAGGACAACCATCATTCAAAACCGCCTGACATCTAGCTGAGTGGAAGTCCTACAACTACGAAATTAAAGAAGAAGCCACATCGAGACTGGGAGGAGGGCGGAGGCGACTGGCTGGTCCCACACCCACGTGTGGCGGATAAAAATTAGGAGGACACCTCGACTGGGAAGGTCCTCCCTGAGGACTGAGGGGTCCCCGTCCCACACCAGGCGCCCAGCTCAGGGTTCCAGTGCCAGGAAGAGAAGTCCCCATCACTTCTGGCTGGAAAACCAGCGGGAACTGAGGCTGAGGCGGCTGGAGCCCCCGGCAGCTCCTCTTAAAGGGCCCGCGCACAGACTTACTCGGACTCGCACCCTCCAGGCTCCAGCGTGGGGGAGGCAGCTTGAAAGGCACCAGAGTCACATGGGGAAGAACTGAGCTGCTTGGCATTGGGGCAAGGGCTGGAGAGGCAGCTTTCTCCTGGACAGACGTGCTATCAGAGGCTTTTGTTCCTTTGGTGAGCCCTTCCCTGGGCCGGCAGACGCCGCCATATCTGGGAGTCCAGCAACCTGGCTCACACTGTTTGCCCCGCCCTGGTGATTCCCTGAGGCCCCGCCCCACCCAACTTTCAGGCCCACCCAAGCTGTTGCCAGTTGCTTTACCATAGGATTGGCCTGTCTTGGATCCTGCTTCAGCTTTTCCTAAATTCTTTCAAACAAGCAGCATCTGGTCTCAGCTAGCCCCACACCTCTCGCTAAGTAATACATAGAAACAAATACAGGGAGGAAGCCAAAATGAGGAGACAAAGAAACAAGTCCCAAATGAAAGAATAGAACAAAACTCCAGGAAAAGAACTAAGTGAAATGGAGATAAGCAACTTAACAGATGCTGAGTTCAAAACACTGCTTATAAGGATGCTCAATGGACTTAGTGAGAACCTCAGTGAACTTAGTGAGGGCCTCAAGAGCATAAAAAAGGACCAGTCAGAAATGAAGGATGCACAGTCAAAAGTGAAGGAGGCACTAACTGAAATAAAGAATAATTTACACAGATTCAATAGTAGAGTAGGTAAAGCCAAGAAGCAAACCATGAATTTGGAATATAAGGAAGCAAAAAACACCCAATCAGAACAGCAAAAAGAAAAAAGAATCCAAAGAAATGAGGATAGTGTAAGGAGCCTCTGGGACAACTTCAAGCGTGCCAACGTTCGCATCTTGGGGGTGCCAGAAGGAGAAGAGAGAGAACAAAAAATTGAAAACCTATTTGAAACAATAATGACAGAAAACTTCCTTAACTGGGTAAATGAAACAGACATACAAGTCCAGGAAGCACAGAAAGTGCTTCTAGATGAACCCCAAGAGGCCCACACCAAGACACATCATTATCAAAATGCAAAAGGTTCAAGACAAAGAGAGAATCTTAAAAGCAACAAGAGAAAAGCAGTTAGTTACCTACAAGGGAGTTCCCATAAGACTGTCAGCTGATTTCTCAAAAGTTACTTTGCAGGCCAGAAGGGAGTGGCAAGAAATATTCAGAGTGATGAAAAGCAAGAACCTTCAACCAAGATTACTCTATCCTGCAAAGCTGTCATTTAGAATCTATAGCCATATAAAGAGTTTCCCAGACAAGGAAAAGCTAAAGGAGTTCATCACCACCAAACCATTATTACATGAAATGTTGAAGAGTCTTCTTGAAGAAAAAGATAAAAAAATATGAACAAACAAAATGGCAATAAATACATATCTATCAACAATTGAATCTACAAACAAAATGAACAAGCAGAACAGAAACATTCTCATAGATACAGAGAACTGTTGTTGGTTACCAGATGGGAGGGAGGTTGGGGGAATGGGTGAAAAAGGTGAAGGGATTAAGAAGTACAAATTGGCTGTTAGACTGACAAACCTTAAAGGGAAGGGGGGTGGGTGGGAAGAAATAAACCAAAGAACTTTTATGCATATATGCATAACCAGTGGATACAGACAACAGTGTGGGGAAAGGCAGGAGGTGGGCGGGAGCAGGGAAGAAGGGGTCAATAGGGAAAAAGGAGGGACATCTGTAATACATTCAACAATAAAGATAAGTTAAAAAAAAAATCCTCATTGGCAGTCACTCCCCTTACCCCCCTTTCCCTCCCCAGCCCTGGCAACCACTAATCTACTTTCTGTCTCCAGAGACTGACCTATTCTGGACACTTTGTATAAATGGGATCATACAACAGGTGGCCGTTGTCCGGTCCCTTTCACTTAGCATAATGTTTTCAAGGTTGATGCATGTTGTAACCTGTATCCATACTTTGTTCCTTTTTAGGGCTGAATAATATTCCACTGTAGGGATACATCATGTTTTGCTTATCCGTTTATTAATTGACGGACATTTGGGTTGTTTCCACCTTTTGACTCTTGTGAAGAATGCTTTTATGAACATTCATGTACAAATTTTCACGTGAACATATAATATTTTCATTTCTCTTGGATATAGCCCTACGAGTATAATTGCTGGCTCAGATGATAACATTTTGGGTAACTGACATATTGAGATCATTCTTTGTTGTGGAGAGCTGTCCTGTGCATTGTAGGTTGTTTAGCAGAATCTGTGACCTCTACTTATTAGATGCCAGTAGATACCACTCCGAAACAAACACCAACTGTGACCATCAAAATAGTCTCCATTGTTGCCAGATGCCCCCTGTGGGACAAAAATCACGTCTGGTTGAGAACCTCTGGTTTAGAGGATTTCTTTGTGTTTTTTTTTTAAGGTAAAGTCATCATGACATTGGTCCTTTGGGTCTGAAAAACATTCCATGTGCATTTCTAAACTTTAATTTACATTAACTTCTTGCAGAGTTAGGAGCCCACTCTCATACTCACAGCCACCCATTGTCTGTCATTTCCTCATTCTCTTATTTAACATCTCTTTGGAAACTATCTACCAAGCACCAGATGCTTTCTGTGCCCAGGGGATAGGGAAGTAAACAAGATAAGCAAGGTTCCTGCTTCACAGCTTTCCTCTTCCTCCTGCTCATCACCACCACCACCAAACATGCAGAGAAGACTCAAGCATTCTAGAAATTTTAAATGAAGTCTGTTAGAAGCCCTTAAGCCTAGACTCTCACTATACGCAGGACATTTGGAGGACAGGAGCAGGGAAATCACAGAGAAGGTCACAGCAGCAGAAGGACCGGAATCCACACGCCCGATCCCGCTATAGTGCCCTCTGCTCCCATTATTCAGGATTGGGTCTGTCCGCCCTGATATGGCCAATCCTAGGTTTTCTCACTGTGCCTTATGAACCCAGCCTTAGCAAATGATGGGGAGTGAGTGAGTCCTTGACTAGTTCCATTTGTTGAATGAATGAATGAATGAATGAATGAATGAATGAATGAATGAGGCAATAAGAATCTGACCTGGCCCCAATCTCATACTTTCAACAGAAACAGCAATCTCAGTTCTAACTCCCCCAAAGGTCGTCCTTGGAGCTCTCCACTGAACAGCTCTTCACCTGTTGGGGACCAACGCTGACCTCCATGCTCAGGACGCCTGCAGTCGACCATGCTGAGCTGGCTCCAGTCCTGAAGCTGTGCTGACACAAAGGTGAGGCATGAGCCTGGTTGGGGGTTGGGGGAGCAGGAGGTAGGCAGAGGCCTGGCCACCGATGTCAGGTTCCTAAGCTCAGCACAGGTTTGAGGAGAGGTGGCCAGCAGATGAAGAGCTGGGATGGAGATGATGCAGGGTTGCAGATGGTGCCCTTCCAGTCAGAGGGAGCCCCAGACTCCTTCCCTGTTAACCCTCACAGCATGAGGTTAGGGGGGAACCCAGGAGAGGCGCCAGAGCTGTGTCTGGACCCTCATTCTAGGTAGAGAGTTGGCTCCCTGACTCACAGGGGCAGGGGTCCACAGTGGGGACATCAGCAGACCCAGCCGTGAGGCTCAAGGCCAAGCCGACATGTAAGCCACGGAGGCAGAAGCTTCAGAGATAGATGAAGAAAACGCTGGAAACGTCTTCCCTTTAGTCTCATTGATCAAGAAAACACCATCCAGAACCTATCCAACCTCAAGGAGAAAGACGCCCACGTCCCAGGTCCTGGCCAGGGGGCCCTTCTCACTGGCCCTGTGCCAGCCAGCTTCTCCCTGCCCTGGGAGAACTGCCTCTGTGGGCAGCGATGCTCAGAACGAGGACCGTCTTAGCACACAGCTGCTCAAGACCCTCCGAGCCCGGCTCCTCAATGGAGGCACGTGGGCAATACTATTCCCGCTCTGGTCCACTTAATGTCTGTCTCTCCCTACCCTGGACAGGGGCACATTCGTCAAGCTTCGCTTGGCAGTTTCATTGGAACCCAAGGGGCAATTCCCAGAAGCATGTGTGTGTGTGGTGGGGTGCTCAGAACAGACAGACAATGGATGTCCACTGCAGTGGGTTCCCTTGGATGACATGATAGGAGTAACAACCCAACTGCAGTGTCTCCAGAGAGATCCGGGAGCTCACTGACTATCAACAGTAAGACCCTGTGGGAAAAGCACGGGCACTAGGTTGGCAACTGCTAATGGCCCCTCCCCCATCTGAGCCAGCTGGTGACAAGCTGGGCAATGGCTTTGCCTTCCGCAGAGCTGCTGGGCCACCTGAGTCTGGCCGGACCTTGGGGAGGCAAAATGCAGGGAAGTGTTCACCGAGGGGGCCTCTGGAGCTGCCTTGGTGCCCAACAGGGTGACTCCAAGGTCCCGGTCTGGCTCAAGCTCTGCCCTTTCTGGGCACCGTGGGCATTTTCAGGCCATCACTGCCCAGAGCCCTTAACCACGTGTCAAGTGCGAGAGAGTTTGTCAGCCGCTGAAGGAGACAGAGGAGGGTCTGGAGGATCCCAGCGGGGAGGAAGGTTCCAGCTACCATGATGGGAACCGGGAGCCCCCCTTCTTTACCTAGTCAGGCATCTTCCTGTGGCCTCTTGGGGCCGAGAACCAGGGCCCCCCTCTCAGGACCAGGGGCAGGTGGGCATGTCCGCGGTGTTCAAAGGGAAACATTCCACCGGGAGCGGAGGGCGGGGCGCGGGGAGAACGAGGACACGTTGGGCAAAGGGCACAGGCTTCCAGTTGTGAGATGAATAAATTCGGGCTCGAAGGCACCGCGTGGGGACTGTCATTGACAGGACTGGTGGATGCTTGCTGAGAGGGTAGAGCTGAAACTTCTCACCACACCAAACAAGCCCAGAAGATAACTATGTAAACAGATGTTGCCTCAACTTGATCGCGGTTATTATTTCACGATGTATATTAAGTCATCATATTGTGCATTATTTTATTTTATTTTCCTTTATTGATTTTACAGAGAGAGGAAGTGAGAGGGAGAGAGAGATAGAAACATTGATGAGAGAGAACATCGACTGGCCGCCTCCTGCACGCCCCCCACTGGGGATCAGGCCCACAACCTGGGCATGTGCCCTGACCGGGAATTGAACCGACGACCTCTTGGTGCATGGGTGGATGCTCAACCACTGAGCCACACTGGCTGGACATATTGTGCACTTTTAAAAAATACACTTACACTTTAAATATATGTAATTTATATGTGTCAATGACACCTCAGTACAGCTGGGCAAAGAAAAAGCCGAAGGGACAGAGTCCAAAGGGGCGCCTCGGTATATGTTTGTCTTGGGGGCCACCTTGCGAATGGGACGCTCCCTGTGGTGGGAGGACCCACAGACCCGCGTGGCACAAAGTGACTGAGTCCAAGGGTGTCGTTTCCCTCCGACAGTTTAACGAACCTTATTTGAACATTACTTACAAGAAACAACATCATTATCCTCAGTGTTTATGACCCTCTTCCCTGGCCTTGAGGTAGTTCCTGAGGCCCAGCAGCCCCACGGAGACTGAGCCGCTGTGCTGAGTGGAGAAGTGCAGGCGAGACCCCCAAATCACGGCCCCAGCCCCTGAGATATGTGTGTGTGCAGGAAACAGGGGCCTGGGAGCAGGATGAGGAGGGGGAGGAAGGCCGGCATTGCACCCCCCAGCGAGGCTCCCCATCCTTTCAGCCCCATGTACTCGCAGCAGTGTCCTCCCTGGGTAGAGGGGACATCAGTCTCTCAGGCCCCAGAACCAGGGACTCGCCACAGAATCACCCTCCGTGTGTGTGTGTGTGTGTGTGTGTGTGTGTGTGTGTGTGTGTCGGTGTTCTCACTAGCAAGAACCATCAAAACCCAACTAGATTAGCTAAAGAAAAAAACACATTTAAAAACGTGTACATACAGCAGAAGCCCAGGCATAGAGGGTGTTGAACTGGTCTTAGGAACAACAAGGACCAGGGCCTGGCCGTCTGTCTCTCCTTCTCTCGCCTTCCTGCTGCTTCTGTCTGTGCTTTGGTCCCCAGCTCTGTGCCGAGGTCCCCCAGCAGTGAGGACACAACTGTCCGAACTTGGGCTCCATCCCAACAGCTCCTGACCACAAGGCCCAACCCCTGGTGGGGTGGGGTGGGCTGCTTTCCCCCTGAAGTGGGAACAAGGTGCTGTCCCTCCAGGCCACGAGGACACTTCAGGAGGGGTCCGAGCTATGTCCCTGGGCTGTGCAGAGCAGGGAATCCAGGGGTCTCAGGAGTTCTCCTTCCACAGTCCGTGTCCCTGGAAATTCGGTCTAGGGCAGAAAGTGTCTCTCATCCACCTGCCTAAGGGGCTGTGTCTTCGGTCAGGTCAAAGGACAAGCCCGTATAGGTAGGCCGTTCCCATTGCTCCTCGGGGACCCTCGGAGGCCACTTCAGCCAGAGGACAGCGCCAGCCAAGGCGAGTAAGATGGGCACCTTCACGAACACCAGGAGCATGTAGTGGTTCCTGCCACGGAGAACGGAGCGTTAGCGTGCTGGGCCCTCCAGGCCCTGCCACCCTGGTGCCCTGACGCTGGGCATCCGCCAGCCCAGCCCAGCCTGTGAGCCCGGCCCGGCTCCCATGAACCTCCTCAGTGGCTGCACCATGAGGGCTTCTCAGGGGTAACCTCAGCTTTCTGGGTTTGCTTGGTGCGGGCCCGGCTTCCCCCTGGGCCCCGTTCCCCAAAGTGCACCGCCTCCCGGGGGAAGTGCCTGCTGTCATCCCCGACAGGCTGCTGGCCTGTGTCCTCGCTGCTCCTCCAAGTCACGCTCCTGCTCTATGGCCTGATGCCTTGCATCACGGAGATTCGTGTCTTATCTCCCTGTGGCACCCCCCAGGTCATCAGGGCTTTTTTTGTTGACAACCGAACAGGGAGATCAGGCTGGCGGAGGAGCCTGGCGCAGAGGGTTGCTGGCGAGGGCTGGGACGGGACGGTGGTGGGTGAGGGGCGAGACGGGGCGGGGGCTACCGCACAGGGGCAAAGGGGTCCCCCACTCGCCGCCCCAGGGGAGAGGCCCCAGAGAGGGGTAGGAGAAAGGACCGAAGCCACTCACCGGTGGTGGGAGCTGGAGGACACCCCTGGGTACTTGTTGGCAGTTGTGCTGGATAGCAGATTTTCTAGACACAGGCAGAGTCAGCCACAGGTTACTGGCACAGACCAAGAGTTGGTGCGTGGCTCCCGCCACCACCCCCTCCCTGCCAGCCCCCACCACGAGCCCCCTCCCCCTGGCTTAGGAAGCTTCCTGTGTTTGAGGAAGTCCCTCAGGCCTCCCCCCTTTCTGTGGGGCCACTGGAATCCAACACATGGTCATGGTTTCCGTCATCTCCGGGTGTGGCACCAAGAAATGCCAGTTAATGGGAGTGGGCACCGGAGTGTATTCTGGGGAGAGCACTCCACCCCGTCCACGCCCTCCTCTTGTGGGGCTCCTGCTTTGGGGGGAAATACCCCTGGCCCTTTGGCTCAGGCAGGGCCAGAACTGTCAGGGACAGACACGTCTGGAAATGGGGTTTCTAGTTATTGGGCGGTGAGGGGAAGGAGCACCCCGGAAGGCTGGTGAATAAGAGGGCACAGTCTGGTTCAATAATGGACAGTGAGCGCGAGGAATGAGACATCTTCATGAGAGACTAAGAGACAGCGTGTGGCAAGCCGCTTGGTCTGGGATGCCTGAACCCAGCCTGGCACTGGCATCCACGGTGCACCTTGTATTTGAGTCCTAGGTCTGGCAAACTCTGTTCTGCAAGCCCTCCCCCCCCCCCCATCATGCTGGACAGCTCCTGGCTGGGCTCCAGGTAACCACAGTCACATCTGCCCTGGAGGCCACATCGCCTCACAGGCTCGTGCTCCGGCTCCCGACCCAAAACCCCTAACCACCTTTTCCCCTGAAGCTCTGCACGGGGCACACTGCTAACCCGTCTGGATCCCTGCTCACGGGTCCTAATCAATCCCTTTTGTGTCCCCCCAGATCTTGGCTTCCCCTGCGTGCCCTGGGCACGTTTTGCTTGATTGATCCCCCCTGGACTCCACTCCACCAGGCGGCCCCGGTCTCTCTCGGGTTCCAGCCCTCACAGCACGCGGGCTACTCGGCCCCGGTTTCTCTCACTTCCCTCCATCTCTCTGTCTGTCTCTCCCTCGCTCTCACACACTGGTCCTCAGGGACTCCGTCGTTTCCCCTCCGCCCTCGGAAGGAGAAGGCAGGAACCCGCACTCTCAGTGCTGAGCCCCAGGGCCTCATGGTCGACGTGAGAAACTCTTACCTGGGTCAATGGTCACTCTAATCGGTGCCCCACGGTCAGTTCCAACCCTGTTAATCCCACACCAGTAGGTGTCTTGGTCGTCTCGCCGGAGGTCCGTCATGATTATCGTGATCACACGGTCACTCTGATTGTCTGTAATGGACACCCGGTCTTGCCGCACTGTCTGCTGTGATCCCGTGGTTTGAAGGAGGACCTTGCAGAAACGCCATCGTGGTCCTCGACACCACCACTTCCTGTGGGTCTCCCAGCCGGCCTTGTAGCTACACTGTACCGTCACCGAGCTCCGCTCTTGGCCTCTCACCAACTGGGGGCCTTGGATGGAGAAACAGCCTGGAAAACAGAATCCCAGGATGGAGATCCTGCCCCCCTATGCCAGGCCTGACCTGGGGCCACCCTGGGCTCAGATGGCTCCAGGCTGGTGTCCAGGCACTGGGCCAGGGTCCCCAGCCTTGCCGGCCCCCTTAGCTGGCCCCTCTCACCACCTTCTCATCCATCCAGCTGCCCCCTTTCCTCCTCCAGTGACAATGCTCTGACCTCTTTGGTCCTCATCTCCCTAGAGATGCTCAAAGCACGTGACACTGCTCTCTGACACCTTAACTGTCCTCTCAGTGCCGTTCTCACCTGACCTCCGACTACACTGGCTCAGAGGCCTCTCCTGGTTTCTCTTCCTCTCTCTTTAAATCTTAGCATAACCAGTGGTGTGCAGGTAACTATTTAACAACCCCCTGGGGGGGAGGGATTTCCAGCTTATAGCATTTTCCAGTTTCTGTGGTGGCTGATCTCAGGTGACCAGCGTGCTGTCACTGGACACAGAGTCGGGAAGAGCTGTTCTGAGACGGTCCTCGTGCGCCAGTGTGAGCCGCTCCGGCACACCCCGGTGGGGGACCCGGGGCTCCCTGTCCAGCCTTCATCTGTCTCGTTCTAGTCCATCCCCACGGAGTGGCCCTCCAGCTCCACGCTTCCGTTTTTGCCTTCGTAACCCAGCTCATCCTCTCGCTGCCCCTCCCTTTGCCAAGGCGCTCTGAAACCCTCTACCCAAACTCAACGGTAGGGACTCAATGCCCCTCCTCCCCCGCCCTGAACGTTCTCCTCTTCAGTCTGTCCTCCCTCTAGGGGAGGGTCCACGTGGGCAGACTGGCAATGCCTGGTGGAGGCGGAGTAGGTTAGACGCGTGTGTAAGCTGACTGGGCACTCTGCTGTGTGTAGACCGACTCCAGCCACACTGACTGTTCAGATCCGCTCTCCGTCCTTGGCAGTGACCCCCTGCGCCTTGGCCACATGGGGAGGGAGAAGCACGGAGAAGCAGAGGAGCGCAGCAGAAGCCTCTCTTGACCGTCTCATAGCCCCAGAGCCTCGGGGCCAGGCTGGGGGCGGGGGTGGGATGTCTCTGGGTGGAACCAGGAAGGGCTGCCTCTTCACACCTCCGACCTTCTATTTTTAGTTTCCCTAGGGTTTGTGTTTGTGGTAGGTAGAATAATGCCCCCCTCAAAGATGTTGAGGTCCTAATCCCCAAAACCCATGGATATGTCATCTTACATGGCAAAGGGGATTTTCAGATGTGATTAAACTAAGGGGGAGATGATCCTGGATTATCCAGGTGGGCCCAATGCCATCACGAGGGTTCCTATAAGTTGAAAGAGAGTTAATGTCAGAGTCAGAGAGGGATTTGAAGATAGAAAAAGAATCTTGAACCAAGGATGTGAGCAGCCTCCAGAGGCTGGGAAAGGCGACCAAACATCCTTCTCCAGAGCCTCCAGAAGGAATGAAATGCGTGACCCCTTGATCTTCGCTAGTAAGACCATGCTGGACTCCTGAACTTCAGAACTGTTAGATAATAAACTTATAACAAAATTAATGTAGTATTCGATCAGCAGAACCGACTTCATGCTCCCAAACCAGCCACGGCACTAACACACCTCCCTAGAGAACTGGCATCTTTCTTCAT
The DNA here is from genome assembly GCA_030848825.1 of Tadarida brasiliensis. Classification (NCBI taxonomy): domain Eukaryota; kingdom Metazoa; phylum Chordata; class Mammalia; order Chiroptera; family Molossidae; genus Tadarida; species Tadarida brasiliensis. Next base: position 61,414,154 of record CM061273.1, read on the forward strand.
TGATCCATCCCCTCCTTCTCCTCCATGACTGACTAGTAACCAATTTAGTCAACTCTACCTCAAAATTGCTCCTCCAAATGATTTTCTTCTTTCCTTCTCTGCTGTCACCGTCCATGAGGACAGCACGACAGGGCAGAAAGGTGAGGTTTGGACAGAGAAAGACATGTCTACCACAACTGGTTGGGAAACCCTGGATGAGGTGCTGAGTCCTGCTTCTTTACACGTTGAGTGGTGGCACTGCGTCCCAACATGCAGGTCGTTACGACTTGGATATGTATCAAACCCCAGACATTCGGGGGCCGCTCCACCAACAATAGCCTGTCAACAGATCAGTGCTCATCTGGTGCGTGGATCTTGGTAGTAGCATCTGGAGAGGTTCTCCCACTCCTGCTGCTCCCTCCTCCAGTCTCCTCTGCACATAGCTGCCAGAGTTATGTCCTGAAATTGTCCCTACCTAGCCCTCATCTGCAATTGCCATGAGCACTTAAAATTTTTCAGGAGGCAACCGAAATGTCTATCAATAGATAAATGGATAAAAAAGATGTGGTACATATATACAGTGGACTATTACTCAGCCATAAAAAAGAATGAAATTTTGCCATTTGCAACAACATCGATAGACCTAGAGGGTATTACGCTGAGTGAAATAAGTCAGGCAAAGAAGTACAAAAACCATACAATTTCACTTATATGTGGAATCTTAAAAAAACCAAACTAAGCAAGCAAACAAAACAGAAATAAACTCATAGATACAGTGAACAAATTGTTGGTTGCCAGATAGGAAGGGGGTTGAGGGGATGGGTAAAAAGGGGAAGTATTAAGAAGTACAAATTGGTAGTTACAAAATAGTCATGGGGATGTAAAGTACAGCATAGGGAATATATTCAATGACACTGTAATAATGTGTCAAATAGGTACTAGACTTATTGGGGGTGATCACTTTGTAAGTTATATAAATGTCTAATCACTATGTTGACACCTGAAACTAGCATACTATTGCATGTCAACTGTAACTGAAAAATAACATTTTTTAAAAAATTAATTTAAAAAAATTAAAATTAAAAAAACATTTCTTTAAATCTTTCAGGACCTCTCCTTCAGCCACTCTCCACTGTCTCAGAATGATTTAAAATGCTTGAGTTTGGCATTCGTCCTTCTACAGTCTGGACCCGAGTTCTCTGTCCAGCGCCACTCCCGGCCCCTTCTTGCCTCCCACTCTACCCGGTGACTCACACCCCATTTTCGCTTCCCCTGTATCTAATGTGTCCTCCCTGGTGGCTGTCATTGCTGACGCCCTTCTTCCCCTTGGAAATCCCTTCTCCAATCTCTGCCTGTCTGCTGGTCACCCTTGACAACCTCTTCAAGGATCAGCCTTCTTTGCCAAGTCTCATGCCCTTTCCCAACCAGATCTGCTTCTTCCCATTGCTCCCACGGCCCTTTATAGGAACCTGAGTGCCACGTGGTATTTTATCATCCGCAGTAGTCTATTTCTGTCTCCCCCGCTAGGGTGCTTTGTCCCAAAAAGCAGAGATGTCCTGTTTGGTTTGCTCTCTCTTCCCGCCCCAGCCCCCGGGTCTTGCACTGTGTCTGGATCCTCACAGGTGCCAATCAAGATTATGATTGTTTTTGGAAAGATCTTGGACATAATCATTTTGAATCTAGGATTAACTATAATTTCCACAGCACTGGACAACACATATAAGGAGGTTAATTGCAGTAATGCAATAGTAGATGCTGGAAACAGATGCAAATGCCATGAATTAGAGATTGGGCTAATATACGTGGGTCCATCCGTCACATAGTTAAAAAGAAAAAGACAAGTCACAGATACTAGTGGGAAAGATGTCCCAGATATATTATGACTAGGTCAATAAAAAGTTTGCTTAACAGAGTTCCATTTCTGGGGGTGTTTTTCCATAGCCCGTGAGTAGGAAAGACATCTTCGAAACTTTTAACAGTGGTTAGTGCTGAGACTGGGTTTTTATGGGGGGAGATTTCACTTTCTAAATCATTTCTATTATGTTAAAATGTTTACAATATCATTAACTAATAAAACCACAAAGATCATTTTGAAAAAACTAAAAAAAAGGAATCAATTAGTAGACCACAAATGATGTAAATTAAAACCAAATGCAAGTCCTGGCCAAGTAACTCAGCTGGTGAGACGGTCGTCCCAACATGCCACAGTTGCACGTTCAGTCCCTGGTCAGGGCACATACAAGAATCAACCAATGGATGTAATAAATAAGTGGAACGACAAATCAATGTTTCTCTCTGTATATGTCTCCCTTCCTCTCTCTCTCTCGCAAATAATTTTGTGATTAAAAAATGCAGGAGTCAGCAGATAGGGTCATTTTCCTCCTTCAAAGAAAAATCCAGTGGAAAGCAGAAGTTTAATCACAAACAGCAGACAACAGATGCCGCCGCTTCGGAACGGAAGCATCCTCCAGCCCAGCTTTGCTAATTTAATCTGACAGTAAATCACTCACAGTGGGATTGGGCTCATTTTTAAAAACACGTGGGAAGTGTTTACCAAGGCAGATTGCGATGGATGGAACAGTGAATTAGGTCTCTGAATTTTCGAGTTTGTTCGGAGGAAGAGAGGATGCCGTCAGCGAGGAGCAGGGCTCCGGGGAACAGGGCTGATGGGTTTTAAAGGCATCAGGGCTGTTTGAATTTCAATTTTTCATGTTCGTGAATCTGAGGCATAAACTTCCTCCTGCATCAGTTGTTCAGGAAAGTTTGCTCCATGTGTGAAATCCTTGTGTGAAGAGTCTTGTCCTCAGATTGAGAAATGGTCGAGCTCCGTGTCTGGGCTGAGAGCAGGTGACAAATGACACACCAAACGAGGCCAAAGCAGCCATGGGGAGAGCTCAGAGCAGAGACGCCCACGGAGCGTGGCTGTGCAGTGGGTCGCAGCTTGCCTGGCACTCACGGGTCAGGCTGTCTCAGCTGATGTCCCCAAGAGGCTGTCCCAGCCCAAGCACTGAAGTCACTTCTAGGGTAAAGGGGTGCTCCTGGCCATGTCGCACCACTTTCCTCATTGGGAGAAGGAGGATCTCTTTCTCCACATGCAAGCACTATGAGCACCTACTGTATACCAGTGCCCTGCCTTCCTCTCAGGGTTGTTGGGGACTCAAGTAACTGAGCAGCTAAGACAATGTCCTACTGGAAGTCGGGTCATTCTGACTTCACGGCACCCACTTTCTCCCCTGCACGTCACAGGAGTAACCCCACAGTGGCTAATGGCAGTCTGTAGGTGAAGACTTGGTGGGTGACTTTCCTTTCATCCTTGACTAACTTCAGCTCCTTTCCAGTTACCCGGCAGAGTTGCAGAGAGGAGGAAGGACTCCCTGTGGTGTCTCTATAGACTGTCCCCTCCCCAGCCACAACCATGGGGAGTATCGGCCCTCATCTGGGAGAGTGCCGCTGAGGGAGACTGTGTGTGAGCATGTGTGTGGCTGTGCAGGTGTGTGTGAGCATCTGGTCACTTGGCGTCCCTGTGAGTACATGCTCTGTCCTCTCTTTAACGGCCATTCTTATTTCTCTTGTCCCTTCATGTCCTCAGGGCTTGATGCATGCCTGGCATGAAGTAGGACCCCCGTGAGCTTTTGCTGAATGAATTAACAAAACTGCCTCTCGTTTTCCCAGACGTGACACCCCCCTCTTGTACCTGGGACAGATGCTCCGTGCAGCCCGTCTTGCCCCTGCAGGTCTAAGCTCCCAGGGCCCCAGCTGTGCTCACCTGCGAGGCTGAGAAGAAGTAGAGCTGGGGGCAGCCACATGGTCCTGCTCCCAGGCTCCTCGGTCCTCCGACCTGCAGCCGGAGAGCACCCTCGGATGCCAGCTGCACACTCGAAGCTCCGCCTGAGCCCTGGCTGGCACCTTCTGCTTGTCCAGACTGCCTTTGAGTTTCTCTAGCTCATTCACTTCCTTTTATAGAGTGAGTATTTCCTGCTTCTAGTTATTCAGCAAAAGGAGTGTCATTTCTTAGTAAGCCTGTGTCAAAGGACGCTAGAGTCCCCGCTAAGTAAGAAAGAGGAAGCAAAGGGATTGTGCAGGCTGAGCAGGGCCGGGGGCGATATGCCTGCAGAAGGGTCAAGGAGAGGCCACCTGGCCTATTAGGGCCTGGATTCAAGGGGTACAACAGTCTGCATGTCAACTCCAGAAATGACTCTCCCTAGCAGCAGGGAACCCGCCCCTCCCCCCCCCCCACTCAGGTGTCAGGTGAGCACGCTTGGCATACCTGGAGATGCATTTGTTCAGGTGGGACAGACAAGTGCAGGCTGTGAGGCCAGACAGACCTGGGCTCTCACCCCTCAAGCACCATCTACAAGCTATGTGACTGTGGACAACTTACTGACACTTTCTGAGCCTCAGTTTTCACATCTGTAAGTTGGGCTCATAAAAGTTGTTATGATTGGCCCGGCCGATGTGGCTCAGTGGTTGAGCGTCAACTGATGAACCAAGAGGTCGCCGGTTCGATTCCCAATCAGGGCACATGCCCGGGATTGTGGGCCAAATCCCCAGTGTGGGGCATGCAGGAGGCGGCCAATTGATGTTCTCCCTCATCGATGTTTCTATCTCTTTCTCCCTCTCCCTTCCCCTCTCTCTCTAATATCAATAAAGAAAAAAAAAATGTCGTTATGATTGGAACCTGCCTCCATACACCCATAGGGAGAAAAGGGCCACACTTCAAAATGATCCATTGAAATTCAGCGCGGCACAGGATACAGTAAACTGCGTTTGTTTCCTCCTATTACAACGTGCCCCAACGCAGTGGAATTGTCCTCAGATCCAGCCCAGACCTGCAACCAGCATGGTCACATCTGCGGCCCTGCCTGCAGGAGGTGGCAGCGGTGGCAGGGCCTGTCAGGGGCCTGGGTGGGGACGAAGAGGGCAAAGAGGCTGGTGGAGGTGCTGGAATGGGCAGGTGTGGCTGTACCCAACCCAGTAGAGGGAGCCGCAGCTCCTCCTGCTACAGTGGCCCGGAACCACAATGCACCTGGTGGAAGCCACAGAGCTCCCAGCAGAATCAGGCTCGTGGACTTGAGACTCGTGCCCTGAACCTGCCCAGAGTGTGTGAGCCAGCCAACGATCTTGTGGAGGGGGGTGATCCGTACTAGCAGATGGGGGTGAGAAAACAGTTGTTATGAGAATGGATGAGAAAATGTTTGTGCAGTTCTGAGAATAGAATCCTGGGGTAGTGGTTAGCACTCTGTGTTATTATTATACCCTGGGCAAAACTCAGACACTTTATGGAGAACAGATAAAACCCGTCCAGGGCACGGGACTGAGAAGAGGTTGCTGAGCTGGGTTTCCTCACTAGTAGCAAGACACATTATATCCTTAATCCATATAATTTCATTAGGATCCTGATTTATAAACTAGTAGCTCAAACTCTTGAAGAACAGATTGGAGAGGCAGGTGAAGGTATTTATTCCCAGGTGTCCAGAGCCAGATATGGAGGGAGGAGCTCTCCCTGGAAGTCCCAAGGTTGTGGTGGCTCAGGACACATTCAGAAGGGCGCAGAGAACTCAAAGGGCTTAGTCATGTACCAGGAATTAGCAAAGGGAGCGAGTCTCGGCACTGTTTTCTCAGATAGGATTAGGCGACATTATTGCACAGTCATTTTCATTTCTCTGAAAGAGAGGAACAAGTTTGTTTAACCATAAAAGTTTAAAAAATTCATCATAGTAACAGAAAAAGGAGAACATGACACAATCATCTAAATAGTTGTATAAAAAGCATGGTACAAAATCCACTAATTTTTGCCCTGGCCGGTTTGGCTCAGCAGTTAGAGCGTCTGCCCGCGGATCAGAGAGTCCCGAGTTCAGCTCCCGACAAGGGCACGTAAGTCGGTAGCAGTTTGTCCCTGGACCTGGTTGGGTTCGTGTGGGTGGCAACTAGTCGATGTGTCTCTCTCACATCGATGTTTCTCTCTTTCTCTTCCCCACCTCTCTCCCTCCTGCTTTATCTGAAGATAAATGCAAAAATGTCCTCGGGTAAGGATAAAAAAATAAAAAGTGAAAATAAAATTTCACTTCTTTTTCCTAATTACTATTTTTTATTTTTTCTCTAACCTTAATTCAAACCCTAACCCTAACTAGGATTCCTAACCCTAACCCTAGGACGAGCACTGCCCCTAGGACTAACACAAACCTAGCCCTAACTCTTACACTAGCCCTAACCCTAACCCTAGCCTTAACCCTTACCCTAGCCTTAGCCCTAGCCCTAGCCCTAACCCTTGCCCTAGCCCTAGCCCTAGCCCTAGCCCTAGCCCTAACCCTTACCCTAGCCCTAGCCTTAGCCCTAGCCCTAGCCCTAACCCTAACCCTAGCCCTAGCCCTAACCCTAGCCTTAGCCCTAGCCCTAACCCTAACCCTAGCCCTAACCCTAGCCCTAGCCCTAGCCCTAACCCTAACCCTAGCCCTAGCCCTAGCCCTAGCCCTAACCCTAACCCAAACCCTAAAATCCACTACTTTTCATGATAAACTAAGAATAGAAGGACATCTATAAGCAATCATTCTGCCAACATTGAGACCAATGGCAAGTCATGGAAAGTCTTCCCTTTAAAAGCAGGAGGACAGGAACACTCATAATTACCACGTTGACTGAACACGTTGATTAATCTACACAACACAACAAGCCAAAGAAACACAGGATATGAGAACAGGAAAGGGAGAAACAAAATTTTAGGTAGTTGTAGATACATTGATTGTCTACATATAAAACTGAAAAGATTTAGATTTTAGTAGGCTTACTATATATAGACAAGACTCTATATAGAAAGTTAAAGAATACTAAAATAAGGCTAAAGTATTGAAGTATTAAATTAAAGTTACAATAATTTGTTAATAAATACACAACACAAACAGATGTAAATTGTGACATAAAAGGTAGACTGTTGTATGTGACTGAAGTTCCGTTGTTATCAACTTAAAATAGACTGTTATACCGATAGGATGTTTCATGTAAGCCTCATGGTAACCATAAAGCAAAACCTACAGAGATACAGAAAAGATAAAAAGGGAATCAAGGCATACTACTACGGAGAATCATTAATTCATGAAGACAGCGAGAGAGGAAGAAAGAAACAAAGGAACTACAAAGTAGCCAGAAAACAACTAATAAGATGGCAAAATAAAGTTATTACCTATCAATAATGACTTTAAATGTAAATGGAATAAATACTTCAATCAAAAGGCATTGAGGAGCTGAATGGATAGAACAAACAAACAAACAAGCAACCACCAAACTACATGCTGCCTACAAGAGATTCACTTAAGCTTTAAGGACATATAAGCTTAAAGTGAAGGCATGGGAAAAAACATCCATGCACATAGAAGCCAAAGGAGAGCAGAGGTAGCTCTACTTATACCAGACAAAATAGGCATTAGGTAAAAACTGCCATATGCCATGACCAAGTGGGATTTGTCCCTGGGATGGTAGGTAGTTCAACATAAACAAATCAATAAATATGGTACATCACATTAATAGAATAAAAAATAAAAATCATACCAACATTTCAATAGATGCAGAAAAAGCATTTGCAAAATATAACATGCTTTCATGATTTAAAAAAATCAACAAATTGGGTGTACAAGAAATATACCTCAACATAACAAAAGCCACTAATAACAAACCCTCACCTAACATTATACTCAGTGGTCAAAGGTTTAAAGCTTTTTCTCTAAGATCAGGAACTCGCTCTTGCTACTTCTATTCAGCATAGTACTGGGAGTCCTTGCCAGAGCAATTAGGCAGGATTTTTGTTAAAGGAATCAAAATAGAAAGGAAGATGTAAAATTGTCTCTGTTTGCAAACAACATGATCTCATATATACAGAAAACAGTAAAGTCTAGATAAAAGAAAATCTGTTAGAACTAATAAATTAATTCAGTCACGTTGCAAGGTACAAAATCAACATATAAAAATCAGTTGCATTTCTATACACTAACAATGAACTCTCTGAAAAAAGATATAGAGCAAATAATTCAATTTATAGTAGCACCAAAAAACAATACAATACTTGGGAATAAATTTAACCAAGTAGGTGAAAGATCTCTGCACTGACAACTATGAGACATTGATGAGAGAACTTTAAGAAGACACAAATTAATGGAAAGATATTTTGTGTTCATGGATCAGAAGAATGAATATTGTTAAAATGTCCATGCTACCCTAAACCATCTACTTATCCAATTCAATCCCTATAAAAAGGCCAATGACATTTTTTCAGAGAAATAGAAAAATAATCCTAAAATTTGTGTGGCACCACAAAAGACTTCAAATAGCCAAGTCAATCTGAAAAAAAAAAGAACAAAGCTGGAGGCATTTCTACTTCCTGATTTCAAACCATATTACAAATATATAGTAATCAAAACAGTGTGGTACTGGCATAAAAACATTCACATAGACCAGAACAACAGAATCAGGAGCCTGCAGGGGAACCCTGCAAATACAGTCAACTAGGATAATCTCTTGAAGAAACGGTGTTGGGAAAACTGGATAACCACATCCGGAATAATGAAATTGGGGCCCTATCTTACTCCACTCACAGAAATGAAGTTGAAATGGATTAAAGACTTAAAAATAAGATCTGAGCCCAGCTGGTGTGGCTCAGTGGTTGAGCATCAACCCATGCACCAAGAGGTCACTGGTTCAATTCCCGGTCAGGGCACATGCCCAGGTTGTGGGCCCGATCCCCAGTGGGGGGCATGCAGGAGGCCCTCATCGATGTCTTTATCTCTCTCCCTCTCCCTTCCTCTCTCTCTAAAATCAATAAAGAAAAAAATTTAAAAATAAGAACTGAATCCATGACGCTCCTAGAAGAGAACACAGGGGGAAGCTCCTTAACGTTGACCTTGGCAACAATCTTCGGATATGACACCAAAAACATAAGCAACCACAGCCAAAATGAACAAGTGGGACTGGATCAAACGTAAAGCCTTGTGCACAGCAAAAGAAACAGTGAATAAAATGAAAAGGCAATCTACAGAGTGAGAGAAAATATTTGCAAATCATATATCAGACAAGGGGTTAATATCCCAAACATGTCAAGAACTTCTACAACTCAATAACAACACCGCAAAACCCAAACAATACAATTTGAAAAGTGGGCAGAGGAACTGAACATTTTCCCAAAGAAGACATATGAATGACCAACAGGTACATGGAAAGATGCTCAAAATCACTAATCATCAGGGAAATGCAAATCAAAACCACAGTGAGACATCACCTCACACTTGTTAGAATGGCTATCACCAAAAAGACAAGATATAACAAGTGTTGGCAAGAATGTGGAGAAAAGGGAACCCTTGTGCCCTGTTGGTAGGGATGCAAATTGACTCCACGAAAAATTTAAAAGACAAGTAGCATATGATCCAGCCACCCACTCCTAGGAACAGCCAAGGTATGGAAACAAACTAAGTGTCCATCAACAGAAGAATTGACGGAAAGTTGTGGAACATACATACAATGGAGTATTATTCAGAAGGAAATCCTGCCATTTGTAACAACGTGGATGGATCTTGAGGGCGTCGTGCTAAGTGAACTGAGTCAGACTGAGAAAAGAAAAGAGTGTATGATACCACTTATATGTAGAATCTAAAAATCCAGACTCGGAGAAACAGAGTAGAGTTGTGGTTACCAGGGGTGGGGTGGGGGTAGGCGAAATAGGGAAAATATTGGTCAAAGGGCACAAACTTCAGTTATAAGATAAATTCTGGGGATCTGATGTACAGCATGGTGACTAGAGCTACTAATACTATATTATATCCTTGCAAGTTGCTAAAAGAATAGCTCTTAAGTGGGTTCATGACAAAAAAGGAAGTGGCAATTATGTGACATGGTGGAGATGTGAGCTAATGCTACAGCGCTAATCATTGCATTTCAAATAAATACGTGGTCTGTCAAATAAAGACATGTGCACGTAAAAATCACGCAGTGTGCCCTACTGGTGCGGCTCTGTGGCTTCAGCATTGTCCCGTGGACTGAGAGGTCCTGGTTGGATTCCCCATCAGGGCACACGCCCGGGGTGCCAGCTCGATCCTCAGTACGGGGCGTGCAGGAGGCAGCTGATTGATGTTTCTCTCTCACATCGATGTTTCTCTCTCTCTTTCCCTTCCTCTCTCTCTAACAAATCAATAAAAACATATTTAAAAAAATTACACAGTGCTATATGTCAATTATATCTAAATAAAGCTGGAAAAATCAAAATAAAATAACCTTGCGGACTTAAAAATATATGCATACACCCTGGGAATGCATATGAATACATACGGCAAAACCATGAAGGAAATAAGGAGATGACGAATGTCAAGGTCAGAGTTGGTTCCCTCAGAGGAGAGGCTCGGGGCTACAGGAGTATTAATGATGTTTATTTTTTAAGCGGCAAGGTGGGCACACAAGTGTTGGAGGGTGCTCCCGGCTTAATGAGCATGCGTTTGTTAGGCATATGTTTTTGTGTGTGTCTGATACATTGCAAGAAGAGAACTTTCTAATAAGTTTACAGAATATCCTGGCAGAAACGTGGACAGCGACACCGGATGTATCAGTCAGAAGGTCCTTCCCAGCCACCAGAGGTGCTGCGTTCTCGGGTGAGGCATCGATGGGAACAGGTGCTACGGGCTCGCGTGGGCTGGCCCCGCCTCCGCCCAGGGCTCCTCAGAGGCCTGTTCACCCAGAGGACGGCACTGAGCATGCTCAGGAGCAGGGGCACCTCCAGGCAGACCAGGAGCAGGAAGTGGACGCTGCAGAGCAAGGACCTGCGGGGCACACAGTGACACACAGTGAGCCCTTGAGAATTGGGACTGCGGACACAGGGAAGGGCTGCCACTAGAATAATGTGGGACCCAGGGATTCGGGTGAGCCCTGGGCCCAGGAGAAGGATTTGTTCTAAGGCCTCCACATTTGCAGGTCACCCCTTCTGAGGTATGGGGATCAATAATGTGGATATTGGTTAGATATCTGCTCTCCTGCAGCCTGTACATACCAGAAGAGTAGACACTATTCTAGTTTCTTCATAGCAAGTCGCCGGTGCCTGGCCAGTGTCTCCAAAATGTTAGCACTTACAGTAATTTAGCCCTGGCCGGTTCGGCTCAGCAGTTAGAGCATCAGCCCTCAGACCAAAAGGTCACGGGTTTGATTCCTGGTCAAGGGCATGTGCCTGGGTTGCAGGTTTGATCCCCGGCCCTGGTCAGGGTCGTTCAGGAGCAGCCAATCGATGTGTCTCTCTCACATCGACATTTCTCTCTCTCTCTCCCTTCCTCCCTCCTTCCACTCTATCTAAAAATCAATGGAAAAATATCCTCCGGTGAGGATTAACAACGAAAAGTAATTTAGTGGCCACTGATGGCAGGAAGGAATGACCCTTCTCACCTGGCACCTCCCTCAGAGGCCTGGGTTCAACAGGATGACACTGTGACCAGAGCTTGGGGGAGGCCACCAACCCCAGAGCTTCTGCTTCCTGCCCTGGCCTGGGCCGGGCTCCTGAGGGCTCCTTGCAGGACTTTGTGCTCACTCTGCCCTCTGCCTGGAGCCCTATTTCTGCAGACACCTGAGTGCCCAGCTCCCCAGATCCTGCAGGCCTTCATCAGATAGCTTGTAATCAGCGAGGCCTCCCCGATCATGTGTTCAATAGCAAATCTAATCTCCACCCTCCGCAAAGCTTTCCCCAATACTGTGTTTTCTCCAAGCAGTCACCATGAGCTGGCCTATTCACATAGTATCATCTGTGCTGATTCGTTCATTACTGAATCTAGCCCCCAGAACACAACTTCCATCGGGCAGGATGCTGTCTGGGTGGTTCATGCTGATCCCAAAGCTGAGAGGAGTGCTCGGCACGTAGTAGGAGCTTCATAATTAGGTGTGAGATCGATGAATAAAAGAGGGGCCAAGAAAGGAACTAAAGCCCGGCCGGTGTGGCCCAGGGATGCACCGAGAGGTCGCCGGTTCGATGCCCGGAAAGGACACATGCCCAGGTTGTTGGCCTGATCCTCAGTGGGGGGCATGCAGGAGGAGGCCAATCAATGTTCTCTCTCATCGATGTTCCTATCTCTCTCCCTCTCCCTTCCTCTCTCTCTAAAATCAATAAAGAAAAAATATTTTTAAAAAAAGAAAAGAAAGGAACTAAAACCTCCTTCCCCCCACTTCCCATCTAGAGGAGACTCCACCAGGTGTCAGAGTCCTGGGGCGCCGGCCCCTTACCGAGGGTGTTGGCTGTGATCAGGGGTCTCCTGCCCGGTCATATTGAGCCTGGTGGTCGCTGGCAGGGAGGAGGGAGGGCCCGGGGTGCTTGTGCACATCTCCAGGGTGGGGGCTAAGGGAGAAGCACAGGTCAGGCCCTAGGTCCTCCCTCTGGGTCTTCCACTGTGTCAGCTGTGTGGCCCTGCCTCAAGGTCAAGGTCACCTAGGCCATCTGGACAGATGTGCTGTGTCCAGCATCCCCCCATGGCCACAGCCAGGCCAGACCTGCCCCTCGGCCCCTCCCCAGACCCCTCTCCAGGAACTCTGGCCTGGTGGGCATGTGCAGACGCAGAGTCGTCCTGCTCAACAGAGGATTTTCGAGTCTGTGGGAAGCGCACTTGGCTTCAGGGCACACCCCAGCCACAGCCACACCCTTCTCCTCCTCTCCACCCTGCGGGGTGACGTTTACTCTGTAACAACTGACCAGAGATGGGTGGCAGGGCCCTCAGTACGGCTGACGGTTCCAGTGAGACTCCCAGGAAACAGACATGCAGCCGTCTGCACTGAATGACAGGACCACAGTCCCTTAGGACGTGCTGTGTGGTCTGAATGCTCCTGTCCCCAAATTTTTTTGTCGAAAGCCTGATGCCCAGTGGGATGGTATTAGGAGGCACGACATTTGGAGGTGATTAGGTCATGAGGGTGGAGCCCTCATCATGGGATTAAAGAGGCCCCCCCGCCGTGTGAGGATACAACCAAGGTCTGCACCCCGGAGGAGGGCCCGCACCCACAGGCTGGCCCCCTGACCTCGGGCTCCCCGCCTCAGGAACGTGAGCAACACATTTCTGCTGTTTATAAGCTACCAGTCTGTGGTGCTTTGTTACAGCGGCGAATGTGCACTCAGCGCCCCAAACAGTCAGCCGGGCCTGTGGTCCCAGGCAGCCACGGGACAGTGCTCTCTGGGGGAGGACACGAGCAGAAGAAAAGATCTAGAGTGACACCCAGGTGGACCCCACAGAACATGGCCTGTCCTGAAGACACCTGGACAAACCCGCCCCCTCCCCCAGCCAGAGGTCTCAGTGGGCTTTCAGTTCCCCAGTCTTCAGTAGGAGCACCCGAGGAAACGGCCCACGTGAGGACGAGAAACAGAACTACAAGAAGGAAGTAAGAGGAGCCGGAGCCAAGGTCAGACAAGAACACAAGGGGGAAATCTACGCGCTTAGGTCCAGGATCTTAATTCGGATCTTAGGAAGCAAAAGCAGCCTCCTGCTCGAGAATTGTTTGGAGGACACGGAAGAACGTTTGGGGCCATAACAACTGAGCCCACTTTGGCATCTTTCTTCCCCTTTGGCTAAGGGAGGTATTTGCAAGGGTTTGTCTAGGTTCCCTCCTGTGGATACAGGGCATCAGAGAAAGAGAGGGAGAGACAGGGCCAGCCTGAAGGGACAGGGTAGCCCCCAAAACATCACAGGAGACCCACACAGGGATCTGGGGCTCCTCTGGGCCCTTCTCATGGCTGCTGCAGACCCCAGGACCCTGGCTGTGAGGCTGGTGCCTCAGGAGCCATCCACAGTGATGTCCTCTCACAGACCAGGTCGAGGGCAGCCTGTGAGTGAGAGGAGAAAATGCCCAGCCATGTCGTCCCACAGGGAGGACCGAGAGAAGTGCAGGAAGAGACATGGATCCCTTTCAGAGGGGACACGGCTCTTGTGAGGACAGGAAGGCAGCGTGTCCCCAGAGTCAGGGCCGCTCTCACCCTGCCCCACCCAGGGAAGATCCAGGCCTGGGACTGTGTCAAGGCGTGGCGCACAGAGGAGTCGGATCAGCCAGAGGGGTGCGTGTGTGTGTGCACATTCGCATGTGACGACAGCACAACACCCACACACATTGTCCTGATCACTGACCCCCAACTCACCCAGCTCTTCGATTCCACGTCTGTCCCGACCAATGGAGTGGCCAGGTACAGAACGAGCCACCTGCAGCTGAGACAGGGGGAGGGTGTATGCGGCTCACCTGGGGACACAAATACCACAACCAGGAAGCTGAGGTCCACCGGTCTTTTGTGCTGTGTCTGGATCCCACACCAGTACCTGCCTTTATCACCCTCTGTGAGGTTCTCCAAGGTCACTGTGAAGGTGAGGTTTTCTGGGTGGTCCCTGATGGACACACGGCCGCTCCGCACTTCTCTCTCTGGCTCTGTGGTCTCCACAATCTTCTTCATCAGCGACGAACATGGGCTTCTGCACCAGTATTTCTTATTGTCTGTGAACTCTTTCTCGTACTGACACTGCACGCTCAGGGATCCCCCCACGGTGCCCGTCACCTGCCGAGGGCAGCTCAGAGACAGACAGCCTGCAAGACAGCCCAGACCCGGCTCCTTACAGATGGGCCAGGGCCAGGGTGCCTGGGGTGCCTCAAGGGCCCTAGGGGTCTGAAGGCCACGGCAGGAGACAGAACTTTCCTCAGATCAGACGAGGGGACGGAGGGGGGCAGCTCCCTCCTCCCAGAGGTGACACAGGGAGAGGGTGCCCACGGAGACAAGAAGGGCCACAATGGGAACAAACTTCATGTGCGCACGTGTGTGCACGTGTGTGCATGTGTGTGTGTGTGTGTGTGTAGGTGTGTGTAGGTGTGTGTGATGTACCAAGACCCTCTCTGACAGTGACAGTTACGGCGATAATCACAGGCGCTCCCTCGCCAGTGCTGCTCTGTCCAGCACAGTGGACCAGACTCACTGCCTTTGTACTAAACGCGAGAGGTTGCTGCTGAGGCGGGTGCTGGCCACTCCTGGAAGCTCCTCTGCCTCCCCTTCCTCCCTCCCCTGTCCTTCCTCCTCCTGCTGGGCTGCTCCTCACCCACCATCACCCCTGGTCCTTCCTCTTCCCACTCAGAGACAAGCTCCCCGCCCAGCCCAGCCCCGCTCACCTGGGACCTGGAGAAGGAAGAGAGCTGAAGGCAGCCATGTGGCCCCATCCCTCGGGGTCATTTCTCCAGCACAGACACAACCTGCAGCACCAGGTGTGGACAAGGTCGAGCCTCCTCACCGAGGGTTCGATTTCCCTGTCCCCGCTTCTGCTTTTCGGGGCCTCTCTGCTTCCTTGTCCAGCCTGATTTTGAGTTCAAGGCTGGAGCTGGTCAGGGGGCAGGAAACAGGGTTAGAAGCTGCGCAGGCTGCTGCAGACCCCGGCTCTCGGTGCCCTTGGCTTCTCTCAATCCCAGTGACTGGACGGGGCCGGCGACTCTCAGTGAGGACGCTGCCGCCTTCCCAGAGCTCACAGCTGCTCCTCTCGTGACCACACACATCTCCGTACAGCAGAGCCAAGCTGGGGGCATCCCCACCCTCTGCGATATGTCACTTCCTTGTGGTCGGGATAGATAGTCCTGGGGATGAAGGCCAGAACTTTGCATCCTCTCTGGCTTTGGTGGTGACCACAGAGGTGTTATGAACCCCCCCCGCCATGGAGCTCCAGGCACCCATGGAAAGCTCCCACCCTGTGGGGCCCCCAACTCTTCTTCCCACATAGGTTGGCACTACGAGTTCAGATGCCTTCAAAGGTCCCACCTGAGGCTGCGTCCTCCCTTCTGTGTGTGTCCCTGTTGTGCAGACAGATGTGGAGCAGCCGTCACCAACACTCTGAGTACTTCACTTTTCACTCTTTTTTCTTCTGAAGGTCAACTCCACTGTGAGAGTCAGGACAGAGGTCTGAGAACAGACAAGGAGAGTTCAGAGACCCTGTGAAGCTGAGACTGAGCCTTTCCTCGCCATCCAATGGCACAGAGAGGGCACTCTGCCCCAAGGCACTGGCTGCTGGTGTCCCTTTGGGGTCCACAGGGATCACCAGGGGCCTCTTCAAGGTGCAGAGATGGGGATGCCTTCCCAGGAGGTGCAGAGGCAGATCTGTCCTAACTCAGACAGGCTTGTTCTCATGACATGATGGCTTTAGGGCCAATTTACCCTGGACACGGTAGGGAGGTAGGTCAAGGTGCAGGGTCTATTTTAACGTCTCTCGTGGGTTATGCTGGTTTCTCAACCTTGTCATGCACAATCCAGGTCTGTCCGTTTCCCCCTAAACACTCTCTCCCCAGATCTGTTCCTCTTCTACGCTATCTTATCACAATCAAAAGCAATAATAACCCCAGCTGTTGCAATCCAAATGCTGTAATATGGGATTCTTCTCGCTCCCCATCAATCCTTACTCTAAGTCTCTCCAATCTTCCCTTTTCCCTCCTCTTTCTCTGCCATTACAAGAGTCCTCTGTCCTCTCAACACTACGGTGACATCCTCTTTCTTAATCTCCCGAATGCCCTTTCTCTCTCTCCTCTAAGCATCAGCCAGAGTCAACAGACGTCAATAACAGTGTCACTCTTTGCCGTACGCCATTCCAGGAAGATCCCCTCTCCTTACACAATCCGAGCGGACCCAACTGGGGTCTCACTCCCCTTGCCCTATGTCTTAGCCACAGTGTCCATTCCTCTCCAGGCCTTAACATCTGCTTTTCACTATCCCTGGATCCCTTCCCCAATTCTCTCACTGCTTGTCCCTTCTTGTCCTTTAGATTCTACTTGGGTGTTGCCTCTTCAGAAAGGCCTCCTTGGTTAGCCTTCCAAGGGATCCCCCTGCTTGTCTGGACCACTGATCCCTGTTTATTTCCTTCCGAGTTCATCAAACATGGTTACTAAGTTTTCTTTGGGTGGTTTCTATCCATTTCCCCCGCTAGGATGTGGCGTATGTCATAGCGGCATTTGGTTTCTGTTTTATTTCTCCCTGGATAACCCAGTGCCCAACTACAGCAGGTGACGCGTGGTCAGCCAGTGATAAATATTTGCTGAATTTGGCTTTACGTGAATGAATGACTGAGTGAATGATTAAGGATCGAACTGGCTGCAGAGACTGGCCCTAGGCAAGTGTGGTCCCACTGTATTAGATGTCCAAATTCCCCCAAATTCCCCCAAAACTTAGTGGCTGAAAACACTTACTATTGCACACTTCCCTAGAGTTAAATATCCGAGCGCTTGTCTGGGTAGTTCTGACTCAAGGTGTCTCTTTCTCAGAGTTGTGGTCAGGATGTTGGCCAGGGCTGCTCTCCTCTGAAGGCTGGGCTGGGGTTGGACAGTGTTTCTAAGACAGCGCCCTCACCCGGCTGGACAAGAGGCCTCAGCTCCTTGCCAAGGAGAGCTGATTGAGCGACTGCATGACGTGGCAACCAGCTTCTCCCACAGTGAATGATCCCAGAGGGAGAAGACATAGTACAGTTTATGACCTATCCCTAGAAGTCACATGCCATCGCTTCTGAGGATCCCACAGAATGCACTGTGGAAGGGACTCATGCAGGGGTGTGAATATCTGATCTGGGTGGTGGCCACCCAAGAATATTCACTTCCTAACACTTCGCTGAGCTGTGTGTTTATGATCGGTATACCTTTCTGTTTGTATGTGTCAACTGATGGTCATCGGCACCAAGTCAACACCAACAAGAATCCCCAATTTGAGTGAAGAAGAAAACTTTATTCAGCACAAAACCGCTCAACTGGGATACAGCACACTGTGACGACACAGCTGTGAAACGGCTCTGGGGCCAGGCGGCCCTGAGTCCAGGCCCCTCTCCAGCTAGACAGCTCTCCTCTGCTCCTCCATGGTCTGCTCTGCTCCATGCCAGCCTGGTTTGCACTCAGCTGGTCTGCTCTGCTTGCCAGGGAGCCAGAGCCCCCCTCTTTGGTGGAAAGGGAAAGTTCTCCCCAAGCCAGAGGGGAGCTGGTTTATATGGACAGAAGTCCCTGCCCCTGGTCCCTGATTGTTCCATCCTCATGAAAATGAGGGCTTTGACTCCTCACAGTTTGATTGAGCCAAAAGGCGCTATTCTGATTGGTCAGAACAGAGCCACTCTGATTGGTCGGAACTGTGCAACTCTGATTGGATGGGGAAAGCCTCAATCCTACTGGTTGAGAGTGTCCCAGGAAGCCTTTAAAAGGGCTGGCTCAGATGGCAGAACACAGCAGGCAGGCAGGTCAGTGCAGACGCCAGCAGCACAGACTTCCCTGTAAAGTGTAATTTGTGTGAAAGGCCCCTGTGCAGAAAGGGCTGCAAGGCTCTGCTCTTCAAAAAATATGAGCCCAGTTAGCCACCAGGAGCCTTTCTTAGTAGGTGTCCTTTTTCCCCCTTCAGAGTCCACATATGTTATACTTCAATAAAAGAATTTTAAAAACCCAATCATGAAAGTATACCTTTGGAAGTTTGATTGATTTTTGTTATCATTTATTGGTCTTTTTTCCACATAGCAAAGAGTATATATATATATATATATATATATATATATATATATATTAATCTCTTCTCCTTCCAATTACCTTGCCAACAGGTCAGAGGGTAAACAAACTGACCAGAAGCGTATTATAAATGATGGTGTCAGGATCTGAACCCAGAATTCTCTGGCACAACTGCCCCAGTGTCTTTCCACCATACCATGACTCCGACGGGGAGAGAGTGGCCAGTGAACCACAATCCTCAGACCCAGGAAACAGAATAGGAGGGTTTGTTAGGCAGCTGGTGCCATGGTAAGCCAACCTGAGAAACTTGACAGGGAGTCACTGTTTCCTAAGTCCTCTGGGCTCACCACCCTCTCCCTTCTCTCTTACTTCCTCCGTGCTTCTTCCCTTTCAGAAAACACTTTCTGAACTAAACACAGTGTCTGCCAGCTCCTGGCTGTGCTGATAGGTTGGAAGATCCAACAGCTGGACAGTGCAAAAGCAACAGTAACTTGGGAATATGCATTTAACTTTAGGTTTGAGTACGTGTTGTAATTGTTAATTTTATGTGTCAACCTGACTGGCCTTGGTGCCCAGGTTGAACGTTATTTGGGGTGTGTCTATGAGAGCATTCTCGGATGATCTTAGCATTTGAATTGGTAGACTCAGTAAAGTAGGTTGCCCTGCCCAATGTGGGTGGGCATCATCCAATCCACTGAGGGCCTCGGTAGAATGACAGGCGGAGGAAGGAGGAACTCACCCCTTCCTGCCTGATTGCTTCAGCTGAGACATCAATCTTTTCCTGCCCTTGGCATTCCTGGTTCTCAGACCTTCAAACTTGGGCTGAATTACACAACCAGCTTTCTTGGGTTTCCAGCTTGCAGACAGTGGATGGAGGTATTCCTCACCTCCGTAAATGATAAATAATTGGCTCATTTCATATATATCTCCTATTGGTTCTATTTCTCTAGAGAACCCTGACTAATACTCACCTGTATTTGACCCTATGGAAATTTACTTCATCAAATCTCAAGCCTGCACGTGAGGACCTAACTCAGGAAGATCCCTGTGAGGGCTCAACATAGAAACACCCAAACCTCACCAGCTCGAACCCGTTCTCACCTGCAGAGTGACCTTCCCACACACATTTCCCGGAGATGATAAACAGCTGGAGTTCAAGGGGCTGCCGTAGACACACATAGAGTAAAGAGCCTAAGAAGTCAGTAAGTTGAGCGGTAAATAGCAAGGCAACCATCCACAGAGCCAATTGGATCTCTCCTTTTCAAGGAACAAGATAGCCAAGCAAAGACGAAGTCAAGGTCAAATGTCATTGCCTGTCTCTGACTTTTAGGGTCTCTCTGAGGTCCAGAGAGGCCTGGGCCACTTTTACTTTTGTCTTGTTTATTTTTTGACAGTGATTTATTTATTAATTATTTAAAATTTTTCTTTTGTCTTTTTCAATTACAGTTGACATCCAATATTATATTAGTTAGGTGTACAACATAGCGACTAGACATTTATATACCTTATGAAGTGATCACCCCGATACGTCTAGTACCCATCTTACACATAGTTCACTTTTATTTTTGAAGCTCTCAGTATCTTGAAAAAAGAGAGATGTTGAAACAGGGTCAGAAAAATTGTGGTATATTTTAAATGTGTAAAGTTCACGAATCAACTTTTTGACACCCAAATGGTCATAAAGAATAATTAATCAGACTATGAGAAGATGATTATTGCATTAAAACTTTAACTTACTGGTGGCTTGGTAGGAATAAAACGCACGTGTACATACATAGCATAAACATTTCTATCAACACAGGCTTGTGATTATATAGATAATTCAATGTAGAAATCATGTTAAAGGCTATTCTGAGGCTGTTCATGGGGTGCCAGGCCAGGGCAGACTGCACTTTCCCAGGACACTGCAAGATGGACCCCGCCCCTCCCCACTTCCTGCCCATCTCTCCTTGTATCTCATCCCACAGCTGCCCTTCCTCAGACCCTTCCTGGCACTGACCACAGTTCTTCAAAGACTAGTCCCTTTGTTCATGACGAATAAGAAGCATGGCTGTCACCAAACTGAGTTCCAAGCTGGCTGAACATGTTCATTGAGGGCATTGGGTCTCTCTACCTCTCCCAGGGAGTGAGAAATCCAGAAGATCCGCATGGGTGCTGCTTCTCGGTAGATCTGAAGCCTTGGACTGGAATCAGATGTGTCTTAGTCTCTCGGGCCTTGCTCCACCCTCCTCCCCTGGATTCAGTCTTTAGGGACTCAATCTACTCCAGTCTGAACTGATTACTGGATTCCAGACCACTGCTTGTACCTTGAGCCCTGGCCCCTGGCCCCCTGAATGTCTGAGTCCCCATCTGGTTGACCCCAAGGGGCACAAGGTGGTCCCTACTCATATAGCCCAGGCAGATGAGCAGGATGGGGCTGGGGGAGTGGACTCAGCCTGGAGGAAAGGCCAGTGGAATACAATGAGTCAGGATATTGGAATCAGCCAGAAAGGACCTAGCAGCTGAGAAGCAATCCTGTCGGAGAAGAATTATTTCTGAGTCCATGAAGATGTCTACAGTGAAGCTTTGCCAATGACCACTAGCGCCATCTGTTGGTAATTTTAAGAACTGCCACAAGCATGTTCTGGTTTTTACCTTCGTTCTTACCCATGAGGTTGGGAAATAGAAATGCTTCTGTACTTGAGTATCAGGCTTGGACACCAACCCTTCAGCTCCCTCAAGACAGAGGGCTAGACCTCGAGGAAAGGCTCCAGCACCTTGGAAGAAATATCTCTGGTCTTGAGTGAGATAGATTTGAGCTCAGCTTTGAACTTCTTTGCAAAAATAAAAATCACAGAAAGAGAAATAAGGCAAGTCCTCTAAAGATGTATCACCCAAGGGCATGCAGGAGGCAGCCAATCGATGTTCTCACTCATCAATGTTTCTATCTCTCTCCCTCTCCCTTCCTCTCTCTCTAAAAATCAATAAAGAAAAAAAAAAAGATGTATCACTCAAGGAGAGGGCCTAAGAACGCTGGATGCAGAGACTTGGGGGCACTGGGGCATGCAGGAGATGAGACCTGCAAATGCCCAGCTGGCTTGGCCGAGTGAAAGCTTTGAGTGCAAACATCCAGCTAGGACTTCTTGGGCTTTGCTTCCTGATTCTGGAGCTGGAGCAATGCTGAATCTGCAGTATTTTAGGGTACCTGGGTATGGAATTGAGAAGGCACAGACAGGACTGTGGGACACCCCCTCCTCTCCTGCACCCCCCCCCCACCGGCTCCAGCTCTCCAGGGTAAGGGTCTGGGCTAGCGCTCCCTCACCAGCAAGCCTTCTGACTAACATGTTGGGCGTGAGAGAAGGGTCCCAACAAGGTAAATTGCATCTCTACCCAAGCTTCCACCTCTGTGGATGTACCCTGTGGCCACATCCCAGATCCATGACTGCATAACCAGTACGGTTATTCTTAAGAGCTGACGGAACCCTCACATTGGCCTGATAACCTACAGAGTAAAAGAGGCTATAATGGTAGAAACGTCCCGAACTCTGCTGTTCCCCATGAAGACAGTGAGTTATAAGCAATGCCATGTTCTGGGTGCAGTGACAGAGATCAGTGCCCCGACTCCAAGATCTAAGGAGGCAGGAGAGGTGAGCTCCCTCATAACTCTACTAATTAAGGTCCATTAATCATTACTACTAATTATGACTCTACTATTAATCTCCACTAATCATGTGGGGTTTTTTAAATTTCTATTTTATGAGGCTTTAACATCTTGGGGCCTTGTGGACGGAGGGAGGGACGGCCCCTCCCAGGTTAGGTAGTTCCTCAAGGTAATATGGGATAAGCGGGGAGGGGATTGGGAGGGGGAGGGGGGGATGGTAATAGATGGAGGGAATTAGTGGGAAGATAGCAATTTTAGGGTGGATAGAGATGAATAGAGGGCCCAGTATCTAATTACTGGGGACCACTTCTATAGCCCAGAGCCTGCCCAAAGCATTCCAACTATTCAGTCGTAAACCTGGTGGGTTGGTTTACCTTGCTTCACCCATTCCTTCCCACAGAGAAACACAAGAAGGGCTCCTGCCCTCCGTTCCTCTCCCTCCCTCTGCCTCCTGCTGGACCCTGGGACTTCGGGGGCTTCCTCTCATGGCTCTGCGTGGTAGGATTGAGGAGTAAAAACTTCTTCTTTCATAAGTCATTCCCATGTCTGCTTGTCTTACCACACCCTTTTCAAACAAATCCTGGGTACATTTGGAAACATCGACTTAATTCACTCATCTGATTCCTGACAAACTCTGACGAGTCCTGTCATGTCACAGTGCACCCTCTTAAACCTGACCAACTGATAGCCCAATCACTGTTGTTTTTCTTTCTTTTCTTTTCTTTTTTTTTTTTTAAATGTTTTTATTGATTTTTGAGAGAGAGAGGAAGGGAGAGAGATAGAAACATCAATCGGCTCTGCCTCCTGCACGCCCCCTACTGGGGATCGAGCCTGAAACCCAGACATGTGCCCTGACTGGGAATCGAACCGGGACCGACCTCTCAGTCCATGGGTTGACCCTCAATCCACTGAGCCACACCGGCCAGACACAATTGTTTGTCTTGCTGTACTGTCTTTATGGGAACAGCCTCTGATGCTGGGTGTGCTGCTGTTGACGTGGCAAATACATTCTTTTCCATCCCCATAAAGAAGGAAGGTCAGAGTGAAAGGTCGGCCGAAGGAGGAGCACACCTGGGTTCAGGCAAGAGAACTTTATTGGGGAGTTATCTGCCGGGCTGACTCCTAGGGTGGGGTAAGCGCCGGTATCTCTAACAGGCAGGGTTATATGAGGATGTATGGGTGAGGGGCTGGCAGCCCTGAGAGGGAGAGGACAATGTGATTTGTCTGCTTGCATAGGTATAACCGCAAGGAGACCAAGGGGGGTCTCCACTCCCAGGGTGATTCAATCTGGACACCTGGGGTAGTGATCTGGAACATCCTGTTTCTCAGAATTCTTTTCATATATCAAGGGAGGAAGGAGTTGAAGACTTTGGCTGCAACCCAATCAAGAAGTAGTTCAAGTTGACTTGGGAAGATAACAGTGCCCATTCCTAGTCAGCCCAGGAGCGTGGGGATTCTTCCCTCTGTCACTGCAGTGGGAGGGGACTCTGATCGGACGCTCCAGAGAACGTCACACAATTCACTCTAGTGATGGTTGGAAGAACAGGAGGAAGCAAGTATTCTAGATGCCCTGATAAGACACATCTGCACCAGAAGTAAAGAGAAATCCTACAAAGTTTCAGGGGTCTATCTCAGGTTCAATTTTTAGGGGTCCATGATCTGGAATGAGTTCGTCTTGAGTCTCGAACCTCTAAAAAAAAAGCACGCTGCTTGGTGGGCCTCTTTGAATTTGGGGGCCGGCACACTCCACACATGGGCGTATGGCTCTGACTCACTGGGTGACCTGACAAGCTGCCAGGTGTGAGTGGGGCCCAAGCAAGAGAGGCCTCTCCAGCAGACCCAGGCTGGGTCAAAGTGGCCTTGTCATGTGGGCCATGGGACCTGGTTGTTTCCACAGTGCTAGAAGTCTCTGGGGAAGACAAGGATGCCCTGTGGCATCTCTCAAGCCCCACTAGGAGACACGTACTTCAGAGCCCTAGGGTTCTGGAGCAGGAACATACCGTGTGCAACAGAGAACGACTCACCGTGGGCATGGACTCCTAACTCACTGCTGTGCTGAAGTCCAGGCGAGAGGCTCGACCCCATACAATGTGGCGAACGTGACATCACCAGCCCGTGACGGTAGCTCCAGGCACGTAGTCACTGCGTGTCCTGTGTTCCGTCCTTAGCTCTCACACCTACGGCCTTGTAAAGAGCTCCCTATAATGTGTAGGATTTCCTCTGTGCAAGATTCAGAAACAGCAGTGCCCTGATCAGAGCTCTGAAGGAAAACAGAGAAATGACTGGCACAAAACATCGAGGGAGCGGTTGGCTCTGGCAGGAGGAGAAGGAGGGACTGGAGATCCGGGAGACGTGTGTGGGGCTTTAAACGTCTCAATGACGCTTGATTCTGAGGCTGAATGGTGGGTGCACAGATGTTCGTTTTTATTCCTGCAACTGTTCATGTACATTGTATACCCACATTTGTGCAGGTGTTATATGTTATATTTCATTAAAAATTTTTTTTAAATTTGTTTTTAAAGTCTGTGGCAATACATTGAAAAGAGATGTAAGGTTGAGGGTCGAGGTTCCGTCTTCTCTGGTCTGAGTGGCTGTGTCTCTGGACAGGACATCGATGGGCGAGGACGGCAGCAGGTTGCCTTAGTCAGACTTTGTGTCTTCACAGATAAGCCCGCTGAGGCCTATTCACCCAGAGAACAGCACTGAGCATGCCCAGAAGCAGGGGGATCTTCAGGAATATGAGGAGCAGGAAGGGGACGCTGCTGAGCAGGGACCTGGGAGAGGGACACAGTGACTGGCAGTGAGTTTCTCCTCGATGGGAGGCCCGGGCTCCACCTCTCCCCCACCTTCCATTGAGCTCAGGTCCTGTGACCTCAAAACTCAGTATCAGCGTCAAACCTCATTGGTGCCAGGGCCAGAGAGCCCCATGCTGAGGACCACAGCCTCCTATCCTTCGTTTAGTTCAAGAATGGACTTTGAGTGTCAGGACACAGCAGATGCGTGAGGATGTGGGGTGAGAAACGGAGGGGAAGACAGATGCAGAATCCCAGGCCGGACTTGGCTCCCAGTAACGCCCTCAGCCATCAACACTCACAGGAACCCAGCTCTTGCTGGGACCAACTTTAAATAACCACTCCACGCTCAAATTAAAGTCTTGGCTCGTCCTTAAATACAATCATGGGAGTAGATATTCTGCTTAAACCATCCAACAATCTCTACCCCAAGGAGTGACCTCTCCAAGCTTACCTCTCAGCCAATCCCCTCACCCCTGGGTCCCAGTACACTGCCCATTCCAGCTCCTCACAAATCTAGCAAACCCTGTTGGTACCCTGCCCCGTCTCCTGTTTGCCCACTTGAGCTCCTGGTAGCTATGGACAGTCTTGGACCTGCCCGTGGTTTCTCACCTCGAGCCCCTGCCCCTCTTTGCCCGAGGATTCTCTCTAGCTGTAGGGGGGTGCACGGCTTGCTGAGCACAGTAGGCCAGAAGTGCCATCTTCCTCGGCCACAAGGACAGGTGTGTGGCCACCACCCAGCTTCCTCACTGCTCAGTGGGACAGTTCTGAGGAAGGTCCTACACAGCCGCTCCAAGGGTGTCTAGGGAACTGAGCCCAGTCGCTACAGTCGTAACTCCTCCATCGGTGGACACGTCATTGGCTTCCCCTGCTTCCTGCTCCCTCACGAGACTTCCCGGGACCACCTCTCTATGTACTAACTACACCTGCAGCCTTGTCTCGGGGTCTGAGTGTGAGGAAATGCAAACGAAGGCTGTTTCTTTGTTACTTGTTTTCACTGAGCATCTCAAAAGCCTTCATCATGCCCGTCACCTCCCCACACACACACCCTATCACCCTGTCCTTTAACACCTACCTGCTTAATTTTCCTCCCCAGCAATGATCATGAATGACATTTCCTCTGTCTGTCTATGTATCTAGCTAGCTACCTATCTATCTACTTATCCATTTGGTCATTGTCTAAATCGACCCATTTGAAAGAAACTTCTTGAGAGCACAGCCTTGCCTGTTCGTTCACTGCATATCCTTAGCATTTGCATCACTTCCTAGCACATAGAGAGTAAATTAAATACTTGTTGAGTGAGTGACTCATTGAGGACACCTAGGAAGCCGTACCCCAGGGAAGAAGCCGTGCAGATGGTGGAAGACACTGGGACACATGCGCCTTACCCTGGGTCTCGGCTGGGAGGGCCAGGAGTCCTTGCAGAGCTCTCGCGGCTGGAGGCTGTGGTGGAGGCTGATGGTGAGGACCATGACCCAGTTCCCTGTCCACGACTCTCCCCACCTAGATACCTCTCACCTGCACGAGAGAACTCAGGGAGAGTGCTGAACGGATGTTCTGAGACCATCATCTCCCCACAGTCAGACCCAGGCATGACCAGAGTAGAGGAGCAACCCCGCCCAACCCAATCCCAGTGTGCTCTGCGGCCAGGTGGACACTTTATCAACCAGGACATCAAGCATCTAGGCATTCCTCATCTCACTGAAAACCGGAGTGCTTGAAGGTCCGATCAAGAGTTAGACCTCCGGTTCCACTTCCTCAACCAGTGCACCCACATATCACCCCCTACCCCCCAGCAGAAGACTGTGGAGGTTGATTCAGGGAAGTTTGAAAGCAGGGATACCTCACACAGCTGTTGGCTGGAAAATGCTACCAAAGAAGTGGAATCTGCATTCTGGAAAAGTGGGACCCCCAGCCCCTCAGCGCACCCAGCTCCTCAGACATGGGCAACTTCACCTGTACTCCCTCGGGCGGGAGACTGGAGCATCCTCACTGGGTCAGTGTCCAACTCGGAGGAAGAACCTCCAGACTCAGACACTTACTGACCCGGAAGAAAAGAGCTGAATCTCTGGGCAGTCACCTAAAGGTGAGTCTCCTCCTCTGGCCCCCACAAGCCCCTCCCTCACCACTGAGCTCACACCAGTTTCTTAAGGCTGCATTCTTACGTGTACATAGACAAAACCTTCAAGGAAAGCCTCCAACATGAAAGAGAGAAATCAACACAGAGAAAAAAAATCTCAGAGGAAGCTGAGACAATACAGGAAGCAGAAGGAAAAAAAACACAGCCTTAGATTGATAAAGGAAGATGTAGCTCTCATGAAAGAATAAGCCAAGAAAGATGGAAGAAGGAAGGAAGGAAGGAAGGAAGGAAGGAAGGAAGGAAGGAAGGAAGGAAGGAAGGAAGGAAGGAAGGAAGGAAGGAAAGAAAAAAGGAAGAAGGAAGGAAGGAAGGAAGGAAGGAAGGAAGGAAGGAAGGAAGGAAGGAAGGAAGGAAGGAAGGAAGGGAGGGAGGGAGGGAGGGAGGGAGGAAGGAAGGAAGGGAGGAAGGAAGGGAGGAAGGAAGGGAGGGAGGAAGGGTGAGCCCAGCCGGTGTGGCTCTGTGGTTGAGCGTCGACCCACGCACCAAGAGGTCGCCAGTTCAATTCCCGGTCAGGGCACATGCCCAGGTTGTGTGCCTGATCCCCAGTGGGGGCATGCAGGAGGCGACCAATCGATGTTCTCTCTCATCGATGTTTCTATCTCTCCCTCTCCCTTCCTCTCTCTCTAAAAATCAATAAAGGAAAAAAAAAATTTTTTAAAAACAAAGAAAGGGATAATTAAAAGATCAAGAAACAATTTGAACAGAAAAATATGTTAGAGGTGCCCATCTCTCTTCTGCCTTATCAGGCCCAGGGGTTTACTGGACTCTCTCCCGCCTCGTCAAGAGCGTCAGAGGGAGCAGGAGCAGAAGCAGGGGAGGCTGGAGAGCCAGAGAATGCCAGGCAGACAGAGGTCAGACAGAGAGTTGAGGGCTTCCTCATGGGCCTTCCCCATGCCCACAAACAAACCCGGAACCCAGTGGCCGGGGCCTCCAGAACATGGGTTTTCCCTGGGGCCAGCACATGTATCAGAGGCCGAGGAAAGACCCAAAAGATGGGTGCTAGAGAGGCCAGGGGAAGAGTCGGGGCTGGCCTTGGATTCCTGGAGCAGGGGTCGTCAGCCAGAGGGATGAGGTTGGCAGTCTGGGCCACCCCGATCTTGGACCACCTTTGGGTTCCTCTCCTGACCCTGGGTGAGGCCATGGGCCCTGGGGTCGTTGAGAGGTCTTAATCCTGAGAACTCAAGCCAAGGGAAAGTGCGAAGGGGATCCCTTTGGAGTAGACCCTCACCCCCCACACACACAACCCTGTGAAGACAGGAAGGTAGCACGAGGCCCTTAGCCCTGATGGATCTGAGGACACAGGGCCCTTCCACCTACACCCTGAGGCCCACAGACATTGTCAGGACCTGGGGAGGTGGCAGGGAACTTGGATGTGACACACACACTCACACACACACTGGCACTTCGACTTACCCACATTTTCACACACACTTTTCTCAAGCACACCCTCACACTTTTACACACATTTCCCACGCACTCACGTTCCCACGACACACTTGGACCTGAATCTCTGATGCAGAAACACCAGGCCCAGTTCCCTCTCTGAGCTGACGTTTCCTGGGACGCTCTGCAGAGATTGGCTCAGATTCCTGCATCGCTGGTACCAGAGGAAGGAGGGTCTTACCTGGGGAAACAAACACTTGCACCTGGAAAAAGGGTTCAGGCAAGAAGCCAGAAATCCCATCATCCACCAGTAGCGTGGAAATCCCACACCTATATTTTCCTGCATCATTTGCCGTGAGGTTCCTCAAGGTCACTGTGAAGGTGAGGTTTCCAGGTTGGTCCACGATGGACATTCGGCCTCTCCTCACTTCTCCCTTGGAGTCGCTGGTCTCCACCATCTCTGAGACAACCGGCAGGCACGGTTGTCTGCACCAGTATTTGACAAACGCCTCGTATTCCTTCCTGTACCGACACTGCACGCTCAGGGACCCGCCCACGGGGCCCGTCACCGCACCGGGGCCGCTCAGAGACAAAGAGCCTGCAAGACACAATCGGGCTTGTCTTCCCCTTGAAGAACCTGAGCCAGAGGGACCTTTGGTGCCAGGTCCTCTGGAAGTCACCCTGAGGCTGGAGGAAGGAAGGGTCAGGAACCAGTGAGGCAGGGATGCTGCTAAATAAACACCCACAGTGCACAGGACAGCATTCACACACAGAATGATCCCGCCTCAACGTCAACAGTGCTGAGGTCGAGGAACCTCCAAGAGCCCACGGTGCAGAGCCTCCCCCTGAGCCCCGGAAACAGCCCAGCCCACTCGGGGTGCGTCAGTGCGGCGGGCTCATAAACAGCTATTCACAAGGAGGCTCAGTAGTGATTGACATTGTACTAGAAAAAGATCAATGACCTTGGAAGGGAAAGTATCTCAATTGGAATCTCGGCTGTGTCCTTCAGGAACGGAGCTAGAGTAAATCATTCGCACCTGTCGCAGTCTCTTGTTTGGGTCTGGACTGCAATGAGGATCAGACAGTGGGGGAACCAGGTAACACAGCAATTAGCCCAAGAGCGCCAGTTCTCCGCGCCCCTCCCCCTTCTCTCTGGTGCATTCTTGATCATAACAATGATGGTAACAATGATTAAAATGGTTAGATTTACTTTGGGCTCTGTATGTGCTCACGGTGTGGAAAGCATTTTCCATTTAATCCTCATCCTATCCCAGTGAGGACTTGGGGTGCACTGGGGTTTTGGTGTGCACACCTTGTCCCTTTTTGCTTATGTTTTTGTTTCTCCCCCTTCCCATCACCACCTTTTCTCACCCTGATCTGCCAGAGTGGACTTCCTGAGTCCAGGCCCAGCCCCGCTCACCTGGGACACAGAGAAGCAGCAGAGCCGATGGCAGCCACATGGCCCGTCCCTCTGGGTGACCTTTCCCGCTGCAGCCGGCCTGGGGCTGCATGTTTCTCTCCGAGGGGCTGCTCGCCCGCCCCCTCCTCTGCTTTTCTCAGCACGCCTCTGCTTCTTTTTCGGCTTCTGCTGGTTGCTGTTCTCAGAGCTGGTCTGAGAACATGCAAAGCTAGGGGTCAGGGCATCTTATGGTCAGCGAAAAACAGTGCTGAAAATTTGAATTCACAGTTCCCGTTTCTCTTCCCTAACAAAAGAGCGCCCCTCCCATTGCTCAGCCACAGCCAGCAGGCCCTCGCCCTTCCCTCAATCACAGCGGAGCCCCAGCAATCTGCGTTCACGGCCGTCTACGTTCTCCAAGCAAGCCCTGCTCGCTATCAATAGCTCATTTCCTGTGGCTGACATGGGCAGTCCCACACTGCACACGCGTGACTGGGCCTTATCTGGACAAGATCAGCTACTCACAGGGCTGGGTGCAAACGGAAAAGCCCTTGTTCCAGAATAGTAAGAATGTCAAGATAGCAACAACGGGCTTTACTCCAAGCACCAGGTCCTTCTAGGTACAGGGCCTGGCGGTCTCGGGGCGTGGCCCAGGAAGCCGGCCCTGTCTCTGGGTAGCACAGATAGTGAGGCTGAGCCCCCAGCTCTTGTCTGCCCTCAGCAGACCCTGAGGCCTTGAGTGGTTTGGTCTTGGTCATGTGCTCCTGACCAGTCTCCATGGCTCTGGTATCGAGGAGAATTTGACAAACCACCCTCAAGCCTCAGCTTTAACCCCACGTGGTTGAATGGGAAGCGAAGAGTCTCGTGGGTAGAAATATTTCAGTATATTGAAAGGTGACTCGGGTACCTGGCCAGAAATATATCCAATTCCACGAAGCAGCTGTGGAGGACGTATAAAAGTGGACACAAATGTGAAATGCTTTATCCAAGAGCGAGGATTCCTGTACATAGAAAGCTCTGCAATTCTGGGATTCTGCTGTCAAACAGCTTCTCTTAGTTGGGCGTCTCAGTAAGTAAAATTCTTTTTTGTTTTTATCCTCACCCGAGGACATTTTTGCATTTATCTTCAGATAGAGCGGGAGGGAGAGGGGGGGAAGAGAGAGAGAGAAACATCGACGTGAGAGAGACACATCGACTGGCTGCCACCCACACAACCCCAACTGGGGCCCGGGACAAACTGCAACTGAGGTACGTGCCCTTAGTGGGAACCGAACCCGGGATTCTCTGGTCCACGGGCCGACACTCTAACCCCTGAGCCAAACTGGCCAGGGCCTTTTTAAAAAATATATATTTTGTCTTTATTGATTTTAGAGAGAGAGAGAGAGAGAGACATTGATGAGAGAGACCATCGATTGGCCACCTCCTGCATGCCCCCCACTGGGGATTGGGCCCACAACCTGGGCAGGTGCCCTGACTGGGAATCAAACCAGCAACCTCTTGGTGCATGGGTCGACGCTCAACCACTGAGCCACACTGGCCGGGAGTAAATAAAATTCTTGCTTGTTCGTTATTTTGCTGCACGAGGAGGTTTCATATTTTCTGTGATTGTGTGTGTGTGTGTGTGTGTGTGCCTGTGTGTGCGCACCCTGCCCCTCCCGTGGTGAGGCAGTTCCCGCACAGTGTGCTGAGCAATCGCACTGCTGCCTGAGCTGGGGAGAAGGACACTCACCAGAAGCAGAGGATTGTTCACGCCACTAGCTTCTACTTACTTATGTTGAACTGATCCCCCTAATGTGAACCTTAGGGTTTTCGAACATGAAAATGTACCAAGATTCATATCCATATTCTATGGGCTCTTTTTATTGATTTTTAGAGAACGAGGAAGTGAGAGAGAGAAAGAGAAACATTGTTGTGAGAGCGAAACATTTGTCAGCTGCCTTGTGCACTTGCCCCAACCGGGGATCAAACCTGCAACCAGGGACATGTGCCTTGAAGGAGAATCAAACCGACAGCTTTTTTTTTTTTTTTAACTTATCTTTATTGTTGAATGTATTACAGATATTCCTCATTTTTTCCCATTGACCCCCTCCTCCCCATTCCTGCCCCCCTCCTGCCTTTCCCCACACTGTTGTCTGTGTCCATTGGTTATGCATATATACATATAAGTTCTTCGGTTTATTTCTTCCCACCCCCCAACCCCCCTTCCCTTTGAGGTTTGTCAGTCTAACAACCAATTTGTACTTCTTAATCCCGTCACCTTTTTCACCCATCCCCCCAGCCCCCATCCATCTGGTAACCAACAAAAGTTCTCTGTATCTATGAGAATGTTTCTGTTCTGCTTGTTCATTTTGTTTGTAGATTCAATTGTTGATAGATATGTATTTATTGCCATTTTGTTTGTTCATATTTTTTTATCTTTTTCTTCAAGAAGACCCTTCAACATTTCATATAATAATGGTTTGGTGGTGATGAACTCCTTTAGCTTTTCCTTGTCTGGGAAACTCTTTATATGGCCATCGATTCTAAATGACAGCTTTGCAGGATAGAGTAATCTTGGTTGTAGGTTCTTGCTTTTCATCACTCTGAATATTTCTTGCCACTCCCTTCTGGCCTGCAAAGTATCTTTTGAGAAATCAGCTGACGGTCTTATGGGAACCCCCTTGTAGGTAACTAACTGCTTTTCTCTTGTTGCTTTTAAGATTCTCTCTGTCTTGAACCTTTTGCATTTTGATAATGATGTGTCTTGGTGTGGGCCTCTTGGGGTTCATCTTGTTTGGGACTCTCAGTGCTTCCTGGACTTGTATGTCTGTTTCCTTCACCAAGTTAGGGAAGTTTTCTGTCATTATTGTTTCAAATAGGTTTTCGATTTTTTGTTCTCTCTCTTCTCCTTCTGGCACCCCCAAGATGCGAATGTTGGCACACTTGAAGTTGTCCCAGAGGCTCCTTACACTATCCTCATTTCTTTGGATTCTTTTTTCTTTTTGCTGTTCTGATTGGATGTTTTTTGCTTCCTTATATTCCAAATCGATGGTTTGCTTCTTGGCTTTACCTATTCTACTATTGAATCTGTGTAAATTATTCTTTATTTCAGTTAGTGCCTCCTTCATTTCTAACTGTGCATCCTTCATTTCTGACTGGTCCTTTTTTATGCTCTTGAGGTCCTCTCTAAGTTCACTGAGGTTCTCACTAAGTCCATTGAGCATCCTTATAAGCAGTATTTTGAACTCAGCATCTGTTAGGTTGCTTAACTCCATTTCACTTAGTTCTTTTCCTGCAGTCTTGTTCTGTTCTTTCATCTGGGACCTGTTTCTTTGTCTCCTCATTTTGGCTGCCTCCCTGTGTTTGTTTCTATGTATTACTTAGCGAGAGGTGTGGGGCTAGCTGAGACCAGATGCTGCTTGTTTGAAAGAATTTAGGAAAAGCTGAAGCAGGATCCAAGACAGGCCAATCCTATGGTAAAGCAACTCGCAACAGCTTGGGTGGGCCTGAAAGTTGGGTGGGGCGGGGTCTCAGGGAATCACCAGGGCGGGACAAACAGTGTGAGCCAGGTAGCTGGAGTCCCAGATATGGCGGTGTCTGCCGGCCCAGGGAAGGGCTCACCAAAGGAACAAAGACCTCTGATAGCACGTCTGTCCAGGAGAAAGGTGCCTCTCCAGCCCTCGCTCCAATGCCAAACAGCTCAGTTCTTCCCCATATGACTCTGGTGCCTTTCAAGCTGCCTCCCCCACGCTGGAGCCTGGAGGGAGCGAGTCTGAGTAAGTCCGTGCGCGGGCCCTTTAAGAGGAGCTGCCGGGGGCTCCAGCCACCTCAGTTCCCGCTGGTTTTTCCAGCCAGAAGTTATGGGGACTTCTCTTCCTGGCACTGGAACCCTGAGCTGGCGGCCTGGTGTGGGACGGGGATCCCTCAGTCCTCAGGGAGGACCTTCCCAGCCGAGGTGTCCTCCTGATTTTTATCCGCCACACGCGGGTGTGGGACCAGCCCGTCCCCTCCGCCCTCCTCCTAGTCTCCGTGTGGCTTCTTCTTTAATTTCGTAGTTGTAGGACTTTCTTTCAGCTTGATTTCAGGCGGTTTTGAATGCTGGTTGTTCTGTAGTTTAGCTGCAACTTTGGTGTGGTTGTGGGAGGACGCGATCCCACGGCTCCCTGCGCCGCCATCTTGACCGGAAGTCCCCAACCGGCAGCCTTTCCGTGGGCGGGACTACGCCCAACCGTCGGAGCCACACCAGCCAAGGCCACATTCTGTGTTTTCTTCACCACTTTTGGTGACATTTTATCTAAAATTATGTTCTTTTCAACATGACCTTGAAAGAAGATTATTCCTTCAAAAGTGACTTGTGAGGTGCAGCTGAAAATTGGACTTTGCCGTTTTTTAGCTGTGTGACCCTTGGTGAGTCGTGTCATTGTTCTCAGTTCAGGATTCGGACTCGCTCCCTCCTTCCCAGCTCACCTCGTCTGGGTGCAGCGGGCAGTCGGTTATCCTGTGTGTCTGTGTGTCCTTCGAAGAAGTTCTATGCACCTGTGTGTGTGTGACTGTGTTTCCCCCTCCTCAAGGAAAAGTAGCACATTATAGCATTGTTCTGCCTGCCCCTTGCCTATTTTCATTTATTGTTATTTTCAAAACTCCATATCAATAGCTATAGGTTTTTGTTTTCAATGGCTTCATAGTTTTCCATGATCTCTGTCTATTACGATGTGTTTAATCCTTTCCCTCTTGGTGGGCATTTAAGTTGTTTTCAATGTTTTGTAACTACTTGCAATTTCGTAATGAATGTCTTTGCATATGTAGTTTCATATACATTTGTGAATAAGCCTGTAGGATAAATTCCTACATATAAAATAGCTGGGTTACAGGTCTGCGCATTGTCCAATTTTGATGGATATTACCAGACAAGTTAGGAAAATTTCTGCCCTTGTGTTAATAAATGCCAACCCCACAGGCAACATTGGATATCGTCCATTTTTTTTTTTTTTTTATCTTTACAAACCTGATCGTAGACTTGACCTATTGATGGAACATGACCTGGACCCCACATAGAGGACATCGCTGTAGGTGCGGGGGAGGAAGGAGAGAGAACAGAGGAAGGAGCAATAGATGGCAAATCAGAGTCTCCAGGCAGGCGATTCTGTGCTCGCTAAGGACAAACAGGCCACAGAGCTGCTCCAGCTCCTAGCCCCTCCCTGCCGCCTCTCCTCCCCATGCTAGGCTTTGGCAAATACCAACTTTTATCCAAAAAAGAAGTAGCACCTTCAATAGCTTGGGGAGTTAAAAGAATACAATCAAAAAGCAAGTAAAAGCATCCATCACGAGACGAAATAAATGCCCAAGAAAACATAGGTTCATATAAATAGTTCTACTCCACCTCTCGAAAAGGATGGACAGTGGGATTTACCTAAAAAATAAGTAAACAGCACAGTACAAAGTATAGAGGTAAAAAGCAGGCGGGCAGATCTCAGAAAAGACACGAGCAGAAGAGGAAGAGACAGCATGCTGGGAAGAAAGAACAAAGAGGAGAAGCACATGACCCAACGACAAACGTGGCTGAAGACGTACAGGTGCGGCAACCTGTGGAAATGACATCCAGTGACCTTTGGATTCACACAATATACACGTTTGGAGAGGCAGACATGGGCAAGAAGACAGACAAAGGACAATCCTCAAATGTACCTGGCTGTTCCCTAAGAAGAGGAAAAATAAGCCAAAAGTAAAAATGATTGGATTTAATTGAAAATGATCCAGAAATAAAGAAATCCTTCAATCTGCAATTGAAAACCCACACAGTGTCTCAGTGGCGGGGGATGGGGGGGAATGTCCTAATGATCCGTACCTAGAATATTCTGAAATTACAGAACTACCAGGATAAAGATAGAGTCACATGGGCTCCTGTCAGAAAAGATACCAAATCAGGAGTGAGTCGCGTCCATGAAGGAAAGAGGCTGGTCTCAGATGTCACAACAGCACCGCATCCCAGGAGACAGGGCAGAAAATCTACATGTTCCCAGAACAGACAGGATATTCTGGGAATTTTCTACCCGGGATCGTTGTTTTTGGCAACGAACGCTCTCATGCTTGCAAGACCTTATGAACTGCAGCACCCACGAGCCCTTGGAAAATAGAAGAGCAGCATCATGATGGAATGTTGCCAACAAAGAAATAAATCAAATAATGAAAAATAAAGAAGCTATGGTGAACAGTGAATATATTTAAAAGTTGAAAAAAGACTGAACTACCACGGGAAATATTTACAGAAGGACATATAAATATCATCCATGCAAAAAATACTATACTAACAAAATCAGTACTGGGAAGAGGAGGGTGGGTGAAGGGTAAGATGCCCAAGTCCTCATTTGAACGACACAACACAGTCCATCGGTAGCTTAAATGTGCTGTTAAAAATAAGATGCTCAGGGGGGAACTCGGGGCCCAAGCCAAGTGCAGAGGGCGTCCAAGTGAGGGCAGCTTGGCCCGGGGTGAGCAGGAACTGCAGAGGAAGAGTCCGTGTGTCTTTCTGAAGCAGCGTCCTGGTGCCTTCCTCCTTCCTGCACAATTAACGACCAGGAAAGGCTGACATCCTGGTGGGAGCCATCTCAGTCCGGGCTCTCGAAAGGAGATGCGTCCAGGCTCATCCGGCCCCAGCCTCCCCTAGCTCACAGCTGCTCGGACTGTTCGAGCCCCAGAGTCCGAGCGAGGGGTCACGCCACAGTCCCTGGGACCCCATAGCGAGCATGGCAGTCACACTGAATACTCAGAAGAAGTAAGAACATGTATGTATGTTAACAGGAAGGGTGATGGCAGCAATGAGAGGATGCGATGCCAATTTCAACATCAGACTTGACATCCGGGAGGCAAAATGCCGCAGGGTGAGGATCCCAGCGTCTTCTGCTCACTGGGCACTCAGGTCTTCACCCATGGTTGGCAGGTGGTCAGTGCATGGTTCAGTTTTTCTACGCATGGGTCAAGAATTGGGAAACCGTCCAGCCGGTGTGGCTCAGTGGTTGAGCGTCGACCCGTGCACCAAGAGGTCACCGGTTCGATTCCTGGTCAGGGCACATGCCCAGGTTGTGGGCCCGATCCCCAGTGGGGGGCATGCAGGAGGCGGCCAGTCAATGTTCTCTCTCATCGATTTTTCTATCTCTCTCTCCCTCTCCCTTCCTCTCTCTCAAAAATCAATAAAGAAAAAAAAGAAAGAAACGTTAAACCTATGACTGGCAGGAGCCCTGACCTTATGGGATGCAGAAATCAGTCCGTGACCACGGCAGGTGTCTCACGGGCTTGAGATCAGAAATGGCCTCCAAGGACTGGGCCGCAGGGGAAAGGCCTTTTCTCCTGCATTTCTGTTTGTATTTCCTGCTGTGCTGTGGCCTCAGGACAAAGGAAGGATGGGGTGGCCGGGCATCCCAGTTGTGGGTTCCCAGGGCTTAGGGTCCTGGGTGAGGCGGGACCAACACTGCCTCTGGAACCACATCCCTGCTGACCCAGTCATTTCATAATAAATATTTCTTTTTCTTCCATCTGTGGTTCTTACTTTCAGACGTGACTTCAGTCTCATGGGGCTGACTCTATCTCTGCCCAGAACTCCTCAGAGGCCTGTTCACCCAGAGGACGGCACTGAGCATGCTCAGGAGCAGGGGCACTTCCAGGAAGACCAGGAGCAGGAAGTGGACGCTGCTGAGCAGGGACCTGAGGGAGGGACACGATGACAGAAATGAGCTGCTACCCAGGACCCCTCTTCCCAGCTCTCCCAGGGCCCAGGGTGTGGGTTCCAATCACCTACGTGAGGACAGTCTGGAACCCACGCTGACCATGGCCTCCACTGCCCCCCAAACTCTCCTTCCTCATTCCTTACTAGTCTCCCCTTTGCGTGCTCTGCCGGGAGGGAAATGACTGGGCTCCTTATAAGAAGAAGAGATTGGGACACAGGCACCCACAAAGGGGGAA
This sequence comes from Tadarida brasiliensis, assembly GCA_030848825.1. NCBI lineage: Eukaryota > Metazoa > Chordata > Mammalia > Chiroptera > Molossidae > Tadarida > Tadarida brasiliensis. The sequence goes on from CM061273.1 coordinate 61,451,894, forward strand.
CCAGGGGAAGACGCAGGGAGAAGACGGCCGTCTACAAGCCAAGGACAGAGGCCTCAGAAGACACCAACCCTGTCGACACGTTGATCCAGACTTCGGGCCTTCAGAACAGTGAGAAAATCACCGTCTGTTGTTTAAGTCCAAGGTACTTTGTTGTGGCAGCCCGAGCTGACTAATGCAAGGATTCTCTCTTCCTCAACACTATTCGCAGAAATTTGCAAAACAAATTCATCAGTCAATTAATTAATTCACTCTATTTGGTCCATTATTTATCTGTCAGTGGTAAGTGCCTGGAGGGCAGACAGCTCTGTTGTTTTGTTCATCCTCGTATCCCCTTGTGCTCCCTAAATCAGTGATAGACAGGAGGGGGTGCTCAATAGTTATTTGTTGAATAAATGAATGAATTATCCATAACGTTGAGCAAAACTCCTAATTGTTACTCATATCTGACTTTGATTCTTGAATTTAAAATTTCCTTGCTATTGCTTATTAAAAGCAGTTCAACCCTGACAGGTTTGGCTCAGTGGATTGAGCTCCGACCCATGCACCAAAGGGTCGCCAGTTCCATTCCCGGTCAGGGCACCTGCCTGGGTTGCAGGATCTATCCCCAGTAGGGGGCGTGCAGGAGGCAGCCAATCGGTGTTTCTCTCTTGCATTAATGTTTCTCTCTCTCTCTCCCTCTCCCTTCCTCTCTTTATAAAATCAATAAAAACATATTTAAAACAAATAAATAAAAGCAGTTTGGAAAAAAGAAACTCTCAAAACACAGGGCAAATAAGAGAGGGGACAAAGGAGGTCCTGGGGTGATAAGATCGGGTATGTCCCATAGGGATTCTGTGGGAGACAACAGATCACAGCAGATCTGGAAACAAAGCCAAGAGGGCCAAGGAGGGTGAAGGGGAGAAACGAAAGGGGCCTCTCAGCTTCCAGAAAGGCCCTGTGGCTACAGGCTGGGCAGGGCAGGAGGAAGCATGAGCGAGGCTCAGTTTCTTCCTCTGTAAAATGGGAACGTGCGCATCTGCCCATTCCCCTCCATGAGGTGGTCGTCAGCAGGGTCAAGGCCTGAACAGAATGAGGGACAGGAAAGCCCTGGTGAGCTGCCAGGGGCTCTAGAGACACAAGGGACTGTCAGTATCACTGTGGTTGCCATACAGTAACTAGGGAAACAGGACTTCCCCAAGCTCTTCCTGTTCTCCTGGAATTTAGATCAAGGGGCCCTGTGGCCCCATTTCCCCTGTGCCCACACATCCTGGCCATGCCCTCTGCCCTGACTGCCTGCTCGTCCATCTCCCACACTCTGAGTTGCACGGGGGACAGTCCATGTCTGTGTGAGAGAACTTTGGGACAAGTGGGCTGCAGGGAACAGCAGCCAAGCTGACTTACCTGCCGTCAGAGTGGTGGCCGGGCACAGTCGGGGAGACTGCAGTGTTTTCCAAGGTGAATGCAACTGTGAACACATTGGTGGTAGAGGGTACTGGTAAGGGGTGTGAACACAGTAGTTGCTGGGCATACAGAACAGATTGCTTTCTGCTCTGCCTGGAACCCACCGCAGCCCTGCTCGTGGCTCTGACCTGGGAGCAGGGTGGGCTGCCCTGGCCGGTGGAGCCTGGGGCAGGGCCATGGGAAGGAGCGCAGAGCTGGACCACTCCTAGCTCCTTGGCCTCAGGAGACTCCGAGCCTCAGAAGCAGGTGAGTCTGGGCACAGGTCCAAGGGGACATCAAGCAGGCCGTGGAAGGGTGAGGGGGCCCAGGACTGCCTCGGGTCAAGGCGGCTAGAGTTCATCTTTGGACAAGTTATTAAGTTTCTATGATCGGGGTCGTTCCTTCTCAGGGTCATTGTCAAGGTGCCATGAGACAATGAATGTGCTGCACTTCGCAGCTGCGACAGGCCCCCCGGTCCCAGGTTGGTGGGGACTCTGTTGAGGGTGTCCCCCCTGCCTTACGTGCCCTGTGAGGTGGTGCTGGCTGTCCCAGGGTCAGCACAAGCAGAGCCCAACAGACAAACTGGTTCAAACCAAGATACTCCCAGGACTGTCTGCATTCTAGAAGGTGTTGGGAAGGGAATGTCTTAAACCCAGGTGGAGATACGGCTCATGACGGGACCTCAGGCACCCGGAATGCAGCTGTGACTGCAGAAGCCTTTCCAGACCTCAGCAGTGAACCCCAACTGTGCTGGGCCTCCTTCCCCCTGAGGTCGGATACCGAACAAAGGGTGGGAACAGCAGCTATGAGCCCTGGCCCCAAACTCCACGATGTGCGGGAACACCTGGGCACCAGAGGTCCCAGAAAAACACTAGAAGGAATTGGGGTCTGTGGTCCCACGGAAGAGGTTTCCTTTGACGGATGGGCTGAAACTGGGACCATCCCCGTGATCTCCGTGGGCAATAGACTCAGGCACTGAGCTGTGCAGAGAAAATAAATGTGTCCAGAAAGGCTGGATCCCATCCTGGAGGAGGTCCTGGGAGCCCCGAGAGCATCTAAGAGAAGCCCTACTCCTCCCGACCCCAAGTGAGCAGTCTGGGTTCCATGAGACCTCAGGACTCAACCACCCCCTGTGACAGTTCACTCCAAGTGAGTTCAGTCACGGGAGAGGGACCTCAGGGACCAGGACAGAGCAGGCCCTGAGGAGACACAGCCGCACATGCACGTACTCTTACCTGGGCCAATGGTCACGTTAACTGGGATCCCAGCGTCAGTTCCTGTTCTCTGAATCCCACACCAGTAAACGCCTGTATCCTCGCGCCTGGGTTCCTTCATGGTCACAGTGATCATGCGGTTTCTCTGATCGTCCCTGATGGACACGCGGTTCTTCTCCACCTCCTCCTCCGATCCAGTGGTTTCAACAAGGATCTTGCAGCTAATCCAAACAGCCCCCTGACACCACCACTTCACGTAGGTCTCCCATCCTGGGGCATAGTGACACTGCACGTCCAATGACCTCTGCTCTGAGCCTTTCACTTCCTTTGGACCCGTGATGTCATCTGATGAGACTGGAAAACACAAATCCACGAACCTGTCACCTCCCCGCACACCCCGAGGGCAGGGCCGCAGCCTCCGGCACTGTGAATAGCTCCAGTAAGTCCAAGGGCCTGATGACCTGAATAGAGTCAAGGGAGGAATACACCATCTACAAGACAGACTTTTGTCCTTCGAAGTTGCCCTGGGTCAGAGCCACCTGGCAAATCACTGAGAGCACAGCTGCAGACCTCAAAAGGGACAAACATGGTGACTCTGAGTGATCATACTCCCTGTGATTCACTCCCTCCCTCCCTGTGGCCCTTACATCTTCGTGTGTCCATCAGTGTCCTTTTGCACCATCTCTGTGTGAAACTGGTCTCGTGGGAGGAGACACCAGAGGACCCATTCCCACAGGAGCGTGGCTGCCGCCTGCCTGTGCTGGTGGCCTCACCTGGCTGTGCAGAGGCTGTTCCCAGGGGTTCTCCTGGTTCTAGTGGTTCCACAGGAAACCCCCCAGCTGAGCGTCTTTGCAAACTGACCCAGCAGTGATGCCCCCTGCGGAATCCACATCACACAGATCCCATGTGCTCCATCGCATTGTCCTAAATTTCAGTTCCTGGAACAAGTGATCATGTAAGATAAATGCACCTAAGCTATGACCTCTTGCGTCATATAAAATTTTTCTGAAACCAAATAAAAATGGTTCAAGCCAGAGTTAAAAAATGAGGATACTGACCAGCCTTAATAGCTCCTGTCCTCAAACAAACCACCTACAGAACAACAGTAGCCCGGGGAGGATTTCCCACGTGCTCTTTCTCCTGAAGGCACCCAGAGCCACAGCAATCATTCAAATGGGACTTCCGTAAAAATGTGTGAACCGAAGTCAGACCCGTTCACCAAAGTGATAGACTCTGAAGATTTATTTGCTACCAATAACCAGGTGTGAGTGTTGAGGTATATGCTTGAGATGAAATTGGAAGCGTGCTGGAACACTGGAATTCAAAAACTTCAAACAAAATAAAAGCACACACAGAACATCGACAAAAATTGGCCATTACGGACATCTGTGTCATAGAACAGGTCTCTAAAAATGTCCAAGGCCTGAAATCACGGCGTGTGTTCTCCGAGTACAATTCAGCTAAGTTAGAGACCAACAACAATATAACTAAAACATTTCCGCCCAGTCACAAGTTAAAAAAAAAAAAGACACTTCTTAAATAACTAGTGCACAAAGGAAACCATTACAGTGAAAATGTTTAAATCTTTTAACTAAAAGAAAAGAAAAAAAGCTACAAATGAAAACTTTTGGGATATAGCTTAAAAAGTAGAATAGGACCTGGCCGGTTTGGCTCAGCGGTTGGAGCGTCAGCCTGTGGCCGATGAGTCCCGGGTTCGGTTCCGGTCAAGGGCACGTACCTCGGTTGCGGATCATCCCCGGCCCTGGTCCGGTCGTGCAGGAGGCAAGCAGTCGATGTGGCTCTATCACATCGATGTTTCTCTCTGTCTCTCTCTCCCTCCCTCCCTCTTACTCTATCTGATAATAAGTAGAAATATATCCTCTACTGAGGAATAAAAATTTTAGAAAAGTAAAACAGTCTTATTCAAGACAACACCTCAGGTTCAGAATCGGTGAACACATTACCATACACAGCAAAAGGGACTTTCAGGTGTGAGTAGGGCTGAGACAGAGAGAGAGGAGTTTCCCGGGATGCTCCCGGCGGACCCAGTGCCATCGGCCCGAGCACTGCACCCCAGTTCCTTGGTGGCTCACCGGGGGCTATGAGAAGCAACAGACCTGAGCAGCCACATGGCCCCACCTCTCTAGGTCCTGTCCTCTCTGGGCACCAAGCACCAGCTGTCCCAAGGATTGACATTCAGCCCAGAATTAGACACCTGGCTTCCCTCCCCGTGACACAACTCTGCGTGTCTCCGTTACTGCACGGACCACACCGGACGACGGTCTGGCCTTTGGCTCATCCGGAGCAGAGCCTCAGGCAGGCAGATGAGTGGGCTGGAGCGACAGGTCAGACAGCCTGCCCACCCTGGCCTCGATGCCTGTCCCTGCCCCGCACCTGAGCGCGTCACTCAAGGCTTCTGAGCTCTAGCCACATGCCACACCAGCCGCTGAGGCTTAGACACAGTCCAGCCCCTGAGCCCACCTTGGCTGAGCGGGTCTGAGCTGGAGCCCCAGCGTCTGTGACCCCAAAAAGTTCCCCAAGATGGATTCGCTCCTGAGCTCGTCCCCCTGTTCACACAGCACAGCCAGGCTGAGAAACGCTGTCCGGAAAGAGGGCGCTTTAGTTCGCTGTGGTTTTCTGCGGTTTCCCAGCACCTACCAGAGAGCCTGTGAGAGCAGCAACTTGCTTTCCATTTAACGCAGAAGCGTCAGGAGGATGAGCTGGCCCTGCCATCTCCCCGACGTGTCCCCGTCCCACAGGACAGACCCTCTGGTTCCCTGCCCTGCCTCAGTCATTCCGGTTCCTAATCCCCAGCCCCACTCACCTGGGACAACCAGAAGGAGCAGAGGTGGGAGCAGCCACATGGTCCTGCCTGCCCGGGTCTGGCCCTGTCACCATGAAACGCCAGTGTCCTCCAGGGACTTGAACGAAGGAGCCCAGAGGCAAACTGCCTTCGATGTGTCCAAATCATTGTATCCAGTTTCTCTCCTCAACTTCCCTTAATGTTCTGTCTTCAGTTACTTCCTCATTGCATCAGGTAGAAGAAACCCTGTGTTGTCATTTACGAGTGTGTGGCTGATGTGTCTTCAATGATTTAGGGGAAGCTGAGCGTCCAGGCCTGGCCCGGGTTCCACTTGCGGGTGTGAGTGTGAGGAGCTGAGCAGGTGGCTGCCAGCACAGGGGGCAGGACGTGCAGCGGGGCCGCAGACAGGCGCTCAGAGCTGGCTCCAGGGAGTGAGGGACACGCGCTGGATGTGCCCTGGGGAAGGACGAGCATTCAGGGCTGACCCCAGTCCGGTTGGAGGCACAGCCCATCCTCAGGACAGCGTCCTCCCAGGTCCTGAGTCACGCTCAAGCAGACACAGGCTTGGGGACAGCCTCAGTTTGTCCTGGAGGCTTCCCCCCACATCTCTGCATATTTCACTGGCTGTGGGCTCTTGGCAAACCCACTGCGCCATGGACTCTGCTTATCCTAATGAGCTCCTGGGGACTGTCCTCACCTCTCCCCTCTTCTCCAGAGTTCCCTCCCTCCTTCTCTCACCTATTCCTGTCCCTCTCAGGATCAATTGTCTCCTCCTTTTTAAGAAATATATGTCTATAGTTGTGACATTTTTTTCTGCCTTTGGGAGGTTTATATTTTGTGTTTTTACTTTGTCTTCCAACCCTTGGATGAAATATTTACTGTAGAAATTATATTTCTCTCTGTAAAAGCTCCCCTTTTGTTCTCTGATGGCCGGTATTTGGAACTTCCTTCTGTTCCCTGAATGACGTCTCCTGACTGCTCGTGGCTCCGTGGGCTTTGGTTTGGTGATTCTACACTATGGGCTGTCCTCCAAAGTCTGGTCATTCTTGGTTCTCTGATCATGTCCAAGGATGATCCAAAACAGCGCTGACGGAGACCTCTGAGCAGGTGGGAGCAAAGAACATGCACAAGAGTTCTGTGTCACTGTGTAGGTTCCTGGGGCTTTCCGCCCTCCCTTGACTCGCAAGCAGTGCTCGAGACGAGCGGTGAGCGGGCTCGTCTGAGCCGGGCTCCAGCACCTCCCCGCTGCCGTGGTTTGCTGTCTTATTTACTAAGTGAAAGAACTCTCTGCTTTTTTTGTTCTCGGGGTAATGCGCGCCTGCAGACATACACGAGTTTGGGAAACTGTTCCTTGGACACAACCCCAACCGCTTCCCCAGTTCTGGTCCCACTTCGGGCCCACCTGCGGACTCTGAGTTCACAGCCCCCTGAGTTCTACCTGCTCTTCGCCTTGAGGGTTACGTCCGGAGGCGCCAGACCGCTGACTCTGACCCTTCTGGTGCGGCCGGGCCCTGAACCCAGGTGGGGGTTATCTCCCAGTCTCGGGAGCACAGCCAGTGGCCTGTCCCTTCTTGTTACCAAGGCCGATTAACATGATATCATCAGCACAGTGGACCCAGTACGTTCTGAGCAATGTCCCGAAGACCCAGATTCCTTAACACTGTGCTCTGACAGAGGAAGACAGTTAGCACAGTCCTGGGACAATTCTCAGAAAGTGCTCAGCTGTCCGGGCTAAGTGAATGCAGCCTGCCTCTGTCCCCTTCCTGCTGGGTATTGAAAAGGATACATTAGTCACACACGACCCAGCAGGTGGCGCAGAGGCTGCAGCACGTCTGCTCCTGGGTTCAGCTTTCACGAGCCCACGGTCATGCTGAGTTAAAGGCAGATATGATGGGAACCCTCCCCCATGTCCTTCCAGTCTTGGAAGGTGGCCCTAACCTCTGGTTTTCCCAGCAGATGGGATGTTTTCCATTTACTCTCTTGGTCACAGCAGAGGGGCCGTCTCAGGGGCTTCCACCTGATCGTCCTCCATGTGGTCACTTTCACCGTACAGGTCAGAAAGTCAGCACGAGAACGGGACTGATTGCTAGGTGTACCCACTTCCATATTGTTTCCTGAAACCAAGAATGGGACCACTGAGTCACAGCTCTTGCCTCCAGGATCTCGATCTTGCCTCTTGTTCTAATAGTCGTCTCCGTTGATCCAGGGTAGGCGCCATCCGAACGTGCTCCCCGGTCCCACTAATGAGGCTCAGCTCGCCCAGACCGGGGTGCTTCCACCTGCTCTGCCCTCCTGGAACCCTATCCACGCCCTGAGCCTATGGAGCCCAGCTATGTACTGGCTCCCCCTGCCTTGAACCCAGAGCAGAGAGAAGCCACTACGGAGCCTGTGCTAATGCTCCTGTCCCCCTACCCAGCATAGTTCTTATTTGAGTACATGGAATGGCCTCTAGCATTTCCCAAGGATAATACTCATTTGCTGGGTGTTCAGGTCAAACGGAACAGTTTCATTTTAGCTTGCTACATTCTGCCAGGCTTTGGCACCTTCTGCCACCCTCCGCCTCAGCCATTCGGGAACCTTTGCTTCTTTTAGCTTGGGGCTTCCAGGCTTCTAAGCACGCAGTGTGACCAGTCTCCTGGGCTTTGCAAGTGTGCTGAGTTCCCCATGTTGTGTGTTGAGTGACCGATGTGGACCAACTCCTCCTAACTCAGCGTTATACTCCACCACGGTGGTCCAGTCCCTCGAGGTTCCCTCCCGGACTCAGTCTTCTGCTTCCTGCCAGCACGTATTGGTTTCCTCTTCACTTGGTAGCCAGCATATCCCCTGCGGGCCGTGCTGACCCTTCACCTCGGGTCTGGGTCTGAGGTCAGGAGGAGAAGTGAGGACAGAGGCTGGCAGTGGATCCTCGGGGGTGTGCGGGGTCCTGCTTCCTCTCAGACTCCTGCAGAGTCATCAGTGCGGAGTCACTGTCTTCTAACAAGTGGATGGAGCCCCTTCCACAGACCCCGAGGTCTCAGGGACGTGGGGGCGGGGGTCAAGGTCGCCAGCGCCTCAGCTGATGAGCCCTCCCAAGCCTCAGGGTCTCACTTTTCTCTCTCAGGAAACACTTGTCCTAAAATATTTCCAAGACCAAGAATTTAACTTCTGGAGTTTTGCTTCTCTTCAGATTGGGTCCTGACCAGGTCCACAGCACAGTGGTTGTTCCCGATAAAGGAAATGAGGGTCCCTTCCAAGGCCACCCAGGAGGGTATTCTGATGCTCACCAAAGGGCTAAAACGTTCTCAGCCCCTCTATTCATGATAGTCAGAAACGTGATTCTAGTCAATCACCCGTCAGCGGTAGAATGGGTGTTTGGTGTATTCGCACACTGCAGTATTACATCAGAGTCAACACAAATACATATACAACTACATTGTAAAAATGTTGTTAAATTTTACAAACACAATTGTCACCAAAGGAAGCCAGACAGAAAACAGTGTATGCTGTGTGATTCATTTATATAAAGTCGACAAACAAATTTAGGCTGTCAGAAGACAGGAGGGCGGTGACTTTGTAAGTAGTGGCTGGAAGGAAGTTATGACACCATGACTTTGTAGGTCCTGGCCAGAAGGAAATAGAGAGGGCCTTCTGGGGGTTGGTAATGCTCATTTCTTGACCTAGGAGCTGTGTGTGAGGATGGTGTGTTTGTAAAAAGTTACTGAATTGTGAACTTTAAATATGTTTTTATTGATTTTGTTTTAGAGAGAGAGGACATGAGAGATAGAAACATTGATGTGAGAGAGAAATATCCATTGGCTGCCTCCTGCACGCCCCCTACTGAGGATCCAGCCTGCAACCCAGGTACGTGCCCTTGACCAGAAATCAAACCCACAACCCTTCAGTCCGAGGGCTGACGCTCTAACCGCTGAGCCACACCAGCCTGTCTGCAGCTTTCTGCTCTTGCTTTCGATGCTGCAGGCCTCTGGTTCCAGGGAAGATGGTCAACACGCTCCGCACTTCTCTTCCACCGATTGCAGCCAAGCCCAGACAGAGTGTGTGGAGCGCTGTCTGAGGACGCAGCTGAGTGAGTGGTGACAGGGAGGCTAGGGAAGGAAACAGAGGGGTAGGACCATTCGGCTCTGAGTTCTCTGGTTTTGTTTCCTTCTATCTCCCCGCTGTCGGGCGGGAACACACACCACACCCTGGAACTGCACACTCCGCAGGGACCGTGACTGCTCGGGTGAGTGGAAGAGGGAAACTGGAAGGAAAAAGAGGGGGAGGGTTCCCAGAGTTTTCTTGATGTGTGTGTCTTTGCTTTCCTTCCCAGCCGTTCCCCAGCAAGCCCCAGTACAGAAGCTACAATTCCACCTCGACCTCAGGAGCTGGTCCTCCCTGACCAGGGGATCCGTGGTCTGAAGACATGGGGAGAAAACCACTGCATTTCCCTCTCTCTGTTCTCCCTCTGCTTTGTCCTGGATGCTGACACTCACAAGAAGTACACAGCAGTTGGAGGGAGAACAGACCCAGCTTTCCAGCCCAAGGACCAGGAAGGGGAGTAGAGGGCTCCGAAAGCTGGGAGGGGGTGCTGGGGGAGATCAAGAAGGGGAAGCAGCTTAAGAAGGGAACCCTGGAGTTTTTTCAAGGCAAACGTGTTGGCAGAAGCCATTGTTCCTTTGATGAGCCCTCTCACTGCAGGCACGGGCGACACCATATCTGAGTTTCCATCAACCTGGTCAACACTGTGCACCCAGCCCTGGGGTTCCCTGAGATCCTGCCCCACCCACATATGGGCACACCCAAGCCGCTTCCAGGAACTTTTCCATACAAACGGGCTGTCTTGGCTCATGCTACAGATTTTCCTAAAATCTCTCAAAGGTTCACAAACCCCAGATAAGCAGCATCAGGCCTGGTGTGCCCTGTCCTCTTGATACGTTGCCCCAGGCCTGGCACTAGCAGCAGACGGATTCGTTTACAGCTTGGCCTCTCCTGGGCACCTCCAAGCCCAGCACAAGTGGCAGCCATCTGTATACTGTTTTGTAGCTCATTCCATGTAGCCCTGGGCAGGGCAAAGGCAGCAGCTGACCTTGGCTTAAACCTCCTGGGATGCCCCAGAGCCAGTGCACCTGGTAGACAGCTTCAGATCATACCAGAGCACCATCCAACCCCCACCATGAGTGACACACTAAAGGGGTGGTCTTGGCAGGCACCAGAGCCCCACTGAAGCGAGTTTGGTTCTGGGGGGTCAGCCCCTGCACAGCAACTTCTCCTCTGTAGTCCCTGCCAGAATCGGTGTGGGGGTCAATCCCTTCCAGTGCCGTGCCAACAGCAATCAAGGCTCAACTTCAACAGGAGAGTGCATACCGCCTACATGGGGGGGAGGGTGGCATGCCTACAGTTCCCAGGTCAAGTGACCAGGGAGGCTGCATCACTGGGCCCTACAGGACACTTACTACATAAGGCCACCCTACCAAGAATGGGACACATAGAAGATCTACCTCATACATAGAAACAAAAACAGAGAGGCAGCCAAAATGGGTATACAAAGAACATGTCCCAAATGAAAGAACAGGAGAACTCTCCAGAAAAAGAACTAAATGAAATGGAGGCAAGCAAACTACCAGATACAGAGTTCAAAACAATGGTTATAGGGATGCTCAAGGGACTTAGTGAGAACTTCAACAGCATGAAAAAGTACATAGGAGCCATAAAACAGAACCAGTCAGAAATAAAGAATACAGTAACTGAAATGAAGAATATACTAGAAGGAATCAACAGCAGATTAAATGAAGCAGAGGACTGAGTCAGTGATTTGGAAGACAAGGTAGCAGAAAACACCCCATCAGAGCAACAGAAAGAAAAAAAAATTTTTAATTGAGGATAGTTTAGGGGAACTCTGGGACAACATCAAGCAAAACAATATCCATATCATAGGGGTACCAGAAGGAAGAGAGAGTGAGCAAGGGATTAAGAACCTATCTGAAGAAATAATGACTGAAAACTTTCTTAACCTTGTGAAGAAAAAAGACACACAGGCCCAGGAAGTGCAAAGAGTCCCAATTCAGATGAACCCATAGAGGCCCACACCAAGACACATCATAATTAGAATGGCAAAGGTTAAAGACAAAAAAAATCTTAAAAGCAGAAAAAAAAAAAAAAAAGCAGTTAGTTTCCTCCAAAGGAGCTCCCATAAGACTGTCAGTTGATTTCTCAACAGAAACATTTCAGGCCAGAGGGATTGTCAAGAAATATTCAAAGTGATGAAAAGCAAGGGCCTACAACCAAGATTACTCAATCCTGCAAAGCTATCATTTAGAATTGAAGGACAGATAAAGAATTTCCCAGACAAGAAAAAGCTAAAGGAGTCCATCACCACCAAACCAGTATTACAAGAAATGTTAAAGGGTCTTTCTTAAGAAGAAGAAGATAAAAAATATGAATAATAAATGGCAATAAATACATATCTATCGACAACTACTTTAAACGCAAATGAATTAAATGCTCCAATAAAAAAACATAGGGTGGCTGTTGAGACGACATGGGGGGACCTGGAGAGCATTATGCTAAGTGAAATAATCCAATCAGAGAAAGACAAATATCACATGATCTCACTTATTTGTGGAATATAATGAACAAAATAAGCTGATGAACAAGAAACATAGAAAGGAGTACGGCTCAGACTGACAAGCCTCAGAGGAGGGAGGTAGGGAGGATGGATGAGATAAACCAAAGAACTTATATGCATGTATGCGTAACCAATGGACATAGACAATAACGCTGGGGCCTGAGGGGGCTGGGGGGGGGTGAAATCAGGAGGAGGGTGTCTGGGGGGGGAAGGAGAAACATCTGTAACAAAAATAAATTAATAAAAATTGCAAAAAAAAAAAATAGGGTGACTGAATGGATAAGAAAACAAGACCCTTACTTATGCTGTCTACAAGAGACTCACAGATACACACAGACTGAAAGTAAAGTGATGGGAAAAGGTATCTCGTGAAAATGGAAATGAAAAACAAAGCTGGGGAAGCAATACTTACACCCGACAAAATAGACTTTAAAACAAAGGATATAACAAGAGACAAAAAAGAACCCAGCAATTTCACTTCTAGGTATCTATCTGAAGAAACCCAAAACACTAAGTTGAAAAGACATCATTGCAGCATTATTTACACTAGCCAAGATGTGGAAGCAACTCCAGAGTCCATCAACAGAGGAGTGGATAAAGAAGAAGTGGGGTGTACATACAACGGAATATGACCCAGCCACAGAAAAAGGATGGAACCTTGCCATCTGCAACAACATGATGGACCTAGAGGGTATTTTGCTGAGTTAAATAAGCCAGACAGAAAAGACAAATGCCATATGATTTCACTCATATGTGGAATTTTAAAAACAAAATAAATGAACAAGCAGAATAGAAACAGACTCATAGATACAGAGAACGTTTTGATGGTCACCCGATGGGAGGGTTTGGGGAATATGGGTGAAAAGATGAAAGGATTAAGAAGTACAGATTGGTAATTACAGAATAGACATGAGGATGTAAACTATAGCAGAAGGAATATAGTCAATAATATTGTGATAACTGTGTATGGTATCAGATGGCTACTAGATTTATCAGAGTAATTGCTTCAGAAGTTATATAAATGTCTAATCACTGGGTTGTATACCTGAAACTAATATGTTATACATAAACTGTAATTGAAAAATAAAAAAATATTTTTTTAAAGAAGAAGAAAAGAAAGGGACCCTGGAACTCCCAGGCTTACCCCCAGCTGTGCCTGCCTGACCGGACCCTGAAGAGAATACCCAAGACTGAAAACTTTGGTGGGAGATCACCGCTCAGGTCACAGAGCGGCCACTGGGTGGCGCTCCCGGGCTAGATCTGAACAGCACCTCAAAGGCTCGGAAAGCTAAACTAACTTTGGAGGCGCTGTCCACAGGGGTCGGATCCGCAGGGGCCGTCTAACCTCACAGCTTGGCTACCTGCCATTCAGAAATGACCTACAGTTAAAGACCTTCTAGGGTAAGTGATGAAATTGTTCGGTATGTTTCTGGTGGTGGTTCCATGAAATGATGCTTGTGTTTGAACTCCACAACAAAGTGAATTTTACTGCATGAAAGAATAATTAAAAAAAAAAAAAAAGAAAAGAAAAAAGTGTCAAACTGTACACGTTAAATGTATGTGATTTATTTCAGCCCAGTTATACCTCAATAACTGTTCAGAAAGGGAGCTAGGGAGGAGACAGTGAGCCCCGCGGCCCCGCCCCGCACCCTGCACACCTTGCTGGCTGCAGACCCGAGCTCACCTGCACACCCAGCCCCGGGAGAGGCTCACCCTCAAACAGGCACAGGCTCAGATGCGCCGCCTCTCCCACCCTCACTCGTCCTCCCCAGAATGGGCCCAACACCCCTTACCGCTCCGCTAGCAATGCCCTCTGCACTCTGCCTCCAAGCCCCCACCCAGCAAGGTCCTCGGGATGACAGGTGGCAGGAAGGACACCTGTGGGCTTCATCTTAGGAAGGCTGATCACACAGGGGAAGGCTGGAGTGGGGGCCCTGGGCTGTGACCAGCGTAATGACAGATTGATTTAAGGAGCAAAGACGACAGAGAATGTCCTTTTGAGCATGTCCGAGCTCTACAAAAGTGCTGATTGGCATTGTCAGTGAGAGCCGAGAACTGACCCGGGAGCTGGGGGCGGCAGGGGTGTGTGTTTGTGACTGTCCTGTGCGTGGATGTGATGTTAGAGAGCCGGGAGAGGACGCCCCTGGACACCAGGGATTCCAGGGCGGACTCCAGGAGATGCGGTGGGTATAGGGGGTGAGGCCAAGGAGAAGGAGAGGGAGCAGTGAGAGAGAAGGAGGGAGGGAACTTCTGGAGAAGAGGGGAGAGGTGAGGACAGTCCCCAGGAGCTCATTAGGATAAGCAGAGTCCATGGCGCAGTGGGTTTGCCAAGAGCCCACAACCAGTGAAATATGCAGAGATGTGGGGGGAAGCCTCCAGGACAAACTGAGGCTGTCCCCAAGCCTGTGTCTGCTTGAGCGTGACTCAGGACCTGGGAGGACGCTGTCCTGAGGATGGGCTGTGCCTCCAGCCGGACTGGGGTCAGCCCTGAATGCTCGTCCTTCCCCAGGGCACATGCAGCGCGTGTCCCTCACTCCCTGGAGCCAGCTCTGAGCGCCTGTCTGCGGCCCCGCTGCACGCCCTGCCCCCTGTGCTGGCAGCCACCTGCTCAGCTCCTCACACTCACACCCGCAAGTGGAACCCGGGCCAGGCCTGGACGCTCGGCTTCCCCTAAATCATTGAAGACACATCAGCCACACACTCGTAAATGACGACTAAGGGTTTCTTCTACCCGATGCAATGAGGAAGTAACTGAAGACAGAACATTAAGGGAAGTTGAGGAGAGAAAATAGATACAATGGTTTGGACACATCGAAGGCAGTTTGCCTCTGGGCTCCTTCGTTCAAGTCCCTGGAGGACACTGGAGTTTCATGGTGACAGGGCCACACCCGGGCAGGCAGGACCATGTGGCTGCTCCCACCTCTGCTCCTTCTGGTTGTCCCAGGTGAGTGGGGCTGGGGATTAGGAACCGGAATGACTGAGGCAGGGCAGGGAACCAGAGGGTCTGTCCTGTGGGACGGGGACACGTCGGGGAGATGGCAGGGCCAACTCATCCTCCTGACGCTTCTGCGTTAAATGGAAAGCAAGTTGCTGCTCTCACAGGTTCTCTGGTAGGTGCTGGGAAACCGCAGAAAAGCACAGCGAACTAAAGCGCCCTCTTTCCGGACAGCGTTTCTCAGCCTGGCTGTGCTGTGTGAACAGGGGGACGAGCTCAGGAGCGAATCCATCTTGGGGAACTTTTTGGGGTCACAGACGCTGGGGCTCCAGCTCAGACCCGCTCAGCCAAGGTGGGCTCAGGGGCTGGACTGTGTCTAAGCCTCAGGGGCTGGTGTGGCATGTGGCTAGAGCTCAGAAGCCTTGAGTGACGCTCAGGTGCAGGGTAGGGACAGGCATCGAGGCCAGGGTGCGCAGGCTGTCTGGCCTGTCGCTCCAGCCCACTCATCTGCCTGCCTGAGGCTCTGCTCTGGACGAGCCAAAGGCCAGACCGCCGTCCGGTGTGGTCCGTGCAGTAACGGAGACAGGGACACCGTGGTCTGGCGGCATCTGGAGGCTGTGTTGGCTGCAGAAGCCAAGAGCCTTAGAACTGATGACAATTGAGCTGAGCCTTGAGAGGTGGGTGTAAGGCTTTGATTCCTTCAAGCAGAGGGAAGAGAACACTCCGGTCAGAGGGAGCAGCTTTTACAAAGGTCTGGAGACACAAAGAGCATGGTTTTTGGGTAAAAGGAAAAAAGTGTGTGCGTGAGTATGTGCGAGTGTGTGTGCATGAGTGTGTGAGTGTGTGTGCATGAGTGTGTGAGTGAGTGTGCGAGTGTGTGTGCATGAGTGTGTGTGTTTAGTTCCTGCAACTTTACCCCATGTATAGAGTCAGAGGGTGAGTGTTAGGTGTGTGGGTGCAGAGTGTCAGGGTGTGGGGGACGGAGGAGGCCAAGAGGTCTACCTCACAGCTCTAGGATTCAGAAATAAACCTGTGGACTGTGGGCTGGTGAGGGAGGAGGTGTTCAAGGATGGGAGAATTTCCAAAACAGGGCGTGGGGAGTGAGCAGAGGCCTCTGTATCGGGCAGATCGGAGCCCAAAGGAGACCTTTGCAAGAAAGGGGACAGCAAAAGAAATAGTGTCGGGGATCAAGGGACGAACGGGAGGTGGGGAGTTGAGGGCCTGGGGCAGAGGGCAGAGGCTCCTGGTGGCCCCAGGGAGGTGCCAGAAGGAAGCCTGCCAGCCCTGGCCCAGGAAGGAGATGGATTGGGTTGGGTTTCTGTCTTGCAGGCTGTGTCTCCTCTCTCTATGGTCCGAGGTCAGTGAGCGGTTCCAAAGGGGGTTCGGTGACCATTCGGTGTCACTATGACCCAGGGTGGGAAGCCTACAAGAAGTGGTGGTGCTATGGAGAGGCCTGGGGCTCCTGCGAAATCCTCATTGAGACCAGCGGGTCAGAGCAAAGGGTGCAGAGTGGCCGAGTGGCCATCGAGGACGACCACTCTGCGCGCACATTCACCGTGACGGTGGAGGAGCTCCAGAGAGGTGATGACGGCTTCTACTGGTGTGGCATCCAGAAATCCTGGACAGACCTGGGGCACCAAGTTCGCGTGCTCGTTGGCCCAGGTAGGAACTGCCCCTCCTGTACTCAGAGGCCTGTACAGACCCGTGCAGAATGCAGAATTCCCTGTCTGCACCGACAGTGGAGAGGAGTCTGGAGACTACACATGTGCGTGTGCGTGTGCCTGTGTCTGTGTGGGCACACGTGTGCGTGCATGTGGTGGGGTGGGCACCAAGAGTCTGGGAAGACTGAAAGAGCAAGGCTCGGCCGCCGCGCGTCTCCATGTGTTGTCATCAGGGGGCGAGGAGAAGGACAGACCCGACTTGGACAGGCTTGCCCAGGGAAGGCAGGTCCTCCTCTCCTGGTCTTTTGGGCACTATGTCTACCCTCAGAGCAGCCCCCGCCTGACCGGGGGCCTTGTCAGCTGTGCAGGGCCGGGCAGGGTGCTAGAAAGCCATTATCCTGATTGTATCAGCTACAGGACAAGTGGCCCTCTCCCTGGCCCCCTCTCTTTCTACCTCTCCCTCCTCTGGCTCCATGAGAGCAAGGGAGCCCTGGCCAGTGTGGCTCAGTTCATTAAGCATCATCTCATGCACTGAAATGTCGCTGGTTTGATTCCCAGTCAGGGCACGTACCCAGGTTTCAGGTTTGATCCCCGGTGGGAGCCCATATGGGAGGCAACTGACTGATGTTTCTCTCTCTCCTCCTTCCTCTTTCTCTAAAATATATACACACACACACACACACACACACACACACACACACACATGTTTATATATATATATATATATATATATATATATATATTTTTTTTTTTTATCCTCACCCGAGGACATTCTTTCATTTTTGGTTCAGATAGAGTGGGAGGGAGAGAGAGGAAGAGAGAGAGAGAAACATTGACGCGAAAGGGACACATCGAGTGGCTGCCACCCGCACGACCAACCAGGGCCGGGGACAAACTGCAACCGAAGCATATGCCCCTAGTGAGAACCGAACCCGGGTCTCTCTGGACCGCAGGCCGATGCTTTAACCACTGAGCCAAACCGGCCAGGGCTGTTTATATTTTTTTAATACATATATATTAAGAGCAAAGGTGGGGGCAAGGGTCTCTGAACTCATTAGTGGCAGAAGGAAAGTATTCACCATGGTGCAGGGGTCTCCATGGGCCTCCCTTGGCTGCCTCAGACCCTTGGAGGAGACTCTGGGCTCAGCCACACCTGCCCTGGAGCGCCAGGGCCTCCCCGGAGTAGAGACCTGGAGAGTCAGGTGTAGCCCCCGCCCCACAGAGCCCTAGTCTTGTCTCCACTTTGGGAATCAGGGAAACTACCCCGCTCCCATCCCACTAAGCATACAGGCAGACAGCAAACTTGACTGCTTCTGTCACCTAAAACAGCTAAACCTGTGACAACGTACCCGGCTCCACCTGAGACAACGTCCCCAGCTGTACCTGAGACAACGTCCCCAGCTGTACCTGAGACAACGTCCTCGGCTCCACCTGAGACAGCACCCGCACTGGCCAGTCTGGCCCTCTCGCCCCCAGTGACCCAGATCAGCAACAGCAGCGTGGCTCTGACCAGTTCCCTCACCAGGTGAGCAGAGCTGGCCCCGCAGACCTTCCCGCTGCTACCCTACGACTGCTCCCCCAGGGAAGCTCGCTCAGGGACCCCTGCCACCGCGCTGATGTCCCCTGTGCAGGGGAGAAACGGCAGTCGGCACTGCGCCTCCCCGTCCTCCTTTGACCTCTGCGTCCTTAAAGAGCTCCCCACGCCCGCGTGGAACCTAAACAAAGTTCTCAGCTGGGCTGCAGGCCCTGTCTCCCTCGGCTCCCACCCCCCAAGAAGCAAAAGGACGTGTAGCGGGGTTCAGCGTCAAGTGCGCTAGGAGCGAAGTGCTCTGTGTTAGTGTCCTGTGGCTGCCAAGTTGGTGGCCTAAAGCAACGTTTTATTATCTTATGGCTCTGGAGACCAGACGTCTGAAATGAGTTGCACTGGGCTGACATCACGGGGTTGACAGGGCTGAGTTCCTCTGGAGAGTCTAGGGAAGAATCGTTCCCCTGACTTTTCCAGCTTTTAGAGACCACCCCCGCTCCTTGGCTCGTGGCCCCTTCCATCTCTGTTAGCGGCTGAGTCTCCCGCGTGGCAGGACTCCCCTACGTCTGTCTTTCCCGTATAAAGACCCTGATGGTTACATGGGATCCGCTCAGATAACCCGGGATAATCTCCCCATCCCTGAGTCAGCTGATTGGTAATTTTAAGTCCATTTGCAGCCTGAATTCCCTGGCCAGGTAACATAACATATTCAGAGGTTCTGGGGGTCAGGGCATCCTTGGGGATCACTATTCTGCCTGCCACAGTCACGGGTAGATACATGTTCCATTGCTCCAGCTCTTCTCTCCCCAAGTGCTGGGGAGATGAAAGGAAGGAGTGGGAAGCTGAGACCACAAACCTGAAGTTCACTCCCTTCAGAGGCACCCAAAGGACAGTCAACAAGTTCTTCCATCAAAGGGCAAACACCCCCTGCCCCCGATTCATCCCATCACAGCCTGGTGGGCTCCCATGACGTCCAGGGTCAAGGTCCGTGGTCTCCCTGGGTCCAGCCTTTCAGAATCACCCTCCATCGGCTCACTTCCCTGCTCCAACCCATTGCCCTTCCTTTCTCGGGGGTCCTGTTTTGTGGAGCCTGAACCCCGCTGGACAGTTTGTTCAGTGAGGAGCCCGAAAGAGGCGCGGCGCTTGGGGGCACCTGCCTCACCAGCCAGCTCTGTCCTGCTCACAGCTGTTTGGAGAGCGCTTGCTTGTTGAGTCGAGGGAGCAGAATGCAGGACTTTTATGGAGGCCGGAGAAGCACGAGAGAAAACTCGGTGGGGAGAGAGATGGGGGCAGCAGGGGGTAGGACTGGTGGAGAGATCACACTGGGTATTTTTAGGATGTGCCATGCAGCTGCCTCTCTCCCTCCAGAAAACCGTTCGTGACATCGCATGACTCACCCTGCTCAAGGCAGGCTGCGGGACGGGACAAGGGCGGCCTGCGGGACATGGGTCCTAGCAGAGGGCATAGGATGAGGGGAATCCGATTCTTATACCCTGATAGGAGCCCAGGCCCCAGTAGTCTAACCAGACCACATGTCCACTGTATGGGATAAGGTGCATCTCATGTGTGCTCTCAGGTGGGGGTCAGAGCCCAGCAGAGAAAGCCAGGTTTACGGGGACTGGGGTCTTCCTCTGCTTCAAAGATCTGAGCTGGAAAGATGAGCAGAATTTACAAAGGGAGCTAGAAGGTGGAAGAAGAACAGAATAGAAAGGACAGGAGAGGGCAAACCTTTAAGCCTGGCTGGACTGCAGGTGAGCTGACAGTGAACTGTGGGAGAGCAGCCCAAAGGCAGGAGGGAAACAGACACAGGGTGCTGGACCCCAGACTGAGCCAGCAGGGAGACCCCTGAAGGTTCAGCCTCTGGGCAGCATGGCTGAGCCTCTCGGAGGGGCCTTCCTGGCCAGGGCAGGGACCGAGGCTTGCCTGTCCGGCCAGTCTGAGCTTCGGGGGGTGTGGGGAGGGGGGGCAGGGCCAGGAGCCGCTCCAGAAGAGTCTCACCCCTGTGGCCATGCCCCTGTACAGGTTCGTGCTCTGCAACATCCATCTGGTGCTCCTGACCTTCATAAAGGTGCCCCTGCTGGGGAGCCTGCTGCTGAGCCTGATGTGGCTGAGCAGACATCAGCGAGACTCCACGGGGAAATAAATCAGTCTGAGCAGAAGTGCAGCTCCCACGCCATCGACGCCCTCGCATCGGACTGCAGAACCTCCTGACCTCTCATCAGGGCACGGGCAGTGACTGCCGAGTCAGAAAAGACGAGGGTCCCTGCTGCGGTGAGGACTCCCCTGGTCCTGGCCTCCGGAACACAGTCGGCTCCCTCCCTGCTCGGCATGGCTCCGGACCCTGGTCTTCACCGGAGGAGCAGAGAAAGGAAAGAGATGGTGTTCCTCTTACACACTGGCCTCGGAGCACCTGCCGACTTCTCTCTGTGGGTGCTCTTGATGCCTCTTTCCAGTGGCTCTGCCCAACATTATGGACGTGACACTGTCTAGGGCTCCAGCTAATAACGGAGTCAAGATTCCAGACCAACCAATAAGCACTAAAGCTGAATTAAACCCAGAAACTTCAGAGTGTGTTTGCAAGACCCTCCCCCTCCCCCCCACCAGAGGCAGGTGCACCGAGGTCTGCTGATTCCACCTTCTGTCACATCACTGCCTCCTGGAGAACCACCTGAACGCAGATGCTCAAAGACAGGGTTGGCCCATCGCCCAGCTCACCTCCAACACGCCTGCGCTGTGCTTCCTCTGAAATCTATGGACTTCCTGTGCTCTGAGACTGTTGTGTGCTACACTGCCTCCACATTCCGGAGGGCGAGAGGGACTCTAAATCAAACACCAGGTCAGATGCACCTCCCAGAATGTATCTGTCAGAGTGGAGAGCACTGGAAGATACCTTCCTAGCCCCTCAGAGAGGTCGCAACCAGGAGGGACACCCCCTGCCCCGTCCCCAGGTGAAGGTGCAGACTCGACTTGATGGCTGGAAGTGAGCTAAAAAAGCATGGGGCCTTTTAAGAGAACTCTTTAAATGTTATTTTTTCTATTTTAGGAAAGTGATTGTTGAGGTGTATTTATACCTCAAAAATTACAAAGTCTTCACGTGCTAAGCGTGGTGTAATGAGCGTTTTTAAGGGTAAACACCTGAGTGTTGTCATCTCAACCAAGATACAATGGGGTGGTGGATATATAATTAGAGCTTTGTCAAAATTCATTGAAGTTATTCTTTTCCCCCTCTGTGATTAATAAATGATTTATGGGGAGGCACTTTGAAATGTCCCTGCATCTACATTGGTGGCCTCCAAGGACAGGAGACTCACCGAGGGGTCAGGACACCAAGCAAGGAGCCGCAGGAGGAATCAGCAGACCTCAGCAGACCTCAGTGCACCTGCTTCTGGTGGTGGGGGGGTGGGGAGGAGGGGGGACAAGGTCTTTGACCTTCACGGTTCCTTGGAAGCATTCCAAGGGGGGGCAAATATCAGTTCTTGAAGGGTGAAAGAAGTTTACTCTATATATACAAAACACAAATAGATAAATAACTGTGTTTTTATATAAAAACCACAGAGATATATATATATAAATATATATATACACACACATATACACAACATAAACATATATACAGTGTATCTTTGTTGTTAAAATTTCCTGGGATGAGGGCATTTTCAGAAAAAGCAAGTATGTGCACAGATTCCTTAGAAAGGTGGTGGTGGAGAGAGTGTGGAGCAGCTGCTCTGTGTCTCAGGTGGAGCAGTGCCCGCCCACGCCCTTCAGGGACGGGCACGTAAGCCCGACTGTAAGAGGAGGCGCGCCAAGGAGTTTTCATCCGTGTTTCCAAGCTGCCCCACGCACGTCTGAACCGAGCACCTTCACGTCACGTATGAGAACAAGGAGACCCGAAGGGGCGAGGCCCCGGTCCCCAGTCACAAGGTCAGGTGGCAGAGCTGGGTCTGTCCTGCGCCAGCCAGGGGCTGGCCCACACGTCACTCCGCAGGTCCATCTGTGCACTGAGAAGGTCAGTTCCTAAGCCTGCTGAGGGCGCCATATGGCCCCCGACACAAATCCTGGGCAGGCATGACGGCGCTCTGCGATTGCCCAGCTTCTCACAGGTGTCACCTCCTGCACCACGACCTGCAGGGACTCACCATATGCTTTGTTTTGACCACAATCTTTTTAATGGAGTTTGATGCGTATAGTTAGACACAGGGAATTTCACTTCTGGCTTCTCTTTTAAAAGTAGACATGCCTGCCCTGGCCCGTTTGGCTCAGTGGTTAGAGCGTCGGCCCGCGGACCAGAGTCCCGGGTTCGATTCTGGCCAAGGGCACGTACCTCGGTTGCGGTTCGTTCCCGACCCTGGTTGGGGTCGTGCAGGAGGCAACCAATTGATGTGTCTCTCTCACATCGATGTTTCTCTCCCCCCCCACCCCTTCCCCTTCCACTCTATCTAAAGATAGATGGAAAAAATATCTTCAGGTGAGGATTAAATTTTTTTAAAATAAAATTATCCTAAAAAAAAAAAGAAATGCCTGAAAACACTGGGCACATGATGCCACATGCTCCCGACAGCCATCGAGTGTTTAAAACCTTCCAGGGGCGCTCTGGGGCCTCCAGGACCCCAATAAAGTATATACATTAGAAAAGAATGCATAAAAGCATCTTTTTTGCAAATGATATGATTGTCTAAGTAGAAGATCCCAAGGAATCTACCGAAAAACGACTAGACCTGATAAATGAGTTTACAAGGTCACAGGACACAAGATCAAGACATACACACAAATCATATTTCTAGATACCACCAATAAGCATCTAGAAACCAAAATGAAAAACACAATACTATTCCCAATCGCTCCCCTGAAAAACCAGAAATACCTGGGTATAAATCGACCAGAACAGGAGCAGCATCTTTATGCTAAAAAATTACCAAGCGCTGATGGGGGAAGTCAAAGAACATTTAAATAAACAGAGCTGCACCACGTTCGTGGATTGGAAGACGATTCAACATAGTAAAGACTTCCATTTCACAATACTGATCTATAATTTTAACACAATTCCTATCAAACCCCCAACAAGATCTTTTGGTAGCTAAAGACAAGCTTACTTTAAAGTGTATTCGGAAAGGCAAAGGAACTAGAATGCCTAAGACCATTTTGAAAAAGAATAAAGAGGGAGGAATTCTTTGCCTGTACCGCACTCCTACGAAAGAATTGCTCAACCTGATGTCAAGACACACACACACACACACACACACACACACACACACACAGCAATCAAGACAATGTGGTATTAGGGGAGGGATAGAGTCATAGAGTCATAGATCAATGCCTGGTTCTTAACTGCTGGGTCTCCAAACCCTCTGTCCTTGGTACTGAACGCTTGGTACTTGAAGATTTCACCTCTCCTCGGGTTACAATGAACCTCTCCATACTCTTCTCTCCAGCCTCAACACCCTGCTAACCCACGTCCCTAGCTTCCTGCTAGACTTCCCCACTTGTTAACCCCAGACACACAGAGAAAGCTAAGCTCTGCTAAGAGAAAGCTAAGCCGACTCCTGCCTTTCCTGTTTCTGCAAATGATGCTCCGTTCTTCTGGTCTTCTAGGTCTGAGACCTCCACAGTCCCTGACTCTCTCTTTCAGATGATCCTACACATCTGCTAGATAACCCTTCCTG
Source organism: Tadarida brasiliensis (assembly GCA_030848825.1). NCBI lineage: Eukaryota > Metazoa > Chordata > Mammalia > Chiroptera > Molossidae > Tadarida > Tadarida brasiliensis. Next base: position 61,475,712 of record CM061273.1, read on the forward strand.
AGACACACCCATGGTCCTGTTTCGATCTGCTCAAATCCATCCAAGTGTCTCAAATCAAAGTTCAAGTAAGAGCTGGGCCCCACATCTCCGCCACGTGCCCGACCTTAGCTGTCCTGGGTTAGCTCTGCCTGCACTGCCGCGAGGAAATGTCCCTCCACGGGAGTCTTAGGCACACCCCACCATGAGACACTCACAGCACACTCCGTTTGCTGATAGGTCTTCCACGAGTGACTGCCTCTCCCTGCTCCTCCCACACCCTCCTCAGCTGAAACCCTGCATTTCCTTCGCCATCATCCCCAGACATCACCTCCTTTCCCAGACCCGCCGAGCTGGCATAATGCTTCCCCTCCGGAGGCAACTTGCCTTTGGCTCTCCGTGGCACTTACCAGTCCTGCCTGTGCTGCACTCACTTGCGAGTTTATCTTTTTGTTTATTTTTTAATATGTTTTTATTGATTGTTTTAGAGCAAGAAGAAGGGAGAGAGAGAAACATCAATGTGAGAGAGAAACATCAATTGGCTGTCTTCTGGACGCCCCCTGCTGAGGATCGAGCCCGCAACCTGGACATGTGCCCTGACCAGAAATTGAACCCAGACCTCTCAGTCCATGGAAGACACTCAATCCTCTGAGCCACACTGGCCGGATACAAGTTATCTTTTTTTTTTTATTTATTGTTTTTTCTTTATTGACTTTAGAGAGAGAGAACGGGAGAGGAAGAGAGAGATAGAAACATTAATGAGAGAGAATATCGAGTGGCCGCCTCCTGCATGCCCCCCCGCTGGGGATTGGGCCCACAACCTGGGCATGTGCCCTGACCAGGAATCAAACCGGCGACCTCTTGGTGCATGGGTTGATGCTCAACCACTGAGCCACACCGGCCGGACACAAGTTATCTTTTTAAATAAAGTGCAGTGTAATACTTCTCTCCTGCCATCATTGTGTTTCTGCACCCCACTGTCTGTTTTACTGATATGATGAATATATGCCTCATTAGATTGCATTTCTCCTCCAGCATGAGTCTGGGGCCAGCCCCAGGTCTCCTTGAGAGGCCATGAATGACCCCGCCCTCGTGGGATCCACACCAGGGCTCGGGTGTTGAACGGGACAGTCCTGCCTGACAACTCAGCACCGGGGACTGCTCAGAGGAGGGCTGGTCCAGATGCCGGGAGCTGACTGGAGACAGTGATGCTGGCTTGTGCAGACCGTGCAACTTCTCCCTACAGACTTCAGGGAGGGAGCAACAGATAAGCATCCAAAGACCGACTGAGCCCTTTCCTGGGCTGGGAAGCCCAGTGGTGGCTGCGGCACCATGCCATCCAATGTGGTGAAGTATCCCCCCACTTCTGCATCCTCTACGTTATCTTTTTTGTTTTTTAATTATTTTTTTCCTCTACCCTATCTTTAGAAAACTCTGCCTGCCTCTCCCACGGAAAAGATGTACGGTCAACAGGTGTCCCCAGCTAGGCTTCTCTTAGAGTGGATAAAGCCGGACTCTCCACCAGCTCTGTGCACAGGAGACCTTCCAGGGTGCTGAATTCCAGGGGAGATATTAAGGACACCCTCTGCCTCCTTTTCCCACTACTGTGCCAACTGACCCCAGAACTTGAACTTGAAATTGCTCAGCCGTGGCCACCCCAGGCAAAGATGTACTGAGCCCAGTCACACATTCCCTGGTCACAGAGACACAAGGGGGTTGAAGCCCGGTGAGACCCAAGAGGTGTCAGAAGAGGGGAAGGAACCCTGGGCGTGCAGAGCAGTGGGCAGCTTCGTGAGCATGCTCCGTCTGGGCCAAACTCCCCTGGGGTTGTCCGCCCTCTCCCCGAGGTGGTTATTGCCCTGGGGGACACCGAGTTAAGCTTTTGTGCCACAGAGAAGAGTAAAGAGCCAGGCTCCTGAGCGTGCAACTTCCAGAGAATACTTTCACTGGAAGGAGGGCATGAGGGCCCGGGACTAGAGGATCTGGGAAGGAGAAAGGAGGACCCCACACAGGGGCCCGGAAACTCATCTTCCCCCCACTTGAGGACCAGAGTGAGTGTTCTCTGAGATCCAGGACCTCCCTTGAGGCACAGGAACAATTCCCCCAGAAGGCCTGAGTCCCTCCAGAATCCAGGCACTGCTGCTGCCTCCCTGCCCTGGAGCGCAGGGTCCGCAGGTCTCTCTTGTCCAGTCTGCAGGGCTGTGTTCCTGGACAGGGCTTTCCTGGAGCTGGTGAACGGCATGGTGGATTCCCCTGCTCAAGCTGACTCTGTGTCTCTCCGGACCCCTCTGACACCTGCTCACCCAGAGGACAGCACCGAGCGCGCTCAGGAACAGGGGCAGCTTCAGGAAGATCAGGAACAGGAAGTAGACAGTGCTGAGCGGAACCCTGTGGGGGACACAGTGACAGAAATGAGCTGCCCTTTCAGGGGGAGGCCTCAGGACGCTTTTGTCCCTGCTTCTCCCAGTGCCCTGGTTCTAGAGCCCAAATAACTTGGAATTCAATTTTTTTTTAATTTTTTTCTTTATTGATTTTTAGAGAAAGGGGAAGGGAGAGAGAGAGAGAAACATCAATGAGCGAGAACATCAATTGGCTGCCTCCAACGTCCCCCTGCCCCCAGGGATCAGGCCCACAACCTGGGCATGTGCTCTGATCCGGAATCAAACTGGTGACCTCTTGGTGCATGGGTCGACGCTCAACCACTGAGCCACACCGGCCGAGCTCGGAATTAAATTTATAAGGGACCACTGCAGGGCCCCTCTCTGGGGCCCCTGCCACCTCTCATTCTCAGAGTCAAGAGCTGCTCTCGGGATTCTCATTGAAAGGTGATGGAGAAAAGAGAGAGGGGGGCCCAGGCTGTGCCTGCTTTCCAGAGTGTGCTGTGTTCTCTCTCTCTGTCCCTTTGCCCCTCAGCTTCCCCTTTATCAATGACATCTTGAAACCCACACTGTAAGCCCTGTCCCTTCAGCTCAGGGTCAGGCAGCAGCAGCCCAGCCCTTCTTTAGTATCTTTGGGAGGAGGGGACTGGGTCCAAACTCCAGCCTGGAGCCGGCCCATCTCCCCACAGACCCACGAGCAGTTCGTGGGAGAGAGCAGTCTCTCCGGGAGCAAAGACCTTTGGAAGCGAGCCCGGTTAGGGACCAGAGAACCAGGACTCCACGCCCAGAACCGAGTGGGGAAGGAGAGGGACACACGGCCACCTGAAAGCAGCCTCCACCTGTGTCCTTACAGCTGCCCCCGGCGGGGAGGCAGTATTCACAGAACAAGTGACATTTTCCACTCAGAATCCCCATGTAGCCTTAGAGAACGTAAAAATCAGGGCCAGAGTTGGAGGGAAACCCAACAGACAGTGAGGAAAAAGGACATGGTGTGTTGCCAGGCCCCACCCCTGGGTCCCTAAGGCTGCTGACCCTCCTCCTCCATGGCCTCCAGGCCCGGGCCTCACCCTGGGCAGTGGGTACACACTTGTCTGGTGCTGCAGTTCTGCTCAGCGATCACCGCCGGGAACGTGGGAGGTGCGGTTGGACGCGTGGTCTGTCCTGTGGAAGTACAAGGTGCTGGAGATAAAACCACACATCAGGCATCGCTGTCTTCCCAGCTGTGCACTAAACATTTGTTTGAATCTGGAGGGGCTCAAGAGATAGCCTGTAGCCAAACCCAGGCCACTCTATCCTAACTTCATGGTGTCCCCAAAAAGCAGTCGTCCCAGAGGCTCAGCCCTTCACAAATGACCCAACACAGGCTCAGTTTCACCCAACAGCAGCCTTTGAGGTCCTTGCTGTTGGGGACCTTTTGATGGATGTAGCACCACCCCTGCCCTTATGGAGAGGCACAGACACCTAAAACATCGACTCACTGCAGTCGAAAGTGCTGGGCCCTGGGGTGGAACTCCACCAGGTACAGCAGGAGCACCAAGGAGGAAGCGCACCTCATCCACCTTCCAGGAAACAGATGGAGGGAAAGGAGGCATGGGGTGCATGGAGGAGGCTGCAGGATTTCGAGATGACTTGAGAATATGAGAGACATGAGCATGTTCATAGGCCGAGGTAAAGAGCAGCGATGAGGAAGAGGCTGAGGATGGGGGAAGGTGTGGCTCATGGATGGAGAAAGGCTATGGATGAGCCAAGAGGGACCTGGCTCCAGGGGATGGGGAGTCAAGGAGCCATGGGGGGAGAAGTCAGACACAGGATGATAGCTCTTGATCTGGAGGAGAAAGCTTTGTCCTCAGCCTAGAAGGGGGAAGAACGGCTGAGGCTGCACAGAAGTTTGCTGGTGAACAAGGAAAGAGACTGAGTGAGCTCAGTCTGATACCCCGTGTGGTAGAAGAATGGAAGGGTAATACTAGAAACCATGAACTTGGTGACTTTTTTCCAGCAGTCCTTGAGCAGAGAGATTTTAGCTAGAGTGATCAACTTGCCCAGGTTTGCCTGGGACTTTTCCACTTTTAGCAAAGCCCCACACCCCCAAGGAACCTTTCAGTCCTGGGCAAACCCCAATGGTTGGTCACCCTAATTTTAGGATGGATTCAGGGATGAGAGTTTTGAAAAGTGGATAGGGAAACGGTGCCAGGGTGTTGAGGGCAAAAGAAAAAAGATATAGTCTACCATGAAGGTTGGAACTGGCTTAGGAAGGAAGCGGGATCAGGGCAGGGGCAAGGTAGGCAATAAATTGGGAGAACAGGGAGAGAAGGATCAAAGGCCTGGGGTGTATGTGAGGTTGAGAATGGGGACAGTGGGGGTGAGGCTACGGGAGGACGGATAAATGGAAAGTTGTTAGGAAGTAGAATGTTTGAGGAATGAATATAAGGTTCTGAACATGGACCAGTTTGGGGTGATGAGATTGGAATATTTTCATGGAGTAGGATTCTGACACAGAGTGGAAATGCGGGCCACTGAAGTTGAGAAGGTTGTGGAACCTGAGACAAGGATATTTGTGAAGTTATTCACCAAAGCTTCCTGTAACAGTGACAGGGGTTGGGGTGGAGAAGCTGCCAGGTTTCCAATGAATGTGGAGGAGTAACCTGGAAGTCACTGGGTGGCCATGTCAAAGAAAGGTAGAGGGTGGGACCATGTGACACAAATTTTAGAGGAAGCAGGTGGGAAAGTAATGGGTTGGAAGTTGTGATGAAGAGCTGGGAGAATGTGGACACAGCTTCATGGCCCCGTGGCCTACGGGGGGCATGGGATTAGGAACTTCCACTCAGAAAGCCTACGTCTTGAAACGAGAGGAGTGAGGCCCATTTTAGGACAACATGGTGGAGGGAAAGTCCTGTGAGCAAGCTGAAGATGTATGTATGAAGAGTGTATTTCCTTTGATACAGGTTTCTGAAGGGCTTGGTGGAAACAGCCTTGGCTCAGCATGGAGGGTCTTCCCAAGCAAAGACGTGAGACCCTGACCCATGCCAAGGCTGAAGGATCAGCCACCTCTCCCCCTGCCCACATCATAGCCTCTCCCAACACACTGAGACTGAGGACAAGATAAGACCCAGAAACATGCTTCAGTATAGCCCCATCCTTGCCGCCATGTCTAGTCATATTCTATGAGGTCTAATGCTGGAGTAAGGGGAACTCTTACCTGGGGAAACAGACACCTGAACCTGGAACGAGGGGTCACGTGACCACTCGTCCAGGATCCACACTGTCTGAATTTTACACCAGTAGGATCCAGCATCAGCTGCATTGAGGTTCCTCATGGTCACTGTGAGAGTGAGGTCATCAGCGTTGTCTCTGATGGACATACGGCCATTTCTCTCTTCTTGCTCTTTTCCCTTGGTCTCCACAATCTTGTCACAATCTGTGTCATACTGTCCTCGGCACCAGTATTTATTATACCCCTTATAATCCTTCTCGTACCAACACCGTACGGTCAGGGAGCCGCCCGTGGTGCCCGTCACAAAGCGGGGGCCCGTCAGAAACAAACAGCCTGGAAAACACAAACCACATGCCAGGACTCCATCCTGACGGACCCCAGTAACAGCAGCAGCATCTGCCAGCTGTGAGACTCGGTCATGTACCCAAACACTTCCCTTTGGAGTGAGGTCTCTGCATTCTAGGCTTTCTGCAACTCAGACTTGTTCTTTAAGAGTTCATGTCTGTTTACTCCACTCTCCATGTGTCCTCGAGGGAGGGAAAATAAATCTCTGGCTCTCGACTGCTCTCTAGGGAGGCTCAACACACTCGGTCTGTCACACACCTGGCTGTTGAGAAAGGCCGGGTCCCCAGGGAGGCCCTATTAGGCTTCCTGACACAGATTTTGGGCATGAGCTGACTATATGAAATCATAGTCCCCACAGTCTGGAAAGATAGGAGGGAGCTGAGCCAGGAGCTGGGATGAAAAAGGAGACCAGAAATGTAACTAACTCTTTTCAAGTGACTTTGAAGTTTTCATGTGAGCCCCAGCTGCAGAGTACCCTGGAGGGGAAGGTGAGACTGTGGGGGTGGAGAGGTCAGCCAGCTGCCCAACATCAGTTTCCTGCACCCAGGCAAGGGCATTTAGGTAATTTTATCTCATTTAAGCAAGCAGATTTAAACAAGCAGTGACATGCTGGTAAACCAGCTCTCTGAGGGGGATCCGGCAGAGAGGCCCTGAGTTGTAGCATTTGCCAATTTCCATGGTGTAAATACTCTCACCGTGACTGATTTCAAGCTAACCACATGCTGTCGCTGAACGTGAAGTTCGGAAAACACACTCATCATCGGCTCTCCTGAGCCCGGGCAAGTTGGCTCCAGCCACCACCACTCTGGCTGCCCATTTCATCCATTGGTGATCCACAAAATTCCATCCATGATCATCATCGTCAGCATCTTTTAAGACGTTTCAAGCACCTCCCATGTGTACTGAAATGCATCTCTTTTAAATGTCTTTCTGAGTCTAAGACCTGGAGTATGAGGGTCTTAGGACACCTTGACGATCAGCCAGTCCACTCATTCATTCCACTTGTTAGAAACCACACAAGGTCAGTGTCACCCAACTGGTTTCTTCTTTTCACTCTCTGCCTTTCCACCCGCTTTTCTGGAAGAGTCTGTCATTGTATTGGGCAGGTGCTACACTTTGTAAGGAAACCCAACCACGAAAATTATTCCACAGACATGAAGAATAACCTCTCATTTTTATCTTGAACCTACTTGCCACAGGGGGAAAAAGTGCCCTCATGCATTTAGAATGTCTTTTGTAAGAGTTTGTCCTCTGAAAGTCCAGCCTTTGACAGACAATTGTATTTACTTGCTCACACCACACCTTGACTCTAAAAAAATGTTAGGTGGATGCTGAGGATGGTGTTTCAAGCCCTCCATTAATTCTCTCTAACAAATCTTCCAAACCCTTTCAACTAAACTCCAACAAAACAAAACCATTGCCCATTCCTGAACTTTGCACAATCTCTCCTATTGCCATACTTTTGCTTAAGCTGTTTCCGTTTCCACTCATTCTTCAAGACCAATGTCAGGCAACACCTTGGTGAAGACTTGCATGCTTCCAGCAGCAGAGTTAAGGGTCCCTGATGCCCACTCTCATCACCATGGGAATGAGTCTCACCTATAACAAGTTACAAGCTGTATCATAATTACTTGACTTCCTCGTGCAAACATGAGGCCCTGGGTGCAGAAGGTGCTCTTAATTACAGCATCTGGAACACTCCTGGCACACAGCTGTGCTCAATAAGTGTATGTAGGATCTGTGGATAAATGTTTAAATGCATAGAAGACTATACAGGTGGATGGATGGATGTGTCCTTCCCGTTTCTGCCGTGACTTTGCCTCTGGCTGGAATCCAGGGCACACCTTCTACCTTCTTTCCTGCCCCCTGTAATAGCAGGCTCCCCAAGCCCCAGCCCGCTCACCTGGGAGGCAGAGAAGGAGCAGAGCTGGAGGCAGCCACATGGTCCTATATCCCTGGCTGCTGTTCCCAGCAAATTCAAGTCCTGGCTGGAATCCAGATGTTTGCAACAGAGCCTGGGTCACCCACTCTCTACTTGTTCAAGTTTCCTCTGTGCTTCTGTGCCATCTACTTCCTTTTTCATCTATAAGCTGCTTCCTAATTTGAAGACTTACTTCGAGAAAGGGGAAGAGGGCAAGAGACATGTCAGAAAATGGACTGTGCACATCAAGGAAAATCTGCTGATTTTTTCCCTACTTAGTGACAATATAATGTTTGGGCCACACCCTGAGCCTTCATACACGTCAATCCCAATATGTGAAACGCCCAACAGAGGAGACCCTGTGTCCCTGACTCTCTCTTCTTCCTGTCTGGGACTGTTCCTTGATCTAATCAATGCCCCTTCTCTCTGGCTGCTTACTTTTGCATCATAAAACATCCCCACTTAAATATCTGGGGTGATGCCCTAGCCGGTTTGGCTCAGTGGTTAGAGTGTCGGCCCGCGGACCAGAGAATCCCGGGTTCGGTTCCCGCTAAGGGCACATACCTCGGTTGCAAGTTTGTCCCCAGCCCCGGTTGGGGTCGTGTGGGTGGCAACCACTTGATATGTCTCTTTCATGTCGATGTTTCTCTCTCTCTCTTCTTCCCTCTCCCTCCCGCTCTATCTCAAGATAAATGCAAAAAAAAAAAAAAAGTCCTCAAGTGAGGATTAAAAAAATATATATATATCTGGAGTGAGGACCCCCCTATGTCTCTCTCAACTATTACCTCCATGCAGATGACCTCATATCTCTTCCTCAAACTTAATATCCTTCCTGGGCTCCATACCCAATTTTAGGACTCCCCAAGGGGAACTTCCTCCTGGTTGTACACTATTAATCTAATTCAGTATAAGAGTGTTGGTTAAGAACACAAATTTGAGCCCAGACTCAAATCCCATCTCCATCATTTACTAACCATGTGCCCTTGGGCATGTTGCGAAAGCATGCCTATCTTCAGTGTCCTCAGCTATAAAATAGAACAATAGTCACCGTTCTTATCTCATAGGAATACATGAGTGAACACGAGTACAGTGCTTGGCACGGTGTCTGGAACATAGTAACCGCTCATAAATGCTAAACATCTTTAGAATAGTCCTGCACATTTAAAATAGCTTCTCATCTGGTCTCTCAGCCAGCTATACTTGCCCTCCAGTCCAACCTGCATATCAAAAGTATATTCTTCTCTAAGACTCAGGTGCCTGAAAATACAACCCAGTGATGATCCCATCGTGGTCCCTCTCTTTCCCCAGAGGTCCATGTCCCTCTCTTTCCCTAGAGGTCCATATCCATGGTCTTAAATTTCATTATCTTTTCTTTTTTAATATTATTATTTTTTAATCCTCAACCAAGGATATGTTTCCATTTATCTTCAGATACAGTGGGAGGGAGAGAGAGAAACATCAGTGTGAGAGAGACACATCCACTGGTTGCCTCCCACACAACCCCGGCCAGGGCTGGGACCAAACCTCAATCAAGGTACGTGCCCTTGACCGGAATCGAACCCGAGACTCCTCAGTCCTCGGGCCGACGCTCTAACCACTGAGCCAAACTGGCTGGGGCAACTTCATTATCTTTTAGAACTCCCTGCCCAAACATCAGCCATCCCTAACTGTTGCTGTAAGCTATGACTTATCTTCTCTTTTTCACCACCAGAGATGAAATATGGTACATAGGTTGAGCCCTAGACCCAACAACAAAGCACATGGGTACTGACAACATTCTATTTCTTGACCCCTTTGGTAGTAATATAAACATTGCTTTAAAATTATTCTGCAAGCTATACATGCAGTCCTCTCTAGGTATGATATATTTTACAATTAAATGCATATATGTATGTACCTTATATACTATATGCAATTGAATATACATATATATATATATCTCCACTGCAATAATGTTTATGGGATTTGAGAGAAAAAAATCAAAGCCCATAAATGTTAAACCTCATAGAGAAAAAGAGGCATTTTGAAAATGCAAGAACTCCAGATGACACTATCCATGTAAACTGTATTTTTATAAAAAATGACTCATAGCGCTCCACCCAACCGAGAAATCAACCCAAAGTATTTACATTTGAGGAAGATGCGGTTTAAAGGCAATAATAGCATAAAACAAAATCAGTTAAACTTTGAAATGTATGTCTAAGTCATTATTATTAGTATGGTTATTGTATTGATTAAAAATGCTAACATTAATTCTTGGAACTAGACACATAATTTTTTTTAATTGGAAATTTGTTTTAAAGCTGCTTTTCCATCTGCAATCTATTTTTGGGTCATTCATAGAACATCCCCCAATGAAGGTCTCTTCTTATTTATTTATTTATGTATTTATTTGGGCCAAGAATGTTTTCTTTTGTTGCTGTAATTCACTGAGTAACTCACTTCAAGTTCAAAGTGAAATTTGTTGAAAGCAGACCCGTTATTGTTATATCCCACTTGCTTGTCAAAGAACTACCAAGAGACTGGGCTTTGATTTGTGTAGCACCTTGATAACAAAGAAATGCCTGTGGAAATATATATTCTTACAGTGTGCCTCACTCGGCAACAATTCAACCGACCAGCACCAAGGTTGGGGAACACAAAGATAAACAGGGCAGCCCCCAGCCCCAGTGGGACTTGAAACCCAGCAGGCAAGCAACCATAACACAATGCGATAAGAGTGATCCCAGAGGACGGGTGTGACCAGCTATAACTGGACAGTTCAGGGGACGCTTCACAGAGGAGGTTATGCTAGAACTAGGTCTCAGGAGATGAAAAGACTTTTACAGCCAGACCAATTGCTTAGAAGAAATCAGAAAGAGAAGGTCAGAGCTAGATCAGTCCATTATGGCTGGAGCACAGGATGTCATGGGCATGGGGAGTGATAAAGTTACAGAGGCTAGCACAGGAATGGCTCGTGGAGGACCTTGACCTTTACCCTGGAAGTGACAAGTAGCACCCTGAGCAAAGGAGACTTGAACAGGGCGAGGTTTGAAAAGAGGCTTCTCCTGCAGGGCTATGTGGGGTGAACTGGAAAGAGGAGAGTCTGGTAATAAAAATCTGAATCATGAGAGTGAATGTGAGAATCAACAAAACAAGAAAAATGTGAGAGCCACTAAATAAAGGTAGAATTGCTAAGATTTTTGATCCACTGGAGGTGGAGAACAAGGAGCCCAAAATAATCCAGAATGTCTAGCTTTGGCATTGGGGACACCATGAACTGGGCTAGGGAAGCTGGGAGAAGCAGACTGGGAAGGAAATGAGAAGTTTGCACTGACGCACGGGAGTTGGAGAAGCTTTAGGGACAGTCATGGAAAGAGCTCCAGGTCGAGGTCCGAGAGAGGTGGCAGATAGACACATTGATTGGAGAGTCTGACGGAGGAGCTTAGTGAGACCAGCAGAATTGATGAGACAGTGTTGGAAGAGAATATTCTCCAACTGAAGTGTACATTAGAACCACAAGGATGCCTGGGAGAATCTCTACTGCAGAGCAAGAAGAAGACAGGGATGCTGGAAGACCTTGGCGTTTGAGGGGTTGGTTGAGGAAGAGGAGTCAATGAAGAAAACCAAGACATTAAGTTTATGAAAACAAGAGAACCAGGGGATGGGACATGGCGAAGTTTCCCAAAGGGAGCAGGCAACAATGGCAAATGAGACAGATGGGAAAGCAGGCCTTCCGGGCCAGCAGGGGGATGTCACTGGGGATCTTTATGGCCACAGGTCAAGATAACAGAGGAAAGGTGAATGTCAGAATGAGGATTCCCTTCTACGTTTTTCCTTCTCATGACTGGGTTTCAGCTCCTCAAGCCCCACAGCCCTGTCTCACTCTCAGGACATCTTGGTCATTTGGCCCGCCCCTCTATCCCACTGTTCCGGCCCCAGTGATGCAAACCCTGCCTGGACCCACCTTGTGGAGATTTGTACTGGACAGTGTTGCTATTTGTTCTTCCTCCATCTCTGTTTCCAAGCCATCCCTGGACAACATGGAACATCGGAACAGGCCTCTGTCCCTACCCCCACGACTTGACTTGTCCCCAGAGGAACCCAACAGAAGAGGAACCCAGTTATGCTGCGATGTGGCTAGAACATTCCCCTACTCTGGTTTCTGATGGAGTCCTAGAGCACCACACAAGCCTGACCTGCCCAAAAACCAAACCCAAGGCAAAGGCTTTTGCCCACGCGCCACCGTGGTTCTGGATATCTCCGGGCACGTGTGCAAGCGCCCCCTGCAGGCCCTAATCTTCCAGTCGGTGAACCCCGCAACACGTACAAATGCTCACAGTCAAATATAAACAGCTTTCACACACTCCCACGTATGTTCACACGCACGGTCCACTAGTCGGGGACAGAAGGACAAACACAATTTTCATTAGGAATCTCAGAATGTCAGAGAACCACAGTAGCTCTCAGAAACTGCCCTACGTTGCACAGTGCCTTCTAAATTTGGCCCGCAGTTTCAGTTCCTAGTTCCACAGAAGTTTCGGTGTGAGCTCACACACGCATGAGGGTGAGTGTCCCCGAAAACTGAGGGGTGTAAACAATGGTAAGAGGCAGGCTCAAAAGCAGCTCAAGGCTGCCTGTGGTCATTGGTCAGGAGGCTGCAAGTTAGAGAGTTCCGCGTTCCCCTAAATCTACGGCACGGCCAGGCGAATAGATCACTGGAACCGTATAGAGTCCGGAAAGGGACTCACATACACATGACCAACTGAGGTTCGACCAAGACACCAAGGAGTCCGGTAGAAAAGGACAAATCGTGCTGGAAGAACTAAATATCCATGCGGGAGGCAGCCACTCGATGTGTCCCTTTCACATCGATGTTTCTCTCTCTCTCTCTCTTCTTCTCTCTCCCTCCCACTCTATCTGAACAAAAAATGGAAAAATGTCCTCGGGTGAGGATAAAAAAAAAAAACAAAAACATAAAAATGTGCATATAAATTGAATTTTTAAATGTACCTCCCAAAAAATCCTCCCAATGAGATGCCATTCCACAGCCCCTAAAATGGCTAAACCCCAAAACCCAGGTCCCTGTGTCCCCATCTATAAACTGAAGGATTCTTAACTCACTGATACAGAGTTCTGTTCTATGAACTCCTATTTCATAAAAGTAATGACAAAAGGCCCGGCCAGTGTGGCTCAGTGGTTGAGCGTCGACCCATGCACCAAGAGGTCGCTGGTTCAATTCCCGGTCAGGGCACATGCCCAGGTTGTGGGCCCGATCCCCAGTGGGGGGCATGCAGGAGGCGGCCAATCAATGTTCTCTCTCATCGATGTTTCTCTCTCTCTCTCTCCCTCTCCCTTCCTCTCTTTCTAAAAATCAATTAAAAAAAAATTTTTTTTTTTAAAGTATTAACAAAAGGAGTCATTACCAAGAGATGAGGCTCACAGGTCACCGTCCAATGCCCTGATTTGCTCACGGCTTATTGTGAAGCTGAATGGCCTCCTGATGTCTCACCGGACAGCACTGAGCTGCAGCACGCACAGTGCTAGGAAAGGTGAGGGGCGAGAGCTGCAGTGATGCTGAGCGTCTGCCTGAGGCCCATCCTGGGGCTCTACCCACGTCATCTCACTCGAGCCTCACGTCTGCCCTGTGACCCTGGCCCACTGCCCTTCATTTCCTTACGCAGTGCTGGGCCTCGATGCATAGAGCCCAATCGATCAAAACCTCAGCTTGTGACTTTGAGCCCCACTTGCTTTTATTTGATTTGTCTTTGTTTTGTATCTTCTCCTCCTCTAACGTGCAGCTGCTTTTTCAGCTGAACATCCAAGTCCTGTGGTTTTCCCAGGTCATTCCTCCTGACGGATGCAACGTTTCCAGCATTTCCTGCTCTCACATTTTATCTGCTCTTTCCCCAGTGACGCAGATGTCTGACTGGTCACCATCACAGTCCAAGCTGGGGAGATCTCCATATTCATCTTTCTGAGCGTCTGTGGCCAAGAGCACTCACTCCAGGGCACTTCCCTGGAAACAGCTTCTGCCCCAGTTACAAAAAAAGAAGTGATGGGAGTTATCGTGAGCGACAGGGTTAGGACTCAAACGCCGGCCACCAGATTCCAGAACCCACGTGTGTCTCACCCTCAGGCGCTATCTCTGAGTCACAGGCTAGGATGACAGGATGAGGGTGTCTAAAAATCAGGAAAAAGTCCTGAAAAAATACTTAGGAGTAACAATGTGTTCATGTCCCTCCAACAAGAAGTGACAGCCGATCACTGAGATGAGCAAAACACACAATAGACAAACCCAGCAGACAGGATCAGCGGGACATAGGCACCCTTTGACAGTGCCCGTTTCTGAAAACTAATCTGTTTTCATCGAGCAATGTTCAGACTGATCACTGGGTCTTCAGAACAGACCTTTCCACCTGGTAGGTGAAAATAACCAATTATCATGTCAGCAAGATTTCTCACTGCAAATCGATCAATCAGAAACCTGCTTACAAATCGGTCTCTTGGGGGATGTGGCTGTGGCGAAATCCTGCCATAATCGCCAGCAATAAAATCCTCTGGCTGTGAGAGCAAATCTTACCCCTTTTTCTCTAGCACAGGACCTGGGATTTAGGTGAGCAAATATTGGATGACATGAGAATCGAAGCTGAGTTTTCAACTGTCAAAGCCAAGTTCTGCCCTGAAGCACGGTGACGTCCATTAAACTGAGAGCACTCACCAAGCCCAGACTGAAAACAAGTGACTGTTGCCCATCCTCATCCACAACCTGCCACCACCACCTGAGCACCCTTCTCTGTGCATGCCCCACCCCCAGATGCTGCCCTCACCACCCCACCCACTTCCACTGCTCCCTTCACTTCCTTCAATAGCCCCTGACCTCAAGCAATTAGAAAGAGCACTGAAATGGGAATCAAAACCCTTGAATTCTAGTCTCAAGCTCTGCCATTCACTTGCTGTATGACCCTGGGCAGGTCAAATAACCTCCGAGCCTCAGATTTCTCATCTATAGAATGGAGTCAAAAGTATCAACATTGCTTTCCCTCCACAGAGTTGTTGTGAGAGTTAAATGAGATGATGAATAGAAAGTTCATTGCAAACTACAAAAAAAAAAAAGGCTGTATTACCTAAAATTATTTCAAAATAAAACTTTTTAAAATGCACTATGTAAGGATGGTTGGAATTAATAATCTCTAGAATAATGCAGATGATTTGATCATTTCCTCTACTAAGCACATATGAATGGCTGCAGAAATAAAAAGAAAGTCATTGCTATTTCAATTTTCACCCTGTTCTTAACATTGTTACTCACTCCTTCATCAACACTTCTGCCCCAGGCGCCTGGAAGAGAGAGGTGGCCACAGATAAGTTTATGGTTCTGCCCACTGAGCTCTTTTCTCCCCTCTCCACAGCCAGCCTAGACTCTCCCCACGCCCACCCTGCAGAGTGCAGACCTGTGTGTTCCTCTGCTTTCATGTCTATCACTCATTGTGGCTTCT
The DNA here is from genome assembly GCA_030848825.1 of Tadarida brasiliensis. NCBI lineage: Eukaryota > Metazoa > Chordata > Mammalia > Chiroptera > Molossidae > Tadarida > Tadarida brasiliensis. Next base: position 61,491,021 of record CM061273.1, read on the forward strand.
ATTCATAACCTCAATCGTTGTTTATTCTCCTATCTTTTTTTAAAGGAAGAAACTGGCAAGCAAGTACTAGAAGACAGAAGTGTGGCAACCTCCTTCTGTTCTCATAGCCTAAAAACCCCAACAGCACTGTGGCCATGGAAAGGAAATCAGTGCACCACACGCCTGGGGATGTGGTTGTAAGGTCTCCTTGGAGTGTTAACAGAGAGCCTTGAACGTGAATGTTTATAGCAGCTCTATCCATAATTGCCAAAACTTGGAGGCAAAGATGTCCTTCAATAGGTGAATGGATAAACAACCTATGGTACATTATACAAAGGGATATTATCCAGTGCTAAAAAGAAATGAGCTATAGCAACATGGATGGCATAGACACCCCTCCGTTTATCCCTCCCTTTCAACAATTAAAAATCGGCATCCATCCATGAACAATAGTGCCACTGTGGGAGTTGTGGATCCAGCACCATATGCCAAAGGACCCAGGAGGAGTCTCACCCACCTGTGCATTAGGTAATAGGCAAACAAACCTCAGCGTGGGAGGGTGACAACAGGTGCAGATCAGCTGGCCCCAGGAGAAATCCTGGAGAGTGCTGACTTGGGCAGACACCCTCAGATGAGAGAACATTTGTATAAGTCCAGGCTTCTCAAAAAGGGATTCTAGCACTCCACTGGAAAAATATATGAGTCAGACCCTCTGGAGAGGGTAAATGGAACTTAGCCAGCACTGCCCCTCCCCCAAGGTAGCACCGAGTGGGGCTGAACTAGCTGGTGGCAACCTGTCTTGTGGAGGAAAGGGAGAGAGGTAAGTAAGTGTCCAGCTTCCCCAGCTGTGTGGGACTCTACTAGAAAAACCAGTTTTTCTTCTGCAGCAACCAGGATATTGAGGTAGGACCTCCATGACGGTGGGGAAGGTGGGGGAGGGGAGACTGGGAAAGAAGCAGATAAGAATATCAAAGAGTATTAAAGGAATTGCATTCAGGACTCCAGCAGGAAACTTACCCTTGAGCTGGTGGGAAAACCTTACCCAAGGATCCTCAATCTAGACAATAGGCACCCCCAATGGCCCAAGTGTTGAACCTATACCTCCCCCAACTCTGCAGCCAAGTCCTTGTGCACATGCTGAGTGTGATGGCTAGATCCAGCTCTGGTTGACAGGGAAGGAGCATGCTCAGAAAGCAGGCCAGGCTCTGCGGGAAAGGAAAACCACAAACTTGAGCTGTAGCACCACCTTCTGGAAAACAAAAGAGGTTTCCAACAGCCAGCCTGGTGGTGAGTTGGAAGGTAGAGAGAAGATCTACTACAAGCTTAAGAATTCTGCCAGGAGAGGGAGCAAGAAGCATGAAGCAGATGTATTCATACAAGGTTGGAGAAAAATATTTCCCACCTGAAGCCAATTGGTAAATATTTGAGGAGGTGACTGCTACTTCAAATGCAAAAACAGAAGGCAAAACGCCAAGGAACATGAAGAATCAAAGAGCCATGACATCACACACACAAAAATAATAACAATCTTCTGGGAAACAAACTCAAAGCCACAAAACTCTGCAATCTATCTGATAAAGAATTCAAAATAAATGTTTTGAGAACTCAAACAAAAAACACAGAAAGACAATTTAACAAAAGCCGGTAAACTATACATGAACAAAAATGAGAAATTTAATGAGACAGAAATCATAAAAAGAAACCAAATAGAAATTCTGAAACTGAACAATTCAGTGAATAAAGTGAAAAAACAATAGAGGCCTGGCCAGTTTGGCTCAGCAGTTAGAGCATCAGCCTGTGGACCAGAGGGTCATGGGTTCGATTCCCAGTCAAGGGCACATACCTGAGTTGCAGGTTCCATCTATGGCCCTGATTGGGGTTGTTCAGGAGGCAACCAATTGATGTGTCTCCTTCACATCGATGTTTCTCTCTCTCTCTCTCTCTCTCTCTCTCTCTCTCTCTCTCTCTCTCTTAATCTCTCCCCCTCCCACTTTATCTAAAAATCAATGGAAAAATATCCTCAGGTGAAGATTTTTTTTAAAAGCAATAGAGAGCGTTGATAGCAGAATAGACTAAACAGAAGATGGAATTAGTGAGCTAGAGGATAGGAACTTTGAAATAATCCAGTCAGAGAAGATAAAAAAATAAAAAGCAAAGAAAGCCGATGTGATCTATAGGATGCCATCAGAAATACAAACATCAGTATAATTAGAGTTGCAGAAGGAGAAAAGAGAGAGAAGGAGGCAAAAGTCTATTTAAAGAAATAATAGCTGAGAACTTTCCAAACTTGGGGAGAATCTTGGACATTCAAGTTCAAGAAGCTAATAGATCACCATTATCTCAATGTGAAACGACCTTCTGCAAGACAAATTATAATAAAACTGTCAAGATTTGAAGACAAAGAGAGAACCCTAAAAGCAGTGAGAAGAAAAAAAAAATTGTAACCTTCAAAGGAACCCCCATTAAGCTATCAGGGGATTCTTCAGCAGAAACTCTACAGGCCAGAAGAAAGTAGAATGGTATAGTCAACATGTCTAAGGAAAAAATTGCTAGCCAAGAATACTCTGTCTGGCAAAGTTTTCCTTCAGAAATGAGAGAGAAATAAAGATATTATCAAAGAAAAGCTGAGGCAGTTCAACACCACTGCATCTGCTTTACAAGAGATTCTGAAAGGAGTACTTTAAGCTGAAATGAAAATATGCTTCTTAACAGCATGAAAACATACAAAATATATAATGTACTGGTAAAGGTAAATAGATTTAGAAAACTCTAATTCTGTACTATGATGATGTGTTAACCATTAACTATAATACAAATGTTAAAGGAAAAGGGTGTTAAAAAATATCTATTACTACTATATTTTAAACAAATGCACAAAATAAAAACAGGTACAATGTGACATTAAATACATAAAAAGGGTGAAGTAAAAGGATAAAGCTTTTGTATGTGATTAGAGTTAAGTTGATATCAGCTTAAAATGGACTGCTTTATCTAGAGGATGTTTTATGAAAACCTCATGGTAACCACAAAGCAAAAAAACTATAGTGGGTTCACAAAAGATAAAGAGAGGGGAATTAGAGCATACCACCATGGAAAATCAGCAATTCACAAAGATAAGCAGAAAAAATGGAAAACATCTAGAAAGCAATTAATAAGATGGCATTTGTAAGTTTTTACATATCATTAATTACTCTAAATGTAAATGGATTGAATTCTCCAGTCATAAGGCACAGACTGGCTAGATGGACACAAATACAAGACCCAACTGTATGCTGCCTATGAAGAGATTCATTTCAGGACACACAGAGGCTCAAAGAGAAGGGATAGAAAAAAATATTCTATGCAAGTGGAAACCAAAAGAAATCAATCGCTATACTTACATCAGACAAAATAGAGTTTATACCAAAAATAGTAACAAGAGACAAGAGGACATTATATAATGATAAAGGGTCCATTCATCAAGTAGATAAACACTCATTATATATATATATAACAATGGAGCACCTAAATATATTAAGCAAATATTATGAGATATAAAGGGAGAAATAGACAATACAATAACAGTATGGAACTACAATACCCCACTTTTAGCAATGGATAGGTCATCCAAACAGAAAATCATCCAGTAAATGTTGGACTTGAACCATATATTAGACCAATGGACCTAACAGATGTATATAGAACATTCTATACAACAGCAGCAGAATATACATTCTTCTCAAGTGCACACAGGACAGCCTTTAGGATAGATATGTTAGGCTAGCCTTCAGGGAACCCGTGTTTCAATTAAGACTCCTTTCAGTGCCCTGGACGGTTTGGCTCAGCGGTTAGAGCGTCGGCCTGCGGTCCAGAGAGACACGGGTTCGGTTCCCACTAAGGGCACATACCTCGGTTGCAGTTTGTCCCCGGCCCTGGTTGGGTCGTGCGGGAGGCAGCCACTCAATGTGTCCCTTTCACATCGATGTCTCTCTCTCTCTCTCTCTCTCTCTCTCTCTCTCTCTCTCTCTCTCTCTCTCTCTCTTCCTCTCTCTCCCTCCCACTCTGTCTGGACAAAAAATGGAAAAATGTCCTCGGGTGAGGATAAAAAAAAAAAAAAAGACTCCTTTCAGGTTAAATTTTATTTAAACAAGAGGTTCTGTGTCCAAAAAAAAATAGTGTTAAACATGTAATACAAAAAGTATATACAATCTATAAGGCAATGATAAAGAAGAATAAAATGCACTCTTGTGTGTGCCCCCAACCCAGCTTAAGAAAGAGAATTTCTTTAGTTTTTTCTAAATTACGTTTCCTGGTTTAAGTGTAACATATATTTGCGATAGAAATTTTGCAAGATCCAGAAGACTGAGAAAATAAAAATCACCACAATCTCTTTACCTTACTACTTTCTGGTAACAATACTGCCCTTTTTATTCAGAATGTATATTCAGTTTCTGAAATTGATATCTTGTTATACAAATTGTCCCCTTTTTTCATCATGACCACTTTTCTTGGACCAGTTAATTTCTAGTATCCTTCCACCTCCAAGAAAATGATCCCCAAAGATGCTTATTTTTTTTAATTGAGGGTTGTTTTTCCAAAAAGAAGCAGAAGCAGGAATTGATGGATGGGGGAAATTTTTCTTGTCTGGCTTCTACCTGAAACATAAACTAAGTTAAGAGGCTGATAAAGCACATCCTGTTGTGTCTGGCACAGAGCAGTATCTGGAGAGCAAATGTTGATTGATGACTACGTCTCACGAGGCTGGAAGCATCTCTGGAGATAAGAGAGAAAACAAAGCCAGCACTTTCGTGATAAACAAAAATGCTCAAGGAGCCTTCTCTACAGCCCAAGCCAAGTTCTGGATCCAGGGTGGATCGCCACACATGTCAGGAGTGCTTGTTTCCTGTGCTTTGTCATTGCATCTTTATTTAATGATTGTTTATCCAGAGGATAGGCACAGTTCTGGGTGTTTTGAGGAAGGCAATGAAGAAGCCAATGTGTGTCTTGATCTCAAGAAGTTAACAATCGAGTGGAGAGGACTAAAATCAATTTAAAAATTTTTAAAAAGGAATTGAGCGTAGTAGTTCCTCAAAATTTAAAAATAGAATGACTATATGATTCAGTAATTTCACTTCTGGGCATATACCCAAGAACTGAAAGCAAGGTCTCTAAGAGATATTTGTATATTGGCCATGTTCATGGCAATAGATGTAAAACCTATACAACAAATAATGTGAAATTTCACAAAACCATGGATTAGGATAAGATCCTACAAATGCCAAAGAAAAATAAATGATAAAACAGGTCACTCCCAAGGCTGAGGACTTAGTCTGGCAACAGACTTCCTATTAGCAACACACCAGTGAGCAGTACTAGCTCGTCACTGTGCTGGAAGACACCGATGTCTTCAACCTTGGGGAAGCCGTCTTCAATCTGGAATTCCAAATCCTGCTGAAACTAAGAGCGAAGCACACACGTTTTCAGATACGCAAAGACTCAGGAAGTTCACCTTCCATGCCCCCTTTCTTGGGAAGTTATTTGAGTACATTCTCAAGTAACATCCTCAAATACATACTCATGAGGAATAAACCAAGAAAAATAAACCAAGTTCATGAGGGAGTAAACCAAGAAAGAGGAAGGTGCGAACCATGGGAAATATTGAACCCACATAGAAATAAAACTAAATGAAAACAGCGGGGTTACAGCCATGCAGAGGACCAGAAAAAAGTCAGTCAGATTGGAGCAGGAAAATGAAGTCCTGTAGCACAGTCGTCTCGGAGCTAGTCCAGAAGAGAACTTGGAAATGAGTCTTGAGCATCTAATGAAGGCCCAGAATTCCATTTTTAAAAGCAATTAGAAACTCAGCGGAGGAGAAAATATAACTCATTATCGAATACAAAGAAACCAGTCCATATCAGAACAGGAAGTTACTGGGATTCTAGAAAGGAACGAAATGGACACTGACAAACACTGCCTCAGTCAGGTGACCCAGGTTAACATCATCAGCCATGAGTCATGCTGACAGCACATCCTCTTCATGTGATGTGTCGATAATGACATTTTACCCCTGCCGTCTTCCTCTGAAAAAACACGTAACTCCCGTTAATCATAAGGAAGAAAACATCAGACTAGTGCAAATTGAAGGACCTTTTAAAAAATACCTGACCAGTATGCCTCAAAACTGTTAAGATCATCAAAAACAAAGAAAGTCTTAGAATTGTTTGTAGTCTTAAGAAGCCTATGGAAACATAATAATGAATGTGATTGTTATTAATGGGTTGGGTCCTGGAACAGAATAAGGACATTAGGTAAAAATTAAGAAAATACAAATAAAGTATGAATTTTAGTTAATAATAACATATCAATGTTGATTCATAGTTGTGACAGGTGTACGAATGATAATAGTAGGGGGAACTGGGTGTGGGGTGCACAAGAACTCTGTATTATTTGTGCAATTCTTCTGTAAACATAAAATAATTTTAAAACACAAAGATCATTCTTTAAAATTGTATCTGATAGAGGTTGGGAATTGAAAGGGAAGGGAAGTGAAGGGAAGAATGGGTTATACTAAGACCTAATCTTACATGTTGGGAACTAAAAAGACACAATCTATGGTTAATGGAGCAAGAAATGGAGGGTTAATTCTGTTATGTGAAATTGTAGAGTTGATTCGTGAAAGAAGAGAAAATACTAGCATAACTATATTGAGAAGAATAAGCAGAGGAAATATAGGGCTATAAATCAACAGAAAGTGTTTGTAGTTGATAAACACCAAAAAAAATAACATTATAGGAACTAAAAACAGAAAGCTATAAAGGGATTGCCTTACAGGAGAGAGAGGAGAGGTGGGAAGAAAGGAGATGTGTCTTTCTGTGCCATTTTATTTTTTAATGATATGCATTTATTACTTTGAATTTTTCAAAGTGAAATGAAAAAAATCTTTAACCTAGTCAGTTTCCATCACAACAGATAGGAAAATGGAACCCACCAAAAGTGATTGTCATTCCCAGACAAAGGACTAAAAGCTTCCATATTAAAATGTAAATGGGTGCTCTTAAGAATCCCATATATCAGTGAGATGCTGATAGAGATTAATTTCTCAAGGAGGACATAACCAACCATTAATACAAAAATGTGGATTAAAAACCACAAATGTAAAGGGGAAGCTGTAAGTGAACCCACATAACCCAACACTGCTGATGACTGGATCACATTTCAATAACACATTCTCTAAAGAATATTGATTTTCCTTTACTGTAATTGTTTTCTCAACAATATGCCTTCAGATATCCTCTGCCTGGCTAATGCCTACTCATGCTCAGCCCAAACTTAAATATTAAAAACTTTATACAGCCCTGGCCGGTTTGACTCAGTGGTTAGAGCGTCGGCCCGCGGTACAGAGAGACCTGGGTTTGGTTCCCGCTAAGGGCACATACCTCGGTTGCAGTTTGTCCCCGGCCCCGGTTGGGGTCATGTGGGTGGCAACCACTTGATGTGTCTCTCTGACGTCAATGTTTCTCTCTCTCTTCCTCCCTCTCTCCCTCCCACTCTATCTGAAGATGAATGCAAAAATGTTCTCAGTTGAGGGTAAAAAAAAAAAAAAAACTTTATTCAGTATAATAAAAGCATAAATAAACTTAATCATTAAAAGCAAATCTGCAGAAAATAACACAATACTTATAACATAAAGAATTAGTGCCCCTTACCACCTCACACCTGTCAGAATGGCCGCCATCAACAAATCGTCAAACAACAAGTGTTGGCGAGGGTGTGGAGAAAAGGGGACTCTAGTACACTGCTGGTGGGAATGCAGACTGGTGCAGCCACTGTGGAAAACACTATGGTGTTACCTCAAAAAATTAAAAAAAAAAAAAAATTAAAAATTGAACTGCCATTTGACCCAGTGATCCCACTTCTGGGAATATACCCTAAGAAACCTGAAACACCAATCAGAAAGAATATATGTACTCCCATGTTCATAGCAGCACTATTCACAATAGCTAAGATCTGGAAACAGCCCAAGTGCCCATCAGTGGATGAATGGATAAAAAAGCTGTGGTACATATACACAATGGAGTACTATGCAGCTGTAAGAAAGAAAGATCTCTTATCCTTTGAGACGACATGGAGGGACCTCGAGAGTATTATCCTAAGCGAAACAAACCAAGCAGAGAAAGAAAAATATCACATGATCTCACTCATTTGTGGAATATAATAAACATAACAGTATGGGGAACAGGGTAGACCCAGAGATGTGAAAGTAGGGTACAGACTGACAACCCTCAGAAGAGGGGGTGGGGGGGGAGGGAAGAGATAAACCACAGAACTTATACGCATGTATGCATAACTGATGGACATGGACAACAAAGCTGGGGATGGGGTGGGGGGATGGGGAGGAGGGTGTCAATGGGGAAAAAAGGAGAAACATCTGTAACAAAAATAAATTAATAAAAAATAAAAAAAATAAAAAAAAAAGAACTATGTCGATGGGGAAAAAAGGGGGACATCTGTAATACTTTCAACAATAAAAAAACAAACAAACAAAAAAAGAATTAGTGCCCTTAATATATAAAGAGATTTTTATAAATTACAAAGAAAAAGATGAACACACTTATTCCTGCTCTTAATCCACACAGTAGCCAGAGTAGTATCTTTAAAATCCAAATCATGCCGTTGGTGTGGCTCAGTGGACTGAGTGTCATCTCATGGACTGAGAGGTCCCAGTTCAATTCCCGGTCAGGGCACATGCCTGGGTTGTGGGCTCAATCTCCAGTGGGGGGCATGCAGGAGGCAGCCGATCAATGTTTCTCTCTCACATTGATGTTTCTATCTCTTTCTCCCTCCCTCTCTCTCTCTAAAAAACAAAAACAAAAAGCAAAAAAAAAACAAATCTTGCCATGCCACTTCCCTACTGAAAGTCTTTTAGTGGCTTCACATTACTCTTAGAATAAAGTCGAAAACTCTTTAACATGGCCCTCATGATCTGGTCCCTACCTACCTCTCTAGACTTTTCTCCTTTCATCCCTTCTTCCCTGCCTCTCTTTTGGACTCCATCCAGACTTGCCACCATAAAGTTTTGCACAAGCTGATTGCTTTGCCTGGAGTCACACCACTCCTCCTTTCTCTGACAGAGGCCCACTCTTCCACCAGATCTCAGCTTAAACACCATTTCTCAGGGACGTCTTCCACCATCAACTCCAGATTAGTTCAGATCCTCTGCTATGTGCTCCTCATAACCCTCAGGGAACCAGATGAAATCATGTTTCTGAATCTTCAGATCTCAGGAACAGACCCTGAGAAGCGGTGACCCTTCCTAGGAATGTGAGGTTCAAGACCAAGCAACCACTGGCCTCTGGAAACTTCTTGTCTACAACAGTCAGGTATGGTGAGGAAGCTCAGGGGAACGTTATGATGAGTTTGTCCCAAGCTGTTGGTTCTTAATTTTTTTAGAATAGACAACTTTGAAAACATAATAAAAGCTGTTGGAGCCTGGCCGGTTTGGCTCAGTGGATTGAGCGTCATCCTATGCACTGAGAGGTCTCGGATTGATTTCCAGTCAGGGCACATGCCTGGGTTGCGGGCTCGATCCCTGGTGGAGGGCGTGCAGGAGGCAGCCGATCGATGTATCTCTCTCACATCGATGTTTCTATCTCTCTCTCCCTTCCTCTCTCTTAAAAATCAATAAAAATATATATATTTTTTAAAAAGCTGTTGGACTTCTCCCCCTGAAAAATGCACATAAACAAAACCTTCAACACCATTTCAATGTTTCACAGTTCTCCTAAACTAAAGTCCATCTCTTCACCTCAGGTTAAGAACCCCAACTGTAGGCCTAGTGAAAATGTCACGCATACAACCACACAAACACACTGTTTTCCTGGCTTTGTTCATTTAATCAGTATGCATTTTCTATAGTATAGACAGTCTAATAATAACACCTTGTAAATGAAACTTGCTTTACAGTTTAAAAGAAATCTTTTCATATAATTGTCTCATTTACTCTTCACAAGAACCCAGTGAGGTAGGTATACATTGCTCCTCCTAATTTACAGATGAGTAAGGACTTTCAGAGAATGTCAATTTCAGCCAAAAAAGAATTGAACCCCAGAAGTGAAATGCACCCTTTATACCCTAGGCCTGGCCCTTTCTCGCCGTACCAATATTGACTCCAATGGTCAGAGGTGATAGGACCTGTGTCTGTTGAATGGCAAGGTCACCATATGAGGATGACCTCTGAGGCCACAGTCTCAGCACCCAATTCTCATGTGATCAGCTTCATACTTTCCTGGTCCAGGTATAATGCAACTCTGCAAATCAGTGGTCCCAGCAGCAGGGCTCTCTTGTGCTCAGGGGATGTAGCCAGAGCTCCCCATCCCCTTGCCTAGAGCTAACTTTTTTAGCACAATAGCTAACTTTTTTTTTTTTTTAATTTAAGTTCTTAATCCATGTCAGGCACTGTTCTAGGCTTTTTACATGAATTAACTCATTGAGTCCTCAAAACAACAGCGCAAGGTAGGTACTATTATTATCTCCATTTTGTGAACACTTGGGGGAAGTTAAGTAGCTTGCCCAAGGTTACACAACTAATAGTTTTCAGAGCCAAAATTTGAACTCTGGAGCCTGTGCTTTGAACCATCCTTCTGCCTCTCCCAAGCCAGTTGTTCTTAACTTTTGGGGGATCATATGCATCCTAGAGAGTGTAATTTAAGCTCTGGACCCTCTTCCTAGGAAACTACAGTTAAGCAGAATTTTGCAAAACATTTCAGAGACTTCAGGGGCCCGTACAGCCCATCATCTATCAATCTCAGGCTTAAAACCGCTATTTGTCTCATACGTACTGGAGGGAACTGTCCAGGGAGAAAAGAGAAAGGGGTGCCAGCGCCGCAGGACTTCGCCTCTGCAGGCGCGGGAGCGCTGAGCTGCGTGTGTGACGGGGACACTCGCTCACTGAGAATCAGGAACCGTGAGCTCCGGGACCGCAATGCCCTGAGAACGCAGCCGGGTCGCTGAGCCTCCGCGGACCGATCGCTGAATGAGATACGCACGGACCACTGGTTGGACTGAAAGCTTGCGTCCCTCCCAGCATCCTGGAGTCACGAGACAGGGGACTCAGAGCAGACGAGGTCTCACAACTCCGGTCCCGGGCGCACAGGGGCGGCATCGCTGTGCCTGTGCTGAAACGCCGCGGTCGCGGATCTGCGCTGCAGGTACGCCGGGCGCGGCCGCCGCGGGAGCTGTCCAGTGCTGAACCCGATGCGGCCCGGCCCGCGGGGCTTAGACCCGAGCCCGCCTGCCGCACCCAGCGGAGCCCAGACCGAGCTTCCGGGAGCTCTGACGCAGAACGCTGGGAGAGCGGGGAGCAGCGGGCTTCAAGCCGGACATGGACCTGCAGAGATTCGACTCCTACCAGGGGGGAGCTGGCCCTGACTTCAGTGAGCATGTCCTGCATAAGGTAAGACTCCCCTCCAGTGCCCCGTCTCCGTCCCAACGCTGGGAGAGGGCGCCCTCACCAGGAGTTCTCTCTGTTCCCCTGACTTGGCTTTGGGACTGAAAAGAAACTAGTCCCTATCTGTGAGCCTAGGGACCCTTTCTGTTCGATCCTGTGTACTGCTCAAAACCGAGGTGCGTGTGCTCTGGGGGAGGGGCCGCCGCAGAGGTTCCGATGGCCAGGAGCTTCGTTCATTTATTTAAATCACCGGTGTCTCTTTCTCATTCACTCTCTCCTGCCTCTCATTTATTTGAACTCCTCAAAACCCCGTGGGAGGCTGTTTGTCTTCCCACCCAGGCTCCAGCCCCGTTATGTCCTACAGCTGTGGCCACAGACCTGCATTCCTGGCCAAGGTGGCTAAAATTAGACACAGAACGATCTGCAGCAGGGGGAAAAAACTGTTGTTTTCAAACCAGACTCCCTCGTGACTCCAGAAACCTTCCCTCCAGCCCTGACTCTCTCATAGCCTCCCGAAAGTGTTTGTTTATTTCAAAGTTATTCATCCATGGCTTCCCTCATTCAAGTTTCTTATGCAACTCAGTCCTCAGTAATGTAGGTCTCTGCTTGAAGTGATCGTTGGAGAAAGTGGCAGCCTCGCTCTAGGCAACACTTTTTAATCCAAAATCCATTGCTTGTGTTTGCCATAAGAAGTCACTATGGCTCCTTATCCATTTCTCTGCCCTCCTTATTCTGTCTTTATATTTTCTACTTTGCTAATATCAGTTTATTTGTTAGTCCTCTGAGAGGCTGTGTACATTGTCCTATACTCAGATATTTTTTTAAATCAAAATATCCTTCTGAAAATTCCATGGATCCAAGCTTTGAAATAATGTGATTCGCCCTCTTCCCTTATTACACTGTTTATATTAGAGGAAACTGAAATCCAGAAAGGCAAAGTGACTTGCTCAAGGAAACAAGGTAGAAAATGGCAGAGCTGGTACTAAGAGCCAGGAATTATTACTCCACATGTAATTTTTTTTCTCTATACAAATGTGGTCCATAAACCACAGCATTAGCATTCCCTAAGCACTTTTTAGATAGGTGAAATCTCAGTCTCCGCCCCAGATCTGCAGCATCTGAATCTGCAATTTAACAAGATCCTTAGGACATAAATATGCACATTACAGTTTCAGGTACACAGCCCTGTGTCGAGCTGGCTATTTCTGACACAGATAAAGGGAAATCGGCTATTAGGGGAAAAGGTCTGTACTTGAACAGTCTATGGGACTTCTCCCTCCAGGTCTCTGAACCTGTGGGGTGTAGACGAGGAGAAGAATTTATAACAACTGCCCCAGTCTGAAAGTTTTAAAACCATTGCAGTTTGAAGTAAACTATGATCAAATCTGTGGTTTTGAGGTTGTGAGTCTAGCCTTAATAGAAAGTGTATACAAGCAAAGGAACATAATTACAAATCAATTACAAAAGCATCCTGGTGACTAGATAGATGGGCCTCTCCAAGTTTAAACCATTTTGTAAAGATAGAAATATTCCTTTTGAAAGATTAAGATTTGGAGGTCAAAGTTTTCAAATTATCAATCAAGTGTGGTCTTTCCCACCTCGATTACTCATACATGAAATGTAGGATGTAGCCCTTGAGAAAGTTCACTTCCTTTGGGTTTATTGATCAACAAATTGGGAAAGAGCCTGTTCCTACAAGTTCCACTATATTTGAAGACAAGTATCTACTTACTGCTAATAAATGCTTGGTTGTGAGCATCTTGAGAGAGGAAGCTGACTTTAAACCTTTTATGGGGCCCAACAGAATGACATAAGTGTGTAGAAAGTTTTTCTTTCCATTATAATGCTGATTACCTCCTCCTAATATTATTTCACTGTTGCGCATGACTTTTATTGTGATCCACCTAAAAATCTATTTGTAAAGGGGCAGGGTATCAATATATTTGTCTTATTTTTTAAGCTTGCTATATAGTAGAGTCCAAGGAATTCCTGCTGATTCATCGGAACACATTGACCATAGGATGTAGGCTCCCCTCCAGCATTAGTTGCTAGGAAGAAGCATTTTTAAATAAACTTTTTATTGAAGTATAACAAACACAAGAAAAGTTCAAATCATACTTGTACGCCCTGATGGATTATCACAAAGTGAGTACCTCTGTGCAACCACTACCAAAATAAAGAGATAAAATCTTACCAACTTTCCAGAACCCACCCCCACATACCCCCTTCCACATACTCTCCCCTCCTTCCTCCCCAGAGGTTACCATTATGGAGGAGGAAGAATCATTTAATGTTTTGACAGAGCAGCCAGATTTTATGTCGGATAGTCCCAGAAACTTGCCAAAAGAGACATTGCTATATGATGGAAAGGAACCCTAGGCTTGGAATCAGACAGACCTTGATGTGACTTTGAACAACATCTGTGAGCCTTGCTTTATTTATCTACTATCAGCAATAATAATACTTGGCTTATTGTTTTTTTGAGCAAAGATGTTAGATAATGTAATAGTACTGGTTTGTTTCTCTGGCATATAGGAAGCATTCGATAAAGGGCGGTTGTTATTAGGAACAACTGCTACAGAGCAGTTTCAGTACCTGTCACATGGGGTCTCACCTAAAATGATGAAGCTTTGTAAGAAAGAACAGCAACTCCGTAACCGGAAACACACACATTTCACAAGGCACAGTCCCATAGGATCAAGTTCACACATCCAACTATACAAAAGTCATGACTTCTGTGGGCACATCCCAACCCTAATTTCACAAGTTGAACATTTTCTTTTTCTGGGAAATATGGGAGGTGAGGTGTGGGATGTAATGAGACCTCTTATTAAAATTCACTTATATGAAAAACATATGTCACATCGCATCAGCCTTGGCTGGCACTTGCAATTAGCTAGTCCCAACAGTTGACAGCTGACCCAAATGAGCCTGAGTAACTCTTAGGATATTCCTGGAGTGTGAACTGAAAGCTAGGAACTGCTTGGAAACATTGAGTTTCATCCATCATGTGCCTGGAGTTTTAAATAGAGTTGCTGTTGTGCTCACAAATCTGAATATTTTATGCAACTAAATAATTTAAAACATGCAAACAACCTTGCTGCTCTTTCCCTCAAAGATGTCTCAGCCCTCTCTTGCTACCAGTAGTCTGAGAGCCATCAAGGGCACTGATGTGAGTTAGAGGTTCAGGAACAACCCAAGGGTTGGGTTCTTGCTGTGCCAGGGCCTGACTGTGAGCTCTGGGAACATGAAGCACAGAGAGAGGGCAGTTTTTGCCTCAGATACTAGTGAATCAGGACAAAGGAACTTCAGCACAAGAGGTCTCACTCACTATCACCAGCGCTCTGAAGAACACCCACATGCCAATCTTGTTCCAAGAGGGCAAACCATTGCTAAGCTAAAATCAACCACCTCCATAGCATTTCAGAAAGACCAGCACCCACGGGGCAGAAAGATGTGGACTGTCCATCCATTCATCCAGGGCTTGGGCACTGTTGAAAAAAATGGAATTATTGAGGAGATAAGGACCAATGGTCTCTGTCCTACAAGCAATTTCCAGTCCCTCTGACTCTGCTCTTATGTCTTCTCGGTAAGTGGGAAAGACAATCGGGTCATCTCCACTTCTCTCCCTCCTCTCTTTCATTTGTCCTTCACTTTTTTCTAGCACTGCTCATCTTGTGATGATGGCATCCCTCACGAGTTCATGTGCCTCACCTACTCCTTCAGTAAACAGGTACCGAGCATTTCCAAAGTGTAAGAACCTTGCTGGGCATTAGAGAGAACACACACCAAAAATAATAATAATGCTCATCTCATGGCCTATAAGACAGGCACACAACACTGTGTAGTCTCAGAAGTATCCTAGGGAAGACACAATGAAATAACCTAGGAAGAAATCAGCTTGAGTCCCAACCCTCTCCCTTTCATGTCCTCTGGTTAAGGGTTAATACGTATCCAGGAGAGACAGTCACACACACCAGTCAGCCTCCCTCACCCACTGATGCAAGAGAAGGGTCTGGATTCAACAGTATTTTCCTTCCCTACCAGCACATTTTACAGGGAAAAATAAATCAACCAAAAAGGGCTAGATCCTCTATTCTGTCTCCTTCTACCATTCGTTATCATTCAGGGGCTTTTTGTTTTGTTTTCAGTTAAAACGATGGTAATGGAACACAAATTTGTGGTAAAAAAAAAAAAAAAAAAAAAATCGAACCCACAGGAAAATCCAAACCCCTGTCTATGAAGAGATTTTTACTTTCAAAGCGAGTCTATCATACCTCAATAAAGTGGTTTGTTTTTTAAAGAAAAAAAATGCATGTAACCGAAATGAGAGCATAGGTCCACTCCTTGCCAGATTTCCATTCTCAGCTCAGGAGCAAACAAGAAAGCCCAGAAAAGTGAGCGCTCCACTCCCCGGAGAAGGTTGCTGCCAGCTTGTTTTCCTCGGGCTTGAAAGTCTGGAGACTTTCAGACAAATAGATGAAGTGTGGGTTGCATCACCGCTGAGTGCTGACTTACGCGTCCCGCCCGGGTCTCAGGGCAGGCAGCTGGCATGGGGAGTGGCGCTGGCTGGTCCTCCCGGACCATCATAGCAGTAAGTGACAGTGACTCATACCGACCTCCCAGAGTCATTTTCCAAACCTTCAGGCTTCCCTCTCTGAGCACTCTCCCCTCTGATTGAGAGTCCCTGGGACCTTTCTGAGAAAGTATCTGAAACTCACTACTGTTGATGTGCTAATGTTTCCTCTTAGAAGCTGTTCTGGGGAAGGGCTCTGACTTCCTTCATTTTCAGGGCAGGAAACCCAGCTATGCTGGAAGTAAACAGCCAGAGGTGAGCACCAGTCTGGGGAATTGTTGAACAGACATTTGAAGTGATTCTAAATTTATCCTGGCCTGCTCCTTGTTTCCACCCTCTCCTTCTCCGGCCAGAGAAGCTGTCCCTGCAGACTGCAGGTGAGCACGCAGATCGCAGCTCCTTTGCTGACTTGCAGAGTACGCAGGCAATGCCCTTCCCCAGCTGGGAGCAGCCCTGGACCATCCTCCCAGTGAAAATATTATAAATGTTGAAATAAGCAGAGCTCAAGAATTCCCCTAGCAAGGGATTCCTATCTCCCTGACCTTGATGTCCAAGTCTGCTCCCTCCCTCTTGTTTGCATTTCTGCTCACTGGGGACAGCGTTTACCTATCAACGTGGGAATGTTATTTAACAATTTCTGCTTTTGCAAATACCGCTGGTATGTTTTTAGGTGTCTTGAACCAAGTCATGTATATGCTCATATTCCTCTTGCTTTCTACTCCTCTGCCCCTGGCTGCCATCAACACACACACACACACACACACACACACACACACACACACACATCCTCTCACGAGGTATAGGCAGGGCCAGCGATGACCGTTCTTCCTCTCTGTTCCTCTTGATCTTTTGTTGGTACGGGCCTTTTAAAGGCAAAGCAAACTTTTCCCCTCCTACTCCTCCCTCTGCCATTTGAATTTTGTTTTTTTTAATCCTCACCCGAGGATATTTTTACATTTATCTTCAGACAGAGTGGGAGGGGGAGAGAGAGAGAGAAACATTGACGTGAGAGAGACACATCGATTGGTTGCCACCTGCACGACCCCAACCAGGGCCGGGGACAAACCGCAACTGAGGTACGTGCCCTTAGCCAGAATCAAACCCAGGACTCTTTGGTCCACAGGCCGATGCTCCAACCACTGAGCCAAACCGGCCAGGGCTGCCATTTGAATTTTGTATCCACACCTCCCTCCAGCAACCCCGTCTCGTAAAAAGCAGATCTGC
Organism: Tadarida brasiliensis; assembly: GCA_030848825.1. Lineage (NCBI taxonomy): Eukaryota > Metazoa > Chordata > Mammalia > Chiroptera > Molossidae > Tadarida > Tadarida brasiliensis. The sequence goes on from CM061273.1 coordinate 61,508,225, forward strand.
TGGGTATCAGAGCAGGAAGCCCAGGGGACAGTCAGAAACTGATAGAACCCTGCTCCTTTCGGCCCCTCCCGACCTCACACGGAGAAACCTTAGTCTCTGGGGGGATGAAGCTGCTGACTCAGACTCAGTCCAGATGGGGCGGAGCCCCTCCAGCCCCTCGGGAACCTCCTCCCCCAAACCTTTTTCATTTAGTAGAGTTGGGGTACAGTATTACACTAGTTTCAGGTGTACAATGTGGTTTTTAGGGTATGATGCTAAGTGAAATAAGTCAGGAAAAGACAAACTTTCATCTTTATCCAGATGTCCTCCTCCTCCCAGTCCTCTTCGCAGGTTTCTTTAGGTGACAAACTGAGAGGCATTAAAATCCTCTCTACCCATAGTCTAGAGGGACCCAGCGAGACTAATAATCACTAATAATAAATGATGAAGATAAATGCATGGTTCATTTGCGGAGAATTTTACAGTTTACAAAAAACTTAAGTATACACTGTGACACTTTATACTTACCATGCTTTCCCCAGTAAGTGTTGTTATTAATCCCATATCATAAAATAGGGAATGGAGGCGTATAGGAAAAAAAATTAAGCCCTTATTTGTTCAAGGTCACAGCATGTAGGTACTGTGGGAATTCAAGTAATAACGGCACCCTTCTACGGCACCAACGTGCCAGGCACTGTTCTAAGCACTTTGCATCGTGCAATGCTACAGCACCCCTATTTTAATCTCAGTTTACAGCTGAGTAAGCTGAGGCACAGAGCCACTAAGAAACTTGCCTAAGGCCACTCCCCTAATAAGTGGTGGAGCCTGGATCCAAGGCAAGCTGGAGATGCAAAGTAGAGTCAGAAGAGGACAAAGGGCTTTGCCAAAGGGGTCTCAGATTGTCATTGCTTTAGCCCAGTGTGTGGCCCCACCGCTGTGGGACCAGTGACCGGGATTTTCTCACGCACTCAAGAGTGGATCCGTCTCTCCAGGCAGGCTCCTGTTAATTAAACCCACAAGACTAATGCATTGCCCTAGATGCCAAGTCACGTTATAATCAGGGTATTGTTTGCTAAGCGTGAAATCCAGTAGAGAGAGAGAGAGAGAGAGAGAGAGAGAGAGAGAGACTTGGAGGATTCCAATGTTTAACGAAATCAGGCTGATGTGGTTGGCTGACAATCTACAACTCCTGTGGCCCCTTCTACCCCAGGGGCCTCTCCACCTGAACTTTGCCACCCTCCACGGCATGTAACTGTGACCCAGGTCAGGTAGGCTTTCTGTTCTCTTCAAATCTCCAGTTTCCTGCACTGCTTTAAGAAGCACTTGCCTTGGAGTTTGAGAATGTCCTGGACTTGACCTGGTAATGGAGAGGAAGGAAAGGGGGGAGAATGCTTCCTTTTCAGCAGCCTCCATCGGTCACACCCAGAGCTGTCATCTCACATCTCTGCCCTCCCTCAGTGTCCGTGTCAGGCCCTTAGGGATTTGGGTTTCAGGGAAGAGAACCATGAAAGAAAAAGAAAGGTGATTGGGGCCATTTCCTTATATGTCACCACTGCCCATTCCACACACACCCCCTTGAAATCAGACATTTCTGACAGAGAAATGATTCAGCAAACTTCTGCTGGGTGCCAGACATCCCCAAGCACCCAGGAACAGGGCCCTTCTCCACTGCAGGCTGGATGGTCAGTGGGCTGGCACAGAAGGGTGACTCAGGCTGCACTGACTTTAGCCCAACATAACACATGGACTTTGGTGCCCATGAAGACTTATTAAAGGTCAGGAACCTCTCATCTCACAGGGTGGGAGGTGGGCTCTTGGGGAACAAGTCAAACGCTTGCAGCTCTCTCCGGCTACCAAGCCCTGGGTCCTGACCCAGGACTGGTCAGCAGGACTGCAAAAGCCACAGACCGGGAGGAGGCCCCACCTCTGAAGGTCAGCATGGTTCTGGGCTCCTGAGACAGGGATCCTGTCAAGTCCATGTCCAAGAAAGAAAGGGATTCCCCAGTGCACTTTGAGAAGTGCCCAGAGCAAAGATTCATGGCCCAAGCTTGGCGGTCAGATACAGAGAAGCTAAGCTGGCACCCCCTCCCTAAACATCTCCAGAGAGCTGAGCCGAAATACATCCAGTCAAACTCAAAAACACCAGGGCCCTGACCTCTTGGGATGATGGTTGGCACATGAAGAGAGGCTTGGGAAAGACAGAGGCGAAGGCCAGGTGAGCTCTGCAGTCATGCCCTCCAGGACCCTCACTCCCCTGAGCCTGAAGAGCCGGGTCTCCTCCAGACACCATAGTGCAGCACCACAGACACATGACAAGGCCACCCAAGGAAGTCCCTGACCACCATCTGTCCGTTCCATCATCTGCCCTATTTGCCCCTAGTCTATCCACCCTCTTTTCTGTCCACCCCCAGCCCTGGCTGCCATCTGCTCTGTCCAACCTCTGTCTCGTCCCACCCCTGCCCTGGCTGCCACTTGGTCTGTCCACCCTCTGTCCCGTCCCACCCCTGCCCTGGCTGCCACCTGCTCTGTCCACCCTCTGTCCCGTCCAACCCCTGCCCTGGCTGCCACCTGCTCTGTCCACTATTTGTCCTGCTCACTGGTTTTCTTAGAGGAGAAGGCAGCTCATTAGCAAAAGAAGAGAACTGGGCTTGGGGATGTCGAAACCCTGGGCTTTGGTCCTGGCTCTGCCATCAGCCAACTGTACTTCCTTGGCCACTCCATTCAAACAGCCCTTTCGAGTTTGCGGAGCGCTTGTACGTGGGTTGTCTCATTGATCCCCACGGCGCTGAGCGCAAGCAGCACGGGCATTGTTACTGCAGGCAAAGGGGGACCCTGCGGTCAGGCTTTTCAGTGACAAAACCCAGCGTAAACCCTCTGAAGCAAACATGAGAGTTCATTGGCTTGTGTAACTGAGGAGCCTGGGCGTGCTGCCCAGTTGGATCTGGGGACTCGAGCAGTGGCATGAGGCTCACTCTCTGTGTCTCTCAACACTCTTCCCTCTGGCTCGGCTTTATTTGCAGGTAGGCTTCTCTCCGTGGGGTCACGCCATTGGCAGCAGCTCCCACTCTCAACCAAAGTCTTAGATCCAATGCTCATTGAACTGAAATGGGTCACATGCCCAGCCCAGAAGATAGTGAAGAGCTTGGTTTCCTAGAGATGCGGGGGTAGTGGTAGCTGTATGTAGCCACGCAGCCACAACAGCTGCTCCAGGGTAATCGCAGGGGGGGCTGGGTCCCAATATTTTAAAATCTTCAATGAGAAGTGGATGAAAAAGAAATAAACTAAACTTGTCATTCTCACACCTAAACTGGGCAAGTTGTGTCTCACGCATGGTGTCATTTAAGACTGAATAACCAGCCCGTGTGGCTCCGTTGGTTGGGCATCGTCCTGTGCACCGAAGGGTTGCCAGTTCGATTCCCAGTTCGGGCACGTGCCTGGGTTGTGGGCTTGATCCCTGGTGAGGGGCATGCAGGAGGCAGCCCGTCGATGTTTTGCCCTCACATCAGTGTTTCTCTCTCTCGTCCCTTTCCCTTCCTCTCCCTCCAAAAATCAATTTTTAAAATATTTTTTAAAAAGAACCCTGGCCAGTGTGGTTCAGTTTGTTGAGCATTGTCCCACGCACCAAAAAGTCTCCAGGTGTCCCGTTCCATTCCCCATCAGGGCACATGCCCGGGTTTCAAAGCTCCATCCCCAGTAGGGGGCATGCAAGAGGCAGCCGATCGATGTTTCTCTTTCACATTGATGTTTCTCTCTCTCCCTTTCCCTTCCTCTCTCTCTCTCTAATTAAAAAAAAAAAAAAAAGACTGAAAAACTAGACTTAGGTTATTAATAACCGGACTTAGGCAAAGAACTGATGTCACCCTATAAAATGATTGGCTTATTGGGGCCCTGGAGCCAGACCTCACCCTGCGGGTGAGAGTAGACTTTCCTGTGGAGGAAATAGATGACCGAACTTTCAATCACCCAAGAAGAAGGTCGATGTGGGGACAGGGGATGAGGACACAGGGTGAGGCTCAGGCTGGAATTAGGGGAAGCTCTTCCTCCTTGTTTTGGGACCAGGGTGAGTTGGTGAAGGTGCCTGGATTTTCCAGTGGGCATAAGGCATAAGCAAGCAGGGCCACACGAAGGCAGATGAGAAGTGAGGGGGGTGCCTGCCAAACATCCCCCCTGCTCAGTGGGTGTGCAACCTGGGCTGTCACACAAGCCCCACATTTAGACGGGCCCCATGATTGGCTTAATATTCTGATGTCGCTATCTTGAGAGTCTTAATAATTTTTGTACAAAGACATCACAAAGTTCTAGCATAGCCCTGGCGAGGCGACAATCTGCCCGGCCCAGGACAAACACTGAAGCAGAGTCCATGCCAGTGGGGGACATTCGCTCATGCTCACCATGCAGATTCAAGACTCTGCCTCCAGGGCTTGCTCAGATGCCCCTGAACAGGAGGCTTGATGCAGTGAGTCACTGTTAATTGGGTCTTAGGAGCTAAGCAACATTAGCCCCTGGGGATTTGCCTCCATCAAAACCCAACTGCAGGATAACAGCCCCAGGGAAGCAAGCCAAGATGTGCTGACATCAGGACCGCTGGGAGCAGAACCTCCTTCACTGTATCTTCACCTTCTCTCGCATCTGTTCTCATGCCTCATTGTATTTCAAAATGAAATACTTTCTCTCCCAGTTCTGCTTCCACTTGCCAAGTGTCACCCGGCAAGGTGTTTCCCTGGGAGGACACTGGGTCTCCTTCTGCCTTTGTGGCTTATTATTGATCTTGCAAAGGCTGTGTGTAATTTGAAATGAGTACATCATCTGAACTTTGCAACTCCTTCCAATGCTTTTCAAGTGAAACATCAATCACCAGATCCTTAAATAACACAAAAGCATGGTTGGGCATGGGGGTGGGTGGGGATATTAAAATAAGAAGAGCTGCCTAGACTTGTCAGTTTAGTACAGAATACCACATAATGCAGACCATCTCATCTACGGGGATAAAGTCAGTACGTTTACTAATTAACACGCAGGTGAGGAGAGGACCCAGGGCTGCAATGGACGGCTACAGCTACTTTATGCAAGCGTATTCCTCCTTGGAAGAAAAAAAAAGGCAAATAAAAAATGAATTGTGTCTTCAGTGGTATTTGTAATGTTCCATTTGTTCAGCAGGGTGGCTAGTACACGGGTGTTTGTTCTACTACCCTTTATAACATATATACATGTTATATAAGAATGTAGGATGCATCAAATATTTTATATAACTTGAAATGAAAAATGAATAAGCTAATAAATGGTAGGATTGGGGACATCTGAGTTGGGGCACAGAAGGGAGAAAGATGACGGGGACGGAGGCAGGAAGGTTTAGGAAATTCCTCAGGATGGAATTGTCATTCTGGGACCTGTCGTGAACACAAGAGAAGATTCTCCTCTGCTCTGGTAAGAATGGATGTTCGACCACACGACGGTTCAGAATGTCTCTTCTCTATGTCTGACCCTTAGGAACAGTCTTACACATTTCTTAATCCTGAACCCATCGTCAGAGTTTCCTTCAGCAAAACCAGTGAGTCAGTCGCCCCTCCTGGATGCAAGAACCCGACACCATCAGGACAGGGCCTTGTGAGTTTGAGATCACTTTGGGGAAGGGCTTGTGCTGGACAGGGAATCTGAGTGATTGAAAGGGCCCGTTGTCCAGCTGGTGTTGGGCCATAGGGCGCTCGTGACTAACAGCCTGACTCAGCGTGCAGACAAGGATGACTACCAGAGGCTGTTAGGGAAATGCTAGACCACACTAGCTGGGATGTAGCGGAGGGAATCTGTGTCCAGAGAACAAGATGAACAAGATCAATGGCTGCCAATCCTTAGTCCATATGTGAGTGCCAGCCCTTACAAAGTGTCGATTAATTTGTAGGAGATCATGTACACACAACTTAAATCCACAGTGGCATAAAGTTACCATCTTGTCTTGGGAAACACTGACCACTATTCTGACTTGGGATTCTCAAATGTCCTTTCTTTTATGAAAGTATGGTCATAACAGATGGTTTAGTAGAAACTTTCTTAACCAATCCCTCTCTTAACCAACTTACTAGAGTAACCAACCCCCTTTAGTCTCTTGGTGAAACGTACTGACTTTATCCCTGTAGCAACGGGTAGATTCTTCTGTTCTCACCCTTGAGATGCACTTTTAACAAGAGTCAACTGTGTTCAGGCCCAAGCGTGCTTAGGCCTGTCATACACATTTAATTATAGCTATGTGATTTAATTCATGCCTCCATAAACTAATCAATGACAGGTGTAAGCAGAAAGGATACTGACCAATGAAAAAGAGTGTCAACGAAAAGAAAACTGTTATTTCTACAAAAACAAAATAGAATGCTTTGGAAAGACTCGATAAAAGCATGTCATTTTTTTTTTAATGCTGTCAAATTAGGAATGAGTGAGAGAACTGTGAAATATTCTGAGTAAAAATGAAACAGGGTTTTGCAATCAGATTGCTTCATAAGTGTCTAGAGTGTCTTGCTCGGCGTCAGAGAAACTGGAACTGGACATCCAGCCCCACACCATGTGTGTGCACTTTATGCAAAACCGGCCCCTTCTCCTGCAGGCCCGTAGGCAAGGAAATGACTTAGGTCTCCATCAAAATATGAGCAAACTGCTGCACATTTAGCTATTTTGAGTCAAAATAAAGCATGTAGAGAAAGAACATCTCTTTTATGATTCCCTGAATTAACCAACTCTTTCAATGAACTGACCAACTATCAATTCTGATCACCTTGGCTGAGGATGAACCTACTTGGTCAAATAAAAGGCTAACCACTGCATCAGTCCCTCCCGATCTAAAAAAATTGTTGACTACGTGAAATTAACTGAGTCCAGCAGCCTGGCCCTTCCAAGCCTAAACCTATATTTAAGGTGTCAAGCAAAGGTAGCCTTTCAATTCACTTCAATCCAACATTTATCTTAATTGTGTATCTTGAAGGTTTCCATCTTTGTATATCTGTCTCTGTCAACTGACTCTCGGAAAGGCTATCTTCTGAAAGCCAGCAACATGCACATAGTTCTCGCCCTGGCCGGTTTGGCTCCGCAGTGGGGCATCGGCCCGCGGACCAATGAGTCGCGGGTTCAATTCAGGCCAAGGGCACGAACCTTGGTTGTGGTTCGTCCCGGGCGGGGCAGGGCCATGCAGGAGGCAACCAGTCGATGTGTCCCTCTCACGTCGATGTTTCTCTCTCCCTCTCTCTCTCTCTCCCACTCTGTCTGAAGATAAATAGAAAAATATCCTGGGGTGAGAATTTAAAATATAGATAGATAGATAGATAGATAGATAGATAGATAGATAGATAGATAGATAGATCGTTCTCAAAAGGAGACTGTCCAAACCCTACAATTTTTATCAAGTAGAATCTTTAAATATTAATCATTCAAAAGCCAGAGAAGGGAAGCCCGAGCAACTTTAGACAGGCTGTAATTAATGAGGCACTCAGAGCTCAGTGGGTCAGTGTCTTGGAGTTTGCTGTAACAGAAATGCACTTTCCCGGAAACCATACAGAAAAATAGCAAATGCCACTGTCACTCAGACCAGAAGAACCAAATCTGAATTTTCTCTTACTTATAGTAAAGGTACTAGTCCGGCACCCAAAATCTGCCTTAGCAAATATTTATGGACCAGCCGGATATGGCTTAGACAACACCAAGATACCAATCCATAAACATTATGAAATAACTTCCTTTCAAACCTCTTGCATATATTTGCTTCCCTTCCCCCGGAGCCTGACCACTCCCTTTCTGTACTCGAAACTTGAGTTCAGGCTTGAACAAATTGGACTGGCTTTGAGATGGATTCCCGCAGTCAGACCCACCTCAAGAACCTGCATGCTTCCCACATGGACCACAGACCCAAAGTCCGCTCTGTCCGGCTGTAGCATGGGTTGGGCAGCTTTCACAAATGTCATGGGCTACTCAACTCCATCTCTGAGGACATGAAAAGGTCCCTTTTCAGACAGCCACCAATCCAGATGGCTGGAACTCTGGATTAAAAACATTATATCCAGCTATACATCTGGTAGACACATTTTTAAAAGCTTGAGTCAAGTCATCAAAAGTGATCAGAATAGATCTTTCTTTTTTTTAATATGTTTTTTATTGATTTTTTCAGAGAGAGAGAGATAGAAACATCGATGTGAGAGAGAAACGTTGATTGGCTGCCGCCTGCACGGTCCCCACCAGAGATCAAGCCCTGACCTGGGCATGTGCCCTGACTGGGAATCGAACCAGGAGCTCTCAGTCCATAGGATGAAGCTCAGCCCACTGAGCCACACCGGCCGTGCTGGATCTGTCTTTCTAAGCTGACTTACTTTTCCTCAGCTCAGCCAGGCTGCCAGAAACTTCCATTTCCAGCCTGTATCCACTGTCCAGATAAAGGCAGAAGCAACCAGACTCCTCTGGCCAAACCAAACTGAGCTAAATTCGAGTCTTCCCTGTGTTTCTCCATTTATGTCAGGAGGTTCATCTGATTGCCGGAGAAGATGAACTCCTTGATCCAACAGAACACGTACTTACGGACTCTGCTTGGTGCTGGCTGCTTCAAACTCAGCAACAGGGCCACTTATACACACTAGTTAACGTGGCACAGTGGTGCCCCGGCCCGAGGCTTTCTATTTTGAATTTTATTTTTATATTTTGACTCACTCTAATTTGGCTCGGCTTTGACCTTTCTCCCTTTAAAGAGCTCCCTATAGGCACTTCTCATTCTGTAAATCTTAAAACAGCCTGGGTCGAACAGTCTCGCTCTGACCCAAGCAGCATAAATGACCAACCCAAGAGTATGTAAGCCTGTCAGGGCTCTGCAGATTCCCCAGGAGGGTAACGCTGTTGCGATCCCAGGGAATTGCTCAGGGCGTGGGAGCAGAAACATGCTGGGACGGCCGTCCACCTGCCCAAGCCGCATGGGGTGTCCACAGCTGGGACAGCCGTCCACCTCCCCAGGCCGCGTGGGGTGTCCACAGCTGATGGCCATCCACCTGCCCAGGCCGCGTGGGGTGTCCACAGCTGTGAGAAGTCGGCCCGCCCAGGGTGCACTGATGACGGCTCGCAAAGCACCTCTTCACCCCAAAGCTGCCGGCCCACACGTAGCACGTGTCTTCCCAAACCGGGACTCCTTTCCCTGACGCGTCATTCCAGCCCCCGCCAAAGGGGACCTCAGGGAAGGAGTAGACCTCTGTGGCCCCATCAGAGGGAATCATGGCTCCTCACCTCTCCCTGTTCCAGGAGGCGACAAAGAAGCCTTCCACTTTGTGCTGCCAGGAAGTCGATCCTGGAAGTCCTTAGGTTGCCAGGTGGCCCAGGACTCCCTTCCTAGAGTGACGGTCACCGGCGCCCCTGCTCCTGAGAGTTTGCCCTGAGGTCCAAGTCCGAACAACCTGCGTTGTTTATTCATTCGGTGAACATGTAAACATCCGAGAACTCACCGCGTACCAGACTTTAAACCGGACACAGGGGAGACAGCGGTGAATGACGCAAAGTCCCCACCTTTGGGTGGGCTACAGCCTTCTGCAGCATGGGACTCAACGAACCCACATAGCAATCAAAAAGTTCACAAAGCGGTACCTGCTATGAAGGAAGCGAAACAGGGCGATGTGGCAGGAAGATCGGAGGTGTCGTGGGAGCTACGCACGCTAGGGTGGTCAGGGAAGGCCACTCCGAGAGGGGACATGCGAGCTGAGATATGATGAGGAACAGTAGCTCACTATTCATAGAGCTGCAGGAAGAGGATTCTGGAAAGGAGGGACAGCACGTGCCAAGGCCCTGAGAAGGGAATCCGCTGTATCCAGTTAGAGGGATAGCAGAAGGCCCGTGTGGATGAAGGACAGTGAGTGACAGGGAGAGTGGCCCGAGACAGGGTCAAAGGGGCAGGCCGGGACCTTGGATCCAGGTGGCCTCGTGGGCTGCAGAAGAAGCCACCCGAGGGTGATAAGTAGGAAGTGAGCAGGTCTGTGCTTTGTTATTTTTTTTTCTAAATGTTTTTATTGATTTATTTAGAGAGAGAGGAAGGGGGAGAGAGATAGAAATGTCGACGTGAGAGAGAAACACCGATTGGCCACCTCCTGCATGCCCCCCACTGGGGTTCGAGCCCGAAACCCAGGCATGTGCCCTGACCGGGAATTGAACCAGGACCTCTCAGCCCATGGGACGATGCTCAACCACTGAGCCACACCAGCTGGGCAGCTCTGCTTTAAACAGATCACTCTGGCTGCTGGGAGGAGAATGGACTCAGGGTCACAGAACGAAAGAGGGACTCCAGGCAGAGGACTGGATGGTAGCTTGGACTAGACTGGTAACCATGGAGACAATGAGACTGGACAGGACTCAGGACACACTCTGGAGGGAGGGCTGCCAGGACTCTAGAATAAGGGTGGTGAGTCCGGAGCGGGTAAATATTCACTATCCCTGTGTGAATGGCTGTGTGGGAGTGTACACACACACACACACACACACACACTGTCCTCCTTAGACCCACAGTGCAGGATGGTGGCCCCCACTCCAGACTCCGGAGGCAAAATGCCTGAGTTCAAATTCCAACTCGTCCTCTTGCTAGCGAAAAAACTCCTAAGTCTCTGAACCTCTCTGGACCTCGACTCATCATCTGTAAAATGGGGCAGTAATGAAGGTGCCCCGGTAGGGCTGTGTGAGGACTGAATTAGTTACTGCAGGTAGAGCGTTTAGGGACGAGCACCTGCCACAGTCGTGTGTTTGTTTCCTGTCGCGGGTGTATCAATTACCACACATCTGGTGGCTTCATGAAAGCAGCGCAAATGTATTCTCCTGCAACTCTGGAGGCCAGAAGTTCGAAATCCACGTCACTGGGCTGAAGCCAAGGTATCCGCAAGGCTGGTTCCTTCTGACGGCCCATCCTTGACCTCTCCAGCTGCTGGAGGCGGCAGCACTCCTTGGCTCCTGGCCGCATCACTCCCACCTCTGCCTCCGCCGTCACTTGCCTTCCCTTGTGACCTTCTTGCCTCCCTCTTATGAGGACCCTTGCGATTATAGGTAGGGCCTGCCAGGATAATCCAGAATAATCTCCCCGTCTCAAACTCCTTCATTTAGTTGCACCTGCAGAACCCCTTTGCCACATACGCGAATGCTCACGGGTTCTGCAGATCGGCACAGGTGGGGGCCAGCCTTCAGCCCCCCATACGTGGTAGCAATAAATAAATTTTCATGACTCGTATTGTCACGGTCATTACTGCTCCTCCCTCAGAGCACACCCCTAGCCTCTTCCCCAGCTGTGTGGGAGAGAAGGGGTGTGCAGAGACCCCTTTCTGTCTCCCAGAAGCCCCTGAGACCAGGCTCGGAGCCCAGCTCGGAGCTGGGGGCGATGAGAGGACCAGGAGCAGAAAGCAGGCGAGGCGGGAGCGTGCTGACGGCCTTGTGTGGGGTGGGCCAGGGGTCCTCAGTGCAGGCTAAGCTTCCTGATGGTGCTGTATTCTGTGCACTCCTCGTGACTCCTCGGAAGGGGGTTGATGAGGTCGCCCGCGTTTACGTAGGTTGGGTCCTGATCCAAGGAGTCCAAAGACAGAACTGCATAGTCAATGTTCTCCCTGGGAAAGGGAGCCTGGAATAAAGATGCACACTGGTCAGGGAGGCTGGCGGGAGGCTGTGCTCACGGACTGACAGGAGGCCTCCCTCAGGAACTCTGACGTTCGCTCCCAGGCCCTCCAGCTCCGCCTCCCTCCACCTGCCAGGCACCCTGAGCTCCCGCCGCAGCAGAAGATGCTCTCCCTCCACTCCATGCCAGGGCAGCACATTCTGTGCGCAGTGCCCAGTCACCCAGACTGTCTGGGTCTCCCCTGCCCGACACGAGGTTGACCAGGCACTGAGTCCCCAATGTGGAGACCTCATATGGAGACACTTCCAAAGGCCAGGAGCCTGGGGGAGCTCAGCAGGCATGTCTCTCAATGGCTGCGGTTTGGCCCAACATCCACCCTCCTCTGTGCCCACGTGGGCAGGAGAAAGCCCATCCTCAGAGGGGAGACCACGTCTCCGAGCCCGCACAGCCCCACCAAGTGCACACCATGGTGATGTATTCCACTTCCGCCCGGTCTTCCTCGGCAAAGGAGGAGGGCTTTGTGGGGGCCTTCTTCCTAGAGGGGCTGGGGGGGGTTCCAGTCTGCTGCAGGGCCAGGTTGGCGTAGCAGAGGTCGTCCTCCAGGGGCCCCAGCACCTAGGAGAGGAAGCCCAGGTCCTATTCCGCAGAAGGACACGAGCCTCCCTGCCGCCCTTGACCTTCCCCTCCCAGCTTCCCCGCAACCCCACTTCTCCGTCTCCCAGGCCTGCCCCCTCCCGGCTGTTTCAGCACCACTGCCCCCATCCTCCCAGGCCCTGCAGCTGGGACTATATGGACACTTGGGCAATGGTCTGTCTGAGACATTTGGACCTCGGAACCCCTGGGAGATGGAAAACGAGACAAGAGGGGGAAAGCACTGTCTGGTATCTCTGGTCTGACCTCAGGGACTCTCTTACCTGTCCTGGGAATATCCCAGCAGCTGAAAAACAAAAACAATCAGAATTAGAAAGCCCACCCTGAAACTCACTGTGGGCCCCAGGTCTGGGGGAGAGAAATATGAGACAAAAGCGGCGAAGGGGGCTCCAGGCTCAGAGAGGAGACCTGGTTCCAATTCTGACTCTTCAGATGACACTCTGCGACATGGGGCGCTTCACCTCTCTGAGCTTCCACGTCTCGACTTGAAAAATAAGGGGACCTCAGCCCATCCGTTCCCCACATCACAGAACTGTGATTGGGTGGCCCAGCCCGCCACCAGCTTCCCTGGGATCGGTTCCCTCACTGCCATCCCAGGCTCAGCCTGTGACTTCTGCAGAAGCTCCACCTGTAACACCACCGTGTCTCTGCCTGCTCGGTCACTCACACCCACCTTCCCCAGCCGCCCAGCTGTCTGATCCCTCCCTCCCCAGCTCTCAATGCACGTGATTTATGTCTGTCTCGTCGCCTTTGTCCCACCAGATTCTGGTTACACTTCAGGTGGCCTGTGGGCTGCTGGGTGGCTGAGCCTGCCCTTCCTTGCCTGCCTGGCGCCTGGCTGTGCCGGATACATGGGTGCCCATCAGTACAAGTCGTCTGCAGACAGGATTGCGCCAGGCTGCCCTCCTAATGAGGTGCTCGAGCTGGGTCAGCCCCAGATAGACCGACTTTCAAGTATTCTCCAGCTCCTGTTTCTGTCTGCCCTTTGGCCCTCCCCCCACCCCCTGGCTTTAGAGACAATTAAGAAACAAGAGGTTTTTTCCTCCAGATTTTTAGTTTCAAAAGCCTAGATAATGAGGAGCACAGAGAAGACCTACAACGTAAGTCACGGACAACGCATTTGGGAGAAGACGTGATGAGCAGAGCCAGGTCCCCTCCTCCGACTACAAGATCCCCAGGCTGTGGGGGGAGGGGGTGCTGGAGGGGACCCACGAGAGCAGCTGTCCCAGTGGGCTCTGGGGAGGGGCGGGGCCACTGTGTGAGGCTGTGGAGCCAGACAGGGAGAGGGTTTGGCTGCGGCCAGGTCTCCTGTGGGTGATGCTGGCTCCTGAGCCTAGAGGCTCTTCCCTAAAGAGCAAATGTATACCAAACAGGTCAGCCTGAGCAGGGGCTGGGGCAGAGCAGGAGCAAAAGTGGAATCACAACCAACCCTTTTCATAAAACCCAGAGGACTCTGTGCGTGATGTGTATGCATACACGCATGTGTATGCTTGCATATGTGGAACCTGTGCATGTGCACGTGTGTATTAACTGTGTGTGTGTGTGTGTGCACATGCACTGTGTTATGTGTGCATGCATGGGCATGTGTTCCTACATGTGTGTGCACATTCACGTGTGTGTGTGTGTTTCTCCCTGCCCCCATGTCAGCTCAGTACCTCCTTGGCAATCATGAATTTCACAAGTGTCTGGGCACCTGAAATGGGCCAAAGGTCATTGCCACTTCTGCCACCAAGAGTCGAGCCAGGAAACAGAGAAGGAAGTGGCGGGTCAGAGAGAAGAGGAGAGCAAGGAGGGCGTGCAAGGCAGACAGCTAATGCCAATGCCTCCTGGGTCAGCTTCCAGTGGCCTTTGGGACAACACTCCTTTCAAACCATGTGGGTAATCCCTTGGATAGATGACTCCTGGATGACAGTCTGGCCTTCGGCCCCACACACTTCCTCCCAGCCCAGCCCCAGCCCAGCCTCAGCCAGGTCCTCTCACCTTTCTTCTGTCGCTTCACCATTCTCCAAGCCAACAGTGCGGCGGCCAACAAGAGAAGCAGCAGCAGCACAGAGAGGACGGGCAGGAGGATGTTGAGATCCATGAAGACACTACTGGAAAGGACAGAGCACACCTCTGCACCGAGGCTCGCCTCCTGCCTTTGGGCCTGCTCCCACCCCCCTGGTAGCAGGGAGGGCCACGCACCTTTTTCTTTGTTTACAGTATTACAGATGTCCCCCAATTTTACCCCTCTTTATCTCCCTCCTCCCAGCCCCTGCCCCACTCCAGGCCTTCCACCACACTAGTGTCTGTGTCCATTGGTTATGCATATATGTATATAACTTCTTTGGTTAATCTCTTCCTGTCCCCCTCCACCCCTCCCCTCTGAGATCTGTCAGTCTGTTCCATGCCTCCCTGCCTCTGGACCTGTTTTGTTCATCAGTTTATTATGTCCATTAGCCTGGGAACCCTCGCTCCTGGGTGCCTTCAAAATGTTGTTGTTGTGGGGTTTTTTGTTGTTGTTGTTGTTGTTTTTTAAGGAGAGGAGGGTTCTACAAGGTAGTTTCAATGGTCTAGGAGCCTAACAGAAATTGTATGATGACAGGCACTGGGAAGGTGTCCCTGCTTCTACACTTGTCCTCTGTGCTGGGTGAATCGTGTTCCCCGCCCCACAATTCATGTTCACTCAGAACCTGTGGAGATGACCTCTTTGGAAATAACACCTTTGCAGATGTAATCATGATGATGTCATACTGGATTAGGGTGGGCCTTATCCAAAGACTGGTGTCCTTATGAAAGGGAAACTTGGCCCTGGCCGGTTTGGCTCAGCAGTTAGAGCATCAGCCTGTGGACTGAAGGGTCTCAGGCTCGATTCTGATCAAGGGCACGTACCTAGGTTGCAGGTTTGATCCCCAGCCCCGGCCGGGGTCGTGCGGGAAGCAACCAATCGATGTGTCTCTCTCACATCTATGTTTCTCTCTGTCTCTCTCTCTCCTCCCTCCCTTCCACTCTACAATATATATATGGAAAAATATCCTCAGGTGAGGATTAACAAAGGGAAATTTGGGCACACAGCATGTCCAGGGAGAAGGCCGTGTGATGACAGAGGCAGAGATTGGAGAGATGCAGCCACAGGCCCAGGAACGCCAAGGGAGACACCAGCCACCCCCAGCCAAGAGAGGCACGGGACAGATTCTACCCGTGAGCTCCAAGGAACCAACCCTGTTGACACTTTGACTTCAGATCTCTGACTTCCTGGGCTGTAAGATAACAACTTTCTGTTGTTTTAAGCTACCTAGGCTGTGGCATTTCGTTGTGGCCGCCCCAGGAAACTACTACATCCACCTGCAGTGCCTCATCAACACAGCGGCCAGGGCAATCTCTACCCTCCCTCCCATGCTCAACATCCCATCACGGCCCGGCCGCTGTGGCTCAGTGGTTGAGCGTCGACCCATGCACCAAGAGGTCGCCGGTTCGATTCCCGTCAGGGCACATGCCCAGGTTGTGGGCCCGATCCCCAGTGGGGGGCATGCAGGAGGCAGCCAGTCGATGTTCTCTCTCATCGATGTTTCTATCTCTCTCTCTCTCTCCCTTCCTCTCTCTCTAAAATCAATAAAGAAAAAATATTAAGAAAAAAAAATCCCATAACAGCCCCATTTTATTCAAAGAAAATGACCAAGGCTGACACTGGCCTCCACTGCCCCCCGAACTCTCCTTCCTCATTCCTTACTAGTCTCCCCCTTGCGTGCTCTGCCGGGAGGGAAATGACTGGGCTCCTTATAAGAAGAAGAGATTAGGACACAGGCACCCACAAAGGGGGAACCAGGGGAAGACGCAGGGAGAAGACGGCCGCCTACAAGCCAAGGACAGAGGCCTCAGAAGACACCAACCCTGTCGACACATTGATCCAGACTTCGGGCCTTCAGAACAGTGAGAAAATCACCGTCTGTTGTTTAAGCCCAAGGTACTTTGTTGTGGCAGCCTGAGCTGACTAATGCAAGGATTCTCTCTTCCTCAACACTATTCGCAGAAATTTGCAAAACAAATTCATCAGTCAATTAATTAATTAACTCTATTTAGTCCATTATTTATCTGTCAGTGGTAAGTGCCTGGAGGGCAGACAGCTCTGTTGTTTTGTTCATCCTCGTATCCCCTTGTGCTCCCTAAATCAGTGATAGACAGGAGGGGGTGCTCAATAGTTATTTGTTGAATAAATGAATAAATTACTCACCCAATGCTGATCAAAGACCTTAACTGGTACTTACATCTAGCTTTGATTCTTGAATTTAAAAATTCCTTGCTATTACTTATTAAAAGCAGTTCGGTAGAAAGAAACTCTCAAAACAGGGTAAATGGGAAAAGGGATAAACAGGTCCCTGGGGTGATAAGATCGGGTATGTCCCATAGGGATTCTGTGGGAGACAATAGATCACAGCAGATCTGGAAACAAAGCCAAGAGGGCCAAGGAGGGTGAAGGGGACAAACGAAAGGGGCCTCTCAGCTTCCAGAAAGGCCCTGTGGCTACAGGCTGGGCAGGGCAGGAGGAAGCATGAGCGAGGCTCAGTTTCTTCCTCTGTAAAATGGGAACGTGCGCATCTGCCCATTCCCCTCCATGAGGTGGTCGTCAGCAGGGTCAAGGCCTGAACAGAATGAGGGACAGGAAAGCCCTGGTGAGCTGCCAGGTGCTCTAGAGACACGAGGGACTGTCAGTATCACTGTGGTTGCCATACAGTAACTAGGGAAACAGGACTTCCCCAGGCCCTCCCTCTTCTCCTGGAATTTAGATCAAGGGGCCCTGTGGCCCCATTTCCCCCGTGCCCACACACCCTGGCCATGCCCTCTGCCCTGACTGCCTGCTTGTCCATCTCCCACACTCTGAGCTCGGCAGGGCACGCTCCGTGTCTTCGTGAATGGAGCTCAACACAGTGCTGGCCAAGTCAATTTCACTCAGTGAACATGGGATGAAGGACAAACCTCCAAACTGCGCTGAGCTCCAGGACGCAGGATCAGGGGATGGGGGTCCCCGAGGACACTGTGCAGCCTGAGAGCAAGTGGGAAGGGCCCCTGGCATCCTGGCTGGGATGTGGGACTACAGAGGGTTCCCACACTGGAGAACTTTGGGACAAGTGGGCCACAGGGAACAGCAGCCGAGCCGACTTACCTGCCGTCAGGGTGGTGGCCGGGCACAGTCAGGGAGCCTGTAGTGTTTTCCAAGGTGACTGGCACTGTGAACATGTTGGTGGTAGAGATGATGGTAGTAATGGTGGTCGACACAGTGGTTGTTGCTGGGCATACAGAACAGACTGCTTTCTGCTCTGCCTGGAACCCACCGCAGCCCTGCTCGTGGCTCTGACCTGGGAGCAGGGTGGGCTGCCCTGGCCGGCAGAGCCTGGGGTAGGGCCATGGGAAGGAGCGCAGAGCTGGAGCACTCCTAGCTCCTTGGCCTCTAGGAGACTCAGAGCCTCAGAAGCAGGTGAGTCTGGGCACAGGTCCAAGGGGACATCAAGCAGGCCGTGGAAGGGTGAGGGGGCCCAGGACTGCCTCGGGTCAAGGGCAACTGGAGTTCAGCTAAACTTGAAACACTCCCGCTGTTCATGACAGGGCCTCAGCCAATGCCTCCCTGTCTTATTTATCCAGCGAGGACAACAGCAGAACAGGGACATGCCAGGTAACTAACATACCCAAGATCTGTGACTTCTAAGGTCAAGACCCGCCCTGAACAAAATCAGGATGTTCAGAATGAGCCTTTACTTTGGACAAGTTATTAAGTTTCTATGATCGGGGTCGTTCCTTCTCAGGGTCATTGTCAAGGTGCCATGAGACAATGAACGTGCTGCACTTTGCAGCTGCGACAGGCCCCCCGGTCCCAGGTTGGTGGGGACTCTGTTGAGGGTGTCCCCCCTGCCTTACGTGCCCTGTGAGGTGGTGCTGGCTGTCCCAGGGTCAGCACAAGCAGAGCCCAACAGACAAACTGGTTCAAACCAAGATACTCCCAGGACTCTCTGCATTCTAGAAGGTGTTGGGAAGGGAATGTCTTAAACCCAGACGGAGATACGGCTCATGATGGGACCTCAGGCACCCGGAATGCAGCTGTGACTGCAGAAGCCTTTCCAGACCTCAGCAGTGAACCCCAACTGTGCTGGGCCTCCTTCCCCCTGAGATCGGATACCGAACAAAGGGTGGGAACAGCAGCTATGAGCCCTGGCCCCAAACTCCACGATGTGCGGGAACACCTGGGCACCAGAGGTCCCAGAAAAACACTAGAAGGAATTGGGGTCTGTGGTCCCACGGAAGAGGTTTCCTTTGACGGATGGGCTGAAACTGGGACCATCCCCGTGATCTCCGTGGGCAATAGACTCAGGCACTGAGCTGTGCAGAGAAAATAAATGTGTCCAGAAAGGCTGGATCCCATCCTGGAGGAGGTCCTGGGAGCCCTGAGAGCATCTAAGAGAAGCCCTACTCCTCCCGACCCCAAGTGAGCAGTCTGGGTTCCATGAGACCTCAGGACTCAACCACCCCCTGTGACAGTTCACTCCAAGTGAGTTCAGTCACGGGAGAGGGACCTCAGGGACCAGGACAGAGCAGGCCCTGAGGAGACACAGCCGCACATGCACGTACTCTTACCTGGGCCAATGGTCACGTTAACTAGGAACCCAGGGTCAGTTCCTGTTCTCTTAATCCCACACCAGTAAACGCCTGTATCCTCGCGCCTGAGTTCCTTCATGGTCACAGTGAACGTGCGGTTTCTCTGATCGTCCCTGATGGACACGCGGTTCTTCTTCACCTCCTGTGATCCAGTGGTTTCAACAAGGACCTCGCAGCTACGCAAAATAGGCCCTCGACACCACCACTTCACATAGGTCTCCCATACTGGGGCATAGTGACACTGCACCTCCAACGACCCCTGCTCCAGGCCTTTCGCTTCCTTTGGACCCGTGATGTCATCTGATGAGACTGGAAAACACAAATCCACGTACCTGTCACCTCCCCGCACACCCCGAGGGCAGGGCCGCAGCCTCCGGCACTGTGAATAGCTCCAGTAAGTCCAAGGGCCTGATGACCTGAATAGAGTCAAGGGAGGAATACACCATCTACAAGACAGACTTTTGTCCTTCGAAGTTGCCCTGGGTCAGAGCCACCTGGCAAATCACTGAGAGCACAGCTGCAGACCTCAAAAGGGACAAACATGGTGACTCTGAGTGGTCATACTCCCTGTGATTCACTCCCTCCCTCCCTGTGGCCCTTACATCTTCGTGTGTCCATCAGTGTCCTTTTGCACCATCTCTGTGTGAAACTGGTCTCGTGGGAGGAGACACCAGAGGACCCATTCCCACAGGAGCGTGGCTGCCGCCTGCCTGTGCTGGTGGCCTCACCTGGCTGTGCAGAGGCTGTTCCCAGGGGTTCTCCTGGTTCTAGTGGTTCCACAGGAAACCCCCCAGCTGAGCGTCTTTGCAAACTGACCCAGCAGTGATGCCCCCTGCGGAATCCACATCACACAGATCCCATGTGCTCCATTGAACTGCTTTGCTTTCTTTGCAAAAAAGTAAACATGTGAGTTATTTATGGATTTTTCCATTCTGATCCATTGATCCCATTGTCTGTCCTTCTGCCAATTCACAGTGTCCTGACTTCGAGTGCTCTGCAGGAAGGCAGGTATTATAGAGTGAAACATTTTCTCTAAAATCAATCAATTAAAATAAATAAATAAATAAATAAATAAATAAATAAATAAATAAATAAATAAAATAAAGCACCCCAATCTTTTAAAATGCAAAAGACTTAACGGACACTTCACAAAAAAAGATATCCGAATGGCCAATTGCACAACATCCTCCGTCATCAAGAAACGCAAGTTAAAGCTGCAGGAAGATACCACCTAAAACCCACTGGACGGCTCCAGTTTAAAGGACCAACGTCACAAATGGAGAAGATACGGGGCGACTGGAGTGCTCGGCCTTGCTGGCAGGTGTGCAAAGTGAGACACCCCTCCGGACACGGGAAAGCGTTCTTCGGGTTCTTTACAATGAAACTTGCATCTACCCTGTGACCTGGCAATTCCGCTTCTAAATATTCATCTGAGAGAAGTCAAAACAAATGTCCACAAAAAATTCTTTCATAGCAGCTCTATGCATATATTGGAAAAAAAGAAAAGGGCTTAAATTTAATAAATTAAACAATTGTTTCAAAGGTTAAGGAAAAAAACAGGAGGAGGAGGAGGAAAAGGAGAAAGTAGAAAGAAGGAGAGAACTTTCTAAACGGAGAATTAATGGAACACACCACCCAAAAAGAAGTCAAGAAATCTGACTATAGTCAGTGTAACACTTGGACACACCAATAAAAAAACAAAAGACTGAAAAGGCAAGGAGCAGACTCAGCAAAATGGATTACTATCCTTTCTCTTTATAAAGAGTGTATATAAGAAAACTAGGAAGACGCCATTTGGAAAATTGACAAAGGGCTACAAAAGGCAAGTCACAAAAGAGGAAATTTGTGTGGACAATAAAATTTGAAATGTTCAATCTAAATAATATGGCGAATGAAAAGATCTTAAAGTGATGTCATTTTCCCATATCAAAGCAACCAAGTTTGTATGGCTGACATGGATGGGGTGAAACGGGCACTGTGAGAAGCTGCTGTGGGCATGTAGCTGGTTCAGAAAGTGACACGCACTTGTGTGTATCAAAAATAATCAAGCCTGCCCTGGCCAGTTTGGCTCAGCAGTTAGAGCGTCGGCCCGCGGTCCAGAGAGTCCCGGGTTCGGTTCCCACTAAGGGCACGGACCTTGGTTGCAGTTTGTCCCCGGCCCCAGTTGGAGTCGTGTGGATGGCAGCCACTCAATGTGTCTCTCTCACATCGATGTTTCTCTCTCTCTCTTCCTCCCTCTTTCCTTCTCGCTCTATCTGAAGATGAATGCAAAAGTGTCCTCTGGTGAAGATTTAAAAAAATATATATATATATATAAATATATTCATGCCTGGCCCTGGCCGGTGGGTGGTGGGCGTGCAGGAGGCAGCTGATCCATGTTCTGCTCTCACATCAATGTTTCTCTTTCTCTCTCCCTCTCCCTTCCTCGCTCTCTAAAAATCAATTTAAAAAATACTTTTAAGAAAATAGTCGTGCCCTGGCCGGTTTGGCTCAGCGGTTAGAGCGTCGGCCTGCGGTCCAGAGAGACCCGGGTTCGGTTCCCGCTAAGGGCATGTACTTCAGTTGCAGTTTGTCCCCGGCCCTGGTTGGTCGTGCGGGTGGCAGCCACTCGATGTGTCCCTTTCACATCGATGTTTCTCTCTCTCTCTCTTCCTCTCTCTCTCTCCCACTTTATCTGAACAAAAACAAAAAAAAAAAAGAAAATAGTCATGTCCTGCCCTTGCCAGTGTGGCTCAGTTGGTTGGAGCGTCAATCTGTGCACCAGAAGGTTGCAGGTTCGCTTCCCAGGCAGGGCACAGACCCAGGCTTTGGGTGCTATCCGGGGTCAGGGTGCATTTGGAGGTAATCAATCTCTGTTTCTCTCTCACATCCTCAAACCGTCACTGCTCACATCTGCTCACCGTCAAGTTCCCCTATTTGCAGACACCAGAAGAAAAGCAGTCCTTTCTGTGTTTCCCTGCTATCTTGTCTCCGATGTCTCACCCGAAGTCTGCCTTTTCTGTATCCACACCAACACACCGCCCCAGCTCTTCCTCCACCAGCCTGCAGTCCTGGACAAGCCACTGTCCTCCCCTAAAACCGCTTTCCCCAGAAAGAGAAGCATACCCTTCCAACCCGCCCCACCGAGCTTCTCTGAAGCATGTAACAAAGCCACATGGCCTTTCTTGTCCTCAGCCGAGCCAGGGCCAAGCTCGTGTCCACACCAGAGCTTGCACTCCCTGTTCCCTGTGCCTGGAAAGCTGTGCATGCCCCTACGTGCCCGCTCCCCCTCGTCTTCCAGGTCTAGCCAGGTGTCTCCTCAGACGGCTCTTGCAGCCCTCCCCTCCGCAAGCATCCCACCCGCCCACACTGTCCAGGGACCAGCTGCGCTTTCCTCTCCTCACAGCACGTATCACTTCTTACAAGTATCGTTTTCAGTTCCATGACTGCTGGACCAAGCGATCCAATTAGACCACACGAGAGTCACAAACCATTAAGGGCTGTCAGGGTCCCATGACCGCCCACTTCCAGAGCCTCGGATCCGCGCACATACATGGGGCAACCCAGAAACCTCTCGGAAGAGCTCCACTGTCTTCTCTCTGCTCATTGATCATTTTCTTATCAAGGTACAATCCAGCCCGGCCGGTGTGGCTCAGTGGTTGAGCATCGACCCATGCACCAAGAGGTCGCCGGTTCGATTCCCGGTCAGGGCACATGCCCAGGTTATGGGCCCGATCCCCAGTGGGGGGCATGCAGGAGGTGGCCGATCTATGTTCTCTCTCATCGATGTTTCTATCTCTCTCCCTCTCCCTTCCTCTCTCTCTAAAATCAATAAAGGGGGAAAAAAGATACAATCCACCGTTTTAAGAACTCAGTGGATTTTAGGACACTCACAAAGCTATGCAAACATCACCACAATCAGATTCCAAAACATTTTCATCAACCCCCCCCCCCAAAAAAAAACCCTTACGCATTAGCAGTCCCTCTCCTAGCCCCAGGCAACCAGTAATCCACCATCTATCTCTGTGAATTCACCTATTCTGGACTTTCCTGTGAATGCATTCATACAACGCCAGCCTTTTGTGTCTGGATTCTCTCCCTTAGCTTAAGTTTTCAAGGTTCATCCACGCTGGCGCCTGGATCGGTGCTTCATTCCTCTTTACGGCCGGTTAACATTCCATCGTGGGGCTGGACCACATTTTATTTATCTATCCATCAGTCAGTGCACATGTGGCTGGGTTTACTTTTTGGCTATTATGAAGAATGTTGCCATGAACCTTTGCATCCAAGTTTTTACATGCACATGTGTTTTCAGTTCTCTTGGGTGTTTCCCTAGGAGTGGAACTGCTGGGTCACATGGTAACCAGGTGTTTAGTATTTTCAAGAATGTCAAATTATTATCCAAAGTAGCTGCAGCATTGTACATTCCCATGAGCAATGTATGTCCTCTCTAGTTAATGTTAAGAGTCTCAATTGTTTAGTTTTATGAAAGTAGAAAGATTTGGTCTGGGGATGAGGTGGTTACAGCAATCATATTGTTTCCTCTCCATTAGATACATTCACTCATTCAACTAATACTATTTGTCTAATCTGTACCTGGTATAGTTGTAGGTGCAAAAATCCCTGCCCTCCTGAAGCTTATATTCTATCCAGGTGGGGAAAGGGAGGAGACAGTGGAGAAAAAGAACACAAGAGAATTGTTATTGTAATTAGGGTCATCAAGGAAGGCCTTGGTGAGAAGCAAAGGCACGAAAGGTACTGGAACCTGTGGCTCAAGAGAATAGCAAGTGCAAAGGCCCTGAGGCAGGAGTGTGCTTAGCATGTTCAAATAACATCTAAGAAGCCAGTGTGGCTGAAGTGGATTGAACCAGGGAGAGCAGAGTAGAGAAGAGACCAGAGTGATGATGTCAGAAACCATAAAGATCTGTCACCTTGGTGAGCACCTTATAGCCTCAGTAAGGAGTTTGAGTAGGATGGGAGGTCGCTGGAAGGTGGTGACTAGAGGAGAGACAGGATCTGGCTTACATTTCCAAAGGATCATTATGGGGTACAAGAGGAGATGGATGCCCCCCAGGTTTTCACCCAGAAGGCTGGAGGTTCCAACTGCAAAGGTGGGAGGGAAAGGAATTCAAGGGGGAAGGTGTGGTCAGGTCACATTTGAAATGTCAACATCTGAGTGGAGATGTTCAATGGACAACTGGACAGAAGATTCTGGAGTCCAGGAAGATGTCCAGGCTAGAGATACAAAATTGGGAGTCATCTGTATAGAGAGAGTAGTTAAAGCAGAGAGGAGAGGAGATCGACAAGGGAGTGACCCTAGAGAGAGAAGAAGCCTAAACACCAAGCCCTGAGGCCCTCCAACATTTCCAAGAAAATCCTCTGAATTTTTCATCAAAATGATATCCATCAGCTTAAAGCTCACTTCAGCCCTCTGTCGCTGCCCACGTCGCAGCCCTCCTTCCCTCTTCACCCTCCCCAGCTACCTCCGCTTGATTCCTCCAGTCCCTCAGCAGCTCCTGTTATTTCCTCCTACCTCAAACACCTGGAATCACCTCCCCCTCCCTGTCTGGCAAGCTCCCTGCCTTCCTTCCCTCAGGTGCCCTCCCCTTCACTTCCTTCCCAAAGCCCACCCTCGCTCATAACACATTCCCAAAGGTCCGGAGCAAGTACCACCAGCTCTCCCAAGCAGCCAGGGATCCTCTGCTTTGACCAACAGGGCCCATCCATCTGTCCCTTTGGAACGATCAGCCCCTGGGTGGTCAGGCCTCATATGAGAGCCGTGTTGCATATTTCTGGTTGGCAACTGTCTCTGAAAGGCTGGCGATGGGTAAGTGGATGGACACGCAGGCTCGGGGCTTGGAGGAACTACTTAGAAATGGGGTCCACTTCTCAGCACAACACCTTCTGGGCCCCTCCTCCACTGCCAGCCACCTTCTCCTGCCCACAAGCGTTTCCCACCAGTTCAGACCCAGGCCCCACTCACCTGAAAGCCCGAAGAGGAGGGGGAAGAGCACCAGCAGGTACATTTTCATCCTCGCTCGCGTCCCCCTGGGTTGAGCCCGTCAGCAAGAGCAAACTACAGGCTGGACTCCTTCATCCTCCGAACCTTCTCACTGTCACTCTCACACTTCCTCCTTCAGCCACTTCCCACTGGTGAATAAAACTAAAAGAGGAAGGTGCAATGAACAAAATGTTGTAGTGATAGTGAATAAGCTTTTAAGTAATACCTCCCTGCCCAGACCACAGCGGGTTTTCTAAAAGGAGAACTGTGCTGCCCCGTCTTCTGGAAAGTGCAGAAACAGACCCACGAGATCAGGCCTGTCTTCCTCAATCCTCTCGAGGGAAGACGGGGGCGGGGACGACCCAGCTCCAACGGAGAGCCGAGGCGATGGACACAATACCCTAAACCTGGAATTTCAGGTGTAGCCAGATTCTCAGGAGCCCAGAATGTCAGGAGTTCCATCGAGTTAAGGAGGACCTGGGACCAAAGACAGAACGCGAGAGGAGAGAGTCTAGACCATAAGTTGGAAAGAAGATCAGGCTGAGGGGGGTATCAAAACCCAGACTGCAAAGAGAGGGGTTCAAAGAAAGGGCCACTGCTGTCCAAGGGACAAGAGGGGCCTCTGTCCTGAGAACATACAGGAAACTCTTATTGCTGTCCCCCAGTCCCCCAGGTGAGAGCCCATGGATATCAACCCCAGCCTGAATCTTCCATAAACTCGTCAATAATGCCAAGGGCTCCTTACTGAAGAAGCCAGTGCATTGTGCCCTGGCCGGGTGGCTCAGTTGGTTGGAACATCATTCCGATATGCCAGGGTTGTGGGTTTGATCCCCAGTCAGGTCACATACAAGAGGCAACCAGTGAATGCATGAGTAAATGTAACAACAAATTGATGTTTCTCTCCTCTCTCTCTCTCTAAAAATCAATCAATAATCTTTTTAAGAAAAGAAACCAGCTCATTGTCCATGGCCATTATCCCTCGCTCCTCCCCCTCACCTTAAAAAATCCATCTGCTGAAGTAGGGAGAGAAAAACACCAGTTCTGCCGGTCTTACTCCCTTCTTTCCGGCCACTCTGTGCCCGTCCCCTGTCTCCTTCTCCCATCAGGATCCCAGAGAGCCCTCAGGGTGGGGCGCAGAAGTTAGCAAAAGATAGAGCCTTTCTCGTGTTTTGCTCCTGGGGCCATTTTCACTATGTGTCTCACACACCCTGTGATATCTAGAGGAGGGACTGAGTCCCAAGGAGGGACCTTAGCTCCTCACACCTTAATCAGGGACGAAGAGGAGAGCAGGAGGGTTATTTGCACAGAAAAACCCAGCAGTGGACGAGCTGGGGCTTTTCCAGGATGTGGCCAGAGCCGACCTTTCACTTGACAAGATCAACAATCGAGGTGACAGCCTGCTCAGCCTGGTGCTCAGCAAACCCATCCTCTACCCAGGAGCTCTGAAAACAGGGACAGTGTTTGGCTTCTAGGGGAGATGACAGCCCTGAAAAACCAAGGGGCAGAAGCTATCCTTACCTTTCTTGGCATGGGAGTAAGAAGTGAACAGCCTCTCATCCGGGGCCCTCCTGGGCCCAGCCTACCCGACGAGGGTTGCCCTTTGAATCAAGAACAGAGAATTATCTGGTTGTCTCTGAGTGATGGTGAGACTGCTCCTCTGAACAAGTGCCTCCGGGGACTACAGGAGAGTCGGGCTCTTCTGGGGGCCTTGTGTCCTCAAAGGCCTGTTTGAGGCCCTAGTTTGGGCTTGACCATTGACTTCTGCATGAGTCAGTTACCTCCCCAAGCTTCCAGGTTCCCACTGTGAAAGAAGGGATTGAACGAGTCATCTGAGATTCCCCCTGCCCTGAAGCACCTGTGTGTGCGCGCGTGTGTGTGTGTGCACGTGTGTGTGCACATGTGTGTGCATGACTGGTTCCCCTTCTCAGCTCTGCTCAGCGGGACTTCAAGTTTCTCACATCTTTGTGAAAGTGAGTCAGTGGCAGATTTCCCATGAGGCCGATGGAGCGTAAATGTCAGCACGCCTCACTTGATCAGGCTCCTTTCAAAGCCCTGTATCAAATTTTGCATTCATAATTTAAGTCCTTTTTCCTCAGAGGGGGGCCTCAACATTGTATAAGCTCCAGGCCTGTGAGAGATGGTCCCACCCTCTATCCTCTGACTCCGCAGTTGTTCTCACTGAAAGGGCAGGGTCTACTCATCCTTGAGTCTGGACCAGACCTGTGACCTACTTTCTCAAGGAAACACAGTAGCCATAATGGGGCACCAGTTCCAGACCTCAGCCTGCGGAGGCCTCCTGCACTTCCTCTTGCTCTCATCCACCTCTGCTTAGTGTGAGAACACATGAGCTAGCCAGTGGGAACGAGAGCAGAGCCAAGCTGCCCCAGCCAACAGCCCACCAGTCCCAACACTCGAGGAAGCCCACCTGAGACCAGAAGCACCACCCAGACTAAATTCCTGACTCACGGACTTGCTCTGTGCCGCTGTGTTCGGGGCAGTTCATTGAGGCGTTACTGTGGCAATAGAAAATTTACAGAAGAGCCCTCAAAACCACAACCTGCCCTTCAGCAACTGGCTCACTCTCGCTCTGTACGGCTTTAGCTGCCCCAGGTTTCTGTTCACCCATCTACTCTCTGGCCCTCTGACTTTCCCTCCACGTTCCTCAAGGATGACCCCCACCCCACCCACACCTCTCTTTCTGATGTGGTTCAGATCAGAATGGACCTTGTGTACTTGTGGGCAGAGGTCCTTGTCTCCACCTATTGCTCATGGGAGTTGATTTTTTGTGATATCCCAAGAAAAAGAATTTTCTGAGACTTGTATAGGAGAATGAGTGGTTTTTATTTGAATGGAATTAAATCCCTGAGGGTCCAAGTTCTCATTTCCCTTTGCCCTGCCAAGGAAGAAGTGTAGCTGTGGCTTCAATAGGGCTAGAATCAGAGCCAGTGTCTACTTTCCTTTCCATGTGTGTACAGTCCAATACAGCATCAGGTTAGCTTAGCTTGTGTTCCCTGCTGCAGTCCATCAGTGCATTGCATGTGGGGTCCACATGGTCATGGGCTTTACTGGTGAATACGAGGAAGCCAGAAGCAATAAGAGCCAAGAGTCACAAGAAAGCCAATTTCTTTGTTTAGGGGATTATGTATGCCCAAATTTTTCATGGGTTTGCATTGGCTCCACCCATTCTGGCCAATCCATGGTCCCCCAGGCTTGACTGTCAAGCAAGTACCTTCCCTTGTCACCCCAACTTCACTGCACATGTGTCTATTTCCCCTTTGCTGGACCCCTCCCCCCAGTGATTCTGCAGGGAAAGGGCCAGTGGTTCCCTGGGGAGTGTAAAATCGCAGCTTCCCGGTGAAGCTGCCCAAATGATATGCCTGTAACGCCTGGCCTTCCCTTTGCTCCTTTCCTATTATTAACAACAAATTACAACGGTGTCGCTTGGACCAATAGAAACAACTGTGGCTGTGATTCAAAACAATAAGTTGGTCGAAATTACAAAAGCAACGCATATTGATTTTAGGAAAATAAATTGTGAAACACAGATATGTTACATGAGTTCATGTCACTCATTGCTCAACAGACTTGCATTGCCAACAGCACTGTCTACTTTGGGAAATGTCCTATAAACAAATATCGCCAGGATATTTGTTTTTGGTGGAAACGCGTACAGGGACTGCAACCCCAAATTCTTCTTGGTCGGTGTAGACTTGCAAACTACAGATCATCTATTATCAGAACCCAATCTGTTCATAGGTGACAGGGCTCCTGTATTGAAAGGGCCGGCTTAGTTGCGTCTCTCCCACTCTGGATTGCAGTTCCATGAGAGCTATATCCCCAGTGGCTAAAACCACATTGGGCACATAGTAGATGCTCAATTAATAACTGATGGAAAATGAATAAACAAATGAACTATTTTTACCTCATTCTTCCCCTGGCCCTGTAAGCTCTGCTCAGAAACTCCGTCTAGCCCCTAAGAACCAGCCATAAACCAGAATTGTTCTCAACCCCCATTCCTGAACCCTTTGGGTTCACCTGGGTCCCAACTACACTTCATCTTTTCTACCCATTATGTGCTATGCTTCATATTTTGTGTAGTTATCACACTGCAGAGCTAGAGGGAAGGTGATGTTAATTACACTTTTCAAATTTAAAAAAAAACAAAGCTCAGAGAGCAAGTAATTTGTCCCATGGCTAGTAATTGGCAGAGCCAGGATTCAACCCCAGGCCTGGCTCTCATAAGCATGCTCCTGCCTCCTGCTGGAGAGGAAGAGGGAGAAGCCAGCTTCCCTTTGATCCTGTTGACAATGAAGGAGAAACCTGACATCAAAGAGTTAATAAGACAGAGTGCCCTGGCCGGTGTGGCTCAGCGGTAAGAGCGTCAGCCTGCGGTCCAGAGAGACCTGGGTTCGGTTCCCGCTAAGGGCATGTACTTTGGTTGCAGTTTGTCCCCGGCCCTCGTTGGTCGTGTGGGTGGCAGCCACTCGATGTGTCACTTTCACATCGATGTTTCTTTCTCTCTCTCTTCCTCTCCCTCCCACTCTATCTGAACAAAAAATGAAAAAATGTCCTCGGGTGAGGATAAAAAAAAAAAAAAAAGACAGAGCATCCTTGAGCAGGTTGTTACTGGGGTGTCCACTCCATGCTGTTTCTAAAACAGGTTCTCCAAAAGTGAAAGAATGTGTTATCATGAACGGGAAACTGATTGAACTAAGCCAGTACTGATAACACCAACCTTTCACATTGCCCAGGTATAATGCCCCTTTGGTCTGCAGTCTATGGAATGGGACACGCGTCTCAACCAAGCTCTTATCCAGGAATTTAGGCAGAGACAAAGCTAATTTGTGATAAAAAAAATATGGGTCCTCAAAGAGTGAATTGCGGGCTCTTGATCCCCAGTAGGGGGCGTGTAGGAGGCAGCCCATCGCTGTTTCTCACGTGGATGTTTCTATCTCTCTCTCTCTCTCTCTCTAAAAATCAATAAAAACATATAAAACATAAATAAAGTAATGATTAGTGGGCTGGAT
The DNA here is from genome assembly GCA_030848825.1 of Tadarida brasiliensis. Classification (NCBI taxonomy): domain Eukaryota; kingdom Metazoa; phylum Chordata; class Mammalia; order Chiroptera; family Molossidae; genus Tadarida; species Tadarida brasiliensis. The sequence continues at coordinate 61,538,079 of CM061273.1, forward strand.
TTATTTGGAAAACTGAAATCGAGCATTTGCTCAGCAACATTTAGGCTAAACATTGGCATTCCTCTTGTTTGAACCTGGGTCGTCCAAACACAACGTGCCTGCCCAGCAGTATGTAGACATTCCATGGCTCCAAAGTAATGTGTGTTCGTGGCAGAAGAATAATGAAACACAGAGAACACGAAGAATGCATTTCAAATCACCCCTAATCCCACCCCACAAATAACACTCATACACATATGTGATGTGTTCATTACTAATCTTTTATTCTTTTCTGCAGAAAAGCAATTCACTCCAAGGAAGACAAAGGGTCAGTCATGTGTGAATTTACTTCATCAACTGGGTTGTTACATTTATTAGGGCTTCTTTTTTTTTTTTTTTTTTATCCTCACCCGAGGACATTTTCTCATTTTTTGTTCAGATAGAGTGGGAGGGAGAGAGAGAGAAACATCAACGTGAAAGGGACACATCGAGTGGCTGCCTCCCGCACAACCCAACCAGGGCCGGGGACAAACTGCAACCGAGATACGTGCCCTTAGTGGGAACCAAACCCGGGTCTCTCTGGACTGCAGGCTGACGCTCTAACCGCTGAGCCAAACCGGCCAGGGCTATTAGGGTTTCTTAATACAGAAAAGTACAAAAAGAAAATGTAGCCAATAATACCCTCTGAAATATCCTGAGTTAACACTATGGGGAGGAAACTAATTTTTCCTTGTACCCTTTTAACTTCTTCTGGCTGGATTAATAACTAAATTAACATGAGACAGATTAACAGAAGAAAATGACCAAATGTATAACATATGTACACAGGGGGGTTCCGTAAGAATATGAGACCCCCTGGACAGATAGGGCAGTTAAGGCTGAGTTGTCATCTTGAACTAAGGAGAAGTGGGGAATAGTGGTTTGGGACTTCAAAGGTCAGGAAGGTTATTCACATGGATATGGAAAAGCAAACGTTCGGCAAACAAATGTTTGCTGGGCCATCTTTAGCAATGAGACAGGGGACTTTGATCGCATGTCCTTGCTAGGTCCCTCCCTGTCTATCACACCTAGCTCATACTAACCTATGGTTACCTGTGATGGTCGCTCCCTTCCTGGAGCAGCTCCTCTATCTAAACTCGTTTAGGCAGTCAGCTTCTTCAGGCAGGGAAATTGGGAGCCGACCAGGAGAAACTCCCAGAAAATCCCAGCAACTGTCGAGTGGAGAGAGAGACTCCACAGTGTGTCCAAGGTAATGGGTTGAGGCAGATCCGTCCCTCACACTTGGAGGACCAGGACTAGGGTAGAAATAAAGGCCTGTAGACCATATATCTCGATATTTTAATGTTCTGGCCTGGCCGGGGTGGCTTAGTGGTTGAGCGTCGACCCATGCACCAAGAGGTCGCCAGTTGGATTCCCGGTCAGGACACATGCCCAGGTTGTGGGCCTGATCCCCAGGAGGCGGCCAATTGATGTTCTTTCTCATCGATGTTTCTATCTCTCTCCCTCTCCCTCTCCCTTCCTCTCTCTAAAATCAATAAAGAAAAAAAAATGTTTTTTTAATATTTTAATGTTCTAAAACCACCTTAAAAAACTATCAAATCAAGTGTGTCCTGTATTCGTACTTGACATATATTCCTTCCTACTGTTCTGGAAGCCAGGTTTGAATGCAGGATTCTCGGAATTTCTGCACCGAAATGTGGCAGCCTAGTAACAACCATTCCCCGGTCCTCAGCCCCCCACCTACAGCCACTCCCCAGCTCTTCCCCTCCTGCACACCCCACACCCTGAAGGTCCTCAGGAGAATGATATGGACACCCAGGCTTCACATCCAAGCTTTGTTCACACCCCTGCAAGGTGCCACCTTGGCCACTCTTCAGACATGTGAACGCAACACTAACATGAGCTTGGGGCAAAGGGACATGGGCTTTTGGCCCTATGGACCACTTATTTCAAGGAGAGAGGCACAAACAGAGTGGGGGGGACTAGTTCTAAGGGAGGTCCTGGATTTAGAGAGAAATAATTCAGTAGTGTTTGTGAGTTGATCAGCTCTGAGCTCTCCATTGTGGCCTAGAAAAACAGTTTTTTGTTTGTTTTTTTAATCCTCACCCGAGGATATTTTTTTCTTATTTATCTTCAGATAGAGTGGAAAGAAGGGAGGTAGGGAGGGAAGGAGAGAGAGAGAGAGAGAGAGAGAGAGAGAGAGAGAGAGAGAGAGAGAGAAACATCGATGTGAGAGACACACATCAACTGGCTGCCTCCCACACGACCCCAACCAGGGCCAAGGACAAACCGCAACCGAGGCACGTGCCCTTGGCCGGAATCGAACCCGTGACTCTTTGGTCCACGGGCCAACGCTCTAACCGCTGAGCCAAACTAGCCAGGGCAAAAAAAACAGTTCTTAGAGTCATCGACTGATTGCTGATACGATCATCTCCACGGGGCTGCTGTTTCTAAACAGGCCAATTCGAGAGCATCGTCCTGCCCCAGCCACAAAGCGGGACTCAGCTGGATCCAAAATGCTGAACCCTGTCACCCTGGACCATGTCCCCACTGAACCACGAAAGGTCCCAAGAAGATTGAACTGATTTCCTATGATGAGGGAAGAAAGTGATGGGAATTCTTCACCCTGGAAAAGAAAAGGATAAAAGGAAAATGAATGAGAATCTTTCCTATCCTTTAGTAAATGAACAAACGAGGTGGCCACGGAGAGACTGATCCCTGACATTCTGGAGTACTCTCTCTGGGAAGCATTTCTTCAAGCCTGAAGAAATTGGATTTGAGATGTAAATTATTAAAGCCACTACACAGAACGAACAAATGGAGCCCTTGAACGCAGGAGGAAATACAGTAAAAGCTGGAAAGAATTTGGTTCGGGAAGAGAAGGTGGAGAACGTCCAAAGCCAACACCACAGACAGCCTCATGTTTGCCCTACTACCAGCCTGGTGACACTGTCAGAGGCAGACAGCGCTGGGGTCATGGGTCCGACCCGGGGAGCTCCTGACAAGCGTTATACTTTCACAGTTTGGCTTTATTATGTCTTTATATTTCTCGTTAAGTCCATGTAATTGGCACTCCTTGGCCTTTCCAACAACCTTGGATGCTTACCTTTGAAAAGTAGCTCTTGTCTGCTTTGAAACTAAGACGTGTATCCACTCATTCATCCTCTCGTTCGCCCACTGACTGCTGCCAGCCGCAGGTTCAGGGTGGGGCAAACGTGGGTTTACAGTTGTGAGTACATGAAGCACAGAGTTTATCCTGGTAGTGTTGTGTGTGAATTACACCGCACCTGAACTTCAGTGCGAATTCTCCCCACTTCTCCCTCCCGTACACGCGGCCCTCCCCTCCTCAGTTACTCCCCTGAGGCTGAAAGTCTGAGAAGCGGGCTCATGGTCACGTCAGACGTTTATTAACTTGGGGTGAAACAAGATGCTTTCGTGTCTTCTTCAGGGACTTCAATAGAAAATCGTGTCTGTGTGCGTGTGTGTGTGCGCCCTCTGTGTATGTGTATGTATATGAGTGTCTGTCTGCGTTTGTGTGTATGTGTATCTGTGTGCATGAGTATGTTTCTGTGTATTTTTTTTGTGTATGTGTATACCCTCTGTGTATGTGTATCTGTGTGCATGAGTGTGTTTTTGTGTGTACCCTCTGTGTACGTATGCATCTGTGTGTGTCGGTGTGTGTGTGTGCGCGCGCGCGCACGTGCGCGCACATGTGTGTGTGTGTTTACAAGAAACCCACTGTCCCAGCCACAACATCATCACAGAAGCCTAATTCACACTGCAGGCCCTCACGCCTCTCTGTTGCTCCCTTTCAGACCATCCTGGTGGGCGACAGTGGCGTGGGGAAGACATCTCTGCTGGTTCAGTTCGACCAGGGCAAGTTCATCCCCGGCTCCTTCTCGGCCACTGTGGGCATCGGATTCACAGTAAGTAGTCCCAGCCTCTGGGACCCTGATTTGCCTCTGTCAGGGTCCCAGCAGGAAACAGGTGGATGTTGGATCATTCAAGGATGTTTAATGAAAAGACTATTTACCAAGGTGTAGGTGGGGTGTTGGGAAACCAGGAGGGATGGTACAGGGTTTTGAAGTCATTACAGGGCATCCCTCCCCCAAGCCTAAAAGAGGTGAGAGGAGGGAACCATCACAGACCCACGGACGGACAAAGAGAGCCGTGTGGAGAGGGCTGGGGGGCAGGAACTGTGACCATCGGTGGAGGAACGCAGCAACGCTTAGTAACCCCCACACACTGCCCACATCCTGCTCCCCCCATATGGGGCTCCCTGCTCCCCACTGCACAAAACCCGAAGCTGGAAAGCAAGGGAATATGCTGAGACAGATTGCTCATGTCCACCCTCAAGGTCATGAGGACCTGGAGAGGCAAAGGCATGGCACACATGTTAAAAACAGTCCAGTCGTAGCACGGTGGTCCTAGGGCTCTGGTAGGTTGAAGGTTCAAGTTCCGCTTTTAGCACTTGGTCTCTCCCTGGACACAGCACGGGGGCAGCTCCGATGAGGGAAGTAGTCCCAACCCAGAGCCCCTCGTGGGCCCAAGGCCTCCCTCCACCCCTCGCCTTTCTCTCCACTTTCACCGCGACTGCCGCTGCTCTCGGGAACCCTTGACCCTGGGAAGCCCTCTGGAGGGGGGTTGGCTCTTCTCCTGGACTATTCTCAGGAGCTGCGGGGCCCTTCTTTGGGGTCTCCAGAATCCTGGGGAAGAGCAAATGTCATTTTAGGGGCAGCACGGGTGTTTGAGAGGCCAGCCTCTGGGACCGAGCAGAGCACAGACCCGCGAGGCCACACTTGGGGCTGGGACACAGTCAGGTCACGCTTGTGGAAAGAGAGAAGGGAGACCCAGAAGCTGAGCTTGCCCATTGGGTCACAGAGAGGAAGGCAAAGGCCCACGATGGACAGGGCTTCAAAGTGAAGCTGAAATGAGAGCCCGGCCACGCTGTGGAGCCTGGAACCCCCCTGGAACGCCAGTGCCCCGGGCTCTCCGGCGCTGGGCGCAGCCGGGCTCCAGAGTTCAGGCTGAGTCCCAGGAGGGTGAGGCTGTCCTGACAGTCCCTGAGGCCTTCCATGGGGTGACCCAGGATGTCTAGTGCCGGGCGTCCCCCACCAGGGGCCCATGCCAGTCTGCCCCCTCAGCACACAGAGCGCACAATGCCCTCACAGTCACACGAAGTCTCCTCGCCCACTCCACACCCATCCTCCCACCTGCCAGACTCAGAGGGCAGAGCGTGGGGTGGCTACAGGTGTGGTTATGGGTGCACAAACTCTGACTCACACTCCACAGATGCACAAGGGTGGGACCCCCCAGATGTTGCCACTAGCCTGGTGGGAAAGGTGAGGCACCCCGAGTGTGGTTAAATGGAGATTCTGAAGCCGCCTGAGGCAGGACAGACCAGGCTCTCCCTCTCTCCCCGGGCTGCACCTTCTAGACCCTCGCTGTGTGCGTGGCACCCGTCAGCACCAGGAAGCTCTGATTCACCTGGGACGAACCCACGGGCAGCTCACACTGGGCGAGGGCCTGAAGGCTCAACCCAGGCCCAAGCGGGGGGACTCCTGGGCCAAGGGCATGACCTGGAGCACCAGCGGACACGCGCCCTGCTCCTCAGCTGGGACACAAACCCAGGGCACCCCCCATGCTGAGGGGGGAGCCGCAAGAGCAGCCCGTGGTAGGAGCCACCTCGAGGACACACGGCCGACCCTGGGCCTAGACACAGCTGCTCATTTACAAAGAGGTGTGTAGCCGTCGCTGAGAAAATGTCCGTCTCCTCCGAAAGCCCCTGCCCACTCCTCTGTCTATGTTGAGGGCCCTCCATCCCTTTCCTTTCCAGAGGCAGGTCTCTTCCGAACCCTCTGCTCATGGCAGCTGGCTCTTGGCACAGCTACAGTCCCATGGCATGCTGAGCAAAGGGGCTAGAGGACACTGGGGTCTCCTTCAAATATCCACGGTCTGGGGGTCCCCAGAGAGCCAGGCTACAGTTGCTTATCCATCTGCCATTCACATGGAGATCTCAAGTACTGCTTAGAACCGGCAGTTTGCAAGTGCCCCCCACCATTGGCCCTGGCTGTGGGCCGACATTCGTGCATGATGGAACTGAGGCAGAGGGGCCCCTGACGCTCCAGCCGGCCCCACTCATAAGGCTGAGCGCAGCCTGGGCAGCAGGAGAGGGAAGGAGCCCTGGGACTTCCACTTGAAAGGAGACAGGAGGAGTGGGGTGAGACAGGATGAGTGACTACCTAGGGGGCCCTCAGGCCAGCTCCCAGGGCCCCTGGAGCAACCCTCACCAAGAAACCACCAGGCCTGTTGCCTTCTGGAAGTGGCACCTGCCCAGGTCCTGCGTGGATGCCTCTCAAATCAAGGTCTTCCCCAACTCCTCCATTACCAGTCCATCCAACTGGCTGGCAAGTCCTGCTGATGGGTTTATTGGGGTGCTGACACCGATGGGGTCCACACAGTACTCTTTCTAGCCAGTCCCTCTCCCACCCCAGTTCAGGTCCTTCCCTGAACTCTCCAGTCTTGCCTAAATACTGCTGCAAAATTCATCCTCCGAAAGCCTCTCTGCTCATCCGCCGCCCAACCACACCTTCAGTGGCTTACTCTTGCCTTCCAGATAGACTCTAAATCCATCCTCTATGCAGCTTCTCCTCTCCCATCCATGGCTCCCTGTTGGAGTCCCACCACGTGTACTGAAGGTTATGGCATGCCCACCTCCAGAAAATAACTCCAGCTGATGCCGAAAGTCAGGGGGCTGGAGGTGGGTGTACACATGGTCCCCAAAAGCCTACCGTCACCCATTAGCCATGCCCACCTCTTGCCCCTCATCTCCAACACCTAAGTAAAGAGGTGCAGGTACCCCTCCCCCTTCATACCCCTCAAACAATTCCTTTATAATGCACCCACCCTGTGCTGTGTTCTGTGCTTGGTGTAGCATGGTGGAACAGGCGGAACTGAATGGTTGGCCAGGCCACAGAGCCCTTGAACTCTGCTATGAGAACCCAGGACACACTCCTACCCTCTGTCACCAGGAGCTGCAGAGTTCCTGGGATGTCCTGGAGACTCTGCTCAGAATGATTCACAACTTCATGAATTCATTTGATACCAAACATTTAAGACCTACTAACCGCCAAAGGTGGAGGGTCACACGTAACAGGGCCAGCCCTGCCTTCAGGGTCGCCTGGACTGGTAGGGGTGTGCCGGGAAGGCTCTCTCTCCGTGGGGCATTCTGGACGCTTCCAGCTCAACAGGTCAGGGCGGTCCACACTACGGGGTCAAAGTTCAAACACCAACCAACCAGGGGCGATGTGCTGCAGGGTGACTATCTGGTCGGTAAATAAAATTATATTCACATGAGGTCGGGCTGGGCTGCATTAATAAAAGTGAAACTTCCTGGGCGCTTTCCTCCAAGTGTACACCTACTCTCAAACGCAGCACTGCGCAGGACCAGGGCGTCGCAGCCTCGCCCGGACCCCACACCCAGGGCCACCTGTTGATCGCCGGCTGGCTGGGCTCGGGCGCCGCCTGCTGGCCGCACTGCGCAGTGACAGCGGAAAACCTGGCGCCGGTGTGCGGGTCCCAAAGATGCCAGACCTTCCGCAGCAGGCACGGGGTCTCCGGGGACCGCTTTCCGGGGGAACTTAACCCCGACGGCTGGCGACTTTGGGGAACCAGTCCTAGGGATGGATTTGGCCCATGCCCTCAGAGCAGGAGGCCGGGGCAGTGTTGCTTAGGGGGCCCGCCTGCCCCTCGGGCGCTGACCCTGCGGTCCCGCGCGCCCTGGAGAGACAGCCCGCACCTGCCGGTGTCGATGGGCTGACGGGACAGAGGGAGGAGCCTGTCGGGGTCCTGGCAGGGGCGGTGGAGGGTAGAAGGAGTGGGTGGAGCTAAGGCGGAGCTGTTTGTGCTCTGTCCCTCGCGCGCCGCCAGCCCCAGCTCACCTCTGGTCCGGGGACATGACGGGCACGCCTGGCGCCGCTGCCACCCAGGATGGCGAGGCCCCCGAGCTCTCCCCGCCCTGCAATCCGAGCTACGATCTCACGCTCAAGGTGGGTGGGCACTGCGTCCAGCGCTGGGGACTCCTGTGCTGGTTCTGAGGGCCACCCCTCCCTGCGCCCTTTGCCCTGAGACCCTGGGGCTCCCGGGACCGAGCGCCTTTCTGGCTGTGCCTGCGTTGGACTCAGCCCTTCCTTCCCCCAGGAAGTCGAGGGCCCCAGAGTCCAGAGGGAGGGTGGAGAGACAGCCCCTAGGCCCACCCCAACCTCTAGGTACCTGGGCTGGCTCAGCCGGGGCTGGGAGAGGAAGCTGGGAAGTGACTCCCCAACCCAATTTTCTTCTGCCACACTCCGGCTAATATGAGTCCCCAGGACCCCCATGCTTCTCGGTAAGGGTTAACTCACCTGTACGCAGGCACCCGGGTGCCTGGACACCCAGAGAGGACGGCCCCTGGCGGCGGAGCACCTTGCAGTTAATGCCCTTTTCCCACCTAAGCTCTTAGCTGACACTTGACATCCAGTTCCTAGGACGGAAACTCTTTAGGTCCCCAGCTGTCCCCAAATCCTATCATTTCTCTTTCCACTACTGCCTCTCACCTTCCTCCAGAATGCAGGCCCACCTGGGACTTTTCAGAACCTGAGAAAGATTTCAGTGGTTAGTCACAAGTCCGCGCCTGGGAGAGTGTAAGTCAGCTCTCTGGGGCTCAGTCCCTCCAGGGTGACCTTGCACAGAAGCAGGTGAGGGTGGCGGTGGACACTGGTCTGTCTGCCCTCCTTCCCTACCCTTGGAACAGGCAGGTACCAGGAACTCTGAAAGAGGTGCTGAGGGAACCCGGAGCTGCCACTCTTCTAGGCTTGCTGCTGGCTGAGTGAGGTGGCCGTCCTGCCTCCGGCTGCATGGCCTTGAAAGGGACCTGCCTCTTCTGTGCCTTGGTTTCCTCCCCATGTGCAGGGGCTCACTCTAACTAGGAACCTGGGGCCCCCACCCCCACTGTTTCAGGGGAAGCCACTCTGCAAGTCACCCGCCCAAAGCCGTTGAGATAGGCGTCCTGTGGGGCTCTGGGCAGGAAATGGGCCCCTGAGCCTTCAGTGGGAGGGAAGCTGCTGAGGGCCAGCCCTCAGGCTGGTGAGGACCACCTGACCTCCCTGCTGGACAAGCCAGCCGAGCTGTTTGCCTAGGCGGTGGCAAGGCTGGGCAGCTGTTTGTGTTTAGTGGATTTGCCTGGCTTGGTAGGTGACTAGCATCGTTTGCTCAAGGCAGCTGTGATCTGTAAAGTACACAGGAGCTCGCCCTCCTTACCTCCTTCTTCGGGGCTGGGACCTAGGAGCCAAGGAGCAGTGCCTGCTACAGAGGGCTCCCCAGCCCCTCCATTTGTCCCCTGGGCTAAGCAGCATCTGTGGAGAGTTGGCCCCTCGCCCCCACCCACCTTTGTGCCCCAGGCCAGCCCCAGGTCTGCCCCAGGAGACTGGGTCCAGGACAGTCCAGGAGGAGCCTGGCAGGAGCTCCTTGGGCTGCATTAGAAGGGATGAGGCTACAGCAGGCAGGACACCCCAGGGGCACTCATCTGAAGTCTTAAGTGATCCATGCCAACATTATTGGTCCTAGCCATTAACAGCTCTAGAAAGGCCTCCAAGAAATCATCCCTCCATCCTTCTAGCCATTGTGGAAACAATGCCACAGTTAAGGAATCCTCCCACAGTCCCCCAGTAAGCCCTTCACAAGCCAGGACCCCAGCCTTTGTATACCTTCTGCTCAGCCCCCTTACCTCGGCACCAAAGTTAGCTCATCCCGGTATCCCATGTGCACAGCAGGACAGCCTTTGTCACGAATAACTCAAACCTAGTCCCTGTTCAACCTATTAAGTATCTGATCGGCCAGCGGGGAAAATTCCAGCATCAGGTCTAGACCCCTGTTCTCCAATATGGAGGAATATCTGGACAGAGGGCTCGCCTCCCGACCCCGCATGGTCCCCAGAGAAGACGAGCAGAGATTGGCCAAGCAGTAAAAGGATGGAACACACCCCTCTGCCCCATCCTCCCTGCCCGACAGTGACCCTGCGATGCCAATCTGCGGTTATGTGTCCCACATGGGAGGTTTCTGCTGCAAGAACTTCAGACTAAATGTCTCCCCACCTCAGTATAAAGTTGAACCTTCCCTTCCCTAATTTATGCAACCTTTTGATAAACATATAACATCATAAGACATTTCCAAATCAATTTTGTGACCCAAAACAAAAACCCCAACAATAGTAATTTTAGAAGATGACTTTGCAAATGGTGTGCCCCACCCCCATCAGATCCTGACACCTCCCTTGGGTGGAAGTCCTGTCCCAAGTAGTAACACTTCCTTTTTTATTTTTTTAAATGTTCAATTGCCTGCTTCTCTGCTGCCCTCCAGCAGTACAGCCATGCCCACACATGCATGCAGGCATGGCTGGGACACACACAGTGGGAGGCAATCTGGGCATGGTGTGGCAAGGGCAAATGTGTCTGAGACAAATGGGGTGGTTCTCTAGGGCCACCGAACATATCTGGGGACCTGTTGGTAGTGAGGTCTCAACTCGAGCTTCCAGGAAAGTGGGTGAGGACAGGAGGGGCAGAAGAAGCCTGAGAGGTGAGCGTGGAGGGGAAGGAGCAGAGTGAAGGCAGCAGCAGGCAGATGCCCCTTGGCGCTGTCAGCATCCTCCCTCACCCTCTGCCCCTCTTTCCAGGGCCCTCTCCCTGGAAGCCCAGAAATGTGCCCCAACTCCCCATTAACTGCCTCTGCCCCCATCTCCTAGGTGATGCTTCTGGGAGACTCGGGCGTCGGGAAAACCTGTTTCCTGATCCGATTCAAAGACGGGGCCTTCCTGTCCGGGACCTTCATAGCTACCGTCGGCATAGACTTCAGGGTGAGGTGGCTGCAGGCTCTGCCTCCCAGCAGCGAGCCAGGGGCTAGGGCTCAGGCACAGGGGCACTGCCCTCTCCTCGCCTGTCCTGGCTCTGCAGGACAGCTGTGGCTCACTGCCCGGAGGGCACAAGGGCTGCTCTCCAGGGACCACTGAGGTGGACAGGTTTGATGCGTCTGGGCTTGGTGGGCTCCTTGCCCCACTACAGGCTATGGACATTGAGGCTGAGTCTTAAGGTTCGGCCCCTAGCAGGGCAGCCATGGCATATGTGAGCTGGGCTTCCTGGCCCTCAGCCCCCGGTGCCCTCTCGCTGGGCCCCTTTGGCAAGGCCTCAGAAGCTCACCATCTTTCCCGGCGTTCCAGGAGCTCAGCACTGCACCAGGTTGAAGAGCTGGGCTGGCAAGCTGGGGCGACAGCAGCTTGCCGGGTCCCTCCTCTCACCTTGAGGATCCCTTCCTGACTAATCTGGGGCCGCCGAGCACTCTAAGCACTGCACACCCAAAGGGCCGGGGAGGAAGACTGGACCCTGGAGGGGGTTCCATCAGGCAGGAGGGGAACGACGCTCCACTATGGAGAATCAGTGGGCAGCTAGCGGAGGTCCCCGGATGCTGGCGGGCATCTCATCTCTAAGAGCTTGGCTGCAGGATGGGACTGAGTGCCTGGAGGGGCAGACGGAAGTGGGGAAGGGACAGGATCCCCACTCCCATCCCCACCTGCTGAGCCCTGGGGAGACCAAGGCAGGTTCTCAGGTTCCCCTTACCCCGGTGTGTTGTGGGAAGAGCAGATGGAGTTCCCAGAAGACAGGGCTCCTCAGTGGGAGTATCTGGGGATAGGGTCCCACTGCCCTGAGGGGGTGACCTGGCCGGAGACATCTCTGAGGCTCACCACACCCCCTTTAGTCCTGGACAGGATGTTTGCTCCTCAGTGGGATGTCAGCTGAGCGCAGGAGCCAAGACTCCCCTTCCCTGTGACTCCCTGTCCCTCTGCCTTCTCTTGCAGAACAAGGTGGTGACCGTGGATGGTGTGAGGGTGAAGCTGCAGGTGAGATGGGGGGCTTTGTGTGGGGGTGGGGGGCTGCCCTTGCTCTTCACCAGAACCACAGGAGGCCTGTGGCCCTGCCCTCAGCCTGGGGTGATTTCCTGTGGGGCCCACAAGAAGAAACAACTGGTTTTTGTCTGATGTCTGCAGAAAAAGCAGTTCCCAGGCACCCTTTCTTCTGGCAAAGGCAGCTCAGAGTGCCTTCAGACAAGCTTAGGCTTGCTCCCTCTCCTCCCCTGTCTCCCGGGTCTCATCTGCTCCAGGAGGCTGGACACCCCCAACCCCTGGGCTGGGGCAGAGGCCACAGCACTGAATAAGCTTGAGGACTCAATAACCATCACCACACAGGACATCAGCAGGTGTTCAGAAGCCCATGAGAACCTAGAGAGGGAAAGATCCCACCTTCCCACACATCTCTCCAACATTTGTCCATCCTTTCCTAGATCTGGGACACCGCAGGGCAGGAGCGGTTCCGCAGTGTCACCCACGCTTATTACCGAGATGCCCAAGGTAAGTCCTTTGTGCACTCCAGCTCCGTCCCTGGCCCACTTGGGACATCCATCCTTCTGCTCCAAGTCTCTGTGATCTCTCTCTCCCCCTCCAGCCTTGCTCCTGCTGTATGACATCACCAACAAGTCTTCCTTCGAAAACATCCGGGTAGGTCGCTCCGTCCACCACCCGTGGCAGCCGAAGCAGGGCCTGTGGAGTCCAGGACCGCTTCCTCCGTGGAACGGAGCGGAGCACGGAACTCTGCTGCCTCAGACACGTGCCTGAGCTGTGACTCAGAAGGAATAAGCTGCCTCTGGGTATTTGATGGGCACGTGGGCATGGAGGCCAGGCACCTGCTTAGCCCTGACAGTGATTCATGAGTGCATTTCATGACAAATGTTCAGAAAGTACCCAGCTGCACCCTGGACAATTCCCCACAGAGACCAAGGGGAGAACCCAAGCAGAAAAGTCTATCTATACATCCAGCCCAAGTTGCAAGAAAGTGACTCAGGCAGACAGAGTGAGTGGCTCTGTCCTCACCACCAAACTATTGAAGAAAACAGATCATAACTCAACAAATATAAGCACTGACCCTGTGCATAGCCCTGTAAAGGTTCCACATGCTCCCTGACCTCAAGGGGTTGACACGCGAACTGGGGAACAAGACATATAGATATAAAACAGCTTATAAAGAGGATGGAGCCCTGGCCAGTGTGGCTCTGTTGGTTGTAGTTCATCCCATGCACCAGAAGGTGGTGGGTTCGATTCCTGGTCAGGGCACAAACCTAAGTTGCGGGTTTGATCCCCGGTCAAGGTGCAGATGGGAGGCAACTGATCAGTGTTTCTTTCACATTGATGTTTCTCTCTCTCTCCCTTTCTCCATCTCTAAAATAAATTTTTAAAAGAGGATGGAAATCTATGGCACTCATACTGCCATCTCCAACCCCATGCTCATGGCAGACATTACTAATCAATCACAGTATTTTTGATCACTGAGCCTTTATGTGGCCTTAGACTCCTCCACAGGAAGTCGCTGGTGACTACCCACTGATTTATGAGACAAAGCCTCTGCCATCTCTGTAGAACTAGGAGTTGCACTGAGTGGGGTTTGGGGCCACTGGGGACTAGAGAGGCCAGAACAAAGATGCAAATGAGAGAATGCGCAGGGCATCAGGTTTGGGGGGCAGTGAGTAGCCCAGGATAATCAAACAGGGCAGAAGAAGGAAAACCAAAAGGGAGGGGGAGAATGGCTGGTGCTCAGCCTAAGCCCAGCTCAACTCACCCTCTTCCACAGGCCTGGCTCACAGAGATTCATGAGTACGCCCAGAGGGATGTGGTGATCATGCTGCTAGGCAACAAGGTGAGTGGCTCCATGGCAGGACCAGCCCACCCCAAACCTCCTCTCCCACTGCCACAGCATCACCTCCACCCAGCCTCATCACTGCCCGAGAGTGTTAGCTGGACATCCTTCCAGCAAAGGACTTTCCAGTCCCCAGTGCAGGCGTCAGACCTACCTGTCAGCTCAGCCCATCTCATCTGTCCTCCTTAAGCTTTGGAAACGGTCCCCTGCAGGGAAAGCTCAAGCTGCTACTTGTGAGATCCAGGGTTGCCCAGCTGCTCAGCCCCTATTAGAACATAGTGACTAAGGTCACAGATGCAGAGCTAAGACCAAAAAGGGTTAGCCCCAACCACTGTCACCCCTCTAAGGCTGGGTCACCACACCCTTGCCAAGAAGCGTTACCTTTCCAAGTGGGACCGAGATCCCAGGGCAGGGAGCTGGGGAACTCAGCCTGAACCAGGTGGAAACGCTGGCCCCATGCCAATCACACTGCCCACAGTCCCACAGGCCACCAGCAGAGGGCGGGCAGTGCCTGCTCCTGGGGCAAAAGATGGGCCAGCAGGGGCAGGAGAGGGGCCAGCTGGGGTAGGAGAGGGGCCAGCTGGGGTCAAGGCTTCCTTCCCCAGAGTGACCCACCTGGGCTTGACAGGCAGATGTGAGCAGTGAAAGGGTGATACGTTCGGAGGACGGAGAGAGACTAGCCAGGGTAAGTGATTGCCTATGGGCAGGGTGACGGGTGGGGGCAACCAGAGGCTGGCCCTGAAGACACTCTCTCCCTGGCAGGAGTACGGAGTTCCCTTCATGGAGACCAGCGCCAAGACGGGCATGAATGTGGAGTTAGCCTTTCTGGCCATTGCCAAGTGAGAGCTGAGCAGGGAAGGGAACCGCGCAGGGCAGGGTGGCACCATGTGGGAATCCAGTAGGGCCTGGCCCCTGGCCCAGCCCCTGGGCTCAGTTGCATTCTGCATTCTGAGGTCCATTTGCCCCAGGCCACGGGATAAGGGAGGATGCTCTGCACCTCACTCCCTGGCCAGCCCAATGCTTCTTCCTCTTTAAGGGAGCTGAAATACAGAGCCAGGCAGCAGGCTGACGAACCCAGCTTCCAGATTCGAGACTATGTGGAGTCCCAGAAGAAGCGGCCCAGCTGTTGCTCCTTCTTGTGAATCCCAAGGGGCTGAGAGAAGGCTCCAGAGGCCCAGGAGGATGAAGCCCTCTCCCCGAGACCTGGTTGATTCTGAGCTGCTGAGCCAATGGGGAGAGAGTTGGGGGCCCAGTGCACAGCCCCTTCCTAATTGGGGGCTGTACCCCCACCCCTGCCCTAGTTCCTGTAGCTTCCCTGCATCCCCAGGGAGGGTAAAATATTTATATTTCATTTTAGTGATACATAATTTAACACACACACACACACACACACACACACACAAAAGGGCACCGGAAAACCAAGGTAGGGACCTGGTGGCCTCTTGCATTCTAGTATATACTAGGACTCAGGGGCTGGGCCTCCCTCCTAGCCATGATGAGGGCAGTATTGCTCCAGCCCGCTACCAAGAACATGCACTTCTGGGGCATAAGGGCAGGCAGTGACCCTGTTCTCACCCTCACTTCATCTGGAGAGAAGCTGAACAGACCCCAGCCTTCATTTCCTCCAGTTCCCCAGGGAACACTCTTCCCCAATAAGATGGGCCCTTGTGCTGGAAGCTAGACCAAAGTTTATCTCTTATCAGGGAAGACAAGGAATATGGAGATTGGGCAGGGGCCCAGCTCCCTCCCTGGGAGGGAGAGAGAGGAGTAGCAGATTGGGTCTTTTTGGCTACCTCTAGCCTTACTGGCCCCCATCCAGGAGGTGTACCCCTTTTCCTCCAGCCCACAAGCACAATGGGGCACTTGGAAACATTTGGTTTCTATCTCTGGACCTCCCTGAATCCCTGATCTTACCTTCCTTTCTGCCTATGCCCCTAGACACCTAAGTCACGGTGAAGGAAAGGTTATTCTCCTGTCTCAACCCTTTGGCGGGTGTGCAGTCCACACGTTACTTCTTCAAGCAGCTTTAGTGCTTCTACTGGGTAAAGAGCCAGATAAAGGGAAACCCCTAACTCCTGGAGTAGGTGGGAAGCAAACCTGAGCAAACCTCACCCCATGTGTATCCCCCTAAACCCAAGTACTGTCTCTCTCCTTTGACCTATGACCTTTTCTTCGCAAACAAGCCCCAGGGCCCAAACTGTCTATCTCTCTTCCTATTGAGACAGGCTAGGGAATGAGAGGTCATCCATTTCTGGGTTAACCAGAATGTGTGCAAAACAAGGTCATGTGGGTAAGACTGGGGAGGGGAAAGGGGCAGCAAGAGTTTATGTGAGACTAGGGTAACATGTCTCCCAAAGCCCTGACCCCAGCAACTGGAAGGGGATAGGAGATGGGAATGTCACGACCTGGAGGCACCTTAACTCCAGCTCTCCAGGACAGGGGCAAGGGAGAGGGGTGGGAAAGAGGTATCACTGCACATTTCTGAGGCTACTGCATTTGCTCTCAAGGCAGAAATCTTGTCTGAGCAGAGTCAGCAGCTCCAACTTGGGCCCTGATAAGGAAGCTCTCGGAGGCCTCTCCCAGGCAGAGCAGGGAGGAGCCTGACCTTGCCCAAGGCAGGTCAAAAGGGATCCAGTACCATGGGCTGCTCTGGGCCTTTAGCGTTTGTTTTTTTCAGAATTAAATTGCAGTATTTTGGAAAGTACATCTTGTCCACTGTTTCTTTGAGATGCGCCCAGGAGAGGGGATCATGTTGAAAAGGTGTGTTAGTGCTTATTGGAGGAACTGTCATTAACTGCCAAAATCATTTGATCCTCATCCTTCAATGTTCCCAGCTAGTCACCTCACCCTCTAACAAACTGCCTAGCCTCTGTGACAAGCCTCTCATCTGTAAGGAGCTGAAAGGCTTATCTTACGGTCCTAATCATTTTTTCTTTATTGAAGAAAGCCAGGGCTCCTGTCCCTGTAAACTGTACTGAGGTTGGTTACCCGACTCTGTTCTGCCTGTCCCCACCCCAATTCTCTGGTCAAAAGCTGACGCCAATGCCCATGCCATCGACCTAGGTGGCCTCTCTTCAGTAGGCAGTCCCGTGAAGCCCGAGTCCTCAGTCCCAGTGAGTATCAGAACACGCACCCCTATAAACAGGTCCTGGGACAGCACAAAGTGAGTCCACAAACGGAAGACTTCGTTATTCAAACAACTCTACTGAGTCCGAGGTGGACCTCAGTCTCTTTTGTAAGACCGCTGGGACCTCGCAGCCCAGGCGCGGGCTTGGTTTCCCTGGCAACATTTGCGCGCCCCCGCCCCGCCCCCCAAATTGAAGTTACATACAAAGTTTTGGCTAAAGGCCGTTAGAATTTTAGGGTCCTTTACCCACGGGGCTGGCTCTCTTCAATCCCGGCCACACACAGATGGGGGAAATCAGAACCGAGCCTGCGAGCCCTTCGACCCAGTACAGGGAACTCGCCCCGCCCCCCGCCTCAACTCCGGCCACTTGGTAACAAACACTTCCACTTCCTGAGCACTCTTTCTTCTCCCGCCGCTGGGCGCCGCGCGGAGCGCACGGCCCCGCCCCTCCGCGTTCTCATTGGCCGGCGTCGTTCACCCGGCCAGAGCGCCCCCTGCCTGTGGTCCCTGATTGGCCTGGGATGGTCCACACCCTCGGTGCGGCCCCGCCTCCTGTAAAATAGGGGCCGGGGCGGCTTCTGGGACGCTCAGACGCCGCGCGGGGCGGGGATTGGTCCGCGCGCTCGTACTTTTCAGCTCTTCGCACTACGCGTCTTCCTTTCGCCGACCACCTGCTCATTCCGCCCGCACGGAGATTTCTTGCGGCACTCCCTCCACCTTCCCGGTCTGCAGGGCTGGAAAAAGGGCTGGATCGTCCCGTCTCCAGCCCTCGACAGGACCCCGCGTCGCGCCGCTGAGCCGTCGCAGGGCAAGATGAGCGCTGACGCGGCGGCCGGGGCGCCCTTGCCCCGGCTCTGCTGCCTGGAGAAGGGTCCGAACGGCTACGGCTTCCATCTGCACGGCGAAAAGGGCAAGGTGGGCCAGTTCATCCGACTGGTGGAGCCCGGCTCGCCGGCCGAGAGGGCGGGGCTGCTGGCCGGGGACCGGCTGGTAGAAGTGAACGGCGAGAACGTAGAGAAGGAGACCCACCAGCAGGTGGTGAGCCGTATCCGCGCGGCGCTCAACGCCGTGCGTCTGCTGGTAGTCGACCCCGAGACGGACGAGCGGCTGCAGAAGCTGGGCGTCCAGATTCGGGAGGAGCTGCTCCGCGCCCAGCCAGGGCCCGGGCAGGCCGAGCCCCCGGCCGCCGCCGAGGCGCAGAAGGCTGTCGGCGAAAATGAGCCGCAGGCCGCCGCGCCGGAACCCCGCGAGTCCGAGAAGAGCCATCCCGAGCGGGTAAGTAGGGGTCCGGGCCGGGCGGCGAGTCAGGGACAGGGGTGAGGGGAGGATCGGAGAGACCCAGGCGGCCCCGCGCCCGCCTTGTCTTTCTGCAACTTGATCCTCGAGGGGGAAACTGCTTCCGCCCGCCTACCCGGCGCACTCGCAGTTGCAGGCTTGGGGCTGCTTCCCACGACCCCCACCCCCTCTCCACACTGGGCTGGGACTTAGCTTTTTTTTTTTTGCCACTTGTTCCTTAGCCTTTGGTAGTGGGAGTGAGGGAGGGCGGCTCAAAGGAGCCCAGTCCCATTTTCCTCGGCTCTGTTGGTAGTGTCTGCTCCCGGGTTTTGGGAAACCTCTAATCCCGCCCATCCCGGGGTCGGCTTTTCGGCCACCCGACTTCAAAGAACTAGAGGAATAGCAACCCTTTTCTGTGCGGAGCCCCCGCGCTGGGAGGGGAGGGGTCGTAGGCCGGGCTATCTCCGCACCTCCCCTCCAGCCCGCTGGTGTGTGTATCATTAACTTCAGCCGCCTGGACTTCATCCTCCTCCTGAAGTCCGGTGTGACTTCTAAGAAAAGAGAGGAAGCCCCACGGTGTGAGGGCGATGTGGGGGTGGAGTGCGGGGAGGAGGTGCAGAGGTCTCTCCGTGATGGTGGCGGCCGCTCAGCCTCCCAGGAGGATTTATGATTCTCAGGAATGTGAGGAGTAAGCGCTAGCTTGTATCTGGGCGCGGGAGGGAGGATCTTGGAGGAGGAGAAAGATGGTTGGGGGAGGGGGAGAAAGGAGGGAAGGAGTGGTCGGGTAGCACTTGGCCATTCAGGGCCTCCTCTTCGGGTGGGTGGTCTTGCTCAGACATCATCTGCCTCACTTCAGTCCCCGGACAGCAAGAAGGGGCTGGTTGCTTTTTACCCATGTTCAGTGTTTCCCAAAAACGATCCCAGTCTGGGTCAGCTGCTGGAGGAGCAGTGGTGAGATTGGAGTTGTGCTGAGCCTTCTGTCCCCATAGAGTGAAGGGGGAGGCCTCAGGGTGCAGACTGGGGAGCAGGGCCTGGGTCTCCTCAGGGCCCATATGGCTTGCATTAGCTCTCCGTCTGGTGGCAGTATGTGGCACAGGTGTCCATGGTGCCAGCAGGAGCCTCCTCTGGAAAGAGAAAGGGCACACACAGTTCAGCCTAAAGGTAGAAGTTGGAGCAGGAGAGGACCAACTGATTTACTGGAAGTGAAGGAAGTGAGATCAGTAGGAGCCCTGTCCAGACAGAGTTGGATGCCAGGAATGCCAGGGCCACCAGGCTCCCACTTCCTGCCAGCATTGGCAAGGGTGGGGCAGGGGTCAGAGCACCCCAGCCAGGCAGAAATCCAGTTTGAACTTTGTGCTGAGTGCATCAATTTGCCATTCCATTTTTTTTTTTGGACTTTGGCACTGGAAGGAGTAACCTGCCACCCCCCCACACACACCCCACACACAAAATTGCATCAGGTTAAGCTCCTCCCAAAACCTATTTGGTTTTGCTGCTGGGTGTGGGAGGATCTGCACGGAGGTGGAGAGCCTAGCACATGCCTCCCCTCCTCCCCTGTGCCATCTGAAAGGCCGCAGCACTTGGCCGCCTGCTTTCTGGGAGAGCACAGAATCAGATTCCCCCAGGTAGTGGTGTGGCACCTGCATTTGTGCGTACTGTGTTAGAAGAGAGCAGAACCCAGCCTCCCAGTTCTGGGGACACCATCACCAGGCCTCTTGGGATTTCAGGTCAACAAGCAAATCAGAAGTTCTCTGAGCCTTGGTTCTCCCATCTGTAAAATGGGAGGCCTTGGATTACAGTGATAGCTGTCCTCTAGAATTTTACAAGTAACGGGAAGTACTTGCACCCCTATGGGATGCTGAACTGAGCTCCTTTACGCCCAGACATTTGAACCTGAGCTCTGTGTAGCCACTCTCTTTAGCCTTGTGCGCAGCCAGTCAGCACTGTTAAATCCCTCTAGTAGGAAGTTCCCGTGAGATCTGGTATGGTGGACTTGAAGGTAACCCACCCTGTCATTGCAAAAAAAAAAAAAAGTTAATAAGCATTGTGAATTATTTTCCTAAAAGGCCACTCTGTGGAGCTGTTACGGTATCTCCATTAGTTCTCATAAGTGAAAAAAGTGTTACTTGGAAAAGTGCCATGCAGGGAGTGAGTAGCAGGGGACATCTGCCAGGGAAGTCCAACCTGGGTCAGGAATGATGTAGGTACCTGTAGCACTGGTGTAGAAGGAGGTAGATGTGTACTTCCAGCTCTGCCCACCTTTGTTGATGGCTTTCCCCACCTCCACCTAAGTGGGGAGAGGGGCCGCAGCACCCCTACTGACAACCTTACAATCACAGGATGGGACCTAAACCCTTGAGCGTGGCCTCTGGCACACAGACTCATGGTGGCAGCCGGGGCAGGCCTAAGTCAGCTCAGCTCTACTAGCTGGGCCGCCTCCTAACCTCTCTCAGCCTCCATTTCCTCTTGTGCAAGTTGGGGGCCTGAGCAGCTGCCTCTGAGGACTGTGGAATTACTCAAGGATGTCTGTTAAGCTCAGTGCCTGGCACCGAGTGCTCAGTAAACGTTGATTGTTGGTATTTGAATTAATAAATATTTCACAGAGATTGTTGCCCCATCCATGGGGCAACTAGCCCTGGATCTGCCTTCCTCGTTAGGCAAGTGCAGCTGCTGGCCACACCTGGCACTCAGGATGTGCTCAGTCAGGGGTGTCGCTCTTGTTGAATAATCATGTTCCACAGCCCTTCACAATCTGGCAGCCTCCTCTCTTGTGTCCACCCCACCACACCAAGGGTCCAAATTCCCCTCTAGCACACCATGCTCGCTTGGCCTTTAAACTTTTGAACCTTCACACCTGGTCTCTTTCAGCCCCCTTCTCCACTGGGCATACTCTCCAAGGCCACTCACTTCCCAAGGGGCCTTTCCTCACCTCCGCCCACTCCCTGTCCTTAGATCTTTTATTACTCTGAACACACAGGATTTGAATTCTCTGTTTATGATCTCTGTCACTGTATGGTAGTCCCCAGGGCAACATCTGTGGCTTGTTTGTGTTTATATCCCAGGCACTGTGCCTGACACAGTAGGGAGGGGCTCAATCAAAATTTTTTAATTAATGAATGAATGCATAACAGCCACCAGGGACCTTTGACCTAAGTCATCTCAATCCAGCACACCTGGGCCTGTTTACGCCTCAGACACACCCAGAGATCAGAATTCCAGAAAGAACCTACCCACTCCTTTTTCTTGCCTACTAGCAGCTTCCATTTTAAAATTAGAAAGCCAGAAGTCTGGGCTTTGGGGTCAGCTCTGCCAGCCTGCTGGCTCTGGACCCCTAATTGTCCACTGTTCCCTGCAAGCTTCAGCTCTGCCTCTCTGAAATGGGACGCCCAGCACCCTTGCGTGAGGATTTAATGGTGGGATGTGGGTGGATAAGTGCCCAGCGAGGGGTGGGTTCCCACCGCACCTGACCCTGATTCCAGAGGCGAGGATGGTGCAGGCACCCCAGGTGACAAGGTGGGTGGATGGGCACAATTATCTGGCAGCCTAGCAATGTCTTCCCCATTTCTGGGAGGACAGAATAGGGTTTTGAGCTGCAGGATGTTTGGATTTGAATTGGACAGGGTGTGTGATCTTTGTGTGTTGGTTCCTCCTCCTAAGCCATGTTTTGGGGGTCTCTCTCTCCTAGCATAGCCCCTGGTTCTTACTTTCAGGGATGTGTCTTGGAACCCAGTTTGTTCTGACTCCTGTGTCTGCCTGCATATCCATTTGGCCACACATTTGGGTTGTGCTTGGGGGCCTGACTTTCCAGCTGGGTGTCTTTGCCCATCCCAGTGGCATAAATTCAGGCTGTTCGAACCATCTCCCTGCAAGGGCCCAGGTAGCAAGCCCTTTGGGCCAGGACTCCCAGGTGCTCCAGGCCCATCCACCCCTTCTCCTGTGATGGGCTGGGCCTGGAGTCTGGTGACTAAGTCTCTACCTTCACCCTCAGGTTCTAAAAATCCGCCCTTGCTATCTCTGGGCTATCCTTGAGTACAAAGGGCTTTCCTGGAGGTTGACCTTGACTGTTGGCCTTTGCTTTGCTTTCCCCATCCCTTGGGATAGGGCAACTCACTTTGTTCCCAGGCCCCTAGGCCATATTTAGGTTCCTGCCCTAGGAAAGGACAAGTGATACAGATTCCCTGGGGTCCAGGTTCAAAGTGCTGCTGTCTGCTGTGTCACTGAGCTCTGGTCTCTCCTTGTGCCTTGTTAGAAGGTCATGGGTGGGGATCTAGAAGAGTGTTTGGGGCTGACAGCCAAATGGTTGGGAGTGAGACCTCCAAGATCTAAGCAGGCCATCTGTGCAAGTCCACACCGAGAGATGCTGTAAGTGTAAAATGCCAACCAGGTTTTGAAGACCTAGTACAAATAAAAGATGTAAAATAGCCAGTTAATAATCTTTTAAATGGATTACATGTTCAAATGATAATATTTTGGA
Source organism: Tadarida brasiliensis (assembly GCA_030848825.1). Taxonomy (NCBI): domain Eukaryota; kingdom Metazoa; phylum Chordata; class Mammalia; order Chiroptera; family Molossidae; genus Tadarida; species Tadarida brasiliensis. The sequence goes on from CM061273.1 coordinate 61,560,703, forward strand.
TGTATTGTGTTAAATAAGATACTACAATTAGTTTCTCTTGTTTCTTTTTACTTTTTAATGGGGCTAATAGAAAAAAAATTTTTTTTTTTTTTTATCCTCACCCGAGGACATTTTTTCATTTTTTGTTCAGATAGAGTGGGAGGGAGAGGAAGAGAGAGAGAGAGAGAAACATCGACGTGAAAGGGACACATCGAGTGGCTGCCACCCGCACGACCAACCAGGGCCGGGGACAAACCGCAACCAAAGTACATGCCCTTAGCGGAAACCGAATCCGGGTCTCTCTGGACCGCAGGCCGACGCAAATAGAAAAATTTTAATTACCTATGTTAAAAAACAAAATTCAACCAAGTAAATTTGAAGATCAAATTGGCTTTACCAAGCGATTCATGGGGTGGTGAACACATAACACAATATACAGATGATGGTAGTATAGAATTATACACCAGAAACCTATATAATTGTATTAACCAATGTCACCCCAATAAACTCAATTTTTTTAAATTATGTTTTTATTTCTTTTTAGAGAGAGAGAGAAACATTGATCAGCTGCCTACTGCATGCTGTTCCCCCCCTCCCCCAGGGATCAAGCCCCTAACCTGTGCATGTGCTCTGACTGGGAATCCAGCCAGTGACCTTTTGGTGCATGGGACAGTGCTCAACCGAGTCACACCAGCCAGGGCATACATTCAGTTTTTTTAAAAATGATTCATAAGTTTTGGGCAGCATCCCATCGAGCAACTGGAAGAGCTCTCCGAGGGGTTGTACAAAATGGAAGGATTTTCTAGGAAGACAGATGGGGCAAAGGAACTATCGACAAAAGAAAAGAAAGGATTGTTTTGGGGCCTGACATCTTTTCTTTGGGAAGGATTTTTATCATGCAGATTGCCTCTTCTTTCTATGGGGAGAGGGCCCATACTGGTGCTTGCCCAGAAGATTCCAGACTGATTGATTGAGATTATATTTCTTGGAGAGGTTGACACTGCAATTAGATCAGGTAGTAAGTCTAGGTGTGGTAACATGGGTTATTAGCATGAGTGATGCCGTATTGGGCCCATGGTGTTTTTCCTTGAACACCTCACCTACATGACTGGCATTAAATTTCTGTTGGCTAGGCTGGTCTAGATCTGAGTTCAGAGCCTGCCTTCTCCGATCAGCTATGTGTACTTGAGCAATTTACATGCTCTCCTTGAACCTGAGTTTCTGCATCTGTGAAATGAGGGCAATAATACCTTCCTTGCAGGGTTATAATTGGGTTTTTGTTTGTTTGGTTGGTTGGTTGGTTAGTTAATCCTCACCTGAGGATATTTTTCCATTGATTTTTTTTTAGATAAGAGTGGAAGGTAGGGAGAGAGAGAGAAACATTGATTGGTTGCCTCCCACACGACCCAACCAGGACCAGGGAGTGAACCTGTAACCCAGGTACATGCCCTTGACAGAGAATCAAACCTTCGACCCTTCCGTCTTGACTCTAACCACTTAGCCAAACTGGCCAGGGCTATAATTGGGTTTTAATGAGAAAATACACATAAAGCCCTAGTGCAGTGTTTGGCACATAGTAAGTGCTCAGTAAACAGTAGCGGCTATTTGTTATTTCAAAAGAGCCCCAATTTCACAAGCTCCCTGAAGATCTTTACAAGTAGCCTCTTGGGACAGCCCGCAGGAGTTAAATCCATCGACTTCTGGGAGGAGGGTGAGATATCAGGAGGGCTGATGGTGGAGTGCCTGTGGGCAGGCTGGCTTGGGGTGGCCGGCCTGGAAGGTATCCAGCCAGGCAGCAGCCCATGTACCAGCCTGCTCCGTCCCAGCCTTGCCCAGCCCTCAGGATACCTGAGCCAAACTCTCTCTCAGGTGGGTCTCTGGACGCCACTGGGAGAAAAGAGCCGGAGGGGGCATCTGGCCCAGGGGCCCTACTCAGGGGTGTTGGAAAAGTAGCCCCCGCTTTAGCTTATGTCTCCCTCCTGGCTGCCACCCTTCTGGGCTCCAGAAAAATGCCTTTCCACTGAGAAACAGGAAATTCAGGATCAAGGGCTAGAGCAGCTCCCTTTTTGCAGATGGAGGAGTCTAACATTCTTCAGCCTGTGCAGACCCGGGAGGTCCTGTAGGGTGAACCGGAGCCTCATCCGTGCGGAGGGCATGGGTCAGTGGCAGCCAAGCCCTCTGTACCTCCCCTTGGGTGTGAGGAGAGCTGTGGATGCTGGCCAGTGGTCTGAGCTCTTGGTCACTTCCCAGCCTGCCCTAAGGACAATGCCCTCATGTTCCCCAGTCACACGTCACCCCAGGCAGGGCCACCTCTCTCCATCCTGGCTTCCTTGAAGAGCTGGCACCAGACCCAAGCTTGTGTCTCCAGAGTCTGTGGAATGGCCTGAGCTGCTCCCAGAGCAGCCATGGTTCCTTAGCCCCAGCATACCCCACCCCCACCCCCAGAACAGCCAGGCCCCTTCTCCCCACCGCCCCATCTCCTCACCACCCTGTGGTTGGGGCTAATTTCTCTGTATGAGGCAGCAGGGCCCCATTCTTAGATGCGAAAGCAAGAGCCCTGGGCTGGGGGATGGGCAGTCTTGGGAGGTGAGGGTCACCTCTATTGTTCCCCTAGCTACCTGGTAAACTCCCTGCTCCTCCAGCCCGCCCCTTGCGGGAAGCAGCCAGGCTGTTTTGTACAGGGCTCTTCACCATGGCACCGGCCAGGGAGGGGCCAGGCCCAGTGGGGCGTTGGCCCCCCAGTCATCCTCCCTGAGCAGAAGCAGGGAGCGGCCCTGGGCCTGATCCCCAGAGACAGTCACTGGGATTAGGGTATCGACTTTCCCCAGCTTTCCAGGTGGCTGCTGGTGGTGCCTATTGAATTCCGTGCCCGCAGTCCGCTCCCTGGGCCGCGTGGGTGGAGGTGACTGGGCGGCCACTTGGGGTAGGGCTGGGTTCCCTGGGAGAGGAGGGACCGGAGGAGGGCAGCCACAGCAGGCCTGGGACAGGATTTAGAACCACGAGAGCCCGAGAGCGGGAGAAGGCCCATTGTCTGCAGGCAGCTCTCCTGGTGAGGTCTTCTCCCCAAAGTGGGTCTGGTGTTTTCTGGAAGTGAGAGATCCAAACTCATCCAGCCCCCAGCCGCCAAGCCCATTCGCACTGCCCGTTGGCCACCATTGCCTTACGTTCCTTCCTCTGCTCCGGATCTTCTCCTCACTGAACAGATCCTGATTTTACTTCTGACCAGAAATAGTCACTGGGAGTCCTACGTGAGGCTCTGAACACCCTGGGGCCATGTTCCTCTTGTAGTCCTCCCCACCCCCCAGCTCTACAAGCCTCGAGCACCAGCACCAGGCTCCTCCTGAACTCCTTGGGTCACATAGCAGGCCCGGGATGGCCTGGACTTGCCATTTACCCTCTTTCCCCTGTGCCAGCTCTGGGGATACAGGTCCAGGAGCAATGGTGGCCAAGCCCCACGTACCTGACCCCTCCCCATCTTCTCTTCTCAGTGCTGGGCCAGCCCCACAGACCCGGGAGGCTGCCCCCAGGGGCTCCTGTCGGCACCAGCCTCCGCCCAGGATGGGACGGGCTGACTCAGCAGTGACACCTCCTGGAGGCAGCTGGGGGAGGGTGGAGAGAAACAAGGCTGGTCTCTCTGGAAGAATGGGGAGCCCCCACCTCTTCCCAAGAGCAGGAAGGGAGCCTCTGGGGACTTAGATGGGGTTCTGTAGGTGTCTGAACACTTCAGAAGACTACCTGGGGTTTCCTATCTACCTGTCCAACCCCTCAGGCTGGGTCCTTATTTCTGCCATCCTCGTGGCTTGGTGCTGGCCCTCCAACTTGAAGAACAGGTCACCAGGCAAGGAGTTCTGAGGTGAAACAGGACCAGTAAGGGAAGCCAAGGCACAGAGACCTGGGGCAGGCAGTGCAGCCTTGCAGGCGGGGAGAGCACCCACGCTGCTCCCCTTCCCCCAGCCCCAAGCCCAGCCTGGGCCTGCTCGCTGTCCCTATCATCACCTCTCCTGAGCTCAGGCTTAGCTCGGGCTGCAAGAGACCTTTCGAGCAGCCGGAAGGAAGGCTGTGGTTTCCTCAGCACCCAGGCCCCTCCCAGCAGACCTCAGGGAGGGCGACGGAGTGTTTGTGACTCCTGCGGAGGCCTCAGCTCCAAGTGGGCCTCCTTCCAGTCTGGACTTGGGTCTCCAAGTGCCAGCCCACGGGTCAGGAAGGAACCAGGTGCCAAGTCAGAACCAGGGTTGGAGCTCTGGCTCCTCCGCTGCAAAGCTGTGTGTCATCAGGCCGTGGGCATAACATCTCGCGTCTGTTTCCCCATCTTGAAGACGGGGTGACCAGCCCCAGCCAGGTGGCCATGGGAAGGCTCTTTGGAGCGAGGGGAGGCTGGAGAAGCAGAGACATCGGAGCTGCCCCCTCCCTCCCTACTTTCTCAGGGCAGCTGTGGAGCTCAGCCTGGCTGGGGCAGAAAGCTGAGCCTGCCCAGGTGGTGGCAGCTGGTCAGACCTGTTCTGCTCACCTCGCCTGGGGGAGGGCGGGTTGGCAGCTTTGTGGAGGGATTAGCTTGAGGGGAGAAGAGCCTGTCTCACACCCGGAACAAGATCCCGAAGAGCTGTGGCTGCCCGGATAAGCAGGGTCAGCTGAGCGTGTCGGTGGGGGCCCTGCCATGAGGAACAGGAGGGGGATGAGGAGAACTCGGGAGAAGGGGGCCCTGGAGCCTCTAGCCCAGATTAGGGTACCCACAGGCCAACTGTCAACCCTCTTTCCTGTCTTGATCTCTCCACACCCCCCATCCACATCCTGAAACAGAAAGATCTGTCCCAGCATTCAAAGGAAGGCAAAGTCACCCTCTTCAGCCACCCCTGAGAGTGGAGGGTGGGGACTCCTGGGGCTAGCAGGTTGGGACAGGTGGCCTGCAAACCCTCCTCGCCTTCTTTACTCACAGCTGGAGACCGGGGTTTCAGAGCAACCTGGCACCCCACCCCAAGGCTCCGGAATCTCACTTCTCACTTTCATTTGACTGTCCGTTAGCGTTCACAACAGTGGGGAAGTCCACGCATGCACCGTGACTGTACAGTTGTCAAGGGTTCCCTTGTATGTTAATTACCTCGCTGCCTCACAGCAGCCCTGGGAGACAAGTGCCACTTAAGAATGGTCTCAGTGAGGAACCTGAGGCTCTGAGAAGGAAATTACTGCCCCAAGTCACAGTGGGGAAGCTGGAACCTGGGCCAGGGCCTTGGACTCCAGCCACTGCTCATCGCCTGGTGTCCAGGGGTAACCCAGAGCTCATAGGCTGGCTTCTGTGGCCCTGCCGCAGGCCTGGGAGTAGGGGGAGAGGGACCCAAGTCAGTCCTGGTGCTCGGGCTTCAGCCTCCTGCCCTCTCACACCCGATTCCCTCCATGATGTACGTGTCCCAGGGCTGCAGCTGCTAACCTCAGCTGCTTCAGGTGGACCAAGGCTGGTGGAGTCGTTCCAGGGCTTCTTGGGGACCAGCAGGATCTCTGAGGTTCTGGCATTGCCCTTGCCCTCTGCTAGACCAGTCTTGGTTCTGCCAGTGGGGTTCTTGTCCTGTCCAGGACCCCCGGCTGTGCCTCCCCATGGTCTGTGGTCACTGGCCACCAGGCTCCCTTTGTCTGAGCCATTTGGCTTGGTTGGGAGAGATGGGAGCCTGGGTGAGGAAAGGCTTTACTGTAAACATGCCAACCAGCTTTCAGTAAACACCAGCCCCTGCCTCCCTGCTGCAGGCAGGAGCCTGAATGGGGAAGGGGCCCTGAAAGGCAGGGCTGGGCCGAAGGGAGCCCAGTGTGGCTTGTGACCATGGCCTGGACAGGGCGACCTATTGAAAGGGCACGGGCCCGGCTGGTGTGGCTCAGGGGTTGAGCGTAGACCCATGCACCAAGAGGTCGCCGGTTCGATTCCTGGTCAGGGCACATGCCCAGGTTGTGGGCCCAATCCCCAGTGGGGGGCAGCCAATTGATGTTCTCTCTCATCGATGTTTCTCTCTCTCTCTCCCTCTCCCTTTCTCTCTCTCTGAAATCAATAAAGAAAAAATGTTAAAAAAAAAAGGGCACGGGCAGGTTTCTCTTGGGCACTCAGACACTCAGCTTTAATGGTTTCCACATCCTTGTACGAAGAGTCTAGGATTCCCCATCCCATGTCTCAGGTACCCAGCCAGGCTGGTAGGTGTGCACCTGTCACCCCCCAGGAGGACCAGACTGAGCCGTTGGAGGAGGGACAAGGTAGCAATCAAAATAACAAGACTAACCTTAAAATGCCGAAAGGGGAGGGACTTGAGCTAGTCTGCCCCCACTTCTCATTGGACAGAAGAGGAAACTGCGTCTTGGAGAAGGGCCTTGTTGCCCAGGGTCACCTAGGCGGTTCGCTGCAGTGCGGGGTCTCCACACGGGTCCTTGGAGTCCCAGGCCAGCATTCGCTCCGTTGCTGTGTAGGATCTCAGCAGATTTGCCTGTTACTGGACCTTCCTTGTGGGAGCTGGTGTCACGCACAGGGCAGGGAGAGTGGGACCCGGGACACTGTGGAATGACACGGACCCTGCTTTATCCCCACAGCGTGAGCTTCGGCCTCGGCTCTGTGCCATGAAGAGGGGTCCCAATGGCTATGGCTTCAACCTGCACAGCGACAAGTCTAAGCCAGGCCAGTTCATCCGGTCAGTGGACCCAGACTCGCCCGCCGAGGCCTCGGGGCTCCAGGCCCAGGACCGTATCGTGGAGGTAATGCTTCTCACCTTCTTCCCAGGTTCCTCCTTCCTGACCACCTCCCCACAGATGCAGACAGCTGGGGCAGCCATCACACCGTCTGCTCCTCAGTTAGCCCCTGACGCATAGATGCTGGAGGGAGGCATGGTGGGTGGGCAGCACGTGGGTAGGCAAAGGGACTGGCTTCCTCCCTGCCCCCACCTGCCCTGGGCTCTTCTTCACCGAGCAGACATACTTGGCAGTTTGTGATTCACTCATCGATCCAGGTAGACATTCGGGGCCACCCCTAGAGTCTCCTGTCACCTGCAACCCCCATGCCAGGCGCAGGGATGGAGTGGAGGATAAAGCCTTCTCCCAAGTGAGGCTGTGGGGCGGGGCGGAAACTTGAACCAAATGCCTTGGGCTGGTCCCAGAATCTCAGTCTTAGAACCTTAGAGCTGGAAGATCAGCTCTCCCGAGACTTCTCATTTTACCTGCGAGCAAACCCAGGTCCAGTCAGGGAAGGTGGACAGCAAGTACACAGAGAAGCTGGGTCCAACCCAGGCCTCCAGGCCTTTCCCGTCCCATCTGGCTGGATATTTTCTTTGGCTTTTCCCACGGGTCCTGCTTCCCATCTGACTGTCAAGTGGAGGGACCACTTGGCCTTGTTCAGGATCTACAGACAAGAGGGGCTCAGTGTCCCTAGAGTGCCAGCTGGCCAGAGACAAAGAGGACCACTTGTACCTCCTTGCCCGGCCCCCCAGATCTGTGACCTGTGCGTAACCATGTCCCCGCCCACAGGTGAATGGGGTCTGCATGGAGGGCAAGCAGCACGGGGATGTGGTGTCTGCCATCAAGGCTGGCGGTGACGCGACCAAGCTGCTGGTGGTGGACAAGGAGACGGATGAGTTCTTCAAGAAATGCAAAGTGATCCCGTCTCATGAGCATCTGAATGGTAAGCTGGGTGCGGTGGCTGGAGGCCCCCAAGTCCAGGGATGTTGGCCGGAATTCTAGACTTGACTGTGTCCCAGGTGAGGGGTGACAGCTTCCTGCTTTGATGCTCCCTCCCTTTCCTCCAGGGGAGGCCAAGGCGTTAGGTTGGGAGAGAGTGGGGCCTAGCTAGTATCAGGACAGGAAACGGGCATCAGCCTTGGTTTTCTGAGGATGGCATATGATGGGTAAGCTGGCACAAGGCATGGTGAGATGGGACGGAGCCACTAATTCCTGGCCAAAGCTGCAGCACCAGAGGGAGGCCCAGCCCCTCCACCCCTCGCACATTCTCAGGGAAGTGCTGACGCAAGGAAAGGGTTAACTCTGGGGAGGCCTCCAGCCTTTGCCTGGTCAGATCAGAATCCAATGACGGGCCCAGTGCCTCCCCCTTCCTTCTCTCAGGTTGTCTTGGAAACCCAGGCTTGCTGACTCTAGAGAGCAGTGGGTCCCCCCTTGGTCCTTGGGCCTCTGTCCTCACCATCCCCCACCGTCACCCTGCCAAGAGCCTGGCACCTTCCCTTGCCTGAGCCCAAGCTAAATGGTAGGCAGGGGTGGGGGTAAGGCTGCTACACCAGGGCAGGGAGGAGTTAAGCAGCACTCTGCTCCCTGGGATGGCTGGGGGTCGGGGGTGGGGAGGATCGGAGGTGGGGATGGAACCTCTTTAGTCTTTGCAGTGGGCAGACCCTCCTGGAAGGTGTTAGGGTTATATTTGTGTGTGTGGGGGGGGTGTCCACATGAGGGTCCTGACAGAGGCTTGGATCCCTAGGTGGAGGGGCCCAGTAGGGAGGCCCCATCCCTATTTAGCTCAATCTAGGGTACTGGGGTTGCTGGAGGTTAGTCGGAAGTTCCTAGCAGACTCGGAGGTGGGATGCCACCTTACCCTCGTCTCCAAAGTTCATGGAAACCAGATAACTCAGATAATCCCCTTCCCTGGTGAGGGGGAAACTGAGGCCCAGAGAAGACAGCAGGATCTGGATTCCACTCAGCTCCTCAAACACCTTCCCTTGCCTCCTCCAGCAGCCTTCTCCCCTCGCTGCCAGGTCTTCAGCCCTCGCCTTTCTCCCTCTGTCTCTGGTGGGAAGGCCCTGAGAACTAGGGTGATGGCAGCCTCTCTGCCCAGAGGACCTGCACAGGGAGAGGCCTTGGGACAGGTCTCCTCCCCAGGGTCCCTCCTGGTTTCTCCAGGATAGGTCTTCTACCCATTTGGCTGGCTAGGGGGCAGTGGGAGTGGGAGAGTGAGGGTCCCTGTGTCCTAGCAATCCCCTGCCCGGCCACTGTGGGAAGTCAAGGGTACAAGAGACAGGTATGCCTGACTGCTGGCCTCTGGTGCAGAGCAGGGAGAAAGATAGATGTGCACTGATGCTAAGCTAGGAGTGCAGAAGAAATGCACCCAGGAGGACCAGTCCCCAGAGATGGGACAGCCCACCTTGTAGCCACTTGGGTCCCTGGCCTGAGTGGGCCCAGTGAGGGTGACCCCAGGCTACTGTTCTCTCCCTCTGACCCCACCTGCCACCACCAGGTTTCCCATTGGCTGGGACCCTGCGCTGGGCCCTCCTGTCCTCTCCTCTCCACACGGGCCAGTAGGAGTTGGGATTATTTTCCCTTTCAGCTGAGGCAGGTACTAATCACAGCCTGGGTGTGGTTCTAATTCTGGTGACACCACCATCACCCAGAAGCACTTGGAACATACTGATCCCTGGGCTGCTTCAGCCCCACGGAATCAGAGGCTCTGGTGCTGAGGCCCAGGACTCTTCTGACAAGCTCCCCTGGTGATTCTTGGGGAGCCAGCTGGAAATCTCAGCCCCATCTGGGACAGTGCTTTTCTCAAACAGCTATTATCCATTAGTGGTTCATGAGATTAATTTAGTGGGCAGAGACCAACATTTTTTTTAATGAACCTGAATGGAAAATATCAGAGAGCATTGTGATGTAGTGAGGGTAAGGTTTGGGGGTGTATGGCAAGGGCAGGTTGTTTTGTGAAACTTCTGTTACACTCAGGCACAATCTGTGTGCCAGGTCGTCAGGATGTCAACCGTACTTACACTGGGCTCCAGTCAAGAGACTTCTAAACACTAACCCAGGGAACAGGAGCTCATCTGCCCAGCCCCGCACCCATTCCCTCCTCTCCATGCTCCACCTGCCTGCGTTCCCAGAGCTTCGGACTCACCTCTGCCTTTTCCTTCACTAGGTCCCTTGCCTGAGCCCTTTACCAATGGGGAGATCCGGAAGGTAAAGACAGACCCCCTAACTGCTCCTCTGGCTCCCAGTCTGGGGGCAGCGGGGGAGGGTGGAAGGTGGCGTGGCTGGGAGGACAACCATCTGGCTCAGGTTGAAACTTGTTCCTAAGCTACTCCCTCCTTAGCTCTGCGCTATATCCCTGCTGATGTGCCCTCGGCCCCTGCCTGGGAACACGGCTCTGCGGAGGGAGAGGCCTGGCACGCCCCTCTGCAGCCTGCCATCCTGGGTGACAGGCCCCGCCTCCAACTCCCCACCACACAGAAGAGGCCATTCTTCCCCCCAAGAACAGAGCTTCAGTGTTTGGCCACATGCTGCCCGGCTACTTCCAGTCTGGGTTGGAAGAACAAAGCCCCCGCCCCTCCTCCCTTCCAAGCAGAAGGGAAGGGAAGGCAGTGGAGGCTGGAGAAGAGATGGCAGGGCCTGGTGCCAGCCCGGGCCACAGGAACCCAGGCAGGGGCCGAGCGCCAAGCTGCAGCCCGGGCCAAGGCCTTCGCCTTGGGACAGACCGACCATGGAGCAAAGCCCCCGGCAGGGTCTGCTCCAAGTCTTCCCTGCCCCAGGGCCTCCTCCCAGGGGACACAGCACGGGGGCAGCCCTGGACCACCACCTGAACCTCTGTCCCTCCATCCATCTTACTCCTCCAAAGCCCTTTTTGACTACTTTGGGGTTACAGTTTCAAGATTCCTGGGTCAAGTCCAAGTAAATAGTCAGGTGGGCCACAGGAGATTCAGGGAGCATCACCGGGGTGTTCCATGCCAAGTCAAGGCCCCCAGTGTCCCCACACCCCGGGAACCTCTTCTTGGTCACTGGCTCAAAAGGCAAGTCCGTCCAGAAGGCCTCATTGGGAGGACTGGGGAATGGGTGATTCAGCTAATCCCTTGGTGGTGCCTCCCAGCCTGGAACCAGGCTACCTTCTGATCCTTGGAGGAATGTAAGATGTAAGTCCCAGAGGCCGAGGCAGGCTCAGGCAGCAGGGCTGGGGTAGATGGCAAGGGCCCAAGTGGAAGTTCTCAGACAGGCACCTGTGTTCCCTGCAATCTCCCTTTCCCGCTCGGGACTTCCCCAACCCATCCCCCACCAACCCACACCTGTCCTCTCTCTGCCAGGAGAACAGCCGTGAAGCCCTGGCCGAGGTGGCTTCCGAGAACCCCAGGCCAGCCCTGGCACGTTCCACCTCCAGTGATACCAGTGAGGAGGTAGGCCGACTGGTGGGCAAGGGGGGCGCACTGCATTACTGTCGCCCCATTCCCAGGCCACACTCGTGCCTGGCACACCAGCCTGCCTTGGAGATCACATGTTGAACCACGTTCTGTTCTTGTGACTTGGCTTCCTTGGGCACTGCCCCAAGAGAGCCACCTCACCGAGGCAGGGGACCAGGACGCCTCTTGAGCACTGACTCCTCTCTCTCCTTCCCTTCCTCTTTTCAGCTGAACTCCCAAGACAGCCCCAAGAAACAGGACTCCACGGCACCCTCATCTACCTCCTCCTCCTCCGACCCCATCCCGGACTTCAACATCTCCCTGGCTGTGGCCAAAGAGAGGGCCCACCAGAAGCGCAGCAACAAACGGGCCCCGCAGATGGACTGGAGCAAGAAAAACGAACTCTTCAGCAACCTCTGAGCACCTCCCCCGGCCACCCAGGAAGCTGGAAGGGCTGGGCCCACTCCCTCCCCCTCCTCCCCACTGACCCCCGAATGACAAACAAATCAGCACCAGCATCTCCCCTCTTGGCAAATCTGATTCTTCTAGAGAACTATGTTCCTCCCTTACCACAGAGAAAGTGAATGTTTCCCTGTCCTACCGCAATCAAAAAGCAGACTGTCCCCCTCCTTTTCCTGAGTGCTTCAGCCTACCAGGTGTCCCCTAGCCACCCCAGCTGGGACATCACTGGGACCTGCACCAAGCAAGGATCCAGGGACCAGGAGAGAGGTCATGACTCCAAGTGATGACTAGGGTTGACCAAGGACTGGGATTGTAGCAGCCACAGCATCCCCAGAACTGTGGGTTGGGCATCTTTGTTCATTTGATTTTTTTTGAGTGCAGTATCAGAGTAGAGGGATTTTTGTCTCCTGATTAACATGATTTTCCAGGTTATTGCATCCAGGACATAGCAGCAGCCTCAGCCTTAAACTTTGTTGTCTACTCCTACTGCAGAAACCCTGGCAGGTGGGGGAGGGGCTGGCCACGCCCCGCCCAGCCCTGAGCCAGGCACCACCATTGTAAGGAAACTCCATCAGAAATTCAACTGGTTTCTCCAAACCGCCTCAGCCTCTGTGTCTTCCTTTAGAGCTCTGGCCTGGCCTTGAGAGACGGCAAACCTGTCTTCCCAGGGTGGCCTCTGGCTGAGGGTAGGACACAGCTGGAGGGAGAGGACAGTCCAGGGTTCCCTGGGACCCCAAGCCCGGGAGCAGGAGGAGGGGTGCTTTAACCGGAGGGCTAAGTCCAGGAGCTGGGCAGTGTGCAGCCCGCTGGAGCCTGGTCGGGCACGTGAACACTAGGCTTTCATCTGTCCGCCCTCAGCCAGTGGGGTGCAGGATTCCCAGGAGTGGCCCGAGCTGGCGCCAAACACTCTCTTATCTGGCTGTAGACCTGATTGGATGGCAGTTGTCCAGGCCTAGGGGAAAAGAAAGCCGGCCCTCCTGGGCTCTAGGACATGCCATGTGGCAGGTGGGGTGCAGGGGACTTGCCAAGGGCGAAGTGCCCTGTCCCTCCACAGACCTGGGTCCTTGATACTCTGGCACTGGCAGCCGCATCCTGGAGGTGTGCCAGCCTGAGAGCTGAGGCTGCCGGGCCAGGCCATTCCAGGGCAGGTGCTGAGAGAGAAGGAAGGGAAGCTGGCCCCAGGCTACTCCACCCAACCAGGAAACCTCAGAAGCCAGGTTCCTGGGACTGAGAACAAGGGAGACGGTGAACCCGGGAGGGGGCCTGTGGAGAGAAGAGCCAGTCACTATCTGGCCATCTTGGCCCCTTGTTTATGTCCAAAACCTTCATAGCACGAATCACCCCAGCCCCTGCTCAGCAGGCCTGGCCTGCCCCCACCCCACCCTTGCTCTACACTTGACCCCTGATGGAGACCCCATAGGTGAGCAGGCCTGAGGACTGCCCCACTAGGTCATCTACTGGGTAGGGAAACCTAGGGACCTTTGATTAAGCCAAAGACAGGTGGCTCAGAGGGAACTACTGATGTGGGGCCAGGGGTGTGGTATAAAGGGGGCCCCAGCAAACCCAAATTTCTGTCTTGGATTCAGGCATGTTTTAGATTCTGGTTTTTCCAATGCACAGTCTGGTGTCAGATGCCAGGACCAAAGGAGCTGGGAGGCCTCAGCAGTTCTGGCTCTGCCATCAAAAGCCCTGAGGCCTTAGGCAAGCCACCTTAATTTGCCTGGGGCCTTGAAAATGCCCTAGGTACCCTCAAGAGTCTCTTCCACAACTGTTTCAAAATATGACTGGCTTTTCCTGCCAGCCATGCCAGATGACGGCATGAGGACAGAAGTCAATGGGTGTCCCCCTTGCTTTGAGGTGGGGAGACCTGGCCCAGCTCTGTTAAGCACAGGTTGCCAGGCAGCCATGCCAACCTGTGCCTTTGGCGCCCCCTTGTAGCCTTGACAGGTGCAGCTGCGCCCAGAGGTGGAGGGCAGGACACGGGTGCCTTCAGGAGGCAGGAAGCTTTCAGCAGAGGGCTGCTCTCCAGCCACAAGTAGCTGTATCCAAAACTAACACTCAAAACGCTCCAAAGAAGAGAAAGGAACAGGATTCTTGCCCATTTTCCAAGCCACCTATCTGTCCTAACAGGGCCAACCTCATTCGTTTCCAAACCTGCCAGGGTCACACACAGCCTGCTTGCACAGGACAGGACTGAGCTGCCCTGGCTCCCACACGGGATGGGATAAATGCTGCAGGTGGGCCTCCTGGCAGCTCACCTCCACGGGCCCAGTGAGGATGCAGAAAGCTGGCCATGCTTTACTCCTGGCCAGGGCCTCAGCCCCAGAGTGGCACCTCTGGCCTTCCAGGAAAAAGGGAGGGCCGGCCTGTTCACCAGGCCCACTTTGTCTCCAGCTCTGCCTCCTCCCGTGGGTTTGTGCTGTCCACTCCAGGTTCTGAGAGTCTGAGTCCAGGTTTGGCCAGGAGGAGGGGCACCCTGGAGTCACTCAACCACACTGCCAGCCTAAGGGAGGCCAAGGCACATCCTGCCCAGACTCTGAAAGGCCCCAAAAAGTGATTCGTAGTCTGTAGAGGGGTCGGGAGCACTGCCCCAGAGGCCCGGTTCATTCACTTCCTGTTGCAGGGCTCTGTCAGCGGGGTTCCTATGACCCATCTCCATAGGGCTTCTCTTCCACATGGCTGGTCTGCTCCAGAAGCCACTGCCGCTCCTGCTCATTCATCATCAGTCTGAGTGTCACCTCCTGGAAGACGCTGCTCACAGCCACCTACGTCAGCCAGAGAGATCAGGGCTGGCTAAGTTACAGCCACGAGTTCTAGCGCCAGCAGGCCCCACTGCCCAGGCCCAGGCTTCACCCTCCCGCCAGGCTCATCCTTACCTGCTCAAAGTGAAGTTTTTGGAACATCCGAAGGCTCGGTTCATTTCCTTGCCCGATTTTAGCCTCAAACTTGGTCACACCTAGCTTGGTCACTCCTCCCAGAGGAGATCAGAGAGAGGGACAAGTTGCAGGATGAAGGTCCCTCTCTAGCACCTTCCGCCCTGCCTGTCCCAGGTTGCAGTGGAGGCACCTGTCACCTGCCCCCCGACCTCAGGCCTTTGGACCTGAAGAAGGCTCACTCCCAACATGGGCTAACCCTCACCCGGGGCCTGGCCACTTCCCACCTTGTCTGCTCCAACCTCCTTACCATAAGACATCATCATGAGGACGGCTTCAGTGCCAAAGCCCTTGCCCCTGCAGCTGGGCTCTAGGAGAAAACAATCACTGATACCATGTGCCAGGCTCCAGAGCAGGCACTTAACAGATAGCATCTCATTTCATCCTCACAAGTCTATGAAGTCTGTAAATATTACCACTCTGCAGATGAGGAGACGGAGGCACACAGGAGGTAAATGACTTGCCCAAGGTCTCATAGCTGGGAGACACCCAGCAACCTGATCCCAAAGCTGACCCCTTGACCTCTGTGCTGCCTTATGAGGAGTCGCATAGCCTCTTAGGAGAAGGCCAAGGACCAAGAAAGGCACAGAAACTTGAGGGGCCCCTCCCACAGCATGAGAAGATGCTCCAGGAAAAATCAACTATTTCCAGAGTGTCCCCAGACCACCCCCAAAATGGGGCAGAGTGAAGTCTGAAGACCCTAAATCCAAAGGCTGAGTTCACACCTCAGCATACGACAGGAACAAAGTGACCCACAGGCTAACAGGTTGCCAAGTGGCAGCAGTCTGCCCCTGCCAGGTGCTGGCTCACCAATACCAGAGCCTCCCATTGAGCTCTCTGAGGTCCCTATGCAGCCTCAGCTGGCTTAAGGTTCAGCAGATCTGAGACCCAGATGGGAGGGAACGAACCTGCAATCATGACCTCAATCTCCCCCAAGGAGGGGTCCCCTACATCTGTGAGGAAGAGGTTCACATCTCCCGCCATGCAGCTCTCTTCAGTGGTGCCCGGCTGGGCCTGCCACTTCTCTGCATCCAGTACAATGAAGGTACACTCTAAGGAGGGAGGCGACAGGGTTATCATCTACACTCCCCAAAGAAGTGCAGGGAGGACAGTCTTCCTACCCAAGCCAGAGAACTACCATTGTCTCCAAGTCTGGTGGGATTAAAGGGGAGCCAGAGCTTCCTTCAGCTGATTAAAAAGTCCTCAATCTGCCTCTTGCAGGAAATGATGGCTTCTCCAAACAGCAAGTGTATTTTCAGACAGCAGGGGACCCAAAGAAGAGCAGTCACCACACTGTGCTTGCAGCAAAGAATGTGAGGGGCAGGGCCTCAATTACAACCACAGCCCAAAATACTTCCTTTAAATCCTTCTAAGCCTGGCACTGTGAGTGGGGAAGAGGACAAAAACGTCAGCCACAGGGACCAGCTTCAGTGGACATCAGAGTATGAGGGTTTCAGGCACCTTCCAAGCTTTAAACAAGGTTTCTAGGCCCCTAGGGCTACAGCTGGGAATGGGAGGGATTCTGGAGTCAGCCCTCCCGCTACCAGCCCAGGATCTCGGCTTCTCACTGTCCACATCTTCCCGCCAGCTGCACTGCATCGCATACTCCTGCTCCAGGGTCAGCGGCTCAGAGGCTGTCAAACGCTGCAGTTCCTCTGATTTCATCCACTCATGGTACCTGCCGGGACAGAGGGGTGGCCTTCAGCAGGCAGGACTGACTCAGAAGCATGGCTCCCTTTGAGATGAAGAAATGGATGGTAGAAAGGAGAACCCCATAGGGCTAACTCAGGGCTCATAGAAGATCCAAAGAAAGAGTTATAATTGCTCCTAAGGCAGAGTTCCACAGGCACAAGACCTAGAGGCTGGCTGGTCCCACAAGAGAACCGCAAGAGGGGTCAGTTCTATCCGTCCAGTTTCCCATCCTGTCTGGGGTCAGTGTGGGGGAGCGGCCTGAAGCCAAACATTCCTTGAATTCCTGAGAGGAAGTATATGGCAAGCTGACTTCAGCAAAGGCTGGTAAGATCTCCACAAAGTCTAGACACAAGGAACCCCCAAAAAGGGAAACTACAAGTAGAGAATACACCCCTACACCACCAGTTTACCAGACTTTGCCAACTAACCCCACAAGAGTCCCACCCTGCAATTCAGTTCTGGCCTTTCAAAACAGGAGACATCAGACCAACCCATCAGCTCAGTTTTATGACAAGCTAACATTAAGTCTCCAAGAACTGAGAATATGCACTGGCACCAAAGGACTGTCACTAATTTACAATCAGGTGAGAAAACAATTTCTTACATTTAGTTTACATAAAATAATTCCTTGCTAAGAAGCCAAAAGAACCTGAGAGGGTAAAAAGGAAAATGGGGATGGGTGACTTCTTTCAGGGAAGTCCCAGTCCTTTCCTTCACTGTTCACATTTTCCTGTATGTAATTACTTCTCACACCATTGCTTCTGCTCAGAAGAGCCTCTGAAATCTGGGCTAAGGAAAGCTGATCCTCCTCACTGCACCTTGGAGAGCAACCCCATGTCAGGTGGAACAGTTACCTGGGCACATGCTCTGCGGTGTAGGGTACCAGCACCACCTTCTTCCCCAGCAGCAAGATGTTCTGATTTAACCTCATGGTAGCAGCCTGCGGGTGGAGAGGGCAAAGACTTAAGGACCCTGAGTTTCCTCCCACTTAGGGCGGGAGCCCAGGCTCTCAACTCGCTAAATGCCTCCTGGGGCTGAGGTGTCAGAAGAGCCTGTACCTCGAAACTCTTCAGAGAACAGGGACTCTAAACCCCTTGCGAGAAAGGGAGCCGGGCTGGTCAAAGATCGTTTTAAAAAAATCCTTCACTCGCGTCTTAAAAAGCCAGGCCCGAGCTGCCATTTCTGCCTGCTCCTTTCGCCCCACCTCTCAGAACGTCGATGCCTCGAACCCAGGGACCAAGACACATCCCCAAAGCTCCCATCACTTGCCCCGTCCTGAGACTCCGCCCCAGGATCAATTTTCAGCCCTGCCCTTAAACCTATTTCCAATCACCCAAGGGGCTCTGGCCCTCCCTCTTCCCCACTCCCCCAGCCAGTTCAACCAGGCCACTTCAGGGTAGGCGAGTTTAAGTTCTCATCTCCCTCCCCTTGTGCGGAGCTACAGGCTACCCTCCTCTACCCTCACCCTGCACCCCAACCACCGGGATCCCAGCACGGCCAAGTCCACACCCACTTCCCTCCAACGAAAATGTCCCTAGCAGAAGGCGTGAACCACCTCTGTCAACTAGCCTCGCTTTCCCACCGGGCCGACGGTCGCCCCTCCTGCATGCGCGTAGGCGCACACCCCGCTCACTTCCGCCACGCAGACGGCAGCCGCCGGGGCCCAATCCCGGTCCCGCCTCCACGAGGCGCCCAATCAGCGCGCTGCACCCCGCCCGAGGAGCGCGCCGACTAGGTGGGCTCCCGGCGCAGGCGCATGCGTGCTGTGGGCGCTGGTGCGGGACAGCTGGCGCCGGCTGCAGCCGAGGGGCTGGAGGCAGCGGCCGTGGCGGCCCGGAGCGTGCTACGTTGCAGGTGAGGGGCCGGGCACGAGGGTGGGGTGGGGTGGAGTGGGGTGAGGCGGCGCCAGATTCCGGGCTCCTCCAGGAGACAGAAAGAAGTCGGGGAGAGCCTCGGAGCGGGGGCTCTTAAGAAGAGGGGGAGGCTTGAGGGTGGGGAGCCCTACGGCAGAGCAGAAAGTAAGTTAGGGGGGCCAGGAAATGGAGACCCCATTAAAAAGGAGAGGCTCTGGGACAAGAAGTTGGGTTGGAGGGCCCTAGGAAAGCCCGCAGCCCCTTGTTCTAGGCGGAGGCAGACAGTTGCTTGGGCTGCCCTGTGCGGTAGTGAGCTCTCTGTTCCTGGCATTATATGGGGATAGCCACCGAAGAGTGTGAAGGGGATGCTTGTGGTGGGTGAGACTTAGTGGCTTCAAAGGCCTCTTACATCGCTTGGGATCTGAGCGGCATTGAATACATTCATGCCTTGCACATAAGGAAGAAAAATAAAAACAGCCAGTTGGGAATCATCTAGGCCAGGGAGACTTTTGCTCCCGGCTGTCTTGTGACATGTATTGAGACCATAAGTGCCTGTGATAAAAGGACGGGGGCGAGGGGATCTGCAGACTTGCTGCTACCCCCATCTAGGTCCATCAGAAAGCTGAAGTCTGCTCTTTTGCCTTAGGGAGCCACAGCAGCAGCCGCCGCCCGGCAAGGAAGAAAGCTCCGCCGACCGCCCCTTCCTCACTTTTGGAAATGGCGGGTGAAATCACAGAGACCGGGGAGCTTTATTCTCCCTACGTGAGTTTTACTTTTACAATCTGTTTTGCCCACATCGGTGCTTCTGGCTTCTAGAGAAGCGCTCTGCTCCCAGTGGACTGTACTGGCGCGTGCCCCGCTTGCCTAGACTCTGGGGAGAGCCCGGGTGGGGGACCTGGAGTCAGCAGCAGCCATGTCGCTGCAGTTGGGGCTCAGAACATGAGACAGGTTTGTTCTCTTTTTAGATGTTGATCAGAGAGTGGTCAAGAAAACAAAATTGACCTGCCAGCTCTTTATGATATTTAGCTTCGGGCTGCTACCACCTGCACACTGTGCTGCCTGCCTTTCAAATGGACAGTGATTGACAGCTGTTGAGTGTGGGTTTTGCTCATCTCAGCAGTTTGAAACTACTTGGGTTTTCAGCTGAGTTTTAAGTTGCACAACTTTTATAGTCCTAGATGGTGTAAGAGGCAGAGAAAGCATGCAGACACTTCCAATTGCAGTCTGGTGGAGTCTGTAATTAGGACAACTAGAATGATTGATTTCTCCCAGTCTTCGCTCTGCGTTTTACACACACACACACACACACACACACATGCGCACACACTCAGTTTATCCTCTTTGTGTAATATAAGATTGGTCATGGTTACATCATGGAGTCCTCTTGCCTGGATAAGTAGCTGGAGGATAGGAATAATCAAATGATTGACTCACATTGCTACCAGGTATCCCAGGGAAAGCAGCACTGTCTTAAGTAGCAAGAGTCCTCTTTCTAGAACTTACATAGCCTTAAACGGCTGCCCTGCTTTGCACTTACCTTCCTAGCCTGGGGATCCCTGCTCTGTTTCCGCTAGCTTCACAAACTCTAGAGCTGAAGTGGGATGGATAAGGAAGCATCTCAGAGAACAGCTGGAAAAAGCCTTCACAGCAGGGTCTTCGTGCTGGCCATGTGCCATTTGTGTGTAGCACCAAAGGAGCCTCCTTCACTTCAAGAACGTATCAGGGGCAAGTCTTTCTTGAACCTGAGAATGAACTGAATGTTGTCCCTCTTGTCTGAGGCACTGTGTAACAGCACACAGCCTCCTCTCGGTATCAGCAGTGAAATGTCCACACTGTCCATAAAAGTCACCAGGGTTCCTGCTACTTCTCAGAACATCTAAGCTTCTAGCTGAGTCATTTCTGTGACTGAGTTTGGGGAAGGAAGAAACTTGAATATGCCCACTTTTCTCGTGTCACTGGTTGTTTAGTGTGTAATCATTTCACATGTCAGCATGTGCCCACAGGAAATGGGGCCGTGAACCCCTAAAAGCCTCAGTGGGTTCTGCTTTTTTATTTTCCATTTTCTGTGTGTTTGAGGGTTTTTTGACAGCCTACTTTGGGCATTTGCCATAGACAACTGCAAGTATTCTCTTATCCTGCTGGTGAAGAGAGATGTAGGGAAAGATGGCCCGTGTTGAGAATGAAGGGGCATTACCAGGACTTAGTGGTCAGGGTATGAGGAGAGAAAGTGTCTTCCTCCTGAGGTTTCCTTAACCCCGCCATTCTGGGAGAATAGTTCTTGATCTCCTGTGAGACCAACATCTGGGCTCAATGGATAATGGGTTCACAGAAGGGTGTGAGGTTCATTATTCACTGAGCCCGGATAGGCTGTGGAACTGGCTTTACTGTGGGTCTGCTTTGAATTGCCCTCCTCAGCACAATGTGGGTAGAAGCCGCTCTGGCTACCTTGAGAGACCAAGATGCTGGGCACTGACACAGTTCACAAGTGTGCCATAACCTGGTCATTCCCTACCTCTGTGTGCCCTGTTCTGAGAGCTTGTTCCCTTCCTGGGTGTCGGGGGTGTTTGTTTTAGCTTGCATGATTCTGCATAAAATATTTGTAATGGACAGACAACCCCCTTAAGGATAGTGCTAGACACCGGAACATGATTCAGGCTTGTACGTCCCCCCGTAAGTGATCTCAGACCAGGCGTGTTGGTTTCCCGGTTTACGGGCGCCGGGAGTGGCTGAGGACTGAAGGGATTGTGTGATCAAAATAGAGGTGGATCGCCCCCACACAAGGGCCTCTGCTGGGGCTGCCTTCTGCCAGCGGTCTTGCCAAACATCGTTGCTGTTGCTTTCGAAGGAAAGAGTGTGTGTCTCAGCCTCAAGCCCTCCTTGTTGCTTCTGCATCTCTGCTGCCTTCTGTTTCCTTTGACAACCGTCACTAGGGAAGCTGTTGGCACTCATGAGCCTGCCTTATGCACATCGGTGGGTGAGGCCATGGGGCAGGAGGTGAGGCAGCTGGACCACCGCACTGACCTCCTTGGAGGATAGGGGAGCAGGTCAGCTGTCCCCAGGAACGGGGATTGTGCCTTCTCCAGTGTAGCCACAGAGGAAGAGGTGAGAATGGGGGGAAACTCAGGCTAGCCGGCCACGGCCACGGCCACGGCCACAGCACGCGTAGGTCTTTACCGAGACGGCAGTAGGGCTTTGTTCCTCAGCTTTCGGCCACACTTCTCAGGAGGCTGTCCCCACACAGCCTCTTCCTCCTGCTCCACACTTGCCTTCCATCTGACCTGTGGCTCAGCTCAGATTTGCTGCCTCATAGTCTGCTCCTACAGATTGGCCCTTACTGGTCACCTTCACTGAGGGTAAAGAGGATTTAACTCTTGCCGGGAAGGTGAAAGTTCTTTTTTTAAATATATTTTTATTAATTTTTTAATCTTTTTTAGAGATAGAGAGGAAGGGAGAGAGAGAGAGAAACATTGATGGGAGAGAGAGATGGAAACATTGATGGGAAAAACTGATCAGCTGCTTCCCGCACGCCCCCTACTGGGGATCAAGCTCACAACCTGGACATGTGTTCTGACCAAGAATCGAACCAGGAACCTCTCAGTCCATGGGACAATACTCAGTCCACTGAGCCACACCGGCCAGGCAAGGTGAAAGTTCTTTTCTTTTCTTTTTTCCTTTATTGATTTTAGAGAGAGAAGAAGTGAGAGGGAGAGAGAGATAAAAACATCAATGAGAGAAATCATCAATTGGCCGCCTCCTGCATGCCCCCCACTGGGGATCGGGCCCACAACCTGGGCATGTGACATGACCGGGAATCGAACCAGCGACCTCTCGGTGCATGGGTCGATGCTCAACCACTGAGCCACACCGGCTGGACAAGGTGAAAGTTCTTAAAGGGTCCTTTTCACTGAAATTTGTTTGGTGTTTCTGTTGGGAGCTGCTCATTTCATTGTGTCTTTATCAGCAGTGGTTCTCAGCTGGTGGCAGTCTTTCCCCCAGGGAACATGTGGCAATGTGTGGAGACATTTTCAGTTGTCACAGCACGGGGGTGACGTGGGGATACTGGCAGATAGTGGCCAGGGATGCTGCTAAACATCCTACAATCCGCAGGACAGTCCCCCACGACAGAGAATGACCTGGCCCCAAATGGCAGTAGTGCTTTGGCTGAGAAACCCTGATCTACAATAAAACCTTGACTTTTACACCCCAAGACCTTTGGGCATCCCTGAATTTACAAATGCCTCCTACACTTTAATTTCCCCACAAAACTTCTGGCCAAAAACCATCACTGTTTTAGGCCTCTTTGCTTTCTCTTGACTTTCCTCACAAGAACCATCACCAGGGTCATTTTCATAAAGAAATAAGGTTCGACCCCTCATCAGGGTTGCTTCTTTTTTTTTTTTTTTTTAATATTGACCTCAGAAAGAGGAAGGGAGGGAGAGAGAGAAGCATCAATAGATGTGCCCCAACCAGGGATCGAACCTGCTGCCTTTTGGTGTAGGGGACAAGGCTCCAACCAACAGCCACACCAGCCAGGGCAAGTGATACACAGAAAACAAAGCTTCAGGGAGATCAAATGTTAGGTCATCGAAGGGTGCCTGGTCTGTTGGTGTCCTGCTGAAAACCCCGCTGAACGTGGCACTCCCGTCACACGCGCCAGGGCCCCGCGCAGTCGGCTGCCTGGCTGGCTGTGGGAGCACCTGCCTCGCAGCTCCTCGGCCAGAGCTCCCTTCCCGCCGCAGGCCTTTACCTGGCCATTTTTCCCTGGCCCGTTGCCGGGGCAGCTCCTTCTCACCTTCAGACCCTGGCTTGAACGTTACCACGAGTCCTTCCTGAATGCCCTGTATTTAAAGTGTCCCCATTATTCTTTGTCACAGCGCCCTGCTTCTTTCCTTCAGAACGCTTCTGTGAGGTGGTCATCATTGTTTTCCTGTCGCCTGTCCTCCCGCACGAGGTCCAGGGCCACGGCTGTCTTGCTCAGTGTCGGTTCCCCAGCTCCCAGCACAGAGCCAGACCCGTGAGCTGACCTGAGCTAGCTCAATGACTCATTCCCACACTTGGATATACCAGTCTCAAAGTGATCGAAATCAACCAACAGAAGTAAAACGTCGTTTGTCATAGACACTCAGAGTTGCTTGTGAGACGCCAGCACTGAGGACATCCAGTTGGGAGGCCAGGGTGGGCTGTGTCCTGTTTCTCCCCCAGCTGTCACCCTCACACTGGTTCTCACAGGACTGCCCTGGGCCAGGACTCCCAGCAGGGGTGTCCCGTCCCGGGAGTGCTGTGATCCAATCAGGTGCTGTAGGAAGACCAGCCAAACTTGTTTTAATCCTACTGGCATCTGTCTGTGAGATCAAAGTGAGATAATGATGTTTCAAGCCAAGGAAGGTGTCCGACTGTGTCTGAGAGCACCTGAGCGAGGTCCCGGCAGCCCTCCTGAGGATTCCTGTCTTGGGGCAGTGTGCCAGGCCGGAGAAGCCCAGAGAGAAGTGACACAGGCCACTGGGAGCCTCACCTGTGGTGATGGCGAACAGATAAAGATGCCACATGGAAAACCCAAGCTAGGGCATAAGAAGTGTTCTTGCTCCAGGGTTCCAAAAGTGGGAAGCGAAACATGTCTGGGAGCCTGGGAAGGGCTTTGTGGTGGAGGCAGCATTTGAAGGGGCCCCAAATGCTGGCTGGGAATTGAGAGGCTGGGCAGGAGGCTCAGAGGGCTTGGTGCCCTGTGGGCCAAGCTCTTTCTTCTCTACAGGGTGTCCTCCCGTTTGTCCAGCACTCAGATGTCCAGTCAACACCTGCCTGGAAGCCTGTCCCTCCCTAACCACTGCCCTACCCCTCCTTCCTACCTGTCGGGGGCACCACATTGATAGTTGATGCTTCCTACCTCTGGATTTGTCTTACAAATCTGACTGTTGCTGGAAGAATAGGCCCCAATTTGTGTGTGTCTTTTCTTTTCTTTTTTGAATTTTATTTTATTTAGTAAAATTTTTTTTCAATTATAGTTTACATTCAACATTATTTTGTATTAATTACAGCATGGTGGTTAGACAGTGATATGCTTTACAAAGTGGTCCCCCTGACATTTCCAGTACCCACCTGGCACCCTACATAGTTATTACAGTGTTATTGACTATATTCCCTGTGCTGCACTTTACATCCCCGTGACTGGTTTGTAACTACCAATCTGTACTTCTCAATCCCTTCACCTTTTTTATCCATCCCCCCAAAACTCCCTCCCATCTGGCAACATCAGTCTGTTCTCTATCTATGAGTCTGTTTCTGTTTTGTTTGTTTGTTTGTTTATATTGTTCTTTAGATTTCATATATAAGTGAAATTATATGGTATTTGCCTTTCTCTGACTGGCTTATTTCACTTAGCATACGTAACACCTTCTAGGTTCATCCATGCTGTCACAAATTGGTAAAACATCGTTCTTTATTATGGCCAAGTAATATTCCATTGTATATATGTACCACAGCCTTTTTGTCCACTCGTCTGTTGATGGGCATTTGGGTTGCTTCCATAGCTTGGCTATTGTGAATAATGCTGCAATGAACATAGGGGTGCAGATGTTCTTTCGAATTACAATTTGTGTGTTTCTGATGTAAAAATTTAGCACATGGATATCTTTGAAAACATTTAAATATAGAAAAGTGCATCTTTCTAAGAATGGGGAAGTAAAAATGAGAGGTGGGCAGGTGTTCCCAGAGGCGACGTGTTTGCTGCTGTACTAAATGATCAGAAACAAGTGGTCATGCAAACTCGGTCGGCCAGTGGAGTAGAGTACAGGAGGGCCCTTTAGGAACCTACTGTCAGTCCAGGCCAGAGACGATTCATTGGAATTGTAAGTGACAGTAGGAGCCAGAGGTGGCCTCAAAAGACTCTTCAGAAATACGGCCATGAGCACTGGGATGTGGAGGGGAAGGAAGGAGGCCGAGGCCACTGATGGGCTGTTCGGGTGGAGGTGACCCTCAGGCAGTCGGAGTCAGAGGTCTACAGAAAGGCTGACATGAAGAGAAGTGGTCTTCTTTTGTCCTGCCACAAGAGACAAAGGGTTAAAGCTATAGGAATGCACAAAGTTGCTGAGGAAAAGATAACGTAAAAAGGAAGAGAGACCATTAATATCAGGATTGTAAGAAAGAATGAAAGACTAAGAAAGCCATTGGATTTGGCAAATGGAAGTCACTGGTGATTTCTAAGAACGCAGTTTCCAGAGGGTTCTGGGGCCGGAATCCACAAAGCATAGGAACTTGGAACTTGAGTTTGATTAAGGGAAAGGGAGAGGGTGATGTTTTAAAGGTGCCAAGGACATTTGTAGGCAGAGGGGAAGCACTGGTAGGAGGAGAGGATTCCAGAAAGAAGGGGGGAGCCTCAGCAAGGAGGAGGGGCTCGTGCTCCCCGAAGACAGGGAGGAGGGCAGGGAGGACACGGACACTGGTATTTGAGCTAGGAAGGAGTGAGGAGGCGTGGGGAACTCAGGTCAGGTGGCCTGTCACCTCCACAACACAGGAGATGCAGCTGTCATCTGAGAGCGGTGCGGGTCGTGGGTCTGGGGGCTTGAAGACTGAGGTTTGGAGCAGTTATGTGGGACATGCTAGGATGCCCGTGGTGAGGAATAAAGAAAATCTGATTCTGACGCAGCTGAAGGAACCTTCATTTGTTGTGGGCCCAGTCATAGTTTTTATTTTATTTTTTAAAATATGTTTTTATTGGTTTCAGAGAGAGTAAGGAAGAGGGAGAGAGAAATAGAAAGATCAATGAGAGAGAAACAGCGATCGGCTGCCTCCTGCACGCCCCCAACTGGGGATCGAGCCCGCGACCTGGGCATGTGCCCTGACCGGGAATCAAACTGGTGACCTCCTGGTACATAGGATGACCCTCAACCAACAGAGCCACACCGGCCAGGCCCCAGTCATAATTTATTTAAAAATCTGGGAGCCTTTAGCAGCTTCATACTAGGGAGTCGAGGAAGCAGTTGCTGGGTCCCATCAGGCTGGGCATCAGGAAAGTTAGAGCAGGGAAGGGTGAGAGAAGCTGGGGGGAAGTGCATGCTTTATGGAACCAGCCAATTAGAAATGATGCTGCAGAATGTAAGTGAGGCCGAGCGGAGGTGGTGCCTGGGTAGGGAGGGTTGGGGGAATAGGAAGTCGTGGGGGAGGTTCAGGGGAATGGAGAAAGTTGTGGAAGGCAGGGGCTTCGGGGCAGAGAAAGGAATTTCATGGCTGAGAATTTTTTAAAATAAATTTATTGGGATGACATTGGTTAATAGGATCGTACAGGTTTCAAGTGTACAATTCTCTGACACAGGATCTTCCCTCACCATGTATTAGGCCCCCTTCCCTCCCCACCCGCCATGGCTAAGATCTTGAAAAGGGAATAATCGTAATGAACTGAGCTGGAGTAGATTTGGCATGAATTAGAGTTAAGTTTAAAACCTGAAATCAGGCTGGGCTGGTATGGCTCAGGTGGTTGAGTGTCGCTCCATGGACCAAGAGGTCACTGGTTCGATTCCAGGTCAGGGCACATGTCCAGGTTGCAGGCTCGATCCCCAGTAGGGGGCGTGCAGGAGGCAGCCGATTGACGTTTCTCTCTCTGCCTTTCCCTTCCTCTCTCTAAAATCAACAAAAACATTTTTTAAAAAAGGACAGGGAAAAGGGAAAAAAAAAAATCCCAAAGAACGATGGCAAGAATGGATGAGGAGGAGGACTGGGTCACATGCCCGCGAGCTAGGAAAAATGGAAGACCACGTGTGATGGGGTGTCCTCAGGAAGCCCACGGTCTGGTTGGGCAGAGAGCTAACATCTGTGACGCAGCCTTGAATAATGTAAAATGACGAAAGGTAGGGATAATGACGGCACAAATGGAGAATAAAACTGATCATTGGAGACATTTGAAAAGATTGACGGGCTGTGGGACTTCAGTCATCCAAGTGTTGACACTTGGTCCCCACTGTCCAGCTGCAGAGCAGGCCTCCTGAGAACCTGGGTGGACTGCTCCCTCCTTCCCTGCTTCCCTGTCTGAAGGCTGGCCTCCCGGCCGCCATGGCTCTGCTCCCGCCCAGCGTCATCCTTGGGAGCCGTTGCGGGGAGAGGTTGATTCGTTTCTGGGCTTGAGTGTCGCTTCTGTTGGTTCCAGGTTGGACTGGTGTACATGTTTAACCTCATCGTGGGCACCGGCGCGCTCACCATGCCCAAGGCCTTTGCCACTGCTGGGTGGCTTGTCAGCCTGTTCCTGCTGGTGTTCCTGGGCTTCATGAGGTAAGAGGCTGTCGCACGGGGCTGGGGGCTGGGGGCTGGGGGCGACGCTGAGGCAGCCTGCCCAGGAAGCCCATTACAGTGAGGAAGCGTCCTTGGGGGCAGGAAGATGTCAGTGGTGAGTCCTCAACAAGGCGGCCCGGAGAGAGGAAAGGAGACCCCGGACTCCAGTGTCCCGTGCTGACGGAGCCGTAGCACAGCCCTGACCAGCTGGACAGCGAGACCACAGCTCGGCTTTGGAACGTGTCACGTGGTGTCCTCGTGTTTCTTCCCCGGCTGCTGTACCTCCCCCTTGTGTACATTTTTGAGAAATACCAGCTAGCCCCAGAAAAAGAATCTGACAGCTGTTGAAGGTGACAGGGGAAATCAGTCTGGAATTTAGAATTTGCTTGAGGTAGTTCACAGAGTAAGGGATGAACACATGGCACACACGTGATCAAGTGTCGCTCCCGCTGCTCTGTGCCTGGCGTCACACGGAGGCCAGTGCATCGCCAGCCTGCCAGGGTCCGCTCCTGGAGCTGGGTGTGGGATTCCCCTGAGGCCCTTCTCAGGCGTTCAGGCAGGCCTGGGCCGGTTAGCAGTGCCCCAGGCTAGTAAGGGATCTGGACTAAGCACGTCCAGTCCCCTCAACCACCTAGGAATCCACAAGCTGCCAAAGAGAGGGGGGAGGCACCCTGGAAACAGCCCGGAGAGGTGACACTGGGCGGTGTCCCGAGGAGCTGGGGTGCCCACTGAACAACACAGCTCTGCCCTGCACGCTCCTTTCTCTGGTGGGGAGACAGGCAGGAAGCAGTAAGATGACAGATAAGTAAACTGCAGAGTAAGTTAGACAGTGACATCGTAATAATGGAAAAACCCTGCCGAGGGTAGCGGGGAGAGGGCATGGGGAGGGTGGGGTGATGGCAGTTTTAGTGGGCGCTCAGGGGTCGCGGAGGGCAGCACGTAAGCAGATAGGAGAGAAGGGAGTGGGAGAATGACACAGCTTAGCAGTTGAAGCAGACTGAGCCCTTGAAGAGGCTCGGTGGGGTAGGCAAATGCCCGTGCTTTCCAGTTTGTTCATGCATTTTCTTTCAGATGGTTTGGGGGCCAGCCTTGGGGTACTCTTGGCTCATATTTACATACTGTGAGCCTTGGCAGCCAAGAGCCCTAGACGTCCTTGTCCTTGTGTGACTCTGCTGTCCCCTCTAAAGGACCTTCAGCACCAGCAGCCATCTGAGTGGGGAGTGATTACTGGGGGCCCAGGTAGGGGCCGCCGCGTCCCCGCCTTGCTCGCCCCGTTTATATTTGAACAAGATCAATGAGTTGGCTTTGTGCAACCATGAGAAGCCTCTTTATGCCTTAATTAAGATTGATTTTAGTTTTACTTCCAAAAAAGAAGGGAAAATCTAAAGCCCTTAAAATGGTCACTTAGGCAGGATAATGAGAAACCATCCTAGGAGGTGCTGGGGAGACGGGGACCGAGAGTGTCAGAGCTGGCTGCCTCCCCCACCACCGAGTGGGTATGGATTTAACTCCTGTCACACCTGCCTCCTCGCTGCGGGCTGAGCAGTCTGCCTAGGGCAGGAGACAGCACGTGGAGGGCTCGGGGTCAAGTCCGAGGCAGAGCCCTGCTGGCCTCGAGAAAGAGGGAGATGAAGTCCTGTCCCGATGGCGAGGGCAGGGACAGAGGCCCCCCCCCCCCCCCCCAGGTCCAAGGCAGAAGGCAGCCCTCCCTCGCCTTCTGCTAACAGCCGCGCTGGTGCGCTCCAGCTGGCGGCTCGCTCTCCAGTTTCTCCACGAGGAAAAGAGGCGGCGATCTGTCACTGTAGTCTGACTTCTCAGCAAATGTCTGCGGCCGCCTCCCAACCTCCCGTTCGATTCAGGCCATAAAAACGCAAGCTTACTTTAATGTTTGCGAGGTGATTAGGAAAGTAGAAATACCGCCCCCAAAAAGGGTTCTGGAGCCAAGGGTTCCTTTTCAATTATCCATGCCTGTGCTCCGTCCATTAGCTTGTGGCATTGGGACTTGCCCGCTTGTCTGTGTCCCGGCATGGAGAGGTGAGCGCTGTCTGCTGCCCTTCCCGGGACCTTGGAGGCTTGTGAATCGGCCTCCTGTTCCTGACTTAGAGCACCAGGTGGGGTCTGCCTCCCACCTCTGCCCCCAAAAGGCCCCTTTTTGGTGCGGGATACTGCATGGCCCTGTGTTGGCTCTTTCCCATGCATCCTTCTGAATGGAGACGGGACATCAAGGCGGGCGTGGGAGGCGTCACGTTCGTGCACACATTAGACCCATCGGGAGAGTTCCCAGGAAGCAGCTCTCAGGAGGGACAATGCTTCGGGCTTATTGGTCTAGTCAGGTCTTGAAATGGCTTTTCCTTTGTCTTTGTACCTCCTCCAACCCTCCTTTGGCAATTCACGCGTGGCCTTCTCCTGCAGCTTTGTGACGACGACCTTTGTGATGGAGGCCATGGCAGCCGCCAACGCTCAGCTCCGTTGGAAGAGGATGGAGAACCACCAGGTGCGTGTGTCGCCCTTGTCTCCGGGCAGTGCCTCTGTCCACGTGCGTACCACTGAGACAGCCCCCAGCGGCCACTGCTTTCCCTCCCGATGCGCAAAGGGCCCGTGTCCACAGCTGTCCTAGGGACCCTGTCCCAGAGCAGAAGCAGAACAGCCTCCTGAGCTCACAGAACACAAGTGCGGCCTCTGCTCTTACATTTGCATCACGGTCCCTCCTACTCCCACCTTGGGTCAGTCGTTCTGGACTTTGGACCCAGGACTGGGCTGCCGCTTTGGGCCTGACTCCGAGTGTGTGTGCCCCTTCCAGTGTGACAGTGTGGAGGTGTTGAGAGCTTCCTGATCAGATACCTTCTAGAAAGAAATGACAAAGGAAAGAGGTTCTCTCCCTGGTCACGGGGTTTTCTGTAGTGACGAACTCCGTTTTCCTTGCTTATTCCCCTCCTCCCTGCCCCACCCCCTCCTAGGAGGAGGACGATGACAACTCCTCCACAGCCTCTGACAGTGACAGTCTCATCCAGGACAACTATGAGCGGGCAGAGAAACGGCCCATCCTGTCTGTGCGTAAGTCCTGGGATTCCTAGCCAGCCCGCACTTCCCTGGAGCCCACAGGGTCCCTTTCTGTGTGGAGAGGGCTGGGGGAGTCCCTGCGGAGGCACTTGTCCCCTGCAGGTGGTAGAGTAAGAGCGGGGCTCTGGAGCCGGGGCCCAGGCTTCGCCCCGGCCAGCTCAGCACTTACTAACGTTTGCAGCTTGGGCAAGTCACTGAACCTCGGCACCCCAGCTTCCCACCTCTCCTGCTGTACTGGAAATAATTGAACATCTGGTTCAGTGCCCAGTGCACACTGGAAGCGTGAGCAAATATAGGGTCTCATTCTCTCCTTCCTCCTGTCCCACCCCCCCACACACACACACACACGTGACGGTCCCATCCCTGCTCCGTAGCACCAGGGCTAAGTGTCCTGGCTTTCCTTCTCGCCCCACAGCCACCGTCCCTGCAGTCCCTTTCGAGAGACTGTTCTTAGATGTTTCGAACAGGAAGCATTAGGAAAAGTTTTCTCAGGAGTTTGAAACTCTTGGGGAATTCATTATTCTGGAGAATTCAGTGAGCTTGGCAGCCCCCGCTAGAAGCCAAGTAAACTGACCTCCTCCTCTTCCTTGTCCTTTGACTCCACAGAGAGACGTGGGTCTCCGAACCTTTTTGAAATCACAGACCGGGTGGAACTGGGACAGATGGCCTCCATGTTCTTCAACAAAGGTATAAGTTCTTCTTCTTGAGGTGGGGCGAGGGCACAGGGAGAGCTAGTACTTCCTACTGACCTGGGCACCGTGGTGACTGGGACGGGGCAGGCGATGGGAGGAGCGATTGCTGGCCTGCTCCCAGGGCGTCCGAGGAGCCAGCTTGCCTAGAACAAAGAAGTGTACTTATCTCCTACTGAGCATAGAGGTCGGGAGTCCTTAGCAGTTTTCCAGGGAACGGAACCCATGGAGGCCAGCTAGTCATTTTTATGCCTCTTGCTTGATGCTTCTGACTTGTCTCCCTTTTCTTCTGGACTGTTCTGTGTAGGACAACACAGAGCAGCTGCCTTGTAGCCGGCATAGACTATGGTGCCTGTGTTTGTGCCTGTCTCTTCCTGGTGGCCAGCAGAGGGCGCTAGGAGCCCACGCACAGGGTTGCTGTCTGGAATCTTGAGTGTCTAGTTATGATCTCTCCCCACTCTGCCTTGCTCCTTAGGGGACTTGGCTGCAAGCTGAAAGGATCCAGCCCAGCTCTGGTGCTGGGTTGCTGGGTATTTCACCGAAACATCTCATACCTCCATGGCAAATCTTGTTCTTTTGGAAGATGAGCTCCTTAAGAGTTTAGTTTTTAATGCCCAGACCTGTTTTTCCTTCAGAGAGTCAGACATACCTTAAAGCCTTGCCTTTGCAGCTACCCTGGCAGAGTTCTGCCCCTTTGTCGGAGCCCCTGTTTGTAGAGGGGGGCATCTCCAGCGGTTCTTTTCCGTTCTGAACGTGGTTGTACTAACTTAGAGCTGGGTGGGAGTGGGGATTGTGGAAACTGGAAGACTCTTGGCTGCTGTGTAGGACTTTAAGCATTCTGTTTCTCATTGGTGGTGTGATTTGATTATCTAGTCCAAAAGATTGTCATCAGCAGCCAAAGGTTGCCCGAGCTTCTGCTTCCATCCCCCTGTAGCAGCCTCATAGAAGGTTCCAGAATTCATGAAAACCAGATTGGTTGTGTCTGCCTGCTTCTGTGTCTTTGGTTTGTTCCATTTCTACCTTTCCCTGTCTCATTAGATGAAGATAAGAGAGCGTAAACCTTTCTCCCCGGAAGCCACACGCGGTCTCCTTCCAAATGCGAGCGTTTGAAATAAAATGTCTCCTTCCAAATGCGAGCATTTGAAATAAAATGCACATTGGAGGGCAGACATATACCTTTTATTTATTTACTGCAATTTTTATTAACTTATTTTTGTTACACCTGTTTCTCCTTTTTCCGCCCTAGACACCCTCCTCCTGATCCCGCCCCCCCCCCTCAGCATTGTCTTTGTCCATTAATTATGCATACATGCATATAAGTTCTTTAGTTTATCTCATCTCTCCCCGCCCCCCCCCCCCCGAGGTTTGTCAGTCTGAACCCTACTCCTTTCTACGTCTCTGGATCTCTGGATCTGTTTTGTTCATCAGCTTATTTTATTCATTATATTCCACAAATAAGTGAGATCATGTGGTATTTGCCTTTCTCTGATTGGCTTATTTCGCTTAGCATAATGCTCTCCAGGTCCCTTCATGTCGTCTCAAAGGATAAGAGATCTCTCTTTCTTACAGCTGCATAGTATTCCATTGTATATATGTACCACAGCTTTTTTATCCACTCCTCTATTGATGGACACTTGGGCTGTTTCCAGATCTTAGTGATTGTAAATAGTGCTGCTATGAACATAGAGGTACATATATTCTTTCTGATTGGTGTTTCAGGCTTCTTAGGATTATTATTTTTTCAATCCTCGCCAGATTGAAACATTTTTCTGTTTATCTTCAGATAGAATGGAAGGGAGAGAGAGAGAGAAACATCGACTTGAGAGGGACACATTGCCTCTCGTACGACCTCTACCAGGGCCCGGGATGAACCGCAACCAAGGTACATGCCCTTGACCAGAATTGAACCCACTCATTGGTCCTTGTGCCGACGCTTTAACCGCTGAGCCAAACGGGCCAGGGCCAGACATATACCATTTAAACCTCCTTTCTAAATTTCACGTTTCATAGTCTGCCCTGGTCTCTAAGACATCTAGGGACTTGTAGTTTTGCCTTGTCCTTGCTTCCCCGTGCACCAGACTCCTTCCTAGTTTACCTCTGTAAATAGTATGCACGTTAGCGTGAGAGCAGCCGCCCACTTCGGGGCCTTCTTCCCGTCCAGGGTTTCTCCGACTCAGCGCTGTTGCCATCCGTGGATTGTTCTTTGTGGAGGGGCCCGTCCTGCGCACTGTCGCATGCTGAGTAGCAGTTTTGCCCTCTACATACTAGTCGCCAGCAGCACCTCCCAGTGATAACAACCAAAACTGTCCTTAGACATTGTCAGATGTCCCCAGGAGGGGTTGCGGGACCAAGTTGCCCCCAGTTGGAAAGCGCTGCTCTGCTCTATTCTGGATTGTCCCCTTCCCCTCCAGGAGGGCTTCCACTCTCCACAGAAAACTCCCTTGGAGTCCAGACTTGTTCCTTGTGATTGGAAATGCCAGGCCTAGTCATTGCTGTCCTCTCAGGAAATTCATTGATCTTCCCATTTTGTGTCTAGTAATGAAATTTATTGATCCGGGAGGGCCAGTGGCAGTTTATAAACAGAGCTGACCCTGGATTCCGTGGGCAGGTGGAGGAAAGGTTGGGAGTGGGGAGGGGACGTGCCTCCCTGCAGAGAGCGTTGGTGTCGGAGCAGAAAGACAGGCTGGGGCACAGGCTGTACTTGGAGCCCGGGTGTGAGTGGCAGGCAGACCCCAGGGGCCATTGAGCTTGGACAGCAAGGCTGTCTGCGGCCCTCCTGGGTTCTTTTAAGAATTGTTTTTTCCTGGTCTTCTTCCCCCCAGACTCCTTGGAGCAGAGCTAACCTCAAATAGCCCAGGAGGAACATGGCCCCAGCGTTCCCCTGAGGACCCTGGAGCTTGACTGAGCCGCTGGTGCTAGAAGGGAACTGTCACTTCATTTTTCTTTCTCTTGCCGGCGAAGCCAGCAGCTTCAGACCAGGAACATCAAAATGAGCAGCCAGTCTGAATGGGAGTTTGACGCTGGCTGTCGGGGCTGTGACCCTGAGCTGCAGGGCCCAGACACTTTTTCAGAGTCTTTATCGCTGGAGTCAGTCGGGCATTTAGCACAGTGGAATCCCCCCTGGACAGGATCGGGGGCGGTCTGGGTGGGTCGGGAAGTGAGGCCAATGGAATCAGGACCAGGGCCTGCACTCCCAGCTCCCAGGTCAGGCCCCTCCTGGCAGCAGAGGGGACCAGGGTTTGCCTCTGCAGAGAGCTTCCGTGTGCCCCTGTCAAAGCCAGCATCTCCCTTGCAAATGCTTCGTAAGAAGGGAAGTGAGCCCACCTGGAGCACAGCTTCTGCTGCTCCCTGTCCCAGCACTCCAGGCTGCCCCTCCCCCTCTGGGGCTTGGCTATTGGTCTTTGGAAATCAAGGGCTTTTACCCTCTTGGTTTTAGCTTCCGAAGCTGGGCCTTCTCCTCTTGCTTCTCTTTGCTTTTTCATTCCTCAGTAGTAGTCTTTTGTCTTAGAACCTGCATTTGGCCGTGAAGGGGGCCCTGGCCCAGGCTCCTGACTCAGGGCATCTCTCCTCTCTCTCCTTCCCCCCCTCCCCCTCCCCCAGGCACCCCATCCGGGCCTGAAGGCACCTCTGGCTCCTCCTCAGCCAGATCACGCCTCACACTCCCCGGCACCTGTCTGGATTGGGAAGCTCTAACCCTCCAGGCCTCACTTAGCCCCTCGGGTGAAAGTCGAGAGTAGATGTGTCTCCTGCCAGCATTACAGTGTGGCCAGAACAAGAACTAGGACTTCGGGTCGTTTTCTCATTCCTTTTAGAGAAAATAAGCAGCCTGGGGAACCAAACGCTATTGAAGGGGTAGAAATTGAGTCCTCAAAAAAGAATGCCGACGTCTCCCTGTGGCTCCCTGACAGATGACTTTGTTCCTTCTAGTGGGGGTCAACCTGTTCTATTTCTGTATCATCATTTACCTGTACGGGGACCTGGCCATCTACGCTGCCGCCGTGCCCTTCTCCCTCATGCAGGTGTCCTGGTGAGTGTCCCCTCGCCCCCCCCCCCCCACCTGTGTAGCCGCGTGGGCTTCTCGGGCGGTCAGGGCAGGGATTCCAGGTAGAAACACAGCACCGAGGAAATCAGTCCCGCAGCACGGCTGCAGGCAGCTGTGCCTTCTGTCCTTAGAGACACGCTGCTCACCGCTGCCCTCTGCCCTGCACCATGGGAAGGTGACGAGGACCCCAGGGGCTCCTGCCGGTGTGACAGGAACAACTGATGCGTGCCCTGGAAGATGGGAATGTGTGGTTTGTGGGAAATCAGATTGTTAGACCAAAAGCAGCTGTGGGGCGAGTGGGGATTCAGTGGTGGCTAATAATTAATAACATCACGTTCCGTGTGCTTCCAGCCAAGCAGGGAGGGCCACTCTGACCACTGTCCTCTTTATCAGCAGCGCCACTGGCAATGACTCCTGCGGTGTGGAGGCTGACACCAGGTACAACGACACGGACCTGTGCTGGGGGCCGCTGCGCCGAGTGGACGCCTACCGCATCTACTTGGTGAGTGGCCCGGCCCGAGAGGTCCGCGTGGCTCCACACGCTGGCTGATTCCTGGGGCCTTGGTCCTGGGCAGAAAATAGATCGTGTCACTGAGACTCTGGTCCCAGAGTGTCCTGGCGACCAGGCCTCAGTCAGTGTGGTTTGCAGTTGGCATTCAGATCACTGCCAATTCCAGGGCGGTGAGCGCCTGTAAACCCAGCTCAGGATTTGAGGGGCACTCTTAGCAGAACTCCGTAAGAGTGCCAGGGCTGGCTTTCTGGAGATGGTCCATGCTTTGACCTCACTCCTGGCCAGCCCAGGAGCACACAGATGGACACCGGGCCTCCTGGCCGGCAGGCAGGACCGAGCCCTCCGACGGCCGCCCCTGACTGTAGACTGGCTCCCCAGACAGGGAAGGGTCAGCCCAGCTCTCTCCCTGTCTTCCCTGCTGCCCGCCGACAAGAGGAGATGATGAATCTCCAGGCTCCGTCTTGATTGCTTTGTGCCCTGGGCGGGGGCGGAGGGAAGAAGAAGTAATAAGATACAAAACCAGACGGTTATTTATCTCTGCCTGCTTTGCGGGCAGGACTCAGAAATGTTTCTCTTTCCCTTTTGCAGGGTCTATTAATATTCTGCTTCCTCTTGGTCCTCCTCAGCCCTGACACAAATTTAGGTGTGCTAGGTGACACACAGTTTGACACGTGGCCACTTAGCTGATTTGGAGGTGGGAGGCAGGGCCTGGAGAGAGCCGAGCGGTTCTCGGAGTTGGCCTCTTAACTTAATTATGCCCATCCTGGCAAAGGTTTGCGCAGGCCCTGCCAGCCGTGTCATTTGGGTCTGAACGTGTCGCCCCCAGGGCTGCTGAGCTGTTGTTTTGCCTTCCCAGCCCCGCCCCGCAGACCTGCGGAAGGAGTGCTGTGGCCCAGACCACGCGTGCGGGAGAGAGGTTTTCTTCTCTGCCTTCCTGGAGCAGTTGGTGGTCTGTGTTTCTTCTCTCGCAGGTTCAGCTCTAGCTAGGAATTGGTCTTTTAGTAGAATTGCATCTGAGCTCCCCCCTCTACAGGCCTGCTGCTAATTTGGTCGTGAATTCATTTCCTGGCCCCCTTCCCCCCTTCCCCACCTTGAGGGTGGTCAGAGTGACTCGGCAGGGAAGCCAGGAGAGCCCAGGCCTGTTAGCCTCTTAGCATTCCAGCAGACCGGGATTGATCCAATTAGCAGAAGTATCAGTAAGTGTAGCAGCCCATCTGGATCTCTAACGGCACAGGCAGGAGGCGGTGAGGGAGGGGGTCCGAGAGGCTCACCCAGACACAGAGCATGTCCGGGGCAGAGGGACGGTACAGAGCCCCTCAGGGGGGTCTTTCCTGGGGAGGCCCTGGAGTCTGTGCAGACGCTGCCTGGCACGTTCCCCCTCCAAGGGGGCACTGGGAATATCGGCTGCTGCCATCGGCCCGGTAAATTATTTAGAAGCATTATTACTGTCTTATTAAATTATTCCTTCACTTATTCCTATAAACCTTCCTCATGATGGAAGCCTCACTCCCTGCATCTCAATAACTCTCTGACCAAGCAGAAGGAACCCTTCAGGAAAGCAGACAGGCATTAATTACTGCCTTCGTCTCCCAGATACTGTACTTATAGCTCATAAAGCTAATTGCCACGAGGCCTGCAAAAGCTACAGAGGCAGGAAGGGAAGGGCTTCAGAGCTTGTCCTCTCCGGATTATTGCTACCCGCCCTCGCCAACCCCCAGGCCACTGCCAGGGACTTTGGTGTGCTCTGCAGGATTTCAGTTCCCACGTGCTCTTTTCTGGTTTGGAGAGGTTCGAGGCAGAGGGACCTTGCCTTTGTCTCCAAAGTTACTTGACAACTTTGCCTGTGGCCCCAGGGCCTGTGGCTTCTGCAAAATGGTGTCTCCTTAACCCTAAATACTGGGTGCTCTTCGTCCCTTTCTGTGAGGTGGGAGGGGCAAAGCGGGTGGAGAAGGGGTTGGCATGTGTTGGTTTCCTTCCTGGGTCCTGGGCTCTCTACTGCCCGTGTTGATGGCATCTTCCCAGGTGGCCTCTTCAGATCACAGGGGACAATGGTGTCCTTTCCCTGGCCCCCAGTCATTCATGTTCAGAAGACTGTCCTTCCCTCCTGGAGACTCCTGTGCCTGTCTCTACCAGCTGTTTCTGACTTTGCTGCCAGCCAGACTTCACCCAGATGTGGAGCAAGGCAGTGATGGGATTGAAAGCACCCTTCCAGCCGCAGGCACAGTCATCCCACTGTCTTAGGTAGACGGTGCACCCGTCTGGGCCTGCGTGCTTGGAAGGGCCTCCTAGTGACCTCTGTCATTGCTATTCCGGGACAGTGTGTTCCGGGGGATAAAGGTACAGGCTTCTGCTTTGTGGTTTAATTTTCAGAGAGTCTGCTGCGGTGCACACGCAGAATGAGAATATCTGGGATGGTAACTCAGTCAGAGGCGGACCTGTGTGAGCATCAGGGTCGCTTACAGGAAGGGAACTTTCTCCACCAGCAGCTCCCAGTCGCCTCTCCAAGCCTTTGACCTTAACAAATGGAAAATTCCTCCTCCCCTCCCGCACCCTGGGACCTCCGCCCACATCCTCTGATTGCAGGGCAGCTGACATGAGTCAGTTTCTCCCTCCTTCCTGGAGTGGCCACATTGCAGGGTGCTGTGAGGTGGGGGTCCTGTGAGTCACGTGCTCCCCAGGGCATCCCAGCCAGTGGACCTGGGCCCTGTTGTGAGGATTCACGAGCATTAACATCAAGAGCTGCTTTCAGCAGGCCTTGGATTCCCAGGACCCCACCATCCGCCCCTGCTACTCCTTTGAAGGATCAAATAGGAAAGTGTTCGATGCCCCAACTCTTTCAAACCCGTAACCTTGCCTCCAGGCTGGGATATCCTGGGATTCTTTCTGCAGAGCTTCTCCGGCTTTGGTAGGAAAGAGAGCCAGGATTTAGCAGTTCATTCCTTCCCATACAGGGAGCAGGAGCCAGGGACCACTGGGGAAGCGGTAAGATTGTTTGGGAATCAGCCCAGTCCAGACGTGGACTGTCCCGAGTGCCTGAGAAACAGGACGTGCTCCGCAGCGAGCCAGGGCACGGCCGGTGTTCCTGCGCCACTTCCTCATCCCCACAGTGCTTCCCGCCTGTTACTCACCTTCTTTGCCCAAGGCCTGAGCCCTGTCACTGCCTCCTCCTCGGGAGTGTCAGAGGGAAGCCCTGGGGGTACAGTGGGGCTCCCCAAGTGCTGAGGGTACCTGGCCATTCACGGGAATGGCATCCGCCTGTTACAGGTGGACGGATGCCGCCGGGCACTGGCCGAGCAGAGCCGGGAGTGCAGATGGCAGCACGGAGCTCATCCTGGCTGGAGGCTCGGCCACAAACTGGCGATAGTGAGCAGGGCCCCTCACGGGCTGCCTTGGAACAGGACAAGGTCACCCTGGCTTGCCATCCTGCCTTGAATGCAGGAGCTGTGAGATGCACCTCCAGGGCATGGGCGACGGGGAAGGAGATGCAGCCTGCAAATGCCACCCTCTGCCAGGCAGAGGGGTTCTCCCCAGACTCCCTCCGAAGCGCCCTTGGAGAAGCAGGGTGTGCGTTGGGGGCCACAGGGGGGGTTCTGTCTGCTGGACTCTCTCTCTTCCTAGAGTCGATAGTCTGAGACCTGGGCTCCAGCTAACACTGGAAGGGCCCTCCTGGACCCTTCCTGAGAGTCCTGGATTCTCTCTCTGCCAGGAGGCAAGTCTCTGATTCCACTTGGCTCCGTCTTACTTGGCCACACTTGCCGCTGTCCGTTTGCAACACTTAAAACAGTGTGCAGTCCCCTTTGTAAAACCAACTGGCTTTTTCCTAGAACAGTACCATTTGAGGGGACGCGTCCTTTTGGGGGGTGGAGAAAGGAGTGGCGCAGCCGGCAGTGGTGTGCCACGTTGTGACTGGTCCTTCCTGCTTCGGTCTCTCGTATCAGCATAGTGCTTACCAGCTACCTTCTCGTTTCTGATTAGGTCCTCTGGGCCGTGCAGGACGGTCCGTGACATCATCCCATTTTACAGCTGAGAAAACTGAGACTTGGAGGCTGTGACTTCCCCCAGGGTCACAGAGCTGAGGCAGAGAGGCAGCCCGGCTCTTTGGCCTCTCAGCCACGTCCTCTGGCCCTGGTGACGCAGACCTGCTCAGCCAGCAGGGCAGCCCCGCCGCCAGGCCCGGGTTGGAGGGGGCAGGTGGCGCCTGTTCCTCAGCCCTTGGAGCTTGACGTTTGAGAGGGCGGGGCGGAGCTGCCCGAGGAAGGTGTGTGCAGTGATCCGTGTCCGCACATCCTGCTCGCCTGCCTGATTGATTTGCTGTCTTTCTTGCTGCCCTCGCTCGGCTCCTAGATAGTGAAGCGGACTTCTGTTCACTCAAGGAGCGTTGGAATTAAAGGCGTCTTCCCAAGGACGTTTCCCCTCCCCGGCCAGTCTCCCTCTGTGTTCTTTCAGCATCAGCCGCTGTGCCCTGGGGCTGTGACATCTGCTAATAAGTGGGTCACCGCTGCCATCACTTGAATATTTATTCTTACCAGTTCTGGGGCAGGAGGTGGCCTAGAGGCCTTCAGGACCAGTGAGGAGGGAAAGTTTGTGTGGAGCAGGTTCCAGCAGTGGCAGTGACTTCACAGGACTTGGGGACTCTCGGGACACTGCTGCACCCCTCCATGTGCCCCCAGAGCACAGCTCCAGCAGGGAACCCCGTGAATGCTGCCCCATATTTGCGCAGCGTCGGGAGCCTGCGGTGGAATGAAGGGTGGCCCCCCGGGGGGCCGGAGGGACTGGCAGGACAGTGAGCTGTCCTTATGGAGGGGTCTGGTGGGGTGGCTCTGTCTGAAACAGCAGGGTCCTAAGCTCAGTAAATAGGCTTGGTGGCAGCTTCCCTTCTCTGGATGGCAACTCCCCCCCCCCAAATGAAACAGGCCAAGGGGAGGTTCCTGGTTGCCTGGGGCTGGGAGGGTGTTGCTTCCATGGTCTGGGACATCCAGGCACCTCCCTCCTTCAGAGGATGGTGACTGTTTGGGGACCTACCAGTACCAGGGAAGCCCGTCTTTTTCCTTTTCCTTTTATCTCTTCCTCCTGCAATGTGCTTCTTGTCAGCTCCTCCTCATTCGTTCTGGAGGCCCCAGAAAGGTCGGCGTTGTCTGCCTCTCGCTCGTTTCTCCCCACTTGCCCATGGGAAGATGCCAGTCACACTGGGCGGCCGCTGCAGATGTGGTGAGCAGGACAGCTCTCCTGGCCCGAGCTTGTGCCCGCGACTCTGGGAGGTGGCCCGGCGGCGGGCTGGGTGTCTTCCCCCAGCTCCTCGGCTCTGTGGTGTGAGCCTCTGGAGGACCCCCATCCCAGCGTGCAGCACCCCACCATGCGCTTAACCTCCGCTTCCATCTCATGGTCACGGGCCTCCCGGAAGAAGGCATTTCTGCCCCACACCCTAAAATGCACGTGCCCACTACTCAGACAGGAGCTAGGCCTGTAACGTGGCGTGAACTCTAACTTCAAACAGTGACCAGCGCTCAGATCGAAAGGACTGACTTTAAAGGATCAGCTGGTCTCTTTCTTTTTTAGGAAAATCAATAGTACAGGAACAGGTTTGTGTTTTTCTGTCTTTCTTTCTTTTTTTTCCTATGGAGCTGTCTATATATCTTGCGCCACGAATGGCTTCTTGTATTTTCCCGTGCTCTCCGTCCCCCAGCCCAGCCCTTTCTAAATGAAATTCAGATGACTCTGTCACTCACTCCAACGCTGCGGTTTGTCTAGCGAACTCCTGCCAAGGGACCTCATGAGTCCCCACTATCTCATCGCCCCCACCACTGCTGCTGTCCGAGCCTGGCCTCCCGTCCATCCCCAGTGCCTGCCCGGCTGGTAGCCAGCATTGCTCCAGCCTCACCTTTACGAGGAGGCCTGGGTAGCACCTCCCCGGGCCACAGTAACCACCGTCCAGCCCCCCTCCACCCAAATGCCTTTGGGGCTTTGGCCCTAGCTTCCTCCAGCTCAGTGAGAGGGTTGTTTTTACTTGAATGTGGCCCCGCCTCTGCCGTGGCCATACCTGCCACCCCATCTCAGGACAGTGCTCGAGCCCCCTTCTCCAGGCTCCCAGTAAAGACACCAGGTTATGGGAATCTGGATCACAAGCCTGTGGGAGTGGTTTCTGCTAGACACCCCTCCCCACTCCCCCAGGCCTCAGAAGCTGCTCTTGGGCGTTAGTCGGGGTCCCGCTGGGTGAAGGGGACGTGGTTCTAGCTCCTGAGCCAGGTGCACTGCCAGACCCTGTCCCCGCGATGGCAGTTTCAGTGTCTCTCTGCCCCTGTTAGAACGCCCTGCATCTCTACCCTGGTCTCCATTGTCTGGAAAGTAATGAGTACATCATGCAGATACCACTCACCCAGAGCAAGCCAGTTGTATTCCTGGGCACATGGAAAAACCAGTTGGCTTTCTGGCTTCTCGTCCTTTCACCTGCCCCCGTCCGAGCTCACCCAGAGAAGGACACCAAGGTGGGAAGACTGCCGCGTGTGTCATGACCGTGCCGCTCCCCCAGGCACACTCCACCGCTCTCAGCAAACCCTGTCGCGTGGAAACCCAACCGCATAAAACAAACTAGAGGGGGTGATTATTTGTTACAGAACGATCCCTTACTTTACAGAAGGACTCACCACAGGTTTCTCTTAAGTACTTAGTGTGCCTAGTGTGTTTAAATGTTATTCTTTGAAAATGAAGCCTTCATAAACAGGACTTTGAGAAGCCCGTCTCTTGTGTAGGGGAGGTAGTCACATGTTCGTGCGCAGAGGTGCAGGGATCTGAGTCCCAGTTCATGGAGAAAAGGCGTCGTGAGCAGCCCACCGGAAAGATATAGCCAGGGACGTGCACGCAGCCCCGGGCTGGGAGAGCTTCGTGGAGCTTAAGTACATCCCCACGGCCCACACTCATGCACAGGCCAATTTGGCTGGGAAGCTTCCAAATAGGTCTCTATGGGGAGCGTTCATCCCTGCTGGGGACCTTCTGCACTGTGCTTTTTCAGGACTGTTTTTATCACACTTCACAGTGATCCCAGGCAGACCCCGAGCTTGAGGCTTGCGCCTTCCTTATCTGTGAGTAGCGCAGTCGGGATGTAAACCCGGTGCTCCTGGTCGGTGACGCGTGTGTGCACCCTGTGCCCCTCAGGAAGCTGCTCCAGACAAACTCCCACAACGCTGCGGCCCAGGCCGTCCTCACGCTCTGCGCCCCTCTGCTCCCAAACCTCCCAGATCTGGGCCAAGAGCTAAAAATGACTGTATTCTGTAAGGAAATGTGCTGGCTGTTGATTTCAGATCCCCTGCTCCCCCTACCACCTTTTTGTTTTGGGGGGGGGGGCTTTATTTTCCCAAAAATACAGGAAAAAACTGTAGTCTAAAGAGCCTGGCAGCCTCCCAGTAGTTTTAAGTAATCTGGAATCTGGAATGCCCTTAAATATCTTAAATATTTCGTGCTAACTGGAATGAAAGCTCTATGCCAAACCATTTTCCTCCTCCGGCTCCATGTCTCTCTGATGCTTGGATTCCACAGAGGAGCCCTGGCCGGTTTGGCTCAGCAGTTAGAGCGTCAGCCTGCAGACCGGAGAGTCCCGGGTCCAGTTCCCGCTAAGGGCATGTACCTCGGTTGCACTTTGTCCCCAGCCCCCAGTTGGGGTCGTGTGGATGGCAACCATTCGATGTGTCTCTTTCACATCGATGTTTCTCTCTCTCTCTCCCTCCCTCTCTCCCTCCTGCCCTATCTGAAGATAAATGCAAAAAAAAAAAAAAAATTTCCTCGGGTGAGGATTCCACGGAGGAGTGCAGGGTCCTGGCGACCACCCACAGCGCACCGTGGGGCTGTGCCGCTCCCGGCATGCTGCCCGCTCCCTGTCACAGGGTGTCTGTTATACGCGGAATCCGGTGTC
This sequence comes from Tadarida brasiliensis, assembly GCA_030848825.1. Classification (NCBI taxonomy): domain Eukaryota; kingdom Metazoa; phylum Chordata; class Mammalia; order Chiroptera; family Molossidae; genus Tadarida; species Tadarida brasiliensis. Next base: position 61,604,193 of record CM061273.1, read on the forward strand.
TTTCTAAATGGCCCCCCAGGGCCTTGGCAGTAATTGTTTAATTAAATAAAGCACTCATTCTATAGTAATAACTGTGCCCCTCCGTGGTGCTGGCTTCTCAACCAGCACGCTGCCTTGCAAACCGTGCGAGAATGAAAGTGTCTGTGGGCGCGTTCTCCTTTCTGCAGGCTGGCCCTGAGGGGACAGTGGGGCCGAAGAACCTCAGTGGGTTTACAGACACTAGCAGAAAGGTGCCCAGGACCCGGGCATGATAGGCATCAGGCCGAGATGAGCAGTTAGGGTGCATATTAATAACTAATCGCTGATGAATTAGCATGAGCTCTGGAGGCCTTGCGGATCAGCCGAGAGTAGACCAAGATCCGTTTTAATAACCCTTCAAGCACAAAGGGAGGTGCTGCAGGGGGCGTTGCCGAACTGATGCTGTGTAGCATGTGTGATTCCAGGGCACAGAGCACGGCGGGGCGCGTTGAGTTTGGCCTCGGGAAGAACTTCCCGCAGTCACAATTGAGACGTTCTCTGGAAACCTTGACAAGATCAGGCTGCTGCTGGGCCAGGTGTTGGGTGCTGACCAGGGCTGGAAGACACACACACACACACATCTGGGACATACAAGCCGTTCTGGCACCTTCGTCTTCACTGATGCAGGGAGGCTGTGCTCCACCTGAGAGACAGGTAACTGGCCTCAGGAACACTGCCCAGCCGGTTCCCTCCCCCGGTTCAGGAATAGGAGCCCCACTGTGTCTCAAACTGTGGTTCCAAGACCAACTGGCATGAGAATACCAGGGACAGGCGGCGGCCAGATGTCCTCAGGTCTCCAGGCTGGCGTCATTAGTAATGCTGGAGTCGAGGCCTCAGGCTTCGGTGCAGACGACAGCGTCACTCCTGCTCTGATCAGACGGCTTTCAAGCTGAGTGTCCCCAGGAGAAAGTGACTCCAGCAGCATCCCTTTGCCAGTAGCTGCCTTGTTACCTGGAGCCAGCAGGTCCCCCTAGGTCCCTACAGGTGGTGCCCTGGGCTTCCTCTTGGAGTCACAGTGTCCGGTCCCACGGAGGGCCCTCACTCTGACCATCGACTAGGGAGGAAGCTGGGGGTTGTTAACGTGATTTGTTATACCCACTTCCACAGAGCTCGTTAATCAGCCGGCCTGCCATGCTCTCTCCCTTCCTCCCTACCTCCAAGGTTACTCAGTGCTGGCAAAGGATGCTGTTCCAATCCTGCGCTGTTTGGGTCTATTTCGAGGTCACACGTCAGCGGGGGAGGGGTGGAGCCAGCTGGGCCTGTGTGGCTCCTCTCTGCAGGGCTCCCGTGTTCTGGGCACCTGACTTCTTCCCTCCCTGCCCCCAGCTCCAGGCCAGAGCATCCCCACCGCCATCCCCACCGCCACCCTCTCCCTGCACAGAGACAAGCGGTGGAGTGGAGTGAGCAAGGGAAGGGCTCACAGCGTCTGCAGTGATCACCTGGCACCTCTCAGCACAAACAGCAGGCAGTTGAGGTGACAGAGGGTGATGGCTCTGCCTCCTCACGGCCCCGGGCAGGGGCGCCAAACAATCAGATTCCTGTAGGTGACTAGAGATGCAGGCAGCCTTGCAGGCTATAAGGCCCGCGGGCACACACACCACGCATCACCGAGTATCTGAGCAGCTGAATTCCTGACAGTGTCTCCGTGGCTGAGGTGGAGTGGGGGGTGCTTTTTCCCAAGGGGACTGAGGGGCAGGGTTGACGGCCCAGAGGCTCTCCACCCCTGTCACTCATGACAGTCAGGGTGGACAGAGTACTCCCCAAGCTCTGTTCCCAAGTCCTCTTGTTCTAAGGACCTGTACAGACCAGCTGACCCCAACCCGGCCCGACTGCCGTTCCCAGCCCCTGGGTCCTGTGGCCAGGCAAGATGAATACCTCCAGCCTTCTCCGTGTGCCAGGCAGCCACCCACTCCCTCCCAGGCCAGCTCTCCAGGAACAGCCCTGGGGAAGCAGTGCTGTGTACGCGTGCTCGCCCTTGGTTGGCATTCTGCGTAAATAGACCAAGACACGGCTAGTTTGATTCTCCGTGCAGAGATTTCAGCGGCTAAACGTGAGCCAGTCAACCAGGCCTCGGCGCCCGGAGAAGTTTCCATCTTTACATCTGCACTCTGAGCTTTCAAACTCCCCGCCCGGAGGAAAGCCCTGCCCCCGCTACAAGACCCGGTTCCTTTTGTCGTAGAAGGTTCGTGCAGCCTGCCCTGGACGCAGGCACCGTCCTCGCTCGGTCCCGTGGGGCTCACTGCGAGGACCTGGACGGCGTGTTCACTCGTTTGTCACAGCAGCCAGCTGGATGGATGGGAGTGCCCCCCCCCACCTCCGACAACCTGTCGTTCAAAGGATTAGTCCCTTTCAAACCTCCCATCAGAACAGAGGAGTTACACCCAGGTACCAGGGGAGCCCTGGAGGCCGGTGTCTGCTGCGTGTGTCCACAGAGAGGCGCTGCTCTCGCGGCCCTGCTCCCCAGCACCCGCCTGGCCCCCACAGCACGAGAATTGCCCCAAGGTCACAAAGCTTTTCTGTTTCTGCTATTTCATTCTTTCAGCCCTACCGACTACAGTAAATCTGACTGTCATTTCCCGCTTAACACTCTTTAGAAGCTCCTTTCTGTAAGGCAGTGTCTAAATTCCTGTGGCACTGTCTGCTCCAGTCTCCTTCTGGAACCTTCTCTCTCACCACTGCCCCACCCCCGCTGGCCACTGTCCTACAGAGATGCTGGGCTCTTTCACAGCCCTGTGCCCTTCGCTGGCCTTCCCCTTGCCCCAGAGTCCGACGAGCTCGGGGCCTTCCCCCGAGACACTGCAGCCCGCGTGCCCCTCCTCTCCCTGCCGTGGGTTCGTGGGACTTGAGTGCATATCCGGGTTGCCTCACTGAGCTCCTTGGGCAGGGCTCTGCCTTATGGACCTTGACCCCTGGAGCCAGCGCAGGGCCTCACACAGGGACTTGCTCCGTGATTGTTTGAATGGACGAGACCACCTTGGGTGGGCTACCACTGCTGGGTCTGTGAGCACGTTCCTCTGTCAGCCTGGGTCTGCTCACGCCCAGGGCTCACCCAGCTGGTGGCCACACTCCAGCCAGAAAATCTCCATGTCCAGCCGGCCTCTCCTTTCCCAGAGGCCCGAGTGATGCTCCGCTCCTCACTGCAGGACAGAAGCTACCCCTCAACCAGGGCTTGGGGACACCCTGCCTTTGGGGCAGAAGGTAGAGGGGTGCAGTCAGAAGCTGTTTGTGTGCCAGGAGGTCGAGGAGGGCTCGCCACCCATCTCTGCCATCTCTTTGGTGCTTGGAGTGTGAGCAGTGAGGTTTTAGAACAGGTTCCAGCTCCAAAGTCAGGTTTCTCTTTTTCCAGGCAGAGCCCCCAGCCTTCTGCCTGCTCACCCCACTTCCCACAGCTTCACTCATGCACCCCCCCGCCCCTGAGCTCCCTGGCATAACGTCTTAAAGCCCTCCTGGTTTGAGATCAGGCCTCAGCCTCTCCACCTGGGCACTTGGGCATGGACCCCGCCTCTCTCCCGCCATGAGGAGCCAGGCTGTCCTTTATCAACCCTAGTGGCTGATAGTCATTAAGTGAGTGACTGTGTGGGTTTTCCACAATATTTATCTTTCCCCCCAAACCACAGAGGTTGCAGCTTTGGCATCACATCCTTGGAACTCTGCCCACCATCGGGCACCATCTGGCCTTTCAGCTGAAAAAGGGACAACAGAGGCGCGCAGTCTTGTCCAATAGGAGGGCCAGGGGGACAGCAGCGGGGCCAGCCCAGCCCCCGAGGGGCATGGGAGGGTAGGGGGGCATACTCAAGGGAGGCAGTGCGGTGCCCTAAAGAGGGCCTGGGCCTGGGTACGGAGCCCCGAGTTCTGATCTCGGCTGCGCCTTAGCAGGGATGAGATGCTGGGCAAGTTACTTAGTCCCCCTCAACCTCAGCTTTCTAAACTGGGGACAATAATCCATTTACAGGGTGTCAGGATTGCAGAGATCTTAGGTGGAAGGGGTCGTCATGTCTGGGTGCACAGTGGGTGCTCAGTAATGGTTCTCATGCCTGTTCTGTGAGCCTTTCTTCCCTGTCCCCAGGGCAGAGCCTCCTCTGCGTGGTGGACCAGGCCCCCGGGGCTGTCAGGAGGCGGGGGACAGCTCTGGGGGTAAGAGTGGCCTGTTTGGAGACGGAGCTCCCCCTCCTTGCCAACAGCGTTCCTGCAGAATGTGACCAAAACCATCCCCAGCTGGGAGCTTGGAGATGATATTGGAGATGATACCTGGTCCAGGTGTCTGGGACCTGACCTGGTTCCCAAGGTGGGGGCCAGAAAGGGATTGTGACGCACCTGTGCTGAGAAGCTGCCCCAGGGTTTCATCCGCTGCTCAGTTCATCAGGCTCCTGCGTCCAGGTCCCCAGCCCGGGGGCGGGACCGGCTGTTGAGCCCCTGCTTTCTGGGCTTGGTTTCTCCCCTCTGTCCTGTAGCTCAGGGGCTGCTCTGTCACCCACTGCAGGAGTCCAGACCTTTCGGCTCCTTACTGCCTTTGCTCAGCACCCTCCTGGGAGATTAGCACCTTCTCTCCTGGGGACTCAGTACCCTCCACTCGTGGGGTCTCAGCGTCTGTTCTCCTGGGGACTCGGTGCCGTCTAGCAAACAGAGACGCCTTTCCATGAGAGCCGATGGCATTACACGTCTCCACACTCGTTCAGAGTGGGGCTGACTTGTTAGACGCGAGCAGACGTCTGTCAGTGTCACCAGGCTCTTTCAGTCATTTAATCCATTCGGGAAGCATCTCCCAAGTACCGCCTAGGTGGGGTTGGGAGGGAGGAGGTGGGGCCCAGGGACGAGACGCTGCAGTAACTTGCTCTAAGCAGCGCATGCTGGGAGGTGTTGGGAGGCGTGAGTTTCAGCCGCCGAGTGGGTGGGTGCGCTCAGAGGCGGTCCAGGTGTCTGGGACCTGGACCACTCACTCTCCACCAGGAGACGGTACTCGAGGGATCGACAGCCGAGAGATTGGCAGTGTCTCCATCGTGGCTGGTTTGGTGTCTGTTTGGGCAGAAGCCCCCTCCCACCCATCCCAGGGTCACCCAGCCCTGGGCTGGGCCAGTAGAGGACCCCTGCTCATCTTCTGCCCTGCGGGGGTGTTGTCGAACTCAGATGCCCTCCTCTAGCCCACCTTCTCTAGACGGGGCGGGGCGCCTCCTGGCCAATCAGCTGTGGCGAAGGCGCGTTGGGCGTGGCACATGCTCCCTACACGGCCTCAGACCCAGCTCCCGGTCTTGTTCTCTCAGTCATTCGCTTGGGAAGGACTTGAACCCCCTGAGCACCACCTGGACCGCTGCCGAACCTGGGTGGAGAGAGTGGAGTCCGATGGTAATAGCACTGACGTGACATCCGCTGGAGGTCCTCGCGCGGCTTCGGTCCTTCGGTCCTTCCGTCCTCCCGCACCCGGGCGTTTGGGAGACAGAGGGGTGTGCTGGCCTGGGTGTGTGCTGATCCTGCTGGGGTCAGGCGGGGGGGCTGGTGCTCACGACTACCTTCTGCACGCACACTGCTTTGAGGGGCTCACGAAGGCTCCGGGGCCTCGCGGTCAGCGGGGCGACCTCGGGACGCAGCCCCCGCCTGGTGCACACGGCCGAGCCCGTGGTCCCTCCAGCGTCCTCGCTGCCTCGAAACTCACCTCCTCCTATGGATGAAGCCCCAGATGTTGTCACTCAAGTCGAGAAAATAACTCCCAAGCCGACATGTTCAGAGCCACTTGAGAAATAAAAATAGACTCCTTGCGCTTCAAGGACGCGTGGAAAGTTTGGTTCCCACACAGGGTTGGGTTCCTGCTGCGCTGTCATTAACCCCAATTAACTCTTAGCCCCTAGCTCCCGACAAGGACCGCCCTGTCGTCTGAGCATCTGTTTCCTTTACCACTCAGAGTGACCAGGGGCCAGTCCAGGGCCCCGCCGTGCCGTCGCTGGCGTGCTGCCCTTCCCGCCTGAGCGGTCCCCACCCCGAGCCGCCACGCCTGTCCCGCCGTTGCCCCGCAGGTCGGCACATCGCCACGCCCCCTTCCGAGACGTGTTGCTTCACCACCCTGTTGAGTTAACAGATAAATCCGAGTCCCCCGACCCCTCGCACGAGGCGCTAAGTGGATCCGCCGGCCGGTGACGTTGACACTCCAGGAACTGGCAGGGGGTGAAGGGAAAGCTGGTTCCTGAATCAGATCTTGGCTTCTGTAGGCTTTATCTCATGACACAGAGTCACAAATAAGCCACAAACCCCTTATTTTTACAGGGAAATAAATAAGCAGGTGCTCCGAGACCTGTCCATCGAGTGAGTCACCCGCCCTCAGTTTGAGGGGCACCACGGAAGCCTTGCCTTTGTGCCTCGTGGGCGCTGCTGGCTTCGTGACCACTGGGCTTTTGTCCCCAAGGATGCTGCCCTCGGCTCGCATCTAGGTCAGGGGCCAGGGCTGGGAGGACTCGCCCCAGCTGGATCAACAGTCGGCCGACTGTCCTGTTTTCTCTCGTTGTTACTTGCTGCAGAAGGAAATTAGTTATCGTTCTCTGTCCCATGGAGTCACTCAGAGGTTCTCAGGACATTTGTCCTGTGCGGTGGCCGTCACTTGAGCACATCATTCTCTTCTGTCTTCCCTTTCCTCCAAGAACAGTGTGCCTCTATCTCCTCCTCCCCCCTTTGAGGGGGGTGAGAGGACCACGTGTGAGGGGACCGCAGCCCCAGGCGGCAACGTCATCCTGGGACAGCTTGGGCGCGGCGGGGTGGTTGGCAGGAGCGGCAGCTGGGGACAGGGCTGAGGTTGGCGGCGGGACCCAGAGAGTGTGCAGCCTGTTTGCTGGCGTTCAATTTTGAATTAGCTCCAAATTTGCATTTCTGTTTTGTTTCTCTGACCAGCAAAACTTGCAGAGAAATGTGGGGATAGGGAGAGAGGCGTCAAGCTGCTCTGCTCCTGAGCTCTGACGTTGACACACACACCCCTGCTGTCCCCTTTTGTCCGGTGAGGTCCTGGGCTCTTTGTGTGGAACAAGACGGTCGCCTCGGGGCCTCTCCTCCCTGAGTGCGAGGCAGGTGGCGACCGCAGCGCCCTCTGAGCTGAGAGCTCCTGATTTAAAGGGACGTTGTCTTAAGTAGCACAGCGTGTGGCTCGAGGTAGAGATGGAGCCTTCAGTGCCCGGATTCCAGGGGCGTGTGCCGTCCTGAGTGTCCGTGCCCGGGTCTCAGCAATGCCGTGGTCCTGTCCAGCATCTCTCCAACACTGACTCTGAGGAGTGGTGCCCTTCCTGCCTCCATCAGACGGAAGACTGGAAGTTAGATTCAGACTATTCCCCTGTCCTTGGGCCTCTTTCTGCCAGAGGCCGGAGAAGTGTGGCTCTTCCTGCCAGCCCCACCCTCCAGGTGCACAATTCCACTCAGTCCTCCTGCGCAGTTGGGGGCACTGGCTGGTTGGGAGGGCACTACTGATACCAGAGAGGGGAATCCGAAGACAATAGCTGGGTGAAGGAGCAGGCTTTTGAGTGGGACTTGATGGACAACAGGACTTTGTCCAGCAGAAATGAGGGACGAGCTTGCCAAGCAAAGGCCCAGTGGCAGGAGGGGCTGAGCATGTCGCAGACGCACACAGCCCAGGCTGCTGGACTCTAGGTTCTGGGGGTGGTGTCTTCAGAAACAGGGTTGAGAAAGGTGGGGCCACTGGACTTTGTCCTCTAAAATGACAGGTCCTTGAGAATTAACAAGAGCAGGTGAGGTTGGGCGCAGGAGGAAGAGGGCAAGGACAAAGGGATGGGGACAGATTCCCCCAGGGGACCATCCTCGGGTCTCCGCAGCCCTTTGCCTACTCTTCCTTTGGATATCACTTCCCAGCCCCACCCGGCAGGGTTAGGAGCCCTTTTCCTCTGCGCACTGTTTCCGTCCAGGACCGCAAGGGGTACAGCTCTGTGGTCTTGAAGCCAGCAGGTTAGATACTCTGCACCTCACGTGCAGAGTGAGGAAGGAGTCGAGATGGTTGGAAGTTTAGAGCCAGAGCAACCGGAAGTGGGTGATGTCCTGAACCGACACGGGGACGCAGGAGAGAGGTGTTAGACCCCGAGTTAAATTCCGAGTACCGCTGGGACACGAGCGGCCGTGCGTCCTGTGTCTGGTCAGGCTGCGTGGGGCCTTTGCGGCCAGTCTCAACTCTCGTCCCCAAGAGCAGAGAGTGACACAAGCACCCCATTTGCACCCACAGGTCTGTCTCGGGCTTTATTCCCAGTGATCAGTTTTGAAGATTTCATCAGAACTCAGAGAATTGTTCTTTCTTTCTTTTTTTTTTTAAGAAACGCGTTTGGCTGCAGCAGTCGGTGTCCCTGTGTCCTGGAGTGAGTTAGGTTAGGAGAGTCCTTGAACAGAGCCTGGGTTTGAACTGATCAATGGCAGTTGGGGGTTGGAAAACTGCTCAGGAGCCAGCTGATTTGTAACGTCATGTAGGCTAGGTGAGAAGACCCAAGAGGATAGGCAGTCTCTTGGCTTTTTATTTCTTCTTTTTAAAAAAGGGAAGGGAACTCAGAAGGGGCCACGCTTGGTTGTTCAGAGTTCAGAGATGAGCTCTGTCCACACTAGACCATCTGGACACTGGGCCATTGTGTCTCCTGCCCCCCCTTTCTTCCCAGAGACCCCGCAGCCCCCGTGGCGGGGCAGCCCGTGCCGCTTGCCGCTGCTTTGAATCCTCTGTCCGTTCCCAGCCCGGAGGTCCCTGCCGTTGCCGAGTCTGGCACTAGCTAATTTGCAGAGGACACCTGTTCCGTAATTAGCCCCAGCTGTGGCGCGTGTATCGGTCTGGGCGCCCTGTGACGCGTGAGCTGGCTGCCCTGGGCGCATCTCTGAGTGGCCCTGCACCCTCCCGAGTGACGCGGTCAGTCTCTGGTCCTGAGCGTTAAAAAGAAACCACATCCCAGCTGCCATCCAGCCATGGATGTCACAGCTGTGGGGTGAACGAGTTGTCCAAAAACCCTTCACCACCTGTTCCCACTCTGAGGGTGGACCTGCCGTCCCTAGAACCGGACATGAGAGGGCCAGGCAGGGGCGGGCCCTCGCCTGAGTGCCTCTGGACTCGTCCCCATCACTGAGCTGGGCTTCACGGGCAGTCCCTACTCTGCCTTCCCAGGATGTGTCCGTGCAGCTCGTCTGTTCACATATGTTTCAAATTTATCTTTCCTGTGGAAGGCATTACAGATGTCCCTCGTTTTTCCCCTCACGGACGCCCTCCTCCCGCCTTCACCACACTGCCGCTGTGTCCATGGGGTGCGCCGATATGCACATAAGTTCTGTGGTTTATCTCTTCCCTTTCCCTCTGAGGTTTGTCGGTCTGTTCCCTACTTCCATGACTCTGGATCTATTTTGTTCGTCAGCTACGCTTGGTCTCTTTAAATAGAGGGATGCTCTAGGGAGCTGGGATCGCGTCCGCCAGGGTTTTACAAAATGGGCCTCCTGGGTGGTAGGATCTCCAATCTGCCAAGGAGGAGGATGAAAATGGACTTGGCATCAGAGAAAGGACCCCTGGAGGAAAGGGCCCGTGCAGCCTGCAGAGGCAGAATCCCCTGCCTGCCTGCCCGCGGGCTGGCTCCGCTCCCCTGTGTTTACATAGCAGAACTTTCTAAAGACCAGTCGTCAGCCTTCCGAGATGAGAGCTGACCTCTCGTGTAAGCCACCCCCAGGGACAGTCCCAGCACCCACAGCTGGTACCACGTTTTCAGTGGGAGACGTCGCAGGTCACAGGTGAAACACGACCACCTGGCCCCAGCACACCAGGAGTCCAGCTTTGGTCAGGCCACGGTTATTTGGGAACTCTTGTGGCCAGTGGCTTCATATGTATTCTTCCAGGTGACATCTCGCTCTCCCGTCTCTCAGAGGAGAAATTCACTGATGGAAAGTCTCCCTGAAGCAGGAATTTTTCTGAATGACTTGCTGATGGTGCCGCACACAGTCGTGCTTGGCAAAGGGGGGCGATTCTGCTCCTTCCTGGGCCCAGCCCCTCTCCCTGGGCCTGAGGGGGTCACTGAGGGCTGCCCAGACAGCCCCTTTCCTCTGCCTCCCCAGTCATCCCTGGCCTGGTGGAGACACTTCTCTGCCCCCCTCTCCTGAACAGAAGCAGATCCGGCTCGTGGCCCCAGCAGAAAGCTCCTTCCAGAAGTCTCCCAGCCCTGGCTACCGCCAGGCGCTGCCACCCAGCTAATTAGAGGCTTCTCCTTAAGCCAGCACTTTAGTCCTTCCCGTCATCCGTTCTCACAGTGATAATGGACTTGGATAAGAGGTCACAGCTTCTTCCACATCCTGCTCTCCTTGTGATGGGGCGGGGGAGGGACGGGGTCAGCCCCCCTCCGTGGGGCGCCCGCCTGCCTGTCACAGGGCAGCCAGCTGGGGGACTGGCCGCCAGACCCAGCAGCTGCGATACATTCACCCAGATCACAGGACCAGGGCCCGGCTCCCCAGAGTGAGCCCTGCTCCCCAGAGTCGGCCCCGCTCCCCACATTCAGGCTTCCAAGCTGTCTGCCGCATCTCTGGTGAGCGCCATTAGCATTCACGTGATAAAATGGCACAGTGTAAATGTTAATAAGGTCTGATGCCTCTGCTGCTTCCGAGTGGCAGATTGGAAATGGTGCCATCATCGAAACTCCAACCAGCGGCTTCTAATTCCTCTGCTCCCTGAGCACCCAGTTTGGCACGGAGATCCCAACCGGCCCCCTTCCCGGCCCCCGTCTCTGCTGCGCCTCGTTCACCTGGTTTCTTTTGCAAAGAGGATTCACATTTCCCACAGACCAGTTTTTTAAGACAGGTTTTGAATTTTTCTTTTTTAAAGTAAATATTCACTCTCCAAAGAGAAAGAGAACCGAGGTGCTGGCAGTGCCCCCGCCTCGGGCCGGACTCCCACCCCACTCCCAGACTTTCCACGCCCGCTTTCCCGGGGTGCAGCCCCTGCGTTCTTGGTCTGGGTATTTCTCTGAGGGAGTTGCCCCAGAAGCCACTGGCTGGGGTTCCCTCTGCTTCCCATGCTCTGTAAGTTAAAACATGGCTGGTTCACGGCATCCAGATGGATCCTTTCCTCCAAACCCTTCAGAATGGTGTCGCCTCCCCTCCACTGCATAGTCAGGGCCCCTGGGTCCCTCCTCCCTGCGTCCTTTCTTCCAGGTAAGCGGTGAGGGCCCCAGACGTGCCTGGTGCTGCTTTGGATCCTAGTGCCCAGCCCAGTGCTGGGCTGTGAATCCTTAGTCAGTGTTTGCTGAGGAGCAGTGAGCAGACGATGCCCCCAGGATGTCATCTGGGACTTGCCTGGAAATCCCTTTGCAGGGGTCTCAGGACAGTCGGTGTGAGGGCTGGCAGAGGAACAGGTCCCTGGGGCTCTGTGCACCCTGACACTGGAAACCCCGAGGGAGCCTCTGCCCGTCCAGCGTGCTCCTGGGCTAGGACTGACCCGCCCTGGGCAGAGGCTGCGTGAACAGCGTGCTCCCTGCACACGCGGCGTGCCGTGTGCAGCCCAGCCTCCGGGCCCCCCTCACTCCTGTTTCTGTCGCCCAGGCTGTCTTCACTCTCCTCCTGGGGCCTTTCACCTTCTTTGACGTCCAGAAGACCAAGTACCTGCAGATCCTGACCTCCCTGATGAGATGGATCGGTGAGTCTGCGAAGCAGCGCGAGTCTGCGCTTTCTCCCCTGGCCCCTTCCTGAGACCGCCGGCCGGCTCACGGCCGAAGCGGGAATGTGGTGCGGGTTTCTGTGGGCTCCCGGGGCCAAGGAGGAGGCGGGTGCTCTGCCTGCCTTTTCACTGGTGGGGAGATTTAGTACCCAGAAAGCTGGGTCCCTTCAAGGTCACCTAGTGTGGACAGCTGGAGCAAGTCCTGGGACTGCGACTCTGGAACCAGCCTTTTTCACACGCCCAAGGGGGGTCCCCACGGACCCACAGACTGGAGGCGGGCACCTGAAGGTCTGGGTCAGGGCTCTGCTCAGGAGAGCTGTGCCACAAAACCAGTGGGCCATGGCGGCCGCCTCCGTCCGCATCCCCAGCCACCAGGGTGTGAAAAGACACCTCGTCTACAGTGCCCTCTGACTCCTCGCCGAGCGGGAGCACCGCTCTCCTCAGGGTGTCTCTCCCCTAAATCATTCATTTTGCCACACCATCCTGCCAGCCACCCAGAGGGGCCAGGCTGCTGACCCCCCGGACCCAGGACGGGAGGGTGTGGGCACTCTGCTGCCCGTCGGCGGGCATGCGCACTGGGCTCGGGCACGCCTGTTTGATGTAAGCGCAAACATGCTGTTGCTGTTCTGGTGGGCTCCTCCTTCCTGACCCCTTCCCAGCTCCCTGTCCCGGGCGTCCACCCCTTGGGACTCGGTGCACGTCACCCCGGTCACTCCTCGTGGCAGCCAGCACTCAGCCCTCGATCGTGGCGAGCTCAGTTTCTGATCCAAATGAGTTCAGCAATTCTGGCACCTCCAGTCCCCCGGTCCCTCCACTTGGGATCACAGGCCCCCAGCGTAAGGAGCCACTGCCTCACAGGAGTCCTGGCGTCTTCGGTCGGAAGGGACGGGCCGTCATCCAGGCCAGCCCACCCCCGCAGGGGCGCGTGGACGGGAGCTCACGACTGGGGCGGGCTCCGTGCCACGCCGAGGGGTCATCATCAGTGCTGGGAGTTCTGCCTTGGCTTGAGCCAGACCCACCCGCCTGTAACTTCTTCCCACTCTTGGTCCTTCCTTTCAGGGAAAGGAGAGCGGGCTGAGTGGTCTGGAGGGTGAGCTTTGGGGCCTCTGCAACTTGACATCCATGGAGACGAGGGAACAGGAGGACACCTGTTCCATTCCTGGACAGGGCACAAGTCCTTGATTGCCCCAGTCAGTGGGTCTGAGCCTGTTCCTACCTACAGAGTGCTGTGTTCAAATTTCGTTCACGAGCTCCAAAGCCCTGGATTAAATTAACATGACCGCCTGGGAAAACAGGACAGCCCATAGCTTAGAACACGGGGATCGCACCGGTCCCGGGGCAGGATGTCGGAATGGAGCCTCCCTGGGTGCCGGGAGGGACTGTGTCCAAACAGCCCGGATCAGCAGGGGTCAGAACCACCCTCCCCTTACAGGTCTGGTTATAGGAAGTACTTGAAAGCCCTCGTGACCTTCAGGAGTTTTCTCAGTAAAGCAGTATTTGGAGAAAAACCTCCCTCCTTACTCCCCTGACTCAGTCTGTTGTCCCAGCAACCATGTCCCAAAGTCCTGACAGTCCGGCCCCTGCCTGCTCAGGATTGGCTGTCCTTGGCCTGCATCAGCGATGGGAAGGGGCTGGTGGAACGCTGGTTCCTGTCCCTCTCCCTCTGGGGTGAGGCGGGCAGGAGCAGGGGGGAGTGGGGGTGGGAGCGCCCGTGCTGTAGCCGGCATGATGGATTCCCACGTCAACCCACGAGGGGATGGCCTCTGGATAATGACAGTTAATGGCTTCTGTAGCACCCTGGTGCCTGTTCGGTGCGACGAAGTCCTCTGGTCTGGTGAGCAGTCCAGTCACTAGCAGGGAGAAGGGTGTGAGGGGGTGAAGAGGAGGCTGACAGGATGCGAGGCTCCCCCAGACGGGTCAGCGCAGCCCCCACCTGCAGAGGAGGCGCTGAGCTCCTGTCGTGGGCAAGGCCCGGGGCCTCCCGGGCGTCGGGAAACAGACACTGCCCCTTTCGTCCGCGGTGGCGTCCTCGCAGAGCGCAGTCGGCAGGTCTGTCGCTTAGACAATCGACTGCCCTTTGCCACGGCGCCGGCTGGCCCCTGGCCACCCCATCCTGCCCCTCTTTCTCCCAGGTAGAGCCCCTCCCACAGCAGCAAGATCACAGGGACACGTGGGAATCCTCTGGGCCTCCCCTGAGGCCCCACTCCGGAGGCGATGCAGCCTTGAGAGGGGGTGAGGCAGTGGCCTTGAGAGGTGTTGGCCCCAGAGAGGGCCCGAGGTAGAGACCAGCTCGTGAAGGGCATCCACACTCGTGTTTGGGTGGCGACACTGTCTGGACGTCGTCGTCTCTGCAAGTCGTCGGCTCTTTTCTCCCTTTGACCCGAGAGAGTCAGATGGCAGCGGCTCCTCTGCCAGCCTGTCCCCCAGAAGCTCTGTGGGTGACAGCTCGGTCATCTTCTCCCGGGACACCCAGACCTCCGGGCTTCAAGAGGACACCTCTGTGACACAAAGCCCTCCCAGGCCAGAGAAAACCGCCCAGCCCAGTGAACTGAAGTGTGCCCGGCGCAGGGCGCAGTGCCAGCCACTGCCAGCCAGGGGCAGCACACACCTGGGCACCCTTCCTTGGGGGTCTGGTGGGAGACCGCGGCACCCATCAGGTCCGCCGCTGGACGTCTGCAGGCCGTCAGAGGGCTCTGTCCTCTGGCCCCAGCTCACCCAGGTGATGTTCCAGAACTCCTCCAAAGGCAGTGAGCACCCCTTTGTCCTCTCAAGTCTGATCCAAGTTGTCAGTCTGCACTGAACTCCCTTTTCCTGTCGCCTCCGAAAAGCAGCTGTGCGCCCGAGTCCCTGTGACCCTCCCTCAGGCACACCCCGCCTGTCCCCTCTCCCATCCCAGGGCCCAGACCGTCCAACAGCCCAGGGGAGCGCTCGGGGTGGCAGTAGCCGGCTTGGGTTCTAGAAAGACAAAAGGGGAAAATGAGTGCCAGAGGGACTGGAAAATCATAAATGTGCTGAGCTGGAAACTTTCTTGTGCTTAATTAGGAATTTGTTCTGCCATCTGTTGAAATGAGGCCGGGAGGACCGCAGGGGCCGCCCCGAGTAGGCCCCCTGGAGCTCGAGGCAGCTGAGAAGCCTGAGGCTGGCTCCTCCCAGGCCCTGTCTGTGCCCTCCTTCGGCCATTAGCCCAGGAGCCCCCCTCTCTGTGCCGCCTTTGGCCATTAGCCCAGGAGCCCCCCTCTCTGTGCCGCCTTTGGCCATTAGCCCAGGAGCCCCTCTCTCTGTGCCGCCTTCGGCCATTAGCCCAGGAGCCCCTCTCTCTGTGCCCTCCTTTGGCCATTAGCCCAGGAGCCCCTCTCTCTGTGCCCTCCTTTGGCCATTAGCCCAGGAGCCCCTCTCTCTGTGCCGCCTTTGGCCATTAGCCCAAGAGCCCCCCTCTCTGTGCCCTCCTTCGGCCATTGGCCCAGGAGCCCCTGGCGCTGCCGGAACGGGATTGAGAGGGTTGGACAGCCTTTTCGACTGGCCACTTGTCCAGGAAAATGTCAGAACACGTATGACAGGTGCCAGTGTTGATTCAGTTCTTTTGCTCCCCAAATAAGTTCTGGGGCGACCAGGCTGGTCAATTTGGGAGACCCAGATTAAAAATGCCTCTGAATTCAGTGTGCAAGGGTGGTCTCCGATGGCTGTCCAGCCACGTTCGCCCAGGCGGCTGCTTCAGGTCGGCCACAGGCTCCCGAGCACACAGCTTGGGCCCTGGCCCGGGTGCCACACCTGCCAGCCACTCCTGGTGACTCCTCCCTTGTTCGCTTCCACGGGTGGGACAGTGTTCACTCCAAATGTGCCCTGATAGGCCGAGCCTGCCCCAGCCAGGTCCCTTGTCTGGCGGCAGCACGGGCAGGACCCCCTCAGGGAGCCGCTGTGAAGATGAAACGGGGCCGCGTGGGAAGCGCTGCAGCCCAGGGCCCGCACCAGGGGAGCATCACACGTCACCACACCGTGCACCCCTGCCGCGTCGACTGTCGGCCGTCACATCCCCGACATGGCCTCAGAGGGAGTCTCCCTTGGGCAGGCCATGCGATCAGGGACGTGGCCTAAGCCACCCCCGAGAAAGAGCTGTGGCGCTGGGTGTCCCAGTGAGACCTTGAGCGTTAGCATTACCGGTCGGCTGTGCGGTCTCCTCTGCCCCACACCAGCCTCCACCCCCACTGCCTCGGAGGGGGCTCGAGCCCGAGAGAAAGGGGGAGAAGCAGGCTCCCGCACAGACATGCCGGGGCTTCCTCTGCAGCTCCTGCCCCTCTCACTGTCCGTGGTCAGCAGACCAGGGACACTCAGAGACGCAGCCAGAGGTGCTGTCCTTCGTGCCCCAGGCCCAGCAACTGTGGCTGCAGAGCCCAAGCCCTAGGCCTCTCCGTGATGACTGTAGACTGTTCCCACCTGGGACGCTGGCAGGGAGTGTCATTGCTTCGCTCCTGTTACCAACTTCCCCCAGAAGACGCCTCCCGGGTGGCGACACAAACAGCTGGCCCCGCTCGGGACGCCCCACTTGGCGTTATTAAAACACTGATTCTTTCTAATAAACGCGGCTCTGGAGCGCGGCAGCCCTTCGGTCCGGGTCTGGGCTGCTGAGGACCCGCAGGGCTGCTTCCCCCTGATTATGTATTCAGAGCAGCTGCCACGCAC
Organism: Tadarida brasiliensis; assembly: GCA_030848825.1. Taxonomy (NCBI): domain Eukaryota; kingdom Metazoa; phylum Chordata; class Mammalia; order Chiroptera; family Molossidae; genus Tadarida; species Tadarida brasiliensis. Next base: position 61,620,526 of record CM061273.1, read on the forward strand.
ACCGTTCCCGTCTCCACGCTCCAAAGTGGGTCAGGCACGTCCTCTCCGAGCGAGCAGGCGTCCGTGGAGGCCCTTGAGCCTGCCTCGGGAAGTTTCGCGGCCCTGCTCTCCCCACCCGACCCCGGCAGGTGCCCCAGATTTGTCTTCTAGACCAAGAGACGGTGGTGGCCCAGGTAGCAGAAGGTCCCCAGGAGGAGACCATCACCTGGGAGGGAACAGAAGGGCTCTCTGGTTTACCTGTCCCCAGAAGTATCTGTGGCTGCTTGGCTGACTCCCCTGCGGATCCATGACTGATCTCAGCGGAGTGTCTCCTGGGGGGACTGCTCTGATCTGTCACCACCAGCAGTCGGGGGTCTTCTGTGTCTGGGCCATCTGTCCACATCCTGTTGGTTCAGCCAGCTTGATGCATGAATTCCTTCACAGCCTCTCACTCAACTAGTGCTTCTCAGAGGGCCGGGAAGGTGCCCCCTCCCAAAATGAAGGTACCCAGCAGCCCCTCTGAGCCGGCCAGCCCTGTGCCCGCCCTCTCTGGGCTCCCACCCAGGACTCTCCTGGGCCATTAAGCACCGGCCTTCTCTGGTCACACAGCCAGTGGAGGGACCCAGGAAAACCTTTATGTGTGTGTTTCCCTTGGGTCTGAGTTTCAGTCTTGGTTTTCTAAAAGTTCTTTGCAAACGCAGAGGTCAGTTTAAAGGGGAGGAACCCGGGGTTTCTTCTTAAGGCTCTTGGGGTAGAGCGGACGCTTAATTAAAGTTTGCTAACGAGTCAGCCACGCGGCGCAGTGACCTGTTTCCTTAGCAGCAGGACTGACCTCCGAGCTCTGCCTGGCCCCGGGCAAAGGCCATTGCTCTTTCGGCCACACTTCTCTGCACAGCCTCTGTCAGCAGCTCCGCTCCACGTGTGGCCGAGACGTGTGCTGACCTGGCCATCAGAGGGCTCCCGCTGCACCCGGGAAGCTGGCGGGCCAGCTGCCTGGACGGCGGCAAGGGAAGGGAAGACGAGGCCCAGGTAGCTGGTGGGCTGAGGTGTCTGCAGAGTTGGACTTCACCCGGGCCGGGGTAGCCTCAGCCTCACGACAGAGTCAGGCAGCCACGTGCCTCTGCGGAGCTCGCGTGGCCCACCGCGACCCCGGAGCTCGGGGGTTTACGTTCGGTTCAGGGCCGTCTAAGCGCTGCTGTCATAGAACCGCCTTCCTCGTCCCCCCAACTCCCTCCCTGCTTCCTCTCCCGTCCAGCAGCTACCTGAGAGCTGTCTCAGCTCAGGCCGCCATCGCGCCACCACAGGCCGGCAGCCTGAACGACACAGTGTGTTTTCCCAAGATCAGGGTGCTGCCAGGATCGGTCTCCGGTGAGGCCCCTTTTTCTGGCTTGTCCACGGCTGCCTCGCGCTGTCCTCACATGGCCTCTCTGTGCGAGCAGGGAGCAGGCAGGCTGGCGTCTCTTCCTCGTCTCGTCAGAGCACCGGTCCTGTCAGATTAGGGCCACCCTGTGACCTCGTCTCTCCTCCCTTACCTGCTCTGCAGGTGTAGTCACAGGGGGGTCAGGGCTTCAGCACAGAACTGTGGGGGCCCATTCATAACAAGAGGGAAAGGCTGTCAACCTTCAGGGAAGGTGACGGTGCCCAGGCTTTGTTTCCTGTCTCCGGGAAGATTAGTCTGCCGGCAGCCAGAGGCCCCTCAGCCCATCTCGGCGATGACAGACTGAGAGGCTGCGACAGCTCAGGGATGACAGATGGAGACCCTCCCCTCCCAGGAGCCACTTGCCACGGTGTGGACGGTTGAAGGATGAGGGGCCAGAACTCTTGATTTCGTACTTAAGACTCGATTGCTTCAGAGACTCAACTGCCTGCCCTTTACCACCGACCTCCTCCCCTGCCACACTCAGAGGGGGAGGCCCTGCGCGGGTCCTTTGGGATAAATGATTTAGCCGCAGAGTAGAATCTCAGTCCTGTCGTTGATTCTTTCAACATCCTTCTCGTCTGCTCCGGGTTGGTGACGAGGACAGAGCTGGCACCCTCCAGAGCCGTGGGCTGACCGGCAGCGGGAGGAGTCGGCCTGGCTTCAGATCCCTTCAGCAGAAACCCGGTGCTTCCTCCGTGAGTTTTCATTTCGGGAGCAGCACTCTGAGTGTCCTGCTGGCCTGAGATGAGCTCTGACCCAGAGCCCAGATGCTTCTGGAGGCGAGCACATCTGTGCAGGGGGCTTCTCGGTTTTCTCAGCCAGAGACCCAGATGTCCTGTCTTCTTGGGAAATGAAATGGGCCCCACCCGACCCACAGCCTGTGCTCAGATGGGAGGGCGATGGCCGGGGAAGGATGAACCACTTTCCCCAAAGAAGCCAAACAAAATTCTTTGTCCTTGTCACCCAGCCTTGTCCAGAGAGAGCACACACCCAGAGTCCCCCAGGTGACAGTGACAGGGACAGCTTGGCCTTGTGTGACCTTAGGGCTGCTCTGGTTCACAGAGCAGGTGTGAGCAGCCCGTCCTGGGTCCTCCTCGCCCCACCCCCACCCTGACCCCCAGAGCCCTAAAGACGAGCTGAAGTCTGGGCCAGAGATGCTCAGAGCAGGTGTTCCTGGAAAGGGTCGTGGCTGCAGCTGGGCCCTGCCAGGGAAGGGGGGTTGTAGTGTCCCCTCCTTGGAGCAGGGGAGAGTTAGTCGAGGACGGGATGACAGGGTTTCCTGCTTGCCTGAGCCCTGGGCTCTCGGGACGGGAAGGAAGGTTTCTGTGCCGGTAAAAGTGGTTTCGACGTGTTTGAGCTGTTGCTGTGGGCCAGGCTCCTGGGCTTCGCTGCGTCACCTCCACCCTCTCAGCCCCGTGACCACACAGCCACGCGGCAGGACCAGTCGTTGAAGCCAGCGTGACTGAGAACTTGAGCTTGTTCAGGAAGAAGCAGCAGCCTCGGTCCCTCTGGCTGTGTCCTGGGCTGAGCTCCCACTCACCCCCCGGCCCCGTGGGCTTGTGAGCCGCCCGAGGCTCTGCGCTCCTAGTCGTCCCGTTATTTAAGGCCGATTGCCAGTTGCCGCTTCTTGCTCTTAGGGCCGAGAAGCTGCTTGGTCTTCAGTGGCTCTCAGACTAGGCCCGTGTCACCCCGTCAGCTCCTCCCAGCCCCCCTGAATCTCGGGAGAGCCCGGCCAAGCTGCGATGAGCCGGCCTAGGAGAGGCACCTCCGTGCCCCAGTACCCTTGGCGGGCAGTGCGGTGGTGGAGGAGGAGGCTGGGCCAGATCGATGCAGCCCCCTGCCTGGAGCGCCGGCGCCCGAGCCGGGGTTGGGCACAGCACAGCCATCTGTCATCATTAGCCCCGGCATGTGGGCTCTCTGCTTGGAGAGGAGAGTGCCACCCTCCTCACAGCTGCCATAAGGGGTGGCTCCACCTCACATAGGTCACAGCTGGAGCCACTTACGGGGCTTGGAGAACAGCAAGGTTTGGAGCGGGCCCAGGCTGGGGCCAGGTTCAGAAGTCAGAGCGTTGAGGGGGCAGCGCTCCAGGAGGCAGCCCTGCCAAGCAAGGCACCACGCAGGGTGCTGCCATCGGCAGGTCTGCGGGAAGGGCCTGGGGCTGCTGACCAGACCCACAGCACCGGAGCCTGTGCTCTGGCTGAGCTCTTAGAGTGTCTGTCCTGAGTGTCTGCACTCCTCGCCTGAGTGGCATGTGTCCCCTTCCTCCCCCTCCGCAGCTGTAGTCACCCTTCCAGCACCTGCCGAGGAGACAGGGGCGCTGGGGTCGGGGCCTTGGGGGCACGGGCCATTGCACAGAGCCCTCCAGGTTCTAGGAGCTCAGTTCTAGCTTGAGCCTTTATCAAAATGTTTCTCGGTGACCCAGGACCCCCAGGCCCGCCAGTGCCTCCCCTCTGCAGGGCAGGCCGTCCTGGGGTCACAGCCCAGGGGACTCGGAGCCTGTTTGTCCTTGAGCTTTTCAAGAAGGACTGGTGCAGCCCTAGGCCTCCGTGTCTCAGCAGATCCGGGCAAGTGACCAAGGTCAGAGCTGGGAGACCTGGGCTGAGGTTGGGGACAGGAGACAGAACTCTTTCAGATTCCCAAAAGGTCAGGGGCTTCCCAGTTACACACCCGCCCACACACGCCCGCCATAAACCCCGCTGCCCAGTCAGAATATACTGCCAGCCACTGGGGCATTCGAAACTTCGTAGTAGCCAGGTTTAAAAATATAACTTTAGCCCTGGCTGGTTTGGCTCAGCGGTTAGTGTCCTACGGACCAAAGAGTCGTGGGTTCGATTCCCAGTCAGGGGCATGTACCTCGGATGTGGGTTCGATCCCTGGCCCCAGGCGGAGTTGTGCGGGAGGCAACCAGTCGGTGTCTCTCACATCGATGTTTCTCTCTCACATCGATGTTTCTCTCTCTCTCCTTCCCTCCCTTTCTCCCTCCCTTCCTTTCTATCTAAAAACAGAAAAATATCCTCGGGTGAGGATTTAAAAAATAAAAACAAAAGTGTAACTTGGATAATATACTTCTCCCACCTAGTCTGTCTTTCCGACGTGCAGTCAAGGGAGAAAACGGTGAGCCAGCTCTTCCTTGTCCCTTTTTCTCACGGAGTCTTCCAGGCCCAGTGTGCCCTGCGGTCCCCACACCCCATCGTGGACCAGCCACGTCCACATCTCCGTGGCCTCGGGGCTCGTGGCCGCTGTGGTGGACGGCACAGCCGTAAGTGCTCAGTGTTCTCCGTCAGAGCCCCATGAGCCTGTTGCCCCCGCAGACGGGCCCTGGAAGCCTTCAGGCATGCCCAGAAGTACCCCTCGCCTATTCCACAGCAGTCACGGAGCAGGAGCAGGATGGGAAAGCCGTCACGTCCCGTCAGCCCACGTGCCTAGTGAGAGCGTCAGCAGGGAGGGGACAGCGGGCCCCTGGGGGAGCTCTGCCCCGCCCCCCTCCAGGCCAGGAGAGCCGTGGCCCCTGCTCCCCAGCTCAGGTGGCCCAGCTCGTGCCAGCCCCACGCAGACCCCGGAATTCTGTAAGGAAGGTGGAGCCCTGCCCCGGTCTCACCCCCACTCTGAGCAGCAGGGAGAGCCTCACCCGAGCTCAGGACAAGGCAGTGCCTGCCCGCCACTTGGTGTGCTGCTGGGGGACCCCAGAAGGAGCTCCGCCCCCCGTCACCCCAAGCGAAGGTCAGCACTTATGTGGTTTCCCAGGTGGGTTTCAGCGATAGAGGATGGAACTGACAGTCCTGACTTCTGCCTCTACCCAGTGACCCAGAGAGGTGGACAGGCTGCTGGTTGGACTCTCCAGAAGTGATCGTCAGAGCCCCCGTCCTGACCTCAGGCCCCTGCCTGCTCATCCTCCTCCTGGCCCCAAGAATAAGTCCGCTCCGACTCCCACAAGGTCTGGGCCTGTTGGCATCATCCGACCCCCGAGGCCCCAGGGTGAGGGGTCCAGGAGAGCGGGGGTACTCAGGAAGGGCAGGAACCGGGAGAGGCCAAGTGCTGCCAGATTTGGGGTTTCGCTTGTTTTTTCTCTCACCCCCTTATAAATCAGGACCTCCTTTGCCCTCTGGCAGGAATTCAGAAAGGTGTCAGCTCACCTGTCCTACTCTGCAAAGGAGAGAGGCCTTGAGGACAGACAGACAGACAGGTAGCCGTGAGGCCAGACAGCTCCTAGCCGGGCTCATCCCGCTCTTCCTGGCACACGAACGCAAGGAGGACAGGGGCGACTGGAAGCAGCGTTTCTCCTGACCTTAAGCGCCTAATTGATGACCCGTTAAATGCTGTGAGAATGCACCTCAATGTGAAATATCACCTCGACTGGCACGCTCGCTGTTGCTGACGTCCCCGGGATGGAAAGCTGACATTGACGTGAACCACTGACCTCTCCCCAGCCCGGCCCTGTCCTGACCGTGAACTGGATGCGCCTCGGGCGAGGGCTGTGCCCTCAGATGGTCGGGTCAGTCCTGGTGTAAATTTTACTTTTCTCCTGCCCTCCTCACAAAGCGCAGCAGCCGGCTTCTGTAAGCTGTCTGCTCAGGGCTCAGAATTCGTACGAGATAAGGACTTGCTGTCGCTCCCGTCTCCCTCCCGAGGAGTCAGGTGTGTGGGAGAGCGGGGAGCCGGCCGCGCCTCGGGGGATCGATACGGTGAGGCCGGCTCCGAGAGCTCCGGCAGCTGTCAGGACGAGACGCTGCAGGCCAAGTCCCAGGCGGGGCGGCGTCTGGAGACAGCGATGCTCGGGCTGCGGTCCCCCCGGGGACTGCATCACGCTCCTCCTCCTGCACCGAGAGGGAGTGTGGCAGCCCCCCAGGTTCCTCTGTATCAGGCTCTGACGACCCCCAGGTGGTCACCTGCCCGTGGCCTTGGACGCCTCCCATGACAGAGATCTCGCCATCTGCCCCAGCAGCTCATGTGGCTGTTAACCAGCTCTTTCTCTGGTTGTAATTTGTCTCCTGTAACTTCTCCCATTGGTCCCTGTGGATTGTAGGTTCCAGAAGGACAGGGGCTGCTCCCCCCGGAGGCCCAGAGCACTGCCGGCCCACAGCGGGCACTGGTCCGTCTCTGGTGAATGACTGAGTGGCCCCAGGTGAGCCCATACGTTACACAGAACGAGTGCAGTGGTTTGTACGTGGGCTGTTACTTCAGAGGTTAAAAGAGAAGTCTCCTGTCCCACCTTGTCACCTTGCCGCTGCACCTTTCGGGGCCCAGCAGCCACTCCTCGTGTGACATGTGTCAGGCCCTCTCCTCCCCCACACAGACTCCTCCCTGGCCACTCACTGCCTCTGCTGACCCCTTGGACGGATGTGGACTGTGACCCTCGTCCAGCACATGGGGTCTCTGAGCATGGGCTGTGGGGGTCAGAGAGGCTGAGGCCAGCCCTGCCTTCAGGAACCTGCAGGCCCTGGTCACTGAGATATCGGGGAGCTCTCACTGCTCTGTCCCCCTCGGCGTCCGTCCCACCTCCCGCACAGCCTCAGCCAGGTGGCAGTGCCGCCCGGCCTCTCCCCATCACGCTTCCTGTCGCTCACAGCCCGTCACCTGCATCTTGATTTACTGCCGCACCTGGTGCGTTTCTGGAGCAGCTATCTCCCAGGGCCGGGCCATCGATCTAGAGGGTGGATGTGGAGCCCTGCTCCCCCAGCAGCCAGGGGAGGGAGGGCCAGGGCAGACAGTGTGGTCACAAGGGCAGGGGCCAGGCGGCATGGGGGCCTCAGTCCTCATTCTCCGGTCCCCGGATCCCTCCGAGTCAGAGCTGCCCACGCCGGGCCGTCCGCCCCCTCCCCACCCTGCCCGTCCCTCCACTGCGGCACTGTGTGCAGGGCGTCCCTGCTTTGTGTTGAACCTGCTGGCTGGGAGACCACCTTGGAACCTTGTCCCTTCCCTCTTCACTCCAGACAACAGCCCAGCACAGCCCTGTGTCTTCACGGTGGGGCAGTGGGCCCCACAGTTCACACACCCCTGCCCATTCTCGAGGCGACCGAAGGCTTGCTGGGACCCCTGCTTCATGCCCCTGGCGTCACCTCCCCAGAGCCCCGGCATCGTCAGTCTTGGACCCAGCCTTTGAGGGGAGATCTGGTTTCTGGAAATCAGCCTGTCGGTTTGGGAAATAGACTCGTTCGATTAAGAAAACGAGATGGGTGATGAATCTGGGTAAGAGTACTGTTTGGTAAAACTAATCATAGACAAGATTGTGAGATAAATTTTATCACCCATAGTGGACCCATTAGGTACCATTTGTGAGCGGGGCGGGGCAGCACGCTTTAAAAATCAGTCTCTCGTCTTAAAAACCTGCTTCACGCCCCGGCCGGTTTGGCTCAGCGGTTGGAGCGTCGGCCTGCGGACCAGAGAGACCCGGGTTCAGTTCCCACTAGGGGCACGTACCTCAGTTGCAGTTTGTCCCTGGCCCGGCTGGGGTCATGTGGGTGGCAACTAGTCGATGTGTCTCTCTCACATCGATGTTTCTCTCTCTCTCTTCCCTCCTTTCTCCCTCCTGCTCTATCTGAAGATAAATGCAAAAAATGTCCTTGGGTGAGGATTAAAAAAAAAACAAAAAACCTGCTTCACAAACTGGTTGATTCACAAGAAGCAGAGCCAGCACCCCAGCGGAGGGAGCAGTGACTAGGAGGCGCTCACATCCCGACAGCCGACTTCTGCCTCCCGCGCTCTCCGCTCCCTCCCGGGGCCCCAAGGCCAAGGCCAGCAGGTCGCCTAGAGGACTTCTGCACTTGCCTTGTTCTGAGTCCGGGCCGGGGGTAACACCAGGTCCCGAGGGGACACCCCGAGACGGTAGAGGCACAGCAGGATTTGAATCTCGCCTCACAGTGGCCGTCCCCTCTGCTCTGACCCCAGTGCCCTGCCGATGGTGACAGCTGTCAGCTGCAGCCTCTTGAATAGCTCATCACCAGGCAGCCCCGGGCCCCCAGACTTCCCACTGTCGCCACCCCACCCTCTCAGCTCTGCTTTGTAACCCTTTCTGGCCTCGGACAGCGTCCCTGGCATGGGGGACTCCACCTCCCCCCACCAGCCTTTCCCCTGGTCCCTTCTCCCTCCTTCCCGCCCCAGCACACTCCGTGATTCTGTTCTTCCACACCGATCTCTGCCCTGCATGCACCCCCAGAAATAACGAGGCAGACTGCTGGGGTCCTGAAGAGCAGGGAGCCCCGTGGGGTGTCCTGCCACACGCCCCCAACGCCCCTGGAGGGTTAAGCCAGAGGCAGCTCCTGGGCTGCGCACTCACGTGGGTCCACGCTTTCCCCTTGACTGACCAGAGCCGCAGCGTCTGCGCTGTCCCTGGGGCAGGGAGAGTCTTGGGGCCTTAGTGTCAGGAGCGCAGGGACTGGGGCGGGCTGAGAGTCCGAAACAAATCATCTTTATTGGCAATTTTCACAGGCCTGTTCCCTCTCCCTCTCCCCTCCTGTCCCCGGCGGTGTCAGGCGGCTCTGATTTAAAGTAATAGATGATATTCCCGTCAGTCCCACTTCCCAGTGTCGTTTTGGGAAGACAGTCTGGCTTCCTGTGAGTCCCAGGAGAAGGGAGCCGGGGTGTGATGTGGCCTGAAGGGGACAGTGAGGAGACCCCCCAGCCTCACCGTGGCCTTTACCTGGGGGACTGGGGCCCAGGCTAGAGGGGCTTTCAGGTCTGGTCTGAACAGAGAGAACTGGTTTGTGAGCTCCTGGACTAGAGACAGGGACACCGGTGGTCCCTGTGTGCCGAGTGGCTGACGGCGGCAGTGGTGGGTAATCCGGATGGCAGACTCCAGAAGCCAGAGACGCGGAGAGGAGTCTGTCCTCAGGGAGGTCCCGTTCCGGACACCACCTGGGAGGCGGGCGCGCTGTGTGGGAGGCTGCCAGGGGAAGCCAGCTCGGACCCTGTGTGCTCCGAGCAGATTGGGTCGCAGGTCTCCTTCCCCTTCTGCAGCACGCCCGGCAGGACAGCCATGCTCTGTGAACCCCGCCTTGGTCTTCAGTGCCATTTCTTCCCTCGTGTGGCCACGGGCACCTTCCTGCCCGGTGTCAGCCCTGGGCACACTCTGATGTCCCCTCAGACGCCCTTGGCCCAGGAGGACAGCTCCTCCCAAACGTCCTAAGTCCTGGCCCAGGACTTCCCTGCCAAGGTAGCTGGCAGAGCCCCCGAGAGAGCCCCTGGAGGCCGATGAAGGAGCGGGGCAGTGCCCGGCCAGTGTGCATTCCTCCGAGACGAGGTGTGAGCCACCCGCCTACCGTACCCAGGCCCCGACCCCAGAGACACCTTTATCTGCTGGTGTGGGGGGGCTGAACAGGACATGGAGAGGGGACGCCCGGGATATTCATGAGATCAGTAGCCACTGCTGACCTGCCCCAGAATGTGCCATCGGGGTCGCCTGAATTGAACAATTCTTGCTGGTGGGGCTCCCATCTCTCAGCAGGTGCCCCCAGACCGGACTCTGTCCCGGGTGGGGCTGTCTCCTCTGCTGGCTGACACGTCTCTCGTTTTCCAGCTTTCGCCATCATGATCGTGCTGGCCCTGGTCCGCATCGGGCGTGGGCACGGCGAGGGGCACCCGCCCCTGGCCGACCTCTCCGGGGTCCGGAACCTGTTCGGGGTGTGCGTGTACTCCTTCATGTGCCAGCACTCGCTGCCGTCCCTCATCACGCCCGTCTCCTCCAAGCGGCACCTCACGCGCCTGGTCTTCCTGGACTACGTGCTGATCCTGGCCTTCTATGGCCTCCTCTCCTTCACCGCCATCTTCTGCTTCCGCGGCGACAGCCTGCTGGACATGTACACTCTCAACTTCGCCAGCTGCGACATCGTGGGCGTGGCCGCCGTGCGCTTCTTCCTGGGTCTCTTCCCCGTCTTCACCATCAGCACCAACTTCCCCATCATCGCCGTGACCCTGCGGAACAACTGGAAGACCCTCTTCCACCGAGAGGGGGGCACGTACCCCTGGGTCGTGGACCGCGTGGTGTTCCCCACCATCACCCTGGTGCCCCCGGTGCTGGTGGCCTTCTGCACCCACGACCTGGAGTCCCTGGTGGGCATCACGGGGGCCTACGCAGGCACTGGCATCCAGTACGTCATCCCCGCCTTCCTGGTGTACCACTGCCGCAAGGACACCCAGCTGGCCTTCGGCCACGGGACCGCCAATAAGCACAGATCCCCTTTCCACCACACCTTCTGGGTGGGCTTCGTGCTGCTCTGGGCTTTCTCCTGCTTCTTCTTCGTCACCGCCAACATTGTCCTCAGCGAGACCAAGCTCTGATGGCAGGCGCGTCTGCTGACAGGCGGGGCGAGGGCCCCAGCCTGGCCCGTGGCGTCCCCTCGCCTGCAGAGACCATGGCTGGCTGCCTCCCAGGTCTCCATAGGCAGGCAAGGCCCAGGCTCTGGGAGGGGACCCTGCACATCTCCAGCTGGGAAACGTGTCCCCACCCCGGCTCCCTTCCGCACAGCCTGAACCTCACCTCACTGTCCGCGTGGCCTCCTCCCAGGCCCTCCTGCCTGGGGCTGACCCCGGCCGGCCGAGCCGCGCACCGGACACGTGGCTCTCCCGGGTTCCAGGACTGGCTCCTGGAACTGACCCCCGTCTTTGTGCACACCCCACCACCCCGGCACCGGGTGGGCTCCTCTCCCTGCGCGGTGGAGATGCACCGTGGCACTGCCACTATTTATACTCGTCACCCCCTCCTCCCTCCCAGCCCCTCCACGCCCTTGTCTGGGAAATCTGCTGCACTAGAAGCTGCCTCCTCAGGGTGAACCCCTGGCCCCCTGCCCCCCGCCCCCCGCTGGGCCTGCAGGGAGGGCCCGGGCCCACCTTCCCGCCAGGCTTGGCATCATCGAGTGCCACTCCTAGGGGAGGGCCTGGCCCGCCCTGATGACAAGAGCGGGAGGTGCTAGTCGGCACCAGGGTCCCCAGACCAGCTGTGAGGGCCCTGCTGTGGGCGCCAGCTCCCACTCTGGGCTCCGGACCGTGATGACGCAAGAGCAGCCCTTCCACGGGGCGCCGCAGCCTGTGCGCTGGTTTAAAGCCCGGAGCTGTGACCCCTGGAGGGGGTCTCCTGCTCTCCGCCCCGCTAGGGCTCTCGGGGCCTCCTGCAGTGCGGGGGGCAGTGTCTAAGGGCCACTGAAGGGGAGCTACCCCACCTGCCACTGCAGTGACGGGAGCGCCCGGGCACGTGGCAGCGAGCAGCCTTCGTGGTGCCCCTGTGCAGACAGGCCTGCCCCCGGCCCTGCTCCAGCACTGACGGCATCTCCCCGTCCAGCCAGGCTGTGGGTGCTCGGTGTTCACACACTGCGTGCCCCTTGGGCGCCGTGGGGGGCGATGGAGCACCGGCCACCATTCCCACGGAAGGAGGGTCAGGTTCCATCCACCTCGCCAGCTCTTCCGTGATCCCCTCCCCGTCACAATCATGCACGAAACCTTCGGGCAGCCTTCCTCGGAAACACAGGTGACTGATGAACTCTGCATTTTCAACGTGCCTTCTGCTTCGGGACCTGGGCTTCCTTTGTGTTCCTGGCTGCCCCGGCCCTAGGCCTGGCCCACCTGTCCTGGAGCCCAGAGCAGCTGGGCCAGGAGCTGCCTCTCTGGGGTGGGCTCTCAGGCCCCTGCCCCCTTCTCTTTTGATTTCAGTGCCTTGCTCAGCCCTCATTAGGGAACCTCTGCTGCCCCTCCCCCCTCCACATTGCACTGGCTCCATACCCTGGACAGTGGTGACACTGTGTGTCCTGGGGCCCACGGTGGTCTGGGGAGGGCAGAGGACACACAGGACTTGCAGAAACATGGGACGTCCACAGGCAGCACTCCCCCCACCTTTGGCCCCGCAGCCCCAGCCTGTGGAACCGTGTGATATGCTGTCTCACTGTGGTCCCATGTCTTCACTTACCTTGTCCCTGTGCGTCATCGTTTCCCATTCACCTGAAAAATAGGCGCCCTTTCTCCATCTGCCATTGTGGCTTCTTTCCAGGAGGCCCCACCCTGAGGCAGGCAGAGCAGGGAGGGCCCTGAGGTGGGCCGGACCCCGTGGCTCAGACCCTCCCTGGAGCCGCCCGCTGTTGGCTGAAAACGCAAAACATCTGTACTTACTCTTCTCCAATTACATTCCCTTTGCTTAAGGACAAAGCAAATTAAATCATCCTGCTTCCCCAGGCTCCACACCAAATTTTGGATGTGAATTGATTAGCATCATAAAGCACAGGTTGATTTATGTGACAATCTGGAGCCACAGCGGTGGAGTCTGGTGGCTGCCTTCCCCTCTGAGCGGGCAGTCCTAGTCCTGGAGGGAGTTGGCCCGAGGTGCCCATATCACGATGGCAAGCCGGGTGCTCCCCACTGCCACTGTCTAGGTTCCTGTGCTCCTCGGGGTTCACCTGCTGTCTTTCCCGCTGGAGGTCAGATGGGGTCGCCTCCCTCTGCTGCTGAGAGCCGCGGAGCTTGGGGCCAGGGGGCGAGGACCTGTCCCCGGTGATGCTTGCTCATTTGTGCTTTTTTGCATCAGACTGGGGAGGCGGGCCGTTGGCTCATGGTTTCTGTTTTATAGAGGGGTCCCGGGGTTGGTGGGAGGAGGGCAGAAGAGGTTGCTGGCCTGGCCTGGCCCAGGTACGAGCTTCGCTGTGGAGGAGAAGGAAAACTCGGCAGCCTTCCCCGACATCATCTGCCAACCGCCCCAGCCTGCCCAGGTCAGGCCAGGTCAAGGTGGGAGCCGGCGTTCTCCGCCTCGGCCCCGCCGAAGCACCGGGGCTTCGTGCCAGCAGCTCCTGCCTGTTCCCTCACCTGCGGCCAGAGAGACGCCTTCGGGCTCACGGATGGGGCAGATGGCAGGTGACAGGCTGGGAGGCACTGCTGAGTGGTGGGAGGTGGGCAGTGGGCACCTTGCCAGGCCCTTAGCCACACAGCTGTTCTCACCACGTGGGGGCTGGGAGCGGCCTCAGCAACAGGCTGAGGCTAAACTCAGAGGTGAGGAGGACAGGGGCTGCCCCCCCTCAGAGGAAACCAGCCCAAGGGGAAGAACCGGGCAGTGCCAGGCTCTAGGGCTGGGAGACCATGGGCAAGCGGGAGGCTGACACCAAGCCTGTCTGGAGGCCGGATTCCTGAGCGGGACAGATGCCCGGCCACGCCATGCTGATGCCACTGAAAAGCCAACTCTTCCGAGAGCAAGATCCAGGCCTGCAGGAGGGAGCTTTGCCCCCCTTCTTGGGGCCTGGGGCTCGTGGTGTCAGCTGGAGGAAAGGAGGAGTCACGTCTGAGTGCCTGCCGTGTGCCAGGCACGGTGCTGGGAACTTGCCGCGTGGACCTTTGTGGCGTCACCTAAGGATCAAGAGTGTGTGCCTAGAAGCGAGACCTGCCCTTTGCAGGCTGTGAGCCTCGAGCTCTCCCGCCATTTGTAACGAGGGACAATAGGACCTGTATCACCGACGGGTTTGGGGAACTAAAGTACTGAGCTTAGTGCTGGCACCCAGTGCTCAATAAAGCTATTCTGTGCTGACGCTGGCTTCTTGTCACAGAGCAGCCATAATTGCCCCGGTAGCCACAGACCCCCGCGCTCACTGAGGACCCCAGTTTGGGTCCCCAGGCTCCTAACTGGTTTCATAGCCTCCTAATTAGTCGAGTCTTCTGGTAGCATCTGCCTGCTACAATTCCGAAACGGGAAATGAATTCTTCAGGATCTAGAGGGCTTTGGGAGGGGGTGGTCTCTGATTCCCCGTCCCCTCAGGAAGCTTAAGGACAGGCGTCCCCTTTCAAAGAGCCAGACAGAGCCAGGTCTCCTGACCAAGGATGTCACACCTGTTCTTTTCTTCCTTCCTTTATCTTTCTTTTTTTTTTTTTTTTTTATCCTCACCTGAGGACATTTTTCTACTTTTTGTTCAGATAGAGTGGGAGGGAGAGAGGAAGAGAGAGAGAGAGAGAGAAACATCGACGTGAGAGGGACACATCGAGTGGCTGCCTCCCGCACAACCCACCAGGGGCCGGGGACCAGCTGCAACCGAGGTACGTGCCCTTAGCGGGAACCGAACCCGGGTCTCTCTGGACCGCAGGCTGCCGCTCTAACCGCTGAGCCAAACCGGCCAGGGCTCGCTCTTTCTTTCTTTCTCTTTCTTTCTTTCTTTCTTTCTTTCTTTCTTTCTTTCTTTCTTTCTTTCCTTTATTTTGTTCTTTATTGATTTGAGAGAGAGAGGACGGGAGAGAGAGAGAGAACATTGATTGACTGCCTCCTGCGTGCCCCCCACTGGGGATTGGGCCCACAATTTGGGCATGTGCCCTGATCAGGAATCAAACCAGCCACCTCTGGGCGCATGGGTGGATGCTCAGCCAGTGAGCCACACCAGCCGGGCTCACGCCTGTTCATTTCTAAGCTCTACGCCCCCTCCCCCCACACACACCTGGCTCCCAGGAAGAAGGTGGTGAGCTGCTCGGTAAAGACAGACAAGGGAACAGCAACAGCAGCAGCAGGGAGCAGGGTGAGATGGTAAAGATGTCCTATTCCTGAGACTGGCAACCAAGGGCCTCTCCTGCGTCCCACCAAGAACAGACCAGCACTGGCGTGTCTGTCTGGGTGGCTCAGCTAGCTCTCTGCTACACAGGCCCTTGTTTATGACCGAATATCTGCAGCCTCTCTGACACGGTCGGCTCCCTCCTCTCTCCTGCCAGGCGTTGTCCCTTCCCCTTGATAGGGCAGGATCCTTCCTATGGTCCCAGCAGGAGGCTGGGAAGCCAGCGCTGAACCTGCAGAAGGCAGCCTTCCTGCCCCTACCTCCCGTAAGGCTCACTTGTCCCCAGAATTCATTCCTAGAGAAGGAATGAGGCAGCCAAGAGCCTGGCCCCAGGACCAGGATTGGCACCTCCCTGGAGCCAGCCAACAGCAGGTTCAGTTCCACATTTGGCTTTTAATTGTCTGTCCAGTTCTTGGTTATTAACGATCTTGGACACTGAGCGGAGAGCAGCCTGGACTTCATGACTCCTCCCAGCCCCACCTGCTGCAGCCTTCCACCCAGGGAGGGGTCAGCAGCTGGTGGCCAGCAGTTAACCCTCTCACCACCAGTGGCTGCAACCAACTTCAGGCTCCCTTCCAGGGTGCTGGCCTCTAACGCTCACCCAGACTCGTCCTCGCCGCCTGAGACAGAGCCCCCAATCCTGGACCAGGACCCATGAAACACCATAGGGCAGAGAACATGACATTGACAGTAATGGACTGGGCCACCCGTTCTGGGGGTAGTCAAGCTCTAATTCCCACTTTCTACCCTTTCAACTCTAAAAAACAAACAAAATATTGCCAGTTTTCATGGCCCAATCCCAGCAGTGGAGCCTCTGGAGACTGATGGGACCAGTGAGAAGCTATGTAGGACAGGGCACTGGGCAGGGGCTGCACACGGTGTTGGCATCCAGCTGCCCTCCCCGGCCTCCTCCTCCCTGTTACATGGAGCTAATCTCTGCCCTGCTTCACCGAACTTGAACTTGTCGAAGACAGCAAGGCCTGGGGCTTGACATGCTCTGCGTAAGAAAGGGCCTGATGGCAACAATCACCGTGCTTGTGGAACGAATGGAAAAATGAGGCTTGCTTGCTTGCTGCACAGAGTCATTGTGGGAGCTCAATGCAATCATAGATGTGGAAACATTGAGAATTGTAAGCAGGAGCCATCAGGTCCAGGGCTGATGACAGGTGACAGAGAAAGGAGGTAGGGCTGGGAACCCCCAAGGGAGGGTGCAGGACTGAGACCATGAGCCGATTCTCTGACCTCCTTCCCGAGGAGTCCCAGCACCAGCGAGGCTGAGCCATGCCCAACCTGGGAAGGCACCTGTGCCAGGCTTCCAGAACCAGCAGGCAGTGCGGAGCTCTGCACAGCCCTCATGGAGAGAACACAGCCAGCCAGGGCCCAGAAGAGCCCAGCTGACTCCCCACAACAGACCTCCCTCTGCCGTTTCCACCATGACAGTCGGGCTCCCAGGCACGCCCCTGGCAGGACAGGACACCCACAGCCCCTGGCACCAGCCTCTCTTTTAAAGGAGACTGAAGAATAAGCTCCATCCATCAATACCAGAGCCCCCAAGCTGACCACATTTGTGACATCCAGCACCAGGGTGGGTGGGCACTGGCTTCTGCCCCTGGAGCCCTCTCTCAGTCTCACCTCCCAGATACCCTCCCAGAGGGAACTGCCCGCCTGCTCTAGGCTGGCACCCTGCCTGGGATACTCCCATGATGCTCCTATTTTTTTTATTATTTTTTATTATTGGTTTTAGAGAGAGAGGAAGGGAGAGGGGGAGAGAGATAGAAACATCGATGAGAGAGAACATAGACTGGCCACCTCCTGCATGCCCCCCACTGGGGATTTGGCCCACAACCTGGGTATGTGCCTTGACCAGGAATCGAACTGGCGACCTCTTGATAGATGGGTTGATGCTCAACCACTGCGCCACACTGGCCGGGCTCCTCTATTGTCCAAAGGATGCAGAATGAGGAAGCCAGGACCAGTGGGTTGTAAAAGGTTTAATGTCCCAACACTCTGAGAAGAAACTCCAGCCAGTGGAGCAAGGAGTGGAACAGCCCTGCCCCAACCCCGAGTTCCAGCCTCCCTGCTCCCACACCAAGCCCCCAGCAGCCATGACCAGGAACTGGCTAACAGCAGGACAGAGACCCTGCTGCTTCCTGTGACTGTTCTGGCATGGTGAGAGGACAGCAAGAACCAAGCCCACACCGGACCTGAGGCTGCTGAGGTCACTGCGCTGACCATGGAGGACATTGTAACCGGGGCTCCATGGCCAGAATTTTATGGCACAAGTCAGAGAAGTCCAAGCCTGCCTGCCCCTAACGCTGGCAGTGCCAGGTGGAGGACGCAGCTGAGCAGGAACCAGAGTAGCTGACCCCTCACACTTCTGACTCCAAGCTGTTGATCCGCTTCCAGGTGCAAGGTCCCAGGAAGCCCTGCACCCCGCAGGCCGCCCTGCTGACCTCTTCCAGACCCCCACTGTCCCTGTAGCCTGCACTCAGCCCCAAGGTCCTGCCCCTGTGCCCTGGAGGCCCCCAGGCCCCAGCGAGCCAGGGGCCATGGCTGGCACAAGGTGGGAGATGAGGGCAGACAGCCCTCCAGCAGAGCGGCAGGCGGGCATGAGCGTGGAGGCAGGCGTGCTGTCTGTGCCGCCAGACGGGGACCTCTGCCCACGCGCGGTCCTGACAGGCCTCGGGGTACGACGGCAGCCACATCGACTGCGCCTGCGCCAAGCGCCCGCAGGCGGGGCGGGCACACCTGGCGGACCGCGAGCTGGTGCGCGCGAAGGTCTCGGCCACCGAGCTGGGCAGGGAAGCGTGGCGCGCGCGGGGGCCCCGGGCCCAGGCGGCGTGCAGCAGGGCCTCCCTCCGGGCCAGCTGCTCTGGCCCGAGCAGGAGCAGATCCTCGGGCTCCGGGAGCTCCGGGAAGAGCGGGAGGAAGGGGCGCCCCGACCCGTCGGCTCGAGGGAAGGAGCTGTGGTGGCAGCGCTTGCGCGACAGGGGGCGCTCCGGTAGCTCTCGGTGCCGCCTGCAGCGCCGGGTCCGCACCGGCCACCGCACCTCCCAGGCCTGCCGACTGGACACCCGGGAGACTTCGGGCAGGGGCGGCCCTGGCGTCGGGGGGCGGCCCAGGAGCTGCGGGGTTCTGTGCCCCAGGGCAGCGCGGCCGCCGCCTGGTGGCCCCCCGCCCTTGGAGCTCGGGTCGCCGGGCCGGCCAGGGGTGGGCGGCCGAGGACCGGGGCATGCGGGAGGTGGGGGCGCGCGGCGGCTGCCCCAGTTCTCGATGGTGCGGGTGGCGCGGTCCAGGGAGCTGCTCACACCAGCCGTAGTCACCATGTCGCGCGCCGCCTGCAGCATCTTGAGCACACTGGCCTGGGCCGAGCTGGCCGAGAGGTCCGGGCTGGGCGGCCGCGCGGGGCTGGCCAGGCTCTGCACCCCGCTGAAGCAGCTGTAGATGCCCTGGGCGAAGATGGGAGACACGCTGTGAGTGCGCCCTCCTCTCCGGGAGGCCCACCTCCCCGGCTGAGGCACCAGCCCAGGCACCTCTGAGTCCTAGGAAGCAACTAAGATTTGTGAAGCGCCTCCTATGTGCCGGGCACTGCGCTGCTGTGAGTTTACCCAGGAGCTCTCTGGGGCTCCAAGAAGTGAACTTCCAAAGTCACACAGCTTGTAAACTGCAGGGCGGATTCCAGCCCAAGTGAGCCTGGCTGCAGAGTGCTGCCCTGCCTGTCGGAGAGCTCTGCTTCTCTTCGGCTGTGGGATGCTGGCAAGCCATGCCACCTCTCCTGCCCTCCGTTTTTACATCTGTAAAGGGGGCCATGGCTAGCTCTGACTTATCTGGGTTGATGCCCCTAATGCTGGCACTGTCTAGGGCGGGGTGAGTACCCACCCTGCTGAAGGCCAGCAGGAAGTCCAGCCGGGACGTGTTGGGCACCGAGTGGCGCAGCTTCCAGTAGACCAAGTGCTCCCAGGCGAAGACCAGCAAGGCCAGCCCCATGGCCACCAGCAGCATGTAGAAGACGCCTGCCATGTTGTCGATGTCCAGCTTGCTGCTCATCACCTCGTTCTTCTCGTTCTGGCAGATCCCCGAGAGCCACACCGTCTCCAGCTTCTGTGTCTCCCCTGGGTTGGGGGCACACCTAAGCTCAGGAAGGACCCTCCCAATGCCCAGTGAGGAAGGGTCCGGAGCCAGGGTGCCACCCCTTGTGGGACCACACAGGGATCCAGCCAGGCAGGGACAGGACTAGGGATAGGGGATGTCAACGAGCAGGAAGAAAGGAAAGCAGAGTGGGGGCTGGATGGGCAGTGCCAGCCTTTGACATACCTACCCCCCATGCCTAGTAAAAGCTTGTTGGCTGGGTAAATGTTATCATTCATTTATTCATCAAACACTTATTGATTCCCTACATGCCAGGCATGGAGCTGGGCGCACAGACGAAGGCCTGGGCCCCCGAGGAAGTGAGACCTGGAGGATGAGGGAAGCTGGCGCGGAGACCACAAGCACCTTCATGGTCATCACTCTCACTACTCGGTGGTAGTGGTGGGAAATCAGACCGTTATTTATCTAATAGGGTTGGAACTCTAAACTCAAAGTTCTCTCTGGGTGTTGGGGGCAGGTTCAGCTGGACCCCTCACACATGTGAGCGTCTGGTGCCAAGGCGAGCCTGGGCCTCGACTCTGGGACTAGGCAGGGCCTTGGCACTACCCAAGTAATCTCACGATGGAAAAAGAAAGGAGTGCAGCCACCCCCAACCCCACTGTGTGGCCTGAGCTCCTTCCTGTCTTCCTGCGCCCCAAGGGATTTCCCAGTCCTATTTCCCACTCCCTCCTGGCCAACCCATCTCTTCCCAGGTCTCCATCCAGTCCCTCCAAATACCACACACACACACACACACACACACACACACACACACTGCCCTAATCTCTCACCCCCAGAGCCCTCTCCCTGTTCACAGGCCCTGGGGACTCGGAGAAAGGGGCAATGCTGACCCGCCATCGAACAGCCATCCCAACCAGACTCCGTAGCCCACCCTGGACCTACCCCAGCCCCCAGAGCAGCAGCACCCACCATCCCCCAGGAACTGCAGGAGTGCCAGGTCTATGGCTCGCTTCCAGTGGGACTCTTTCTGCATGGCAATGCCATAGCCGGTGGTGGCAAAGACCTTGCCGGAGCCAATGGTGACCAGCTTGCAGCCCTCATCCTTGCCGGCCATGTAGTTGAGGACAGCAGCATCATAGATGAAGGCATCCAGCTTCCTAGGGACAGGTGGAGCCCTCAGGCCAGGGGTCATATGGGGTGGGAACACCAAACCTGGGGCCTGACAGGGGTCTGGGCCACCGCCCAGGAGGGATGGGTGATCAGAGCCTCTCTGCTTCCCTTGGTCCAGGAAGGAGAGAACCCCTCCATAGCTCAGGGACCCCACCTACCCTCCTCTCCTCCTCAGAGAAGTCAAGGGACTCTCTGCCCCCGGAGGACACCCTCTCTGCCAAGCCTTCCTTGCCCCTAAGACCCTAAAAAGGTCACAACCACCACCTTAGGGCAAGGCTGAACCCTGGTCAGCCTTGGGGACCACATGAGGCATCTATTTTTGCTTCAAGCTCCACTCTGCCCTAAGACCTCCTCACCACCCACCCCCCAAGAGCCCGACAGGATGGCCATGCCTCACTGTCCCCAACTGGGATCTATCAGGAAGGGACAGAGTTGAGTCTGGTCACTGGGGAGACGTGGGGAGAGACAGAAGGTGAGCGCGGGGCTCAGGACCCACCCCATCTTGAGGCTGGTGAGCGCGTCCTCCACGGAGCGCTGGTTGAACTTGACCATGTGGGTGTGCATGTCTCGGTAGTTGCTGCGAATATTCCGCTCCGTGCTGCCATTGGGCACTGTGCCGAAGCGAAACGGTGGGTACTGATCTTGAGGCCGCTGAAACTGCGGGCAGAGGGCAGTCATCATCTTTGACCCTTTCCCGAACCTTCCAGGCACCACCTCTACATCCCCACCACCCGTCCCCGTCCCTCCACCCCATCCCCATAGTCGGCGCTTGAATAGTGACAGCAGACTGCTCTTAGATTCTGTCCAGGCCACTCCTGTGTTACAAATGGGGAGACTGAGGCCAGGACAAAGAGAGACTTACCCAAGGCCACTCTATCGTGCACCTGAGCCATCTCTCCCCTGCCCCCACCCCGGCCCCGCCTCACTAGGCTCCCCAGCTCCTTTCTGCTCCCACTGCCCTGTGTCCTCCACAAGGCCCGCCCCTGCCCCGGCACCCCCACGGGCCGAGGTGCAGAACCTTCTTGTCACTGAGGCCGGACACCGTGTCGATGTACTGCTCCTGGATCATGAAAGCAGCCAAGTTGGCGGTGTAGCTGGCGAGGAAGATGACCGCGAAGAAGGCCCAGACCAGGACCATGATCTTGCTGGTGGTGCCCCGGGGGTTTTCGATGGGCACCGAGTTGTTGAAGACCAGTGCCCACAGCAGCCACACAGACTTGCCGATGGTGAAGGATGGGCCCCCAGACTCTGGGGGGAGAGGGTAGACATTGGGACTCCTCTTGCCCAGCACAGAGGGGGTTGGTCTCAGTCCACCCAACTCCACAGCTCCTGTCCCCACTCCATATCCGGTGGGGACCCCATCCCTGGCCATCCCCAGGGCAAGTCAGCTCCCCTGGTTCCTCTCTCATGTATCTGATTGGCCCCTGCCTGTTGTCCGAAGGCCAGAGACCGCCCCCAGGATCCGGCCTTCTCCGAAGGGCCCTGTGACCCCGACCCCACCCCTTGGGCGGCTCGGCCCGCTCCCTCTTCCCAGGCCCAGAGGACAGCTTACTCTTGCCGCTGGTGAGGTTCCGGTTGTAGCTGACGGGGCTGAAGTACTCGAACATGAAGACAGTGATGGCCACCACGGTAAGGCACATGACAAACATCATGACCCACACTGAGGGGCTGTAGGGCTCTGGGAACAGAGGGACGCGCTCAGCGGCCTTGGCGCTGCCCCTCCCCCCACAGCCCCGAGCACAGGGTGCAGACAAGTGGGTCCACAGGGTCAAGATAGGCTCCCTCAGCCCCGCGGACTGCGCAGGGTGGTCTGACTCTAAAGCCGAGAGCCTCAGGTGACACCCCACCCCCCAGGGAGGCCAGGCTCTCCAGCCTTCTTGGTCTCTCCCTCCCATCTGTCCTGGACAGGGTCGCATCACCCCACCCGGCACACCTCCCTTTACTCCACACGCCCCTGGCTCTCATCCGCCCCCTTCGCCCGACTTCCTTTCAGAGAGAAGTCTACCCCTGCTCCTTCCGTCCCTCTTGCTTCCCCTGCCTGCAGCTGGCTTCACCCTGTACCTAGCCCTGAGCCTCAGCCCACAAAACCACATCAGCAAACCCAAGGAATCTCTCGTCCTCCTCTCCTCCCTCTCCGGCCAGCCCGCTGGCCACACTCCTGTCTGGAAGTCCCCTCATCCCGACACAGAAGCCAAGGCCCGAGGAGCTGGGAGACCGGCCTGAGGCCTCTGACAAACCCTCTCAGTCCCCCTGAGTGAGAAGTCATTACTGTATAAGCATCTGCTCCTGTGAGGCGATGCCCATCCACGGAGTGCGGTTTGTTGTCTGGCCCTGGCTGAGGAGCCCTGCTCAGAGAGGTTCGCCGACTTGCCCAAGGCCACACAGAATGAAGGGGCAGAGCCGGGATTCCCTCCTCTGATCCTGGCCGAGAGGCTCACCTGTCGTCATAGCTCTCTGTTAACCCCACACTGAGTCCCAGCTGACCTCCGCAGGGCACTCTGGGAAGGCCAGGACTACAGCTGTATCCCGGCACCCAGCATGGAGCCTGGCACAGGGGCTGCCCTACAAGTGCCGACTTCCTAATCAAGTCAGAAACCAGCACCACTTCCCACACTGGGGGGGGGGGGGGTTCTCCAATGCTCCAGGGGCTTCTCCCCTTGTTCCTCTGGCCCAGCCCACTAGGCACATCCTGCCTTCCTGGTCGGCCCCTCCCTCATCTCAGCCACGATTTCCCCACTCCCCTCCAGCCCCCACCCTTACACTATCCCAGGCTCGGAGGCACCTGAGTTTGCTGTGCTTGCCCTCGGAGGGCCCCCCTCATGCTCTTATCTCCACCCAAGCTCCACACCCATGTGGGCCCCTCTGCCCCAGGGCCATCCTGTCCACCGAGCCGCACCCAGGAAGGCTGAAGGGGACACGGTGCCATTGCTGCGAGCCACCATCACGCTGATGCCTGTCTCCACGAAGGGCACAGAGAAGTCCACGATCTCGGAGCGCTCCTCATTGATGGTGAGGGAGCCGATGGCCATGTCTGCCCGCTTGTAGTATACCTGGGACCATGGGACGGGGCTCCCACAGGCTGGAGCACTCCCTCCAGTCTCCTCCCGGCCCCCCTCCAGCACCCACCAGCTGAGTCCGTTGTTCCCACCTGGGGTCCTCAGAGCTCCACTTTCAGTGTTGACCACCCAGGGGGCATCGCTGGTGACCGCCCAGTCTCCCCTGCCAGCTGGGAGACCCTAAGAAGCTGGGCCAGGGCCCCACCCTAGCTGAACCCCAGCATGGAGGAAACGCCCTAGGAGCAGCTCGGGCGGCTGTGATGAGGGGGCCTGGGCAGCAGGCCAGGTGGGTGGGCTCAGGTGGACCCTGTGGGCAGGCCTACCTCCCCGATCATGCCGTTCCACACGCCGCGCACCCTCTTGCCGTGCTTGCCGTTGGTCACCAGATACAGGTCGTAGGAGAACCTGACCACCTTGGCCAGCTTCTTGAGGATGTCAATGCAGAAGCCCTTACAGCAAAGCTTCGTGTAGGGGGCTGTGTCACCGCTGCTGCCACCAAGAGAGCGCCAGGAGTCAGGGCCAGCAGCCCCTCCCAGCCTGGCGTGTGGACCCCGCCCCCACACCAAGCATAGGACACACACGATGCCTGCCATCACTCAGCAGCACGCAGCTCACCCCAGGCCTCTCGTGTGTTCTCACGGACCTGAAGGTGTGGTTGCTCTGCCTGCGGCAGGGCACGGTGTTGGGCACACAGCCACCTGTGCCGGGGTCGGGGCTCTCCACGATGACAAAGGGCCGCTCTTCCAGCGTGGCCACTGTCAGGTGCCGGCTGTCCACCACGGGCTGCAGGGAGGCACTGTAGCGAGGCCACACTGGGTACTTCATGTGGAGGACGCCATGGTCCCAGCGCCCCACCTGCAGAGGGTGACCAGCTTCAGCCTGGGACCTCCAGTCCTATGACTCCCACCCTCTAGGTAAGGCCTCTGGGTGGGGCCTGCCAGGGCCAAGAATCCCCCTTCCACACCTAGGGATGCTTGGAGCAGGACAGGGCAGGGCCTGGGGTGGGACATTTGGATAACCGGAGAGTCAGGGCAAGGGGCTGGGCATGGGCCAGAAGGGGGCTTCCTGCAGCCTCCTCCCTGGCTCTCGTCCCTGCACTTTCCAGCCCAGCCTCCACTCTGCCGCTGGCCCACAGCATCTTTCTAAAGCCCACACCTGAGTCTGTCTCACCATACTCATTCTCTCGACCTTAGTGTAAAGTCCTTCACCCAGCACCCCACTCTTCTTCCTCAGTCTCCACACCACCAAACGCATCACTTGAAGATGCCCCAAACCCTCCTGCTCCTCTGTCTATACTAGTTTAGTGTCCCTTCCTGGTGAGCTCCTACTCAATCCTTCACAACCCAGCCCAAATGTCCCAACTTCCATGAAGCCTTTCCCAGTTTCCTCCTTTGAAGACAGAACCAACTCCTGCCCCTCTTCTCTATTCCCATAATGCTTTGCACACATCTCTACTCAAGCACCGATCTACCCAAATTCTTTTTGTTTACATGTCAGTCTGGCCAGCACAGCTGTGGGTTACTCCTCCAGGGGCAAGATTCTGTGATAAGTGTGGTAGATAAGTTCTGTAGTGGAGGGAAGCCAGGGTTTTGTGGGAGCCCAGAGCTGAGGTGTCTCACCCAACCTGGGGACCTGGAAGGCTTCCCAGTGGAGATGTTTCAGCTGAGACCTGAAGGACGAGGGGCTGGATAAGGGACAGAAGGGACTCTCTGCTCAGCTGTGGGTACAAGAGGGGCTGGGGACAAAATGAGAGGAAACAGGGGGCCCCTGGGCTCACCCCCTTCTCACCATCTCCCAAAGGCGGTGCCGGTTGAGGGCGATCACAACCATGGTGGGCTGGACCAGGTACCCACCAGGGCTGAAGAAGAAGTTTCGGCCCTCCCAGGTGACATTCAGTAGGTGCCTGCAAGTGGGGAGAGAAGCCAGGGTATTCCCTTAGCCCTGCTCAGGACCAGACAAGCCCTCGCCCACCTTCTGCCTCACCACCACTGACGACGGGGAGCATTTGCTGTGTGTTTGTTCCGTTTCCCTATATTGACTGCTGCGGTCTCAGCGCACCCTCACACCCCTGATCTTTTTTTTTTTCCAGATAAGAAACTAAGGCCCAGAGAGGTGAGGTAACTTACCCCAGGCACACAGCTAGTGGGAGGTGTGGCCAGGGAAACCAAGCTCACTGCCACCCAGGTCCCCTGAAGTGCACTCCCCCCCCCATTTGCATGCCCTGGGCAGGTGCCCACCTGTAGAAGGATTCCCGGGCAGGGCTAACAGGCCCGGGGTGACTGCGGCAGTCCCCAGCCGGGGCGGGCAGGGCGCCGTGCTGGCGCCGGTAGCCGTGGGCACCGAGGGCCAGGATGGCCACGCCATCGCGAACCTTCTGGCGCAGGCTGAGGCGCCAGCTCTCAGTGACGACGCTGATGAGGCCCACGGGGAAGACGGTGGGGGGCGTGTCGGTGCTGCCCAGTGCCAGGCTGGGCACCAGCCACACGTGCCCCGGCCCCACCAGGCCAGCCTGCGCCGCCTCTTCGAATAGCACCTCGGCCTCCTCGCGCGAGCAGTAGGCCACCAGCACTGGGGCGTCGAGCTGGCGCAGCAGGCGCTGGGTGTGCGCGCGCGTCCCGCCGGGGCCCAGCTCCAGGGTGAGCACGTCCAGCAGCTGCCAGCCCAGGTAGCTGGCGTCGGCGACGGCGCGCACGCCCTCGAGGAAGAGCGCATGGCCCGGGTGCAGGCTGGTGATCACGGCGAACGCGCTCCAGTCGTACTCCTCCAGCACCTTGAACAGCACCTGCAGCTGCTGCTCCAGGGACACGCCCAGCTGCAGGAAGGCGGAGCCCGGTTCCTGGGGGCGGGGCGGAGCGGGGCCTAAGAGGGAGCGGGGCGAGCCGAGTCCCACCCCGCGGCCCCGCCCCAACTTCGGCTCCCTCCGTCTGCCCTTGGACGCCTTTGCGTGCGAAGGTGCGAGGAGTCCCGGAGCCCCTGCCCAGCAAAACCTCCCTCCCTCCCAGACGCGGTTCCTACCACTGCCGCCCACTGGTCACCTGGAGAGTCTTTTAAGATACTCATATCCGGCCCCGCCGGACCAGTGCTGGAGCGCAGTATCAGCGTCACCTGGGCGCTTGTTGGAAATGCAAATTCTGGGGCGCATCGCACACCTGCTGGATCAGAATCTCTGGGGGTGGCGCCTGGGAATCTGCATTTCAACGAGCTCTTCTGGTGATTCTCGAGCCCGCTAGTTTGGGAAGCGACTGCTTCAGACCAACTGAATTGGAATCTCAGAGATGGGACACTGCTTTCGTGTTTTTCTAAAGAACTATGAGGGTGGAGAACCATCCTGCGGAGAGCTAATAGAGGGCCCAAAGATCATTGGGAAAGGACCGTCCTCCACGGAGGCCTGGGGATGAGAAAGTTCCTCCGCCACCACCAAGGCCCAGGGCACTGCCAGCTCGAGCCTGGGCTAATGCAACCACTCCTCTAACGGAGGGCTCCCTGCGGCCACTGCGGCCCCTTCCAAGAGTTCACCACATTTCCACTGTCCCAATGTTTGTTTGTTTGTTTAAAGGAAATTTGGGGAAACTCTACAGAACAGGTAACCCAGTTCCTTCAACAAATTTCAAGGAAAAAAAGAGATGGGGGCTAGAGACTGAGACTCAGAAGTCATAACCAATTGCCACGTGGGAACCTAATTTGGCTCCTGATTCAAGCAAACTAACAAAAATAAACATCTATGACATTTATGAGACAATGGGAACAATTTGAACAGTGGCTGGATATTTGATGATGTTAAGGAATTTTTATTATTTTTAGATGTGATAATATATGGTGGTATTTTTAAAAGCCTCTATCTGCTAGAGACACATGGAAATATTTATGGATGGAGTAATAGCGTATCTGGGCTTTGCTTCAATAGCACAGAAGAGGGGGGACTAGGAGGGGCAAGGATGGGCAGGGTCTGGCAGGGTGGAGGGGGGTACATAAGGTCATTATACTCTCCTACTTTTATGTGCGCTCAAAATTCTCCATAATAAAACATAATCATAAAAGAAAGGCAAATCAGATCAGTCTCCCCTGAACACATTCTTTGGCTCCCCACTTAGGGTAAAACCCAAATGTCTTTCCATGTGGTTAGGACTCCACCTCCCTTTCCAGGCTTCTCTCTGTTCTTCAAAACCCTGGGCTTCACCTCGGGTTGTTGACACCAGCTCCTGCCCGTGCCCTGGAACACTCCCTACCATTCCCCCTCACCTACCTCCCACGCAGCAGGCCAGCTCCCCGCATCCTCCAGGGCTCACTTCAATATCATTTCTTAAGAGACTGTCTCTGAACAGACCTCTACCCAGAGGGGGGCCCTGTTGATCCCCTGTGGTGTCCTGTGTTTTTGCTTCAGAACGCTTCTAGCTGTGACTGCCGATGAATGTTTAGGACTTTCTCCCCACAGGATAGAGGCTCTCTGAGGGCATGCCTCAGGCAGTGCCGGCCCCTGGGTGCTCTCCCTGCAGGTTAGGTACTGCGGGTCCCATACCAGCCTGGCCCCCACCCCTGGGTCTGCAGCCTGACCAAGGAAGGCCAGAGAAGCAGAGAGAAGGTAGGCCAGGGCTGCCACCACAGCCAGAGGCGGGCTTGCCACCTGCCCACCTCTCATCCAGACACAAATGTGAAAGCAGCCCAGAATGTTTATCTGCTAGCACACCATTCCCACAGCTGGCTCCGCCCTCACCCATGTCACAGCCTCAGCCTACATGTCCCTGTCAGTCTACCCTAGTCCAACTTCCCAAGACCTGAGTCTCCCCCTGGCCCAGACTCAGCCCCGCTCCCTCAGCCCCAGCCTGCCTCCAGGCCCAAGGGACGAGGGGACACGAGTTTGAATGGGCACCTTGGGGGTGAGGACCACAGCAGAGCCCCCACTGATGCTGAGGATGGGCACGTGAGTCTGCGAGGAGATGAAGTCGAGGATCTGGGCCACGGCCTCAGTGCCCACGTTGTCCTCAAAGACGATGCCGTGGACGCGGGCCGCGCCCAGGAGCCCACAGATCTGGGTGAGGAGGCTGCTGGGGTTGGTGTTGTTGACCCCCACGGTGAGTGGCTGGATATCCAGCGGCAGGTCCAGGAAGCTCTGGGGGGTGAGGCGGATCCGGGCCTGGGCCTGTGACGGCCCCGAGCTGCCAAACACCACGGCCACCGTCACAGCCTGCTCACCCTGCCCCAGGCCCAGCCCTGCCCAGGCACCCAGGAGGGAGGTGAGCAGCAGGGCTGGCCCCAGGGCCCCACCCATGTCCACTGGAGGGTCCTGCAGAGAGATCAGGAGAGGCACAGGGAGGGAGACAGAGGCATGGAGAAAAAAGATGAACAGACAGACAGGAGGTGAAGGCCAGAGTTAAAGGGACACACATCCAGAGGGTGGAAGAGAAGAGAGGAAAACCTCCCTCCACAAAGAGGCAGAGAGAGGGAGACAGACAGACACAGACGGACAAAGAGAAAGAGACAGAGAGATTAGCTGAGCATCCCAAGGGCAGCCCAGAGGGCAGGAGCTGGGAAGAACATGAGCCGTGATATGTGCTCATCACGTCCATTCAACTGTTAAACTGCACAATTGGCCAGAAAGGCCAGACCTTTGGAAACTTGTCCATCTGGGCTCTGCCCGAGGAAGGTCCACGGAAAATGCTAGTCTGGTGTCCAGGTGCATGGGTTTGAGTTGAATAGACCCGGTTCAAGTCCCAGTTCTGCCGCTTACTAGCTGGGTGATCTTGGGGAAATTGCTCACCCTTTCTGAGCTACATCTCATTGCCTGCAATAATCACAGAACCTACTTCACTGCAGTACGAGGGCTACCCAGTGTTATCAGCATCCTTATCCTATAGGTGACAGCCTCTCTGTCAGGTGAAGAAAGGCAGCTTTTGTGACCGTCCCCACCCCATCCTCCATTATAAACTGAATCTAACATCCCCACGGGCCTTGCTCTTCACGGCCCTGTCTGGCACAGAGTTCCCTCCTCCTGGGCCCTGGACATCCCTCCCCTCCCACCGTGGCCTCAGTTCGCAGCAGCTTTCCACAGCAGAGTGAGACGCCACTGACCGGTGCAGGGCTCGGGTCGCTACATTACACACGAGCTGCTTCCCCAGGCCATTGCCGGTGTGCGGGATCTTTTTAACCTAATCCCAGGCCTGTCGAGTGTCCCTGCTAACTGAATGTCATTGCTTTGGGTCGGGACCAAGATCCAAGCCAGTGAGTGATGCCCACTGACGTAGCTCTCCCTCCCAGCTGGCAGTCGGCCATCGCTTTGCGGCCCTCCCATCTCCATCACCTCCCCAACAGAACTGAACAGGGCAGAGCCAGAGGGTGACCAGGGTGGGCCTGGTTTCATTTCAGTCAGAGAAGACAAGATTTGGGGCTGGGAGGGAATACTGCGCTCATTTTGGTGCCCTGGAGATCTCTCCCGTGTATGGTTTCCTAGTACTCTGGCTGGAGGTCAGCCTGGAGATATGGTGAGTCTGGGATGGGGCCTAAGCATGCCATGCCATACCACACTCAGCCACCACCAATCAGGACACTGCAAAGGACACTGTCGTGCTCACCTCTGCCCACACCTCCAGTCCCTGCAGGCTGCCTGCCCTCTGGGAAGCCCCAAGCTTCCCCCACCTCTGCCTTCCAGCTCTGAGCCCAGATTTGTGCTGTCCAGTCCAGCAGCCACCTCACCTGTGACTACGGGCACAGGAAACGTGGCTCGTCCGGATCGAGGGATGCTCCAAGTGCGGAATACACACTGGATATTGAAGACGTAGTAAGAAAAAAAGAAAGTAAAATATCTCACTAATCTTTTTATATTGATTCCATGTTGAAAAAAATAATATTTTAGATACACTGAGTTAAACAAAATATACTATTAAAATTAAGTTCGCCTGTTTTTTGCTTTGTTTTACTTTTTCTAAGGTGGCCACTAGACATTTTTTAAATTACACATGTGGCTCTCATTCTATTTCTTTCGGACAGCGTGACTCGAGAGGAAGGACCCAGGCTCTCCCTCAACTCCAGAGCCGCTGCCCCAGAGACTCGCTCTAACGGGAATGGGTGCTCTGGGATTGGAGTTGAGGAGCAAAGGCAGTTGAGACAGGCTGTACCTCTCCTCAGGAGTGATCACAGAACACCCCTGGAGGGAGTATTCAAGCCATTCTCTGAGCTTCGAATAGCAATGGGCAGATTCAGGGAGATTAGTACCACGTGGCACCCAGCCATTGCAAAAGACAGGAGGGTCATCCCCCAGTCCTGGCCCCATCCAATCTCCCTCTCGCCTTCCCCTGGCCTCTCACCTCTCCACCTCCCATCCGCCCACCCCTGCCTGCCCCACTGGCCACATCCCTCCTCAAACAGCACGCTGGCTTCCTGGTGTCCACAGATGAAGTCCAGACCCTGACCATTTTCCTCCCCTCCATGGACCCCACTGTACTGCCAGTCTGGTGGCCACACAGCCTCCGTGTCCTCATCTCCAGGCCTTTGCTTTGCTCTTCCCTCAGGCTGTTCCCACTGCCTCCCTCTTGTTTACACAACAAAATTCCAGAAATTTTCAGACCCCAACCTCAATCCCCCTCCCACAGGGCACCTGCCTTAGCTCATCCAGGCTCTGGACACATGGGGTGAGAAGACATAGGGTCTGGGTGGGGCTCTAGGCCAGCTGCACTGCTTCCCACCCCTCCTCCACCTCTCTGGGGTTGGGGAGCTCCAGGCTCTGCCTCTGAGATGGTTAGTGCGTGTCATTCGCCCCTGGCAGGTATTTGCCCCTTCAAAGATGCCCAACCCCACAGTGGACTGTTGTCTTAGGGACCTCTGCCCACCCGCTTGTGGTCCATGCATTTCACAAACGCACTGAGTTAATGTTTGATGAACACGTGGACCTCGTCAATCGCCCCGGGGGAAGGTGGCAGTGATCAGTCTTCGGGGACACTCAGCATCACCTTGACTGGCCTGGACTCCTCTGCATGCTTAGGACCCTTCTCCCCGCCCCTCACCCCAGCTCCCCCAATCTCAGGCAGGCTCCCGAACTCCGAACTGCGCGCGCGCACACACACGCACTCCAGACACTGAGAGCTCCCCCTTTGCCAGGTCAGGAGTCCACCAGCTGCGCTGCTTCCCACGAGTGGAGGGACCCCAACTGCTGGAGGATCCACTGGCCTTCCTGCGAGCGGCCTCTGCTTTGCCGTCGGGTTTCCCTCCCTCCGTTTTGCGGAGCCAAAACCTGAACCCAGACGTCAGGGGAGAAGATGGCCCCTCCATCTTGCCCCCACTGGTTCTGGCACCGAGGTCTTCCTCCTCCAAGACCTACTCCCCGCCTCCCAGCTGCTTCTGCACAGCCCCCTCCCTCCCCCAGGGGCGCCCCACCCCCTCCCTCCGGCAGGAATCTCTTACACTTGGGCTGTGAAGTTCAGGGTATTTTTAGGCTGGCGATAAATAATTCATAGGGAACGTGGCATCAGGCCCCCCGCGGGAGGAGGGGGCTCAAGCGGCGAGAGCCACCGACACTCGCCGCTCAAGGACACTTGCGATGCAGCGGCAGCGCCAACAGCCGCGGTGACTCCCGGCGCGGGGATTCGCGCCACGCCTCCTGGCGGCCAAACTAGGCACCACGCACTCGGTGCCCCCCACCTACTGCTACCCACTGAGGGCGTCCCCGGTTCCTAGGTCCCCACTCCCACTCCCCCAAGCTGAGTCGTCGTCGCCCGGAGTCCCTCTGGTGGGGTGGGGTACGGAGCTCACCTGGCAGGCGGGGCTGTGGGCGGCGGGGTACAGCCCAGGCTGCCCTAGGGCCCGGAGTAAACCCCAAAGTCCAGTTTCCGGCCTACTCGTCCCCTTCCAGTTCCTCTTCAAATTCTTAGTACGGAGTTTAGAAAGACTCGAAAACGACTGGGGCAGCCAGAAACTAGACGGGCTCCGAGAACAGATCAACCCAAAATAAGTTCCTTCCCTGATTTCCCTGTGGCCCCACGTTTGGGACACAGCCAAGGTGGTGCCACCATCAGAGGGTTGGGGTGCTGAGCCGGAAGTCACATCGGGCTGGCAGGGCTAGGAACCAGGGAGACCACTGCGGTGAGCACAGGGCCCGCAGGAATTCCCGCTTCGCTGACCCAGCAGGACCTGGGGGGGGGGGGGGGGGGCGGCACGCACCTTGGGGATCCTCTGACTGCTAGAAACCTTTGCCTTCTCAAGTCCCGGCCCTGCTCACCTAGGCCTAGGCACGACCCGCCTCACCCAGCATGCTCGAGCTTTACTTCCCTGCCGTCGGAGACCAGGGTTGGGGATCAGGGTGGAAGCCCCGGGAGACCAGAGCAACCTGCTGGTTCGGTAGCCAGGGCCCAGCGCCACGGGGCTCCCGGCTCTCCCCGGGCCTCTCGGTCCACCCTTTCTTTTTCGTCCTTGGAGCTTGGGTCCTCTGGGCGCAGGGTCAGCATTTGGGAAGATCCCACCACCCCGTGAAGCCTACGCTGATTCAGAAGGAGGGGTCAGAAGGAGGGAACTCATGTCCGCTTAGGAGAGGAAGGAGGAGAGCTGAGAGGAGGGTCTGGGGCGCTCACGGCGGGTGAAGGGGAGGGGGTGTGAAGGTAGACGCGCGCTGTAGGTGTTCAGCGGACCTCCGGGAGCCAGGAGGGCGGGCTCCTGGAGCCACCCCCAGTCCCCTTCGTTCTCCCTGCTTCGTATTCGCTCTGGCCGAACCCAGTCGCGGTCCCCCGCTCACGGCTCTGCTCCCTGCCCCAGCGGCTTCCAGCAGCAACAGTTGGGGGTTCCGCAGCCCAGACTCCCGCGTCCCCGCACCACTGTCGCAGCATCAGGCGAAGGAGCTGGAGGGCTAGGCGACCCGAGAGACGAACGTCTTGGGCGCCTCGCCCCCGTCCTTCTCTCACGTCCCCCGCGCGCCTGTCACCTCGGCCTCTTCCTCGCCTCCTCTCCTCCCACCGGGGTCCAAACCCTAGGCCTGGTCCTGAGCGTCCCGGTCCCCCGGCCGCCCCTTCTCTGGATCCCTGCGCCTACCCAACTCTCCCCGTGTGTCCCGTGTCTGTCTCCGCCGGCCTTGCCTGCGCGGTGCCCGAGACCAGCCCCAAGTTGGCGAAGTTTGCCTCCCGGTTTGCCTCCCGCCACTCACCGAGGGGAAGGGGCGCCGCGCCCGCGCCCAGACCTGCGCCGGCTGCCTCCCGCGCGGTGCCCGTCCTGGCGCCTGGGCTCCGCGCGCTGGCGCGTTCCGACTGAGATCGGCGGGAGCCAGAGCCCAGGAGCGCGGGGCCGGTGCCGCTGGCGCGGCCTGGCGGGCTGCACTGAGCTGCGCGCCGCGCCTCCGGCTCCCGGGGCTCTCCAGCAGCCTCTGGCGGAGCGCTCACCGCTGCCCGCGCCACCCGCCCCAGCGGGGCCAGCGTTTCCGCCCCGCTCCGCCCGGCCCGCCCCGCCGCCTGCACCCGCGCTCCTCCACCCCCTCCTTGACGCCGCGCGCCATCGCCTGGGTGTCTTCGCCCCTCTTCAGGACTGTGTCTCCAGACACACTCAGGGCCAAGGCAGCCTCAGAGAAAACACCAGCCCAGAGCCCTGGGTTCGAGCCCGCGGCTCACTAGCTGTGTGACCTTGGGCCAGTTAATTCGGAGGATCCCTGTCTACAAAGTGAGGCCAGCATCTGGGGGACTGGCATTTAGACGGTGAACATGCTTTGTAAATTGCAAAGCGCTATGAAGATTTTAGTACTGTTGGCTTGTTGACCTGGCTGGAAACCGATACGGCAGGGAAGGCATTGGAAACAGTGTGGGGGACCCACACAAGACGTGTAGGGGCCACAGGGAGGGACCGGACAAGCTGCTGCCCAGTCCCCTCACCCCCACTTTTTCTCTTTTCTTATTTTGGTTGTATGGGTGGCTAACCAGGCAGTGAGGCCAGCAGAGCAGGCAAGCTGGGGTCCCAGGGCGCCTGCAGTGTGGGCAGACGGCAGGCAGGCCACAGCAGCAGGGCCATGGAGAGAAAGGGTGGGTCCGTGCCAGGCCTGGCTACCAAACCCACCTCCAGCCCCCTGAGGTCCCTGAGCCGGGAGCTGGCTCTGCAGCGCCATCTGGGGGCTGGAGGGGAGCTGCGGTTGGAAGGTGACCCCAGGCCCCAGAAGAAATCACAGGCACATCAACCATTGGCCCTCAGTTGCATCTGTTTTATTTTCAGCATATTATGGACCTGGTGACCCTCCGCAGTCCAGCAGGAGAGGTGGGAGGAAGGTCAGCCTGCACTTGCACCCATCCCTAACTGAGGTTATCTCCTTGCTGAGAGTTAAACCCACACTGGCAAGGGTGACCTTCTGGCAGAAGGGAGTGCTCACTGGTCCCTGGAAAAGAGGCAGCCAAGGCCCCATGTCAGGGCAGGCAGGGGATGCAGCTGTGGTGCAGAGTCCCACGCAGACTGACCCCAGCCCTCTCCTCTGTACAGCACTCTCCTCTCCCTGCCGGGCTGGGATCTGGGCTCAGCGCCCCAGCAGCCGCAGCATCTCCAAAGGATCTAGCAGCTTCTCCCTGGGCTTCCCAGTACCCTGGCCCCGGGACACCTCTTCAGCATCCAGCTTCTCCCAGTCTGAGAAAGAGATGGGCTGGATCCCTGAGGCAGAGGGAAGATGAGTCACTGCCCCAGCTCCTCCTCCATCCCAGCCCAGAGCACACCCTCCCAGTGGAAAGGCCCAGAGACCGCCCACCCCACCTCCCAGGAGTTCACAAGGGGCCCAGACCTCGGCTGCTGAGCAGGGCCTTGATGGCTGCATAGCCAGGCCTGGGGCCAGACGGCAGCAGCCCGGCCTTCAGGTCCTGCAGCAGTGTCTGGCTAGTGAAGAAGCTGTCCGTCATGGTGGTGCCAATGACGCCTGTGGGCCCCCGCTTCACCCAGCCACTGCAGTAGAGGCCTGGGAGGGGGTTATGAAGGAGCAAAGGAAGGGCAGTGGCCTAAGCCTCCAGTATGTGCACATGCGCACACGCATGCACACGTCCCGAGTCCTCCCAGCAGCCCGGGCAGCTGGGCCCACTGTGGCCACTGGCCCACCCCCCATCTCCTCTTACACCTGTTTCCCTGCAGATCAGGAGCTCCCTGAGGCTGGGAACGGGGTCTTGCCCACCTCGTTTCAGCAGGCCCTTTGTAAAGGTTTACTGCAGGAAGGGATAGGTGTGTGGATACTGAATCAGACTGGAAGCCCCCAGAGGACAGGGACTGCTCTTTAATCTCCAAACCCAGCACTGAGTACAGGGCCTAGCCCAGACAGGCCTCGCTCAGTAAACTGAACGATGTAATAACCACATGTAGGTGGGCCCCTCAGCCAGACTGGGAACTTCCCGTAGGGCCAGGAGGGTGGGGCTGGGTTCCAGGACCCAGACCCCGGCCGGCTCAGCAGTTTTCAGTGCGCGTCACCGGGTGAGTGAATGAATGTGAATGGCCTCAGGAGACACCAGCCTCCCCCCACCACAGCTTGGTGCCTAGCATTCTTGTACCCTCTCACCTGGCACATCCACAACCCGGCCCTCCATATTGGGAATGACCCCAAGTTTGGGGTCAAAGGGCACACTGGGGTCAATGGGGCGGCTTTTATACCCAATGCTGCTCAGCACCAGCCCACAAGGGAGGTCCTCCGTGTCTCCAGTGGGCACTGCCCGGGCAGTCTCACCGACACCCTGTTGGGGAGAGTGTCAGCAGCACCTGGCTGAGGTGAGGAGACTTGAGAACATGAGTGTCTTTGGATATAGCAGGAGACTCACCTCCAGTCTGGTGACTGCCAGGCGGATGCCTGCTGCCCGCCGCCCATCTGGTGACGGTAGCACCTGCTGGGGGCTTCGGAAAAAACGGAGACCCCAGGCTCGGGAGGCCACTGCCTGGCGGGCTGCCTCCTCCCCTCCTGGCTTCTCCGCGGCTGTTTGAAGCAGCAGTTCCGCCAGCCGCTTTCTCGGGCGGGGCATCCCTGTCAGCAACACACAACGTCTATGTCCCTTGGATACAGCCCTGTCCCCGAATGCCCTCCCCCAAGGCCTCGCTGACCTAGACCATCCCCTCCCTAGTGAGCTGGGGGGCCAGGCCAGGGCCCCTCACCCTTGATTTTGTCCTGGAGGCCCAAGAAATCCGCAGGATCCAAAATGGGCCGGGTTCCGGGTAACTGAATCATCTCCCGAAGCTCCTTGGGGGTCGGGGTGGGGTGGGGAGTGGGGGAGCTGGTCAGGCCCAGAACACTGTCCACTCCTGAGCACACCCCCGAGCCCAGGCCAGGTAGGGGACACCACTAGCACGGAAGGCACTGGGCCCCGTCTGGCTCCCCTCTTCCCCCCCAGGCAGCAGCATTCCAGGGGGCTCTGGCTTAACCCACCTCCCAAGGGAAGACCATCTTCTTAGGACCCTGGCCCCTCTCCCTCTGGCCCCAGCACCTTAATGGTGAAGGCCACTTGCAGGGGTCCACGTCGGCCGACTATCCACACCGTCTTCACCCGACTCTGCCTCAGTACTCCCAGGGAGGCCTCCGTGATGTCCGTTTTCTGGCACAAAAGGAGGACCTTAAAGTCATCCAACTCTAAGCCTCTCCATTTGGTCATGTCCCTACCCTGAGCCCGTAAGGGTTGCCAGCTGGAAAGTACCCCTCTGCTCCCCCTGGTGGTCATATGGAGCACTGCCGCCAATTCTGCAAATGGCTCAAACTAGTAGCAAACCAGGCCCACGCTCTTTCACTCAACAAGTGTTTACCATGTGCAGGAGGGAGGGGGGTGTTAATGGTGCACAGAAGAGACATGGTGCCAGCCCTCACAGGGCTCCTGATCTGGTAGAAAGAGAGATACTTATCAAATACTCATCAATAAATGTAAAATTAAAGTGGTCACAACATGCTTTGAAACAGTAGACAAGTCTATAAGAGGAAGGTATAAGGCTTCCGGAACAATTGAGCTAAGAACTAAAAGATTAACCGGCAGGAGGTGAGTTGAAAGTGTTCCTAGCGGGGGGAGTGGCATGTGCAAAGGTCCCGGGGCACACTGAACATATTGCTTTTTAAAGGCCCATGTAGCTAGAGTGCTGAAAGTAAAGGAGAAATTGTATGCGGTGAAGTTCACGGGCTGCCTTTCAGAAGGCCTCTGCCTGACATCAAGGGGAAAGAGAGGCACTGAGCTCAGCTGGGACAGATGAGTCCTGAACACTGCAGCAGGGGCACTCTCTCCTCAGTGTGACCTCCCCCCACCTCTCCTGCCCCTAACCCACCACTCACCTCCAGGTGCTCAGGTGGGGTCAGCAGAATCCGGGCCACATCCAGAGCCACGTTCCCCTGGCCCAGAATCACAGCTGTGTCACAGTTCAGGTCCGGCGCCAGCTGGAGGGAGAGGTCTGGATAAGGTATCCCTAGCTGTGGCTCCAGTCAGGCTCCCAGTCCACAGCCCTTGGGCTCCCCCACAGTGGGGAAGTCCACCCCATCTGAGCCTCCACTCAGACCCCCGTCCCCCACCTGACCCCACCTTCTCTTCCCGACCCTTCCAATTGACCTCCCACCTCATCAGCCTGATGAGCCCCCCAGTCCTGATGTTAGCGCCCTCTTCCCCCAGCCCTGGCATCTAGGAGCTGCCCCGGCCCTGGCTGAGAGGTGGAAAGGAAGAAGCAGCAGGAGTGCTCCCCAAACTCACCTGCTGGTTCTCAGGAAGCCCATTGTACCAGCCCACAAAGGCCCGGGCCGAGAACACACCAGGCAGCTCCTCGCCGGGGATTCCCATGGCCCGATGGTCCTCTGCTCCGTAGCTCTGAAGGAAGACCCAGAGCCCTCAGCACCAGCTGCAGGGCCACACAGCCCACCAGCCTCGGGGGCTTCCTGCCAGCTCCTCCTCCGCTTCCACCCGTGGGCCTCAGCCATGCCTTCCATCCCTCAGCCCACCTCCTGCTGCGGCCCTGCCCAGCCCTTTCCTCCCGTGCCCATCGGCACTCACCAGAACCACAGCATGGTAGGCCTCCCGCAGCTCTGGCACAGTCACATCCCTGCCCACAACCACGTTGCCGTGGAAGGCACAGCGGTCAGAGCGAGCCGTCTGGGTAAAGGTGTGGATGACATTCTGCCGGGCCCCCGAGTGGGAGGGGTTAGGATGCGGCAGCTCCAGGGACCATGCCACCCTCACCCCACAATGTCCCCAGGATGGAGTCTAGGTGGCATCTACAGGGCCTGGGGTCATCCCCTCCTCACTTGACCAAAGGCTTCACACCTCCCTTCCGTGCCCAGAGAGACCCACCTTCACCTCGGGGTGGTCAGGTGCCACGCCAAAGCGCACCAGGCCGAAGGGCATGAGCTGCTTCTCATAGATGTCCACGTGGGCCTGGGTGTGGTGCTGGGGGAGAGGCCAGCAGGTGGGGGGGCTGAGGGAGGGCGGGGCCCCTATGGTCCTCCCCTTCCCAGACAGAACAGGGAGCCCAGCTCAGTGGACAGAGGACACAAGGAGGCCTTGACCCTCTGCGAGGAGAAAAAGACCCCCTGACTCCCCATCTGCCAAGAAAGCCAGACAAGAGGAAGGGGGCGGCTGAGGTGCAACCTCAAGGAGTGTCTGCCATTCAGGACAGTGAGAACTCGGCCAACGGGAAGGTGGTTGGCCTTCCCTCCACTGGAGGGGTCTCAGGGGAGGGTCTGCATCTGCTTGGGTCAGCTGTTCCCATAGCCCTGCCTTAGAACCTCGACACTTCTAGAAATGCCCAGTCAGGCTGATGACCTGAGAATCACCTTTTGAAATTCATGCCTGCCTTGACTGTGGTCTCCAAGATCATGCTATTGGAAAGGGGACCAAGCTGGACAGGGAGTTGGGGCATGAGGGGGGCCGAGGGAAATAAAAGTGGCCCTACTCCTAGTCTTAGAAAAAACCACCTCACTCACACATTGGTTCCGGGGCACCTAGAAGGGGGAAGGCACAGGATTGGGGGTCAGGCACCAACCAGTCACATGACTGGTAAGTCCCAGGATCTGCCTCTTTCTCTGTAAACTGGGAGAGATAACAGCCCCCTGTCAGGGTTGTTGGGAAGCATCCTGGAGGTCAGAACAATAAGAGACTCTGGGCCATAAGCAGGTTCAAAGTCAAGCAACGTCCAACGACACACTGCCCTGCCTCCCACCCCCATCCTGGCGCAGGCTGTAATACTCCTGATCCAATGGGACTCGGGCCAAACGAGCTCCTGCCCTCCAGTCGCCCTCATCCCGACAAAGGCTCCTGCTCACCTCCTCGCCTTTGTCCAAATCCCTCTTTCCCTCCACTCCACTGCCTGCACCCAAGTCCAGGCCCCCCACCCCCCACCCACCCATCCGTGTCTCCGACTCCCCATCCGTGCCTGCCACAGGTGGTGCCTGAGCCCCCTCCTTCAAACCCCACTGATGTGA
This sequence comes from Tadarida brasiliensis, assembly GCA_030848825.1. Lineage (NCBI taxonomy): Eukaryota > Metazoa > Chordata > Mammalia > Chiroptera > Molossidae > Tadarida > Tadarida brasiliensis. The sequence goes on from CM061273.1 coordinate 61,660,090, forward strand.
TACCAGGCAGAGCTCCAGTTTCGGAGTCAGCAGCCATGGGGACCCCACCGCCCTTTGGCTCTCTGACTTCTCTGTACAACAGAACATCCCTTCTGGCGATGTGGCTCAGTGGTTGAGCGTCAACCCATGCACCACGAGGTGGCCGGTTCGATTTCCGGTCAGGGCACATGCCCAGATTGTGGGCCAAATCCCCAGTGGGGGGCATGCAGGAGGCGGCCAATCGATGTTCTCTCTCATCAATGTTTCTTTTTTTTTTTTTTTCCTTTATTGATTTTAGAGAAAGAGGAAATGAGAGGGAAAGAGAGATAGAAACATTGATGAGAGAGAACCATCAATCGGCTGCCTTCTGCATGCCCCCACTGGGGATCAGGCCCACAACCTGGGCATGTGCCCTGACCGGGAATCAAACCAGAGACCTCTTGGTGCACGAGTGGATGCTCAACCCCTGAGCCACACCAGCCAGGCCAGAAATGTGCATTTTTAATAAGTACCCCAGGGGACTGTGATGGAGGGAGAAGGGTGGATAGCACGAATATAAACAGTCTGAGTCCATCCCTGGTTGGTGGCTTCTGAGCCCCCAGGATCTGGGCCTCAGCCCTCACCTCTCCACCCTCACTGCACACCCCTACCTTCCTGAACTCACCGCATCCCTAAGGGTCATTCTCTCTGGGCCTTTGTCCACGAGGTTCTGTGTGCCTGGGACTGTCCTGCCCTCTACCTGTCTGCCCACCTGGCAGCAACTTCTGTCCTTCAGACAGCAATTCGGCCACTCCTCCTCCACTCCTCCCTGTACAGTCCCCAACCCTGGTTTCATGTAAACCCTCTTCCCCTTCACTCCCCAATTCCCACATTAGACTGTCAGGTCCTTGAGCGTGGAGACCATGTTCGTCATGCTCTTACTATGCATGTTCCCAGTGCCAAGCCTATGCCTGGAACACGTCAGTGTCCAGTAATTGTTTATAGAACCGGCTAGCATGGTGCTTAAGAGTGGGCTCTGCCGTCAGACTGCCTGTGCTCAGATCCCAGCACTTTCCCTGTGCAGGGACCTTGGGCAACCTCACAGCCTCAGTGTCCTCACCTGTGAAGCAAGTTATGACACTTGCTTCACAGGTTGTCTTGAGGATACGATGAGATGCTGTACAGAGTGCCTGACTCCACTAAGTGCTACTGCCCAGGTGTGCTGTGCATGTCCCTGCCGCCGGAGCACAGCCAGTAGCTCGGAGCTCCCAGTGGGCAAGGACCAGCTCCTCCCACCGGGAAAGCATGTGTAAGTGTTTGCCGGCTGGGTGCAGGCCAGAGCCTTTGCTCACATTGGAGGCACTGAGAGTCCTGCCTCGAAGGCCCAATCTCTCCGCTCCCTAAAACTCAGGCTCAGCTAACAGTGTCCCTTACACAAAACCCTCCAGGGCCTCCCCAGCCCCTACAAGATCCCTTGTCTCTGTCCCAGAGTCCAGGCTTGTCTGACTATGTGGCAGCTTGCGTGGGATGACTCCCCACACATGGAAGGCCCTCTCGAGAGCCCATGGCCTCCTTCAATGCTAACCCAATGCGCCTTCTCCAGGAAACACTTTCTGACTGACCTCACCTACCTCGGTTTATGCTGGTCATACCATCAGAATTAGCTCTTTCACCTGTGTTGTTTGGAAGGCAAGCTTAGCCCTGGCCGGTTTGGCTCAGCGGTTATAGTGTCGGCCCGCAGACCAGAGAGTCTTGGGTTCGGTTCCTGCTAAGGGCACGTACCTCGGTTGCAGTTTGTCCCCAGCCCTGGTTAGGATTGTGTGGGTGGCAACCAGTCGATGTGTCTCTCTAGCATCGATGTTTCTCTCTCTCTTCCTCCCTCTCTCCCTCCAGCTCTATCTGAGGATAAATGCAAAAATGTCCTCGGGTGAGGATAAAAAAATAAAAAAGAAGGCATGCATAGGTCACTTTTCAGCAAGGTGACCAACTCATCTCAGTCTCCCTGAGACCCTCCCAGTCCTGAGCAAACTGGGCCAGTTGGTCACCTCATCTTTTAAGTATCTGCAAATGCATGTGTATAATTAATATAGTCATCCTTTCTCCTGTCTCTTCACAGACACTCCAAGTCCCTCTAAAGCAAGGCCATTGTCCCACGTCTTAGTCAGCCTAGGTCTCCCTTCTCCCCTCCCCCACCACAGTTCTCCCTCCCTCCCACCATCGTCCAAGGTCTGGCAAAGTCTCAGGGGTAATTAGTAACCTTGGAGCCCTGCCCACCAAGGCCAATACTGTAAGCCTTGAGACCCTGACCTTTGGGGGAGGGAATGGGGGTGGAGAGCAGGCTGAAAGAACAGCATGGCATGGGGAGGACTGAAGCCACTGGTGAGGAGAGCACAGGGAGGTGGATAAAGTTACAGAAAACCCTGAGAAGAGGGGGGTAGAGCCTTGAGATGCGGGATGCTGGGCACAGAGTGGAGACAGAGAAGAAAGAAGAGGAGATGACGGGCAGGACAAAGTCATCCTGCAGGTCTGCATAAGCTCCCTGGAGGGCTTGGCCATCGCCTATGAGACAGACCCACTTCTCTCATAGCTGAGGACCTACAGTGGGGAGCCCCAGATATAGGTGACAAAGTGTGTAGAACGTGTCCCATCTAGATGAGTTGGGAGCCCCATCCCATCAGGGATCCAAGAGTGCTTTTAAAACCCAAAAGGGTGGGGCTTCCTCTTAGGATTGGAGCAGCAGTGAATTGTGGGTGAGGGAACCAGGAGGGCATGGCTTACCTTCAGCAGGTGTTGGGCAGTGTAGAAACCAGCTGGGCCACTGCCCACCACACAGATCTGGGGGGTCTGCTCCTGTGTGGAGAACTGCTGGCGGGAGCCTGGTGATGGAGGAGGGTAGGGGGAGGTCAGAACAACGCTCCCTCCCCACTCCCAAACCAACTTCAGTGTCAAACACAAGGTGGAGTTTCCCAATCTTCACCCTCCTTTTTGTCAAAGCTTTGGCTTTTGCAGGGTTCCTTACTTCATCTGAACCTCAAAGGCCATGCCTTCATTCAGAACCCCACATTTCACGTATGAACTTAATACGTTGCAGATGACCTACTCAACAACCCCCACCACCCAGCCCTGAACCTGCCCTGCACAGTACTTCATTTTTCTTATGGGGTTCCCTACCTACCCAGCTAGAGTACTACATCTTCCAAAGGTCCCCATATCATCCCAATCTCACCCCGTGGATCTTCCCACAATGCTCCCATTTACCTCTCTAACCCCTCTCTCCATAGAACCCTACATTGCCCCAATAGACCCGTCTCATTCCTATGGACCCCCGTTTCACCTCAGGCTTCTCTCTTGCCTTACAGACCTCCATATCACCCTCATTCACTCCTTCTCCCAACTGTGGATATCACGGTCTCCCTTCTCTTTGTTGACCTTTGTTTCACCCTAGGGCACCTCACCCCACAGGCTCCCATCTGCCCCCGTACAACACCCCATCTCGCCCGCGTGAGTGGACCCCTCCAGTCTCGCCCCGCTCCAACTCTGCCGCAGCTGGACTCCAACCCCTCCACTTAACGCTCGCAGGCCTCCCGCGCTCCCATCCAGCCCCAGGGCTGCCCAGCTCCTACTTGGAGTGCTCCTGGCGGGAGGCGGCCGAATCCGAGGCCATGCCGACCAGTGCCACCAGCGCCAGCAGCGTGGAGCCATGGCAGGGAAGAGGATCCAGCCAGCTGGACTGATCCCGATGACTGCCCCGCTCCGCGCTGGGCGCGGGCTCCGGCCTGGCTCCGCCCTGGCCCCGCCTACAGATGAGGTCCCGCCCCAAACCCCGCCTCCCACACTCAGGGAGAGCACAGAGAGGTTGCTCCACCCCCATGCCCGAGAGAATCCCGCCCCCAAAAGAGAAGCCCTCCCTTGTATCCACCCCCTTCTTCTGAAGGCCCGCCCCTATAACTTCCGGTCCCTGCGTGACCTAATATATTGCTACCCAATCCTCACCCTCCCTCCAATTATCTGACGTCTAGAGTTAAAGGAGAGCAAATCCCCATGCTGTTTCAATCCCGCTTGAAGGAGCGAACCAATTAGAGGAGAGTTTACTTATCCTCTCGTCGCTGACTGATGACGCAAGCGCCTCTCCCCTGCCTGGCTGGTTTCCTGCTAGCCAATCACCAGTGGCTTCAAGGAAGCCCGGAAGTCCCGCAAAAAAGGGTCTCCGCCTAGAACTTGGCGGCCTTTTTTCACCTGCTGGGGTGCTATACTGGTGTGACCCCAGCAAGACGCACAGGTAAGAAATGTCCAGACTTGTAGAGAATTTTTATAACAATTTATTTGAGCCAAAACTGATGACAGTTGCCAGGAAGCAAGATCTCAGATGCTCCCCAGAATAAGTTTTGCAGTTTTTTAAAATGCATTTGAAATTAAAGAGGGAACATAAGGAAAATTATATGAAAGTGGGAGAAAGCAAGGCAGGGATTGGACTACAAGACAGTTAACTAGATTATGTGCTCTCTTGAGGGTGATTACAGCTCCGCGAGGTATTACTCCTGGTAGTTCAAAAGTGTGTTAACCTAAATGCACAAGAACAAAGGACAGGGCTGACTTAAAAACCTTTTACTAAAGAAGTTGTAGGCCTGGGGCATGACTACCCACCAAGACTTGCCCGTTTAGGAATTTATGATCAAATCACCCTGTGAGATTACTTTCTGTTGAACCCTTTTTTCATCCACAGAGATCTTGTCCTGCTTCACCCCTTCCCTTTACATAGGTGAGGAACTGGAAGGAACGATCTGCCCCAGGTGCTGTGGACAGAGCCAGATCTTGACCCTGTCCAAGGGTTGGAATAGTGTGAAGTGAGTGAGGCACTGGCCTCGAGTGCAAAATTTAAGAGAGCAGCAAAAACCTCAGTGATCAACATAAATAATAATTTAATGCAACATTTTATTTATTCATTTTAAAATATTTTTTCTGTATTGATTTTAGAGAGAAAGGAAGGGAGAGGAAGAGATAGAAACATCGATGAGAGAGAACATCGATTGGCCACCTCCTGCATGCCCCCCACTGGGGATCAGGCCCACAACCTGGGCATGTGTTCTGACCAGGAATCAAACCGGCGACCTCTTGGTGCATGGGTCAATGCTCAACCACTGAGCCACACTGGCTGGACGCAAACTATATTTTTAAATGACAGGATCCCAGGAAGAGTAGTGCCAGCTTCAGCTTCCTTTTCTCCCAAGGACCCTCTTGTCAAATGCTTCCTTGGAAAAGCCTTCCCTGACCCATCCTCTCCCAAGCTGGTTTAGGACACCTTGTTGTCCTCTAACACTCTACCCCAGTATTACTTATTAGACTGCCATATTATATTTAATTGAAGTATAACAGACAGAAAAGTGCACAAATCAGAAGTGTACTGTTTGATGAATTATCACAAACTAGATGTAATCAGGTAACCACCACCCAGATCAAGAAGTAGAACCTGGCCAGCACCCCGGGAGCCCTTTGTGCCCTTTCTCATCACTTCCCTTCCCTCCTAATATTCCAATTTCTAATAAGTCACTTCGTTTTGTGCCTTTCTCACTGGACCAGGAGTGGACAAACTATGGCTTGCAGGCCAAATCCTACCCAGTACCTATTTCTGTACTACCCACTAGCTAATGGTTTTTTTTGTTTGTTTGTTTTTTGTTTTTTATCCTCACTTGAGGACATTTTTGCATTTATCTTCAGATACAGTGCGAGGGAGAGAGGGACGAAGAGAGAGAGAAACATCGATGTGAGAGAGACGCATTGAGTGGTTGCACCCACACGACCCCACCAGGGCCGGGGACACACTGCAACTGAGGTACATGCCCTTAGTGGGAACCGAACCCCGGACTCTCTGGTCCGCGGGCCGATGCTCTAACTGCTGATCCAAACCGGCCAGGGCGCTAATGGTTTTTTAAATATAAAGAATACTTTGTGACACGTGGAAGTTACACAAATTCAAAAAAAAATTTATTAGAACACAGTCATGCTCATTTCCTTATATGTCTATAGCTGTTTCGCACTTTGATGGCACAAAATGCTTTGCGTATTTGTGACAGAAACCGCATTGTCCACAAAGCCCAAAATATTTCTATCTGGCCCTTTCCAGAAAGTTTGTTAACTCCTGCACTAGACCATAAGCTCCAGGAGGTTGGGGCCCAATCTCATTCAATCTTATATCCCCAGAGCTTTATACAGTGCCTGCCACATAAAGGATGTTCATAAACAGTTTGTCTTGCCAGGCCGGTGTGGCTCAGTGGATTGAGCATTGTCCCAAGGACTGATAAGTCCCGGTTCGATTCGCGGTCAGGGCACATGCCTCAGTTGCGGGCTTGATCCCCAGTAGGGGGCATGCAGGAGACAGCCGATCGGTTTCTATCTCTCTCTAAAAAATCAATAAAAAACATATTTTTTAAAAAAGAGTTTGTCTTAATGATCAAATCATTTATCATCCTTCCACATGGGAGGAAGAGGAGATTCAGGATCAGATATCCCAGAAAGCCCTATAGGGCTCCCCTCCCAGAGGCACTGTTTGGTGGTTAAGAGCAAGGATTCTGGAGTTGGACACACTGGGTTCAAATCCTTCTTCCCCCACTTACTAGCCATATGACACTGAGAAATTTAATCCCTCCAAGGCTTACCTTCACAACATGTAATGTGAGGAAAAATAGTACCAAGTTCTTTTTAAGATTAAAATGAAATGGAATAGGTAAAAACTGTGCCATAGGTTTTGAATAGATGTTAGCTATAATCATCCTCATCAGTATTATCACCTCTGATACCCCTGTGTAAATGAGGCCTTAGGTCACTGCAGAGCCCTAGAAGGGCTTCATTGCCTCCTGTCACCTCCTCTCCCCTCCCAAACCCCATGCATCCATCACAGTCCACATTCTCAGAGTCACAGAAAATCAAGTCTCAAAATGATCAAATGGCTTGTTTCCAGGTGCCTGTGGTACAGCCAAGTCTGGTACCAGGGCCTCCAGCTGCTGCCCTTTCCCCACTCAGGCTCAGATCAATAACAGTGAGTCATTGGTTATATATTAGGATGGTTTTAATCATTAGCCAGGACTATGAAATGGGGCCTTTTCTGACATTGCATTTTTCATGTGGAGATTTGGCAGTTGTATTAGTCGCACTCCTTGACCTTAAGGTCATTTCTGAGCTCCTAATGCATTTCAAAAGAGCAGCAGTAGCCCTGGCTGGTTTGGCTCAGTGGTTAGAGCATCGGCCCATGGACCAAAGATTCTCGAGTTCTATTCCCGTCAAGGGCTCGTACCTTGGTTGCAATTTGATCCCTGGCCCTGGTTGGGGTCACATGGGAGGCAACCACTCAATGTGTCCCTCTCACGTCAATGTTTCTCTCTCTCTCCCTGTCTCTCACTCTCTCTCTACCTGAAGATAAATAGGAAAATATCCTCAGGTGAAGATGTAAAAAAAGATAAGTAAAATAAAGAGCAGCAGTAAGGTATAGCAAGTCAGTAGGCTGGGAGGCTGCCAAGCCCGCCTCATTCCAAGTAGGCTGCTTGGTTCCAAAACCCCTCAATCAGTCAGCCTTCCAACAGGACACAGATGACAGCTTGAAGTGCTGATTGCAGAGAGTTTAATGAGGGAACTCTGTACAGAGGTGTAAGCAGGATTAAGGGACCGGTGAAGCACCCCTGGGCTACGAACAGCTGGAAGCCACTAGCACCCCAGGCCTTGAAGGACCAAAGGAAGAGGCTGTTTCAGAGGTAGTGAGAGCTGTCGCTGCAGGAGAGGGTACACCAGGAGCTGTGGCCTTCAGCAGAGAAAGGCAGGCTGAGAGGAGTGGGGGAAGGATGAGGAGGGGCAAATGGCAGCTACCCAGCAGAGCCACCTAAGGCCACACCAGAGCTGGGCTCTCCAATAGCATCAGGCTTAGAGATGCCTTTCGCCTGCCCTCTGACCCCTCCGCCCAAATCCATTCGCTGACATTTAGCCTCTCATCATCAGGGTCAGCATGCCGTCCACCCATCCAAGGGCTTCACTGGGAACCAAGGCAGTTATGCACTCAGAACATGATTTGCATGTCCTCAGCCAGGGATGGTTTTGCCCCCAAGGGGACATTCATCAGTGTCTTCAGAGATTTTTGATTGTCACAACTTGGACTCCTGGCACGTCGTGAGTAGAAACTAGGGATGCTGCTGAACATCCTACAATGCATGGGACAGGCCCCATCAACAAAGAATTATCTGGCCAAAATGTCACAGTGTCAAGGTAAGAATCCCTGTTTTAAGCTTACTGCTCTGGCCTCCTCCTCTGTCCCTCCCTCAGCGTCCAGCTGGGCCCTTCCTTGCACCCCCTCTTCCAGCCCAGCCAGGGCAGCTCCCAGCCCTCTCTCAAGTCTGCCCACTGTAGGCTGACTCAGTGGTCCCCTAGCACCTCCATCTCTTCCTCTGGCTGGCGTCAGTAGTTGCCTTACATTCCTGTCTCCCTCCCAGGCTGCAGAGGACGCTTTCACAGCCCAGCCTGACCTTGACTTCCAGCCCTTGTATCCCCGCCCTCTTTCTCATTCCTTTCCTCTCTAAAGCCATCTCTCCTCCAGACCCTGTGCCCATCATCCCCTCCAGCCTCAATTACCTTCCCAGTAGTTTTTCTCTCTCTCAAATGATAATTCTTCCAGGTCCACTCCTTCTCAGTATCATGGAACAAAGCAGACTTTTTCTGGAGCTAGCCAAGATCACGCTCAAAGCAATTTATACTCTTTCTCCCCTTACTTCCAGAACCTGGCATACTCTCTGTGAAACACGTACACTTTGATCTCTGATGCTGTGGCTCTTGGGAGCTACTGAGCCAGTGTCTTGCACAGGCTTCTCTGGCTGGGCAACTAGGAAGATCTGCTGAAAGCAACCTCCCCTGTGCTCCCTGGGGAGAGGGCTCCTTAGGGGACAGAGGCTCCAGGGCCACTGGAAGAAACAGTGGCCGACTGAGTATGCACCAGGGAGGCCCTAGCTGAGGGCTGACCCTGCTCTCTCCACACCCCCTCTTAGTCTGCCCCCTGCACAGGCCTCTCCTCACCCAGTCACCCCCCCTTTAGCCCTACCAAGGCTCAGGCAGAGTGGGGGAGGAATCCAGCCATTTAGTCCTGAGATGCCCAGAATGCTCAGCTACCTTTATTCCTTTCCTCCAGATATCCCTCAAGCCCTGGCCGGTTTGGCTCAGCGGTTGGAGCGTCGGCCTATGGACCAGAGTCCTGGGTTCGGTTCCCGCTAGGGGCTAGGGGCACATACCAAAAAAAAAAAAAAAACAACCAGATATCCCTCAAAACCCAGAAAAGCAAGCAGGGCGCAAGAGTCCCCAGCATGAGCTCCCTGCCTTCCTGCCTCCCTGCCCACCGGTGCCTTCATGAGCCACCCACTGCCAGCCACCCAGCCACACCCACTGAGGAAGGCCTGTGCGCTCCCAGCCCCAGGAATGGCAAGCAGAAAAAGAAGAGTCAGGGTTGGTCCCAGGAAGGGAAGCAGGATGACTATACCAGCCCACCCCTCATTGCAGCCCCACCAGCTCAGTGATGGGAGGGGTCTGCACCATGAACTCCTCATAGCGATTGAGAAACAGCCGGAAGCGAGCGAAGTAGGTGTCTTCGTTGTAAGGCAGCTGCTTCTCCTGGAGGAACTGGGACACCACGGGCTTCACCTGCCAGAAGGTGGGCGGGAGGCGGGGCTGCTGAGCCCAGACTGCAGGCAGGCCTATTCCCCTGGAGGCCCTTCCTCTTCCCAGCCCCAGCGTCTGTCTGCCTTATTCCATGATGCTCTGGAGGAGCTGGGGGCGTGGAGAATCCCTGCCTCTCCCCCTCCCAGCAGGCAGGGGCAAGGGGGACAGACTTCTCCAGAGCATCCCCCAGGGCTCCCAATTACATGGCAGTCCTCCCTGCTACAGCGGGTACAAACCATGGCTCCCTTTCCAGCACCTACTGTGCGCCCAACCTTTCAGACCCATTTCTCCACTTCATGCTTCAGGCCTGTGGACATGAGCAGTGAGGCTCAGAGATGGCCAGTGGGTTTGTTGGGTCGCACAGCTAATAAGAAACCCACGTGTCTCTGATCGGAAGCCCACAGTGCTGCTTGTACCCCGGGCTGCCCTTCCTGGGGACCTCTGACCAGGCCAGTTGGGGTACCAGGGTTCAGGCAAACGCTGAAGGTTCCCCACCCCCTGCTTCCAAACAGTCCCTTCGTCCCAGCCCCTCCAGCGCAGCCGTCATCTACCTTCAGGCACATGTTGTCGGAGAGTCTGGGGAAGAAGTGGTGCTCCACGTGGCAGCTGATGATGGAGTGGCCGAACGCCCAGTCCAGCACGGGCAGCCGGGGCAGGTTGAGCACGCCCAGGCTCAGCATGTGAATCCGCCGGGGCTTCTTGTCCCGGGAGAACATGGGCAGCCCGATGTGCTGTGGCAGACACGTGGGTCACAGCCTGAGCCATTCCCCCCCACCCCCGCCCCAGGTGTCTTCACCCAGCACTCGGGGATCAGTGGGTTCTTCTGCCCTCCTCCCACTCTGGCTGGACCTGGTGGAGGCATGAGGAGACTGTGCCTGAGCTGTCTCGTCCTTGTCTGGGCCTCTCTCCCATCGGTACAGTGAGGGGCTTGGCCGGGTGCCCCTCAGGTCCCGGGGTCCTCTAAGCTTGCTCCCCTGTCACTAAGTCTCGGCTCCATCCTGGAGGGACCCCTCTCTGTTCCGTTTCCCCGATCCAGATGCTGCCCGTCGTTCAGGGTCAGGTTTGCGCATCTGCATGCGTTTTTGCACAGGTTTGTGCTCACGCCTCCCCTGCCCAGCGCGGCCCTGATCTCGGATGTGAAGGGAGCGGGAGCTTCCGTTCCAGCGAGGCAGGCAGACGGCCGGCCGCGACTATGGGTTAAGTCACTCGTGGCAGTCGTGAGTGCTGGGATGGTGGCGGGCAGGATGCGCTAACCGGGTCTTCGTGGTCCTGGGAACAGGGAGGCATTTGTCCCTGCAGAAGTGGCCCTGAGCCCTGACCTTCCAGGAAGACCTCCGTCTCCAGCTCCTCTGTCTGCCTGCCTCGCGGCCTGTGCTGGGGCCCCTGTGATGACCCTCGTTCCACGTCACTTGGGGTTACCACAGTAAGCGCCCCGAGGGCAGGGGCTGGAGGCTAATCCCTCGTGTCCCCACGGGGCTTAACTAAGTGCCCTGTGCAGAGAAGCTTCTTAACAAATCTCCCATCCCCACGTGAGCGGCAGCCAGTGGGGAGGAGAAGCAGATTCCTTCCCTGAGACCCAAACTCTGCGACGACCCACAGAGAAAAGAGCAGAGGCTGGGTGGGAGGTGAGGGGATGCTCCCCGCAGCCCCCCAGCACCCGGGGCAGGGGGGCACCTCACCTGGAAGATGTTAACGTGGAGAAACGGGTGGGCCAGCAGGGACCTGGTGCTGAGCATGCAGGCCAGGGCCGAGCCCGGGCTCTTGAAGCCAGACACGTTCAGGAGCAGCCAGTAGTGAGAATACAGGCCCAGGGAAATCAGGCCCAGCGTCCGCAGAGCGACCCCGAGCTTCACCTTACTCAGCCGCTCTGCCAGAAGGGGCAAGAAATACGGTGACGGGCGGGCAAGGTTCAGACCCATAAGCCGGCTCCCTGGTGGCTCAATACTGCTAACGAGGTGATCGAGGCCACCCACACACAGCCCTGAAAAGTAGATTCTCCCATGTTATGGATGAGGAAATGGAGCAGTGGGCAGCTTGACCAAGGTCACTCTAACAGTAACTGGTGGCCTGGGGCTTGAGTCCAGGTCTGCCTGCCCCTAGCCCCTGTTCCTTCCACCGTGTGATACTGCTCCCGTGATGAGAATGCTAACATCCAACATAGTACGAGGCATTTACATAGCACTTTGACATCTGTGACCTCATTATGCTTTCACACCACCCTTGAGGAGCACGTAAGAACCTGAGGCTCAGAGAAGTTAGGTTACCAGCCTGAGGTCACCAGCCAGTAAGTGGCTAAGCTAGACTTGGCCCAGGTCTGAGGCCCTTTCCACCCTGCCTGGCTGTCTCAGAAAGTTTCTGTCCAGTCTTAACTCAGGGCTCCTCACTGCCTCCACAAGCAGCCTCCCCGAGCTGAGGAGGGGAGGAAGGAAAGGGAAGACCAGGTCTCTCCAGGGCACTCCGGACCTAGGCCCTGGCATACTCACCGACAGCCACCAGTGGGGTTAGGATGGGGATCAAGAGAGGAGCGAGGAACATGTAGACATAGCCGTTGAGGAAAGGCATCTTCCACGTGCTCGAGTCCCCCAGGCCCAGCACGTTGGTGTAGCCATGGTGTATTTTGACGTGTCCGTGCTTGGCATCCTCTGCAGGGAAGGCTGTGCATACCTAGAGGAGGGAGCCAGGAAGGGCGCCAGGGTCCATGTCAGCTCAGTCAAGCAAAGCAGGACCTTTGGGAGCCTCAGGAACACCCCACTTTCCAGGGCCTTCCTGCCTTACACCCCCAGCTAATCAGCCTCGACCATCAACACTCAGGTATCTGTGACCACAGAGTGGCAGCCAGTCAAAGCAACTGTGTCCACTTGGTGTGGCACTGCAAATTGTTAGGGGGCATGAGACCAGCCCCCCAGTTGCCACTCTGCCACTGACCATCCAAGCAAGCCCAAGAGGACTGGACTAGTCAAGTTCCTGGCATTGGATTGCAGTTAGTTTGTGTGTTATCTTGGACACATCTGCACCTTCATAGCACTGCTTTGCATCCTGAGCCTACGGCAGGGAGCAGAGGGGCATGGGAGTGGTCTGGAGGCAAAGGGAGGCCGTGTCCTAAACTGTCCGCAAGGGTGGCACCTGGGGTGAGGGTGCCGAGGGCTAACTCTCCCTAGGGGTGCCTCTTCCATAGCATTTGTGGGGTTCTCCGAAGCTGGCTGTGAGCAGCAGCTCGCTGACTCCAAACACAGTCATTCTGGATGCAAAAGAGGGCTATGGTGCTTCTTATGCAGATACATGCAAATGAACATGCAGATGTCAGCCTCTTTCAGTATTCTATCCAGGCCACAAGATTCGGCTAATTGCATTGAAGACGCTGCCTGCCTGTTTGCAGGAGAACGTGCAGGGTTTCCCAGTGCCAATCACTGTGAGCCTCTGATAGCTGAAGACCCTTCACACACGTGACTTGTTAATCTTCCCAGCCCTGGGGTCAGTGGTGCTATTGGCCACTGTAAACAGAAGCAGAAATGGAGAGAGAGGCCTTGCGAGCACCCCAGGTCACTCAGCTATGTAGGCAGCAGAGGCGGAATTTGAACCCAGCTTCCAACCAAGATAAGCCATAAGGCCCCTGAGACGAGCCACTCACTGCACAGGCTCTGGGTCCAGGCAGCAGAGGCAAAACCAAGAGATGAAAGACACCAAAGGACACTGTCCTCACACTCTGTGCGCAGGGACTTTTCTCCTTTGGAGCAAAATGAAGCCGAAATGTAGCCGGCAGCTCTATCTAAAGGATACTGAGGAGCACAGGTAATGATGTCACAACTACAGTTTGCAACAGACACTGGAAGATAGAGCCAGCCGAAACTGTACAGGGTTGGCCGAAGGCAGAGGGCACGAAGGTAAATGCTAATTCAGTGGCGGCCTTGCTGTGGAGTCCACGGAAACAGGACCAGCTCTCTGCTCTCATATGGTGTAACCCAAGGGGCAGGATTTGCTCTCTGTTTTTGTAACCTTGCAGAGGGACAGAACCTGGGAGATGCTCCAGAGGGTAGGCAGGTAATGTGTGGATAAAGTGATGTCTCTCCAGGCGTGCTGGTCTCCGAGGACCTGCCAGCTCAAGACAGGCACCCACTGGGGCCCCTTGGTTGGTTCAAATTAGTGGCAGGAGTCTGGCAGCGGGTACAAGGGGGTTGCAGCCCAGGGTCTGGTTTTTCTTCTGTTTTTCTTTTTTTTTTATCCTCACCCAAGGACATTTTTGCATTTATCTCCAGAGCGGGAGGGAGAGAGGGAGGAAGAGAGAGAAACATCGACGTGAGAGAGATACATCAAGTGGTCGCCATCCACATGACCCCAACCAGGGCCAGGGACAAACTGCAACCAAGGCATGTGCCCTTAGCAGGAACAGAATTCAGGACTCTCTGGTCTGCGGGCTGACGCTCTAACTGCCAAGCCAAACCAGCCAGGGCTTTTTTTTTTTTTTTTTTTTGATTGATTTTTTTAGAGAGAGAGGAAGGGAGAGAGAGAGAAACATCAATGAGACAGAACATCGATTGGCCGCCTCCTGCATGCCCCCCACTGGCGATCGGGCCCACAGCCTGGGCATGTGCCCTGACCAGGAATCGAACTGGTGACCTCTTGGTGCATGGGTCGATGCTCAACCACTGAGCCACACCGGCCAGGCCCAGGGTCTGTTTTGGACTTCATGGTTCTGTCCCATGTGGGAGAAGCAACTGTGTGACTGCTCCTTCCGTGCCCTTCTGCTCCAAGGTCAGTCCTCTCTGCATTGCTTCTTTCATCAAGAAATGTCAGCTGAATCATGAGTAAATCAACAAATAACAAGTGCTGGCGAGGCTGTGGAGAAAATGGAGCCCTCATGCACTGTTGGTGGGAATGCAGATTGGTGCAGCCACTATGGAAAACAGTACGGAGGTGCCTCAAAAAATTAAAAATAGCTACCATATGATCTGGCAGTTCAGCTTGTCCGCTCGTGTCCTCGGACCTCCCCCGCTGGCCACAGGGAGTTGTCTCATTTTATTTTTTGAATAGGTAATGTGTTTACATAATTCAGAATTCAAAAAGTGTGCAGTGACCGGTCGTCTTCCTCCCCCTTTGGATAAGGGAGGGACAGCGGTGAGGGCGGGAGCCGGAGGAGCCCCTGCGCCTTGTCCTGGTGGGAGCGGGCTGGATGTGGTCAGCGCTGAGCCCATCAGCAGCTCCGAGGAAATTCTCTCCCCTCTCAGGCCGTGTCCCCAGCAACCTCTTAGCTCCTCTGCTTGGCACACATGCCTCTTTGCCCCCCCTCTCCAGGGTCCCCATTAGATTCTCATGGCCCCAGATGTCTGTGGGTCCCTCATGCGTTATGCTGGTTCCTGTGTCTGTGCCTTTGCTCCATCTGAAACCACCTTCCTGCTCTGGGCCAACTCTGTCTGGCAGTGTCTCTTCCAGACACTCTCCCCAGGGGTTCTCAGCCCCACACACTTTTTTTTTAAATTGATTTTTAGAGAGAGAGGAAGGGAAAGGGAGAGAGAAAAAATATCGATGTGAGAGAGAAACATCAAATTGGCTGCCTCCTGCATGCCCCCTACTGGGGATCAAGCCCGAAACCTGGGCATGTGCCCTGGCAGGGAATCAAACCGGTGACCTCTCAGTGCATGAGAGGACGCCCAACCAACTGAACCACACCAGCCAGGGCAGCCTCGGCACTCTTGACATTTGGGCAGGGTTAGTCTGTGTTCTGAGGGCCTGTCCTGTGCATTGTGGGATGTTTAGCAGCATCCCTGGTCTCTACCTACTAGACGCCAGTAACAGTAACACACACACACACCAGTCGTGTTAGTCAAAAATGTCTGTGGGCATCGCCAGTGCCCCTGCCCCGCTCTCCCCTCTCTGCGCCCACAGCTTTCACGCGCCTGGTTGATGGCACCATCAGGTTCTGCCTGCCCGCCTCCCCGCCCTGTCACCTACCAGCTGAGCGGCCTTGGGCCAGTGACTTAACCTCCCGGACCAGTGTTTCCTCATCTACAGTGAGGTGGGAAGTAATGATAGCTTCGAGCACATGCGGAGGCGTGACTGTGAAATGAGACAATCCGTGTCAAGTACACAGGAAGCAGCCACTAAGTGTCAGCTGGTATAATCAGGACTTTTATCATCCTGATGACATTTGTATGTCTGTTTCCCCGCTTGATTCTGAGCCCCTGGGGAACTGGAAGCGTGTCCTTTTCAGGTTGTGTCCCCAACACCCCGCGGAGGGCAGAAGCTTGGTAATGTAGAGCGCACTGCTCAGCCCCCGAAGCCCAGCCCACCTCAAAGCTGCCCCACCTTCTCTCCAAGCCCCCTTCCCCCCCCAAGGGCTCATTAGACTCTGCAGCCCTTCCTGGACCACTGCCTGGCCTGCTCCAGTGCCACGTGCAGGCTCCCAGGGTCCCCGCCACCAGGAGCCAGGCTTCACAGACCCCAGGAGCGGGAATCGCCATGGGACCTTCTTCCCAGAGTCAGCTTATCCTTGAGGAAGCCACACCGAAGCTGGGGTGGGGGTGGGGGGCGGCTTGACAGTATTTTAGGAACCTACACGTGTGAGGACAGGGCACAGGACAGCATGTGCGGGCACACACTGCACCCACGTCAGTTCCCTGCTTCTGCTCCCGATGGCACCTACAGAAGTGTAATTATCGGGGGAGCCCGGTAGAGGGTTCGCCGACCTCTCTATCCTATTTTTGCAACATCCTGTGAATCTGTAATTGTTTCAAACTAATTTTTTTTTTTTTACAGAAGACTGCAGATCTGAGTTCGCCCTCTAAATTAGTTTTTTACATACATAAGTATCGCCCTGGCCGGTTTTGCTCAGTGGTTAGAGCGTCAGCCTGCAGACTGACGAGTCTCAGGTTCAACTCCAGTCAAGGGCACGTACCTCAGTCGTGGTTCGGTCCCTGGCCCCGGTCAGGGGTCATGCGGGAGGCAGCCGATCGGTGTGTCTCTCTCACATCCATGTTTCTCTCCCTCTCTCCCTCCCTCCCACTCTGTCTGAAGATAAATGGAAAAATATCCTCAGGTGAGGATTAAAAACAGTGTCTTTTTAAATAAATAAAAAGTCATAGCTGAGCCCACACACCCTCGGGGCTCGGTGGAGAAGTGCAGGGAGACAGCCCTGAGGGTAATGGCCACACTGAACTGTTGAAGAGAACACTCAAGAATTATGACCAGGCTGGGGTTCTCGGCTGTTTCTCCCAACACAAAGGACTTGAAAGAAGGTGGGGGCATGCCCCTGGGTGACACTCTCTCCTGGGGGTGGAGCCAACCTGTGCTCCCTTTGGACCGGCTGTGACTCACCCGAAGTTGGGACACAATAGAACTTGGTAACTGGCACAGCCTGTTCCCTGCTCTGGGGAGCGTCTGACTTGTGAGTGACATGCAGGGGCGTCACTAGGCCCTCTGATTTCAAGAGTTCATCTTTCCCAAGTGTCAGTACCCAAACCATGGTGGCCCTGCCCACCCACCTTGCCCCCACCTTCCTGTGGCCCTTCACTGGCATTCCCCAAGAATGTAACAGTCCTTGTGACATCACCCAGGACAGGAGGGCCAGGGTTATCAGTGGGCTGGAGAGAGGGTCAGAGGTACCCTGGCGGGAGGACTGGAACATTCTGGTGTAGACTGGAAGGGGGTCTTCAGAGGGAGGTTCATGCTGGTGTGGGGGTGTGGATGATTTGGACACTTGAGCGGAGAAACCACCACAACCTGGAGTGTCACTGCCCCTCATCCTGCTTGCCCCTCCCCTCAGATCCAATGGGTCAGAGAGGGTGCCATCCTTGTCCGCCCCCAGCTGGAGCCAGCAGACCCTGAGACAAGCTTGGCCAAAGCCAACGATACTCAGCTGACACCTAAAGCTGCGGGCTAGAGGACTAGATTATCCTATAGTGACGGAGTCTCATGAGGGTCAAGGCTTGGGAAGAGCACAGGCTCCCCACGAGAACAGGTGACAGCAGGGTGTGAGAGAAGTGGAGAGGCAGGGGTCCAGGAGGGTCCTGTGAAGCAAGAGCTTGTCCTCTGTGCAATGCAGAGAGCAGGCGGTGAGCCCCAGCCCCAGCAGACAGCCCCCTGCGCACACGCGCGCGCACACACGCACACACACACACACACACAGTGCTGTCTGCCCTGCATAACTGCATCAACCTTTCCATTAAGCAACACATAGCCCAGCTGGTGTGGCTCAGTGGTTGAGCGTCGACCCTGCACCAAGAGGTCACCAGTTCGATTCCCAGTCAGGGCACACGCCCAGGTTGTGGGCCCGATTGCCAGTGGGGGGCATGCAGGAGGCGGGCAATCAATGTTCTCTCTCATCGATGTTTCTTTCTCCCTCTCTCTTCATCTCTAAAATCGATAAAGGAAAGAAAATGTTTGAACAAACAACAGAAACTGCTGACCCTTTCCTTGCTGCGGGACTGCGTGTTCCCTCCGGGGTAAAGAGCAAGGCTGACACTTGGCAAGCGTGGAAGAGCCAGCTCCAGACCCTAAGTCAAGATCTCACTGAATCCTCACACCGACTTCGTGGGGGGTCACATGGTTATTCCTGTTTATTAGAGGAGGACACTAACACTTAAAAGCTAAATTCAATAACATGCCCAAGGTCAGGCAGCCAGTGGGGCTGGGAATCCAACTGAGGAGTGCCACTCCAAAGGCTGTGCCCTGCACTGTCCCCTGCCTGGCTGGCCAGGTGAGGGTCCATCTGGAAGGGAGAGAACGAGAGAACCAGTTCTCTCCACGGAGGAACCAGAGAGGCCTGAGACCAGTCCAGAGAGAAGGGCCACCTGGCCAGAAACCTTTGCCTCTCTGGCCTTGCCCGTGGGTGAGAAGACACAGGATGGGGAGGAGTGGAAGAAGGGGGCACAGGGTCAGGAGAGAGGAGGGTCCTTCCTGGAACAGACTTGGGGGAGCAGGAAGGGGTGTCTCAGGACGGCTCAGCCATGGCCAGGCAGCGGAGGGGTACATGTCCCGGAGCTGGGACATTGCGACACCAGGCACCTGCTCCCCGTCCCCTTCTGGCCATGGCTCACACGTTAAACCCTGATTGCAAACCAGGAGGCTCCAAAGGTTGCAGCTAAGGCCTGCCAGCCCCAGGTGTCTTGGCAGGAGGAGGGAGCTGTCACCACTTGGGCCAGTGCTGCAGAGAGGTGAGTGCGTGCCCCAGGGGAAACGGGTGCCCAGGCCAAGTCCACTGCCATAGGTAGATGCACATACATCCCTCCTGCAGTTCTCTGTCCACAGGTGCCACCACCCTCAAGGGCACACACACACACTGTAGTACACATCACACACTTGAATCCATGTCCCAAGAACTGCAGCCACCTGCCCATGTAGGCACACACAGCTGTACACACCTGCATGCTGGCACAAAACAATGGGGTTGCCCAGGGGGTAGCAGCAGCTGCCTCCACCCTCTCTCAGGCTCACCTCCACAAAGAAATGTGTCCAGATCGTGCTCCAGCGTTTGGACTCGGTGAGGGCACCATGAGTGGCCAAGTGGCTGCCCTTGACAGTGAGTGTGTAATGGCACACACCCAGGATGGCGATGCCCAGGACAAAGACCAGGATATTCTCAGAGCGCAGGCACAGGAACCCTGCGAGGGGGAGGGTGCAGGGTCTTTCTCAGCTTCTGGAGATCTGGTCCCAAACACCCCAGTCCCCACCCGTGGAAGCCCAGACCAAAGTGGACCCAGCCCTGGGGGCTGCCACAGGCAGCAGCGAGACGGGTCCCCCTCTGGCCTGAGGGGGTGGGTTGGATCTCTCTCCACAGGATTTGGGAACAAAACAGAGCCCCGCTGACTCTTCAAGGAGAGTCTAGGAGTCTTGATCGTGGGTCCCAGACAGGGCAGTGATGGGCCAGCTCATGGTGGGGGTCCAGGCCAGGAGAGGTCCAGGGAAGCACCCACCCTCCCTCCTCACCCCATCCCTGGTGTTCCCACAGAACATCCTCCTCCTCCCCAGACCACCTTACACCTCCTAGCGTCTCCAACCCCTCTCAGATTTCCCGTCCTCTGCCCTGAACGCCAGGCCTTCTCTCCTCCAGCGCTCAGGTCCTCTGGGGACATAGGGCAGGACACCCCAAACAGACTTTCAGATTTGGGGTGTGACTCTCCACCCTGGGGTCCCCGGCACGCTGGTCTCCCCAACTCCATCTCAGTCCACTTCATTCCCTCCGCCGCACCCCCACCCCCAGCCCGGCTCCTTGTCGCACTGTCCCCGTGTCCCCGTGTCCCTCACCAGGAGGCAAGGCGAGGAGGCTGAGCGCAAGGATGGTGCAATCCACGCCGTGGCGCTCCCACCACGAGCTCGCCCTCACCACGTCCTGGACCCGCGCCTCCAGCTCGCCCAGCAGCGCCTCAGCCCCGCCGCTGCCTTGGGGCCCTTCCCGCGCGGGTTCCATGGGGCCCCGGCGCCTGGGAAGACACCCAGTGTCTGCGGCGCCCGGCGAGGCGCGGGGTGGGGGCGGGTCAGGGCGGAGTCACGCGCAGGCACACGCCCCGATTGTGATGGTTCGCTCCGGGCCCCGAGCGCCTCTGGACCGGAACCGCAGAACCGCGGGAGGAACCGGTAGGTACGCGCGGGGCGCGGAGACCCTGCAGCGAGAGCCTGGCCGGACCTGCGGAGGGAACGAGGCCAGACGCAAACAGCACCTACTGCCTGATTCAGGTACAGGAAGGTCAAGAGCAGGCAGAACTCATGTACAGTGACAGACATCAAACCCGTAGTTGCCTCGGGACGGTTGGGTGGGCCATTAATTGCAAAGGGTCACGAGGAAACTTTCTGGGAGGATGGAAACGTTCTGTGTCCTGATGGTGGTGGTGAACACATTTGTCCAAAGTCACTGACCTGCACACTCAAAATGACTGTGTTTTACTATATAGTTAACTGCACACCTCAATACAGCTGGTGAAAGCAGAAACAAAATTGCAAGGTGAACTTTCTGTGAGAATGGAACGAGCTGTATTAACGCTGAACACCTGCTTGCCCTAGGTGTTTACAAAAACATTCATAGCAAAGTGCTCGGAACAGGCACAAACTGGGACAACTCAAATGACCCCCCCTAGTAGAGTAGATAAATCAAATGTGGTATATGCCTGCCGTGGAGTACGATACAGCCCCGACCTCACGTTGACTAACAAAGCAGACACACAGGGCGCAGACTGATTCCATTCAGATGAAGTCCAACAACAGGCTTCAGAGGGCAGTCTGATTGGGGGTAATTACCGGAAGGGGTTTCTGGGGCTGAGAAATGTTTTGTTCCTTGATCTGGGTGTTAGTTACCCTTAAATGTGTTCAGTTTGTAACAATGTATCCTTCTATATGCTGTAATGATATATGCATTTTTGTTTGTTACATTTTAATTAAAACATTTGCTTTATTTTTTTTAATTGTAGATCGTTTTTTTTAGAGGTATAAATCAGAAGGTAGATGTCGCCCATCAATACAGTGCAGTGAAGTATAAGAAAGCAGAGTGGGGCTGGCATTTAGGTTCCCTTGGCCATGGGGGTTGGCAGTGGTGTGTGGGGGTGGCAAAGCTCTGGGTTTACCAAACTCTTCCCCATTCCTCTCTTTGTCAGCCCATCCTGACCTCCATCCAGCCCCTGGTCCTCCCCCTCTCTGCTCCCAAGATCCTGCTCACAAAGGTGAGAATGAATTGTGAGAATAAAGGCTGGAATGAAAGTCTCTGGGTGGTTGGCCAGGCAGGCTGGCACCCATCCATACTCTCTGCTCGGCTTCTCACAACATGTCCTGGGGGTCAAGCCTGGGCAGGCTCCTTCCCCTCTTCCTGCTGCTAAGACAGAGACAGCCAGGGTTGAGAGCTATCTATTCCTCCCAGCTACCCTCCCCTAGACCTGCCTCTGCTCCTACTCAACCCCTCACCTGTCTGCATAAGACTCAGCATATGTGCCCTGGCCAGTTTAGCTCAGCGGTTAGAGCGTTGGCCCGTGGTCCAGAGAGACCTGAGTTTGGTTCCCACTAAGGGCACGTACCTCGGTTGCAGTTTGTTCCTGGCCCTGGTTGGGGTCGTGTGGGTGGCAACCAGTCGATGTGGCTCTCTCACATCGATGTTTCTCTCTTTCTCTTTCTCCCTCTCTCCCTCCCGCTCTATCTGAAGATGAATGCAAAAATGTCCTTGGGTGAGGATAAAAAAAAACAAAAAACTCAGCATATGTGAAGAGCACAGTTTTGGAGTCCAGCATACTTACTGGCTATGTGACCTTGGGTGAGTTATTCAACCTCTCTGAGCCTTAGTATCTTCATATGCACTAAAAACAGATTTAAAAGAGTTTTAATATTTTCTTCCTGTACCCAAATAGATTATTGTGCATACCCTCACTTTGCAGACCACTGACCCATAGCCTAAGGTCTGAATTGCTCAGCTTGGCCTTTGAGGGCCTCCAAGTTCTAGGTCCATCTCTACTTTCCTGCTTGGGGCAGAGTGACAGCTCACTGTCTCTGACCCCTGCTCAGGTGTTGCCCTTCTCACTTCCCTGTCTTTATTCCCAGGGTTATCGCTTCTACTCGCACCCCCATCCAAACCCCACCCATCCTCTGAAGCTCTGGTGACCTCAGCCATCCACAAACTTTTCCAATGTTCTCATGCATTACACTCATTCAACCTATTTTATTGAGCACCTACTGTATGCCAGCACCTCCTGTGTCTCTCCTTTCCTCTGACCTCATCCAGCTGGCATTAGACATCAGTAGTCATGCACTGCCCGGCAATGATCCCTCTTGCACACTGCAATCTAGCCACAGGATTCCGTGTGCTGTGTCATCTGCCTGTCTTAGTCAGGATAAGTAACACAAGCTGTTGTAACCAACAACCCCGAACTTCTCAGTGGCTAAACACAACACAGGTTTATATCTTGCTCACATCACAATCCATTGTGGATCATGTGGCCCTCCTCCAACTGGTGACTTGAGAATTCAAGGTCCTTCCTCTTGTGATGTCTCCATCTCCAACACAGGTCACCGTGGTTGCCATGGGAATGCAAGAAACAGCACGGAAAGGTAGCTTTAGCTCCAGGTCTGGAAGTGGTGCATGTCACTTGCATCCTCATCCCATTGGCCAGGACACAAGCATCTAGCCCCAGCTAACCACAGGCTGGCTTGGAATTGCAGACTTCCTGTGTGCACAGGAAGAGGACGTAATGTAAATGACCATATAGCTGTATCTGCCCCATAGCCAACTGCACTGTGAGCTTCCTGAAGTCACTGACCCTGCACACACCTCCTTATGTTTCCCTGAACCTCCTCTGTAACTTCTGAACTGCCCGCCCCCGCAATACAAACTCACATATGCATCACGCCCAGCACGGTGACTTGTGCCCAGTCAGTGCTCAGTATTTACCAGCTGATGGACAGATGAGTGCGGTCGAAACAGGCTGCCCAAAGGAGAAGGGGATGGGCTTGGCAGAGAGACAGTTCCTTCCTATTCTTTGGACCACACTGCTTCCCTGGGGCCTCACACAGTGCATGGTACATAGTAGCTGCTCAGTAAACGTTTGTTGAATAAATGAATAGAGGAATTCATACAAAGACTAGGAAAACAGGCTCAAGAGAATGGAAGGAAGAGATGAAATGTTTGTTTGTTGTTTAATTGGATGGTGGAGAAGACTCTGGTCCAAACCCAAGAGAGGTGAGTCCTCCTCCCAGGCCCCAGTGGACTGGGTATCCATGGACCTACTCAGGCAAAAATAGCGTTGGGAGTGGGGTGTCAGATGATACTAGTTTGGCCTTCCTGGGACCTCCGGAGCTCCCCACCCTGGGACAGCGATGACCCCTCCCTTCTGTGATTCAGATCTTTATTTGCTGGGGTTCACTGGGGTTAATTATTGTTGTGGTTGGGGTAGGGGTGGCAAGGAGCTCTGCCCTGGCCCCAGGGCCTGGAGGAGGGTCCTGAGAGTCATGGATGGGTTTGAAGACCTGGGAGGCTGGGGGGCACAGGTGGATTAGAAAGGCACCTCCTCCAGCAATGTAACCATTCCTGTGCTCTGAGGCTAAGCCTAGGTGGCTGGGTCTCTCTTGTTTCCACTCATTCGTGCCAGCCCCCAAATCATCAAAGCCTGGTGAGGCCCAGCTCCGTGAGGCAAATGGCATTATTCACAGGGGTGGGGCCAAGCAAGCTGGGGGAGAAGTAGCCTGGCCTCTGGCTCAGATCTTGGTCATCTGAGAGTGAGGCTGGCACCCCGCGCTCCCCTGGCTGCAGCAGGCCAGGCCCACGTTGTCAGGGCGTCTCAGCATCGGCCTCACCTCCAAGGACCCGACCCCCAGCCTGCGCCAGCTGCCTGCGGCCCCCATCCTGCCTCCCCAGGCTGCCAGCCACCCCACAAGGACGAAGCCAGGTTGGTGATGACCCAGAGGCAGATCAGGGAGTGAGGGGGTGAGGGAAAGGGGGGCTGATGGGGACACTGCTGAGGCTCCAACGGCTGTCAGTCTGTCCTCACAGGAAAGGAAACTGAGGCCCAGGCTAACTTTCCAAAGTACATAGCAAGTTAGGTCCTTAAAAACCCAAGGCTGGAGCTATTAGTAACCCAGACTCCCGACTGGTGAGACTTCCAAGGGTCACCTGGTTGCTGCCTCTGAGTCAGGTCAGCACCACCATCCAGTGTGTGCGCCTGACTCTGGGGTATGGATTAGCCTTAGGGGTGTGTGTTGGGCCTGGCGGGGCCAGTGCCAGGGCTGGAAGGGCACAGTATGGAGACCAACAACCATGTTTAGAGTGAGTCTCTGGACTCAGACACACCCAGGTTCCAGTCCTTGCTGTGTGACCTTAGGTAAGTCACTTGGCCTCTCTGAGCCTCAGTTTTCTGATAGGGTGATTCAGAGTGGATGAGGGTAATACTACTTACCTTAACAGGTCTCTGGGAGAATATTAAAATAATTTCTGTAGTATGGATATCAATGGACCACAAAGGGCTGGTAGTAGAACCAGTTATCACTAACACCATTTCTTGTGCAATTGTAATTATTATTATATTATGTTGAATATTGATACAATTTAAATTTAACATACCTTGGTATCCATAATGATAGTAAAAAGTGGTTTCCATTTCCGGCAAGAAAGGGGACTGAACACGCTCACTCCCTCCATTTCCCGCTCCTCGTTGCCCATGTTTTGTGTGTGTGTGTGTGTGTGTGTGTGTGTGTGTGTGTGTAGGGGCCAGGCTCAGGGCCATGGTGGCTCCTCCCACCTCTGCTCTGAAGGAGGACCAGGCTGTGCAGGAGGTGTGCTGAGATTGGAAAGGGGAGTCTGGGGACAACCCAGCACGTCCGTTCTCTTTGCCATCGGCTCAGGGATGCCCAGGCCTGACTGATGCCCATGAGCCCTCCCCATCTCCAGATTCCTGTCCACCATAGGTTTCAAGCTTCTGATCATGGCTTGGTCTTTCTGGTGACAACTCCCATCCAAGAGCCATCTGGAGCCCACCCAGTGTCACCTCATTAGAACAAAAGATGCTCCTATCACCCAGGAAGTTCCAAGGGATTTAGGAGCCCTGTGACAGGAACTGGGGGTGCTCCTAGTGTTCTTATCACTTAGGAAATCACAAAGATTTTAGGAGCTGCCCAGCCAGTGTGGCTCGGTGGTTGAGCGTCGACCCATGCACCAGGAGGTCACCGGTTTGATTCCCGGTCAGGGCACATGCTCAGGTCGTGGGCCCTATCCTCAGTGGAGGGCATGCAGGAGGCGGCCAATCGATGTTCTCTCTCATCGATGTTTCTATCTCCCTCTCACTTCCTCTCTCTCTCTCTCTAATATCAATAAGGGGGAAAAAACTTTTTTAAAGGTTTTAGGAGCTGTGTGTCGGGAACTGGGAGCAGATATATATATATATATATATATATATATATATATATATATATATATATATATATATATATTCACAGCCACCAAGGGAAAGTGAGGCCTGGAGAGATGAGACAACAGAAGGAGGGGGAGAGAGAGAGAGAGACTGCCTAGGAGTCTCAGTATTACAGGGACAAAGATAGTCCGAGACACAAGGAGACAGAGAGGGAGACAGGCAGACTCTCTAGTTGGGATAAAATGCTTCTGCAGGCCCCCTCAAGACACAAATCTTTGTTCTCCTGTACACCCCCCCAGTCTCCTCCCTAGGGGCCCCACGACCCGACGCCCTCTCTCAGCCCAGACCCAGCGCAGGTGAGTGCTGAGCTGTGGGCAGACAGTGCGCCTGGGCTGCTGAAGCTGCCAGCATGCCCCCTGCACACCTCGGGCTGAGTCTGGCACCTGACCAGGACCAGACGTGGGTCAAGGGGACTCGAGATCAAAGACCACCCCCACCAAAGGGTACAAGTGCTTGGGGGCCAGTGCAGGACTGTGGTTAGGCGTGCAGGTTTCGCTATTGTGGAACTTGGCCTTGGAGGTCTGGTTCATCCAGCTAATGGCCCTGTGACCTTGGGCAAGTCATATCAGTGCTCTGACCGTCTGTTTTCCCACCTGTAAAATGGGGATAATGATGATAATACAGTCCTTGTTTTATAGGGCCGTGGTTTTACTGTGAGTGTTAAATGCATACAAAGTGGTTAACACGAGCACCTGACACCTTATAAGCTTTCAACAATTGATGGTAAAAACTCGAAAGCTTAACTCAGGGGATGGAGGTGGCGGAAGGGACCCACGTCAGGGAGCCTGAACTATCCTTATCACTGGGACCTTAGGAAGGTCAGAGAACCTCTCTGATAATCTCTTCTTCTATAAAAGATAAAACCCTTCAGCTGCCTACCTCACAGAAGTAGGGGAAAGCTTTTGATAAACTCAGGTTCAGCAAGTGGTATAATGGGGACCCTGGCTGGTGGGCCTGTGGCTCCTCCTCCAGACGCCCAGCTCCTTGGGCACCCCAGAAACAGCTCTGGCTTCCCCTGGGACTGCGACTGGATGGAGGCCCTCCTTTGTCTGGCTGAACATTCCCCAGTCACTGGCTGGGTTGTCAGCGCCCCCTTCTGGTCAGATTAGGATGCCTCCAATGCCTGCTCAAGGAGCTAATGAGTTTAGGAGGGCAGGGGCTCACTCTAACATGGAGCTTAGTCTCACAAACTGCTCCCTGGGACTGCCTAGGGCTCACCTACTGGGACCACAAATGCTATGGGTGTGTTTCAGGCCACCAATAAGAAAGATCATTATTAACTGATGTGTACTAAATACTGGGCAGTGGCCCTGGCTGGTTTGACTCAGCGGTTGGAGTGTTGACCCGAGGGCCGAAGAGTCGTGGGTTCAATTCCGGTCAAGGGCATGTACTTCGGTTGCAGTTCAGTCCCTGGCCCTGGTCGGGGTCGTGCGGGAGGCAACCAATTGATGTGTCTCTCTCACATCAATGTTTTTTTTTCTCTCTCTCTCCATCCCTCCCACTCTATCTGAAGATAAATGGAAAAATATCCTTGGGTGAGGATTAAAAATATAATATATATATTTTGGGCAGTGTGTTAAGTGCTTTGCCTCCATTATCATTTCACCCTCCTAATGACCTATGGGACTAACACTGTTATTATAATAAATTATAATACCTATTTTACAGCTGAGAAAACAGACTCACAGAGGCGGGCTAACTTATCCAAGTCCATACAGCTAGAAAGGGGCGGGGATGGCTTTGCTGCCCAGATCTGGCTGTCTCCTGAGTCCTGCCACCTCCCGTACGGCCTGGGCTTATCTCAGAGGAGGTGACACAGCCATGTGCTGGGAGAACAGGAGTGTCACGTTGTCCAGGACTGGCTAACATGAGGACAGGAGGCAGCTGGCACCATGGAAGGCGTCAGGAAACCTGGTACTGCTTTGCCCACTTGGCTGCTCGGTGACTTCCAGCCAGGCCCTTGCCCTCTGGCCTCAGTTAACTTCCTCTGTAAACTGAGAAGCTTGCGCCCCACACGGGGAGGCCCTTCCTGCCTCTGATTCGTCCCGCCACCCTCAGTGATCCCACTTACAACCTCACAGCAGTCTAAGGCTTCTTACCCTGGGCTCCCTGGACCTCTTGGGGCTCCACCAGCTGCCTGCAATTGTGGGTGAAATTGCACCTGAGTGTGTGTGCCCAACGTGCATTTTTCCAGGGAAAGTGTCCATCTTATTACCAGAGTCTAACTCCCAAAGGCTGATTATCCTAACCCGATCTAAATGTTTAGGGGAATGGGTGGAGAAAGCTGAGTCTCCACCTGTGAAACGCGCCCCTTCGCTGTGTGTTAAGTCCCCTCAGGCTTCCTGGAGCCGCACCAGCTCCTGCGCCCCAGGCTTCTACCCTCCAGCCACATTGACCTCTGGAGACCCCCGCCCCCACTGCTTCCGATTAGTCTCTGCCTCCGCGCTGAAGCTCTCCTGTCATTGCGAGTCCTCATCCCCATGTCCTTCCCCGGACCTGCGGCGCCAGGACTGGCGGGCCTTTCGTGAGGTAGGTGCAGTGATCTGGATGGCCAGTAGGGGTCGCCGGGCGGACGAACCCCGTGGAGCATGGGAGGCAGAATCTCACGTCTTGTTGGCTCCCTCGGCAGCCCCGGGGTGAGGAAAGGAGGCCTGTGTTCTGGGTCTGGACCTTCCCCTTGCTAGGCCTCAGTTTTTTCACCTGTGGAGTGGAGGGAGGTGGCCTAGAACCCCTAGATGGTTGCTAGGCAACCTTCCAGCACTATCCAGTGGATCTTTCTGATTGATGCTGGAGGGAGGGGGCTGTCTTGAATTCTCCTTGGCAAAAGCACTTGGCCCAGCATCCTTAGGGAATGGAACAAAACAACTCCAGGGCCCCTTCCCAAACTTGACTGAGAAGACAGAGCCCATTGTCTGTGTTCAGAGGCCCCTGGAAGAAAGGAGGGTTCTAAATAGGGCTGCCCCAAGAGCTGCCTAGGATGGCTATGGAAAGGAGACCCCACTGGAGACCTCCCGGGGTGGGGGGGAGGGGCTTGAGATCAGGGCTCATGGGGCCCGGGTGATGGGTGGCAGTCTGCTCAGGTACAGCTTCTGCCCATGTCCGGAGAAGCCCAGGCAGACCCCGGTGAGAAGGGAGAAAGCACTCTCCTAGCCTCAGCAGCTGCAGGCCCTGGAAACAGGGCTGGGGCTGGGCCATCCTCCTCACTCATGCTGGGGGCTGTCCTGTCCCAGTTCTTCTGAACCTTCTCTCTCCATCAGCTCCAAATTCTGGGCCCAGAGAGCAGGTGGAGGCCCAGGGAGGAAAGGAGGCCCTGCAGAGACGCCCAGGGAGAAGTGCCCAGCCATCTATCCCAAGACCCCCTTCAAGGAATAGGACCAAGTCCTCAAAGGCACAAAAAGACCCTTTCCCTCTCCCATCCCACCCCCTTGCTCTCTTCACCCCAACCCTCTCCCATCCCCAAAAGATTAAAGAACAAGACACAGGCATGACAATGATGCAGAACATACTCTACAAAAGTTGTAATGAGCCTGCGGGAGGGGTGCTTGGTACAGCGGTGGGAGTCCCAGAGCCCACCCCACCCCAGCACAGGGACCACAGGGAGGGGCTGAGGCAGTAAACAGCCAGGAGCAGGCGAGAAAGGGCAGCACCTGGGGCTCCTAAGAAGTTGAGTCGGCACTTGGGGATGGCCCCAGGCTCGGGCCCAGAGAACAGGGAGAGGGACTGAGGTGGGCTCAGGGTGGCAGTGGCAGGCAGCCAAGCCCTCCCATGTGGGACCAGGGGCCACAGACCACCTCCATCACCCCCCCAGCTCTGGGCATGTGTGGATGGGGCCCACATACAGGCGCAGACACCCAAAGGAGGCCCGTGGCATTCTTTGGGAGTTATCTCCCCTTGCCCCGCCAGGGGGCCCAGGAAGGAGTGGGAGGAGGGTGTGGCAGTGCTCCCAGCAGAAGCTGCTCCCCAGCTGAAGGTCAGGGATGAGGTCCCGTGCATGGGGTGTGTATGTGCACACACGTGTGTCGGCTCCTGAGTGACTCTCCCACATCTATGACCTCGATCTGACTGCAGAGCTCTGAGGACACCTGTCAGGACCCTCTGGGGCTGGCCTTTCTCCTGGTCTCACCACCGTCACAGAGCAGGGGCACAGGCTGAGCTCTCGCTTACCCACTATTCACACAAAACATGCAGCCACCCAGCCACTCCCAGGCCTTGAGGGAAATCCGCCCACCAACCCCCAATACAGGCACACAGAGCCCTGGGGACCACGGGACAACCAGCAGCTTAGATTATCCACATCCCCAGGCTGCTGCAGTGTCCACATGCCAGGATTGCCCCCACTAGGCTGGACACCCTGCCATGACCAGTCTCCACCCGTCTCAGGCCTGGGGGCCATAATACTGCAGCCGGTTACTCTAGCACCTTGCATCTATTGCCCTGCCCCTCTGGGGTTCCTGGGGGGGGGCCAGGCTACACAACCAGGGAGAAGGAAGGTGGAGGAGGACAGGGTAGGGAGGGCAGTCAGGCTAGGCTCCACCCCCGAGTGAGCTGGGAAGGGCACCAGTCACCCCCCCATACACACTCCAGCCTGGCACTCCAACTCCCCGGCGTGGCCAGTGGGAGAAGGAGAAGGGGGCTGGCTGAGCTAGGGGCAGGGGTGGGGACTAAAGTAGGGCATTTGGCTGAAGAGTCTAGCCAGGACCTCTTCTCTGGGGTGTGGGGGGAGGGGAGGCAGCCCAAACTCTGCCCTTCACAAAAATGTAGGAAGTGAGCAAGTGTCCAGCCTGAGCATGACAACAGGATCCTCAGAGGAGGGATGAGGGACATAATGGCCCCTGGGACAGGCTGTGCCCACCCCTACCACACCCACTCCCCCCGGGCCTCCTGCAAATCCACATATCCTTTAGGGCCACTCAAATGGGGGTGACTCAAGGGCTCCAGGACCCTTCTGCCTCCAAGCCATACCCTCTGCTTCGGAGTGTGGGAAGGATTTCAGGGACATGACCCACATGGTCCTTGCCCCTGGGGAGGGGCCCAAGGGCTGCAGGGCTGGCAACTGTGAGGACTTCGTGGCCCCACGGTGGGTTGTGGCAACTTGCGATTCATTTTGGTCTGGGGAGAGAGGCCCCCCGTTATCTGTAAAGAAAGAGACAGAAAACAGACCTCAGGTAAGAGCCTTTGAGACGTTTTAGACCAAGACTAGCCATCTTGACAACTTACCATCTCCAGGCAGGCTGACGGTCAGGAATGGGGACACTTGCCTAGGGGTGCTCACCCATACCCCAAACTCTAAACCAGACTGCCTCCCCACATCCACCCCTGCCCAGACATGTAGGGTAAAGGCCACAAATACCAAAAGTGTTTGTGAAATGCCATGGGGGGAATCAAGGCAGGGATGGGCCACAGCTCTGCTAGCCCTAAACTCCCTATGATGGCTTTTTGAACAAATGTGACAACTCTGGCCTTCAGGGGGGTCACCCAGTCTCTAGGCTTTAGAGTCACAGAGACCAGGGATCCAGCCCAGCTGTGCACCGGGCAGCAGCAGGCCCTCGGAGGGAGCTACTCCAACCCTCTGAGCCTCCGCTTGCTCGCCTAGAAAATGGGGGAGGATATAGCCCCTGCACTTGGGGACTGAGAGGAGTAAATGAGAGAGCAGCCAGGAGTTGGGAGGGCTCAAAACACCCCGGCTGTGATTACTATGACCACTGTGTCTCATCCAGACTAAGACACTCATTTTTCCACATTTGGATATATCCAAAATCAAGGTGCACTTTACGTTCGCCGTGATAACAAAGCCTTGTGTCTTCACCCAATTGGCAGCTTCTTTTTCTGAACTGGGGGTGAAGAAAATAAGTGGGGCCTCTTGGAATTGATGGCAACTTAGGTTTTATGAAATATGGTGGTATCCCTTACTTCCTGGAAAGGCACATCTCCTCCCACCTTCCAACCCCTCCCTTCCCTTCCTTCCCCCGAGGCCGAGGCACTCACAGCTCCGTGTCCTCCAGGGCGGGTGGGCGCTCCAGCGCCTGCCTCCGCCTCCGCACGGCCCCCATGATCTTCTTGCGGGGCCCCAGGGGGACACTGATGCTGCGGAGGTCGAGGTCTGAGCACAGCATCAATGCTTCCAGGTCGATCTTCTCTTGCCGCAGGAGGGAGGTGAAGTCCTCCATGTGCAGGGAAGCCAGGAAGGTCTCCAGTGGGCTCGTCTCGGGCTCCAGGTCCTCGTCCAGGCCCAAGTCCAGCTCATCCCAGGGCAGCTCCTCCGCGCAGCTGCGGTCCTGCAGGCTGTTGGCACTGCCCAGGCTGTCATCGTCCAGGCTCGGGGAGCTCTGCAGCCGACCCCGTGGCGTGCCTGCGCCATCCAGCGCCGCGTCCTCCCGGCCCAGCCCATGCAGCCCGCTGCTCAGGTAGTTCCTGCGGAACACCATGGTGCCCAGGCCAGGGCGGGTAAACAAGGAGTCGTGGCCTGAGTCGGTGCTGACCTCCGAGTGGGCAGGCTCGGCCGCCAGTGTGGCACGGGAGACGCTGTCCTCGTCGGAGAGGAACATGTCCCGGAGTGGGGAGCGACCCCACTCCTTGGGGTTGGCGTAGGTGCCCTGGCGCACGAACATCACGTCGCTGCCCAGCTGTAGGCCCGAGAGCGAGCGCACACTTTTGCGGCCGTCCTCCGAGATCTTGAAGGTGCCCTCGCCGCCCTGTTTGCGCCGCTCCAGCTTCCGCTGGATCTTGGTCTTGCCCCTGTTGGTGCCATGCAGTGTGGCCTGCGAGTACGGCAGGTGGCTGCCCAGCGCCAGGTGCTGCAGCCGTCGGCTCAGGGTGCTGGACGTGAGGCTGGAGAAGCTGAGCGTGTCGGAGCGCTCGGCCAGCTCGCGCCGGTAGCGCCGCTCCATGCGCTCGTGGTGCTTGCGCTGCATCTTGGCGCACTCGCGGATGCGCCGCTCCGCCTCGCGGAACGCCTTGTCCTTCAGCTTGCCGATCAGCTTGGGATTGAGGCTGCTCTGCTTGGCCGCGATGGAGTCCAGATAGCGCACGCACTCCATGTGGCCCTTCATGGCGGCCATGT
Source organism: Tadarida brasiliensis (assembly GCA_030848825.1). Classification (NCBI taxonomy): domain Eukaryota; kingdom Metazoa; phylum Chordata; class Mammalia; order Chiroptera; family Molossidae; genus Tadarida; species Tadarida brasiliensis. The sequence goes on from CM061273.1 coordinate 61,692,658, forward strand.
CTAGCGGGGTGTGGTAGTCGTTGTCCAGGCACCAGATGTTGGCTCCGAAGGACACCAGGAAGGAGAGGCAGTGCAGGTGACCATTGGAAGCTGCCAGGTGCAGGGGCGTGTTGCCCCAGATGTCACACTTGTCCGGGTCACCCCTGCAGTGAGGACACGTGGAGAGGGGTGATGAGCCATGACAGCTCAGGCAGGCAGTCGGCAGTGGCTGCAGGTGTGGGGATCTCCCAGCCTCCCCACAGGCACACCAGAGGGACCCGAGGGCCTGAGATCTCTCCTCTTGACTCCAGGAGACACGCAGCCCTGAGCCACTAGACTAGACGGACACAGAAGGTCCCCGGGTACGCAGCGGGTGGGGCAACAGAGAAGGCGGGGCCAGGGCGGGGCCTTCCCCAAGAGAACTGAGGGCTGGGAATCTCAGGGGATAAATAATTGATGCCCAGAGAGAAAGGAGTGAATTATTCATGGGGCCCAGTGGGGAGCTGGCCCAGAGAGGTGGTGGGCCAGGGCGAGTCTGGGTCTCTAGGCGGGCGTGGTGGTGAGTGGGACTGCGTGTGCAGGAGTGACCATAAAAGAGGACAAGAGGGTAGTGTGTGCTGGGCCTGAGCCCTGGGTGAGTGCGTGAGGGTGTGTGCCTGCGTGGCGGCGGGCACAGCCATGGCCGCAGGGAGCAGGGCCAGGCCTGGCAAGCCCGAGTGTGAGAGCAGGTGTCGGGTCTTGGCCTGGGCCAGAAGGGGAGCGTGGGGGCAGCCAGGACTAGAGGTGGGGAGGAGGGAAGTCTGCAACCTGGGCCCAGCCACCCTCTCTGCCCCTGCTGCCCCACCCTTAGGAGCCCTGTGAGGCAGGCTGGCTTGGACCTGTCCAGGGAACTCACCCAGCCCCCAACACCCTCCACATCAGGCTGTATTCCCTCCAGAAGGCTCCCGATGCTTCTCCAAGCTCTCCCCTCCCTCAGGGGCCAAGCTCAGTGCCTCTCCCTCATGCTAATGAGGCCACAAGGCCACCTCTCAGGACTGGAGAAAGAATCACCCCTTTGTCATTGCTGCTCCCTGAACAACCCCCTCCTCACTTCCCCAACAAGTTGCCAAGTCCTGCAGGACAATGTGGCAAGGGGCTACTTGGCATCTGATGTCCACACCTAAACACCAAACCTTAGCCTCTGTGGAAGTTGGGGGGACTGGGGGGAGTCTTTCTGAGGGAGGAGGCAGGAGGGCAGGATCACTGTGTGCCTTCTTGGTGTGGGGAGGGGCCAGTCTTGGCCTCGGGAACATGGTTCAGCTGCCTGGTCTTAGGGGCTGCAACCACCTGCTGGACCCCAGGAACCAAGGGAAGGCAAGAGGGTTCCCCCACCCACCACATATTCAGGCCACAGGCCAGCACCTGGCACCAGGTCCAGTGGGCCCCTGGCCCTCCAGCAGGGTTCCCTGGGCCTGAGATATGCATGTTGACCCTCCAGGGGCATCTCTTCCACTCTTTTTCTCCATCCAGGCCACTCTGGTGTCCAGTTCGACCTGACTTATCTTTATAAACCTGCTGGGGGCGAGGAAGTTGTCCACAATGTCATTCAGCCCCGGGAGCCCCCTTCAATGTCCCTGGACTCTGCATTCCTCAACTGCTACCTCCAAATCCCTTCCCTGGCCCGGACACCTGGGCTCTATACCTACTCCTCCCCCTAGACAACTCCAAAGGGAGGGTGAGGGAGCCTTTGTGGGGGAGGGGCACAGAGGGAGTTGTGGGGTGGCTGAACCCAGTGACATTTGGTACGGTGGACAATGCCCATAAATCCCAGCAATGAGCAGGAAGAGAGAGTCTGAGCCCCAGCCTGGCAGGAGTGGGGTACTGCTGGGAGAGCCCTTTGGGTCCCAGGCTGGGGGTGGGCAGTGAGGACCCCTCCTTTCCTAGTCCCACTCTGACCCTCTGAGGCTTCGGCACCTTCTCTCCAGTTCTCACTGTGCCTCTGCTCTTGCTTCAGGGTGCCACGTCCCAGGAGACCTCTCCCACACTCCCACCTCCCCCTCACTCTGCAGCCCCTCCCACAATCATGAACCCCCAAATCCTAGTCCTCCCCTCCCAGCCCCATATCCAGGTCACAAGTGTCACATGCCTCCGCTTGTGTCCCCCTCCCTCCCAGACTGCCAGACCCCGAGGTCTCACCTTAGGGTCTGTCGCTAGGGAAGGGAGTGGCTCGGAGGAGAGGGTGCCTGAAATCTGGGGGAGGGTCTCAGGGGGCTGGAGAGCGCTGAGACTCTCTTCCCCATCCCCAGCGAGGCTAGGGCTGGATACTCACCCCCGGCTCACGATGAGGCGCAGAGACTCCAGGTTGCCATGGTAAGCAGCCCAGAGGGTGGGGGTCATGCCATCCTCGTCGGGGGCGTTCAGCTCCTTCCGGGTGGCCTCCTTGAGGAGCTCCAGGTAGCCGTCCCGGGCCGCCCGGTGGTACTGGTCGTTCATGGCTCCCGGCTTGGACGGGGCGGGCAGGGGGCCCGGGGAGAGGCCCCCCGCGGGGGAGGTTTTCGGGGTTAGGACTGAGGCATGGGGTTGGGGGAGGGGGCCGGGCAGGGGCTGGGGCCGCCAGCCCCCGCAGCCGCAGACGGTGAATGCGGAGCGCCAGAGCCGCCGCTACTCCGACATCTGAGCCGCTCACCGGCGGGAGGGGGAGGATCTCCTGCGGCCCGGGGAGCCGCCCCCGGCTGCCCCTGGGTCCTAAACACCCCGCTCCGAGAGCGCTGGGGCCACCAGGCAAGGCCCTGCCTTCTCTCCAAAAATGCCCACCCCAGAGCCCTGCCTCGCGAGGACCAGTCTGGCGACAGTCCGAGGTCTCTCCTCCCTGGAGCCCCGATGCCCGGCTCCCGGTGTCTCCGCCCATCAAAGGAACGGGCCAGGGCCTGGGAGAGGTTTTTGAGGGCAGTCCTGACCCCTAGGGCAGTGGGCCTGAGAGAGTTATTAGGACCAACTGCCGGGCAGTGAGCGGGTAGAACCCGGCCGTCCTGCAGCCACGCGCTCCCGCGGGGTCGGCGACACGCTCTCCGGCAGGGGGCGCTAGAAGACCAGGCGCGGACTCCGCGCGCCGCGGGGGGACTTCGTATCCAAGCTGGACTTGGCGGCATCCAGCCGAGCAGGGGAAGGGAGGAGGGGTAGAGGTAGAGGGAACTTCGATCACTGAGAGGGTGTCGAGGAAGGGGGCACGAGGGTCCAGATCTTGGGGCAGCAACAGAGGAGCACAAAAGTATAGGGCGCACCGAGGGCGTTTCGGTGTCTGAGGGCCCTTGGGGCATCTACTGAGCATAAATTCTCAGGGCTCCTGGCGGCCGGCATTGCGGGGTACCAGGGCGCGGTGGGCGCCAGGGGCAGGGTGCCCTCTGGGTGCCGCAGTGCGTGACCGCGCCCGAGCCTGGCCCCGCGGAGGTGACGGGGCGGCGGGGGAGGGGGCGCCTCTTAATAGGTAAATATAAATCTCACCTTATCTGGCTCCCGCGCGCTCTTCCCTAAATTCAGCTCGGAGAAAAGATGGATCATGTGAGTGGGACTGAGAGATTTATGGAGCTGAGCTCCCTCGGCTGTAAATTATCCTGCCCTCCCCGCTATAAAGCGCCTGTCCAGCCCGGCGTGGGAGAGAGGACACGCTCGCCGCCCTCTGACCCCCAGCTCAGCGCGGGCTCCCGGCCCAGCCAGGTGGGTGCCCCAGGCCAGGGGCCCACGGATTTGGGGAGTGGGAACCTTGGACGGTGTCCGACGGGGCTGCGGCCCTCGAGACCCGCAGTCATAGCTTTTCTCTTCTCTCTTCCCAGCGCTTCCTCTGTATCACCCTCAGCCCCCTCTGAGTCGGGAATTCCCCGGTCCCCAAATCTAGGGATAAGATGGGGGAATGAACCTGGGGTCCTGTTCGCTCCTTCCCCACAGTGACCCCTCCAACCTCCTCCAGTCGCCCCTGCCATGTCCGAGGAGCTGGCCACCGGCCCCAAGGAGAGCCCGCCGGCGCAGCGGGCAGGCCCCCGCGAGGTGTGGAAGAAGGGCGGCCGCCTGCTGTCGGTGCTGCTGGCCGTGAACGTGCTGCTGCTCGCCTGCACGCTCATCAGCGGCGGCGCCTTCAACAAGGTGGCGGTGTATGACACCGACGTGTTCGCGCTGCTCACCACCATGATGCTGCTCTCGGCCCTCTGGATCCTCTTCTACCTCCTCCGCACCGTGCGCTGCCCCGACGCTGTTCCCTATCGGGATGCGCACGCTGGCCCCATCTGGCTCCGAGGTGCCAGGGAAAGCAGGGGCGGGGGCGAGGTGGGCCAGGCAGGGAGCTGGAAGCTGGGGTTCTCCGAGGCATTGTGGAGGGCGACGAGGTGGAGGGGTTAGAAAGAAGTCCCCCTGGCAGGACTAGATGTGGCTGAGAGACAGGTGGACTGCAGTTGAGGAAGAGGAAGGGAGATGGTCTGGGAGGAGGGATGAAGGGGAGCTTCTTTGCCCTGTGTAAAGATCAAGAAAAGGTGGTCAGGGGAGAGCCTCAGAGAGCAGAAAACAGATGACAGCTGCAGCTCAAAGAGCTCATCTAGGGCTCCTTCCCTCACCTATTTAGTCCCAAAGAGATGGGAGCTCGAGGGGACATCCATCCACCCACCCACTCAATCATACACTCATCCTTCCATCCATCCACTCAACTTTCAGTCCATCCATTCACCTCTACATACATACATACATACATACATACATGCACACACCTATCCAGGCAGCCAGCCAGCCAGCCAGCCAGCCAGCCAGCCAGCCAGCCATTATTCCACCCCATTCATCCATCCATCTACCCAACCATCCAACCATTCATTCATCCAGCCATCTATCCTCAGATCCATAAGCCTTCTCTCCTGCCTCTCTGATCCTCCCCACCCCCCATTCCCAGGCGGGCTGGTGCTGTTTGGGATCTGCAGTCTGGTCATGGATATCTTCAAGACTGGCTACTACTCCAGTTTCTTTGAGTGCCAGTCGGCCATCAAGATTCTGCACCCTCTCACCCAGGCTGTGTTTGTCATCATCCAGGTGGGTGGGAGGAGTGTCCTTGAATGTGGTGGAAAGGAACCAACACCTGGAATGGGGTCAGGAGACCTGAGCTCCACTCTTATTCTACCCTGAACAATCAGATAATTTGGGATAGGAATATAGAGGAGATCATATGAGTCCAGACATCTGGAAGCACTTGGTAATGAAGTAATATCCAAATGTGAGTGCCTACTTAGGGGCCCTGTGATTTCATTTCAACCTGAGCAGGGCCACTAGTTAACACCTAAGAGGTGTGAGTTGTGGCAGCCACCCTGTCTCCTGGAACCTGGCCTGCTCTCCCTGGGTGCCCGTAGAGGGCATCAGTCTCAGCCCAGGGTCCTGCTGTGGGCACGGCCAGTTGGGCCTCAGCCATAGCCCCCATATTGTGTATTTGTTTAGGAAGTAGGGTGTGCTGCTATCTGGGGTTTTTCAAACAAGTTCAATTCTTTTTTTTTTTTTTTTAATTGCATATATAGCACTTTGAAAGGTCTTCCTACTGAGCTGAGGCAGGACTGGTCTTATGTGGGACCAGAACAGACCCCAGCCCTGCATGACCATGTATGACTAGAATGACCATCATCCCTGTGACCAGTTTTCCACAATTCAACACATTTATGACTTTGGAATTTATGTAGTTTTAGTCTTTTACATTTTATGGGTTTGAAGAAGACTCAGGTCACAGGAAAATACAGATATCCCACATAGCAAGGATTTGCTGGCAGCCACATGAGGGCAAGTCCTTGCAGGACAACAGAGGGTGAAGATGGGGCAGGGGATGTTGCCAAAGCTAGTGAGAAGTCACCAGAGAGTCTTTCTACCTGGACAAGACCTAGCCTGAGGCTGGCTTTGCTCCCAGGAATAAATAACCAGACACTCAAACTCTACCAGACCTCTCCCCTGCAAAAAAACAAACACCAGGACCAGAAAGTTTTACAGGTGACATTTTACAAATGATTAAAGAACGGAGTACTATTTCATATGAATTGTTCCATAGAATTGAGAATTGTTCCTGGTCTCATTTTGGAGAACTGAAATGAACTTAATAACTTAGTATGAGGGCTTTTGGGTCAGCGAGAACTTAATGCTGGGCGTGGACATGGACACAAGTTTAGCTGTATTCGTTCTGCAGAGTAAATGACCTCATCACTCTCTCCACAGACTTACTTTCTCTGGGTCTCTGCTAAAGACTGTATTCACGTCCACCTGGATCTGACCCGGTGAGTGCCTGGTCCACAGCTCCGTGGCCCTGCCCAGCATGCCCGTGCTCACCTTGCATGAGAGATGAAGGCCTCCAACCTGGGGCATGGGTCCTTTCTGCCCCTTAGGTGGGGTTTCAGCCAAAGCCCCCTTGCTTTGTCAGCCTGATTTCCATCACCACCCTGTGCAGTGGTGTGTGTGAGTGTGGGTGTGGGTGCGCACGTGCACGCGCATGTCTGTGCACCTGCAAGTGCTTTGGTGGGCGGGGCTGTGACATGCGCTATATGTCCTTTTCCCCAGGACAGGGAGCAGTGGTGGCCTGAGCCCCTGGATATCCCCAAGCATCTCTGCATCCCTGCCCGGCTGTGTTTCTTCCAAATAACTTCCTGTTCACACAGGGGCCTGACTGTTTTCTTGTTTCTCAACACTGTCTCCCACCAAAGCTGCCCAATCCTCTCTCCACCTTGCCAGGGACCCAAGATGAGCCAAAGCGTCTCACTGGCCTCTTTGCTCTCCCTCCCCAAACAGGTGTGGTCTCATGTTCACACTCACCACCAACCTGGCCATCTGGATGGCAGCCGTGGTGGACGAATCTGTGCACCAGGCCTACTCCCACAGCAACGCCAGCCACTCCCGCCTTGCTCCTGACCGTGAGTACCCACTTCAGAGGACCCCTGGCCCTGGGACTCTCAGGCCTCGACTCCTCCTGCTCCAGGCCCTGACTCTGACATGTGGGTGTAGGTGACACAGGAAGGGGAGCACCAGGGGCACCTTCTCATCCTAGAGAATGCAGCCTTGGTCCCACTGTCCAGTTCTCCATTCCACGAAAAACAAGACTTGGGCTCCAAGAAGAAAGAGCAAAGGCGATCGAACTGGAGGGAGGGGAAGGGAGGCAGAGCGACTTGATGGTGGGAGCATGGGATCGGATAGAGAGCTGGGCAAGGAGAACCTAGAATAATAATCACGATGACAATGGTGACAATCTACTGAGCTCTACATGTCAGGGGCTGTGCTAGGCATCTTAAACACTCTGTCACAACTTCCCTGTGAGAGGGATAATATTAATATTCCCATTTTACAGGCGCAGAAACTAAGGCATGGTGAGGTTGTGTAGCTTGCCCAAGGTCACAGAGCTTGAAATTAGACAACTAGTGTTCAGATTCATCTTTGCTTTTAACCAAAATGCTATACCGAGGAAGAATGGGGTCCGAAGTCCCCCTGGGCCTACTTCTCTAGGGCCCCCCACTAGCCAGGACCAACAAGATGACTAAGTGCATCTGGACTTCACCTGAGGACACATGCACACCCCCAGTTTGGGAGAGTCTAGGAAGGAAAAGCATGGGCCCAGCCCCCCCAGGAGACCCCAGCCCAGCGGGACTGACAGAGGGCCCACTTTTACACACAGAGGGCTCCTGAGGATGGCAAAACCAACCTGGGAGCTAGCCCCCTGACTGTACTGGGCTGCGGGGCACAGAGAGGCGCCCAGAGAGGTACCTGCCCCGGGGTCCGGAGTCAGGTCATTAGCACTGCCATCACAAGTCACTTTACCTCAGCGAGCCTCGGTTTCTCCATCTGCAAAACCAGCTGGGATAGTTCTGGGGATCGAAAGAGATGTTTGCCAAGGCCCAGGCATCCTACAGAGCACAGTCTGGGTGCAGGACAAGATTCCTTTAATGGGGTACAAACTGAGGTGGTGGGAGGTCATGGTCCAGACCCAGGCCCAGCAGTGTGCTTTCTGCGCTGAGTCAGATGCTGGGGAGAACTCAGAGGAAGCAGGAACTTTCGAGGTTCCCAAGAGGGCCACCTTCTATCAAGACCAGAACCTCATCAGTGTCAGGGAGCCAGGAGTTATTCCTGGTGGGGACAGATTGGCAGTGTTTTCCTGAAGGAAGGGAATGGGGTGGAGTGGGCAGTTCTGCAGTGCAGAGTTTCTGTCTTCATCGAGCACTGGCTATTGGTTACCCATGTGTCCCGCAGGCCCTGGCACACAGTCGTTCAGTAAAAACCTGTGGCATGAATGAACGTGCCAAGCCCGGCGTAGAAGTGTGGGATGTGGTGGTGAATGTGGCAGGCAGAGTCCCTGCCCTTACAGCGGTCACAGTCTAGGGGTGAGGCTCTGAAGATGGGGCACCTCCAGGAAGAGGGGAGGGCAGTACAGCTCTGTGCCCGTCTCTCTCCAGCGGATCGCGCGGGCAGCCAGGTCGGAGGAGACTGTCCTTGCAACACGGCCATCTGCCAGATCTTCCAGCAGGGCTACTTCTACCTGTACCCCTTCAACATCGAGTACAGCCTCTTTGCTTCCACCATGCTCTACGTCATGTGGAAGAACGTGGGCAGGCTGCTGGCCTCCTCCACCCACAGCCACAGCCACACCCCATCCCGGGTCAGCCTCTTCAGGGAGACGTTCTTTGCTGGCCCAGTCCTGGGCCTGATGCTCCTCGTGGTGGGGCTGGCCGTCTTCATCATCTATGAGGTCCAAGTGAGTGGGGAGGGGGGCCACACCCAGCAGGCCCTGGTCATCTACTACAGCTTCAACATCGTCTGTCTGGGGCTCATGACCTTGGTCAGCCTGGGTGGCTCAGTCATCTACCGTTTTGACCGCCGGGCCATGGACCATCATAAGAACCCTACACGCACCCTGGACGTGGCCCTACTGATGGGTGCTGCCCTGGGCCAGTACGCCATCTCTTATTACTCTATCGTAGCCGTGGTGGTGGGCATGCCCAAGGACGTACTGGGGGGGCTCAACCTAGCCCATGCTCTGCTCATGATTGCCCAGCACACCTTCCAGAATGTGTTCATCATTGAGAGCCTCCACCGGGGCCCACCCGAGGCTGAGCCTCATGATGGCCCTCCCAAGGAACCCTGCCTTACCTTTGCCAACCTGGATGCCCTCCACACCTTGCCAACCTGCCCACCCACCCCCAGGTTGGATGGTCCCAGCCTGGCAGGCCCTCAGGAAACCATAGCCATCATCTTGGCCCCCAGGGGCCACTGGAGACGCCGGTGCCTGAAGGACATTTCTCTGTTTCTCCTGCTCTGCAACATCATCGTGAGTACCTGGGGGAGATGGGTGTGGGCCAGGGCGGGAGAGAAGAAGGCCAGGAAGGAGGTTCTTTCCAGTTTATTCACTTGGCCTTCTCCGTCTTGCCCCCAGCCTACTCGAGAATCTTATGGCTGTCTAGGAAAGGAGTAGCTTCAGAGAGGGTCAGGTGCAGCTCGGGCAAAGCATCTTGGGGCGCACAGAGAGTGCAGTCCTAGCATGCAGCTCCGGCTGCTGCCCCGGGGAATGCTGCCATGGGCTGGGCAGAGATGAGAGGGAGCTGTGAGAACTGACATGGAGGGTGGGAGCCCTCACCCTCAGCAGGAAGGTGTGACAGCTCCTGGGAGCTTGTGACCCGCCTGCTTCTTAGAATAACTGGAGCAGCGGCAGGAAGTAGCGGAGACCAGTGTAAGTGTGAGCGGTCTGTTAGCAGAGTGCAGCGGTGGGCTGGCTGGGAGGGGGCACCCACAACAGCCCTCCCCTCACCAGTGATTCAGCAAAGCCCCTAAGTGAAACACCTCTGTGTAGCAACAAACTTCACCCAACACAAATATGAGCTGGGAACGGAGCCCTCCCCACGAAGATGCACCCCAGTAGAGGAACAGTCCTAAGGTAGCATAATCCCCAGGGCGAAATCTGACACAGAAACAGGTACCCATATGAGTACATCCCAGAGAGAGAACACACCTCTAAAGAAATTCCGCTCAATATGAAAATAGTCCTTTTAGCTATAACCTCCAATAGAAAAAAAAAATACTCGTAATATAGAAACAGCCTTAATGTGTGTATATCACTATCAAACATCTCCAGAGAGAAGTCCACTCCGTCACCTACATGAAACACACCAGCAATCCATCCTAACTTAGGGGCATCCTACAGGCAGCCTTCAAAAAAAAAAAAAAAGTCATCAGCAACCTCTGACCTACCAGTGGAATCTTATCCTGAGCCAGCTTTAGTGCCGACCCCACCCCCACCTTCTGCTGGCCCCGCCCACAGGTTGGGAATCGCCTTTGGAAGGCTGTGTCTGCTCCAGGTATCTGAGCCTGGATCAACTCCGAGGGCATCATCTCCAACTCCTTCATTTTATAGGACAGAAACAGGTTGAGAGAGGGGCTGTGATGTGCCCAAGGACGCAGTTAATTAGGGGTGGGAGGGAGGGTTTAGCCTAGAAACTCATACCCCACACCAGAACCTTCTGGATGGATCATGACCCCCTCTGCCTTGGGCCTGTCTGATTCTGCCACACATCTCTCCAGGAGAAAGCTCCCGATTTAGCCATTTCTAAATTTCTATCAAATTCTCATGTCATCTATCGAAACCTCCTCTCCCTCCCCTCTCCGTCCCACAAGTGGGGCATCCCACTAAGGGCAGGAGATGTGATCACAGGGGAGGCCCTATTGGGTAGGCAAGTTGAGTTGGGCACATTTTCTGAAGTCCTTAGTGAGTACCAGTCCCTGCCCAAGACGCGAGGGGTCCCCACTCAGCAACACCCAGCCCTTGCTATCCACCAAACTAGAGGGCTAGGACCCCCAGCCGAGCCTGCTGCTGTGACCCAGTCCTGGCCAGGTCCTGACACACCCTCTCCCCCACAGCTGTGGATTATGCCTGCCTTCGGGGCCCGCCCGCACTTCAGCAACAAGGTGGAAGTGGACTTCTACGGCTACTCCCTCTGGGCAGCCATCGTCAACATCTGCTTGCCTTTTGGCATCTTCTACCGCATGCATGCTGTCTCCAGCCTGCTGGAGGTCTACGTGCTGTCCTGAAGGCCCTGACGGACACACGGAGGGGGAGACTCCGCTCAAGCGCCCACCCAGAGACCCTGAGAATGAGCCCCAGGCTGGTAGTCACTGTGCCACGTTCCCACCCGTTCCCCGCTGGCCCCAGAGTGGAATTTTCACAAAAGTTATTTTTTCAGGATGTTTTTAAATTGCAATCAGGACATGCCCACCCACCCCAGCATGACCCTGGTGCATGGGGCTGCCAGGCAGGGAGATCTCTCCCTGAAGCATTTCTAGAACCAGGTAAGATCTGGACAGTCAGTGGCTCCGGCTCCACCCCCATCCCAGCCCTGTGACCTGGCCAGTGCTGCTGCCTGCAGCAGGGAACCAATAAACCTGCAGTTCGCCCCGACCCCCACTTCTTGTCGCAGCCACCCCACATGAGGTGACCACAAGAGAGGATCTTGGGAGTCCAAGCTGGAAGGGCCCTTCGAGATTTTCAGGTCTTAAGCTTTTCAGTGGGTGAACCAAGTCTGAGTTACAAACCAGTTACAGACCAGCACCTGGGTGGCTGGGAGGGGCTGGGCAGAGTACCAGGCTGCCACCTCCCTCCTCTTCCCTTTATCCTCAAGTGACACACATTTTTTTTTTTTTATCCTCACCCGAGGACATTTTTTTCATTTTTTGTTCAGACAGAGTAGAAGGGAGAGAGAGAGAGAGAGAAACATCGACGTGAAAGGGCCACATCGAGTGGCTGCCACCCGCACGACCAACCAGGGCCGGGGACAAACTGCAACCGAGGTACATGCCCTTAGCGGGAACCGAATCCGGGTCTCTCCGGACCGCAGGCCAACGCTCCAACCGCTGAGCCCAACCGGCCAGGGCGACACACATTTTTTATGTGTTCCACGGCACAGGAAAGGTTAGGGAGTACTGACCTAGTCCAACTACCATTGTACAAAGAACAAATCTGAGGCCCAGAGAGGTAACGTGACCCACCCACATCACACAGCTAAAGAGGGCCAGAGTCTTTCTACTAAGAATAATAAGTTTCAAACAGCAGAATTCCCCCCAACAAGTGAAATATTTCAGGAACCCAAGTTTATATCATAGTTGTAAACGGGGCTGTGCTAGCTTAAGAAGAGTTGGGGAAACAGCCCTTCATTCCCTGGGCCTCTTCCCCTGCACCCCCACTCCTCAGGGGTCCCTGATACTCCTCTACAAAAGGTACACGGACTCAGCAGGGAGACTGAGGTCATCAGAACAGAGAGAGGAGGAAAAGAGGCCCAACAGCTGAAAGGGGAGAAAGAATTGGTGGCCTGCTGAGTCAGGTGAAGGGGGTGACAGGCTAGAGTGGGGACTGGGGTGGGGCCGGGTGGGAGGAGAGCGTGGGAGCAGGACTGGAGCACGGGAGACTCAGAGGAAACTGCCGGCCAGCAGAGTGAGGTGAGTGCGTCTCAGACGCCACGGGGAGAAGTTGAGGAGGGCCAGAGGGCCAACTTCTCACCCTGCCCGCCTCCGGCCCTGTCTGAGTGGGGTCTCTTCGGCCCGAGTTCACGGTTGACTTGGGGGGAGAAGGTGCTGGAACAGGTGGGTGACAAGATTGCTGTGAGACCGCAGCCAGCCGGTGCTGAGTGGGGTTACAGGAAAAGGCAACCCCAGACCTGGGGGTTCCATTCCTTGCTTGGAGGCTAGAGGAAAGTGTGGGCTGAACCCCCGCAAGGCCAATACGGCGGCCTAAGGACGCTGCACCCCACCCCACCCCAGAGGCGCCGCCAGCGGGTCCCCTGACCCTGAGCCCCACGCCGGCACCTCCTCTGGCCCCGCCTGCCCGTCCAGCCGCCTCGCCATTGGCTGCTCTGTCCGGGCCGGAGCCCCTGGCGGGGTAATTAACGAAGGATTAATGACATCCCCAAAGTCAACAGAAAAATCGATGGGCCGAGGAGCCCGAACGGCGGCTGCGCAGTCCGCCGGGGGAGGGCGTCGGGGGCATCGGGCCGGGCGCTGGGGCCTCACCTGGACGGACTGTCGGTGCTGCGCCCGCAGTCGATGGTGAGCCGGCGGCGATGCCTGCCCAGGCCTCAGGTAAGGCTGCCCCGCGGCGCTGGGGCCGGGCGGGGCGCCCTCGGACCTCGTGCGGGACGCTCCGGGCGAGCCCACCATGACGCTCAAGCCTACTCCTCCCCCCGGGGTCAGCGACGGGGGGCTGCAGGCACCGAGGCGGGAGGGCGGGATGACTGGGGGAGGCCAGCCACTGGCGACCCGAGCGCCCCTCTCTCCCCCCCACCCCAGCCCCGGCTCCGCGCCACGTCCTTTCCGCCGATGGGTGCGCACAGCCCAGGGCGGGCGCGGAGGCCAGGAAGAAGAGAAAAGCCCGGAGAACGGCCAGAAAAATAGGGTGTGGGGTGGGGGCTGCCCGGGCCCGGGGCGGAGGCATACGTGCAGCGGCTGCCCCGGCCCCGCAGTCCCCGAGTGGCCCGGGAAGAAGCCGGGAAGCTCGGCCCGCGCTCAGCGGCCTCCCGGAGCTGACGCCGCGCCCTGGCCGGGCGCCGCGCCCCGACGGCTGCACTGCTTTCATCACCTGCCTCCAACCGTGACCCACAAACCTGTTGTGCGGGCCCTCCCTTGGACTGGCGTCGCGCCGAAGGGCGTGCCAGGGGGTGGCGGGTTCCTCTTTGTCAGTTCCGGGCGCCCTTGCCCTCTTCCCGCGACCCCTTTGTTCGGACCGGTCGCCCTCCCTCGGGGCGGATCGAATCCGCCACTTTGAGGGCTCCCTCTAGCGGCTGTGGGAGGGTTCAACCCCGCGGGCGAAAGGTGGGGCGTAGGTTGAGGACCCTGGAGGGAGAGGACCGGCAACCTTGTCCTCCAGGGTCCCCTCTGGGCTTGCAGTCTAAGCAAAAACCGCCACTGAAATTCACCAATAATCCCGACCCTTCCAGCCTCTCCAGGATTTCGAAAGAACTGGAAGAAAATGCTCAAATCGCTAACATTGAGAGCTTTCTCTGGGCCAGACACGGATCCACATTCATTTACATAAATTAAATCATTTAATTTTGATAAAACCCCTGTGGCATAGATCCCTTCATTGTGCATTAGTCCCTTCATTTATTTGTTGAAGAAATCGTTACTGAACATCTAGTATATAGCAGGTATATTCCATAGTTGTATACCTGCTTTACAGTTGGGAAAACCGAGGCACAGAGAATCTAAATAGCTTGTCCAAGATCACACAGGTGGTAGGTGTCAGAATCTGGGCTCTCAATCGTTAGGCCTTGGGGAGATGAGGGAGATTCTGGGAAAGGCAAGATGGAGCCGTCAGGCTTGGGAGAAAAGGAGCAGGGAGGTGTGTCCCCGTGAGCATCAGGCTTGCTCAACCTGGGCGGGGGAGACAAGCAAAGATAAAGATCGTCTGAAAAGTATCCTCCACTGGGCCAAATTGGTAAAGGTTTCATGGGAAGGGTCTCTGTCCATGGCTCCAGTGCTGAAAGTTCCCCAGAAAATGCCAGAGTGGTTGGCAAATACTGGTTGGGTGTCATGCTGTGCCAAGTTTGGTGGGTCTGACTCAAGCAGGACCTGGTCTCTGCCCTGGAGGAGCTCCTGGCCTTGAGGGGAGCCAGCCACACCCACAGCACCTCCCTAGGCAGTGCACACCCACACTCAGTAGATGCTCGGGCAGAGAGAGAAGGCTTCCCAGGAGAGGCCCTGAGGTGGGTGGTGAGGATGGGTGAGAACCACAGTGGAGTGAGGCAGAAAGCACAGCGGGCTCCAGGAGTGATGGTGGGAGGCAGGAGACCACCTGAGAAATCCGGAGCCCTCTGGCTAGGCCTGGATGAACGTGAGGGGCAGGTGCTTGGAGTGTGACGAGGGGGCTGGGCAGGGAGAGGGCAGAAGTGAAGCAAGGAGACAGGGAGGACTAGGAAAGGGGGAGAAAATCATGCAGAACCTTTACAAGAGGACCAAGTTTGATTATTCAATTTGCCCCAGAAGAGTAGAGGTATAAATATCAAGCAGGTTGTACATGGGAGAATGGGGGGCATTTAAAAAAATTTTTTTCCCTTTATTGATTTTAGAGAGAGAGAGGAAGGGAGAGGGAGAGAGAGAGAGAGAAACATCAATGAGAGAGAACATCGATTGGCCGCCTCCTGCATGCCCCCCACTGGGGATGGGGCCCACAACCTGGGCATGTGTCCTGACCAGGAATCGAACCGGCGACGTCCTGGTGCATGGGTCGATGCTCACCCACTGAGCCACACCAGCCAGACTGGGGGGCACTTTAGAGCCAAATGAGATGAGCGTGTCCTGGTGGTCACAGAATGGGAAAGTCTGAAGCGTCTGAAACTCCAAGTTCAAAGGGACAGACAGAGCAAAGCACAGCCAGTTAAAATAGAGTGTGAGAAGTGATGCTCCAGAACCACGAATGGGGCTCAGTGGGAGCACCAAGAGGGGGCACTAACCCAGTTTTGGCATGGGGGTTCAGGGGAGGCCACTTAGGAGGTGGGGCTCTTCTGAGTCCTGAAGGATAAGCTGCAGTCAGCTAAAAAAGCAAGGGGTGGGGTGTGGGCAGACAGGGAGGTGAGCAAAGGCAGGGGCATTCTGGGAACTGTAGCAGGATGGCATGGCCCATGGGCAAGGGAGACTGAAGACAGCGCTAGAGATTAAGTCGAGGCCAGACCAGGAAGCGACAGCAGCTACCCTGCCTTGAGCATTCTGTGCGTTACAGGTCCATACTACACACACGCTGCCTTGTTTCATTTGGAGAGAGCGTGCTAGGTGGTTTGGACTTTATACTGAGGCCAGTTAGTTGCCTTTGCAGGGCTCACAGTAAGGGAGAGTCATGGTGGGCAGGGGGACCAGTCCAGGAGAGAGAGGAGGGAGCCCTGGACTAGGCTAGTGGTTGAGGTCAAGAACTCAGCGATTTGTGGACTGGAGTGGACAGGCTTGGGGTCTGAGAGGAGGCCGTGTGGGGAGAAGCAAGGAGGATGCCTGTTTCCCTGCTGAAATACGTGGGGGTGGAGATGCCACTCTCTGAAATAATGAACTTAGGAAGCAGGCCTCCTGCAGCCTGAAGAATGGGGACAGTGAGCACCTAAACCCAGAGCCCAGAGCACCAGGGATATGGGGGCAGCGCAGGACCAAGGGAGAGCACCCAGGGTGGCAGGGGTAGGTGAGGGAGCCTCCCGGCTCAGCTCAGGAGAACCCTTCCCATCAGGACAGCACGCAACACTAGCGGGGCACCCCCTCTCTAGCACAGCTCAGTCCCACAAGGAACTGTACCCAAAGATCCACAGGGAGAGAGTGCTGGACTCCAGGCTAAGGCCCTGAGCTGCAGGAATGGGGTGACCTAGATCTGAGTCCAAGAGATAGGCGACAAAGGGGTTGGCCTGAGTGAAAGCTTGGGGACGATGAGAAAGTAGCAGGAGACATTCAGGGAGAGAGGGGTCAAGGATGATGTTCTCCATGTTATGCTGGGCACTTATGCAGTTAGGGGGAGGTGGTGTGGATGGACGTCAGCTCTGTCAAAGTCAAGGGCATGGCATTCGTGCTGATCTCAGCCTGTCCCGTGCTCATGGCAGACACTGCAAATCAACCCCAGAACTTTCCCCCCAAGCCTTTAAAATTAGTTTAATTACAGACATAATGTGTTTTTAAACTACTTTTAAAAGTAGAAACTACTTCTACTTTTCCTTTCCCCAGAAGAAACTCCTGTGGGAAATCTAGCTGATATCTTCTAGACCTTTCGAAATAATTTTATATACACTCATATGTGTCCATAATAGAGTACTATTTCACATCACAGCGTTCTTTCCCACCAAGCCCACACCCGGCCTCAGGAGCCCTCTCAACACAACACTAGGCAACGTCACCTACTCATCAGAGTCAGAACAAGAGAGGACACCTACTTGCTCTCACTCAGGAGTGAAGTTCCTTCCAGAAGTCAACAGAGTACGAGCTGCCTTTTGATACCAAAACGTCCCAGCCCTGGCAACTGCCCAGGGGCCAGGCGCTCTGCAGATGCCCCTGGCTCCCGAGACAGACATTATTCCATCTCAGGATCAGGCTCTGAGTCCAGAGGGGGTGGTCCTCAAGCCAGTGGCAATGATCTGTGCTGATGTCCCCTGCTCTGTTTGAACCTCCCAGGGTCCTGGAAAGTAGAGAGGCATCTGCTATTACTTCCAATGTTCTGACCACAGAGGTTGCATAATTTGCCCCAGATCTCACAGATCTCACATGCCCTTGACCTTGACAGAGCTGATGTCCATCCACACCACCTCCCCCTAACTGCATAAGTGCCCAGCATAATATGGAGAACATCATCCTTGACCCCTCTCTCCCTGTTAGGGGCAGGGATGGAACTGAACCCAGGATGGCCTGACAGCCAACCAGGACCCTTTCTTCCTCCCCAGCCCCTGCTGAGGCTCCACCGGTGGCCTCCACAGCACAGGAGACCGGAGCAGCCCTGGCCAAGGAGAACCTAGTGGACATGGGGGCTGGCGACACAGGGGCCCCCGCTCCACCTGGCCCGAAGTCCTGGCTGGTGCGGCATTTCTCACTGCTGCTGCGGCGGGACCGGCAGGCCCAGAAGGCTGGGCAGCTGTTCTCGGGGCTTCTGGCCCTCAACGTGGTGTTCCTGGGCGGTGCCTTCATCTGCAGCATGATCTTCAACAACGTGGCCGTCACGCTGGGTGACGTGTGGATCCTGCTGGCCGTGCTGAAGGCCCTGTCCCTCCTCTGGCTCCTCTACTACGTGGTGGGCACCACCCGCCGGCCGCACGCTGTGCTCTACCGGGACCCTCACGCAGGACCCGTCTGGGTGCGGGGTGAGTACTGGGGCCTGGGTGGATGGCGGGGAGGGAGCGCCCGGTCCAGGGCGGTGCCAATGGCCACGTGGCCCAGCCAGGCTCCCTGCTGCTCTTTGGCAGCTGCACCCTCTTCCTCAACGTCTTCCGCGTGGGCTACGACGTGAGCCACATCCACTGCAAGTCGCAGCTGGAGCTCATCTTCCCCGCCATCGAAATCGTCTTCATCGGCGTCCAGGTAACAGGCCTCTCCTGTCCCCAGGCCACCGCGCACACACTCCCTACCCAGCCGCGTGCGCACGCACCCCAGCCTATGCCTGGAAACCTCACAGGCAAACACCTACATGGCCCACATGATGTACTCACACCACCACCACAACCCCCACAAACGCCTGCCTGCGTGCACCCACATCCACGCACACCTCCGTCGGCTGCACCAACGCACGCCGTGTCACGGAGGCGCAGACACCTGTAGATGCATCCGCCTGGGCCGACTTGCGTGTACCTAAATCACGGAGCCGCCCCTAACGATGAATGCCTAGCTCCCTCCTGGCTTCCTGCTCCGCACCAGACATTGTTTCATTTGCATCATCTTTTTATTTTTCCAAAAGAATAGGCATTCCCCTGAGAGGTAGGCATTTTAGTCCCCTTTTAGAGCTGAGGAGACTGAGGATCAGAGACATCTTGCCACTGGCCCAAAACCACACAGCAAGGAAATGGTGGAGCCAGGATTCCAACCCAAGTTTCCTCACTGTGTCTTCCATTGAAAATACACATAAGTAGCTGGGTGAACGCCCTGGTCCCCCCCACCCCCACCCCCAGCCTCTGGGCTCAAGGCCCTGTCTCTTTCAGACCTGGGTGCTCTGGAAACACTGTAAGGACTGTATTCAGGTCCAGACCAACTTCACTAGGTAAGATGGGGTGACTTCTGTCCTTCCAGCAACTCCTGGGTTCTCCGTCCCCAGCTAGTGCCTGCCCCCCACAGCTTCCCTGGACAGGGTGGCCCTGGGGCTGCAGATTAGTCTGAGAATGGTCCCAGGTGGCCCCTAGGGCTGCCTGAGTCTTAGTGCCAGATGGGATCCGGCTTTGGGAGAGAGTGGCCACCCCAAATACAGGGATGGTGAGGGTGGGGCACCCGAGGAGCTGGCCAGGCTGTGTGGGCAGAGTGTGGCATCTCCTCCAGGTGTGGCCTGATGCTGACCCTGGCCACAAACCTGCTGATGTGGGTGTTGGCCGTCACCAATGACTCCATGCACCGTGAGATCGAGGCGGAGCTCAATGCCCTCATGGAAAAGTTCTCAGGTACAGAAGAGACCACGCCTCACCCCCACCCCGAATGTGTGTGCACACTCTCACACGCAACATGCGCACGCACACACACACACACACGCCCTCAATCAAGTGAGGCTCAGTGAGTCTATAGAGTTGAGAGCAAATGCCAGAGGCTGGACCATGACTAAACAGAAAGTACACATTTACCAATAGTGCCCATCCTGCCCCCATTCTGTGCCTGCCCCATCAGGTGCTGGCACCCTGCAACCCGGCTCGGGGCAACCATCTAGCTAGCCACTAATCCTGGCTGAGCTAGCCACTAATCCCAGCTGAGCTACTCACTGATAAGTTCGGGTATGCACCCCACCCCTGGTATTTGCATTTTACTTGCAACAAACTATAAAGGAATGTCTTCCTAATACAATTGTGGGGGCCTGGACGTATCAGGAGGGACAGAATATTTCTGGGGAGAAAGGACTCCCCACATCGTTCCACGTACCCAATCCCCACCTGTACGGTCTGCCCCTTAGAGGCTACGTCCCATAAACCTACATGACTACATCACTGTTTGTGGGATTCAGCCACACCTATATGCATACAGCCCCCCCAGGCGGTGCACATCCTGACCGGTGCACACCCATGCACTTACACACCCACTGCATAAATCACTCATGCCCGCACACTGTGCCCATTCTTTACATCCTGCATACATTTCTCAGAGGAGCTGTGCAAAGAGAATTTTTGCAAGTAACATAGATTGCTTTATTATTAACAAATTCAAACACATATATCCATCATCCAGGCGCAATAATGATGAACATTTCGCCATATTTATTTTTTGTTGTTGAATTATTTACATTACTGAGATCATGGCATTTTATCTCAAAATATTGTAATGTGCATCTCTTTGAAGTAAGTATATTTTGCTACACTACAACAAGGCTATTATAATTTCTTTTTCTTTCCTTTTTTTTTTTTTTTTTTGTTAATCCTCACCCAAAGATATTTTTTCCATTGATTCTTAGAGAGAATGGGAGGGAGGGAGGAGGAGGAGGAGGAGGAGGAGAGAGGGGGGGGGGAGAGAGAGACATTGATGTGAGAGAGACACATCCATTGGTTGCCTCCCAAACGACCCCCATTGGGGCCAGGGATGGAACCTGCAACCCAGGTACGTGCCCTTGACCAGGAATTGAACCCATGACCCTTCGGACTGAGGGCCAACACTCTAACCACTGAGCCAAACCGGCCAGGGCTAGGCTATTATAATTTTTTTTTTTAATCCTCACCCGAGGATATTTTTTCCATTTATCTTCAGACAGAGTGGGAGGAAGGGAGGGAGGGAGAGAGAGAGAGAGAGGGAGAGAGAGAGAAACATCGATGTGAGAGAGACACAGCGACTGGCTGCCTCCCGCATGACCCAACCAGGGCTGGGGACCCAGCAGCAACTGAGGTACGTGCCCTTGACCAGAATCGAACCCACGACTCTGGTCTGCAGGCCGACACTCTGACCACTGAGCCAAACCGGCCAGGGCCAGGCTATTATACTTTCTAACAAAGCTCCTTAACATCAGCCCCCTCCTCTACATCAACCTAGATTCGCTTTCTCGACCAGCCCACGAAACGTCTCTCACGATGGTTTGTTCAAACGTGCAATGCATTCGGTTGTTCAGCCTCTTTTTTCCTAATGACATTGAGACTTGTCCAGTTGCTTCCTAGTGGTGGCATTTGCCTTGTTCTCCCTGCTTTTCCTAGAAACTGGCAGTATGGGCCAACATTTTTATTAGATTCACACTAAGCACGGTTGACACCGGCTTCCCACAATGAGGCTGTGCCGTGCAGGGCACCTCATCTCAAAGCAAGATGCCCGATTATCTCCCAGTGCGTGCTGCTGCGGGTTCAGGGGTAGCAGCCAGATCCCTCCATTTATAATGCTCCAGGTTTCCCCTTGTGCTCAACGAGTGATCTATAGCGGTGACACTTGGCACCAGACGTCATGCATTAAATCCTTTACAGAAGCTTGACACCTGAAGTCTGAAATCCCTTTGTGAAGGAATGACCATCCTATGACTTGGATGTCTCTCTCTGGGCCTCAGTTTCCATACCTGTGAAATGGGTGGCAGGGTGCCTTCCACCTCTGGCATACTCCAGGGGGTGAATGGGACTGAGTGCGCAGCTGGTGTTCTCAGAGCAAGGCCCAGTGGAACGGCTGTCCCCTCTCTCCCTACCTCCCCCCAGGCAATGACACCAACACCTGCCTGTGCCTCAATGCCACGGTGTGCGAGGTCTTCCGGAAGGGCTACCTGATGCTCTACCCCTTCAGCACCGAGTACTGCCTCATCTGCTGTGCTGTGCTCTTTGTCATGTGGAAGAACGTGGGCCGCCACCTGGCACTCCACGCGAGCGCCCACCCCAGCACCCCGCCCTTCCACCTGCACGGGACCATCTTCGGACTGCTGTTGGGACTGCTGGCACTCGTGGCAGGCGTGTGTGTCTTCGTGATCTTCCAGATTGAAGCAAGTGGCCCTTCCATCGCACGCCAGTACTTCACCCTCTACTATGCCTTCTACGCAGCCGTGCTACCCACCATGAGCCTGGCATGCCTGGCAGGCACGGCCATCCACGGGCTGGAGGAGCGAGAACTGGACACGCTCAAGAATCCCACCCGCAGCCTGGATGTGGTGCTGCTCATGGGGGCAGCGCTGGGCCAGATGGGCATTGCCTACTTCTCCATCGTGGCCATTGTGGCCACCCGCCCCCAGGAGCTGCTCAACCGCCTTATCCTGGCCTACTCGCTGCTGCTCCTCCTCCAGCACATCGCCCAGAACCTCTTCATCATCGAGGGCCTGCACCGGCGCCCACTCTGGGAGGCAGCTCCTGAGGGCCTGGCAGGGAAGCGGGAGGCTGAACCATACCGCAGGGGCTCCCTGTTGGAGCTGGGCCAGGGCCTGCACCGGGCCTCGAGGGCCTACATCCACTCCTACAGCCACCTCAACTGGAAGCGGCGGGCGCTCAAGGAGATCTCCCTCTTCCTCATCCTCTGCAATATCACAGTGAGTGACACCCGGGAGGCATGGGGCAAAGCTGGCCAGGTGGATCCAGAAAGCCTCATTCAGGAAGGGGTGGTTCAAGGGGCAGTTGTTGCACATTGACTTTCCCAAGAGTGATTGGCTCGTCCCTTTGATTGTCAAGGACACATGCTTCAGTCCAACTAGCTCTGTGACACTTGAGAGCAGAGCGTGCCCCCCAGCTCCCTGCAGGGTACCTGGCACGAGGGGGCAGGCCAAGCACACAGCCCAGTGCACTTCGTAAACAAACATGTAAGATATCTACTCTCAGGAAGCTTCCTGTCTAGTTGGGGAGACACCATGGGAACAATTAGGGAATTACCAAACAATTAATTGTCCACTGAATTCAGTCAAAGGAAGAATCAGAAAGTGCCTAGTTTTCTAAAGAACTTCTGGTGGAAAGTGTTGATGATAGCTGCTCAGCCCCAGGTCCTCCTCCCCAGGCCATAGCTCTGCATCTCGTGAATCATCACAGTAACCACGGTTACTGCTGCTGTCCCTGGGTCACAGATGAGGAAACTGAGGCTTAGGCTGTTTGACCTGCCGTGGTCCCGCAGCCTAAGTGTCTGTGCTAGGACACCTCAGGGTTGTTTGAGCTCATGCTGGTAATGACAGAGCTGGAAACACGCCTCAGGTGTTGAAACCCCTGCCCAGGCAGAGAACAAGTAATGAATTGGCCCTAGAGTGTCGTAGGACCTCAGGGAAGGAAGTGTGGGCCTGAGTGGTCAAGGAAGGCTTCGTGAAAATTTGATCCGGGCCTTGAGAAACGGGTAGACTGGACAGGAGGCGGGGCTGGGGTAGAGGGGCAGAGACTAGCAGAGGAATGAAGCAGGAGAAGGCGGTGGGGATCAAGGCACAGGGGCGTCCAGCTCGACAGAGCGGGGTGTACCATGGGTGGTGGCAACCCGGGGTCTCCTGACCCATCGAGTTCAGGCTGGCTGTGGTCTGGATGGGAGGGATATGGAGGGAGAAGGGCTGGTTCTGAAGGCCAAAGGGTGAGGGAAGTGCTGGAGGGCCGTGGCTTCGGGGGCCTGCCTCCCCTGAGCTGAGTGCCTGGGCACGCTCCGCCTCCACTCAGCACCCTCCTCTCCTCCCCAGCTGTGGATGATGCCTGCGTTTGGCATCCACCCCGAGTTTGAGAACGGACTGGAGAAGGATTTCTATGGCTACCGGACGTGGTTCACCATTGTCAACTTTGGCCTGCCTCTGGGGGTCTTCTACCGGATGCACTCTGTTGGGGGGCTGGTGGAGGTCTACTTGGGGGCCTGAGGCTGCCCAAGTACCCACCCCTGGCAGAATCCCAAAGTGCCAAGGCTGGGAAAATGTAGCCCAGAGTGTCTGAGCAGACACCCCATTCCAGGGGAGCTTAGGACAGACTGGGCTCCCCAAAGCCTCCCCTTCCCCAAAGCCTTACTAAGGGGGTGAGGGTAGGGGAGAGTGGGTCACTGCGCAATGCCTGCCCCTGCTCACCCCCACATCAATACAGCCCAGGGTGTACCCAGGAAGCCCCACAGCTACTCTGGGACGGCCAGCCCTAAATGGCTGAGTCTGGGGAGCTTGGAGAGGGGCACCCCTACCCAGCCAGGCCTCTGGGGTCTGCCTCCCGCTGGAGGAAGAGCGCATGGTCCAAGCTGGGCCCGGGGCACCCTGGAAGCAGGCAGCTCGGGAGGCAGCCCTGCCCTTCTGTCCCCACACACTAACGAGCTCATTAATTAGCTGCCAGGCAGGGTTCAACAGCTCTCTCCTGCTGCCATAAACTCTGTTTGCTCGATTGATTACGTTCAGGCTCCGCAGCATTTGTTCCCAGGGACAGAGCTGCCCCTCCGGTATGGTGGGAAGGGACTGTCCTGGGCAGGGCTGTGGGCTGACAGTCCTGTTTCTGGGCCAGGAGAGGTCTAAACCAGTTCTTGTCGATCCACGGGTGGAGGTGGAAAGAGAGGGGCCAGGGCTCTGGAACCCCCCACCCCTCGTCAGCACACCCTCTCTGACACAAAGCCCGGGGGCCTTTCTGGAGCTGGCTCACCACAGGGGCTACGACCTTTGGCTGCTGGGTGCCCAGGCCTGCTGGACCCGGTGAGCCACTGGGCAGGAAGGGCAGATATGACAGCCCATCCATCTCCCTGATCCCAGGGCAAACATCGAGCTGGGCCCAGGGTGAGGCCGGGTGAGGCCCAGGGAGGGCAGCTCCAGGCCTGCAGGCAGCCCTCGCATGCCTCGGGCCCCTCCCCATGAAACTGGGTGCTGGCAAGACAGGGCCAGGCCCCAGGAACCCCCACGGCTCCGGTGGCTGCCGGGGCCATGGTCCCGCAGCCTAAGTGTCTGTGCGAGGACGGCTCATGCTGGTAGTGACGGTGCTGGAAACACTCGGGCGTGGAAACCCCTGCCCAGGCAGAGAACAAGTAAGGAGTTGGCCCTAAAGTGTAGTAGGACCTCAGGGAGGGCAGTGTGGGCCCGAGTGGTCAGGGAAGGAGCCTGACCCCTGGGGGTCATGCAGAAACCTGGGCCCCTCACCGCTCCTGGTGGGCTCTTTCTCTGGGTGGCCGCAGCCCAGGGGCCAATTCTCCAGTCCCCACCCATCCACCCACCCACCTTCAAGAAAATGACAAACACAGGTTCCCAGTCAGGCACGAAGGCCCCATGGGGACTGACTCGGGAGGCAGACTCTCCAACTTCCCTGGACAAGAGCCATGGCCTGACCCTCCCCTCCAAGCACAAAGAGCCAGGGCGTGGAGAGGGGGTTTATTGTGTAAAGAGGCCGATTGTACAGAGCAAAGATTGTACTGACACAGGTGGGGGAGGGAGAGCCAGAGGCCAGAGCCAGAAGGATGGAGGGGAGGACAGAGGGTGACATCCTGTCCCCACCAGTTCTCCAGGCATTGGGGGGATGAGGAGGGCTGAACAGCTGCCCTCTCCTCCCCTTTGCCCCATTACTGGATGTAAGAGGGAGCCAGGCTATATCCACTGACCTGGAAGAATATAGCAGGACCCCCCAACACCCCACTCCAAACCCCTGAAATGCATGGGGTCCCCAGTCTGGCTTTTGCAGTCAGCCAGCCCCCGGCCTCCTCAAGCAGCCTGACCACCTGCCTTCCTCCCACAGGCCCGGCACTGAGCCAGGCCTGGACCAGCGCTTGCAGGGTAGGGCGGGCTCCCCTCGCTCTGCCCAGGCGCAAGAAACAGCCACAGCTCCCTTTTGGGCAACCGTTAGGGCACAGTGACCAGGTGGCTTCTGGGGGTGGGCAGCACAGGAGCTGGGCGGGCACTGAGGGTTGGCATAGAAACAGGTCTTCAGGGGGAGCGGAGTGAGGTGGGGACCCCGGCTGGGGCCTGCAGCTGTGGAGACGGGATGCTCCAGGGCGTGATGGGGGGCAGTTTGGGGAAGGTCAGAGCCAATCCCCAGCATCCCAGGCCTCAGGGGCCTGCCACCCTGGACTCAGTCACTCTGCCAGCCCCCAGTCCTGATCATAGTAAGTTAAAGCTCAGAACGGTCAGTAGGTCAGGGTGGGGACAGGGTGGGGGAGGACCAGGGCCCCCACCCTCCCATGGCCCCTGGCCCTCGTAGGCTTCCATCCTCACACCCGCTGGATCTCAAACAGCTTCACGTCGGTGTCATACCAGACAGGTGGGTCCACATTCCTGCGGAGGGAGTGGGCTGGCATCAGGTGCTGGGAGGCCTCCCAGAAAAGACGGTGGGGATGCGAGGCAGTGACAAAGCCCAGACCCCTCCCATCCTGGTGTCCCACCCTAATGTCCCACCCCAATGTCTCACCCTGGACAGTGGGTGCCCACCCTCAACCAGACAGGACCACCCTGGTTGACTGTCTTGACATTAACCCCACTATGGCGGTGGGACCCAGTGCTAAGGCCCCCAATGAGCCCCACTGAGACCTTCGGGTGGACACCAAACCCGCCCAGGCTGGTGACTGCCCCACCCCCCACGGGGCCCACCTTAGATAGATGACGCCCCACATGTAGGTGCGGAACCACATGGCCGTGCCCGAGTTGGCCTGGTACTTTCGGATGAGGATGGGGTGGGGCACGGGCAGCAGCCCCACCAGGGTCCCGTGCTGCAGGAACCGCAGGATCTCCGACTCGTCCGTCAGGCCCCTGCCAGGGACGGGGAGGGGGGTCAACATGTGGAAAGCCCACCATGAAGGTCAAAGGGAGCATGGAGCTCACCCTGGATCCCCGAGGCCCGAGCCTCATCACACCCCCACCCAAGCCTGGACCGGCCCCCCTGCAGAGCCCCCACCCCGCCCCTGCCCCCCAGCCTCACTTGTCAATGCAGATCTTCTCCACCTGGGGGACCAGCACCTGCAGCAGCCTCATGATGGTTTGCAGCGGCAGCTTGGACTTCCAGGAGAGGACCTGGGGGAGGGACCAGGGTTCCTGGGGCTGGGAAAGCAGCCCCCAGAGGCTACGGGACAGGCCTGACCCCTGACCCAGAACTGCAGGCTCCCCAAGGCAAGAAGTGTCCCCGATCACCACAGCAAGGGCCAACATGGGACAGTGCCTATGGACAGGGACCGTTTTTCACGGTAAGAGCTGTGGCCTCGCGTTGACCACATACTATATGCCGGAAACTGTCCCCTTGCATCCTCACGACAGCACGATCAGGTAGGGACATTTATTATCCTCATGCAAGTGCCATTAGCAGTGACCTCAGGAAACACAGGGACTGGGCACGTGATTCAGGGACGGGAGCTGAAAGGGTGATTTATTAAGAAAGTTCGTGCTGTGGGCAGCTGACGCTCCGCCCTGCTACTGAGGAAGCAACCGAGTCAGAGGGGCCAAGGTCACGGGGCCAGGAGGGCCGATCCCACGTCTGACTCCCAGGCCCGTCCTTGGATTTGGACGCATTCCCATCGAGCCTTCACTGAGCTGTTCCTAGTCTCAGAAGCCCCTGACCCAGCCCCCATGTGGATGCCACCGGCCCAAGCCCTCACCCACTCCGACGTTGGGCTCCACTGCCCACTGGCAGACGCGCTGGACAGCCGCCGCTGCTCCTGCCAGGCCTGGCTGGGCTCCTGGTCCGCGGAAATGAGCGGGAGTGAGGGGTGGAAGGATGCATACAGGGTGGGGACAGAGGGCAGAGTAGTGGCCCCTCGTCCAGCCCACCCCACAGTCTGGAACCTGGGAGGGCAACAAGGTCTCCCCACTGGCCCATGTGCATGGAGGGCTCACTCCCAACCGAGGGACAGCCAAGCCCAGTACCCTTTGCCCTGGGCCCCAGGCCCTGCCAGACCCAGCCCAGCTCAGTGACAAGTTTAGGGTAAAGGCCTCAGATAAGGCTGATGGATGAGGAGTCTGAAGGCCAAGGGCTCAAGCCCAGGACCAATAAAAAAGGGAGGGTCTGTGAAAGCCCCCTCCCCAGAGTCCACTGGGTGCCTGCCCTCTGCTGGAGGTGGCCAGAGTGCCTTGGCCAGGCCCACACCTCCGAGCCCGGGAAGAAAGGGAGCACCCAGCCTCGCCCAACTCCAGGGGTCCCCGGCACCCACCTCCTCAGCCGGACTGCCGTCTGCGGAGCTCAGTTGGGGCGCAGGCTCCAGGGAGCGCAAGGTGCCATCCTCTGACACCTGGGACTTCTCTGTCAGCTTGTCAATGCCTGGGGGCCAGGTGGGCGTGAAGACACCTGCCCAGTGGCCGCCTAGACAGCATCTCCACTGGGCCCCGCCCCCTCGAGGCTCCCCCTACCCCTATACCCACCCCTCCCAGTGCCCCCACTAAGCTTCCCCTCTGGACTCCAGTATCTCTGCCCCCACCCCAGTTGCCATTCCCACCTCCTCAGTTTCCCAACTCAAGCCACATCCTTTGCCAGAGATGGGGTGACACACCCCCAAGACCCTGCCCATCCCCCAACCACGCCAGTATCCACACCCTCTGCCACCCGCCAGTGCCAGACCTGGGGTGGCCACCAGGCTGGTCTTGAGGGTGCCAGGCTCAGCGGGGGCGGCGGGGCGGGAGCCCTCCATGGAGGCGCCTTCCTGCGAGCCGGTGCGGGACAAGGGCTCGGGCGCCCTTCGCCGCCGCTGCAGTGCCTTGTGGATGGCGGGCGGGTCGGTGGGCAGGTTGGCCAGCTGGTGGAAGACGCTGCGCTTCCGGATGATGGCATAGACTAGGTTGGAGTTGCCTGTGGGGAGGAAGCATCTCGCCTCAGGGAGGCCCCTCGCCTCCCCCTCCACCTGGGACAGGGAATTTGGAGGACCCAGGGGGAGGAGACATGCCCAAGAGAAGGAGCTGGGGCAAGGCTAGCACCCAGTGGTGTGTGCCAACTGTGGTTACACCAAGATGAACCTTTTTGGAAAGGAACTTTCAGGCTGAGCTCACCCTGTACCCCTCCCTCGTACCTTCTAGAGCCCCTCTCAACCCAGCATGAAGGGACAGCACTTGGCAAAGTGTCCACACCACGCCAGCTCTTCAGTATCTCAACTGTCTCCCTGAGCCAGGTCACCAGGGTCAAAGGACAACATAGCGTGTTCCTGACTTCCCGCAGCTCGGGGGGAAGACACACACTTTCCAGACCTTCAAGCCTGGTCCGCCTCTCTGGTACTTGCTTCTCACCACACTTCTGCCTTCAGTTCTGCATCTAACCCCAGGGCCTTTGCATATGTTGCCCCTCTCCAAAATGCTTTTTGGTGCAAATGTTACTTATTTTGAAAATAATAACTGTTAATATTTAAGTCACCAGGCACCATGCTAAGTGCTTTTTGTAGATTATTTTACTTAATCCTCCCAACACCTTCCAAGATAGAGCCTCTTCGTATTATTGGTTTGACCATCTCACAGATAGGAAACAGACTCAGAGAGGTTATGTGTCCACAGCCACAGAGCTAACAAGTGACAAGGCCCTAATTGACACCAGGCAACCCAGCATCTGTGATACCCATCAGGACTGTGCCACTCAGACTTCCCTCCCATGAGATAAAGCCGATCTGTCCAGGTGGCCATTGTCTAAAGCCTCCCTCCCTGCCTCCATCCCCAGCTGTGAATGCCACGGGGCAGGGAGCATTCACTTGGTTCTCCACTGTGTCCCCTGCACCCAGCGCAGGGCTTGGTACACAGGACATGTTCGATAAATACACACTGGACAAACTGGGGAGCAGAGGGCTGTCACCCCTTAGACAGGAAGGTATCCTCGCCCACTGCCCGCCGGTTCCTGCCCCCCGAGGCCAGGCCCGGGGCGTGGGCGGCTGCCTCACCGTCAAACTGGTATTGGATGATGTTGTTGAAGACCTCCAGGAGGAAGAAGACCAGGTGGTGGTTCTGGGCGGCAGAGAAGAGGAACCAGGTGGTGGAGAAGGCCTCCAGCAGGTGCAGCAGCTTGTTGGCGGCCACCATGGACAGGCTCTTGAGGTAGGGGGACACTGACGGGGAGGGCTCAGCTTATTCCTGGCCCACCAGCCATCATGCATGTCCTGGGCCCCACCAGCCATCATGTATGTCCTGGGCCACCAGCCATCATGCATGTCCTGGGCCCCAGGACAACATGCTCCTGCTCCCAAGCCCCCCGCCCCTGCCTGCAAAGTCCCTGAAAAGCCAGGAAGAGCCCACCCCCGAGGCCAAGGC
This sequence comes from Tadarida brasiliensis, assembly GCA_030848825.1. Classification (NCBI taxonomy): domain Eukaryota; kingdom Metazoa; phylum Chordata; class Mammalia; order Chiroptera; family Molossidae; genus Tadarida; species Tadarida brasiliensis. Next base: position 61,722,338 of record CM061273.1, read on the forward strand.
CACCCTGGCCACGGCTTCTGCAGAGCCCCGGGGAGCAGTTCAGGCTCCACCCTTGTCCCTCCACTGTGTGGACACCCGCACTGTTCACAAAACCACTCCCACGCCATCTCGACCATCCTCCCCACCTCTGAGAGGGAGATGGGACAGACGAAACCATCCCCATTTTACAGATGAGGACACTGAGGCTCAGAGAGGTTTGTAAACTTGCCCAGAGTTCCCCAGTTATGACACGATTGGGCAGGAATACAAACTCAACAAGATCTTTAGGTCTTGCTAGAATATCAAACTGATATTCTCCATATAATTTTTTTTTTTTTATCCTCACCCGAGGACATTTTTTCATTTTTTGTTCAGATACAGTGGGAGGGAGAGAGGAAGAGAGAGAGAGAGAGAAACATCGATGCGAAAGGGACACATCAAGTGGCTGCCACCCACACGACCAACCAGGGCCAGGGACAAACTGCAACCGAGGTACATGCCCTTAGAGGGAACCGAACCCGGGTCTCTCTGGACCGCAGGCCGACTCTCTAACCGCTGAGCCAAACCGGCCAGGGCTCTCCATATAATTAAACACATATTTCTGCAAGGCCTGTGAGGGGGAATCGGAGATGAAACGCGCACACAGCTCGAAGTCACACTAATCTGTGCGCTTCCTTGTGCCAGGTCCTTGCCCCTCAGGCTGCGGCAGGGACGGTGGCTGTCGGGTTCACAAGTGCATTCCCAGAGCTGGCACACTTGGCCAGTGCTTGGCTAAGGTCTGAGGGGTGGAGCCAGTGAGTGAACAATGAAGGGAAGGCCCCGGAGCTCACAGTCCAGTTGAGGCCCTGCGCCACCCCACCCATCCTGGAGTCTAAACCAGACCACAGGGAGTCAGTCCCTCCCACCCAGGGCCATGGTCTCCAGAAGGCAGCCACGCTGAAGTCATCCTGCCCAGCTCACCACTGCCACCTTGCTGGGCCCAGCTCTCCAGCCAACCTGAGCCCCCTCGGGCACATCACGGCACCCAGAACTGAGATGGTCCAAACGCACACTGGCCAACGCAGTAGCCACAAACCACACGTGACCATTAAGCACCGAAACGTGGGTAATCCTAACTGATATGAAACACACGATGCTGAAGACTGAATGTGAAGAAGAATAGAAAATATCTATAATTTTTTTGTATTGGCTACATATTGAGATGAGGGTATTCTGGATATAGTGGATTCAATAAAATATACTATAAAATTGTGTCACCTGGTCCTGTCTTTCTTTTTTAATGTGGCTGCTAGAACGCTGACCAGTACTTAGGTGGCTGCCTTTGTATTTCTATTGGACAAGGTGGGTTTGAATCAGGGAGCGGGTAGCAGGTCGATTGGGGCCTAGCGCCACCTGGTGGTGAGCAGGGGGAAGGCGGGTTCTGGGGTCCCCTACCGTTCACCACGATGGTGAGCAGGCAATCAAAGAGGGGCTGCAGCCGCTGGTGCCCACTGGTGATGATCTTGTGGAACACCTGTGTGGGGGAGGCAGAGGGGCAGCCATAATTTCCCCTGTGCCTCCAGACTCAGCCAAGAGGACATCACCCCCATGCACCCAGGTGCCCCCTTACCACAATGAGCAGGTCAGCATGGGTGCCCGTGAAGACCGGAATGTCCATGGGCACACGCACTGAATAGGGCTTGTTCAGCCGCACCCCGAAGTTCCGCTCCCCACTCAGAAGCAGCAAGATGAAGACACCAATGTGCATCAAGCCCACCCGAGCTGCGACAGGTGACATGGGACTGGTCACCACATAGGTTGGGGAGGGGAGGAAGGGAGCCAATGGGCGAGGCCCGAGCTCCTGGGAAGCGGACAGACTGGACCATCCCTCTTCAGGGAAACCCTCCCGTCCTATGCCCGTCCCATCCTGTGCCCCTGCCTTACACTGATCTGCTCGGGCATCATTGAGGAAGTAGAGGATGGGGACCAGGATGTCCAGCACATCGCTGCTCTTCAGCACGAAGAAGAGGAATTTCTGGAGGAGGGAGGAGGGAGCAGGCAGGCAGGGTCAGAGGAAGGCAGCTCCACTCCACCCTTTCCCCTTCCTGGGAGTCTCCCCAGACACGGTCACCATCGCTGGCCTGTACTGAGTAGTCACTCCTCACAAGGGCAGACCACTGCCCAGCAGGCTGGGCCCCTGCAGCTGGCCCACCTTGTTGAAGTCACAGAGCTTCCAGAAGAGGACCAGCAGCTCCTGATGGAACTGGATCTTCTTGGTGGAGTTGGGCAGGTAGGTCTGGAGCAGGGGGTTGGACAGCAGACGGGCTATGCCCTTGAGGATAAACTGGAAGTCCTGGGAAGAAGAGCGGGGTCTGGCCAGTCTGGCTCCCTACAAATGCCTCCTTACTCCCCCAGAGCCTGGCCCCATCCTGAGAGCCTGAGGGGGCCCAGATTCCAACATCATCAATAGCTGTCTTGGGGTAAGCCCTTCAGGAAGCTGACTCCAAAGCTGGCCTGGAGGGGCCCCTTCCCTTCCACCAAGAGGGGTCATTCACTGATCACCTACCACACACTGGGCGGTGCTCTGTTAATCCTCACAAAGCAAGGGAAGAGCTACTGTCCCCATGTTACAGCTGCAGAGGTTAGAGCTTTGGGATCACATAACTGTGCCCCCAAGGTCATAAGACACATGAACTTGGGTCTGCCTGGCCTGTAAGTCCACTACATTCCCCTCCCTTGACCTTTGAAAAGCTTGACATCAGAGCCACCTCCTCCTGGAAGCCTTCCCAGTTACCATCACCCAGTTGAGGCCATCGGCCCTTTTCTGCATCTTGATACCCTTACAGTCTTACTGTCACTAGTTTACTGGGGTGGCCCAAGTCCATGGGGACGATGGTTCCTTTATGTAGGGGTCAGGACTCCCCCACCCCTGTCTCACCCCCTGCGAGGCCATAATCACTGTGGGGTGGGCATCGAGAACCCCCTGAACAAGAGCAATGCCAGACTCACCTCCTCGCGATGGATTCGCGACAGGTAGTTCACAAACAGGTTCTCAGGCCCTGGAGGCTGCCGAGGGTGGAGATGGTGAGCAGGTGCCCCTACTCTGCCCCTACCCCAGGCCTAGATTGACAGCTATGCCCCTTGACCTCCAGGCTCACCATGAGGTACTCACTGGGTGTCCCTCGCCCAGCACTGCTAGAGGGGGTGCCACCTGGCCAGAGGCCCTGCCCTCCCTCTCCCTTCCTTACATCAACATCGTCCATGGCAGTGCCTGTGGTGGTGCCATCCACGGTGGGGTTGGCACTGGTGGCGCTGTCATGGTCCAAGGTGACGATGAGCACCTGGGCAGCCTCCTCCACCAGGGGTTCCCGGTAGTCAGAGAAGAGCAGGTGGTTGTAGGGGATCCCGTAGCCCACAGGGTCATAGGCACACACGGTGTTGAGCAGGGAGGTGAAGAGGGGCAGGGCGTGTCTGCAGGGAGAGGAGACAGACTGCAGAGACCCCACCAGGCCCAGCGCTCCATCCACCCCAGCCAGCCACTCATCCAACACGTGTTTCAGAGCCGGCCCTGGGCTGGGGGCCAGGCAGCAGAACCAGGAGCTCGTCCCTTCCTGAGTAGAAGGACTCCTCGTCCTTGCCTGTATCCGGGACCTGCATCAGACTGGGCCAAGGGCAGGAGGAATTTATTACCAGGAGTAGAATGGCCAGTCAGGAGGGTTTTTTGAGGGGCAGGTACCCTTCCTTGGGGCTGCTGAGAGGGGACTGGTGGCCCCCAGGGAGGGGGGCTTCCTCTTGGGAAACAGGGCACATGCTCAGTCACCCAGTTCCCAGGCCACAGAATGACTCCACTCAGAGATTTGTAAGATGTCAGGGTTCAAGCTCCTCGTCTTACAGACGAGGAAACAGACCAAGAGAGGGTAAGCGAGTGGCGCGGCGCGGCTGTTTGCCTGATAAGGCTGGTGAGAAAGAAAACTGGCCGGCTTTTGGCTGTGGCTGGTGGAGGGAGTCACCTGGGTTCCCTTCTGGGGGGGGGGGGGGCAGGAGGCCATGAAAGTCTGAAGGTTGAGATGTGCCATGTGGGCACCAGAGTGTGGAAGTAAGAAGGTGAACCAGGACCCTTGGGGACACTAACTCCTGTGCTCCCAGCACAGCCCTGGGCCCAGCTGGAGCTGCACAGCTGAAGTGTCTGTACCTGCTCCAAATACTCAGGCCTGCCATGTGACACCTCCTTGTACTGGTATGAGCCCCATAGCCCATGAGCGCCCCCATGCGGGCCGGGCTTCCCATTCTTCAGGGTACTCAGTATGCCCCCTCTGCACCCACTGACCAATCTGGGCTACATGTAGCTCCTGAGAGCTTAAACTGTGGCTGGTACGAATTGAGATGAGCTGGAAGTGTGAACCGCACACTTGATTCTGAAAACGTGGCATGAAAAGGGAATGTAAAACATCTCAATAATTTTGTATATTGATTACATGTTAAATGCTAATATTTTGGATATGTTGGGTTAAATCAAATACATTATTAAAATTAATTTCACTGGGTTTTTTTTTGGGGGGGGGGGGTACGTGCCCCTAGCAGGAACCAAACCCGGGACTCTCTGGTCCGCAGGCCGACGCTCCAACCGCTGAGCAAAACCGGCCAGGGCTGCTTTTGTTTTTTAATGTTGCTACTAGAAATGTTTAAATTGCATGTGTGGTTCGCATTATACTTCTACTAGATGGAGGATCCAAGCATACGTCACCCAGAGCCCAGCAATGGGACATTGGACAGCGCTGGTGTAAGGTGCGGCTAAGTTACAGGTTGTCACCACCAGGGGGCAGCACCTCCCCTCAAATAAGACTCATTAGGGCTGGAGCGTGGCCTCGGCTCCTCAGCTCTGCAGCCTGGGACAAGGAGGAAGAGAAGGGAAGGCCAGGGCCCCTCACCTGTTCTCCGTGGAACAAAAGAACTGCACCCACGGGTTGGTGCTGCCACTCTCCGGAGCTGGGGGCAGGTACATGGCCTCAGAGAAACACGTCAGCAGCAGCTTCAGCAGCTCCGTCCTTGGGGGAGAGGATTCAGTACCTGAGGATCCCAATTCTCCTCTAGGAGGACGTGCCCACCCTGCCCAGCCTCAGCTCAAGTCCATGAAAAAAAAAATGGCCCCCTTTTATCCCTGTGGGGCTGAAGTTGGGTCATGAGTGGGCAGTGTCTCTTTGTAATGCCCCATGAATGGCTCCCTCCCTGGGCTGTGCAGGGGCCAGGCCTGCGGTCCAGCACACCACGCGCTCTGGGCCCAAGAAAGCTCACCGGTTCATGTCATGGATATAGCTGGGTTGGGGGGAGTGAGCGAAGCCCACGCCAGCCTCCCAGATGTATTCACAACTGTCCAGGGAGTGTAGATCCTCCGCCAAGTCCTGGGGACAGGGGCAGGGAGGGATCAGGCTGGGGGTGGCCAACCTAAGCCCCGCACTGTCCCTGGGGCAGAAAGCCTCATATTATCCAAAGACAGAGTCTCAAAATGCCCCGGGTGCGAATGCACAAGGGAAGAAATGAATGTTCTCAGCCTCTTGAAGGCTCACTTTCCTTCAGTCTGGTTCTGTTACTTGCTCAGTCCAGTTTGAGACAGGGAGAGAGAGATAGGGAGACAGGGAGGGAACTGAGTGTGTCTGGTGGTGTGTGGGGGCAGAAAGCACTCCAGGTCAAGTCCATGGGCCCACAGAAAGTGAAAGGGCCAGGCCTCCTGTGCCCAAGCGCTACACCCCACCCACTGCCCAGGCCAAGACAATGGGAGCCTGTGCCCAGCCTCCCGGATGCAGGGGGCATGGCCAGGCACCAGGTGGCTCTACTCCAGCTGTGCCAGCCACCACCCCCTCCCTGGGACCATGCACGCCAGGCAGCCCAGCTCCTCCTGAGCAGCCTCGCCCCTGAAACGTCCTGCCCAAGAGAATTCCAATCAGCCCCAACCCAGAGCAGAGGCCCCCCAGCCTGGGGGCGGGGCGGGGGCTCTCACCACAGTGCTCCTCCGGTGGCTTTGGACCGTAAAATCGGGACAGAAGAGCAAGTCGGCGACAGCCAGGAGCAGAGACTCGGCCAGGGGCCGGGCATTCTCGTCATCGTCCTCTCCCTGCTCAGGACACAGAACCCAGGGGCCACCTCAGTGGTAGCTGGCCAAGGAGAGGTGGCCTCAGGACTCGGGGGAAGGGAGAAGGACAGGGTCTGGGCCCAGGCAGACACTGGGACAGGATCCAGAGCAGACTGGGAGCAGTGAGGAAAACTCCCACTGCCTGGGAGGGGCCAGGCCACGAGTGTCCCCTAAATTCTGGAGTCTCAGTCCTGCAGGGAACCACTGGGCCACCCCTCAGCCACATGCCTGGGGATAAACCCAGGGAGGAGGTAGGTGGGAGATGGAGGAAGAGGGCCCAGCTGCCCTGTGCCCATCTCTGCCCAGCTCTAGAGGCAGAGACCCCTGTAGGAGAGGAACCGAGGGCTCAGGGAGGAGTTGACCCCCACTCCCCTAACCTGCACTTCCCAAAGCTCGGGAGAGGGCTGGAGGAGTGTGGCCAGCCCTCAACCAGGTTCTCACCCTGTCACAACTCTACCACCCACCCAGCCCCACCCGACCAAGTCCACAGACCCCTCCTCGCCCGGCCCCGGGCACTGTGGACCAGAAGAAGCCCCTCCAGTCCGGGTCCTCAAAGATGTAGGGCAGCACTCGGGTGAGAAGCCGGCTGCAGTTCAGAACAATCTGCTTCTCCTTCTCCGAATGGCAGCCGCTCTCGGCCCCCTGCACCAGCTTCTCGACGGCCTGTGGGCAGCAGAGAGGCATGCTGGAGGGGGGAGCGCGGCCCTGGCACCTGGCTCAGGATGGGCACCCCAGGCTTCAGAGGGGGAGAGGCACCTGGGCCACAGAGGAGCCCCACTGCACAGGGCCACCCCTCCAGACAGGGTCAGCCAGCCCAGCTGGGGACATGGGCCAGCCCACCACTCCCTGGTGGAGAGCCTCAGTTTGTTTGTTTTTGTTAATCCTCACTGGAGGATATTTTTTCCATTGATTTTTAGAGAGTGGAAGGGGCGGGGTGGAGAGAAAGAGAGAGAAAAACATCGATGTGAGAGAGACACATCAATTGGTTGCCTCCCGCACATGCCCTGACCAGGGGTTTGAACCTGCAACCCAGGTACGTGCCCTGGACTGGAATCAAACCCATGACCCTCCGGTGTAGGGGCTGATGCTCTAACCACTGAGCATGCCAGCCAGGGCTGAGCCTCCATTTCTTCTCTGTAAAATGGTCACACTATCAGCAGCAGCCGCACAGGCTGAGCTAACTGAGCTGACCCGGGAAAGGGCTCGGCAAGGTCTGGCCCGGAGGAAGCCTCACAGATGGTAGGTGCCATGATCACTTCCCCAGAACCCAGAGCCCAGCCAGGCCTCTCTGACCACGGGGCTGGACCAACTTCAGTTTCCCCAAGAGGGTGGTAAATGGCTCAGCTGGGAGTGGCAGTGAGGGGCAGGTACCCTCACCTTGTAGCACAGAGTGGCCAGGTTGGAGGGTGACTCCTCCCGCACGGCCCGGATCTCCGCCGCCGGCACCAATGCAAAGACATCCTGCACCGAGGTGGCCGTGTCCGCCCAGAACTGGTCCCAAAAGGCGTCATCAGTGGCTTCCACAGGCTGTTGGGGAACTCAGTGTCCAGAGTTGCACAATCTTTTGCCAAAGGGCCCATAGTTTGCCCATCATGTAACCAAGGAAGCCCCCAAGAGGGAAGCCATGGCCCCCCTACTCCATCCCTGCTGTGCCCAGGAGCCTTCCCATGTGGGGACCATCCTTTGACCACCATGAGTCCCGGCCAGCACAGGCACAGAAGGTCAGGGGTCAGCTGGACATTGAATTCAGCAGCCAAAACCCAACCCAGTCCCTGAGGGACTGTGTGACCATCCACCTCTGGGTAAGTCACCATCCTCCTTTGGTGGGGCCACCCTCTAGTGGAGACATTCTCAGGCAAGTGCCCAAGAACCAAACCCAGGCTGTGCCCCTCCCCCTAGGAAGAAGACAAGGGGCATGAGCTCATTTCCACTCACCCAGGCTGCCCCCTCGGCCCCAGCATCCAGCCTCTCCCAGCACACCCAATCGATGCCAAATCAAAAAGGGCTCGACCCCTGTCTGGCTGGGTGGCTCAGTGGTGGAGCACCGTGCCATGCACCAGGAGTTTGCTGGTTCAATTCCGGTCCGGACACATGCCTGGGGTTCGGACTCCATCCCCAGTAGGGGGCGTGCAGGAGGCCGCCGATTCATGTTTCTCCCTCTCTCTCTCTCTCTCTCTCTCTCTCTCTCTCTCTCTCTCTCCCCCTTCCTCTCTCTGAAATTAATAAAAACATATTTAAAATCAAACTAAAAGGCTCAGCCAGTGTGGCTCAGTGGTTGAGCATCGACCCATGCACCAGGAGGTCGCCAGTTTGATTCCCGGTCAGGGCACATGCCCAGGTTGGGCCTGATCCCCAGTGGGGAGCATACAGGAGGTGGCCAATCAATGTTCTCTCTCATCGATGTTTCTATCTCTCTCTCCCTCTCACTTCTTCTCTCTCTAAAAACTCAATAAAGGAAAAGAAAATCTTTTTTAAAGAAAAAAATAAATAAATAAATAAAGGAGTGGACCCCATGGCTCTCTGACAGTGCCTGCCCTCCAGGCGCGTACAGTCACTGCAACACAGGCCACTCTTGCCAGGGCCTCACCTCCAAATTTACCTCCTCAATCTCGCCTCCACAGTGCCCCCAACCCATGCAAAGCCCAGAGTCAAAGGCATAGCTCTTTCAACAAAGACCTTTAGGAACCCCCACTCCCTGCAGGACTGAGTCCAGACCTCAGCCAGACTGTCAGCCAAGACCTTACCTAAGCACACCTACACGCATGCACACCTACGTACACACACATGCGTATACACACACACCTGCATCTGCTATCCCTACAACACAGCCCTGCCATGTTTTCTCCTGCCTTTGCTCAGACTGTCCCCTCTTCCCAGCATGCCTACCCTTCCTAACACATCCAAGTCCCCATTCCTACCGTGGCAATATGCCTTCAACACACTTACGCCTTTTGAATCACACAGGCAACCAGTGTGAATCACAAACTCCACTTCTAGAGATATTTCCGAAGGAAATGACAGGAGATAGTTGTGCATGTGTAAGGATGATAACTGAAGTGTTGTTGTTGACCACAGTAAAAAGTTGGGATCAACCTCAATACCCCAAATCGGGGAATGCTTTAAAAAGTTAAGGCACCTTGCCCTGGCTGATTTGGCTCAGCGGTTAGAGCATCGGCCCACAGACCAGAGAGACCCGGGTTCGGTTCCCACTAAGGGCACGTACCTCGGTTGCAGTTTGTCCCCAGAACCAGGTGGGGTCGTGTGGGTGGCAACCAGTCAATGTGTCTCTCTTACATTGATGTTTCTCTCTTTCTCTTCCTCTCTCTCTCCTTCCCACTATGTCTGAAGATAAATGTAAAAAAAAAAAAAAAAAAAAACTAAGGCACCTTCATAAAATGGAATATTATGTAGCCATCAGAATCACATTGTCAAAGAATATTAATGAATGAAAAAATGCTCACAGTGTCATATTATGTGAAAAAAAAACAACAACAACAAACAAGATAAAACTATAGGACGGCCCTGGCCGGTTTGGCTCAGTGGTTAGAGCGTCAGCCTGCGGTCCAGAGAGACCCGGGTTCGGTTCCCGCTAAGGGCACGTACCTCCGTTGCAGTTTGTCCACAGCTCTGGTTGGGTCATGTGGGTGGCAACCACTCGATGTGTCTCTCTCACATTGATGTTTCTCTCTCTCTCTTCCTCTCTCTCTCCCTCTCGCTCTATGCAAAAATGTCCTCGGGTGAGGATAAAAAACAAAACAACAACAACAAAAAACTATAGGACGGCTACAATTCTGTGTTAAATTATATGTAATAAAAGCCTAGAAGAAAATGACAGTGTTAACAGCAATGATCTCTCCGGGTGGTTTTTATTTTTTTCTTTGTGTTTTTCTGTAAGCGCAGTTCTAGGACCATTTTCTTCCTTTTGAATATTCATCTGTGGAGGGGCAGGGTGTCCAGGCTCTCACCCTTCTGAAGAACACCTTCCCCCTTGCTCCAGTCACCCTGGGCTTTCCCTTCTCAGAAAGGGCCGATTAAAGGCCCTACTAGCACCACAAATCCACACGTAATATGCTTTACTCTTATAATCCGAAAAATATATATCTTGTTACAAAATAATTCTGTTTTCTGAAGCCACTTCTTGCAAGAAGTCTCCCAGAGCTCCGGACAGATGGGCTTGCTCCCACCTTGGAACCCCGCTCCCTACCCACTCAGTCACTCACCATAGTCCCTGACTCCATGGGTTCTTGAGGTCCCTTTAGTCCACCAGCCCTTCCTCCCTGACCTTGTATTTGAGGCATATGGCAGATGCTCAGGCAATATGTGTTCAGCTAAGGACTGTAACTACTCCTACAGATCCCTTCAGCCTGGTCTCTAGGCAGGGCTGAGGGCCAGTGGGGCTGTCCAAAGTCAGCGCTGGGGTCGCAAGTCTCACCAGGGTCCAGGTGTACTCAGACCCACTCCCCAAGCAACACCCCGCTCTGAGCTACAGGGCAGCATGTGGCCTTGGCCCTCTGGACAGGCCTGGCACCAGGGCCTGCTCAGTCCCAGAACTGGTAGAGCGAGTTAGCTGGGGGAGAGGAACAGAGGCCAAAGGAGGGGCCCTGGGGCTGGGGTTTGCTGGCACCTTGAGCCCTCAGCCAGGACAGCCCTCTGACACTCACTGGGGTCCAGGGTACCACACCCCAGTGTAGGTGGCCAGGATGGGGGTGGGGAAGGGCATCCCAGAAAACATGCAGGGTCCTCCCTCCCCAGTCTGGGAGCAGCTATGGGAAGCTCCCATCTCTATACCTTCCCCACCTCCCAGGTAACCACTACCTCCTTAAAGGGGCAGAAACTCATCTGAGCACCAAGTAGAATTGGCCTCTGACCTAGTTCATCAAGTGAGTGTCCCTAGGATAGCCCAGCCCTGAAAAGAGAGGAGAGTCCCAGCTATGGGAGATGGCCTTGAACTTCAAGAGAAGTGACTTTCACCGCCTCCATCCCCAACTGATCCCACTGTGTCTCGGACACCTCAGTTTGGTGACCATTACCTGACCATACCACCAGCCTGATGCTGTAAGTATTGGCCAGGGTCACTGGGGCACCTTTGGCTTCTAAGGGGAGGGACATGGCTGAGCTTCTGCCTCAGTTAACCCAGCTGGGCTCCACCCAACCCAAGAAAGCTCTAAACTCAGAGACAGTTTCTTCGAAAGAGTATTTTTCTGGAGGTAGGCAGGCCCACACCACCAGAGGCACAGGGATTGAGCTACCCTAATGGGAAACCAGATGTTCTTACCCAGCTCTGCCAGGACCTGCTCAGGCCAGAGCTCCCTCTGCCTGAGGGACCAGCTGCATCTTTTGAAACCTCTCTGAGGGAAGGAGGGAAGGACCCGCAGTGCTCCAGCCTCCTAAGGGTGACCTGTTCTGAGGACTGTGTCACCACGGCATTCACACACACATATATGTGCACACATGTCAACATGGACCCACCAGATCTCATCTGTCCAACAGCAGAGAACCTCTGAACAGGCGGGATCTAGGAGAGGGTCCAGGTCCAGGAATATCTCCCTCCAGGGCCCCACCCACCTGGGAAAGGCTCAGGGAACACAGCCAAAGCTACTGGCCCTCAGGACCAGGGTCAGGCCTAGCCCAGGGCAGGAAGAAAACAGGATACAGCACAGGAAGGCCGAGCAGTGGCAGCTCAGGCCCAGGCCATGGGAAAAGGCGCTGGGCCGGCTTGTCTGCTGCCCAGACAAAACTGTGTTCACAGCACAGCCTCTGAGGACCCGGGACTGGAGGATACCCTGTGGACAACTGGCCTGAATCTCCTTGGAGACATGGAGTAGCAAGGTCTGAAACGATTATCTGGGATCTTGTCCTCACTCCCAAGCTGCCCAAGCCAGGTCACTACACGAAACCCGAGGTTTCAGCCCCTAAGGGTCTCTCCCTCCAGGTGGCCCAGGCCACCTCCCACCTACAAGGCCCCGGTGCTCCCATAGGGAGACCCAGGCTGGTCTCTGGCTTTGGTCCTGTCCCAAGTCAACACACTACCCTCAGCTGGGAAATGGGACAGCGATGCCTCAGTCAGCTCCATCACTGTATTTTGGGGAGGGGGGCTAGAGCAGGTAGGAATGTAGTCCACCCAGATCCCTTGGGACCTGGCTGAGCTAGTCCTGCTGGTCCAGCAAAGGACCCTGGCAGCTGAGCCAACAGCCCATAGTTCATTTGTCCAACAAGCTGTTTCCCTCGGCAGGTAGGTAAACATAGGAGCCTCTTGCCCTCTTCTCTTTGTGTTCCCACATTGAGGGGCTGGCCCACCTTCCACCCACAGACCTAGAAGCCCCATCCCTAGAGAACCAAGGGCCAGAACTAACCAGGAGCTGTGGGGGAACTGGTAAGGAGCAAGGTCTGGTTTCTACCAAACACCTCTCAGCCGGGCTGGACTCTCCAGAGGCCCTGGGTATTTGCCAACACCTGACCTTTCTCTCATGGGAACGAGAGAGAGTGGGACCAGTGGTCTGGCCTCTGGAGCTGTGACCAGCTGGCTGTGGGGAAATGGCTCCTTCCATCCCACTCTAACTGCCAAGAGCAAGAGAAAGCCCTGGGGAGCAGCAGAGTGGGGTGGGATTGGGGGTAAGAGGAAAGTCCCAGATGGCAGCAGGTCCTAACTCCCTTGAACATGGGGGATCTGGGGAGTCAGGGCCGGCATCTTTGTGGCCAGAATCTCTGTGGCCAGAATGGCCTGGTTCAAGGGGTGAGGAGAGAAGGGGTGAGCAAGGAAGCAGCCTTGCTAGGTCCAGGGCCTGTTTTCTGGGGTCAAGGGGGTGGCCTCTGTGCCACTTGAGGACTAGGAGGAGTGTGCAGGCATGGACTAGGCTGCAAGACACCCCCAGGCCCCACACCAGCAGGTCAAGGGCAATCTGGAGGTTTCTCAGCCCTGACCCAGGGAACAGAGAGTACCGCAAACACAACCATCCCTACAGCTGGGCCTCAGAGAAGAAGCCCCCTTCAGAAGTGGTCCCAGCTGGGAAACTGGACTCCATGGACCTAGGAACAGGTCCCCTTCCAGGTTGCTGGGCCTTCCCTGCCGTGGGCATCGACCTGGGCCCAGGGAGGCTGCTGCTGCCGCGCACCAGCTGTTTCCCCGACCAGGGCGGACGCCAGGCCGGCTTTGTTTGCATTGAGTCAGCCGGGTCTGTGCGTCCGGGACCCGCGGGCATCGAGGGGCAGGGAGGGGAGCAGGGAGGTGGATGGGTGGGTGGAGGCGGGGAGAGGCTGAAGATGCAAGGCTGGAGGAGCGGAGGGGTGGGGGGCAGGCAGGGGGCGGACAGCGGCGACGCAGGCTCGGGAAGTAGGCACACGTCAGCCTAAGGTGGCAGCAGCGGCTGCGGGGAGAAGGATGTTCCCGGGAGAGAAGGCTGGGGGTCGGGGACTAGGGCTAGGGGATGGAGCCTCGAGGTACAGGCCAAGGGGTTCGGCTCCGGCCCTGGCCTCAGTATCACCCACTGGCCCAGCTGGTTCCCCCATCTCAGGGCAAGCCAAGTTCGCTTAGCCCCCCGGCCCTACCCAGCCCCCAGCCCGGCAGGTGGGTGGGGAGGCTGGGGCCCCCGGCGCACCTGCGTCTTGGTGGTGAGCTGGATCACCGCCTTTCGGAAATTCAGCTTGGAGTCGGCCGACCCCATATCGTTGGAGCCCGCTCCGGCCCGGCCCCGGCCCCGACTCCCGCCCCGGCCCCGGCTCCGGCTCGGGATCCAGCTCCAGCTCCAGCTCCAGCTCCGCGGCCCCGCTGCTCTCGCTGGAGCCGAGCGGAGCACAGAACCCCGCCCGCTCGCCCGGCGCCGGCCCCGCCCCCGGCTCCGCCCCTCTCGGCCCCGCCCCCAGTCGGGCCCCCGCCCCCTCGTGGCTCCGCCCCCGACACCTGCCCCACGCAGCACAGTCCACTCCCGGCGCCCGGAACTTGCCCCTCCTACCCAAAGTCGCCACATGCCCCGCGTCCTTCTCCGAGGGACTCAATGCCTCTGCGCCCTTCCTTCTGCGTCTGAGCGTTATCCCCACTCCATGTCTCCCATTTCCACCCAACCCCAGAGCCCGCAATCCTCCCAGCCTTCCGTCCCCGCCCCCATCCTCAACATTGGTCCCCACGCCATCACTAGGCCCACACTTTTTCAGCCAGCTCTCTCCCTTGAGTTTTTTACTCGTTAATCCCTGTCCTCCCCATTCTTTCTTTCTTTCTTCCTACCTTCCTTTTATTTTATTTTCTTTTTTTTTTTTTTTTTGCATGTGTTCTCCTGGTTCTCCTTTTTCTGACCTGTCAAACCCACGTGTCCAGACAGCCCCAGGCTCAGCCTTCCATTCTGTGGAAGGAAGGCTGACTCAGTGCCCTTGCTCAAGGAAAACAGCACCGGGCCTGATGAGAGCTGGAGGTTCCTCTGGGTCCCACAACTCCTTTCTGGCCACCTGCCTTCCCTGAAAATCCTTTTAAGTCCACCCATTTCAACAAATGTGTTGAGGCACTGGTATTTAGCAACACTGTCAGAGATGGGAGTACAGACAGAGGGCCTATCCTTTATGAGCAATTATCTAGGGAGAAAACTAAGAAAAGAATCAGCCATGGTTCAGCCAGTGAGCCTTTGATAGAGGCAAAGTAGTAGTAGTAGTTGTAGTAATAATAATAACAACAACAACAATAATACAAAATAAACTGATGAATAAAATAGAAACAGAGGCATGGAAACATGGAACAGAATGACGAACCTCAGAGGGAAGGTGGGAGGAGGGGTGGAAAGAGATTAATCCAAGAACGTACATGCATATATGCACTATCCATGGACACAGACTAGGGTGATGAAGGCCAGGGGTGGGATGGGAACTGGGAGGAGGGGGGCAGTGGGGGAAAAACGGGGGGACATCTGTAGTACTCTCAAGAATAAAGACTTTTTTAATCTTTAAAAAAGATTTTTGCATCTTGCTCCTCAGAAAATCTCAGCATCCATCTCCAGAAAACCTTACAAGATCCCTGTGCACTCTTGCCCTCAAAGTATGGGGGGAACTATTAACATTGTCTTGAGAATGTGATTCCTAACACATCCATGTGGAAAAATACTCATTTATCCCCACCGTTTGTTTATTGTCTCTAAATTAAAGTTAACATCCTTCCTAAGTCCAGCAATCCTCATGTTTTTAAAATGCCGTTGGTTATTTTTTCAGTGAGGCCTCTGGGGTGTGTAGAGGGAACACGGCCTAACGGCTGGGCAAAGACTGCAGCAAAGACACCACGACAAAGAACAATGAGAGATGTCGAGCAAAAGTGGCAGAATCTTGCTAACTGTTGAATCTGGGCTGGGGGTATGTGGAGATTCATTTGCTGGTCTCCTTACTTTTGTGCAAGCCTGAAAATTTTATAGTAAAAAATTTTAAAGAAAAATGACTGGATGTATTCAGAAAAAAAGATTAGCAGTAAAAGAGAGCTTTAGCACGTTTAAAGAAATGACTATCCTTTCATTTGATGATTCCTTAGTAGATTCTTAGCTATGATTTCCCGTATGGAAAGTATGCCATGTCCTCCTTTTATGCCCAGTATAAAGGAAGAGTCGCCAGTCTGTGGCTGGCACAGCCCTCTCTGGAGCCCTTTTTTTCTGAATTCAACCATAATGTTGACTCAGCACCTACTAAGTGCCGGGCACCTTGCAACGTGCCAGGACCTGAGCTACCAAGGCAAGTTCCTATTGGAGAGAGAGAGAGAGAGAGAGAGAGAGAGAGAGAGAGAGAGAGAGAGAGAGAGAGAGAGAGAGAATAGAGAGTTACTGTACAGGGTTCAGAGTGGGAGTGACCAGAGCCCTGGTGGGAACAGGGGAGGAAAGACTCAGCCGAGTAGGGAAGGCTGGGCTGAGGTTTGGAGGATGACTGAGGGCACCAGTCAGGGTCCCAACAGGAAGCAGGTGGAACACACAGACAGAGGAGTAAGCAAAGAGTTTAATCAAGGGGTGATTTACAAGGAGAGGGAAACCAACAGGAGCTGAGAAGCACTCTGGGGCTACAAGCAGTGGGGAGCCTGGGCCATCCTTAAGCCTGAAGGGGCCAGGGGAGGAATGGCTGCCAGAACCAGAGGAAGAAAGCCCAGCTGTAGGAGAGGGCGCACAGGAGCAGTGGCCTCCCAGGGTCTGGAAGGGAGGGCGCTGTCGGATAGATACCCCACCTTCACTCTTCTCCCCCTTCATTTCCTGCTGGTGCTTCCCATCAGTGGACCCACAGACCGCAAGAGAGCAAAGGACCCACGGATGCAGCCCACAAAAGATAAAGCCTGTCGGGCATGGAGCAGATGGAGACAATGGACAGAGATTGGAAAGGGCAAATGGAATATGCCCCACGTCCAGGCAGGTGGCGAGAGCAGAAGGAAGGCTCAGAAGCGTAGGAGGCCTGGAATAACCAGAGAATGGGAACACCTAGTTGGGGTGAAATGCAGAGAGTGACAAGAGATAAAGCTTGAGACGCAGGCCAGGACCAGAGCGTAAAGTGCTCCACACATCCTGTTAAGGAGCTTTTATCTTATTCCATGAGCAATGAGGAGCCTTTGAAGCGGGGAATAATGTCACGGGATGGCATTATGTCTTAGGAAAGTCTTCTGACTGCTGCAGGAAAGATAGTGCCCCGAACACAGGGACTCCAGCTGGGAGGTGCGAGATGATGACTAAGGATGCAGGTGATGTTGGCGACATGGAAACTTGATTATCGAAACTTGATTATCAATTGATGCATGTTCTCGGTGCTATTGCTGCCTCCCCACCAAACTTGGCGTACAACAATAAACATTTATTATAAATTCAGTGGTCAGTAATTCAGGCAGGATCCAGCTGAGGTGGCTTGTGTCTGTTCCACAACGTCTAGGGTCTCAGCTGGGAAGACTAGAATGGCTAGGGGAGGGGTTAACTTGGCACAGCTGGGTGCTGGAATCATCTGGAGGTTTCTTTTTTTTTTTTAATCCTCACCCGAGGACATTTTTTTCCATTTATCTTCAGATAGAGTGGGAGAAAGGAGAAAGACAGAGAGAGAGAGAGAGAGAGAGAAACATTGATGTGAGAGAGATACATTGATTGGTTGCCTCCCGCACAACCCGACCAGGGCCAGAGACCAAACCACAACCAAGGTATATGCCCTTGATCAGAATCGAACCCACGACTCTTTGGTCTGCAGCTGACTATCCAACTGCTGAGCCAAACTGGCCAGGGCATCTGGAGGCTTCTTCACTCACATATCTGGCATCTGGTATCTTGGGAGGACTTAAAGCCTGGACCCAGCTAGGGCTGAATCTGGAATCAACATGGGAATCCTGCATGGCCTGGGCCTCTCACAGCAAGGCCCTGGGTTCCGAGAGTAAGTATTCCAAAGGGTGCAAAAAATAAAGGCGTCTGAGAGAGAGACCGAGAGAGAGAAGGAGGAGGAGGAGGAGGAGGAGGAGGAGGAGGAGGAGGAGGAGGAGGAGGAGGAGGAGAAGAGGAAATTGTTTCATGGCCATTTACTTCCTAGCCTAGGAATAACATAAAGTCTACCATACTCTATTGGTCAAAGCGATCACAAGCCCATCAGATTCCAGGGGAAGGGACATCCCACTTCCCCTTGGAAGAAGTGACAAAGACGTTGGCATTGTGTTTAAAACTGCCACATTGTGCTGCCCTGGCTGGCTCAGTTGGTTGGAGCGTTGCCCTGTGCTCCGAAAGGTTGCAGGTTGATTCCTGGTCAGGGCACATACCCAGGTTGTGGGTTTGATCCTCTCTCTGGGCATGTACGGGAGGCAACCAACTGATGTAACCAGTCAATGTTTCTCTCTCACATCAATATTTCAACCCCTCTCTCTCTCCCTTTCTCCCTCTCTAAAAATCAATAAACATATCCTAGGGTGAGGATTAAAAAAAAATGTTTTTAACTCCCACATTGTAGGTGATTCTCCTCTCCACACTTCATCCCCCAAGCTCTGTCCTTCTCTCTCCCGACCTTTGTCTCTAAGACTTCTCTTCTCAGTAAATGGCACCTCCCAGGTAGTCAAGCCAGAAATCAGTGTCACTCTTGACACCTCTCCTCTTGTCACCCCAAGTCCAATCCATCACTATGTCTTGATGTTATTCCCCAAACATGTATCCTCTCCACTGCCCCCCACCAGGGCCCCCATCATCTCCCATCCACAGTGCCCTCCACTCCAGCCCCCTCTCATCCCTTCTCTGCAGAACAGCCGAGCAGTCGTACAATGCAGCTCACAACACTCCCCACTGAAAACACCGGGCTCCTTTGTCAGAAACAATTTCTTCAGGCTGCACCGTGACTGACCTCTGCAGCCCTGCCCATCTGCTCCCTCCCCTAAGCCCGGGGCTCCACACTTTGGTCTTCCCACATTTCCTCCGGCCCCCTAAGCTTTCTGCTCAGGTTCTCTGCACACTTAGTTCCTTCCGCCTGGGACACCCCTCCTCCCACTCTTCATGTGCCTGTCCCCTTCTCATCCTTGGGGTCTTATCTTTAAAGCCTCTTTTCCTGACAGATTTGCCATCCCCAGCTGTGGTTATTCCAGCCCCTGGTGTTTCCTAAAGCTTTTCCACTGTTTTAAATACTTTTGTCTTTTTATTTGGTTTATGTCTGACCCTCCTAGTGAAATGCAAGCTTCGTGTGAGCGGAGACCGGGTCTGTCTTGTTCCCTGCAACCCTAGCACCTCGCACTGGCCTATCACAGTGAAATTATCTATTGGATAAGTGAGTGAAGGTAGAGCCTAGAAGATGGAGCCACTTTAGTTGTTCACTTCAGTCAGGAGGAATGATACATTCACCAACTGTTTCTCATATTCATTGTTTAGTACTTTCAGGAGCCTCTTGGGTGGGGCAGGTGGATCTGAGCTGGGATGGAGAAGGATGACGAAGGGCCAAGGGACGTGGTTGTACCACTGGTTCCAGAGCATTCGTTTGTTCATTCGTTAGGCACCTGCTATGTGTCTGCCCTTAAGGAGCTCTCTGTCTGATAGATGGACCCCGTGCAGGGTCCTGCACACTGTGAAGCGGGCACGCAAGACACAGTGGGAGCCCAGGCAGCTGGCATTGCCTGGAGCTTCTCCATAGGTCTCTTAGGCCCCTGGCTCTGGCCTTGACTGCAAGCCTCGCCTGCCCCTCAGCTCCCACTCCCTCTCAGGAAGGTAAGGTCCCTGGGCAGGCCTCCCAGGAACCCTGTCAGAAGAGGGGTAGTGATGAGCGAGGAATAGATTCTCCAGGTAAAAATAGTCATCATAATAATAACCTTAAAGGCAAACACGGACTGGTGCTCACATGGCCCAGGCCCTGCTCTAAGCACTAGGCCTGTGTTGACTCATGGAATCCTCCCAACGACCCCATGAGTTGATACTGAAGGAGTAGGGTGAGGCCACAGGACACTCAGCATACACATCCTAAATGGTAGGCCTGCAGGGTTAACTGCGGGGATTTGCGGTAGACATATGGAAGCACTTCCTGACTGCGGGAACTGTGAGAATCTTGTCTGGGACAGACTCAGATGGTTTGGGGTAGGGGGGACGGGACACCAGATGACCTCACTCATTCAAATGTATCCAGCGCCTTACCCTGCCAGGCACTGACCTCAGACTGGTGGACTGGACAGATGGGCAAGAACATTCAGTGCAGCGGGTGCCCAGTACTGGAATATCTGATGGCAGGGGAGGCAGCAGCTCGGCTGCAGGGTTGGGGCACCCCAGGAAGGCGTCCTGCTGCCTCCGGATCCCTTGACCTCAACCCAAGATGCTCAGTGTGGGGGTGGATGGGAACTCCGAGGACCAGAGGCTCGGCTCGGCACCCTGGCCCTCCCCCCGCGTGACTCGGGGACTGGGAGTGCCCGAGACCCCCTAACGTCAGCGCTGCCTGCGCCATCATTTCCGGTGGGCTGGGCTGGGGGCTGGGCAGTGTGCCCGGGGGCTGTCATGTCAGAGTCCCTAGCTCACCCCTCGCTGAGGGCGTTTGCACCGCTGCGTCGGGCTCCGAGCTGCCCCGGGCTTGTATCTGTGCTCTAGTCCCACCCTTAGGATGGGGAGTCGTGGGGTGCGGACTGGGGAGGTGCTCCTGGTCCCCGCAGTGTGACACCGACCGCAGGAGAATCACTATGTTCAAGGCTTGGGGGACGTTGAGTCCATCAACGCGGCGTCTGACGCTCCTGACAAGGAACACCATGAAACAGTTCTGCTTGACACAAAGATGAGGCGCCAGGCTCCGGGGTTCCCCAGATCAGGTCGTGGATAGGTCCCCGCCATGGGCACGGCTCTAGACTCTGCTTAGAGGAAAGGCCTGAAATGGATCCCAGGGCTTGTTGGCTGGTAGCTCAGGGAGGCAGAGGAGTTCTCTCCTTCCGAGGCAGATCTGGTTTTCCTCCTCATGCAGTAGTTCAGAAAATACTAGGTCTGCCCTGGGGGCACAAAGAGTGATCCCACTGGGAAAGGAGCCTGGGGTTCCGATGAACCCAACTGGGCAAAGGGCTGACACAGGCCTGGTGTGCAGCAGGAACGCCATCCCTCAGCCATCCACAGCTCTGTGAGTCACCAGGGCCTCCACCCTCTGTCCCCTGCAGAAGCAGGCAGGGAGTCTCCACCATCCTGGCAGTCAGTTGCCCAGCTTCAGCCCACTCCCACCCCACACCAACCTCATGGGACCTCCAGCCTGAATCACCTGTCTAGTGCCCGGGCAGTAATGAGAATCCAGCCTTGGTGACATGCTCATCCCTACCAGGCAATGCTCCTGGGACTGGGGCACAGGGAGGGTGGCTACAGGAAAGGAGGGTATTTGGGCAGAGCCATGCTGAGCTTGTGGCCAGCATGGTACAGGCAAAAGGCTGAGAGATGACCGGAGACCTGGATGTTTTCAAACATGGGGCTCAGTTATCAGTGAAAACATCCTTAGCTCCAGGGGTGGAGGTGAATCTTCAGGGGAGGGGCTGCTTTCCTTGCCTTGGCAAGAGGGGGACCCAGCGAGCATTGTCACTGCCAAGGCCCTGGCCCTCAGCCCTTTGCCCCAGCTTTTCCTCTGGGGCTCCTTATGC
The DNA here is from genome assembly GCA_030848825.1 of Tadarida brasiliensis. NCBI lineage: Eukaryota > Metazoa > Chordata > Mammalia > Chiroptera > Molossidae > Tadarida > Tadarida brasiliensis. Next base: position 61,743,454 of record CM061273.1, read on the forward strand.
TCCCTGGGGCAGCCCTGGCTCCTGTAGTTACATTTACACAGAGCTGCAGAATGAAGAAATGAACAAATGGGGAGGGGAACTTGGTGAGCTTGGGGTCCTGACCAGATTCCTCTGGAACTCATTCCTACAACCTGGTTGTCCATTAGACTCATTCTCTCCCCATCTCAATAAATGGCATCACCGCCCTGGCTGGTTTGGCTCAGCGGTTAGAGCATCATCCCACGGACCAGAGAGATCCGGGTTCGGTTCCCGCTAAGGGCACATACCTCGGTTGCAGTTTGTCCCTGGCCCTGGTTGGGGTCGTGTGGGTGGCAGCCACTCGATGTGTCTCTCTCACATCGATGTTTCTCTCTCTCTTCTTCCTTCTTTCCCTCCTGCTCTATCTGAAGATAAATGTCAAAAAAAAAAAAAAAAAAAGTCCTTGGGTGAGGATAATAAATAAATAAATAAATAACATCACCACCACCCTGTTACTGGAGCCAGAAGTCTCCTCGATTCTTCAGTCAATTCATCTGCACATCTTGGTTCTACACCCAAAATATTTTCCATCTCCCTCTGTCTCCACTGCCACCAGCCTTGTCCATCCCACCATTTCCTCCCTTCTAGACTGTCAAAGAAACTTCCAAACTCATCTTCTTACTACCACTCTTGCTCCCCTCCGATCCATGCTCCAATATTGTCAGTTATATTTTACAACTGAAAATGAAAAGCTTTCTATTGGTTCTCTTTGTCCACCGGGGGAACAAAAATCCCAACTCCTTCCCACGGCCCCCAACTCCAAATTCATCGCTGCTCTATCCACTCCACTCCAGCTACTCTGGGCTTCTGTCAGGTCCTAATATTAGGTCAAGCTCTTTCTACCTTAGAGCCTTTGACCTCGCTGTCTCCTCTGCCTGAAACACTCTCCCCCCAGAGCTCGGCATGGCGGGCACCATCTCATCCCTTAGGTATTAGCTCAGATGTCACCTTCTGAGGGAGGCTTTTCCTGAACTCTGAATCTAAACCTTCCCACCCCCACTAATCTGTTGCATAACCCTATTAATTTCCTTCATAGCACATGTTTTGGGTTGTTATAAATATTTATTTATCCTCACTGGAATGAAAGCTGCACAAGGGCAGAGGCTGCCTGTGTCTCAGCCATAGGATTTTTTTTTTCCTTGTTTTTTGTTTTAATAATTTTTCTTTATTGATTTTAGAGAGAGAGGAAGGGAGAGGGAGAGAGATAGGGACATTGATGAAAGAGAACATCGATTGGCCACCTCCTGCATGCCCCCCACTGGGGATCAGGCCCACAACTCAGGCATGTGTCCTGACCGGGAATGGAACCAGTGACCTCTTGGTGCATGGGTCAACATTCAGCCACTGAGCCACACCAGGCGGGCCTTTTCTTCTTCTTAAGGGAACTATTTTATTGAAGTATAACATATATTCAAAGAAGTATACACATAAGCGTACCCATCAATGATTTTCACTAATGAATCCACCTGTGTAACCAGCATCAAGATCAAGAAATAAAACACTCCCAGCCCCTCAGAGTTCTCCACATGACTCCCCAAGGCCAAATACTATCCCGTTTAGATTCATTTTTGCCAGTTTTAAACCTTTTTTTAATTTATTTTTTTCTTTATTGATTTTAGAGAGAGAGGAAGGGAGAGTGAGAGAGAGATAGAAACATCGATGAGAGAGAACATCGACTGGGCTGCCTCCTACATACCCCCCACTGGGGATCAGGCCCACAACCTGGGCATGTGCCCTGACTGGGAATCGAACCGGCGACCTCTTGGTGCATGGCTCAACGCTCAACCACTGAGCCACACTGGCCGGGCACCAGTTTTAAACCTTATATAAATGGAATCATGATCCCCCAATATGTCCACATCTAAACCTCCAGAATCTTTGAATATGTTACACTGCTTGGCAAAAGGGATCTTACAGATGTGATTAGGAAAAGGACTTCAAGATGGGGAGATTATGCTGGATTATTATCCAGATAGGCCCGGTGTAACCCCAAGGGTCTTTGAAAGTGGAAGAGGGAGACAGAAGAGGTCATTGATGCAGTGTGAGAAGGACTCAACCTGCTGTTGATGCTTTGATGGTGGAGGAAGGGAGCTGAGCCAAGGAATGTGGGCAGCCTCTAGAAGGTGAAAGAGGCAAGGAAACAGACTCTCCCCTGGAGCCTCCGGAGGGAACTCAGCTTTGCAGACACCTGGATTTCAGCCACTGAGATATTCTCAAGACTTCTAACCTACAGAAGCATAAGATAATAAATTTGTGTTGTTTTGAGCCACTAAATTGGAGATAATCCGCTACAGAAACAATGGTAAATACAAGTACTTACTCTATGTGTCTGGTGTCTTTCACTCCACATTTTATTTGTACTCTATAATACTCCATTACACAAATACACCACATTTTATTCATCAACTTTTAAAAATATGTTTTTATTGATTTTTTTAAATGTTTTTATTGATTTTTTAGAGCGAGGAGAAGGGAGAGATAGAAACATCGATGTGAGAAAGAGACATCGATGGCTGCCTCCTGCACGCCCCTACCGGGGATCAAGCCCACAACCTGGACATGTGCCCCGAGCAGGAATCAAACCCAGACCTCTCAATCCATGGGACTTAGCTCAATCCATTGACCCACACCAGCCAGGCTGTTTTTATTGATTTTAGAGAGAGAGGAAGGGGGAGAGAGAGAGAAACATGGATGAGAGAAACATTGACTGGCTGCCTCCTGCACGCCCCCTATTGGGGATCAATCCTGCAAACCCGGCATTGTGCCCTGACTGGGAATCCAACCAATGACCTCTTGGTGCATGGGACAGCCCTCAGTCCACTAAGCCACGCCTGCCCGGCTATTCATCAACTATTGATGGACATTTGGATTGTTTCCAGTTTGCACTATTATTAATATTACTGCCATAAACATTTGTGTACATGTCTTTCAGCAAGCATGTACATATTTCTGTTGCACATATATAGAAACAGATTTGCTAAGTTATAGGGTATGCATTTATAGTGGATGCTGTGATGCATCCCCCAGACTTTCCTTTAGGACTGAAGGACCTGTTCCCCCAGCAGCTGGACACTGTTAGCCCTCTCTGAGAAGAGAGAAACTGAAAAGAGCTCTCCCCACTGTCACTTGGAATAACTTTGAAGGGTCACTTGGAATAACTTTGAAGGGTCATCCCAGATTTAGAGCTCTCCAGGAACAAGAAGAGGCTTTGTCAAGACCACATCTTAACCCAACTTTTCCCTCTTCCAACTGTGTTTTGTACTTCCTTCTCTTCCTCTACAGGTGTTGATCCTTCTAAAGGAGCTGAACACCTTGTCATATGTTTATTCGGTCATTTGGGTCATTTGTGAAGTTTCCAGCAAAGTCTCTTTTTATTTTTATTTTTTATTCCTCACCCAAGGATATTTTTCTACTTATTATTAGATCGAGTGGGAGGGAGGGAGAGAGAGACAGAGAGAAACATCGATATGATAGAGCCACATCGACTGGTTGCCTCCCGCATGACCCTACCAGGGCGGGGGACAAACTGCAACCGAGGTACGTGCTCTTAACAGGAATCCACCCAGCGACTCTTTGGTCCGCGGGCCGACGCTCTAACTGCTGTGCCAAACTGGCCAGGGCTCTAGCAAAGTCTTTAACCCACTATTCTACTGGATTGTCTTTCTTTTTCTTGTGGATTTGAAGGTGTCCTTTCTATATTCTGGATACAAGTCCTTTGTTGGCTATATTTGCCACATATTTTCAGCTGGATATACTTAGGGTACTTCAACAGTACCAGCACATAGTGGGTCCTAATAAAATGACTTACATGAATGCTTGAGTCTGAAAACTCCTTTAAGGACAAATGCTTGGATCGGTGAAACTGTGTTTGATTTTAATGGGTATAATTGAATGTAGGATATAGGATATGGATCCCAAGGAGAATAAAATAGGACCTTAAAGAGAAAGGCCCAGAATGCAAAAAACACACTCTCAAACCTCATCACTCCTGGCCTGAGGTTTCTGGCCACAGGCATTTAAGCATTCGACTTCTTAAAGGTAATTGTAAATGAAAAGTCATTCATTCATGGAAGATATCAATAGGCCAGCCTGTTCCAGGCACTGAGGAGCCAGCTGTGAACAAAAGATAAGTTCCTTGCTTTCAAGAGATCCAGAGGGAGAAAAACACAACAGGCAAACAAAATAATTTCACATAGTGAGCCCTAAACTGAAGGAGCCCAGCATGGAGGGAAGGGGCGGGTTGATTTAGCAGCTGTCAGACCAGGGCATCAGGGAGATCCCGCCCTCGGCCCCGCCTCCAGCTTTGCATACGTCTTCTGATTGGCCGGCGGTGGTCGGCCCCACCCCGTGGAGCGGGCGGTTGGGGAAGCTCTGGGCGGTTGGGGAGGCGCCGGGCAAACCCGGCCAAGATGCAGTCGCGGCACCGGGTGTCGCTGGTCGAGCCGGGGGCAGCGCGGGCTGGAGCCGGGCAAGGGGCGTCCGCCGTGGCATCCGCGCACTCTTAGCGCCCCAGACCTGCCTGCGGGCCCGGGCCCTCCTTGTCGCCTAACCGCCCGCCATCCCCTCCCCTCTACCCTTTGTGCCGCCGCTGCTCGGTGCCCCCGGCTCCGCAGGACCCCGGCCAGGCTAGACTGCCCGGCGCGTCCGCCCCTGTGGGCGCCGGGTCAGCGGCCGATGGCGAAGGGGCACAGCGCGGGCGGGGGCGCTGCAGCCGGAGTCCGCGGCACGGGAGACCCGGCCCGCCTCCGCCGCATTGTCCCGGGCCCCGCAGCCCGGCCCTGAGCCGCGGCGTCGCCGCAGCACCCGCCCGCCGCCCGCGGGGCCATGCGGAGGGCTGCCGGGATGGAGGACTTCTCCGCAGAGGATGAGGAGCCCTGGTACGACCAGCAGGACCTGGAGCAGGGTGAGCACGGAGGAGGGGGCCAGGAAAGCGAGGTGCGCCCCGCGACCTCTGTCCGCTTCTCCATTGTTGGGCGGTGTCACCCTCGGAAGGGCTGGTCTGGACCCCGGAACCCGGACTCCGATGAGTGATAGGTGTGGAGAATGGGGACGTGGAGAGAAGGGGAGCGCTGCCAGGGAAGACCAGGCCCGCGAAGACCTGCAAAAGTCGGGGGAATGGTCTTCCTCTTTCCCCGAAGGACAGGGGCATACTTCACCCAGCTCGCCCACCCCAATTTAGAGGCAGGAACTTCCCAGCGGCCCCTGATATTGTCGGGGGGCCTGAGTACTGGCTAGAATTCTTTGGAGGCCGGGAGGTGGCTCCTTGGTTGTTTTGCTAGGAGGGGTGGAGTGTGTGGGGGGAGGGGGAGAGTGATCTTATCCCAAATCCAGCAACACCCTTCTCTGCCAGAATTCCTGAGCTCTAAGACTCTCAGAAAGTTTCCCCAACTACCTTCCCCTCTACCCAGGGAGGGGATAGGGGTGGGGACCCTGCCAGGGGAGAAGTGGAGATTTGGAGTCATCAATCTGCCTTCCTGAGGGAGGAGTCCCCTGGCCCTTCCCCGCCCGGTCCCCTTTCAAACTGCTCATGGTTTGAAGGGGGTCAGGTTTGGGAATTCTGAGCAAGGGCCCAGATTAAAGCCTGAGTAAAGAGGGAGCCACCTCCCCCCTCCATCTGAGAGCAGAGAGGGTGACTGGAAGTGGGTTAGACGCGGTGATGAGGTGGCCGAAGTGACATCACTAAGAGTAGGGGGCGGGCTGTTAGGACAGGAAGGAAGAGGAGGCCTAAGAGGGTCAGAGCCAAGGCCTGCTAGAGTGGACGCAAATCCACCCTCTCCTCTCCAAGAGTGCCTCATTCTTGGTTGGTCAGGGCTAGAGGGGTGTCCAGGAGAAGTGACCACAGTCCCCAGCAAGCGGGCAGGTGTGGACACAAGTCTGGTTCAGTGTGTGCTGACACTCCTGCTCTGGGGCTCCATCCAGGGTCCCCAATGCCTGGCTTTGCCCTCATGGGAGACAGCTACCCAGATCCTGGAGCCTTTGTTTCCTGGCCCTGACCCACATCGCCACGTGGTCAGATTTGCTGGTAGAGGCTCTGTCTTTGTGATGAGGAATATGGGGTAATCAGAGCCTCTGAGGATGAGTGTGGGACTGGGGGTGCTGGGCTGCACCCTGCCATACTCCATGCCCCGGAGTCTACCCTCAGCTTCCCTGCCTGGAGTGAGATGCCCAATACTGGCTGCGACAATCCCTCCCCAACCCTGGGCACTACACCCACCCTCAAATTTTGCATCCCACAAACACCTATCAGGCTCCACTTAAGTGTCAGACACTATCCTGGGCACTGAGAATAGTCCCAGCCCTGGGCCACTAAACGGACTGGGCAGGTGGAGGGGGGCCTGTAATCGAGTGTCGGTGACAGGACGCAGTGAGAGGGCTTCGTGGAAGAGGTAGGCCTAGAGATTGGAAGCTGAGTGCCTGGGAAGATGGCCTCCTAGGAGCAGATGCTGACATTGTTGCTGTCTCATTTAATTCCCGCACCAGAAGTCTCTGGCACTGTGCCCAGCCCAGATGTGGGGGGAAGAAGCCAGGGAGTAGGGGTGGGAGATGTGCTGCTCCCAGAGAGGGAGAGGTGTCCAGATTCCCACTGAGCTGGGTGCCTGCTCTGGGCCAGGGTGAGGGAGGGGCCCAGCCGGCCCCCTGCTCTGGCCTTGCTGGTCTGCAGTGGTCGGCCTCCCCTCCTAGCCCCAGTAGTACCCAAAGCCCAGGAACAAGGAAGGAAACAGAAATGAGACAGTCTCAGAAGAAACTGGAGCTTTCCACCAAACACCAGTGTCTGCTGCCATGGGTACGTGCTGAGCCTGGGAAGTGATCTCTGCCCTCGGGGAACTCCACATTGCAGCAGAGGAGGCAGAAAGGAGATCAAACTAGCAACTCTGGTGGAGCCACAGGGGCGCTGCAGCAGACAGCCTCAGGAGGGTTCACACAAAGGCCCCTCTGAGCTGGAGGGTAAAAAGCAGCTCCCTAGGCCAGGAAGGAAAGGCAGGCACTCTAGGTGGAGGGGACGCTTGTACAAGGCATGGAGCAACATGGGAAGACCCCGCATGACTGGAAAGTAGGACTTAGAGTGCTGGGGTGGGGTCAGAGAAAGTCCCAGGCACAGGTACTGCGGCACTACCCCCATGGGGCCAGCATGGAGAGCTGGATGGTGGCATATTTGCCAAAAGCCGGTCACATTGGGGATCAGGTGCCTGTTGCGTCCCCCTTCCCTACACCCAATTCCCCAGTTCTCTGCCCAGCTGCTCCCTAGGTGTCTCTTAGTGTCCCAGGAAGTGGTTTGCCCAGCCACCCTGACTCCCTCTACCACGTTAGGGCAGGCCTTGACTTCACTTCCCGAAGCTTGGCCATTGAGATCCTGTTTGACTTTGGGGCTGTTCTGTCCCGATAGCAAGGTCCTCAGTTCTCACTGTGTTCCCTCTGCCCATTGCCACAGCACCTGTAAAAATAGAAAACGCCATTTATTATTAAGCACTGGCACTCTTTCTCTGCCCCCTCCCTTGGCAGGCCCTGTGGGTACCTCTTTCCAGGCTGAGAGATGGTTGCTGAGTCACAGATTTGAAGTCCTGGGCACCTGACCTTGAGTCTCAGCCTCGGGCAAGAGCTCTGGCGTGGCAATGGGAGTGGGTGACTGGACCCCAACTGTGTGGACACAGAGTTCCTGACAGTCATGCCCTGTAGGCTGTAAGCAGGACACCTGCAGCCTTGCCAGGAGGTAGATGGCCTCCTCCCTCCCCCGCCCCCTTTATCTTTGTCTCTTCCTCCCTGTGCCTGTCCCCTGCCCTTTTCCTACCTCCCTGCTCCGGAGTCTGTGGGGCCCCACCCAGACCCCAACCAGTGAGGGGCAGTGGGAAGTCAGCATTTTTTTTTTTTTAATCCTCACTGGAGGGTATTTTTCCATTTATCTTCAGGTAGATTGGGAGGGAGAGAGAGAAATATCAATGTGAGAGAGACACATCAATTGGTTGCCTCCCACACAACCGTGACCAGGGCCGGGGATGAACCGCCACCAAGGTACATGCCCTTGACTGGAATCGAACCCGAGACTCTTTGGTCTGTGGGCCGATGCTCTAACCGCTGAGCCAAATCAGCCAGGGCAGAATTTAGCATTTCTTTTTAAAGATGTCCCCGTCTCCTGGCCATGCCCTCTCAGGCTTCAGGGGCATTGCTCCTGGCAGCAGCTCGGCTGATTGGATGGGGTGGTACTGCTGAAGCCTGCTGCAGGAGACCCAGAAAACTCCGGGGTCCAGGCAGGGGAAGTGCCAATAGACTTGGTACCTTCCCTGGCTTGGCCAGTGATCTGGTTGTGACAGGCTGTTTATTCCTCCGGCTTCCGACTCAGCCAGCTCACCCATTCTCCCACTGCCAGTCCTCCCTCCTGCTCTGCTCCACGGAAGCTGCCCCCTCCCTGGAGCCCTCAGTGAGCTGGTGTCCCTTTCCCAGCACTTGGCTCCGCTCAGTCCCTGGCTGTGCAGCTTCTAGATTTCTCCTGTGACCCCTCCTGGCAGCTTTGAGCAGCTGAGCTTGCGTTGTGATCCACTTTCCCTGAGACAGTCCCTGAGATTCTCCCCACCCCAAAGAGCTTCCAGTGTGTTCCTTTCTTCCCCATTCCTGAGTCACTAGGCAGCCCAGGTCACAGTCACTGCCTTCCAAGGCCATATCCCTGGTTTCTAGTGTGGTTTCAGCTGCCCCAGCCCCCTGCCATAGGAAGGCACACAGCTCAGATGCTCACCTGGGAGGACGAGCAGAAAGTGCAGTGTTCATGACCCTTCCTCACTCCACCTCTGAGCCCTTGGACTCTAGGTTAAGCTGCAAGGGATCCACAAGAAGCCATCCAGAGCCTGTCTCCTGACACCAACGCAGTTGACATCAGTAGCAATGGCCTCTTTACAGACTACCTGACAGTTCCCAAGGGAGAAAACGTTGAGTGTGGCCCTAGGTGTGGTCTTGCTGGGCTCCCGAATTTCCACCTAGCACTCAGAATAACACAGGGCTGCAGTTTTATGACCCTAATATCTAGCTTCACACTTTGCAGACTTGCCAAACTTATAGTTAATAAACTGATACCATGTCCTCATCGCCCCGCTAGGTTTGTGTCAGGAAGCTAGTTTTTCTTGGCATCATCATCAGAAGGTTAATTGCTCAAGGCTAAAGGTTCTTACCTGAGATTTGTATGAGTTAGTATGTTGTCTGATGGCTGGAATGGGTGTTTAGGAAAGCAGCTTGTTTGTCCAGGAGGTTATTGTCATTGCAGCCTCGCTCTGGGACAGCAGCTTTGCACTCCCCAACCAGGTAGCTCCTCTGGGTGACATCTGGGAGCAGCCCCTTCCCTCTCCCCCCTGCCCACCATAGGTCCAGCCTGGAGGCTGCGCCCTGGCTGTTTTAAAACTTCACCTCTTGTGCCCAGCCGGTGTGGCTCAGTGGTTGAGCATGGACCCATGCACCAAGAGGTCGGTTCCATCCTGGGCAGGGCACATGCCCAGGTTGTGGGCCCGATCCCCAGTGGGGGACATGCAGGAGGCAGCCAATTGATGTTCTCTCTCATCGATGTTTCTATCTCTCTCTCCAAAAATCAATAAAGAAAAAAAAAACAAAACCCTCACCTCTCTGTGTGGAAGCAGACTCCAGCTTGTTCCTAACAGACAGCTAGGCCTTTAATCCAGGCCCAGTGGCCGCTCAGGCCCCTCTGGCTTCCATAGGTGAGGTCAGTCCTACCCCCAGCTGGCTGAAAGAAAGCCCGAGTCACTGCTCTCTGGGGCTCTCCCGAGAGGAAAACTCCACCCCAGGCTTGTCAGGTGCAAGGTAGGGGCTCGGCTGAAACAACTGTGGTTCTGAAGCTTGCCAGGAAGGAGTATAAGACCATCCATCCTGTAGGGGCCCTGGAACCGCCCCTGTCTTTCTGAAAGGGGAAGCAGTGCCGAGCACAATCCCTGGACCACATCACTTCGGCCCTATCAGAGCTGCCTTTATGCCTCTTTGTCGGGATTTATACCATCAGCCTAGACTGAGGGCCTCATCGTGGGACAAAGACCCAAGCTGTCCTGAATGGCATTTTGGCGGAACGAATCAAATAGAACCATCCTCCTCCCTGCCACACAGCCCCCTAAAACCAGGCCAGACCCCCTCCCAGCCTCTCTGACAGGTTTTCATGTACCTTGGGCTGGGGTAGGGGAGAGGAGGTTCCAGTCCTTCACCTACAAGAATCAGGGTGGCCAGCGGCAGGGGGCGGGGCGGGGGGTGGTTTTGTTTCCCAGGGAAAGGAGGTTTCAGAGAGGAGTTCGAGTCACTAGGACCAAATGCTACCGACTGGGGCGAGGACACCTGAATTCTGCTTTCAACCTGCCTATAACTCAACTGATGACCTTGGGCAAGTCATTCTTCCCTCTCTGGCCTGTCATCCATAGAATAAGGAGGTTGGACCAAAGAGCTCTGAAGCTTCATCTAGTTCTAATACTCAGCAAGCCCCTCTGCTCCCCCACCTCTCAGTGAGCTCCCAGTCACCCTCCAAGACAAGCTCAAAGGCTACCCACTGGCTGAGCCCCCTGCTGTCCCCAGAAATATGAACTCTCCTTACTTATTGTCCAAGACACTTTGCCCTTGTGTCTTACCACATTCTGCTCACTCATTCTTTCAAAAAAGATTTATACACCTGCTCTGTGCCAGGTACTGTTCTAGGTCCTGGGAATATCAGTGAGGGAAATAGGCAAAATCCCTGCCCTGTGAGTTTACAATTAGTCAGGAGAGATGAACAAGATAAATGAGCGAATTGTTTGGTAAGTTAGATGGTGATTCATGCTAAGGAGAAAAAAAAATTGGGGAGAGAGTGCAGGGTGAGGGAGGGTGCGATTTAAAATCAATGGTTGGGGAAAGGCCTCCTGGAGAAAGTGACATTTAAGCACTGACCTGAAGGCACAGAGGGATGAGTCCTGGGAGTGTCTGGGGAGAGGACATTTCAGGCAGAAGCAACAGCCAGTGCAAAGGCTTAGCTCCTGGCTGACATCCCCTCCCAGGCCTGGAGGCTCCCCTAGTCAGCCTCTGTGTCCTGGTTGTCTTGGGGTCCCTAAGGCCTAGCTCGGAACATGAATGGGGGTCCTCTGGCTTCTTTCTCTCACTGCTTGTTGTTTCTCCCACCCTCCGCCCCTCCCTCCAGACTTGCACTTGGCCGCAGAGCTGGGGAAGACACTGCTGGAGAGGAACAAGGAGCTGGAGGAGTCTCTGCAGCACATGTATGCCACCAACGAGGAGCAGGTGCAGGAGATTGAGGTGAGGGCCCAGGCCCTGCACACGCTCCCCTCCCAGCAAGGGTGCAGCTTAGGAGAAGGCCCAGCCTGCACAGCTATCCCAGGCGGACCTCTTGTACCTCTGTCTTTACCCCCCATCTATGGCAGATGCATGCCCCAAAGCAGACCTGTTACTAGAAGTGGGAGGAGGGCCCAGGCAGGGACATTTTCCCTAACCCTGTTCTGAGAGGTCACTCACCCACCACCCCCAGTACCTGACCAAGCAGCTGGACACACTGCGGCATGTGAATGAGCAGCACGCCAAAGTGTACGAGCAGCTGGACCTGACAGCCCGGGACCTGGAACTGACCAACCAGAAGCTGGTGCTGGAGAGTAAGGCTGCCCAGCAGAAGATCCATGGGTGAGGGCCGGGTGGAGGACTGTGGGGAGGAGGGGCAGGCACGGGCAGGCCCAGGATGGGTGTGCCTGTGGGCATAGGGACCAGTGGGTGTGATGCCTGCTCCTGCTCTTCCCAGAGTCCCAGACTGGGGGCCTGGGATGGTAGAGAGTTTGCCCTTGTCGATTGGGGTGGTTTAACATTCAGGCCACAACTCTTTAAGCACCAACTATGCACCAGGTTCTGTTTAGTCCCTGTGATAAGTGATGGAGATACAAAGACACTGTCCTACTCTGGGAGCTCAGTCCAGGAGGGAAGGCAGACATGGCAATATCTTATTGCATTGCAGGGTGATAAGTGATAGAGGGTGTACAAGGAACTGAGGTGGTGCAGAGGAGAAATGGTCAGCGTGGCATGGGAGGTGGGGGAGAGGGTGGGTGTGTGGAGCTCCCCATCTGACCTCAACACCAGGCGGCATGGCTCAAGGTTGCCCATCTGTGCCCAACCCCATGTCCCTCCAGGGCTGCAGTGAGGAGGGCTGGCCCATCTCTTTAAAGTCCCTCCCATGTATGTCCCCACCCCACCCCAGGCTGACGGAGACCATTGAGCACCTGCAGGCCCAGGTGGAGGAGCTGCAGGCCCAGGTGGAGCAGCTTCGGGGCCTGGAGCAGCTGAGAGTGCACCGGGAGAAGCGGGAACGCAGGCGCACCATCCACACCTTCCCCTGCCTCAAGGAGCTGTGCACCAGTCCCCGGTAGGTGAGGGTGCCACTCGTGGGTTGAGCACCTGGACCCTGGACGGTGAGTGCCCAGGACTGCCAGCCAGGAGAGCAAGGAGAGGACACTTGGTGCAACGTCCGGGCTATTGGCAAGACTGGCCCTGTTGCTAACAATAGTCAGCAGCTGGCATTTACTGAGCCCTGGCCATGTGCCCATGACTCTGCTAAGTGGCTTAATAATATTGACAGTACCATGAGGTGTGTTTTATCATCTTCGCATGAGGAAATTGAACCCCAGAGGATATGTGTCTTTCCAAGATCACCTGGTTAGTTGTAAGCCAGAACCCTGACCCAGGAGGGGTTAACCAATACACCTTCAGTCCCCACCTAAACCTTCTCAATGGAGTGACTTGTCAATGCAAGAATACACATGGTGTATTTAGTGTGTGTTTCAGTGAGGGTCCTGGCAAGAGACAGTGCCTCACACAGAGTAATTGAGGGGCGATTAATGAAGTATGGACAAGGTACAGGAAAACTGGGAGTGGGGATGGAGACTGCAGCACCCCAGGGTTGCGATAGTGAGGAGCTGTTACTCTAGGCCCAAAGAGGGCCAGAGACAGGGAGATCACTGGAACCTAGAAGGCATGGAGGGTGCTGCCTGGCCTGCACTGACCAGGAAGGGGCCTGGGGAAGACATAACCACCCCTGTCCACTCCCATCCTCTGGCCTCCTGCCCATCCCTCCCATTGACTGAGCTCAGGAGAGAGCCAGGTAACCCGGCTGAAGCAGTCCATTGAGGTCAGCCTCCCAGGGCATAGGGCAGAGGGAGAAGGGCCCAGAATGGATCTAGAGGGACAAACAGAATATGCAGCCCGGTGGACTAGAAAGATGTAAGTGTCCAGGGCTGGGCTCCCAGGCCTTGCCCTTGACCGAAGCCCTCTGCCCACCTGCTCCCCCTTCCCAGGTGTGAAGATGCCTTCCGCCTGCACAGTTCCTCCCTGGAGCTGGGCCCCAGGCCGCTGGAGCAGGAGAACGAGCGCCTGCAGACCTTGGTGGGAGTGCTGCGTTCCCAGGTGAGCCAGGAGCGGCAGCGCAAGGAGCGGGCGGAGCGCGAGTTCGCCGCCGTGCTCCAGGAGTACTCGGAGCTGGAACAGCAGCTCTGCGAGATGGAGGGCTGTCGCCTTCGCGTGCAGGAGCTGGAGGCCGAGCTGCTGGAGCTGCAGCAGATGAAGCAGGCGAAGACTTACCTGCTGGACCGGGAGGATCACCTGGCCGAGGCCCTGCTGGCACCCCTCACCCAGGCCCCTGAGGCCGATGACCCCCAGCCAGGCAGCGGGGAGGAATTTGGCGCCCAGGACGGTGTCTCCTCCCCAGTCACCTCCCCCGGCCATGCTGTGCGCAAGAGCTGCAGCGACACGGCGCTCAACGCCATCGTGGCCAAGGACTCAGCCAGCCGGCACGCAGGCAACCTCACGCTGCACGCCAACAGCGTGCGCAAGCGGGGCATGTCCATCCTGCGGGAAGTGGACGAGCAGTACCACGCGCTGCTCGAGAAGTACGAGGAGCTGCTGAGCAAGTGCCGGCAGCACCGGGCTGGGGTGCGGCATGCTGGCGTGCAGACCTCGCGGCCCATCTCCCGGGACAGCTCGTGGAGGGACCTGCGGGGGAGTGAGGAGAGCCAGGGGGAGGCCAAGGCGGGTGAGAAGAGCCTGAGCCAGCACGTGGAGGCCGTGGACAAGCGGCTGGAGCAGAGCCAGCCTGAGTACAAGGCGCTCTTCAAGGAGATCTTCTCCAGGATCCAGAAGACCAAGGCCGACATCAATGCCACCAAGGTCAAGACCCACAGCAGCAAGTGACCCTGTGCTGGCCTGCAACCTCCCCAAGGTCAGGCCATGGGTCCCTCATGCCTGGGCTGTGCTGCGTCTGGTGAGTGAGGGAGGCTTTTAGCAGCAATGTATTCCAGTGGAGGCCGCTCTCTGACCCAGGGGATGTGTGGGGGACAGCTCGTTCCCTGCTGATGTGGGAGGAGGTCAACATGTCAACATGCCTGGCCTCCCAGGATCCTCCACCATCCTGTGTCAGCCCAGGGCACAGCTAAGAATTTCAAAGCCAAACGTCCCCACTTCCCTGGGGATTCCCAGCTCCCCCAGCTTTCTGACCCCAGATTTGTGGCCAGGCTTCTAAAGTCTTTCTGGACCAGTTGGCTTTTCCCCCCCAAAGTTTGGGGGTGGGGGGTTTGAGAGATTTGCAATGTAAGGCCCCCCTGACCCCTTGCCACAACTGGAAACACTTGAAAGGGGACCCCAGAGCCAGCTGTGGCAGATTCCTGGGGTCTCCGTGACCACTCACTGCTTCTCCCCAGCTGTGACATGCTGTCATTCCCTTAGCACCAGCTGTCCCACCCCCAGGGTCCTACCCAGGTCAGAGATGGCCCCTGCCATGCAGTGCAGAAAGCCTCAGCCTGGCCTCGAGTGCCCTCTACTCCAGCCCTGGTGAGGGCACCCTTCTCCCTGGAGACCCACAGCCCTCTGCAGATCTGTAGCCAATCAGAGGGGAACAGCCCCCCCCCCCCCCAGGCAGCCATACCTGAGCAGTGCACCCGGTTTCCCTCAGAGCCAGCCTCCTTGGGTTCCAGCCCTGGAAATGCCTTCTGGGCATTAAGCCTTCCAGGGGTCTGGGCGGTGGGGAGCCTCCCATCTCTGCACACCACCCACAACTCATTGAGTTTGGCCTCTGCCTGCCCCCACCTCAGGGACCATAACGTGTCTCATTCACTCTCATGCTCCCCACAGGCTGACCCCACCACAGGTCATGCCTGCTGCCCCCAGAATGTCCTGGGCACGTGCAACAAGCCAGTGGTCCCAGCGTCCGCCCCTGCCCCCCTTCACTGGGGACAGCCCAGGACTTTCACCCCACAACGAACAGTATTGAAATGGGACAGATGGATGGAGAGCAGGTCTCCTTCCTCCCATAACATGCCTGCTTTTATCGTCCTGCCTTTGTGAGGACTCTAGAGGACCCAGCTGGGTCAGGGTTTTAATCTTTTGTTAAGGCTTCAGAAAGTCCAACTTCAAGTAAGAGATGCCCAGATCCCCAGCTTGCCCTGAGCAATTCTTCAGGGCTTCCTGTTTCTGCCACCCATCCTGAGATTCAAGAAATCAGAGGAGCCATACAGCTGGTGAAGGCGTGGCCCTGGCCTCTGTGCTGGGAGCCCAGTGGGAACCTTCATGCCTTACTTGTTTCTAAGGGGTAAAGGGGTTTTCTTACTAAGTACGCCCGACCTCCCCAGAGGTACCACTCTACTCTCCAGGAGGCACTGTGATGAGAGCTGTCGGCTGGTCCTTCGTCCACACATCTTGAAACCCTTTGTCCTTTGGAGCTGGCAGCTCCCAGTCCTCTGTGTGTCATCTAGGGTGGCAGGGGTGGGGTGCATTGGGGTGGGGGAAGGGCTCCTGCCTGTTCGTTCCCTGGTTGGTTCTGTAGCAGCCCACCAGCATCACATTTGAAGTATACATGAGAGAAATATATTTACAAATGCTTTATTCTCTTCTTTAATAAAAAATGCACCAGTATTCTAGAAGCAGAAATGGCCCTGTCTCTGTGTCTCACACACCCGCCTCCCATCACACGGTTTTGGGGAGAGAGGACTTCCTGAACCTCATTCCCCCGCGATTGGCAGCTGTTGAGCTCTGAACAGTAGGTCTAGAAAGTTGCCATGTTTGAGTGCCAGCTATGAGGATCCTCTTGCCTTTCAGGGCACCCCACGCAGGGCACCCCCCTTGCTGGACAGATTTTGTAGTTCCCTCCTCCCAACCCACACCTGCCAACAGCTTGACTTCAGAAGCCAAAGAAAAGGCTCCTGGATCTTTGGGGGCTCAGTTTCTCGCTGCCGTCTCCACTCCCGTGTCCACACACAATTCGGCTGGCTCTGTGGATCCCTATCCCGCGAGGAAAAGCTTCCAGAATCTTCCCCTGGAGGTTGGCTCAGGGACATCCCTCCAGCACCCCTCCCTCCTGTTCCTGAGGGAGCAGGAGCAATCTCCCTTGGACCCTGGAGGTGGGGCAGTGTGGTGTGGGGAGCCCAGAACTGGGCCCCAAATTAGTGCCTGCCTTTTAAGTCAACTGACCAGCATGTGGGTTTTAAGTACACAGCCTGCAAATGGCTGTCGATTTCCTGTCCTGCTGTGACCTGTCTCCAGTGAGACGGAGAGCACACTGTGGGTGAGACACCGGGCCAGTTGTACCTGAGAAGCAAAGGAAGCTGTGACTTGTATCCAGCCACCCTTCTCTCCCTTGCCTTTCATCCCCTGTGGATAATTTTTTTCCTGCCTCTTCTTCCTGTCACCATTTTGTCCTTACTCAGCTGCCTCCCCAGGGTCTCTCCCCTGCCTCTCCTCCTTTCCCAGACTGACAACCTTCCCCAAGACCGAACACGGTGGTAAGGGGAACTGGTCCCTCCTCCCACTACCCCAGGAAGCAGACCTGCCTGTGCCCTCCCTGCAAACCTGAGCTGAAAGCTGGTGGTGTTTTCAGGTAAGTAGGCAGAGAAGGACACAGCTTCTAGGAAGAAGGGGGCAGCTGGGCACACCCAAGCCAGGGGGCATCCTCTGTGCTGCCTGCCCAGCCCCTCAGGGGGGAAGGAAAGAAGGTCTGGAATACAGCTAGTTAGACTGGATTTCTCAGCCCAGTGACACAGAGAGAAAAAGATAAAAGCCATCAGATCTCTGCAAGTATAAGGAAGTTCCTTCAAAAAAAAACCTGTACACTCTTAGCAGGACTTGGTAGCAGGTAACTTTTGTTGCCTGCTGATAGGCAGCTATAAAATCTCTTATTTTACTGATGGGGATCCTGAGGTTTAGAGGTTAAGTTAGTAGTTCAAAGTCACAGAGAAATATTTGAGCCCAGACCTGACCCAATCCCACCGTGCAGTACTGAACATTCCCTATTTCCATGTAGTGTTGTTTTAAGAGCCAGTCTGGGTGGTGCCCCAACTCCCAGGCCACAGAGAAGGGCTGGCACCTGTAAGCCCCTCAGCTGGCGGCAAAGGCTGGGGATCCTTGTCTTCCGCTCTCTTCTCACCCCTGTGAATGTCCCCTTCCTGAAGCACCGTCTCAGCCTATGGAGGACCAAGGAGGGGAAGAAGGCTGGCCTCAGCCTTCAGTGCCCACCTTTTTAAGGGAACAGGTGGCACCTTTCAGGCCTATTTCTCCCAGAAGGACTTCTATTCTGGATGGTTCACTGCAACACCAGGTGAAGAGCTTGACAGCTGCCCTCTCCACCTGAGGGTAACTTGTCTCATTCTCTCCTCTACCCGCCTCCTCTCCCAGAATCCGGGGCACCAGATGGCCCGAGCAGGCTGTGTTTATTTGGGGCCATGGAAACCAGCTTCCTCTTCCTATCATTCTGGGTCAGGTACAGGGCTGGAGTCCAGCCTCAAAGCAATGATGCCATGGAACGATGCTGAGTTTGTTATTCCTAATTCCAGAGCCAGGGACCTGGGTGAGTCCCTGGCTTTGCTCCCCTGAGAAACTTACTGCAGTCACTGTAGAGACGCCTCTATTCCCTCTGAGGTCTTGAGACTAAGTCAGACAGGGAGAGATCCAGGAGACTCCCCTTCGAACTGATAGCCCAAAAAGGCATACATCGCCCGGCCCGTGTGGCTCAGTGGTTGAACGTCGACCCATGCACCAAGAGGTCATCGGTTCAATTCCTGGTTAGGGCACATGCCCAGGTTGTGGGCCAAATCCTCAGTGGGGGGCATGCAGGAGGCGCCAATCGATTATTCTATCTCTCCCTCTTCCTTTCTCTCTCTCTCTCTAAAAAAAAAAAAAAAAAGTATATGCCAATTACCATTCTCTTCCTAGTTTGGGTTACAATGCCAGTGCTGGAACTAAGATGGCAAAGCCTTGATTTGATGACAATCTCCTGTTTCAAACAGTCAACATCCCCGGGGATATATTTTTCTAGGCAATTATGCTTTTCCTAAAAATAGAAGTCTTCATTAAGAAAACAACCACTAATATTACTGATAATCATTAACATTCACTGGGCTCTGTTTTCATTTACCACACTGCCTCTCAATGAAGTAACTCAGCCAACACTGAGCTGTTTCAAACACTGCTTGCTCTACTTTGAACCTTTCTTGGAGTTAGAACTTCTCGGTTTTGGAGCTGATGTCTTACCAGCCCTATGAAAGGGATCTGCTTAGCCTGTCTGGCTGGCTGAATCTCTGCCTACCTCCTCAGCCTCTTTACCTCCTGGCTGGGAGAAACTGCCATCATGCTCCACCAAACTGCAGGTTTCTCCACGAAGGGAGTGGGGGTGGGCGTGGTCTACTTTTTAAAACATTTCTTTCTCCACCTGCCTGCCTCTCCTCCCATCTGGTATTTGTCCTGTAGGGTTTTTTTGTTTGTTTTTTATTCCTCACCCGAGGATATTTTTCTACTTATTATCAGATAGAGTGGGCGGGACAGAAACATCAGTATGATAGAGCCACATGGACTGGTTGCCTCCTGCAGGCCCCTCTAGGGCCAGGGAGGAACACCTGCCCCTGATGGGAATCGAACCCGCGACTCATTGGTCCGCCAAGGCCCTGAGCCAAACCGGCCAGGGCTGTCCTGCAGGGTTGTAACAAGTCGTCAGCGGGTCTTACTCATAGGCCGCCTTGTGAATGAGCCTGGAGTTACTAAAACTCCTCTCTAGCGGAGCTCAACATTCAAAAACACATTCCCAAGGAATCCGTCCTGTCACTGCTTACTGGGGACCCATGGTGTGCCAGATCCTGGGGATCCAGCAGTGAGCCAGTGCCTGCATTACATACCCTCTGGCTGGGAGACAGGCAATAAACTAGAAAATAGGATTAAGTGATGTGTGAAAGGAAAACAAAAAAGGTAAGTAGGGCAGGGTAAAGGGGCTGGAGATGAACTAGGCCAGGCCTCCTGGATGGTGTGAGACTGGGGGAGAGGGTCCAGGAGGAGGGACAGCCTGTGAAAGGGACAGAAGTGGTGCTTCTGGGACACACGGCTCTGGGGGTTCTTTCACCAGGAGGCTCCCCTGAAAGCTCGCCCGCCTCCCGGAGGCAGCCGATGGGGACCCTCTAACTCGAGCCCAGCTCGCCGCCTCTCCCGGGGGCGCTGGAAGTCGCCGGAACCAAAGTCCAGAGGGAAACACGACCTAGCGGACCGCGGAGGGCAGCGCCCGCCGGAAGCCGCGCGGAGACTCCAAGATGGCGGCCGCCCGGCTCCTGCGCTGGGGCCCGAGCCGGGCCGGCGCCTGGCTGCTCCCTCCGCCCGCGCGCTGCCCCCGCCGGGCTCTGCACAAGCAGGGCGACGGCACCGACTTCCAGAGCATCTACAGCCTGGACACGCTCTACCCGGAGTCGCGGGGCTTGGACACCGCGTGGAGGGTCCCGGTGAGCCGGCAGGGGACGGAGGGGGGCTTCCTGGCCCTGCTGGGTGACGCCGAGAAGCCGCGGCCTATTGGCCATGCGCGCGGTGAATCGCGGGGGCCGCCGCGGAAGGGAGCTGGTTGCCCCCAGCAACCGAGGACCGGGGCCATGGGGGGGTCTAGGCGCCCCCGGAGGCTGGTGGGGTGCGGGCGCTGGGAGAGCCAGCGCTTATGCTGGAAAGACCACCAGCTTTTCCGCACTAGTTCCCCAACCTTCAGGCCCAGAGTCTCGTCGCAAGGAAAATGTGGGCATCCTGGCCCTGCAGGGTGGACAATAGAGGCAGGAGACTGCCACGCTGTAAGTTACACTGTCCTCAGCCTCTAGTAACCCTAGCACACCTGAGGAAACTGGGCTCTCATTCGTCTCCTCGGGATGCACTTAATGACTGCCCGCTGTGTGCAGGCTCTGGCGCCGGAGCGGTAGAGAGAGGACCCAGCCAATTCTGTTGCGTTTCCACCCACAGGACTGGAAGAGAACGCTCTTTGATCTCACGCACTCATTCAACAAACTTGTATTGAAAGCATGCTTTGTGCACTGCGCTAGGCATGGGGATAGAGTAGTGAACGAAACACAAAAATCCTAATGTTTGTGGAGCTTGAATTCTAACGGAGGGAGACAGCAATAAGTAAAACAAGTAGTACCGAGTATGTGAGATGGTGGCTTACTTTGAAGAAAATAAAGCCTGGAAGAGTAGTGCTAAGGTAGGGGATAGTGTTGCAGTTTTAAGCAGGATGGTCTAGGAAGGCCTCTGAGAAGGTGACATTTGAGTAAGGACCTGGGAGAAACAAGGCAGGGAGCCATGAGAATAGAGGGGAGATGGGCATTCCTGTGGAGGGAACAGCAGGTGCAGCCACCTCAGAGCAATAGCATGCTCTACTTGTTCAGGGAACAGCAAGCAGGCCAGTATGGGGCCTATTGGAGGGTTTGAGGTAGAGGAGTGGAATGATCCAACTGGGTTTTACAGAGATCACTCTTATAGAGCCTTATGAAGAGTAGACTGTAAGATGGCAAGAACAAGACCAGTTAGGAGATTGCAACTATACAGGCAAGAACCGAGAAGCAGGGTGGAAGCAATAGGAATTGTGAGAATTGTTCAGATTCTTGATCTATTCTGAAGGGAAACCTCTAGGATTTGCTAATGGATTTTCTATGAGAAGTGAGAATAAGAGAGGAGTTGAAGTCTGGGGCCTTGAGCAGTGGAAGGATTGAGTCGCCATTAATTGAGATTAGAAAGTTCTTTCATTCAGCAAAAAAATAATTGTGTACTTACTGTGTCAGACACTGTTTCAAGCATTGCAGATACAGCTTCTAGTCTAGTGGAAAGAGCAGACAGTACACAAATGGAGAAAACATATCAGGTATTGCGAAGTAACGAATAGAGCAGGGTGCTGTCATCAGGAGTGCTGGGGAGCTACTTCAGATTGTGAGTAAGGGAAGTCCTCTCTGAGGCTTGAGGTGAGAGGCAACATCAAATAGCAGTTGGCTATGGGTCTGGAGTTGAAGAAAGGTTTGAGTTGGAGCCAGAAAGTTGGGAGTCACCAACACAGATGATATTTTTATCAACATAGATGGATGAAATGTTCTAGGGAAAGAGGAAGATAGAGAAGAGAAAGGATTTCAGGGGCATGTCAGTGTTTAAATTGCAAAGAGCAAGCAAAGGAGAGTGAGAAAGTCCTAGGGAGGAAAGAGAAAAACAAGATCACTCAGAAGGAAGAGGAAGAAGGTGCTTCGGGGAGGATGTGGTTCATGGTCTTCAGTGCTGCAGAGAGGTGGAGTGGGATGAGGATCCACCCCCCCCCACCACCACCACCAAATAATTCTAAGATGAAAAGGGGTGGGGTGGGGAAAGGGACAGGTGAGGATACTTTGAGCTTTGAGCTTGGATGGCTAGAAGAGCCGCAGAGGGGTAGTGTTCACCCTGGGCCTATGGACATGAGGCTCTAATGCTGAAGGCCATTGCTAGAGGAACAGCACGGAAGAGACATAGAGTGAGAAATCCTGGAGGGAGTAGTTCAGTTTGACCCAAACCCTCAAGGCAGATGTGCTAGTCGCTGTTCAAGGCAGGCAAACTCCCAAGTGAGCAGAGAGAACATGGTGGCCCACCAGGTTTGTCATTCCAGGTTGACAGAGGGGGTTCCTTTTGGAGTCTCCCTGATGCCTGTGTAGTCTGGTGCCTTCCCTCCCTCCCTCCCAGGAGCCAGGCCTCTGATGGTGCCCGACACTAGCTAAGGTCAAGGGCAGGGAAGGCTGGAGACATCAGTTCCATTTTCCTGGTGGAGTGCTTCTGAGGCGGTACCTCTGGAGTCTGGGGAAGCTTTTTCTATCCTCTGATATGATTTTGCTGGGAACCCGAAAGTAATGGTATTACACTTGCATCATGGCTTTACATCATTTCTTTGGTTGCTCTGGACCAGTGAGGAGTCACCCGGCAGGTAACATTTACTTGACACTGTGCGTATTACATTACAGGATGACGCGAAGAAAGCCAACAGTGACATTCCTCTAGGTAAGTAATTTGGTTTTATAAATAAAATCACCCATTTCCCCCACCCCTCACACATTCCTTCCAGATCTCTTCAGCCTAATGAAAGTAAAGAAACTGTCTTTGGGTGTGCAAAGGTGGAGACCTTTCAGCATTGCTTAGAATAGCAAAAAAAGGCCTGGCCCATGTGGCTCACTGGGTGAGCGTCAACCCATGTACCAGGAGGTCACTGGTTCCATTCCTGGACAGGGCACGTGTCCGATCCCCAGTGGAGGGCGTGTGGGAGGCAGCCAATCGATGTTTCTCTCTCTCCCTCTCCCTTCCTCTCGCTCTAAAAATCAATAAAGAGCCCTGGCCGGTTTGGCTCAGCGGTTGGAGTGTCGGCCTGCGGACCAGAGAATCCCAGGTTCGGTTCCCGCTAGGGGCACGTACCAAAAAAATAAAAATTAAAAAATTAAAAAAATCAATAAATAAAAAATATTAAAAAAAAAAAATAGAATAGCGCCCAGCTGGTGTGGCTCAGTGGTTGAGCGTGGACCCATGCACCAAGAGGTTCGATTCCCAGTCAGGGCACATGCCCAGGTTGTGGGCCCGATCCCCAGTGGGGGGCATGCAGGAGGCAGCCAATTGATGTTCTTTCTCATTGATGTTTCTAGCTCTCTCTCCCTCTCCCTCTCCCTCCCTCTCTCTCCCAAATCAATAAAGGAAGGAAAAAAAAATAGAATAGCAAAAAAAATTGGTGCAGCCACTCTGGAGCTGTGCAGTGCGCAGCACGAACAGAGAGCTCTTAATGTTCTCATGACATGGAATCATCTTTATAGTACATGAATTGATTGTCATTTGAAGAAGTAAGGTACAGAAGAATATGTATAGTAAGCTACCATTTGTGTCTTACATATATATCTGAAATATATATATTTCTATATATGAACATAGATCTGAAAGGATGTACAAGACATTGGATAGGAGAACTGTTTTGGGGAGTGGGGAGGAAAGGATAAACTCACAGGGCCTCCTCCCTGTAAACCGCTGGCCTAACTAGAATTGTGTACCCATCAAGCACAAGGCCTGACGGCATGGCCTGGAAAGAAACAACCGGCCCTTTTCAGACTCAGAGTTTGTGACGTGCACAGACAGGGAAAGGAAGTGTATCAGAGGTGTCAGCTCCCCACGGCCCTTGCTCAGGATGACACAAACAAAGAGGCCAGCTGAGGGCAACACAAGGGAGAGGACACCCTGGGGCCAATTTGATAGTTTGCAGCTGAGCGCTGAGGTGTGCACATGCCTGGAGGAGGCAGAAAGCCTGTCTCATCAGAACAGGAGGCTCAGAAACTGTGTCATGGCAGCCTTTGGGGAGACAGGGAGGCGAGTGGGAGATGGCCATGTCAGCTCCTCACCTGCCTCCCGTGCTCTTGTGCTCTGGGAAGGTCACAGGCATTCATATAAAGACAGACTCAGCTGCGGTGCAAGCCACTCATAGGCGGCTGTGGATACAGGCTAGGTTGCCAGCACCATGATAGAACCATCCCCCTGCAGTACCACGTGCATCCATTACCTAATCTGTCAGAAAGAGGGCAGCTTTCAGAGCAGTCCAAAGATGGGCCACCACTGCCCGCGGAGGCCTGCCCTCCACCACCAGGCTGCCACAGGTGTTTACCACCCAGACTTCTGGCAGCTCAGCTCTGCTCATCTGAAATTTTCCTACTTCCCTCAGACACTATGAGGCTCCTTTTCATGAATTATAAAAATAGAAGGAAGAAACTTCATTTTACAGATTTCAAACAGACACACAAAACTGAGACCCAGGGAAGCAGCGGGACTTGGCCAAGGTCACATAGTCGGTCAGTAGCTATGCCAGTGTTAGAAGCAAGGCCTCCCAGCTCGGAATCCAGTGCTCAGGCATCCAGCCGATGTCTGTAAACGGACCAAGCGCTAGGCACTGGGAGTCCACAATGATTAGACACAGTGCCCTCTTGGAGCTTACAGTGTATTGGGCCCCACATCCACCACGTTTCAAAATAATAAAATTAAACTAAGTTTGTCCCTTAGGTTGAGTTTTTTAAAGAATTCTTGCTTTAAAACAAACAGCAAAAAGCTAGGGCAGCTGGATCTGGTGGAATGTACTGGACCAGAAGCAGATAACCCAGGGCATAAGTTTACATCCTCTGCTGTCTGTGTGACCTTGGGAAAGTCACTCTTGATTTTAGTTTTGATATCTATAAATAATCTCTTACTCTATTGATGTGAATGTTATGTTTATATATGTAAAGTCATTGAGAGCCCAGCCAGTGTGGCTCAGTGGTTGAGCATTGATCTATGCACCAAGAGGTCACCAGTTCGATTCCCGGTCAGGGCACTCTCATTGATGTTTCTCCCTCTCCTCTCCCTTCCTCTCTCTCTAAAATCAATAAGGAAAAAAAGCCCTGGCCGGTTTGGCTCAGCGGTTAGAGCGTCGGCCTGCGGTCCAGAGAGACCCGGGTTCGGTTCCCACTAAGGGCATGTACCGCGGTTGCAGTTTGTCCCCGGCCCTGGTTGGTTGTGCGGGTGACAGCCACGCGATGTGTCCCTTTCACGTCGATGTTTCTCTCTCTCTCTCTCTTCCTCTCTCTCCCTCCCACTCTATCTGAACAAAAAAAAAATAAGGAAAAAAAAATTTTAAGTCATTGAGAGATGTGTAATATTTTGCCATGAGATAATCATTTCTTTGGTGTGGGTTCTGTTTTACAGATCGCTTGACAATATCTTATTGTCGGAGTAGTGGTCCTGGAGGCCAGAACGTTAACAAAGGTACAGGGCACCTTGTCATTTTCTTTCACTTTAAAACTTAGTTGGAAGCCGGACTTGAGGATTCTGTGTTTACATTCATGGGGAATAAAGGGCTTTTTAAAGCAGAAGCTTAAATACTGCCAGTTTATAATAATCCTCTTTATTCTTTTGAATGTGGGCTGGTCCTCAGACTCTCAGCTGTGGGTTGCTGGAACTAGGGTTGGCCCGTGAGTGTAAACAAAGGGAAAGCACAGTGTGAGTTGGCAGCCAGCTCCAAGAACAGGTTTCCTTCATTCTTGTGGAGCCCCTCCCCACATTCTTTTCAGAACCCGATAAACTGTCAGAGAAGCGCTGTGCATTTAGTCCCTGGAAGTTTATTTTTGTCCAAAAGTGCCTGGCTTTCTTTGCAGGCTCATTCCACCTCAGCTTTGTATCCCCAAGTTGATGCAGGTAGAAACGTACCTGGTCGGGTTTCTCGCCGCCCTTTGTTCAGGATGGGCACCAGCCACCCAGGTGCTGCGCCCACCGAGCGCCTCAGTAACCTGTGCCTCCTTGTCGCTTTCTTTCCAGTGAATTCCAAGGCTGAAATCAGGTTCCACTTGGCAACCGCCGACTGGATCGCAGAGCCCGTGCGGCAGAAGATGGCCATCACGGTAACCACCGGCCCCTCTCTGTTTCCTAACCCCTCGGTCACTTTCAGACCTTTACTCAGTAGAACTCTGTTTTTGCCTTGGTTTCCTGCAGCATAAAAATAAGATCAACAGGTTGGGAGAGTTGATCCTCACCTCTGAACGCAGCCGCTATCAGCTCCGAAATCTGGCAGATTGCCTGCAGAAAGTTCGAGACATGATCGCTGAAGCCAGCCAGACGCCCAAGGAGCCATCGAAAGAAGATGCTGCACTCTGGAGAATCAGGTGCCAAAAAAACGCCCCAGCCTTCTTCCGCCTGAGTCGTGAGGGGTGGCACAGGGAAGACGGGGCCGGGGCAGGTCCACGCCCTCCCAGCAGAGAGGTGGGAAGGCCCGGGGGATGGGAGAAGGCTGCCCGGAGTGGAGGCTCAGAGTGGGCACCTGCTCGGTTGGCTGCTCTGCTTGCCGCCGAACCGCCCGCTCTTCTCACCACCTGGACAAGCACTGATCGATCTGGGCCTAACTGTGGTCTTTTTGTTTGCAGGGTAGAAAACATGAATCGGGAAAGGCTGAGGAAAAAGAGAATAAGTTCTGCCATAAAGACAAGCAGGAGGGTAGATGTGGACTGAGATCGGCCTCCAGAGCTGGCAGAGACCCTCCGCAGGGCGCCCAGGCGCCAGCCCAGAGCTTGAGTGCCGTCAGGAGATGGCTTTGTTGTTTTCGGGTGTCACTGTATGTCTGGAACATTAGAGCCATCTGAGACTGTTCATCTGGAATGAGGGTGGCAGGCACTGGTCACCAAGGTCTTTATAGGCAATTATATGTTGTCAAACCTTAATTATCCACTTAATGTATTAGCTGCAATAAAATTCTAAATGCAGTGGGCTTCCCTTCTTCAGAATGCTTCAGAACAGAATTCCTACCTTTCTCTGGTTGAAATCTGGCTCACAGTTACTGGCTGGCACTCACTACTGTCAGCCTGGGGGAGACAGAGGAATGAGCGTGGTGTCTGTCCTCCACACAGTCGGGTGGAAGCTGAGACAGGTGGATTGGCATCCGAGCTGGGCCTTGAAAAAGGTACAGAATTTTAATCAGCGGCAAGGGGCAGAGCACGTGCCAGTTAAAAGGAACAGTACGGACAAAGTAAACCAGAGAAAAGGCTGGGGTGGAGGAGACCATGAGGAAGCCATCTGAATGAGGGATTTGTGCAGGGGACCATGGGAGGTAAGTCTGGAGAGAGAGACAAGCTCAGTGTGGAGATTCTCAAATTCAAGTTAAGCAGTTTCAATTTTAAGAAACAGGTAACGGAACCACTTGAGTGGGAAGGAATGTCCTGTGTTAGGTGCTGTCGCAGGCTGTGGGGTTGTGGGGGCAGGAAGAGTGAATTGGAACTAAAAGGTTTTGCCATCCTGTGGGTGTGGGAAGAAGCCAGGCCAGCATAACAGTAGCAGATTCTCTGGCACATACGAATTTCATAGAATGTCATCTGTTATTTTGATCTAGTTCACTCACTTGACAAATACAGTGTATTGTGATGCTCTCAATGCAAGATAATGAACGGTAGTAGTGTATACACTTTATGTGAGCAGGGACCTCATTCATGTGAGTGTAAACAAAGGGGGAAACGTCTTCGAGAAATGACTCAGGAAACACAAAATGTGTGGAAGACATGGCCCCAAGTCCTCAAGGGTCTGAGAACCTAGTGGGGAGCAAGGAAGCTCAACATTCATTAGTTCATGAGGCCCTGGGTATCAGCAATGAACCAAGTCTTCTTCCAGAGAACTGACGTTCAATCTGTTGAAAAGAGAAATGGATTCCTGTATGGTAACATGAACTAAAATGTAAATAACAGAAGAAAGGTCTAAATATATTGTGGGAGGCAGAGAAACAATTAGTTCTAACTGGAAGGCCAGAGAAGATATATTTGAGGTGGGCCTGAAGGATGGGAAGAGCTTGTCACCTGCAGGCTGCAATGTGGCCAAGGGCCCTGCTGTAGCTGGGACAGTGAACTATATCACCAGAGAATGCTCTGAAGCCAGACTACCCTGGTCAGCTCCTGCCCTTCCCCAACCCCAGCTGTGGGGCCTTGGGCAAACTACTTAGCCTTTCTGAACCTTTTCCCCATCTGTAAACTAGGGATGATGTTATCAGTGCCTACCTTCTAGGGTTATTGTAGGACTTAAATTAATAAATAAGTGGTTAATGGCACCGGGTATGTACTCGGGGAATGGTGATTAATAGCCTAGTTTGGCTGGGACCCAGGGGATGAGGAGCTGTGGAAGACACATCTGCCACATTGAGGGGGAGCCAGGTCTAGAAAGTCCTTAAATGTGACAGTTGAGACATTTAGACTCTACCCCTACAGAGGCTGTCAGGGGAAGATTAATCTGACCATGAACAGAGGAAGAAAGACCGCAGGGAAGTGAGCACAGGTTGGTGGACTGACCCACGTGAGCAGTCAGGGATCCATCCTGGAACTAGGGCAGTGACTACAGGGATGGAGAAAAAATAGATGCAAAAGGATTATGGGAACAGAAAATTGGCCCACACGGAATGGGAGCAGGTGTGTGCCATGGGCAATGCTGTGCAGCGAAACAGGCAAGTCACAAAGGGAGCAGGCTTGTCCTGGTTGGGATGAGGATGGCTTTGCCTGAGAGCAATTGACTTTGTGGGGCCTGAGGAGGAATGCCTAGGTAGTGATGCCCAGGAGAGGGGATGGAGCCCTGGAGCTGGGGAGTGAGGTTGCAGCTGAGAGATGCAGGATGAAGTGGGGCAAGTAGTCTTGGGAATGGCTAGCAGCAGTTGAGGATGAGGCAAGGCAAAACCCAGGGAGACTGGGTCAAATGGTGTCAGCAGGAAACCAGAGAAGGCATCCCTGTGGGTTGTCCCTGAGCAAAGTGCTGGACCCCCAGGCCCTCAGAAGACATTGGTGGCATGTGGAAGGACCTGGAAAAGCATTCAAGACTGGAGGGGAAGGAGAGGTACAAAGAAACAGAACAGGCTGGGGGATGGAGAGTAGAGCACAGGGTTAGAACGCTTTTTTTTTCTTTTTCTTTTTAAGTTGAGGGCAAAAGAATGAACATGGGTAAATCTCATAGACACAAGGTTGAGCAAAAGAGTCCAGGCTACCAGAGAGTATGATTCCATTTATATGTAGTTCAAAACAAGGCAAAACCGCTTTATGTTGATGAGAGTCAGAAAAATAATTGGAGGATGTAGGGGAGGTGGTGATTGACTGGGAGGAGGCACAAGGGAGCTTTCTGGGATGCTGGGACTGTTCTGTATCTCATCGGGCTGTGACCTGTGATCTGTACACTTTGTCACACGAATGTTACACCTCAACAGACAAATTGATGAACTTAAATGGGGGCAGAAGATGCATCAGGTGGGTTAAACTCTCCTTGCTGATGTGAAGCAAGGGGATCGGTTTCTGCAGACTCCACATGTTGGGGAGAGAAACAGAAGAATGTGTCCAAGTTCCCTGTGCCCATCAGGCATGACAGGAATGTACGCCCTTGGCTGAAGCTTCTGCTGTGACATCTTTCAGGTGTGCATGGATTCTAGGAGTGATTTTCAACGTTTGTATCGTTTAAAAATGTGCTTATTCTTTATTTGTACTACTTTTTGTCTAACAGTTTTTTTTAGTTGAAAGTACTACAGATGTCCCCTTTTTTCCCCCATTGACCCCCTCCTTCCTGCTCCCACTCACCTCCTGCCTTCCCCAGCCTAGTGTCCGTGTCGGTTGGTTGTGCATATAAGCATATAAATTCTTTGGTTTAGCTCTTCCCTCCCATCCCAATCCCTGTCTAACAATTTTAAAGAAATAAAATATTAGGGTGAGGTATCTATTTGGCTGATCTATTTATTCTCTGTATATTACACATTTGTATATAACATATACATTATGTATACATACATATATTTCTATGATGATGGAGGATTTGTTCCTTCTGGTTGTTCCTTTCCCCGTGATGATGAAGATTTTCGGTGTTTTTGTTTCAGTATTCATGATTGAGGCAAATCTGTTCTCGTTCACTTCCTACATCCCTTTTCTCTAAAATTCCTGGATTTTATGTCAATTCAGTAAAGGTGGGCATGATGGCTCGAATCTCAGTCTTCACCCGCCGTGGTCCAGGTGTTCCGGCAGCTCCAGCCCCCTGTGCTACCCGGTACGGTGGCTGCAGGTCGGCCAGCTCACCTCCCAGGGTAGCTAACGTCTTCCCGCAGCCCCGCGGTCGATTGTGAGCTCCGGGGGCCTATGCGCGCACATCCCTGGCTCGGCATCTCTCGGTAAACGTGTGACCCACTAATTCGTCTCGGAAGACACAG
The DNA here is from genome assembly GCA_030848825.1 of Tadarida brasiliensis. NCBI lineage: Eukaryota > Metazoa > Chordata > Mammalia > Chiroptera > Molossidae > Tadarida > Tadarida brasiliensis. The sequence goes on from CM061273.1 coordinate 61,773,452, forward strand.
AGTCCGAAAGTCTACTAGAGGGAGAGATGCTACCTACGTAAGCTGCAAGCCCCAGTGGCCTAATGGATAAGGCACTGGCCTCCTAAGCCAGGGATTGTGGGTTCGAGTCCCACCTGGGGTAGGGCTGTAGTTTTGGCGCTCCGCAAAATTCACTCCACCGTGGATGGATCTTATTGAAAACCCGCGAGTGAGCGGGGACAGAACACTGGAAGGTTCCGCGAGGCAAAGCACCGGACGTCACCCTTCCCCCAACTTTTCTAGTTTACAGGCGGAAGCTAGAGAGCAGGACTTGTCTGTAGGCCTAGGGTGTCCCATATGCCCAGGACATACCAGACCGCGAGTGGATGAAGGGGGCGCCGACAACAACGAGCCTCGGGGCTTGGAGCCGCGCAGATAACCCTGATCGCAAAAGCGAAGGGGCTTAAGAGGGCGGGCAGGGCTCCGGAGACGGCGCAGTGCCCAGGGCCCAGGCCACGTGGAATGGAGCCCCTGGTGGCCCGGGAGGTCCGCGCGTTCACGGAACCAAAATTACATCCAGAATGTCTCGCGCACCAACCCAGGTGGGACTCGAACCTCCAATAGCCAAGCTTGGGAGACCAGTGCCTTATCCGTTAGGCCACTGCGGCACGAGACAACACTCGTCCCACGTGGTCCCTGGTAACGCTCAACAGCACGTGCACAGACCTCAGAAGTCCCTGCCAAGCCGGCTTGCCGAACCGCGTATCCCTAGACTAGGACGTAGTACAGGTCGCAAAAAGCCAACAAGACAACCGGAGGGTACACCCGCTGGGGAACGCGAAAAGCTAAAGCTCAAGACTGGACGACCGGTGGGAACGGGAGAGAGGAGGAGGGTGGGAAAAAGGAGAAACATCTGTAGCAAAAATTAATTAATTAAAAAATAAATACTGGACGATTAGGAAGTAGCGCAGGCTGAGACCCAAGCGCGCCCATTAGCGTGAACGTCCAAAATGAGCGAGATCCTCGGAACGCGAGTGTCAGCGGGCCGAGGGACAGACAGGGACAGGGGACGAGGAAGGAGGATACTAGGAAGCCTAGCAGGATTACTATGCCTCCCTCCCAAAAAAACCGGAGCCGACCACGAAGGGACTCGAACCCTCAATCTTCTGATCCGAAGTCAGACGCCTTATCCGTTAGGCCACGCGGTCCTGATACCGGATGGGGTGTAGTGCACAGTCCAGGTGAAACTTCCTTGCAGGTGGCGGCGCTGGTGGCTAGTGCCGCTGAGGACTGCAGATGCTGAGCCACGGTGCAGCGAAGGCGGAGCCAGGTGCGGTCTATGTGGCGGATGTCTGTGCAGTGCGTCCATAGATCCCTTAAGAAACATCGCGGTAGTGCTGGATACCTACGGAATGTGTGCGGTATAGTGAGTGAGGTGTCTGACTCGGATCGTAGAGGTTGAAGGTTTGAGTCTTCTCCCAAAGAGAGGACAGCACATCTGTAGCAGAATTGAATCCCAGTCTTAGCTTTAGACCTGCAATTTCCTGATCCATTCTCAGCTCTGGACTGCAAGCTCTATTTCACCGGCGAGGAGCGTGAAAATCGCGGTTTTACAACCGGAAACTTCCGTCGTGACGTCATTACGCAGCCCGCGCGTCACAGTTTAAAAGGCAAATGATCTGGCGTCGCTTACGTGATGCCCCAGTGGCCTAATGGATAAGGCACTGGCCTCCTAAGCCAGGGATTGTGGGTTCGAGTCCCATCTGGGGTGGAGTAATTTAATCACTGACACAATTTTTCTCTACAACACATAGGGTAATAAAAAAAAGCAAAAAACATGCAGCCCGTTTTCTTTTTTTTTTAAATATGTTTTTATTGATTTTTTTTTTTTTTTTTTAAGAGAGAGAGGGGAAGGGATAGAAACATCAATGTGAGACAGAAACATCAATTGGCTGTCTCCTGCACGCCCCCTACTGGGGATCGAGCCCGAAACCCGGGCATGTGCCTGGCCTGAGAATCTAATGGAACCTCAGTCCATGGGGTCAGGCTCAATCCACTGAGCTACACCAGATGGCCCTATTTTGTTTTTTCAACAGCATTTTCCGTGTGCGCACGGGTGCGCCTCGGTTGCAATAGTTTTACCCTTTCTTTTTTATTAAGCTGAACTACCATTGAAAGGTAAATCGGTATGAGGTTTCCTGTTACTCGAGTTGGTATCCACTCATCTCGTGAAATGAGTGTGTTCTGTGAGAGACCATCACTGTAAAGCTAAAAGCAGGAAAAACTGCAGCCCCTAGCTCCTGCGTGCCTCCCATTGGAGACAGAGGCAGGTGGGGAGGGAATACAGCCCAACTCCATGCCAACCATCCTGCTGTGGGCGTCCCCATTGAGATGGCAGCCACAGCTCTGTGCAAGGATGGGGGTGTGTGTGTAAGGAAGTATGTGTGCATATGTGCATTGAACAGTTGGGATAACTACCCACCCTCGCAGGAAAAAAGAAGGCAAACTCAAATCATGTAATCCCAGTAGTGTTTAAAAAGGGATTATCCAAGAGATGTACATTTATGATTTTTATACTTTCCCCTTATATGTGCGTATTCCTTCAGAAAAATGTTTATTTTTTTTTAATTATGAATCTGGCCAGAGATGATTTTTTTTTTTTGACCTTGAAGCCCATGGCTCCTCAGGAGCTATGGCTGGGCTTTCGAGATTGAGTATCTCACATTCTGCACTTTGAGGACATATTTACTCAGGGAGAAGCTGTATTGTTTATGAGACTTCCATAAGTCCTTGACTCAAAAAAGTTTAAAAACCAGTTTCTTGTACTTTTGTACAAGAAACAACAAACGAACAAAACAAAAAATTAAAAGTACAGAATTCTCCCTTCTCCAGTCATCCAGAATTATTCTCTCTACTCCAAACCAGTCACCATGTCTCATGGATGCCACTTTATTTTTTTTAATCCTCACCTGAGGATATTTTTCTATTTATCTTCAGAAAGAGTGGGAGGAAGAGGGAGAGAGAAACATCAACGTGAGAGGGACACATCGACTGGTTACCTCCCGCTCGACCTCGACCAGGGCCAGGGACCAACTGCAACCGAGGTAAGTGCCCTTGGCCAGAATCAAACCCGCAACTCATTGGTTTGCAGGCGACACTCTACCGCTGAGCCAAACCAGCCAAGGCTCATGGATGCCACTTTAAAGCTACCTCTGGCTTCCCAGCCCTGCCACGTAACTGCAGCATCATGGGCCTGGTCTGTACTACCCGAGACACTGCTGCTTTTCTGGTTTCAGGCCTCAGTTCTCCCTAAAACTGTCCTCCAGGCTCTGCCTCGAAGGAGCTTACATTATAGTGAGAAGACAGTCAATAAGTAATAAACAGATGATTCAAAATAAAGAGGGTGATGGGAAACTATTGAGTAGTCAAAAGTCTCTGGGTAGAGAATAGCAAACGTATCATTGGCAATTTTGTCACCTTCAAAGGGCTTTATTTTTAATGTTTTTACTGATTTTAGAGGGAGGAAGGGAGAAGTATCGATGTGAGAAACTGATCAGCTGCTTCCTGCATGCCAACTGGGGATTGAGACTGCAACCCCAGCATGTGCCAAACCTGCCAGGGCTTCAAAGGACTTCTTTAATGTCTTGGCTAATACTACCTACCTTATAGGGTTGTGTGAGTAGAAATGAGATGGCATTTATCTAAAGTGATTAGAACAATACCTGGAACACAGTATGTGCTCTGGAAGTCATGATCATCGTTATTTACTAATATACTAGCTGGCCCTATTATTTAAGGTTTATGTGTGATTATTTCCTAGCTAGATGTAAACCCCTGAGGGCTCACACTTCTTCTCTTTCACTCACAATGAATTCATATTAAGACTCTTCTAAATTCCAAGCACAATGCTAAGCCCTGGGGAATATAAATATGACTAAGGTATAGTGCCGGCACTCAACAAAGAATCTTCTAGATCTTTATCTTCTGGGATTAGGAGTATATTCTGATCATTAGGACAACTGGACCAGGACACAGCTATAGGCTCACTTTTCCATTTTAACAAAAAGCCCACTTCCAGGGAGGTCACCAGAGTTCTAACTATCCCAACTGCAAAGGAGCAGACACACACCGCACCACATAATTATTTTTAATGTTCAGAGTTTATAATGTGAGGGCCAGAGCTTCCTCCCAGACTCAAGTTTACAAATTCTCAATTGGCTTGTGAGGCCAGTAGGGATACTTCTTCATGTCTAATTTGGTTTCTGGGAAGACTTCATTCAAATCCTCAATGGTCATCTGATCAAATGGAATTATGTTCCTCATCTTCTCCAGCTGGAAGGAGGGGAAATATGTTAAGGTTAAGTAAGGCTGCAGAGATGCAAAAAAAGAATCCAGGGAAGGTTACTGCCACTTGTTGGAAGAGAGGAAACATATCACAGACAAAGGCCAAAGCTCAGCCTTACCTCTTTCTCATATTGCTCAATCCTGGTCTTCGAGAGAGACAAAAACTCAGCACAACTTTTCACCTTTGAAAGAAGGGAGAAATTCTGTTTTGAAAGCAAGTTAAACTGTCCTGACCTTCTCCCAAGGTCTGAGAAGTCCCAGAGCCAGACCACTCTGCTTTCTCACTCTCTATTGACAATACGTGGCTGCCATAACTACTGGGGGGAGTTCACTTTGGGAGTTTGGGAGACAAACTACAGCCTTTCCTAAATGCACAAAGAAGCCCATACAGGAGAACCAGCTTATGATGGCAGAACCAAGGTTCTTCAGCAAGTTACCCGTCTAGGCAACCTACAAAATGCTTGTTTCACAGGGGTGGTTACCAACTGGTCAAGGACAAGCCACCTGAACACCTAGCCAGACTTCTCTTTGGTGGAGCCACCTGAGCTCCAACATTTGACACTGGATAATTTTCCTACCCAATTCCAACTCCTTAATTGTAACAGCTTTGTTGAGGTATGACTGCCATACAATAAAATGCACATATTTAAAGAATACCACTTGATCAGGGTTTTTTTGTTTTTGTTGTTAATCCTCACCTGAAGATATTTTCCCATTGATTTTTAGGTAGAGTGGAAGGGAGGGAGATACATCGACTGGTTGCCTCCCACAGGACCCCAACCAGGGCTGGGGATGGAACCTAAAACCCGGGGATGCGCCCTTGACCAGGAATCTCCCTGCCGTCGCTCCGTGGGCCAACACTCTAACTGCTGAGCCAAACTGGCCAGGGATCAGTTTTCATACATGTATCCACGCATGAAACCATCACCACAATCAAGAGAAAGAACAAATGGTTCAGTCCCATCCCTCCAATTCCCAGGCAACTACTGAGGTTACATTTTCTGGAGTTTTATTTTATTGCTCCTTTTAGTTGGTTCCACCTCAACCTATTGACTAAGAAATACAGACAGACTCATCAGGAATTAAGAGAACTTTAGAATAAATAAGAGTCTCAACTACTTACATCTTCCTTCTCTTCAGCATCCACCAGGGCACTATATTTATCCTCTGGCACAGGAACCTTCAGGGCATTAAACTATAAACACAGGCACAGTGAGTTGTAGTTAATATACCCAGGAGCCCAAAGAAAGGGCTCAACACTGCTAATTCTTATAGATCAGATAAAAACACATTCTCCATTCCAAGAGGAAACCAGCATGAATCTAGGGTGTTGTAGTGGAAAGAATATTAGACTGGGAAAGGGAGCTCAAGGTTCTTCTCAGCCCTGTCATTAACTAACTGAAGACCTTGGACAATTCTTTATGATGATGACCTTCAGTTTCTTCATCTGAAAAGGACAGGTGGCCTGGATGACCTCAAAAATGACCTCTTAGAACCTTGTGGTTCTAAGAAATTCTGATTTCTCTTTGAAGTGAAACCCTAGTGGACTTGGTGGAAGTAATGTTTGCATAATGGAGACGGAGGGTCTCCTTAGAAGGCTGCTTAGTGTCATAGCCCCAGCACTCAGCACCGCACCTGGCACAGAGTAGGCCCTTGACAGGCTGACAAGAAATGACAGCTATAAAAGACAGTAAAAAAGGCGGTGCAGAGAAAGGAGGAAAACAGTGAAAGGGTAGAAAAGATGTCAGTTTATTCCAAAGGAGACAGGTGGGGGACTAAGAAATAATTCAGGGAGATGAGTGGAGACAGCTCCCTGGCTCCCTGATTAAGGCTATACAGTACTGTTTCTTTGGATAAGAACTTGCTGAATGAACAGACCTTGAATTCTCTCCATGTATTTAACGTAAGACCATTGGCCACACCCACCTTGCCTGAGCTTCCTTTGGGATCTGAGTGCTAACATCACCCTTCTTCCCTTGCTGTCATCCTGCGTATATAATTATCTACCACTCTCCCCCCACCCACCCACAAGCCACGTTGCAAGAACAGTGCTTTAGCTTTTTGAAGTCTCACCTTCTTTTCAAAGTCATCTACCAAGCCAGCCTTCGCTACGTTGGCCTTGTAGTAAGCCCAGTCGATAGCAGGTGGTTTCTCAGGTAGGGTAGCCAACCTGCTCACATGGAAAAGCAAAAATTAAGATTCTTCTATGAGGAACAGAAAACTCACACAGTAATTACCCTGCTCCTTATTTCTACTTCTGAACCTATCATCACACTTTTCTCTAGGAGGGAGAGCATAGGAATGCAAAAAAAAAAAAAAAAAAAAATTTGCTTTCATTTGGAAAATACATGGATTTCTTTGTCCTTTCTGTCAGAAGAGCATCAGAAAATCTTATGTAGCCCAGCCGGTGTGGCTCAGTGGTTGAGCGTCGACCCATGCACCAAGAGGTCGCTGGTTCGATTCCTGGTCAGGGCACATGCTCAGGTTGTGGACCAAATCCCCCAGTGGGGGACATGTGGGGGCATGTGGGGGGCATGCAAGGGGTGGCCGATCAATGTTCTCTCTCACTGATGTTTCTCTCTCTCTCCCTCTCCCTTCCTTTCTCTCTAGAATCAATAAAGAAAAAAAATTAAAAAAAAAAAAAAAGAAAGTCATATGTAGCTCCAAATAACTGCTTTGTTTCCACATTCAGTGGCAAGTAAAGAGGCTCCCTCTCAGAAAGGTACTGACCTGGCCCTGGTCATTTTGGCTCAGCGGTTAGAGCATTGGCCTGCGGACCAGAGAGTCCCGGGTTCAGTTCCCGCTAAGGGCACATACCACAGTTGTGGTTCGTCCCTGGCACTGGTTGGGGTCATGGGGGAGGCAACCAGTCGAAGTGTCTATCTCACATTGATATTCCTCTCTCTCTCTCCCTTCCACTCTATCTGAAGATAAACAGAAAAATATCCTCAGGTGAGGATTAAAAAAAGGAAAAGAAAAAAAAGAAAGAAAGAAAGGTACTGACCTGGAGGTGAGGGTCTCATTCCAGGATTTCAGGGTGTTAGCAATGGCCTTCTGATTTTGGGGTATGATTTCCCCAAAAGCTACCCAGTCAATGGCTTTTAAAGCAAGTTTTCGCCCAGCCATCTTGAGATCCTGGAAAATTATAAGTCAGATCAAAACAGGGCTCTTGGAGAGAATCCTATAAAGGTCATCTTAGAAACATGTAAGTCTTTCAGATCAGCATCCTCTGAGCACTTGGTGGATATATTTACTAACTAAAGAAATTAGGATTACTAAATCAGAAAAGGAGGACAGCTTAGTTTGTCAAATTCAAGGTGTGCAACCCGACATATAAATACATTCTCTCCCCCAAATGCTCCTCCCTCTATTCTCCAACTCCTAACTCGTCCTTAAAAGCCCAGTTCTCTAGTGTTTGCTCTCCATGTACCTTTGGAAATACTTCTAAAGTAACACTCATGCCTTGCATCAAAGTCAATAATTTAATTTAAATACATATCCACTCAGACTGTGTTTTAGTCACTGCTTCTCCAATGTACAGAACTGACACAGGCTTAAATAGAGCAGACTCTAGACCAGAATTTCACCTGACAAATGGGGATAACATCAGCCCTGCTTACCTCAGAAAGCTGTTGAAAGTATCAAATTAAACTGTGCACAAAAAGCGGCTCTACAGTTTTATACAAACCTAAGGCGCTCTCTATGTCCTCCCTATCAGATCGGTAATACTCTGCACTTCCTGTCCGAGTTATCCCCCGCAGACCCTCCACATACCCTAAGTATATTAGCAACACCCTTACAAGAGGTATTTGAATATATATGTGAACGTGAGAAAATATGGAAAGTGATTACAGCTATTTTTTAAATAACAAGACAGAATACAATAAAACAGTCAACTTAAACTAAATAGAATCGGTGTCAGACATTAGGAGAAAGACTGAAATGTCAAAGGTCTTTACAAGGCCATGGGGTGGATCACAAGGGAGGTGGTAATAAATTTTCCCCAGGATCTTGAAAAGAAACTTGTCCAACACCTGTCTTCCTTTCCTTCCCTCTCAGGATATCTTGCTTCCTGGAATAGAGGTGAGGGGCAGGTGATTTTTAAAGACACCAGAGGCATAAGCTTCCGTAAAGGGGCCTTTCCAAGCACCAGTACCAGGTAGACTTCATAAATGAAGGCATTTTTGTCTTTTATTTCTTGCTGAATCCCCAGGGCCTAGAACAGGTCCTGCACACAGGAGGTGCCCAATGAATACTTGTTGAAGGGGTAAATGAACTTTGCACTTGAGAATCTCGAAAGGATCCACACGCTCGAAAGCTGGAACCCTCAGGAGGGAGGAACGGGCGCATCAAGTTACACTACTACCCTCAGGAACGTTGCTCCAGACCCCAAACTAGACTACTAAAGTCAGCCGCTCCGGGGGCGGATTGGACGAGACCAGGTTTGCAGCAGCGCCGAAGTTAGACGCGACCTGGTCACAGCAGGGTCCCTGCGATCTCTCGCGCGGGGGAGGGAAAAAGAAGGGGGCGCGGAACAAAGCAGCAGCTACACCCGGGGCACTCTGCCAGTGGGGCAGCCGCAGGGCCTGGCGTCCTTGATAGGATTGCGACAAGGGTCGGAGCGAGGTTTGGAGGCGAAAGAGCAAAAGAACCCCCCTGGGGTCGGATCCGACGTCCCAACCCTACTCACCTTCACCGACCCCGGCGGCCCACAGTCCACAGCAGCAAGTAAAGGAAGTTGGTCACCGGAAAGTCGTCCCTCAGCCAATCCCAAATCCAAAGGGGAGGGCCTTGCTTCACCGGCCAGCCAGTAGGGATGAAAGCTCGTTCCGGAAGTCCCGCCTACAAGGGCGGGCACAGCGCCTCCACCGTGCGGGTCCCCGGGTGCTGGTTGGGGGCGCTCCCGTCCCTCTCCCCGGCCCCACCCCCGCCGATGGGCCGGCCCGGCTCTCCCTGCCGAGAGATGGGCCGGCCCGGCGGCGCGCGGGCAGTGGCGGCGGCGGCGGCCCAAGATGGCGGAGCTGCAGCTCGACCCGGCGATGGCCGGGCTGGGAGGGGGTGGTGGGAGTGGGCTGAGCGACGGGGGCGGCCCGGGCCGGGGACCTCCCAGCCCTCGCCCCGCTGGCCCCACGTCCCGCGGACACAGCCGCCCGCCTGCCGCCGCGCAGCCGCTCGAGCCGGGTCCCGGACCGCCCGAGCGGGCAGGGGGCGCCGGCGCGGCCCGCTGGGTCCGGCTGAACGTGGGCGGCACCTACTTCGTGACCACCAGACAGACCCTAGGCCGGGAGCCCAAGTCTTTCCTCTGCCGTCTCTGCTGCCAGGAAGACCCGGAGCTGGACTCGGACAAGGTGCGCCCCGCCCTCGGGCGCGCCCCCGGCCTTTGGACCCCCTCGTTCCTCCTAGGCTCGTCCCCAGATTCCTGTGACACGCTCCTCACGGGCGGGCGCCTCGGGCCTGGACCCCCTCCTCTGCCCTTCCCCCAACAGGCTAACCCCGTCAGCTATTCTCGCCCATTCTCAGGCGCACCCAGGGTTTCTCTGACCCCACCCTTCGTTTCGGTCTCAGCGACTCGTTCCCCACACTGCCCACCCGCACCCACGAGAATCCACTCCACACCCCTTCTCCGTATTCCTCTCCACCTCATCCCAGCCCCTCGGATCTGCGTGAGTTTTTCCCTGGCTCTTCGTCAGCCCCTCACTGCCTGTGCCAGATACACCCAGAACTGGGTCAGGGTGAGCTAAGGCATCTTTGTAGCTTTCTCAGACTTTCTCTCGGACCCTCTGCCAAGTTGGGTGAAAGCCTGGGTTAGAGGATGGCTTCGACAGCTGCAGGAAATGCTTCTCGTGATATCACACTTCTTTCCTGTGGTCATGGTCCCTGAGCTCGCATCTGGTAACAGTCACTGTTTTGGGTCCATATTTGAGATCAGATACATTCCTTGGAAAGAGGTGACTATTCCCAGTGCAAACCTAAGACCACTGGTTACGACGCAGGGGAAATGAAGACAAGAATGCTGTTGGGCAAGATGCATGGCTGCTCACCAAAAGGTTGAGAGGACCCAAGATACTTAACCCATTTCTAGTTTGAACTGTTGTTTGATTTTTTTTTTTTAACTTTACACGTTCATCTTTTAGTTCCCAACATACAGGGATTGACCATCGATTGGTTACACCACCTTACATCTTATATAGCATTCAGCCTTTTACCTTGAAACAGACTTGGGGTTGGGTAAACATTGGTTGATTTTGTGTATTCATCTCTTACCTCCCCTCTAATAAATCTCAGATTGATGGAAACTTGCCCTGCCCGAACTTTAAAGAGATTCCAAAACCCTTGCTTATAAAGGAATTGTTTTTATCTACCCTAAGTCTTCCTTATTGCAGTAGAGGCCAGTTTATTCTTGTTCCTTTTACTGTAAAGATGAGTAGGATTAAAACTGCTCAGAGCCAAGTCCTGGCAGTGCCAAGCTTCCTCTGGGCACAGAGCTGGGGTGTGTGAGGTACAGCTGGCAGTGCATACTTCCACTGATGTTGGCCTTGAGCTCAGGAGCTTTGCCAACTAAACAGGTTTTCTTAGAATTAGGAATGTGATTCAGGGCAACAGAATAAAGAATGTCCATCCCAAGCAAAGATTTAACCATAACTATGGTATTTTCTTCCTCCCTTTCTTTATAACAAATAGTCTACAGAAAAATTGGTAATTGTATCCAAGTAAATATTTTAGAAGTTCAGGTAAACGCCTAGATAATATGACTATACATCCGGAACACCCTACCTTAAATGATCTTAAAGTATGAGATATGTAAAACCAGCCTTCTTGCCAGTAGTTTGTGATAAGCAAACGTCTAGCGAAACTTGCCCTCTTACTAATGTGACAGAGGTTGAAACCCTGTCCTGACTTGGTCTGAAAGCTCTACAGTGATACCCTTGTGTTTGGTCAGCAGGACGAGACAGGGGCCTATCTGATTGACAGGGACCCCACCTACTTTGGTCCTATCCTAAACTACCTCCGCCATGGGAAACTCATCATTACGAAGGAGTTGGCAGAAGAAGGTAAGAACAGTGTTTGAACCAGACATTTTCAAAATTCAGGTCAAATCTGTTTCACAGCTTTGACTTTCGTTTGAGACTTTCATCGAGCCCATGTGCCGGTTTAGTAAAGGTTTATGAAAGTGAGCAGGGAGTCTCCAGTTACCTAGTGGCGTCTGAGGGAGTCTTGTTTAAGGGAGCCTCATCTGGCTCTGTTCATCCTTAATGAGAAGGACAAGAGGTAGCTTAGCTTTGCCGACAGCTTCGGGAGTTTTTCTGAACCTGCAGAATTGTCAGGATCCCTTTTTACATTTGCTTATGTGCTAGCAGTGAATGTCCATAGCCTGAAGCAACGAATCTCTGATAGTTATTTATATTTTCGATTTTAGTTTGAATTTGCTGCTGTAAAGAAATAATAAAGGCTTGGCCTCATTTCTTTTAAGACTGGTCTCATGCCTCCTTGTCAGTTTTTGCAGCTGACCTAATTCATTCTCCCATCCATTGTCGGGTGCATCATCAGTGGCCTCATCTTTTTGGTTTTTAGGGCATTTGGACTGCAAGTGGGTCTCGATATCTTTCTAAAAGGCTTGGTTGGATTGGTCTCATCAAAGGCATTCATTTGAAATTTGGGGCCTTTCCCTAAATCCAGGGCAACCTGATCAGGAAGCGTTAGCTCTGAGTAAGAGCTATAATGGCTGTGCTAGTTAATTAAGCGACTGCAAAACACCACTGTTTCAACCAGTAAAAAGAGGACTTGCTTTCTCTTTTTTTAAATGCCCTCTTTAAAAATAAGAAAAAAGAAAGAAAAGAAAAAACATTTCAAATGCACAAGTAATGGGCATAGTGCAGTAAATTCCATGCACCCACCATCCAGCTTCAACAATTGCCAACTCATGCGTAATCTTGCTTCTTGAAAAGAGGAATCTTAAGCATCTTTTCTAATGCCTTTTTAAGAACTTTTATTTTGAAATTATTTCAAACTTAGAGAAAAGGGCAAGAATAGTACGAAGAACTCCCTTTACCCAGATTCACCAATTTTTAACCTTTTTTGTCATATTTTCATTAGCATTCATTCATTCTCTCTCCTCCTCCTCCTCCTCCTCCTCCTCCTCCTCCTGCCTCTCCTTCCTCTACCCCTCCCACAATTTTATTTCTGAACTATTTGAGGACAGATTCCAGACTTCACTCCTTAATACTTCAACATATATTTCCCAAGAACAAGTATATTCTCTTACATAACCATAGTACAGTTATCAAATTGAGGAAATTTAATATTGATAAATACTTTTATCTATAGTTTATTTTCCAGTTATATCCACTGTTCCAATAATGGCCTTTATAGTTAATTTTTTTCCTGGTACAAGATCACACATCCCACGTAGTTATCCTGAGGCCTTTGATTTTATGTAGCATGAGATTGTTTCCACTATTGCCTTTTATATTGTTCAAATAATAAGCATTCTGCCCAGCTGGTGTGGCTCAGTGGTTGAGCGTCGACCCATGCACCAAGAGGTCCCCGGTTTGATTCCCAGTCAGGGCACATGCCCAGGTTTCGGGCCAGTCCTCAGTGGGGGCATGCAGGAGGCAGCCAATCGTCGTTTCTATCTCCCTCTCCCTTCCTCTCTCTAAAATCAATAAAGAAAAATATTTTTTAAAAAAATAAATAAGCCCTGGCCAGTTTGGCTCAGCGGTTGGAGTGTCGGCCTGCGGACCAGAGAGTCCTGGGTTCGGTTCCCGCTAGGGGCACATACCAAAAATAAATAAATAAATAAATAAATAAATAAGCATTCTGTTAAATTTGGTGCAAGTATATATTTATATGTACAACCCACCCCCAGTCAATTGTAGGGCAGACTGCGAGCTCGGGTAAAAATTGCAAGCTCAGGCAGCTAGTGGGCAGGTACAGGGAGAGTCAGGGAAGGTGCCAGGTGGGAGACCAAGGGTGAAACGGAGTGGATAGGGCAGACCCTTCTGCTTGACTCACTTCCGTTCAGGAAAAGGTAATGATTACACCCTAAATAGCAAAGAAACATTTCCCAGGCTGAGGGAGAGAGACTAGACTTAATTTGAAAACTGCCATTCACCCTGGCCAGTGTGGTTAGAGCATCGTCCGGTATATTAAAAGGTGTCGGGTTCAGTTCCCAGTCAGGGCACGTATGGGAGGCAACGAATCGATGTTTCTCTCTCCAGTGGATATTTCTCACTCCCTCTCCCTTCCTCTTTCTCTCTAAAATCAATAAAAATATATCCTTGGATGAGGATTCTTAAAAAATTAAGAATAAAAAGAAAAATACAGTTCTTAGCAAGCATGTAAACTCCAGCCTTCTTGCTGTTCTCTGGGGCATTCACACATCTCTACTTCCTTGTTCTAGGTGTGCTGGAAGAGGCAGAGTTTTACAACATCGCATCTCTTGTGCGGCTGGTTAAGGAAAGGATACGGGACAATGAGAACAGAACTTCACAAGTAAAGGGTTTTGAATTTTTTAAGGGGAAACTATCTCAAGTGGCTGTCTGTCCATGTGTCTGGGTGTGATTAGGAAAGGATGACTAGCCCGTGGAGCCCGAGGTCTGTGTGGAAATTGTCCATCTGCCAGGCAGACAGCATATACTCCACCAGACTTGTTCAGAACAAAAAAATCGACAAGAAGAAATAATAAAGAAAACAAAACAGCCTCGTGTCCCTTTTAGAACAGTGGGGAGGTTGTGGCTACTCACCATATGGCAGTGGGAGGTTCCAAACCTGTTCTCTCGAATAGAGCATCTGTCTCCCTCCACGTAGAGAACAGGCAAGGTCTTGCTTGCACCTGTTGGCTGCTCTTTATTAGGACCAGCCTTCAGTGTGTGACCACATCACATCTGGCTCCTGCCAGCCACTTGAAACCAGTCTCATGGGTTAGACTTTAGAAGCTGCTTGTGAATTGTGTTTCTGAGAAAATAATATCAAGCATCTGGTTTTATTATGAAGTCTAGATTTTGGTACTAACTCAGTAGATATAGTAACAAAAATGAAACACACAATTTGCCACCTAGTTTGGGAAGGGAAGAGGATAGAGCATACCTAGCTTATTTCATATCACATCACCCAGCCATCATGTGTCTTAAGTGGCCACAATAGCTCTCTTAGGCCCTCAGGATTCTGTGACTACTAGGAGCAGGAAAAGCAGACATGTAGTTAAGCTCTGTTTTAAGTTCTGCTACAGTAACAGGGCAGGGTCAGACTTCACTGTGACAGTCTGTCCTGTAGCACCACGCGCCTCTTACCCCATCAGATTCGGGTGGTGGAGGCTTTCTTGAGATCTAATCTTTTGCAATGTCGAATTTTCCTGTGATTGAGAAGAAGGCAGTACATTTCTTTTCCGCAGTAAGACAGTTCCTTGCTCTTTCTGTGTTAGACTCCATATATCAAAGTTTCCTGGCTGTGAATGGATTATCTGGTGGAGTAACTGACACCTATGATAAAAAATGAACTCTCCTGTCACTTTATCTCCCGCCATTTGCAAAGGTGGAAAGAGGGGCTTATTCATTTAGTTCTCTTCCATCTGGCCGAGGGCTGAAAGGCTCCTTTCATGTTCAAAGATGAATCTCTAGTTGGTTTGCAGATTTCCAATAAAGAGGATCTGGTGTCACCCAGCTTTTTGCCACCTCATATTATATTGACACGGCATCTTTCCCTGTTGTAGAGATTTAAAAGCTTAGACACTCTGAAAATCTAACCATAGCCACAGTTTTCCATACTTCAAAAAAAAAGAAAGCTTTTGATTACTTAGTATAAATTTTGATGGTAGTATGAATTATATATTTTGAATCCATTCAAATCATAGCACCTGAAAATTCTAGTTGTCTTTAGTTAATTCCTTGAGAGCATTGTAAGATTTCTGTTTGATGACAGCAAGTAAGTTAATTAGTTCTAGATTCTGAAGGCTTGGCTATCTATACCCAGTTGAAAGCTTTTTTATTCTAGGAATATCAAGATCTTTTTGCTGTTAATTGATCTTTCCATGTGTGAAAGTCGAAGCAGTGATTTGATTGTTGCACGTGGCTCTCAGGTGAAGTTGGCTGTGTGTGGATTTCCATGGCTGTCCCTTCAAACAGGCTGTCTCCTTTAACTTTGTGTTTGAAGGAGACCCACATGAAAAAAAATAAAATAAAATAAAATGAAGGAGACCCACATGGCAGCTATTTAGGTGAAGCCCAAGGTATGGGGGTCCTACCCCTTTTTTAGTGAACTCTCATCTCTTTTAGTGGCTGCCCCCATTCTACTACTTTGATGTCTCTCTCTGGTCATTTTTTTGCTAGGTGATTAATCTTGGTGTATTTGAGAACGTTAGTGGTTTACTTTGGAAGAGAAAAATAAAAGAGGCAATACAGACGTCTTAAATACCTGGGACTTGGACAGTTGTGGCCAATGTCATAGCTCTTTTGTGATGCTCTGAGTTTTGTAATAGAGAACACCTGGTTGTTTTAAAGTTTGTAGTTAGAGCCATGAGTTTGTAGTTAGATTGAAATTTTTTGAAGGTTTGTCCTATATTTTATATGGAAGGAAAAAACATTTTTAATCTTAGTACCTTGGTTAATGATAGCTACACTTCATTTAGAAGGACAAAGCACGGAAGAAAGAATACTGTGTAGTCAGGAGGCCTGGGTTCAAGTTTTAGCTCTCCCTCCAATCCACATCTGTAGCAAAATACTACACTCTGACACCAGTGTCCCACGTGTGGCAGGGAGCCAATACTTGCCTTCCAGGACTGCCGTGAAGACAGGAGGAGAAGGGGGGAACACTTTGGGCTTGAAGAACCCTGGGATCAGTAGCTGCGTTTGTGTATACAGTATTTCCCAAGTAGTGAGTTGTTCCAAGACTCATTTTCCAGCTGACTGGAAGCCCACAGATCCTTTAGCAAAAGTACTAAATAAGTTTTCATGATTCTTAAGGGAATAGTCCACATTTTCTTAAAATCGTGATTGAACATAGCTGATCCCTCTCCCCATGACTGAGCATCATTGTTATGAACCTCGGTTGCTGTTTGTGCACCAGCAAATGCCCCGTGCCCTCCAGGATGGGCAGTGGGTGTGCAGCTATTGGACCCAACCCTGAATGGTCCCAGACTTAGTGCTAAACACAGTGCTCCTGTGTGGCTGTAATTGTCCTGTGAACAGGGACTTTATCTGGGGAGCACGCCTCCCTGCAGTAACCCTTGCCTCCACTGACTGGCTTCTAATCTCTCCCCACTCCCCCCAAGTTATAAGTGTGAAGGTTCTGTGGTTAAGTGTAGGGGCCTTGGTGCTGCAGCTGTGGGGCAGCCACTCAGCCTTGGGCTTCTGGTTCTAACTTACGTTCTAGAGAGTTGAGTCTAGCTAACAAATGACTTCTCTCTGGATTTCTGAACTCTGGGCATCCAGGAGTTCAGTCCTGTCTTGACACTAGCTACCTGGCGACGTAGGAACTATTTCCACAGGTTTCCGGGCTCAGTCTCACAAAACTGCCCTCACTTCAGGCGACAGTCCCAAGTCCCACCTTCCCAGGCTAACCACACTTCCAAGTTGGCTACAAATTCAAGGGTTCCCACGATGCCCCCCTTCAGGTGTGGTAATTTGCTAGGACGACTCATAGAACTCAGGAAGAACCTGTACTTACTATTATAGTTTATTAGAAGGATACAAATGAACAGCCAGGTGGAGAGAGACGTAGGGCCAAGTCCTGAAAGGTCCTGAGCCAGGAGCCTGTCCTCCAGCAGTCGTGGTGCGCCACCCACCAGCATGTGGTGTGTTTGCCAACTTCTGAGCTCCCTGAACTCCATTGTTTAAAGGTTTTTAGGGATGTCTTGTTACATAGGCATGATTGATTAAATCATTAGTTATTGGTTATTGAAAGCCATCTCCAGCCCCTGTCCCCTTCTCCGGGTTAGGAGGCTTGGTCTCGCTGGTGACCAGTCATTAGCATACAAAGACACTATCACTCAAGAGATTCCAAGGGTTTTGGAAAGTCTGTGCCAGGAACCAGGGCCAAACACCAAGTGCTTATTTTTTATTATTCCTAAGTCTGTAGCAGGGACGTTACCATTTACACTGCGATACTTTCAGGTAGTGTGGGCAGAGGGTAAAGGTAGCTGGAACGCGTGTATGAGGGATTCCTGTTCATATGTTATTCCCATAACAAGGTGTCATTCTCAATAAACCAAAGTAGAATCTACATTTGCAGCATGTATGTCAGACATGGACAACTTAGAAGAAAATGTAGTTTTCTTGTCCAAAGTAATTTTACTCTATTTTCTGTTTAGGAATGTAGACAAAATCTAAGCATATAATTTATTCCTCTGCACTTCAGAATTATTTTCCCCACTGATTCATATCTCTGGGCCCTTTCTTTTTTTGGATAAGTTTTTATTGAAAAGCTACAGTGCTACTTGTAAAAGAGGGTAGAGGGTGGCTACCAAGAAAAAAATGCCAAGCAAACTCCTTTTCAGTGTTTATTTGTTTGGCCTCAGCAAGGCTGCTGCAAACTGTTGTGTCCTTGAACCTATTCTTCAAAGTCTGTCTGTGGTTGTCGCAGGGCCCCGTGAAGCACGTGTACAGAGTCCTGCAGTGCCAAGAAGAGGAGCTGACGCAGATGGTCTCCACTATGTCTGATGGTTGGAAATTCGAACAGGCATGTTTCTTAAGGAATAGCAACCCCAGTGTCTCAGCCTGGGAGTCCACACTCCTCAGACATTGCCCTCCATAGCCAGTTAATAACCCTGGGCGTTCCGTAGTTCCCGGGTGCTCCTCTTCAAAAGCATGGGGAAAGAGCCACTCGGTGTGGATTATTTGCTCAGCAGTACATAATGAGTAGGGAGAACTGAGAACAGTATCTTGTCTCCCAGCTTCATATGCAGAGTTTCAACTTGATTGTGCCCGGAGGGAGCTGGCCAGCTTGCTTGGACTTGAAGTGCCTCTCTCTCTGGTTTTTTGGGGGTTTTTTTTTGTTTTTTTTAATAGTTTATTGATTTTTAGAGACAGAGGAAGGGAGAAGAGCAACGTGAAAGCGCAACATCGATCAGCTGCCTCCCACACACGCCCCTCACTGGGGATCAAGCCCACAACCCAGGCTGGGAATCCAACCAGCAACCCTTCAGTGCACAAGACTATGTCCAACCAACTGAGCCACACCAGCCAGGGCACTCTGTTTTATATTTCTCCCCAAGAGGGATGTTTTTCAGAAGTGCTTGTTGACACATTCTAGAATAATTACCTAAAGAAGACTGGAATTCACCAGTAACTCTTCCTTTCCTTGCCCCAGGGTGAGATCTTTGTCATCCTGAATGTGTGTGTAATCTGCAGAGAAAGCATGATGAGCAGGGGTGATAAGAAAGGAATCAAACAATGGTTATCTCCCATTAGGCTGTTCTTTTAGCTTTGTGCTCATGTCCAAGGTATCAAGACAAAGCCTGAGAGAGGCAGAATTTTGCTTTTCTTGTCCATTAGATGGCAGAATTGTTCAGTTTATCTGTTTTCAAAACACAAGAGCACTGAGCATGATTGAAGGACCATACTGTAATTTTATGTGGATCCTGCCTGTTGTTATGTCGAGTTTAAGAGGTCAGTTGAACTGTCACCATATACTTAGCTTCTCAGAAGCTCCTTTTTGTGTCTGTCCTCAGAACCGATACTGAATTATTCCTCACACTACCTCCCACTGTAGAATCAGTTCTGCCCGTGTCCTAGACCTTGTTGGGTGTGGGCTGCAAAATGCAGCCATACTTCTGCTCCAGTAGTAGTTTCCCTGATTAAAGTCTTAAGCAAAAGATATTATAAAAACTTTTTTAAAGTATTCTTTGTGAAACCAGTGAATATTTTTTATCTTGTTTTTCTCATTAATGGCCTGCAGGAAGACAAGTATGCTCCAGTGACTCCATTAGATAGATGAGGAAGCTAAGATGCAAAGGGGCTGCAGCGTCTGCGCCCAGCCATGCAGCAAATCAGTCATGGTCCCCTGACTTGAGGCCCCGAAGGCTCGCCAGGAGGACCTCACCCTTGGGCTCAGCTTCCTTCTGTGTATTTCCTACTTAGAATTAAAGCCCAAATTCAGTTCTCCTAAAAGGTTAAAACTGCCCTGGCCGGTTCAGCTCAGTGGTTAGAGCGTCGGCCCGTGGTCCAGAGTCCCGGGTTCGGTTCCCGCTAAGGGCACGTACCTTGGTTGCAGTTTGTCCCCGGCCCCGGTTGGGGTCGTGTGGGTGGCAACCACTCGATGTGTCTCTCTCACGTCAATGTTTTTCTCCCTCTCTCCCTCCTGCTCTGTCTGAAGATAAATGCAAAAATATCCTCAGATGAGGATAAAAATAAAAGGTTAAAACTACCAGTGGCATATGGCTTATGGTAGCGCTTCAGTGATTGGCCTGGTGCTTTCCAGAGCCTTCCGGGTGCCAGCCTCCAGTCTAGCACTCTGCTTAAGCTTTGTGTAGGTGTTTTGGCTGAAGCAAGTGTCCATTTTTATTCAGAGAAACATTCTTTTTCACCTCCATGTTTGCTAGAAGGAATGTGATCATGTTAATCCTGGCTGCTGCCTTTGGGATGTTCCAGCTGCTCAGTGAGGGGGGACAGTGGCAGAACGTATACTTTTTTCCTTTGGGGAAGCTTTGCTGATGACGCCCTGCTGAGTAACCGAGATCCAGCTACTGGGGCCTTGACAGTTCCAGAGAATTCTTCATCCACTGAGAAGCAGAACTACAAAGTTCCGTCAGGGGAAGGGTTTGGATTATGTGGCACTTCATATTTTAAGGTCACTGTGTGTTCACCATGTTCTGTTTTATCAGCTAATCAGCATTGGGTCTTCCTATAACTACGGAAATGAGGATCAGGCAGAATTCCTCTGTGTCGTCTCCAGAGAACTAAATAATTCTACCAACGGCATTGTCATAGAGCCGAGTGAAAAGGCAAAGGTAAGAAGTTGCTTCACCAGAATTGTGTTTGCTCTTCCATGGGCTTTGCCTGACTTCTTCCCGTCCCTTCTCAAGCCAGCTTTGCAGTTCCCCTTCATTTGGGTCTTTTGACTGTTGTAATTTATTATGTATTTTATTTTATTTTATTATAATATATTTTTATTGATTTTTAGAGAGAAAGGGAAAAGGGAGAAAGAGATAGAAAACCAGTCGGCTGCCTCCTGCACACCCCCTACTGGGGATCGAGCCTGCAACCTGGGCATGTGCCCTGACCGGGAATCAAATCGGGACCTCTTGGTGCATGGGTCAACGCCTAGTCCACTCAGCCACACAGGCCAGGCAGACTGTTGTAATTTAAATCAAGATTTAAGGAGCAGAGAGGGGTTTTAGTTAGGAAACATGATCTGAAATAGGGCCGACTTTTCTCAGTCTCTGTCAAATCAGTGAAAAAGAAGTTTGTGCTTTTTTTTAAATTTATTGATTTTATAGAGAGAGGAAGGGAGAGAGAGAGATAGAAACATCAATGAGAGAGAACATCGACTGGCTGCCTCCTGCATACCCCCACTGGGGATTTGGCCCACAACCTGGGCATGTGCCCTGACTGGGAATCGAACCAACGACCTCTTGGTACGTAGGTCGATGCTCAACCAGTGAGCCACACCGGCTGGGCGAAAAAGAAAAGTTTTATTGCCACTAATTACTCCAAGGTCAAAATTCTGAAACTCAAAATTGGAAAGTATTTTGCCTTTTTTACTTGCAGTTCAAACACACGCACACACTTGTAAATCACCGACATGTGGTGTCTGAACCATTTCCTGAGCATGGGAGAAATGGTCCCACAGCCCGGCTGGCCCTACCACTGTGTTTTCCAACTGGAGTGCTTTCGGGAAAGGCGGGGCTCCGGTCCTGCCTGCACCCTGGGTAACAGGGATTGTTGTGTGCTCAAAGCTGTGGGTCTCCTCCATTTCCCTCAGCAATCTGCTTAGCAACTCAGCCTAAAAGCAGTCTGCATGAGTCCAAGCCTCAGCCCCCTCCCCCATCTTCCACTTCCAGATTCTTCAGGAGAGAGGATCTCGGATGTAAACTCCAGAATCCTAAACATCAAGAGAGCAGCCCAGCAGAGCACCTCTGTGAAGTTAAACCTTGCTCCTGTACAGTAACTGAGCTACTGCAAAGCAATGCTGAGCCTGGCCCCCCATGGAGAGTGTTCCGGTCAAACCAGAGGAACCCCCACCCCACCCACAGGAACCTGAAGACAGATGCGACTTCGGGCTGCGAACGCCTTTTTGGAAACCTGCTTTGTGTTCTTAGCCAGTGTTATAACACATCTCTACAACCGCATCGGCTGGTTCCCAGCTGGAGCCCTTCTGGGGAGCTGGGGGAGGGGAGAGGAGGGCCTGCTCCTGGCCGCGCCTGTACTTCAAGGAAGTGGGAGCGAATGAGGATTGTCTGAGCTGTGCCGTGTTTTCGCCCGAGTGCCACGGTGGGCGCTGGCAGCCAGCCGCTCTGTAACCCGCCTTTCCCTTCCTGTTGCGCCCCCCATACTAACACAGCAGATGCGAAGGGTTCTAGCTTCCATTTGTCCAACTGAATTGAGGTTTTTGATAAAGGGTAGAGTTGCTAGAGTACCCCACATTCCTATGAACTAAGCCTGTACAAGAAAAGAGAGGATGAGGTGTCCTTGCTTGTGGTCGGAGGGTGGGGATCGCCGCTCGGGGTTTGGGGCATTCAGCTGCTGCTACAGTCAGCTTTGCCCCATTGTCCCCAGCAACTTGGACCCTCCGGGTGGCGGCTTTCTTCCCTGGAGCAGGTTTGAGGCAGGCGGCATTCTGCACGGAATTAGACAGACAGATGGGAGCTTTGGGTGGTAGGTACAACTGCTTCTGCAGCGTTTTCTTACCCTCCGTTGGTCCATCTTCCTTCCTTAACTTTTTTAACTGGAATAAAGGGACTTTGGACCCTCTGATCGCCTAGGGTGGGGACAGCTGTTTCTTTGAGAGTTGCCAAATGTGTTATGTTATGTTGTTGTGTCCAAAAGTGTTATTTCTGTGATTGTCTCTTGGAAATGCTTTGACTGGACATGTGATATTTGTTTCTGTCTCTTGGTTTCTAACTTTGGCGGTCCTGTCCCGCACCTGTGTCAGTGACCCCACACCTTCCCCACTAGTGTGTATGCGTTTGCTGGGCAGTCTGAGGACTCCCCTCACCCTGACCCACTCCTCATCACTTCTTTCTATGGAGTGCCATGTCCTCAAGGATCAAACACTTGTTTGGCCTGGGGGAGCAGAGCTGTGACTACAGAGCTTGTACCTGGGCCTTCTCCCTGAGCTTTTGAGTCCTGGAGAGCAGTTTGACTGCACGGGAGAATCCTTGTTTTTTCCCTTGATGACGTTCACAGTGTGGCAAATGGTCCAGAGAAGGGGAAGGTGGTGCCTCGGGAACATTCCGTCTGTAAAAGCCACCTCAAGCCTGTCGCTCCCGGTTCCTTCAAAGCCGAGGTTCTCTCTGCTCTGCAGCTCAACTGCTTGCTAGATGGGCCTGGGGTCATAATTTTTGGAAATGAGTTGGACTGTGCCAAATGTCTTGAGCTTGTGACCTGCGCATGCCCAGGATTCTCACTTTGACCTCGTTTCTCTGTGTGTAGGGTAGGATAGACGTGTGTCTGCTGAAACGCGCGTCTGTCCGCCCACCAGAGCGTGCCTGTTGGCACCTCAGAAGTCTGGCACGTGCCCAGGATTTTTACAGCTGTAAATGTTAGAGGAACGTCTGCCTACAATAAAAGCAGTCACCTTTTCAAAAAGCTGTAGGCATCCATCCTGCCATCTTCCAGGGGGAAAAAAGATTTACGTGTGTCAGGGACAGCTGCTCTGACCGGGACAGAGGACTGGAAGGGGTGCTGTTTGGCTGAGTGGACTAAGTACCAGCAGGCGGAGAGGAGGAGGACGAGCCCGTCAGACATGCTCTCCTGGGGCACGCCTGACCTTGAGCTGCTTGTCCCGGCCAGCAGGGAGGAGGGCTGGAGGGCAGACGTGAGCGAGCCCCTCAGCAGTGCACCGTTACTTTTATTTCTCCTTTCAGAACTCCACAGTGGATCCTGTAAAAAGAATGCTGAACCCCTTGTGACTGCTCTGAGGGGCAGACATAGTGATGTTTTTATCTCCTAGCGGGCCAGGTTTCCCTCCTCCTGGCAACCCAGTGACAATTTCAGTGGTTCCAACGCTCCAGAAATCTCGAGATGATTTGTTTAAGGTTTCTGGAAAAGTATTTTACCTAAACCCTTTACGAACCAACTGGGTGTTTTTCTTAAAGCCTTGTCGCCCCGGCGGAGTCTGGCTAATAACTTCAGAGAGAGGTCTGGCCATTGGCTTGGGGGTGTCACATGACCAGTGACCCATCTTCTCCAGCTGCCCAGTGCTGCCAAGTAGAGAATGCTGCTTCGTTCTCTGCCCAGGTCCGAGGCCGCAGGCCAGGCGCAGGGAGCAGCCCGGCATCTCCTGAGGGACAGCACAGTAGCCTGCTCTGTCCTGTCCGCAGAACCCGCTCTTTACCCTTGGTGGTGAGGTGGGGCCCAGACCCCTCTAGAGTGACTTTGTTCCTGCAGTTTTAACCAATCTCGGGTGTGGGGAGAAAGGGACGGAGCTGCTGAGGGAGTAGGGCCAAGAGAACACCCACGCCCTGCAGCATGGCCTTCGATCCAGATAAGGACCGTGCCTGTCACGTGGGGCCCTTTGTGACTGTGTGAAGAATCTGAAATGTTGTGACCTTTTTTTTGGTCAATAAAGACACGAAACAAACTTTGGAACCTTGAGACCTTGGTGTATGTTTTCCAGCGCTGCGGGCTCCTCGGTCCCACTGTCGCCGTGGCCGCTCCTCCAGGTGCTCTGAGGTGACACTCGCCTTTCCTAGCAGGGCTCCACAGCCCCAGTGTCTCCTGCTGCGACAGCTGCCTGAGCGGGTGTTGGGCCTCCTTCCTCCCCACTTCCATTCTACTGAATCTGAAAGGACCCAGAGAGGGCTGAGAAACAGAAGGTGGGGACAGATGGGCTACCCCAGAGAGCTGGAAAGAGCCAAGGGGAGGAGTATGAGATGGTTTTTAAGGGGAGAGCAGGCTTCCTGGAAGAGATCAAGTGACTGTTGCCCATTTTCGCTGTGAGGTAGAGAGATGGTGAGTAAGAAATGTGAGGTGAAGATCCAGTAACCAAGTGAAGGACTAAAGCACTTAAGACACCAGGCAGGGTGTGGGATCCTCAAAAGACAGCACCCCCCCATAGGGACACGACTACACAAAGGTTTAGGAACAAGGTACAAGATTGTATCAGCCAGGGCCCAACACGATGGAGACCACAGCAGTTAACAGGTTGTGGGGAAAGGAAAGGGCCTGGAGACACAGGTGTCACAAGTGTAGTGATTGCAAGATGCAGTTGCTCCCAGGATCCGGGAACAAAGGAAAGAGGTTAGGATCATTAAAATGAGGCTCGGAGGAGGGCCCTGTGCAGGAGGAGAGGCCATCTCGGGGCTCAGTAAGGCTGGGCCGAGGACTGGAGAAAAATGCAAAGAACACGCTGCTGGAAGCAGCTGCTGCCCAAGAGAAGCTGCCTTGCTGTGGTTGCTCGGTTGGAGCATCCTGTACACCAAGGACTTTGCACAAAAAGACAAGGTCTTTGTATGAAAACTTGACAGAGACTTTGCATGAAAAGAAAATCACAGATTAATCTCATTCCTGAATATAAATGCAAAAATCCTAAAACAAGATTAGCAAATTGAATCCAGGAAATACAAAAAGCCTAACATGTCATGACCAAGTAGAGTATTACAGAATGCAAGGTTGGCTTAATAATTGAAAAGTAATAAATGTAAGTTTTCCACATTAGCAGAAGAAAAGAGACAAAGTTTATGATCATCTCAAAAGATGCAGAAGAATTAGATAAAAGTCAACATCTACTCCAGATTAAAAAAAAAACACAAAAAAAAAAACTTTGCAAACCAGAAAGAAAAGGGAGTCTGCATAATCTGATATGAGGTATCTAAAAAAAAACTGCCCAGCTGGTGTGGCTCAGTAGATTGAACATTGTCCCATGGACTGAGATCCAGATTCGATTTCCGGTCAAGGCACATGCCTGAATTGTGGGTTCGATCCCCAGTAGGGGGCACGCAGGAGGCAGCCAATCAATGTTTCTCTCTCACATTGATGTTTCTATCTCACCCTCTCTCTCTCTAAAAAATATATATATATATATCTATATATATATATATATATATCTCCTATAGTAAATGTCATACTTAATAGAGAAATGTTGAAAACATTTCCACTGAGATGAGGAACTGAAAAAAGGACGCTTTCTTTTTAACATTTCTATCCCAGCTAACTTTTGGGAGGAAGAAAGTGATATATTGCAGATTTTTCAGAGCATTTGTCCTGCCGGATGGGGAAGTACGGGAAACAGAAAGGCTGACAAGAAGCTCTTAGAGAGTCTCTTCAGTTTTACTCATCCTTTTTTTCTTCTGAGGGTCAGAACCAGAGTGGGAAGCAACAACCTTTAGGATCATCAATCAGATAATGTTTGGATCATTCAACTTCAGACCAGGAGGAGGCCTTGAAATATCTCCTACCACAACCCTGTAGATCACAAGAAAAGAACCATGCTCCAGAGAGATTTAACAAATTGCCCAAGATCCTACTGCCACTGAGTTGCCATTTTCCCTCTCTGGTTGGTAATGTGAGTCCCTAGTCCACTGCCAGTGGCCCCAGGTGCAATAGTGACTCTGCCTCCTGGGGGGAAGAGGAATGACCTGTGGGCAGGCAGAATGCATCACACTGCAGTAAGTCCAGCGGCACACCTTTTGCCCTGCTGACATCACAAGCGAGATGCTGGGGCTTGCCCGGCTGGTGTGGCTCAGTGGATTGGGCGTTGTCCCTTGGACTGAGGTCCAGGTTCGATTCCTGGTCAGGGCACATGCCCAGGTTGCAGGCTCGATCCCCAGTGGGGGGGGGGGGGGGTGCTGGAGGCGGCCGATCCATGTTTCTCTCTCACATCAATGTTTCTATCTCTCTCTCCCTTTCTCTCTGAAAAATCAATTTTTTTCTTTTAATCCTCACCCGAGGACATTCTTGCGTTTATCTTCAGATAGAGCAGGAGGGAGAGAGATAGGAAGAGAGAGAGAGAAACACCTATGTGAGAGAGACACATCTGAGTGGTTGCCACCCACACGACCCCAACTGGGGCTGGGAACAAACTGCAACCAAGGTATGTGCCCTTAGCAGGAACCAAACCCGAGACTCTCTGGTCCGCTGAGCCAAACCGGCCAGGGCTGAAAAATCAATTTTAAAAAAAAACAAACATTAAAAAAAAAACAAAAAGATGCTGGGGCTGGTTGCACTTGAATTGTGACATCAGGAAGCAAAATTTCGGGCAGTCTTCCATAGAGAGACTGCAAAACAGAGCCAAAGGGAAAGGTGAAAAGGTGATCGTCAGACCCAGAGAGATTAAAAGGTTGGGTGGGGACCCACTGGACTGATGAGGGCCCTGCACCTGAGTGCCCAAAGGGTCTTTTCCCTCCCGACAGGGCAGTGAAGCCTCTGGCTCTCCCTGACATGCAGAGAAGTAAGTACCTGTGCTTCCTACCTTTCTTCTGATGGGCCAAGGAAGTGGTTCCTTTCCCTTGTCATGTGACTGCTTTCTGCCATCCACATCTCCAGGATTTGTTCCAGGAATTAGGGCTGGCACAAGGAGAACACAGTCCCCAACTTATGCCCCCATATGGGTTGACAGATGACACAGTCCCGGTACCCCATGGGCAGACAGCTGCTTTCTAAGAGAAGGAGTGTTGTACCTCTCTAATGCCCCCTCAGCTCCTGCCTAGGCTTCTGCATGGCTTTGCTCTGTCTTCCCAGAGCCAATCCAGGACCATGTCCCAGCCCCACAGCCCCCTGCCCAGCTCCTGATGAGAAACAACAGCAATCTAGGCAAGCTGGAGGTCCAAGTCCTCTGTCCCATTTGCCTGGCAGTGTTTCGTAACCCAGTGACCGCTGCCTGTGGCCACAACTTCTGCATAACCTGCCTCCAAGGTTTCTGGGACCACAGGACTACCATGGGCAAGATGCCCTATCGCCCTCAATGCCGAGAGAGCTTCCCTTCCAGGCTGCGCCTCTGCAAGAACGTCACCCTGGAGGAGATGGTGACCCGCTTCACCCAGGCCAAGAGCCAGACCTTGGGTCCTCATGGAACCTGGCTGGGCCCTCCAGAAGCTCAGATCAGTCAAGTCCTGCCGCAGTGCCCAGCCTCCCTGTGTGAGAGACACCTGCGCAGCCACTTTGAGGACCAGGTGTTCCGGGACCACCAGCTCCTGGAGCCCCTGTGGGATTTCAAGAGCTGCTTGAGCTGGAAGCACCGGAAGCTTGAAGGCTGCTGTGTGTGCGGGGCCTGTCTGCGGCGCGTGCGGGACCTGTCTGCTGCGTGTGCGGGACCTGTGTGCTGCGCGTGCGGGACCGGTCTGCTGCGCGTGCGGGACCTGTCTGCTGCGTGTGCGGGACCCGTCTGCTGCGCGTGGGGGACCCGTCTGCTGCGCGTGCGGGACCTGTCTGCTGCGCGTGCGGGACCTGTGTGCTGCGCGTTCGGGACCGGTCTGCTGCGTGTGCGGGACCTGTGTGCTGAGGAGCACAGGAGCCACGACACTGCCCGCTGCAGGAGGAGCGCCCTGCAAGGACGGGAGGCTGGACAGGGTGGGGGCTGGAGCAGGTAGGAGGCTCCCAGTTCTGAGTCTCATTGAAGGTAAGTCTTTAGAAAGCCTGCCACCCCCACCCCACCCCAAACACCTTTCCTTGGGGTAAAATTCTGCAGCCTTTAAACTGATGGTCACGAGGGTCCTGCGTGACACGAACCAGTGCCGGCGAGTCAAATGAATAAGGATCCACCTTGTAGGTACGCATCCTGTGACTAGTTTTTTTGGCACAGAAAAAAAGGAAAGGCTGAAAAACAGCCAAATGCAAACACGCCATCCTTCCATGTTAAGATACTCTGTTATGTGTATTCTGTAACTGCTATTCCAGCGCAGCCCCCCGTTAACGGTCCATGGCAAGGAGCTCGCACGGGAATGCAAACCAACTCATCACTCTGTTGCGTGGTGAGCTGACCCCCTTTCCGTGGCAAGACTTTCTCATTGAAGAAAGCAGGGTGTCGATTTACCGTCTGGCATGGCTGCTTGTTTTGCTGTGGGTCAGTTCCTGGACAGGCGCGCGGAGTACAAGGTTCTTTCTACAATGTATTGTGAAACAGGAAAACGCCCGTGTCTGGGTAGGTGGAGACGAAGGTTTCTGGAGGACTGGGCCTGGCAGTGCTGCCCCCAGGAGCCCAGGGCTCCAATCTGATGTGCTCTTTCTCAACCTACTGCCTCCCAGGCCTCTCCAGCCACTGACCCCTCCAGAGCCGCTTGTGACCTGAAACCCGATGGTCATTACTGTCAGGAGCAGAGAACCTGACTCCTAAAAATGGGGAGAGAGGCTCTCAGGGAGCGAGACCAAGAGCAGAGGGGCGGACCTTGGCCGGCTTCCCTTCAGCTCTGGTCTTTCTTAGTCTCATTCTCATTCTCATTTAAGCCTCTTAAGAATGTAAGAGGTATGTCTCTTCTGGGCTTGAACACGGGGCTGCTTGCTGAAGGGCTGCTCCTAGGTACCCCCTCTCGATCAGGGGCGCTCTCCTCCTCCACCCACTCTGTCACCCCAGGTCGAGGTGCGGCAGGTCCAGGCCAATGTGGAGAACCAAACCTAATGATCACCTCCGACAGCCCGAAGCATTGGGAGCAGGTGGCCTTTCTCTAGGCCCAGGCTTCCCCAGTGCCCTGCATCAGGCTGAGGGCACTCTCAGGGCTTGGAGCGCATGGGATGGGGCAAGGTGGACAGAGACAGGGTGCCTAGGCCAGCTGAGGGTACCAGGGTGGGGCTCAGAGATGCCTCTCTGGGCACCCTCCCCACCCCCAGAAATTGATCCAGACAACACGAGATGAGGTGAACTCCTGCTCCTCAGAGATCGTCCAGGAGGTCGAACAGCTGCAGATGAAGGTCTTGGGTTTTGTGGAGAAAGAGGAGGCAGCCGCCCTGGAGAAGCTGGGCAGCTCCATCCAGCAGAGCCGCCGCCGGCTCCGGGAGCTGGAGGGGTCAGCGTCCGGCTGCACACGCCGCTCACCAAGCGGAGTGACCAGCAATTTCTGCAGGCAAGACCCGACCTCCGCCCCAGGCCTGTCACAACCTCCACTCCTCCACCCAGACACGCCAGACCCGCCCAGACCTGGGAAGGAGTGTTCAGCGTTTGGGGCCGCATTGCTTGTCCACTCCCCTGCCTGAGAGAGCCCCGTCGCAGGCCATCCATCCTGAGCTTACACCGACACCTTGGCTTCCTCCCCCTCGGCGCTCAGCCTTGCCCTGCCGTTCCTGCCTTCATGTCCCTGGGACAGATGGCGTGTACCCTAGGATTCTGGGCATCTGAGAGTCTAAGTCTCTCCATACTCCCCCAGGCAGGGCTGGAGGTGAGACCAGACAATCCACAGAGCCTCGATTGAAATCCCTCGGCCCTGGCCTGGGCCACAGCCTGGTCTGGTGCTGCTGCAGGAGGGTACCAGGCAGGGTAGCTGGTGGGGTCAGGTGAAGGTTGGGGGTGGCATCTTTACGGGCCGGGCCCGGACCTGCCCAAACCCTGTGCTTAAAGCCCCCAGCAAAGCTCTCCTGTCCAGCAGCCATCACATCTCTGAGCAGACTTCCAGGGCTGTTGCTCACCTTGTTCCCCACTCACAACAGGAAGTCTTTGGCAGGGTTTTTCACTAAGCAATTAGAGCTCAAAGGAAATCCTCGCAGCATTGTTTTCTAAAAATCACTTTGGCAAAGCCCTAACCTACGACGTCCAAACACCAAGAGCTGGGGAGAGAGATGCCCAGGTTTGAGAGTGGCCAGCTTCTCCACCTGCCCCATGCTTCTGGGCACCACCAAGCCCCTGGGATAAGCAGGAGCTCCTGGCATCTGCGTGGGCCCTGGTGAAAGGTGGTATCATAGCCCTTCCCTACATGCAGGAGTTCCCCAAGCTAAAGCACTTCCAAGGCGGCATCGAACCACTAATGGGCACCAACTGGGAGGAGAAGCAGAGCTTCCTCCGGCTGCCCCAGGCCCTGGCAGAGCTCCGGAGTCAGCTGGTGGACGTGGGTCTCAGCTTCATCAACCAGCTCCTCCTGAAGGGTCAGCACCTGGCGGCCTGGGGCCACTTAGACTCTCCTGCATTCTGGGGGTGGCACAGCCCTACAGGGCAGTGGTTGGGGTTCCGGGTACTTGTAGGGGGCCCTGCCTGCCTGTGTTCACCTTCCCAGGCGACGAAACCTCCTGGGGAAGCCCCTGCCTCTCTCCAAAATGATGCTGGGCTGAGTGTCCTCAGCAAAGCCCCTCTGTCTCCAGGCATTAAAATGAACTCCTACGCTCAGCTGGTGTGGCTCAGTGGTTGAGCGTTGACCCCTACATCAAGAGGTCGCCAGTTCGATTCCCAGTCAGGGCACATGCCCAGGTTGTGGGCCCGATCCCCAGTGGGGGGCATGCAGGAGGCGGACATCGATGTTCTCTCTCATCGATGTCTCTGTCTCTCTCCCTCTCTCTCCCTAAAATCAATAAAAATTATTTTTAAAAATTAAAAATAAATAAATAAATAAAATGAACTCCTACGAGGGGCTGCCCCCAGCTGTGGACAGGAAAACACTTCTCAAGTGTGAGTCCTCAGCCCTAGAGTCCAACTCCCAGGGTGGGAAGGAAAGGAGCAAGGGCCCTGGGTGCCTCAACTTCCCCAGCTCCACCTCCACTGAGATCAGGGCTCCAGAGAAGATGCCAGCTCTCTGCCCTGTAACGGGAGACCCCAGAAGGACTCGGCCTGTGTCTCCCAGGCCCTGGTAGGAAAGACAGAAGACCGTCCTGTCCTGGCCCCATGGGTGAGGCAAACCTCACCTACTGCCCAGAGGCCCATCTGCAGCCCTCCCTGGTCCTGGTGTGGCACAAGCTCTGCCCTCAGCTGGGTGCCTGCCAGCCTCCGCTGGGCTCTAGCCACGCCAGTTTGGCAGACCCTGTCCATTTCTTCCTCAGACAGTCTCCCTTTCCACCCACTTGATGTTCCTGCAGCTCTCCTTTTCCAAGGCTGGGCTGGGGGCCAAATCCTAACGAATTCGCTGAGCTCTCCAGGGTCAAGGTTGCCTTTGGTGAGCCGCTCTGCGTGATCTCCTTCAGGGGCCTTGACCCTCCCTCAGTTCCGCTCACTCTTGTGTCCTGGATGAATAAAAAGGGTGGGCAAACCTGAAACCACTGTGTGCCCTCCTCAGTGTCCCTGAGCACTGCCCCCAGCCACAGGCCCACTGCACACAGCTCCCAGAGGGTAGCACTGCCTGCGGGCAAAGGGGCTCCGTCCTCAGCTAGGCCTCTGCCATCCCTCCTGCCCAGCAGGGTGTATGCAGCCAGAGAGGCTGGACCCCAGCCAGGCCACCGCCCTGAGACCCTGGCAGGAGCGTGACTGGGGACTTGGCCCCTCTGGGGAAGCCGCCTCTGCACTTCCAGCCTCAGCCAGCTACATGTTCCTGTGGCTTCTCATTGGGGGGCAGGCGGGGGGGCAGGGTGGCTCTCATAAGGTTAATGATTGGCTCTGAAGAAGAAATGAAGCAACTCACAGGAGAAAGCCCTTAGGGCCCATGGGGTGTGCCTAAATTCCATCCCCGGGGGGCCCTGTTGGAGGAGGGTTGTGCGCCCCACATCTCGCAGGAGCCGGCTGGAGCAGGATGCGGGCTGCAGGGCCTGCTCTGTTCTCTCGCAGGGGTGGGGTGCCCTTTGGCTCCTCTGAGCAACCTTGGGGGGGGGGTTGTCTCACTGACCTTCCTCCCTGTAATCTTCCTTCAGCACCAATTCCAGTGGCTTTTCCCCATGGGCCGCTGCCTGTGGTGATGGACAGGAACGACATCAAAACTTTTCCCCGACACTCAGGAGAAATCTTTCACACCAAAATGCCTAGATCTTGCCTCTCCACGTCAAATCTTCATTCTTCCTGGGGCTGCAGCCTCTGCATCACTGACTGGGCAGAGGCAATGATGCTGAGGAAGGGACTGTGTGACCTGAGGGGACAGGGGCCTGCTCTTGCCAGCTGCGTGGATCTGAGTCCTTCCCCATCCAGGAGCTGACAAGGAGAGGGTGGGGTCCTTCCCCATCTGGCTCCGAGAGTGGGGTATGCTGGAATCGTGACACCCTCAGGCACACGGTGTGAAACCACATCTGAATATGAGATGTTATTCCCTTAAACACTACTCATTTGGAGTTCCTAGGCCCATAGGGATCCACAGTGATAGAAACTCTTTTGAAATATTTCTCATATTTCCAAAAGCCAAATGGCAAGCAGGCCAGCAAAATAAAATGTCAGGATTCTTTGTGACTCAGTGTGTGCCTCATGGGGGACCTTCGGGGTGCAAGAGCAGCCAGCGCTCTCGGAGAATCGACATCAGAAAACCCTCCCCGTCCCCTTTCCCCTACTGTGGAGAGCCCAGGGAGGGGACTGTCGCTGGAACGCCGCCTACATGCTTCTCCTGCCTTCCTGTTCCTGCCTTAGCACACAAAGATTTTGTTTAATGTGAATCCAAACAGGCTGTAAACTAATCTGTCTCCAAGGATTATTTTGCTTAAAAATGTTCCATGTTTTTCCTTACAAAAAGATTGGGCAATTTTTAAATGTCATTTTGTATTTTCTTTGTTTATTTTTATTGATTTTTTTTTTTTTTTTTAATGAGAGGAAAGGAGAGAGAGAGAGAGAGAGACATCGATGTGAGAGAAACAAAAATCAATCGGTTGCCTCCTGCACATGCCCCGACCAGGGATCAAACCCACAACCTGCGTATGTGCCCTGAGTAGGAATTGAACCCGCCACCTTCCGGTGTACGAAATGACACTCCAGCCAACTGAGCCTCACAGGCCAGGGCTGTCCTTTTGCATTTCCTATAAAAGTCATTTTGATTTTATTCAATAAAAACCTAGTGACTCCTGCCCTGCCCAGTTTGGCTCAGCAGTTAGGGCATCAGCCTGCAGATCAAAGAGTCCCAGGTTCAATTCCAGCCAAGGGCACGTACCTCGGTTGCGGTTCATCCTCAGCTCCGGTTGGGGTCATGCGGGTGGCAACCAAACGATGTATCTCTCTCACATCAATGTTTCTCTCTCTCTCTCTCTTTCTCCCACTCTGTCTGAAGATAAATGTAAAAATATCCTAGGGTGAGGATTAAAAAAACAAACAAAAAAAACCCTAGTGACTCCTATGTGCCAGCCACTGGTCATGGCAAATGAAGTGTTCATGGCATATGTGAACTCAATGAATCCTCATAGCAACCTAATAAATAGGTATCATTAATTCTCCCCGTTGCATGGATGAAGAAACTGAGGACAAGAGGTTAAATGATTTCCCCAGGATCCTGCCCTCCCGGGGATAACCTCTCCTTTTCCTTTCGGTTTTCTTTTTTTTTTTATCCTCACCTGAGGACATTTTTTTTTTTTTTTTTGCATTTATCTTCAGATAGAGTGGGAGGGAGAGAGGGAGGAAGAGAGAGAGAGAAACATCAATGTGAGAGAGACACATCGAGTGGTTGCCACCCACACAACCCCAACCGGGGCTGGGGACAGACTGCAAACAAGGCACGTGCCCCTAGCGGGAACCGACCCCGGGCCTCTCTGGTCCACGGGCCAATGCTCTAACCACTGAGCCAAACCAGCCAGGGCTCTTTTTGGTTTTCTTATGCAGATAGAGCTGAAAATGCAGATCGCCGGAAGACAGAGGTATAATTCCTATTGTGCATTTTCCATCAATATCACATTATGTACATTTTCCAAAGTTAATTTCAAAATGCAAAACGGCTTGTTCATTGGCTGCCTTATATTCCATCCTACAAATCTGTCCTGTAGCTTTGTTTTGTCTGAACTCCTTCCCTGGTTCCCTCTACAGGCGAGTGGCAAGTGGCAATCGAGCCAACCACAGATGCTTCCTCAATGTTTCTCCCAAGTTTTACCCAAACCTAGGAGGGTCAGCGTAGGAGCATGGGATGCTGGCACCCTCGGTGGTTTGCATCCGTCTTGTCTTATCGTTGGGGAGAGCAGGAAACAACCAGAAGGTAGGAGCCTAGGGAATGAGCCTTGACCCTTCCCTCACCCAAATGATGGTGTTCTCAGGGCAGGGTGGAAGGGAGAGGATGTCTGTGGGAGCCTGGGGCAGAGGCCTTGCCTGGCACAGAGTGGGTACCCAATGACTGTCAGGAACATCTCACCTTGGACAACATCAGCTCAACTCTGTGCTTTTTCTGTTAGGAAGGCACCTTTTGGCGACCTGGACCAGGTCCCACCAGCTGAGGAGAGGTGGACCATCTCCAGTTGCCCTCCTGGCCCAGTCCCAACCCCACTCCAACCCCCAGCTCCTCACTACAAACAGTCCCTAGTGGGTCTCATGGGCTTCATCACCAGCTGCCACTCCATTCGGCCCCTGCTGGCCTTTGCTCATGCCATCCCGTCTGCCCGGAGCTCTCTTCCACCTTCACCTCCTTCCGTACTCCTCGTTACTTACTACTTTCTCCTACTCAGTTCTTAAGACTCAACTAAGCGGTTAAAGCGTCGGCCCGTGGACCAAAGAGTCGCGGGTTCGATTCCGTTCAAGGGCGTGTACCTTGGTTGTGGTTTGTCCCCAGCCCTGGTCTGGGTCGTGCAGGACGCAACCAGTGGATGTGTCCCTCTCACATCGATGTTTCTCTCTCTCTCTCTCTCCCCCCCTCCCACTCTATCTGAAGATAAATGGAAAAATATCCTCGGGTGAGAATTAAAAATTTTTTTTCAAAAAAAAAAAAGACTCAGCTAAGATGGGCTGTGTTCCGGGAAGCCAGTCTTGAAGTCTCCCTAAGCCAGATGGGGTTCCCTCCTCTCTGCTCCCATAACACCCTCTGCATCCACCCTTCCTGGCGCCTACATTTTTATACATGTGAATTCTCCATTAGCATAGGGGCAGGTTGGCTGTTTCATTTTGATCTCCATACCTGCCGCATAGCAGGTGCTTAATAAACATGGACCCAACCCGGCCAATGTGGCTCAGTGGTTGAGCATCCTCCCATGGACTGAGAGGTCCCGGTTCGATTCCCGGTCAGGGCACATGCCCGGGTTGTGGGCTCGATCCCCAGTGGGGGGTGTGCAGGAGGCAGCCAATCGATGTTTCTCACATCGATGTTTCTATCTCTCTCTCCCTAAAAAATCAATAAAAACATATTTAGAAATAAATAAATAAACAAACGTCAACCCAGGGACTGAAGGAACTTCTCCAGAGGTTGGAGTGCAGGACCCACTCAGATCCCTTCCTGGGACAAGTCAGGCTGGGTGCCAGTGGCCCAAACATGGCTGCTCACCTCCTTCCTTCACCCTTTGCCATCCCTTTGCACCCTCCAGCAGCTCGGTCCATGTGCCACTGTATCCAAGTAGGTGCAAAGGGCCTGCCTATCATTCCTCTGTTTCCATCTTGACGTCCCCTCCAACCTGAAGATTCTGGGAATCTGAGGACCCTCTCACCTCTCTCAGCCTGTTTCCTGACCTGTAAGAGGGCACAGGTAGGGACACCATTCACATAT
Source organism: Tadarida brasiliensis (assembly GCA_030848825.1). NCBI lineage: Eukaryota > Metazoa > Chordata > Mammalia > Chiroptera > Molossidae > Tadarida > Tadarida brasiliensis. The sequence goes on from CM061273.1 coordinate 61,809,333, forward strand.
GCTGAAGATTATACACTCCCAGGGCTTCTGAAACCAGGTGCTTGGGAGACAGGGCGTGTGTCGAGTAGCCAGGGTCAGGCGAGTGGGGCACTCACCCCGGGCACAGAATTTAAGGGGAGCTGCCCAGAATCTCAGGATTCATGATGAGTAATATTTTAATGCAATATTTTACAAAATCAAAATTAATGCAAAAGCCATGATGGACAAAATATCAAAATTATAAATAAAGGCCAGACCTGACCCAGCGCTAGCACCACCTGGCCCGGACCCCTCACACTAACAATGGCCCTGATCCAACAAAATGGTATTCATGAAACCAGGGCACTGTTCCCTCGGCCAGAGTTTGTGGATCTCATTTTCTTTAGAAATTGCACTAAGTCATTTCTCTTTTTTATTTATTTAGTTAGTTAGTTAGTTAGTTAATCCTTACCCAAGGATATTTTTCCCCATTGATTTTTAGAGAGAGTGGAAGGCAAGGAGGGAGGGAGAGAGAGAGAAACATTGATGGAGAGAAACACATCGATCAGTTGCCTCCTACACCACCCCAACTGGGGCTAGGGATCAAACCTGCAACCCAGGTACGTGCCCTTAACTGGGAATCAAACCTGAGACCCTTTGGTCCGAAGGCTGACGCAATAACCACTGAACCAAACCGGCCAGGGCAAGTTATCTCTCTTGATGACTGAGTTTTGTTGCCATCTCTGTAAATTTTGAGCCCCGGACAGTTGCCTCACTCGCCTCGCCCCAGCTGAAGGTCACATGTCTACAGGGTGCTACTAGAATTTAGTAACTGGACCAGAGGGAGGTGTCAGGGACACCACATGTCCTGCAATGCTCAGGACATGTTGTTCATGATGTGTGTGTACACCCACACTTGAAGTGAACAGGGAACAGCATTCCTCGGCTAATCGCCCTTGCCAAGATAAATCATAGCGACAGTAGCCAAGGGCACTCATTTAAAGGTTTTGGTTCCTTGCCAAGTGTTTCTGGACGCTGAATCTCCCTCACTTAGGCTAGATTCATCCTGCCTGCAGGACATGTGGCTTGGTACACCACACACATTGGAGATGACGCAGATGGTTAGATTTCTGCCCGGTTTGCTCCGGGGGTCCACACATGTCCCCCAAGGAGCTCCTGTGGGCCAGGCACAGGGCTCCCCATGAGGGATGTGGTGAGAAGCAAGATAGCTTGGTGGGTGGAGGGACAGACCCCCACTGCTAGCCACACACTGAGATAAAGCCTCTTCAGGGAAGAGATGACCAAGGAGCCATCCCACACCAGGTGTCCCTAGAGAAGAGAAGTTGACCGCCCGGCCGGTGTGGCTCAGTGGTTGAGCGTCGACCCATGCACCAAGAGGTCGCCGGTTTGATTCCCGGTCAGGGCACATGCCCAAGTTACGGACCTGATCCCCAGTGGGGGGCACGCAGGAGGCAGTCAATCAATGTTCTCTCTCACCGATGTTTCTATCTCTCGCTTCCTCTCCCTTCCTCTCTCTCTAAAATCAATAAAGAAAAAAAATTTTTTTTAAAGAAGAGAAGTTGACCTGCTACATGGAGGGTACACCAGCTGGATGGGGGTGATGACTGGCTGGGGTGGAGATAGGTTGCTTTGCTCCCTCAGACTGACCCTGCCACCATAATAGTCCTTGACAAAAAGTATATGGTGGTTAAGCACATAGACTCCAAAGACAGACTGACTGGCTTGTGAAACCTAAAATCTACCATTTGGCCCTTGACAGAGAAAGCATTCTAACTCTTAATTTAAATCAATATAAACACACAATCATGGAAAGGGCCAAGAAGAGAGGTAGGTGTGCTAGGAGGAGAAAGAACTGGGGAAAGCAGCCTCACCAGGAAAATCAGGGCAGGCTTCCTGGAGGAAGTGATGTTTGGGCTGCTATCGGAGATGACAGGGGTTATCCAGGGAAACGGGGTCAGGATGGTGCTCCAAGCAGGAGGACCAGCAGGGCAAAGACTGCGCCGCAGAGGGAGGTAGCCCAGCAAGCAGCGAAGGCCAGAGTGGGTGGGGGTCAGTGAGTGAGGAGAGCAATTTGGGGCTGAAAGGGTGGGCAAGGGCCAGGCTTTGACCGGAGGCTGGTCTTTATCCTGCAAGTCCTGGAAACCTACTGCAGAGTTTCAGGCCCGGGGAGTGCTAGGGCAGAGTCAGACCTACATTTCAGAAAGCTCAGTCCAGCTGCAGCGTAGAACAGGGATCTGGGGTCTGAGCTGGACGACAGTGGCTGTGGATGGTCTTGGGAGGTGGGGGGGCATGAAGGTAAGTGGTGGGATGGGGGAAACAGTCAGAGGTAAGTGAGCAGGACTTGGTTATGGGTTGGACATGTGGCATGAGAGAGAGGAAGGGCGAAGGAAACTTGGGGGACTTGTCTCAGGCACCGATGTGGATGCTGGCAGGGCCACGGACTGAAAGACGGGGCACTGAAGGCACACCGGGTGCAGCGCGGGTGGGGAGAGGAGGGTGGTGGAGGACCGTGTCCATGGCAAGTGGTTGGCTGATGTTGGGTTTGGGGCCTTTGAGGCACACAAGTGACAGTGCCGGCTGGACATCTGGGCTGGACGGGCACAGCTGTGGAGTGAGAGGGTGAAGGTCAGAGCCCGCGGAACTCTGCCATGCAGAGGTCAAGCGCGGGGGGACACTTTGTGAAGTCCGTGATCATCTAACCACTGTGCTGTACACCTGAAACCAACACAAAATGATATGGAAAGTACACTATAATTGAACAATTAAAATTAGAAAAACACAACAACAACAAAAGACATCTAAAAAAAACGGTCAGGAGTGAACAAGAAGAGTGGCCCAGGAGAGAATGACGCTGTCCTTCAAGGCCACAGAAAGAGTGGATTTCAAGGAGGGAGGGGTCAAGAGGGTCAGCGCTCTAGGCAGATGAGGACTAAGCGCGTCCATTGGATGTGGTAACGTGGAAATGACCAGCAGGGACAGAAGTTCAGCTTTAGAGAGTGGAGGGGGGGGGTGTGGAAATAGACCCAAGGAGAGGAGAAGCCTTTCACACCAAGTCAGCCTGCGGAGGGGGCTAGGCAGAAGCTGGAGGGGGACAGGAGCCTGCGGAGGGGGCTGGGGCAGAAGCTGGAGGGGGATAGGAGCCTGTGGAGGGGCTGATAGAGTCGAAGGAAGGGGCATTCTGTTTTTGTGTCACTTTAGGAGAGACCTGGGCTTGTTTACATGCCACCGCACAAAACAGCCTGCCTGCATGATGATTTGAAATTCCTCTGGGTAGAACTGTGTCCAGCAGAAAGTTTAGATTTAGCAGGAAATGCCCCAAACCCTACAGTTACCAAGGGAAGGAGATGGGGGTGGGGCGGCCAGAGCACCAGGGAGGACTCCTCAGAGGAGGTGGGTCTGGGCTGCACGCTGGGCCCCTGTACTGGGCTGAATAGTGTCCTCAAGTTCACATCCACCTGGAACCTCAGAATGTGACCTTACGTGAAAACAGGGTATTTGCAGGCATAATTAATTAAAATTAGGTCTTACTGGAGTAGGGTGGACCCTAATCCAGTGACTGGTGTTCTTATAAGAAAACAGAGACACGGAGACGTACAGGCCCAGACGGAGACAAAGCAGAGGTTGGAATGATGCGTCTGCTAGCCAAGGAAGGCCAAGGATGGCCAGTGGTCACCAGAAGCTGGGGGACAGGCATGGAACGGATTCTCCCTCCGAGTCTCCAGAGGAACCTACCCTGCCGACACCTTGATCTTGGACAGCAGGCCTCCAGAATGGTGAGAGGGTACGTTTCCGTTGTCTTAAGCCCCCGGTGTACGACCCTTCGTTACGGCAGCACCTGATGGATGCTGTGTTGGGTGCTCTACCGGGCGCTGGAGATCTCAAAGCAGATAATCCCCTGAGTGGTTCCTGCTCTCAGGAAGCTGTGACAGCAGGGGCTACCAGGGAGGACTCCCCAGAGGAGGTGGCACTTGGCCCTAGTCATTGCCAAAGTGGGGGTTATCCAGCGTGGTGGGGGAGCACCTGCGTGAGAGCAGGAAGTGACCAGACATGGATCAGGGCCGAGAGAGGAAGGGAGAGAGGAAGGGAGGAGACCAGCGGGAGATGAGGCCCGGGAGGAATGTGAACTTGATCTGGAGTGCTCTGGGCACCACGGAGCGAGGCCCTCGAGGGTGTGGCATGATCCGGTTTGCTTTAGGACAATCGGGAGGGCGTGAGAGTGGCTGGAGTGGGGAGGGCCATGTGTGGCCTGAGAGCCAGGGTCAGGCTGAGTGAGAGGGAGGGGGCCGGAGGTGAGGTGAGGGCGTGAGGGGGGAGGTAAGGGCACGGACTCACGTGGGGCAGTGGTGGGTGGGGAGATGAGTTTCATGGGTGAGATGGCAGGCACTGGGCGGAGAGAACTGGGAAACAGGTGTGCAGACCAAGGCCTAGGCAGAGAGGAGGTTTCCAGCGCAGCCCCTGAAAAATAGAAGCTTTTGGAAGATGAGTCTGGAGATCCAGGCAGGGAGGCTGAGCAGAGAGATCCTGTCAAGGCTCAGTGTCCAGGCCACGTGGGCCCGAAGGGGCCCCAGCGTCAGTAAGAGATAAGACACGAGCAAGGCTGCAAAGGGAAGGACTGACGATAAGCTGGACAGGAAGATGAGGCCCTTGACCGAGTCGGAGTGGAGGTGGGGCCTGGTCTGAAGGGGAAGATGGTAAGGGTGGTGTGGGGACAGGATGAGCTGGGGTGACAGTGAGACAATCTCAAGGAGATGGGCCTGGAGCTCCAGAGAGAGGGGGTAGCCTGGAGGAGAGAGTCTGGGTCAGAGAGTGAGAAACAGGAAGAAGCAGAAGGAAGAGGGGACTCAGAGTGAGGGGCAGCTCCAAAGCCATGAGAGCACCACGCCAGCAGCCGCTCCCTGGGCTAGGACCAGGCAAAGGGGCCTTTGGAGTGAGGGCGGTGCCCAGGCTGCAGTTTCAGGGGTGCCCACTTGCCTGATTTATGACCATCGCCCCTTCCCACACCCCTAAAATCAGGGCAGGGCTCAGCACAGGACAATCCCAAATCAGGCCTCAGCATTAGGTAATCTGCTCCCCACCTCCCAGGAGGTGGGGGCTGGAGTGAAGTGGGGTGGGGGGAGTGGGTCCCCCAACATCACAGCCAGCATCTATGGCCAGCCCTGGGACAGATTGCCTATCAGATCTGAGTTCAGGGCACTTGGAGGAAATAGCCAGCTGGGTGGCACAGCCAGAACTCTGGGGCCAACTGACCAGCTTCCACCTGCCTGGGCAAATAGCGGGGCGCGGGGGGGGGGGTGGTGATGACGTGAAGAGAGAACGGAGAAGCTGCCTGGAGCTGGCAAAGAAGAAAAGGGGCCGTGAATGGGAAGGTGCTGAGGGGCCCAGCCGCCAGCAGCATCCAGGAGAGCGGGAACAGATCTTGTCCCCGTGGTTCCAGCAGAGGGCACTCTGGCTATGCAAGGACACCAGCAGGACTGGCTGAAGCCAAGAGCTGGAGAGAGACACAGAGGGACCAGGAGCCCATTCTGGAGCTTTCGAGTAATTAAATATTTTTCAAGGACCCCAGGCCCTGGGATTGGGGTGTTACGATCCAGGAATGGGGGAGCAACTTGAGTGGGCAATACTCCATTCCTTCATTCAGCCAGTGACAGCACTCGGAACCCGGCTCCATACATGTTGACCCTCGTTATTAAAGGTATTGTTATCCTGTGCCGCTCACTGTGCTGAGTGCTGGGGAAGCACTGATCAATGGGGCAGGAAAGTTCCTTAGCCTTAGGGAGCTTAGTGGCGGAGACACGAAGACCCGGAGACCCAGAGACCCGCAACACTCAGCAGGATTAGTGCCCAGCTTGGGAGGTCTGGGAAAGTCAACACCTGCAGGCGAGCCAGGAGCCAACCAGGTAAACAAAGATCATCAGGACAGAGTGTCCCAGGAACAGAGCACAACCGTACGGTATAAAGGTGTCAGGAGGCTCCAGAGATCAGCAGTAGAAGGTGATGATGGTTGTTATCACTGATGTATGGCTACTGTGCTATTAACTACAAATTATTTACTATGAATTTCTATAGATTTGTGATTTTGAGCAAGCGCCTCCCTCTGTCTTTGAGGAGGTGGCCCAGTTCCCTTATCTATAGCATGATGACTCCTTCCACTCTGGGCCCCTGGTCACCCAACCCTCACGGACAACTGTCATAGGCCCTAACAAAACTGGGCCTGGTGACTAGGCTGTGTGCTGAGACCTGCTCTTTTTTTTTTCTTTCCTTTATTGATGTTAGAAAGAGAAAGGGAGAGAGAGATAGAAACATCGATGAGAGAGTACATGGATTGGCCACCTCCTGCATGTCCTCCACTGGGAATCGAGCCCACAACCTGGGCCTGTGCCCAGGAATCGAACCGGTGACCTCTTGGTGCATGGGTCGATGCTCAACCATTGAGCCACACCGGCCAGGTGAGACCTGCTCTTAAGGGACAGAGTCATAGAGGAAGGCTGGCGAAGGCTGTGGGCCCTGCCTGTGGGAGCCAAGAAGCCTGGCTCTGAGTGCTGCACCCCTAGTGACCATGCCCCAGGCTGACAGGGCCCTCATTATGGAAAGGCACCCAGAGTCCAGGATGGTAGAGGGGGTGTCCCTACAACTCTATCAATTTCATCTTGATGAAGTACAGGTCAAAGATTAGGGTGGGGCTCCCCAGAGGACAGTGGGGTCGATTTTTTCAGAGAGGGTAGGATCCTCCAGGAAGTCCTTGGGTGTGGAGTCCCTGCCAGGGTACCCAGAGATGGGGTAGGAGGCTGTTCTGAGTAGCTGAAGTAGGTACTGCCACTCATAGTACCTGGCCAGGCTGAAATAAGGGGTGCCAAGATGGTGCAGACCCCCAAGTATATCCTCTTTGTCCCCCATACAGGACCTCCCAAGGTCTGGGGTCATCCCTAGAAGACCATAAGGTAAATCTTAATAGATCCCACCTCTCCTCCTGTTACCAGTGAGATGAAGAGACCAAAGTTCTTGTCTTCTTGAAGGAAAGATTTCAATCAAGAGACAAAGTGCAGCAACGCAAGGAAGAATTTATTGGCTGCAGCAAAATCACAGCCAGGACAGTGAAACAAGGAAGGCACCCAGAGTCCAGGATGGTGGAAGTAGAAGCCACAGGAGAGCCCAGGCTGGGCTGCTTTGGCTCACTGGGAAGTCAGAGAAAAGGGGGCCTTGGGGACAGGTTCAGGGGTGAGCCCAGGATGAACTGCTGCTGCCCACTGCTCTCCTGGTTGCAAGTCTCGTGGGGACCCTGAGGGAAGAAGGGGGAAGGGAATGGTGCAGGGGTGCTCCCTGGGCGGAGAACTTGCCTGGGTCCTTTGCATTGAGGGTATTTTTCTGGTTCTTGCAGGTGGAAATCTTAGGGGAGATTTCAGGGGAGGGTCTCAATAGAATATTCATCAGCTTTCCAGTGTGCTTTTTCAGGGTCATGGTCTCCACTGATTGGTCGGTGCCAGAGCAGCCAGTCCTGAGGCAGCCAAGGTGTCACTTGTCTAGTTTTGCTGCTTTTCTGGGCCTGGAGTTGAAGTACAACTGAGTCCTAGATGTTATCTTTAAGGAGGAAAACTCAGCGTGACTAGCAATATGCTAGGGGAGGAAAGATTACCCTGGAGTCCAGGCCCTTGTTTTCCCAGTTTCGACCCTTGCTAGGCACCCAGGACTTTCTGCCCTGGTGACCTTCTGTACCTGGCCCATCATCCTTGCTCTGCTCATGTCTGTCTAACTGCCTATAACACTCCCAATGTCTATATCCAGAGACCTTCAGGTTAAACTGAATATCCTCCCATGTCAGAGCCAAGCCCAGCACTGAGGCAACTGGCAAAAAAAAAAAAAAAGAACCACAGGCACAGCGATGATGACATGTCTAGGACATGCCTTCCAACTCAACACGAGTATCACCTATGTGATACACCCAGAAGTTAAGCCATTGTAGTGGGTGGTAAATGGTATCTTGTTGTGGGTTTGATTTGCATTTCCCTGATGACTAATGACGCTGAGCATCTTTTCATGTGCTTGTTGGCCAATTGTGTATCTTCTTTGGAGAAATATCTACTCAGATCCTTTGCCCATTTCTAATGGAGTTGTCTTTTTATTGTTGAGTTGTAAGAGTTCTCAATGCAAGTCCCTTATCAGATGTATGATTTGCAGATATTTTCTCCCATTTTGAGAGTTATCTTTTCACTTTCCTGGTGGTGCTCTTTGGTGCCCAAAAGGTTTTTATTTTGATGATGTCCAATGTCTGTGTGTTTTCCTTCGTTACTTGTGGTGTCATATCTAAGAATCCATCGCCTAGTCCAAGGCTATGAAGATTTACTCCTATGTTTTCTTCTAAGAGTTTTATGCTTTTAGTTCTCACATTTCCATCCACGATCCCTCTTTTTTTCTTTAAATGATGCTATGCAGAAGTCCAATCTCATTCTTTCGCATGCAGATATCCAATTGTTCCAGCACCATTTGCTGAAAAGACTATTCCCCCCACATTGGATTGTCTCAGCATTCTCGTGGAAAATCAATTGACCGTAAATGTAAGGGTTTATTTTCAATGCTATCCCATTGATCTACATGTCTATCCTTATGCCAGTACTACACTGTCTTAATTACTGTAACTTTGTAGTAATTAAATACATTTTATTTTTATTTATTTATTTTTTCTTTATTGATTTGAGAGAGAGAGGAAGGGAGAGGGAGAGAGATATAAAAACATCAATGAGAGAGAACATCGATTGGCTGCCTCCTGCATGCCCCCCACTGGGGATCGGGCCCACAACCTGGGCATGTGCCCTGACCAGGAATGGAACCGTCAACTGCTCAGTGCATGGGTTGATGCTCAACCACTGAGCCACACCGGCCGGACTTAAATACATTTTAAACAATGCATATCAAGGGCTGGCTAGCCAGGGGAGAAGATGGAGGCACCTGTGGTTCTGAGGGGAGCATTGGGACGTGGTGGTGGGCGTCTTCTGACTGGCTCCCAGGGCTGAGGAGATCTTACTCTCTTCTCTGCCCCCCGCCCCCAGCTGCTTGCCTGGGTTCCCCTGAGTGTGGCTCTCAAAGCTCTAGGCTTTCATTGGAAGGACCCCTGGGCCCCTAAGTTCCCCAAAGAAGGGATCCTCCACCCTGGCTTCCCATCCCATTACCGCTGGGAGATGGAGTCTCTTAAGCACATGCTTTCTCCCTCCCACTCCGGGGGCCCTGAAGCCCTGAAACCCGGGATTTAAAAATCGAAAATCGAGAAGCTTGAGTGAGCCTATGGTCTATGCAAATTACATGCTAACGACATGCAAACGACCCCCTGACCGCCCCGGCTGCTCAGAGGAGGGGACCAGGCTGAGATAAGGTGTGCCGGCGCTGGCCACGCCCCGCCACGCCACGCCCTCCCACCTCGAGGCAAGACCTCCTTCCCCCACACCAGGGCGGCTCCGAGGTGGTCCCACCCACCCGCGCCACTGCGGCCCTCCCGAGCCCAAGTGCCAGACGGTCCCCTCCGCCTCCCGGCGTCCTGCCACCTCCATCGCGGGAGCGCCGGCCGCAGGAAGCCGCTCGGCGGGAGTGGACTGCGGTACGCTGGGCCCGTGCGAGCCGGTAAGCGGGCTCCCGGGCCGCCCCCGCCCCCAAGGCGTCCTCCCGCCGGGGTCCCCGTCAGCGCATGGCAGACCTGGCCCGCTCTGGGCCTCCCGGGCCCCTTCCCGCCTGTTGGGGGCGAGGATCCGGAAAAGCCTTTTTGTCCTTGGTCCTGGGCTGCCCCAGCCTCGCGTGGCTGGAGACCCCCACGCCTGAGGGGGGTTCTCCAAAGCGACTCCTTGCCCATCACGGCCTGGGGAGTGAGGGGCGGGCACCACCCAGGGCTTGGCCTGAAATGTGCACACGAGCGCCGCCTGGACGCCCCGAAGCCCCACCTAGAGGAGGTCCATCCAGCCGAGGGTGGGAAGCCGAGTGGAAACTGGATCCCGGACGGCAGAGACAGGGCCCAGGGTGACGAGAGGTCATGGGTTTCTGTTGCCTGTCCCATCCCCCTTCCAGGCCGTGGTCAGCCGGCCCCTGTGGGAAATGTGGGTCCCGTTTTGGAGGCAGGGAAGGGAGAGGGTGACTTGCCCCAGCTCGCAGACCTTTGGAACGGTCTCCTTTTTTCCCGGGGCCCCTGCCAGGTGCAGGGGTTTGAGGGCTTGTCAGTCCCAAGTTCAAGCTGGCTCTTGCAGTTCTCAGGGCCCAGCAGGGAGCCCTACTGTGCCTGTCCTGTGTCCTGGGCTCGGGGCCCAGGTTCCTGCCTCATATGTACGTGGTCTGGTGCCGGAGGGGGTCTCCAGGTTCTGCCTGGGCTGCTCATCCTTTCACTGCTCTGGGACTTGTGGCTCCTCCTTTCCCCTCACCGTAGGAAAAGCAGGGGAGAGGAAGAGAGAGGAGGAAGCCCCTCCACTCTGCACACCAGCCAGGAACCCCTAACCCCTGCGTGAGTGCATCCACTCACCCTTTTGACCACACTTGCAAACTCAGAAGAGCAGGAAAAGGATTCTGAGGGCCTAGCAACACTTCTGTCCTCAGATGGGAAACCCTAAAATCAGCCTGGGGGTTGGGAGGACAAGAAATGTCATCTTGGCATTGTCCCTTGGGGCTGAAGATGGTCTCACTCTGGGTAGAGGGCGTCGGGGGAGTCCCTGAGGGCCGAGGTGTGGCCCCTACAGAAAGCTGCTCACCTCCACTCCCAGAAAGTGAGAGTGAGGAAGTGAGATGTGAGTGGAGTGTCTCTAGCCACATCTCCCTCCTTCCCCCAACCACACACCAGGCAGTGATTACGACTCATGGTTCCCAGAGCAAAGGAAAGACCACTTCCCAACTGGGGCAGAGGCAAAGCCAGAGCCCCCAGCCCCAGTTCTCTGCTCTGCTCGAGTCTTCTGGGATGGACCTGCTTGCCAGGAAGCCAGGTCACCTAGCTTGCCTGCCTGCGGGGGAACACAGGTGGGTCACATTAATATTATTTTTTGTGCTCTGCCAGAGGCTGGGTGGGAGTTTATGAACAGGTCCTTGCTTCTAGTGTAGAAGAGGGAGTAGGGGCAGGGGGGCAAGATAAAGGATTGAACCACTCCAGTGTGCTATGAAAACCACTGTTAAGGAGAGAAGACAGGAAGGGGTGTAGCCCAGCCAGGGGTGAGGGTCAGGGTAGTGTCCTAGGGGTGCCCCAGGGCTGAATCTTGAAGGGCCAATCAGACTTTTCTCTGGCCCAAGATTTCCGAGGAACCACCACTGTAGCCAAGTTTAGGGGGGAGCCAGCTTGCTTGAGGAGGGGGCTGAAGGACCAACTGGACATAAAAGCATGTGTGTGTGGCCTGGGAGTTGCTGGGGGTGTGGGAGGGGATGGCCTTCTCCTCTCCTGGAAGATAGTCTGTAGAGGAGCTCCCAGAAGGACGCCAGGGGTCCCCAGAGCAGGGAGGCAGCAAGCAAAGAGAGGGCAAAGGTGCCTAGTGGTTTCCTAGACTCTGATTGTCCCAGGAGTCCCCAAGGAAGAGAAGTTATGAAGAGCCAGCTCCACCGAAAGTTTCTGGAGGGAAGGTGGGTGCAGACTGAAGGTCAGAATCCTGGACAGAGTGGCTGCTGAAGGGCACTAAAGAGACCTCTCCATGGAAGAGCAGGGCAAGGATGAACAAGAAGGGACAAGAGCCCAGCCAATGTGGCTCAGTGGTTGAGCATTGACCCATGCACCAAGAGGTCGCCGGTTCAATTCCCAGTCAGGGCACATGCCCAGGTTGTGGGCCTGATCCCCAGTGGGGGGGCATGCAGGAGGCGGCCAATCGATGTTCTCTCTCATCGATGTTTCTATCTCTCCTTCTCCCTTCCTCTCTAAAATCCTTTTCTCTCTAAAATCAATAAAAAAAAATTTTTTTTAAGAAAAGAAAAGAAGGGGCAAGAGCTGGGGAGGGGGATGGGGCCTGGGAGCCGCCAGGCCTCCCGACATGTCTCTTCTCTGATCTCCCCTCTTCCCTGCCACCTCTTGGTCAGTGACAGTGTGCTGCTCTGAAGGGGAACCTGCAGGGCCCTGGAGCTTGGGAGAGCCAGGGGTGGGGCAGCAGTGGGGGGAAGCACAGGAGGAAGTGAGGGCAGCAGAGGAAAGCTGGTGGCCCTTCTGGGAGGAAGACGGGGCAAAGTGGCAGGTCCTGGAAGGTTGAGGGGCCGGGATGTGTCAGGGAGGAGGGGCGAGCAATGGAGAAGGGTGTGGAGGCTTGACATTCAGGTCACAGTAGAGAGGATCAGGTGGCATTGGTGGCCTTTCCATTTGCTGAGGGAACAGAAATCCTGGAAGGGGCGAGAGCCAGGTTGCTGGAGGAGCCGAATCTGAGGTTTGCCCGAGCCTGGAGCTGGGCCAAGAGGATCGGGGCTGAGGGGATCTCTAGGGCCAGTGTCACAGGCAGGAGCCAGGAGGGCAGGAGGTACTCCTGGCCCACACAAGGGCTCAAGGTCACTCACACACACTCACACCCTGAGGCTGGGATGAGTGGGACACTTGCCTTGGCAAGGCTGTACCCTGAGAAGGAACTGGAGCGTGTGAAGGAGTCACTTTAGGGTGGGTCCCGCTTAGGTGCCGTGTGTTACAGCTCCTGGGCCCGGGGGAAAGGTGTGGGCTGCTTGGCTGGGCAGGAAGAGGGGGTTTCATATTTCTGAGAGTTTCTATGGATCTTTCCTGGACCTGGGGCTAAAAGGAGGGGGGCTGTGGGAACAGTAGCTCATGGGGCCAAGTGGCTTCACGGAAGTGAAAGTTGCTCCCACTGCCTGCTGAACCTGGAGCCCGAGTGCAGGTCTGAGGGCGCTGGGGAGAGCCAGGATGGAGGGAGGGGTCTGGAGAAGGGTTCTGTACTTAGGGACGGCTTGGGCTTCAAGGTCTGGTTATGGCAGCTTCTGTGATAAAGGGAGTGGCCTGGTGGTGACAAGGAACTGAGTAGGACTGAGCCAAAGATGTGAGGGTGCGTGTGTGTATGTCTGTGCAGCACGTGTCTGCGTGTGTCTATGTAAGTGCGTGCCTACGTTTGTGTATGTGTGTGAGCATGTGTCTTGATATGTGTCCGTGTGCGACTGTGCATGTATCTGTGTGTATGTATTTGTGTGTGTGTGTGTGTGTGTGTGTGTTGGGGGGTGTTCAGAGAAGCCCTGGCAGGTGGTAGATCATTCAGCATAACTGTGAAACTTGACTCTTGGCCATGACTCTTTATAAAAGGAGAATTGTAGGGTGTTTTCAGAGGTTGGTGCCCTTGTTTTTTTGTGTTTTGAGGTTGGTGCCCTTGTTAAGCGTGCTGTGTACACTCCTCGGCTGCACCCAGCACCAGCTTGCTCACCGAGGCCTTCACAACAGCACTGACGGAGAAGTTTGCTGTTAATGTAGCATTGCGAAAGTCAGGGTTTGTGTGCAGGAAGCCGCGTTATGAATGAAAATGTATGTGTGTATGCCGGCGGGGGCGGTCAGTGGGACTTCGCTGGCCCTAGAGCCCTGCTCCATTCTACAAGCGATTACTGAGTGCTTGCTGTGCGGGGCCAGGGCCAGCCCGGGAAGTCCCACATGCTGACTGCCAAGTGATGTTAGACCTGCCTTGTCCCTCGGATCCCTCACCTGCCAGCCCCTCCTGCCAGGCTGGCTCTGGGAAGTGGGTGAAAGGAGATGCCAAGGCCAACTCGCGGGCCCCTGGCCACCTCCCTGCGGGTGGTGCTCCTCTGATACCTGGTGCTGAGGCAAGAGGAAGGGATGGTTTCAGCCGCCCAGGAAAGGTGGCAGGTGAGCCAGGGGAGGGTTGGCAGCTTCATTCTGTCCCTTCCCCAGGCAGCCCAGGCTCTGGTAGCAGTGGCAGCGAGGCTGTGGCAGTGTTCCCAGTAGAGGATGCCGCAGGCCCTGGAGCGCGCCGAGGGCTGCTGGGCCTGGGTGGTCCTGCTGGCCTCCATGGTGGCCCAGGGCCTCAGCCTGGGCTTCCCTACGTGCATCGGCATCTTCTTCACTGAGCTGCAGCGGGAGTTCCAGGCCAGCAACAGCCAGACCTCCTGGTTCCCCTCCATCCTGATGGCCATGCTCCACGCAGGGGGTAAGTAGCCTGAGGAGGGGCCCAGGGAGGGGTGACAAAGAGCCACAACCTTCTTGGCTTCCTGGGTCCCTCTCTTGGAGGCCACAGGCTTTGCTTTGTTGGGTGAATTCCTAAGATTTCACCTGATGTCAGCAGGGCCTGCTCCCCGGACTGGAATCCCTCTGGGCTGGGCTGGGCTGGGCTGGGCTGGGCTGCGCTGGGCTGGGCTGCGCTGGGCTGGGCCTAGCGAGGAGGCACCTAAGATGCAAAGCCAGTCCTCTTGGATGGATCCAGACTAGAGGGGTGCTACACCCGGCACAGACTGGAGGAGAGACGGGCTGAGAGACCACTCTGAACCTTGGTATCCTCCCCTGCAATATGAGGGTAACACCCAGCATCATGCCCACCTCCCACATGGGATCATAGGGGATGTCACATGACACTGGGCAAGTGCTGAGAGCTCGGGAGATGTAAGCAGCTGAATGACTTGTATTCTGGAGACCTTCCTCAAGGGCTTCGGAGTGGGAAAGGGGGCTTCGAAGATGCCAAGAGCGAGATGGGGGCAGGGCAGAGGCCCCATCTTTCACCAAGAAGCAGAGGGGGAATTGCAGGGACTGGGGAGATGGAGAGAAGGCAGCCCCCCTCATCTCCTGGCTGGCTCCTCTAGGACTGTGACCCTGACCCCAGCCACAGGGGAAAGTCAGGAGCTGCCCTGAGGGTTCTGCACAGCAGTCTTGAGCTCAGGGGCCTGGTCAGCTAGAGTGGGGTCTGATGGGACCGCAGGGTTCTCCCCATGTGGGGGTGGCCTTGCCTTAGCTGACCCCATCTCCCTGCCTACCTCCTGCTACTCCCTCCACCTGGCACCAGCAGCCTGCTTGTTCTTCCAGTTCCTTCCCTCCAGTTGTGAAGGAGATCAGATTGGATAGGTGCCACCCTTGCTGGAATGACCCCTGAACCTATCACCGGGGCATGGGCTCAGGGCAAGGGGAAAGGCCAGGCCTAGCCTAGACCGCATGATCTTTTCACTTGCAAGGTTGGTGCAGAAGTGGGACTCTCAGCGGGTTCCTTCATGCAGCTGGAGAGGGGGCTGGGCCAGGGGCTAGAAGCTGGCCATCCAGTGGGACCCCCACTCCCCAGCTTTAGACTCCTCATATACACGCGCACATTTAGCCCATGCTTATTCAGAGTATGATAGAAAATTTAAACTTAAAAGTATCATTGGCCCTGGCTGGTTTGGCTCAGTGGTTAGACTGTCAGCCCACGGACCAAAGGGTCATGGGTTTGATTCCCAGTCAAGGGGCACATACTTGGGTTGCAAGTTCGAACCCCAGCCCCAGTGAGGTTGTGCGGGAGGAAACCAATCGATGTGTCTCTCTCACATCGATGTTTCTCTCTCTCTTCTCTCTCTCTCCCTCTCCCTCCCTTCCACTCTATCTAAAAAAAATCAAAGGAAAAATATCCTCACGTGAGGATTAACAAAAAAAGTATCATTGATCCTGAGTGCCCCCTGTCCCCCCACATTTTAGAGATGAGGAAAGCAAGCAAGTACAAAGTACAAAGACTGCCCAAGATTGCAGAGTGAGTTCAGGGCAGAAGACGTGCCCCTGCCAAAGAAATGCCCTGCCTCCCAGGGCCCCACCCCAGCACCCTCAGCTATCTCAGCTAAGCTGGCACACGTCCCAGCCCCACCCCCAACTCAATGACTCAGGGCTTTCCCCAATATCGCCTTTCCTAAGTCAGGTCGAATGGTGGTGGGGAATACGTGTGGTTCGGTGGTCATACTACTGCAAAGCCTCGCATCCCCCTCTACAGCTGCCTCCGCTTGATCGCGTTTGAGGATGGCTGCTCACTTCCTCTTTCACTCCCAAACTCGTACTGGCTCACGGGCACACGTCCCCTCTCCCCCCCAAACACACACACACAAACCTCGTGCATGCACACACTTTCCCTGAAACCACTGCGTGTACTTGGGGGCAGGGCGCTCAGTGAATGGGGCCTTGCAAGGCACTGAGCAGCCGGCGAGGACTGGCTTGTTTCTACTCCTCTGGGTCTGGGCCCAGAGAAAGCCACAGCGTGGGGGTGGAGTGGAGGGAAACAGGCCCCTCTCCAGCAGGAGCCAGACCTCTGGGTGCAAGACTCTGGTGGTGGCCGGAGGTGATGGGGGAGGGGAGGAGATATCACACCTAGTTTTCTCCAGAGGCCAGTGCAAGGGGTGCAGAGTGGCCCAGGGCCCCCGCTGCCCACCCTAGACAGGTGGGAGGCTGGAGGGAGGGCTGTGGCCAGTCTTGTTTCATCCAGCTGGAAGCAGCCTCAGGTCAGTGCAGCAAAGGTCCTTGGTTTGCACCTCTGGGATCCTTGTCTGGGTCAAACTGAACATTTGCAGCACCTCACCTCACACCTGGTCAGCCTGACCCCTCATTCTGTAGGGGAGGAAACAGGCAGAGAGAGGGATAGCTTAGCCCGGGCCACATGGCCAGAGTGTAGCAGGGCAGGCATCAGAATCCAAGACTGCGGGCTCCGGGGCTTATGCCCTTGAAGCCTCCTGGCTAGTTCCTGCTGGAACCCCCTCCCAGCCCCACTCTCCCCTCCCTCCGGACTCTTCAGTCAGCTGCCACCTGCTGGCTGGCTTCTCATCCCTGCCCATCCTGCCTCTACCCCACAGGACCCCTGTGCAGCATCCTGGTGGGACGCTTTGGCTGTCGAGCGACAGTGATGCTGGGGGGTGTGATGGCCAGCCTGGGCATGGTGGCCAGCTCCTTCTGCCGCACCCTCAGCGAGCTCTATCTCGCCGCAGGATTCTTCACAGGTGATTGTCAATTCATTTCGAGATTCACTGGGCGCCTGCTAAAAAGTGCCAGGTGCCAGTGAACAGGGCAGGCAGAGCTCTTCGTCTCTGGGGCTGCTTACATGAGGGAGACCATGACGGAGAGAGACAATGAACAGCTAAATAAGGATTAGTTTGATCAGGACAGGTGCATGAGAAACAGGACAGCTGATGGCTGAGGGTGGTAGTGTTAAACAAATAAAAAGGTAAAACATTGAGAACACCAAATGCAATAGATACGCAGGGTTAGGGGGAGGTTGCTGTTTTCAACAAGCGGGCAGAGAAGGTGATATTTGGGCAGGGAGCTAATGGAGGGAGTCTGCCACGAGGCTCTGTGGGGAAGAGAAGTCCAGGCAGAGGGAACAGCAAGTGCAAAGGCCCTGAGGTGACAAGGAGCAGGTTTGGGCAGCCAGGTGAGTGACATTCTTCTGACCACTACTTGTAAAGCACCGTGCCGGGGGGGCCTGTGTGTTAAGACTGCACTGTGACACCAGGCCTTTTTGCCCTGAGCCACTGGAAGAATGAAGTAGCCACTAACCACCAGGGGAAACGAGGAGGGGCAGGTCACAGGAGGATGGGAAGCTCAGATCTAGAAGCATCCAGTCTGGAGTTCTGGAAATAGGCCCTGAGCTGGAGCGAGCAGTTGGGACATCATGAGATGGCTGGTATTCAAGTCTTGAGATGAAGTGTCACCCTGCTGTCACTAAGGGAACAAGGGAGGACTGAGCCTCAGGACACTCCAGTGTTTAGTCAGGAAGAAATGACCGAAGTTGGAGGACCAAGAGGAAGAAAGTTCGACAGGAAGAGGGAGTGGTTGGCAATGCAAAGGCCTGTGACCTTGCTAAGAGCAATTCTGGAGCAGAGGTGGGAGTGAAAGTCTGATGGGAACAGTTTCTTTTTTTTTTTTATCCTCACCCGAGGACATTTTTGCATTTCTCTTCAGATAGAGCAGGAGGGAGAGAGGGGGGAAGAGAGAGAGAGAAACATCGATGTGAGAGAGACACATCAACTGGCTGCCACCCACACAACCCCAACCGGGGCCGGCGACAAACTGCAACCGAGGTACATGCCCTTAGCAGGAACCGAACCTGGGCCTCTCTGGTCCGCAGGCTGACGCTCTAACCGCTGAGCCAAACCGGCCAGGGCTGATGGGAACAGTTTCAACAGAGAACGAGAGGAGGGAAATTGGAGACAACTGAGATCATCAAAACTTTCAAGAAATTTCGGTGTAAGGGGAGCAGAGAAATGGGCCAGGACCCAGAAGAGGCTGTGGGGTCAAGAGAGGGTTCTGTTCTGTTTTTAATGAGAAATAACAATAAAGGAGGAATGATCTAGAAAAGAGGAGAAAATGGATGATGCAGGAGAGAGGGAAACTGCTGGAGGGATATGCCTTTGGGGGCACAAGATGCAGGACAGAAGTAAAGGGCTGGCCTTGACTGGGAGCACAGAGGGTCCATTGTCACAGGCAGGAAGGCAGGCTGGCAGCTGGCAGTGGGGAGGGGTGAGGCGTGAGAATAAAGAGGAAGAAAGCCCGCGAGTCATCCAGGAGGAGGGAGAATAAATGGACGAGGGACCCGGGCAACCCAGGGCCCACCTGAGGCCTGTGGTCACGGGGGGTTGTGAGCTTTCTCTCTAGAATGTTCAGCTGTTCGGGGCAGGCTCAGAGTGGGTAGGGAGGCCGCATCTGAGCCGAGTCAGGCGAGGAAAGTCGGGAGAAGTGTGTTCCAGGCAGAGGGAACCGAAACAGCAGGTGTCCTGAGGTAGGGAGCAGCTTGATGTCCAGAGAAAGAAAAAAGCTGATGTGGCTGCGTCATGGTGAGTGACAGGGAGAGTGGCCTGAGATGGCACCCAAGAGGTGGCCAGGAGCCAGGTCGTGCAGAGCCTTCCGGGGCTCTGTAGTAAATACCTTGGCTTTTTTTCCTAGGTGTGATGGACCGTCTCTGGAAGGTGTTAAGCAGGGGAGAGACTTACTTTGATTTAAGTTTTTAACGATCACCTGGGTGCGGTGCCAAGGGGACAGGTGTGCCCCCGGCAGCCTTGGGAGGGCAGGATGCTTCTAGGGAGGGGCAGGCAGGCTGATCCCATCTTAAATGGCTGGGGACCTAGAGGTGAGTCTGGGCTAGGAGGGAAGGAGAGCAGACACGGGACATGACTGCGATCCCCACAGTGGGAGGCTCCAGAACACCCTCGAGCTGGTCTCCCCTCTTCCACCACAGGCCTGGGCTTGTGCTTCAGTTTCCAGTCGACCATCACCGTATTGGGCTTCTACTTCACCCGCTGGCGGGCACTGGCCAACGCACTGGCTTCGGTGGGCGTCTCCGTGGGCATCACACTCTGGCCGCTGCTCGCCCGCCACCTCCTGGAGGACCTGGGCTGGAGGGGCACCTTCCTGGTCTTTGGCGGGGTTTTTCTCCACTGCTGTGTCTGTGGGGCCATCCTGAGGCCCGTGGCCACCAGTGTGGCCCCTGAAACCAGAGAAAGCCCTTCCCTACCTTCCAAGACACCTGCACCTGGCTGCCTGGCAGCATGTGGCCAGGTCATCCTTCGCTACCTGGCCTTCGACATCCTGTGGCACAACGCAGGCTACCGAGTGACCACGCTGGGTATCGCGTGGATGATCCTCGGTTTCCCGCTGCCACATGTCTTCCTGGTGCCCTACGCCATGCGGCATGGAGTGGACGAGCACAAGGCCGCCCTGCTCATCTCCATCATCGGCTTTAGCAACATCTTCCTGCGGCCCATGGTGGGGCTGGTGGCAGGCCGGCAGGACATTGCCAGCTATCGCAAGTACCTGTTCAGCCTAGCAATCCTGCTCAACGGGCTCACCAACCTGGTGTGCACGGTGTCGGCCAGCTTCCGAGTGCTGGTGGGCTACTGCCTGGTGTACAGCGTGTCCATGAGCGTGGTTGGCGCCCTCTTCTTCCAGGTCCTCATGGACATTGTCCCCATGGATAGCTTCTCCAGGGCCCTGGGCCTCTGCACCATCCTGGAGAGCATCTCCATCCTCATCTCCCCGCCAATGGCTGGTGAGGCCCGGAACGGAGGGTGGCCAGGTGTTCGAGGGTGTGGCCTGGGAGGGCAGGGAAAGGGGATGAGGCAAAGGGAACAGTCTGGACAGATTTGGGCCCCATCCAGCGCCCCAGGGGTAGGGACTTAGAATCTGTGTTTTTCCCAGGCACCCAAGGGACTGGCTACAGTGTGTCCCCCTGCTGGCACTCAGAGTATGAACAGTTAAAAATAGGGATCTGCATACCAGACTTCCCTGAGTCTGTTGTCTCCCTCTCTGTACCTCTGTTTTCTTATCAGCAAAGTGAGGATGATAATAGAATCTACCTGGTAGGCTTGTGAGGATCACAAGTTATACCACAAAGAGCTTAGTAGAGAAGCTGGCACAGAGTGAGTACCATGCACGAATCTGCTGTTATTGACATCCTGGTTCTCCCACTTCCTGCCTGTGGGACCCCAGCAAGTCATTTACCTTCTCTGAGCCACAGTGTCACCAGCAAAATGCAGAAAAGAACACCTGTCATAACCATTGATTGACCTGTGCCAGTCACGGGGTGCGCATGGCTGGATACAGATTCTTCCCTTCTGGTGGAGAGTCGGGAATTAAAGCAAAGAGACATACTTGGGGCACAATGGTGATTTGTGCTGGGAGGGAGACACACAGATATGGGAGCAGAGCCCCGCATGAGAAGTGTGACATTCAGAGCAAAAGGGAAGGTTTGTGAAGCCTTTGGTGCTGAGGGCCAGTCAACAGCCAACACGTGGCTGCGGTTATTACAGTGAGATGTAATACCCCAAGTGTGGAGTTGGAAGTCCCAGTTTCCAAGGGAGTTCCCCAAGCGAGCAAGTGGAGAGAGCTCTCTGGGAGGATGTATGGGGGGCCCAGGGCATGGCCGAGCAGAGAGTCCAGACTCCACTGGCCCGTCTTCATAGCTTCCTGCCGCCAGGGTAAGAGAGACATGTCCTTAAGCGCTCTTTGGCCTGAGGACTCTTCCTGCCTGGGCCAGAGTAGGTTTAGTGTTTCCTCCCCACTTTCATTTAACAACTATTTACTGAGTGCCTACTAGGTGCCAGCCCCAATTCCTAGTACTGGGGATTCAACAGAGACAAAAATAAAATCCCTGGTGCTCTCGCAGAGCACCGGTTTCGTGGGGGCTGGTAGCCCTGGGCAGTGCCTAACTTGCTCTCCGTCCTTCAGGGTTTGTCCTGGACAACACTGACAACTTCAGCTACGTTTTCTACATGTCAAGCTTCTTCCTCATCTCAGCTGCCCTTTACATGGGTGGCAGCTTCTGTGCCCTTCAGAAGAAGGAAAGGCAGGGTGGGCAGGCCAAGGAGGAAGCAGCCATCACGGAGGCTGCCCCGGAGCGGGCCCTCATGGTGGAGGGCACAGACAGTTCAGAGAAGCAACTGTATACTGAAATCATGTATGTGACCAGCGTCTGAGCCCCAGGATCACATGTGTGACCAGCATCTGAGCCCAGAGGTCAGTGAGCAACCACTGCTTCAGCCCAAGAACAGGATGTCCAGCTGCTTCGCCCAGAAAACCTGAACCAAAGGCCATCCAGGCTCACACGTCGGGACCCAGCCAGGAGCTGGGACCCTGGAGGCTGGCCTCCGAAGACTCAGGGTTCCTTCCAAGGAGCAGAATCCAGGAGCGAGTCCTCCTGACTTTTTTCCTTGGGCACCAGGGTACTTGGGGCCCAGAAAGGTGGGTCTGAGCCCTGCATGGGTCTGTCATGGCCGACTCAGCTCAGCTGCCTGCCCACTGCCGCTGCTACAACTCAACTCACCAGACCATCAAGTCCAGCCTGGATGCCTCTGATGTGATCTTTGTGACCTTCTCTGGCCTCCAGACAGTTCCAAAGAGTTCACCTGTCTTAAACTCTCCTGCTTCCCTTCCTCTGGTGACCCAGCCCTTGCCCTCAGGGCTACTACCCCCAGCACAGGCTGCTGGGCTTCCCACTGAGTGGAACCTTGGGAAGAAGGGCCTTGCGAGGGAATTAGTTGTGGCCTGCAGCAGTGGATGGCCAAGCTGAGGCATTGGCCTGGATGCGGGGTTTGGACAGATTAAATGTCGGTTGGAGTACCTGTCCTGGCATCTTTGTAGATAATCGGAGGGGAGCACCAGACGTGGGTCCTAGAATCAGTCTGAGGAACCCCCTGCACACTCAGCAGATCTCCCTCCTGTGCCCCCCTGGTGTTTGGGCGGGAAGATTAGCGCTGGGGTTGGGGGAAGCCAGGCATGTGACTGACTAGGGAGGATAAGGATTGCTAAGCAGGGCCCAAGGGCCGCGGTGAAAACAGAGCTGTTTTTGCAACAGAAGCCCTTCCCCCTGCTGTGTCAGAGGTGGCAACCCTGGGGTAAGTAGCTGGCTGGGCCAGCTGCCAGTCCACCCTTGCTCCCGGTTGGCCTATGTCTGTGGCCTGGAGGTCAGAGCTCACCCCACACACTCTTTGCTGGTGCCCTTCCTTGAGGTCATCACTGGGGTGTAGTGGTGGGAGTGGTGGGCTGGCTGTCATCAGCCCAGGCTTGTCTCAGCAGGGTACCAACCAAGGGAACAGAAAAAGTTTGTTTGAATTACACACAAAAATGTTTCCTGAAGCAGGTAATAAACCCTGTGAACTAATGAAGCAGGAAAACAGCCTTGGAATAAGTCCTCCCCCACTTCAGTTCTCCCAGCTTGGCAGGGGCTGCTCACGCCCAGGAACTTGTTTGTTGATTCAGGCTCAACCAGGCTCCAACAACAACAAAAAAAACCTTATCAGGAGGATTGATTTTATTTTCATGATCCAACTCCAGCCTTCCTCCTCCATATGGCCAGCTGGCATGAGTAAGCATCCTTGAGGATGTTGTCTTCTCCAGAACCCTGCCACGAGTGCCCCCTTATGGTCAAAGAAGGTAGTGCAGAGGCGAAGCTGGGATAGTAGAGACCTGAGTTCATGTTTGACTCTGCCACAATTTACTGTGTGACTTTGGGCAAATTGTTCACCATCTCTGGGTATTTATTCATTCATTCATTCATTCATTCATTCATTCATTCATTTATTTTTGGTACGTGCCCCTAGCGGGAACCGAACCCAGGACTCTCTGGTCTGCAGGCCAACGATACAACCGCTGAGCCAAACCGGCCAGGGCCATCTCTGGGCTTTTAAAAAGGAGGAGGTTGGCCTGGGTAAGCTTAAGTCTCTTCCAGTTTGAAAGCCTTCCTGCTCCCCACAAGTCCTGTGCTTGGCCACCATCCACAGCTTGTGAACTGAAGGGGAGAAACTTGGACACATTTTACCAAGTCCTCTCTCCACCATCTTAACGGAGTGCAAAAGGAAGGAGTTGGGTTTGGTGATAGTAGCCACCAGGTTTTGAAATGTACATCCCCTAATAGGCCCACTTCCTTAGAACAGATTTCTTTTAAGGAAAAAAAGACTATCAGTGAGCATTCAGCATAGAGAACTTTGACTTCATCTCTCCCGGGCAACAGTAGCAATAATCACTAGGCAGACTCCCTTCAACAAATACTTTTTTATTTTTTTAAGAAACTCAGTAAAGAGCAGTATTGTGAATGATGGGGAGGACCAAGTGAGATATATGAAATGAAGTTGGAAATTAAGAAAAGATGTCAAGTAAGCAATAGCAAGAAGTTGAGGTGTTTCTTTTTTATTGTAATAAGAAACTAATGGAGTTTGTTTTTTTTTTATCCTCACCTGAGGATATTTTTCCATTTATCTTCAGATAGAGTGGAAGGGAGAGGGACACACACACACACATCAAGTGGCTGCCTCCCGAACGACCCCCAGCAGGGCCTGGGAGGAACCGCAGAGGTACGTGTCCCTGGTCCGAGGGCCGACGCTCTAACCACCTAGCAAAACTAGCCAGGGCCTATTTATTAAGCATCTACTGGGTGCCAGGGACTGGGCAGACAGGAGTAAAAACTGGTCAACGCCCTCAGTGCAAAACCAAGGACTGAGAATTTGTCCCCAAGGAGGAGGGCCCCTGAGGCCTTGGGAGGAAACAAATGAGGGAGGATGAGTGGCCCATCTGATTCCAGAACCCACACTTAGCTGATTTTCTAGAAATCTCTAGTCTGGGGCCCTCCGTGCCTGAGTAGCACAGGGTGGAGCTCATTTCCATTCTATCCCCAAGGCTTTGCTGCTCTGTCCAACCAGAGGCAGAAAAGCCCCCTGGCCACCTTGGGCTAAGATGTACATCCTCAGGTCGCATCAGGTCCCCAAAGACGCTGAAGGGCCTGGTGAGGGCCCTGGGGCCACCGCCATCTTGGAGCAGCCACAGTAGTCAAGCACCCAGACTATGGTCATAACTCCTGCCCCAGGGGTTGTGCATAGGGCAGGAACTGACCACAGGGACCTGAGACCAGTATGTGGGGCCCGCTCCCAGTGGGGCTGTGGCAGGATGGAGTATGACCCAGAGCCAAAGGCACGTGGCCCTTGGCCTCAAGAAGCCATTTTCAAGGGAGTGCAGCAGGTCCACCTCCCTCCTGGGTGCTTTGTCCCCTGCGCCTATGAGGTCTTGGTCACACACCAAGAGAAGCCCCAAGAACAAGTTGGACTGCAGGGCTTCAACATCCAGGGCTGCTCCCCAACCCAGAAAGCTGCCAAAACGGTACATTTGGATGAACAGATGTTCCTACCACCCGTCGGTGCTGCTCCAGCACTCCCCGTCCACCTGGCAAACTGCCTAACCCAATTCCCGAGATTTCTGACCAGAGGTGGAGGACTCAGCTCGGGGCTGCGGAGCATGGGGTGCCAGGCTCGTCTGGCTTTTTGGAAAAGCCGACCAGAAAGTAGTGTCAAAGGACCCATGGGGGGAGGGGGACGCAGGGAGCCGACGCCCACGCTCCAATGGGACATCCCTTGGGCGAGGAGGCTGGCCTGTGCCTCCTCATCGGATACAAGGTGATCTGGAGGTGGTTCTGCCTCGACGTCCCGCCACACCGGACCCCTCCGGCGCCTCTGAGCTCCTACCGGCCCTGCAGGGGTCCTTCAAAGCACGCACAGCCCTCCGCTTACTGCGCACGCGCGCCGAGCTCCGCGGCGGCACCGCCTCCGGCCCGCCTGGGCTCACCCCTTTCCGCCCTCTGGGGCGGGGCTAAGCACGGCTTCCGCCGGAAGCCCGGAATCCAGCCGAAATTCCTACCTAGCTGCTGGGTGCTAAGGCTGCTACTCCCTCCTCCAGCGCACAGTCGCCTACCTGTCTCACGCGCCCCAGTTTCGATTTTCGCGTCCAGCTCTTACCTGACACCACACCGCACCCCAGTTCCAGCTGCAAATTACTGCAAAACCTGAAGCCGGGAAAGGAACCTACATCCCGCCGTGGCCCGCCTTGGCCCAGAAAGGCCCAGTGAGGTTCTCGCCCGCCTTTCCAGCCTCATCTGCCCCTCTTGTGCCTGCCCCCCGTGGACCCTCCGCCACCCCGACCATGGCCCAGAAGCCGAAGGTAGACCCCCACGTCGGACGGCTGGGATACCTGCAGGCGCTGGTCACGGAATTCCAGGAGACGGAGAGCCAAGGTGAGAGCGCCAGGGTGGGGGTCAGGGAACGGGGCAGGGGGTCCGGCCGCGATCGTCGCCCCGGACCTGCCTCCAGTGCCGCTTTTCCGCTGCAGACGCTAAGGAGCAAGTCCTGGCCAACCTCGCCAACTTCGCCTATGACCCCAGCAACTACCAGTATCTGCGACAGCTGCAGGTCCTGGATTTATTCCTCGATTCGCTGTCGGAAGAGAATGAGACCCTGGTGGAGTTTGCTATTGGTAAGGATGGGACCATCTCCCAGATGCCTGATGGGCTGTGATGAGAAAAGCGAGTTAGAAGTGAGTCATTGGGAAAGAAATCTCAGGCAGTCCCTCAGCTGCAGTGGCAGACTTCGCGGTTCACACATTGTCCAGGTCACAGCTAGCTGGAGTCGGGTCTGGAACTCAAGTCCAGAACTCCTTCTGCATGCCTGCCTGCCTTCCTGTTGAGAGATGAGATCATTTGAAGCCGCTTGGAGGGAAGATGTTTAGCGTGCTCTTTTAAACATTTTTATTTTAATGTTTTACTATCTAGAGAAGTAGAGGTGACTTGCAATGGCTTAGGGTTCCTGTAGTTGTTATGGTCTAAGATCTATTGAATTATTCACTGGACAGATATTTATTGGGCGTGAATTGTGTGAACAAGGTACTGTTCTAAGTGCTGGTGAGATGGTGAACAAGTCAGGGAAAGGTCTTTGCCCTCAGGGAACTTTGATTCTGGTAGGGGGCGACAGATGGTGCGCAAACAAACCAAAAAGCTGAGGCTCTGAAGGAAATAAACAAGATGATGTGATAGAGCAATAGGAGATGGGCGCTACTTCTGTTTCGGCCATCATAGGCAGGCATTCTGGGGTGGGAGAGAGACCCTAAAACAGGTTGACCCAGAGGAAGGTTGATGTGTCAGGATTGTGGTGAGTGAAGCAGGGAGTGATACAAAGTGAGGTTAGAGCGGTGACAGCACCAGAGTTCACAGGGGCTTAGATCTAGGCTGTGGGGAAGAGTTTGGAATTTATTCTGGAGGCATACAAAAATTATTTTTTTCAGCATGTCTTTACAAAAGAACATTTTTTAAAATATGTTTTCATTGATTTTTTTCTTTTTAGAGAGAGAGGAAGGGAAAGAGATAGAAACATGGATACGAGAGTGAACCATTGATCAGTTGCCTCTTACAGGCCTCCTACTGGGGATCAAGCCCACAACCTGGGCACGTGCCCTAACCGGGAATTGAACCACACCAGTCAGGCAACATTTCTTTATATAGTGAAAGGAATCCTATCTATGTAGGGAAAGATGCCTTTAATAATAATTCATTATCTACCCAATTATGCAAATTTCTCTCATAGCTCCCTAAAGGACTTCGTTGTTATAGTTGCTTTTTTATATGCCCTGACCTGGGCCAAAAGGACATTTTTTTTTTTTTTTTTTTTTTTGGTTGGTTTGTGTAAGCCAGAATCCAATCCAGGATCTATGCATTTAATCTGGTTATTATGTTCCTTAGATTTCTTTTTCTTTTTTTTCTTTTTTTATTTATTTATTTTTTTTGCATTTATCATCAGAACAGGAGGGAGAGAAGGAGGAAGAGAGAGAGAGAAGCATCGATGTGAGAGAGACACATCAAGTGGTTGCCACCCACACTACCCCAACTGGGTGGGGAACAAACTGCAACCGAGGTAGTGCCCCTAGCGGGAATCCGAACCCGTGACTCTCTGGTCTGCGGGCTGACGCTCTAACCGCTGAGCCAAACCGGCCAGGGCTCTTTTTCTTTTTTGTTAATTTATTTTTATTAATTTATTTTTGTTACAGATGTTTCTCCTCTCTTTCTCTTTATTTATTTAAATCCTCACCTGAGGACATTTTTCTGTTTATCTTCAGATAGGGTGGGAGGGAGAGAGAGGGAGACAAAGGGAGAGAGAGAGAAACATTGACAATGCGAGGGACACATCAACTGCCTCCCGCACGACCCTGACCAGGGCCGGGAACGAACTGCAACCAAGGTACATGCCCTTGACCAGAATCGAGCCCGAGACTCTTTGGTCCTCAGGCTGACGCTCCAATCGCTGAGCCAAACTGGCCAGGGCTCTCTTCTCTCTCTTTTTAAACAAATTTTGTATTTTAGAACAGTTTTATTTTTTTATTAAAAAAATTTTTTTTTCTTTATTGATTTTAGAGAGGAAGGAAGAGGGAGAGAGAGATAGAAACATCGATGAGAGAGAACATCGATTGGCCACCTCTTGCATGCCCCCCACTGAGGATTGGACCCACAACCTGGGCATGTGCCCTGATCGGGAATCGAACCAGCAACCTCTTGGTGCATGGGTCAACGCTCAACCACTGAGCCACACCGACCGGGCTAGAACAGTTTTAGAAAAATTGCAAAGATAATACAGAGAGTTCTCATATATGTCACAGCCAGTTTCCCTATTATTAACATCTTACAATAGTGTGGTAACATTTCTTACAGTTAATAAACCAGTATTGATACATTATTATTAACTAAAGCCCATACTTTATTCAGATTTTCTTAGTTTTAACTTAATGTCTTTTTACTGTGCCGGATCCCATCCAGGATATTATATTATATTTAGTTGTCACATCTCTTTTGGCTCCTCTGGGCTGTGCCACTTTCTTAGATTTTCCCTTTTTTGATAGTTTTGAGAAGTACTGGGCAGGTATTTTGTACTGTCCCTCAGTGAGATTTGTCTGATGTTCGTCTCATGATTAGACTGGGTTATGGGTTTGGGGAGGACGACCACAGAGGTAAAGTGCCATTCTCATCACATCCTGTCAGGGGTGCATGCTCCCAACATGACTTGTCACTGCTGCTGATAACCTTGATCACCTGGCTGAGGTGGGGTTGGTCAGGTCTCTTCACTGTCTTGACTGTTTGATCCCCCTCTCTCCATATTGTACGCTGGAAGGAAGTCACTGCGTATCTCTTTAATCATTAGTACTCTTTTTTCATAACACTAATTGTTGAAGGATCCAGACCAGTTCTGCAGAATGTCTGCCTTCCAAATCGTCTGCTTGCCTCTTCATGGTGTTAGTTCGTTTGTTCCTCTAGCCCCTTTAATTTCCTGTATCCCAGAAATTAGATCGAAAGCCTTGATAGAATCAAGTACACTTTTTTTTTTCTCTTCCTGAATACATTATAGGTAAGTGTGATTTAAAATTTTGAAAGACCGTCCAGGTCTGCCCCTAATGTTTGTGGTATTGGGGCTAGATGGGGGTTGCCCCTCCTCTTCTCACCACGACAGGTCTCACACATGTGTGTGGACATCCCAGCTCTGTTCACACACACACACACACACACACACACACACACACACACACACACACACACACACCTGCCCGTGGCCTCTCCTTGGACTTAGGAGTATACACACCAACAGTGGAGTTTAAACCCCTGGGAGTCAGGATCCAAGAACGAGTCTCATGCATCATGGAAGGAGGTTTAGGACCTGGAGCTCCAGGTATGGGGAAGGGAGGACTTTGGGTGGGCTTCCTGGATTTTTCAACCTATGGAGAGGGACAGAGTGAGTCCCTCTAAAGCTGAGCCAGGGGCAGGAGCCCCAGTGGCCCAGGTCTAATCGAGTGGTGCTAGCTCATGTCTCTGCCCCTCTGGAAGAGTATTATGCTACATAAATATTCCAAAAAACTGGTACTTTAAGATTTTTGCCAGTGTAAGCCCTCCATCCCCTCCCTTTTTGTAACTCAGCTACACAGCTTCCGACATCTGAATGGTGACAGAAGCACGTGGCTAAACACCTGGGAGTGATAGAGGTCCTGCAACTCAAGCTTTGACTCTGGAGAAAACTTACCTAAAAAGAGCAGACACTCAAGAAAAGTTTTTACGGGGTCAGAAAGCAACTTTCCCAAGCGGGAGCACTCAGATGCTGGCCCACCACAGAGCCAGGAGCTATGGGGGAGACTTGGGCCTGAGTTCTTGCTCTCCTGGGCAGCTTCCCAGGTTTTCTTCTCCCAGCCACCTTTTTCTCCTTTTCTTCTTCCCCCTTCCCACCAGAGCAAGGTCCTCAATCCCAAGAGCAGTAGCTTTCTCAGCATTGAATCCCATCATGAGATCCTCTGCAGATTAAATTTCTCTTTTATTCATTGTGCATAACTTAAAAGGAGAGCCCCAGTGGTGCTTAGAAGTGGATTTTGTTACTGCTGTCTTTTTTTTTTTTTTTTTCTCTTAATGTGTCTGGCACTAAATGGGAAATTGTCGGGCACTTATTCTGCTGTTAAAAGGCTCTGTGCTGTGCTTTGTAGTTTTGAATCTTTTATCACCGATGGCAGGTTTGAGATTGTGATCTCCATGAGGGCAGAGCCCAGCCTGGTTTGTCTTGGATTCTCTGGCCTTTGGTCTGGAGAAGGTGAGAGAAGGGCCCAGTGGGTGTAGAGTCCTGACTTGGCTCTGCAGCCCTGAGTGGGGTTGGTTCTGGAATAACTGGCAGACGGGAGAGCTGGGTTAGATTGCCCATGGCCACGGCTCACTGAACCAAAACTAATGTCCGTTTGTTGGCAAGGAACATAGTGAGTTTGGTAAGAGCTGGGCTTTCGGATCAGGCAGGCCTGGGTTTAAGTCCTCGCTCCCCCACTTAACTCTGAGCGCATGATTTCCCTTCTCCCATCACCTGGCCGGAGGGGCAGTATCAGTACCTGCCTCACAGTATTGTTGAGAGAGTTCAATGACATAGAGTGTCTGCAGCTGCAGGATCCCCAGGTATCTGGAGCCCTATTGAGGATAAACAGTTCCCTCACCTCTCAGAGAGGTGAGGTGGGAGGGGATCTATCCTGTCAAGGGAACCACCTACCTGCTCCAGGGAATCTTCCCTTCTGGAAAAACATCATTGCATGATAGAGACAGTTCCGGAAGTGGATCCTAAGCCTCCCAGAGGTGCCCAGGTGGTTTTAGGTGAAGTGAGCCAGGCTATGGCTTGTCACTGACACTGAGCTCAGCCTCGGCTGTGGAGCTGGTGCTGTCAAGCGTGATAATAGCTGTCACTTATCCCTTCTGTGTGCCAGGCACTGGCCTCCTGTGCTTTATTTGCTTTATTGTTGTCAACCCTGAGACAGCACTAAAAGCAGGGGTGCGGGGGCGGGTGGGGGGGTTATAACATGCATTTTCCAGTACCGAATCTGAGACTTAGGAAGGGTCAGGGGGAGCCAGATATAAAGCCAGGATCTCAGCAAATACTTGAATGAGAATTCTGAGCTCATTCCCCAAATAAAAACTCTGGCAGCCTTTGGCATTCGTTTGGAAATGTTTGCCCAAAGCACCATTGGTTAACTCTCAGGTGTCCTGTGTGCCGCGTGTGCACACCTGCCCCATCCGAGATGCTGTGTGGAGACATAAAGGAACCAGAAGAGAATCCGTACCTCCGTGAAAACTGGCTGAATCCTAGCATAGCACAGAATACTTGGCAGTCTTGTTACTAAAACAGGGTTCAGATAGGTTGCCTCCCAGAATTCAGGTTAAATCCCTTTCCTGTGCCCTATTTCCTGCAATACATGTAGCTGCCACCAGATGGTGGTGCTGCTCAGAAAAGGGCTGGTAGATACACCCTCAGGGGCCTCTCTTTGGAAAACAGTATTTAGTGAAATTGAGGATAGGCACACCCCATGACCCAGCAGTTACATTCATAGGGATAGGGCACAGGCATATGCAGACACATGTGCAAAAATGGCACTAACAACATTGTAACAGACCCAAGCAGAATCAGTAAACAGTAGAATGGATACCAGCATTGTGGGATATTGATACTATTTTGCAAAGTAAATGAACGAGCTACAACTACATGCAATAATGCTTAAGAAGAAATTCCTCAGCCATCCACCTGTGGCAGATTTCCCCTTACAGGAAGGAAGTGATATTGAGGTTCTCATCCACTGCTCCCTTCCTCACTAGCTCAGAAGGGTAGCCCATCCTCACAGGGACCAGGGCAGCCTCTGCCAACCCTTCCTGACTCGCAGAGACCAGTTCCCCATCCTTGTAGTTCTAGGCACACGCAGGGGGTGTGTGTGTGTGTTATTAATTTATGTGAATGTATAATTGATTCACATGGTACAAAATTTAAAAGGCAGTGAAAGGTAACTCCCTCTGTAGCTCATCACTGTTACTAGTTTCTTGTGTAGCCTCCCAGAGATATTTTTGGGATTTACAAACATGTATATATCTATACGAATACTTTTTTGCATGTTCTACATATGTGATAGTATACTATATCTTTATTCTGCCTTTTTTTTTTTTAAACTTAGCAAGATATCTTGACACAGCTGCAGCATCAGTCCTTAAGGAGCTGCCTTGTGCTTTGTGAAGCAGTGTGGTGCTCCGTGGCATGGAGCCACTGAGGTTCAGCCAGCCCCTTGCGGGTGGATGTTTAGCTGGTTTCCATTTGGCTCTCAAAGCAGTGTTTCAGTGGATAACCTGATGTGTGTTTCATATCTTACTTGTGGGACTGTATGTGTGGGATAAAATTCTAGAAATGAAATTCATCGATTTAAGTCAAAACGATATTATAAGGTTTTAAAATCTTTCCTTTTTTCTTTATTGATTTTAAAGAGAGAGGAAGGGAGAGGGAGAGAGAAATAGAAACATCGATGAGAGAGAACATTGATTGGCTGCCTCCTGCATGCCCCCCATTGGGGATCGGGCCCACAACCTGGGCATGTGCCCTGACTGGGAATCGAACTGGCGACCTCTTGGTGCATGGGTCGACGCTCAACCACTGAGCCACACTGGCCGGGCTATATTACAAGGTTTTTAAAGAAGTCTCCCTCCATTCTTGTCTCTTCCACAGTCCTCCCCTCATAAAGAACCAGCAAATATGACTATATACATATATTTGTCCCCTCATGTTCCTTCTTCTACATAATGGTAGCTTTCTTAGTATATTGTTCTGTCCCCCAAATTTGAAATTTCAGAAAGAATCATTTTTAAGATGCTAAAGCAAAACCCAAGAACAAATAGTCCCAAATGAAGATTTTGACTTGGGCTAGGCTGTGGCCAGATCCTCAGATGTAGTAATGTCTTGGGCCATCCTCTCCAAGGGCTCACCCAGCCCTCAGGTGCCAGGTGCTGCCTAAGCATTTGTCAGCATGACCTCATTTAATCCCTGGGACCACCCTTAGACCCTCCTGGCCCTCCAGCAACATTGTGGGATACTTGCTGTGTGACCCAAGGTCACCTGCCTGACCTCCACCTTTCTCATCTCGGGCTGTACTTGGGGGTTTCTCTTTTGCTTCTCCCAGAGGTTTCAGTGGTTCCCTGTGTCTGGAAGGGCCCTTCTTTTGCCTTTTGTTCGCCTTTTCTCTCCTGTCTGGTTTGTCCAAAACATGTTCACCAACCGGTCAGAACTTGTTCTTGTGTTTGCTTGGTAGCTATTTTAAATTGCAGCATGGTTAACATACAGTACAATGCACATACCCTAAGTACAATGTATGTACATCTGTGTAACCAGCCCCTAAATCAAGATACAGAAAGGTCTCTCATACCCTCTCCCAGTTAGTGTCTCTCACCCCAGGGTGACCGCTATCCTAACTATCCCTGTGGATTCATTTTGCCTGTTCTTGAACTTGATATTAGTGGAACCACACAGGATGTGTACTGTACTCTTGTGTCTAGTTTCTTTCACTCAACAATATGTCAACGTAAGAAACATCCAAACCTGTCGAGAATTTTTATGAGTTTATTTGAGCCAAACTGACAATTGTCGGGAAGCAAAATCTCAATGGACTGAGAAAATTATCTAGAGAATGGCAGCTTTACAGCTTATTTTATACATTAGAATCAAAGGAGGAGACATGGGGGGGGGGTGCATTGGTGGTAGATCAGGGAGGCAAGAGAAAGCAAAGTGGGGAAATCTCAGAGTGGATGAAGAAGAAAACAGACACATACTTCTTTTACATTCGTGGGTACAGGGTAGTTAACTTTTACAGCTAATGGAGATAGTATGTGGGCAACGAGATGACAATGAGGGGTTCTCTGGTCCTTGCTCTGGTGCTGTGGTTGTGCCCTGAGGGGTAAGGAAAAAAATATTATAGGAAAAGGTATGTTATCTTAGATGCTCACTTAAGATAAAGATTGACCCTTGTCAAGGAAGCTACAGGCCTAGGGTGTGACTACCCGCCATGACCCTCTTGTAGTTAGGATTTTTTTTTTTTTTATCCTCACCCGAGGACATTTTTCCATTTTTTTGTTCAGATAGAGTGGGAGGGAGAGAGAGGAAGAGAGAGAGAGAGAGAGAGAGAGAGAGAGAGAGAGAGAGAGAGAGAGAAACATCGACGTGAAAGGGACACATCGAGTGGCTGCCTCCTGCACGACCAACCAGGGCTGGGGACAAACTGCAACCGAGGTACATGCCCTTAGCGGGAACTGAACCCGGGTCTCTCTGGACCGCAGGCCGACGCTCTAACCGCTGAGCCAAACGGGCCAGGGCTGTAGTTAGGAATTTTTGTGTTCAGACCATCCTATGTGGGTGCTCTCCATCTCTGAGTCTGAAGGTCCACCTTGCAGGCCTCCCCTGAGCTTGTCAGGTTTAGTATGTGGTCCCTTTTTCTTACACAAATGTTTTTGAGATTCATCCAAATTGTTACGGTATCATTAGTTCATTTTTTTTTTATTTTAATCCTCACCCAAGGATATGTTTTACTGATTTTAGAGAGAATGAAAGGGGGAGAGAGAAAAACATCGATCAGTTGCGTCCTGTACACGCTCCCACCAGGGATTGAACCAGCAACCTTTTGGTGCACAGGACGACACTCCAACCAGCGGAGCCACCCAGCCAGGGCTAGTTCATGTTTGTGTGTGAATGTGCCACAGTGGGTTCAACCGTTCACCTGTTGTTGGAGACTTGAATTGTTTCTGGTTTGGAGCCTTTATGAATAAAGCTGTTATGATTGTTTGTATATAAGCCTTCTGCTTGTGTACAGATGTACTCATTTCCCTTGGGCAGCTTCCTTGTATACATACGTGCTCACCCTTCTCAGACAGGAGTGGAGTTGCTGAGTCATAGGGTAGACGTATGTTTAACTTGATCAGAAGCTGCCAAACAGTTTTCCAGCGTCATTCCACCATGTGACACTCCCCGCCACCACCATTTGAGAGTTCCAGTAGCTCCACCTCAACACCCAGCAGTGCTGGTCTTTTTTGTTGTAGCCATTATGATGGGAATGTAGAGGCATCTTATTGTGATTTTAATTTTCATTTCTCTGATAAAAATGGTGAGCACATTTTCATATATCTTGGCCCTTTTGTGAAGAGGTTGTTCAAGTCTTTTCGCTCATTTTTAAATTGTGTTGTAAATTTACCTTTTATTGATATGCAGGGGTGCATCACACATTCTGGACTCATAAGGTTTTGTGTTGTTGGTTTTTGTTTTGTTTTTTAATTGATTTCAGAGAGAAAGGGGCAGAGGGAGAGAGAGAAACATTGATCCATTGCCTCCCAAAGGTGCCCTGACCAGGGATCGAACCTGCAACCTGGGTATGTGCCCTGACCAGTACATCTTTTGGTGTCCCGGACGATGCTCCAACCAGACAGAAAATCATACAGTCCTAAAAAAATCATACTTGTGAAGAATATTTAATGTGTAAAAATGCTTGCAATATAAGGTTAAGGACCAAAAAAAAGTCCTCTCTGATAGTCTTTCATGACCACCCTAATTAGCCCCTCTCCCCATCATGCCCTCCCCTAACCTGGTTCATTTCTTCATACTCAAGAGTTATTTGGGAACACATTTATTGGCTGTTGCCCCACTAAAGTACAAATTCCACGAGAATGGCAGCCTGGCATGTAGCAGGTGCTCAGTAAATTACTGTTAAATGAATAGATACATTTTAAAAAGGCTAGAAACACATCAAAACGTCATTTAACGATGGTTATCTCTGTGTAGGAAGATTATGGGTAATTTTAATTTTCTTCATTCTTTTCTTTATTTTCTAAGTTTTCCTCAGTGAAAATGTTACTGTTAAAACCAGGAAAGAGAGGGTATTATTTTTTAAAAGCTGAGTTTCACTCAGAAAGGAGAATAATTCATCAAATAACACCATTAGCCCTGGCCAGTGTGGCCCAGTGGATTGAGCATCATGTCATCGTCCCAGTTTGATTCCAGGTCAGGGCACATGCCTGGGTTGCCGGCTCAATCCCCAATAGGGGGCGTGCAGGAGGCAGCCGATCAATGTTTCTCACATCGCTGTTTCTATCTCTCTCTCCCTTCCTCTCTTTCTAAAAAATCAATAAAAAATTTTTCAAAATTGCCCTGGCTGGTTTTGCTCAGCGATTAGAGCGTCAGCCCGTGGACCAGAGAGTCCCGGGTTCAGTTCCCGCTAAGGGCATGTGTCTTGGTTGCAGTTTGTCCCTGGCCCCGGTTGGGGTAGTGTGGGTGGCAACCACTTGATGTGTCTCTCTCACATCAATGTTT
The DNA here is from genome assembly GCA_030848825.1 of Tadarida brasiliensis. NCBI lineage: Eukaryota > Metazoa > Chordata > Mammalia > Chiroptera > Molossidae > Tadarida > Tadarida brasiliensis. Next base: position 61,845,144 of record CM061273.1, read on the forward strand.
CTCTCTCTCTCCCTCCCTCTCTCCCTCCCACTCTAAAGACAAATGCAAAAATGTTCTTGGGTGAGGATTTAAAAAAAAAATTTTATTTTTTAAATTTGAAAAAGAACTCTGGTTTTCTATTGTATTAATTTATCATAATTTCTCTAACCAGTTTGCTGTTGTGCATTATTTAGGAAGCTTCCAGTTTTTGTGTTGCTTTTTCTACAGCCCTCTTCAGTTCTTCAGGGCAGGTTCACAGAAGTGAACTGAGGAGGGGAGAGCTCCAAGCAGCTGCAGCTCAGCCTTCTTAGCCCTGGAGCTCTCCTCTTTCAGGCCCTCACTCTTCCCTTTACCTTGAGGGTCACTGCCAGCAAGGCAGAGGGGCCTCAGGAGTCCCCTCTCTGGGACCCAGGCAGTTGGTGAGCTCTGGCAGGTACCTGAGCCATCCTTGGTGGCTTCCTAGGCCTACAAATGGGGCACAGGTGGGGCCTACTCTCCTGAGGCTTCTTCCTGCCCCCACCCTCTAGCACTTTGGCCTCGTGGCAGTGTCCCACCCAGGCCACTCCTGGGTGTGATGATGACTAACCCACTGGAGAGTGATTTAGTTTTGGTTTTATCATACTTGACAGCAGAGATAAGTCCCATCCCCACCCCTGGGTTGCGCGGCAGGGTGGGTAGGAGGCTGGTTCAGCACTCATTGCAGAAGAGATGGTGCAGATGTGTCTGAGAAGCCGGAGGCCTCCCCGAGCATTTGCACTTGTCCCCGTTCCTGGCCAAGCCTGGCATCTGCCCACAGCAGGGTTTGTTGTCCTTGGAGCTTCTAGAACGGGTGGGGAACATCCGGGCCATGGACCGTATAAGGCCCATGAAATTAATACCAGCTGACATCACACGCCTCACCAAATGAGCCTGACCAAATATAGGAGCCTAATTTTTAGGTTGATAATTTTTTTATATGTTTTATTGATTTTTTATAGAGAGAGGAAGGGATAGAGAGATAGAAACATTGATGTGAGAGAGAAACATCTATCAGCTGCCCTCTGCACACCCCGCACTGGGTATCAAGCCTGCAACCTGGGCATGTGCCCTGGCCGGGAATTGAACCGGGACCTCTCAGTCCGTGGGGTGATGCTCAGTCCACTGCGCCACACCTACCGGGCTAAGTTGATCATTTTGTATGGCCCAGGAATGATATAAATATCCAAATGGCCCTTGGAAGAAAAAAGGTTCCCCACGCCTGTCTAGAGGGACACCCTTTCCCATGGGAGTGGCAAAGAGATCCCCATCTTCTGGGACTTTGGGTGAGTTACTCAACAGCCTTGGCTTCTTCCACTAAAATGGGGGTAATGTTAATACCCTGTGGGTTCAGTCATGTTCCCAGCATGTGTGCAGTGAGTTTCCACAGCTGCCAGTGCCTGGGATCTGGAGGGACACCAGAGAGGGGCTCCTTGCCCTGTGGTGTCCAGTGACCGGGACAGACCCAAGGCCAGAGGCAGTCAGCAGGGTGACCCAGGCTGTGCCTGAGTGCTACACGGGGGAAAGGGCGCTGAGGGAAGGTGGGCAGGGAAGGCTCTGAGTGTCCCATGGGGAGGGACCTCTCATCAGAGAGCCTTGTCTCCCTCTCCTCCTGACTCCAGGAATGCCACTCAGCCCCTTCCCTCCCTCCCAGGTACCCTGTGAGCCACAGCCCGGATCCCAGAGCTGCAGCGGGCCATCCCATACAGCCCCCTAGCCCTCTGCAGTTCGACTCCTTCCCCTGCTCACTGCTCTAAAACCCTGCAGCAGGTGTCGGGAGCGCTCCTCGTGTCGGGCGCAGCGGACGGGCACAGCCGACGTGGCGGCAATGAGACAGCTGAGGTTTTTCTGTTTTGTTTTTCACAAAAGCACTTGTGAGCATTTGATGAACTTCTCTCCATGTGGCTTCAAGCTACCAGGACACAGACCCCCAACACCTTATTCTTCTCAGCTCTTCTGCTGAAGGACTGGCCTTCCCCATAGCTGCTGGGAGCGCTCCCTCCCAGGCTCTGCAGTAGCCCGATCGCCCATCAGTGATAGGGGCAGCTTCTGTCTTGTTTTGGGCAGCATTTACATGTCTGCCACCGACCAAGGTCCACAGTGTACCAAGGTTGACAGTTGGGCAGAAGCCCTGGTTCCTCTTTAAGTGGTAACGCCTCAGACCAGCTCTCCCAGTAACCTGGGTGCTATTGTTGAAGTTGGTCCTGTGATGCCACCAGCCTCTCAGCCTCCCGGGTGCTTCCTGTGCTGGCCGCTGTGGCCGTGGCTCACGGGGCCCTGAGGTTTCCGGGTCTTCCTTGGTCTGGATGGCCTGTTGGTGGCCAAGAAGCAGGAGGAAGCTGAGGTCTTGATCTCAGACACCCATCTCCTGGTGGGGCTCAGCAGGCGGTGCGCAAGAAAGCCAGTCCACGAAGATGATTTCCCAGGGCTCTAAGCATATGAATAAAATGCACTGGGGTGGTGAGGGGAGTCCCCCAGACATGGTGGGGAGTGGCTAGTGGGGTGTTCCAGGAAGCCTTACTAGTGAGGGAGCAGTGAAGTGCTGGTTACCAGCAGTAAGGTGCAGTTTGTAAAGATGTGGGGCCCTGAGGGTGGGCTGAGGGTGGAGACTGCCGAGAGTGGTAACGAGAGGGAGAAGGACTGACCAGTGGTGCAAGGCAGTAAAGGCAACGGAAGGGAGTTTGGATTTCATTTGAAATGCAATGGGAAGTCCCTAGAGGCCAAATGGATAAAACCTTTAAAAATAGTTCCCTATGGCAAGACTCAAACTGACCCAGGTACTGCTAGGGAAGGGGCATCGTGCCAAATCTGGGCAGACTTTTACCCCTGGAGGAGTGTCCCTGCCAGGGACCCCATAGGCAAGTGTCCTCTGTTGCTGGGGAAGATGTCCCAATTGCATTTGAGTCTGTGGGCAGCTCTCTTTGCTTGTTTCTGGGGAAGCAGGGGAAGTGAGCAGGCTGTGACTCACGCAGGTCTGTTCCTACCATGTTATGCAAATGAGCTGGAAGCCCTTCCTGCGCATGGAACCTAGGGGGTGGGGGCGCCATGATGGCAGGAAGCTCAGTACATGCACAGGAAGGCAGCTTCTAGCATTGAGTAGCCAGTGCTCTGCAGTGACCACCGGGGCAAAGTAGCATCTGTCTCCTGGGCCGAGAGGTCACAGACTCAAGGGGGCAGTGCTCACAGACCTGGTCTGAGAAAATGGGGGGTCTGGGCACACTACTCGATCCATGGCTTCTTTGATCCAGAACCACAGGTCTCTCATTCTGACCATTTTTTGGTCCCCCTCCCCCCCCGAATCCTAGTAGGTGTTGTGAAAATGATACTACAGTGCTCTAACCTCTGAATGAATTGGCACTGTGTCCATAACACGGTGCGCTGCCTACCACGAAACGGTGCCACGAGTGCAGCTTTGTTGGCACAGAACGGCGCTCACAGTCCACGGTTACGTGACCAAAGCTGGCTTACAAAGCAGTACGGAGAGTATCAGGTTCTTATGAAATATATATTTACATATTTAACACTGTGGAATGAAAAGCAAATGTTAAATGTCTGGGTGGATTAAGAGGATTTCTATTTTGGCTTCTCATATTTTGAACTTTATCGAGGTGCAGTTGATGTGATAAACCGTGCATATTACAGGGCGCACTTTGGCAAGCTTTGACATATGTATACACCTGTAAACCATCAAAGATATATTGTGGGTTTTGTTTTTGCTTTTTACTTAAAAAATAAAAAGGAAAGTATATCAGCCATTGAACTGGCTGAACTGGGGGGGACCAAGAGGGACTGCCCACTTCCAGAAGGCTAAGCTGTGGCAGGCAGGCAGGCCTTTCTGGAACCCTGAAAGAGGGCTGGAGACCAGAATCGACTCCAGATCCCTTGCCCCTGGGCCCTTCCCTGGACCCAGTGGGCGGGGAGAAGGGAGGAGGCCCGGGGCTGAGCCATTCAGACCTAGCTTGCTTCCCCAGGAGGCCTGTGCAATCTGTGCTCGGACAGGGCCAACAAGGAGCACATCCTGCAGGCGGGTGGTGTCCCGCTCATCATCAGCTGCCTGTCCAGTCCCAACGAGGAGACTGTGCTGTCCGCTGTCACCACGATCATGTACCTGAGCTCGCCAGGCCCCGGCTCCCACCCCGAGCTGACCGCCGTGCCCGTGGTCCAGTGCATGCTTCGCTTCTCTCTCTCGGCCAACACGAGGCTCCGGAACCTGGCCCAGATCTTCCTGGAAGACTTCTGTTCCCCAAGCCAGGTGGCCGAAGCCCGCCGCCGGCCGGCTCACTCTGCCCTGGGTATCCCTCTGCCAAGGACCGAGGCCCCACAACAGCCCTGATCCAAGGAGACCTCAGGCCATGGTTCTCTTACTGCCAGCGGCAAGACAAATCCTGGTGAGGCTTAGGAAGCGGCAGTGTAGCTCCCACTGAGCACATCCTCTCCAAATGGTGCCTTTTCAGCTATTTTAAAGGTGAGTTTTCTCAGCCTGACAGGTATTGACGCTGTGATGAAAGGCATTAGATAAGTTGAGGAAGACAGACTTTGAGACACATGGAGAAGGAAATCAAAGGCATTGCCATTTTCATAGGCTGGCACTGTCGACCAAGGGAAGGCGAAGGTCCTGCCTCCTGATCCACCCCACTGCCAGACTCTCACCCTCATGTAAGAAGCATCCTGGTCCCTAGATCCACAGGCTTTTGCAGAAGGTGGTTCTCCTGCCAGCAGCTGGGCCTGGGGCTTAGGAAAACTGCCCGAGCTTGAGGAAGTAGGCATGATCCCTTAACAGAAGTGTCTGGAGTAATTTTGAGGAATAGGAATGAGAAGCCTCGTTGTTAAAACTATCTTGAGGCTCTGGGAAGCTGGGTACCTGCCCCACAGGCTCTTCAGGCTGGGCATTGGGCATGGTGGATGCTCGCCCAGAGAACTCTGTGGCCCAGGACTAACCATTTATCCACACAGGCCTGTCTGCCAGGCACGATGTGAGGGCTTCACAGGTGAAGAAGTGGTCCCTGCTCTTGAGTGACGCAGCCCGACGACTATTAACGTGGCCATCAGGCACTAAGACCAAGGCCATGAGGGTGATGACATCAGAATACAGGCACAACCCCTTGGAGCTGGCATCTTCTCCCCACACCCCATGGTCCTCGCCTGAAAGCCCTGGCCCTCTTCTGCCATCAGGGTTAAGTGAGGGGAGTCCTTGCCCCTGGAAGTGTGTCTCGGGCTCAGGAGGCTGTCAGAGATGCGAGTAAGAGGGGTGCTCAGGGAGATAGTGGACCAGATACCGACATAAAGTGTGTGGCTCGTAGTCCACAGTGCATGCTGGTCAGCACAGGGGAAGGGGTGCGGGACACCCATGGAAGGCTGGGGTTCAGGAACAATGGGGAGTCCTGGTCATCTGTACTCCCATATATGACCAAGGAAAGGCAGATGCGAGAGGAATGGCATCCAGGTGGGTGTGGAGGTGGGGCAGGTCCTGGGGCCTCTGGAGATGGAGGAGGGGGAAGGCCTCTTCATCAGCCTCCATTCCAACCGCAGCCCTCAGGCTTTTGCCCCTCTGCTTTCCCAAATAAAGGACCTGAAAAGAGCGGTGAGCCAAAGTGTTTTATTAAAAGGTTCCTGACTGATTTCCCACTGTGTTTCCATGCCAACCATCTCGGGAGGTGCCAGGTGGCTGGCCTGTGAGAGTAGAGGTTACTGTGTCTCCCTGCTCCCCAGTTCTGGGGTCACTACCAGGATGCCGCCTTGTCACTCAGCTCCACTGGGGCTCCCTGCTGGCTTGCCTTCCCTTCCTTCAGCTACTGTCCACAGGCCCGTTTGCTGTCAATGATCTCCCTCCAGTTGTCGCTCCAGGAAAGCAGCCGTCTCCTTGTGGGGGGCAGAGCCAAGTGCTGGTTGTGGCAGCAGGTGAACAAGATGTGCTCCCAGCTTGGGGTCTCCTCTTGGCCTGGGACAGGACACAGGAGAAAGGCAGTGAGCGTGCAATCTGGTTATTTTTGCTCCCTTTCCCCAATCCCAGCAGGCCAGATGCCTGGAGGTTGCCAACGAAAACAGATCCAACCTAGAATGGTGTCCTTGTCATCAATGAGCAGGTCCCCCGAGACCACCGTCTTGTCCCTCGTCAGGATAATGCGCTCCACAAACTGAGGCCCCAGGTGCTTGTCCACCCAGCGGAACTGTGTAAGGGGCACAGGTCTGTTAGTAGGGCCTGATGGGTCCCTGAATTCAGGCCCAGCAAGGAAGTAGATGTGGACGGGGTCTGTGCCCTTGACAGATACAGCTCCCCTCTCCCCCACCCACACTTCCTGTGTTTCTGCTGGTTTCTTTTTAAATGAGGGCTTGGGAAGCTGTTTGTCTAGGAGGTGCTGGGGCAGCCGAACCTTCTCACCCACACAGTAGTCATACTTCATCAGAGGGCTGGTGCAGATGAAGACCTCGGTGCTGCAGGGAAGGGGCTGGTTAGACAGGGTGCTGCCAGCCCCTGCTCCACACACCCCTCCCTCCCTTCCTCACTTAGCCATGGCGTGCATCTCCTGCATGGCTTCCAAGGCTCCAGGGATGGGCTCCAAGTCTAGGAAAAAGCCTGGGGCTTCATACACACTGGCGACTTTGTCCTGAAAGATACAGTGTTCCCATCCTGGCTTCTGCCTCAGCAGATCTAGCCCCAGAGAGGATCTCAAAGTAAGGTGTGTGTGGGGCCCGGAGGTGGGGGCAGGGGGGGGGGGTGTGCCTCCTTATGCTGGGGTGAACTGTGTATTCTGAAGTGAGTTTTGCTAATTTTATTTTATTAAAAAAATTTTTTTTTCTTTATTGATTTTCAGAGAGAGAGGAAGGGAAAGGGAGAGAGAGAGAGAAACATGGATGAAAGAGAACATCGATTGGCCGCCTCCTGCATGCCCCTCACTGGGGATCAGGCCCACAACCTGGGCATGTGCCCTGACTGGGAATGGAACCGGGGACCTCTTGGTGCATGGGTCGACGCTCAACCACTGAGCCACACCAGCCGGGCAACTAATTTTATTTATTTATTTATTATTATTATTATTATTATTATTAATTGAGAGGGAGAGAGAGAATATCCATCGCCGCCTCCTGCATGCCCCCCACTGAGGATCAGGCCCACAACCTATTATTATTATTATTATTATTATTATTATTATTATTATTATTATTAATTGAGAGGGAGAGAGAGAATATCCATCGCCGCCTCCTGCATGCCCCCCACTGAGGATCAGGCCCACAACCTGGGCATGTGCCCTGACCGGTAATCCAGCCTGCGACTTCTTGGTGCGTGGACAGATGCTCAACCACTGAGCCACACCAGCCCGGCCAGTTTTGCTAATTTTAAATAGGAAGGAGGTGTCTTGGGAAATGGAGCAGAGACCATCCTGCCCCAGGAGAGAGCTTCCCACTTGTAGGTGTCCTATGGGGTCGGGCTCCCAGCTACTGGGGACACTGGGGTCAGGGGTCACCCTCCCGGGTGCCTGTGGGGTTGGGCTCCGGGCTCCCAGGGCGGGGCGGCGCTGCACCCACCACCCCCGCTCCCTACCGCCAGGTCGGGCCGCAGGGCTCGGTACTGCTCCCGGGCGAAGAAGCCGCGGCGCTCCTCCAGCGGCACGTGCGGCTCCCCGGGGAAGCGGCGGCGGAAGCCCCGCAGGAGGCCCGCCTCGAAGTCAGCCAGCACGCCGTCCATGTCCACCAGCACCCGCACGGGCCGCGCGCGCCGCGCCGCCGCCGCCATCGCCATCGCCAGAGCGCGGGGACAAGCGAAAGAACGGCCGAGCCGGGGCGAGCGGAGCGGGCGCGCGGGCCGCCGCTTCCGGAGCCGCGGGGGGCGGGGCCGCGGCGCGCATTTGCATGGCCCGGGGGCCGGCCGCCGATCGGCCTAACCGGCGCGCGAGCGGGCCAGGCTCACGGCTCACCTTCCCGGTCTTCACGCCGCGGACGTTCCTGCCCCGACCGGGCCGAGCCCAAAATACTGAGCAGCGTCCGAACGAGCAGCGAGGCTCCCGCAGCCCCGGCGGCTGGCCCGCCTGTCCTGGAATCCGTGCCTCCCAGGCCTGCGAGGCGGGGAGCCAGGGATGCCACGGGCCGGACCGATCGCCGAGCTGGCAGCACCCGCCCAGGGCCAGGATCGCGCCCGGTCACTGAAGTCAGTGAGGCTGTTGAAGGCGACTGGTTCGAGTGAGTCGAGCTCCTAAGAAACGAATTCACAAACCCGCTGGTTTGAGAGGGGAGCTTCTACTGAAAACACCCAATCCCACCTGGAGGAGATTTCCATCAAGCTCAGGCAGTCGGGACTGGCCTTTCTGTGGATCTGACAACTCAACGGCAGCCATACCCCCCTCTAGAAAAGGCTGAACTTTGCTCAATTTTGTTACCGCTCCCACCCCTTTGTAGATTTCACCACATTTCCCGACTACATCCGAATATTGTTCCCCATCTGAGCACCCCAGTACTGCCAAACCATTGCAGCCAAACATTACAAAGGGGAGTCTGGCCCGGCCAGTGTGGCTCAGTGGTTGAGAGTCGACCCATGCACCAAGAGGTCGCTGGTTCGATTTTGGTCAGGACACATGCCCAGGTTGTGGGCCAAATCCCCAGGGGGGGACATGCAGGAGGCGGCCAGTCGATGTTCTCTTTCATCGATGTTTCTAGCTCTCTCTTTCCCTCTCCCTTCCTCTCTCTCTAAAAGCAATAAAGAAAAAAAACAAAGGGGAGTCTAGCCTCTCATTCTGAGGTGACCTAAATTAGAAAACGCTTAAGAGGCCTTGCTGGCCAGTGTGGCTCAGTGGACTGAGCTCCTCCAGGGATGGAGAGGTCCGGGTTCATTTCCCAGTAGGGGGCGTGCAGGAGGCAGCCAATCGGTGTATCTCTGTCTCTCACATCGATGTTTTTATTTCTCCCTCTCTCTCTAAAAAACAAAATCAATAAAAACATTAAAAAAAAAAAAAACATAAGAGGTAGAATTTACTGAATAAGCAATAAATACTGAGAACTTGACTGTTTTTTCCCCTTCCCTAAGCCACTGCAGTCGCCCAAACTAGGTAAAAAGTCCAAACTGTCAATTCCAGTCATCATTTTAAGATCATTCAACTTTCTAGACCCTAAGCTTTTTTTCTTTATTATTATTTTTAATCCTCACCTGAGGATATTTTTTTTATCATCAGATAGAGTAGGAGGGAGGGAGAGTGAGAGAGAGAAACATCGATGTGTCATCAACTGGTTGCCTCCTGCACAACCCAACCAAGGCTGGGACGAGCAGCAGCCGAGGTCGTGCCCTTGACTGGAATCCAACCGGTGACTCATTGATCCGCTGGCCAACGCTCTAACCATTGAGCCAAACCCACCAGGGCTAGACCCTAAGCTTTTTAACTGTAAAATTTAACACTGATCTTAGCAAACATGTTTACATAGAATTTCCTAAAATTCTTTGTAGTTTTGATAGTAGCAAAATGACAGGCAGAACTGTCCCTCAGAACACCTTCTGTTCATTTAGTTTTGGGTTTTTTTTTTTTTAAGCAGTTCAGGTTTATTTTCTACTATAACAAACAATTAAGAACCCCCTCCAGAACACCTTAATTTTGATTAGGCATTTATCTTCATGGAACTAAAGAAACTCCAATTTTTTGTTGTTAATTAACCTCACCAAGGATATTTTTCCATTGCTTTTTGGATAGAGTGGGAGGGGGAGAGAGACATCGATTGGTTGCCTCATTCATGACCCCAACCAGGGCCAGAATTTGAACCTGCATCCCAGGTACATGCCCTTGACTGGGACTCGATCAAGGGCATGTACCCTTGAATCGAACCCGAGACACTCTACCACTGAGCCAAACCGGCCAGGACAGGGACATCTCTTTTCCGGGAGCCCCACCATTACTGAGAAAGGTGATGGTTCCCTACCTCTGAAGTTATAAGAGAAAGTAACTCAGTCTCCTGTGCTCCTGTGCTTTACATCTCAAGAGAAACTTAACACCCTCACAACCTATAAATAGCCCTATCTTCCCAAAGAGATGCCCAGTAGTTCAAATGAGTCCGGTTACACACAATACTCCATCATGGGAGGGGTTTAGAGGTTACCTAGTTCAAAGGTGTCACTTTTTAAGTTAGGAAATTGAGCCCCAAATGGAAAGCCAACAGAATACAGCTGGTCGGTAGCACAGCTGGACCTAAAAGCCAGGTCTTCATAATGCCCAATTTAGACATTTAATATACAGGATGTTGACCTGGAACTTTCTCCCTAGAGCCCAGCTGTCTCCATGTCACTCGAGGAGACTGACCCCCCCCCACCCCGTCCCTTTCTAGTTATGGGGGACCCCTCCTTTCTTTGGAGCGCTCTTCTCTTCAACCACCCACCACTGAGAAGCACCTTGCAGGTGGGCGAGGACTTAAATTTTTATTATTATTTATTATTTTTTAATCCTCACCCGAGGATATTTTTGTCAGGACTTAAAATTTTAAATCTTCCCACCCAGCACAAATGGTAGGTGGTAGAACAGTCTAAAATATATTGGCTAGTAATTCTGTTGGATATCAATTCGTCTTATAGTCCTGAATTTTATTATCACCGATATCAGAGTTCATGATAACTTTGGCATTTTGAACTCATGCTATGAATCCAAACCTGCTGTCTTTAAAGAACTTTCTTTAGAGGGAAGCCCACTTGTCTCTGGGCCTTCACCGGTCTGTTTTTAACTTGAATGACCCTTCAATCACCCAGCAGCAGATTTGAGAGTAACAAAGAAAAAAAGCAACTGAACAGGTAGAACACTGAAACAATCTCAAAAAGATGACACAGGACACAATGTTTCAAAATTTGTACATTTGTTTACTTTAAGGAACAGTCCAGGATTGTGAAGTACAAGACATTTTTTTAAGGATGAGACTTTTCGTTTCATGGTCAAGCACCAGCATCATGCACACAGCTTCCAGTTCTCTAGGCGCACTGCCCGGTGGGTCCGTTCAGGACGGACACCCACTTCTGCGCGGTCACCACCCTTGCTCACTTCGCCACTCGGAATCGGTCAGTCGGGGTGTACTGGGAGCCTCCTCTGCGTGAGAACAGGAGGCTTTGCTCCTCGGCCAGTCAAGTTAGGATCTGGCTTATTTCTTAAGGTTCAAAGAGAAAAGGCAGTTTCTCTGCTTTGCAGGCAGCACGGCATGAGGCGCAGGCCTCTATTGTTCCATATGGCACAGGAAGATGCTTTTAGCAAAGGGCACTGACAAGTTAGGGCAACACCAAGAAGTTTCGGCATAAAGACGGCCCCGTGCTGGGGGCCTGCAGGGACGGTGCCTGTGGACTGTTTACTGGCCTGTCCAATCAGGGCTTGGTAAACCCAAGTAAAGCTGACAAGAAAACCTCAGTAACAAAAGATCCTCTAACACATTTGGAACCGAATTATTTGTCCTTAAAAACACGGTACTAAGTGTCACAAAGCTTTCCCTCCAATCTACTACTAGAAAACACTCATGCCATGGCCTGCAGACCCAGAGGAATCAGGACAGATAAAGAGAACCTGTTCTTCAAAAAGAAGAAAAGAAAAGAAAAAAAAGACAGCAGTACATAAAGTGCTTCTTTTTTAATGAAACAAATCCAAAAGATGTACAGTTCAGGCTCAAGTTGTGCAGTTCACAAGCATGAAGAAAACAAACAAACGAACGAAACGAGTTCAGGACAGTCGGAGCTAACCCAGGACAAGGCTGGACTTGCCACCAGGGGGGTTTCTTCGGGATGGCACTGGGGCCGGCGCCACCGGGCTGGGCACAGGGGCAGCGGGCACAGGCTTCTCCTCACTCTGCCCCAGGCTGGCCTGCAAGTCTGTGTCCATGTTTTCTAGGAAAACAGAATGAAATTAAGGCTCACAACTATTTCCAGGGAAGACAAAGGATCTAAGATACTTTTTTTTTTTGGAGGAAGGTTCAATACACACCTAGAGACACAAAGAAGAAAACAACAATCTCCGTGTCCCCACCACCCAGAATTATTTGTCCCCAGGCCTTTTTCTGTTCTTTTCTCAATTACACAAATAATGAAGACATGAATATTTTAAATTAGAACATCACAGATAAACTCCAGATCCCTGACCCCTAATCCACCTCCATGTCTCCTTGCCCTATTCCCAGAGGGTTTGTTTTATGCATATTTTATGTGTACTTTCTTTCCAACATATAACATATAATACTGTTTTTGTTCTCTTTCTTTTTTTTATCCTCACCCCTAGGATATTTTCCCGATTTTCAGATAAAGTGGGAAGGAGAAAGGGAGGGAGAGGGGAAGAGAGAGACAGAGAGAGAGAAACATCGATGTGAGAGAGACACATTGACTGGTTGCCTCCCACATGACTCCAACCAGGGCCGGGATCCAACCGCAATGGAGGTACATGCCCTTGACTGCAACTGAACTCTCGACCCTTTGGTCTAAGGGCCGACGCTCTAACCGCTGACCCAAACCGGCCAGGGCTGTTTTTGTTCTCTTTAACATAAATGATATCAACTTCCTTTTTCCACTTTCTTACAAATTTACCTATATTTATACACATGGTCATAATTCACCTTACTTAATTAAACTATATATATATGTTTGTCCAATCTTCTACTGAGAGCAACCAACCCCACCACTGCAAACAAAGCTGTCATGCACTGGAACGCCTGCCATGTCCTCAACTTGAACAGACACTACTCGCCACCCTCCCAAGTGCCTGTGCCACGTTCCACCCCACAAGCCATGTCAAAGCTGCCCTCCTTACATCTTTGCTCATCCACCACTTGATAACCACCTCACTTTTATATTTGTCAAACTGATGGGTGAAAAATGTTATTGCATTTCTCTTTTATGTTACAGGTCCGTGATTACTGGGTGAGGTTGATTTTAACTATACGGACTGCCAGTTGTACCAACAATATTTATTAAAGAGTCCACCATTCCCCTATTGACTTGTAATAACACCTCCATTAACCAGGTCACTCCCATCTCTTATTAACTGGGCACTTTCCACATTAAAGAAATCGTGTATTACTAGCTAATATCCTGGATATTGTCTGACTGATTCACTGGCTGATTTGTGAAATTCCCAACAAGCACATATTATTATTATTATTTTTTTTTACAAGCACATATTCTTAACCAGGTAGTTTCCAAAACCAGAGAAGTCATTGATTCAAAGTCAAGAGAGATTGCAAAAGAAAAAACTCAGAATTTTCTGTGAAAGGAAATTTCTAAAGAGTTTAATAGTTTTAAGGCATGTTAGATTTATTATTTTTTTAATGCCAGGTCTCATTTCAGTGGTAAGCCATATTCTAACACTTGCCTTAGAATAATCACACACACACAGAGGCACCTTTACTTTTATTTTTATTATTATTTTCTTGTTGATCCTCACGCCAGGAGGGAGAAGGAGAGAGAGATCGATATGAGAAAGACCCATCAATTGGTTGCCTCCCGCACAACCCCGACTGGGGCCGGGGATCAAACCTGAAACCCAGGTACACGCCCTTTACTGGGAATCGAACCCTTGACCCTTTGGTCCAAGGTCTGACGCTCTAATTGCTGAGCCAAACTGGCCAGGACAGAGAGGCACCTTTAGTAGAAGACATGGGAGAAAAGCTACCACAAACTTTAAAGACATTTATTTCCTCCCCTAGTTTGAGGGTGAAACTGAAATACTGGTTATGATATATACTCTGTAAGAACTCCATATGGACTCATACTGGACCCCAATGAAAAATTCTAATTTTGAAAAACTGTAGTTTCTCTAAGTTCCTCAAAGACTAAACATTAAAATTAAAAGTCCATGTTCCTAAAACTTGTACCAAGTTTTGATTTAGCCGACTGAAACCCAAGGGGGAAGAGGTCTTAGATCAAAACAAAACGTCAGAAATAAGCTACTGCTGCTTTTATCATTGCATTTTATGAATTTTTGGAACATTCTACAGAATTAACATAATACTACACACAAAGTGTTCTGTAGTATTGAACTACAAGTAAAAATCCAGTATGATGCTTTCCAGAATGACAGCCGTCACGGTTAGGAACTGAAGCGTGGAGAGAAAGGTCACCCCTGTCTCCTGTTGCTACAGTCTTGTTCCACAAGAAACAGGATCACAGGCATCCCCATCAAGTACCCAAGTCCTACAGTAAGTGTCCCCTATGTAAGCCAGGAAAATATGTCCAATGTACTACAAATACAAAAAAAAACCCAAAACCCCACACTTTGGGCGCTACCCTGGTGGCTAATTTCCATAAAGTGCTTTTTGGATAAATCAGGCTGATTTCCACCAATCTCCTACCTGTCTTTTATTATTAATGGAACCGTTCTGTCTTTCACAATGAGGTAACAACATACCAAACAAGAAAGAAAAAACAAACAAACCAAAAAAAGCACATTTGGAGACTAAACAACAGCAGGCCTTAATTTCAATGCTCCTTGGTCAGAAATAAATACAGAAAAGATGGAGGCTTGTTTGTTACTCCACAGGTCTGCAAAGAGCTAAGGAATTGAGACTAAGAGTTTAGAAATTTCTATAGCAACCCGATAGGGAAAGCTCTGTCTGTTGAATCTAATAATAAATTTTAAAATAGGGCTTTAAACAAAAATACTTCTACAATATTCATCTTATATACGCCTGACTACTGACTTGTCTTTCTTCTTTGGCACATCAGTAAAGTAACTGAACAGACACCTCTGTCAGAACAGACAGAAATGATTCGTTATGAGGATCAAATAGTTAGAACCGGAAGAGGATGGAGCAGACCATGTAACTTGCCCAAAGGCAGGGAAAGACCTCGGCATAAATTTCCTGGACCTTCTCCCTCTCTCTTATAGATTTCCAAAGTCCCCTGGCCGGTTTGGCTCAGTGGTTAGAGTGTCGGCCCGCGGATCAGAGAGTCCCGGGTTTGGTTCCCACTAGGGGCAAGTACCAAAAAATAAATAAATAAATAGATTTCCAAAGTCCTCCCTGTGGCCACTCCTGTGTTTGATCATCCAAAAGACAATGGCAATTTTCATTATAGCCAAGCAAAATCTGTTTTATTTAAACTGAGCAGAGTAGCTTGGCTTTGAAGTAAACTTGGCAACAGAATTGGGGTTGGCCTCTACTCCATCAGATGTATCTTAAATTACTAGGGCCCTTGTCACATTATGACAAACTAAAAGTAGCAGCAGTCAGGAACACAAAATAATCAGGTGGCAAAATTGATGGATGAACACTTTAAAACAAAAAGAGGAAGGGCTTGTCACACTACACAATTCAATGTGCTAGTTATCTTTTTTTAAATTTATTTACTTTTTCTTTATTGATTTGAGAGAGAGAGGAAGGGAATAGGAGAGAGATAGAAACATTGATGAGAGAACATTGATTGGCCGCCTCCTGCATGCCCCCCACTGGGGATCGGGCTCACAGCCTGGCCATGTGCCCTGACCTGGAATCGAACTGGCAACCTCTTGGTGCATGGGTCGACGCTCAGCCGCTGAGCCACACCGGCCGGGCTCAATGTGCTATTTATCTGAAGAATTTATAACAAATTGGGCTGAGGGTGATAGTAATTATTTAGCAGGACAAATTACAGTTTTTCATAACTTCATCAGAGTTCTCACTTCTCCAGGTTCCCCAAATTCCAAATTATATTCATTGGCCAAAATCAGTGAATAGAGATTGTGGCTAAATGAGGTCTAACAGTGGAAGTATTTCAGAATATGAAAAGCAGCGGAGTCGAAAAGCCCAAAAGATATTTTCCCTCCAGAACAGTCTTTCCAAAATTGAACATGAACAAAAATCTACCTTCAGCCAGGGAAAAAGTCATTTGTCCAATAAGCACCAGCCCAGGTTAAGCTCACAAAGGTTCAGAAGAATCTCCTCCCTCACATCCCCATGGAGAAACACTGTTTGGGAGGACAGAGAGGAATGTGGTTCTTAAACACTTGATTCCCTGGAAGACTGCATCACAAATGTAACGGTAGGAAAAGGCCACGAGGAAGCCACTTCTCCTGGACCTATGATGGCTGCATTCCACTGAGTCCCCCCACCCTTTTATTGGTTAATCCTCACCTGAGGATATTTTTTCCATTGATTTTTAGAGAGAGTGGAAGGGAGGGAGAGAGAGAGAGAGAGAAACATCGACGTGAGAGAGACACATTGATTGGTTGCCTCCTGCACGTGCCCCGACTGGGGCTGGAGATCAAACTTGTAACCCAGGTACCTGCCTTTAACCAGGAATCGAACCTGAGACCCTTTGGTTCGAGGGCCGATGCTCTGACCACTGAGCCACACTGGCCAGGGCTCTACCAGTCCATTTTAACCCACTGCTACAACCTGTGTGTGTCAACTTTGCATTACACTGACCAGCGATTCTCTGGCATTTGTTAAGGAAATGCCAATGAATATTTCAAAGATTTAAAATAATTAAATGATGACAGCTCATTTCCACACAAATGCTAACTGAAAATTTACATCTGCCCCCTAAATCATCATTTACAAAATCACAGGGTTGCCCTGGCCAGTTTGGCTCAGCAGTTAGAGTGTCGGCCCACTGACCAAAGAGTCACGGGTTCGATTCAGGTCAAGGGTACGTACCTCCGTTGTGATTCATCCCTGGTCGGGGTGTGCGAGAGGCAACCAGTCGATGTGTCCCTCTCATGTCAATGTTTCTCTCTCTCTCCCTCTCACTCTATCTGAAGATAAGTGGAAAAATATCCTCGGGTGAGGATTAAAAAAAAAGAATTAAAAAAAAAGAAAATCAAACAAACTTTGTACGTTCAATGCTGTGGGCCAAGCTTGAACTGCCAGAGCCATTTACTAAAAAGCTCTCATTAAGTGTAACAAATACCAGCTTGAATAAGGTACATGCATTTGTAAAGGATTTTGGTGGGGTTCTTCCCTTTCCCATACATTTCTAGCATTGTTCTCACTACTGGCTGATACCAAATGTGGCCATGTTTACTAACTTCTGTTTCATTTTTCTTTCCTCTCCACCCAGAGTATGCTGGCACTCGGGCAAAGCTAGGCTGCAGTCCCTAGTCTCTTTCCCCAAGACATGATTTGAATCAAAATTCCAATCTATGCTTTTTTTTTCAAATCCTCACCCAAGAATACGATTTCACAGATTTTAGAGAGAGGGGGTGAGGGGGTGAGAGAAAGAGAGAGAGAGAGAGAGAGAGAGATTGGTCACCACTGGCACGTACCCCAACTGGAGATCGAACCAGAAACCCAGGCATTATGTGTGCCCTGACTGGGAATCAAACCTGCAACCTTTTGGTGTACAGGATGCCACTCCAACCAACTGAGCAACCCAGCTGGGGCTCCTATCTCTTCTAAAACCATTTACAGAACCAGAAATTTGGGCTTCAAAAGTACTCACCATGAATGTCACCTTCTCCCTAGAAAAGAAAAGACATTAAAAATTTACTCCAGATTTTAACTTTGCAACATACAAATACAGTAGTCACAGTTCAGAGAGACTACTGTCTCTATGAAACCAAGTGTTTTCGTTTTGATGCAGTCAAGGTCAGGGTCAGGCTGCATTATAATAAGTAACCTTTATCCAGCTGGGACAATGCTGTACAAAAATGCCACTGGACAAATTGCCCCAATGTCAGTAACACTCAAAATTCAAAAAAACCTTAACATCTAACCAATATCACCCCAAAAGATTTAATTAGAAAACTTTTTTTTTACTCTTAACACCTACGCTGATGACCTATATCAATCAGTATTTCAGAGGCTCCTTTATCAGAATGGGAAACGGATGAATCTATCTTTCCCTTCTCCCTCCTTCTTCCTACCTAGGGGTTGAAAAGCATCTAACAGTTCCAAAGCCCCTTCTACATGTCTCCCACGCTTAGACGGCCGATGCCTCATGTGTTTTGAGATCCCTACTCAGGAGGACATCCTACCAGGCTTTCCAGACACACAGCTAGGGACTCGGGGCGGTGCTGCAGTCTCCTGGGCTTCATCTCAAAACAATGGGACAACATTTGCCAACACCGCAAACAGTCCTTGAACTCAGACATCTGAGACACAGGAAGTGAGTGTGATTCAGAAGTTCTAACAATCAGTACTGAAGGGTAGAGACCAACCCTATGGTTGAAGAGACACCAGAACAGAGCAAGATCACCTTTACTCCTTTCTGACTTCCCTCTCTTGAGTTATCAAGCTTTCATCACCAATATGGCCCAGCCCCTTTCCTAACAACCGCTGTGGAAAACTCCGGGGACAGAACTGAAGCTCTTAGTACAACACAGAGGAATCTGATTTCTAAACTGAAAGAACCACAAAACCTGTCTTCTTCCCCAGGTTGTCACACTGACCTTCAGGTCTAAGAAGTCTCCAGAGTTGGCTTCAGAAGAGTTCCTTCTCTGAGGTCCAGACGACTCAGAATCTTCTCTACCACCACTGGACTTGGCACCTGAATCAAACAGACTTTCTTAAGGAATATAATAGGAAGACCTAAAGCAAACACTTTTTAAATGAATGATATTATGTGTTAGTCTCATATTACAAAATAAGCAAACAGTGTTGGGGAGGTTAAGTGATGTCTTAAAACCTTGACAGAGGGACTAAATAACCCAATCTGATATTACTCCTAATCTTTTTTTTATTTTTTTCCTTTATTTTTAGACAGAGAGGAAGTGAGAGGGAGAGAGAGACAGAAACATCGATGAGAGAGAACGTTGATTGGCCGCCTCCTGCATGCTCCCCACTGGGGATCTGGCCCACAACCTGGGCATGTGTCCCGACCGGGAATTGAACCAGCGACCCTTCTGGTGCCTGGGTCAATGCTCAACCACTGAGCCACGCCACTCCTAATCTTGATCCACCCCATAAACTCTCAGTATTTCTCAAGACTTAGTCCCTCCAATAAGAAGCTTGAACTGGCCCAGCCGGTGTGGCTCAGTGGACTGAGTGTCGTCCCGTGGACTGAGAGGTCCTGGTTCGATTCCCGGTCAGGGCACATGCCCAAGGTTGCAGACTCGATCCCCAGTAGGGGGCGTGCAGGAGGCAGCTGATTGATGTTTCTCACATCAGTGTTTCTCTCTCTCCCTTCCTCTCTCTCTAAAAAATCAATAAAAACATATTTATATAAAAAAAAAAAAAAAGAAGCTTGAACTGTTGTCTATTTCACCATGAAAAAGCTCCACTGTGCTCTCCAGCCCTAAACCAGCTGTGGGTGTCCACGCTGGGTCCGCCCCTTGACCAGTGATCACAGACATAAGCTGTACCTGCCGACTTGGCCCACGAAGGGGGATTTTCCTCAGGTGTCCCAAAGATGCTAGAGGCCATTTTGTTCTTCCTCACGGGCTGTTCTGTTGGTTCATCAAAGCCTAATGAAAAATTGGATCCGCCACCTGGAGGCCGCAAAACCCTAGGAATAATAGCAAAACATGTCTTGGCAAAAATGTTGTCAAACACCTTTCTCTTCATTTCCCTCGCCCATTCATTCCTCTTCCCTCCCACAAAATAGAGCTGCTATTGGGGAAGAAGAATTGAGTCCATGGGGTATAAATTCAGTGTTCAGTCCACTGAGCCTCACTGACTGGCGCTTTACAGTATTTGTAGTCAGCCTGTCCGTCACCCAAGGCGGCTGAAACAGCCCGAAAGTTGTCACAAACAACAGCCTGGCTGGTGTCCCTTTTAGGAAATGGCAAAAGACCTAAGGGACCTCACCTCCTGGGCCTCGCTGGATACACAGGGCGGGGCAAAAGTAGGTTTACAGTTGTAAGTATGTGAAACAATTTATTCTTATAGTTATTAATTATTGTATTATTTTCCATATGAACAACTATAAACCTACTTTTACCCCACCCAGTATGTGCAAAGAAGTTAGGAAGTACATCTTGTTATTTATATTTTCCATTTTTCTTTTCAATGAAATAAAAAATGGAAGAACAAACATATTAAAAGTTTGCCCTGACTGGTTTGGCTCAGCGGTTAGAGCGTCGGCCTGTGGTCCAGAGAGACCGGGTTCGGTTCCCGCTAGGGGCATGTACCTCGGTTGCGGTTTGTCCCCGGCCCTGGTTGGGTCGTGCGGGAGGCAGCCACTCGATGTGTCCCTTTCACGTCGATGTTTCTCTCTCTCTCTCTTCCTCTCTCTCCCTCCCACTCTATCTGAACAAAAAATGGAAAAATGTCCTTGGGTGAGGATAAAAAATAAAAAAAATTAAAAAAAAGTTAACTAGCCCTGCCCTGGCTGATTTGGCTTAGCAGTTTGAGCATCAGCCCCAGACCAAAGAGTCTCGGGTTCGATTCCGGTCAAGGGCACATGCCTGGCTTGCGGTTCAGTCCCCGGCCCTGGTTGGGGTCGTGAGGGAGGCAACCAATCAAAGTGTCTTTCTCACATCGATGTTTCTCTCTTTCTCCCTTCCATTCTATCTAAAAATCAATGGAAAAATATCTTCTGGTGAGGATTAACAAAGAAAAAGAAAAAAAAAAGTTAACTAGACCAATTAGGAAGCCCAAGCAAAGATGATCATAAAGTGTCTCTCCTACCTCAACATCATGGACCAGCCGTGTTTACATACTTGTACCTCACTATTGTCACTAGTAAACTCGAGTGACTAGCCACAGGGAGAAAGTCATATGAGAAGTTAAGTGTAAGACGTGTGGCTCCTCTGGACCACCGATAGCTTTGTGTTCCACAAAGAATACAGTATTTTCACGTTTCCAAATCTCCCTGCCACAGGCTGACCAATTTGTCCCCACCTAGAAAAACTCAATTTAACTTATCCTCTCACCACTCAAAGCACAGAAAATGGAGATGGTATTATGGGAAGATTTTCTAACTACTGATTCAATTCTTTTACTAGGGATAGGAACAGCCTGGTTCCTATTTCTTCTTAAGTCGTTTGATAAGAAATAATTTTCTAGGAATATGTCCATTTCATCCAAGTTTACAAATTGTCATTTGTAAATTCAGCTCCTTATATTAAAAAAATAATGGAAAAATTAAACACTTAATGGATAAATTCTCTTCTAAGTACTCCAATAAAGGCATTCCCAAGTTTATTTTATTTTTTTTAACTATTGTCCCATTCTAATTATTTTCTTTTTGGAGGAGGGGACAAAAAGTTGTATTGAAAATATAATTTTTCTCCCGGCTGGTGTGGCTCAGTGGTTGAGCATCGACCCATGCACCAAGAGGTCGTCGGTTCGATTCCTGGTCAGGGCACATGCCTGGGTGGTGGGCCTGATCCCCAGTAGGGGGAATGCAGGAGGCGGCCAATCGATGTTCTCTCTCATAGATGTTTCTACTTCTCCTTCTCCCTACCTCTCTCTCTAAAAATCAATTTAAAAAATTAAAAAAAAAGTTTTTAATATACATAAATATAATAAACGTCATTGCAAAAATTATAACAGTGCAGAAGTAAACAAAGCAAAACCTTCCCTCTTTCCCACACTATTGCTCAGCAGTAACCACGTTGAAGAGTTTGGTGGGAATTCTTCTATTTCTTCATCAATTCATTTACATATGTGAAATTTAGATACTTAGCTTGTAAATTAACTATCTGAATCATTTTCTACTTGTTTCTTTTCTTTTTTTAATATGTTTTTATTGATCTTTAGAGAGAGAGGAAGGGAGAGAGAGATAGAAACATCGATGTGAGAGAGAAACATCGATCGGCTCCCTCCTGCATGCCCCCCACTAGGAATGGAACCCGCAACCCGGGCGTGTGCCCTGACCGGGAATCGAACTGGGACCTCTCAGTCCAAGGGACGATGCCCAATCCACTGAGCCACACCAGCCAGGCTCTACTTGATTCTTCAAAAGCAATATGTCTTGGTCAACTTTCTGTGTCAGTACAAACAGATGTACTTTATTCCTTTTTTGTTTGCTTTTTTAAGTTTTTAAAATTTTTATCTTAATTGTTGAAAGTATTACAGATGTCCCCCATTCTAATTATTTTCACATTTCCATTATTTTCTTCTTTGACCCCTAAATTATTTAGAGTGCATTTGTAAGTTTCCAAATATAGGGGTCTTTCTAGTTTATTGATTTTTAGCTTTTAATTATAATATAGACAACAGTTTTATGTCATGAGTCCTTGAAATTTGATGAGATGTGCCCTACGGCCTAATATGCGGTCAATTCTGTAACTCTCTCTATGTGCTTGGAAAGAATGTGGATTTGCCAGTGTTCTCTGTGTCCACTAGATCAAGCTTGTTAATGGACTTGTTCAAATCTACTAGTTAAGCCCTGGCCAGTTTGGCTCAGCGGTTGGAGCGTCGGCCTGCGGACCAGAGAGTCCCGGGTTCGGTTCCCACTAGGGGCATGTACCAAAAAAAACAAAACAAAAAATAAATAAATAAACAAATCTACTAGCTAAATGTATTAGCACTTACTGAAAGAATCTGTTAACAACTTTTGCTACAATGGGGGTCTCTCAGTTTTTCCTCAGAATTCTGTCAAGACAAAGAGTTCTCTCTCAAAAAGCCAGCCACTGGAGTCTTTTAGATCAGTGGGGAAAATTGCAATGGGTTAACTGGCTAGTCATTTTGATCAAACAAACAAAATATATTATCCCTAGTTCACTTCATTTACCAAAAAGTTCCAGCTCGGTCAAATATTTCTATTTAAAGACTAAAACAGCCCTGGCCAGCTTGGCTCAGCGGTTACAGCAC
Source organism: Tadarida brasiliensis (assembly GCA_030848825.1). Lineage (NCBI taxonomy): Eukaryota > Metazoa > Chordata > Mammalia > Chiroptera > Molossidae > Tadarida > Tadarida brasiliensis. The sequence continues at coordinate 61,867,743 of CM061273.1, forward strand.
ACGTCCTCGGACCCTTGGATCCAAGGGTCTTGAGTTTGAGTCCCGGTCAGGGGCACGTACCTGGGTTGCAGGTTGGATCCCTGGCACCAGGGCCATTTGGGAGGCAACCAATCTATGTGTCTCTCTCACATCGATATTTCATGAGGATTAACAAAAAAAAAAAAAGGGGGCTAAAACAAAAATAGTGGAAGGAAATATGTACGAATGTGCCCTAGTCTTGAAGAAAAAGGCTTGCTTTCTAAGCACAAAATGAAAGCCAGAAATCCTAAGATGGATAGATTAAACTTGGCAAAAATACACATAATATTTGACAAAGGTTAATATCACTACTATATGGAATGCTCTTAAAAATAATTTTAAAAATAACAAAAGAAAATGGACAAAAGGTACTGACAGGCAATTAAAAAATATGGATAGCCTCTAAATAGTAAAAATTCAACCTCACTAGCAAATGAAATTTAAAACAAGATGATAGTTTTTTTGCTTATTAGACTGGTGCAGAGTTTTAACAAGTCAATTCTCAGCATTAATTCAAGTGTGGAGAGTACATTTGTGCAAACTTTCTAAAGAACATATTTTTTTCTTTCAGATAGAGTGGGAGGGAGAGAGAGAGAGAGAGAGAGAGAAAGAAACATCGAGGTGAAAGGGACACATCAAGTGGCTGCCCCCAACCAGAGCCGGGGACAAACTGCAACCGAGGTACGTGCCCTTAGTGGGAACTGAACCCGGGTCTCTCTGGACCGCAAGCGGACGCTCTAACCGCTGAGCCAAACCGGCCAGGGCCTAAAGAACATTTGATAATATGTAGCAAACGTTTCCTTGCATTTTAAATGAATCAGCATTTCTACTTCCAGAAACTATCCTAACATCTATGTACAAGGATACTCTTATAAATAGGTTAATCTGTAAAAAGTTGGAAATACCCTAGTTATCTATCCAATAGTGGGAGGTTAGGTATCAAAGTTTGTCCATACAACAACAGAAAGCTACATACATTAGGATGAGATTTACCTTTATTAGTAAATGCAAAAAGTTACCCAAAACCCAGTCAATAAAAAAGGTTAGAGAACAGCCCTGGCCGGTTTGGCTCAGCGGCTGGAGCATCGCCCCAAGGACCAGACAGTCCTGGGTTCGGTTCCGCTAAGGGCACATACCTCGCTTGGAGTTTGTCCCTGGCCCTGGTTGGGGTCGTGTGGGTGGCAACCACTCGATGTGTCTCTCTCACATCGATGTTTCTCTCCCTCTCTCCTTCCCGCTCTATCTGAAGATAAATGCAAAAAAAAAAAAAAAAAAAGTCCTCGGGTTAGGATAAAAAAAAAAAAAAAAAAGATTAGAGAACAAATATAAGCCCAATTACATGTTAATAAAATGATGCATATAAACACTTATCTAGCTGTGTGACCTTAGGTAAACTGCTTAACCTCTCTATGCTTCGGTTTCTCTTCTATAAAAAGAAGATAATAGTAGCTGCCTCATAAGACTATTATAAGGATATCATATATACTGTGCTTAGAATAGTAACCAGAACATGGCAATCACGCGTCCCAGCTATAACAATCATAACTAGACATAAATGTCTGAAAGTATGTACACCACAATGTTATCAGGGGATTTCCGGTGAATTTCTATGTCTTTCTTATACTTCATAATTTTCTGTATTGCTATTAATCTAAAATTCTTTAAAAAAATTTTTTTTCTTTCTTTATTGATTTTAGAGGGAGGAAGGGAGAGGGAGAGAGAGATAGAAAGATGGATGAAAGAGAACATCGACTGGCCTCCTCCTGCACACCCCGCACTGGGGGTTTGGCCCACAGTCTGGGCATGTGTCCTGGTTGGGAATCAAACTGGCGACCTCTTGGTACATGGGTTGATGCTCAACCACTGAGCCACACTGGTCTTTAAATTCTTTTGAAGACCACTTCTGGGTTCCAGAATTCCCTGATTTTTCTTTGACAATACATAGCCTTTTCCCACTGGCCATTACAGGTGACTTTTTGTGGGCATCAGTGTCCACTTGGATCTCAGACAGAAATCCCAGCTCCTCTGCTCCTTTGGGTACAGGCTACAGCCTGGCCTCAGCTCCTTAACACTACCCCTCCCAGACTGGCACACGGCCCCTTCCTGCCCAAGGGGTATGACCTCCTGCCCTATCCAGTGTCCTTTCCTACCAGGCTCCCAGATACAAGGTCTGGTTAAGCCTAGGCAGAACTGCAGGAAACCAGACAAACTTTACCAACTACCAATGCAGCCTCCTCTCAACCGCTCTCATTGGTACCGTCTTCTTCACCAATCCAGCCAGGCCACTTTCTTCACTGTCCTGCAAACAGTTCTGGCTTATCTCCACCAAAGGGCACTCACTCCCGTATTTCCACCTAGTGCCCTCCCCACCCTTCCCTCAGTGACTCTTACACCTTCTCTTCCTCCATGATCTCGAAGGGTAACAGGTGGAACCCAAGAGGTAAAAATGCTAGAGACCCTTCGTGTAAAGGGCCAGGCAGTAAATCCTTTTGGCTCGTGGGTCATATAGTCCCACACAACTATTGAAGTCCATCGCGAGCAAAGGCAGCCACAGACAATGTGAAAACAAATGAGCGCGGCTGTGCGCCAATGAAACTTCATTTATGGACACCGAAATTTGATTTTCATGTTATTTCCACAAGTCATGAAATAGTCTTTTTGTGTTTTTTTTTTAATCCTCACCCGAGGACATTTTTCTATTTATCTTCAGGTAGAGAGAGAGGGAGAGAAAGGGAGAGGGAGAGAAACATCGACGTGAGAGGGACACATCGACTGGCTGCCTCCCGCAGGACCCTGGGGGACGAACGGCAACCCGAGGTATGTGCTCTTGGCTGGAATCGAACCCAGGACTCATTGGTCTGCGGGCCAGGGTTCTTGTTGTTGTTTTATAAACCATTTATAAATGTCAAGATCTGATGCCAGCTGGGTTTGGCCCTCAGGTGGTAGTTTGCTTAGCTCTGTTCTATCCCAGTGATTTGCAACTTGTGTCCCGCAAGAATTTTTAAAACATGCAATACCTGACTATTCAGTCAGGGGCATTGACCTCCTTCCCTTAGATTGTCAAATAAAAAAATGGCAATAGCCAACACAACAATAGCTGTTTGGTGTGAATCAAAATCATACCAATTTTTTTTGGTCTGATCAGCAAAAAAATATATTTTGTGTGTGCCCCAGAATTTTAGTAATTAGTTTATGTGTGCCATGAGATGAGAAAGGTTGAAAAGCACTGTTCTATCCAGTTCAACAGCCTCTTTTTGTGTGTGCCCTAACCGGGGATCAAACCCGCAACTTGGCATCAGGAGCATGTTATAACCAACTGAGCTTCCCGACCAGGGTTCCGACTCATTTTTTTTTTATCCTTACCCAAGGACATTTTTGCATTTATCTTGAGATAGAGCGGAGGGAGAGAGGGAAGAGAGAGAGAAACATCGATGAGAGAGAGAGACATCGACTGGTTGCCACCCGCACAACCCCAACCAGGGCCAGGGACAAATTGCAACCGAGGTGTGTGCCCTTAGCGGGAACCGAACCCGGGACTCTCTGGTCCGCAGGCCAAAGCTCTAACCGCTGAGCCAAACCAGCCCGGGCCGACTCATTTTTAAGAGAGCCAAGTCAGGCCCTGAGAAGTTCCAAATAAATGGCCCAATATTCGTTAACTGACAGAGAGGGGACCAAAACCCAAATCCCCAGTTCCTGGCAGGCACACAACAAGGGCTCAACGTGTGTCATAGGGGGAACCACACAATGCCATTTTTCTCGTAAAATACAAACCCCTTTAAGTTTAAGTGCTTTGATTATTTTCTTGTGTTCTAATCTTAAACTGTCTTATATAGGTCCTCTAGTGTCCTCCCCTGAATCTAACATTTGTGTCTTCCCAAAGTAAAATTCAGTACTCAATTTACACTAAATAAAAATGTCATTATTGCCCTGCCGGTGTGGCTCAGTGGTTGAGCGTCGACCCATGCACCAAGAGGTCGCCGGTTCGATTCCGGGTCAGGGCATATGCCCAGGTTGTGGGCCCAATCCCCAGTGGGGGGCGTGCAGGAGGTAGCCAATCGATGTTGTCTCATTGATGTTTCTATCTCCCTTCCTCTCTCTCTAAAAATCAATAAAGAAAAAAAAAAGTAATTATTTTTCCCTTGGGGGAGGGGGAATCTATTGTGTTCTTTTATAACATGTCAAACACTTAAAATCCAACTGTTTTGGTTTTTTAAAAATCTCAGATATTAAATATCCACTTAGATTAAATTCATTATATGAAGATAAATGTGTTCAGGCATACATTTTATAAAGATGATAATTTTAGGTTAGCTTAAATTATTTAAACTTTAAATCATAATAAAAGGAATGCTATAAATTTTTTAATGTTTTTATTGATTTTTTTAGAGAGAGAGAGAGATAGATACATCGATGTGAGAGAGAAACATTAATTGGCTGTCTCCTGCACGTCCCCTTCCCAGGATTGAGCCCGCAACCTGGACATGTGCCCCCACCGGGAATCAAACCAGGACCTCTCTATCTATGGGACATCGCTCAATCCACTAAGCCACACCAGCCGAGCAATGTAATACATTTTTTTTTTCTTTCTTTTATCCTCACCCGAGGAGGACATTTTTCCATTTTTTGTTCAGGTAGAGTGGGAGGGAGAGAGAGGAAGGGAGAGAGAAACATCGACATGAAAGGGACACATCGAGTGGCTGCCTCCCACAGGACCCAACCAGGGCCAAGGACAAACTGCAACCGAGGTACGTGCCCTTAGCGGGAACCGAACCCGGGTCTCTCTGGACCGCAGGCCGATGCTCTAACCGCTGAGCCAAACCAGCCAGGGCCAATGTAATAAATTTTTAATAGACTCTCTCTCATGTTAAAGTTCGAAGTGACTAGGTTTTCAATATTTGTACCCCAAAAGTTAACTTGCTTCATTGTCTTCCCTCTTCATTCCCTAGAGATTAGAGTGATTTTTCCCCCCTTCCCATCACAATTAAACCGTCATGAATTTTTAGCTAGATGAAAATCTTCAGAACCCTAAGGGGCTGGAAAATATTTGTTGGCCTTAAAAAAAAAAAAAAAAAAAAGGAAAGACACTCCTACCCAAATACCAGCTTTAAGAAGAAGTCAAAGCTCTGACCATTTCAACTTTTGAAAGGTCTATGTTCCTCCCATAACAGCAGGTAGTACCTACTCCAATGACGTCAGTGTTGTAGAGCCCATTTGTAACAGCCAGACATCCCCAAACAAAGGATTTGAATCATAAGACAGAAATTATATCCATTTTACTTTTTAAGGCCCTACTATTCCTTCTGAGCTACACACATGATAACTAAATCAGGGTTACATATCTGAGCCTCAACAAAAATGTCTCCATGTACTGCAGATAACAATTTTTTAAAATTACTTCTTCTTTCTTCTTTCTTTAAATCCTGAAGTTCCCATATGACCTTTGCAGACCATTTCCTAATAGACTAAATTGATAACGTGTTTATGGAGCCAGGAGAATGTTACTGGAGAAAAGAAGTTTAGGAGCATTAGGTGAGATTATAGAAGGAAAGGTAGGAAGTAAATAAAAGGACAATGCTAGAGTCCTGAGATCACAATACTGGAGAAAAACTGATTACCAAAGGTGAATTAAAACACTTATTTTGCAGAACCAAAACTCATTTCTGTCTCACATTTCAAATATACATATCAAAAAACTAGTGTGAGGATTCATTTGACCAGGTTACAGAAATTCTTTATGAAGCACTAAACCACACTCAACCCCAAAGTATAAAACCTCAGATTTTTCACATATTAACATTCCAACCACTACATTCTGACCTGCAGAAAGTTGACCCCATGGCACAGACTAAAAAACTAAGATTCAATTTGTCCCAGTGTCCTCTGAAAAAAATGATCTCATTGGAAAGATGACAACAGAGGGAGTGACCCTCTTCTGTATTTTCGTAGGTCTTACTACCCAAGCTCCTCCACCCTCCCAGGAACCACTAATTTAGTTTTTTAAAATATTTCCTGTCTTTTTCCTACATTGTGAAAGGGGGAAATGATGAGTTAAAAAGGAATGTCATTTTCAAAGCTCCCTACTAAGATTCACTGCTGAGGCCTGCTTTTGTCCCCAAGTTCTCCAACCCCTATGAGACACTGCTATTTCACGGCTGTCTTCTTAGCCCCACAAAATGGCTCCCTTTGTGCCACTTGCTCAGGACCCCAATGCTGGTTACACATGACTGAAGGTCACCATCAACAAAGAATAGATGCCCAGAAAAAGTGGAGTCTAAGCTTCCTCCAAGCCTTGAGCAAGGATCCCAGAGATGCCTGTATTTCACCTTAAAGAGCAGTGTGCGATTAGCCAAGACAATGTGGACATGTTCCACCGGATCCAAACCCTTCCACCAAGTTAGGCAACCGCTTGGAAAAGGGTCCCAGTCCAAACACTGTGCCCAGTGCCCCCTTCCCCAAATGCAGTGGCACGAGTGGCCAGAAAGGCCCCCGCTTCCCAAGTGGATATAGTATACGGAAGAGACAATGGATGTCTCCGGCCCCGCCCAAGAACAGGAAACCTCCTCCTGCAAGGGAACTGGGGCCAGAGATGAACTCATTTAACAGACGTCAAAGGGGGAAGCAAAAGAGCTGGGATTTAAAGACCGAGGTCGGAAGATTTGGGCACAGAAAAACCCACTCGGACTGGCACACTCCCTCTCCGGTTCGGAGGTGGGCGCGGGAGGGGAAGGAGCAGAGATCTTTCCTTTGTTAGCAGAGAGGAGGCACTTGGCAAAGGGCTGACGGCTGAGTCCTGGAAAGGAGTTGGGGGGTCGCGATGACCATCCCCGCCTGACCACAACTGCCACCTTTCAGACCGGCCCCAGTGAGTAGGAGCTGGCCAGACCCGATCGCTGCGGCCGCGGAATCTGACCGCCACGCCGATCGTACAGCTGCCACCTGCCCCGGGCCAGTGACAGGAGCGCGTGGCCCAGGGGTGGGACAATGGGGCCGGGCCGAGGCGCCCCGTAGGCTGTCGGGGCACCGGGGGCTAAGACCACCGCCCTGGGGCCGGGCTGACCACGCCAAAAAGGGGAGTAAGCGAACCTTCTCGGCATGTCTCAACTTACAACCCGTTGCGCTATAAAGGCGAGCGTCCCCGGCCCTCCCGGCCCCTCACTCGGGCAGGAATGAATGAGAGGAGAGGAAATCGGGCGGGACCGGCACACCGGGCTCCCGGGGCGGCACAAAGGCGGGGCCGGCAGCCGAGCACCGCTGCCTGACCAGACGCAAGCGTGGCGCCCCGGGCACGTTACCGCCAACGACCGGCTGCTCCGCCCGCGTGGCCCCGCCGGGCAGCGGCCCTCCCGACCCCGAGTCCCGCGGGGCACGGACGCGGACCCGCCGTCTCACCGGGAGCTATTCCTGCTGTTGGGGTCGACGCCCTTGAAGGTAGTGGTGGTGGTCATGGCGCCGAGGAGCGAGATAGGCTGGCGCGGTACCAGAGCACTGAAAGGATCCGGCCCGAGGGGCGCAGAGCAGATCCCCACCCCACCGACGGCGACCGCAGCTGAAGCCTCCGCCACCGCCTGTTTGGCCGGAGGCCGCCTTTATAGGGCTTGTAAACCCGGCCCCCTCCCTGCCGGGATTGGCCTATTCAAATAGCTCTCTTCGTACCTATTGGTCCGCTGAAGTGCCAAGCATCGTGCTGCATCACGACTGGCTGTGGCGGGCCCGGCTCAACCTAAACCCGCCCGCTTCCTGGTCAGGAAAGAGATCCCCCTCCCCCACCTACAAATCTCGGAGATGATTGGACAAAGGACAAACCTGCCCCGCGTTGGGTACGAATTATGCTCGCTGTCACTTAAAAAAGTTACCTGACAGAAGGGAAAGCTCGCTCTGGGCAAGTTGGAACCCACGGTGCAGGGCAGATTTGTTATCACCATATACTTATTTGCCTTACTTTTGGTGGAATAGTAAGGGCATGCTCGTTAAGGGATAAAAATTACTTCTCTAAACTGACATTTATTGAAAAGCTACTGGGTACCTCGTGTGGGAACCTGACAATCCCAAAGCAGTAGCATTATGAGTCAGCAACAGAAAGCATGCCAAGATGATTCCTTTTAAAATGACTGGAAATTCTTTACATTTTAACGTTACTATTTAGCTGTTATGAGTAGTGCATGCACTAGACCAAAATTACAGTCGTTCCCATTTGAGGGCCTGTTCTAAGGCTGGTTAATGCCTGGTGGCTGGGAATGGCCACATCCCTTGCTACCAAGACTATCCCAGAGCTCTGCAGCTGTTTATACCCTTAAGTCATGACTCTTCCACCTGTCTGGGTAAATCTATCCCTGCAACAAATGCAGACACACTTAGAGGGCTCAGGAATGACAAAATAATAATAGGAAAGCATGCGTGTTTCCTCAAGGCAGATCTCTTTTCAGTATTTCCATAAAAATTGAGCTACTTTCCTCTTTGCATAGCCTCCTCCTCAAAGACAGTTAGAAGTTTGTATTCTTGGTTAACCACTCTTCTGGGCTTTCATGAAAAGCCAGAGATAAGTTCTCTTCCAGAAGGCATGGTTCATGTCTTTATGTGCTTACCACAAATGCATGAGGCACACCACTTGTTTGGATTAAAATCTTTCCATTCTTAAAGGCTAGGCCTAAATTTCCAAACACACACACACCCCTTCAGACCCAACTAGCCAGTGAGCATGCACTAGACTCAACATCAAAAAGCCTAGGTTCTGGGTCTACTCCCTCTCCGTGTAATGCTTCTAAGTACACTTATGCCCTTGAGCCCAGTTTCATCTGTAAAATAGGGTTAAAAATTGTAAGTTGTACTTAGTAAATGAAAGCTTTCTCTTAGAGGTGGCCTGCCCTGACAGCACATCAGAATAACCTATGAGCTTTTAAGAAATACAAATAAATGCCAATCTCCATCTGACATCTACTAAATTGAAATCCATGGGTGTAGGGTTCAGTTATGGATATCTTTAAGTGAAACTGGTAATTCTCACATAAAGCTTGTGCCAAGAACCTCTGCTTCAAAGGTAAGAAATCAGTTGCAAGAGAACCCTTTTAGTATACACTGATTTATAAAGAATAAATTTATGTAACACAGACATCAGATTAATAAGGCCATTTTAGGCAGGCCTGTTTGGCACATTCATCATATTTTAAAGTAAAATTGCTAGAGCCTTGGCCAGGTGGCTCAGTTGGTTGGGGCATCATTCCTTACACCAAAAGATTGCAGGTTCGATCCCCAGTCAGGGCACGTATGGGAGGCAACCTATTGATGTTTCACATTAATGTTTCTCTCTCCCTTCCTCTCTCTCTAAAAAATCAATAAAAACATATCCCTCAGTGAGGATAAAAAAAAAAAATTGCCAGAAACATCTGCAATAACTAACCTTCCTATTTACTTGGTTCATGTACTGTAATGGTTTTGACTAAAATCACTGCACTCCACTTGCTGCTGTAAGATGGAGATTTGGGGTAAAACAGATATAATTTGTAGCTCTGCTATAACCTTTGCTCCAGATGATCAACTAAGCTGAAGGTGGGACATGAATAAAATTGCATTTTGTCCAAAAGATCAACACAAATCAGGATCAAAAGATGCAAAAGGATAGGGCAATGTGAACATCTGCCTTAGAGTCAGGCCCTGGCTGGTTTGGCTCAGCGGTTAGAGCATCAGCCCTCAGACCAAAGGGTCACGGGTTCGATTTCCAATCAAGGTCACCTACCTGAGTTGCAGGTTTGATCCCCGGCCCCAGTGGGAGTTGTGTGGGAGGTAACTAATCAATGTGTCTCTCTCACATTGATGTTTCTCTCTCTCTCTTTCCCTCCCTCCCTTCCTCTCTCTTAAAAAAAAACAAAAAAAACCCACTGCCCTAAAATAAATAAAACCACTGCTCTATATGTTTCTGCTTTCAAAATAAAGTAAGGGGACCCAGCCAGTGTGGCTCAGTGGTTCAGCAGCGACCCATGGACCGAGAGGTCACAGTTTGATTCCTGATCAGGGCATATGCTTAGGTTGTGGGCTTGATCCCCAGTAGGGAGAGTGTGCAGGAGGCAGCCAATTGATGTGTCTCTCTCATTGGTGTTTCTGTCTCTCCCCTTCTCTCTAAAAATCAATAAAAAAACATATTAAAATAAACAAACATATATATTATATATATACAGTAAAGGGGAGAGCATTGGCCCGAAAACCGAAGGGTTTCGGGTTTGATTCCTGGTCAAGGACACATACCTGATTGTAGGTTCAATCCCCACCTCAGTCGGGGTGTATGCAGGAGGCAACCAATAAATGTGTCTCTCTCACAACCATGTGTCTCACTCTCCTTTGCTCTCCCCCTCTGTCCTTCCCTTCCACTCTCTAAAACACAATCAACAGAAAATATATCCTCAGGTGAGGATTAGCAACAACAATAGAATAATTATATATATATATATATATATATATATATATATATATATATATATATATGCATGCATACAGTAAAGGGAAGAATGAACAGTTGCCCACATGCTTTATAACTTTTCAAGTCTTTAAGCAGTTAAGTGCTCTTAAATTTACCTTAGTCCCATGCTGCCACTTCCCTACTGTATTCAAAGTAGTAGTCATTCATTTGTAATTCAGTTCAGAAAGGCTAGTAATCAGTTTACCCAACAAGTTTATGTAAACCCAACATTCTATTGTTCTGAAGCAGGTGGCAAGAAATCTCTTAAAAGATGTCAGAGCTGATTCCTAGTCAAGGGCACATATCTGTGTTGCAGGTTCAATCCCCAGCCCTGGTCACGGTCATATGGGAGGCAACCAATCGATGTGTGTCTCTCACATGGACATTTCTCTGTCTCTCTCCTTCCCTCCCTTCCACTCTATCTAAAAATTAATGGAAAAATATTCTCAGGTGAGGATTAAGAAAAAAAAGTTTAATAAATAAAAGATGTCAGAAAATGTTTAAAGCCCTAGTAATTTTGCTTTAATATGGACTGGAATCCCATTGTTTTTTTATTTTGTTACTGGATATATAGAGAGTTTTACTCAAGAATGTAATGTACAACCTACTCAAAATCTGTGTTGTTCCTCACCACTTGGGCCTACTACTAAGGTAATAACTAAACACAGAAACATGTACTAACACAGCATCTCTTAGCTCTCAAGCATCTGCTTTTGCATTAAATGTTACCAGCTTTCCTACTCACTACCAGGCAGTGTTCTGAATTCCCCATGAGTTCAACCTGCCCCAATTTATTCCAGAATGCCAGAGGAAATGGGCAATCTACATGGCCTCATTATTGGGATTTACTCTCCCTAGATTCCGCATTTGGATTTGAACCAATCTCTTTGATCAGTACATTTCACTGAGATCAATACACACATTATTAGGTTGAACCACATAAAACTGCAAATATTTGACTATTTTTGACCTACAAGAATAGCAACTGCTGCCCTGACCAGTTTGGCTCAGCGGTTAGAGCATTGGCCTGAAGTCCAGAGAGACCCAGGTTCAGTTTCCGCTGAGGGCACGTACCTTGGTTGCAGTTTGTCCCCGGCCCTGGTTGGTCATGCGGGTGGCAGCCACTCGATGTGTCCCTTTCACGTCAATGTTTTTCTCTTCCTCTCTCTCCCTCCCACTCTATCTGAACAAAAAATGAAAAAAAAAATGTCCTCGGGTGAGGATAAAAAAAAAAAAGAATAGCAACTGCTTATGTTCAACCAGTTTAGTATGTACTTTCATATTTTCTATCCTTCTATTTCATTTTTTTTGTCTTTTTTTTTTTTTTATCCTCACCTGAGGTGATTTTTCTATTTTTTGTTCAGATAGAGTGGGAGGGAGAGAGAGGAACAGAGAGAGAAACATCGACATGAAAGGAACACATCGAGTGGCTGCCTCCTGCACGACCCAACCAGGGCCGGGGACAAACTGCAACCGAGGTACGTGCCCTTAGCGGGAACCGAACCCGGGTCTCTCTGGACCGCGGCTGTCGCTCTAACCGCTGAGCCAAACCAGCCAGGGCTCATTTTTTTTTTTTTTTAATGCTGGTCATGTGCTTTTGAACTTGGTTTAATGACTGAATTAATGAGTGGTCCACTGACAAGAATTTCTAACAAGCTTTACTTCTCAATCTCAGTATTGCAGGATATCTCATAAGTGTATCACTATGTATGACTTAACCACACATCTTTACACATAAGTTCTGCATCCATCACTCTTAAAGCCAAATTTAGTATGCATCTGTCCATTCTTTTCTTAGCCATATACTCACCAAAACAAGGGAGGGGTAGATCAATGCCCACTGAGACAGCCCAAGTTCTCTTATAACTCATTTGCCATTAAACAAATGCATGGAGAGGTCTCAAATAATGGAAAATAGCTTTGTCATGTTCTTGCTTTCTCTTTATTCAAAGATAAGGTAAACAAAATAGTATATGCACTCTCCTAAGTTCTGACATACGCCTCTCAGGTCCTTTTTAATCACTGAGTTATAGAGAGGGACAGCGTAATTCATTCTCTCTCCATTATTTCTTCCTCTTCTCGAACTAAGAGCTGAATAAAATAAGATTATGTGGTTTAAGTTTGTCCTCTTTCCCCAATTCCATGTTATTTCTCTACTTAATAAACAAGCAAAAACTGTCCTAACCCATCTGTTCTGCTTTCCTAGAAATATATTTTGCTACCTTACCAAAAATAATTGCTAAAATTTTAAACATCAAGTAATTTTAAAGGATATGCCCAAAAAAGTGTGGAAACATTCTTCCCTTAATATTTCTAACTGTAGCCCGGCCAGCGGGGCTCAGAGGATTGAGCGCTGTCCCATGGACTGAGAGGTCCCAGTTCGATTCCAGGTCAGGGCATATGCCCGGGTTTCGGGTTTGATCCCCAGTGGAGGGCGTGCAGGAGACAGCTGATCAGTGTGGTGTTTCTCTCTCACATCAATGTTTCTCTCTCTCTCTCCCTTCCTCTCTCTCTAAAAAATCAATGAAAACGTATTTTTAAAAAATATTCCTAATTATGTAACATGTGGCAGTTATCACATATACATTAAAAACGTGAATTACAAAGAAAATATATTTACACGACAATTCTTGGACTTCAAAACTGTTTCACAAAGACCCAAGGGTGTAGGAAATTATAAAATGATCACATGTCATTGCCTATAGAGAACTAACACTCCATGTTGCAAATAATAGATTCCTAGCCTGTTTATGCACTTTATTCTAATTTTTATGTTCCACTCTGAGGAACTCTTTTCATTAGCTAACCACTATACAGACCGAAGTCTCATTATAAAATATATGTCTCTCTACGTTCAGGACGAATCCTCAATTCATCACCTAGATAATCAAAATGCTGAAGCATTTCTCAGATGAATCCTTTCCTTCCTAGAGTACTGGAGAATCATTAAAATCCTGAGGAACGAGAACACCTGCCACCTCTTTAACTGCGGACATTTACAGCTCACTTGTGCACAGCACATGGTGGCCCTCCTCAAAATATAAATTAGAAGGGAGTCAAACTGGCAATCAAACTAGCAATCTTCCACAACAGCCAGGGCAAGGTGCTCAACTCTCAGAGCTGTGAGAATGTCTCCCAGAATTGCTTCTCAATTCCACATTGCTTTGAAAATACATTTCTGGGGTAGGGCAGAAGCACTGGTATTTCTTTTTGTTGTTGTTAATCCTCACTTGAGCATATTTTTTCCATTGATCTTCAAAGTGGAAGAGGGAGTAGAGAGAGACATCGATGTAAGACACATCATTTGGTTACCTCCAGCATGTGCCTCGACCAGGGCTAGGGATTGAACCTGCAACCCAGGTATGTACCCTTGACTGGGAATTTACCCTGAGATCCCTTGGTCCACGGGCTAATGCTCTAACCTGGCAAACCAGCCAGGGCAAGCACTAGTATTTCTTAAAAGCTCACCTGGACATTCTAATGCAAAATCACAACCCAGAATCACTGTTAGTCATATTTAAAAGTAGCATCATTTGTCCTGGCAGGTTTGGCTCAATGGTTAGAGGGTCAGCCTGCAAACCAAAGTCACGGGTTCGATTCCGGTCAAGGGCACGTACCTCAGTTGCAGTTCGGTCCCCAGCCCTAGTTGGGGTCCTGCGAGAGGCAACAAGTCGAGGTGTCTCTCTCACATCGATGTCTCCCCCTCCCCCCCACTCCCACTCTATCTTAAGATAAATGGAAAAATATCCTCCAGGATATTTTTTTTAATCCTCAGCCTGCCCTCAAGAATTCTTAGAAGGGATCAGGTAAGTACAATTCTCCTGACTTACTGCTCTAGGTACTGTTAAATAGTGGAATTTTGTGGTGTCCTAAAAACTAAAGTTAGAATTTAAATTTAAGTCAGAGAACTTTATTATGGAAGGAATCTTGAATTGGGTTCAAGGGTGAGGATTAAAAAAAAAAAAATAGTATCATCCACCGAGCCAGAGTGGCTCAGAGGATTGAGCATTGTCCCATGGTTTGTTCGATTCCTGGTCAGGGCACATGCCCAATTTGCTTGCTCGATCCCCAGTGGTGGGTAGTGCAGGAGGCAGCCAATCGATGTTTCACTCTCATATCGATGTTTCTCTTTCTCTCCCTTCCTTTCTCTCTAAACAATCAATTAATACATATTAAAAAAATTTTTTTTCCTTTATTGATTTTAGAGTGAGGGAGAAGCAGAAACATCGATGAGAGAGAACATTGACTGGCTGCCTTCTGCATGGCCCTCACTGGGGATTTGGCCCACAACCTGAGCATATGCCCTGACTAGGAATCAAACTGGTGACCTCTTGGTGCATGGGTCCAATGCTCAACCACTGAGCCACACTGGCCAGGCAATAAAAACATATTTTAAAAAATAATAAAATAAGCTGGTATGGCTCAATGGTTAAGGGTCAACCCGTGCACCAAGAGGTCACCGGTTTGATTCCCAGTCAGGGCACATGCCCAGGGTGTGGGCCCGATCCCTAGTGGGGGGCATGCAGGAGGCGGCCAATCGATGTTCTCTTTTATTGATGTCTCTATCTCTCTCTCCCTCTCCCTCTCCCTCTCTAAAATCAATTAAGAAAAAAATTTTTTTTAATAAATAAAATAAAAGTAGCATCATCCTAACTCAAAAATAACCCTCAGCAGCACAACTGGCCCTCTCCAATACACCATACACCCCACACACAAAGACCTTGGAAATCTTTCCAATAGGCCTCCTCTAATCCTGGGATTTCACTGTTCACCTGCTGGTGTCACAATCCCCAACATAATTATACACTTTCACCTAAGTCTCACATTTCTCCTCAAACTGTTTATTCATTCCCATCTTCTATTCAATCTCATTAAACTAATGTGAGGGCAGCCAGAAAGAGTTTACCTAAATTGTTGGAACAGTTAACCAAAATGGCGGCACAACTGCCATCATTTTAATGTCCCTTCCCAAGCCAACAAAATATGCAAAAATTACTTTCAACAACTCAAACAATATCACTTATTTTCAAAGTGTTTTTTAAAAAGTACTCCACAGCCCTGGTCGGTTTGGCTCAGTGGTTAGAGCGTCGGCTTGCAGACCAGAGAGTCCCAGGTTTGGTTCCCACTAAGGGCACGTACCTCAGTTGCTTTTTGTGGGTCGTGTGGGTGGCAGCCAGTCGATGTGTCTCTCTCACGTCGATGTTTCTCTCTCTTCCTTTCTCTCTCCCTCCCGCTCTATCTGGCGATAAATACAAAAATGTCCTCGGGTGAGGATAAAAAAAATAAATAATACTCCACAAATTTTTTCCATAGATTATCTGTCTTGGTAGCAACTTATGTTACATGGGCAAGAGCAACAATCAAGAAAAGTTCATTTAAGAACAAAAATAAGGTGTAGTTATACAATGACCCAAATATGAATAAACTACAACATACTACATTTCCCTCTTTTTTTATTTTTAATGTTTTTATTGATTTTTTTTTTTTTTTAGAGGGAGAGCAAGGGAGAAATAGAAAAATCGATGTGAGAGAGAAACATCAATTGGCTGCCTCCTGCATGCCCCCTACTACTGGGGATCAAGCCCACAACCCAGGCATGTGCCTTGGCCAGGAATTGAACCAGGACCTCTCCATGGGACAATACTCAATCCACTGAGCCACACAGGCCGGGCTCCCTCTGGCTCTTTTAATTCTACCAAGTTTTTCTACTATGAAGGAATTCATTTTAAACTTCATCTTCCCCCAACAAGGCAAAAACTTATAGTATTAGTTAATAAATTCCTCCAACTAAAGAACCCAATTCAAGACCCCTTCCATAATAAAGTTCCCTGACTTAAATTTAAATTCTAACTTTAGTTTTTAGGACATCACAAAATTCCACTATTTAATAGTACCTAAAGCAATAAGTCAAGAGAATTGTACCTACCTGATCCCTTCTAAGAATTCTTGGGGGCAGGCTTCCTACAGTCTCACAATATAAATTATAAAAATAGGTTGGTAGCAAAATAAAAGTTGCTGATTCAAGATTAACTCATATACATAATGGAGCCAAAGATCTGCAGAATTCCTGTTTCTGGGGAAGCTAATTCACTATGGACATGGGGAATGTAAAAAAAAACATATTGCAAGTAGAGTGAATTAAGTGAATGACAAGGCATTACATATAGCACATAGGGACTTGATCCAAAAGGGCCACATTGATGGATGAGAATTTGGTTTCTTGAGAACCAGTATTAAGAATTCAATTGCAATTTAATTGAAATTAACAGGTAGCAGGAAACCTGTAGCTCTAGTCAGTTTTCTAACCATCTAGCTGTGTGACAACCCTCTGGATCTGTTTCCTCATCTATAAAACAGGGGTTAGAATCAGATAACTTTTGTATCTTTTCTGCTGTAATACTGTTTATAGGTTCTATAGCCGTGATCTCTCTTCATACATTTAAATTTAAAGACAGTAGTGACCCGCATATTTAAGGCTGTAAGAAATATATGTAGGTAGTCGTCGCTTGCCACTCAGGGATTCGACTTTCGCGGCTTCACTCTATTGTGGTTTTTTCAAATATATTCATTAAAGTTGATCGAGACACTGAAAATGATACAGCGCGCGCTCGGTTGTCTGAGTCAATTATACACCCCTGTATTACAATTAAAATTACTGTACATATGGACTCTAGGCCTATGTATTCAAGCACCCCAGGAATCCTTCAACTCCAGGTGCAACCGCTAAAGTCTGCAACAGATTAACCGCGATAAACAAGGGACGACTGTAAACATTTTGTCCCTCAACATCCTCAAATAAGGACTCTATTTTAGGTTAGGTAGTATTTACTCATCAAAATAAAAGCTAGAAGGGTTAAGTGATTTATCAGCAGTTAGTTACCAGAAGTTGTTCCTAGCTGCACTTACTAAGGCACTGTGCCTTAGATAGCAATTACAGAAAAAAATACTTGAGAGTAAATCCATACATTATGACCTTCTTTTTGCTAGTAAAGTTGCATATTTGGAACTACCTAAGCTTTCTGAACAAAGAGGAGGCTGAAACATCTGTTAGCCATTTATATAACTTTGTTACTGTTTTGCATTAGTCTGTCAGAAATAAAAAGTAGCTTTCAATAATAAAGATTAAAAAAATAAATTAGTCCAGCTGGTGTGGCTCAGTGCATTGAGCATTGTACCATGGACTGAGAGGTCCTGGTTCGATTCCTGGTCAGGGCACATGCTTGGGTTGTGGGCTCGATTCCCAGTAGGGGGCATGCAGAAGGCAGCCAATAGTTGTTTCTCACATGGATGTTTCTAACTCTCTCTCTAAAAAAAAAATCAATAAAAACATTTTAAAAATAAATATATAAAATAAAATTGGAAAAAGAGAATTCAAAAAATAAAACAAAAAGTAGTTCTATTTCTTCCTTGAAATGTTAGTTCTCATAGACCTATTTGTGTCATGTTTTTTCCCAAACTTCAATTTTCTTATTTAATACTCCTCAGAATAAAGAAAACAGCTCATTTTAAACAAGAAGTTTATTTAAACAACAAGACGCTTGACTTGAAGGGAAAACTATCTAGGATTCATTTCTTTTAGAGTAATTTACCCCTACTTAAAGACAGATTGCCCTACATGTAACAGCTACGTACAAAAAAGTTATAAAATTGTCCTTGGTTTTACAATGATAAATGAAAAACATTAAAATTCTCCAATCAAACAAGGTATGCAAGGATTTTTATGTTGTTCTTTTTTTGTTAAACAGTGAGAGCAAAATAACTTACTGGAATATAAAGATAAGAGCTGAATGAGCATGCCACTAATGGAGAAAGGGGGTATTTTCACAGAACCAGTATTTTTCCCCATCCCATCTCCATTTGATGTCGATCAAAACATACCATTGGCCATTTAGTTAAAAAAAAAAAAAAAATGCAAATGCTTGTGCACATACATCAGTTACTTTATGTACAATAAAGGAATGGGGAAGGGGAAAATGAAAGAATAGAGAAAACTATACTGTAGTAGTCAGATGTGTTGAAACCAAATTGCAGTTTTCTAATTGAGAATGTCTTCTTGGTCTAGAGGAACAGAGTTCTGGAGTAAAGTAGCAGGTTCCCTTTTTAGTAGACACCTCCTGTCTGCTGCTGGAACACATCAATTGTATCTTCATCCTCCATTTCCAACTAGCACAAAGGAGGAAAAAAACAAATTAAAAGCCATTGATTATTCAGCTCTTAAAATTTGTAACTATCAGACCACAATATCCTGAAAAACTGCACAAGTTTCATCTAATCCCAGTGTTGATTATTTTAGACATCCCAGAGACTTATTTAGCATCAGCCTTAGGTTTAAGTAATTTTTCACTTATTCTTCTTTTTTAAGGATTATAGAAAACAGGTTTTAAGTTAAAAGCTGAATGTGTCTATGAGTTAAACCATCTCTTTGAATACGGTGAAAAGGATCTCACTGCTATGTTGTTTAGATGCACAAAAGACTGGAAATAACCTAAATATCAATACAAACCAGAGAAATATGATGCATTCATAATGAAATACCACATAGCTGTTATACATGTGTAGAAGTAGAAATATCTCTAGGATACTAGTATTAGGCTAAAATCAAAATTTAAGTCTGGCCAGTATGGCTCAGTGGACTGAGCATTGTTCCATGGACTGAGAGGTTGCAGTTTGATTTCTGGTTGGCAGCTAGATCCCCAGTATGGGGTGTGCAGGAGGCAGCCGATCGATGCTTCTCTCTCACATCAATGTTTCTATCTCTCTTTCCTTCTTCCTTTCTCTCTAAAAAAATCAATAAAAAAATATTTAAGTCTGGTCCGTGTGGCTCATTGGTTGAGCATCGACCCATGCACCAAGAGGTCGCTGGTTCGATTTCCGGTCAGGCACATGCCCAGTTTGTGGGCCTGATCCCCAGTGGAGAGCATGGAGGAGGTGGTCAATCGATGTTCTCTCTCATCGATGTTTCTATCTCTCTCTCCTTCTCACTTCCTCTCTCTCTCTCTCAAATCAATAAAGGAAAAAAAAAGGAAATTAAAAAAAAATTTTTTTTAATAAAATAAGCCTGGCCGGTGTGGCTCAGTGGATTGAGCATCCTCCCATGGACTGAGAGGTCCTGGTTCGATTCCCAGTCAGGGCACATTCCTAGGTTGCAGGCTCGATCCCCAGTAGGGGACGTGCAGGAGGCAGCCAATTGATGTTTCTCTTGCTAAAAAAAAAAAAAAAAAAAAATCAATAAAAACGTAAAAAAAGTAAATAAAAATAAAAGTGTACGTGTGTGTCTATAACATGAATATACCCTTGCCTATGCACAAAACAGTGGTTACCTCTATGCAGTAAGGGAATGGGCAAGAAGAAACTTGTTTAAAAGAAACTAATTTAAATTTTAAAATGCTATTCACAAATTAAGTTTGCAAGGTTAACTACCCTTACATTATACATAAAAAAACCATGTTGATTGTAGGAAGGTTTTGGTACATATGGCGGGCAACTCTGTAAAGTATAAGCTTTGTAAGACCTTATTATGCTGACAATTACCCTTGAGAATTTCTTTCTAAAAATTGGTAGTTTTGGTCCAGCTGGTATGGCTCAGTGGCTGAGCACTGACCCATGCACCAAGAGGTCGCCGATTCGATTCCCAGTCAGGACACATGCCCAGGTGTGGGCCAGATCCCCACTAGGGAGCATGTAGGAGGCGGCCAATTGAAGTTTTCTCTCATCAATGTCTTTATCTCTTTCTCCCTCTCACTCACTTCCTCTCTCTCTAAAATCAATAAAGGAAAAAATAAATAAAAATTGGTAATTTTTAAGATACAACAACCTTGGGCATCTAAAGATAAGGGAACTGTTTCTAATGAAGTTCAAATATACTCAAAGTAGAGCTAAGGCATTAAAATTGGCTGATAAGATTTTCTAATTACAATTCTTCTATTTAATATTGGGAAAACAATTCTAAAACAAATCAATTTCATTCTAAAATGAATTCAATTATAAATTCAATAATGCAGGTCTGAAAAAAATCCTCCTCACAGTTTAGAATTTGCACTTAGCATGGCAGACAAGCCTCAGAACTATTTTCTGGTAGAAGGTGAGGGCTTCATAAGACAAAAAATGCATTCTAATCATCAGAGTTTAGCATAATGGATTCTTTTAAAACCATCAAAATAGGGCTTCAGCCTATCTACTGAAATAAAACTACTAGAATGTCAAATTTTATAGTGAAACTTTAAATGTCTTCAAAGGAGAAAAGAGCCTTTTCTCTTTCATCAAGAGAATTCAGCTCCTCCTTGTGGTTATGGACTGTAATTGCTTCTTAGAGACTCACCAATGGAATTTCTTCAGAATATTCTTCCCTCAAGTATAACTCATACAGTATTTCAAAATTTTGAAGATTATGAACAAAACCACTTTCTGGTTTTAATGGGGTGATAGGAAATTTAAAAAATACATAGGCTCTAATTTAAACTTCTAAACTGCAAGTCTTAATTGGATCTTGAAAAGATAAAAATTGAAACAAAGAGCTTCTGCGATAACAGGCAGCCCTAGAGAGTTCTTACAAAATGACACAACAAATGACATGATAGGTAAAGAGATAAAGGGATCACACAGCATCACCTTTTGTTTTTTTTGTTTGTTTTTGTTTTTTTGGTACGTGCCCCTAGCAGGAACCGAACCCAGGACTCTCTTGTCCGCAGGCCGACGCTCCAACTGCTGAGCCAAACTGTCCAGGGCCAGCATCACCTTTTGTAGTGAGGGTCTGGAAAGCCACCTATTGTCAAGAGCCCTCCCTCTCAAACTAAGCTATCAAGAGACTTGTAGTAACAGCCATTAATTCTCTTTAGTTCACAAGGACAGATAAAAGAATTCAGCATGTGAGTTAAAATGGTCAGGATCAAAAGCCAACTAACTGGTTCACAGAACCCAGGTATGATCAAGAACTACAGCAACCAAAACAAGGAAAACATTCTGAAGAAATGGACCATAGGAAAAGAATGGATTAAAGTAACTAAATGACCTATTAGTTTTACTGAATGATAACCAGGTATTTTAAAACCACTGGCATTTCCTCAATCTATTTCTATTTTTTTCTTTCTGTTCCCCTTTGATCATATTTTACAATAACTTTGAATTGTGGTAAAGAACTACAGTTCAACATCCAAAAGTTCACAAATAAACAAAGCGGTTGAGAAAATTACAAAAAACCAAGCACACTGACTTTTCTCAAGTTAGCACAAAGAGATTCTTACCTGTGCAGGTGTGTCTGTTTCATTGATTGGCTGCCCGTCAAATCGGAATCTGATCTGCCTCATCGACAAACCCTGAACAAGAGTTTAAAAGCAGTAAGAATGCAAAGAAACAAGAAGAAATGAAACTATATGCATATTAAGCTATGAATGTATTAAAAGAGAGATCCAAATAAATGATTATCAATATGCTACCAACATTCCTATGTGAGTAAAAAGATTTGGGATGACTCATTTTCTTTAAACTATGTTTGATTGTCTTTGAAAAAATGCTTTTAAAAGGTCTTCTTTTAAAAAGCTGTATTGCTCTTGAGACCATGTATTCCAAGCTTGAATAGCTCATACCTTGAGTCAAACAGGGCATTAAAATGAGTAAGATACTGAAAGAAAATTTGAAGTAACAAATGCACACAGCAAGTCCTCAATGCATGTTAAAGAGATCAAGCATTACCTTCTAGAGACAGGGGTGAGAAAAAGGGGAAAGGAACAAAGCTGTGAAGCTGTTGTTAACTGCAGCCAAATGAAAACAAGATAGAAAAATAAAGTATCTTTCGAGGTATGTTGTAAGTATATTAACTTGAAAGATAGCTTCCTAGAAAGCATCTTACAAAGTCACTCCTATATCACACTCATGTATTATAATTGCTACACAAACTCCATACTTCAATGAATATTTTTTTCAAATCCTCACCAGAGGATGGATGGGGATATATATTTTTTTTTTTTTTTTTGAGGGGGGGAAGGGAGGAGGGAGATGGAGGGAGACACATGGATCTACTGCCTCCAGCACACACTCTGACCCACCCTGACATGGGATGGAACCTGTGACCTTTCAGTATAAGGGACAACGCTCCAATCTACTAAGCCATATCAACCAGGGCTCCATGAATATTTAAGAGAAAAATTAAACTGAGTTCACCTGATTCCCTTAACAAGGATTTGCTGAAAATGTCTTTAAAACTACCTGTAACATGAAGATCCTATTACTTTCCTTTAAAACTCTAACCTTTGACACATACCACTTTCAGACTAGCCCTTGCCTGTGTTTTGAGGAATACAAGCAATCCTCCACCAGGTAGGTGACATCCACAACCTTAATTCCTCATGACTTTCCATTTTAATTAGCGATTACACAAACCTAGAATTCATTGCCAAGCATTAATTACCAAGTATTATATATTTACAAACACTCTATTGAAGACTTCTTGCTTCAACAAAATACTAAGCACCGCTTATATGCTGGGTTCTTCCTTCACTACAATCAGTGGGTAAGGTCATAAAGTCAATGGTGCAGCCATTCAAAATAGGTGTGTGTGTGGGGAGGAGGCATGGCCAGAACATAAGCAAACTGTATTCCTTTGTTTTTTTTAATCTTTCACCCTAGCATGTTTTTGTTTTGTTTTTTGGTTAACCCTCAACCGAGAATATTGTTCCATTGATTTTTACATAGAGTAGAAGGGATGGAGGGAGAGAGAGACATCAACTGCTTACCTCCTTCCTGCATGACCCCAACCAGGACTGAAAATATAACCTACAACTCATTGATCCAAGAGACTGCTGAATCAAACCATCCAGGGCCCAAGCATATGTTTTTTTTAATTGATTTGAGAGAGAAACATTAATGTGAGAAACATCTGTATGTGCCCCAAGTGGGGATCAAACCTGCAACCTTTTGGTGTATGGGACGATGCTTTAACAAACTGAGCCACCCAGCCAGGGCTGTACTCCTTTATTAGCACCTGTTTATATGCTTTTCCTCATTAATAAAAGATTTTGCTACAGAGTAAAAGTCCACAATTCGGAAAACTTGTTAAGACTCCATAAACCATGTAAATTCAAACCAGGAATTTGAATTAAACCAGTATTTCAGCTCCTCTTCTAAATAAATCCCACCCCTGAGCTTTAGAGTTGTGAGCTTATTTGTCTCTTTCGGTCCACTTTCTCATTTCACGAAAATGAATTCAACTAAACCAATAAATCTGTGCTGAAACCAACTGACATTCTATGAAATAATGTTAGGGTAAAGCCACACTAGAATGGAAAAGTATGCTTTCAATCAGTTAGCTAAAGGCTATGTGGCTAACTTAAAGTAGGCAAACCCTAATTCTGCACGTGAATGAAAAACTTATTTATGAACCAACCTCTGGAGATATTAGTTTGAATGTTCTCTATCATTGCACAAGCTTTATTGAACATGTTTGATATACCAGGTACTGGTCTAGGCTCTAGAGAGTGAACAAAAAGGCCCTATGCTCATGGAGTTTACATTTTAGTGAAGAGACAAATACAGTGATCAATGAAAAAAAAACAACAAAAAAGTGGAACAAAATGGTTGAGGGCTCAGCAATATCCAACAGAAAAGAAATATAATGTGCCCTGGCCAATTTGGCTCAGCGGTTGGAGTGTCGGCCTGCGGACCAGAGAGTCCCGGGTTCGGTTCCCACTAGGGGCATGTACCAAAAAAAAAAATATATATATATATATAATGTGAGCCACATATGCATTTTAAATTTTCTAATTGCCACATTAAAAAAATAAGTAAAACTTTAATATTTTAATTCAGCCTATTCAAAATATTATAATTTCAACATGTAATCAACATTTTAAAAATGGAGATTTTTTTCTTTTCATATTGAGTTTTCAAAATCTGCTGGATGTTACATTTTACAGCACATCTCAATTTGGACTGGCCACATTTCAAGTAGTAAATAGTCACACGTGGTTTGTGGCTACTATATTGGACAGCACAGGTTTAGAGAACAGAATTCGCTCACGGCTTATGAGTTAGGAAGCATCATCAAGGATGACTCCAAGGTTTTGACCTCACAACTGGATGTCCAATAGTGCTATTTACAGAGTGGGGACACCAGAGAAAAAGATTTCTAGGAGTAAAATCTTTTGTATGTTCAGTTTGAGATGCCTGTTAGACATCCACTGAAACTCCAGAGATAGGATACCGAGTGAGTTCATTACAAAGTAAATATCAGCATTCAATTAATCTTGATAGGAAATCCTTGGTCAAGAATTCTCAACTGCCAAAAAACTTGAGCTATGCAAATTAGATTGAGTAAGTATTTTAAGTCTTTTGATAGCCTGTACCTACACTCTAAAAGCAAGGATTCAGCCCTGGCCGGTTTGGCTCAGCGGTTAGAGCGTCGGCCTGCGGTCCAGAGAGACCCGGGTTCGGTTCCCGCTAAGGGCATGTACCTCGGTTGCAGTTTGTCCCCGGCCCTGGTTGGGTCGTGTGGGAGGCAGCCACTCGATGTGTCCCTT
This sequence comes from Tadarida brasiliensis, assembly GCA_030848825.1. Taxonomy (NCBI): domain Eukaryota; kingdom Metazoa; phylum Chordata; class Mammalia; order Chiroptera; family Molossidae; genus Tadarida; species Tadarida brasiliensis. The sequence goes on from CM061273.1 coordinate 61,892,718, forward strand.
TCATGTCGATGTTTCTCTCTCTCCCTTCCTCTCACTCTAACTGAACAAAAAATGGAAAAATGTCCTCGGGTGAGGATTAAAAAAAAAAAAAAAAAAAAAAAAAAAAAAGCAAGGATTCAGCCCTGGCTGGTTTGGCTCAGCAGTTAGAGCGTCAGCCTGCGGACCAGAGTCCCAGGTTCAGGTCCCGCTAAGGGGTTGCAGTTTGTCCCCGGCCCTGGTTAGGGTCGTGTGGGTGGCAACCACTCAATGTGTCTCTCTCACATCGATGTTTCTCTCTCTCTCTCTCTCTCTCTCCCCCCCTCCCTCCCGCTCTATCTGAAGATAAATGCAAAAATGTCCTCGGGTGAGGGAAAAAAAAAAAAAAAAAGGTCCTTTCTGAACAAAAGTATTTCAGCAATGACCTCGGCAAACTGGCCTGAGAAAATTGCAGAATTGCTGGGTTATAATGCCTTTAAAAAAATAAATAAATAAAAGCAAGGATTCAGCCCAATTAGGTGATACTTCAATTCCCTCTTCCTTAGAATGTGAATCCATTTGAAACTGAAACAGGGATCTTGTTTCACTCAAAACTCCAGTTATTCCCAATTTAAGAAAATGGAAGTATCTATACAAACCCTTTCTGAACCTTATCTTCAAATTATATTGTATTCCCAGATACGCAGTGGAATTATTTCTTTATGGATTACCAGTGCTTATTTTTCCTCTGGTGCAAATTAAGAGCGACTCTAAGAAGGGTAGTCAAATATAAGCCCAATAACAGAAAAACATTCAAGGACAACTACTGCTCTGGGCACATGCCCCGATTGTGGGCTCAATCCCCAGTAGGAGGCAGCCTTATCAGTGTTTCTCTCTCATCAATGTTTCTATTTCTCTCCCTCTCCCTTCCTCTCTTTGGAATCAATAATATATTAAAAATAAAAATTATTGACTGACCCACTAATTTGACAATCTCAGGACAATCTCCCATAAAGACAATCTGGAATACAGAGGATGTGCTTTGTGTTTTTTTCTGGCACACAGTATAATGCCCCCCAGCACATGGTAGGCATCTGGCAATTATTAGATAAATAAAAAGCTCCCTCGGGGCCCCTACAAAAAATATGGGAAGTCTTAATTTTCTTAAGTGTTGGGAAAATGTGACCATTTTTTTCCTTTATTGATTTGAGAGAGAGGAAGGGATAGGGAGAGATAGAAACATTGATGAGAGAGAACATCGTTGGCTGCCTCCTGCATGCCCCCCACTGGGGATCGGGCCCACAACCTGAGCATGTGCCCTATTTGGGAATCGAACCAGCGACCTCTTGGTGCATGGGTCAATGCTCAACCACTGAGCCACACTGGCCGGGCAATTTTAGCTTTTAAATGGTCACATTTTGTCCGGCTGGTGTGGCTCAGTGGTTGAGCATCAACCCACGCACCAAGAGGTCACTGGTTCCATTTCTGGTCAGAGCACATGCCCAGGTTGTGGGCTTGATCCCCAGTGGGGGGCATGCAGGAGGCAGCCAAGGATGTTCTCTCTCATCAATGTTTTTCTCTCTCTCTTTCTCTCTCTCTCCCTATCCCTTCCCCTCTCTATCAAATCAACAAAGGAAAAAAAATTTTTTTTAAATAAAAGCTAAAATTTAGCCCTGGCCAGGTAGCTCAGTTTGTTAGAGCGTCATCCCTATACGCCAAGGTTGCAGGTTCGATCCCCCATCAGGAAACATACAAGAATCGACCAAAGAATGCATAAATAAGTCGAACAACATATAGATGTTCCCCTCTCTCCCTTCCTCTCTCCAAACAATTTTTTAAAAAGCTAAAATTGAGAAGTAATTAAAGAAAACTTAAGCAAGATACACAGAAAATTTTGTTTAAAACCACCAAATCTAAGGTGGTTTCTATTTTGTAAAAGGTTTGGCTACATAAAAGTTCTACAAAATGACTAGCTTTAAAAATTCTCATCTGGCTGGTATGGCTCAGTGGCTGAGTATCGACCCATGCACCAAGAGGTCACTGGTTTGATTCCTGGTCAGGGCACATGCCCAGGTTGTGGGCCTAGTCCCCAGCTGGGGGCATGCAGGAGGCGGCTGGTCAATGTTCTCTCTAAAATCAATAAAGAAAAAAGAGATTCCCCCATAACCTGAAGAGAAACTCATGTTCAAATATGAAGGATACCATTACAAAAAAAAATTTTTTTGGCATAATTAATAAGTACATATTCACTAACTGTTAGGAGGATTTCACCAAAACTCTTCAAATAAGAGTATAGTGTAGTCCTGGCTGGGTAACTCAGTTGGTTAGAGTGTAGTCCCAATATGCCAAGGTCGCGGGTTCGATCCCCAGTCAGGGCACATACAAGAACCAACCAATGAATGCATAAATAAGTGGAACAACAAATCGATGTTTCTCTCTCTCTCTAAAATCAATAAAAAGGAAAATTAAAAAAAAAAAGTAAGAGTGTACAGAAGATACTATCTTTGTAAGGACCTATAAGAAAGTTTACATATGAAGATAAAGAATTACAAGCACAGTATTCTCTTATTATGTTATAAATACATTAGTCATAAGGTTTCAAACTCAAAAAAGGAATTTTTATCTTCAGTTGCTTTCAAATGCCCTTATATCTCATGGAGGAAACCTAACTTTCAACTCAAACTCAATTTCCCAATCTCTATAGGTTTAAGCCTTGTTCTTTTTTAAGCCTCTTTTTAGGACAATTTGCAATGGAGACAAGTTGTTTTAGCCTAAAAGAAATTATTTTTCTCAACGTTTATTTATTATATATTCAGGGTTGAATAAGAAAAATACTTCAGCCCTGACCCGGTAGCTCAGTTGGTTAGAATGTCACCCTGATATGCCAAAGTTGCGGGTTTGATCCCAGTCAAGGCACACAACCAATTAATGCATAAATAAGTGGAACAACAAATCGATGCTTCTCTCTCTCTCTCCCTCCTCCTTTCTGTCTCTCTAAAAATCAATAAATACAAATTTAAAAAAGAGCCCTTGGCACACCCTGGCCAGTATGGCTCAGCAGTTAGAGCGTCAGCCCGAGGACCAAAGAGTCTCGGGTTCGATTCTGGTCAAGGGCACGTACCTCAGTTGCAGTTTGGTTCCTGGTCCTGGTCAGGTCGTGTGGGAGGCAGCCAGTCGATGTGTCTCTCTCACATCAATGTTTCTCACTCTCTCTCTCTTTTTCCCTCTCTCCCACTCTATCTAAAAATCAATGGAAAAATATCCTTGGGTGAGGATGAAGAGATGCCTGGCTGGTGTGGCTCAGTGGTTGAGTCAACCCGTGCACCCAGAGGTCGCTGGTTTGGTTCCCGATCAGGGCACATGCCCAGGTTGTGGGCCCCCCAGTGGGGGACATGCAGGAGGCGGCCAATCGATGTTCTCTCTCTAAAATCAAGAAGAAAAAAAAGAAAGAAGAAAGAAAAGTACTTCTGCCAGGGTATTGTTTTATTTAACTGATCTAGGTACCAAACTTTTGTTATGCTTGGCTCAGGTTAAATTTTTTTTTTTTTTTTTATCCTCACCCGAGGACATTTTTTCATTTTTTGTTCAGATAGAGTGGGAGGGAGAGAGAGGAAGAGAGAGAGAAACATCGATGTGAAAGTGACACATCGAGTGGCTGCCACCCGCACAACCAACCAGGGCCGGGGACAAACAAAGTACATGCCCTCAACGGGAACCGAACCCGGGTCTCTCTGGCCCGCAGGCTGACGCTCTAACCGCTGAGCCAAACCGGCCAGGGCTAATTTCTTTACCTCCACTATTAGTGTAAAAAGGAAACATCGAAATTGTACATGCTTCCAGAAAACTGCAATGTCCATAAACTTACCATTGTATTTCAAAAGTGGTTAAAACATTCAAAATAGTTTTAACATAAATTTTAAATGGCCCTGCTGGTGTGGTTCAGTGGACTGAGCATCGTCCCATGGACTGAGTCTCGGTCCCAGTTCGATTCCCGATCAGGGCACATGCCCGTGTTTCCGGCTCAATCTCCAGTGGGGGGCATGCAGGAGGAGGCCAATCGATGTTCCCTCTCATTGATGTTTCTCTCTCTCTCTCCGTCTCACTTCCTCTCTCTCTCTAAAATAAAATCAATAAAGGAAAAAAAATTTTTTTTTAACAAAAGAAACTTTAAACGGATAAAAAATGAGCCTGACAAGTAATTTTACCATGTTCATTCTTATTTTCTTATATCACACCCATGCACCTAGAGGTGCTGGTTCGGTTTCCGGTCAGGGCACACACCCAGGTTGTGGGCTAAATCTTGGAAACAACCATGTGTTGTGAGTATAATTTGATGCATTTGTGGCATAAGACTAAAATCATACATTAACCAACCCATCCTAAGGGTTTTCATGAAGAATCAACATACCAAGTGTATGATAAAACTGATTATGTCAAGTAAGTGCATATTCATTCCACCGAAGTCAGTCTATTTATTATGCTAGTCTAGTTTCTATTCTCATGAAAATAAGGTTTGTTTTTTATTTAAATAAGTTTTATTCAGTGAAAGTTCACATGTCAGTTCCTCACCTGTCGTTCACAATAGGCTTTCATTAGTTTACTAAGTGGTGTATGCCTCTTAATCTTAAACTGCACCACAGAACCATCCTGCCCCGCCACCTTCAAATTAATATGATCGTTGTTCTCAGTCTTGACTCCTTCCTGTTGAAAGAAAAATAAAAGTATAATTTGGAAAATGTGAAAAACACCTTTTAAAGCAGCCGCAGCCCAAGTTGCTTTAGAAATCAACAGGTTTCTCATTCTATATGATAAGAGAGCATATAGCTGTTTTCAGCTGCTTAAATCAATCTGAAAAAATGAGAAATCCTGAAGCGACAATATTAAATAGCTGCCACAGACACAGAAAAGAAGCCTCATGCAATACTATCAGTGGCAACAATAGATTTTTAAAGATGGGTCCCACTCAATTTATTACAGTGCTCTCTTGAATTGTCTAAAATGGCATATTTTATATCTTTCAAAATCCATCTTTTCCCTAAAAAATTTAGAAACAAGCGTCCTTTCTCTTTTCAAAGTACTTGCTTTAAGTACATAATGCAGGGGAACAAAATCTAGAGCTTGCAATTCAAAACTCATTATAATTCTCTTGTTAAAGTTACCAAACTCGGTTTTCTAACTTAAATCTCAAGCTACATTAACAAAACCTAATTGAGGAATAGCCTGATGGTCTCTGCAGCAGCGGTAGTAACTCAGAACCACTACTAACGTTCGTCTGTATCAGCAGCTTCATTTTGTTTATTTTTAGTTAAGAGCTCCTATTCTCCCCTCCCCTTTGTTGACATGAGTCAAATACAGTTTATTCCAGGTCTTCCTTGCAGATTTCAACCCAATCTGAAGTTCACCAAAATCAAGTGTAGAAAGAAATCTGTAGCCCCTAAATCACCTCAGTAAGGACGGGGAGGGTGTCACAAAACAAACCAAGAAGAAAAGTCCCGTGTGCCAGGTAGAAGCGTGTGCCCTAGTCCCCACGGGAAAAGCCTCCTGGTGCCTCAAAACCGCGTTGAAAAGTTAAGCCCTACGAAGTCTCTCTGCTCCTGCATGTGCCCCCAACTTGTCGAAACCACATGGTCTCCGCAGGGTGGAGGTTATTTGACACCCAAGGAAAAGCCCCTGCCCATCCCCCCCTTGGGACCTGAGGCCATTAAAGTGGGAAACACTCCCCGGGAATCCCCGGCCCCTCACGACCGCCCGAAGGGCATCCGGCTTCCAACCCATCGGCAGCCCATTGATTCGTCCCGAACCCTCACCGGGCCACTGAGGCCTGGGGCAGGGGTCCCCGGGCGCCCGCGGTCCCCATCCCCGAGGGGGGAAGTCCCGGACTAAGGGAACTCCCCGCCACCGCGGAGGCAGCAACACTCGCCGCAGCTCGGCACGGGGTCCGCGGAGGGTGGGGACACCGCGCGCCCTAACGCCCCTCCTCATGCGCGCCCGCCCGGCCGGGCCCGAGAAGCCCCGCTCGCAGCCGTTGGCCTGCGGGAGTCCGCGATCCGCCCGCCCAACTCGCGCCCGGCGCGCACTCCGAGGCGGCCGGGGGCGGGGGAGGGCCGCGGAGCCTCCTCCGGCGCGGGAGGGAGGAAGAGGGAGGGAGGAAAATGGCGCGGAACGCCCGGGCCTGAGCCGCGGCCGGCCCGTGAGGGGCCCGGGAAGGCGCGGGGAGCCCGCGGTGGCGCGGGCCGGTCTCCGGCCCGTGCCGTGACCCCGCCGCGAGGCGAGGCGAGGAGGCCGGCGCCGAACTCACCTTGGGCTTTTCGTCGGCCATGGCGAGCGCCGGAGTCTCCTCAGCTGCCGCTTCACAAAAGAGGTACCAGGTCCGCACCAAACGAGCACACAAGCAGCTCCAGGAGCGGCAGAAGAAGGAGGCGGCAGCGGTGGAGGAGGGAGAGGGCGCGCGCACGTTGTGCGCTCCCTTCCCCCACCCTGCGTGCGCGAGCACGAGCCACCGGGGCTTCTCATTGGCTGCCGCCTCGCGGGAGCGCGCAACGCTTACATAACCACCCCCACCCCCCCGCCCCGCGCTGCCCCGGCCTGGGCCCGGCGCCTGCCAGGCCGGCGGGAAGAGGCGCGGACACGCGCACCCGGCCCGCCGCGGGGGCGCGCCTGCTCTGGGCGGGGCTGTATTGTCCTTCTGTGGTGGAGCTTAATCAAAATGGCTTCCAGCTGGTCCTCGTTGAGGACGAGGAGGCTTAAGGCCTGGACGTGAGACACACGCCGGGGAAGGCAGACTGACTGGACGAGGAAGGGGGACACTAAATCATAGCCCCAGCACGAGGTTCTGGGGGGAGAGAAAAAAAAGAAACCTTTGTTCATTGGCCCAAATGCAGTTTTCCCCATGGTTAGGGGAACATCACACTTCCTCTCAGTCAGCTTCTCATCCTTTCAGTTTTAAAACTTCAACCTCAACCCTCTTCCCACCAAGTTCCTGCCTCAGTGCACTGATTACTAACGCGTGCTGGGAATCCTATACTTGGGCTGGCAGAGGAAAAATGTTCATCCTACAAGCTCCTTCCTCATGGCCTGCCTCCCAACCTCCAAGAGGAAACAGAATCCTTCAGAGAGAACTACCCCATATCAAGTTTCCAATCCAATCGATCATTTCCTCCTTCCATCCGGTTAAAATGGAGAAGTAGGTCCCTCCTGTTTTAAGAACAAATCCTGGCATCCGTGCAGTGGATTCCCCGCAACCTCGCTAGGTTTTATTATTTCCTTTGTCCCTGTATGTTCTTCCACTCCAACGTCAGCATAGAAAATGACTCAGTTCTATTTCCATCAGAAGTTACCACCATATCTCTATCCATTCCTGGCCAAACATCTTTGAAAAAAGTCCATGCCAGCTGTCTCCACTCCCTCACCTCCCACTCACTCCTCAATCCACTGCAATCTGGTGCTGTCCCCGCGGCTCCATGAAAACTGCTCTCTACAAGGTCACCCGCAGACTTTGCTGAATCCAGTATGCCTGCCAGTTTGTCACTCCTCTTGACTCCCTCCCTGTGACTGGACTGTGACTCTGGTCTGTCCTTTATTCCTTTGCATTTTTTTTTTCTTCCTCAGCCTTTCCGTTAAATGTTGCTTGGGTTGTGTTCTAGACCCTTTCTCTTACCGTTTTAGTCTCTGACCTGGGATGGTTTCACCCTCTTCTGTTACCATCTATTTGTTAATGATTCTCAAATCTGTATTTCTAGCCTAGATCTTTCTCTAAGCTTCCAACCTATAAATCCAACTGACTTCTGAACATCTCCACTTGGATGTCCCAGAGGCACCTCAAACTCAGCAAATCTCAACTAAAATTTCTCACTTCACCTTCCCTGACCTGCCGCTCTGCATCATTCCTGATTCAGTGAATGGCACAACATTATAACATTGCTCCAAGCCAGAAAGGGGCATCCTTGACTCCTTCCTTGCTTTCACACACTCCCTAGACAATCCACCTCCAACTCTTGTCTATTCTGCCTTCTAATACCTGCCAAACATGTCTCCTTTTCTTTAGCCTCTGTCCAGTCTCTGGGTTAGGCAATATTTGCTGGGCTTCCAGCTGGTCCTCCATGGGAAAGAGGAGGCTTAAAGCCAGTAAAACAGACTAAGGAAGGCAGATTCATCAGGGGACGCAGGGAAAGCCTAAGTTCAAGTCAGCTCTCCCCAGGGTTACTGCAATCGTCTCCCAACTGGTCTTTTTGTTTTAAGGTAAGCCCCACTTGTACTTGAATATTTAAGAGAATCAGAATCAACTAGGGTGCTGATTTAAATGCATGTTCTTGGGCCCTGGCCAGTTTGGCTCAGTGGTTAGCGCATCAGTCTTCGGACTGAAGGGTCATGGGTTGGATTCTGGTTGAGGGCCTGTACCTGGGTTGCAGGTTTGAACCCCAACCCCGGACGGGGTCATGCCGGAGGCAACCAATCAATGTGTCTCTCTTACATGGATGTTTCTCTCTCTCTCTCCCCCTCCCTCACCCCCTTCCACTCTCTCTAGAAATCAATGAAAAAATACCCTTGGGTGAGGATTAACAACAACAAAAAATAAATAAATAAATGCATGTTCTTGGGCAGTATGTCTCTGGGATCCCTCCTGTTTAACACACTTCCCTGGTGATGCTTAAGCACACTCAAATCTGAGAACCACAAGCCATTCTAAAATAAAAACAAGAAATTTCTGCCACTTTCTGGTTCAGTGGCAATCATCTGCCTTATAGGATAAATTCAAAAAAATTTGTAAGACCTACATAGCCCTTTAAGAGCTAATCCAGCCCTCGCCAGGTAGATCAGTTGGTTAGAGTGTTGTTTCCGATACACCAAGTTTTTGGGGTCAATCCCTGGTCAGAGTACATACAGGAATCAACCAATGAATGCATAAATAAGTGGAACAACAAACTGGTTGGTCTCTCTCTCTCTCTCTCTCTTCCTTCCTTCCCCTCTCTCTCTCTCTCTCAAAAAATAAAACTAAAAAGTAATCTAGGTTAACTACTCATTTCTTCCTGGAAGTCTCTGCTTCTTTGGTCATAGTCAATTAGTTGGATTCTTGGATGTACCGTACTGCTCTCTCTCAACTCTGAGCTTTTGTCCGTTGTAGGTGCTCAAAGGTTCAGTGAATGCATGAATAAACTGAAACTGTCACTATGTGAAGTTCCTGTCTAGGCATTGGGCAGACAAAGTCCCTGACTCAAATAACAATTTGGTGGGGTGGGGAGGTGGGGTTAGGTAGGAAATACACAAGAAGTGAAAGGGGAAGAGAATAAACTGCCATGTGTCAGGCACTGCATGGGGCTTTACTAATATTAGCTCATTTTCTCCTTACACAAACCCTTGTAAGCTAGTATAGTATTTATGTGCTACTGAGGCTCAAAGGAGTTAAGTAACTAACGTACCCGGCATCACACAGCTGGCATGTAGTGTTGACTGAGCTCCTACTGTGTGCCAGGGAATAAACATACTGGGTGCTGTGCCAGGTACTGTAGAGAAAGAAAAAGTCCTGAATCTAGGTCTTCTGTTGCCATCATACACCTTTCCAGTCTTGTAGGACTGCAGAACCACTGAAGAGGAATGACCATCATTAATATGTGGGGACTTTCAGTAATCAAATGCTTGTTTTAGTTGTTAGCTGTGAGCTTCTGGGTGATGGGTGTGTCCTACAATATCCTCCCTCTCCAAAGGTAGGCTAAATTACCTTCAGGCAATGGAGGAGTTCCTATAAAAAGTAGTTAAGCATATTCAAATATGTGAGCAATACATATTCCAAAAGCAAACTGGAATTCTGTGAGCTGAGCCTAGGGGATCTAGTAAAACCATATACTGGGAGTCTCCAATTTCCAGGAGAAAAAAATAAGTGAAAAGATAGAAATTTTCCAACATTAAGTTTCTCCCTCCATCATTTTTTTAAATTGATTTTAGCGAGAAAGAGAGAGAAACATCATTGATTTGTTGTTCCACTCATTTATTCATTTATTTTAAATCCTCATCCAAGGACATGTTTGTTGATCTTTAGAGAGAGGGGAAGGGAGAGAAGCATCGATTGGTTGCCTTCTGTACATGCCCCGACCGGGGATCAAACTCAAAACCTAGGTATGTGCCCTGACTGGAAATTGAACCTGCAACCTTTGGGTGTATGAGACAACACTCCAAATAACTGAGCCACACTGGCCAGGGCTGTTGTTTCGCTCATTTACACATTCACTGGTTGCTTCCTGTATGTGCCCTGACCAGAGATTGAACCCGCAACCCTGACCTATCTGGACAACGTTCCAACCAACTGAGCTACCTTGCCAGGGCTCCCTCCGTCATTTTTATAGGGGTGGGAAAGGGGATGGCTGTGCACTGGGAAGGGGTGCTTTGGAAAAAGAAACTGCAAGGAGTACTATATATACAGAAAAGAGTGGTGGCAGATATTAATTGAGAAGTAGTACATATTAATTAATTATTATGTGGAGATTCTGCACCCAGCCCTTAATCCTCACAAAAGCATGTGTTATTATTATCCCCATTTTACAGATGAAGAAAGTGAGACATAGAGAGGTTGGACAACTTGCTCACCCAGCTTAAAGTGGCAGAGCCAGTATCATAATGAACTCAGGATTTCTGACTCTGGGCCCAGCACTTAGTTATTGTAGCACTGCATACAGGCCCCTGTGGAAGGCTGCAGAGAGAAGACATACAGAAAAAATATCCCAGAATAGTGCCAGGAACACCAGTCAAGCTGTTTTGACTTAATTTTTTTTTTTTTTTTTTTTTTTGCATTTATCTTCAGATACAGCGGGAGGGAGAGAGGGAGGAAAAGAGAGAGAGAAACATCGATGTGAGAGAGACACATCGAGTGGCTGCCACCCACACGACCCCAACCAGGGCAGGGGTCAAACTGCAACCGAGGTACGTGCCCTTAGTGGGAACCGAACCTGGGATTCTCTGGTCTGCGGGCCAATGCTCTAACCACTGAGAAAACCGGCCAGGGCTTGACTTAAATTTTTTTTTTTAATGTTTTTTCTTTATTGATTTTAGAGAGGGAGAGGGAGAAAGAGATAGAAACATCGATGAAAGAGAAGATCGATTGGCTGCCTCCCGCATGCCTCCCACTGGGGATTTGGCCCACAACCTGGGCACGTGCCCTGACTGGGAATCGAACTGGTGACCTCTTGGTGCATGGGTCAATGCTCAACCAGTGAGCCACACTGGCTGGGTTGACTTAAATTTTTGTTTAGATTTTTCTCTCAGCAGAATGGAACTTCCAAAGAAAGCTGAGACCTGTCTGTTTTGTTTACAGTTTTATTCCCAGCACTTTGGGGGGGGGGGGGGGGGGGGGGGGGTGGGGGGGGGGGGGGGGGGGGGGGGGGGGGGGGGGGGGCCAGCAAAGGAATGAATGAGGAGGGAGTTGTGCAGTGAGCAGTTTTCACCATGAGGGTTTAACCAAGAACTTAGGCAAGAAAGGCCTAATTTTTCTAGAACTCTAATTAAATGTCAATAACTGGTGTTAGAAGTAGAGGGTAAGAATAGGGTGAATCATCCAGAATGTACTCCTCAGGGTCAGATGCCAAAGAAAAAAACAACATCCCACCCGGCCGGTGTGGCTTACCATGCACCAAGAGGTCCCAGGTTCGATTCCTGATCTGGGCACGTGCCCCGGTTGTGGGCCAAACCCCAGTGGGGGGCATGCAGGAGGCGGGCAATCGATGTTCTCTCTCATGGATGTTTCTATCTCTCTCTCCCTCTCCTTTCTCTCTCTCTAAAATCAATAAAGAAAAAAGCCTTGGCCGGTTTGGCTCAGCGGTTAGAGCGTCGGACTGCGGTCCAGAGAGACCCGGGTTCGGTTCTCGCTAAGGGCATGTACTTCGGTTGCAGTTTGTCCCTGGCCCTGGTTGGTCAAGCGGGTGGCAGCCACTCTATGTGTCCCTTTCACGTCGATGTTTCTCTCTCTCTCCCTTCCTCTCTCTCCCTCCCACTCTATCTGAACAAAAAATGAAAAAAATGTCCTCGGGTGAGGATAAAAAAAAATAAAGAAAGAAAGAAAAAATATTTTTAAAAAAACATTCCTGCCCTGGCCGGTTTGGCTCAGCGGTTACAGCGTCGGCCTGCGGTCCAGAGAGACCCGGGTTCGGTTCCTGCTAGGGGCACGTACCTTGGTTGCAGTTTGTCCCCGGCCCTGGTCGGTCATGCGGGAGGCAGCCACTCGATGTGTCCCTTTCACGTTGATGTTTCTCTCCCTCTCTCTCTCTTCCTCTCTCTCCCTCCCACTCTATCTGAACAGAAAAGGAAAAATGTCCTGGTGTGAGGATAAACAAACAAACAAACAAACAAACAAAAAACATTCCTAAGAAGTGCAGGAAAACAAGAATCACAGTCTGTTTAGAGCTTTAAATCTTTGCCAAAACCCTTAAGAAACACATAGCTGAATTTATAACACAGATGACTAAACTGAGTAATTTGTGCCATCAAATTTCCTTCAGGTTCTAAGGTTAGTTGAGTACTTGAGCTCACTGTAAAGACTTCTGAGACAGGCTAGTAAGCCAGGACAAGCAGAATAGGGAAACAGACAAATAGTTAAACAGCAGTTTGCAGCCATCTAGAAAATCTAGATGCTAAGCAGGCTACAGCCATCTAGTAAATCCTATCTTCCCTAAAACAAGGACACTTAAGAGTAAATAGTTTGCACTTCTCCCCAACCAGAGAGTAAATAGTTTAAACCACCCTAGTCAGGGAGACAGACAGAAGAAATTCAATTAGTGCCATTTGCCAACCACACCCAAGGGCAGATAAAGTGAAGAGAATAAACCTCATTTTGGTACACCAGCATAGTTGATGAATATTCTATTGAAATCCTCTCCTAAGTCTTCCTGTAAGGGCTCAGTCTTTAAAACCCCTCAAAACAAAGGTCCCAGCACATGCCCAGGAGCATGGCTGGGCCTCCTCCAACCTTCTTTCCCCATAGCCATGCACCTCCTAAACTCTAAGAACCCCACAAGGCTTGCAACCAGGGCAGCAATGAGCAGTGGCAGTTCATCCCAGGCAAACCCCCTGAACCTGTCCTCAAGGCTTCCTTTTCTCTGACTTCTCAGTGAGCCAAAGCAGACCAGCCTAGGCTCATCACCCCAGCCCTTCCTTGTAGCACTGTCCCCAGCTTTAATAAATGTCTTCTGAAATTCACCTGGATTTGTGTTGTGAAACTTTTCCTGCATGAAGTCAAGGACCCACACACTACCAGCTGGCCTTATGCAGACCCATTCAGAGCCAGGTCCCCTTTCCAGTAACACTGAAGGAACACTGAATAATCGGGGGTGGGGGGGGGGTGGGGGAGAGTGAATACTGAATTCCTGAATACTTCAGGAAATCTGGAGACAGAAAGCCCAGTTTTCTCTCCTTCAGTCATGGCAAAGTGGGACCCAAGATTTGTACCAGCAGTCATACCAAGAACCTGGTATATGGCACTTTAAATGTATCAGCTGGGGTATAAAAGGTAAGGAAATAGTGTTCCATTTCATAATACCATACATACACTGAATATTAACATGTATGTTGTACAAATATACTTAGAGAATGGTCCTGTAACCTTTTTTTTTTTATCTTCACCCAAGGACATTTTTGCATTTATTTTCAGATAGAGTGGGAGGGAGAGAGGGGGGAAGAGAGAGAGAGAGAAAGAGAGAGAGAGAGAGAAACATCGACTGGTCGCCACCCACACGACCCCAACCAGGGCCAGGGACAAACTGGAACCCACGTACGCACCCTTAGCAGGAACTGAACCCAGGACTCTCTGGTCCACAGGCTGATGCTCTAACCGCTGAGCCAAACCGGCCAGGGCAGTCCTGTAACCTTTTGAGGACAGGTATTATCACTTTCATCCTCACAGTCTCAGCAGATGACAAAGTCCTGAGAGTCAGTGATCAATAAGAGTTCATTGACTTATCAATGCAATAGTAACATAGCAGTTGTCATGAGAATACCAAAAATGCCTAAATTAGGATTCTTGAGTGTCTGTCAGTTATGCAGCCTCTACATTTGTATGACAATTTCCAGTTCTTCTAACCCAATCCTACTCCTCTGTCCATTACTGGACTCCAAGTATGGCCCAGTGACTTGAGGCTATGTTTCATAAAATGAGTGAAAACAAATTAAACAAAGTTTATATTTTGCAGTTGTGCCAAATATAGATAACATCTGTATTCTTCAAGCTGTTTGTGATTGATTACTCTCACCTTGAGGTAGAAAATACAGAGTTGGAAGGATGGTTCTTAAAGGGTGGTCCCCTGGGCAACAATATCATTGGCGCTTGGAAATTTGTCAGAAGTATAAATACCTGGGGTTCCCATCCCAAACTACTGAATTAGAATCTCTGGGGATAGAGCCCAGGAATCAGTGATTTAACCCTCTAGATCAGTGGTTCTCAACCTTCCTAATGCTGTGACCCTTTAATACAGTTCCTCATGTTGTGGTGACCCCCCAACCATAAAATTATTTTCGTTGCTATTTCATAACTGTAATTTTGCTACTGTTATGTCTTAGGCGACCCCTGTGAAAGGGTCATTCGACCCCCAAAGGGGTTGCGACCTACAGGTTGAGAACCGCTGCTCTAGATAATTCTGAAGTTCACTAAAGTTTGAGAACCACAGGACTAGAGCAGATTGTACCTCCAATAAGAAATTTGTCACATTGAGCCAGGCCAGTGTGGCTCAGTGGTTGAGCGTTGATCCATGCACCAAGAGGTCGCGAGTTGGAGATTCCCGGTCAGTGCACATGCCCAGGTTGTGGGCCAAATCCCCAGTAGGGGGAAGGCAGGAGGCGGCCAATCAGTGTTCTCTCTCATAGATGTTTCTATCTCTCCCTCTCCTTTCCGCTCTCTCTCTAAAATCAATAAAGAAAAATAAAAAATAAATTGTTCAAAAAAAATGTCACATTGATAATTTTATCTCTCAACCTGAAGATTTATGTGGCTAGATATACATTACTAGGACTATAAAGCAGGTTTTCACAAATATGGTCTTATTCATATTTGTGTACATATATATGTATCGATATATGTGTTTAAAACATCAGTGAAACAATTTTTCCCTTTGGGTTATTTTGCTTTATTTTTTGGTTTTTTGAGACATTTTTAAAAGAATAAAAAAATTAATTTATTCATATTTCCATAACACACCACTTACCTCTCAATTTTAATTTATTTTTTCTTTATTGATTTCAGAGAGAGAGAGAGGGAGGGAAGAAAGAAGGAAGAGGGGGGAGAGAGAGAGAGAGACATCAATTTGTTATTCCATTTATTTATGCATTCATTGGTTGATTCTTGTATGTGCCCCAACCTGGGATTGAACCCTCAACCTTGGTGCATCGGGACAAAGCTCCAACCTACTTAGCTGTCTGGGCAGGGCTCAATTTTATTTTATTTTATTTATTAAAAAAATTTTTTCCCTTTATTAATTTTAGAGAGGAGAAGTGAGAGGGAGAGAAAGATAGAAATATTGGTGAGAGAGAACATTGATTGGCTGCCTCCTGAATGCTCCCCACTGGGGACCAGGCCCAGGTCTGGGCATGTGTCCTGACCGGGAATCAAAACCGCGACCTCTTGGTGCATGGGTCGATGCTCAACCACTGAGCAACACCGGCGGGACAGCGGTTGATCATTGACCTATGCACCAAGAGGTCGCCGGTTCAATTCCTGGTCAGGGCAAATGCCCAAATTGTGGGCCAAATCCCTGGTGGAGGGCATGCAGGAGGCGGCTAATCGATGTTCTCTCTCATCGATGTTTCTATCTCTCTCTCCCTCTCCTTTCCTCTCTCTAAAATCAATAAAGAAAAAAATTATTATTATATTTTTTTATCCTCACCCGAGGACATTTATGCATTTATCTTTAGATAGAGCGGGAGGGAAAAAAGGAGGAAGAGAGAGAAACATCGCCCGGCCAGTGTGGCTCAGTGGTTGAGCGTCGACCCATGCACCAAGAGGTCGCCAGTTCGATTCCTGGTCAGGGCACATGCCCAGGTTGTGGGCCTGATCCCCAGTGGGGGGCATGCAGGAGGCAGCCAATCGATGTTCTCTCTCATTGATGTTTCTGTTTCTCTCTCCCTCTCCCTTCCTCTCTCTCTAAAGTCAATAAAGGAAAAAAATTAAAAAAAAAAAAAAAAGAGAGAGAAACATCGACGTGAGACACATCAAGTGGTTGCCACCCACACGACCCCAACCGGGGCTGGGGACAAACTGCAACCAAGACACGAGCCCTTAGCGGGAACGGAACCCGGGCCTCTCTGGTCCTCAGGCCGACGCTCCAGCTGCTGAGCCAAATCGGCCAGGGCGAAAAAAAATTATTTTTAAATAAATATTTCTGATTATAAGAATAATACTCCTCATTTCTGCTAGTCTTTTTTTTCTAAATAAATACTGAAAGATGCCTTTTATATTTTACAAAATTGGTAACTTTTAACAATATTTTATAAAATTTTGCTACAGTTACTTTTTTCTTTTTCTTTCTTGTTTTTTACAGTTACCTTTTAATGATTATATAAGCCTCTCTAGCTGTGGGACATTTATTTCCTTTCTTTGGTGATTATTCAAAATGTCCCTCTTGATTATTTCCTGGAAGTACAATTATGGGTACAAAAGGTGAACATTTTATTTTATTTTTCTTTTTTTTTTCTTTATTAATTTGACAGAGAGAGAAAGGGAGAGGGATAGAAACATGGATGAGAGAGAACATCAATCGGCCGCCTCCTGCATGCCCCCCACTGGGGACTGGGCCCACAACCTGGGCAAGTGCCCTGACCAGGAATCGAACCGGTGACCTCTTGGTGCATGGGTTGACCCTCAACCACTGAGCCACACCAGCCAGGCATATTTTTCGTTTTTTAAGTATGTTTTTATTATTGATTTTTTTAGAGAGGAAGGGAGAGATAGAAACATCGATGTGAGAGAGATACAGCTGCCTCCTGCACCCCCCTGAGCCTGAAAGCTGGGCATGTGTCTTGGACCAGGAATCAAACTGGGAACTCTCAGACCATGGGATGATGCTCAATCCACTGAGCCATACAGGCCGGGCCAAAACTTGTTGACATTTTAAAAGTTCTTGACTTTCCCATATTCTTATCAGTCTTCATAGTTCTTCTAAATAGGTAAATAATAGCTCACTGATAATATATTTACTTGTCCATTCCTCTAGTCCTCTATGGTTGAACATCTATGCAAGTAGCTCTTAACAGAGGTGATCTTGCCCCCTAGGGGACATTGAGAATATCTAGAGACATTTTTGTTTGTCACAATTGTTGAGGGGTATTACACATAAAATTATCAGGCCCAAAATGTCAATAGTGTGGGGCTGAGAAATTTTGGTTGTTTTATATATATTATATATACATATATATAGGTTATGTATATATATGATATAAATCACTTATCAAAATTCACATACCTTCTGTGTTTTGAAATTATTTGAAATAAAATTTCAAGAGAGGACTTACTGGGTCAAAGTACATAAATATGTCCATGCCTCTTGATAATTACTTTGTTTTCCAAAATTATTATATCTCTTGAAATGATTATGTATTTATTTCTCTGCAGGCATCGGTTTTACTAGAATGCATTAAATGCATCCACTCAGCCCCTTACAGAAAACACATCTCTAGCATAGTTCCTATAGCTTGATCTGAGAATAATTGTAAGTTTGACTTGGGAATGACAGTGATTTCAGGTTTGACTCATGCAGTAGGTATTTTGTCTTAGGTGATTTTTATTTGATTCCAGAAATATTTTACTCTTTTTGTCTTCCTGGAATTCTGATATACCTCAAGTTGAAGTGTCTCCTGCATAACTGAAGACTCTCCAGAGTAGATACATGAATTCCAGAGTTAAACAACCAATCTAGGGAGAGGAGGAGCTTGTGAAGTGGTGAGAGAAATAGATTTGTATGCTGATTATTTGTTTTCCCAAATTATTCCTTTAGGATTATCTCTCTCTCTCTTTTTTTTTTTTTCCAAGAGAGGGGTGGAGGTGGAAGAGGGTACATGGGGGATCAATGGTTAAATGGTGATGGAAAAAATTATAAAATAAAGTGGGGGAAAAAAGAGGATACAAGCCCTGGCCAGGTGCTCACTTGGTTAGAGTGTCCTCCAGATAAGCCAAGGTTGCTGGTTCAGTCCCCGGTCAGGGCACATACAAGAATGAATGAATGAATGAATGAATGAATGAATGAATGAATGCAGAAATAAATGGAAAAACAAATCAATGGTCCTCTCTCTCTAAAAATCAATCAATTAGCCCGGCCGGTGCTCAGTGGTTGAGCATCGACCCATGCACGGGGAGGTTGCAGGTTAGATTCCTGGTCAGGGCACATCCCCAGGTTGTGGGCTGAATCCCCTGTGGGGGGCATGCAGGAGGCGGCCAATCGATGTTCTGTCTCATCGATGTTTCTGTCTCTCTCTCCCTCCCCTTTCCTCTCTCTCTAAAATCAATGAAGAAAAAAAATTAAAAAAAAAATCAATTAAAAACAAATTTTTTAAAGGAACATGAATGCATAATTTCTTATACTTCAAAGCCCCACCATTGGTGTCAGAAAACCTCAGATCAATGAAACTATGAAACATTTAGAAAATGCAGCAAGACGGATGGCAGAAGCGTGGAGTTTTGTGCAAAATTACATTAAATTTCACTCTAGGGATGGCTGTCTTAAGAGAGAGGGATTTGAATGAAATTGTGATAGCCACAGGATTTTCCTTTACTTAACAATTTGTACCTCAAAAGAACAAACTATCCGGGTGACAAGATTTTCCTTACCACTCTAAGTCATCTTATTTTCACCAGTTCAAATAGGTCGTTCAGAGTAATCTCAGGGAAAGAACCGTTTCCCCAACTAAAATGCTGAAAATTTGTCGTTTTCAGATCAAATTTTTCTTAAAGAAGCTGCTACATTTTCAGGTCCAGTTTCCTAAGACTTACTTTTAAATTCCGAATTATTCTCAGTTAGTTAAAAAAGTTGCTTATTTGGGAATTTGGAACCGGCACTACTCTCTCCCTTGTACATATTTGTAAATATGGCATTTACACAATAAACTCCTTTAAGTTAATGGGGCACTTACTGTGTTCCATTAACAAGACCCAGTATTCTCTGATTGCTTTTTTTCTGCTTTTCTTTGTTGAACAAACCGGTATTTTGTTTAATTTAAGCAAGCCCAGCTGTCTCGATTTCACAGTTGTTTCAGCTGCATCAATTTTGTCCGCTTGCTTCTTGAGCGTTTTGGGGTGGGAGCTGGCAGGGGACTGCCTTCGTACACAAGCCCGATGGGCCGACGGGGCCTGGGGAAGGGGCTCCCTTGCTCCGGACAACACTCGGAGAAACCGCTATGATGACGCTAACCTGCAGACCAACAAAGGGCGAGAAAAGCCAGCGTGAAGACAAATCATGAGCTAGTCTAAGCCCGGAGCACACCCAGCTCTCGCCCTACAGCGGCAAGCGCGCGCACGCGCAGCCGCACCACCACCGCTCCCGCCGTCTCCCGGGGCCTTCTCCCTGACCGGCGCCGGGCTGTCCGCGGCGGCGCCTGAGCAGGAGGGAGGGTTTCTCCGAGGACAGACTGCCTCTGGAGCTGTTTTCTCTGAAGTGTTGTGGATGTCAGGAAGGAAGGAATCGTGTAGAGTGCCACAGAGGGGTGGTCGTAGCTGAGAAGAGAGTTCCCTGCAGCGTTGGCGATTTGGAACTGCAGGCAGTGCAAGAGGTGCTCGGGCGGGGTCCTCTGTCTCAGTGGGCTGAGAGCGGGAGGCCAGAGCCGGGAGCTTTGGTGGCCCTGCGAGTTCCAGGCACATGAGTTGCGGCGCTATGGAGGAGCTCGATGGCGAGCCGATAGTCACTGTAAGGGCGTCCTAAAGACTCTTGCTTTTCCTCGTCCTCGCGGTCCAAGGATTTAGTCTGCTTCGTCACTGCAGGATTGTCTCTTTCCCTGCCGCTCGCGAGGCACCTATCCCTTTCTTTAAGCTCAATTTGCCACCGTCCGGAGGTCACATTAACTAGGTGGTCGAGTTAGGGTCGCAGTGGTCGCTGGGTTTTTGCTACCAGGTATACTTAGAATACCTGGCCCCACAGGCCTCACTCCATCCCTCTCTCTACCTTGACTTCCCGCCTTCCTGCTTCCTTCGTTTTCCCGGTTGGGCTAATGCTCCTACTGAGCGCGCTTGGACTGAGTAATTGGGGCTTTTTTCTTCCAGTCGAACTAAGCTTCACGTCGCAGCGCCTTGAGCTTGGTTTGTACTTGGAGTGCTGTATTTGCCCAAGGTTTACTCAACGTATTTATTCTCTCGGGAGACTATTTCTGTTTCTATTGCTCTGTTTGCTTTCAATTTTATCTGAACTCTCAAGAGAGTATGTCAAGTGTTGCTAATCTGTGATGTTTTAGATACGAATTCTTACCGTTCCCCCAACCTGGAATGCTCTTCTCTTATCTCCTGCTCATTTTTCAAATGCAAGCTCCAGCGGCCTCTGCCTTAGAAAGACTTCCCTGACTAGGTCAAATAGCTCTGCCCGCTGTAGGCTTGTTCTGCACCTCTTTGCTCTTGGTAACCTATTAATCCCACGAAACTACAGGTTGCCTGACCGTTTGTTTTTGCTTTTTAGAAAGTCGAGATGCCCTCAGTTTTTAGCTAAAGCCATCAGATTGCAAAGCAGTATCTGACAAAACAAAAAATTGAAAATCAGGGTAATTTCAAAGCTAAGTGGACAAAAAGAGGCATGAAACTTTAAGTAGCAGTTAATGTGGGTTGTTATGCTCTATAAAACTTACTGCTGTAGAGTTAAATTTTACTACATATTTAAAGTACTTTATTTAAATTTCTTCTCTCTTTTTTAAAGTTTTTTAAAAATGTTTTTTCCTTTTTTGATTTTAGAGAGAAAGGAAGGGAGAGGGAGAGAGAGATAGAAACATCGATTGGCCACCTCCTGCATGCCCCCCACTGGGGATTTGGTTCACAACCTGGGCATGCATGTGCCCTGACCCGGAATTGAACCGCTGACCTCTTGGTGCATGGGTGGATGGATGCTCAACCACTGAACCACACCAGCTGGACTATAAAGTACTTTAAATATGAAATATCCATTAAGGACTATGTCAGTGTTTGCGGGAAGAAAAATTAAAATATTATTAATAGAATCACTGAAACTTTTCAAACTTTCCCTCTGCTATGTCAGAATCTTTGGATGGGGGTCCTTCCCAGTGCCCTGTGCTACCCTGGAGTGCCACTACTTTACAATTGAGCCATGATGATGAGCCATGCGTTTACAAATGGAGTTAAGATTATCTAAGCTTTATTTTGATCCCAGTAGTGACGATTGACTTGCGATAACCCAACTCTATATTGGTAGGAAAGTGGTTGGCTTTGTAGGCACAGTCTCACATAGGGGCATTACCTTGGTAGAACTCCATAGTCTATAGAGTCTGAACCTCAACTCTGTAAGTTCACACTCAGTCATGTCTGTATTTGAGGGTTAAACTGCATTTTGGGATTACTGTAAGCATACTCAAGAGACTGATAAAAAATCCTGAATACTATTAAGTCATTCTTCATGGCAGTTGTGCCTGCTGTTCACAGCTGCTTCCTATTATCAGGGAACATGAAGGCCAATTAGTAATTAGCAGATTTGAGGACATTTAAGTGTAGATTCAAAGTAGAAATAATAATCTTGAGTAATTTTTCTGGACTAGTAGTCTCCTTTTGGTTCAAGGGCTCTTAAAAAATGTAAGTTTTAGTTTTTGTTGTCTTTTTTGTTTGTTTGTTTGTTTCCAGATAAATACCTAAGAGTGGAATTGCTGGTTTATAGGACAGATAGAAGCATATTTAGCTAAAATGAACTGTCAAGCCCTGGCTGGTTTGGCTCAGCAGCAGTTAGAGCGTCGGCCCTTGGACCAATGAGTCGCGGGTTCGATTCCGGCCAGGGCACTTGCCTCGGTTTCGGTTCATCCCCGGCCCTGGTCGGGTTGTACGGGTAGTAACCAGTCGATGTGGCTCTATCACACTGATGTTTCTCTCTCTCTCTCTCTCTCTCTCTCTCTCTCTCTCTCTCCCTCTCCCTCTCTCCCTCTCTCCCTCTCTCCCTCTCTCCCTCTCTCCCTCTCTCCCTCTCTCCCCCCCCCCCTCCCTCCCTCCCCCCCACTCTATCTGATGATAAATAGAAAAGTATCTGCAGGTGAGGAATAAAAAATTAAAATAAACTGTCAGTTCTCCAAAGTGTTTATACCATTTTTTTAAGACTAGCAAAGGGTGAGAGTTCTAGTTTTTCCATATCCTTAACTCTTTGTGTGGTGTCTTTAATTTTACCTGTTTCCATTCTAGTGGGTATATAAAAGGTAACTCATTTTGATTTGTATTTCTCAATGATAAAAGATATTGAGCATATTTTTATGTGCTTGTATGTTGTTTGTACAGCTTTGGTGAAGTGTGTTAAAATCTTTTGCCCTTTTGGCTACTGGGTTGTCACTTTTATTAACAAATTGTAAGATCTTTATATATCTGGATATCAAATATGTTTTGCAGATATTTCCTCCCAGTCTGTGGCTTGCCTTTGCATTTTCTTAACAGTATCTTTGGAAGAGCAGAAGTTTTTAATTTTGGTGAAGTCCAATTTATAAATTTTTTTCTATTTTTTAAAAATATGTTTTTATTGATTTTTATTTTATTTTTTTTAAAGAGAGGAAGGGATAGAGAAATAGAATCTTCAGTGTGAGAGAAACATCAGTCCGCTGCCTCATGCATACCCCCTACTGGGGATTGAGCCTGAATCCCAGGCCTGTGCCCTCTGCCTGGCCGGGAATTGAACTGGGACCTCTCAGTCCATGGGACAATGCTCAGTCCACTGAGCCACACCAAGCCACACTGGCTGGGCTATAACTTTTTTTTTTTTTTAGAGAGAGAGGAGAGAGGGGGAGAGAGAGAGAAACATTGATGAGAGAGAACATCCATTGGTGCCTCCTGCATGCTCCCCACTGGGGATTGGGCCCACAACATGGGCATGTGCCCTGATCGGAAATCGAACCTGGGACCTCTTGGTGCATGGGTCGACACTCAACCACTGAGCCACACTGGCCGGGCTATAAATTTTTTCTATAGTTTATGGTTTATGGTTTTTTGTTTTTGTTTGTATCCTCACTCAAGGACATTTTTCCATTTTTTTGTTCAGATAGAGTGGGAAGGAGAGAGAGGAAGAGAGAGAGAAACATCGACGTGTAAGGGACACATCGAGTGGCTGCCTCCTGCACGACCCAACCAGGGCTGGGGACAAACTGCACCGAGGTACATGCCCTTAGCGGGAACCGAACCCAGGACTCTGGACCGCAGGCCGACGCTCTAACCGCTGAGCCAAACCGGCCAGGGCAAGAATCAAGGTTTACTCCTAACAGTTGAGGAAGGCTTTGTGTCAGTGAGGGAGTGGAATGTGTTTTGGGGATGAGCATCAAGAGTTCTTTAATTTAAAAAAAAAAAAAATTCCTTTTTGCCCTGGCTGATTTGGCTCAAAGATTAGAGCGTCGGCCCGCGGACCAGAGAGGCCCGGGTTTGGTTCCCACTAAGGGCACATACCTAGGTTGCAGTTTGTCCCTGCCCCCGGTTGGAGTTGTGTGGGTGGCAGCCAGTTGATGTTTCTCTCTCTCTTTTCCTCCCTTTCTCCCTCCAGCTCTGCCTGAAGATAAATGCAAAAAAATGTAAAAAATAAAAAAAAATTTTTTTAAAGTTCCTTTTTCATCTCTTGATGAGGTTAGATAATCTATAAAGGTGTGGATCAGGCAGTTGGGGGTATGAAATTGAGGCTCAAAGGGATTGGTCTGAGTTGGAGAGAAAAATTGAGCGTTATTTTCAAAGAGATGACATAGAAGCTGTGGGGTTGGAGGTCTGTCCTTTTAGTGAGTAACAGTACAATTCCTTTTTAATTTTAATTAATTTATTTAAAATACATTTTTATTGATTTTTTTTTTTTTTTTAGAGAGAGAGGAAGGGAGAAATAGAAACATCTATCCGCTGCTTCCTGCACACCCCCTACTGGGGATCGTGCCTGCCACCTGAGCATGTGCCTTGACCAGGAATCGAACCAGGACCTCTCAGTCCATGGGATGATGCTCAATCCACTGAGCCACACTGGCCAGGCTATTCCTTTTTTATTTTTTTAACTTACCTTTTTCTAAACTACAGATCACTAAATTATAATATAATAATTGATTAGGGTACAGCTTTTCTTTTTATAAACACTTGAGAAATAGGCTGGTTTGAGGTGCCCAATAAAGCTCACTTGTTTATTCAGGGTCAGAGACAGGGGCTGATCTCAATCACATTCAGCTGTGTACGTAGATTAGCACAACTTTCATGACCACCGATTTTTTTTTTTTTTTTATCCTCACCCGAGGACATTTTCTCATTTTTTGTTCAGATAGAGTGGGAAGGAGAGAGAGGAAGAGAGAGAGAGAGAAACATCGACGTGAAAGGGACACATCGAGTGGCTGCCACCCGCACGACCAACCAGGGCCGGGGACAAACTGCAACCGAGGCACATGCCCTTAGCGGGAACCGAACCCGGGTCTCTCTGGACCGCAGGCCGACGCTCTAACCGCTGAGCCAAACCAGCCAGGGCATGACCACCGATTTTTAAGATTGTACTTACAAGTTAGTTAGAAGCAAAGCCTTTAATAAGAATAACTGTTTCTGTCTTATTTTTCACTAGTTGATTCCAGGAGTGAATTCCAAGAAGAAGCAAATGTGTTTTGACTGGGGTCCAGGGGAGATGCTGGTGTGTGAAACTTCCTTCACCAAAAAAGGTAGTTATTATTATTTTGTCTTCCAGATTATCTGTCTTGGCACATTTAGTGTTTTTTTTGTTTGTTTGTTTGTTTGTTTGTTTTCCTTTCGCTCAGATTTGACTAGCTGAGGCATGATATAGTTGAACTTATTTTGGACCATTTTCATTTTTGAAACTTTATCTGTTTGAGGTTTTCATTGATTTATGAGACCTGGCAGATGTTGAGTCCAAGGAAAAAATTAACAATAGTCTTCCTGGTGTTAAAGAAGGATTTTCATAAAAAAAAATTTTTTTTTCTTTATTGAATTTAG
The DNA here is from genome assembly GCA_030848825.1 of Tadarida brasiliensis. NCBI lineage: Eukaryota > Metazoa > Chordata > Mammalia > Chiroptera > Molossidae > Tadarida > Tadarida brasiliensis. The sequence continues at coordinate 61,917,766 of CM061273.1, forward strand.
AGAGAGAGGAAGGGAGAGAGAGATAGAAACATCCATGAGAGAACATCAATTACCTGCCTCCTGCATGCCCCCCTCTGGGGGTTTGGCTCACAACCTGGGCATGTGCCCTGACGGGGAATCGAACCGGCAACCTCCTAGTACATGGGTGGACGCTCAACCACTGAGCCACACCAGCTGGGCTAGATACCCAAAAATTTTATAGTGGGTTCTTTTTGAAGGTGATAGTGATGTTAATTTTTTTTTTTTTTCTATTTTGCTTCAGGGAAATCAGAGACAGTGCCAGGCTGCCCCTTTATCTATATTATCCGGAAAGATGTAGATGTTTACTCTCAAATCTTGAGAAAACTCTTCAATGAATCCCATGGAATCTTTGTGGGCCTCCAGAGAATTGAAGAAGAATTAACTGGAAAATCCAGAAAAGCTCAGTAAGTAGGCTGCTAATAGGTGCTAAAGTACACAACTAAATTTTGAAAAGTCAAACGACATGCATTTTTGATCTTTTGCGTGATGGATGGATCTCCTGGAGAAATAAGGGACTCCTGGTTCTACTCCAGCCTCTGTACTGGACAGTGTAAGTGGTCAGAGGTGGAAGTGTCTTACAGGGAATGTACAAATGGTGTTGATTGACTTGCTGCCTTGATAAGGTTTTTTGTTTATATTCCCACTCATTTACTCTCCAAAGAAAAAGATTTAGACCAAGTAAGCGCCTGAGAGTCATTGAATGAGGTCCTACTATTGGGAAATTCTGAAATTAATATAAAAATTAATTTTGTTTTGTTTTTATATTATTCTCAAGGCATTTTTTTTTTTTGGCAAGAGACCAGAAAACTATTGCACTGTTTCTAGACTATGATTGTTTGAGGTGTGGTTCATGAATTCACTGCATCAATGTCACGTACTTGATTTTGATGATCTGGGACCCACCTCAGATCATGAAAATCAAAATTTCTGTGAGTGGATCCTAAAATCTCCAGGTGAAGCTTAAGCACAACAGAGTTTGAGAACCCCTGTGTTAGGTTGATTTTTGGTTTTTTTTTTATCCTCACTCAAGGACATTTTTCCATTTTTTGTTCAGATAGAGTGGGAGGAAGAGAGAGAGAGAGAGGGAGAGGGAGAGAGAGAGAGAAACATCGACATGAAAGGGACACATCGAGTGGATGCCTCCCGCATGACCTAACCAAGGCCGGGGACAAACTGCAACTGAGGTACGTGCCCTTAGCGGGAACCAAACCTGGGTCTCTCTGGACCGCAAGCCAACGCTCTAACCGCTGATCCAAACCGGCCAGGGCCCTGTGTTAGGTTTTAATTGGTGTCCATTCGTATGGTTAGGCATGGGCAATGTTGGTATTTGTATTGAAAACACCCAGTTTTGCACTGGCTAGTTCTGCTCAGTGGATAGAGTGTTGGCCATCTGACCGAAGGGTCACGGGTTCAATTCCGGTCAAGGGCATGTATCTGGATTGCAGGTTTGAACCCTGGCCCTGTTTGGGGTTGTGTGGGAGGCAACCAATCTATGTGTCTCTCTTGCATCAATGTTTTTCTCTATCTCTCTCTGTCTCCCTCCCTCCCTCTTTTCCACTCTATCTGAAAATCAATGGAAAAATGTCCTCAGGCCCCCACCTCAGATTTAAAAAAAAAAAAGAAAGAAAACACCCAATTTTTTCCTTCTCCTGTGTGTCTTCTTTACTCTTATAGTACTACCATACTTATAACACGTTTGACACCAGATGTGTGTGGGTTTTCCCCCACCAAGCAGTTCTGTGACACAGTTGGGTATCCTACCATTTAACTTAATTTTGACACTATCTGGAGATAGCCCTTAACCTATGGAATAAGATGCTGTGTCCCCAAGACTGCCCAGCACTTCAGATGCCAATTGCAGGTAGTGGGTCCCCAGGTATAAATCAGAGGTTTCCACAACCCCCTCTGGTCCGATTAATTTGCTAGAATGGCTTTCAGGACTCAGGGAAACATTTAGGTATACTAGTTTACTAAAAGATATGAAAAAGGATATAGATGAATAGCCAGATGAAGAGATACATATGGTGAGGTGGGGTGTCCTAAGCGAAGGAGTCCCTGTGGAGCAGGAGTGTGTCATCCACCTGGTTCATGAATGCGTTTGTCCCCCTGGAAGCTCTCCAAACCCCATACTGTTGGGAGTCTATGGAGGCTTCCTCATGATCGGTCATTTCCAACCATCTCCTGTCTCTAGAGAAGTGGAGGGGGCAGGGCCGAAATTTTTAAGCTTCTTTTTTGTTGTTGTTGTTAAAACATTTTTATTTATTTTATTTTTTATCCTCACTCGAGGACATTTTTGCACTTATCTTCAGATAGAGCAGGGAGGGAGAGAGGGAGGAAGAGAGAGAAACATCAGTGCGAGAGAGACACATTGACTGGTTGCCACCCACATGACCCCAAGGTACAGGCTGGGGACGAACCGTAACCAAGGTACGTGCCCTTAGCGGGAACCGAACCCGGGACTCTTTGGTCCACAGGCTGATGCTCTAACCGCTGAGCCAAACTGGCCAGGGCAAAATTTTTAAGCTTCTAATCGTGGCTTAGTCTTTCTGGTGACCAGCTCCATCCAGGAGTCACCCAGAGTAACCTTATTAGAACAAAAGGTGCTTCCAGTGCTCTTATCACTTAGGAATTTACAAAGGTTTTAGGAGCCTTGTGTCAGGGACTAACTAGGCATGAAGACCAGATATATATTTCTTTTTTCTTTTAATCCTCACCTGAGGATGTTTTTCCATTTATCTTTAGATAGAGTTGGGAGGTGGGGAGAGAGAAACATCAATGTGAGAGAGACACATCGATTGGTTGCCTCCTGCACGACTCTGACCAGGGCCGGAGACCCGAGAGTCGAACCTGCAAATCTTTGATCTTCGGACCGATGCTCCAACCACTGAGCCAAACTGGCTAGGGCTCTCTCTCTATATTTTTTTCTTTATTGATTTTAGAGAGAGGAAGGAAGAGGGAGAGAGAGATAGAAACATCGATGAGAGAGGACATTGATTGGCTGCCTCCTGCACACCCCCACTGGGGATTGGGCCCACAACCTGGGCGCATATGCCCTGACCAGGAATTGAACTGGCGACCTCCTGGTGCATGGGTTGATGCTCAACCAGTGAGCCACACTGGCCGGGCTCTTTATTTTTTTAATCCTCACCTGAGGACATGCTTAGAGAGAGGAAGGAAGAGAGAGAAAGGGAGGGAGGGAGGGTGAGAGAGAGGGGGGAAAACATTGACGTGAGAAACATCTATCAGTTGCTTTCTGTATGTGCCCCGACTGGGAGTCGAACCCACAATCCATGTATGTGCCCTGACCAGAAATTGAACTGGCAACCTTTCCATGCATAGGATGTCGCTCAAGCAGCTGAGCCACTCTGCTTTCTTGATAAGCATTTTAGAAATTAATTGGTATGGACTCAGAGATACTTATTTTCTTCCATGTGTTATATTTTATTTATTTTGTTGCTCAGCTTTTTCCCACTTTGGCCATTAGTAGCTCCTTCAACTTGGCTCCTGTCTTTCAACCAGCTCGTATCACCAATTCTATCTTTCTGTTATCACAAGATATTCCAGGCTCATCTTGTATGTCATGTCATTTTTTTGTAGATTGGTTCGAGTGAGTAAAAATTACCGATCAGTCATAAGAGCATGCATGGAGGAAATGCACCAGGCTGCAAGTAAGGATTTTGTGTGTGTATATGTGATAGTAATGGAAGTATTTATCTGGCTATAAATACTACAAGGAAAAATCTGATTGATATTCCAGTTCAAAACTCTTACTTTCCTATCTTACTTAATTTTTTGTCAATCATCTTTAGTATATTTTTCAAGTTAGAACATAGAGAGTTGATAGGTATAAGGCTAAAGGACCAAATTATGTGTTTTTTATTCCTTCAAATTAAGGAGTTTTGAAAATTGCATTCTCAGTTCTTTTACTTTGGTGATTTCAAGTCACCATGTCCACGAGAGCTACGTGACTCCCGGGTGTCAGATAGTTTTGTATAACATGGTGGTCTCAGTGTTTGTTGTGTTGTGGTTAAGTGTGCCGCTGCTTCTTTTTTTTTTTAAGGAGATAGTTTTTTTTTTAAATATTTTTTTATGATTTTTTGGGAGAGAGAGATAAACATCAACGTGAGAAACATCGATCAGCTGCCTCCAGCACATCCCCCAGAAAACTGGGCATGTGCCCTGACTGGGAATTGAACTGGTGACCTCTTGGTTCATGGGACACGCTCAGCCAGCTGAAGTACACTGGCTGGGCAAATTTGCTGCTCTAACTTCAGGGTCTTGGTTTGAGAATCATTGATCTATAACAAAAAGATATGAAGCATTTAAAAAAAATCTATAGTGAAAGTGGTGGTTATTAGAAGAAACAAAGGCACAAGCCGCAGAACCTGGCATGTGAAGTTGTAACAATAAGACTAAAAGTTCCATTGCTCACTTAAAATGTTTTGTGTTTTGTAAGTTGCTGCTAAAGATCCAGCCAGTGGCCGCCAGTTCAGTAGCCAGGTAAGAGCTCTGCCTCTGTTGTTGCTGGCATTATGTCTTTCTGCCTCCTCGCCACCCACCTGGGGTGGCTTTACCATCAATCTCTTGCAGAACACTATTCTTTCCAGGTAGACAGGCAACTCCTTGGGGTGGTAGGGATCGCCTTAAACTTCCTAGTGCCCCTTCAAGGTCTAGCATATTAAAACAAAGGATATGCTTGATAAATACTTGTTATGAGTTTTCAGTTCTTACGGGAAATATAAATCCTAACCACATGTGTCACCTGAGATAGCTGAGCTTTTGGAACCACTGCTCAGTGTCATAAACTGTACTCAACTCATGAAACCAGCATTTTACTGAGCTGCAAGTTTTTTTTTTGTTTTTTTAATCCTCACTCGAGGATATTTTTCCATTGATTTTTTTTTTTTTTTTTTATCCTCACACGAGGACATTTTTGCATTTATCTTCAGATAGAGTGGGAAGGAGAGAGGGAGGAAGAGAGAGAGAGAAACATCGATGTGAGAGAGACACATCAATTGGTTGCCACCCACACGACCCCAACTGGGGCCAGGGACGAACTGCAACCGAGGTACGTGCCCTTAGCGGGAACCAAAGCCAGGACTCTCTGGTCTGTGGGCGGACACTCTAACCGCTGAGCCAAACTGGCCAGGGCTCTATTGATTTTTGTATAGAGTAGAAGGGAGGGAGGGAGAGAGGGGAAAGAGAGAGAGAGAAAGAGACAAACATCTATGTGAGAGAAACACATCCATTGGTTGCCTCCTGCATGACCCCGAAACCCAGGTATGTGCCCTTGACTCGGGAATCCAACCTGCGACCCCTTGGTCCACAGGCCGATGCTCTAACCGCTGAACCAAACCGGCCAGGGCTGAGCTTTAAGTTCTGATACTTTAGTTTAAGGAGCTGGAAGAGGGCTTAAAGAATTCTTTTTGCCCTGGCTGGTTTGGCTCAGTGGTTAGAGCGTCGGCCCGCAGTCCAGAGAGACCCAGTTCAGTTCCCACTAAGGGCACGTACCTCGGTTGCAGTTTGTCCCTGGCCTCGGGTGGGGTTGTGCGGGAGGCAGCCACTCGATGTGTCCTTTTCACGTCGATGTTTCTCTCTCTCTCCCTCCCATTCTACCTGAACAAAAATGGAAAACTGTCCTCAGGTGAGGATTAAAAAAACCCAAAAAGAATTCTCTTTTTGCCTGTTGTACCATGCACCCAAGGGTCGCCAATTTGATTCCCAGTCAGGGCACATGCCCAGGTTGTGGGCCGATCCCCAGTGAGGGGCTTGCAGAAGTCAGCCAATTGATTCTCCCATCGATGTTTCTATCTGTCTCTTCTTCTCTCTCTCAAATCAATGAAGAAAAAAATTTTTTTAAAAATAATTCTCTTTTTGTGGTAGTTTTTAAAAAAAATAGTTTTATTTTGTGATTACAGTTGACATTCAGTATTATTTTATATTAGTTTCAGGTGTACGGCATAGTGGTAAGACATTTATATAATTTGTGAAGTGATCCTCCAATAAGTCTAGTACCCACCTGGCATCATAAATAGTTATTACAATATTATTAAGTATATTCCCTGTGCTGTACTTTATGATAGGATCTAGATACTGTTCAGACTCAGTAGTTTATAGGGACTAATGCACTGTCTCTGAAGTCAGCAAAGCATTTATTTTTCCTTATGAATAAGTTATTCTGTGTTTGTGCACAGAAGGATGGTGGGGAGGGGAAGTATGTATATTCTTCAGGGCAGGTTTATTTTTGGGTCTTATATTGGGTTTGCCTTCTCATAGAATATTTCCTAAACTCCATTCCCATGAATATCAACTTCATAATGTTTGCTTTATTTACATATATATATTAAAAAAAATTCTTTTTTCCTTTATTGATTTTTAGAAAGAAAGGAAGGGAGAGGGAAAGAGATAGAAACATTGATGAAAGCAAACATCAGTTGGCTGCCTCCTGCATGCCCCTCACTGGGGATTGGGCCCACAACCTGGGCATGTGCCCTGACCAGGAATTGAACCGGTGACCTCTTGGTTCATGGTCAACGTTCAACCACTAAGCCACACCAGCCGGGCTATATATTTTTTTTTAATAATTTTTTTTATTACAGATGTCCCTCCTTTTCCCCCCATTGACACCCTCCTCCCCACTCCCGCCCCCCCATCTATATATTTCTTTCTTTTTTTTAATTGATTTTTTTTTTAGAAAGAGAAGGAGAGAGATACAAACATCAATTGGCTGCGTCCCACATGCCCCACACTGGGGATCAAGCCCGCAACCAGGGCATGTACCCTCACTGGGAATCGAACCAGGACCTCTCAATCCATGGGATGATGCTCAGTCCACTGAGCCACACTGGCCAGGCGCATATATATATTTCTCATAATTTTATTTACTGAATATTTTTCTAATAATTGTTTCCTTTATTACGTAAATAAAGCTTCTTCCTGAACCATAATATTCATCAAGATCATAGATGTGATGAGCTAGTTATTATTATTTAAAAAAATTTTTTTTTCCTTATTGACTTTAGAGAGAGAGGAAGGGAGAGGGAGAGAGAGAGAGAAGCATCGATGAGAGAGAACATTGACTGGCTGCCTCCTGCATGCCCCCCACTGGGGATCGGGCCCACAACCTGGACATGTGCCCTAATCGGGAATCGAACTGGCGACCTCTTGGTGCATGGGTCAACGCTCAGCCACTGAGCCGCACTGGCCAGATTATTATTTTTTAGATATGTTTTTATTGATTTTTGAGAGAGGAAGGGGTAGAGAGATAAACATTTATGTGAGAGAGAAACATCGATTGGTTGCCTCCCATATGCACCCCATCTGGGAACTGAACCCGAAACTTGGGCATGTGCCCTGACCAGGAATCGAACTGGCAATCTCTCGGTGCACAAATGACACTCAACCAACTGAGTCACACAGGCCAGGGCAGTTATTTTTTTCTGGTGCACATTAAACTAAGACCACAACCATCAAAGTAAAAAAAATGTTAGTTCATTTCCCACCCCCTAAAATTCTGTCACTGGCTGTGGGAAACCCTGCTGTAGGAATACTCGGTAAATGTTGACCATCATGTGATTCATGTCCTGCTTTGTTCCTTTGCTCTATGAGTAGATCCTAGGGATGTTTTCAGTCAGTCAGAACTTTGTCTGCAATTCTTCCTTAGGTCTCCATCTTGTCAGCAATGGAGCTCATTTGGAACCTTTGTGAGATTCTTTTTATTGAAGTCGCCCCAGGTGAGCATGTACTCTTTCTGTCAACATCATAGGTGTCCCCTGCCCGTTCCTCTGTGTTTTTCCTGTGTTGTGATGAGTGTTTTGTTGCCTAGAATGCTTTTTTCATTAACACAGCTGTCAGAAAACATTACGTGACAGCCAGAGAAGCCTGTCGTTTTGTCAGGTACTGCAGAAAGAATCAGATAGAATGCCTTCCAGGAACCTCAGATGTTAGGCAGATGACCCTTGAAAAACACCAAGAAAATAAACATTAAACTAGTATGTGAAAGGGATGGTCGTTGATAATTTTATTCTGGACTGGTCAAGCTTCAGAAAGTTTTTGGAGAAGCTAGGGGAGAGGCACAGGTGCTTCCTCACAGCCGGTAGAAGGAACTGACCCTGCCAACACCTCGATGTCAGATTTCTAGCCTCCAGGAGTGTGAGACAATAAATTTCTGTCGTTAAAAGAAAAAGAAATGAAAAAGAAAGTTTTAGGGATGTGAGGAGGGGTTAGGGTGTGGGAGGCAGTCACTTTGAGAATTCTGTTGCTAATGATTGGGGCAGGGACAACCCTGTGCATTAACTGTCCACTTCGAGTTATTCTGTTGACCTTGAATTAAATTGTGGTCAGTACAGTTTCCTGGCTTCAGTGGCCGCTGTGTGGAATTGCTGTTGACTTTTTTTTGTATTCTTTTAATGGTCTATGTTTGCTCTTATCCATGAATAAGTGTTAATCTCTGTGTAGTCATAGCTGTTTATTCATTCTCCCGCTAAAGGACAGAGCAACTTGAAAATACAATTTGTTTTTTGTATGCCTCTCTCCTCCAGTAGACTTCTGAGGGCTGTCAATATGTTTTTATTGTTGCATACCTAGTACCTAATCAGTACCAGTTCCTAAATGGCCACTGCTTACATAGCCATTGAGTATTGAATAGTCATGAAGAGTCTGGAGGCTGGGGTGGTGGTGGTGAGGGTGAGGTCTGGGCCTTGTGTTCAACTCTTTTCAGGATTCGGTGAAAGGTGTTGCTGTCCGGCACAGAGGAAGTATTTCATAAAAGTGCATTTGGTAGTCTAGTCCTTTATTTAGGACCACACCTTTGCTCATTTAAGAGGGGTAAATCATTTCCTACGAAGCTTGTCTCCCTTCATTCTCTGTCTGTACTATGGGAAAGTAGAATTTGCTGCTCACGAAGCTGAGGTCTTGTGTGTGACGAGATTCTCTCCCCCAAGCCGGCCCTCTCCTCCTCCACCTCCTTGACTGGGTCCGACTGCACGTGTGCGAGGTGGACAGTATGATGGCAGATGTTCTGGGCAGTGAGAACCCAAGCAAACATGAGAGCTTCTGGAACTTGGTAAGGACCCGGGTGCAGGCTGGGCCTCCCTTTCTCCCACTTCACGTCCTGTTTTCCCCAGTGCTCACAGGCGGGCCGGAGGGTTGCTAACTGATCCTCTGTGCACTTGGCCTGGCACTGTGTGTCTGTGATTATGGAAATGTCCTTACGTCTTTTCTTCCCTCCTCCAAGGGAGAGTTTAGAATTAAGTTATCAGTAAAAAAAAGTAATGCTTTGTAGACTTTCCACTGAGAAGGGAAATTCGATGTCTTTGTGCATCTAAGGGAGAAAAGACATGAAGATAATACAAAATCGATGGTTGGGGCTGGGACGTTGACGTAAATGAGCTTGAGGGGTTGTTTTGAGGTGATAGAAATGTTCTAAAACGATTGTGATGGTGCAGAACTCTGCAAACTTACTAAAACTCATTGAATTATACACTTAAATAGGTGAATGTTCATAGTGTGTAAATTATAACTCAATAAAGCTATTAAAAACGAAAAGATTGATGATCCCAAAGTTATTTTGGATTATTAATTTGGAAGTCATCATGTGTGCCAAAGTTGTGTGTATGTGTATGTATGTTTTCTCTGCCTGTGAGAGCAATACTTTTTTCCATTCACCTCTACTGATCTGTGACCCACTTGGGAGGGAGCAAGGAGGGGGTTGCCAGTTGACCTGAATAATGGAATATTGATTAAATTTATACAATCTGGAATTCAGGTCAAGAGTTTTCGCCTTTGAGGCTATTTTGGGGCCTTTTCGTCCAGGAGATCTGTGCAGCTAAGGGAAGAGCCTTTGCTCAGGAAGTATTGGGCCCAGATTTTGAGTCTCTGATTCATTCATTCAATGAGATTTTTTTTTTTCCTTTATTGATTTCTTATTTTTTATTTTTTTTAATCCTCACCCGAGGACATTTTTTTTCATTTATCTTTAGATAGAGTGAAGGAGAGGGAGGGAGAGAGAGAGAGAAATATCAACATGAGAGAGACACATTGACTGGTCGCCTCCTGCACGACCCCGGACGAATCGCAACCGAGGTACGTGGCCTTGGCCGGAATCGAACCCGCAACTTTTTGGTGTATGGGAGGACGCTTCAACCAACTGAGCCAGCTGGCCAGTCTTTAGCACTATGCTTGGGTGCCCAACAAAAAGCAAAAAATGCAAAAAAACCCTTGGCACTAAATAGATTGTGAAAAAGACACTTGTTTAGTGTGAGAGCTGATACAAGAAGGCAGAGCACTACCTTGTTTGTTCACCTGCAGATGTGCTTGTCAAGTGACTCAGATATTTTTGCTGCTCTGCACATGTTCACAAGTGATGGTGACAGCACCTTGAGGGGTTACAGGTAAATTTTAGCAAGTAGGCAAATTTACAGATAGAGACTTGGAATAAAGAGGACTGACTGCACTTGTATCAAGGGTATGTAATATTCCCGTGTATATTTGAACTAAGACTTTTATGAGCCAATACTTTATTTAATGCACTCTGGTATTTTCTGTTTCATTTATTTTTTAAAAGTTGATTACAACCTGTAAAGGATTGAAAAGCATGGTTCAGGGTAAAGCCAAGAGGCTGGATGAACTAGGTTACCTCTGGAGGGAAGAAATCATCATGCTTCTCCAAAGCTAGGAAGCCAAAGTGTGGGTTGAGGGGATGGCTTCTGGGCCTCCATGGATGCTCATGTTCTTGGGTGTCCCCCCAGGTGACCATCTTGGTGCTGCAGGGCCGGCTGGACGAGGCCCGACAGATGCTCTCCAAGGAAGCTGACACCAGTCCCACCTCTGCAGGCATGTGCCGAATCTTGGGGGACCTGATGAGGACAATGCCTGTTCTCAGCGTACGTGGGAGCAGCCCTGCTCTGTGGGTCATGGGATATGAGTTCATTTATTGAGCATAAGGGGTTCATGTGGTGATGGTGTCTCACTGCATCTTTCCCTTAGCCTGGTAACACGCAGACCCTAACAGAGCTGGAGCTCAAGTGGCAGCACTGGCATGAGGAATGTGAGCGGCACCTCCAGGATGGCACGTTCGCCTCCAGTCCTCACCTGGAGTCTCTCTGCAAGGTGGGAAACTGGTCCATTTCAGGGTCCAAGATGTCTCCCCTTAAGGATTGTGGTATCCAGCCCAGTGCTGGCAGAAACTTGGTCCTCCTTGGCCAGGTCTATCCATTCTCTGCGAAGAAGGAGAGAGCTTTCAGACCCGGTCTCTCGCTGAGGTCAGGAGAGTTATAGAGAGCTCCCCTGGAGCTAAGGGAAACGTCTCTCTCCTCAGATCATGTTGGGAGATGAAGCTGCCTTGTTGGAACAGAAGGAGCTTCTGAGTAACTGGTATCATTTCCTAGTGACCCGGCTCCTGTATTCTCATCCCACAGTAAAACCCATTGATCTGCACTTCTATGCCCAGGTGAGTCTGAGCTCCATTGGGTGGGTGTGGGAGTAGGGGTCCTGGGGCTCTGCTCCCTGCTGGCTCATTTTGAGTGTGTGTCCTCTTTGAGGTGAACCTCCCTGGAGAACCGGAAGGGGTTTTCCTTTGGCTTTTTGAAGGACCCCAAAACCCTTCTCCAGGGTTCCCTTCACAGCAGCCCTGCCAACCCCCTTGAGTCTCTGCTTCCATCCAGAGATTGAGTGGGTCACACCTTTCCACAGTCCAGCCTTGACCTGTTTCTGGGAGGTGAGAGCAGCCCAGAACCCCTGGACAACATCTTGATGGCAGCCTTCGAGTTCGACATCCACCAGGTGATCAAGGAGTGCAGGTAGGACCTGCTGCGCCCCCAGCATTCGAACCATCTTTCGGTGTGGGAATCCCTGGCATTAAGTACATTCACAGTGTTGTGCAACTGTCACCACCGTCTTTTTTTTTTTTTTTTTATCTTCACCCGAGGACATTTTTCCATTTTTTGTTCAGATAGAGTGGGAGGGAGAGCAAGGAAGAGAGAGAGAGAGAGAGAGAGAGAGAGAGAGAGAGAGAGAGAGAGAGAGAGAGAGAGAAACATCGACGTGAAAGGGACACATCGAGTGGCTGCCTCCCGCACGACCCAACCAGGGCCGGGGACAAATTGCAACCGAGGCACATGCCCCTAGAGGGAACCGAACCTGGGTCTCTGGACCGCAGGCCGATGCTCTAACTGCTGAGCCAAACTGGCCAGGGCTACTTTGATATTTAAAATCCAGAAAAAGCCAGCCTATTATGTGGAAACCAGTGGACATGAAGCCACCTTAAAGGACAGTACTTCTCAACAGTCTCACTCCCTAATAAGCTAACAGCTCCCACACCATGGGGCTCCTGGCTGGGCCTGTTTAGAGCAGATATTCTACACCAGCCCTCTCCCCACAAGAGTATCTCGTCATTATGATGAACCTTCAGCAAGGTAGGAAAGGGAGTGTCAAAGAAAATTGAAGGTAAAGCTTTCCAGAAATTTCCATGTATAGCATGTCAGAAAGAATTTACCTTCTTTCTATGCAGCCTGGACAAGTGGGTGTTGCATCCAAGCCTCCCAGAAGGGAGAAGGTGGGAACGGCAGCACATGGCCTCTCTCAGGTGTCAGGTTCACTGCCTTCGACTAGGTGGATCCTAGTAGATCTGGACACTGAATGGTTCCCCTCCTGCTACGTGCTCTTCCTGTTTTGGTGAAAAGAAAGCCAGGGCTTCAAGAAAATGATCCTAGATTTGGAGAAGTGGCTTTTGTGTCAATATATATATATTTTTTTATAGACCTGTAAAACATAGGGACTTTAGTTGGAGCTGAAAGATGACACACAACAATTCAGCTGATGGCAGGTGTGGGGGGCATCTGCGTGGGGGGTTAGTGACAGTAACTTAAGGCACACACCTCATTATTTGGCTTTGTCAGGGTCTCTGCCTCTAATTTGAAATAATAGGCATTCCTAAACACATTGTCTGTTACAGCAGTGGGTTATTTCCACCAGGGCTTCCTTCATAGCCACATCTGGATTTTTAGGAACAAAATTGATTTGAGCCCTCACCAGTTTGGCTCAGCAGTTAGAGCGTCAGCCCGTGGACCAGAGTCTCAGGTTCGATTCCCGGTCAATGGCACGTACCTGGGTTGCAGGATCTATCACTGGCCTTGGTCAGGGAATGTGCAGGAGGCAACCAATCCATGTGTGTGTCTCTTTCTCTCCCTCCCTCCCTCCATCTCTTCCACTCTGTCTAAAAATCAAAGGAGCCTGGCCGGTGTGGCTCAGAGGTTGAGCATTGACCCATGCACCAAGAGGTTGCCGGTTCGATTCCAAAGTCAGGGCACATGCCCAGGTTGTGGGCCATATCCCCAGTGGGAGCATGCAGGAGGCAGCCAGTCGATGTTCTCTCTCATCAATGTTTCTCCTTCTCCCCCCCTCTCTCTAATATCAATAAAGAAAAAAATTTAAAAAATAAATAAATAAAAATCAAAGGAAAAATATCTTCGGGTGAGGATTAACAACAACAACAGATTTGAGCAGAATAAGGAGGAAAGACAATAAAAGGGAAAGCATCCTGTTCTTTTCAGTGACAGTGGAAGAAACAGAGAAGCACCAATCAAGAGGGGTGGCTTTTATAAATGCCACAGAGAACGGCATCACCTCATGCCAGTTACACAAGGGAAAGGTCAGGCTCACAACCCCTCAGTCTGGGCACCTCTCTGCCCCTGGCAAGCAGGAGAGGATCTGAGGTTTTTCTATTAGCTCTGAATCTTCGAGCTTGGGGTTTTTCTGATCAGGAAGCTATTTCCTACCCCATTCTGAAAGAGGCGCTGAAAAGCAAGTCTCAGGACCTCATCCCAGGAATTGGAAGAAGGGCTGCAGTGTCTTCAGAGGGAGTAGCAGAGTTTAGAAATGCGCCCTCCTGGACGGGAAGCATTGGATTTGGGGTCTTGCGAGCACTTGGTTTCTCATGGTTTGTACCAGTTAGACCCGAGATTGGTTCCTAGGGGCGTGGAGAGCATCTGTCTGAAGTTAGGCCAGTGGGCTGGTGGTATAGGGAAGCCTTGCTGCTGTGTGTGTGAATTCAGTTGGGTTCATGACTATCCTGGGAAAGGGGAATGAGGGAAGTTCTTTCTAAAGGCACTAGAAGGGAGAGTTCTACAGGGTCACCTGCTACCCCTCATGTGTCACCTATGCCAGACACGAAGGGGCAGAAAGGGCTTGAGGAATCCTGAAGCAGAGCATAAAGGCTCGTGGAGGCCCCTGCTGAAGGGCCACATGTTTGCCTGTTATCTCCATAGATGAAAGGAGAAGTCGGGAGTCTTCCAAGGGTCCATTTACTCCCCTCTGGCCTGCAACTTCCCCTGAAAGCTAGTTCTTTTCACTCCAGCAAAAGAAAATAGGGAGGTGGGCAAGATGGCAGCTTCCTGGTCCCTTTAAAGTCCTCCGTAGGAATAGAACTGAAACAAAACAGCTCTTCCTTCAAAAAGTAAGAGATCCAATTTATTATTATTATTTTAATTTTTTTTCCCCTTTATTGATTTTAGAGATAGAGGAAGTGAGAGGAAGAGATAGATAGAAACATCAATGAGAGAGAACATCCACTGGCCGCCTCCTGCATGCCCTCCACTAGGGATCGGGCCCACAACCTGGGCATGTGTCCTGACTGGGAATCGAACCGGTGACATCTTGGTGCGTGGGTCAACACTCAACCACTGGACCACACCGGCCGGATGAGATCCAGTTTAACATGTGCCTAATCTAGAATCTCCTTGCCAGAACTTTGGCCCAGCGCATCACCTTGGCTGCAGGATGCGCAGACCCTCATTTCCCAGTTACAGAAGGTTCACAGCTGCAGAGCCACCCAAAAGCAAGATACAGGGGTTGGGGTAAGGGGTAGCAGCGGCCCCAGTACAGGACAGTCCATTGGAGGGCTACAGTTGTTTCCTCTCTGTGGGGCCTTCACCATGGTTAGTCTTCCAGGTTCAGAGTTCTCCCTTTTCCAGCAGAGGCCACTCCATAGTTGTTAATTAAGCCTTCCTTGACCATCTTGGAACGACGAGGCTGTTTGCTTGTTCTGTGTAGAGGCTACTCAGAATTAGAGGCTACTCAGAATTCTCCATTATAGCCTGGCCAGTGTGGCTCAGTGGATTGAGCATCATCCCATGGACTGAGAGGTCCCGGTTCAATTCCTGGTCAGGGCACGTGCCCGGGTTGCAGGCTTGATCCCCAGTGCGGGGTGTGCAAGAGGCAGCTGATCGGTGTTTCTCTCTCACATGGATATTTCTCTCTCTCTCTCCCTTCCTCTCTCTCTAAAAATCAATAAAAACATATTTAAAAAAAAAGAATTCTCTGTTACATGTGTGTGATGATCCAAAATCTGTTGATCAGACTTGCCCAGCCTTGCAGGGAGAAACTTTTAGCTATGTCCAGTCTGCACTCTGTCCAGTCTTGGTCACTCCAGCCGTGTCGTTAGTTCTGTGCCTTCAGTGGTTGATGCCATGCAGCCTTGGAGGCTGGTGTATCCATCTGGGGAGACACTCAGGGCTCTGCAGACGAGCACTCAGTGGTTCCCTCTACTCTGCGTCCCCACAGCCACCTCGCTGGCTGTTTCACGATGACCATAGTTAGATATCTGGGTAACAGCAACTGTTCTGGGAGGCTGAGGTGTCATTTCCCCTCCCCCAGCCCACTCCCTCCCATCTTTTTTTTTTTTTTTTTTTTTTAAGTATAATTCTTTCAACACTTATTGGGCATTTATTATGTGCTATACATTGTACCAGACTTTGAGATTACAGCATTTTTTTTCTTGTGGGTAACTGACAATCTAGACCAGATGTTATTGGACCCTTTAAGAGGATTCTATATTAGATTGGAAAGTCAGTAAAAGCTTTTTTAAGGAGTCTATGCTCAAACTGAGTCTTAAAAAATTCAGTGAAGCACGTCAGAAAAGGAAACTCTTTAGACAGACAGAAAAGCATGGAAGAAGGCACGGGCAGGGAAGAAATGGCTTGTTACCTGCTTAAGAAACTGTAGATACCTTCTTTGATCCAAAAGGCTAAGGTGAGAGGTGGGTTCAAGTGGTGACAGGTAGGAAAGGAGTCAGATTATCAAGGACTAAATATACTGTTCCTGGTAGTTTTTTTTTTTAATCCTCATCCGAGGGTATTTTTCCATTTATCTTCAGATAGAGTGGGAAGGGGAGAGAGGGAGAAACACACATCAATTGGCTGTCTCCCGCACGACCCCAACAAGGGCTGGGGACTGAACCGCAACCAAGGTACATGTCCTTGACTGAAATCAAACTTGCGACTCTTTGGTCCGTGGGCTGATGCTCTAACTGCTGAGCCAAACCAGCCAGGGCCAGGTAGTTTTGATTTTATCAAAATGGGGGTCACTAAGTATTTTCAGCAGGGTAGTGCCATAAAATTTGTATTTGAGAACGAGAAATCTAGAGTATGGAGGATGGCAAGGCTGGTAGCAGGGAGACCAGTCCTAAGGCCCATAGAGTCATCCATGTGGAAAGTGGTGATAATAATAGTTAATATTTATTAGGCTAAGAGCTTTTATGGACTATTTCATTTCATTTTGCAACAAACTTTTGAGGTAGGTGCTATTATTTCATGCTTATCTTAAAAATGTGGAAAGTGAGCCCTGGTAAAGTCACCCTGCCAGCTAACAAGGGGCACTATGGGTATTTGTACCCAAAGCCTTTTGCCAAATTCTATATTGTTTACTGACTTCTTAAGCACCAACCAGTCTATCAAGATGCCCTATTACTCAGTTTCAAAATGAATTTCACAACCAGCTACTTCTCACTCCACAACTACTTCCCTGGCCCAGCCGCCATTATTATTACCTGAACTATATTACAAGTGGCCCCTAACTGGCTTCCCCATTGTCACCTGTTTCTGTGTTGTCCATCCTCACAGAACAGCCTGAATAATCTATTTTTTTAAAATATGTTTTTATTTTTTAGAGAGAGGAAGGGAGGGAGAAAAAGAGAGAAACATTGATCGGTTGCTTCCTGCACCCAGACCGAGGATTGAACCCACAACCTGGGTATGTGCCCTGACCAGGAATCAGTTCGGCAACCTTTCAGTGCACTGGGTGACACTCACCCAACTGAGCCACACTAGCCAGGGCCTGTGTAAACCATTTCACTGTCCTGCTTACTGTCCCAGTGGCTTCCCATCACAAGGTCCTGAGTGAGCTGGCCTCTGCTTCACTCAAAGTTTGTCACGTGAGCTTCATTCTGAAGTGGAAATAGGACAAGCTCATGTTCCATCCTAGAGTCTTCACTGGCTGTTGCCTCTGTTTCTGGAACGATTCTTCCCCTTGTGTTCCTATGGCAGCTTCCCTGTCCTTTAGACCTCTGTGCAAATAACCACTCTCTTTTGACTGATTTCCTATGTGGAACTTACTCCAGGAGGGGAGGGCATGTGCGTGTATCTGTGTAAGTGGGGAGGTGACTTGTGTGTACATCTTCTCATTTTACACTTTCTCAATTATATGCTATTTTATTTTTTCTTAGGACTGGTCATTGATTTTTATCTATTATTTTTGAATTTTTCATAACTTAAATCTCTGGAGATAGCTTCAGAGTCTCCAAGCAGTATATTGACAGTCGTGATTTCTCCACTTTGACAGTGAAACGGAAGTTAAAAGAAATGAACTGGCCAGTCATTGAGTGTTAGGCCAGGATTTGAGCCAGTTTCCAGTACTTTCCCCTGGATAAGCCCGTCGATAGTTTGGTAGGGGACCTCTTGGTGCATGGGTCGACGCTCAACCACTGAGCCACACCGGCCGGGCAAATAAAGCGGTTTTGTGTTAATTTCAAGCTCAGATTTACTGATTTATTTATTTATTTATTTACTTATTTATTAGTATTTATAAAACACTACTCAAAAGAACCTTTGTAAAGCAATTTATTATCTGTTTTCCCATTTTTTTCTTAAAACATTCTAAGTAGTCAGGAGGTAAAATTACCTCCATTTTATAGGTGAAGGGGACACAAGAGGTAAGTAACTGAAACAGCAGTCTTGAGTTCCAGTTGTAATATTTTTTCCATTAAACTGCTGTCTAGTTGACCAAATAATACTGTTAAAGTACTGATACACAAAAGACCTGTGATGAAATAGAAAGTGAAGAGCACAGCATTATCAAATGAATTGGGGTTTGTTTAGGGGACTGTCATAAAGAGATATCATATTTACTGGGATTTTTGTCTGACAAGGACAAGGTCAAGAATGACACAGCAGAAATACAAAAGTATGAAAGCCATGGCTAAAGGAGAACCGAAGAAGTACATTTTAAAAATCTGAGCATAGTAGTACTTTGTACAGCTTGTAATAAATTTTATAGAACTTAGTATTCGAGGATGGTAGTAGAAATATAAGTATTTTGCCTGGCCGGTGTTGCTCAGTGGTTGAGCGTCAACCCATGCACCAAGAGGTCACTGGTTCGATTCCTGGTCAGGGCACATGCCCAGGTTGTGGACCAAATCCCCAGTGGGGGGCATGCAGGAGGCAGGCAATTGATGTTCTCTCTTATTGATGTTTCTATCTCTCTTCCTTTCTCTCTCTAAAATCAATAAAGAAAAAAAATTTTTTAAAGAAATACATGTTTTTTAAAAAATTGGCATATATGATATTTTGAATGTTAAAAGCATAGCTATTAATAAAGTTGGAATACGTATATTCAACGTAATGTTCTCTAATGATGGAATTCTGGAACAGATGGAGTGTCTGAGAATCCATATCCCTCAGATCAAGGCAGAAGTTTTAAACATCCAGTAATTTAGTGTAAACCATCCCTATTCTTTTTATATCCTGAAAACATACTTTTTCACATTAATGAATGATTACACTTGGGAAACTGCACCTGCCTTAATAGTCAGCCCCATCCACTTTACTTGGGGTTGGTTTTGCCTTACAGAAATAAACCATTGAAGGTTCTTTTCTGTCTCCCAAGATTTAAAAAATAGTCAAGCATTATCTACAAATACAGAAAGGCCTGTGCCAAGTAACATGAAAAATGTATCAAAAAATGATGTGTGTATACTGACAGTAAGTGCATTAGTGTACTCTCTACAGGATGGTGCTGGAGAGCTTACAAACAGGTGATGATGTAAAAGTGGTCTCCAACAAACTTAGTTATTTTTTTTTTTATCCTCACCCGAGGACATTTTAGCATTTATCTTCAGATAGAGCAGGGAGGGAGAGAGGGAAGAAGAAAGAGAGAGAAACATCGACATGAGAGAGACATACTGACTGGTTGCCACCCACACGACCCCAACCGGGGCTGGGGACAAACTGCAACCAAGGTATGTGCTCTTAGCAGGAACCGAACCCAGGACTCTGGTCCACAGGCCGACGCTCTAACCACTGAGCAAAACCGGCCAGGGCCTTAATTAGTTCTTTAGAAGGCTTTAGAAACGTTCATTTTTTTTTCTTGATTTTTTTAGAGAGAGAGGAAGGGAGAGGGAGATAGAAACATTGATGAGAGAGAACACTGATTGGCTGCCTCCTGCATGCCCCCCCACTCCTGGGGATCAGGCCCACAACCTGGGCATGTGCCCTGACTGGGAATCGAACCAGCGACCTCTTGGTACATGGGTCGATGCTCAACCACTGAGCCATACCGACCGGGCTAGAAACATTCATTTTTAACAGTGGCCCCAGATGATTTTAGGTTTTGATTAAAAGTATTGTTTGGAGAATGACTTCTAACCTTCATCACGTTACATACACTATAAAACTATAAATCATGTAATTGAACAAAAATAATTTCTTTATATAAAATATTAATAGATATCTGAAGACAAGATGGTTTTTATTTTAAAAAAATTTTTTTTCTTTATTGATTTTACAGAGAGAGAAAGGGAGAGGGAGAGAGAGAGAGAGATAGAAACATCAATGAGAGAGAACATTAATTGGCCGCCTCTAGCATGCCCCCCACTGGGAATTTGGCCCACAACCTGGGCATGTGTCCTGACTGAGAATCAAACCGGCGACCTCTTGGTGCACGGGTGGACGCTCAACCACTGAGCCACACTGGCCAGACCACAAGATGGTTTTTAAAATGAAATCACATGTATATAATTGTATTCACAAAATATACTAATCAACAGCTTTACAGTGAGAAACATCAGCACGTCCAAATGCAGATGAAGACATTCCTCTGAATTCCAGGTTTCCAGTATCAGAAACCACCAATCTTTTAGTCCTTTTCTCGTACATTATTCTGTGCCCACATTCTCTGCATCTGATTGGATCTCTGGATTTTATCTCATTGTGTGACATTCCCCATAGATACTTATCACTGGCTGCTGCTTTGGTGATTGAACACTTGGGTGTCTCTTGTTAGTCCCCATGTAGCTAGGAGAAACTGCTCACTCTGTGCCCCAAACAGATTCCAGCTCATCACTGTCCCTCCCATTCTTTTTTTTTTTTTTTAATCCTCACCCGAGGACATTTTTTTTTCATTTTTTGTTCAGATAGAGTAGGAGGGAGAGAGAGAGAGAAACATTGACGTGAAAGGGCCACATCGAGTGGCTGCCACCCGCACAACCAACCAGGGCCGGGGACAAACTGCAACCGAGGTACATGCCCTTAGCGGGAACCGAACCCGGGTCTCTCCGGACCGCAGGCCGACGCTTTAACCGCTGAGCCAAACTGGCCAGGGCCCCTCCCATTCTTTTTAAGCAAAGGACATGTGGGGTTCCTCCTCGTGCCCCACTCCATTTGGGCCATGGCTTCTCACCTTGACTTTCCTTCTTGCCTTGGTGTTTGCCCTATAGCATCGCCCTAAGCAACTGGTGGTTTGTGGCCCATCTGACCGACCTGCTGGATCACTGCAAACTCCTCCAGTCCCACAACCTCTAGTAAGTGTGCATGGCCACACCCACCCTTTTCTCCCCACCACCCAGGCCCTCAAGGGGTGAGCTGAAGGCCTAGAAGGGACGTTGGGCTGTGGAAGGGGGCCCTGAATGGAGAAGACCAGGAGTCTTGGTCTCATGTTATGTTTTATTTCAGCTTTGGATCCAACATGAGAGAGTTCCTTCTGTTAGAATATGCCTCGGGGCTGTTTGCTCATCACAGGTAGGAAGGCCCGTAAGGGGTGACAGCAGGGTGCTCTTCAGCATGTGGGTGCCATTGGAACTTAGACTGTGTTTTCTCCAGTCTGGTTCCTTGAAGGCTACAGTGGTCTGGAGATGAGTCATCCCGGGTACCAATTCCAGAGTTCCCATGGCAGCACCTAGACTTGCTAGGCCCTCATGTCTGTTCTCCTTGGACCTTTGCAGCCTGTGGCAGTTGGGGGTGGATTACTTTGACTATTGCCCTGAGCTGGGCCGAGTTTCCTTGGAGCTGCACATTGAGCGCATCCCTCTGAGCACTGAGCAGAAAGCCCTCAAGGTGCTACGGATTTGTGAGCAGCGGCAGATGACTGAGCAAGGTGAGTTGGCCCTCCTCCCAGCACAGCCCTCTGTGTTCACACCATGCCAGCTAGACTGGAGAGAGGCCGGGTACTGGATGCCAAGAAGTAAACCAAAACAGCAACATTACTGGGGAGGGACAAAGAGCTAGGGATCCTTTGAGACCTAGAAGCAATAGAGCACGTCACCTTTTAATTTTTTTTTAAACTTATTTTTATTGATTTTATAGAGAAAAAGGAAGGGGGAGAGAGAGAAACATCGATCAGCTGCCTCCTGCACGGTCCCCTACTGCGGATTGAGCCTGCAATCCAGGCACATGCCCCGACCAGGAATCGTACTGGGAGCTCTCAGTCCATGGGAAAATGCTCAACCCACTGAGCCACACCGGCCGGGTGAGCACGTCACCTTTTAAAATATGTTCCCAACCCACTTCTCTTTCTTATTTCAGGAGGTCGGAGCTGGGGTCAGCTTTGATTTTACCTGTTCAAGTGGGTTGCTCTTGCTAGCTAAGGCTGGCTCTGAGGAAGCAGGACCAGAGGTCACTTTGGAAGAACAGGGAGGAAATGAAGTTTGCCCCTTCTTACTGCTGAGTGATAAAAACCTAAGTTATTCTTCCCAGAGGCACTTGCATGTGTATGACTGGCATTCAAGACCCCAAGGGATGATAGGATTTTTGGCACCTGGAACAATAATGAAAGAGATGATCTGGAGGGAGCAATAAATACCTTATTGCCACCCCTGAAATCCAAGCTCACAAAGCCAATTCTGTCAGGGTGGGTCATACTGTTAACAGGCAGCAGGCAACTTCTAACCCCTGAGTTCCCAGTTCTGCTGACCAAGCTGTATTTGGGTCCTGTGGAGGAGGCTGTGGAAGGCTGCGAGGAGGTGGGAAGCTTGCAGGGTTTAGGAATGATTTGTAGGGTGAAAGGTTTGCCTTTTCTCTTTTTGCCTGTGAAGTTCGAAGCATTTGTAAGATCTTAGCTATGAAAGCTGTCCGGAACAATCGCCTGGGCTCCGCCCTCTCTTGGAGCATTCGAGCCAAAGATGCCGCCTTTGCCACACTGGTGTCAGACAGGTGGGTTCAACAAGTGTCAGCTTCCCGGGAACTGTCTGGGAAGTTGGGAGGCTGAGGAGGTGGGCCTGGGACTGCTGCTCTGATCTCCAGGCCTGGCCTTGCAGGTTCCTCAGGGATTACTGTGAGCGAGGCTGCTTTTCCGATTTGGATCTCATTGACAACCTGGGGCCAGCCATGATGCTCAGTGATCGACTGACATTCCTGGGTGAGTCTCTCTGGGCTATGTCCCCTAGACTGTTGGCACAAATGGACGGTTGTAGAGATTGGAGAGAGTGTTCTAGACTTATCCATTGTTTCCTTTCTGTTAAGCCCAAACTCCAAACCACACAAAACCCTGTGTGCTAAACTGAAAAATATATCTTTTGGTAATATTTTCCAGTAATTTCAAACTTTGAGAAAAGTTGCAAAAGTAGTGTAAGGAATAAGAAACTCTCATATACAGTTTATCCAAATTTTTTATACTTTGCCTCATTTGTTTTATTCTTTCAATTGGGTTTTTTGGGAACAATTTGAAAATAAATTGAAGACATTGTTATTCCCCTTTCTCCATAAATACTTGAGCATATATTTCTTAAGAACATGCTCTTGCCTGGCCATTGTGGCTCAGTGGATTGAGTATTGTCCCATGAACTGAGAGGTCCCGGTTCAATTCCTGGTCAGGATACATGCCTAGATTGTGGGCTCGATCCCCAGTGGGGGGTGTGCAGGAGGCAGCCGATCGATGTTTCTCTCTCACATCGTTGTCTCTCTCTTCCTTCCTCTCTCTCTAAAAAATCAGTAAGAACATATTTTTTAAAAAAGAACACACTCTTATATAATCACACCTATCAAAATCTGGAGATTTCACTTGATACAATACTCTCACATAATCCATAGTTCATATTTTTT
This sequence comes from Tadarida brasiliensis, assembly GCA_030848825.1. Taxonomy (NCBI): domain Eukaryota; kingdom Metazoa; phylum Chordata; class Mammalia; order Chiroptera; family Molossidae; genus Tadarida; species Tadarida brasiliensis. The sequence continues at coordinate 61,941,150 of CM061273.1, forward strand.
TGTTGTTAATCCTCACCAAAGGATATTGTTTTCATTGATTTTTAGAGTTTGGGGCAAGGGGGGGGTGTGCGGGGAGAAACACCCATGTGAGAGAGAGACATCAATTGGTTGCCTCTGGAGCCGGGGATCAAACCTGCAAGCTCAGTATGTGCCCTTGACCAGGAATCAAACCTGCGACCCTTTGGTGTAAGCGCTGATGCTCTGACCACTGAACCACACCAGCCAGGCCACAGTTCATGTTCTGATTACACAGTCGTCCCAGTGATGTACTTGATCATGTGCAGGTTCACGGATTTAACTGTAATACCTCTTCTAAGTGCCTCTACTTTTCTTGGTGCTTCTTAACCATAACATTTTGAAGAGACAGTTCAGCTCTCTTGTAGAATGTCTTCAGTTTGGGTTTATCTGATATTTCCTCATGGGCAGATTTAGATGTGTTTGGGGCAGGAATGCCACTAAAATGATGTGTCCTCAGTGCTGTGTGTCCCCTTGTTGGTGGAGTTTGCTTTGGTCATTGATTAAAGTGACATCCACCAGCTGTCTCTGCAGCACTGACTTCCCCTTTGATTTACTAATCATTTAAATGTCTTGTTCCTCATCAAACTTTCACCCCCTAATTTTAGTGGCTACTGTGATTTTCCGACTCTTTCATTCCTTGTTTTAGTTGGCATCCCAGCATATGGAAGGCTTTCCCTTTGTCCCTGATTATTTTATTTACATCAGTAATGGACTCCTGGTTTATTTTATTCAATCTGTTATAACCCATGACTTTATTTTAATGCTTACATTCTCCCAGGTTTGGCTGGTTTGAGCCCCATCAGAGCGTGTGTTTTGAATCCTTTTCTGGTTTCTTTGGTCCCTGAGCTTGGATACCACTTTGGAAGAATCTCTCTGCTCTGTGGAATGGCTGGCCTGGGTGTGTCTTCTCTTGTTTAGAGCCAGAGGTGACCTAGTGCTTTTTTCTCAATAGGAAAGTATCGTGAATTCCACCGGTTATACGGGGACAAGCGTTTTGTTGATGCGGCTTCTCTTCTTCTGTCACTGATGACTTCTCAGATTGCCCCACGTTCTTTCTGGATGACACTCCTAACAGATGCCCTACCCCTTTTGGAACAGAAACAGGTACAGGTTGAGCCCACAATTTTTGTAGTCCTCGACAGTGCTTCATTCTGTAGCTGGTGCAGATGGGTAAACATATATCATCTCCTAGGTAGGTGTACCCCATAGCACCCACTCTGGAAATCTAATATCCACACAAGAAAATCTACTTAATTTGAAATGAGGCAGTTGCCTAGTGATCATACCCAGCCCAGGGCTCGGAGTGAGAATAGGGCTGCTTTGCCCTTCTAGGGCTGCATCTACAAAGTACACCCCTCCCAAGGGCATGCAAGGAAGGCCATGTCTGTACTTGGGCCCAGGCCTAAATCAGTGTAGTAGGCCTCAGCTGTAAGGAGCTAAGCGAAGCAGCTTCTCTCTTCCTAGGTGATTTTTTCAGCAGATCAAACATACGAGCTGCTACGATGTCTGGAGGACTTGACCTCAGGACGACCAGTGCATGGAGAACCTGATGCCCAGCAACTCCAGGTCATTTTAGCTTCCTCGTTTGGTTTCACAATGGAGATGAGAAAAGGCTCCCTCTATCTCTGGCTTCTCCCACTTCCTTCCACAAACGCTGGCCCCTTACAAACTCTTGTGCCTCTTAAATTACCTCTTAACCTGTTACTGTGACATACCAACTTCTTTTAGGAAAAGGGGTGATTCTAGCATTTTGATCTCTTGTATTTCTCTTTCCTATCAATCAGTTGCAGTGGTCCTTTGCATTCAGCTTACATTGAGAACTTGCTGGAAGCTATTGCTGAATGTCAAATGACCTCTGTTTTTGGATTAGATAAAGCCCTTGGGAGCTTTAAAGAATGATCACTTCCTGCTGTGCCTCATACTGGCTCTCTCTGCTCTTAGGATGACGACATAGAGACCACCAAAGTGGAAATGCTGAGACTTTCTCTTGCACGAAATCTGGCTCGGGCAATTATAAAGGAAGGCTCATTGGAAGGTTCCTGAGGCTAGCTGAAAGCTGTTCCAGCACGGTATCTTTGTACGGCAATGTATATACAGTTTTTAAAAGAATAAATGTTTTCTTTTGCAAATATAAGGCAAGTTCCTACAGGGTTCAGCTAGGGAGTTTTTATCTACAATCCCTGTGAACCTCAGGTAGTAAAAATTAAGAGAATGTTTACTGTGTTCTCTTTGACATGGAACTGACTTCTCTGTCTCATTAGAGAAAAAGCACCCCCACAAGTTATGGTGAGTACAGTGCCGTCCTGCCTATATTTAGAAACTTGGGCGGGAACTTTTAGTGGCTTACTTGTGCTTCTTAAATCTGGCGTTACCTCAGAATCATCCGAAATACTGACGTTAACTTTCTGGTTATCTCCTTTAAAAAAGATAGCCGCGGCCAGTTTTGCTCAGTGGTTAGAGCATCGGCCCGTGGACCAATGAGACCAGGGTTCGATTTTGGCCAAGGGCACGTACCTCGGTTGCGGTTCATCCCTGGCCTTGGTTGGGGGTCGCGCAGGAGGCAACCAGTCGATGTGTTGACACATCAATGTTTCTGTCTCCCTCCCGCCTACTGTGTCTAAAGATAAATGGAAAAAGTATCCTTGGGATACTAAAAAAAAAAAAAAAGCCCCAGGAACCTGTACTTTTTAACAAAAACCTAGGTGATGTCTATATTTGGAATTCATAAGTGGTGCTCTCTCCACCCGCCTTGCACCCCTCAACAGGGTAAATGGTATTAGAAGGATTCCAAGTAGGGTGAAAATGGTTTTATTTAACATGCAGCAAAATAAGGGCAGCAGAGTTGATATATCCAGCATAGCTGTTTGTCACGAAACAGTGACCTCAACAGTAACACTCATAAATAATTTTAATGTCTAAAGCTTATTATAAAGGTACATTTCCATGTAGTAATCCCAGACTTTCCCAGGGCTGCAGCAGCCAGTCTATGGAAATCTCGGATTTATTCCTTAAGCAGTGAAATCAATTCACTTTTGACCTATCCTGATGTGAGGGAAGAGGGCCTTCTTGATAGAGTAAGGAACCCTGGCAAGGAACAGGGAAGGGATCAGGGAATGAGGCTTGTGCCACCTTACCCTGGAGATGGGGCTCTGAGCCTTTCCAGCTGAGTTCAGGTGAGCTGTGTCCTCTTCCCCCAGCTGGTGGTTCTTACTTTCCCATTGCCCTGTGAGGCCTAGAGTCTGGCACAAGCCAGCTGGGGCTGAGCACTGTTGAAGCAATAGGGTCTGGTGACTCGATTCAAGCATGGCCCCCAATCTCACCACCTCCAGACCCAACATCTCGCTGACAGTACCCCTCAGCGGCTGAGGACATTTTCTGGGCAGCAGGTAAGTCTAGTGCAATGTGCCTGACCCTGAGGCCTTCTGTTCCAAACGGTATCCTATACCACAGGCCATCTGGGGGAAGAAGGGTAGGTCAAGGCAGGAGAACACGGGTGGGGGGTGTGGGCAGTTGTCCTTCCTTCAGAGACTCGAAGGACAAGACAGCAGTTCATTTCATGGCAAGCAAGAGGTAGTGAGTAGGCTGGCCTGTTCCCACGGTAGGAGGCACACTGTTCACAAAAAGCCCCGAGTACCTGCTTCTAGAGAAGGGGAAACACTGGTTCTCTTCTATTTTCTCTACCTTAGTTTAGGCTGCCTTGGGGCCAAGTTCTGTTTTTAATAGGCTGAGTGCCAACGTCCTGCTGAGATGTGCATAGGACACAGCCTGCCACCACTGAGGACAAGCACACACTTTTCCAGTGGCCACTCCAGGCTGATGCTGCCCATGGAAGGCACACCCACTCTTTGCTCTGAGCACAGGCTCGTTTGGGACCACTGGACTTTGCCCACCTTTCCGGAGGTAGGAGTACGAGCCTGCCAGCAAGGGAAGCACAAAGTAGCATGGCGGGAGTGGAGGGTGGTGGTGAGGACCTGGTCCTTGAGGGAGGGCCCTCAGGCTCTTTAGAGACATCCTCCCTTGTGGCATCAGGGGATGCCAACATGAGGGGAAAACCTACTCCAGCCTTTGGTCTGTGTTCCCAGGGCGACAGTGCAGTCTGGGGCCATATCTAACCCAACAGTACATGGCCACTTCAAGTCACACAGGTAGATAAAAGCAGGTCCTTTTAAGGGGCCAAAGGAGGAGAGACCGTCATAGTAGCTCAGTTCCTGGCAGCAACCCCAAAGGCCCATTCCATACCAAAGCTCTAAGCACTGGCCAGGACATGGAAAATGACTGGACTTGGAGAGCCCTCCTGACTCGGGGCAGCCTGCTTGGGCCTCAAAGTGGAGATGACAGCATCCTCTGCGGTCATAGGCTCCCCCACTGCTCCACAGGAGGGAACTGGTCCACCTCACCCACCTCCGTGCTCAGTTGCTCCCCCAGAGCGAAGGTCAGCCTATACCGAAGCCTTGCCTTCTCCTGTGACAGAGGAGCAGTATGTGAGACTCCATTACCCTTGAAGTTTTCTGTTCTAACAGGCCTTGCTCCCACCACCCCATCCTCATCAGCCACTGAACCGGGGTAGGGAAGGGACAGGGTTAATGCTATATAGTACCATGACATTTCTAGTTGGGAGGTGGCCTGGGAAAGGGCTTGGAGGTGGTGGTCCTAATCTGGGGCTTCTAGCTTACCTTCAGTGGATTAGCCAGCAGCATGACCTGGGTGATGGCTGCAGGTGGCTGGATGGGGCTAAATGGAGAGAGTTCTGTCCCAGAGGGTGGCTGTAGCTTCACTTTCATTGACTAAAGAGGAAGAGAAAGCTCCTTTGAAGAGAGAAGGCAGGTGCCAAGATGGAACCCAGTATGGTCACAATGGACACATGCTGGCCACCGAGACCCTCAACACAGTGGGTTCAAGATAAAGGTAATTTCTGTCTCTAGAGGCCGTAGGAAGTACCTTGGGTACTGCAGCCTGCAGCATGATACTCTTGATAGGTAAGGGAGCTGTATTCAGCATGGACACAACCACCACTAGCACGTCAGGCCGTCCTGGCGGACACTCCTTGGCAAAGTGGAAGAGGATGCGGAAGCCGTTTTTATCATAGGCTGTCACAGGAAGGGCGCTGCCTGGAAGAAGGTTGCATGTGGGTATGGAAGGAGAGAGAAGGTCAACAATCCCCAACAGAACCCTAGGTGTGTCTGCTGCAGGCAAGGGGGAGAGCAGTGCCCCCTGAAGGAGTCTAGGAAAGAACCTGTCAGAACTTCACAAGAGTATGCACAAGCCAGAATAAGGAAGTGAGTCGGTCACATTTGACTCTAAGGGACCCCAGCAAGGAGAGCCTGTACTGACCCACCCATCTCCCCATAGTGCTACAAGGTGGGGGCCCCACTTCCCCTCCCACCCCAAACCTCCTATACCTACTAGGCTTGATAGATTCCAGGGGGACATGGACACTGGCCAGGGAAAGCTCAGGCCCCTTCATTGGGCTCCCCTGGGATGGGAAGACAGGTGACTGGAAGAGAGGGCTGCCAGGCCCTGTGGAGAATGGCAGGAGAGGCCTAGCTGAGGTGCTGGTGGGGATCAGAGGGGAGGTGGTGGCCCCAGGAACGAAGCTGGAGGAAATGGGTTTCACCAGGCCTGAGGTCCTAGGGGGCAGGAAGGACAAAGCAAATCAGAGACCAAGGAGACTAGGCCAACCCCTCACAAAGTATCCCCCACCCCCAGGCCAGAGCTGGCTCTTACCCCCCTCCCTAGCTTCCTTTCCAGTGTCAGATCAGACCAAAAGAACCTCCCCAACCCCTCCTCGCCCACTCATTACGCTTTGGCTTCTTCTAGAAGCTGATCGAGGGCATCCAGCTGGTGCAGGGTGCTGTCGCCCAAAGCTGAGCCATGGTACCCAGGGGCTGAGGGCTCAGCCTTTGGGGCTGAAGCTGGGGCCAGTCCAGTGGGGAACAAAAAGCCTGCTTTTGGAGCAGAAACGCTGGCTAGGACCACAGGAGCTGGGAAGGGGGGCGGCAGTGGAGCCTGGGAGTTGTCTGCAGGGGTTGCTGAGGGCTGGAGGACAGGCCCGTCTGTGGGGCTACAAGCAGCAGTCCCGGGTTTGGGGCTGAAGAAGTCTAGATCCGACTGTTCATTCTATTGGGAATGGAAAATATGAGTAAGCAAGGGGTGCTGAGGGTTTTGGCTTTCCACCCCTGGCTCCTTTGTAACCCCACTGAACTAGCAGCCCTCCAAGGACAGGGCCCCAGGAGCTAAGGATAGTGGGGCTGCAGCTAACTACAGCTGAGGACTAGTTGGGAAAGAGAATACTAGCAAGTCAAGGTTGTCAAGTGCTTCAGTGATGTCACCTGTGCACCTACCTGGAACAGGGGCCACTGGCCATTTCCAGCTGACTCTTTGGGAGGAGCCCTAGGGGCTGGATCAGTAAGGCCTGAGAACAAAGATGTCTGTGATGAGCAGAGGCACTGGGCTAGGGCAGCTTCAGCCCTAGGGTCACACAACAAAAACGATGAGGTATTCTCCAGGCAACCTTTGGGGGGGGGGGGTCCAGGAAGACAGAAGCAGAGGAAGACACTGGATCTACCTTTTCCACCCCAGAGTCTGCTAGACTGCCCTGGTAGCCTGAGGGACACGGAAATCTCTCTCCCTACAACTGAAGCCTCCTTCCCCATCCTTGCTAAGCACATGGGGCACCCTGTAGACCTCCCAATTCCGTGCCCCTTTCTTCTCTACCAGTTCTGTCAGAAGCCCTTTACAGCCTCCCTCCAGGACGCACCCAAACAGAGCAGCTCCTCATCCAGCAAGCAGAGGGCGTTGTTTGTGTTGCTGGACCCTGAGGGGGCCTCAGCCTGGCTGGATGAGCGGCTGCGCCCAGGTCCTGAGGTCTGGGGGGGTGGAGGGAGGATAGGGATGCCCGAGGAGGGGGGGGTGGGGGCTGGAGCCAGCATTGGGGACGAGCTGCTTGGTGCATCCAACTCAGCAAGGTCGATGAGAGTGCCTTGGTTACTGGAGTGCTGGTTTCCTGGACGAATGAATGGATGGGAACAGGAATAATTAGAGGCCACTGTAGTGGCTACACAGCAGGAGGCCAAAACCCTGAGCACAAGCGATGGCCTAATCCAAGGGCATTTGTGCCAACTAGACAGAAAAGTGAAGGTAGGTGGAGAAAGCCCTATCCAATCCCCTGGCCTCTGGGAAGCTGGAGAACCATTTGAAATGGCTTAGAATCCCTTTGGGCCCCATGGGCTGACAGACTGGTCAACCTGTGGCTTGGTGATGGGGATTTCGGCTGGTCTGGAGGGGTCCAGAATGAGGAACCAAAACATTTTACCTTCAGAGTCAGACATGGTTGAGGTGGCCACCTCACCATTGATGACCTGCCCTTCAACAATGGTTTTATATGAGTTGATGACCCGGGAGAGGTTGTCACTGGCCTGCAGGATATCCCCTAGAGCAGAAAAGAGACATCTCATTCCTAGCCATGACAACTCCCCCCACCACATACAAATCCAATTCCTGGGTCATCCTTGTCAATTGGTCTTTCCTTTTCACTCACCCAAACTATTGTCATTGTCCTCTGTCTCACTGGCTAGTTTGAATAACGTCCGCCTCTTATTCTCACACCGATCAAACAACTCCTAAAAGAGACCCACACATAAAAATCAGACCTACAAAGGCCCTTGGAGATCATGCGAGAAAATCACAGGCTCTCCTGGCACCATGGTCAGTTACTGGCAGAGCTGGGCTCAGAGCACAAGTCCTCTGCTGCCAGCCTGTACCACACTGTCACCCAAATACCTGCTTAGGCAGAGAAGTCACCAGGATGGACAAGGGAAAGTACATCCCTTCTGCCTCTCAGCTGGCATATGCTCAGAATTCAGAGTACCAATGTGACCAAGAACTGAGGGGGCACATGGGGCCTCTCTGCAGGAGGCAAGGCTGAGAACAAGGTCTCAGAGTCACATAGACTTGCTTATACATGCAGCTCTTTCTGCCCGGGGCAAGTCAGTCATGGCTCGTGTCAAATGGGGGCACCAATCCCCTCTACCCAGCTGCCATGTCGATTCATAAGGTAGAGATCACCAGATATGTAGCCACATCTTCAAAAGAGCAGGCACTCAGAAAGGCTGGCTCCCTTGCCCAGAGCCCAGCTCTGCAGGGGCTGGAGGGCTACCTTCATGAGCTCTTTATCTGCCTCTGACGAATCCTCTTTGCTGTAATGAAGCAGCATCTCACTGAGCAGCTTCACGTTGTTATTAACCTCCTCTAAAGTGTGCAGACGCTTGGTCACCTTCTGGATCCGTGCCTCGTCCTGCAAAGAGGATGAAGGAGAAAGAGCTCAACTAGACTCGTCCCACTGAGCCACAGAATCCTGCAAGGCACGGGTCACACCAGAGAACACCAGAGGGAGGCTGGTCCCCCTGAAGGCTCCTCTCAATGCACAGTGCTTGGGAACCACGGGCCTCAGACCCAGTTTACAGTTTTTAGTTTTAAAATAATAGTCCTCCTCCCACCCCCAAACTTGGCCCCATCCACTCTTACTACAGCAGGCCTACTGCCAAGGGAAAGGACTTCCACTCTGTGTCACCAGCTCCTCCATCCCAAGGCCCAGGGCCCACTTACTTCCTTCACCATGGATTTGATGAGCTTGTTGGCCTCTTGGAGGTCATCTGGGTTTTTGCTTTTCAACAACTTGGCTAAAAGCTGGACAAGAAGGGTGGCAAAGGTGAAGGCAAAGATAGCACCCTACCTGGGGAGACCCCAGAGAAAATGGAGCTTCCCACAGCATGAGTGAGACTACATCTTGCCTGAGGACTCTGCAGGCTTGATGCACTTTACCTTGGATTTCTCCTCATCATCAAAAACAGGGTTTTTGGGACGAGGTGGTGGAGAGGGGATCAGTGTCCTGTCCACAGGGATCAGTGGGTCAGACTGCACTATGCCTGAAAGGTGACACAAGGCAGAGTGTTTGCTCAGGCTGAGGCCACCTTGCTGCCCCTCCTCACACAGCAAGGGGGCACATCCCTGTGATCAGGACCTGCAGGGGCAGGGACGGAGCAGGCTACACACACCTCATCTCATCAAACCCTAGCCAAGCTTGTCCCATTGTCTTCGGGAGGGAGGAAGGGACACAGCCTGGGGACAGCAGACACCCCTCATCCTCCCTGGTGCTGGTCAGCCTTTGGGGCTGCGTGGAGACTGAGGTGGGGTGGGCACATACCCTGCCTCTTCAGCATGTGGTAGGCATCCTTGATCTTTGATTCTTCAGGCAGGGCCAACGTCCAACTATAAAGCAGCTCGATAACCTTGGTCTTCACTTTCTCAGACACCCTGTCCCCCAGGTACTAAAGCAAAAGGAAATGGGAAAACTAGGAACTGCAGTCTGGGGCAGAGACAGTGGGAGGGCTCTCTTCACAGCAGTGAAATGGTCACTACTAAGTTAGAGCCCTCAGCAGCAGGGATCAGGTGTGTGAGACTGCACCCAGAGCAGGAGGAGAGGACACTATTTGTGGCAGAGCCTATCCATCTGGGATGGTCTGTGGGTAGGCAGGGGGCTGGGAGCTCGTCCCTGAATTTCCATGCACAATCTGCCAGAAACACAACTGCACTTCATCTCAAAGGAGTTAATGTCTTTAGCATAAACAAGTGTTCCTTCTGCTGTAAGTGGGTGCTCAGAGCTTAGGCAACACAATTGAGCAACAGAACCTGAGCAGCTGAGTAATGAGGGAGGCTAGCTCCTTGTATCCACGTGAGATCAGCCAGAAAAAGTGGCTGCTGCTACTAGGCGCCCAGAGGCCTGCGCTATGCAGGCCCACCCTGTATACACACACAGCTGCTGCCACGTTACGTCACATTTAGGCTGGGAGCCCTTCAGAGAGGTCTGTCTGTCCCCATGGCCTGTATGGTCATCATGCTACCCTCAGGGCCCCGCTCTCTAAGGACAGGACATGGAAAATTCAGATCCATGGAGATGCTGGTTGTACAGTGAAAACCAGTAGGATGGGAGAGGGGGAGAAACGAAGGAAGCTCCTAGAAATGAGGAAACTGCCACTGACTCACCTTTGGAGAGACAACTTTGATTAACTCATTCAAAAATCGGAACTTTCCCACTTCATTATGAAATCTCCTCCCGCAGTTCTTCATACATGCCTCCAGCACCTGTAGCCACACAGAGGAGAGGCACTGGGTAGGGGTCTGGGTGGGACCTGCACTCAGCCAAGCACTGAATAAATATTCACCCAAGGAAGGAACTAATCAGGAGAGGTTGTGAGCACAGACCCAGGGGACATCCCATGTTCCTCAAACTGCAAACCTCTTCTGGGGAAGCTCAACAGGAGCTAAAGAAACCCAGATAACAAGATGGATGGAACTCTAGTTCTAGTAGGTGCCTTCCCGTGAGATTCTGCTGTTTTCACAGATGAAGAAAGTGAGACCCAGAGCAAGTTTCTGACTCAAGGTCCAGGGTTCTTTCCACAAGCTGATCAACATTTTGGGGAGTTGGGAGTTAAAGTTTTCATTGTTTTCTACATTTTAGGTGACACAACACGTTCCCTCCCCCTGCTTCCATCTACTTTCCTTCTGGGGCCATAAAACTATCGAAAGCTTTCAGTATCTGCAGTTTATGCCAAGGGCCAGCCCAAGGCTCCCTTTCATGGCTTCTGTCTTTGTAAAGGCAGGTTTTTCAACTGTGCAATCACTGACACCTTGGGCTGGGCATTCCTTGCTGTGGAACCTGTGCTGTGCATTGCAGGATGTGTAGCAGCATCCCTGGCCTCTACCCACCTGATGCCAGTAGCACCCCGACATGAGACAACCAAAAGTGTCTCCATATATTGCCAAATGTCCCTTGGGGGACAAAACCATCCTGGTTGAGAACCACTGTTTGAAGGCCTTTGCAACACAGGTGTGCATGTGGGCTGTCCAGGCACCCTTCCCATCACCATTTCCTCTCTCTCACCTTTCCAGCACCTCAGTGAAGTCAGGAAGAACCCTAGGACTCCTCATTTGGTTTAGGGGAGAGCCTGGAGGTGCCCAGGTGCTGCACACGGCTCAAATCCTCTTAGTCTGAATAAACACTAAGATCTGCCTGTTGGTGTGATGCCTCCACTAGTAACTGGCATTATTTTCACTACAGAATGAATTACACTCACCTCCACTTTTCTTCTTGGCCAACTCTTAACTGGTAGGACAGCTCTGTCAGCATCTCTTCGAGAAGCCTTTTCTGAGCCCCACCCTGGGCTCAGGGCCCTGCCTCTGGTTTCCTCCCTTAGCCTGTCTGCTTCTCCCACTAGACCACAAGGCCATACAGTCATCTTTGAAGCCTCAGTGCCTGGCACAAGGGCACACACATTTGTAAAACAGCTGACTGCACATGCTCCAGAACAGGCCAGGTCTCATGAAGCTCACCCTCAGGATGAAAAACCTACCGTCAGGGCCTGGACCGCCTCCCATTCCTGCGGAGACTGGATCTTATGGGCCAGCAGTCGGACAGCTATCTGTGGCCTGGGAGATAAGCAGACCACACTTTCAAGACACTGACACTGAGGCCACCTGGCTAGCCCTCCTTGGCCTCAGTATTTTACTTTCCCAAATATGTCACCTGCCCCCTAATAGCTCTGAGACTCACCCTTCAAGCTCTTTGTTGATCTGATCACAGAAGCCGATTATGTATTCCCAGTCCTCCTGGCGGTTGGAAGGATTGGTGGCTTTATCTTGGGACAGAACCAAGAAGAGGACAACTGTTATAAAGAGCAAGGAAGATACAACAGAAGGTTTTCTTCACACTTTTCAGGCACTGATGCAAAGGTAAGTTTTGTTTCCAAATTTCTTCCCTAACAGAAGCCTCAAGAGTTCAGTCAGGCAGCAAGTCACATACAAATACCACTTGCTGTCCAAAAGAGAAAACAATCCTCAGCTCATGGAGCTTAGAGTAGATCATGATCATCAGAATAAACACAAATCCGGTGTTGCTCATTTGCTAGAACATCGTCCCTTGAACCAAAGGGTCTCGGGTTTGATTCTCGGTCAGGGCACATGTCCCGGTTGCAGGTTGGACTCCGGGTCAGATTATGTACGGGAGGCAACCGATCAATGTTTCTCTCTCCCTCTCCCTTTCTCTCTTTGTAGAATCAATGAAGGAAGCATATCCTCAGGTGAGGGAAAGAAAACAACACACAAATAATTATAAACACACATATACTCTCTCCCTTCCTCTCTAAAAAAATCAATAAAGACATATTAAAAAATCAATAAATAAAATATTCAAGTAGATGCCTATATAAAATATTTAATATAACAAATAAATATGGATAACTCCAGCTACATAAAAATAAGCTTAAGTGTTAACCAAGTAGGGGTGATCAAGAATTGTTTCCTGGTATAGCACAGGAAATATAGTTAATAATAATGTAATACACCTGAAACCTGTATACTTTTGTTAACCAGTGTCACCACAATAAATTCAATAAAAAGGAAAAAAGTTATCACATATCTTTAATAAATTTATCAATTAATAATTAAAAGCAATAGTGTAATAACTAGATATGGTGCCAGGTGGGTACTGGAACTATCAGGCGGTTCACTTTGCAAAGTTTGTCTAACCACTGTGCGATCCTGAAATTAATACAAAACAATACCAAATGCAAGCTGTAATTGAAAAAAAAATTTTAATTAAAAAATTAATAATTACAAGAGAAAAGTGTTTCCTGGAGAAGGTGAAGAAGGGGATACTCGATAAAAAAATACATACTTAGAAAATATGCTTCCTACATACCCTTCAAAAACTTTTTCCAAAGACCTAACCTCTTTAATACTTTAAATGTTTTTTAAATTGCACATAATGGTTACCATTTTAAGTTTAGCTACCAACATTTACTAGACCCCACTGAGCACCACTGGTTGTGTTTTCTGTCCCTGGGGTCACAGAAACAGAATCTAAGATTGAGTGGTCAGTGGCTACAGGATTAAATGGTCTCCTGTGATCAAGGGCAAAGACTAACACCAGAGAGTTCTCAAAGGGTCACTGAGGGTTTAAAATCCAGTGCTAAATGCCAAGTCTCCTAATACTTGTGTGGGTCCTCTTTTCCCTGTTATCCCCAGAACCTTTGCTTGCAGAGAATGGCCCCAGCTGAGGGTGGTTAAATGTGTTCCCATCTCTTGGTCATTACCAAGGCTTTTAGAATGCAGTTTCTCATTTGCCGTGGACATGGCCACAAAACATTTTCCCACTAGGTTTTCTTTCCACTACATTTTATTTTTAAAAAAATGTTCCCATCGCCGGGTCAAATCTTGGGAGTTTACCTCTTCTAGAAAGCAGTCCCAAGCTGTTTGCTAAATTTAGGGCTTCAGGTTCGGAAGACAAATGGAAAGCTGACCCTTTTTAAACAAGAACGCTCCTGCGGATTCCCACCAGGGCCAACAACAGAGCGAAAGAGGCTTGGAAAAGCCCCTCCCAACAAGGGGTGTTGTTAGAAGTTCCTGAATTCTGATTTCTCTGGTCAGTTTTCTTAACATTAAAAACCACTAGCTCCACAATCAAATCCTAACAGGGACTCTGTGCCACTCCCCCACCTCTCCCCCCCCACCTCTCCCCGCACAGGGCTCTGAGCCACAAGAGGTCAGCAGATGCCATGCAGTGGCAGAGCCCAGGCTGCAGCACTGTGAAGCTTCACCTGCCTGGCAGTGTTTCTGCTCTGGCTGCAAGAAGATTCCAATGGTGCCCTGGCCGGTTTGGCTCAGCAGTTAGAGCGTTGGCCCACAGACAGAAGGGTTGCGGGTTTGAGTCTGGTCATGGGCACGTACCTGGGTTGCAGGTTCCATCCCGGCCCTGCGTTGTGCGGGAGGCAAACCAATCGACACATCTCTCTCACACTGATAGTTCTCTTTTTTTCTCTTGTCCCCTTCCTCTCTCTCTAAAAATCAATGGAAAAATATCCTAAAGTGAGGATTAACAACAACAACAAAAAGAAGATTCGGGCCCTGGCTGGTTTGGCTCAGCAGTTAGAGCGTTGGCCTGGGGTCCAGAGAGACCTAGGTTCGGTTCCCGCTAGGGGCATGTACCTCGGTTGCAGTTTGTCCCTGGCCCTGGTTGGGTCATGAGGGAGGCAGCCACTCGATGTGTCCCTTTCACGTCGATGTTTCTCTCTCTCTCTCTCTCTCTCTCTCACTCTCCCTCCCACTCTATCTGAACAAAAAATGGAAAAATGTCCTCGGGTGAGGATAAATAAATAAAAAATAAAAATAAAATAAAAAGATTCGGATGGTTCAGGTTCATATTTGGAGGAAAAAAGAGATGTGTGTCTTCAATCTTGAAAAGGGAATGAGCAGGCCCTTCGAAATGTCAAGCTTGAAGGAGATTAATTCTATCAAGAGTAGCTATTAACTGCCATAGTGACCTACTAGCTGTCACCTTCCAGAGAAGCCCCGAGTCTCTCCCACCAGTTATCTGAAATCTTCTCAGGTGTTAGCATGGCTTTGTTACTAATCCCTATCATTTGAGATGTTTAAAGTTCTCGAATGACATCAAGAGGCTGTAGGAATACAAAAATAAGATGGTCTGAGAAGCCATACCCACCCCATCACTCTTATTTTGGGAGAAGTCACATACTTGTGGTATAAGAAAAAGCAGCCCACTCACTCCCATTGTTCACAATTGGAAAAGCATCTTCCAAAAACAGTCTGATGTGCCCCCCCCCTTGCTACACAAACACACAGACAGCAAGCATTTACCAAACGCCGTATTTTTCCCAGACCTGCTAGAATTCCAACAGCATTTCTGCTTCCAAGAATATGCCTGCTTATTTTTCACTGTGTTCAACTTCTCTGGAATCCCACTTCCTTTTACCTTGGTAGAACTTTCTACTGCAAATCTGCAGGGAGCATTGTGCCTACACAGGAGCACAGAAAGCCCTGGTTTCAGCAATGGTCAGCCCCACTTCTGAGAATCTCCTCCAGCCAGCTCAGAAAGCAAACCTCAATTGCCCACAGGACTAGGGAGAACCCTGTGGGGATCATTCTGGGTGACTGGATCTCTCCATGTGCCCACTGCCTCCCCCAGCAGATGTACATGGTCTTCTACCCACTCAACAGTCACCATCACCTGGCACAGAGGTGACATTAGGACTTCTGTTGCAGACCCTGACTTCTAGAACCGCCCCTCTGACTCAAGGTTTCTATTTTCAGATCTTGGTGGAAAGCCTTCTTCTCTTCTGTGTCTGTGCCTCTAGAGTCCCTGCTCCCATTTTCATCTTAATTCTATCACTAGCCTTGACCATCGTGGGACCTCATAAAGTCAAGTAGGGATGGAAACAGCAGCATTGGCTATTCCATCCCCTCATAGCCCAGACATTCCAGAGACAAGTTCTATGTAGCAAATAACCCAGAAATAAGCAGAGGCAAGAACAAGAGATG
This sequence comes from Tadarida brasiliensis, assembly GCA_030848825.1. Lineage (NCBI taxonomy): Eukaryota > Metazoa > Chordata > Mammalia > Chiroptera > Molossidae > Tadarida > Tadarida brasiliensis. The sequence goes on from CM061273.1 coordinate 61,956,558, forward strand.
GAAAGAGAGTAGAGAGTCAACCTTCATTGCTAGGGTCTTGAATCAAGAGCGACTGAGTCAATCACCAAGTGCTTGTTAAGCACCCACAGAAGATTAAGTACAGCATGCCAGGCCCTGGAGGGACTTTAGAAAAAGTACAAGACTCGGATCCACCCTGGGCCCAGCAGAGGCTTCTGCAGTAACTCTGGCAGGCCACGGAGTGACAAGGACTCAGAATAAGATGCGCTGGAGCCCAATCACTGGTTCGTTCGCTTGGTCTAGTTCACAACATTGTCATAAGGCTTACAATGGGGTTACATCCAGATAAACTCCTCATAAGGTGAAAATATCAAAAGTCGTAAATGCATTTAATACACCTAACCTACTGAACATCATAGCTTAGCCTAGAACACAATATCCAAGGAAGTTTTCTCTTTCTGATGCAACACATGAGACATAACCAGAGCAAAAAACAAGAATGTGTAAGTGTAAGTGCTTCTTTGGTACAGAAATGAATCTAAAAACAAACTTAACACTTCTCCTTCCTGACTTCCCTATTTCTATAAAAAAGCTCTCTCAGGCCCAGTGAGTGTGCTCAGTGGATTGAATGTTGTCCCATGGACCGAGAGGTCTGGGTTCCATTCCTGGTCAGGGCATATGGCCGGGTTGTGGGCTCAATCCCCAGAAGGGGGCATGCAGGAGGCAGCCAATCAGCCAATCGATGTTATCTCTCTCACACTGATGTTTCTATCTCTCCCTTCCTCTCTCTCTAAAAAAATCAATAAAACATAAAAAAAAAAAAAAATAGAAACTGCATTTTAGCATTTCTGACTCTTGCCACTGTATTTTTATTTTATTTTTTAAATTTAAGATCACATTCATCAAACTGAAGGCAGAGTCTGCTTGAACTTAGTTTTCATAATACCTCCCATAGCAGGTATTCATTAAATATTGCTTGACTGTGGTTAATGAGAGGACTTTAGAGAAGGCTGATGTTATCAAGATATGGTTCATGCGGAAGGAAAATCTGGGGTGGGTTTTAAAGCATTTAGTGAGCAAAGGGGAACAGGGCTTCCAGGTAAGAGGGCAATGTGTGTTTGTGGGACATGAACATGGACTGACCAAAGCAAGGAAGACTATCAGGAAGCCACACAGAGGAGGCAGGAGGTATGCAGCAGTGGAATGACTTGATTAAACAGAAGTGCTCTTCTGGGAGCAGAATTTGGAATGGCCTGAGGGGAGAGACCGGAGATACTGGGCCCAGAAGGGGCTTCTGTAATAATTCTGGCAAAATACAGAGTAACAAAGACCTAGAATAAGATGCTGCTGAAGCCCAAACACTGGTTCATTCACTTGGTATAGTTTGCACCATTAAGTCGTAAGGCTTACGATGTGTTATGTACAGATAAATTCTTCCTAAGTTGAAAATACCATAAGTTGAAAATGCATTTAATACATGTAACCTATCAAATATCACTTGCTTAGCCTTAGAACACAATATCCAAAAAACACTGGCAACACAGTACAGCGGAGACTATCAGTTGTTGACGCTTGTGAGCAAGTGGATGACTGGGAGCTGCGCTTGTTGGCGCTGCCCAGCATCATGGGAGAGTATCCTACTGCATACCGCTAGCCTGCGAAAAGTTCAAAATTCAAAATCTGAAGTATGATTTCTACTGAATGTTCATTGCTTTTGCACCATCATAAAGTCGAAAAATTATAGTCAAACAATGGTTAAGTCAGAGACATCTGTAATCTCTACAGATACCATCCCATTCCCCTCTCATCATCTCCATTCTCCCTCAAAAACCGGTCGGTACCTCTCCTATTTCAAAATAACTCTAAACCTATTAACTAAGCTTAGGTCACTTAAAACTATTCCAATGTCCCCATTAATATCTGTGAATCAAACCTATTCCAGTGTGGTTATATCTGGTTGGGTGGCCCTGGGCAAATGGTTTGATTACAGTCAGGGTGTCCTCTTTTTGTGAAATTGTGACAGTAATATCTGCTTCACTAGAATACTTGATAAATGAATTAAATGAATGTCTTTAGAGCACTTTGAGCTTCTTGGAGAACAGTTCCACATATACAGAAGGCGTGGTGACGTGTCTGTAACTGAAGATTTTGCAAATGTAAGCTAGGTTCAACCACCTGAAGAGAGTTTCTTATTAAGAAAGTTCAGGCAATTGGGAGGAAACAGCCAGCACCTCCAAGAACCTGGAGGCTCTAGTAAATAAGAGATCTCTGCAAAAGGTAATATCTACACATCTCTTTGTGCCTTATCACCATGTCCAATTTCTGTTTTCTCTTAAAAGTCTCCAGGAGCCTCCTATCACCCACAGGAAAGTTAAGTTACTAACCATTCAGCACAGTACTACCAGCTAACAAGGTTAACCCGTATTTCCGTACTAGCAACCTGAATTAGCAATTATAGCAATAGGCCGCTAAACTACAGCATCAGGCTGGGCTCCTCAGCTATGCTCAGAGAAGGTTACCAGCAAATGACTCAAGATGTTCAAGGGTGCGCGCGCGGGGCGAGGGGGGCACAGAGCTCTGTTCTTTCTCTTTGGATTATTCTCACTTCAAACGTTCTGCCTGCGCGAGCAAGTCACTTCTCGAATGCAATCACAATTCTGAAGCTGTGTGTGTATGCTCAGCAGCACCCACCGCTCCCGGAGTTTCAGCCCCAATCCAGAGCTTTTCCCTTCGTCAGGCACGGAGCCGCAGGGGCCCCGGAGTCAGCCGCCCGCAGCCCCACCACGATCTCCCCAAAGCCGCGGTGCTTGTCAGTAAGAAGCACTTGGTTGTCACTTTCCCGAGTCCGCGAGGTCGGGACAGGACCCGAGCTCACGCCGACGCGCGTGGGAGCGGGGGAGGCGCCGCAGCACCGGGAGCAGGTGCGGGGCGGGGGCCAGGCGCCAGCTGGGGAAGGGGCGTGATCGCGGAATGCTCGCGGCGGCGGCGGGCCCTGGCGCAGGCTGCCAGGCGGCGCCGCCGCGGGGCCCGAGGAAGGGGCGTAAGGGTGCGGGGAGAGGCGGCTCGGTGGTGGCTCGAGAGCGTGCAAAAGCAGCCGCGGATACTCACTCAGCCAGGATTCCAGGCTCTCTCCTTCCGCCTCCGCCATATTGCAGCCGCCCGGGCCGGGCCCGCGGCCTCAAACCTCGCGACAACCTGCCAGAGAGGAGCCGGGGCGGGGCCTGCATGGGGGCCTGAGAGGAGCGAGCGCCGCCACCGAGGGTCGCGCCAGGATGATGGGTGGGCGAGTGTTTCCTTTTTGATTCGTCCCTTTGAACTGCGGAACGAGATACTCTTAATGCCCAGACTAATGCGGTGATGCGCAGATTTAGGACCCTGTGGAGCCTTTTCCCCGTCTTCCGTCACTCGCTCAGGCACGCCGAGGGCAGTTCTTGTGGGGTCCTCGTGGCAAACCAAGATGGCTGCCCCCTTGGTGAAGGCAGTGCGAAGGTGGTCGGACCTAGCACTGGGCGTACGGAGTGCTGTCCTGCGGTTTCCAGGGTGAGTGGCGGCGGACAACCGGGAGGCCGCTTGGGTCTTCACGGAGAGACCTGCGGGGAAGGAAAGGGGCCGAAGGCAAGCCGCGCGAGGACCTGGAGAGAGCCTAGGGGCCGGTATATCAGGGTCCAAGCCTCTTTAACTAGCAGCGTGACTTTGGGCAATCTGAAGGCTTGGTAACTGCCCCCTGCCCGAGGGTGTTCTAACCCGGAGTTAAAAGTGCGGTCTTGCTAAATTTAGAGCTCAGAGTTGGGGTTTTATGTATTGGGAGTTCAGGAGCCTGCCCTTGTCGTGGGCACTGGACGAGGAGGAGACTTTCCTGGCCAGTTTGGGGGACGTTCTCCTACCTCTTGGGAAAAGAACCAGAATTGTTGCGGTTCAGGTTTGGCTAGCAGTCTGCGCGCCGCTTGCTAGTCGCTGGGTTGGCAAACATGCCTATTATTAAGTCAAGCCTTTTCACTTGTGGAGTCAGCTTTACCCACCTCTTCCTCTTCCCGCCTCCCAGGCTAACCCAGGTGAGGTGGAGCCGCTATGGCCCTGAATACAAGGATCCCCAGATTGACAAGGAATATTATCGCAAGCCCTTGGCAGAGCTGACTGAGGAGGAGAAGTTTGAGCAGGAGCTCAGGAAGACTCAGCGTATCAAAGCTGCCCCAGCGACGAAAACAAGTTCTGTGTTTGAAGACCCGTTGATCAGGTTAGATGGAAACGCTTTTGCTCCACTGGGACAATACCAGGGAGGATCTACAATAAGGATTCTGTGATACAGCCTTGGAAAGCTAAACATGTTGCTTTTCTCCTTGAAGTAAATTCACCAACATGATGATGAAAGGAGGAAACAAAGTACTGGCCAGATCCCTCATGACACAGGTAAATAGTACCTCTCTCCTTTCATCTTTCTTTTCCCTATAGCTTTGTACTTGACTCAGTTTAGTATGAAAAAGAATAGCTTCATATACCTGTCATTAAAATTAACTTCTCTGTATATATGTGTTGGGGTGGGGGCTTTATTGAAGTCGTTTAATAGGCGTCAACAACTGCCATCTCCCCTACTCCCTGAAATCTTAGCCAATTCTTTCTGTTCTAGTGGAAGAAAGAGGGAGGCACTTAAGAACTTTATCTTAGAAGTGCTGGAGGAGCTTAGAAGTGGGGGAGGAGCTACACTGCTATAGAAGAGCTAGATGATGGGAGTGAAGGGCAAGGTACTAGCTCACCTGCTTAAACTGTTCAGGAAGCCTGGGCAGCCTCTTCCTCTATATCTCTTTGCAGACTCTGGAAGCTGTGAAAAGGAAGCAGTTTGAAAAATACCATGCTGCTTCTTCAGAGGAACAGGCAACCATTGAACGCAACCCCTACACCATCTTCCACCAAGCACTGAAAAACTGTGAGCCTGTTATTGGGCTGGTACCCATCCTCAAGGGTGGCCATTTCTACCAGGTGAGTGGTCAGGGCAGGGAAAACAGGGCTGCCCACATTTGTAACAAGATGGAGAGAAGGGTTCTTGTGGGTGGGAGGGCCCAGAATTGGATTAAGATTGATAGCCTTCCAGAGACCAGAGACTGTCAGGATCTGATTATCTGAGTCCCATAGTGTTAAAATGAAAGAGAACAAAGAAGTATCCAAGTGACCTCTTCTGGAGCCCCCGCCACCCCCCAACATCTTGTGTTCTGTCAGTTTCTCATGGTGAGAGGCGTTATACACCAGTATCTAGTATAGCATTTGACTTGTAACTGATGCTTCATCACCATTTGCTGAACTGAGCTAGGGGCCTACATTATAGTATTTAATTATATTTCATTGTTATAAGTGGGTGTTCTTGTCGTCTTTTTCACTGTACCTTTCATAAAGGTAGAGGCTTTCTCATTCATGTCTGTTTCCCTAGAATCTGGTGTAATACCTGGCACATAGTGGGGGCTTGGCAAATGATTCTTGGACAAGAGGGTCTTATTTTTAGGTAGCCATCATCTGAGTTGGCTAAGTCACCCCAGCTGATGGGGCTTTTCCTAACTGGTGCTTGTATCAACTTGGCTGAGCTTCCATTTACAGGTGAAAGAGGTCAGTGCTTAATGAGAATTTGCTCAGTGAATGCCTCTGATGTCTGCTACACTGAGGTCACCCAAGGGTGAGGGAAGCTCAAAGAGGAAGAGACAGTGCCCTTTTCTCAGGAGCCTTGCTAGGGCTGACCCAGAGGGAACCTGTGGCCACTCTGTAGAGCTTGTAGAGGAAAGAGGCTGCAGCCCTGGCAAATTCTTGGACTAACTTGCCCATGTCCTGTCTTGCCCAGGTTCCAGTGCCACTAGCTGACCGGCGTCGCCGTTTCCTGGCCATGAAGTGGATGATCAATGAGTGCAGGGAGAGGAAGCACCGGCGAATGCTGATGCCAGAGAAGCTGTCACAGGAGCTGCTGCAGGCTTTTCATAACCAGGGCCCTGTAGTCAAGAGGAAGCACGACATGCACAAGATGGCCGAGGCCAACCGTGCCCTGGCCCATTACCGCTGGTGGTAGGGGAGGGTAGAGACTCCAGGAGCCCAGGGCGCTCTGCTGCAAGAAACAATGTGAACCGCTGCTACATAGAAAAATACCTGTGGCTTAAGGATGTAGTTCCTTTTTAAGGGCGGGCAATCCTCACAGGAAGGATGGAGCAGCATGTTTATGCTTTAGTCCTTCCTTTGTGGGCTGCAACTTGCTCTCCCTGCCCATCTCCTAATAAAGAGGCAATACATGGACTTGGATTTCCCCCGAGAAGTAGGGCCCATCCAGCCCTTTCTTCCCTCTGCTTGGGATGGACCTTTGGGTGATGAAAGGAAGCATTTTAGTGTCAGAAATGTTTATTAGAAAATTCTCACCCTAAACTGTGTAGCATGTGCTACAGGACTGCCACTCTATTAAAACCGACTGGAGGAAATATACCTGTTTCCAAAGTGGTCCTTATACAAAATGTATAAAACAGTTTCTGGTGTGATTTGTGCTCTGCACCTCTGCCCCCTGACATTCCAAAGCATCGCACTAATGGCTATGGGTACTCATTTTACAGATGGGAAATTGAGGCACCAAGACACTGTTGTACCAGTGGTTACATGTGCAGTGGTTGTTAGGAATTGCCCTTCTCTGCCCAGCCCAGGTGGAAGGTGATTGGAGGGGCAGGTCTGTGTGGTGTCTTCCCCAATCCCTGGAGGAGGGAAGGTGCTCAGGGCCAGACCAGCAGGTGAGTGGGAAACCTCTCGGGAGCTGCTTAAAGTCTGGAAGGGGCAAAGTCTTTGGGAGAGGCAAAGACTGCACTGCCAGGTTGGGAGGTGGGTAGAAGAAAGGCCAGTGCTGCTGGTGAGGAATCCTGATCTGGAGGCCTAGTCAGAGACCTCGCTGTAGTAATACTTGTGGGCAGCTGGGGTCGTCTTCCAGCCGGCTGCCCGGAACTCAATGATCTCCAGCAGCAGCAGCTGGGCCAGGGAGCTGAGGCCGGTCAGGAGCAGGAAGCCATCCCGAATCAGGACAAAGAGCTCATCCATTCGCTGCCTGTTCATCTTCTCCAGCTGCTCCCCAACACGGTGCAGCTGCAGCACCAGGCAGTCCACCTGCAGAGGACAGCGAGAGGTGAGCCGCCTATCACACAGAGCAGCCATTTACTGAGCCTTGCTGTGTGCCAGGCACCATGCTTGGCCCCAGACACGCATTTTCCCATTTCATCCTCACTACCCAGTGGGTATTATCCACATCTTATATGAGAGGAAGCAAGTTCAGGTACTTGCCTAAGGTTTTTCATCTGGGCCAAGCTGGACACAGGCCCTCTTTCCAAATTGCTGTCTAACCCCCCCTTTCTACCTCCCCCCACTCCCTGACCCTGGTTTGGTTTCTGGCCATCTGGATCCACTGCTGGCCAAGGCTCTCACCATTCCTTTTATAGGTTGGCTTTCCTGCTGGGAAGGAAGCCTCTGAGCCAGTAGGTTTTGGCTGCTCTCTCTCTTGGATAAATTCCAGACCTGGCAGCGTGTCTGTAACTATGATAGGCCTTAACTGCCCCTGCTAGGCTCCTCCCCCAGGAAGCGATGCCCTCAAGGCCTCCATGGACAGTGGGCTGGTATTCTGAGCTGAGCTCAAGACTGTCTATCACAGCTTTCTGTGCCAGGGCCACCTACCTCCTCCTCCTCGTTCAGACTGTCCGGCTGGGCCAGCCGGAAGAGGCAGTCATAGACGGGGTTCACCAGGGCCATCATGGGCATGTTGTTCACCTGTGGGGGAGAGCAGGGGTCAAAGCACTGGCTCAGTGGCCTCAGGAGACAGGCTGTCTCTGCTGCACAGGGTGGCTGCAGCGGCCTCACCCTCAAGTAGTCAAAGATGTTGCAGATAAAGGTGACATAGCAGACCCAGCCCTGTGGGGAGCGGGCCCGAAGCTGCTCCCGAGCCTGGTACTCCTGCTGTAGCCGGTTGAGGAGTCCACGCCGGAAGACACTCTGGCCTGCTTGCTTGCTCTCTGCCTGTGAACCAGAGGAAGGGTGGTGAGTGTGTGTGTGTGTGTGTGTGTGGGGGGGTGCTGTCATACCCCCACCTAAGCTTCCATGGCTGAGGACCCTCTTATCCTACTCTCTCTGCCTCTGAGGGAAGTCCTTTGCATCTCTGCCCACTCCTGAAGCAAAATGTCTCCCCTCTTCACCAACCCTACCCAACCTGAATAATGGCATAGCACATGCGTCCTGCTTCCTTGCTGAACACACGGTCCTGCAGAGAATGGTCCACAATCACATTGGCCACTTTGTCCAAGTCCACGGCACCTGGATCTGGGGTAAAGATAGGCAGGCAGTCTCAGGCTGCTTCATTACCATATCGCCTTCACCTGCTCTTAATAAGGATTGCAGTTGTTTACAAAAGAGCACTCCCACTGTACTTTTTTTTTTTTATCCTCACCCGAGGACATTTTTGCATTTATCTTCAGATAGAGTGGGAAGGAGGAGGGGGGAGAGGGAGAGAAACATCGATGTGAGAGAGACACACCAAGTGGTTGCCACCCACACGACCCCAAACATGGCCAGGGACAAACTGCAACCAAGGTACGTGTCCTTAGCGGGAACCGAACCCGGGACTCTCTGGTCCGCAGGCCGACGCTCTAACCGCTGAGCCAAACTGGCCAGGGCCTACTGTACTCTTACATTTAATTTTTTAGAGATCAGAAAACATGCACAGAAGTAACCACACGTGGGAGCAGCTCCAGCTGTGAGCCTCCGGCGGCCCAATCAGAGGCAACAGGGAGGGTTATGTGGCTGTGAGACGAATCAAAGAATGCTAGTTTTCTAGGACACATCTTGTGGCACTAGGTTGAGGAAGGAGCATTGAATACCAGTGTCTTTGACAGCAATTTTACAGAAGAAAGTGTTCTCATAACACACACACAAACCCCTAACATGAGCAGACCAGGCAGGGCCTCCCCCACCGGCTTAGCTTGGCATGTGATGGGCACTGCTAATTGTTGGCTGAGTCAAACTTCTGTCCTGAGTGCTGCGGGAAGGCCTTGGTCCAGGACAATTACTCTATCTCCTCTGCCAAGCAGAACACTCCATCCTCTGTCCCGACTCAGGCAGCTCTGCACATTCAAGAGAGCTAGCTGAAACAACGCAGAAACCAGGTCCAACTGCAGGACTTTAAGGGCAGGGACTGTTCTCTGTGCCCCACTCCCCTTTCATGGGTACTTAAATAATAAGGCTTTACAGTCTGAGAGGTGACTCTGATTGACACTCCCAAATATTGGCCTGAATGTAGCTTGTCTTTCGGTTTGAGAGTTATGTTGCTGACTCCTAGTCACAGAAATTGAAGGGAGAGAGCTGAACATTCCCAGGCCAAGGCTCAGTCCTCCAGTCCTGTCCTGGTGACGCCTTGTCTGCAGCTCCAGACCCAAGCTCAGGAGGGCTCCCCATGCTCACCTTTGAGTGCTGTCTTCAGCAGCTGCTGGGTCTCTGCATCAAAAGACTGGATTTTATACTCCTCTCTGCCAGGCTCCCCCATGACCATCCAGCCCCAGCAGCTCTTTACTGGGGCGGGATTAGTGAAAGCACCTGGCAGGAGGAAAGGCAAAGCGGAAGGCTTCAGATGTGGAGCGTGGGGCTGGCGTTTCCAGGCTGCAGGCCCTGGGTGGCACTGGCCAGCGCTTGGGACAGGTACTCCTGGGCAGTCCTTGGCATTTGGTGGTTGGCTGAGCGCCCACCAAGATTGGCTTCTGGTGGAGCCTGGGCACCAGCCCAGCACCTGCTGCTTAGTTTAGGAACCCCTGTAGCTTCTGGGATTACATAAGAGCAAAGAGATGAAGGGTGAAAGCTCCTACCCTCCACTCCCAGCAGGAGGCAGAGTTATTCTCAGCTGATACCTGGGGTGGGGTGGGCTGGGGGTGTGGGTAGGTGGATATTAGACACTTGCCTACCCATATACACCGGCCTGGAAGCTGCTGGCCCAGCAAGATTCTGGGCGAGTGAGAGCTGGGGGCTCCAAGCTGCGCACAGCTGTCCCAGCAGGGTTCAAGTCCCTCTACAACCTCTCCCACTGCGCTAGCCAGAGCCCTCAGTCCACACAACCACCCCTCCTGCCCTCGCTTTGGGGCCAGCCCGAGTGGGTGGGTGGAGGAGACTTTGCCGCTCTGACAGTTAGGAGCCCAATCTCCCTGTCCTGGCCAGCTTCTCCCCGGGACGAACTGGTTAAACTGGCCTCCGGAGTGGCAGAAAACCAGCCCTACCTACTCAGGACTCCCAAATCCTGAGCTCCATCCTAGATCCTTCCTCTTGAGGAGGGGAGCGGGAAGACGTGTCCTCAGAGGCAGTCCCGACTGGAGCCCCCGCTCTGGACTCGGTGCCTCCCCACTGGTCAAAGGAGACGACCACAGGGGTCTCCAGACCTGGGCAGCTTCCCTAAGCCCGGAACACCCCTCTCGGCGATGCAGGACCGGCAGCAGAACCGGCCGTCGGTGTCCCGCGGGAGGGAGAGGCGGCGTGAGCGCCAGGACCCACCTGCCGGGCCGGTGCCGCGCCCGCGAGCCCTGAGGCCGTTCGGCGGGCATGGTGCGCGCGACCCACGTCCGCGGCACCGCTGGGGAGACCAACCGCGCCTGCCGCGGCTTAGGTCATTTCCTACCGCGGCGCCGGGGCGGGGCCGGGGCGGGCGGGGGCGGGGCGAGGGGCGGGGGCGGGGCGAGGGGCGGGGGCGGGCTCGGGGAGGGGCTGGGCCCGGGGCGGGGCGAGGGGCGGGGGCGGGCTCGGGGAGGGGCTGGGCCCGGGGCGGGAAGGGGCCGTCGAGTCCCAGGCGGACTCGCCTCGTCAGCGCCATCTGCCGGAGCCCCGGTGACTGTGCTGTCATATCCTGCCCTGAGGTCCCTGGCGTGGGACGGGGGCGGGCCGCGCGGGACCTCTGTGACTCTGCTCCCACTGCCCCCCTGCTCTCTCCTCACCCGGTTCACCCCTGGCCTGTCCGGGACCAGGTGGGCGCGGGGCAGGTCCTGCTGCTCCACCCGCACGAAGCCTTGGGTCTTAAGCGGTGGCACCCACCTCACCCCGCCCCACGCCAGGGCTCAGGTTAAATCCAGGTCAGGAGTCGGCTGGGCCACGCGGCGTGGGAGGAGCCACGGGGGGCGTGGCCCGTACCCGGAGGGAGCAAGGGGCAGAGCAGAGATAGCTGGAGGGGTAGGACTTCACTGGGGTGGTCACATTTCTCCCCAGCCCCCAAGGTAGAAGAGAAGGGGGCATGGGTGTAAGGGCTGGACCAAATTCCACTGGCCCCCTCCTCTCCACTCCAAAAGATACTAGTAAAGTAAGTTGAAAATCAAGGGGGAAAGGGTCCTCCTAGTTGCCAACTTGTGACCCGGAAGTGCTGGAGGGACCCTGAAATTCAGCAAGGCCCTGGCTCCATGTTTCTTGGCTGGGGCTGGCAAAGAGGTGCGGGCGCAGCAGCCCAGACAGGGCATCCCTGAGGTCGGCCCTGGGGTGCAGGAGGGCATACAGAAGGGGCAGTAAAAGGGCTGCCTCTTCCCTTGGCTTAGACAAAAGGGGTGTTGATGGCAGTCTCCTGGTGCCCAAGTTCTCACCTTCTGTTAAGAGAGGCCGAAGTAGTTACCAGAAAATGGATGAGGAAGAGAACCTTCAGCTGCCGCAAAGGAAACCAGTGAGCAGAAGAGATGAAGAAAATAGAGTTTACTTCAATGGAATTTCATAAAAAATACATTCAGGAAGCTACCTCCCCATAGCCCCAAGCCCAGGCCTTAAGTGCCAAAAACCCTGAGGGTGTGGGAGTGTCCTCCAGCCACAGCCTAGACCTTCATAATCAGCAGTCAAGAGCAGGCAAGCTTCAGGATTCGGGGTCCCAGACATATCTCAAAGGCCCAGACAAGAGATGAAATAGTAACAAGGGGAGAAGGGGCCCAGGCCCACCGGGAGCCCATACCAGGCCTGCTCCAGCTGGTGCCTTCATAAGTCAGAGCAGTCTGCAGCCAGAGCCCAGAGGGGAGGGGCAAGTGGGAGTTCTAGGTGGGATTCTAGTGCTCCCCCATCATGGCTCCCCCTGCAGATCCCACCTCCAGGCCAAGTGCCCCTCGTGGGTGCTGGATCCCACCTTCAGGCCAGTGCCCCTCGGTGCAGGGGCGAACTGGATGAGGAGGATGCTATGTTCTGTGGATTTTCTCCTCACACCCCTGACTGGTTTCTCCTCAGTGCCTAAATGGACATCTGCTGGGTTCCTGTGCTCTGGCCTCTCCCCTGGGCACCAACTGCACCCTCACCAGGCTGTCTGCCCATCCCCTTCCTTCTGCCACCCCATTCACTGGGCTGCATCACAGTGTGGCCCTTCTGGATTAGAGACCCTGAGAAGGCAGCTGATGCCAAGTGGCCCAGCTGTGAGCTCTACCCACCCAGGAGGTCAGCCCCAGTGCCAAAGAGGAGCCATTCCAGGTAGATGGGGAAAGGAGCACTGCCTTCTCCCACGCTTCCCCTCAGCACAGCCCCCCTTCCCGCAGCACTGCAATATCTGCCTCCCCGAGAGCCCCTGGACGTGACCGTCCTGCCCCGGGAGAGAGAGCCTGAGTGGGACACTTACAGACACGAAGCTCTGAACACGGGGGTTAGAAAGTGACCAGTTCAGCTTGGATTCCTCCCCCAGAACTAGAAGCAAAGCTGCCTGAGGGAAATGACTACTGAGAGAATGGAATTTGGGAAAGGCTGGGCACAGTTGGTGTCCGGAGGATGTGACCTGGGAGAGAAGGTGGAGGGTAGGGTAAGGAATGTGCTTTTAGCTTTAATGTCTATTAAACAAGTCAGTGGGGACCAGACCCCTGCCCCTGGCTGAATCCCAACCCTCACTTTAAGCTGTGGCCCTGCCCAGGGCCAGGACAGCTCTTGGGCAGAAGGGCTAAGAAGTGCAGGACGCAGGCAGCTGTCGCCCTTAGTGTGGGCCAGATGGAGGGGAGACTTCAAGCTCCTTGACTGGAGTGGCGGGGATCCCGCAGACCAAGTCCTCAGTCTTGGGAGAAAGCCCCTTGGCCTTCTGGTGGCATCCAAGCTGGGGGGATCAAGGCTGCGGCCTGCTCCCTGCAGCTCTTCATGTTCAGTACAGCTGGCTGGGGGGACAGATCACGCAGCGCCTCTCAGTGCAACACAAGATCGCAGATCAAGTCTTACTTCTTTCAGGAGGTTGCCTCCGGTGACAGACCTCAGGCCACCTTCTGGCCCTCAAGGCTAGCTGTCTGCCTTCTTCATGTGGTGGAAGAGGTTACAGAAGAACTCATACCAGAAGAACACCAGGCCGGTGGAGAAGGCAGCCTTCAGCAGGCTGGGGGACAGGCCCTTGAAGAAGCCCTGCACGCCTTCCTCCCGAAGCACCTGCCTGGCGCAATCCAGGAGGCCCTGGTAGCTTCGAACCTGGGGAGAGGAAGGTTACTTCAGATGAGGAGAGAGGTGATTACAACACGGCTGTGGCTCTATTCCTTTGTCAACACAAACACCTTGCACATCATAGCTCCCAATAAATACTTGCTGGATGAAGGAATGGGTGCAAAAAAGGAGAAAAAGTTAACCTCATTCTTTCTCTCCCAAGTTGATGTGCCTGGAAATCAGCGCTGGACAGAGCTCCTTCCTGCCCAGGCAGCTCCCACTGGCTGTGGCTCTTAAGGACCCAGTGAGAGCTCTGGACCCTCTTCCCAGAGGCACCTCTCACCCTCCACCCCATCCCACCTGGTCCCCCTTGGGCAGTTTATCTGAATCTGGCCTTCATTAGCTCTTAGCCTGACCAGTACCACCCCTCCAGCCTGGCCTTCTCTAGGTGACCACACACCTTGCTCCCCTCCAAAGGCTCCAGTAACTCCCGATGACGATGATGACAACAGTGACATTATGTAGAACAAAGTCCAAGCTCCCAGGCCTAGTGTGTGTTTGAAACTCAACTTCCCTCTCTGCCCGGCCCTTCTCCCGCCCAGGCCCCTCCCACCTCCAGTGAGGGGCAAGGATCAGAGCTGTGAGCAGGGGGACAGCTCACCTGGCCAAAGGTGACTCGGGCCTGCTCAAACCCTCCGACCTGCAGCCGTTTCTTGAAGAGGTCCAGGGGATATGTAAGGGTCTTGCTGATGACGCCAGCCCCACTGCCGCAAAGCAGGTTTTTGAGGTTCTCTGAATCAGAAAAGTGGGATTGAGGGGAAAAATGAGAAAAATGCAATTTAGGGTAGACAACTTCAAGGTCATGAGCTCTACCATCCATCATATAACAAAAACCCACTGCCCAGCCGGTTTGGCTCACTGGTTGAGCGTCGACCCATGCACCAAGAGGGCGCCGGTTCAATTCCCGGTCAGGACACATGCCCAGGTCGTGGGCCTGATCCCCAGTGGGGGGCATGCAGGAGGAGGCCAATCGATGTTCTCTCTCATCAATGTTTCTATCTCTCTCTCCCTCTCCCTTCCTCTCTCTCTAAAATCAATAAAGAAAAAATATTTTTAAAAAACAACCCACAGGCATCCTTGCTCTCAGAGGAATTTAATCCCGGAAAGAGAGAACCAGACACAGCTGCTTTTGGCAAGAATGACAAGGCACTGGACCGGCCGGTAGCAGGATGGGTGTGAGCTGTTACTAGTGCTTTCTCTCCCCAGCTGGAGGCGATAAGGGCCTTGGGTTCTGCAATGTTGCTCAGCTCAGGCTCGAGAGGGAATAGAATGGCCCTCCTCCTGCACATCCTTCCAAACCAAAACCGAGCAAAACACACCACCAAAAGCAGGCAGCCTGCAAGCTGAATCTCTGACCAAAATGAAAACCATGACCAGTGGTTGGAAATAAATGTCGATGATGCCACTGGTGGGTGTGACAAGAGCTGGAAGAAATCAAGGCTTCTGTGAGCTGGGTTCAGAGACCTAAGCCTCTGACAAGAAAACTGTATTTCCTACGTGACTCAGAAAGAGACATTATCATGGCTTGGGAGTGGGGTGGGAGGGAGACCCCAGTTCTCTTTCGTGTGGGGCTGTCTCACCGTTTTTCCTTCCTTCGGCTGGCGTGACCCACTCGTACAGGTGCTTCAGGGAGTTGTAGGAGGAGAACTGGAAGCCGGCATAGGGGAAGATGGCAATCAAGGTGGGGGTCAAGCCTTTGTAGAAGACCAAGGGGCCTTCGGTCCTGTACATCGTGGCCACGGCGTCCCGCAGGGTTTTATACACCTGGATGGCACACATGTAACTCGTGTGAGTGCAAGATGGTTTTAGCTTGAGAACACAGCCCCCCATGTGTACGTCCCCGCACCTACAAACCCAGCTACCAGGAGCACTACTCCTGCCAAGAGGACAAAGAACACGCTGGACAAAAGTTCCGAGATGGGCTTTTCCAGTGACTCCCCTTCGAGCTCTTTACATGACGGATACATCCGAATGAGTGCACAAAGCACGTGTCCTTTGGGACAGCAGAAGGCACAATATCCGCCCTGGGGTGACTGGTACATAAATTACCACACACCCATTGAAAAGAACATGGGAACATGGTGTAACGGCTAAAACAGGAGGCGATCCGTGTGAATGACAGGGACTAATCCCCCAAAGATCACAGCCAAGCACAGAAGAGCAGGCAGGGTTCGTGGAGGAAACAAACATACGCAGAGACTGCAACACCACCTCCCTCTCCCCCTGGCCCCGCCCCTTTCTGCCCTTTTTCCGCCCTGAAGGTCATGATCCTGTTCCATTTCCTAAGTATCCTGGGTGGATGTTGCCTCTTGTGCTGTTCTGCACTGTGTACGTAAGTTACACTTCAATAAACCTGACTAAAACAAACCACAAAAGAGCTCTTGGGAACTAACATTTGCTAGCAAACATTTAAAAGAGTCAATTGAGGGCCCAGGTGATAAAGGTAAGGAAACCGCTCAGAAAGGAGGACAGAAAGAGAGCTGAACAATGGTAGAGAAAAGCTCAATCAGAGGGTCAATGCAGGATGTCCTACTGACATGAATTCCAGAAAGGAAGAAAAGAGAAAAACAGAGGGCAGGCCATTGTGAATAAATAATTCACGACCATTTTCCAGGCATGAAGAACATGAGTGTCCAGACTAAAGGGTCCAAGAAGTGGCTATCACAATGAATAAAAGAGACTCACACCAGTGTACATTTCTAGAATGCCAAGGATCAAGCAAGATCCTGAACGCTCCCAAGGTGGGGAAGGGGGGAGAGGGGAGATGGTTTCATATAAAGGATCAGGAGTCGGAATGGCTCTGGACTTCTCTCTTCAGCAGCACTGAGAGATAACGAGTTCTATACCCAAGTCAGCAGCCAAGTGTAAGGGTAAAATAAAGGCATTTTCTATCAAGACTTCTCTCAGGAAGCTACACCAAAATGAAAGAGAAGACATGATCTCCAACAAGAGATTCCCAAGAGAGTAGCTGGCCGGAGCCCTAGAGCAAACAGTCCAGACTAAAGCGCGAGGGTCAAGGGTGCCAGAGTGGAGGACTCCAGGAGGGCTCCAGATAACGTGGGGCTGATGACCATGGGCTGACCCTATTGAGAGATGATTTGAGGGTGAATTCGTGATAAGCATGTACAAAGCTAAACAAATAAAACACAAGGCCTTTCCTAACTTCAGGAAAGACAAAGACATAAAAGAAAATGTAATCATAATATATTTTAAGGCTCAGCAGTAGTAACATCTACATAATCATAACAGTATAAACACTGAGTATTGACTTAGCTGAAATCTACTAATCAGTTGTACTGTGATCAGATGGGGGAGGAAACTCAAGCGTACACGAGGGTGATGACAAAACCCTTCTCTTCCACAGTAGCAGTCGTGGTTAATGTCTATGAATAATAAGGAAAGAAGGAAGGGAGGGAGGGAGGGAGGGGAAGAAGGAAGAGAAAAGCCCTGGCCGGTTTGGCTCAGCGGTTAGAGCGTTGGCCCGCAGACCAGAGAGGCCCAGGTTCGGTTTCCGCTAAGGGCACGTACCTTGGTTGCAGTTTGTCCCCGGCCCCGATTGGGGTCGTGTGAGTGGCAGCCACTCGATGTGTCTCTCTCATATCGATGTTTCTCTCTCTCTCTTCTTCCCTCTCTCCCTCCTGCTCTATCTGAAGATAAATGCAAAAAATGTCCTCAGGTGAGGATAAAAAAAAAAGAAAAAATAATAAAATAAAATAAAAAGAAGAGAAAAGAAAAACAGAAAAGAGAGAAACAGTGATATAAGCATGTTACTTAGAGCTAGAAAGTAAGCCCGGCTGGTGTGGCTCAGTGGTTGAGCGTCGACCCATGAACTAAGAGGTCGCAGGTTCGATTCCTGATCAGGGCACATGCCCAGGGTGTGGGCCTGATCCCCAGTGGGGGGCATGCAGGAGGTAGCCAGTCAATGTTCTCTCTCATTGATGTTTCTATCTCTCCTTCTCCCTTCCTCTTTCTAAAGAAAAAAGAATTAAAAAGTAAATAATGGAAGAAACAGCTACAGGTATTAAAAGTGGTTGCCTTTGGGGATGGGAGTTGGGTGTGGCTGTCGTGTTTTTTTGTTACAATTCATAAAAAACTGTCTTTTTCATCTTTATACACCATATACATTGTTGACTTTTTTCAAAAATGTATTTATTTATTTATTTTTATATCATTTTTTTGTTAATCCTCATCTGAGGATATTTTTCCATTAATTTTCAGATACAGTGAAAGAGAGCTGGTTCGGGGGGAGGACATCGATGTGAAAGAGACGCATTGATTGGTTGCCTCCCACATGACTCTGGGGATTGAACCTGCAACCCAGGTACGTGCCCCTAACTGGTAATCAAACCCGAGACTCCCCAGTCTGCAGGCTGACGCTCTAATTGCTGGGCCAAACCGGCCAGGGCATTTTTTGCAAAAATTTGAAGGTGAAGGTTTACAGTATTCTAAGGAAGGTGGAGCTTTGCATTTTTTAAACAGGCGTCTTCCCCTCACTTTTTGTGCACAGACAATTTTCTGGTCATTCCAGAATCTAGAATCCAGCATCTCAATTATCTAAGCCAGAGAGGTAATATGTAATTCTCTCTCTCTCTCTTTTTTTTCAATTTTTTTCTTTATTGATTTTAGAGAGAGAGGAAGGGAGAGGGAGAGGTAGAAACATCGATGAGAAAGAACATTGACTGGACCTCCTGTATGCCACCCACTGGGAATTGGGCCCACAACCTGGGCACGTGTCCTGACTGGGAATCAAACAGGCGACCTCTTGGTGCATGGGTCGATGTTCAACCACTGAGCCACACTGGCCGGGCTCTCTCTCTCTTTTTTTAATCCTCACCCCAGGATACGTTTTTATTGATTTTTTTTAAAGAGAGAGGAAGGGAGAGAGAAACAGAGACACATCGATCGGTTGCCTCCCAAATGCACCGCAACTGGGAACTGAACCGAACCCGCAACCTAGGTATGTGCCCTGACTGGGAATCAAATCCACAGCCTCTTGGTGTACAGGATGACGCTCCAACCAGCTGAGCCACCTGACCAGGGCTCTCTCTCTTTTCTTTTTTTAAACTGACTTCTCTTTTTCCTTCTCACAGACTTTTACTAGTGTTGGGAAGTAAGAGGATTATAGCATTCCCAGATCAGAGACGTTGAAGGACTGTCACCAGCCATCTCTCTTCATCCCAGCCACCATGTTGCTGAGATTCGTCTGTCCTCTCCCTATAAACACCCTTCCCTTCCACTTCTCCGCTCACTTCCTAGGAGCCTGCAGCTCATTTCTCCATGAGGGCTGTTGCCCCAAACCTCTCCTTTCCACTGAAATGTCATACAAAGTGATCTAGCTCTCATGCCCCAATCGTTTCCTTCCAGACTTCCCAGGGGACTTTGCCCTTCTCAGCCAAAACAGTCATCAGGATGTCTCCTAAACAAAAGGGCTCCCTGACCCAGGATCACCACCCCAGGCAACATAAAGAAGCAACAGAACTGAAACCACGGTTATTCTTAACTGGTCCCAGACTGAGTTCTTTTTTTTTTTAATCCTCACCTGAGGACATTTTTGCATTTATCTTCAGATAAAGCAGGAGGGAATGGGAGGAAGAGAGGGAGAGAAACATCGATGTGAGAGAGACACATCGAGTGGTTGCCACCCACACAACCCCAACTGGGGCTGGGGACAAACTGTAACTGAGGTACGTGCCCTTAGCGGGAACCGAACCCGGGACTCTCTGGTCCGCAGGCCGACGCTTTAACCGCTGAGCCAAACCGGCTAGGGCCGAGTTCTTTGTTTTGAAAATATGTTTTATAGATTTTTTTAGAGAGACACAGAAACATCGATCAGCTGTCTCCTGCACGCTCCCTACTGGTGATCGAGCCCGCAACCCGGGCATGTGCCCTGACTAGGAATCAAACCTGGACCTCTCAGTCCATGGAATGACGTTCAGTCTACTGAGCCACACCAGCCAGGCACAGACTGAATTTTTAAGCAAAGCATCATTCTCCATCAACAATATCCTAAAGCAGCCCGGCTGGTGTGGCTCAGTGGATTGAGCGTCATGCCGTGGACTGAGAGGTCCGGGTTTGATTCCTGGTCAGGGCACATGCCCAGGTTGCAGGCTTGATCACCAGTAGGGGGTATGCAGGAGGCAGCTGATCGATGTTTCTGTGTCTCTCTTAAAAAAAAATCAATAAAAACATATTTACAAAAACAATATCCTAAAGCAGAAGGGAGACAGCAGAAACATTCTTCTTTTTTGCTTGAGAACACATGCACACGATACTATTGTCTGTCCAGGAAACATTATGGTGGGGAGGTCTACTTCAGGATTTAATCCCTTGCTTTCACTCAGTAAGTTCTTCCTTAAGTCTGACTCAATTATCCCACTTCCTCCAACCCATTTCTTTGTAGAAAACAAAAAGTCTCACAATAATACAGCAATCTGATCTCAAGTCTCACGTTCCCAGGCGCCTTCCCTGTCCAGCCCACTGTTGGGTATTTGTTCGGATTCTCACCTGGAGGTTCTGGCTCCCCTGAGGCTGTGAGCACAGTGCTGAGCATGGTTCCACGTTTCACAAATGGACTGACGGGTGGACTGAAAACCCCCCCGGCCTCTCCCAGCTTTGTTCCCTCTCAGGAAAAGAGCCCCAAATCCTGGGCACCTCCTGTTACTCGGGCACCCCTTCTCTGGCCAAGCCACTCACCCTGGGCTCACCCTGAGCTGCAAAGCGGGTGCGCAGGACGTCCACAGGATGCACGGCGAGGGTGGCCACGCAGGCAGACAGGCCGCCACACACAAAGTGCACGGAAGAGTCGCGGGCATCGTGCACATTGGCTCTGTGCACCAGCTCGGTCAGCATTTCAAATGACAAAAACTGCAAGAGCGTGTGACAAGGTCATTGACAAGCACCCAAACATACCACCTATAACCCATGACCCAGTCCTAGAGACAAGGAAATAGTCCTCCTGAGCAGTGACAGAATACAATAAACTTAATTTTGTGCAGCTTAGATGCCACTGTATACTCTATTGGAGTTAAACTAAATACTCAAAGGGTTAAGAAAATATACGAGAAAAAATTTATATCAGAAAATTCTACTCATTAGCTTAGTTTGCTGAGACCTGGGAAAAAGTGGCCATTATCTGATGCTCGGCAGGGGACCCCTCCATTGCAGCCCGCAGTGACACTGAGAAGCATTCTGCCCTGGAGCAGGGATTCTGTTGGGAGAATTCCACATATTCCACACCACGTGTTACCCCCTTACACTCAGATCTTCCTCCTGCCAACTCAAGACAGCTCAAGGTCCTGAAAGCACAAGTCGCCGTCCTTATTCAGCACGCTGCAGTACCTTTGCGCCAGGTGCAGAGACAGGACAGCAGGGGCACGTGGACCCGGTGTGCACCTGACCTGAGCAATGGCTGTGATGTCGGGGGAAGAGCAGGCAGGGACTACTCTGGCACTAGCTGTCCAGGGGGGTCCTGGTTCTGCCACTTTCTAGCTAGGGACTTTGGTTGGGTTAATTACTTAAGCTCTCGCTGCCTCTGTCTTCTTGACTGTAAAACAAGATGTGATGACAAAACGTCTCTCAAAGGACTGCTGTGAGGTAACAGATGCAAAATACTTAAAACAGGGCCTGGTCCGCAGGCAGCACTGGACAAGGGTTCTGCCCCATGTGTTACACACCCTGACACAAACCAGCACTTAGCTGAAGAATGAACGAATGAGTCAAGAAGTTGGGTTCTGATCCTAGTCCCACCACTTACAGGCTGTGTGGCCTCTGGCAACTCACTTAACCTCTCTGATTCACACAACACTTGCTCAACCTTCCTTACAATGCTGTTGGGAAGTTCAAAGGAAGCACAGATATGAAAATGCTATTTTGAAAAGTGAAAAGTATTGGGTCACCATTTGCCAAGTCCCATTATGGGTGTGGTGTCAAGATAGTCTCTCAGGTGCAACACCGAATACTCTGTCAGTGCTCAGTCCCTGGGTGGGAGGTGGGGGGAAGGGAGTACCTATGGTACAGCTCAGTCTGACCCAGTCATCTGTCAGGTAGGTTCCCAGTTACAACACATGAGAAGTGTGATGACTGCCTCCTGCTGCCTGACCCCCGACAGCATTCCTGTGCTGCTCCATTGAGCAACCCGACCCCAGGGACCTGGCGGTTCCCCCGCCACCTACCTGGACAGCTCCATAGCCTATGGAGAGAAGCTGGGCTGGAATGTGTCCCTTCCAGAATGCTGTCGGGCCCTCCTCCTGCAGAATCTGTCTCCCGGCCTGTAGGATCCCATGATACTTTGCATTGGGGTCACTGCGAGATAGGTGCTCAATCTGAAGCTAGAAATGAAAACAGAAAGGTCAGGACAATAGGGGCAGGGTTGGATGAGGAGAAATTTCAGTAAAGGTAACAAAGATAACAAAGTGCTTCTCCTTGACAAAATTTCAAGCTCTTAGGAACTGCTTTGGCAAGAAAGAGTGACCTTGCCCTCCAGTCCGTCCATCACATGGAAAAAGGGGAAAAGGGTACCTGGAAACGGATCTTGATGACGTCCAAGGGGCTGATCAGTGCCCGAGTGACAAATCCAGACAAAGACCCAGACACTGCCACTTCGAATTTGGAGATATTCCTGCCATCTGCTTTGGGGTCATAGCCGACCATCCCTGCCTCTGGGCCATACAATGTCCATCAGCTTCAAGCTAGATGCAAAAAATAGGAGTAAACACCAGAGCAAGTTCTCAGGGTTTCTGCTCACACATCACCTCCTCAGAGCAGCCCTCCCTGACCAGCCATGAAAAACAATGCCTGCCTTGAACAGAGAAAATATCTATATAGGTCTGGATTTCTGCCCTGCTTAGATTTTACAAGTACCAGCATGGACTGCCAATTCCATTGGATGTAAACAAAACTTTGTATACATTATATAGGGTGGGGCAAAACTGTCCCTGGTTGAGAAGCATTGTTGTAGAGGGGTTTTACACACTAGCATGGTGTAAAATGGCATGCACTGCATCACTATTTGTAAAATTGGATATGATGCAAATGCTCATCAATGGAGGGGTGGATAAATACACTAAGTCGCATCCATGCGATGGCATACTATGCAGCCATTAAAAGAATGAACCAGTGCTATACACACTTTAAAAGATGCCCACAACAGATTGAAACATGGGGGGGAAAAAAGGTTTCAGAATGTTATGTCTAGTATAACCCCATTTTTGCAAAAGAAAAACAGCAAGTCCTAGATACACTCTGCACAGTTGTATAATGCATAGGGGAAAAGCCTGTGACAACACACACACACACACACACACACACAGATTGATAAGGTTTACCTTTGGGGAAGGGTTGGCAAGGGAAGAGGAAGGTAGATCTCCCTCTTTTTCTTAATACAATTCTGTATTGTTTGGATTTGCTGTGCCTCCCCCCTCCCCCTTTCCAACTAAAACTAAATATAAAATGATTTTAGAAGGGACCTCAGAATTAACCTAGGTGTTTAATACCTTTAGTAACAGGGAAGTCAGTGACCACATGGTGACAACCTTCACCTCATGGATTCTTTTATTTTTTTAATTGATTTTTAGAGAGAAAGAGGGAGAGAGAGAGAAACATTGATGTGAGAGCAAAACACTGATGGGCTGCCTCCTGCATCCCCCCACCAGGGATCAACCCTGAAACCCGGGCATGTGCCCTGACCAGGAATCAAAACGGCAACCTTTCAGTGCATGAGAAAACACCCAACCAACCGAGCCACACCAGCCAAGGTCCACCATTGATTCTTTTTATTCTCTTACCCATCCTAGAACTCTCTCCACACCACTTTCTCAGCCCCAAACCCTCACTTTTCTGTAAACACCAAAGTCGTGCTCCAGTCCACCCTCAAAACCAACAGGAGATTGCCATGGGGCTCTATCAGCAAAGTACTCTAAAATGATATTTTATTAAAAATTTAATGGTGTGAAACCCCCCAACCCCTGCTAGGAATGTGCCCACCTCTTGGTACTTTCTCTGATTCTCTCAAAGGAGGACACCTGGCTTTCCCATTAACTTCATTGTGATATTAACTCAAGCTGCAAAACCCAGGCACCTGTGAGGAGCAGTTTAAACATAGGGTAGGAGAATGATAGGGAGAGCCCCACCCCAGGTTCCCCAGGGACTGCTCAGGTCACAATGCTGTGGGGGAAAAAAGGTATTTCTATAAATAAGCAGCTCTGCATAGCTGGACATAACCTTAGATCTCAGATCAAGAAGCCTGAATTCAAGCTCCCCTGTACCTTGGGCAGGTTTATTTAACCTGGGCTCAGTTTTCTCTTCTGGAAAGTGGGAATGATGTCTGCCCTGCCTAGCCCAGATTGCTGCCAGGCTCATGCAAGATACCATATGTGATAAGCTCGGTAAAAATGGTAAAAGTCTTACACACGTGAAAGGGCTGGTTAAATATAGCCCAGTGGTGGTCTTACTTTTTCTGCTGTTCGAAATTTCCTTCTTGTACCAATAATCCTTGATATTTATCTAAAGAGACAAATATGAAATATGATTATATGTTAGATATTTATAATACAGCACTGAGAAGACCGGGGTGGGAGGCTGGGGTCCGCTGGTGTGAGTAGCAGGGCGGGTGGGGGTGGGAGAGTTTGCGTTAGCCACACCCTTCTCTTACTGCGGAAGCCCTAGGTGTTCCAGTCTTCAGGTGCCCCGCCGTGAGCGTGTGTGCTCGTCTGCCCACGTGTTCAGCTCAGAGTCTCTGCAGATGTGCCCGCGTGTGGACACTGGTGTCTAGGTGTGTCTCCGAGAGTGTTTTTGCTCCGTGAGTCCGAAAAGATGCCTGCGAGGTGGGAACCCGCGTGTACAGGTGCAGGGAGCGTGCGGGGTTTTGCGTCCAGCGTTCCAAAGAGGCTTCTCAGGTCAGCCGTATCACAGGTGCATACAGTCCCCGCCCCCGCGTGAATACCTGCGCATGTGTGCTCCCTTGGGGTAACGAGAGTGGAGATCCCGGAGCAGACGCCGAGAAGGGCGGAGGTAGAGGTCACTCCCTCTGCTAGGAGGGCACCGCCCGGCTTCCCTAGTTCTGTTCTCCCTCCCTCTTCACACAGTCCAACAGCAAAACTCAACTGCTCCCGGCAGTAACTGACGGGCGCCTGGGCCAGTCACCGCGCAGCTTCCGACAGCCGTTGGACCAATGGTTGTAGAGTCGCCATACGGCCAACACCACCCGCAAGACGTCATTGGGTAATGTAGTCCTTCGCTACCAACCAAGGCTGTGCCCCTGCGAGGCGCAGAGCCTCCTGGGAGATGTAGTCCTGTTGAGCGCGCGTGCGCAGATGCTGCCTATGTATCGCAAGGAAGTCGTGGGTCCTGAAGTCAGATCTCCTGAGTCAGACCTCCGAAGTTGCTGCGCTAAGTAGCGCGTGTCTCCATGAGCCTGTGGGCTGGTGGGAGGGTAGGGAGCTTGACTTTGACCCGCTTTCCTCAAAACCCTTGTAGCCCCTGAACCCGGATAATATAAACTTGGAAAAGATGGTGGGAAGCTTAGCAAAAACCTGGAGGACCTGGGGGAAAGAATAGATGGGTTTTCTAGAAAAGGACGTCCTTTTCTACAAGAGGACGGCAAAAGAGAGGTTTTGTTTCCCCCTAGGGTTTATTACGAGTATTTTCTCATTATAAAAATATATAGACACAATACAGAAGATGTAGAAATGAAGGGGGAAATGACTCATGCACCGCTCTCAATTTAAGTAACGTCAGGGTTTTGCAAGATAGTATTTCTTCTCGAATTTTAAATTGCATTTTTCATATTAGTTCAATCATTTTGACGCACAATTTTATAACATTGTATTGCACAATTTAAAAGTAGTTTGGCCCTGGCCGGTTTGGCTCAGCGGTTAGAGCGTCGGCCTGCGGTCCAGAGAGTCCCGGGTTTGGTTCCCACTAAGGGCACGTACCTCGGTTGCAGCTTGTCCCCTGCTCTGGTTGGGTCGTGCGGGAGGCAGCCACTTGATGTGTGCCTTTCACATCGATGTTTCTCTCTCCTCCTCTCTCTCCCTCCCGTTCCATCTGAACAAAAAAAAAAAAAAAAGGAAAAATGTCCTCAGGTGAGGATTAAAAAAAAAAAAAAGAACACAAATGGATTTGAACATATTTGATCTCTTTCAATCCACCCATTTTCCTGTCTTTGGCCAGTGAGTCCTATTCTACTTGGCACCTGAATCCTTTTGACAAAATGACTAATTTCCGTGCTTTCTGATCTGGCAAGGTATTCTAGGATCATTGCAATTTTTAAAACAGGTTTATTGAAGTATAATTAACATACAGTTGACTACATGTATTCAAAGTGAGCAATTTTATGTTTTGAGGTGTGGTGTACATCACCACAAGATGGTGAGCATACATCCATACCCTCAAAAGATTTCACATGCCCCTTTTCTATCCCTTCCTCTTGCCCTCTCTTCTCCCTCCCCCTTCCCCAAGCAGTCTCTGATCTGTTCTCAGTCCTTATGGGCTAGTTTATATTTTATAGAATTTTATATAAATGGAATCATAGGTGATGTCCTTTATGTCTGGCTTCTTTCCCTCAGCATAACTGTCTTGAGATTTGTCCATGTTGCATGTATCATTAGTTGATTCCTTTTTATTGCTGAGAAGTATACCACTGTATGGGTATACAACCATTGGTTCATCTGTTTGCTTGTTGAGGGACATTTGCATTCTAGTTTTAGGCTATTACAAAGAAAGCTGCTATAAACATTTCAAATATAAGTTTTTTTTTAATTTTTTATTGATTGATTTTTAGAGAGAGAGGAGGGGGAGAGAGAGAGAGAAACATCAATTTGTTGTTCCACTTATTTATGCATTCATTGGTTGATTCTTGCATGTGCCCTCATGGGGATTGAACCCACAACCTTGGCATATCGAATGGTGCTCTAACCAGTTAAGCTACTGGGCTAGCACATATAAGATTTGGTGTGGTCATCTGTGCTAATTTTTCTTGTACAGACCTAGGAGTGCAATGCTTAGATCATATGGTCAGTATATATTTAACTTTTTAAGATATTGCCAAACTATTTTCCAAAGTGATGATTGTACTATTTTACTTTCCCACCAGCAGTAAGACACATCCTTGGTAAGGCCATTCATGATAAATTTAGTCATTTTAATAGGTATGTAGTGATATCTCATTGTGGTTTTCTTATTTTATTATTATTTTTCCTCACCTGAGGATATTTTTCCATGTATCTTCAGATAGAGTGTGAGGGAGAGAGAGAAAGAAACATTCATCAATTGGTTGCCTCCCACACGACCCTGTCCAGGGCTGGGGACCAAATTGCAACTGAGGTACGTGCCCTTGACCGGAATCGAACCTGTGACTCTTTGGTCCGCGGGCCAACGCTCTAACCGCTGAGCCAAACCAGCCAGGGCATTTCCCCGATGAGTAATGTGAAGTACCTTTTCATGTGCTTACTTGCTATCTGTGTATCTTCTCAGTGGGGTATATGTGCAGATTTTTTGCCCATTTTTAATTGGATTGTTTTTGTTTCTTATCGTTGAGTTTTGAGAGTTTTTACTTTCTGGACATAAGCCCGAAAGGCTTGTCCTCTCACTCTTGTGTCTGTCAAACAGCAGAAGTGCTTAATTTTAATCAAGTGCAATTTATTGATTTTTCTTCCTTTTATTGATCACGCTTTTGGTATCGTACCTAAGAATTTCTTGCCTAGTCAAAAGCCATAGAGATTTTTCTCCTGTGCTTTCTAATAGAAATGTGATAGTTTTAGGTGTTACATCTAGGTCTCTGGCCCATGTGGGGTTAATTTTTGTGGATGACGTGAGATATGGATCGAAGGTCTCTTTTTGTTTTCTCTTTTGCATTTAGATATTTAATTGCTGCAGCACTGGAAACACTGTTTTTGTTGAAAAGTCGATTATTTTCCCACTGGATTGCCTTTTGCACTTTTGTTGAAAATCAGTTGTTCTTATGTACACGAAATGTTGACCACTGCTTTTTTTTCACTTAACGTAAGTGCTGGTGAGCATTGTCCACACAGGAAAAGGGAAACTTAAAAATGTTAAGGTGGCCCTGGCCGGGTCGCTCAGTTGGGTGGAACGTTGTCCCGATGATACTCCAAGGTTGTGGATTCGATCCCCAGTCAGGGCACACACAGCAATCAACCAATGAATGCATGAATAAGTGGAACAAAAATTGTTGTTTCTCTCTCTTTCTCTCCTTTCTTCTCTCTCTCTCTCAAATCAATCAATTAAAAAAAAAAAAAAGTTAAGGTGGCCCACAGTGAGCAGAACCTGGTACAGAATTTAACTTCCTAGAAAGTGTCTCCCACAGAGAGTGCCCTTCAGGGCTGCCTCTGTTCTCATAACTTCTTCTGCCTCCTTGCTGAAAGATTGCCTTATTTTCCCAAGAAGCCCCAGCCTTTGTGTTAGATCTCTATTTTCCATCAATTTTGTGGGCTGACCGCTAACTTCTCTCTTCAGCTACAGAAATCTTTGGGTTGTTTTGTTCTCCTGGACTAGACAAGCCCACTTTTACAAAAAAAATTATTTTCTTTATTGCTTTTAGAGAGAGAGGAAGGGAGAGGGAGAGAGTGATAGAAACATCAGTGAGAGAGAACATTGATTGGCCGCCTCCTGCATGCCCCCCACTGGGGATCGGGCCCGCAACCTGGGCATGTGTCCTGACCGGGAATTGAACCAGTGACCTCTCGGTGCATGGGTCAACGCTCAACCACTGAGCCACACTGGCCGGGCCAAGCCCACATTCTTTTTTTATCCTCACCCGAGGACATTTTTGCATTTATCTTCAGATAAAGCTGGAGGGAGAGAGGGGGGAAGAGAGAGAGAGAAACATCGACGTGAGAGAGACACATCGACTGGTTGCCTCCCGCACGACCCCAACCAGGGCCGGGGACAAACTGCAACTGAGGTACATGCCCTTAGCGGGAACCGAACCCGGGACTCTCTGGTCCGCAGGCCGACACTCTAACCGCTGAGCCAAACCGGCCAGGGAAAGCCCGCATTTTTTTTTTTAACATTTTTTTGTTTTTTGTTTTTTTTAATCCTCACCCGAGGATTTTTTTTACATTAATCTTCGGATAGAGCTGGAGGGAGAGAGGGAGGAAGAGAGAGAGAGAGAAACATTGATATGAGAGAGACACATCGATTGGTTGCTACCCACACAACCCCAACCGGGGCTAGGGATGAACCACAACCAAGGTACATACCCTTGGCCGGAATCGAACCCGGGACTCTTTGGTCCAAGGGTGATACTCTTACCGCTGAGCCATACCGGCCAGGGCAAGCCCGCATTTTGTAATAGGCTTTCCAGTGGTCACTGGACTTTCGGAGGCAGGCAACTTGCAGAGCGAGTTAGACTCAGAGGACCACAGGCCATCAGGACTGGGAAGACTCACGGCCAGGGGCCAGGCCCAGAGGGACTAGGCGATGCACCCAAGGTCCCGCACGGTCAGAGGGCAAACTGGTGGCCGAGCTGAGAGGAGATCAGTGGCAGGTGCGTTTTCCTGGGCTTACACCTGGTTCTAGTTTTTGCATATTTGAAATCTGGTCATTTCATTTTTAAGTTAAATATTCTAAGCAAATCATGTCATGTGAAAAGAGAAACAGGAAAAGAACGGTTCCCGTCAGGTTAGGGAAGTGAAGCCTTCTGTGACCTCATCAACATTTACCCTAAACAGACCTATTAAAAGCTCCTCTGGACTTCCCCCACCTCCACCTCCCTGGTGGGTGTAAATGCCTCCTTGGCCTTGACAAATAGTTGGCCTACATCAGCTGCCTCAGGTGACGATCCTTTCCAGCAGAGGCAGAAGAATCTCTTGCTGCCACCAGGAAGAGGCCCGAGAGCCAAGAGGTGACCAGCTGCGGCCCTTTGGCAAGGCACGGTGTCTCTGGACTGCAGTTGGCCATCTCTACAGATAAAGGGGTTGAACTACAGCGTGTCCTCGCCTTGCCTCCTCTGTACCTTCACAGGTCTAAAAATAAAAGCTGCATCTTCAGTAAGCCTCGCAAGGGTTCTCGGCTTCAGCTGACACAAGAGTCAGCTGGGACGCTTATGAAAATGCAGATTACCCCGCCACAGGACACGCATCCTGACCAAGCAGTCCTGGCATATGGCCTGGGAATAAGAATTTTGGTTGGCAGCCCACATTTGGAGAGACACTGAATTGGGGACACACACCCCAGTCGATCATCCTAGATTGCCCTTGCTTCTTTCTCCTTTCTTAGGACTTGGGATGAGATGAAGGACCTCTGTTTCCTATCATTTTCCCCCCATCAAATGTTTATTGAGGGTCTGTATGCCCAGACACTGTTTTAGATGCTGGGAATATAGCAGTGAACAAATTAGAATCTCGTTCCTGTTGGAGCTGACTTCCTCTCACTTAGTAATAGGTATCAAAGCTTCCTCAATAGCTTTTCATGGCTTGATAGCTCATTTCTCTGTAGCGCTGAGTCATAGTCCACTGTCTGGATGTACAGTCGTCCCTCGCCACTTTGCGCTTCGACGTCCGCGGCTTCACTCTATCGCGGTTTTCTCAAATATATTCATTAAAAAGTTGATCGAGAGCCCTGGCCAGCTTGGCTCAGCGGTTAGAGCGCCGGCCTGCGGTCCAGAGAGACCCGGGTTCGGTTCCCACTAAGGGCATGTACCTCGGTTGCAATTTGTCCCCGGCCCCAGTTGGTTGTGTGGGAGGCAGCCACTCAATGTGTCCCTTTCACGTCGATGTTTCTCTCTCTCTCTCTCTTCCTATCTCTCCCTCCCACTCTATCTGAACAAAAAATGGAAAAATGTCCTCGAGTGAGGATAAAAAAAAAAAAGTTGATCAAGACAGTGAAAATGATAACAGCACGTGCTCGGTTGTCTGAGTCAATTATACACCCCTGTATTACAATTACAAGTAAAATTACTGTACACACGGACTGTAGGCCTGTGTATTCGAGCACCCCAGGAATCCTTCAACGCCAGGTGCAACCGCTAGAGCCTGGAACGGATTAGCCGCGATAAACGAGGGACGACTGTACCACAGTTTTTTATCCATTCACCTATTGAAGGACATCTTGGTTGCTCCCACATTTTAGCAATTATGAATAAAGCTGCTATAAATATCCATGTGTAGGTTTTTGTGTGGCTATAGTCTCCATCATTCTTACGTATTTGTATTTTTAAAGTGTAGGGCTTTAAGTTTGAGAAAACCATGAAAAACCGACAGCCGTTGGCGGATTCTGGAGAACTTCCGACGCCTGCAGGCGCCAGAGATAGAGGCACTTCTGATCCGGTTCCTTTTTTCGTCCTTTCAGATTAACTCAGCAAATGACTCAAACACCAGTAAACTCACCAAGAAAAGAGAGAGAGAGAGAGAGAGGATTTACTGTCCAGTAACTTTCGTGCATTTCAACTTTCTGCTGTTGTTCTTCAGCAGCGCCCAAGCCAGGAGGCTACGGAGTGTCAATGTCAGCCCCAAGAGAAAGGTTTCCAGGTTTGCTGGAGGGGTCTCCAGGCTTCCAGCTTTCTGGCTTTCAGCATTCGGTTCTCTCTGACCAGATCATCCACCTCACCCATCACCCCGACAAGGCGTTTCCTGCCGTGTCTGAGGGAACCCTGTCCTCAGTCATCACCAAATGCACAGAGGGAGAGAGTGGGTGCAGCTGCAGCGTGAAGGAAGGGTTGGCGTGCCCCCTTGTCAACCACAGACCACGTCTTCCCCCACGACTTCTGGTCCTCCCAGAGTCGAGGATGACTGCTTCTGGGAACCTCAAACCTGGGTGTTAAGTTGAACAATAAGAGGACGAACAACACAATAAATAAATTAGGCGAGAGACTGGAACAAACATTTCACAAAGAAAGATGCAGATGTCCAATAAGCAACTGAACATCATTAGTCAAAAGGAAATGCAAATTAAAACCATGGAGAGCTACCACCACACACCCACCAGGATGGCTACATTCAAAAGACGGGTAACACCAACACGGCAGCAGAGCTGGGGAGCTCACACAGTGCCGGTGGGAGTGTCAACGGTGCGAACGCGTGGGAAAAGGTCAGGCCATTTCTTAGGAAGTTAAACATCTACACCCCTATGACCCAACAATTCCACTCCTGTGTTTATGCAAGAGGAACGAGCACAGGCTTACAAACAGATTAGAATAAGAATGTCCATTGCAGCCCTGGCCGGTTTGGCTCAGCGGTTAGAGCGTCGGCCCTCAGACCAGAGAGTCCCGGGTTCGGTTCCCGCTAAGGGCACGTACCTCGGTTGCAGTTTGTCCCCGGCCCCGGTTGGGGTCGTGTGGGTGGCAGCCACTCGATGTGTCTCTCTCACATCCATGTTTCTCTCTCTCTCTTCCTCCCTTTCTCCCTCCTGCTCTATCTGAAGATAAATGTAAAAATGTCCTCGGGTGAGGATAAAAAAAATAAAAGAATGTCCATTGCAGCCCACACTGGAAAGAACTTAGCTGTCCATCAGCAGAGCCCCGTGTGACGTAGTATATCCACACGACAGACTACGACTCAGTGATGAAAAGTCAAGAACTCCTGGAACCCGCCCCAACGTGGATGTCTCAAAAATGTCTTTGTCACGTTCCATCCTGCTCTAGTCATCTAGCCCTCCGAGAGCAGAATTAGGTCGTCTGGTGCTTGGAGTTGAAAAGTATAAAGTGGTGATAGACCGCAGTGGGAGCCTGCACAGGACTGATCTTACGAGAGAAAATCATGCGCTCCTGCGCCCCAGGCCCTCCAGCCTCAGCACCGGCCGTTCCCCTAGAATTCCCTGGCCGTGGTCCTGTGGTCACGTTTGTTCCTTCTAGAATTCAGCATGCGGGAGCACGTGTGCTCTGTGTGTGTGCGTGTGTGATTAAAAAAACAATAATAATATGTATAATTTGCGGTTTCTATCATTTTTAAGTGTACAATTCAGTGCCATTAATTCCATTTACAATGTTCTGCAACCATCATGCTGCCTATTTCTAAAACCATTTCATTAAGCCAAAGAGAAACTCTCACAC
Organism: Tadarida brasiliensis; assembly: GCA_030848825.1. NCBI lineage: Eukaryota > Metazoa > Chordata > Mammalia > Chiroptera > Molossidae > Tadarida > Tadarida brasiliensis. Next base: position 61,988,947 of record CM061273.1, read on the forward strand.
GTTAAGCAATAATTTCCTGTTCCTTCCTCTTCCTGGCCCCGGGTACCCTCCAATGTACTTTCTGTCTCTATGGATTTTCATACTGTAGATATTTCACACAAGTGGAACCATACAATATCTGTTCTTTTGTGTCTGGAAGGTTCTTCCACATTGTAGCATGTATCAGAACTGCATTCCTTTTTATGGCTGAATAATGTTCCACGTACAGGCTGCATTTTGCTACGCATTCATCTCTCGATGGACGCTTGGGTGCTTTTGGCCTTTCAGCTATTGTGACTAATGCTGCAGCAGACAGTGGCATACACGTATCTGTTTGAAGTCTTACTTTCAGTTCTTTCAGGTGTATGCCTAGGGATGGAATCATTGGATGATATCGTAATTCTGTTTAGCTTTTTGAGGAATCGTCGAACTGGTCTGCACAGCAATTTTACATTTGCAACAGCGATGTATGAGGGTTCCAATGTCTCCGCATCCTCGTCAATACTTGTTTTTGTTTTTCTTTAATATTTTTTTATTGATTGATTTTTAGAGAGAGAGGAAGGGAGAGGAAGAGAGAGATAGAAACATCGATGAGAGAGAACATTGATCAGCTGCCTCCTGCGTGGCCCCCACTGGGGATCAGGCCGTCAACCTGGGCGTGTGCCCTGACTGGGAATCGAACCGACGACCTCTGGGTACCTGGGTCGACGCTCAACCACTGAGCCACACCAGCCGGGCTGTTTTTGTTTTTCTTTGATGCCATGTGCTTTTGCATATACAATGTTCCCTTCTTTCCCCAGCATCTCTCTGAAGCCACTCCTGACCCTGTCCAAGTCTGGTGCTCCTCCCCGCACCCGTCCTGGGAGAGAATCATTGCTCAGTATCCTCCATGCTCACGTGTCATGAGCTCCCTGAAGGCTGGTGTTTGGTGAATTTCTGGTTCACCTCTCCATCCAGCACCTGGCACAGGCCCGTGTTCAGAATGCTCAGTAGATCCTGTGGTGTGCAGGGATGGAAGAATCAGTACCCTGCTCTGGCTCGGAGAGATGATTTCCCTCTCCCACATTTGCCTCCACCCCTCTGAAGGTGTTTACAGACAGAGACACCTGGGCGTGCAGGAGAATTATAAGGAGAATTATACTCCTAGGAGAGTTGAGTAGAGAAAGGGGGTGGGGGCATCTCTGGATGTTTTTCTTTGCTCGCCTTTCAGGGAGAGGCACCTGCTTCCGAGGCCCCTTGAATTCTGGAGAAAGAGATGTCAGGGAATGTGGGGACTGGCCACTTGGTAGACAGGCCCGAACAGCAGGGTGTCAGGATTAGATTCAGCTGCCAGGAAAGTGACGGAGCCCCACAATAACAGTGGCTGAAATCCATCAAAGCCCAGACAGAGGAAGCCGCGCAGGGCTGGTTTGGCAGCTGTCTCCACAAACTTCCTGGGGGCACAGGCTCCCTTCGGTTCACCAGGCCACCGTCCTAGGGCGTGGGCCTCACCGTCTGACCCAAACCGGCGGCTGGAATTCCAGAAACAGCGTGGAGGAAGGATTGAAGGAGAAAGGGGTTCTGGGGAGGTACCTGAGCTGCCCCATGAGACTTGCTTAGATCCCCTTGGCCAGAACTTAGTCACATGGCCACACCTGAATGCTAGAGTGGCTGAGACAAATGGTCTTTATCTGGGTAGCCATGTGCAGGCTAAAAAGTGAGCATTCTACTGTTACAGAGGAGGAAGAGGAGGGGAGAAAATGGCAGGCAGCCTGTCTGCCACGGACAGACGGACGAAGAGAAACACGTTTTGAGTAAGTAGCATACTTCCTGCATTGTGCTTGATATTTTAATGTATTAGTCACTTCTCCTCCAAACCCTGGGAGGCAGGCAGACCTTGTAACCCATTGTGATGATGTGGGAACAAGCTCAGAACATTGGTTATACAGCTAGTGGGGTCAGGAGCCGGAAAGCCGAGCTTGGTCGTGGACTGAATGTTGTGCCCCCCGCCTGAATTTATATGTTGAAGCCCTAACCCCCAATGTGATGGTATTATTTTATTTTATTTTGGGGGGAGGTCATTAGCTTTAGATGAGTCATGGGGGTGGGACCCTCGTGATGGACGAGTGCCCTTACAACCAGATCTCTCTCCGCCTTGTGAGGACACAGGAGGGGGCGGCCGTCTCCAGCCAGGACGAGAGCCTGCACCAAGAACAGAATCTGCTGGCACCTTGATCTTGGACTCCCCCATCGATGGTATTTTGTTCTAGCAGCCCAAGCTGACTGAGGCAGACTTCAAAGCCTTTGCCAACCACACCCGGCTGCCTTGGGAGTCTAAGGGTGGGGGGGGGGGGCGGTCTGCCATCTTTTTCTTATGCTCAAACTAGCTCTCCAGGCCAGAAAGGTCTGGAGGAAAAACAATTGGTAATGTTTTTATTTTTTAATTAATCCTCACTCGAGGATATATTTTTTCAAATTGATTTTAGAGAAAGAGGAAGGAAGAGAGAGAGAGAGAAACATCGATGTGAGAGACACACTGATCAGTTGCCTCCCATACGCACCCCAAGTGGGAATCAAACCCACAACCTTTTGGTGTATGGGATGATGCTCCAACTGACTGAGCCACCCGGCCAGGGCAGGATTTTTTTTTTTATCCTCACCCGAGGACATTTTTGCATTTTTATCTTCAGATAGAGGGGGAGGGAGAGAGGAGGAAGAGAGAGAGAGAGAAACATCGATGTGAGAGAGACATATCCAGTGGTTGCCACCCACACAACCCCAACTGAGGCCGAGGACGAACTGCAACCGAGGTACGTGCCCTTAGCGGGAACCGAACCCGGGACTTTCTGGTCCGCAGGCCGACATTCTAACCGCTGAGCCAAACCGGCCAGGGCAGGAATGTTTTATATTTTATTATTTTTATTTTTTTCTTTATTGATTTTAGAGAGAGAGGAAGGGAGAAGGAGAGAGAGATAGAAACATTAGTGAGAGAGAACATCGATTGGCCGCCTCCTGCATGCCCCTCAGTGGGGATCGGGCCCACAACCTGGGCATGTGCCCTGACCGGGAATTGAACCGGGGGCCTCTTGGTGCATGGGTCGACGCTCAACCACTGAGCCACACCGGCCGGGCACAGGAATGTTTTTAAATATGCAATCGCCCCCTCTTGTTTTCAACTGTTAGGGTGCGGGGAGCAGATGGAGAGCAGGAAGACAGTATTCTCGCTGGTCTGGTCCACACCAGCGCTGAAAGCAGGGCGACTGTGCAAGGGAGAGGAGTCCTCCGGCAGGAGCAGGCCTTGTTACTGCCTCCGGGCCTCAGTTCTCCCGTCCATCCTGTGAAAGGAGGAGGGTGGGCTGAGCGGGGCTCTTCCTGCATTCCAACCCTTGGGGGAGCTTTGCAAAGAATATCTTTTCTCCTCACATGTGTATTTTCTACTTTCCCCCTTCCATGGGGTTCCAGAACCAGCAATTATAACCAACAATGTTTCTTTAACATTTTTTTTTATTGTGGTGAGAACCCTTAGCATGAGTGCTACCCTCTTAGATTGTCACGTGTGCGTACACCCTGCGGACTGCAGGCCGTGCTGCGCCGCCGAGCTCCAGAACTGGTTCGTGTTGCTGAGCTGAGACCTGCCCTGGTTGATGAGTATCTCTTCCTTCCCCTCCCCCAGCCCTGGGCAGCCACCACTCACTCTTTGATTCTATGAATTTGACTGCTTTACATCCCTCATGTGCGTAGAGTCATGCGGCATTTGTCCTTTTGTGACTGGCTTATTTCACTGAGCGTAATGTCCCCAAGGTTCATCTATGTTATAGCATTTTGCAGAATTTCCTTCTTTCTTAAGGCTGAATAATATTCCTGTGTGTGTGTGTGTGTGTGTGTGTGTGTGTGTGTGACACATTTTCTTTATTTTTAGAGAGAGAGAAAGGGAGAGGAAGAGAGATAGAAACATCAATGAGAGAGAACATGGATTGGCCGCCTCCTGCATGCCCCCTACTGGGGATCGGGCCCACAACCTGGGCATGTGCCCTGACTGGGAATCGAACCGGCGACCTCTTGGTGCATGGGTTGATGCCTAACCACTGAGCCACACCGTCTGGGCATGTGTGACATTTTCTTTATCCATTCATCTGTTGTTGATGGACATTCGGTTGTTTCCACATCTTGGCTGAATAGTGCTGTGATAAACACAGGAATGATAATATCTCTTTGAGATCTTCATTCCAGTTATTTTGGATAAATACCCAGAAGTGGAATTGCTAGGTCATATGGAAGTTTTGTTTTTAGTTGTTTTAAGGAAGCCCCCATACTGTTTTCAGAGGGGCTGTCCCAGTTCATATTCCCACCAGCAGTGAGCAAGCTTCCAGTTTCTCCAACACTCTGCTTTGTGTCTTGTTGTTGTTAATCCTCACCTGAGGATAATCTTCCATTGACCTTCAGAGAGAGTGGGAGGGAGGGAGGGAGGGAGGGACACAGCATTGGTTGCCTCCGGCATGACCCTGACTGGGGCTGGGATTGAACCTGCAACCCAGATACATGCCCTTGACCAGGACTGAACCTGTGACCCTTCAGTCCGCAGGCTGACGCTCTGATTGCTGAGCCAAACCGGTCAGGGCGCTTTTGCCTGTTTTTTTTTTTTTTTTATACTAGCCATCCTGACAGGTGTGACATTTTGTTCAGACTACGAAAGTGTCTAAAAGAGCAACTTTATGGTCAGAAAATGTTTGTCAAAGGACTTATGTCCCTTATGCAGAACAAAATATTTTGAATCTTGTCCAAATTTGAGCAGATTTAAACAAATTTCAGGAGTCCTCAAGCATCTCAGCTAAGACAGCACCTCCATCCCTCAGCCTGTCATTTGCTCCGTAGTTTTGTCTGCCCAGTGCAGGGAAGAACCTTCTCAGAGCTTGCCTCAGACACGGTTTCGTCCATATGAGATCAATTGCCGAACCATTTCAAACAGTCCGACCGTTCAGTAGGGAGGTGAGATAAACATCTGTGGAGAGAAATCAGTGCCTTCCCACAGGCAAACACACACCAGCTAGATGATACGATGGGAGGGAAGGTCTGATTTAAAATATCAACAAAACAGATAAAATATCCGAGAATAAACATTATAAGAAACATGCAAAAACCTCCATGAAGAAAACTTTGACGCATTCCCAAAGGACCTGAACCTGGAAAGACAGGCGTGTTCTTTCTTGGGTAGGAAGACTCAACATTGTAAAGACGTTAGCTCTTCCGAAGGTCGCTTATAAATTTAACATGATCCAAACAGAAACACCCGGGGGTTTTATCTGAAACTGGACAAGCTGATTCTAAAGTTTATACTGAAAACATAAACAAGCAAGGAGAGCCAGGACTCTGAGAGCCCAGGGGGAGGACTGGCCTGCTCCCAAGTCTCAGGAATGAGCCCAGCGTGCTGAGCACGGGCCGGGACACAGACCGAACAGAGAGCCCAGAAACAGCCCCCACCACGTGGACACTCAGTGTGCAAAGTGCACCCTCTCAATTCTGAGACCTCACAGCGGACCTTTTAACAAACTATCTGGACAACTGGGTAGCCATCGGGAAAAAGAGAGATAGATGCAACGTCACACTGATCACCAGGAAAGCCTTCAAATGGATCAAAGATTTCAATGTAAAAAATGAAAAATAGAGATGAAATCCTTTGCCCTCAATAAGAACAAGAGCCGTGGTGGGCACAGGGCTGGACTCAGAACGGATGGTCACGGGCGAGAGAGAGGATTACTCAGGTGGCTTTTTTTTTTTTCTTTTCAATCTAAGTTTCTTGATCTGAGGCTTAAACAGAGTATCTTACCTATCTGGTTGGGGCATAGGAGGCGACCTGTTCAAGGCCATCCCAGAGTCTGGGGTCTTAACCTTTGCACTATTGCTTCTGGCTGCGGATGAGATCAACCACCACCGGCCACGTAGCTAATGAAACGGGGTACGGGCTTGGTGGAGGCAGGGCTTGGGGGCGACAGGACAGGTCGACAGTCCTGCCTTCAGGGAGTAGCTTTTCAGCTGGGCAAACCGACCAGCGACACATCAAATGGAGGAGTGGGCAGGTGTTTGGGGTTTTGAGTCTGGGAGCTGGTCAGGAAAGGTTGCTCAGAGGACATGGGTGTGTAGAACCAGTTCTGTGTCAGGTTGGGGATAAGCAGACAAGCAGAGAAGAGAGACCGTGGCCTCAGATCAGAAGGCTAAAGCCAGGGACACCAGGAGGGACTTAATGGGCCAAAGGGTGAGAGAACCGGCCCGGCTCAGACTGTAAAAGGCCTGGAAGCCAAGATCATAATCGGTCCCGCTGCACTTCACACTCATATCGGCTCCTCGGCCAACCTGGGGACATTGGCTTGTTTTTCCAACAGATGAAGGACGAGAGCAGAGGTTAAGGGCCCTGCCCAAGGTCGCACAGCCTGGAATAAAGCCCTGGTCCTGTGACTCCAATCTTCAGCTTTCTCCTGCCACCACTCCTGACGGTCAGGAGTCTACACTTTGTCCTCTCGACAGCCTGGCAGCTGGGCATTTCTCAGCAGAAGAGGGAAAGTGTGACAGGACAGCTTGGGGACAATCTGGATTGGTTGGGGAAGAGACAGGGTGGAGGACGAGGGGCCTGGATGAGGATGGCCAGAGAGGCGTATCCTGGCAGCAGCATCCCTGGAACACCTGCCCTGGCACCAGGCGGCCCTGGCTGGCCTCCTGCCTCTCCAGCCTCCCTGGAGTCTCCTTGCTACTCCCTCTCGTTCCCTCATCCCATCCTCAGGGCCTGGCCTTCCCCAGGGATTGGCCCCACGTTCTACCCTCTTCCCTCATGCAGAATGGAGAGCATGAGGTCTCACCCGGGGCTACAGCCATTTCCATGCCCACAACTCCTGCTCGAGTCCCCTGCTCACATCTGTCTCCTGAGCCTCAGGTGACACGTTCTGCTGCTCCTACATGCTGTCCACAGACACCTCAAATTCAACCCGGCCAACCTTTCTCCCTCCCCACCTGTTCCCTTGCCTCTAGGGTTCCCCTTTTCTTTCTTTTTTTTGGTTACTCCTCACCTGAGGATATTTTTCCATTGATTTTTAGATAGGGTGGAAGGGGGGGGAGGGACAGAGAGAAACATCAATGTGAGGATGTGAGACACATCGATTGGTTGCCTCCCACCCAACCCCAACCCCGACAGGGGCTGGGGATCGAACTTGCAACCCGAGCACATGCCCTTGACTGGGAATCGAACCCAGGACCCTTTGGTCCGCAGGCTGATGCTCTAATCTCTGAGCCAAACCAGCCAGGGCAGGGTTCCCTTTTTCAATCAACAGAAGTCTCTGGTCCCCCAGTGCTCAAGCAAGGGTTCTAAGGGTCATTGCTACCCCTTCTTTTACCTCCTGTCTTGCCACCCGTCCTAAATATGGCTCAAGTCAGCCAGCTTCTCTCTGCTGCCCTGCTGCCCCCTCTCACCAAGACGACTGCGATGGCCTCTTGCATTGCCCCTTTCTCCCGTTCCAGCCAAACAGGACTGTGTGCTCCCCTGCTTAGAATCCTCCGGGGCATGTCCTCGTAAAGCATGAACACAGCAGAATGGTTCACAATGGCCAGAGTGGAGACCACTCGAATGTCCGTCACCCTATGAATGGATATACAAAACACGGCGCGTGCCACGGAGTATTATTCAGCCATAACAAGAAATGAAGTCCTGATATGTGCCACCACCTGGTTGGACCCTGAAAACATGCCGAGCAAAAGAAGCCAGACGCGGAAGGCCACACATTGCATGATTCCATTTATATGAAATGTCCGAAACAGGCAAATCCATGGAGACAGAAAGTAGAGTGGTGGTTGCCAGGGGCTGGGAGGGATTGGGGGAAAATGGGAAGTGACTGATCATGGATACATGTATTTTTTTTTTGCGGGGGGGCGGGGGAGGCATATCCTGGCAGCAGAATCCCTGGACACACCTGCCTGGCCTCAGCTGGCCTCTGCCCCTGCCTGTGCCAGCTGCTCCTTGGACCCTGGTCTCTCCCCATCTCTACAGTCAGGTCTTTCTGGAACTTGAACTGCCTTCTGCCAAGAGAGACACATTCCACCCCCTCCAGGGAGCAACCATCCTGTTCGCGTTCAGCTCCCTGTTTATGCATAACTGTCTGGTCTTCCTTGATCTTGAGACAGGTGGGAGCTGCTGCTGAATGTCCCCCAAACTTCTACACTCCCCCAATCATGCCAGTCCTCCCACTGAGTCATTATTTGGCCGCCTTCCCCCACAGACGGCAGGGCTGGGGATGCTGGCACCGTCGGCCTGGACTGTAGCAGCGTCTGGGACGTACTAGCCCCAGTCCCTGTGCCCAGGAGCTTGGGTCTGCCTGGTGGGGAAGATGGGCAGGACGGGCACACTCAGAGGAACCCGAGGCAGTGACGAGGGCCGCACAGAAAAGCAGAGTGCAGGAAGGAACAGAAAGTGCTGGCGGCCAGGCGATCACTGATCACATTCAGGGAGGGCTTCTCTAGTGAGAACTCATATCTGAGCAGAGACCTGAATGAAGCACGAGAGGATCTCAACACACACCTGCCCAGTGACTGAACAAGGACACAAGGGCCAGGGTAATAAGGGAGAAGGGGCAGAGCTGGCCCTCCTGAGCAGCGCACCCTAGGCAGCCGGGCTTGGCACCAAGAGCTCACCATGTCCGCGACAGGGCTGTTGGCCTCGTGTCTGCTTCCATGTATTTTTTGTTGTTGTTAATCCTCATCTGAGGATTTTTTTCCCACTGATTTTTAGATAGAGTGGAAGGGAGGGGGGAGGAAGGGGGAGAGAGAGAGAGAGAGAGAGAGAGAGAGAGAGAGAGATGGAGACTTCATTTGGTTGCCTCCCACATGCACCCAGACTGGGGCCGCAGTTGCGATGGAACCTGCAATCCAGGTGCGTGCCCTTGACAGGGAATCCAACCTGTGACCCTTCGGTCCACAGGCCAACGCTCCAACCACTGAGCCACACCGGCCAGGGCTGCTCCCATGTATTTTAGATCATGATGAGTGATTCCACTTCCTCCCCCCAAACTTAACATTTTCAGCCGAGCCTCTCAAGTTTCTCTCTTGCTTACTGTTCCCCAGAGTGGCCCTGGGATAGTCAGGGTGGGGTGGTGCTGTGACAAGAGCCCCGAGGTGAGCTGGTGGATGCCCCCTGCTCTCCTGCATCCAGCCAGCAGCAGGAGAAAGTGGAGGGCCACAGGGCCAGCCACGCCTAGAAGTGGCGCCTATCACTCGATTTCCAGGACCCGGCCGCCCCAGATCACAGGAGGCTGGCACAGCGCCTTACTGCCCTAAGTTAGCACGACCTCAGGTGCCTCCCCCAGGCTCTCCTGATGTGGTCTGTGCACCACCGAAGCCAGCTTTCACCATGCTGCTCACTGCCGGGCCTATGGAGCCCTCTGCGTCAGCTGGGAGAGTGGGCACTGCCCAGCCTGGGCTCGGTCCCCACGAACTCACCTGGGCTCTTCCTCAGTGCAGGGGGCTGCCCAGACTTCTTTTCAGCTGGTCTCCGGGCACCGTGCTCATTCCCACCACACCCCTCTACCAACATTGCACCGTCTGCCTCAAGGGCTGGGTCTGTGTGTTCTATTCGAAACAATCTCCCCCAAGACCTGGCTCCAGTCTCATCTGCTTCACACACCCCCTCCCTCACCGACTGTCATCCACACTTCCTGTCTGGAATCCTCTCATCCATCAGCTTGCACACCAACACGCCAATCGCTGCCGGAGAACGCATCGGCCCCACGCACAGAAGGAACCTGAAGCAGGGTGCTTGCGGTCCTGGGACTGAGCCGTGCTGCCTGCGGTGTAGGGATGGAAAGGGGCAGCTGAGGATCTGGGGGATGATATAAATGGGCCCCCTCAGCGTCTAACGGAGAGGGGCCTCCAGCTCCAGGGTCGTTAGAGAATACCATGCACCCCAGGAATCCAGTTCACCACAGAAATCGCTCCCAGCTGTGATCAACACGCCTAAAAGGAGCTAAATAGAAAAGGGGGGCCCTCGTGCCCTTTGACTCCCCAGCACAGGACAGGATTGGGGGGAGCAAGAGTAGGGGCCAACCCTTCACCCTTTTCACTTCACGACACACCAGTGATTCTGGAGGTGGGCCTGTGGATGGCCACGCAGACACAGAGGGTGCCTGAGATGACTGGCTGAGCCCCACTCTGACCAGCAGACAGAGGACGGGCACAGCTCATTTCATTGTGCTTGGCCTCACTGAGCTTCACAGACCCACCAGCAAAAAGATCATGACTTGCTTTACTGTGTAGGCTGCAACCAGCCCACATCTCCGAGGTCTGCCTGTACCGACCAATGACCGTCCTTGGACACCCAAGACCAGTGTTGCTTACTGGACGGGCCAGAATCAAGTCTTGAAAGACTATCTCAGGAATATCTTTTTTGGACTGGATGCAGTACATTTTAAACTAACTCAGTTTTAAAAGTAGTGTTTGGAGTGCTTTGAGCAGTGAGCGGATTCATCAACACTACCACCATCTACCGTTGATGTGTCAGTGCTGTTGGTACACAGAACGGTACTCTTCCTTCCCAACAGTGATGAGAAACCTAAGACAGTGGTAATTTAGGACTCTGACGCCAGCCATCTTGGTGGAAGGCACATCACTCGTTTGCCTCGGGGCTCTGGCTGGAGCAAGGGGCCTGTAACCCCTGGGACCACATTTAAGAAGCCCCCAACTAAAGCAGACTCTGAGCGTGTCCAAGTTCTCCTTGTCCTTCAGTGTAAGAGAACTCAGACCTGGGGACTCTGCACTGCACGTAAATACAGTGTCTTAGGAGTCAGAAGTATTTCCAAGGTGCCTGAACACAATTCCACTTTCATTTTTCCTAGTTATCCAGGCACTTCGGACGTTCTGATTTGAAGACCACTTACCGTAAGCAGGTCACCGGGGCAAGTCCAGGAAGGGTGAACCACTTGTGCCTGTCACCCTCTTTCCAACAAGCCACCCAAGCGGCCCGGGCACTGCAGAGGTCACCCTGGAGCACGTGGTAGGAGCCGCTGTCACCGTCCCTCCACAACCACGTTGGAAGACGGGCCTCTGTTACAAACGCCCAGGCCACTAAGTATGAAGAACGTCAGGAGGGTGACCAAGCTCCAGACGCAGGGCCACTCTGCAGAGAGAGCAGGAGGAGGCCTCGCAGCCACGCGCCCCTCTGGAGCTTCGTCATGAAACACAGCTGAGCTATTCCACACCGTCTTCCGAAACACTCCCACCCAGATGCCCTTCCAGGAATCACACAACCACGGTCAGAGGGGGATACCATCGCCAGGAAATCTAACCGAGCAGCCTGCACAAAAGCAGCAATTTTCCCTTGAATTCTGAGGCCACCCGTCCCACAGAGCGAAGAGCCTCAGTGAGGCTGACGGTCACTGCCTGCTTTCACTTCAACGGCCCCATCCTGGAAATTTCCGCTCAGCTCCGCAATAGCTAGCCTAGGTGGACCGTGCGACCAGCGGCCCCCAGCAGGACAGTGCTGGGTGAGTTCCTTCTCGGAGAAGGAACTGAAAACTCCCCTGCCCGAGCTGGGCAGCCGCAGCTGAGGGTGGGTGCTGGGCTCTGTTTAGGAACTAGACCAACAATACAAGTGGAAACTCCTTGGGTTTCATTTCTTTTCTGTTCACTCTAAACAATCCTATTCGGTCTTCTGCAGCCAGTGGTGTGTGGGTAAGCCGGCCGAGGCCCACCCTAAAGCACACAGCACGCTCTAGCTGCTCAGCACGGCCAGGCTGCTTCGGCGCAGGTCACCCAGTCCCGTCCTTTACTTAGGTGGAGAGGGGGTGGGGAGGGGAGGGGAGGGGAGGAAAGAGGGGAGGGGCAAGAACCAAGTCAGTTATGCTCTTTGTCCTCACAAACTTTCCAAAGTGTGGTCTATGGTTTCCACCAGAAACGCCAAGAACGTCTGTTGTGCCCTCAACCCCCATTCCGGAGGGTGTAGGTGGGGCCTGGAAACCTTCCTTGTGGACCAGCTCCCCCAGCATTCGGTAACAGCCAAGTGTGGACATCACTCCTCCAGGGGCCCAGCGGGACCCCAGTGCCCCCCAAGCAGCTAGGTGAGTCGGAGAAAAGGATATCAGTCCTGATTCCCTGACCTAACAAACACCTGACAGTTTTTAGGTTTTTAAGGCGAAGGGAAAAAAAGATGCGGAGTGAAGAAGTCACTGTATGTTTATTATTCACAGTTAATCACTACCTACCAAATTCTATTCGCAGAGTTAAAGGATTAAGTACATAGGTCTTTTTATTTAAACACTGATTTTCTTTTTAAATATATACACACAAAACTTAGTTCAGCAAGGCTTCATGATATACACCAATTCCAAAATAAAACAATCAGACGGTCCAGGTGTAGAACGCCAGATTCCTGTCATCAGCGAGGAAAGGAGAAGCTCTCAGGGAGGGAGCAAGGAGGCTGAATTCTGTCCAGAGGAGCAGCCGCCTCCTGGGCCTGAGCCCGGCTCCGTAACCAGAGTCCAGGGAGACTCCGAAGACCACATCAGAACCCAAGGCCGTCACCAGCTCCCGGCCCTGGCTGTGGTGGGAAGGGGCTGGGTGGAGAGAGTTCACAGGCACATCACTCCAAGAGACATGAAGCCGACAGGAGATGGACAGAGCGCTCTTCAGTGGACTCGGCCTTCCTATATTTCCAGTCTTCCCTTCCCGCTCTCCCTGCTTCACGGAGGCATTTCCTTTTTGGGGGCTGGGGTGGAGCAGCTATCAACACAGCCCGCTGTGAACGGAGACATGAAAACCACCCAGCTGCTTCTTGAACGCTGCCCTAAGGCTCACCTGGGCAGGTTAGGTGGGGACACAAAAGATAAAAGGCATGAACAGATACCCCTGATTTTCAGAGCAAGAAAGATGAAGAGAAGACATGTTCTACCCCAGTGTAGGAACGCAGTATATCCTGATACAGGTGGACAGGGACAGTTAAAATTCCTCGGGCTTTCCTTGTTTGAAACTTGCTGGCTCCAGGGATTTGAGTCGGGGTCTCTGGGGATTAAGGAAGGGGGCAGACAACACCTGAGATGGCAAGGTCGAGGATGCTGACCCCCTTTCGGCCAGATCCAGTCCAGTGTGGGGAGAGCTGCAGCCTGTCACGTTGCTCCCTGGGGCAGCAACTCCAGACACCCAGGCTTCGGGCTCCCTTCGACTCCAGGGGCTCACAAATATTAAAGCTGAACCCTAACGACCGCTGCTTAGGACAGGCAGGAGGCCCACAGCCTCCACTTCTGCTGGCCTCTTCTCTACCTGTTCTCCCCTCCCCACTGAAGGAAAAATATTTACACAGAGTAGGAGACAAATTGGCTAAAAAGCTCTGGACTGTCTTTAACTTACTGTAAAACAAAACAAATAAACACCACTCATAAGCAACCCTTGAAATAAGGAAAAAGGCACTATGAAAAAACATGCTCAGTAATAACATTCGAAAGGGAAAACAAGAGACACAGGTTTGTCTAACTTTCTCAGGAAGTCATGAGGGGCAACGCTCCTTCCTCTCACCCCCACTCTATGTCCAACTCTGACAAAACGCTTGGGAGGAGGGCTGGAGGGCAGAGTCCTCCTCGGCCTCCCTCCTCCGGCCGACTACGGAGGAAGGGCTTTCCCCCACCCTTCGCGTGTCTATGGAGAACCCAGCAATGGCTGTTCTTTAAGTCATTCCGACTAAAACAGACATTTTGCATAGAGAAAATACCAGCCCACTTGGTTTCTTTTCTTTTATTAATGGCATCAGCTAGGGCTATATGTGGCATTAAATGTCATGCACTGATGGACAGAAGAGAAAAAACGATGAAAAAAAGGACAAAGGAGGAGAACAAGGAGCAGCGGTGAAAATTTGTAATAAAAACTCTTTTTCTTAATTTATAGGTAAGTTTTGGCATTGTTATATCCAACTCCCCCTCCCACCCCCCTAAAGTTCCAACCAAAGTGAGAGGATCACCAGGTGACCCAGCCAGGTGTTCGGAGCTCCTGCATGGGCTGCTGTTAGAGGCAGCTCATGGGTTTAAATCTTTTGTACGTGTTTAAAATTTTCACTTTCTTTAAATAATCTCTTCTTGATTCTTAGACGTTCCGGTTCACAGGGGTGACGTAATTGCGGGGAAACATGCCGGTCTGCCCGTGGCAAGCCCCTTTCCACCAGTTGGGGTCTGAGTTATCCATGACGTGGATAAAGTCTCCCCGACGGAACCCCAGCTCTCCATCCTCCTGGGGGTCAAAGTCAAAGAGGGCTTGGACGTACGTCGGCTGCTGCAGAGGGGCAGGGAAAAACACACACATTTCGTCCTGAGCGTGGCCAGCCCCCTGGTGAGTGGGACTGGCTACGGGGGGCAACAGATATGTGCCAACTTTTCCACATTTCCTGAAATAAACCCATTTCTCCTCCCTGCTCCCTTTATTCTTACATGGTCTAAGCTTACTCTGTGTGGGACAGTGTACTCTTCACCAACGCTCAGAAACAGTCAGGGTAGGGCTCACTTTGGTGGCCGGTTGTGCCACGTTATTAAGCAGAGCAGCAAATGCTGCTTTAAGGGGAAAGAACTTTGGAAACAGCCATCAGGTTTTGTTTAAAATCCCAGGATTTGCCCTGCCAGTGTGGCTCAGTGGTTGAGCATCGACCCTGCACCAAGAGGTCACCAGTTCGATTCCCGGTCAGGGCACATGCTCAGGGTGTGGGCCCGATCCCCAGTGGGGGGCATGCAGGAAGCGGCCAATCCATGTTCTCTCTCATCGATGTTTCTATCTCTCTCTCTCTCTCCCTTCCTCTCTCTCTAAAATCAAGAAAGAAAAATAAATAAATAAATAAAATCCCAGGATTTGAAAATGCTTCTGTTCCTACCACTGTACCACTTGTAAAAACCTGAAGATTTTAGAGTCCAAAGTCAAGAGCTTGAATGAAATAAGGTGGTGCTCACCAGAGCACACGAGTAGGGTCTCAGGACTAGGAATACTGAGGTGAGTGTGGGCCTCACTCCTTCATGAGTACGACTCTCCTCACAATTTGCTTCCAGGGAGAGAATATCTGAGAGCGTGTTCAAGACCCTCTTCCCTAGAGATGCAGGTGAGCAACTAGCAACACACCGCTTCAGAGGGACAGCCTCTGGAAAAGGCAGAACTATTTTACTTCAGATTCAAATCTTTAACATGAGCTAAGGGTAACGTTTTGAATAGAGTGTAGAAGCTCCAGAAGCAATCCTTTGAAGAGGCACCAGCTTGCCCGCGGAGCTGTCTTCATTGCTAAAAACGATCCCACCTCTCTCTTATGAGGCTTACCTGTGGCACCTGTTCTATGTCCCGGAGGAATATCTGCTGGTTTCTGGAGACGGATGTAGATCTGTGATAATCTACCAGCTCATTCAAAGAATTGAACTTCACCACCCAGAGGAAATACTTTCCAGCTCCATCTCGGAGCACTTTGAAGTGCTGCACATCATTTCCAAACCTGGGAAGGGGCAGGGAATACACAGGAGACCAGGTTAGGGGGCTTAGTTCTGGCTACCTGCCAGGGCCACCTGCCCATCAAGAAGGCAACTCTCCTCACAGCCCAAGGGGCCCAGGGCTGCAGCACAGCAGGCCTCTGGGCTGGAGGGTTAGGATGATCACTGAGCTCCCCAAAGACCCCTCCATTAGGACTGATGACTACCAGTGACAACATGAAGAATCCTCGCCAGACAGGAAACCCTGTCCGTCAGTCTAATTCTGAAGACGTTTGTAAATAAAAAGAAAAGTCCTAACCTATGGCTTGCCCCAAATGGTACCAAATGAAAGAAACATAGCCTACTTAAGGCAAGGAGTGTGACTTAATTACATTTTCAAGTGCAAAAAAGAATAATAATGAGAATTAAAATCTTATGTGATTTTAAAGACTACAAAAGGTGGGAAAGGAAATAAGGTATGAAGAGGGATTGGATGTACTTTCAACAGTTCTCCTGCACCTGGGAACAGCTTAAAGTTAGGTGTTCTATTCAGGGATTTAGTTCTTCTCATGGGGAAAAAAGGTCTCGGAACAAAAGAATACACTGGGACAATAAAGAGGCCCAGGCACCCGTGCCCGAAAGTCTTCTCTATCACCTGGTGAAAGGTAAATGCTCCATTTTGCACAGATCCACAGAAGCAGCAAGAGGCTAACTGAGCAGAATGGCCCACTATCATAGCGCTATGAGGCCAGTGTATCAGCTCAACGGAGGCTCTGCCTGTCCTGTTTACTGCTGAGTCCTCGGTGTCCACACCAGTGGCCAGCCCTCAAAAGGCACTCTAGAAGATTTGTTAAATGAAACTAGTCTCTCCCCTAGACTTGCAGTTTTAAAGCTAAAGAAATGAATCACTTCTAAAAGACAACCCAGCAGGTGGCAGCACTGAGCTTCTAGGAAGCCAGTGAAGGAGATGCCAAGTGTTTAGAAAGAGTACAGTAAATCCTCACTTGAACGTTGTCCATGGCTTCTGTGACTTTAAACGAAATGACTTGTAATGAATCCGATTTTACCATAGGCAAATTGGTATACGCAAGAGTTAAATTCGTACCACAGCCCATCAATGTTATAACGAAAGGATCTGCAGTACTGCTTTCAAGAGAGAAAAGAGATGGATGGGGAGAAAGCTTTATGAGGAAGGACATAGTCAATGACACGTCTGGCTCCACAGAAGTCCACACCCACCGTGCAATGAACCAGTTTCTGAAAGGACTACAGTGTTTTTCATCACTGACTCACAACATCCCGAAACTAGAGAAAAATTTCAGAGACTGGATTCTTGAACCTCCTTTGCAAAGGTGTTTGTGTTGATCAAGATGGTTAATGACATTGGTTTCAAATTTTATTTCTAAAACACAACTCTTTAAACTTTTTATTTCAGCCCGGCCGGTGTGGCTCAGTGGTTAAGCATCGACCCATACACCAAGAGGTCACCGGTTCAATTCCTGGTCAGGGCACATGCCCAGGTTGTGGGCCAAATCCCTAGTGGGGGGCATGCAGGAAGGACATAGTCAATGACAGGAGGCAGCCAATCAATGTTCTCTCTCATCGATGTTTCTCTCTCTCTCTCTCCCTTCTTCTCTCTCTAAAATCAATAAAGAAAAAAATTTTTTAAACTTTTTATTTCATAAAAGGAGTGGTGTAGGAGCCTCCTGGCAGGCACTGTGTGCAGTGATTAGCAGTACTGAGACAAGGCCACCAGCTGAACGCTACCTGCCACAGTGAAGCCCAATGATTCCCTGCTTGTACTCCTCGTCCTATGCTGTCTGATTTACACTCGGGTCAGTATACAATATCAGGCAGACAGAGGATGAAATACCAGTTCATAAGAAGCATACCAATACTTCCGTCTTGAGGTGCTCTGCACCAGACCCGAATTTGCATGTGTTTAACCAAGCACCAAAAGCGTGTGGGAGTGTGGGGGTGTAGGGGAAATCTCTGTACCTTCCACTCATTTTTGCTGTGAACCTAAAACTGCTCTAAAAAATAAAGTCTACTGAAAAAAAAAAAAAAAAGCCATTGTAAGAAGAGAAAAACTTATAATTAAATCCAGTTTGACTTTTTCATGTTGGGACTAAAAACTATGCTGGAAACATATCTGTAAGGTACTGCAAATACCACCTGAAACCACCTCCCACATCTTCGCTGAGGAAAAAAAATGCTAAATTTAAATCTATATTTCAAAAAACCTACACTTTAACCACATATTTTGTCTTAAAATGAAAGATATTCAGTTAATTTTTTGAAACTAAAAATATCTTTACATCATTTGTAAATGGCAAAAAAATTATTATAGCTTTCATTAAAAAATCAATTTTAGCCCAGCTGGTGTGGCTCAGTGGCTGAGCATAGACCCACGGACTAAGAGGTGGCCAGTTCAATTCCCCGTCAGGGCACATGCCCGAGGTTGCAGGCTGGATCCTCAGTGGGAGGTGTGCAGGAGGCAGCTGATCGATGTGTCTCTCTCTTTGATGTTTCTATCTCTCTCTCCCTCTCCCTTCCTCTCTGAAAATCAATAAAAATATATTTAAAAAAAAATCAATTTTAGCCCTGGTCAGGTAGCTCAGTTGGTTGGAGCACTGCCCTGATGGGTCAAAGGTTGTGGGTTTAATCCCTGGTCAGGGCACATACAAGAATCAACCAATGAATGCATGTATGGGTGGAACAGCAGATAGACGTTTCTCTGTCTCCCCTCCCTTCCTTTCTCTAAAATCAATAAAATAATAAAAAAAGAAGAGAGATACTTCTAAAAAAAAAATAAAGTTTAACTACTTCTTTGTCATATAAATGATGAACTGATTTGTAAGATTCCTAGGGGAGAGGTTCCTGTGATAATATATTATTAACTAGAAAAGGACTGAGTCAAAACACATATGGAAACCACAATTTGATTCAATATCCTAGTCACAAATGGGGGCCGATTTGCTTAGAATCCTCTAAGTTCCAATTTATATTCTCTGTGACTACCAGGGTGATAAAACTTCCTGCCTTCCCAAGTCCTTGTTCACCAGCTCCCTTCCACATTTAAATTTACCATGGGGAAAAGCAAAATACCCCAAAACCCTTGTAGTGACTTTTTCAATTAATGTGAGAGGCTTAGGCTGGTGCTGGCAGATTTAAGCTAGATACCTGGTGAAGGCTCTCAAAGGCAGCTGACAGTGCCATCAGTCAGCCGTTAGAGAGAGCTCAGGAATCCCACAGAGGGAAGGGTGTGGGGTGACGAGAGAGCTGTGTGTATGGGTACACTGGGGAGTAGTGGGGATTAGGGAAAACTGGCAAGCATGTGTTGTCCAAAGTGCAGCTGTGGCTCAGCAACTAGACCACTTCCATGGGGAACGTAAACCCAGTGCTGTCAGAACAAATTTTTAAGAGGGGCCAGAAATTAGGACTTTAATGTAATATCTTTTGATTTGTAAAAGATTGTTTAGGCTAAACCCCTACCAGTTTGCAACCTTTGGTGTGTGTCGCCAGACATCTGGCCTAATAGCTTCACAACTTAGATCAGCTGGAGACAAGGATCCAGGCAACCAAAGCAGGAAATACTTACTTGACAGAGAGGGAGAAATCCCCAGGAGCACTCTCACTCTCTCGGATAAGGAAGGCCCCATCATGCCGCTGTTTGCTAAGCATTTCTTCTGCCTTGGCTCTGGGGATTTTGCCAAAAAACCACCTAAGGAAGGAAGGCAAGCCGGTCAACATCTGCTTCCCCAGAAAGAAACGGGATATGCAGTCTCCAAAATGTGAGTAACAGAACACTCCTTGCCAGGGAGGGGAAGGGCCTCCCTCTTTACCCTTCAGTCTCAACATGCCCAATCACTCTGTTCAGTCAGGTCCTCCTTTGAGAGATGGACCATCTTCCTTCAAATGACTTCACCAGAAAGTGATTCATAAGGCACTCTTCCTATAGAGGTAGACACTTAAAAATGGGCCTTCAGGACCAAAGCCTACTGGGCTTCCTACAGACTCTTTACAAGGCACGGGGGAAAGTCCAGGCCTATTGATTTGAACCACAGAGGGGGAGACAGGCTCCTTGCAGCCATCTGATAAAGCTGCAGCTTTGCTACAGTGGGAAATGGGGATAGGAAAGCTGGGAGGTCCAGAAGCTGGAGACGGGGCTACTTCTTGTAACAGCCCAAAGGGAAGAGGTTCAGGCTGCAAGAGGACAGCCTCCATTAGTAATTAAGGTTGGTAGAGTCGTCCCTCGCCACTTCGCGCTTCGACTTTCAAGCCTTCACTATCGCAGTTTTTATAATATAGTATTTGAAAAAGTGAAGCTGTAAAAGTCGAAGCGCAAAGTGGCGAGTCAACTGTATAGTAAATAAAGAATCCGCTCTGGCCGGTCTGGCTCAGCGGTTAGAGCATTGGCTCACGGACCATAGAGACCCAAGTTCTGTTCCCGCTAAGGGCACGTGCCTTGGTTGTGGTTTGTCCCCGGCCCCGGTTGGGGTTGTGTGGGTGGCAACCACTCGATGTGTCTCTCTCACATCAATGTTTCTCTCTCTCTCTCTCCATTCTCCCTCCCGCTCTATCTGAGGATATATGCAAAAGTGTCCTCGGGTGAGGATTAAAAAAAAAAAAAATCCTACTTCGCGGGAATTCATTTATCACGGTAGAGTCTGGAACTGATTGACCGCGATAAACGAGGGTCGACGGTATTCCTCTCAAAGCCAGTCTCTGCCGTCCCTGCTCAGTTTAGCTTTTAGGAGCCATCAAGAACATCATAATTTACCATGTGCATGGATAGCTAGCTGCAAAATTTGATTTTTCATTTGGATCAAGTTAGATTCTTCTGCTCTCAATGTTAATTCACCTTGGCCACAAGAAAAGTGAATTAATGGAAAACTGTGGGAGCAGTGGCCTGTGGCTTACTAGAAGGAAGAGGAGAACACTCTTAAAAAGCTTAAAGTCACAGCTGCCTCAGTATTTCACATAAAAACCATACCAATTTAAGATGGACGAACTGTGAAAACAATGCTCTCTTTTCAAAGTTGTCTTTAATGTATTATTATGGTTATTTTAAAAAAGCAACCATGTTTCCTAGAGCTAATAAAGACTTGTCTGCTTCATTAAACTCTTTACATGGTAACTAACATTCATTAAATATACGAACTATATTAACAAAGATATCAAATAGCCCATTAACTTACTTAGGTATCTATCTCACATATAAGCAACTGCATTGGCAAGAGGTCTCTAAAAGAATACACTATACTAAAATTCAAACAGAGAGATGTGAGCTGTTAGGAAGGATACATTCAGAAGTTGCCATTAGCAACCTTTAAACATTCCTATATCTACCTACTTGTGTCTTTCTCATTTTGCTTCTGTAATGCCAAGCTGCTGAGGAGCTGCTACAACCTATCTTCCTGCTTCTACAATAACTGAAGGGTAGTAAGTACTCCAGTGCCTGCAAGTCAGGCCATACGAGAAAAATCACATATTAATAAAATAGAATGATCTCGTTATGAAAGGAGAGCTAACACTACTGAGACCATTTAGATATTTTGTATTTTAATCTCTGCTTTCAAGTTTATAATGCACTCGCACGCATAGGCATTTGCCTGGGGTGGAGTAAAGTTACTCAACAGCCACACTCTTTCCTCCTAAAGCCCCAAGATCTTCCCAGCAGGCAGGCATTTTCTTTCCTTTTCCACTTTTTAAAACATTAGCAATACATATAAATTAAAATACTCTAGATATGCATGCAGTAAAAATAAAAAGCAAGGCTCCTCCCTCAAATTCCCCAGAGGCAGCAACTGTTGGCAGTTATATGTGTGTTATAGACTTTCCCTTATGGTGCACGGATAGATATATAGATATGGCTGCAGGGTTTTCTTGCCCCCAGTTTAAAATTAACTCAATTTTATTTTGAATTAAAAAACAAAAACTGTAGTGAAGTAAAGCACGCTAATTGGATTTTTTACAATGTAAACACACCCGTTACAAGCACCTAGATTGAAAAATAGAAAATTAGTTGGAGACTTTATTAAGTAAATATTTCTTTTGTATCTGCTCCCATTTTTACTAAGCATGCATATGCGCGCACACAAGCACACACTCATTCCCCCCCACCCCAACAAGGATGTCCCACAACATAAGGGCTAGCACACTACATGAGGAATGCTATCACTTCAGTTACATTTAAATACCATCACCCTACATTTCCACAGCATTTTATACTGTTTATAAATTTGATTAGCCTCGTTTAATGGTGATATTATATGTAACTATATGGCTATGGTCAAAATTTTAAAAATCTTTAGAAAGATGGGTTTATACCACAATAAGAATAGCAAAGGAGAAAGCTAACGGGAGGAGGCTGATTATTTTGCAATTTAATTCTTTACTACATCCCATAGGCTCCCACCCATACGCATTTAATGTGAAAGCACATAGCTGGATCCACCCCCAGTATCTACAATTCATCTTGCAACACTAATGCCAACAATCATTTTGTAGTCTGTGTTTAATTTGTTACCTCAAATGCTATATTAGGTCATACTCCATTTTTTTTGTTTTTTCAATCCTCACCCGAGAACATTTTTTTTCTATTTATATTCAGATAAGGGTGGGAGGGAGGGAGAGAGAGAGGGAGAGAAACATCGACGTGAGAGAAACACATCGACTGGTTGCCTCCCGCATGACCTGACCAAGGCCGGGGATGAACCGCAACTGAGGTACGTGCCCTTGACCAGAATCAAACCCACGACTCATTGGTCCACAGGCCGACGCTCTTTAACCACTGAGCCAAACTAGCCAGGGCAGGTCATACTCCATTTTAAACTTCCCTCTTCCTAACAAAACTAAAGGTTTTGGGGTGGGGTGGGGAAGAGGGGAGGAGAGACCTAGTACTCTGTGCTCCCCCACAGCTATGAAACTGACACTAACTGTACTTATGGGTGTCCAGCCACAGAGCATCCCATAACATGAAACATGCCTGTAAGACCAACCACCACATAGGTACAAAGTCATGGTCTTTTTTAGCAATCCACTCAGAGCTTGGAGTGTATTTTCCGCCAGAGTCTGTGAAGAGCACCTGTACTGGATGCTTCCTGATTAATTGTTCAAAGTTCTTTATAGTGGGGAACTGGGCATGAGAGTGACTCTTCCTAAAAGGCTAACCAACCAATCAGGTCAGTAACCACAACTTTTCAAGGAAGGTAGCCTTTCCTATATTTTCTTTTTAAAAATATTTTTATTGATTTTCAGATAGGAAGGGAGAGGGGGAGACAGAAAAAGAGAAACATCGATGTGAGAGCGGAACACTGATCAGCTGCCTCCTGCTCACCCCCTACTGGGGATGGAGCTTGAAACCTGGGCATGTGCTCTGACTGGGAATTGAACTGGCAACATTTCAGTGCTTGGGACAACACCCAATCAACTGAGCCACACTGGCCAGGGCTCCTATATTTTCTTAATAGATTTGAAATGCCTCTTGTCACCTGAAACAATCCAAAGGAAAATAAGAATTTATAACCACAGGCATTTTATTTAACACAAAAATTATAGTATGAATTTCTGCTGAATTCCCTTTCAGCCTGGAAATATGAAAATGAAAAGGAAATTAAGTTGATTTTGTTATCATTGGATTTAGTGCTGGAGTCAGCAAACCATGGCCCTTGGCATAAATCTGCCCAGTTTTTGTATGGCGCACAATCTAAGACTGTTTTTTAAAAATTTAAAGGGTTGTTTTAAAAAATTCAAAAGAAGAAAAAGATGTGTCATGACAGAGATTGCATGTGGCCCACAAAATCTAAAATATTTATTATCTGCCTTTAACAGAAGTTTCGGCAGCCCTTGATCTATTTTGAGGAAGGACTGAAGGAATAGATGTGCACACATTATTTGGCTTCCATGGACCGAGGGAGGGAGAATGCACTGTGATTCAAGGAGCCCTTCCCACTCCCAGTAACCACTACCCAACTGCTTCTTCCCAAGGAGTGCATTCCATGATGCTGTCCATGGAAAGCCCACACAGCCCCCAAAGCAAATACTGACACTAAGTGGCCATAAGAATGCAACACTGTGCTTGTACACTTCCCAGGAGTATAAATGAAGAAGACATAAATTCTCCAAGGAATCTAAAACAAAAAATTTCTGGGGGGTGGGTGGAGTGAAGAGAGACCAAACTCGTATAGTTACAAAGATAGAAGATAGTACAAGTTACAAATAAAAAAAGTTTATAAATTAGACTGGTTTTCACCTTGTAAATCATTCAGTGAAATGTTTATTTATTTATTTATTTATTTTAATCCTCACCTGAGGACATTTTTCCATTTTTTGTTCAGATAGAGTGTGAGGGAGAGAGAGGGAGAGGGAGAGGGAGAGGGAGAGGGAGAGGGAGAGGGAGAAGGGAGAGGGAGAGGGAGAGGGAGAGGGAGAGGGAGAGGGAGAGGGAGAGGGAGAGAGAGAGAGAGAGAGAGAAACATCGACGTGAAAGGGACACATCGAGTGGCTGCCTCCCGCACGACCCAACCAGGGCCGGGGACAAACTGCAACCAAGGTACGTGCCCTTAGCGGGAACTGAACCCAGGTCTCTCTAGACCGCAGGCCGACGCTCCAACCACTGAGCCAAACTGGCCAGGGCTGAAACATTTATTAAGCCATTATAAGGTGCCTGGTTCTTCCTGAAGTAAAAAGAAGTTTCTTTGACTACCTCATAGTTTCTTCATTATAGAAACGTCTGTAATAGAGATCTTCCCATTACCAACTGCAAGGTAACTCAACCTTCTCTCTCCAGGCTAAAGCTTGCTGGATGTGATCTCTCAAAGAACTTCATATTAACTACATGAAAATTTTATTATACCATAATTTAACTATAGCACCTAACTTCCCAGCACCTAACACAGTCTCTGCTGCATAATAAGAACTGTGTAAGTTTACTGACCAAGGCATGAATCAACAAACAGCTTTATGGTGAAGCTCCTGGATCACTTGTTTCATATCATAGAAAAAAAAATCTTTTTAGAACAGATTCAGTTCATAAGGTAGCATTTGGCCTACATTTAATTGCTAGTGGTGGTTACCTCTGAAAGGGATATGTATACGGAGAGAAACTCATCCAGGGGTGGGGAACATTCAGCCCGAGGGCTGCCGCAAAATCCATACCAGCTGACATCACACGCCTCATCAAATTAGCCTGACCAAACAGAGCAGACTAATTTTTAAGTTGATAATTTTATATGGCCTGTGAATGATGTTATAAATATCCAAATGGCCCTTCGTAGAAAAAAGGATAGGTATACTGAGAGTCTTTTATAATGAGAATTACATTCACAAATTACTGGTATTGAAATAAAAATACTAGAAGCATTTCTAATTTGTAGGATATAAAAAGGAATAAACTAGACAATCTTGAAAAACCCTTCAAGTTCTATGACATTGTAAGCTCTGTGCAAGATGACGTAAGCTCTGTGTAAGATGACGAAGGCTCTGTGCAAGATGACGTAGGCTCTGTGTAATATGACGTAAGCTCTGTGTAATATGACGTAAGCTCTGTGTAACATGATGGAGGCTCTGTGTAAGATTAGGTGGTTAATATCTTGCTCTAGTACTTGAGGGAAGAGAAATGATAGGTACACATTAAAGCAGTAACAATGGGGGAGAGGGACAAATAGGCTGGTACTCAAGGTGGGTCAAGTTACCTAAAAGTCTTATCACTTGTGTTAAACCAAGTATATAGAAAGAATTTCTTCACGTCTCAATGACATTCTAGTCTGAGCACTGAAAGCTTCAGCTCCCCCTGACATACAAGGCACGAAAATACTGCTTTAGGCGTAGGAGCAGGGCCAATGAAAGAGGCGGTGGGTGAGGATGGGAGGACAGTGATCTATAATGGCTCCAGAATCCCACTGTGTCACATATCAATATGAACAGGAGGGGCTCTAGAAAAAAAGAAAAGAAGTTTGGAGTGGGAGAGCATTTTGTTTCCTCTGAAACGCGACCTTAAGTGGAGAGCAAGGGCAGTGAGTACAATAAACATTTATTGAGAACCCGTTATATTCCAAGCATTGTGCTCTGGGGATACAAAGATTATATTAAGATATGGTCCCACAGGAAAATCAAACATATCAATATAAAACCATATGATAAGTACCTTTTCTAAAACTCAAAAAAAAAAAAAAAAAAAAAAAAAAAAAGCAAAATTATGAAACATCTGGACCCAAGGGTTTCATAGATAAAGAATTATGAATCTGTATAACTCTTGTTTTAGTACTTGAATATCACTGACAGTTATTATTAATCTAAAACATACACTATTATTATGTAATAGTATATAAACTATTGTTTTAAATGAAACAATTGTTTCATTATTTAAAGATCACCAGCAACTACTATTAATCTGAAACATACACTATTATTGACTGTTACACTATCGTTATATACTATTATTAACAAGGACATGCAAAATCAACATGCTTTGTTAATTCCCTGGGAAGACTGAATTAAAAGTATGATATACATTGCAGTGGTCTCAATTTTAAAAACATTATTGGAAACAAGCAGGCAGGTCTGCTTGGGAGATAGTAGAGCCCAACTTACGGATGTGGCTTCATTTCTATGTAATTCTTGGGAATGAAGCCATCTTTCCCATTGAGTTCTGCCTTGTACCAGTTCTGATCACATTCTTCATTCAAAACCTAAAAAGAAATAAGACAAAAAAAAAAAATCAATCATGTCCTTTTTCATTCTTTTTATTTATTTATTTATTTTATCCTCACTCGAGGACATTTTTTCATTTTTTGTTCAGATAGAGTGGGAGGGAGAGAGAGGAAGAGAGAGAGAGAGAGAAACATCAATGTGAAAGGGACACATCGAGTGGCTGCCACCCGTACGACCAACCAGGGCCGGGGACAAACCGCAACCGAGGCACATGCCCTTAGCGGGACCCGAACCCGGGTCTCTCTGGACCGCAGGCCAACGCTCTAACCGCTGAGCCAAACCGGCCAGGGCCCTTTTTCATTCTTAAAAGAGTTGCCACAAAGACAATTATGTTGCTGTTTAGGTTTGTTTGTAAAAGGTGTTATTTGAAGTGTTATCAGGTACATGGATGCAAGAAAGACTTCTTGAGACTTCAAACAACCAGCATTATGTCAACTATGATAGTTAAAATTAAAAAGAAAAAGAAACTGTCCCTGGATATGAGAGTTTAGGCTCCCAAGTATCAAACATTAAATAGAATAGTGGAAGGGAGGATGATGGGGAAAAGTAACAGATTAGTTTGGGAGTGAAGATTCTGGAATATAGCAAACACTGACATTGCATTCTACTGAGTGAACAAAGACCCAAAAATGGATCTGACTGACTACCCAAGGTTACCAGCTAGTGACTCACACAGATTTTCAGATCCCAAATGAGTGTTCTCTCCAATACCACTCCCTGTGAGTTACATGGATAGGCTAGGCCATGACGCTACAATCTGCAGAGCACTGTAAATTGCAGGACAGATCTTGGTATAATATAAAAGCTATCCTTTGAAGTCTAGATTTCTAACAAACAACAAAGGACAGAAGGCATTAAAAAGAAAAAAAGAAAAAGTAGAGCCCGGCTGGTGTGGCTCAGTGGATTGAGCACTGTCCCACTGACTGAGAGGTCCCAGTTTGATTCCCAGTCAGGGCACATGCCTGGGTTTCAGAATCGATCCCCAGTGGGGGAGGGGAGTGAGGTGGGTGCAGAATTCGACCAATCGATGCTTCTCTCTCACATCGATGTTTCTATCTCTCTTTCCCTTCCTCTCTCTCTAAAAAATCAATAAAAACATATTTGGGGGGGGGTAGATAATTTAAAAGAGAAAACAGAAATGTGAGCTGAACTCCAAAATGCTGAACACAGGAAAATGTTGATGGACTATTAAGTGGTAGTCAATTTATACTATACAACAAAGTTCTAAAAGGAAGTTGGTATAATTCTTTACAAATGGTTTATTCAAGGTATTGAACAATGCTGTACTAAGTGCCAAATTAGAACCCAGATTGCTTTCAAGTGTATGATGTGTATGGATTGACATTTCAAAGTGAGACATGACTTTAGACAAGACTGAAAGCTAACCAATAGCCCAGCATTAAATGAGCCTCAAGGGAATTCACTCAGAACCGAGGCTATGTCCTGAGGTTATGCTAGTCAACCTCTGGCCCTACCCATAGGTGACTGAGTTTAAGTATGTAAGATAAGGTGGCAAACTCTGGGAGTGTGATTTTGAGCTCTGAAAAAAATCAGCTACTGGTAAATCCCGTCAGCTTTAGTGATGAAAACTTGTTTCTTTACATCATTGTTTTTCCCTTAAAAAAAAAAAATCATTGTATTTTATTAAATACACCGATGATACAAACTAATATATGTAAAATACATTCATAATTTTAAAATATGCATTTCAAGCCAGGCTGGTGTGGCTCAGTGGATTGAGTGTCGTCCCATGGACTGAGGGGTGCTGGTTCAAGTCCCAGTCAGGGCACATGTCTGGAGTTGTGTGCTTGATCCCCAGTGGGGGGAGTGCGGGAGGCACCTGATCGATGTTTTTCTCTCACATTGATGTTTCTCTCTCTCCCTTCCTCTAAAAAAATCAATACAAACATATTTAAAAATAAAATATGCATTTCAAAAACACTAACCTGTGCTGTAGCCAGCAAAGTTGTGTTGCTAGACAATGACAAAGTGCACATGGAGAATGATGGTTTGGGAGGGAGAGTGTTTTTAAGGCACTCCTTGCTATGACGACACTGGCATCCCTGAGAAGTAAGGCTGACCCACTAGCATCATATAAGATGCTGTGACCTCAGGAGGGAGCCAGGACACCCCACAGACATCACAGCAGACTCAAAAGCATGAGAGCAAAGGCGCAATTTAAAAAGCTGCTTATGCCCTGGCCGGTTTGGCTCAGTGGTTGGAGTGTCGGACTGCGGTCCAGAGAGACCCGGGTTCGGTTCCCGCTAAGGGCATGTACCTCGGTTGCGGTATGTCCCCGGCCCTGGTTGGTCGTGCAGGTGGCAGCCACTCGATGTGAACCTTTCGCGTCGATGTTTCTCTCTCTCTCTTCCCCTCTCTCCCTCCCACTCTATCTGAACAAAAAATGAAAAAATGTCCTTGGGTGAGGATAAAAAAAATAAATAAATAAATAAAAAATAAAAAGCTGCTTAAAGCCAGGATTTTGTTATCTACCAAAAAGAAGGTCTTGAAGAAAAATGTGGCCGAGTAATTACTTTATAAAGCATCATTTTATAAACAAAACAAAACAAAAAAACTTTAGGCTTATGAACAAGTTTTTCAAAATGTCTTTAAAATTCCTGAAATGGTGAGTTGTATACCTACTCTAAAGATTTCTTGGAAGACAGAAGAGAGTCAGGAGGTGATTATGGTCCATTTGGGCATCAAAACAGAATAAGGTAATCACTTTTAATTTAAGGATAATTGTTTTATGCCAGGAGTTCATATAGCAACACATTCTTCTTGTCACCTTTACTAAGATAGAGGCAAACCTGCCCCTAAAAAGTGCTCCCCAAAATAAAAACAAACCCATCAACCCTCCAGGGCAATTCTCAGACTTTGCACCAACTTAGAACTGTGATTTTCTGCAGAACAAAATTATTACTTGGTGTTTAGTATGCTTTTTTCCCCAAGAAGGCAGGAAAATATGGAATTAATGTGTTTATTTTTAATGTAATGTGTTATGTGAACAGAGAAAATTTTGGTTCTCTGGAACACTCTAGCATACAGAATGTCACTTTACCACAAAGCCCAAGTATTGCTGTGCATTCCTCTAACCCTCTTTACTCTGGAACTTAAGAGTATCCCTGCTGACTGCAGGTCACCCTGGGAGTCAGGGACCAGGTCTTTCCACCCACCCGCTCCACTGGTACATCAGCTTTAACGTGCAAGCCTTGGAACTAGGATGGCATCATTTAAAGTTTTTTTATTTGTTTGTTTTTTTTGCCCTGGCTGGTTTGGCTCAGAGGTTAGAGCGTCGGTCTGTGGTCCACAGGGACCCGGGTTCGGTTCCCGCTAGTGGCATGTACCTCGGTTGCAGTTGTGGTTGTGCAGGAGGCAGCCACTCGATGTGTCCCTTTCATGTCGATGTCTCTCTCTCTCTCTCTCTCCCTCTCTCTCTCTCTCTCTCTCTCCCTCCCACTCTATCTGAACAAAAAATGGAAAAATGTCCTCGGATGAGGATAAAAAAATAAAAAATAAAGTTTATTTTTATTTTTATTTTTTTTTCTTTATTGATTTGAGAGAGAGGAAGAGAGAGGTAGAGAGAGATAGAAACATCAAGGATCTGGCCCACAACCTGGGCATGTGCCCTGACTGGGAATCAAACCGACAAACTTTTTTTTTTTTAACTTATCTTTATTGTTGAATGTATTACAGATGCAAACCGGCAAACTCTTGGTGCATGGGTCAACGCTTAACCACTGAACCACACTAGCTGGGCTAGGGTGGCATAATTTAAAAGATATTTAAAAATTAAGTACTGCCCTGGCCGGTTTGTCTCAGCGGTTGGAGCGTCGGCCCATGGACTGGAGAGTCCTGGGTTCGGTTCCCGCTAAGGGCACGTACCTCGGTTGCGGTTTGTCCCCGGCCCCGGTTGAGGTCGTGTGGGTGGCAACCAGTCGATGTGTCTCTCTCACATCGATGTTTTTCTCTCTCTCTTCCTCCCTCTCTCCCTCCTGCTCTATCTGAAGATATATGCAAGAATGTCCTCGGGTGAGGATTTAAAAAATAATAAATTAAGTTTTATCAAATGTTTAAAACAGCAAAGAATACAAATGAACATAGGTGAGTACCGTGGAGCAGAGAAAGGGACCAGGACCACATGTGGGTGAGTCTGCACCTACAGAGACTGTATTTCATTTGCGATGGTTTTAGATGAAAGCGCACATCCTCACAAGTAATGTTTAAAAGCCTGTTCAGAGTTCTGAGAATGAGGAAGCTGCTTCCACCACCATTTCCCCATGACAGACGGTAGCTCACCACATACTTGTTCAGTGCCTCTTAACAAATAGAGGGCTGAGTTCAACAACCAAATTTTCATTCAGTTTTGAAAATTCCAAGGAATGTTTTTAGCTGTTTCCCCATAGCTGTATGTTCTATTCCAACCTCCATATTCCTTCAAGTAATGACTTTGTAGCCACACAAAAAACACTTTGGTTTAACAGAAACAGATTGATCAAGAGATGAGATTACGAAAGGGCAAAGAGACAAATTTTGATGGTATTTTTGCAAAAAAATTTAAAAAACAACAACAAAAACCACACTGAAAATAACGTTAGGGTCCAAATCAGGAAGAAACCTAAAAGATGAGGAATGATGTAAGGTGTTTTTTTTTTTAATTTTTTAAATTAATTTATTTTTGTTACAGATGTTTCTCCTTTTTCCCACACTGACACCCTCCTCCCGATACCCCCATCCCAGCACTGTTGTCTATGTTCATGGTTACGCATACATGAATATATAATGACGTAAGGTTTACAGAGGAGAATTAGCCTGGGGGCTTTCAAGGTGTTGCCATTAATACTTCACAGTACTGGTTACCTGGGTGTGTTCAGTCTATGAAAATTCACCAAACTCTGTACTTACATATGAAATTTTCAATATGTGTACCATACTTTAACTTAAAGTTAAGAACTATTTCAGTCAAGAGAAACAGTACTATTAAGGTCCAATTCATTGATAAGAAAAATATACCAGGGCTTCATACCTCTCAAGTACAAACTTTTCACAGCCCCAAAAATACAGAGGGAAGCAGAAACACAGTGAGACTTCCGAAATCCCTACAATGATGGCTTACCATCATTACTCTATGACAAAAAGACATTCCCAGAAATAAAACTGTCTTCACCAGGGACAGCTCAGAACATTCCACATGTTCTAGCTACTTGTCTAAGTTATGTGTTTCTGGTAAGATTATTCGCTGCTGCCCTGGTTCCTCACCCCCAATTTGAGACCATTCTAAAGGCAACGCAAATTCCCATTTACACCAGTACCTATTAGAAGCTTTCCAAATAGTTAATAAAAGGAAAAGAAAAGCTAGAGGTCAGAGGTTTAGGTCTCGGGCCCCAGAGGACGCACCTGATCTGGTGGCGAGAGTACAAGACTCAAGAGGCTGAACACGAGTTCAAACTCCATTTTATTTATTTATTCATTAAAATATTTTTTCTTTATTGATTTGAGAGAGAGAGGAAGGGAGAGATAGAAACATCAATGAGAGAGAACATCGACTGGCTGCCTCCTGCATTCCCCCCACTAGGGATCGGGCCCATAACCTGGGCATGTGCCCTGATGGAAATTGAACCGGCGACCTCTTGGTGCATGGGTCGACGCTCAACCACTGAGCCACACCGGCCGGGCCATTTTAGTTTTTTAAATATGTTTTTATTGGTTTTGTAGAGAGAGAGATAGAAACATCGATGTGAGAGAGAAACATCAATCAGCTGCCTCCTGCACGCCCCCTACTGGGGATTGAGCCCGAAACCCGGGCATGTGTCCTGACCTGGAATCGAACAGGGACCTCTCAGTCCATGGGACAATGCTCAATCCACTGAGCCACACAGGCTGGGCCAAACTCCATTTTCCTCAACAATGAACTATGTGACCTCGGGCAAATGACTAGTCTCTAAGTTTTGTTTTCCCCAGCTATAAAGTGGTGACAATACCTGCCTCTCAGGGTAACTGCAGATTCCATGAGAAAATGTAACAAGCAGTACAGCCATCAGCACAGAGCCACATTCCACCATTGTAGTGGACACACTGACTTCCCCACAGTTACTCTGTCATACACATTAGCACTATCAGATCTAACAAAATCTGGCAATCTCGGGGGACTGAGTTTTACCTTCACTAAGTTAGGTGTTGTTGATGTAATGCTGCCCATGGGCACCAACTGTACACAGAATAACAGAGGACTAGAACTCTGTTTATTCTGAAAACACGATTCTGTGCTAACTTCAAAAAAAATTTTTTTTCTTTTAATCCTCACCCGAGGATACTTTTTCCATTTATCTTCAGACAGAGTGGGAGGGAGAGAGAGAGAGAGAAACATAGACATGAGAGACACATCGATTGGCTGCCTCCTGCATGACCCTGACCAAGGCTGGGGACCAAACCACAACCAAGGTACATGCCCTTGACCGGAATCAAACTCACGACTCTTTGTCTGCGGGCCACGCTCTAATCGCTGAGCCAAACCAGTCAGGGCTTCAAAAAAAAAAAAAATTTAAATGCAGAGTTCAAGGCTTACAATAGCTAATTCTCTTCCTGTGCCTTCTATCAATACTGGGAGACAAGAATTGCACTTAATTTTCTATACAAACTATAGAAAAAGGTGCCCTTTAGTGAAAGGGTATATAAGTATTTTGTTTGTAGATTGTTGTATTTTGAAATATTAAGACATTTTCTTGCCTAAACATATTCGGTCATCTGTAAATAAACAAATAAGAAAAGGAATCATGATTTGATTCTTTTTCAAAGAAATAAGCTGTACAGTTATGGAAGAGTAGTCCCAACACACCTTTCTACATATACTTTCCTTCTAACAGCTTGCAGGGGATTCAACATTTCTTCAGGGAAAATTATTCAAAGTTTTATCAATTTGTGAAGCAATTTGTATAAAAGCGTTTGTGCAGGAGAGATGGAAACAATTACATATTTAAGTTCTTACACATAAAAAAACAAAAAAAAACAAAAAATACCACTTATAATTGGTTTCTGCATTGTAGAAATTCAACATAAGCCAGTGAGTTTTCTCCAGCTCTTCAAAGATCAGTCAATCAACTCCAAAGGAACAATACTGATATACTGCCATGACTTACAGAGGCTTTAAAAAAAAAAATTAAATCCTCACCCGAGGATATTTTTCATTTATTTTCTGACAGAGGGAGGAAGGGAGAAAGAGAGAAACACCCATGTGAGAGACACATCGACTGGTTGCCTTCCGCACGACCCTGACCAAGGCTGGGGACTGAACAGCAACCCTGCAACAGAGGTACATGCCCTTGCCGGGAACTGACCCCGCAACTCTTTGGTCCACGGGTCCAGGGTTCGATTCCAGCCAAGGGTACGTACCTAGGTTGCAGTTCGTCCCCAGCCCTGGTCAGGGTCGTGCAGGAGGCAACCAGTCAATGTGTCCCTCTCACCTCAATGTTTCTCTCTCTCCCTCCCTTTCTCTCCCTCTCTCTACCTGAAGATAAACAGAAAAATATCCTCAGGTGAGGATAAAAATAAATAAATAAAATAAATAAATAAATGATAAAATGAAATAAAATAAAATCAGTTCTCTTCAGTTGCCCGTTATACACTTCATTAGAAACTATTAGAATGTTCTTCAAGTTCTTAAGACTCCCTTAGTAGGGATTACTGACTTGGCCTCAAACTACATTGATTCATTACTAACATTTTAAATAAGCGCTTTATAATCACCACCTCCATCTGTTACAGTTTTTGCTCAACATGAAAAACATCTTGGCTACACTGCCTGTCTACTGTGTGCCAAATCATGAAAAACACCCACACTGTAGATAAATTATTCTGAATTTTAATGATTAGATGACCAACTTAAAGGTAGTTTAATAATTAAGGTTCCCGGTCCTACCAGAAACCTTAAATTGTGTATCCAAGCACAGAGAGAGCAACAGTTCTCAAGTTCATGCTGCCAGGCCAGTCTCCATGCTGAATGAATACAACCCAAGAAAAGACATGCCAAGCACTGTTTGACCCAGTCAAGACCCTTGACAGGTAGTTGG
Organism: Tadarida brasiliensis; assembly: GCA_030848825.1. Taxonomy (NCBI): domain Eukaryota; kingdom Metazoa; phylum Chordata; class Mammalia; order Chiroptera; family Molossidae; genus Tadarida; species Tadarida brasiliensis. The sequence continues at coordinate 62,023,136 of CM061273.1, forward strand.
CCTTTAAAGACCAGAAAATTGAAAAGAAATAAAATGCATTTTGAAGTTTTAAAACTCTCCTAATTTTGGCAGATTTATAAAATTGTATGTAAACATCAAATTATGCCATTTTATTACATGGTTTAAGGAAAACCTGTTCATTTAAAAAAGTATTTATGCCCTGGCCGGTTTGGCTCAGTGGTTGGAGCGTCGGCCTGCGGTCCAGAGAGACCCGGGTTCGGTTCCCGCTAAGGGCATGTACTTCGGTTGCAGTTTGTCCCCGGCCCTGGTTGGTCGTGCGGGTGGCGGCCACTCGATGTGTCCCTTTCACGTCGATGTTTCTCTCTCTCTCTCTCTTCCTCTCTCTCCCTCCCACTCTATCTGAACAAAAAATGAAAAAATGTCCTCGGGCGAGGATAAAAAAAATAAAAATAAAAAAATAAAATAAAAAAGTATTTATGTAATGATATGAAATCAAGGGGTAGTTTATGTTATGGTAATGACTTCTCTCAGCAGAAGTATAGTATCTATGTGATGAAATGCTACACTTAGTTCTCTTTGAAATGAATATTTCCACAAGATTCATTTCTTTTGGGATCCAGGAGTCCTAAAGCCTTGATTTTTTATACTACTTTCTTTTAAGAAATAATTCTATTTACCAAACTAAAGAAATCCAAAGGGCATTTGTTGGTCAAGTCTACCTTCTGACCACTAGTGACACAATGGTGAGAGGTGCTAGGTTTTACCCTTAAACAATTTTAAAAAGAAATGAATGAAAAAGAGGGTGGGAGGAAAGGAGGGAGGGTGGAAAGAAGGGAAGAAAAAAACACCAAACTCCCCAAATTTCCACTGGTAAAATCATTCATTACTTTATACTGCTGCCATTTGAAAGTAACTCCTTTCCTGTTGCCCAAGCTAGATTTCTCTACCCTTTCTAAGCAGCCAATATCAGTGGGGATCAATTTGAAGGGGGAACAGTAAGTGGATCAAGAGACCAAGGCCCACCAAATGTCCACACATCACAGTTTAATGATGAACTGATCTGACCTCAATCTACATAGTGCTCCAAATCAGCTCAAACACCATTGTTCTTCTGTTAAAAAGTCATTTTTTTTAATCCTCACCCGAGGACATTTTTGCATCTATCTTCAGATAGAGCGGAAGGGAGACAGGGAGGAAGAGAGAGAGAGAAACATCGATGTGAGAGAGACACATTGAATGGTTGCTACTCACACGACCCCAACCGGGGCCGGGGACAAACTGCAACGGAGGTACGTGCCCTTAGCAGGAACAGTACCTGGGACTCTCCGGTCTGCAGGCCGACGCTCTAACCGCTGAGCCAAACCGGCCAGGGCAAGAAGTCTTTTTAAAAAAATGTTTTTATTGATTTCAGAGAGAGAGAGAGAAATATTGATGAGAGAGAAACATCCATCAGCTGCCTCCTGTATACCCTCTACTGGGGATCGAGCTGCAACCTGGGCATGTGCTCTGACCAGGAATTGAACCTGCGAACTTCTGGTGCATGGGATGATGTTCAACCAACTAAGCCATACTGGCCAGACTGTTACAAAGTCTTAACCCAAATTATCTAGCTTGGCATTCCAGTTCTTGTAATTTGGCCATCACCTACTTATCTGTTCTCACCCACTACTTTACTAAGTGAACCCTTCAGTTCAGTCAAGCCAGCCAACTCTCCAGCCTCTAAGCACATTGTACTTCTCTCATGTTTTCCTTCAGGTTGGATTGTCCTCTTCCTTATATATTTGGGTCTTTCAAGATTCAGTTCACAGCTTACAACCAGTTTTGTCACTTTTCTGTTTCATTTTTATAGTATTTAATGGAGGATCATGGTCAATAATAACATATACTTCTTATGACATCTTGTCTACCACTACTTTGTACTGTGTATTGGCATGTTCTGGTTCTCTTCTAAACTAAACTGTAGCACCCTAAAGCTGGCTCCACGCCCAATTCTCATTGTGTATTCTCCACAGCTCTTAGAATGGTATCTAGCATATTCTGAGGAACTGACTTGCATATGGGGGCTTTGTTTGAAGTAACGCATACAGTACCAAAGACCTGGCTGGGTATAGAAACATTGGAACGAGTACCACACATTACACATTACCATCAAATTCCTTGGTGGAAAACAATAAGCTCTTAAACAGACTCTAGAAAGAAGACTGATTGTCATGAGTTTGTTCCCCTAAGGAAGGAGGGGCAGAATAAAGGAATAGAATTAGGTAACCAGTCTTCCTGTAACTTAAGCACCACTGCCAAAATACTTGCAGGTGGAGTACCTCAAAAGGGGGTAAACCAAATCTTTTTCACAAGACTACCTGCTTCTACTTTCTCCAAGGAAAAAAAAGATATTAGGGTGGGGACATGGGGTGGGGTGAATAGGGAAGAAAAGTTTCAGTATGAAATGGATTAGGGAGAGAGAAGATATGGTGTTTCTGTCCACACTAATACCTCTCAGCATGCGGACCCTTCCTGGAATGTTAAGATGCCTGGTTCAGCCTGCATATTTGACTTGTGACTGACTTTTGCCAGGTATTAATTTTAGAGCTACTACTCCTCCAATAAAATTTTTACAAAAAACAGTATGGAAGACTTGTGCCTTTTTATTTTTCCTTTGAATGGCAGCTAAGTTGATATATAGAGAGAAAAGGGATGAGAGACAAATACACGTGTGCGTGAAATGATTATATTAAGAGTTCAGGACTACTCATGCATTAAAAAATTTTTTTTCCCCATATTGATTTTTAGAGAGAGAGGAAGGGAGAGAGAGACAGAAACATTGATAAGAGAGAACACTGACTGGCTGCCTCCTGCATGCCCCCCACTGGGGATTTGGCCCACAACCTGCGCATGTGCTCTGACCAAGAATTGAACAGGTGACCTTTTGGTGCACGGGTAGATGCTCAACCGCTGAGCCACACTGGCCAGGCTACTCATGCATTTTTTTAAATGAAAGACTTCCATTATAATGTTCACACATTCATACATGTAGGAAGATGAACAATTAAGCATACTAATCAAATTCGGGATATTTCTTTTCTGATATACCAAAGTGGATATTCTTATCAATTTCTCCAGGTTCAGTTGTCATTAAGAAAGCTGCTCATGACGTCAGCCCGCGGACCAGAGCGTCCCGGGTTTGGTTCCCACTAAGGGCATGTACCTCTGTTGCAGTTTGTCCCCGGCCCCGGCTGGGGTCGTGTGGGTGGCGACCACTCGATGTGTCTCTCTCACATCGATGTTTCTCTTTATCTCTTCCTCCCTCTCTCCCTTCTGCTCTATCTGAAGATAAATGCAAAAATGTCCTTGGGTGAGGATAAAAAAAAAAAAAGAAAAAAGAAAGCTGCTCATGAAACTTTAACAAAACAGGAAAGTAGTTTTCACACTTATGTGCTATCGATAAACCTAGAGGCAGTGAAACCTAAATGCCCAGGCAATACCCTAAAATAAATTCTATCAAAGAGGTACTGAGAGTTTCCATTCAAAATAACTGTCTTTTTGTGTTTAGTGACTCCTGGAAGACATACTACTTAGGTGTAGTTGATTGCTCAACAGAAGAGTGAAATGCTCTCAGAACACCAGAATTTCAAGTGCAGGGTGGTGGGGGAGGGGAGAGAGACAGAGAGACAGACATCAGGGAGTTTCAAGAGAGAAAATTATGTGCATTTGAAAAACTCAGCAATCATATATGATGGCCTGTACTAGGCAAGTACCATGCAACAAACCCTGAGCCAGGTGAGCTGAGGACACAATGGATCTGCCTCCCAAGAAGCTTAGAGACTAGTAAAGTGCTAGTTGCAACACCATGTGATGAATGCCAGGAGGGAGGAAATTATGGGTACAATGGCAAGTATCAATTGAACGGAAAATATCTGAGTTCCAAAGGCTAGAGAGAAAGACCTAACTCCCATTTAGGGATACAGGAAAACTTCCTGGATGAAGTGTAAACTAAGTTATATTCTTTTTTTTTAATCCTCGCCCGAGGATATTTTTCCATGTATCTTCAGATAGAGTGGGAGGGAGGAAGAGAGAGAGAGAAACATCAACATGAGAGGGACACATCAACTGATTGCCTCCCGCATGACCCCGACCAGGGCTGGGGATGAACTGCAACTGAACATGTCCTTGACCAGAATTGAACCCATGACTCACTGGTCCGCGGGCCGATGCTCTAACTGCTGAGCCAAACTGGCCAGGGCTAAGTTATATTCTTTGCATCTTTAGTTCTGCTTGGCCTGAGTAGGACTGTGAGTGGAATGAATGTGGCAGACTTCCCAACTTGCTATCAAGAAAATGGAGGGATGGATTGTTCTCTTGGCCACACTGGTGGTGGACATTAACTAAAAGACTGGTTAAACTTCCTGAAGTTGCAAAGTAAAACCTTTACTAATGGTGTCTGAACTTCCTAACTGGAAATAACCAAAATAATCTAAAACTTGGCTAATTCTTTACTTTAACTATATATATTTAGCTACTGTCATTATCTTGTTTACTAACAGAAGGTTTTCAATCTTAGGTCAAATTCTACAACCCTCTCCTCAAAAATACCAAACAAAATTAAAAAAGCCTTCCAGGTCAGGAGAGCAGCAGTCACCCATTTTCTGATGATAGATAGACAAACCCGCTCACTATCATTAGGTCTGCCCTCCGAGATCTACTCATGTCCCATTGCTTTGGCAAAATAAAACAAAACAGGAGCTCCAACCCCCCCCTCCCCAATTAGTGACAACAGAGTTTATTTATTTTGTTTTATTTTTTTATCCTCACCCGAGGACACGTTTCCACTTTTGTTCAGATAGAGTGGGAGGGAGAGAGAGGAAGAGAGAGAGAGAAACATCGACGTGAAAGGGACACACTGAATAGCTGCCTCCTGCATGACCCCAACCGAGGTACGTGCCCTTGACTGGAATCGAACCCGAGACTCATTGGTCCGAGGGCCAACGCTCTAACTGCTGAGCCAAACCGGCCAGGGCGACAACAGAATTTATTAAATTTCACTTAAGGCCTTATTGATTCAAGATGTGAACTAAAAGGTCTATTGATTTATAGTCATTCTGTGACCCAAGAGCCACCTCAGAGAATGTAACTAAAAGAAATAACAAAGCAACGTGTCACTGAGCTGATCACTGACAGCTACATAAGGAGCTATGACTGAAAAACTCAAGGCCAGGAATCCTTACACCTAAAATGCTACCATTCTGATCTAAAAAAGCTAGTTCCAACTGCATTTTCCACTTTGGAAGCAGTTACTCTAGCTTCGTATCAGGAGAGTTTGTAATCTGGTGACAGACAAAGAGGGGCTGGGGATGGAGTAGTAAATCGTCACCATATTCCCAGGGTGGAGGTGAAGGCAGGCAATTAAAATAGATACTTACAATACTAAAGTACAAAATGTGGATTAGTGTTAGGTTAATTACAGGGTTAGGGAGCAGAAACAGAAGGCCCAAACCTAGTTTGGAGGGAGGGAATGTGGTCAGAGAGTGAATCTGAGGGGCGGCCCAAAGGATCTCCTGTGGTGTCTCAGGGAAAGGATGCCATATGCAAATTAGTGTGTTCAAGCTGGTATGCTAAGTATGACAATCAGAAGTCACTGAACACTGACATTCAGGTTTGCATTTTTCAAACACTCCACTGTTGGAGCACACTTTCCCTTTCCACCTAAGACTGGAGACACTGGTCCTCCTGGCTGAGCTGAAACACCCATCTCCCTGGAGCAGAGAGGGGCAGACCAGTGCATCCCAAAGCAGGGAGGAGCAGAGCTGTTTAGCTGGAGGGGGACCTGGGCTGCCTCACATCCGTGATATATCACAATTGAATTGTTTTGCACTGAATAAAGTTTTTTTCTTTACCACACACACACATAGCAAAAACAAAAACAAAAACAAAAAAACCACTCCACTGCACTGTGGGAATGAAGTGCAGGAAGACCAGGTGAGGAACACTGCAGCTGCCCAGGTGAAAGATGACAATGCTTGGACTGGGGCAGGGCAGTTCGGTTGAGGGAAGGAGATAGTCAAGGTATTTTTGGGAGGTGGAATCAAAAGGGATTGATGATTAGATGTGGCTCTGTGGTCTCCTTTCTTGACTATCAACTTTTCTGAAAAGCTTTATAAAAATGGCTATATAGAGCTGCTGGGTCATTTTCTCTCTTTTAAAGCCACCATAAGTAGAAAGCATACTTTTATTTTACTTACTTATTTAAATGTTTTTATTGATTTTAGAGCGAGAAGAAGGGGGAGGGGGAGGGGGAGGGAGGGGGAGGGAAGCAGGGGGGGAGAGAGAGAGATTGTGAGAGAAATATTGATCCATACGTACTGCAACCTGGGTATGAATCAAACCGGTGACCTTTTGGTGCACAGGATGATGATCAACCAATTGAGCTAGGGCAGAAAGCATAATTTAAAAAGGCAGATGGTACCCCTGTGCTGGTATTTTCCATCTGCCTCTCCAGATCCAGTTGCCATCCTTCTCTCTTGGTGCCCTGGATCTGTATGGACCACAAAGACAGGCACTCTTGCTCTCTGGCTCACAGTGGACTCCACCAATGGGAAGGCCTACAGAAGGCTCCCTCTGTGGAGATGTCAGTGGATAGTCTTGGACCCTCAACTGAAGGTCTCGGCCCTGCTGACCAGTCCTTTCCTCCTCCACATTCTGGTACCTGCTCTCCCTTCTTCTGCCCCACTGTCTACTTCAGGTCTCAAGATGGTAACCCGATTACTAGCTCTGGGCACTGTACTATCTCTGGTGGTTTCTAGAGAAACCCTGCCCACACCTTGTAGACAGTGTCATTATTAAAGCCTCCTCAAGTTAGCCAATTTAAGTGTGTCATGTGTTTCCTACCAGGACCCTGACTGAAATTACCCTTTCTATCTTTTGGAACTCATTAATGAGATATTCCATTATATAAAGTGACATTTGTTACTGCAAGAAGTATCCAAATTCTACCAACTACATGGGTGAAGAACTATAAAAGAGCCTTGCTTTACAAGGTCCACCATGCTTAGGCAGCTAAATAATTCTGTTTATTATTAAGATAGTTATGGAGAATTGAGAAAGGGGATAAAGGTATGACACTTTAGGATCTGTAACCTAGTCATTATTAGACATGTAAATTTACAGGAATTATCTTCTTTGGATTGCATTTTAGTTAATGTTTAAGTGTTTACCATACCGAAAGCATTGTGCTAGAAAGGTGCAATGGGAATTTTTTTAAAAAGGAAGACACAGGCTCTACCCTCACAAGTGTCTATGAGCTAAGGGAGCTATGTACATAAAAAGTGGGATAGGAGGAACTGCTGATGATGTGCTGAGTATGGAAGGTACAGCTACATGTTTCTAAATTAGCTTCATGGTCGATGTAAAAAAATCAATTCATGTCTGGAGGAACTAGAAAAAGGGCCACTTCAAACTGCAGTAATAGAGCAAGAACCTAAAGGAAGAAGCAACTCAGAGTATGTTAGCAGGCAAGGTAAGCCAAATCACCTTCCCATTTATATTTTAATTGGGGTTCAATAAAGAGGGAATCATTGTTGTTTAATCACACTTTGCTTGCTATCCTCTGACAGGCTACACATTGCCCTCCTATGATGGAGCTGTTGTGTGTGTATGTTTAAATGACAAATGGCAATTACAGACACTGTGGACAGTCACCTGCTATAAGTAACCACTCTGGCGATGCTACTCCACTGCAGGAAAACAACTGCCTAACAGGCAAAATCAGCTACCCTGCCCGCTGCCTCCTCTACTCTGCTCAAGTGCCACCAGGAAAGCTGAAGAATCTTACAGAAATCTTCAAGGACAGGACTTCATGTGGGCGTGCCTAACTAGATCAAGTGGCCCAGTCGTCTGTGTCTATCACTCAGACATGTGACAGATCTTCCCTTTCCTCCTCTTTTTGGACGATCCTATCGGCAAGGATGAAAACAGTTAATATTGAGTGAGGGTGGTGGGATGATACTGGTGAGAGTATAAAAAGATATATGACTTCATAAAAAGCAACTTGGTCATATGTATTAAAGATCTGAGTCTTCAGCCCTGGCCGGTTTGGCTCAGCAGTTGGAGCGTCGGCCTGCGGACCAGAGAGTCCCAGGTTCGGTTCCCGCTAGGGGCACGAACCAAAAAAAAAAAAAAAAAAAGACCTGAGTCTTCATACCTATTAAACCCAGTAGTGCCATTCTTAGGACTCTATCCTAATAAAATAATCAAGGATGTGCATATATATATATTTTTAAATATTTTTTCTTTATTGATTTTAGAGAGGAAGGGAGAGAGAGAGAGACATAGAAGCATCGATTAGAGAACATTGACTGGCCACCTCCTGTATGCCCCCCCACTGGGGACTGGGCCCACAACCTAGGCATATGCCCTGACTGGAAATCGAACTAGCGACTTCTTGGTGCATGGGTCAATGCTCAACCGCTGAGCCACATCAGCCAGGCTCAAGGATGTATATTAAGACTCAGGGAGCAGAGAAGTATATGGTGAGTGCCTACTCTGAGTCAGGGACTGTGTTTGGTCCTGGGGATACAATAAATAATCCTTACTTACAGGGAGTTGACAGTAAGGGAGGCAAGGCAGTTACAACTTCAGGTATAAGTTTATGATGAAAAGTTCAGGGTGCTTTGTAGGAGAGCGTACCTTGAGAAGACCTAATCTCATGCAAAGAGATCAATGTCAAGGAAAGCTTACCTGAGCAGTAAAATTTCAACTGAAGCCCTAGGTGTGAGTAGGTCTTAGCTAGGCTTGGGGGTGGGGATGAAAAACATGAATGAGAGTGAGGAGAAATATTCCAAGCAGAGGGAAGAACCCGAGTAGAAGCTTGTAGATGGGAAGGGGTTTAGCATACTCTAGAATGGAAATGCTGAATCCCAGGGGGTTATGTGAAAAGTGGAGCCATGGAGGCCAGAGAGACAGAGAGCTGGGCCAGACTGTGTAGGGCTTTCACTGGTAGAATAAGGATTATGGGCTGACTTTGCACTTTAAGATCATGATTCTGACTTTTGTGTGGCAGGCATATCTGAGGGGGACAAAAGTGGCAGCAGGGCTCCTGCAGTAAGCCAGGCAAGAAGAGAGAGAAATTTAGGCTAGGGTAGGGGGAATCTGACTGTTGTGAAAAGACTAAAATAAACATTGAAAATCCATACACATTTACAAAAATATATTTTCATTGATTTTTAGAGAGAGGAAGGGAGAGGAAGAGAGAGAAACATTGATGTGGGAGTGGAACATCCATTGGCTACCTCCTGCACACCCCCCACAGGGAACTGAGCCCTCAACTTGGGCATGTACCCTGACCAGGAATCAAACCAGCAACCTCACGGCGCACAGGACGACACACATCCAACTGAGCAACACCGGCCAGGGCCATACACATTATTTTAAGAATCTAAATACACTGCTTGCCTCACAAGGTCCCTCTCGGTTTGCAGAAACAGGACACAATATAGGGTGAGATATCAAATTTCATGCCATCTCATAGGTAACTCAAGGTGACAGAATTAAAAAATTAGTTGCCCTGACTGGTTTGGCTCAGCGGTTAGAGCGCCAGACCGTGGACCAAAGAGTCGTGGGTTTGATTCTGATCAAGGGCATGTGCCTCGATTGCAGTTTGGTCCCCGGCCCTGGTCAGGGTCTTTTGGGAGGCAATCAATGATGTGTCTCTCTCACATCGATGATTCTCTCTCTCCTCCTCCCTTCCACTCTTATCTAAAAACCAGTGGAAAAATCCTCAATGGAGGATTAACAACAACAACAAAAAATTAAAGTTTATTCACCATATTTAAGCAAAAGAAAGAAAACGTATAAAAGGGATAATTCCTCAGTTATGAAGAATGATCCCATTTTTTTGAGAACTTAGGCATTGTTTAATTGCTATACAATTAAAAATAGCTACAAAAAAAACTGATGTTACTTTTTTCACACAACCAATTCAATTGTCTATAAACTTTAGCATCTATGAAAATATTCCATTTTAACTAGTATACTCTGATACATGCTTACTCAGTTATTACTTACACTTTTCTCTACTTCTAAAAGTGAAATTAGAAGTCTTACAAGACCCCAAATATGGACACTTTCATAAAGAAAAATGGACATTAGTGTTCATGACATGATAACTTTTTCTAAGTACCTCTCTAATGGAATTGGAAACAAATAAAGCTGTTGTTAACAGACAGGCTAAATGAACTACTCCGCCTTTTACTGTTGGAATGGAGGACTCTAGCAATTAACTAGCTTTTGTGGCCTCCTTCAGGCAGCTGCACAGCTCTGAAAGAGCAGGTTTGCAGAAAGGGCTGGGGCGGGGCTGAAGAGAACAACCCCGCTGCTCCAGGCATGTACCATCAAAAGAAGACAAGCCTAGCCTTGCTCCGCCTATTAGTTTTATCTCTCTAAGCACCTACACACTGTTCCCTGGAAAATCAGCACTTTCATCCCACAGAAAACGTCACAACCTGCAAAAAACAGAGGAACTAAGAGGACTAAATAATAGGATGTATTAATGCAAACAATGGGTCTGTCAGACCCTCAATTTCAGGCTACAAGAACTTCCTGATTTCACCTAGCATTTAAAGTGGGCAACTTGTGTACCACTTCAAGATTCTAGGTTAGCCCCGGGACTAATGGAGCAACAACATCTGTGCTGCCTGGAAATGCAAGGGGGGACCAGGCATATGGGATTCACTCTCTTGCCCACAAGTAGTTTCCAAAGCCACAAAAATGATCAGACATTATTATGATCACCTAAGGTATGACTGTCTGAAGCAACAGAATGGTGTCATTAGACCTTTATAATCCCTGCTTATGTGGTAAAAGGGTATTAATGTCATGAATAGCTATGCATAATAGACCTATAATGATTAAGCTATCAAATTTCAACTGACTAGAACCAAAACCTCGTTTTCTACAGTTGAATATTCATCATCAAAGTCATAGTTTGCAGCTCTGAAAGAAAAAGTTAAGCTGGTTTAAAAAAAAATCATAGTTCTGCCTGGCTGGTGTGTCTCAGTGGATTGAGCATCATCCCATGAACTCAGAGGTCCAGTTCAATTCCCCGTCAGGGCACATGCCTGGGTTGCAGGCTTGATCCCCAGTAGGGGTTGTGCAGGAGGCAGCCGATCAATGTATCTCACATCAATGTTTCTCTTTCTCTCTCCCTTCCTCTCTATAATAAATAAATAAATAAATAAAATAAAAACATATTAAAACAATTTAAAAACAAAAAATCATAGTTCCATTATTGTATGGTTTTCTGATTTTCCTAGAGCTCTAACGGCCTTAAAACAGTTTTTTTCTGGCTTTATTACATTTTTCTTTTAATCCTTACCTGAGGATATTTTCCCACTGATTTTCAGATAAGTGGGAGGGAGGGAGACAGAGAGAGAGAAAAATCAGTGTGAGAGAGACACATCGATTGGTTGCCTTCTGCATGACCCCAACCAGGGAGGGGGATGGAACTGCAACCCAGGCACGTGCCCTTGACCAGAATTGAACCTGCGACTCTTTGGTCCTCTGTCGACACTCTAATTGCTGAGCCAAATTGACCAGGGCAACTTTACCACATTTTTAAGTTATTACAACTTTCCAAGAATGGTATTAAATGCCTGGAACACCCATTTCCCTCTTCAATAGGTCTATCATTCTGGGATTTTCCTTCAATACTTTCCTAAGTTAAATGTACTGATTCTTAGATTTCACATCTTCCTCATTCTTGGTTTCTATTGTACTTTCCCAAGAAACAATGAGTGGAAAGCAAGCATTTTGAGTCCTGACTTGTCTGTCTGAAAATGCCAACTCTATGCTTATACCTGAATGCGAATCTGACTGGGTATAGAATTCAACAGAATTCTGAGCTGAAGAGCATTTTCCGTCAGATTTTGAAAGACATTGTTTTCTGATATTTGGAGTTGTTCATGCAGTTTCCTGGCAGTCTCATTATCATTTCTTTACAGAGACTTGTTTCTTTTTTCTAGATGCTTTTAGAACATTTTCTTTCTTCTTGTCAATTTTAAATTTAACAATAATGTATCTGAGTGTGGATCTGTTTTTGTTCATTATGCTGGGTATTTGGTGGGCCCTTCACATCAGCTATGAGAAGTGATCTTCTTTCTTTTAAAAAACATGATAGTGTCTGTCCTTTCATTTGTACCATTCTCTTTCTGAAATTTAACTATTAGTCAGTTATTTGACCTCATGAGACCTCCAATGGGCTCTCACTGTATTTCCCTTGCCCATTCTAGCTCTCTCTCCTAGATGACTATCTCATACCTTTTCCTATCTCCTTAAGCCTCAACTGCTCCTTCCCAAGCAGATGATCTCACTTCCTATTTCACTGAAAAAACAGAAGTAACCTCACAAGACCTTACAAAGCTCCTACCACATCTATACCACTATTTGTACCTGTATCTTTATCCTCTTTTGTCCACATTCCTAACAAAATACAATTCTACTTCCATGCGCTAGATCCTACCTTGCCTGCTCAAGGTCATTAATCCTATAATTTTCCTTTGTTTCTTTACATTGTCAATTTTTTCTCTCTCTACTGGATCTTTCCTATCAGTAAATAAAAATGCTGTTGTTTCCTCCATCTTTGGGACTGGGAAAAAAATAGACTTCTTTTGATTCTACTGTCTCATCTCTTTCCTCCCTTGACATCAAAACTCCTTGGAATAGTAGTCTACATTCCTTGTCTCCAATTTCTTTCCTCCTGTTCTCTCCCCTACCTCCAACATTTTATTATAAAAGCTTTCAAACACAAAGCAAAGTTAAAAGAATTTTACAATGAACACACACTTACCCATCACTTAAATTATACCATTAACAATATGTGTTTTATCACATATCTATCTGTATATTCTTCCATTACCTACCTTTCCAGCATTTCAAAGTTGCAGACATCAGGCCACTTTTTATTACCTATAGTTAAATATCAGTTTGCAGTGTTTTCTTTTGCTGTAAAATTTACATATCCCCCCCCCCCCAACACACACAAGTTTCCTTGTACTTTTCCCTGTGCCTACCCATTCTCTCTGAACCTACTCCAAACATTCTTTTGCTCTCACCACTCCACTGAAACTACTCACAGAGGTCATTAATGATCTCCTGTTGCTGAATCCAAAGGTCGATTCTTTGCTCTTATCTGACTTGGCCTATCAGCAGCACATAATAGAGGTGATCATTTCCTTTGCCTTGAAACACTTTCTTGGCTTCTAGAACACAACACTTCCTAGATTTGCTTTTTACCTATCTGGTCACTATTTTTGGTCTCATTTGCTAGTTTCTTTTTATCCCATTAATTTTTATCCCATTAATTTTTAAATATTCAAGTGCCCCACGGGCTCTATCCCTGAACCTATTTTCTACTCTATCTACACTCATTCCCTTAATTTTCTCCTCCAGTCTTATGGCTTTTATATATCCCAAATCAGAACACTTCTCTCTACTTCTACTGTTACCACTGCAGTTCAAGCTGCCATTACCTCTTGCTTGGATTACTACACAGTGACTTCCTTACCACTTTCACATCTTGGCAGTTGGGAAGCTACTTGCAGTAGCTTTAGTACTGTTAGAACTTGTAGTTCAAGGCAGGAAGTAACAGGAAGGTAAGACTGGAGAGTTAGGCGAGGGCCTGATAATGGAGGGCTTTGTGTTCAGTGCTGTGCACTTCACACCAATCAGAAAATACTGTGGATCTGTACCAAGTGATTGGTGGTGGTTGCTGTGTTAGTCAAAGGTGAGCTGTCTAAAATTGATCTCCATCCTTTTACTTGTTAGTTATTAGATTCACCGCACACAGATAAGTGTAGAAGAAGAAAAATAGCTTTTGTAAGTAAATAAATATTTAAACTAAAACTGTGTCCATTAGGCCTGTTAAGATTAATTAATTCCAAATTGCATTTTACCTAAACTGTTAGAAAAAATAAATACTTAAATTTAATATTTTCATTCGAGTTTTAAATATCTAATTCATTTTGCTAAGTATCTCCTACATTATGGGTGGTTTTTGTTGTTGTTTTTTAACCCCATTTTTAGTTGCATTATGACTTCTCTTCATTGTGCTTGTATGGACAGTTGAGTGTTAGTATGAAATACAAAGAACAGTGAACAGGGTCTGTAATTTCAAAGGGAGGTAAAAATATGATGAGAGAATTTGTCAACAAACGCAAAACTGTCATTGAGGATAATAGACAATATCACTTCTGCTAAATTGTCTCAAAAAAGTTTGTGGCATTGGAAATGGTATTCAGCTACTCTTCCTAAGGATCCCTACAGCTAGACCCCTGTCCACTGACTCTAAAGCAAAGCCTCAATTGTCAAGCTTCACCCACTTCCAATAGAGTTCCCAGTCTGCTTTTGTGTTGCCTCAGTTTTCAATAGGAGCACACAACCAAGGAATATCAGACATTATAGAGGAATGGGAAACCATTGAAGGATATTAAGCAGAATGGCAGTCTTAGCTTAAAAAACAACAAGAAGAAACTTTGGTTTTCAGAACAGTTTTAGATTTACAGAAAGTTATATAGAGAGTTTGAGTAAACCCCACACCAAGTTTCCCTTGTTATTAACATGTTATGTTAGTATGGTGTATTTTTTACAACTAGTGAGTCAATACTGATACATTATTATTAACTAAAGTCCATACTAAAGTCCATTCAGATTTCCTTAGTTCTTCCCTAACATCCTTTTTCTATTCTAGGATTCCATCTAGGATACCACATTACACTTAGCTGTCATGTTTGCTTTGACTCTTTCTGGCTGTGGCAGATCAGGTTTACATTTTAGTGATGTTATGTTGGTTTATAGACCTGAGACCTGGTATATGCTTAAGATGGCAAACTCAAGACCTAACTTAAGGACTACTTCCTCTCTGCTACCACTGAACTTTGTATTATTATCACTGTTCTATCATCATCCTTGTCTCAATATATAGTAATTATTTGTCTTCTCTACTAGTTTAAGCTACTTGAGGGTAGGAGCCTCATCTATTAATCTCAGTATCCTCAAAGGCATTCAGTAAGTGTTTGACAGTTGGATTCGTCTTGCAAAGAAAAACCTTTGTTGGAGAGACAATATGCTATAAAAATATTCCCCAAAAGAAACGATAAATGATCTCCCAAACGTAAATGAGGAAATATGATTATTACATAATGCATTTTTATGCCTTGTTTTCTTTTTACTCATAAAAAACAAACACTTCAATAGCTTAAATCTCAAAAATATGGTTTCAACAGATTGCAACCACTTGTGTGTGTGTGTGTGTGTGTGTGTGTGTGTGTGCATGTGCCCCCCGCACCTCTACCTTAAAAAGACAATTCTGGACAACAGGGATCAGTTTTATATGTGTTTGGAACAATTCCTGGTAACTGTAAACCCTTTACACATCAAAGGACCAGATGGGATTTTAGGAGATTTTCCAATCCATCTTCCTATTATAAAGCCTAGTAAATGAAGTCACAAATATGGGCAAGGTAATTATCCTATTTTAGAAGGCGTCCACAGAACTACCCCCTAAGAGTCTACATGAATGTAATCGCTACCCATGCATTTAGGTCAAACTCAGCATTAGTTCACACAGGACAGCAAAACACCACCATTACCATGTGTGCCTGCACAGTGAGAATGATATGACATAAAAAGAAAGTGTAGTGGAGAGAAAAGGACACTGGAGATACAGTGGCATCCACACTGGCCTTCCCCTAACCTTGCTCCAGGCCCTTGGCTTGTCTGGGCCTTATACACAAATCCCTCATAAAATAAGAGTGCATGATGGAGTACCATAATGCTAGTTTCTTTTTTAAAGTTGGAACTTTTAAAAGGTACATTGTATTGTGCACCTGTTATATGACTTTTATATGTACATTAAGGACAACCTTGCCCAGAGAGGCTATTTTTATTTTAGAGAAGTACAAACTAGGGCCCAAAGAGGTTGAGTGCCTTGACCACAAATATAGTTAATAAAAAGTGAAACTGCAATTTGATTCATATTCAGATCTGTCTTGTTCTAAAAAATTTTGCTAATCTGCCTCTTGGAAAAGGGGCAAAAACCTGAAACAAAGAAAACTACAGAGTGGCAAAGATACAAATAAGTATTTTTCCTTTAGGCAGCATAAGGACAGAAAAAGACGTCAACAGAGTCTATTATGCCATGGGAAGGGAAAGAGAAAATCCTAAGATATATAGGTCCAGACACATGACTGTTTTAAAATGTCATCATAAATTCTATCACTTTTTTTCTTCTTTTTTTTTGGGTACGTGACCCTAGCGGACACCAAACCCAGGACTCTCTGGTCCGCAGGCCAACGCTCCAACCGCTGAGCCAAACCGGCCAGGGCTAAATTCTATCACTTTATCAACTGCTTAATTTATCAGGAAATACCATCAAACTACTTCTCTCGTATACCTACAGTCTTGTGCCGCTGAACAAAGATAAATTCTGAGAAATTCATCATTAAGCGATAGTGCTGTGGGATCACAGAGTGCATATTGCACGTACATGACCTAGATGGTGTAGACTACTGCACGCACATCTAGGCTATGGGAATACCACAGTCATGTATTTGGTTCGCCCTTGACTGAAACGTTGTTACGTAGCGTGAGACTGCATCTGCAAAATACCAAAAATCTTTTTTTTCCATTAATTAATTTTTTTATCCTCACCCGAGGACATTTTTGCATTTATCTTCAGATAGAGTGAGAGGGAGAGAGGTAGGAAGAGAGAGAGAGAAACATCGATGTGAGAGAGACACATCGAATGGCTGCCACCCACACAACCCCAACCGGGCCGGAGACAAACTGCAACCGAGGTACGTGCCCTTAGTGGAACTGAACCTGGGTCTCTCTGGTCTGTGGGATGGTGCTCTCACTGCTGAGCCAAACCAGCCAGGGCTCTTTTTTAAAAAAAATATTTTTTCTTTATTGATTTTAGAGAGAGAGGAAAGGAGAGGGAGAGTGAGAGAGAAACATCAATGAGAGAGAACATCGACTGGCCGCCTCCTGCATGTCCCCCACTGGGGATTGGGCCCACAACCTGGGCATGTGCCCTGACCAGGAATCGAATCGGCGACCTCTTGGTGCATGGGTCGATGCTCAAACAGTGAGCCACACCGGCCGGGCCCACAAATACCAAAAATCTTGGTAAAGGTATAAGGGGAAAACTCTAAACAGTTTGAGGAACCATCCTAAAAATGACGGGGGAGGTCCTGTGGCAGGCATGCAGGACAGTAAACTCCCCACCAAATTTTGGGGGTAAAAAACTTTTCCCAATTTAGGTTTTAACATCATTGAAAACATTATGATTTCATAAGCAAACTATATTATGCTCATATCTGTTATTAACTGAGCAACTCTACTCACACAGATTAAATTAATATTATAAATTATAATGTGGTAAATATTTTAGGATTCCTGTCTTCCCAGAACCCTTGGCATTTTTTTCAGCTTATCTTCACATGTTTAAAGCAACCTCAGCCCAGCCGGTGTAGTTCAGTGGATTGAGCCTCGATTCATGCACCAAGAGGTCACCAGTTCGATTTCTGTTCACAGCACGTGCCTGGGTTTCGGGCTCGATCTCCAGTGAGGGGTGTGCAGGAGGCAGCCGACTGATGTTCCACTCTCACTCATTGATGGTTCTATCTCTCTCTCCCTTTCCCTTCCTCTCTCTAAAACAAAACAAATATATATATATATATTTAAAGCAACCTCAAAGTTACCTGATGTAGGAGAACTGTATAAATATATATTTTTTGAAGCATTACATATATTCTTGGTAAGTATTAGCATCACATATTTTGCCATAATCCTAAACCACAAGCATTCCTAAAGTACTTCAGATTGGTGACATTGTTTGTCACCCTTAGCCCAGTTTTAGAGATGAAAAAAATAAAGAAGGTGTACTAACATCCTCAGACAGAGACATGGACTCACTACAGGTACTCAAATAAGCATTTCACAGCCTTTAAAAAAAAAATTACCAACCTCCCCCTAATAAAATTTTGCTACCATAGACATACAATATATCTATTATGTAGTATATGCATTTAAAAAAAATAAGATTTTGTGCCCTGGCCGGTTTGGCTCAGCAGTTAGAGAGTCAGCCCAAGGACCAAAGAGTTGCAGGTTCGATTCTGGCCAAGGGCACGTACCTTGGTTGTGGTTCGTCCCCAGCTTTGGTCAGGGTTGTGTGGGAGGCAACCAAGATGTGTCTCTCTCACATTGATGTTTCTCTCCCCTGCCCACCCCTTCCACTCTATCTAAAGATAAATGGAAAAAAATATCCTCAGGTGAGGATTTAAAAAAAAGATTTTGGGATCCAGTAGATACTATTTAATGTGTTGATTATTACCAATAAGCAACAGATACAGGTATGGAATAATTTTCACTTTATCCCTGTTAGTATTTTAAATTGCTTGATGTAGGAACAAGAAAAGCAGAAACGAGCCCTGACTGGTGTGGTTCTGTGGTTAGAGTGTCAGCCCATGCACCAAAGGGTTGTGGGTTTGAATCCTGGTCAAGGGCACATACCTGGGTTGCAGGTTTGATCCCCAGCCCTGGTCGGGGTACTTTCGGGAGGCAACCAATCGATGTGTCTCTCTCACATCGATGTTTCTCTCTCGCTCTGTCCTCGCCCTTCCACTCTCTTTATTTATTTATTTATATCCTCACCCGAGGACATTTTTTGCATCCATCTTGAGGGAGAGAGGGAGGAAGAGAGAGAGAGAGAAACATCAACATGAGAGAGACACATCGAGTGGTCGCTACCCACACAACCCTAACCAGGGGGACAAACTGCAACCGAGGCACATGCCCTTAGTGGGAACCGAACCCAGGCCTCTCCAGGCCGCAGGCCAACGTTCAAATCACTGAACCAAACCGGCCAGGGCCCACTCTCTCTTAAAAAAAAAAAAAAAAAAAAATGAAAAGATATCCTCGGGTGTGCATTAACAACAACAGAAACAGAAACAAAAATTTGATGTGTTGTCAAGTTTACCCCTCTGGCCCCATTAGATGCATAGGCTTTATCTTGTTTTTGAAAATTCTAAAACTATATACCCACCCACAGTATCATGCTTTTGCATTAAAAATCCAGCCAGCTTGCCTCTGCTCCTGTGTGGGTATCTGAGTACAGTGGTGTGTGGGCCAATCTTAAAAAGGGCAGAACAGTCCTCCACCTCCAGCCAAGATCACCCAACTACTAATGTGACAAATACTGACAGCCAAATAAAGTACTACAATGAAAAGCTACAGGCTTTCTCATTTGGGGAGTAGAGGAGGGAAGAATCACAAGTCTAGAGGATAGGCAGAAAGACAATTTAGAATTGTCTGAGTTTTGTAACTGAAGAAAACAGCAATGAAAATAAAGGGGCTCAGCAGAGTTCATTCTGCTCACCACACTTCATAATCTATTCCTGTCACAGGGTATGTATATTTGTTTTGGGGAAAAAGGGAGATTACTTTTCATCACATAGCTCTCCTGGTTTCTAACATTAAAGAACCAAGAGGCCCTTTCTCAAAGGTTTTGAACACCTAAATTATCTTCTTTGGTCAACAGATGCCCCCAATACCCACCCACTAATAACTAACTGCCAGGTCTTTCACTTCTTGACCTCCAAAATCAGCTACAGGGGTAGGCTACTATCATTTCCACTCAACAGTAGCACCTTCTGCTTCTAAGCTTTCTCTCTGGAATACCTTTTCCACTTTTGAAAATTATGTGGCTTATGTAGAGGACAGCAATAGATATACTGTTTGATCATTATTTTAGGAATCCAAAGTTCAATGAAGGCAAAGCCTGTTATATTTGCAAAATGCTTCACTAAGTTGCATTCTTATGAAATCACTACTTGAAATTTTTAAAATAATTTTTATTGATTAAAGAGAAAGAGGAAGGGAGAGAAGGAAAGGGAGAGAAAGAGAGAGAAGCATGGATGTGAGAGAGAAACATCGATCGGTTACCTCATGTAGGCATCCCAACCAAGGATTGAATCCAAATCTTAGGTATGTATTCTGACAAGGAATTGAACCTTTTTGGTGCATGGGACAATGCTCCAACCAACTGAGCCACACTAGCCAGGGCACAACTCTGAATTTTTGTTAAGCTTGTCCTAAGAGCAAATCAGCTAAAGAACACAAAGACACAACTGACCAGGTGTATATGTATACCAGAAAGTCAACATAATCACTGGACACCAGAAAGTCAACCTAAGATATTCCTAGTCAAGTTTTACAATGGAAGCAGGAATGCTTCCATGACCCTTGCTCACTGCTGACTCCTCTTCAAATGTTTGACATACCTTGGGGTTCTCTTTTTGGTATCTTTCTAAACCTAGTTTCACTTCAGAAAAAGCTCACCTCTACAACGTCCATTACTGCCTATACTATACTTGGATATATGCAGATCTCTGTAGCCCAAATCAACCCATTCAACTGCCTGATATATCTTTTCTGGATGTCTCCCAAGCACCTTTTTTTTTTTTAATCCTCATCCGAGGACATTTTTCCATTTTTTGTTCAGATAGAGTGGCAGGGAGAGAGAAAGAGAGAAACATCGACGTGAAAGGGACACATCGAGTGGCTGCCTCCCACACGACCAACCAGGGCCGGGGATAAATTGCAACCGAGGTACGTGCCCCTAGTGGGAACCGAACCCGGGTCTCTCTGGACCGCGGGCCGACGCTCTAACCACTGAGCCAAACCGGCCAGGGCCTCCCAGGCACCTTAATCTTAACCATAACCAAATGGAACTCATGATGTTCCAAAAAACTATTTCCCATATTACCTTTCCCAGTTAATAGTACCCACAGCCACCAAGCTGCCTTAGCCAAACTTCTTCCTTACCCCTCCTCAAGTCTGGTTCCCTCCATCATCCAGACACATGTCCTCTTTAATTAGAATGTCTCTACATAGTGCCATGTCCTGACTGATTTCCCTTTCTTTATAAATTGCTGCAAAAATTTCTTTCCTAAAATACACCTCTGATGTTATTTCCATGCTTAACATCCCTCAATTACTTCCTCCCCAGCCTTGGCCGGTGTGGCTCAGTTAGTCAGTCGTCCTGTGCACCGAAGGGTCTCGGGTTCGATTCCCAGTCAGAACATGTACCTGGGCTGTGGTTTCGATTCCTGGTTGGGGCACATACAGGAGGCTTTCAATCTATGTTTCTCTCTCACATTGATGTTTTCTCTCTCTCTCCCCCACTTCTTCTCTCTCTAAAATCAATAAAAAACATCCTTGGGTGAGGATTAAAAAAGAAAAATGAAGCCCAATACTTAGCCTGGCATATGAACTCCATAATGATATAATTTCTGCCCACCTCTCCAACTACCACTGCCATCTCCCCACAAAGACTGCATTCTAACTATAGCAAAACTACTTGCAGTTCCCCCTCACCTTCTGTTTTGTTCATGCCTCTGCTCTCTGCCTGGAATGCCCTTCCCTCCATTTTTATTCACCTAGTCTTATCTCACTCTTCAAAACTTGGCTGAATGACCCATCATGTGTGAAATCTATCACCATTACTGTTCTTTTTAGGCTTGCACCTTGTACACTCCGCTGTCGATGAACTGAAACTAACTGCATTACCATAGGACGTATCCTCTTTTGTCTTTCACAAAGTAGTGTCTGGTTCTATCACATCCCTATGTAGAGTAGACACTCAACACCTGTTTGAGGCATGAGTTAATCTCTCCTTTGATAAATAACTGAAATAACACATCATACATTTATTAAGCATTTATCATGTGCCACAATCCAAGACAAATTAAGACATTTCATCCTCACAAGTCCATAAATTGGGTAGGTATTATTCCATTTTACAGATGAGGAATCTAAGGTCCATTCAAAGACACCAGATAACTTGCCCAAGGACAGACAGTTTATAAATGGAAGATGTAGGATTGGAGCTTAGGTCTGACCAATTCCAGAGTCCACGCTTATAACCACTATGTATACTTCTAGCCACATGTTATTTGACACTGTCCTCAACAGACGTCCCAAAAAGTGCCGCCCGAACTGTTTTGTTTTGTTTTTTTTAATCCTCACCCGAGGACATTTTTTTTCATTTTTTGTTCAGACAGAGTAGGAGGGAGAGAGAGGAAGAGAGAGAGAAACATCGACGTGAAAGGGCCACATCGAGTGGCTGCCACCCGCACGACCAACCAGGGCCGGGGACAAACTGCAACCGAGGTACATGCCCTTAGCGGGAACCGAACCCGGGTCTCTCCGGACCGCAGGCCGATGCTCTAACCGCTAGGCCAAACTGGCCAGGGTGCCTGAACAGTTTTTGACCAATACTTTACAGAATCAATGACCTAGCTAGGTTTCTATTCAGGTTTTATACTTTTTGGAGCTGAGGGAATGAAGTTATTTCAGATTAAGAATGCTATGGAGCCCAGCTGGTGTGGCTCAGTGACTGATCCATGCACCAAGAGGTAGCCGGTTCAACTCCCAGTCAGGGCACATGCCCAGGTTGTGGGCCCGATTCCCAGTGTGGGGCATGCAAGGCAGCCAATCGATGTTCTCTCTCATTGCTGTCTCTGTCTCTCCCCCTCTCCCTTTCTCTCTTCTAAAGTCAATATAGAAAAATTATTTAAAAAAAAAAAAAAGGTATGGACAATGAGCTCAGAATAATAGGATTACTCTAAACTGCCACACATACAAGTATTTGGTACCCAACCTCATCTTTCCATCCTACCTAGACAGAAAAATCCAGCCAATCAGAAAAGGTAGTTTTTTTAAGCTCCACGTAGGAAAAGAAAAAAAATCTACCAAGTACTTATTTACTCAGGTCAATCTTCAAAGGGAGTAACTCCTCTCATTCTTTGGAAGGCAGGGCAGTATGAAAACATATACATTTCTTAAAAATATTTTTAAAATTGATTTTTTAGAGAGAGAGAAAGAGAAACACTGATCAGCTGCCTCCTGCTGAGCCGGAAACCCGGGCATGTGCCCTGACTGGAAATCGAACCAGCAACCTCTCATTGCACAGGATGAGGCCCAACCAACTGAGCCACAACAGCCAGGGCTATAAATACTTTTTATTTGTCAGTTTTGAGCCTAATACCCAAACTTTTGATGGCAGACCATGAAGAAAAAGAAAGCCTCTTGTAAGCCTCTTCTCTGCTCCTCGCCATCTTTATTTTTAGGACATTCCTTGGCAGTTCTAGTATCAAATGATTGCTATACTGAGCATATGTGAGCTTCACAAGCTGGCAGGTGTCTGATTCCAATCCTACTGCAGCTCCGTCTGCTGCCCACCCAGATGCTTCCATTCAAACTGGGAACAAGTCCACGAAAAGGACAGAAGCTAAACGGCTCATCTTACACCAGATCTCCTACTGTTAGCTGTCTCAAAACAAAACCCAAAAACCTCTATATCAGAATCATTTAAATCTTCCTGGACAGAACCTTATTATCAAAGAAATTCTAAATCTTACTTTAATGACTTGTACTCTGCTGTAAGTAAGTAATGGTACAGAAAATTGTAGTTCTTTTTTTTTTGGTTAATCTCACCTGAGGGTATTTTTCCATTAATTCTCAGATAGAGTGGAAGAAGGGAAGGAGGGAGGGAGGGAGAGAGAAACATCAGTGTGAGAGAGACACATCGATTGGTTGCCTCCTGCACAACCCTGACTGGGACTGGGGACAGAACCTGCAACCAAGGTACGTGCCCTTGACCGGAATCAAACCCGTGACCCTTTGGTCCGCAGGCCAACGCTCTAACCGCTGAGCCAAACCAGCCAGTGCAATTACTGTTCTTTTACTCAGAATAAATCAGTTCTGCATTTTTCCCCCAATGTTTTTTTTTTTTTTTTGCAATTTTTATTCATTTATTTTTGAGCTCTGCATTTTTAATAGAAGCAACACACAGTGAAAGTAGGAGGCACAGGCTATTCTGTTAAGACGTTGCTTTTACAACTGTGGTATAATGACTGACTGGTCTGACTTGAAAAGGAGCATCTGGTACCATCTATAACAACGTGAAAGGTTAAAATCAAAGTACAATGGGACTGTGGGGGATAGAAATAAAATAATGAGTAAAAGAAAAGAAAAAACACCACCAGTACAATTAGTCTTTAAAAGAAAATACAAGACAGCAACCGGAAACAATCATCAGAAGATGCTTAGAAGCACCAAAAAGATGAGTAGAACCACTAGAACAATGGATCTCACTCAGCATGCTGCAGTCCAAACCAATAGTCCTCCCAAGTCTCCCTACTATGCAACCTGCCATATCTGTCTATGGAAATACAACTTTCAGTTATTTCTCCTTTTCCCTTTCTTTCATATTCACATCTAATCAAGTCTTATTTTTCCTTTAAAACATTTCTAAATATAATAAGGATGTCCACCTAAGCATTACTTAAAATAGTGTGTGTGGGGGGAGAAAATATTAAAACATTCTAAAATGCTCAACAGTAGTGGAATGGTTAAATAAATTATGGTACATTCATATAATGAGATACTCTGCAGCTGTTACAAATATTATTTACTAAGAGTTTATAATAGTATGGGTGGAGTAGACACTGAGCTGGAGCCCTGATCAAACCATATCTGATTTCTATCCAACCTCTGAACTTTTTGATTATTATAAGCCAATACATACCTTTTATTGTTTAGACCACTGTGAGTAGCATATTCTGTTATTTGTAAACAACAGTGGCTTAACACAATGGGAAACCATTTGTATCTTGAAAAAGGCAATTTCATATATAGTATGATCTTCATTTTTATTATTTCTTAAATGTTATTATATAATCCTCACCCAAGGATATTTTTCCATTTATTTTTAGATAAAGTGGAAGGGAGGGTGAGAGAAAGAGAGAGAGAAACATCAATGTGAGAGAGACACATCAATTGATTGCCTCCTGCATGACCCTGACTAGGGCCAGGTATCGAACCTGCAACCCAAGTATGTGCCCTTGACTGGGAATCAAACCTGCAGCCCTTTGGTCTGCAGGCTGACACTCTGACCGTTGGGCCAAACTGGCCAGGCTATGATCTTGACTTTTAAAGTGTCCAGCTAAGCCCGGCCAGTGTGGCTCAGTGGTTTGAGCGTCGACCCTGCACCAAGAGGTTGCCGGTTTGATTCCTGGTCAGGGCACATGCCCAAGTTGTAGGCCAAATCCCCAGTGGGGGGCATGCAGGAAGCAGCCAATCGATGTTTCTATCTCTCTCTCCCTCTTCCTTCCTCTCTCTCTAAAAAAATCAATAAAGAAAAAAAAATTTTAAGTGTCCAGATAAAATTATTATTGGGGGGGCTGGGTGGAGGTAGGCAAAAATGTGTGTGTGGGGTGGAGGACATCTGTACTAGTGTTAACAATGAAAAAAAAGATTATTAGGAAAGACAAAATACAGTTATTATTTCTGGGCAGTGAACTGGGCTAGGTTTGGGTACTGATCAGGAACCATCATATATTTTTAAAATTACGAACAAGAGACTGTCAGATTGATCAGTCTTTGAAACTCACTCCATGTACACTCCAACCCTGTGTATTCTGCCACTTTAAATGCTATTGTCTTTTTCTACCTATCCAAGTCTCAGCCATTTAGAATCAGTGCGCTCTTACTTCCTACCTATAATCCCCAATAACTTCTTTCTCTGAATGTCTGATGCCTTCAACTGTCAATAGCAGCAACCATTATAATAACCACCTCATTTATTTGATCTTAGCCAAAAGGCCGAGAAGTGATGGACACTTACTATAATGCCAGCTACAATCTGGGCACTTTGTTATTACATTTGAACATAACTGTTTCTGCATGAGTCATTTCTGCTCAACTAAATACTAAATTTTTGGAGGGCAGGAACTGTTTTACATTTATGTTGAATTGCCTCAACACCTAGCATATTCTATTGTAAGTTCTTAATATAGATTCTCTATATGAAGGAGGAAAAATAACTTTTAATAGAGTTTCAAAAGGCATGACCCCCCCACACACACACACACACAGGTTAAGAACTGTAATAGTCAACAAATACTTATTAAATGACCTAACATATCACCTATAAAAGCCAAGGATTCCCAGTTAAAACAGCCAGTAATACATATCAGTCAGCACTAGTAGAGAAACTTTTTAGTCATATCTTAAGTGTACTATGAGGCTTTAGGAATCTCTCAGAGATAGTACTGATGAAATGGAGGCAAAAACAGAACTTTCCCTTAACAAGTGACAACACTGTAGTGGTCCCTCACCACTAGACTTGGCGAAGAGTGCCTGTTTTTACCCTTCTGCCTGTAAATTAGCTGTTTAACCTGAAATCATTTTAACCTATCAAGGCCATATAAGCACAGCAGCATAATGGGACTAATAATGAACATAAAAGTAACACAAGATTTCAGTACTTGAGGGCCTTACCATTGAGAAGTGGGAATTCCCACTTGGATCTTTTATTTATAGGGCCACATTATTCTTATCATTAGCCACAAATAAAATTAAACTGTACTGTAAGCAATTTAGAAAATCACCAGCAATGGAATCTAGCATTTGCCACAAAGGGTCATAATCCTATCCATTACTCTGTTTTGAGAGAGATAATGAAACAGGAATTGCCTACAGCAGTAAGTCTCAGGGGTGACTCATGTTCTTCAGTATTAAGACTGCTTCTTGCTGTGGAAGATGCAGAAAGAAGTTAACTTGTGATGAGTGAGTTGAGTCCTGTTGTTTACCTTATTCAGCAGTGGGCAGATTCTAGTGTCCACAATATTTTTAGTCAAATCTCTTCCTGTGGTTTAGCATTCAACCTCTTTTTTTTTCCTTTATTGATTTTACAGAAAGAGGAAGTGAGAGGGAGAGAGAGAGAGAAACATCGATGAGACAGAACATCAACTGGCCGCCTCTGGCATGCCCCACATCAGGGATCAGGCCCCACCACAACCTGGGCATGTGCCCTGACCGGGAATTGAACCAGCGACCTCTTGGTGCATGGGTTGATGCTCAACCACTGAGCCACACCAGCCAGACAGCATTCTATCTCTTATCTTCCCCAATTAGCTAATTCCTAACCTTCCCATCTCTGATAATGGATCAGTATCTCCCCAACCTCAAGGCCTTGGAACCTTCTGGCTCAGTTGCATCTCTTGCCCAATGCATTTCTTCCCTTGTAACACCTTCTAGATTTTTACTCTTCTCCATTCCCACTAACTTATTTCATCAGCTTGTCTGCAACAAAGTGGCTTCCTATTTTATAATAACTAAATATATACTTGCAGTTTTAAGTGCTTACATATTTCAATTAATTTAATCCTCACAACAATCTGAGGAGGTAAATACTATTATTATGCACATTTTTCCAGTGAGAAAATTTTGGCAAAAAGGAGTTAAAATAAAACTTGCCCAACATCACACTCACGGCAAATGGCGTACCTGAAGTTTAAACCCAGATGGTCTGGCTCCAGCCTAGGCTCTTAATCTGCCTGCTGTATCTGACTTCTAGTGTTTCCTTACCTCAGTCCGCACTACTCAAAGTCATCTTTCTACTTCAAGTAAACACATCTTTGGTCAACATCACTGTTCCAGGACCTGTTAGAAAGTGCTGCTGTTTCATCAACATAAATGCCTGCCTTCTGATCAGTCCACAGTTCGAATTCTGTACCAGATCAAATCATGCTCAAATGTCAGCTCTTCTGGTTGATTAGGTATGCAATTTTATACAAGTTAAACTAAGTATCTGTTAACACATTTGAAAATGCTTCTTGTGGAGCTGTTGAGAGGATTAAAGAGCAGACACGGTACCCGGAACAGAGCCCGTCTGGCTCCCGAGACTATATGAATTCATTTTCTTGCCCCACATGAAAGCTTTACTTCAGAGTAAGGTATCTCTGTGTTCAAGTCTATCTCTCTACTCATGTTCACCCAAAGGCTCTGATTACTTGGATGGTAGCAACCATTTCATGTAGTATTTCCTAGTATCATGAGTTCAAAATTATTTAGTTGTAGTACACAATCACTACATCTGATTCTATCTTATTCCAAATCTTCTAAATCAGCATTTAATCAGAAGATATATTTCATATAACTGTCTTCTTTATAAATTGTTTCACAGGTATATAGAGCCTCACCAGCTCAATTCTAAGTTCCTAAGTAGATGAAAACTGTCTCCTTGGCATACACTTAAAAGCTGCTTTCTGACCTATAGCAGTACATGAAAAGAAAAATCTTAGAAATGTACAATTAACTTCTGAACTGTGCAGGTCTACTTTAACGTGGATTTTTTTTCAATAAATACCTGTATTGTTTTTGTTTTGTTTTTTATCTTTACCCAAGTATATTTTCCCATGGATTTATTTTTTAGACAGAGTTGGGGGGAGGGAGGGAGAGAGAGAGAGAGAGAGAGAGAGAGAGAGAAACATCAATGTGCAAAAAACACATCAACTGATTGCCTCCGGCACGACCAGGGCCAGGGATTGAACCTGCAACCGAGGTATGTGCCCTTGACTGGGGAACTGAATCAGACTCTTCGGTCTGTGAGTCAATGCTCTAACCGCTGAGCCAAACTAGCCAGGGCCCTCTACTGTTTTTGATCCAAGGTCAGGAGTCCACAGATGCAGAGGGCCAACTGTATGCACTGATCTATGCCATTTTATAGAGGAGACTTGAACATTGTGGATTTTGGCGTTCACGGGGGATGGGTTGGGGGTCCTGGAACCAATCTCCCACAGATCACGGGACAACTTAAGTTTTTAGAGAGTCAAGTTATACAAGCATTTTTTATTGTGTGTGGGGGGGTCAGTACCCATAACACCTGCATTGTTCAAGGGTCAACTATATTGTTATGATTTTCTTCATTTTATATCAATTTACCACTAGATATTCAAACCTAAGAATTCAAAACACGATATAGCAAAACTATTTAACTTAAATGATTTCAAACTGGAACAAGGAGTAGCAGCTTAAAGTTCTAGCAAAACTGAAGATTTACACTACAAGACCATGAGCCAAAGATATAAAATTTTAAGAAGGCAAAGACAACCATATGTTGGTTTTCCTATGTAGAAAGATTCTGATCAACCTTATGTTGAGAAAAACTCCAATTTATTCCTTTGCTTCTTCAAGCTCAACTGGTTAGTCACAATGTAAGACTCCTGAGACAAGGGCTGTGGGCTGGTATGAGCTAGGTCAAAGATCAACTGTCTGACTCTAGCCAACCGGCCTATTTAAGAATGGCACCGGTAGTGCAGCTGGTGTGGCTCAGTGGTTGAGTGTCAACCCATGCACCAAGAGGTCGCTGGTTTGATTCCCAGTCAGGGCGCATGCCCAGGTTGTTGGCCCAATCCCCAGTGGGGGGCATGCAGGAGGCGACCAGTCAATGTTCTTTCTCATCAGTGTTTCCATCTCTCTCTCCCTCTCCCTTCCTCTCTCTCTAAAATCAATAAAGAAAAAAAAAAAAAAAGAATGGCACCGGTCATGACAGAGATGGTGTTTAAAGAACTGACTGACTCTAGTACACCCACCACTACTAGAAAAAATAACTCAAAACATATGTACTCCTTGGCTTTCTGGATAGCATTACTTAATCAACACATGAACCATCATATTACTAATGAAGAGGCATAGACCACTCAAAATTAATGAAAGCTTAAAGCTGAAGCTTAAGTCAACTCATAGAGCCAATAGCTAAAGCCAGCATCTCCAGTGGGCCAGAGTTGCAAACTCATTATTTTTTGAGTGTCACATGGACAGAATTGTTAACACAGGTCACTGATGTAACACTGTTCAAGCTCCAAGTTTATCACCAGTATGTACATTCCAAGAGCTGGCTTCTGTGGGCAAATTTAAAAAGAAAAATTAGTGCCTTGTTGACTGAAGCCCACTACTCAGGACCCAGAAGAACTGAAATGTCAGTCTATGAACAGATTTTCAGAAGCTTGTCAAAGCTGTCTGCATTACTTTCCTAGGAAGACTTTGCAGACTTTGACTAAGAGTATTTGCGCCACTTGTTCGTTCTGATTTCAGTATCTTGTTCAGTTTGGACCTGCTCCAGGTTGGCTACAGCTATGTTTGGCACCACAAGCATGCCACTAACCCTAGCTGTGTGGCTAATAAGAAAGAGGTCAGAAAGCATCCCTGGAAATACAGGGACACAGGAAGAGTTCAAACAGTTGTTTTTAAGCATAGTGTTCTGGCAAAGCTTGAAAAACAAGAAGAAATTCTTCCCCACAACCCACCTCACTTTTAGCAGCAACATAAACTCGAGAGAACATCTGATAAGAAAAGACTCCTCTTCTCACAATCCAGGCCTCCATTCCTGTGATTTTTCTCCCTTTGTTTTTCTTTTACACTTAAAGAATAAAGAACATATTTAGGAGAGAAAGTCATATTGTTTAGAACCTCCTTCCATAGAGATATTTCTTAAGTGCATGGACCATTTGATGAAATAAAATGCAACCATGATTATGGATGGAATAAATGTCCAAAAACAAAACCGGTGGAAACTGGGAATGTTTTTTGGACATTAACTTAAAAATAAAACCAACTGAGTATTTTTCAGATCACATGCACACTAAAATGTTATTATACTTTACAAAGACTCAAAGGAAAAGTAGCTAAGAAACCTAACCAAGGTGGTGGCACAAGCCAAGAGAATAAAAAACGGCAACGAAAATTCAAGAGTTCCTATTTCTGTCCTATGTCACCTAAATAAGTGCAAAAACAGCTGAGGCAACATAAGAACCAAGCCTGACCTCTGACAGGGCAGTGGTGGGTAACAAAGACTATGAATTTGATTTATACTGAGCAGGATGAACCTGGTATGGATTTCACTGCTTCCTTCGCTCCGCAGTGCAAATGCTGAGATATAGGAACCTACTGAGATCTGGAGAAACAGAAATATATGGTGGCCAGAGGTACATAGTGGAGCTACAGGGCAGTGGAGGGGCACCTGAAGGAGAGAAAAAGACTTTTGGAGTTTGGACTTGCTCTAAGAATGAGGGACGTAACGAGGCAAAAGTTACACCAGACAAAAGGAACAACACGACTGAAGACCAGAAGATGTGACAGTGTTCAGGGAACTACACTACTGAAAACTGATCAGATTTTGTTTAAATATAGCCACCAAGGTTAACTGGCCCATTATTTGACATTACTGGCAAAAGTGTTCATTACTGAAACACTGCAGAATTTTTCAGGTGAGGATAAAAAATTGTGCAAAATTCTGGTGCCAGTTAACACAAATAATAAAAATGACTTCACAATACGGTTAAGACTATGCCTAAGGTTATGTCCGTAAAACAGAACTCCAAAAAGACAATAATTATGGTTTTGCTGAATTCAGAGAAATGCTGCCTCTGCTCTCTGGATGTGCCTCAGATGCTGCTGTCTGCACATTTCACTCAAGACCACATTACACATGCAATGACACAAGGACCCAAATTAGAAGAGTCAGCGCTAGACTCAACGTCTAGGTCACCCAGCGGAGCTCCTCTAGTGGCACTCTCTGGTCCTTCAATTCCACTAGTGAAGACACTTTACTAGCTGGCAGCAGGTTCCCATGTCTGTCTCTGCACAGGCTGGAGGTGGAAAAGGTACAGTGCCGTGAAGGAAGGGGTGTGGGAAATCAAAGGTTCACAAGGAAAGGGAGTCATGTAAACAGGGGAACACCATGAGAAAGACACTCCCATCCCAATTCTACTAGTCCACAGCAATATTTTACGTTCCCATTCCCACCCCACTTTTACCCAAGGGCCAACCAGCAACACTGGTGTATGGGGACAATGCTCTAACCAACTGAGCTACCTGTCCAGGGCAAGTTCATGTTATTTTCAATTCAAAGAAAGGTCTAGTTAAAAGAAGTTGCACTTAAACACATGCTATTCAATATTTTGTACATACAAATGTTTAGTAGAAACCTATTTCCATAAAGTATTTCTTTAAATGGGGGTGGTGGTGTCAAGTCTGAGTTTGAAGGCACTCAGCTAAAGTCTCTTATGGAATGTAAAAGAAGTGTCATAATTATTCTGAAGTTCTTGCATGTGCCATGCTATTATCAATATGGCTCATGTCTACTTTTATAACTGCCAAATACACTGAAAGGCAATGACGCCTCCAAGTTGGTGTTCTAGGACAACACCAACAACTCTTTAGAGCTAATGATATGCTTTGCTAATGTTAGAAACTGAAGTCTCATCAAGTCAGGTATATCTAGATGGACAAAGCAGTCATGAGCATTTCTAGTTTATCTTAGAAAACTCTTCAATACTCATGTCTGACTAAGTGTGTTGCAGTTAGAACACCCAGTGCACACCTGTAGCACAGCTCTTAAAACCGTGTATTACTGAAGATTTGTTTATCTTGAACCCTTTGCATTAAGCATAGTACCCTTCACCCATGAGATATTCAATAATTTATGATTCACCAAGATACTAGATAAGTAATCTTAAGAATTCATCAGAATTCTACTATCATGACATACTCAAGGTAAAAAATAATCAACCAGACTTAACAGATATCTATAGAACATTCCACCCAACAACAACAGAATAAACATTCATCTCAAGCACAGAGTAGAACACTCTCTGGGATAGGCCATATGCTAGGCAATAAGACAAGCCTCAATAAATTTAAAAGGATTGAAATCATCTAAGGTACATTCTAAAAGCACAGTGGAACTAAAATAGAAATCAACAACAGAAGGAATTCTGGGAAATTCACAAATATGTGGAAATTAAACACACTCCTAAATAACCAACGGGTCAAAGAAAAAAAAAATAACAAGGAAAATGAGAAAGTATTTTGAGATATATGAAAACAAAACAACCTCATATCCAACTTTATGGGATGCAGCTAAAGCAGAGTTTAGAAGGAAATTTATAGCTGTGAATATCTATTATTAAAAGGAAATCTGTACTATAGTAGTTCAAATTGAGGTTGCTATTCTTTTTGTTTGTTTCTGTTTTTTTTTTTAATTTTTTATTTAAAAAAAAATTTTTTTTAGAGGTTGCTATTCTTTTGAATATAAAATCCAAACCCAAAAGCAGGTAATACAAGAATAATTTTTCATCAGGTTACTTGAGAGTTTGTAGATGAGAAGCACACCCTTTTTGTGGAGGGAAAGAACACGAAAAAATCTTCTACTTTAACATACAACACCAACAAACTAATAGCTAAATTTGAAAATTTTACAGTCTTTAAGGGCAACAGCTATTCACGTGGGTGAACTTATAGTAGGTGCTCAAAGAAGACAGATAAAAGGCTTCTGAACACAGAATATGAATTTCCAAGTTAATGAAAACATAAAAGTATGGTTCTTTCCACACCAGTAACCGAAATTTAGGAAACTAATAATGTTAATCTCAAGCAAAGACCTGAAGGGCTAACTAGTTTCCACTTCTAGCACTATGTGAGGCCACTCATCTGGCTATCCAATGTGGACAATATTCGTACAACTTTTGAGAAATTAACATCAATTTCAAGTTCAAGATCTACTCTTGCCCTCAGCTTTAACACATGACTTTGAGAACGTCTTAATCATTATGATCTTCTGGACTAGCCTGACATAGAAATCCGTTTGAGCTACTGCTTTCTAAAAAGGTTCAGTACACTTAAACAAAAACCCCATCCTTCCTTACTTTCATCATTAAAATTTTGAATATGGTTTTACTGTTTCTCATTGTACCCAGAAAGTACAGTAAAAGTAACTATGGCTATATTCAGTAAATGTTTGTGTGTTTTTTTAATGTTTTTTTTTCAGAAGAGTTACATAAAAACTAATTGTGATTTTCTCTGGGAAGAGAATTTGCCTTTTACGTTTTTTAACAATGAATGAAATATATCTGTTCACAGGAGGGAGTATGGCCTAATTTTCTTTTACACTTTTTTATTAAATAATTATAATAAACATTTCAAAAGAGTAAAATGAAGACAACTGATTCTTTAAATGCACAATAAGATAACTAAAACCCACTAATAACTTTAAATCTTTATTCTACCTTTTTATCTTACTTTTCAAAGCCAAACATATTATAGAAATTGATAAATAATAAAATGTAAGCTTGACTAGAGCTAAATATGGACAAAGACAGGGACGGAGAAGTGGATAATTAAACCTCTGAAAAACTGTTATTTGACTGCATTAGTAATTTTAATCCAGTTTGGAAACTGATCTCAATCAAAATTAAATACATAAGAAAGCACATACCATTACTTTCATACCTAGTGTAGGGGAAAGAGAAGCTAGATATGACTAGATATCTGGGCAGCAAGACCAGTTTTAGGGCCAATCTGTTTGTTAATAAGGAAAAGGCTTGAACATATTTCTAATTTATTGTCATATATTATATATTCTACTTAAAACCTATGTAACAGCCCTAAACAATGTGGAGAATGCTGGTGCTTCCTGCACCAAGAAGAGTCTCAATATGAAACAAATTTGCTCCATGAAGCTGTACACAGTGATATTTTTTTCCTTGTAAGAAAGCAAAATAGGCCTTAAAATGTTAACTTATAAACTGGCATCTGGAAAACTGTAGTGTTTTGGTTTTTGTTTTTATCACTTTTCTGATTATGAATCTAGTATATGCTTATAAAAATATCCATTATAGAAATGCATGCTGTAGAAGTGAAAGTTCACCATAATCCCAATATTCAGAGAAAAAACCGTTACCAATGTGACAGTTTTCTTTTTTCTTTATGTTGCAGTACATGTCAAGTGAGGATGTCTCAGTAAGTCACTCTACCTTTTTCTCAAAACCCCTCACCAGACCTACTAGCTCTAAAACCAAACATTTGCAGCATCAACTAAACAAAGCCTGGTTTGTCTGTCTTCCCATTTTTTTCCAAACATGACTTAGGATGGATGATCTCTCTGTAGAAGGGATTTATTTAGCCAAAGAGGTAAAACTGAATTAAAATTACATCTACGGTCTGGCCAGTGTGGCTCAGTGGTTGAGCATTGACCCATGCACCAAGAGGTCACCGGTTCGATTCCTGGTGAGTACACATGTCCAGGTTGTGGGCCTGATCCTCAGTGGGGGGCATGCAGGAGGCAGCCAATCGATGTTCTCTCTCATCGATGTTTCTCTCTCTCTCTCCCTCTCATTTCCTCTCTCTCTAAAAATCAATAAAGGAAAAAAAAAGAACTACATCTACGAATATACATCAAATTTCTCAGCTATCAAAATTACTTATTAACTTAACCTGATACAGCTATATAAACAAATTAATCACCTGAAGGAATAGCACAAAATGTGCCTCAGAAAAAAACGATGTGCTGTTGTCAAGTACCTTAGATGCTGAGTAAAGAGGTTTAATTGTTTCACAAATTAGGTTCCACAGTCCTATCAAACATGGTCAAACTGTGAAATAATATTCAATGTTAAGGGAGATTCGAGAATGAAGCAAACATCAGCTGTGCTATTATTATATATTCTGGCTATGGTTTATGGGCCAGCCTCATTTAACTTGATCTCAAGTAGGTAATCTATTTAGTCCTTTTGGACAGCAGAGCAACATATGCATCAAGAGCCTCCTTTGAGATTATGAACTAAATCATTAATAGAAACAAGCTAAATATCCAGCAATAGGGCACTAGTTAAGTCAATTATGGATCATTAACTTTAAAAGTATTTGAAAATATTAAACCATTAAAAATAATTAGTAAAATTAATATGGAAAATGGTAACATATGTCATGTTTTAAGTCCAATACAATTACAGCATTATAAAAATGTGTGTATAATGATAAAGCCTAGATGAGATCTGAAATAGCAATAACACTGGAGTGAAAGGTTTATGCAGGATTCTGAGTTTCCTATTCTTTTTTTTCTATTAACATATGTTAAAGTAATTTTAAATGTTAAATAAAATGGAAATATTGCTAATGAAATGCTATATGTTCTTTTTCCCCTGCCAATCCATTTCAAACCATACACATTTATGAAAGTAAAGATCTATGAAATGACACAAAGACATCAGTGAATGATCAATGCCCTCTGAAAATATATACTCCTTTATTGTTCTCTGAGAAGCCTACAGTTTGAAGGTCCAAATTGCATTTCCTCTCACTTTATACTAAACTGATACTTTTTATATTTTTCTTCTATTTTTTTCCTGTATTGATTTTAGAGAGAGAGGAAGGGAGAGGGAGAGAGAGATGGAAACACTGATGAGAAAGAACATTGACTGGTTGCCTCCTGCATGCCCCCCACTGGGGATGGGGCCCACAACCTGGGCATGTGCCCTGACCAGGAATCGAACCGACGACCTTTTGGTGCATGGGTTGATGCTCAACCGCTGAGCCACACCGGCCGGGTGCTTTTCACATTTTTCAAAAGCAAAATATTTCAAAAAGCTTTTGCCATTTTGCTAAACCTAGATCTTAAAACGCCACCGTTAAACTAAAGAATAAATAAATTATTTAAAAATTAAAGTCATTGTGAAGGTGAGGAAATACTTTCAATATTTTACCGCTAATATTAGTATCTATTTTGATAAAAAAAATATTAGGACAGAAAATACAAGAACTACTGCTAGAAATTGGACCAAAGTAGGCGGCTCTAAGCTTTCCCGCAAGATAAAGAAGAAAACACATTAAAGCATTATTTATAGCATCCTTAAGATTTTAAAAAAGTTGTTTTGGGGGAAATATGCCTATTTTTGGT
The DNA here is from genome assembly GCA_030848825.1 of Tadarida brasiliensis. Taxonomy (NCBI): domain Eukaryota; kingdom Metazoa; phylum Chordata; class Mammalia; order Chiroptera; family Molossidae; genus Tadarida; species Tadarida brasiliensis. The sequence continues at coordinate 62,059,722 of CM061273.1, forward strand.
ATTGAGACCAGAGAGAATGTTCTCCTATAGGTCCTCACTGAGGACACTTACCTAAAAAGCTCAATATCCTTACAGTAAATACAACAAAATTTTCCCAAAGCTGTTTCTTCTAACATCTCTTAATTTAGCCAACAGCAAAATCCCAAAGTTCCTTTCAGCTAAAGAAGTCTACAAAAGAAATGCCCCCAATAGGACACCAGGAACCCATCTCTTCGTTTTCAGGTTTAATCCTGAGAAAAACCAAAGACTTAAGAACGGAGAAACTACTTATCTTTCACACACAATCCTCCATCAATACTGTGCTTTTGCCCTGGCTGGTGTGGCTAGAGTGTCGGCCGGAGCATCGAAGGGTCTCGGGTTTGAGTCTCAGTACCTGCGTTGCAGGTTCGATCCCTGGCTGGTGCAAGTGCGGGAGGCAACCAATCAATGTGTCTCTCTCACATCGTTCTCTCCCCCACACACACACCCTCCCTTCCACTGTCTCTAAAAATCAATGAAAAAAATACTCTTGGGGTGAAGATTAACAACAACGACAAAAATACTGTGGACATGCCCTGGCTGATTTGGCTCTGCATTTAGAGCATCGGCCCGCGGACCAGAGAGTTCCCGGGTTTGGTTCCCGCTAAGGGCATGTGCCTCGGTTGCAGTTTGTCCCTGACCCCAGCTGGGGTTGTGTGGGTGGCAGCCACTCAATGTATCTCTCACACATTGATGTTTCTCTCTCTCTCTTCCTCCCTCTCTCCCTTCCACTCTATCTGAGGATAAATGCAAAAATGTCCTCGGGTGAGAACTAAAAAAACCCAAAAACTGTGGACAAGGTTTGAATAGTTCTGAGTTTGAGGCAGTATCAGGATAAGCACCTGGCCAATTAGTTATATGGGCAGAGTTATATGACCTAAGAGTTACCTGAGCCAGGGATTGGACTGACATCCTCTTATCAAAGTTGTGCACTTGAATAGCATTAATAAAACTAGTGGCAGCTGGCATTACTGTCTACTCTATGCTAGTTACTGCTTTAAGCACACAAGGATATTTTAGTTCTTTTGATCCTCACTGTGACTCTAGGAAGGTAGGTAATATTGTTCCCATTTCACAGATGGGAGAACCAAAGCACAAAGCAAATTGCCCAAGATCACAATGCCCAAATGGCCATTGGCAGAGCTGGGATTCAAAGGTGGGTACAGCCTGGAGCATGTGTTCTTCACAACACTATAGATGTCTCTCATTCCACATCCACAAGAAGGTGAAATTGAGGGAGTATCTGATAAAAGGACCAAGATTTTCCTCAAAAAGTCATTTTGAATCACTTTGAAAAAGGTCTGTAAGTTTTATGACACTGAGCATAGCCACAGTGAACTTGAGCCTGAAAATTTAAAAGCAGTTAAACCTCAACCATTAAAAAACCAACCAACCAACCAACCCCTGACCGGAGCACTTTATCTTCCTGGAATATCTGTTGAGGTAAAATAGATGCAAAATGTTAACCATTTATTATTTGAATATAACTTTGTTTTAATAAAACTGATAAATTAAAGTAATACAAAAGAATACCCCCCCCCCCAACCAAAAGAAGAGTAAAAATCACCTGAAAACCAGCCCCGTGGGGATAACTTATCTTTCAGGGGACCATTCAGAAATCGTCTATGTATTTTTTTTTTTCCTTTATTGATTTTAGAGAGAGAGGAAGGGAGAGGGAGAGAGAAACATCGATGAGAACATCGACTGGCTGCCTCCTGCATGCCCCCCCACTGGGGATCAAGCCCACAACCTGGGCATGTGCCCTGACCGGGAATTGAACCGGCGACCTCCTGGTGCATGGGTCGATGCTCAACCACTGAGCCACACCAGCCGGGCATTGTTCTATGTATTTAATAAGCAAACAGAAATAGATAGCAATTTTCTCTAAATGAGCCCTCCCTCTAGTTTAACCTCACCTGGGCATGAAAAGGCCCTGGCCTGGATCTGAATCCTAACGTGTAAACCTGGGCAAATTACTTAACCTAACCCTTAGGTTCCTGATCAGTAAAATGGGGTCTACGGCCATATCACTCAGAACTCGCCTGATCTTGTCTGATTAGTAAAATGGGGATAACAGCATCTTCATTATAGGATTATTGTGAGGATTAAAAGGGAATGCAAGTAAAATACTCAGCTTAGTGCAAGGACATACTAAGCACTCAATGTACTAGTTACATGCTTACTTCTTCTTTTATTTCATTATTATTATTTTTTAATCCTCACCTGAGGATATTTTTCTATTTATCTTCAGATAGAGTGGAAGGGAGAGAAAGGGAGAGAGAGAGAGAGAAATATCAACGTGAGAGAGACACATCGACTGGTTGCCCCCCCCCCCCCATGACCCCGACCAGGGCTGGGGACAAACCACAACCGAGGTACACACCCTTGGCTTGAATCAAATCCAGGACTCATTGGTCTGCGGGTCGATGCTCTAACACTGAGCCAAACTAGCCAGGGCAATGGTTACTTTTTAAAAGAGGGTCCAGCCCTGGCCAGTGAGACTCAGTAGTTAGAGCGTCAGCCAGTGCACTAAAGGGCTGCAGATCCAATTCATGGTCAAGGGCATGTACCTGGGTTGCAGGTTCGATCCCTGGCCCTGGTCCAGGTTGTGCGGGAAGCAACCAATCGATGTGTCTCTCTCCCATCGATGTTTCTGTCTGTCTCTGTCTCTTTCTCTCTCCCTCCCTCCCTTCCTTCCACTCTATCTAAAAATCAATGGAAAAATATCCTCAGGTGAGGATTTAATTAATTAATTAATAGTCAGCCGGTGTGGCTCAGTGATTGAGCGTCGACCCATACACCAAAAGGTCGCCAGTTCGATTCCGAGTCAGGGCACATGCCCAAGTTGTGGGCCTGATCCCCAGTGGGGGACATGCAGGAGGCGGCCAATCAATGTTCTCTCTCATCAATGTTTCTATCTCTCCCTACTTCTCTCTTCCCCTCTCTCGAAAATCAATAAAGAAAAAAAATTAAAAATAAATAAAATATAAAAGGGTCCATTTAACACTTCTCTGTGCAAGTGTAGATATTATTCTGTGTTGATACAGATTTACATCAGCATTAACACCTTCACAGTATTCCATTTTAAAATACCATAATCTGTTTATGTAGCACCCTACTGATTGGCTACTTAGGTTTTCTCCCCCTTAATATGGTTATTCCATAGATTGAAAGATGCCCTTTTTATACTTTTTAACATCTCTGAAATTATAAAATGGTATTTTATAATTTAATTGAAAATATATTTTTTTCTAGGTGGCACACAAATTCAATGAAATCAACATCCTTAAGTCTACATTTTTTAAAACTTAAGTATTTTTTTTAGAAATCTTAAAGTGGAATTGCCAGGTCATTTTATGTTCTGGTACATATCACCAAGCCACCATTCAGAAAGATTTTATTGGTACAAATCTCCACTGGCAGGTGGTGACAATACTAATTTCTCCACATCCTGGCCAACAGAGGGTAGAGGTCAATCTTTAGCATCTTTGCTAATCTGACAGGCAAGATGACCTCATTTTTATTTGTTCATTTTGTTTTTTCATTTCTTTCATTACTGAAGTCAACTTACTTTAGATAGGATGTCCACTAAGTCACTCACTTCCCATGCCAGGCAAGTGAGCAAAGCAGGACTGCAGATACCTTACATTTCCGGTTTACTCATCCTGATAAAGGGGCATTACCATACTGTGGAAGGAACATCACAGCCAGACCTGAGCTCAAGCCCCAACACTGTCACTTACTAGATGTGTGAACCAGAGCAAGTTACTTATTTTCTGAGCTTGTTTCTGCAGTCATAAGATGGGACTAATTATACCAACCTTTTAGTGCCCCAAATTAGAAATAATGGCATATTATTTACTAACTGCATGGCATATAGTAAATGCTCCATAAATGGTAGCTATACAATAATGACTTCAACTACCATGGCTCACAAAGGTGAAACTTGAAAGACCCCAAAGGAACATTGTATTTCCTTACTCATTTCTTTCTCCAAACAGGGATGACTGGTTTTCAGCCAGCCTCCCAAAGGAGTCTTGTATAGGAACTGAAAGTTCATTCATTTTTAGCACCTATTTGGAAAAAGTCCATCCAGATGACAGGGGGTTAAATGAATATAATGAAAGGCAAACAAATTACCTGCTATAAAAGAACTCAAACAGTCCTCATTCTCAAAAGAATAAATAAATGCAATCTTCTGGGCTTAATCAACAAGACTGATAAGGCCCTGGCCAGTCTGGCTCAGTGGTTAGAGCATTGGCCCTCTGACCAAAGAATCGAGGGTTCGATTCCTGGTCAAGGGCACCGTACCTTGGGGTTTTGGGTTCAATCCCCAGCCCCGGTCGGGGTGGTGCAGGAGGCAACCAATCGATGTGTCTCTGCATCGATGTCTCTCTTTCTCTCTCTCCTTCTCTCCTTCCCACTCTATCTTAAAAAAAAAAAAAAAAAAAACAGTGGAAAAATGTCCTCGGGTGAGGATTAAAAAAAAAAGACTAATCAGAATTCTTATCAACAGGCAAAGAAAGGCTTCTGTAAAACATACTGATACTGGGACTTTAAAATAGTGAAGCCCTGGCCCATTTGGCTCAGCGATTAGAGCGTCAGCCTCTGGTCCAGAGAGGCCTGGGTTCGGTTCCTGCTAAGGGCACTTACCTGTTGCAGTTTGTCCCCGGCCCTGGTTGGGTCGTGCGGGAGGCAGCCACTTGATGTGTCCCTTTCATGTCGATGTTTCTCTTTCTCTCTCTCTCTCTCTCTCTCTCTCTCTCTCTCTCTCTCTCTCTCTCTCTTATCCTCTCTCTCCTTCCCACTCTATCTGAACAAAAATGGAAAAATGTCCTTGGGTGAGAATAAAAAATAAAATAAATAAAATAAAATAGTGAACAAAAAGCCCCAACCTCTTATTTTTTTTTTTAGGTGTGGTAATTTAAACACCTCAAATGGACTTGTGTACCAAAATCCAGCTGTTGTGAAAACTAGAACCCATCAAATCCTATTTCTCAGAAGCACCCTCAATGGGCATTCTTTTCTGTTACACAGGAGACTTATTCAAATGCCCCCAGCTGACAGGCAGAAATCCCGTAGTTTTTCCTTTCAGCCTCTCTCAAACCACCCCCATCCTTCATTTCTAGTCTCTAACACCTATGCAGTTACTTATCTATCTCACAACCTGGTTACTGAAACCTCCCAGGCTAGGACTCCAGGCTTACCTCCCTGCAACCCATTATATACACAGAACACTTCTGTCATCAGCTAAAAACCTTCAGAGACTTCTTAAGGACAAGACCAAACTCTTACTGAGTTTTTCTTATCTGACTCTAATTCTACCTTATTTTCTACTATGTCACCCACAGTCTATAATCTTATTCTAGCATTCCCATTTCAAACAAAAGTACAACCCCCACCCAGCCACCCCCTTCTCTTCACCTAGCCCTAGCCAATTCATCTCACAGGGTCCAGTTCAAGCGACACTTCTTCTTCACAGCTTTCTCTGACTTCAGCTCTCACCTATCTCTTCCCTTTCTAATTACCCCAGCAGTTACAAGGTGTAACACAACTTCAGTAATCTATTAAACACCAGTGCACTACGAAATACGAAGTTTGTGATCTTGCATAGATCATTTAACCTCTATGGGCCACCATTTTCTTATCTGTAAACTAATGTCTAAATTAATAGATTTAAAAAGATCTTTTCCTGTTCTGAAAATCCTAATTTTACATACTTCCATGTACTGTTTCAGATATTAATCTCACTTCCTTATTTGATTTTAGAGTACCCGAAGGGAGAAAGGACATCTATTTCTTCCCCGACTCTCAAAACAACTTATCACAGGATGTGGCTCAAGGAAATGCTCAGAAAATGTGACAGTGAAATAGAGACATCAGTGCTGAGATAGAAGACTTCAAAGATCTGAGTGTGAACCCAAGACCTAGTTCTAAAGCAGCTTGTGAAACTGGTATAGGTAGGTAGTGCTAGATCGAGAAGAGGACACCTAGATGCTCCACTATTGGCTCTCTTCTAGAGTCCGAAGGTCGGCCTTGATGAAAAAGAAGCCAATTCCAGAATGAAAGAGCACAGGTTTGAAGTTATGTGTCCATAAGCCTCTAAATGGCAGATACAACTTTTAGGTGAGCTCAGACATTTATGTGCTCTAGTATTCAGGGACCCTGTTCAGTGGACAACTCCTGGGACTACCCCAAGCCTACCCTACAACAGTGGGGAAATTTAGGTTCAGCTCAGCCGTGCAAGGCCTGAAACCTGCAACAGAAGAGCAATTCCTTCCATTTCTATGCCCCAGTGCCCTCCTCAAGAAAAAAACAAGCTTTTATAAGAAGGAAAGTAACAAAGGCAGGTATATTGAAGCATTCAGTTCTATTTTAGGCTTCCAGTAAAATGTCTTCAGTTTTCTCTCTTTTCTCAGGGCAGTACAAGTCACTGTGTAGATAGAAAGTAAAGAAGTGGTCTGCTAGAGGACAGGAATCAACAGTAACCAAAAGTTAACCAGGAACTCCAAGACAGTGAGGGGATGCACTCCTTCCAAACTCTAGTCAGAGGCAGAGGGCTAAGCCCTTTCTATGTTATCATATTCAAATAAAATGTATTAATACCAACATGCATATGTCCCCTTTATCAAGAGAGAGCAAATATATCCCTATTTTAATCAAGTTAAACTGGTCAGTGCTATTCCAGCCACTTCTAAACATGTGTTGGCAACTAAGATCCTAAAGAGTTATCAAATCAAAGCCACTCAAATGAAGCCAGTTACTTTTTGAATAATCAAATGAAGAAAACACTGCTTTTTTTTTTTTTTACACTAACAGCTAACACAAAGCAATGTCCCTCATGGCCCTCCTCTTCACTCAGCTGTTTCACAGAATCATGAGACAAAGGGCAACTACTGTATCATCACTCCTTTTTTTTTTTTTTGGAGTAAAGCCACAAGATTACTAACAAACAGCTAATGGCCACCATTCAAAAGCAATAATGGCATTATGACTTCATATGCCAGTTATCTACCAAATTGGAAAGAACCAAATATATGTATTTTTCTCTCCCCAGAGAAAATCTGAAAGTAAATGGGAACACTCTGATTCATTTTCTCTCCCATCATGAAAATTTCTGGGGGAATGTTAAACAGTATCACCTTCTCTAATTATAGGCTGAGAAGAGAAGGATTTTATACTTGTTCAAGAGGTTACCAATTTAAGTTGGAAAACTTATAAAATGTTCATGGTCTAGAAAAAACTTCGGTGATAGTAAACATGGAAAGTTCTTGTATAAAAATTCTTAAAAGTGCACTCAAATCCCTCATTTTGTTTTACTTTGTTGCTTTAGTACTAAATATGCAATAGGATAAACTTATAGAAAAATATGAACTACCAGCCTTTGTTCAAGTTTATAGGGTAAGTTTAATAGAGAAATCACTAAGTATTTAAAAAACACAAAATCAAAAACTTGGCCCCAAAGGGTTTTTATACAGGCTACAAATGTGGGTACTTGAGTAGCCAATCTTATGATATCACTAGCAGGTTATCTGCTAAAAACAGTAATCACCTACGAAAACATCAAATGACCCTCTCTATACACCTATGATATGAAGTAATTTAGCAGTCTAAGTTACATCTGCTCTGATTTTTAGCTCTCTAAGAAAACAGAACCAGGAGACATATGTCACTCAAACATATAGCTGGTTTTGTTTGCTTTCTGGCAATTTTGTGCTGACTTTGAAAATAACCTCAAAAAACTTGGTATCACAATAACAGCTCTGAATAGAAAACACAGTTTCCTTCTTAAAGGGCTCTTCAATATCACCTTTTATGAAGTACAACCTACACATTTAACATTAAACTACTATGCAGTAACTTCAGAGAACTCTATGCCTCTGGCAATGAGAACAAACATAGTAACTCTCCACAGGTCTGCATAACTTAAAAAAAATAACTCGTCTTTTTAAAAAGGATCATATTTCTACATTTCCACTTTCTTCCTCATTGTAAAATTCTAATAATTTCATTCAGGGATAGTCAACAAATGGTAGTAAATTCCAGCAATCAAGCTAAGGCTTAGAGAAAATTAAGTAAAAACTTGAGACACAGTGAATATGCAAACACTAAAGTTCAAGTTTTCCTCATTTAGAGTTGACACTATTCGATAACACCCACCCTTGTAAAAAATAAATTACATACCCAAAAGGGCAAGCTGCTCCAGCCAACTGGGTAAACAACATAATTAACATGTGCCAGGTGGAAAGTGAATCCTCATGTAAATAGTGGGGCTCAAAATGAGCTGCAAACTGTAAAGAAGCTTATTTTTTTCTAAACTGTCAGCAGGTTTCTTTTATACAATTAGAGTTTAATATGGGGTAATTGCTCCTCAAGTTTCTTCTAAGAATACAGAAATTTGACTTGTATAATAGCAAACTGAACCTTATTATTTAGAACTCCATTAATTTTTCAAAAAGAATAAAGATACACTGAGTTCTTAAATGAGTTTTGGCATGTATTCCTAACTACTTCTCTAAACTAGGGGAAATTAACTGACTAGGATCACATTCCAGAATGCAAAAATCTTCTGACTATGTAAAATAAGACTAATTGAGTGCTTTTACATAAATACTTCAAGTTTAGGTCTTTCAAAACATCCTCTAATTTTTTAATAAAACTCTCCAAGGTAAATCAACCTACTTCCTTACTACAGTCTTATTGCTTTGACTTTACTTGAAATAGTACCAACATCAACAAGCAAAAAGAAATACTCGAGGCATTCACACAAAGGCAGTTAAAGATCATACATCATACACACGACCCTCTTAAGTCATATTTAATATTCTACTCAGCGTCCATCTCAGCTATCCAGATCTCATACGATGGAAAATGTTAAAAGTGGGCAATGAAAACCGGAGCACAGCTTCTTTGTGTGTTATCGGGCAAAAGAAGGTAAGTGAGTACAAGGAGAGGCCATCTCAGCATTAGCTTGGCATCAACACTTACCTTGAGGATGTCCCCCCTTTTGAAGCTCAGTTCGTCGTCTGCAGTGGCTTTGAAGTCATATTTGGCGATGGCTTCCATTCTGAGCGCTGCTCAGTGCTCAGCAGCCTGAAGCAGGGGGAAGGGAGTCTTCCCTGCTGAAGCAACCCAGCGCTCTGGGCTCAGCCTCGCCTCTCTTCTGGGACTGGCTCCGGCACACCAGGACACACAATGCCACCCTGAATCAGAAGACGGATGATTGAGAGAAGTGGCCGGGATCGAAGGCAGCCCCGCCCTGCCAATCGGCCTGCTGTCCCAGCCCCCACGCCCCCTGGCTCGGCTGGCTCAACCCTCCTCCCTCCCTTCCAAGCAAGAGCCCTGATCTCCTTCCTCTTTTCAGCCTCAAGCCCAGGCGACTGACAGGCCCGCCGGCCAATGGTGGCAGCTGCTCGAGCTATTTCAGAGCATACTTCCTCTTCCTTCCCACTGGGTGTGCGCGGTGTGCAGGAACCGGCTGGAGTCCCGTTCGGTCTCCACCTTTCCTCCCTCACCCCTTTCACTCTGTTCTTCAGGCACGAAATGCAGTACACTGAAAGAAGGCCTCCCCCTGGGGGTGGCACCCTACTTTTCTCAGTTAAATAGGCCTATCTCCCTCCTTTCCCCCTGCCAACCTTAATGCTTTTCTGAAAATGCTAGGTCCCCTATCCAATCAAAAGCAAGCAATGCACACTTTGGTCCTGGGCTGTTTCTAACTCTTCTCAGAAACTAAACCTTGGTCTGCTCCTTAGGAAAGTGAGAGAAAGTGAACACAGGATCTACTTTTCTATTCAATTTACTACTCTGAGCACAAGACACCAGAAAAGAAGGTCCAGCTCAGCCTTTTGCTGGTGGATCTTTTGCTGCTCTTGCCCTGAAAACCCCCAAGACTTTGGGGTCCCCAACAGCCCTTGAAATAGATGTCCAAAGTTCAGTATTATAGAAGCAGCCTCCACATTACTTCTAACTAGCCTAAGGAACAAAGCTGAAGTCCTAATCTACACCTGAAAGGAATCCCTATTTCAGAATGAGCTGCCAGATATTGTGTCTGGGAAAAGAAAGTGCAGGGAGATGGTGCCAGGAAGTCAAACAGAAGTCTCTCACAGTTACCCGAGAACAGCTGCTTTGCTCAGAGCCATTGGAGTACTAACTAAACTGACCCAAATTGCACTGTGCAGGTGAAGAGGCTGTAATAACCCTCTGGTAGTGTACCAGGGGATGGGGAACTGTGGCACCACAGACAATCACTGCTATAGTCGAGTCTCCAGCCCTGAATATGGGACACAACCTAGAACTTTGAAGAACTAATGGAAAATAAAGCCCCATTCTTGTTCCATCAGTCACTGTTTTCATACAGGCTAAATAAAAGCAGCAAACAGCAGGAACACTGGCAGAATGGGGACAGATTATTTATAGTGACACTCTTCTTGGATAATTACCACCTAGCAGAGAACTCATTTGAAGGGCACGCGTGATTATTATCCTTTTGTTCTAAAGTTAACAAGTGGGGCATTAATCAAGCCTAGCTGCAAATGGACTAAGCGGTATACCAGCTGGGAATATTAAGATGAGAGGAAAATGAGTATTACCAAGGAGAAAAGAAATCACCTGGTAATAAAAAGTCCTTCAGTCAAATTCTAATAGCCAAACATTCTACTGTAGGTAAACTAATAAACTAAACCAATGTTTATTCTATCAGGCTAGACCTAGGATATATCCTATGTGGCGTGGGCTCAAAGAGAGGAAAAAAGAAAGCATTCTATCAAATATAAAAAAAATACAAAGATTAGTCTCAAAGTATTTCTTTTTGTGTGTCTTCAAAAACCCTTTACTTATAACCTCTGCAGTTTCTTTATCAAACTAATCCACATATATAACTTTAAAAGTCAGAGTATAAAAACATTTAAGAAAAAGAGCAATTCCCTACCCCAACATCCACAATCACCCTCAATTTTGTTTATAGCTTTCTTTGCATTCACTTACAATATTTCTAAATACTATGCTTCTGTTGCTGTTTCTTAGTTTATCCCAGCCATCATCTATCACCTGAATGAAGAGGCCCTAGCTGTTCCACCCTTGCCAATTTCCCCTTGCCCCATCCCAATAAAATCACATATTCTAGTTTAAGCAGTAGTATTACAATATAAAATATTGTTCACTGGTGAATTAAATAAAAAATATTGTTCACTGGTGACTTAAATAATGTATTACAACCCACCTTCCTTTCTAAGACAATCCTTCAATTTTCCCTGGCTTTTTTGCTTACTTTCCAATGTTTGTACCTACTTTTAACTGTTTACAAATGCTCCAAAATCTCTGCTACATGCCTCGCAATATTTTCCACAGACCTCACCACTTATTTTAATGGGTCTCCAGGTCTGAGTGTTAGGACTGTATCAATGATGGGAAGCTGAATAATAACTGGGCAGATCAAAAAACAGAGAGTTTCATTTTTGAAAAATGGAAATCAGACAGAAAGCCAGAGCAGCACTGTTTCTGTCAAGGTACTATGTAGTAACAGGGCATAAATATCTGTTATTCAGGATTTCAGACAACTGTAGTGTAACTGAACAGCCATAGCATAAAAACCAAGACAGTTTTCAACACTTGTTTTTCTGCTGTTACTCAACTCATCTACCACAGGTTTCCTAGAGAAAGCTTAAACAGACTAACACTTGAAAAGCATGTTTCAAGTGACTATTGCTTTGTGAGATATAGTTTGATAGAAATAAAAACCAAGCATAATCAATACTTCTGTGCCAAAGAGCATCTCATGGAGAAAACTCGAAGATGTCAGCTTAGTAGGCTATCCACAGAAAAGAGCACATAATCCAAAGGAATTCAAAAGTGTGGTGCATTAAAGACAGAAAAAAATTCTATCACATACGCAACACTAATTACTAAAAGGAAGAAATCTGAAACACAATGTATAATGATTTCAATAGAGTAGATGTTGCTGTTCATTTCCCAAGAAAATGGGTTGGGAGTACACTCAACCCTGAAGCCTAATGAGCTTGTGTCTCAACTGTTTCCAGCACACACCTCCGCAGCCCATCCCAAGCAGTGAATTTTAAGAAGGCAAGTGCAGCTTGAATCGTTCATTTCAAGATATATTATCAAGTTTTTAAAAAATGAAGAGTCCTGACTGGTTTGGCTCAGCGATTAGAGCGTTGGCCCACAGACCAAAGAGTCCTGGGTTCGATTCCAGTCAAGGGCACGTACCTCGGTTGCGGTTCAGTTCCCGGCCCTGGTTGGGTTCGTGCAGGAGGCGACCAATCGGTGTCTCTCTCACATTGATGTTTCTCTCTCTCTCTCCCCCCTCATACTCTATCTGAAGATAAACAAAAAATATCCTTAGGTGAGGATTTAAAAAAAGAAAAATTACAGTTTACCCCCATTTCTATAGGGCAAAATGATATATATCAGTGTGTGCTAAAGAAAAAATTCAAAAGGTTAACAATGATTATCTCTGGGAGAGAGATCACAGGATATTTTACTTTCTACTCTATACACCTCAATTATATTTTTAGTTTTTACTATAGGCATTTACTACTGTTATGGTTAGAAAAAACAAAAAACACACCCAGACGGTGTGGCTCAGTGGTTTAGTGTCAACCCATTCACCAGGAGGTCGCCAGTTCGATTCCTGATCAGGGTACATGCCCAGATTGTGGGCCCGATACCCAGTGGAGGGCACGCAGAAGACAGACGATCAATGCTCTCTCTGTTAGATGATTCTACCACTCTCTCCCTCTCCCTTCCTCTCTAAAAACCAATAAGGAAAAAAAAATTTTTTTAAAGAAAAAACAAAATCTTACTGATGCTCTGGAGTTAGATCTGGATTCAACTGTTGCTTTATCGCTTACTAACTGCATTGAGTGACACTTGAGAAGTAAGTATTCTCTAATCCCTTGTATCCTCAGTTGGAAAATGGAAATAACAGCATCTATCTCATAAGGCCATTTTGATTACTAAAAGAGACAGCACCTGTAAAGGCCTTAGCAGAGTCTCTGGCATAAAGCGCTAACAGGTGTTAACCAGCATCACCAGTCCCTTTTGAAATATCAGTCCACATGTTTTCAAAGTAAATCTAGAACGTCTATCTACATACAGACTGTCTGATAGGCAAAGTAACAGTCCTATTAAGTATAACTTTAAAATCAAATTGCTTCACATCACATCTTAACAAAGCTCAAATATTTACACATAAAAACTAATCACATCTATATCACTTATTGTATTAGGCTTTTAAATATTCCCTCTGTATACACAGAAAAGTATACTTTTAAGTTTAGTAATTTAAAGCCACACTCCAGTCTCATTATTTTATGGCTGTATTCTGTAACAACAGTTTTGGTCCTTGGACCAGCTGCATCAAAATCACCCCATTCAGAGACTGACTCACTGTGGGGTGCCTTTTGGAGTTCTGCAATGTAGTGGCCTTAGGCCCCGAACCTAATTTTATATAAGATTCACAAGTAATTCTTATGCCTGCTACATTTTAAGAATCACTGCTGTACTACTATAAGGGTGCCTTAACCAGATTTTAAAGTTTGCATTCCAGATAATGCATTACAACATCTTTGCATAAAATAAAAATCATGCATATTCACTTGGCACAACTGGGAAAAAGCCAACTTGGACAAAGAAAGCCAAAGACTCTCAGTGGTCACTCAGTAGTGCCAGAAAAGTTCCGAATTAAGCAAATAACTATTAATTTCTCTCAGGAGAACATGGTGGGTCTCTATTCTGTATTCATGTCTCCAAAATCTATCACTCTTCTGCTCTAGGTAACAACTAGAACTGCTGCTACACAACATGCAATTTGATAACAGGAATTACTGAGAAAAATCTCTAAGTACCGTCAACCAGTAGTGTTTAAAACCTAGTTTTTTTCTGTCAAAAAATATCCCCAACAATAATAACAAAGAAGACTGATTCTAACAGATACAGGAAAAGATGCCTAATTTTTAAAAGCCTGGTAAAGTACACATGAAACTAATATAATATTGTACATCAACTATAATTTTAAAATAAAATTTAAAATCCCTTTTTAAAAGCCTGGTTAAAAAAATTAGTACTATTACAATGGGCAAGCTCTAACTGATCAGAATAAATAAATTCTATTCCCTTAAATGTTTCATGTTATTTTAATTCTGTTGTAATATAGGTCTATGGTTGGTTTTCGTTTTTTACCTTAACCACCCCCACTAAAAACCAGAGAGAAGTCATATAAGCCCAGATCGACACAATCTGCTTTACTAATATAAAAGAGACGTAGAAAGAAAAGCATAAGCCGGCACAAAAGCATGATCTTAAAATGAAGAAAACTCAAACACAAATGAGACAAGCAAGCTATGCTCGTGACCTAAAGGCAGTATTGATTACTTACGGATGAATTCAACTCTTTGAGCCTTCCAGTTCCCAGGGGGAGAACTTAAGTCTCACATGGCTCTCTAGCAACCCTTCTGGCTGACTGAAGGAACACAGTGGACGCTTAAAAGTAAAGGATAAAGCAGGAATGGGGGTCTCTTCTCAGGAGAGAAAACAGAATTTTTTTTTTTTTTTTTATCCTCACCCGAGGACATTTTTTTGCATTCATCTTCAGACAGAGCGGGAGGGAGAGAGGAAGGAAGAGAAAGAGAGAAACATCGATGTGAGAGAGACACATCGACTGGCTGCCACCCACACGACCCCAACCGGGGCCGGTGACAAACTGCAACCGAGGTACGTGCCCCTGGGGGGAACCGAATCCGGGACTCTCCGGTCCACGGGCCGACGCTCTAACCGCTGAGCCAAACCGGCCAGGGCGAAAACGGAATTTTTAAATGAGGGAGAAAACGAACTGCGCAAGGAGCAGAAACCTCGAAAAATTATGCCAGAGTGGGGACAACAAGGAAGAAGGGGAAGTAGATTAGAAATAAGGTTGGGGGAGGGGGGGCAAATGACTTGCATTACACAAGTAAGCATTTAGTGTCCGCAGTGGAATGGAGAGAAGTAGACAGAAAGGAAAGGCAACAACTGGAGAAGTACAAAGTGAAAAGGGGACAAGAAAGCCGAAGAGACCAATGCTAATTTCTCCCGTGTGTCTTCTCAACTCTTTTCTGAGAGTCAACGGTACCAACAGACCTCGAGTGCACTTCATTCAGCTCCTCTGCAAATTGTACAGCGTCTGAAGCCAGCTTAGAATAACTCCCTAAACAAGCTGGAACTTACATGGCTTACAATCCCATACGGAGAGCGTTACAAATGGAAGAAAACACCAGTGCTTCCCTCTCCTCGCTCACTGAAATCTTTCCTCAGAGCATTCCAACCACTGCTGCTTATTTTTCTTGACAAATATTTTTCAGACAGTAGTTCACAAGGGGGGAGAGGGGGGAGCACAGGAGTAAACGCATCTCGACTGGCTACGGCAGCAGACGTTCTAACTCACGGTATTAACAGGGTTGGTGCGTTCCCTCCCGAAATTCGGCCCAAATACACCAGGAGACGGTGACGTGGTGGCCTTGCAGGTCGAAAGAGCATCCATCACCACATCTGCAGCCCGCAGAGAATCCCCCGCCTCCGGGCCAAGTCAGACTGACTCACAGGATGAGTAGCCTGTGCTCTGGGGCTTCTCCCGGGCTCCTTTTGCGCAAACCCTCCTGAAGAAGGCATACAATTTAACTAGCCCCCTGCCTCTAGCTCCGGGGCTCTGTCCCGAGCCAAGGGCCAGGGAAGGACAGTCCCCAGGAAGGAAGCGCCCCAAAAGAGGAAACGTGGAGCCCGGAGCCCCAGAGACTCCGCTCCTGCCCCAGGCTTCGCCGCCCCGACCCCCAGACCCGCGGCCCTCGGCGGGCTGGGCGGGGTCCCTGCGGGCCGACTCCCGCTACGGAGCGGGGTTGTAAGAGGCACCGGAGCAGCGCCGCGGCCGCCGGCCCCACTCACCGTGGCGCAGCTGCTCCGCTCCGCACCCGGCCGGCCCCTCCACAGCGGTGCGAGTGGCCGCCGACCCCGCTGCTGCTCTCCGAGGGCAGCGCCTACTCCCGCCGCTGTCACCACCACAACCGCCGTCGCCGCCACCGCCGTCGCCGCCGCCGCCCGGTCGCAGAAGCAGCACAGCCGCCTCGCTTCCGCTCCTCGTCCGGGTCCCGCGAGAACTTCCCCGCCCCGCCCCACCCCGCCCCCGCGAGACTTCCCCCGGCGGAAAAGGCCCAGAGCGCAAGCGCTCCTCCGAAGCCCGGCTACAGCAGGTAGACCTAGATGCCAGGGCGCGTGCGCCAGACCGCCCCGCCGCAGGTGGCACTCACACAGCTCCGCCTTCGGGTCGCCGTAACCCACTCGGTGCCAGAGCGGGGAAATTACAGCGCAACCCTGAAGGAGGAAATATGCACAATCGAATCACTTCCCTTACCCTTCCACCAAACCAAGGCAATTGGGGAGTCGGAGGAGAATGTCCCTCCAGCATGAAGCACCCTAAATAGAGGACGAGGTCTTGAAATATTTGAGAATCTGGTCCAAACTCTGCCGTGTTAGACGAATTAACAGATTTCATTTGTTCGTTAATTGAATTAAGTGCCTCATGTACGCTAAGCACAGTGCTAGATAGATAGAAGGTACAAGAACTAACAGAAATCCTGGCCCTCAAGGAATTCATGGTCTAGAGAAGTGGAAGAAAAGTAAACAAATAATGCCACAAGTATTGTTAGAATTATTTGGAGAATTGCTGAGGAAGCTAAAGGGATGGGGGTGGGATTGCTCCTCTGCCCATGGTAGAAAAGCCTTCCCAGAGAAGGTGATGTGGTGACGTCTGAGCTGAGTCTTGGACGATGAGTAGGAGTTCGCTAGACAGAGAAGCAGGGGTGAGGGCGTTCCAGGCAAAGGGAACAGCAGCACGTACAAAGGGACGAAGGTGTGAAAATCGTGTTCCGGTAGTGCTGAGTAGTTTGATTCCAGTACTAGGCGGGGGAGTGGGGGGGGGGGGGTGTTGACAGAAGATGGTGCTTGGAGAAGTAACTTTTATTTTTCTGCTCCAAAATCTCCTTCCAATTAAAGAAGAGAACAGAACGCATCGAATGGTAATGTACTCTCCGGAAGCCAACAAAATAGTGCTGAAGTGAGACTAACCAAACATCTGATTCTATAGAGAAAACAAGCCCATTGAAATAAGGAAAATGAATTTCACTAAGTACTTTATTGAGTGTCAACTACATGCAAGGAGCTATGCAGGGGAATAGATGACCCTCACAAAGCCTCTGCTTTCAACAGTTTGTAATCTAGAGGAGAGTTGCCTAGACTGCAAGGCAAAACAGTGCCATTGAACTACATATAGGACTGTGGAGGAGGGAGCCAATTACTAGGTGCTCAGGTAATAAGGGACGACTTGGTATGTGAACTGCAGCATGAAAGCAGGGAGGAAAGAGTGATGGAATCAGCCAACATTTCAGATTGACCAGAGTTTAGGATTTGAGGGTAGGAGTAATGAGACACAAGGCCAAGATGTATGGCTTAGGTTTCATTGGCAAGCGATATGCAACCGCTGAGAGGTTTTGAGCAGATGTCTGATATGAGGTTAAAACAACAAGAGGACCATTTACTTTCTACCCAATGTGTACTAAAGCCACAGTGTTTCTACAGGGCAGATCACTTCCCTATTTTACAGACTCGGAAAGTTAGAGAGGTTAATTTACCCAGGGGAACCCAAGTATAGTAGACTCAAGGTTTAAACCTATGCCTTTCTTGTCCTAAAACCCATATATTTGTCCTCCATTATGATACTTTGTTCTAGAATGGTGGCCAGAAAAAAATTAAAATGAAAGGGAAGGACTTAGCTGCTGAACAGAGAGGAGGAGGAAGTGAGGGAAGAGTTGCAGTTCTTTGCTTTGAGTGGGGAGAACACCAAGAAATTTGTCAGTCAAGAGGAGTAGCTGATTAGGTGGGAGATGTTGGGGGCGGTTACAGGGAAGGGAAGGTGAGGAGGTGATGATGCCCCCATTTTGGAAATGTAGAGTTCATCCTTCCAGGAGATATGCAGGTAGAAATATCCAGTATGCTGTTGAAAAGCTCAATGCTTCCATTCATTCTCTCCAAATATTAACTGAGCATCTACTTCGTAGACAGCAAGATAACCTGCCACAGAGCTTGCAGCCTAAAGGGGAAGACATCCCTCTGAGAATATGACACTCCTAGAACTGGGAGCTTTGGGAGCACACGGCAGGAGACCTGACCTAGTTCAGGATGTGGGAAGACTGGGGGGGAGGTTTAAGCTGAGACCCTGGTTAGGGTGAGAGGAAGACAGTGTTCAGGGAGAGATATTTATCATCAACAAGATAATGTCTCAAGTCCTTTGTAAGACCCTTACAGATCTGGCTTCTGCCTGCCAGCCCCACCCTCTCAGTCTCCAGCCAGCACACACTCCCCTAAAACTAACCACAGTGGTTTCCGGAAGGGGCCACGATCTCTTGAGTGTCCATATCTTTACATATGCAGTTTTCTCTGCTCAGTTGGCCTTTGTCCCTTTCTTTAGGCTCCCAAGTCAGTTTTAGGGTTTCTTCCCCCAAATTCCCATTGTACCTCCAAACTCATTGCAGCATTGTTGACTCCCCACTGCCCCCCACCCCGTGCTCTACAAGCTCCAGGCAAATAGGACCACACCTTTTCACAATTGTATTCCCAGCCCCCAGCACAATGCATGGAGTGAGTAAATGGATGGATGGATAGAAGAACAAGTAAATAAATAATAGGGGTTGATGAGAGATAAAGATATGGCTTTCTCTCTGTGCAATGTGATATTTGAAGCTAAGGAAGTGGGTGAGATCTCAGAAGAGACTAGATGCCTAAGAGAACAGAAAAAAACATTATGCACTTCCTTTTAAAATGCAGCACTGATAAAATAGACTCTGAATATGTCTGTGTGAAAAATATATGCATATGGCCAGATTTGGAAGGGGAACATTTAAAAGTACAAATACTACTTGTGTTGAAATAAAGCAACTATGGGTGACAAAAACACACACAACAACACAAAAAACCTTCAACATTTGTTATGTTGTCTTTCTGATTTAAAAATTCTTTTCTACAGACACAGATTCAGAAACTTCAGAGAACGCTGCCCAAGATCATTTTGTGCGGAGAAAAAGCCACACTAGTGGCAGTGGGATTTTTAATGTGTATGGCTAATGCTAAATAGCAAAAAGAAACTGGAGCAAGAGGCAAGTTGTGAAGTAAAAGGCACCCTGGTGTGAAAATCTGTTGTAACTGTAGCAAAACTTGCTAGTGACAAACTGCCACATCGGTTACTCTGGAATGCACAAATTAACCACCACCAGGTCTCTCTTTTTGGTTGGGGCTTGCAGTTCTTTCCAGTTCTGGGAAAGGGTTTCTCCCTATGCTTTTGGTGAGTTGTGGTGCTGCCACCTGCCGGTGAGAACTGGGCATCATCCTGGCATTTACTGAACCCTGAAAGCCCACAAGAAACTAGCCTGTTGACCCCCTCCCTTGGGAGCTGCTTCAAGACCATCCTCCGAGCCCACATTTCTGAGCTTCTCTTTAGTAGGAAAGAACCAGACAGCTAGTGACAACCTAAACTTGGTCATTTGAAATTCTACTCCCACCTGCTCAATTGATCTTGAAAGTTTTTGTCTTAGAATTTCCTTTGCTCAAGTTGTGAGCCAAGACTGCACACACCTCTTAGGCTTTGAGGGTGGCCTCTGGTGCTGAGCCTACCAGTGGGACACCAAGTCCCGTGACTTGCTTCCTCTACCTCTAGACTCCATCTTTATCACCTGATCAGGTCTACACCACCATCCTTCCTGGGGAGCTGCCTAATGATCATTGCGCGCCCCCCCCCCCCCAGTCATTATCTACATTGCAGTCAGAGTGAGCTTTCTAAAATACAAATTAAAACAGAAAGTCATAAATAAGGTTCAAAGTCCCTAGCATGCCCTGTATGGCCCTCCGTAGCTGGCCCCTGCTGAAAACTCAGCCTCAGTGTTCACCCATGTCCCTTTGAACTCTTGTCTCCACTCTTGTGAAAGACTTTCAGTTTCCCAAATAACTCCACAATGCTCTCACCTCCAAGTGTTTGTACGAACTGCTCCAGGGCTGGAATGCCTCCTCTCCGAGATCCCCATCGTCACCTGGCTCCTGTCTGTCCTCTGACTCTCAATTCCAATGCCACTTCCAGCAGGAAGCCTCCCCCGATGTTCTGGTCCTTCCAATGTGTTCTCATAGCACCCCCAGAGACCCCAACATCACCATTTTCTTTTTCTTTTTTTTTTATCCTCACCCGAGGACATTTTTTCATTTTTTGTTCAGACAGAGTAGGAGGGAGAGAGAGGAAGAAACATCAATGTGAAAGGGCCACATTGAGTGGCTGCCATCCGCATGACCAACCAGGGCCGGGGACAAACTGCAACCGAGATACATGCCCTTAGCGGGAACCGAACCCGGGTCTCTCCGGACCGCAGGCCGACGCTTTAACCGCTGAGCCAAACCGGCCAGGGCCCAACATCACCATTTTCATAAGACCATATGTTGACCATGTACTTGTTTCTCCCCGTAGACTATGAGTTCCTCAAGGACAGGGACCATGTCCTGTTTTTCTTTCTTTTTTTAAAAAAACCTCTTTGTGCAGAAAGCATTTTATTTTATTTTTATTTTATTGTTGCAAGTATTACAGATGTCTCCCCTTTTTCTCCCATTGACTCCCTCCTCCCCACCCCCCACCTTCCTCCTGCTTTCCCCAAACTATTGTCTGTGTCCATTGGTTGTGCATATATGCATATAAGTTCTTTGGTCTATCTCTTCCTAATCTCTCTACCCCTCTTTCCTCTGAGGTTTGTCAGTCTGTTCCCTACTTCCATGTCTCTGGATCTATTTTGATTGACAGCTTATTTTGTTCATGATATACCATAAATAAGTGAGATCATGTGGTACTGGTCTTTCTCTGACTGGCTTATTTCACTCAGCATAATACTCTCCAAGTCTTTCCATGTCATCTCAAAGGGTAAACGATCTTTCTTTCTTTTTATTTTTTTATCCTCACCCGAGGACATTTTTTTTTTCTTTATTGATTTTAGAGAGAGAGTAAGGAAGAGAGAGAGATAGAAACATCGATGAGAGAGAACATCGATTGGTCGCCTCCTGCATGCCCCACACTGGGGATCAGGCCCACAACCTGGGCATGTGCCCTGACCGGGAATCGAACCAGCGACCTCTTGGTGCATGGGTCGACGCTCAGTCACTGAGCCACACCGGCCGGGCGGCATTTTTGCATTTATCTTTAGATAGAGTAGGAGGGAGAGAGGGAAGAGAGAGAGAAACATCAATGTGAGAGAGAAACATTGATTGGCTGCCTCCTGCACGCCCCCTACTGGGGATTGAGCCTGCAACCTGGGCATGTGCCCTGATCAGAAATTGAACTGGGACCTCTCAATTCAAGGGATGATGCTCAATCCACTGAGCCACACCACCCAGGTGAAAAGTGAATTTTTAACAAATCAGTGTCCCTAAGAACTTTATAAACTAACAGTGGTGATAAAGCCTAATGATGTGACACAGCATGACAAGTGCTCTAGGAGCCCCCTGGCGCTGAGTGTTAAGGGACTCCAGGAGAGAGAGATAACTTGGGAATAGGGAGTCCAAGAAGGCTTCATGGAGGAAGTGGCATCTGAGTTGTCTTGAAGAATAGCTAGCATTCTAATAGATAGAATCAAGTGGAGTCCCCTTTAGACCAAACAGAAGATTTTAAAATGGAGAAAGGGCCAAAAATTCTTCTCTAATGTAGCAGTTCTTACATTTTAACACACAAGAGAGTCACCTGGGGACCTGTTTAAAATGCAAGCTCTAGGATCCCAGAGATATTCAACTCATTAGGTCTGAGAAGGGCCCAGAACTATGCATTTAAAATAAGCTGCTACAGGTAATTCTTAGGCTGGTCATCTTTGGACCAGACTTTGAGCGACAATGCTTATTGAATAATTGAGTCGTAGGGATTCGGGGATCTTCCCAGTGTGTAGGTTACAGGAATCAGACTGTGAATTGCTATGGGCAGGAGAGAAGTTGGGGATTCAG
The DNA here is from genome assembly GCA_030848825.1 of Tadarida brasiliensis. Lineage (NCBI taxonomy): Eukaryota > Metazoa > Chordata > Mammalia > Chiroptera > Molossidae > Tadarida > Tadarida brasiliensis. Next base: position 62,081,793 of record CM061273.1, read on the forward strand.
TCCCCATTGTATACCCTTAGGATCTTAAGCTTCCTGCAGCTGAGAAATGCCAGTAAAGCCCATTGGTGTAGTCAGGGACTTGGTGGGTGGCACCTCTCCACACCACAGTGTATATAAAAAATAAAAAATAAAAGCCCAGATAAGCAAACGGACTCTGGTCCTGACAGGTCTCTGTAGCAATGCCAGAGTCAAGTTCAGAAGAGGCTGGCCCTTCTCTATTCCTCCAGTTTCAGTTTCTAAATCTCTCTTTCATCAGAACACATTCTTGCATTAAGGAGATACAGTCAACTGTTTTGGCTCCAAGCTAAAATGCAAGTGGTATATCCAGGGGGTGGAAATTTCCCCACTGTCCCTACACCTATGAGAAAGAAGCATTAGCAATTCTAATACTAGGAAGTTTCTCCAATATTGGTTTTATTATACTTTAAAAGATAACATTTCTACATATGAGACTCTCCCTTTTTTCTCTCTTAACATTTCCCATTTAAAAAAATTCATTTGGCCCTGGCCGATTTGGCTCAGTGGTTGGAGTATCAGCCTGCGGACCAATGAGTCTTGGGTTTCGTTCTGGTCAAGGGCACGTACCTTGATTGCAGTTCATCCCCGCCCCGGCCCTGGTCGGGGTCATGTGGGAGGCAGCCAGTGGATGTGTCTCTCTCACATTGATGTTTCTCTCTTTCTCTCCCTCCCTCCCTCCCTCCCACTTTATCTGAAGATAAATAGAAAAAATTTAATCCTCAGGTGAGGATTTTAAAAAAAATTGATTTGAATCTTTGATGTCCCTTTTGCTTTTTAAATGTTTTTACAAATTAAGTTTTACTTAGACACGAATTCCATGAATCTATTCTCCCATGAAAGATGAAAATACTATATTTCAGACTAGCTGGTAGGTATTGAGCACTAATTTGGGGCCAGGAAAAGTCTAAGAGCACAGTACCTCATTTAGTCCCCACAGTAACCATATGTGGTCAATATTATGACTATGCCCATTTTATGGATGGGAAAATTGTTTCCGTAAGGAGCGGATCGTCAGCTGTGTCCAATGTCACTAAAGAGGATGGACAAGACAAGGACAGAAGCAACCATTGAATCTGGAGAGATGGAGATTGTTGGTGATATTGACAAAAACAGTCTCAATAGTATGGTGGGGTGAGAGTCTGACTGGAGGAAATAAAAGAAAGAATTCGTGGGAAAGAGAGAGAATGGGAAGTAAGGAAGGGTAGGAAGCAGGTACAGGCAACTCTTTGTAAGGGTTTTGCTATAAAGCAGAACAGAGCAGATTTGAAGTTGGGGAAGGGATTTTAAATATGGGGCCTATCAGGGCAGGCTGTGTATGCTGAAGGGAAGTATCTAGCATAGAGGAAACTTTAGTATACAGGAGAGAGGAGGGGTGGGGGCTGTGGGAAAGGACAGACTTGAGATCTTTACTACAGGGGGAAAGCACAGGCTGCGGTGATGGGGTGTGGAGACGTGTGGCTGCATGTTGCTGATGGGCTGGAAGTGAGAGGTGAGTGAGAGTGAGAAACAGGATGACTCCCAGGCTTCCAGCCTGAGGACGTGAGGACCATCCCCAGGGACACAGGAGAGATGGTTCCAGTGGTAGCCTTCCTTCTAAATGACTGTGTCATCTCTGACATGTGATATCACCTGTCTGTGACTTAATTTCCCCATCTGGAAAAATGGCGATAATAATACATCTCAAAACAGAGTTGTTAAAAAAAAAAGTTAATAGATAGAAAAAATGCTGCAAAATGTTTCCTGATCATAACCTTTTAGACATGTACATCTTAGTTTTCTCTTTCTTCATCTTAATTACTCCATATGGATCCACTTCCATAGTTTTAAAAATGAATCAGGCCATATCTTTTAGCTGTTGACTCTTGAGCATACCTTCATTCCCAACCACCGAGCAATCTCAAAGCAGTTTGTAGAGTATCACCATTATTTCTCTTCGAAAGTCTTTTAAAAAAATTTTTTTTTCTTGGTATTAGAGAGAGAAGAAGGGAGAGGGAGAGAGATACGTCGATGAGAGAGAACATCGACTGGCTGCCTCCTGCATGCCCCCCACTGGGGATCGGGCCCACAACCTGGGCATGTGCCCTGACCGGGAATTGAACCTGCAACCTCCTGGTTCATGGGTCGATGCTCAACCACTGAGCCACACCAGCTGGGCCTCTTTGAAAGTCTTAAGGCCCCTCTAGAGAGGGAGCATTCCACTGCCATCCCACAGCCAAATAGGGTGACCCCTGGTAGACAAGTGTCCCATGTCACTGCCAAGGCCAGGAGGTCGGGCATATCCAAACCCATTCAGTGGTTTCATGTTCTAAATGAAAGCGTATTCCAAGGTTTTAATTAGCAAGTGGAATAACTTCAACTTGCTCATGTTGTCAACCCTACTTGTCATCATTAACCACAGGGCAATTAGTGAGGGAAAGAATCAAGTGACTTCTGTTGTGACAAGAAGTCCATTTCTAGGGTGATTCCTACACAGGCTGGAAAATTGGGCAGTTCCCAGCCATTACCAGTAGAGGTCACTCTAGACAGGCAAGAGCTTCCCGGGAGGTTGAAGAACTAACTGGAAAGGAATGCTGGCTTTTGGCTCCAAAAATGAATTCGACCTGGCTGTCTGGACTCGCCCTGAGTGCCAGGAAACCTTGGTTGCCAGTTCCCAGCCATGGAGCGTGGAGGAAATATCCATTTGCATCCCATGCAATGGAAACCCCACTTCCCTGAAACCAAAACAGAAAATCAGGAAGCAGCAGCCTTCCCCTCTCTCTCTCCCTAACCCTTACATCTTTAACCACAAGTTTCAATTCTTTGTGGTTACCAAAGAACAGAAGTAATATTTTCCGATTTATTTAATCAACCCCAAAAGCTGTGTTTCGCTTGCCTTCTTGCCTGAGACACATCTGCTAGATTATTATTTCGGCTTTATGGCCCAAGGGCACACAGTGTTATGGAGTGTATGTCTCTCTATGCTTCTCAAACTTTTGCAGGTTCGGCTGCAAGGTTTCTGGTGTCCTCCCTTCTGGCAAAGATCCTCAACGTCTGAATATTTTGTCTTAAGAGCCTAAGTAAAATAATGCATGTAGTGTGTTTAAATCAGAGCCTGGCCCTCAGCTCTTAAAAATGTTTGCTGTTATTATGGCGTCTGGATCATGACACTAAGGTAATTGTCAGTCAGGACCTAGAGGAACATGACTGGTTGCAGGGATGCGATGCTACCCCAAGGCCCCTTCCAAGGTGGCCGGACAACCTAAACCAGACTGTCACCAGGAACAACCTCTCCCTGAGTAGTTTGACCACAGGACAAGGTGACGTAGTGTGGCATCACAAAAAAACAATAATTTTGGTGTTAACAGAAGCCATTTACTGGCTATGTTTTTTTATGACAATATAGCTAAGAATTTTCATTGGCAACTAGAATAATGTCAATTGTATTACTCCTTTAAGTCTCCTTATTATCAGCAATACAATTTGGAAGAACTAACTTGCACTGAGTACTGACTATGTCTTAGGGCCCTGTGCTGCACATTTGGCACAATTCAACTCATCTAACTAAGCTTCAGAGTCCCCAGCCCTAATAATGTAGGATGTTGTGAGAAATAGTCGATAATGTACATTTTCTGCTTTCTTTAAGCTCCTTTAAGAATAGTTTAGGATTGTTTATAAATCAAGTCTAATGCTTTCTGCTTTTCCAATTCCTTCTCTTTTTTTATTTTCTTGGTCTGGCTGAGTGTTTTATGAGATTACCCAGTCACAGAACCAGGGCAGGTTTGCTAATGCCATCTCCGTTCTTCTGCTCTGAGCTCCAAAGAAATAAAGCAAGTTGCTTCCAAGTCTTGCCGGCAGTCTTTCTGGGTCTAGGAATCAACTTCAATCTGAGTTTTTGGCTCTGCTCAAGAAATCAAACCTCCACCCTCTCCCAAATTACCATGAGCATTTGCGCTTCAGGAAAAGTAAATCTGTACATGCATCACCTTGAGCTAAGATCAATATAAAGAACAGAACTGCAGCCGGCTGGTGTGGCTCAGTCGTTGAGCGTCGACCCATGCACCAAGAGGTCGCCGGTTTGATTCCCAGTCAGGGCACATGCCCATGTTGTGGGCCCAGTCCCCAGTGGGGGGCATGCAGGAGGCAGCCAATCGATGTTCTCTCTCATTAATATTTCTCTCTCTCTCTCCCTCTCCCTTCCTCTCTCTCTAAAATCAATAAAGAAAAAAGAAAAAGAAAAAAAAAGAATAGAACTGCTTAGAGGCCAGAGGGAGCATCATTACTCGAGCTGATATTTAGGAATGCCAGGTGGGCTATCTTTTGCTTTACAGAGCTGCACCTGTCCACGTGCAGGTTGAAGATGAATCGACCAGGCAAGCAGCTCCAGAGGCTTGTGGGATGCAAGGGATATGAGAAACAGAAGAGGATGCTGTCAGGGATCCTTCCTGATGTTCTATACAGGGCAAGTTCTTTACCAGCCTGGCCAGATTTGGAGGCCATGACCGGAGAGCACACAGACCTGAGTCACAGGAGTAACCGAGGAGTGAGAAATTGAATACAAATGGAAGATGAAAGAACTCGATGGGCTTTCATTTAGTGTTGAAGGGACAAAGGCTAATGAGTGTCTTCAAGCACATGGGAGATGATCACCACTATTTTCCTTAATTACGGGTTACCAGACAAACTCCGGCTGAGTGAATTCAGATTTGATTCAAGTGGAAACTTTTGGACATAGAGTTAAGTACTGGAATGTGTTTCCAAGGTTGGGGTGATTAAATACTCGTTTGTCTGACAGAAGACTGGAGGCCAGTGAGCTGTCTTAGCTCTATATATACACACAGTTACCCTATTAACAGTATGGCAACAAATACCCTGTTTATCCAATAAACAGGTGCGTCTTAGGACTTGAGCAGGTTTAAATTTACCAAGTCGATCCTGGATAAATATAAGATCTGTGCATTTTACAGAGCAGAAACTGGACTCCAGCGGGCCAGGGGGAGAATGCAGGAAGGGATCCTTGCTCATCTCACATGGCCCCTGAGCATTGTCTCTCCAACCTGTCCTTGGGACCCTCCAGCAGCTGAAGGCAAAGCTATGTGGCCTAAGTCCCAGGGGAATGTCCACAATGTGGGCTTGGCAAATGGGGAATGTTGAGAATGAGTCCACAGTCCAGAGTTCAGATCCCACAGTTTGGCTGCGCCCTGCCCTGACATCCTCCATCAGAGACGAGGGGCTCTCTGCTTTGGGAGCTGTGAAGCCTGCTTCTGAATCATATTGCTTTTCTGAGCCCATGTGTCTTATTATAGCTAGAAAGACTTCATCCAGTATAGTTCAGGCTGCAGAGAAATAAATATGCTATTAAAACACTCCCTAAACTTGGGGTCCAACAAGACCACACATGCAGTTGTCTTTATTATCAAACTGTTCTGCCTAATGTTTAGCAAGTCATCCCATCACAGTGTTCTTCAAACAAATTTCCCTCAGAAGTAGTTTTTTCAATAATGACAATTTATAGGAGGATGCTCAGGACACTCATATATTAGTTGCCTCCGGGAAGGGGAACTAGGAGGTAGGGACAGGGGTGAGGGGAACCTGATTTTCAGTGTATACCTCTTTGTTTCTTTTAAATTATTTATGCATGTGTATTACCTACTCCAAAATAAATCTGATAATTTTTTCTTTCTTTTTTTAAAAATTTATTTTTTCTTTATTGATTTGAGAGAGAGAGAGGAAGGGAGAAGGAGAGAAAGTTAGAAACATCAACGAGAGAACATCGATTGGCTGCCTCCTGCATGCCCCCCACTGGGGATCGGGTCCACAACCTGGGCATGTGCTCCAACCATGAACCGGTGACCTCTTGGTACATGGGTCGATGCTCAACCAGTGAGCCATACCAGCTGGGAAAATCTGATCATTTTTAAGCATAAGGTTTATAAAACTCCATGTACAATTTAACTCAGTTTCTTTTCTTCCAAATTGGTTCCCCCCCCCCCCCCCCCGCCTTTCTTATTCAGCTCTCCATTTCCTTGGTAATCACAATGACTGCATCTACCTTTTACTGACCACTTACTATGAACTAGGCACTGTGCTCAGCATTTTCTGTTCATTATCTCATTTAACAAGCTAATGAGAAGGTTCTTCTGTTATCCAGATCTCCAGATCCTACAGATGAGGAAACTGAGGCTGAGAGAGAGGTCCCAAAGCCAGTAAGCATCAGATCTGGAGTTCAGATGCGGGTTTATCCGACCGGGCCCCTCTTGTAACCCCCACAGCCTACTGCCTTGGTAACTGCAAGAATCCTGAAGTAGTAACTGCCTCAAACACATTAGGAACTTTCTCACAAATCCCTTTGTCAGCCAAACCCTTAAAAGGCACAAAAGTGATGAAACACAATTGATGCGCATTCTTCGCCTGGCAGCACAGCTGGGTTTTCAGTACATCTGCCTTTTCATGTTGGGGGCACAGATTACTCTTCAGAATGACTGACTAGCGGGCTCATCAAAGTATGAGGCCTCTGGTCCCCCACAACCAAATCCTGAGCAGGGACCCTCTTGGTGGGACACGTCTTAAGCAGCATTCAAATGGAAAAGGGGACAATTTTGGTTTGAGTTAGAAGATGCCACCAGTACATACACCAGCCCTATTTCTGGCTTAAGGGGGAAGCTCTGGGGCTCAGAGCAAAGCTGTGAGGATCTCAGAGGCCCCATGGAGAGTCCAGCCCCTGCATTACTGGTAGTTTCTATGGACACAAGAAGAAAGGAAGGATTGCAATGAAAAATAACTAAGGAGCCAGCAATTCGAGGCAAGGCTGCAGAAGGCCAGGAGGAATAACAGCTGATAATACATTATACGCTCTCACAGAGCCCTTTCACCCAAAGATAGAAAAGGGGTTCATGAACAGCCATTAATTATTCCAACTCTTTGGGGTGAAAATCAAGGCAGGGATCTGGTAGTTGTCTTTAAATAAAATTTCCTTCCTTCATGCAGCTTCTTCACACAGTTAGGGGAGGGCGATTTGTAATATATTTCATATACTGTGCAGTTCAAAAGCATCTTCACGTGCATTATCTCATCTGATTAAGTATTTTCACATACACAATCTCATTTATCAATCAAGGGTCCTCGTCCTCCTCCAGTCCTGGTTTCCAATGACCTCTCTCTCCAACTCTCCCCCACCCCAACAAGCAACCCAGTTAGGTGGGCTGTTTTGAATAGCAGGTTCTGAGAAGCAGCAGCAAGCAAGATGCTAGGTCTGCATGTTCTGTCCAAGCTCAAGTATTTTTGGACATATACTTGATTCTAAACCACGAGGGTCCAGTTCAGTATTAGCACTAGAACAAAATTTAAGAGCGATTTCTCCCATCTTCCTTTCCAAATTTTGCATGCACAACACTCTTGAAATTAACCATTTGCAAGCATAAGCAACCATAAGTGAGCCACGTGGCTGAGAAACCCAGGAGACAGAGACAGCCCGAGACCCGAGACATTGTTCTTTCTGAGTGCTCACCCATCTCTGCCCAACAAATCCCGACAGGATGCCCACCTCCAGATTACCCGGGACTGACTGCCGTAATTCCAATAACATCACCCTGGGAGTCTGAGTCCCAATGAATAGTTAAGACTTCCAGACAAGATCATAGCTAAGGATGTGCTCGGGCTGATGGAGACTCTCTAGGAGAAAGCGAACCTTATCATTGAGCAGTGTTTTAAATCTTTCAAATTTTTTCATGATTTCCTCCAAAAGAGAAAAAGTACATTGAATTAAAATTCTCCTCAATGAGGAAAAGTACATATTAAAAAAATAAGATTTTGTTAGGTAGAGTCGAGTTTTGGAGGACCAGCAGCTATTATATCCCTAAGATTTTTTTCATCTTCCAAGAACCGGAAACATTGTCCCCTTTGAGAATGCATTTCATAGAGGAAATTCAAATGTTTACCTTTTAGGAAAGCAATTTTTTTTCCTAGATGGCCACTTATGCATCATTCTTTTTATATTATATTATATATATATAATTTTATATATATATATGTGTATTTTTTTAAGAGTTGTAATCAAGATCAGGTCGTTCTTTCTAATTATTTTAAATTGATTTTAGAGCCCGGCAGGTGTGGCTCAGTGGTTGAGCGTTGACCCATGCACCAAGAGGTCGCCGGTTCGATTCCCTGTCAGGGCACATGCCCAGGTTGTGGGCCCCATACCCAGTGGGGGCATGCAGGAGGCGGCCAGTCGATGTTCTCTCTCTTCGATGTTTCTCTCTCTCTCTCCCTTTCTCTCTCTCTCTAAAATCAATAAAGAAAAATTATTTTTAAAAAAATAAATAAATAAATAAATTGATTTTAGAGAGAGAGGAAAGGAGAGGGAGGGAGAGGTAGAAACATCGATGAGAGAGAATATAGATTGGCCTCCTCCTGCATGCCCCCCACTGGGGATCTGGCCCACAACCTGGGCATGTGCCCTGACCGGGAATCGAACCGGCGACCTCGTGGTGCGTGGGTCGATGCTCAACCACTGAGACACACCAGCCGGGCTTTTAAAAAATATTTTTAATTGATTTTTTAGAGAGAGAGGAAGGGAGAGATAGAAACATTGATGTGAGAGAGAAACATCAATCCGCTGCCTCCTGCACGCCCCCTACTAGGGATCGAGCCCACAACCTGGGCATTTGACCTGACTGGAAATCGAACTGGGACCTCTCAGTCCATGGGAGGACGCTCAATCCACTGAGCCACACTGGCTGGGCTATGCATCATTCCTAACTTGAAAGTTGTGAACTGTATCAAACAACTTAGTACAATGCTGAATAGAAAAATAGTGTCTGTTAAATATTTCCTCTTCTTTAAAGTTTTTTCTGCTTTTTCCCTCATGAGGTAAATTTGGTCTTAATGAATTTTTCAGTTTTTAAATCTATAGTTTTTCAATCTGCAGCCTACAGAGCAACAACTTTGGCCAAGTTGTTTCTCTGCAACCCTGGAATGGCCTGGACTAGCCTGGAATAGCCTGACCAAGGACAAAGAAAACAAAGCTACATACTGTACCTTCAAGTTAAGCTCAGACTTTCCCTTCTAGTCTAGAAGCTGGAAGGGCGTTGGCTGGGAGCCCAGGGGTGCAGCAGGCATCTGCTCCCTGCAGGACTTGCCCCCTCCTCTCAGCCTGTAGTGGAGAGAGGCAGCTTAAGCTGACCTGCTGTGGGAAGGGTGTGATGAATGACAAGTTTAGGGCTTATTTTCAGCTTCAACCCACAGCCTGTTTATTGTGTGACCCTGCCTGGCCATCCCACATTTTTGCCCTCTGGAGTATGGACGCCATGATCCTGACTCAGCAGCCATGTCCCAGGGACGTCCTAGGCAGAAGGGAGATCTTGTATAAAAAGCTCAGTGAGTGAATTCAAGGGTTTATTATGAGAACTACAAACAGATCTGCACTTCAGTCTGATAAAGACATTCAAGGAACACTCAAGTTCATTTGGTTCTGAACAACAAGCTAACCACACCCATGATAAAATCAAAACAAAACCAAGGCAACAACCTGTGTTCGTTGGCCTTTACACCCAGGAGGAACAGCCCGGCCGCAGCCGTCTTCTCGCGGGCGCCCACAGAGGGCTTTCCCAGGGAGGGCACTGTGTTCATTAACTGACATTGATCACACAGTCATTACTGTGCCAGCAGGGGAAGTCTCAGGTGCTGCCCTCTGACAAGCCCCAAAGCAACCCTCCTTCAAACCCTCCTGCCCCTTCTTTGAGGCTTGTAGGTCTTGTGGACTCCATAGCTCACTTCTTGGAAGCTATGCCAAGCTACCTGGAGGTAAAGACCCATCACTCTGAGTGGATGGCTGCAGCCTCTGTCCTAAGGTGCTGTGAGCATGAGCCAAAGGTCTGGGGAAGGTACTCATGAGACCTCAGTGGCACTTGATCCCTAAAATAACCAGTTTTTTTGAACAGGAATATTCCATTCCCAGGTATTGACAGCATCTCCAGACACAACCAGTCACCTCACAAATCTCTGCCCTTAATCAGAAAGGACCATGGATGAAAAGGTGCAGGTGAACTGATACAAACTCAGTTCTTCCCTTAGAAAAGGAAATGGCATCAACCTTGCCAGGTAAGAACCTCATGTAAGGTATTTGCGACTGGCAACAGTTTTTCCTCTGGGGGCATTTTCCACCATTTTGGCTCAGGGGCAAACCCTCTCCTCTTCAGTTTTAGGTCAGATGATCAGACCCTCAGGTCATGTCAGTGCCAACTGTGCTAAGAATCAAGACTGAGATATAAACCAAACTGATCATTTGGTTCATAGCTGTCTTTCACTACAGGAGGCTGTAGAACGAAGCATGTAAGAATCTGGTGTCACCCTGGCAGGTGTAGCACAGCGGTTAGAGTGTCAGCCCACAGACCAAAGGGTCTCGGGTTTGATTCCCAGTCAAGGGCACATACTTGGGTTGCAGGTTTGATCCCCGGCCCTGGTCCGGGCACATGTGGAAGGCAATCAATTGATGTGTCTCTCTCACATCAATGTTTCTCTCTCTCTCTCTCCCCCTCCTTCCCTTCCACTCTCTCTAAAAATCAATGGAAAAAATATCCTCGGGTGAGGGTTAAAAAAAAGAATCTTGTGTCTGTGTCTGTATCCACATGACCAGGCAGTTGCACTCCTAGGTATTTACCCGAGAGAAATGAAAACACACGGTCATACAAAAACTCATACACAAATGTTCTTAGCAGCCTTATTCATAATAGCCAAAGAGTGGAAACACCCAAATGTCCATCACCTGATGAGTGGATAAACAAAATGTGGTCTATCCATATCATAGAATATTACTGAGTAATTAAAATGACTGAAGTACTGATAACATGTTATAACATGGATGAACCTTGAAAATATTGTACTAAGTGAAATAAACAAGTCACAAAAGATCACATATTGTCTGATTCCATTTATATGAAATGTCCAGAATAGATAAATTCATAAAGGTAGAAAATAGACTAGTGGTTGGCTGAGGCTGGGGGAGGAGGTTGGGGACAAATGGAAGTGACCGCTAGGAAGTACAGGGTTTCTTTTTGGGATGCTAAAAAGTTCTACAATTGGTTGTGGTGATGGCTGCACGACTCTGTGAGTATACTAAAAGCCATTAAATGATACACTTTAAATAGATTAATTGTGTAGAATTTGAATTATATCTCAATATAACCATTAAAACAAAAACCAAAACAGCCCTGGCCAATGTGGCTCAGTTGGTTGAGCATCGTCTGGTGCATCAAAAGGTCTGGTTCAATTCCCGGTCAGGGTACCAAAATCAAACAAACAAACCCCAAAACCTGGTCTCTGGAGCCAGACTTCCTGGCTTGAATCCTGCCCTTCCGCGTTTTAGCTGTGTGGCCTGGTGTCAAGTTACTTGGACACTCTGGGCTTCATTTTTCTCACCTGTGAAATGGGAATGGTAGTATTTCCATCCTTATATGGTTATTATGAGTTAGTATTATGTAAAGCACTCAGAACAGTGCATGGTATATAGTTAACCCTACATAGGATGAACTATTACTGGTATTATTATTAGTCATGTGTCTCCCAGGACGTTCCCTAGCTCATTTTGAGGACCTCAAGAAGCTGAGTCAGAAGGATGCTTAGAAAGCATGAATTCAGCCCTGGCCGGGTAGCTCAGTTGGTTAGAACATCAACCTGATATGCCAAGGTTTCGGGTTTGATCCCTGATCAGGGTACATACAAGAAACAACCAATGAATGCATAAATAAGTGCAACAACAGATGTTTCTCTCTCTCTCTCTCTAAAATCAATTTAAAAAAAGCAAGCAAGTTTGAATTCAGAGGTGGATGGATATTCTCGTGGGGTACTTCATCAGACCTTGGAAAGCCCTCCATTTACTCATTTGTCAAAGTTATCTGAATATGTGCCAGGCACTGTTCTAAGTACTGGGAAGACAGCAGTGACCAAAATAGATATGATTTCCTGTTCAAATGCAGCTTATATCCTTGTGGAGGAGATGGACGATGAACAAGTAAACAAGAAAACATAGCAGATAGAGATCAGTTCTCTGAAAAAAAGAAGAAACTGGCATGATGGTGAGAGGGGGCATGCTAGATTGGCATTCAGGGGAGACCTCTTAGAGAAGGGGACATTCTGATTGTGAAAACCTCTTGGGGAGGGGCATTCTGGCTGTGGGAATAGCTAGTGCAAAGGTCCTGAAGCAGCAATATATGAGGTATATTGGAGAAAAAGAAAGAAGGCCAGCCCTGCTGGTGTGGCTCAGTGGTTGAGCGTCGACCCATGCACCAAGAGGTCACTGGTTTGATACTCGGTCAGAGCACATGCCCAGGTTGTGGGCCTGATCCCCAGTGGGGGGCATGCAGGAGGTGGCCAATTGATGTTCTCTCTCATCAGTGATTCTATCTCTCTCTCCTTCTGCCTTCCTCTCTCTCTAAAATCAATAAAGAAAAAAAATTAAAAAGAAAGAAAGAAGGCTAGTGTGGCTGGGACATGATGAGCAGCAAGGGGCACAGTGGTAGGAAATAAAGTTGGAAATATAGGTAGGGATCAGATTATGTAGGATCCTATAGGCCACGTGTGACAGTCAGCCACCAAGCTGGTTCCCAATGGTCCCTGCCTCTCGGCATTAAATTCCTGTGGGGTCCCCTCCCACGTCGAATAGGGCTGTCTTGTGCAACCAGTAGGATATTGTAGAAATGATGGAGTGTGACTTCCAAGGATAGGTTACAAAAGACATTGGTGTTTCCACCTTGTTCTCCCTTGGGTCATTTGTTTTGGGGGGAAGCCAACAGCCATTTCTTGAGGTTCCTCAAACAGCCCTGTGGAGAGTCCATGTGATGAGGAACTGAGCCCTCCTGCCAACAACCAGCGTTACCTTACCAGGCATGTGAGTGGGGCACTTTGGGTCTCGTAGCCACCTTTAAGCCTTCGGATGACTGGCCAATACCTTGACTGTAACCTCATGAGAGAGCCCAGAGTCAGAATCATCCAGCCAAGCCGCTCCCAGATTCCTGACCCACAGACACTGTCCGAGATGGTAGGTGTTTATTGCTTTGAAAACACCAAATTTGGGGGCAATTTGTTATGCAGCAGTAGATATCTAATACATCAGAGTAAAGACTTGAGATTTTAGTGTACGTATCATGGGAAGCTGTTCAAGGAGTTCAAGCAAGGGAGAGACCTGATCTGACTTGTGAAAAGACCCCTCAGGCTGCTGTGCTGAGACCAGACATGGGGCAGCTGGAAAAGAAGCCAGAACCTCATCAGCTGCTATCGCAGTAGTATGGCAGGTGTTGATAGTGGCCTGGACTGGGCTGGTAGAGTTGGTCCATTTATTTATGCATTCGTTGGTTGATTCTTTTTTTTTTTTAAATTTTTTTCTAGCATTTATTTTTTTATTTTATTTTTATCCTCACCCGAGGACATTTTTGCATTTATCTTCAGATAGAGCGGGAGGGAGAGAGGGGAGAAGAGAGAGAGAGAAACATCAGTGCAAGAGAGACACATAGACTGGTTGCCACCCACACGATCCCAACCGGTGCCGGGGACAAACTGCAACTGAGGTATGTGCCTTTAGCCAGAACCGAACCCGGGCTTCTCTGGTTGGCAGGCTGACACTCTAACTGCTGAGCCAAACTGGCCAGGGCATCGTTGGTTGATTCTTGTATGTGCCCTGACTGGGGATCGAACCCACAACCTTGGTGTATTGGGATGATGCTCTAACCAACTGAGCTACCTGGCCAGGGCTGGGCTGGGAGAGTTGAAAATGAGAGAAGTGGACAGACTAGGCATGTAATTCAGAGTTAGAGTCCATAGACTTGCTGATGACTGAATGTGGAAAGTGAGGAAGGGAAGGAATCAAACACAACAGGTTTTGGCTGCAGAGGGGAGGACTGGAAGAAGGAAGCTCTCTTACAGGGAAGAGGCCATGAGCTTGGTTTTGCACGTTTTACATTTGAGATGCTTATTAGACATTCAAGTAGAGGGGTTAAATAAACAACTGAGTAAGTAAATCTGGGGTTTAGGGGAGAGATTAAGACATAGAAATGTGGGAGTCATCAGCATGTGTGTGGTATTCAGGACCCGATTTGGCCACTTAGAGAGACTGTAGCAGAGAAGAGAGGAGGCCTTCCCCACTCCCATATCTAGGGACTGGAGCTAGCAATCAGGACTGCTGGAGTAACCAGCGACGGGGGAGACGACCAGAACAGAGTGGTAACCCAGAAGCCAGCAGAAGAAAGTATTTCTAAGAGGGAGAGGAGTGAGTCAAGAGGAGCTGTTTATGTTCCAGGAAGCTGACTGTTATCCTACACATCCTGACTGCTCACTGACAAAGAGCACTGCTCTACAGGATGTTTTACTGTTTCTTTAATGCTCTCCATCCTGTTGCAGAAATATGTCCCCCCTCTATAGAGGAGCGAATGTTCCGTTGCACTGGGAGGAAGCTGGCTGCCTCCTCCCGTTAGCAGATCTATCAGATTAGACCCACCCAGTTTTAGGGGACCTCTGTGACAGCATGTAAATGTAGTTTAGATACAGCAGGGGACTTCCCTGGTTCTTTTAGATCTAGACAACATGAAGTGAAACCCAATTCGAAAGAATTCTCTGCAGGATCTTCCATTCTCCTGGTTGCTTCTGGTTCCCAGCTGAACAGGATTCTCCCACAATCCCACCGGTGTCATCCCTTATCCAACAGCACCGACTGAGATGTGAAACATACCCCTGTCCCTTGATTTTCACTAAACCAACCACTCACACAGACATCTATACATGTAGATGTTTCCATTGAGGGTTGTGGGGTTGGGGAGGTGCAGGAATTTACTACATTGGAGAAACATGAGCAACTTTAAATCTATACCAGGGAATTCTTTCCTAAAAATGCCTCTGCCAGAAAGACGGGTATCACATGATCTCACTCACTTGTAGACTATAATGAACAAAATTAGCTGATGAACAAAATAGATCCAGAGACATGGAAGTAGGGAACAGACTGACAAACCTCAGACGGAAGGGGGTGGGGGGGGGCGGGAAGAGATAAACCAAAGAACTTATATGCATATATGCATAACCAATGGACACAGCAACAGTGTGGTGAAGGCAGAGGGGGAGGATGGGGGAGGTGGGATCAGGGAGGAAGGTGTCAATGGGGGAAAAAGGAGGGACATCTGTAATAAAAATAATTAATTAAATGCCTCTGCCATTTCCACAGTTCAGGCTCCAACCACCCTCCACATTGCTCAGCCTTCCTCTCTGCTCTTTCCTCTCTTTCTTGTCCAACTCTAAACATTTGGTTCATTTTTTAACAAAAGGCATCTGGGCTTATTCTCCTACCACTTTGATGCTTGCTAGGAATTTGGGCCTCATCTTTCCTTAAAACGTTGATCAAGTATTTTCCCAAACAAAGACAATTTTCTCCCAGCTTTTGGTGCCACTGTCAGGACACAAATGTCCCTGTCAACAACCATGCTGATAATCTCAAAAGCAGCAGGGCGCTGTCCACGCCCCGTGATATTTACACCTACAGTGCTAAGAAGCAGTGCAGCAGAGCCCAGAAGGCCAGACAGGGAAGTGTGGAGTCAGTGTTTGGGACAGAAAGTGCTGAACAAGGCTCCTGGGGTCTGGGTGGGGAGGAAGGCTGGCTGGCTGTCACGTCTGCTGGCACCTGGACCATCTCCTCGGGCTTCCTGTCTCCACTGGCTCCTTTTTCTAGTTCATCTACAAATTCATCTTTCTTCCTCCCAAACCTGACTGTCCCGTTTCTCTGTTTAAAAGTGTCGGGGGGAGGGTGTGTTCTCATTCATCTTCAGGTAATTAATGACGTTCACGGCTCCTCAGAACACAGCCCCCACCTCCTCTAGCAGGACTTCCTGCTGCACCCCTTTCAGGAACCGCACCAAGCTCTCTGACCGCAACCGGCAGTGATCAGTTTCATTCCCGCAGCTAAGCGGGGAAACGTGGCTTCCACTCTGGACGATTAATTCAGTGTGCGGAGGCCCGGGATGTCAGTGAGCTGCTGTTTACTTATTTGGGAAAGCAAACAAAACAGAGGCCTTTCCTACAAGAAGTCCCAACGATCGGTAAGATGATACACTGATGGTGTTGTACCTTGGCTACACAGGGTTTCTCCACCTGGCATCACTGACATTTGGCACCAGACAGTTCTTTGGTGTGGAGGTCTGTCCTGTGCATTGTAGGGTGTTAGCAATGTTTCTGGCCTCTACCCACCAGATGCCAATAGCGGCCCTCCAGTTGTGACAACTAAAAACGTCTCCAGACACTGCTCAGTGACCTTGGGGCAAAATTGCTCCCACTTGAGAAAAAAAGATATATATCTTATTGAGGTATGATTTAAATACACTAAAACAGACAAATTTTAAGTGTATAGTTTGATGAGTTTTGATAAATATATAAACCTATGTAACTCTCACGCTAATCAAGAAAGAAGAGAATATTTTCTTCATCCCCCCAAATTTCCCTCATGCCCCTTTGAAGTCAGTCCTCGCTGCCCCCATCCCTGTCCTAGAAGTTCCCATAAATGAAGTCGCACGGTGTAACCTTTTATGTCCAGCCTCTGTCCTTCAGCCTCATGCCTGAGGAATTTACTCACAGTCATGCGTAGCAGTGGTTCATTTCTTTTTACGGCTGCGTGGTGCTCCTTTGTATGGATGTACCACCATCTGTTTGTCCAATTCTCCTGTGGACCCTTGAGCTGTTTCCCATTTGGGGCTATTATGAACAGAGTTTTTGTGTGGACAACGTATTGTCACCCAGAGACTTGAATTTTGCCAAGGGAATGCAGCCAGGTGCTCAGATTGTGTTGGGAAGTTGTGTGCTGTTTCAGCACTGCTCTTCAGGAGGACAAACAACGGTCCGAGTTGCCTTGTTCTCAGGATTTGCAACAAAGTTCCCCCCAGGACCTCTCCAGTGAATAGTCAAAGGGCTCAAGAAAAGGGCTCATCGGTGAGACATCACTACGACCTGTTGCAGATACTGAAGGAGCAGCTTCTGCAAATATCACTCACAGCTTAGGGGAAAGGCTCTTTCCAGCCGAGGGAGAATCAATGGACAGCTCAGATCATTTCACCAGGCCTCACATGCCCTGCTGCGCCTGGCCACTGACCCCTCTTTCACAGCCTCTGGGCCATTTCCTCCTCCTCTAGCTTCCTCCAAACCTTCCTCCTGTGCTGTCTTGAAGCCCTTGTTTCTTTGTGAGGAAAGTCTCCAACAGCCCCAGCATCTTCAAAGGACATGCTTGCTACCCGAGGAGGAATGGCTTTCCCCTGAAGAGGCCACTTCCCCTGCAGCTCTTGAGCAGAAGGAGCACCTTTCCTAAACCCAAGTACCTGGGGTTGGGAAGCAATAGCACACTGTCCTTGTTTTTATGCCTGTTCCAGACCATCCTGCTTCCTTCCTCATGAAAACTCCCTCTTGTAAGGCACCTGCCATCTGGCAATAATCTGTGACTCCCACATCTATACTCTGCTCCAAGTTCTACCATGACCTTCACAGATAACCCTTATAATAGCTTAGCTTATTCTTTCTCCACACACCCCCCCCCTTTAAAACATTGAGATCTAATTGGCATAAACATTGTGTAACTTTGTAAGTCTAAGGTGTTCCCACCCACCCACAGCTTTGGAGTTGTTTCCTAAAGTTGTATTACCATAAAAAGAGATAATCAAGACAGAACTGATCATTTCATGGTCTTCATTACCTGCTGTCAGATTGCCCACCCAGCAAAGATATTGTAGCAATCACACTGTAATAAAAAAAATATATAAAAAGTCTGGCCGGTGTGGCTCAGTGGTTGAGCGTCGACCCATGCATCAAGAGGTCGCCGGTTCTCTGCACACTGTTAGAGCTTGGAGTTGAGGCCGCTGGTGGCCGATGGACTCACAAGTGTAGGTAGTGTGCTACATGAGGGGCAGCTGTGACCGAGGAGGAATTTCAGGGTGAATGGACTGCTCCAGCTCCTGAGTTCACTGCTGCTCAGCCGGAGGTGGCAGACTGGTCTGAAGGCGTGCAGGTGCCCTCGGTGCCCATTCAGCAGTTTCCTACTGAAGACTGGAGTGCTCAGCCTGCCACTGAAGACTGCCACTGAGGTCTGCAGCCCCCAGTGCTCAGGCCACGGAATGGGTAGGAACAACCACCGAGTGGTCTTAAGCTGTTCTTCCACAAACTCTTAACAGAATGGAAATAAGGTTGACGGAAAAGAAACAGTTTCTAAAAAACAACAACAACAACAAAAAAAAACAGGTCGCCGGTTCGATTCCCGGTCAGGACACATGCCCAGATTGTGGGCCTGATCCCCAGTGGGGGGCATGCAGGAGGCGGCCAATCGATGTTCTCTCTCACTGATGTTTCTATCTCTCTCTCCTTCTCCCTTCCTCTCTCTCTAAGATCAATAAAGGAAAAAAATAAAAATGTATAAATGTATGAGTTTATACAAACCACAGCCTCAGCATTATTAAATTATATTATTTTATCTAACTGCATAGGTGAGAAAGGGCACCTCTATGTTCATTTTAATTTAATATTCTTTACTTACTAGTGAGATTGAAACTCCCTCCATAAAAAAAAATTTCCTAGTATTTGGTTTCTTCTTGTGTGAACTGTCTGCTCACATGCTTTGTTCATTTGGTCCGTCCTTTCAAAGAGCCTGGAAGTGGCCATAGGTCGGTCTGAAACTTTGGCTGTAACAACAATCGATATTTATCAGCTATTCGCAGAATGTGGATCCTGACACTGTGATTTCTGGCAAGGGACTCTAATTCTACTTGTGTTTATCTCAGCCAAGTGAAAAGAAGTTCAGCGCAGGGACCTTACCCAATCACCATTTCACCCTGCCACCTTTAAACAAACGATTAGGCTGAAAGGACGTCACAATGACAAGGTTGCTGGAGTGGGAGGGGGAGAAGCTTGTTTCTGCTTGGATGTGATTCAGCGTGTCAGTCCTTGTTCAAAAATGTGAAGCAGCCCTGCCGAGTACGCACGTTTTCTGACTCGCCTCTCGTATCTCCATCTAGATAAAGGGAAGCCTAATAAATAAACAAGTATGTTTTCTGGAGGATGTGCTGTTTAGTACTTTGCTCTAAATTAGCCTTTTCGAGGCACCTGGAGCTGAACAGAGGTACTCTGTGTTATAACTGACACCATATGAGATCCAGGCTGTAGAGACCTAGGAGTCATTTCTCCCCGAACTAAAGTCCAATCAGTCACTAAATTTGGCCTAGTCTAGCTGCTAAATATCTCTCAAACATATCTAGGTCTTGCCACTCGGGCTGCTACCACCTTAGCACAGGGGCTATGTTGTTCAGATTACTGTCAAGCCTCCTCTCTGGGCTTCTTAAAACTGTTCTTACTTCTCTACAATCCACTCTCCACTCAGCAGCCAAACCGAGGATTTTTATTTTTTATTTTATTTATTTATTTTTAATCCTCTCCCAAGGATATTTTTCTGTTTATCTTCAGACAGAGTGGGAGTGAGGGAGAAAGAGAGAAACACTGACATGAGAGAGACACATTGACTGGCTGCCTCCCTCAGGGCCCCAACCAGGGCGGGGGACGAACCGCAACCGAGGTACGTGCCCTTAACCAGAATCGAACCCACAACTCATTGGTCCACGGGTCGACGCTCTAGCTGCTGAGCCAAACTGGCCAGGGCTAAACCGAGGATTTTTATAAATACCAGTCAGATCATGGCACTCAAGCTTAAAAACCTCCAATAGTTTTTCAGCGCCCTCAGAATAAAGCTCAAAACTCTTAACATGCTGCAGAAAACCCCGCATGAGCTGCCCCCTGACTTTTCAGCTTTGCTTCTCACCACTGCACTCTTCCCCTTTTCTGTTCCCAGGAATCCCCTCTGGTTCCTCAGTCTCATACCCCCCTTCCCAGGCCCCCTCCATCTGCAGTGTTTGTCCTCATTCCCTTTGCTTGGCTCACTTGCAGTCATCCTTCAGTTTTCAGTTTAAACATCACTTCTTTAGGAAAGCCTTTCCAAGCCACCCAAGATGCAGTCACCAGGATGTGGGGAGAGATGCTTCTTTGTAGCATTTCACACACTTGGGATGATATAATTATTTGTTTAAGATCGTGTCTCCTCCACTAGAATATTGACTTGAGGGCAGGGATCCTCTCAGTTTTGTTCACCATCATATGCCTAGCATCCAGCCCCAGGCCTGGCACATTCAAGGGGACTCAGTAAATATGTGCTGACTGATTGGCAGATAAGCCAACACAGCGTGTACGATGTCATTAATCAGTTTTGAAGGGGTTCATTCCAGGCTGGTTTAGCAACGTTGAAATATCTTTCTTAAAGTCACGACATTGAATTTTTTGGCTATATTTCTTAACTATTCCACAAAAGGAATAAAGCAGTGATTCTCTTTTGACTGTAATAGCAAAGGTGAAGTCACCGGGTGTTACTACAATGGTTAGTGTAACAGAGACATGACATCGCAGGAAGGGAGCGAGCCTCTTGCTGGTTGCTTCATTAGCTACATGGTAGAAAGTGTCACATAGATCAGACCATTCAATGCTGAAGGGCTTCTTCTCTTCCTCCCCTTCTTCTCCTTCTTCCTTCTCCCCTTCTTCTCTTTCCCTCTAGCCTGCCTCCTCCTTTTGTTTTATGAGAGATGAGAACTAGCCCTGGCCGGTTTTGCTCAGTGGTTAGAGCATCGGCCCACAGACCAATGAGTCGTGGGTTCGGTTCCGTACCTCAGTACGGAACGTACTGAGGGCACGTACCTCAGTTGCGGTTCTTCCTGGGCCCTGGTCGGGGCTGTGCGGGAGGCAGCCAGTTGATGTGTCTCTTTCACATTGATGTCTCTGTCTCTCTCTTTCTCTCCCTCCCTCCCTCCCTCCCTCCTCCCTCTCACTCCATCTGAAGATAAATGGAAAAATATCCTCCTGTGAGGATTTAAAAAAAAAGAGAGAGAGATGAGAACTATAAATATTTATACAGCTAGGGGAAAGATCCAATGAAAAGGAAGCAACTAAAAGTGCTAGAGAGGATAATTGGGTGCCAGCTCATTTATTCAACAAACATTTATCAGGCACCTACTGTGTGCCAGGTACTTTGATGAATAGGACACAGTCCTTGAACTCAAGGGGCTCACACGAAGAGAAGGACACATAAATCCATATAATGCTATTAATTATAAAAAGCCTAGCTATGATATGTCCCATCTCTATACAGAATTATATACAAAGAAATGTTAGTTGGCATCCAAAAAATAATTGCAAAGAAACTTCAAATCTTATTGTAGTCTCATGAGAAAAATGCCAAAGGGGGAATTACATAAATGATTTACAAGAAACCTTCTTAAAATCCTATTTTTCATTTCTCTTTCCCTCCTCCCATCTGCTAAGGAGAATTCTGTCTTTACCTGTGAAGTTTTCAGGTCATTGGATAGTATCAGAATAATAAGAGAAAAATATTTCACCTATTCACCTAAGGAATTTCTTACTCTGCCTTAAAACTCCCCACCCCCAAACTTCCTCCAACTCTTCCCTAATCCACACTATTTTAGCTCTTCTCTCTTCACTTTCTTCTGCCCCCCTTTTAAAATCCACCTGCCGCCTGGCTGGTGTGGCTCAGTGGTTGAGCGTCAACCCATGCACCAAGAGGTTGCCAGTTCGATTCCCAGTCAGGGCACATGCCCAGGTTGTGGGCCCCATCCCCAGTGCGGGGCATGCAGGAGGTGGCTCATCGATGTTCTCTCTCATCGATGTTTCTATCTCTCTATCTCTCTCTCTCCCTCTCCCTTCCTCTCTCTAAAATCAATAAAGAAAAATAAATAAATAAATAAAACTCACCTGCCCTCATGTGCCCCACCCTATCCAAAGCAAACCAAATTGCTCAGGGCTCAGCCCTTCTCCATGTCACCTTTCTCCTACTATTCTGATCCTATGCAGTGATCTGGGAACCTAACATGCACAGACAGAATCCTCCTTCGCAGGCAGGAGGAGAGAAAGAGTCTGTGAATACAAATGCATTATTAATATTATATTCCTGCCAAAGATATAAAACAATATGATAAGTGAAGTGATATACTTATCTACAGGGACTTAAGAGAAAACAGAGCAGGAACAAGTCAATCTGATCGTAAAGGACAAAAGGAGGTGAGAAGGGCATTTCAGGCACAGCAAACAATATAAGCTAAGCCTAGAAATAGGAAATAGGCTGGGGTTGGGGAAAGGACTGAGGATACTGACGGGGAAAGGAAGAGGAGTATCTCTTCCTTGGAGGAATGTTGAGAAGGAAATAGAAGTAGATGAAGTGGGTGAGAAACCTCCATTGGAAGGCCTTAGTCTTCTCATCAAGGTAATTTTGGTAGGGAGAGACTCCAGAAAAATGGAGAAGGATTGGTATAGCTCCCTGGGGTTGCTAGACAACTAACCAGACATGGCCATAGGGACCTCAGAGCCACAAAAAGTTTAGCTAGGGTGAATTTAGAGTGATTGCATTGGGATGTTTTGGCTTGAGTGATTTGATGGACTTCTTCAGCAAAGTTTTATGGCTGGGAAGACTCACAGAAGGGATGGTCAGAAGGTAGACTGCAGCATAGTCCCTGAAATTGGCAGGCCCTCACTCAATTCAAGTTTGTTGAGTGATATTCATAAAACCCAATGGAGCCTGGCCGAAATGGGGTTGAGTGTCGTCCAGTGCACCAGGAGGTCACCAGTTCGATTCCTGGTCATGGCACATGCCTGGGTTTTGGACTCGATCCCCAGTAGGGGACATGCTGGAGAAAGCTGATTGATGTTTCTAACTCTCTCCCTCTCCCTCTCCCTTCCTCTCTTTCTGAAATCAATAAAAACATATATTTTTTAAAAAACCCAATGGAGCAGAGAAACAAGTGTGGCCAGAGGGGACAGTGGGGAGAAGGGGGTATAAGGAGGAGCAGGGCAGGATTACTATGTTACATTTGCTAACCTTCCAAATGTAGCCATGTAAACCTCCTGAGATGAAGTGGAAAGACATTAAGATACAGGCAATTGACTAGTTCAATTCAGCAAGCATTTACTGGGTATTAGGCTCTGAGTAAGGTGCTGTGGGGACTGCCAGGATAGGCCAGCTGCCTTCAGGGAGCTTGAAGTCTTACAAAAACAATGCTGTACAAAGCATACTTTTGTAAAGGAGGCAGTGGAGACAACAAGAAACGAGGCACAGTGCTATACAGAGTTTTAAAGACTAAAAGTCGGGGAAGGCTTTGGACAGGTAGAATTTGAGATGGACCTATCTATAGGATGGGCGTGTATTGAATCTTGGCTTTACTGGTAGTGTGAACCCTGAGAAAGAAGGTATCTACTAAGAAGGGCTCCTGGTGGCTAACTGGGCTCAAAATTAAAACACAAACAAACTATAAACAGCCTACACAGGGGCCTCTCATTCACATGACACTTTATGCAGAAGCCTGCACTGAACTGCCTGTGTTCCGGCCATCTGAGCCAGCCCTTATAAAGGCGTTCCTGAAGTCCTATTTCAACTATTAGGATTGAGGTTTCCCCCATTCAGTCAGAGCTGTGCAGCTGTATCTCCATCAACATTTTCACTGACCCATCAGAGCAGCTCTATTCCAACCAATCAGGACAGTCAGTGCCTTTTGGATCAATCAAACTGTGAGAATTTGGAATCCTCCTTCCCACCAAAGAGTAAAGGTGTGCCCTGGCCGATTTCACTCAGCAGTTAAAGCGTCGGCCAGCTGGACCAAAGAGCCCCGGGTTCAATTCCGGCCAAGGGCACGTACCTCGGTTGTGGTTCGTCCCCGGCCCGGGTTGGGGTCGTGCAGGTGGCAACCAATTGATGTGTCTCTCTCACATCGATGTTTCTTTCTCTCTCTCTTTCTCCTTCCCACTCTGTCTGAAGATAAATGTAAAAATATCCTCTGGTGAGGATTAAAAAAAAGAGTAAAGGTGCCTTTCCCTGGCTGAACTGGACGCCAAGGATGTCTCCCCAGAGCAGAGCAGACCAGCGCAGGCCAGAGCCCGCCACAGCAAAGTGGAGCAGGGCAGCTCCGCACAAAGCAGACCAGCGAGGAGCATAGCAGAGCAGACCAGCAAGGAGCACAGCAGAGCAGACCAGCGCAGGCCAGAGCCCGCCACAGCAAAGTGGAGCAGGGCAGCTCCGCACAAAGCAGACCAGCGAGGAGCATAGAGGACAGACCAGCGAGGAGCAGAGCAGCGAGGAGCACAGCAGAGCAGACCAGCGAGGAGCAGAGCAGAGCAGACCAGCGCAGGCCAGAGCCCGCCACAGCAAAGTGGAGCAGGGCAGCTCCGCACAAAGCAGACCAGCGAGGAGCACAGCAGAGCAGACCAGCGAGGAGCACAGCAGAGCAGACCAGCGCAGGCCAGAGCCGGCTGCAGCAAAGTGGAGCAGGGCAGCTCCGCACAAAGCAGACCAGCGAGGAGCACAGCAGAGCAGAGCAGAGCAGAGCAGAGCAGCGAGGAGCACAGCAGAGCAGTCCGGCGGAGAGGGGCCTGGCCCGGGGCTGCCTCACAGCCACGCTGTCTCACAATTGAGCTGTTTTGCCCTGAATAAAGGCAAAAGAGCTTTTACCACACCCCAAACTGGGGGTTCTTAGTGGCCTTGAATTGGCACCAAGGACATCACCATGGGTTAACAGTAGAAAGGAACCTTCAAAGCACAGGGAACTCTTGGGCAAAGGAGCAGAGGTGGGAAGTCCCAGATGCATTTAGGGCAGCGATTTTCAACAGGTGTGCCACAAGATTTTTAAAAATATGCAATACCTGACTATTTAGTCAGGGGCACTGACCTCTTATCCCTTATATTATCAAGTAAAAACATGGCAACAGCCAACACAATAGCCCTCTGGTGTGAATAAATGAAAATTATACCGCGACTTCTGGTCAAGATGGCGGCGTAGGTAACCGCGGTGTCGCCTCCTCCACAACCACATCAGAATCAAAACTAAACTACAGAACAACCATCCTTCAGAATTGCCTGACATCGAGCTGAATGGAAGTCCTACAACTACGAAATTAAAGAAGAAGCCACATGGAGACTGGTAGTAGGTCAGAGGGGCGGCGGCGGGACGGGCTGGCCCCACACCAGGCTGGCCCACACGGGGCTGGCCACACACCGCGCTGGCCCACACGGGGCTGGCCCCACACCGGGCTGGCCCCACACCACGCTGGCCCCACACGGCGCTGGCCCACACGGGGCTGGCCCCACACGGCGCTGGCCCACACGGGGCTGGCCCCACACGGCGCTGGCCCACACCGCGCTGGCCCCACACCACGCTGGCCCCACACCGCGCTGGCCCACACGGGGCTGGCCCCACACGGCGCTGGCCCACACCGGGCTGGCCCCACACGGGGCTGGCCCCACACGGCGCTGGCCCCACACCGCGCTGGCCCACACGGGGCTGGCCCCACACGGGGCTGGCCCCACACCGCACTGGCCCACACGGGGCTGGCCCCACACGGGGCTGGCCCCACACGGCGCTGGCCCACACCGGGCTGGCCCCACACGGCGCTGGCCCCACACCACGCTGGCCCCACACCGCGCTGGCCCACACCGCGCTGGCCCCACACGGGGCTGGCCACACACCGCGCTGGCCCACACCGCGCTGGCCCCACACCGCGCTGGCCCACACGGGGCTGGCCCCACACCGCGCTGGCCACACACCGCGCTGGCCCACACCGCGCTGGCCCCACACGGCGCTGGCCCACACGGGGCTGGCCCCACACGGCGCTGGCCCACACGGGGCTGGCCCCACACGGCGCTGACCCACACCGCGCTGGCCCCACACCACGCTGGCCCCACACCGCGCTGGCCCACACGGGGCTGGCCCCACACGGCGCTGGCCCACACCGGGCTGGCCCCACACGGGGCTGGCCCCACACGGCGCTGGCCCCACACCGCGCTGGCCCACACGGGGCTGGCCCCACACAGGGCTGGCCCCACACCGCACTGGCCCACACGGGGCTGGCCCCACACGGGGCTGGCCACACACCGCGCTGGCCCACACCGCGCTGGCCCCACACCGCGCTGGCCCACACGGGGCTGGCCCCACACCGCGCTGGCCCCACACCGCGCTGGCCACACACCGCGCTGGCCCACACCGCGCTGGCCCCACACCGCGCTGGCCACACACCGCGCTGGCCCACACCGCGCTGGCCCCACACCGGGCTGGCCCACACCGCGCTGGCCCCACACCGCGCTGGCCCCACACCGGGCTGGCCCCACACCGCGCTGGCCCACACGGGGCTGGCCCCACACCGGGCTGGCCCCACACCGCGCTGGCCCCACACCGCGCTGGCCCACACGGGGCTGGCCCCACACCGCGCTGGCCCCACACTGCTGGCCCCACACCGCGCTGGCCCCACACCGCGTGGAGGATAAAAATCAGCAGGGGTACCTTGGCTGTGAAGGTCCTCCATGAGGAGCGAGGGGTCCCCGTCCCACATCAGGTGCCCAGCTCAGGGTTCCAGTGCCAGGAAGAGAAGTCCCTATCACTTCTGGCTGGAAAACCCGCGGGAACTGAGGCTGAGGGTTGAGGCTGCTGGAGCCCCAGGCAGCTCCTCCTTCTTTTTTTTTTTTTTTTTCCTCACCTGAGGACATTTTTGCATTCATCTTCAGACAGAGCCAGAGGGGAAGAGGGAGGAAGAGAGAGAGAGAAACTTGTGAGAGAGACACACCGACTGGTTGCCACCCACACGACCCCAACCGGGGCCGGGAACAAATTGCAACCGAGGTACGTGCCCTTAGCGGGAACCGAACCTGGGTCTCTCTGGACTGCAGGCCGACGCTCTAACCGCTGAGCCAAACCAGCCAGGGCAAAATTCATTTTATTATTATTATTATTTTTTTATCCTCACCCAAGGACATTTTTGCATTCATAGAGAGGGAGGAAGAGAGAGAGAGAGAGAAACATCGAGTGGTTGCCACTCACATGACCCCAACAGGGGCCGGGGACAAAATGCAACCGAGGTATGTGCCCTTAGCGGGAACCAAACCCAGGACTCTCTGGTCCGCGGGCCAACACTCTAACAACTGAGCCAAATCCGCCAGGGCCAGGCAGCTCCTCTTAAAGGGCCCACGCATGAACTTACTCAGACTCTCTCCTTCTGGGCTCCAGCATTGGGGAGGCAGCTTGAAAGGCAGCAGAGACATATGGGGAAGAACTGAGTTGTTTGGCATTGGGGCGAGAGCTGGAGGGGCAGATTTCTTCTGGACAGATGTGCTGATGGAGGCTGTTAGTCCTTTGGTGAGGCCTTCCCCAGTGGGGCTGGCAGACGGGCACCATATCTGGGACTCCAGCAACCTGGCTTACACTCTTCGCCCTGCCCTGGTGATTCCCTGAGGCCCTGCCCCATCCAACTTTTGGGCCCACCCAAGCTGTTTCCAATGGCTTTACCATAGGATTGGCCTGTCTTGGATACTGCTTCAGATTTTCCTAAAATATCTCAAACAAGCAGCATCTGGTCTCAGCAAGCCCCATACCTCTCGTTAGGTGGCCCCAGGCCTGGCACTAGAAGCAGCCAGCCTTGATTCACAACTTGGCTTTGCCTGGGCACCTCCAAGCCCAGCACAAGAAGAGCCATCTGCAGATCACTTTGTAGCTTATGTCGGGTGGCCCCAGGTAGAACACAGGCAGTGGCCAACCTTGCCCCAGAGCCAGTACACGCAGTGGACAGCTTCAGACCACATCGAAGCACCACCACCCAACCACCTCCACAAGTGACACACTCAAGAAGTGGACTCAGTGGGTACTAGAGTTCTGCTAAAGTAAGTCTTGCTCTGTGTGGTGGGCCCCTACACAGCTGATCCTCCAAGGTAGCCAGAGGCCAGTGGGCACAGCCAGTCCTTGCAGCTGATCAGCCTGAGTAAATCCCTCCCACTGATGTGCCAACAGCAATCAAGACTCAATTACAACAGAAGGGTGTAGAGTCCACACTAGGGGTGCACCTCGAGGGCCCAGCTGGGGTGATCAGGGAGGCTGTGCCACTGGACCCTACAGGACACCTACAACAATAGGCCACCCTAGGAAGCCTAGGAGACATAGCAACTCTACCTAATACATAGAAACAAACACAGGGAGGCAGCCAAAATGAGGAGACAAAGAAACATGTTCCCAAGTGAAAGAACAAAACAAAACTCCAGGAAAAGAACTAAACAAAATGGAGATAAGCAATCAAGCAGATGCAGAGTTCAAAACACTGGTTATAAGGATGCTCAAGGAACTTAGTGAGAAAATCAACAACATAAAAAAGGACCAGTCAGGCCCTGGCCAGTGGTTAGAGCAACGGCCCGTGGACCAGAGAGTCCCTGGTTTGGTTCCCGCTAAGGGCATGTGCCTAGGTTGCGGTTCGTCCCTGGCCCTGGTTGGGGTCATGTGGGTGGCAACCAGTCGATGTGTCTCTCTCACATCGATGTTTTTCTCTCTCTCTTCCTCCCTCTCTCCTTCCCACTCTACCTGAAAATAAATGCAAAAATGTCCTTGGGTGAGGATTAAAAAAAAAAAAGGACCAGTCAGAAATGAAGGATTCACTGACTGAAATAAAGAATAATTTACAGGGAATCAATAGTAGAGTAGGTGAAGCCAAGAAGCAAGTCATCGATTTGGAATATAAGGAAGCAAAAAACACTCAATCAGAACAGCAAAAATAAAAAAGAATTTTAAAAAATGAGGATAGTGTAAGCCTCTAGGACAACTTCAAGCGTACCAACATTCACATCATGGGGGTGCCAGAAGGAGAAGGGAGAGATCAAGAAATTGAAAACCTATTTGAAAAAATAATGACAGAAAACTTCCCTAACTTGGTGAAGGAAACAGATTTACAAATCCAGGAAGCACAGAACCCCAAACAAGATGAATCCAAAGAGGTCCACACCAAGACACATCATGGTCAAAATACACAAGGTTAATACAAAATACAAAGAGAGAATCTTAAAAACAGCAAGAGAAAAGCAGTTAGTTACCTACAAGGGCGCTCCCATTAGACTGTCAGCTGATTTCTCAAAAGAAACTTTGCAGGCCAGAAAGGAGTGGCAAGAGATATTCAAAGTGATGAAAAGCAACGACCTACAACCAAGATTACTCTATCCTGCAAAGCTATCATTTAGAATCGATGGACATATAAAGAGTTTCCCAGACAAGAAAAAGCTAAAGGCGTTCATCACCACCAAACCAGTATTATATGAAATGTTGAAGGGTCTTCTTGAAGGAGAAGAACAAGAATATTAACAATAAAATGCCAATAAATACATATCTATCAACAATTGAATCTACAAACAAAATGAGCAAGCAGAACAGAAACAGACTCATAGATACAGAGAACTTTTTGTTCTTGCAGTGAGAGGAGGCTGGGGGGATAGGTGAAAAAGATGAAGGAATTAAGAAGTACAAATTGGTTGTTAGACTGATGGACCTCAAAGGGAAAGGGGGAGGGAGTGCGGGAAGAGATAAACCAAAGAACTTCTATGCACATATGCATAACCAATGGACACAGACAATGGTGTGGGGAATGCAGGAGGGGGGTGGGATTGGAGAGGAGGGGGTCAATGGGGGAAAAAAGGGTGGACATCTATAATACATTCAACAATAAAGATAAGTTAAAAAATTATACCTATTTCTTTTGTCAGATCGGCAAAATATGGATTTTTTGGTGTGCCGCAGAATTTTAGTAGTCTATGTGCCATGAGATGAAAAAGATAGAAAATTGCTGAGTTAGGGGATAGTGGTGAATCTGCGTGGCTGCAGGATAGTTTAGCCTGTGGGGAGTTAAGCCTGGAGATAGGTCTGAGTTGATTTGGGAGGACTTTGGCAGAGAGATATGGACTTTGCCTATTTGCAGAAACAAACTGCAGAGGATTTTTGTGTGCAGGAAAATGACATGATTCTACCAGTGTTTTAGGCAACAATTAAACAGTTCAAACATACAAGATTAGGTACTGAAATGGTACCTTCTTGTCCAGCTGAGAAGAGCGATTTTTGACTACACAATTAAACTCATTTAACAGGGGGGAAAGATCTCTCATTTCTCAGAGCCACATAACTCTCTTCCAATTTTATAAACAGATTAAAAAAAAAAAAAAGTCTCCAGACTTGGATCTCTGGGAAAACAGAAGTAAATACTGACACAGCCTTGCTTTGTTTTCCCAAGAGAGGTCTCCCAGGCAATTTCTCTAATTACCTAGAAAAAAATTTTAACTTGTTTTTTCCCTTTAGAGTTCTGCCGAGCTGAGGGAAAATGGCAGTATTGCCTTAGATTCGCCAGCTTTGGTTTGGACGCAGTATTTGTCCCTGAGGGACTCCCTCCAAGGTCTCTGAGCAAGGCGTCTCTAGGCATTTGTTCCCAGCAACAAGGAGGGAGGTTAGAAGTAGTAGTAGACGCGGGCGCTCTCCGAAAGGCTTATTTAAAAAATAAAAAAATAAGGCGGGTGTCTCTGTCCAACTTCTTAGAAGAATTCCGTAAGAAAACTAATCGAGGTGGAAGCCGTGCCCTCGCCTCTGGTCAGGACCTCTGGGCCAGAAAGCGCCTTGGTATTACGACCAAGGATGCACACTGGTTACACGCTCTCTGGTCCGCATCACTTGGCACTTAATTCCGCCAGGCTCCCAAAGAGGCGGTTGCAACTACAGCCTAGCGTGCCGCGCAGCCAATAAGAAGCCATAAACCCTCGCCCATCTCAGATATCGACCAATCGGCGCACAGAAACTCAGCTAGGTAACGGCGTTTCCGTTGTCTGAGAAGGGAGCCAAGCCCCCTTAGAGTTGCCAGTAATGGACATGGCTGCGCCCCCTGGAGGAGGGGACGCGAAGTGAGGAGGGGGCAAGGAAGGGAGAGGACACAAGCGAGGAAGACAGACCCCCGGGCCTGGGTAAGTACGAGAAGGCCCGAGGCCCGAAGCAACGGGAGTAAGGGGCGTGGGGCTCCGCCTTTCGCTTCCTCTGTATTTTTGGCAGAGGCGATTGGAGTCTGGGGTCTACATCCAGGGAATGGCCTCAGGTGATCCCTTCGGAGGGGGTTGGCTCTTGCTGGAAAGCTCCTGGTCGTTTCCTTCTCACTTGCCGTCGGCCCTGGCTAGGCCCATTTGTGGGGGGGTCCCGTGTTAAAAATCTAAGCCTCCCGCCAACAAAGAGACCCTGCCCCCAGTTTGATGCGGCTGGGCCCTGGCCCAGAGGGCTTCCATCGTTGACGTCTAGTGTATGTATAGGCCTCTGGCAGTCCCCATCCCCGGCCCCACTACGACCCCAACAGAGACTGTTGTCTCCCCTGCGCGCGCCCACAGCTGCTGCCCTGGCCCTCGTGCTGACTGCATCCCCTGTGTCCCGATGGATGGAGCCAGCCCAGGGGCTTCTCTACCCCAACAGCGACGTTGCAGTTTGGAGCTTGCCGGTTTTTTGTTTTTGTTTTTTCTTTTCCTTCTATCTTTCCAGACTCGTTTAAAGACCCATTAGCAGCAACCAGAGGACCACAATACTTGGCATGCTATAAACTGATTTCTGTGCTATGGTCTCATTCTTCTGCCACACACCCCTACACTCCAGTTCTTACAGTCCCTCCTGTGCCACGGTGTGAGCCCCTGCCCGGTGCCCCTTGCCAGATACGAGGGAAACCCTGATCTCCTTTCATTGGTGTGTAACCACGGGCTGCACTCAGGCGTGTTCATTGATTTGGTCACGTGCTGCTACATCCCACTCTCTCTGGAGTTTTCATGCGGCTCTTGGGGGAAAAAAGGAGGGAGCTCTGTATTGAATCTGTTTTCCTTCTAGTATGGGATTTTGCGCATTGGAGAGATGATAGTTTTCTCATGCTTTATCCAAGACACTCAGCTTTAGTGGCATAGTTCAGTTATGCCTGGGCACTCCTAGAAGATGGAAGTGAGGAGAGGGGAGGTGTTTTTGTTTGTTTGTTTGTTTGTTTGTTTGAGCACATGTATATTTCATGTATTATGCATCTTATATGTTAGCTTCGAATCTGAGAAGAGGGGAGTTTTAACGTTTTTATTTTACAGACGTGGAGACTAATTATTGGGAGAGGCAAAGAGGCAGGGCCAGGGTCACCTTGAGCCAGGGTTGGAGCTCTGTAAGTCCAGATCCTTGAATTGTTTATCCGCTAGAGCCAGTTTTTTTCCTAGGTGTGATCTGAGTAACTCAAGTTCCCTAACTTCTCTGGGCCTTTTGCAGGGTAGTTGGGAGCATTAAATGAGATGATATATAAGGGATCTATAGCATGGGGTCTAGCACTTTCTAGGTTTTTAATACATTTTTGCATTAATTAATTTTAAGTAACCAGAAGGCAGTTCATTGGCTGAGTTCTTGTATTAATATTTCTTGTGGTCTCTCTCTCTATTTAGGGGCATAAATGATTACCATGATTCTCAGGGAAGGCCTGGAGGGGTGGAGTCAGGGCAAAGTAGCCTCTTCTTCCATTTTTGGGAACCACTGTGGTATCATTAGAGATGTTATTAAGGGGCATGTGTTGTGTAAGAACAGTGCAGAGGCAGAAGAAGGTTGAGAACTGCTGAGAAAAGAAGAAATAACACTGTGGTTGTCTTTATAGTAATCTCGGCAAAAAAAGAGCTGATCTTAGTATTCCAATGAGGCAGTTTTTTTTTTCCCCTTTATTAATTTTAGAGAGAGGAAGGGAGAGGGAGAGAGAGATGGAATCATCAATGAGAGAGAACATCGATTGGCCGCCTCCTGCCTGCCCCGCACTGGGGATTGGGCCCACAACCTGGGCATATGCCCTGACCGGGAATCGAATGGGCGACCTCTTGATGCACATAGGTTGACACTCAACCACTGAGCCACAGTGGCTGGGCTCCAATGAGGCAGCTTAAAAAAAACAACAACAAAAAACCAAAACACCAAAACCAATGGCACAAGTAAGGTTCCTTTTCTAGAGTCAAAAGTGATCTGTGAAATTTAAAAAATATGTTTCTATTGATTTTTTTAGAGAGAGAGGAAGGGAGAGAGAGATAGAAACATCGATGTGAGAGAGAAACACTGATTGGCTGCCTCCTGCACGCCACCCACTGGGGATCAAGCCTGAAACCCGGGTATGTGCCCCAACAGGGGATGGAACCGATGACCTCTCAGTCAGTGGAACGATGCTCTCAGTCCACTGAGCCACACTGGCCGGGTGTGATCTGTGGATTAAAACGGTTTGAGCCCGGCCCTGGCTGGTTTGGCTCAGTGGTAGAGCATCGGCCCAAGGACCAATGAGTCTCAGGTTCAATTCTGGCCAAGGGCACATACCTCAGTTGCAGTTTGTCCCCGGCCCTGGTCGGGGTCGTACAGGAGGCAACCAGTCGATGTGGCTCTATCACGTCTATGTTTCTATCCCTCTCTCCCTCCCACTCTATCTGAAGATAAATAGAAAAATATCCTCAGGTGAGGATTAAAAAATAATAATAATAAATAAAAAATATTTTGAGCCTGGCCAGTGTGGCTCAGTGGTTGAGCGTCGACCCATGCACCAAGAGGTCACTGGTTTGATTCCCGGTCAGGGCTCATGCCCAAGTTGTGGGCCTGATCCCCAGTGGGGGGCATGCAGGAGGTGGCCAATCCATGTTCTCGCTCATCGATGTTTCTATCTCTCTCTCCCTCTCCCTTCCTCTCTCTAAAATCAATAAAGAAAAAAAAAGATTAAAAAAACACTCTGAAAACCACTGTAAAGATCCTAACACATCAGAACTTAGACTGATGTTCTCTGTCATTAAGCCTGGAACTGGGAGTAGCATGTTCAAATAAGCTCCACAAATACTCTGCAAGTCTTATTTTAGCAGCCATGTTAGCTTTAACTTCCTTGCTCACTGGTTTCTTTGTCAGAACTACAGAAAGGAAAACTATTTGTAGTTGGATACCATGGAGTAGTGCATTGACCAGGGAGGTGGAGTAAAAACCATCCCCTTGATAATCAGCCACCAAATAATTGAGAGTTAACTGCCCTTGAACCCCTACTCCCACCCTGCCCCTTGTTTGTGGTGACCTGACATCAGAAGATTAGACTGGGACAGCCAGGACGGGGCCTTGGGATGAAAGAAAACAGAAAGCTCTTCACATTTCTATTTTGAGAAGTTGCTAGGGAGTGCCAGCTCCCAGAGTTGAGAATCAGCCTTTTGAAACCTTAACTCCTGCAGGACTAATGAGAAACGAAGGTCACAATCCTGGCCCCCCTCCCTTTCCTTAATGCTGGGCTTGGGGAACAATTTCTATAGGGAGAGGGAGGAGGGCTAATGTGAATATTACCTACACCCAAGGCTTCACTGAACTTCATTTGGCGAGCCAAGTATGAGCTCTGACAAGAGCAGTCAGAGTTGAGGAGACACAAAGCCTCTAAATCCATTCTTGGTGTTCAGATGAGAAGATTCCGGGTCATGGATGGCACTTCTTCGTTGGTAGATGTGTGTCAATATATTTTTTCTTTTTTATTGAAGTTATTGGGGTGACACTGGTTAATAAAATTATATAGGTTTCAGGTGTACAATTCTATAAGACATCTGTGTGTCAATATTTTTTTTTTTAGTTTTGTTTTGTTTTGTATGTGCCCCTAGTGGGAACCGAACCCGGGACTCTCTGGTCCACAGGCCGACACTGCAACCGCTGAACCAAACCGGCCAGGGCATGTGTGTCAATATTTTTTATCTTGTCGTGTCTGTGTCGTTTCCAGGACAGTGTCTTTCTTTACCTAAAAGGTAGGCTCCTTTAAAAGTATTGTTTAGCCCTGGCCAGTTTGGCTCAGTGGTTACAGCATCGGCCTGTAGACTGAAGGGTTTGATTCTGGTCAAGGGCATGTACCTGGGTTGCAGGTTTGATCCCCAGCCCTGGTCAGGGTCATGTGGGTGGCAATCAATCTATATGTCTCTCTCCCTCCCTCCCTTCCACTCTATCTAAAATCAATTGAAAAAAATATCCTTGGGTGAGGATTAAAAAAAAAAAGTATGGTTTGAATCCTGGTTTGCCAGTACGCCCAGATTTGTTGACAATAGCACAGGTGAACTAAAGGACACTAAAGCTAAGCCTCTGCTGCAGCAGGAATGTTTTTCTTCCAAATGGACCTGCCAGCCAGAATGTGTGGTATGGTTGCTGATAAGGGGTTTGTGTAATAATAAGCTTTGCATGTGGCTGGTATGGCTCAGTGGTTGAGTGTCGACCCACGCACCGGGAGATCGCCGGTTCGATTCCTGGTCAGGGTGCGTGCCTGGGTTGTGGGCCTCATCCCCAGTGGGTGGTGTGCAGGAGGCGGCCAATCGCTGTTCTCTCTCATCAATGTCCCTATCTCTCTTCCTTTCCCTTCCTTTCTCTCTAAAATCAATAAAGAAAAATTACTTTAAACAATAATAATAAGCTTTGCTTACGGCTACCAAGACAGTAGTAAACAGTCGGTCACATGGCATGGTGAGTAGGGGAAGGGCCAGATTTAGACCCGCATGTGGCCCGCATCAAGCTGGGCACATCTCACACTGATTGCTTTGGGTTTTGCTAGCTCCAAAGTTCAAAAGTGACCAAGGAGAGGGGTGCCCAAGGGAAGGAGACCCTTTCAGGACCTTTGGGAAACTAAGAATCTTAGTGTAATTATATGAACCCAGTTTTCTGAATTTCAGAATCCTCTTGAAAAAGAGATTCATGGTAGAAGTCTTCCTTAGTAGAACAGAAAAATGTAGGGAAACACATGGAAAAGATATATATTGGAGAGAGACTCAAAGGTGTATTTAAGTAGAACATAAAACACCTCTAAACTTGACATGGAGCATCTTTTCGTATGTTGAAGTCACTGGATTTCTTGGTTTTCATAATCTCTCAGGGTTAGAAGAGACTATAAAAAGTCAACTCTTTTTCGACCTGGCCGGTTGAGTGAGCATCATCCCATGCACTGAAAGGTCACTGGTTTGATTCCTGGTCAGAGCACATTCCCAGGTGGTGGTTTTGATCCTGGTTGGGGTGTGTACAGGAAGCAACCAATCAGTTTCTCTCTCTCTCTAAAAAATCAATAAAAACATATTTTTTAAAATAGTTTTTTTTAAAAAGTCATCTCTTTCTTATTTGCTACCCGACGTATTTATCTTCATAATTTCCCAGCCTCTGCTTGGATCTCTGTAGTGATGGGGAACCCATAGCTTCTCAGAGCAGCCTATTTCCATTTTTAAAAAATACAGTTCTAATTACGTAAAAGATATAGCTCATATGGAGTCCCAATCTGCCTCCTTATCTATCCCCCATGCTGACCTAGTCCCTGTTTTTGGAGCCTCCTGGAGTAAGCCTGGCCCTTCTTTTTCCTGGCAGCCGTCACACCCTTCTAGTCCTGCTGTCACCCGAGGGGTTTTTGCTGAACTGTCTATATGTCTTCAGTTCTTCCCACCATTCCTCATATCATAATTTCTCCAATCTGATTGCTGCTGTCTGGCAGCATTCCAGTTTTGTCAGTGTCCTTGTTAAAGTGTGTGATGCACAAATGAACAAAATATTCCAGGTGTGCTCTGATAGATACAGAATTCAGACTTGCCCTTCTCTTTCTGGGGATATGGCATGTCTGTTAATGCAGCCTAAATGTGGATGAACTTTGGGCAGCCATGTCACTTATATTGAAATTGCATTTATAGTACATGTAGCTTCATACAATGGCTTTTGAACCTAAGTGCAGGACTTGATACCGAAACTATTACAGTTAAATTGAATCTATTAGATTTGGGCCATCATTTCAGCCTGTTGAAATCTTGGATCTTGACTTTGGTCTACTTTCCAGGTTTATGCCATCCAAGAATCTGATTAGCATACCATCTGCTTCCTCACTCAAGTCATTGATAAAATTATTGACTAGGATGCCACTAACATAGAACACCAATGTTTGTTTTTAAAAACCTTCTCCCAGCAGAACACCAATTCATCCATTAGTACTCTTTGGGCACAGCTCTTCAAGCTGAATACAAGTCCACCAAATTGTGTTTTTGGTGTGTTGGGCATGGCTAGAATGCAAGCTCAGGTAATGAAGATTATATTAGAAGGGGTAAGAAGGACAGCAACCCCTTACCTCACCCTCAAACTGAACTCTGGGCACTCATTTAGTTCTTTTTTATGCTAGTGTCTGAGCTTGGCAGGAGGAAGCATCCAGCCATTTGTTTTCATGGCTTCTCTGCTGCCTTCTACTCTAACCAAACAGGTCAAATCACCATTTTTCAAGAAGCTCCTGCATTTCTTCTTTGGTGCCTTTCTTGGTCCTTGCTTGGACTGCTCTCCCTGTTCTCACTCCTAAGCTTTCTTTAAAAAAAAAAAATATATATATATATATATATATATATATTTTTTTTTTTTTGTTAATCCTCACCTGAGGATATTTTCCCATTGATTTTTAGATAGAGTAGAAGGGACAGAGGGAGAGAGAGAGAAGGAAGAGAAACATCAGTGTGAGAGAGACACATTGATTGGTTGCCTCTCACACGACCCTGACCTGGGCTGGGTATTGAACGAGGATTGAACCTGCAAACCAGCTACAAATCCTTGATCGGGAATCAAACCCAAGACCCTTTGGTCTGTAGGACGATGCTGTAACCGCTGAGCCAAACTGGCCAGGGCACTCCTAAGCTTTCTTAAGGTTGCAGCTCTGGCCTTGTTTTTTTTTGGAAAGAGATCCCTGGCTCCCCTACTCCCCCTACCCCACAGTGATCTCTTTCTCACTGATGTCCTGCAACAACTATTTGCAATTCTCATCTAGTATTTCAATGCCAACTTTAATTTTTGTTATCTTTTTGCACAATAGCCCCAAACTAGCTATGATATATGTATATCCCTCGAGGGAAGAGACCACATCTAATATTCTTTGAAAACAGGATCATTCCTTACACATATTAAATATATGCAGTTGTTTTCTTTTATGGATCATGTACTTTGTGTTCTAAGAAATCTCTACTTATCCCAAGGTACAAAGATTTCCCCCTATATTTTCTTCTAGAAGTTTTATAGTTTTAACTTTTACATTTAGATGTGTGATCCATTTTGAGTTAATTTTTGTGTGTGGTATGAGATGAGGGTCAAGGTTTGTTTTTCATATGTGTGCATCTATTTCTGGACTTTCTTTTCTGTCCCATTTGGCTATATGTCTCTCCTTACACCAATACCACATGTCTTGATTTCTGTAGTTTTATTTTTTAAATATATTTTTATTGATTTTTGGAGAGAGAGGAAGGGAGAGGGAGAGAGAGAGAGAAACATTGATGTGAGAGAGAAACATCGATTGGCTGCCTCTTGCACACACCCCAACCGGGGATCGAATCAGCAATCTGGGCATGTGTCCTGACCAGGATTCAAACCATTGACCTTTCAGTGCATGGGATGACTCTCAACCAACTGAGCCACACTGACCAGGGCTCAGTAGTTTTAAATTAGTCTTGAAATCAGCCCTGGCTGGTTTGGCTCAGCGGTTAGAGCGTCGGCCGGCAGACTAGAGAGTCCCGGGTTCGGTTCCCGCTAAGGGCACCTACCTTGGTTGCAGTTTGTCCCTGCCTTGGTTGGAGTCGTGTGGGTGGCAACCAGTCAATGTGTCTCTCTCACATCGATGTTTCTCTCACTGTCTCTTCCCCCCTCTCTCCCTCCTGCTGTATATGAAGATAAATGCAAAAAAGTCCTCAGGTGAGGATAAAAAAAAATTAGTCTTGAAATCAGGCAGTGTAAGTCCTCTAACTATTTTTCTTTTCAAAATTGTTTTGTCTATTCTAGATTCTTTACCTTTCCATATAAATTTTGGAATCAGCTCATCAATTTCTACAAAAATGTCAGTTGGGACTTTGATTGAGATCATATTGAATCTATAGATACTTTTGGGGATAATTGACAGCTTAATATTAAGTGTTCCAATCCATGAACATGGTATATTTCCCCATTTATTTAGGTCTTCTTTAATTTCTCTCATCAGTAAACAGCTTTTATATATATTTTATCCTCACTCGAGGACATCCTTTCATTTTTTGTTCAGATAGAGTGGGAGGGAGAGAGAGGAAGAGAGAGAGAGAGAAACACCGACGTGAAAGGAACACATCGAGTGGCCGCCACCTGCACAACCAACCAGGCTGGGGACAAACTGCAACCGAGGTACATGCCCCTAGTGGGAACCGAACCCGGGTCTCTCTGGACTGCAGGCCGACGCTCTAACCGCTGAGCCAAACCGGCCAGGGCTCTTATATATTTTTTTGTTAAAGTCATTATTAAGTATTTCATGGTTTTTTTGTACTATTAGAAGTGATACTTAAAATTTTTATTCTTCTATATTTCATAATAGCCTATCAACATTTAATTTATATTTGTATTTTGTATTTTGACCTTGTATCCTGCAACCTTGTGCACTTATTTGTTCTATCTTATTTGTATATTCCTTATTTTTTACATATACAATCTAGTCTTCTGCAAATACAGACAGTTTTACTTATTTCTTTACAATCTTTAGGCCTTTTATCTCTCTTTCTCCTCCTTACTGTTGAGTACTCATTTTTTACCTCAGCGATACTTTGATCACATTTCTTGTTTGCTGGTAACAGTAATGACAACTATGTATTAAGACCTACTATGTGTCAAATACTGTACTAGACCCTCTGCATATAATGTTTTACATAATTCTTGTTGCATCTCTGTGAAATAGGTATTATTTCCATTCTATGAACAAGGTCATTGAGGCTCAGAGAGACAAGTAATTTGCCAAAGTCAGTTAGCATTTGATACGTGTTAGAATCAGGATTCGAACCCAGAGGTATTTGGCTTTGAAGGCTGTGCTTTCTTTTTTCACAGTGGGCCAGGAATTGAACTGGCCCTTTAAGGATACAGCTGCTGGTTTCAGATCAGACAGTTGAGGACAGCTCTGTCCCAGAATCCCATGTATGGAGTGATGGGAAAACGGAGACTCTCAGGAAAATGGCCTGTTCCTGGCTGCCCTCTCTGAACCTCTGTGGTTCCAGCTGGCCACAGTTATTTCACTCTTTTAGTGTTGGCAGGAGTTAAACACAATCCCCATCTGGCTCCCAGTGCCTTTCCCTGTGTGGCGACTACCTCATCCAGCCTCTGCTGGGATGGGGTGTCATGGGGACCTTGAGCTGTACTTGTAAACAGGGCCTGGGCAGCCTGAGTCAGAGTGGCCTTGGGGAGAAGTGGATTCGGCCTCTTAGGATCCCATTTCAGTTGGCTGCCAAAGACTGAACGTCCCTGCATGGTGAGGCTGCTCCCAGCATCACTGTCTGTCTCTGACCCTTTGGGGCTTGCTCAGGTTTGAAAGCCCTGGCTGGAAAGGCAGGGGTAGGCAGAGACTTGGCAGCACAGGCCGGTGGCATTGGCATTGATGCCGCCTCATGAGGAATTGGATGGGATTTCAGAGAGAAGTTGGTGGCAGCAGAGTCTGGACCTCCTGGCTGGGGTCCTCTGGACACAGCTTATTTTGTTTCTAGACAGCGCTTTTATGGATCGGTTCTCTGGGCTTCCGACCAGCTCCTCTTAACGAGGCTTTGCTGCAGGCCCCAAAAAGAACTGCCCTAGTCAGCAGGTTAGCTTTCTCCACCAGGAGTCACCTGGCACCAAAGTAGATGACTCAGTGGCACTCTTTACCCAAACACACCCTGGTCTGAAATCATGAAAGCGTGTTGGCTGCAGGATGGGTGGGTGAGGGTCAGGGGTCGTGTGGGGATTGTAGTCAGATTGGATCCCATGTCCTTGTGGATATCTTCCCAGGTGCCTGGTGAGCACTGCCCTGTGAGCAAACCACCCCAGAGGGCCAGCTATCTGCGGGCATGTATGTGTTGGCATGGGTGGAAATAGATGGATGCCGGGCTCCCTTTGGCAGCCGTGGAGGGAGCACGTCCCGGCTTTCTATCATCTCCACTGCCTGCCCTGTCAATGTCCTGATTACTGGAGTTGTATCTAGATTCCAGTTTACCTTAAAGCTTACCTTCGCTTTCTAAAAGGCTGATAAGCCAGGGCTTTTCCTGCCTGCTGGGATCAGCGAGCGCAAGTGTACACATGGAAGGAGACATACGCACCTCTGAAAATGAGGGTTAAAAGGTGGAAAGCTTGCCCTGGCCGGATTGGCTCAGCGGTTAGAGCGTCGGCCTGCGGTCCAGAGAGACCCGGGTTCGGTTCCCTCTCGGTTGCAATTTGTCCCCGGCCCTGGTTGGTCGTGTGGGAGGCAGCCATTCGTGTCCCTTTCACGTCGATGTTTCTCTCTCTTTCTCTCTTCCTCTCTCTCCCTCCCCTCTATCTGAACAAAAAATGGAAAAATGTCCTTGGGTGAGGATAAAAAAAACAAAAATAAACAAAAGATGGAAAGCTTGCACCCATTCCCCCAGCATCCTCTCTGTCACCCTCTCCCTGCTGGGCTCAGAGAGAGGAATTGGTCCACAGCTGACGGCTTGGGGAAGCTGTGCTCTGGGACAGGGCCAGCCGGGGCACCTGTGGTCGGTGGCGCCACTTCTCCATCCGCCGCTCAGTTGTTTAGATGATAACGTTGTGTTTCATAGTAGCCAGCAACCTGGACTGATGTGATTGCTTTCTTCTTTCCCCCCAGATGCTGTGACTGTGACAGAGTCACGGGGGTTTGTACATGTTGGGGAGGAGCCTTCCTTTCGGGGGTGACCACACTCATCTGGGCATGCCTGCAGTACTCTGGACCCATGGACCTGAAGGAGAAGCGTGCGGTAGGCCACATTCCGTTTCCTCATGGGTATTGTCTGTGCGTCTGTTGGACTCTCCCTACTTGTGTTTGCCTGGCAACTCCTCATTCGGGGGCTTTAAAGGAGAAGTGAGAGAGGGGCGAGGCTCTGGGGCTTGGGGTAGGTGAATGCCTTCTCCTCTGAGAGGGTGCTCTGCTCGGCTGGAACGCAGAGACTCAGGTTGCTGTGAGTTCAGGACAGAGGTGGACCAGTTAACACAACTGCACGGGAGCGGGTTTCTGAGTTGGGTTGGCTCCCAGCCAGTCTTTCACTCCTTGCCCAGGGGTATGTAATTTTGTTTGTTTGCTCTTCGCTGGGGCTCTGCCCCAACCTGCTGAGCCATGTTGAGTGCTATTGGGCACCCTCTCTGTGGTCAGGGAAGAGCTCCACGGTCAGACTGCAAACACAGCTGCGCAGTCAGCCGGAGGCGAGCAGCCAGGAGGCCAGGCCTCCTCCCAGCCTGACCTCAGACGCACCAGCCTCCAGGTGCACCATCTTTGCATCAGGTAGACTTGTCAACAGTCAGAGCATCCCTCTCCTGACGCAGGCTGCCCTCCAGGAGGCCCTTTTTTCTCTTGCCTGGACTTCTGCCACACCTTCTAACAGGTCCCTCTGTCTCTGACTCCTTCCTCTACTCGGCTGTCAGAAAGCTATTCAAAATGCAGAGCTGACCTTTCGTCACCCCCTGCTTAAAAGTCGTCAGTGGCTTCATGCCACCTGCTGAAACTTTTAGTGTGGTGCACAGAGCCCTCCAAAATCCCGCTGTGGCCATCGGCCCAGCATCCCGAGCCTCCCCTGCCTTGGGCACATAGTCCACATTTAGACAGTTACTCTAAAACGCTCCCCACCCTTTTTCCTGGCAAACTCCTACTATTCTTTCCTCAAGGCTCAGTGTAGGCATCACCTTCTCCCAATAAATCCCCCTTCCCCTCTCCAGAGGTCCCTCTTTTCAGCACTGTAGACCTCCACCATTGTACTTGCTACACTGTTTTGAATAATCTATCTGTCCCCTGGCTCTTAGCATAGACCTTGGCATGTAGCAAGGGCTTGGTAAAATATTTATTAACTTGAACGTATGGATCGTGATCTTCCTGCCAAAGAGATCCTGGGAAGTCTGGAGAGGGGGCCATGGCTTCTGGTGGTGCCTGGCTGAGTGCTGACTTGTTCAGCTCCAGGCTTCACATGCCTCTGGACCAGCTATGGAACAGGCTTGTGGACCTGAACTTGAAGCAGTTTGGTCAGTCTCCTGTCCGCAGGTGCCTCTGGCTGCTCTGCAGGTGTCCCTCTCAGCAGTGGCTGGCACACAGGGAAAGCTACCCTTGCCTCCTCCCTAGCCTGGGTGCAAGGCTGCTGCATACGGTTGCAGGGGTGGTGCACTGCTCAGTTCCAGGGAGCACCCCCCACCCCAGGCTATGATGTTGTGCGATGCGGTGGCCTGCCTGGGTGAGGCCGACTGTCTGCAAAACAGAGGACAGTATTGTCCTCTGGTCCCAGCCTGTTGCTGAAACATCAGTTCCTAGTGAATTGGGGAAGCACAGTTCTGTGATCCAGGGGCCGACTTCACTCTTAAGTCTGAGAAAGAACACTTGAGAGCCTGGGCTGGCTAGTTCTCAGGGGCCACTTTTCCTGGACGATTTTCCTTTATTCTGTTCTTTCTCTTTCTGGAGAGCTGAGTCCTGAACTAGAAAGCATCATTGCCAAATGAGGAACCAAAGCATCATCAGCAGCTGTATTTATGGAACGCTTCCTTTGGGTTGGTAGAACTCTAGGCCCTGGGGACGTGGCCCCTGGCTTAGAGAGGTTTACAGTCTAGTTGAGCAGTTGATAGTATAAACAGCTAAATAATAGAACCTGATGGGCTTTCTACCTGAGGCACCTTGCCAGTTGTGTAACTGGGCTTCTCAAGATAATCCCTGTGGCCTCTGGCAGTCAAGCCTTCTCAGAGTGGGAGAGGGAGAGTGGATGGTGGTAGCTGGTGGTAAGGGGACCTGTGATCATCTGCTGAGGCTCAGGATCGGTTTGGCTGTTGCTGGTTGGTTTTCTGCACCCTGTCCTTCTTCTCTTTGTGACAAACTGGTCCTCAGTGTCCCCTTCGGAGCCTCCCCTCCCCTGCCTCCAGTGCTACAGTGGGCTTGCTGTAGCAGTGACAGTCTGGGTTCTTCTTAGATGCAGAGCTGCCCTTTTGCTCGCTGAAGTGGGCAGTGTAGGAAGGCGTTCCTGCAGAACCCCTGGGTCGGATGCCAGGAGCTATTCTTTCTAGGGCCTCTCGCACAGGAGGGAGACTGTTGGCTTAGTTCATGGTTCCCGTGAACTAAGAACTTAGTAGAAAGCTAACAGGGGAGCGCGACCTGGGAGCAGGGGACAGGAATCTGTCCCCTTGCAGTTTGCTAAGGCTGCAGC
This sequence comes from Tadarida brasiliensis, assembly GCA_030848825.1. Taxonomy (NCBI): domain Eukaryota; kingdom Metazoa; phylum Chordata; class Mammalia; order Chiroptera; family Molossidae; genus Tadarida; species Tadarida brasiliensis. The sequence goes on from CM061273.1 coordinate 62,125,840, forward strand.
CCAACTGCACAGGCAGCAGCCATCCTTACGGTGGCTGCTCAGAAAGGGACCCTGCCTTCCCCTGGCCTGTGCCTCAGGGAGACTTCCTGTCCTTAACCTCTGGACACTGGGCCCCTCCTTTTCTTTCCCACTCAGCCCTGGGTTTAGCGGCCCCCACAGGGAACTGTGCTAGAGAAGGGGGAGGGGAGAGGCTGGCTGGAACTCTTCCCTTCCCTGCAGCTCGAGATGGTGTGGTGTCGTCTAGGAAACGCAGGCCCTGGAGAAACGTGCTCAGGCTCCAGCCCACGCTCTGTGGTTATTGGACCATCAGGCTGTTTCCTGTCCCTCGGGGTTTTGCAGCCCCATCCTAAGGGTGGCCTAGACATGAGCAGAGAAGTTTCCCGTACAGTCCCAGGACCTTCTGCCCTCCTTCACCCAGGGGAAGTGCTGACAGCTTCCTGTATGTCAAACTTGGGGGCCAGAGAGATGCTCAGGCTCTGCTGATGCCCAGGGAGGTGCTGAGGCGGGAGCCCCAGGTCACTGGCCTCCTCTTTCTGCCCTGCGGTCTACTGGTCCCAGCCACACTTAGGCAGGTGTGTCTAAATGTACCGGGGCCAGGGCATTCATCAGCTGCTGGTGAGCTTCTCCTGCGCATTGGACAGCAGCTGTTGGGGGCCCAGCATCACCTGGTGGGCAGGGGTTGGTTCCAAGTGTTGGAATTCTCAGAGGCCCTTCCTTTTGGTGCTGGCTCTTCCCTCTGCCGCTGGATTCCTCCACTTGCTTCCTGGCCCCTGCTCTGCCCTCACAGAAGTCACAGCTTCAGACTTCTCAGTTGCCAGTCCTTCCCCCTCCTTGCAGGATGTGTTGCTATTAATAACTCGAAAGTCCCCTCTCCCCTCCTTCCTGCAGTTCTGACTGGAAAGCCCTGTTGTTGGCTTGGCTCCATGCTGAGAGTCTCGGTGATTTTGGGGAGCCCTCATGATGGCAGGCTCTCCACAGCGGGGCCCCTCACCTTTCCCAGTGACTCGGGCCAAGGAAAGGTAGTCTGGGGAGGAGCCCAGGTGCTCCTTGATGCCCACAGTTGCCCTGACGACAGCAGCCGTGTCCTGCACAGCTCCTCCTGGCCGCCTACCCCTCTGGTTGCACGTCGCCCCTCTGCTCACCCCGCATTGGCCTCCTCTGATGAATGGGCCAACCTCTGAGACATCTGGCAGAGCATCTACAAACTTTCTCCTCTCAGCCCCCTCTCTCCTCCCTCCCTCTCCCTCCTCCCGGGGCTGCTGTGCAGCCTGCCTCCTCCTCTTCCCTCCCTCCGTCTGCAGTGTGACTGGAAATAGGCTGAATTAATCAGCAGATTGGAGCTCCGCTGGGCTGCATGCGCGGTTGCCGCAGCACCGGCTCCTGGTTCACACGCTCTCTAGCTCTCTCCGCTTTCTTCTCTCTCTCTGTCTCTCTGTCTCTGTCTCTCTCTCTCAGGGCGGTGTTGGAAGTTCTGTAGCTGACTCCTTGTGGCTCATGCTCTTTAAGCAGGCAGAGCTATGGATGCCCCTTCAGGGCAAGCACAACAAAGTGAGTATGCCAGCACGGGTTCACATTTCTGTTCCAAATGCCTGTTCCCTGCTTCGTGTGGGAGGCTTGGGGGTAGCGGTTGCCACAAGCCTGGACGCCCACCGGAGGCAGCTCGGGTTACGAGGTAGCTAGGACTGTGGAAGGAGGCTGGGAATGGCAGCCAGAAAGCCAGTGTGTTTCAGGATCTGCCAGCCAGGCTCCCAAGTCACCCAGAGCAGGACTAGAGCCGAGTTTCCTAGTGGGGTTTCGGTCTCCTGGATGCTGGGACCTGGGTCTCCATGCATAAGTGACAGGAAGCTCTGGGTCTGGGTGCCGGCCCTCTTCGGGGCCAGTAGCGGGGCTTTTCTCACTGGACCAGATGGGTCACTGAGATAGGGGCGACCAGAGCTGGGGCAGTTTCTTCCTAGGTCTTGGTGGCTGCAGAAGGAAGAAGAGGGTGAAGGTTCAGGTCAGCCTGAGCCTAGAGAGTGAGGAAAGGGAGGAAGCTTGAGGCTTTGATTGGCCTGGCTGTAGGTAGACAGAGTCGGTTCCTGTCTGGCCAAACTGAGAAGAGATTTATCATGACTGCTAAAAACACCCTGGTATCTAGTGGTAGATTCTTGGCTTCAGTGATTCAGGCATTATGTGGTGTCCAGCTTTGGGTCCCCTCTCCACCTGCGTTGCCAAGGGAGGCTGTGACGATGGGGACCTGGCATAGGGGCCAGCCAGTTCTAATTAGTGGTTATCTACTGTTGTTAAGGCCAAGGGTCAAGGTCTAAGTTCATAACCTGTCTACCTGAGCCTAGGGTACTTTGGTTCTGCTTGCTCTCAAAACAGATGGAGTAGGAAGGAACACAGCGGCTGTGCCGACAGCACCTCGGAGGAGTCCCGAAAGGACAGGTGGTGGGTGCTTGGGGGCTTCTGGCTCTAGGCCACCTGAGAAGCCTGATGAGGGTGGCGCAGGAGAGCACAGGTGTGTGGCTCCTGAGACTCACCCCGATGCTCAGCTCCGGGCCCTGCAGAGCTGGTCCTGTTTAGTAGCAGATTCCTTGTGGTTCTGATTTGACAGGTTCTGATTTCACCACCCTGCTGCTCCCCTCAAACCCCGTGTCTCCCGTGGATGGTGGAACAGGGAGAAGTAGCCCAGCGCACGATGGGGGTTTGCTGCCAGCCTCTCCCGAACCTGGGCTTCCCAGAGCCTCGAGTTGCTCTCTCTTGGGGCCGGTTAAGCCTGAGCAGTTAAACCAGGGGGATTGGGTTGGTTCTACCTAAAAGCATCGGTGTAAGTAGAGAAGCAGGGCCTCGCCTCCCCTCTGGTGGAGAGGCTTCTATTGCTCCTTGGCCCAGGGACATCTCTGGAGGTGCCTGGTGGTGGGGGTTGAGGTTTCTGAGCATCTGCGAAGCAGGAAGTGCCTTTGGGTATTTAAGGCCGGGCAGATTTTCCTCACCCTTCTTGGCCCTGGGGGGCAAGAAGACCCGACCTCAGATTGCATGTGTACAACTCGGGTCCTTATTTCTCAAACAAACCGTACCCATCCTTGCACAGTCTCCCTGTTGGTGCCCAGGCACACAGGGGTGCCCAGCCTAACTCATGCTTTGACAAAGGTTGGCAGAGCCCGCTTACCCACCAGTCCTTTCTGAATTTCCCTCGGAAAGGATGAAGGTCTTCCACCAAGGTCTTCCTCAACCTTGGCTCTTGCACTACGAGGGAGAAAAGCATGGCACCACGAGAGAAATGGTGGCTTTTCCCGGAACTGGGCCCCTCTTGCCAGAGACGGGGTGAGGTGTTGCCCCTCGGGTCAGTGAGTGGCCTTGAGGTTGGGGCGTGGCAAGCAGGCTGGCTCAGCAGGCCGTGTCCTTGCCCCAGGGCCAGCCTGTGCGGGCAGGCATTTTTTTGGGGCGGCATGTAATTACAGAATGACTTATTTTCCCTCTGCTGTGCTGTCTTTAATCGTTAGTCTGGAGTTGGTGCTCCCGGCCAGACACAACATGCGGGGGCAGACGCCGGCAGTCAGCTCTGCAGGCCTCCCGCCTCCGCTGGCCCTGCCCCGGGAGCATCTGCCGGTCCTGAGGCCCATCCTCCTGCAGGTTCTAGGAACCTGGGGGCAGAAAGAAAGAGTGAGTGAATGGCTGGGCAGAGGAGGAGGAGGTCCTGGGTTTGGGGCACCTGGAATAAGGCAGCAGATGTCAGAATAGCCAGAGGGCAAGCAGAGGGTAATTGCTGAGTGTCCAAGTTCCACAGGCCTGGCTAGAGGAGGATGCTGCCCTAGCATGCAGATGGCTCCCCTTCGCCTTTCCCTCCTCCCCCCGCCTGGTCCTCATTGCAGACCAAGGAGCTCCCAGGGGACCTGTTGCCCCGTGGGATTGTCGGGCCCTTCCTTTCTGCTGCATGCAGTCTTTTCACCTCCTGTCTTTTTGGCATGCAGTCTTTTCACCTCCGCAGGCCAGACCTTCCCTGCCACCAGAGGTTTTTCTCACTTTACCATTTCTGGAGGCCTGGCCGAGGCAGTCACAGCCTAGGAACTCTCATATCCCGAGCTGAGGAGGGGGCTCAGAAGGCTGAGCCTGGGGGAGAACGGGTCAGTGGGGAGGGCAGGCCCCTCTCTCTCACCCTGGCCTAACCAGCAGCTGTACCTTCAAATTCTCTTCTTCCCTGGGCTGGGAGGAACGGGCGTCCCCACGCTGGGCCAGCCGCTTAGACATGAGAAGGCCTGTGGTCTTCTTTTTCTTCTCTCACCCCAGCAGCCCTCCCAGGGGCTTTGTGCCCTTCCACGTCAGGAGCCAGGGAGGCAGGGTACAGACCTTAGCCTTGCCTGACACATTTGTCCTGGACCATGGCCTTGCAGGGGGGCCCCAGGATCCCTGCCAAGGGATGTGGGCACTTAGAAGTACAGTATTTACCCATGCTAGGGTGCGGGCCCCCTGCCCAGAGGGCTGTTTCTTCCTGAGCTCAAATAAGCAATTATCACCTCAGGAAAGAAGCAGCTCTTATCCTCATAATCCCCCAAAGCCACAGTGGAGAGTGGGATTATGTGAGTTATAGGCGAGCGATCTGGGAAGTCTCTGGGCCAGGCTCACTCTGGAGCCCATCTCATCCCTCAGGCCCAGGCAGCTGGCACTAGGCCAGAGAGGGGGTCCACTCAGGTACATCCGACCGGTTCAGCATGCTCTCCTAGCCTTGGAGGTGTGTGTCCTGTCGGGGGCGAGGCTGCCAGCATCGGAGACAGGCAGGAGGAGGAAATCCAGATGTTAGTGGGCAAAGCCAGGGCAGATCCCAGGAAGGCAGATGGGGTGATAGGAGTGGAAGTGGCAGGGCAATGGGCTGAGGCAGCCAGGGCATTACCAGCCCAGCGACTTTGGTCAGGACTCAGTAGATGACCCCAAGTCCCATTCCTGGTGCCCCCGGTCCAGGGCTCCTCTCCCTCAGGAATGTTTCCTGGTGGAAGCACGTTGGTGCTCCTTAGGTGGCCCTGAGAGAGACTCACTCCTCCCCTGGGCATTGCCTTTCCTGGGGTATTTGTTTTCCTAGGACCCCCACCCCCCAAGCTGGGAACCTATGCATCGGATTCAACCTGGGGCAGGCCTCACTCCCAGAAGTTTTGATTCGGTGGGTCTAGGGTGGGACCTGGACATCCACATTTTTAACAGCTTCAGGTGTTTCTGCTATAGATCCTGGGTTGACAACCCCTGATAAGGTATCATTGGGATCTGTGAAGCTACATGTGTGTGCATGCATTCGTTCGTTCGTTCATTCATTCATTCATTCATTCATTCATTCATTCATTCATTCATCATTCACTCAGCAAGTGTTCACTGAACTGCTGCTGTGTGCCGGGCACTGTCTTGGTAGTTGGTGGGAGGGGTGTGGAGATGGAAGAACTCAGTACTGTTTTCAAGGAATTGGCAGTCTAGTGGGAGAACCAGACAAGGAAATCTATGTGATAGTTCTGAACGAGGCGACTGTGAGCCAGGTTGCCCAGGGTGCTATTGGAATATAAAACTCCCCCCATAAGTGCAGCCCTGGGTTTTGCAGCCCTAGAGCGGGTGATGTTTGAGCTGAGTCTTTTTTTTTTTTTTTTTTAATCCTCACCCGAGGACTTTTTGCATTTATGTTGAGATAGAGAGGGAGGGAGAGAGGGAGGAAGAGAGAGAGAGAGAAACATCGATGTGAGAGAGACACATCGAGTGGCTGCCACCCACAGGACCCCAACCAGGGCCAGTGACAAACTGCAACCGAGGTACGTGCCCTTAGCAGGAACCAAACCCGGGTCTCTCTGGTCCGCGGGCCGATGTTCCAACTTCTGAGCCAAACCGTCCAGGGCTGAGCTGAGTCTTGAGGGAGAGGTAACAGCTGGCTGGGGTGGGGAGTGTGTTCTTGGCTGAGAAAATACGAAAAGGTATTTGCACATAAGCATGGCGTGCATCAGGAATGGCAGGAAAGGAGGCTGGAGAAGCCAGCAGGTCGCAGGGCATGCTCAGGACTCCAGACTTGATTTTAAAGGTAAAGGGGGTCAGGTGATCAGACATGCGCTTCCTTTGGCGCGGTGTTGCGGTTGGTTTGGACAAGGTAGAGACTGAGGTAGCGGACTCGGGGGCGTGGGGTTGGGGTGAGGGCGATTCCAGCTCTGGCCTGGGCGCCTAGTGAGATGGTAACTGCAGGGGGAGAGCGGACTCTAGCGGGGAGGGGAGGTGGCATTTTCAGGGATTTGGACGTAGGGACTCAGGTGCCTGTGAAGCAGCTGTGAGGCGGTTCGTACACAGGTCAGAATCGGGGCCGTGGTCAGGCTGGAGGTGGAATCTAGGAGGTGTGAGCTGATTGGTGGTGGCTGCATCCATGACCGTGGCCCAGGTTTTCCTGGAAACATACATGCTGTTGTGAAGATGTGGCAGCATGGACTGTGGGGTAGACGAGGGGAAAGAACTGTGGCGGAGAAGGGGAAAACAGGAATGGGGGCTTTCAAGGAGGAGAGAGCCGGGCCAGGGCTCACATAGGACCATGTAGGTGGTCTCCAGTGTCGCCTGGGACCACCCTGCCCACCGTGCTCAGTGAGAAGGGAGTAGGCGGAGCTGGTGCCCAGTCCTCTCTTGGCATGGTGTCCTTCCTGGTGTTACGTGTTGCAATCTCCTCCTTATGAACAATGAAATGCTAGTTTCTCCATGTTAGTTCTCTCCCCCCGTCCCCCATATATAATGGAATCTAAAAAAGGGCAGCAGGGAAGTAGACTGGGAGGACAGTGGTGACAACAGTCTGAGTGGGGCTGGGAGATGCTGATGGCAGTGGGTTGGACGTCAAGTGAAAGGTGAGTTAGAAAGCACTGAGTACAAGAAGTTTTGTTTCCATTTTTGTTTTAAACTTGGCTTTGAAGAGTAGGAGGCTGTGTACTTGACCGTCCTTTAGTTTGGTGGAGATGTGAACATGCTTCCACCCTGAGGGACAGGAGGTAGTGGAGGAAGAGGTGAGGATTCAGGAGGAGGGGGGCAGGGCCTGTGGAGGGGAGAGACCTGGGACCTCCAGGGACATGCTAGTCGCCCTCACCACTTCCCGCCAGCCACGGGGTGAGCTCGTGAATGCCTTGGCACTGTTTCTTCCCTGCAGGGCGAGCCCCCCTTGGCCCTGGGCCTGTCCACCCGGAAGGCCCTCAGCATCCTGAAGGAGCAGCTGGAGGCGGTGCTGGAAGGACATCTGAAGGAGCAGAGGAAGTGTCTCACCTGGAAGGTAGGCCAGAGCCTGGTCAGGGTGGCAGAGAAGCTTGGGGCCCGTTCTCAGGGCCCTGACTCACCCTGCTGCCCTGGGCGCCGCGGCCCCGCCGAGGGATCACTGAAAATCAGAAAGAAGCTGGGGTTCCTTCCAGAGTGCTGTCCTGACCCCTCCTGCTGTAGGAGCCCAACAGGCTGGACCCCCAGCCAAGACCAAAACGAGAGGACAGGCAGCCACAGGGGCTGGGTTGGGTGGGTTGGGGGAAGGTGGGCCCTCCCACACCCGTGTCCCCGGCCTCTCACTCCGCCGCCCCCCGCAGGAGATGTGGAGGAGCAGCTTCCTGCACCACAGTAACCGCTGCTCCTGTTTCCACTGGCCGGGCGCCTCGCTCATGCTGCTGGCTGTGCTGCTGCTGCTGGGCTGCCATGGGGGCCAGCCGGCTGGCAGGTACGCGGCTGGTGCCCAGCCTCTCCCACACGGGGTCTGGGCCTGTCCCTCTCCTGCCTCAGCAGAGTCTGCCGTCCCACCTAGGGTGTCCCAGGGGAGATGGGCTGCTGCCCCTAAGCTGCCCCCACAGCCGGCACCTGAGTTGTATAGGGATCCTCAGTCCCTTGACCAGATGGTGGCAGAACCAGAACTCGACCCTTCTCAGGAGGGCCTGGGTGGGGTGTGAGTGGAGTCGAGGGCCCTGTGTTGGCTGGGCTGGTGCGAGTCGCCCTCACCACTTCCCGCCAGCCACGGGGTGGAGCTGGTGAATGCCTTGGCGCTGTTTCTCTTGCTACTTCTCAACCTTATCCTAATCGGGCGGCAAGATCGGCTGAAACGTCGGGAGGTAGAGCGGAGGCTCCGAGGGATCATCGACCAAATCCAAGGTGAGACCAAGGGTCAGGCGTGTTGGGTGGGAAACGGTGCCTTGTGATGGGTCAGAGCCCAGAGAACTCCCCTTGGGAGCCCCAGCACCTGGGCGCTGCCTCTGATCCCCATTCTGGGGGCTCCTGGCATCAAGTGAGTTAGCAGGATGCCCTGCCCTCTTTTGAGCAGGACAGTGAGAGCCGTGGAGCCACTGTGGGTACCCAGGCAGTGGTCTGGGCAGGCAGGAAGGCTAATAGCATCCCAGTTGCCTTGCAGGCTTGCTCTGCCCGTTGGGAGACTAACGGGCAAGGCCCTCTCTCAGCAGGAGGACAGTTGAGATTTTCTCTCCCATCTGCTTTGTCTGATGGTATTGGGCTGGGGGGACGGGGGCAGAGGACCAGAGAAGTCTGCGATACCTGCAAGACTTGGGGCTAGGGCCAGAGAGCCCGGAGCCAAGGTGAGACAGTCTAGTTCCTAAAAGAGAAGGGAATTGCACAGGCAGGCAGATTTCTGCTCATCCAGCCCCTCGGCTATGCTTCCGAAGCCCCGGTGATGGATTAAGGACCACATTAGGCTCTTTTGAGAGACGGTGGTTTCTGCTTTCCAGGAGTATGTGGTCTTTAAGAGAAGCAGCACCTACTCTCGAGATCTTTCTCTAACAGTACTGGGCAGTGGAGGTTGAAGTGCTAAGTGAGAATCTGCTGTGATTAACTCATTGCAGCCTTGTGCCAGGCACTGGAGTACAGCGTGACCAGGAAAGATGGGCCCTGCTCTCCGGGAACTTAGTCTCTTGCTCAGGAACCATCAGTGGCTCCCTCTTGCTTATCACATTGCTTCCCAGAACCTCTGGCACAGGCTGTTACCTTCCTCATGTTAAAGCTACTCGCCACTCCCAACCCACTAAGGACTTCCCTGCCCCTGCGCCTTTGTCCTGCTGTCCCTCTGCCTGGCATGCTTCTCCTTCGCTGTCTCCACGTGACAGAAATCTCACCTATTCTTCAAGGCCCATCTTCCATGCTCCCTCTTCCATGAAGCCATCTCTGATTGCCCCAGCTCTTCTGTGCTCCTGCAGCTCGGACATCTTTCCTAACACTCTTAGCACGTGTGTTTGCCTTGTTTGACGTTATCTGCCCACGTGCCTCACTCCCCCTCCTAGGCTGTGGCTCCTCAAGGTCAGGGACCATGTCGTTCTCACCTTTTACCTTTGTACCCTGTGGGGCTCAGCACACCCCTCAAAGTCCTCAGCAGTGTTTTTGAAATTATCTGAAAGGAGCAGGGGTACAGAGAATAAGAGCTTCAGGTGTTCAGAGGTGGAAGTGCCGGGCTGAGTGGTTGGGAAAGGCCTCACAGGGGAGTCAACCTTGAAAGAGTGGAAGCATTGGAAAGAATGGTGTGAGTTGGCGCAGGATTTCAGAGAGGCCTCGCGGGCAGGCAAACCTCCATGGTGTGTGCTGGGTCTGGCTGGTGTGTGGTGCCCTGGGTGAGGTGAGCTCCCTCTTTCCATTCTCATCAGATGCCCTCAGGGATGGCAAGGAGATCAAGTGGCCAGATGCCATGTATCCTGACCTCCACATGCCCTTTGCACCATCCTGGTCTCTGCACTGGGCCTACAGAGATGGACATCTGGTCAACCTGCCAGTTAGCCTGTTGGTGGAAGGAGACATCATAGCTCTGAGGCCCGGCCAGGAATCCTTCGCTTCTCTGAGGGGGATCAAGGTAGCTCGAGGCTGTTCTCCTTCCCTGGAAATGCTGTGGGAGAGTCCACAGGCAACGGTGGGAGGGTCCCAGGCTTAATCCTACAGCTTCCTGACCAGCTCATAGGCTTCTTGGTATGCACTCTAGGGGAACAAAGAAGGGCTGGAACATTTTTCTCCATCTTGTCCTGTCCTTTCTTTGATCCTCAAGCTACCAGGAATCCAGTCCCACAGGCCCCACTGCAACTGACTCTTTGCTAACTGATGGTCCCTAGCCCCACGAGATGTCTCTGCTTAGCTGGGATTGTCAGGGAAGGGTGTTCTCCGATAGAAGCCTTTCACTGCCTTCACCCTCCTCTTCGTCCTTGGCAGGATGATGAGCACATCGTCTTGGAGCCCGGAGACTTATTTCCCCCTTTCTCTCCCCCCCCTTCCCCCCGGGGAGAAGTGAAGAAAGGACCACAGAACCCCCAGCAGCACCGGCTCTTCCGCGTCCTTGAGACCCCTGTGATTGACAACATCAGGTAGGGGTGCTGCCCTGCCTTTCTCCTGCCCCCCCTCCCCTGCCCCAGTGCCTCTGTGAGCAGGGGGACAGGTGACAAAGAAGGAGCCAGTCCCTACTGAGGCCCCTTAGGGCAGGCCTCTCTGTAGATTCTTCTCTTCAGTGTCTATGAGCATTCTTAGACCTGGCGATTGCTCCCCTCCCAGTCCAGACACTGATGGGCTGGCTCTGGAGGCCAGCACAGGCCACTCTCCCAGGGGCCACTTGGCTGGGGCTGAGGAATAGGGGGCAACGGCAGGCCTCAGTGATGCTCATGAACGTACGGCTTTCTGGCCTTTCCCCTGAGCTTAGGGTCACCTCATTTTGCAGATGGTGCCTGGACATGGCTCTGTCCCGCCCCATCACTGCTCTGGACAACGAGAGGTTCACAGTGCAGTCGGTGATGCTGCACTACGCCATGCCCGTGGTCCTGGTGTGTGAGGCGGGGCTGCTGGGGCAGGGGACGGGGGAAGGGGGAGCCTCAGGGCCAGCTTGGGTGAGCATGTGAGTGGAGACAGGGGTCCCAGAGTGAGCCAGCCAGTGTCAGGGGGTGAGTGGGCAGAGGAAGAGGAGCCTCAGAACCTGGGTCCTTCTCTAGGGTGGGAGGTTAAGGCTGCATCTCTCCTGCTGCCAACAGGCCAGCTTCCTCATCACCAATGCCCTGCGCTTCATGCTGAATGCCCCTGGTGTCACGTCCTGGCAGTACACCCTCCTCCAGCTACAGGTAATGACCCTGCTTTACTCTCTGTCGTGCTTTCCTCTTTCCCTGGAGGTTGGGTCCCCTCGTGTTCCCTGACTGTCCCTCCTTCTCTGCAGCCCATGGGTCCCTCAGGCTTCAGCTTAAGAACACCTGCTTCCTGCCCTGGCCAGTTTGGCTGGGCGGTTAGAGCATCGGCCTGCGGACCAAAGAGTCACGGGTTCGATTCTGGCCAAGGGCACGTGCCTCAGTTGTGGTTTGTCCCTGGCCCTGGTCGGGGTTGTGCGGGAGGCAGCCAGTCGATGTGTCTCTCTCACATCGATGTTTCTCTCTCTCTCTCTCTTCCCCTCCCACTCTATCTGAAAATATTTGAAAAAAATTAAAAAAAAGAATACCTGTTTCCTTTCCTCCCTTCCTGCCCCAACAGCTGTCCCTTTCCACTCAGGGAGTGACCCAGGGCGGAGAAGCCCTGTCCTCCCTCCCCAGGGGCCCGCAGCTCTTTGGGAGCTGTCATGTGTTTCCCTCTCTCCCAGGTGAATGGCGTCCTGCCCATCCTCCCCCTGCTCTTTCCAGTCCTCTGGGTTCTGGCAACCGCCTGTGGAGAAGCCCGTGTCCTGGCCCAGATGAGCAAGGGCTCCCCCAGCTCTCTGGTAGGTTTTTCCAAGGCATCTGAGGGAACATACGAATAGAATAAACACAGGAACAAAAGAGGGAGTTGGCTGTGCCCCAGTGAACAGGAGCAGGAGCCCAGCCCTCCTGTGGGCCCAGCACATGGGCAGGCCCTGGGCTTTCTCTAGGGCATTGCCCTTTCCATCCAGAAGAGCCTCCAGGCCAGGCGCTGGGGGTGGGTGAGCACGCATCCTGGCTCTCAGCAGACAGGGGAATTGGGGTCTGCCTAGTTTCGTCCTTTGTCATAGATGTTGGGAGGCTTGCTAGTGTGGGGCTCCCACCAACAATTTGGAGGCCTGTGTGAGGAGGGCAGTATCCCCCCTGAGGCTCACCCCCTTTTCTCCATGCAGCTGGCCAAGTTCTCGGAGGATACTCTTAGCAGCTACACAGAAGCCATCTCCACTCAGGTACACTCACCCGGGATGCATTGTGCCCTAGGTCCCTTCTGGAACCCTGGAACTCCTCTACTTTGTGACCTTCTAGCCTCCAGTGGGCTCTTGGAGCCCCCAGTTCCCATCTGCCCTGTGTGTCCCTGCCCTGCCCGGACAAATGCCTCCCCACCCCGACTTCCTGGTGCTGCCTGGACCATTTCCTCTGGTAGTCCCAGAGGCTCTCTCCTGGGAAATGTGGCTGAGTCCCAAATGGCCTCCTGGACTCTCCCACCAGGAAATGCTGCGCTGCATTTGGGACCACTTTCTGCGGGTGATCCAGGGGACGTCGCCAACGCTGAGCCACAGCTCCAGCCTGCTGCACAGCTTGGGCTCCGTCACGGTGAGGGTGGGCCCTGCCTCAGCAGGCCTGCTTTCTGGCTGCATCTGGGTGCCCGTCAGCCCCTCAAGTGGCCCCTGGCAGGTGGGGGAATGCCAAGGCCCTTTCCCAATCCCCTTTCCCTGCAGGTCCTGTGCTGTGTGGACAAACAGGGGATCCTGTCATGGCCAAACCCCAGCCCAGAGACCGTGCTGTTCTTTAGCGGGAAGGTGGAGCCTCCGCACAGCAGCCACGAGGACCTAACGGATGACCTGTCCACCCGCTCCTTCTGCCATCCCGAGGTAGAGGAGGAGGTACGGCCGGTGGCCTCAGGGAGGGTGAGGCTAGGAGGGAGAAGGAGGGCTCGGGCACCAGTAGGATCTGCCTTTGAGCAGTTCAGGTGGAGCCCTGAAGACAGTGAGCGGACATCACCTCCCCGCCTCCCTGGTCCAGGCAGCCATCGGGACCTTGATCCAAGGCCTGTACTCCTTGCTCTCCTCAGCCCCACGAAAGAGACGCCCTCCTGGCTGGCTCCCTGAACACTACCCTGCACCTTTCCAATGAGCAGGAGCGTGACGACTGGCCTGGTGATGGTCCCAAGGCCCCTGAGCCCTATTCTCACCACAGAGCACACGGCCGCAGCAAACACGCATCCAGCTCTAATGTGAGCTTCAGCAGGGACACAGAGGGTGGTGAAGAGGAGCCCGGCAAGGTGAGCGGAGAGGGCGGAGAGCAGCCCTCGGCCAGGCCCACGGCGTCCTGGCTTCCCCTGCTGCAGGGGCCCAAGGGGTACAGCCTGATGATGGACGGCGCCTAAAGCACAGCTTCTCGGGCCTCCAGGCTGGGCCAGGCAGGACACCTCCAGGGCTCCTCTATGAAGTGGGCCCTTGTCCCCCCTCCAGATCTTGCTGATGGCATTAGTGGGGGGAGGCCCCTTCCTCCCAGTCATGGCCTTCTAGGGACACAGAACCAGTGGCTCCCTCTAAAATATTTTCCCTGCTGTAGAAGATCCTTCACTATTTCCTCCTTGGCCTGGTGGCCCTCTTCTGAGGTTTGCCAGTGTCATTGGGCACAAAATCTAGAAGCAGCCAGAAGCCCAAGAAGGACAGGGAGGGGGTTTCTGGGAGGAATGAGGAAGTGTGAGCACACTGTGCTTGGAAGGCGGTGCCTTCTTTCGGGGCACCCCTGCACCTTCCCAGTCTGAGGCCCCCTTTCCCCTCCCTGCTTCCCCCAGACCCAGCCTGGGCTGGAGAGCGAGCCGTACGAAGCAGAGGACTTTGTGTGTGACTACCACTTGGAGATGCTAAGCCTGTCGCAGGACCAGCAGAACCCCCCCTGCATCCAGTTTGATGACTCCAACTGGCAGCTCCACCTCACCTCCCTCAAGCCCCTGGGCCTCAACGTGCTGCTGAACCTGTGCAACGCCAGCGTGACCGAGCGGCTGTGCCGGTTCTCCGACCACTTGTGCAACATCGCCCTGCAGGAGAGCCACAGCGCCGTGCTGCCCGTCCACGTGCCCTGGGGCCTCTGTGAGCTCGCCCGCCTCATTGGTACGTGGCCACCAGCTCCAGACAGAACAGTCCGGGCATGGCGTTTGTCGAGATCACCGGGAACCCTTTAGCTTCTGGACGTCCCCTTTAACCAGGCACTGCTGTTTGACAGTGCTTCCTAACCTGGGAAAAGAACTGGGAGGAGAGGTGGAGGAGCCAGCGGCCTGGATTTCGTCCCATGCAGGGAGGGGGTGCAGTGGTGTGGGCTTCCTCCCAGAGGCCCTGACGGCTGCCCTCCCGCAGGCTTCACTCCTGGGGCCAAGGAGCTCTTCAAGCTGGAGAACCACCTGGCGCTCTACCGTCTCCCCAGTGCCGAGATGGTGAAGGAGAGCTCTCTGGGGAGGCTGTCCTGTGTCACCAAGCGGCGCCCCCCACTCAGCCACATGATCAGCCTCTTCATCAAGGACACCACCACCAGTGAGCTTCCTGCACTTGGCCCACATCAGGCCAAACCCTCCAGGAGCTTGGGGCAGGGCTCTGCCCTCCTCGTCCCTTTTGGGAGTGCTGGGCAGATGAGCACAGAGAGCTTCCTGAGACCTCAGATCTGGCAGGCATTGGATTGGGCACCAGGGCTGGGATGGTGGCGGTCAGAAGATGGGGTTGTCTGAAGGATGCGCAGCTTAGCGTGTTCTGCGCAGGCTCGCTGTGGTGAGGCCTCTGTGGTTCCTCCATCCCCAGGGGCTCTGGCACCGTTCAAGGATGGCAGTGTTACCTGTGAGGTCAGAGTGAGGGGGCCTGGGGCACTCATGGTCCGGCCTTTTTATTCACTCCCCTCAGGCACAGAGCAGATGCTGTCCCACGGCACAGCGGACGTGGTCTTGGAGGCCTGCACAGACTTCTGGGATGGAGCTGACATCTACCCTCTTTCGGGTTCCGACAGGTGGGTGAGGAAGCACACACCAGAGGCCAGAGCATTCGGCTCAGGCGGTCTGCCTTCCCGGCTCACAGGCATGGGGCATCCCGGGACCACTTGCCTCACTTCCGCCCTGCTTCCCTGGCAGAAAGAAAGTGCTGGATTTCTACCAGCGAGCCTGCCTGTCTGGTTACTGCTCCGCCTTCGCCTATAAGCCCATGAGCTGTACCCTGTCCTCTCTGCTCAATGGCAAGTGCATCGAGCTGGTGCAGGCACCCGGCCAGAGCAGCATCTTCACCATGTGCGAGCTGCCCGGCACCGTCCCCATCAAGCTGAGCACCCACCGCAACAGCTGGAGCTCCGACGGTACCTGTCGGCCATCCCAGTGGGGGCCGGGAGCGGGGAGGGCTTCCTGAGGACCGTGGAGGCAATGGTAGCAGAGGGGACAGTGGGCACAGCCCTGGACCTGGCACGCCGCGGTGGCACTCACTATCTGGTGATGTGGTGGAGGCCCTTTGTCTTCTCGTGTGTAAACTAGGTGCTGCTTCTGCCCTCCTCGCGGGTTTCTCGTGACCCTCGGTGGGATAATATACAGAAACCGCTTCCTTTGGAAGCGGTACCACAGCAGCAGTTGTAGAGCATTAGCCTGTTTGAGCCAGACAAAGGGCCGGGTCACAAACCCTGCTGGAACAGAGGGACTCAGAGCTCCACTGACCCCCACCCTCCCCGCTCCGCCAAACACCCGGGATCTTATGACCCAAGGGACTATGAATTGAAGCTGTTGCCAAGGGTGGGGCCAACCCCCTTGTCCAGACCAGGGCTGGGCTGTTGTTACTCGTAGGATTGTCACCGGACTGATGAGTGCCTTTCATTGTCTTTTCTCTTGTGTCTGTTGGCTCCTTCATGTGTCCCGGCTATGTGTGTGCGTGGCTGTGTGTGGTCCTCTGGGGCCTGCATGCTGTTTGATTTGGGTGTGGCATCTGTGTGTGTGGCCCTGGGCTGCCTCCTGGAATTTGCTGGTTCCTGGGTGTCCTGACTGGGCCGTGTCTTGGCTGGTCTCTGTGCCTTGTGCCTACCTGAAGAAGGGATCGGGGAGGTGCTGGAGAAGGAAGACTGCATGCAGGCCCTGAGCGGCCAGATCTTCATGGGCATGGTGTCCTCCCAGTACCAGGCCCGGCTGGACATCGTGCGCCTCATCGACGGGCTGGTCAATGCCTGCATTCGCTTTGTTTACTTCTCTTTGGAGGATGAGCTCAAAAGCAAGGTGGGGAGAGCCACCCCCTCTGCCACCGCTGACCCTTGTTCCCATGGGCTTTTGGGCTCATCTATGCATTGCCATCTGCCTTTTGCAGGTGTTTGCAGAAAAGATGGGCCTGGAGACAGGCTGGAACTGCCACATCTCCCTCACACCCAATGGTGACATGCCTGGCTCTGAGATGCCTCCCTCCAGCCCTAGCCACGCTGGCTCCCTGCATGATGACCTGAATCAGGGTGAGGGCAAAGGTTGGTGGTGGGGATGAGGTGGGTGTGGGTGACTCCTCCCCCTTGGAGCTACACTAGAAAGAGCCCCATGGAACCCTCCTGATACATACATTCCCTTGGGAAATGGCTTCAATCTCCCTGAGGTAATGGCTGTCGATGGGACAAAAGGAGACCTGCAGGCAGGCAGTTCTGTGCCATCTCCAGGACAAGGAAAGGCCCCCAGAAGGCTGGCCCCCAGGTGAGGGACAGGCTTTCGTCCCCACAGTGTCCCGAGATGATGCAGAAGGGCTCCTGATGATGGAGGAGGAGGGTCATTCGGACCTCATTAGCTTCCAGCCTACGGACAGTGACCTCCCCAGCTTCCTGGAAGACTGCAACCGGGTACGACAGCAGGGTCTACACCCCAGACCCCTGGAAGTGGCACAAGGCTGGTCCAAGGCAGAGAAGGGAGGGTCATGGGACCCATGTCCCTGACCCTGAGGTCACTGGCATGTCTGCTTTCTCCAGGCCAAGCTACCCCGGGGCATCCACCAGGTGCGGCCCCACCTGCAGAACATTGACAATGTGCCCCTGCTAGTGCCCCTATTCACCGACTGTACCCCCGAGAGTGAGTACTGCGGCCATGGTGACTCAGGCAGCCTGGCCCCTTCCACCGAGCGTTGTCAAGGCCTGGGCATGCCATGGGCTCTTGAGGGGATGTTGGTTTCCCATGCAGGGAGTAAAGGAACCTGGTCTGGGAAGAACTGGGGGGTCTAGTGGGCTGGAGCCGTGGGTGTGAGAAGTATCACACAATTGGGTAGGATGGTCGCAAAGGGGAGCCCACCTCCCTTTGTCTCCTGTCCTGTGGGTCTCTGCTGCATGCCCCACATGGGGCTCTGCCTTCCTGACTCTGTGCCCCCAACTCTGCCCCCTCAGCCATGTGTGAGATGATCAAGATCATGCAGGAGTACGGGGAGGTGACCTGCTGCCTAGGCAGCTCTGCCAACCTGCGGAACAGCTGCCTGTTCCTCCAGAGCGACATCAGGTCAGAGCGACACCGCCTCTCCTCCCGGAAACCCCGGGCTTGGGCTTGCATGGGGCTGGGGCATATTTTATGGCTGATCTTGCCCTGGTTGAGGGGACCAAAGGACCTGGCACGGTGGGGAGAAGAGGGATCAGATGCTTGCCCCGTCCCGTGGGAGATGGGGTCTTGCGAAGTGCAGCTGATGGGTATGCTTCCCCCTACGCTGCTCAGCATTGCCCTGGACCCCCTGTACCCATCCCGCTGTTCCTGGGAGACCTTTGGCTACGCCACCAGCACCAACATGGCCCAGGCCTCGGACGGCCTTTCTCCGCTGCAGCTCTCAGGGCAGCTCAACAGCCTGCCCTGTTCCCTGGCCTTCCGCCAGGAGGAGACCATCAGCATCATCCGCCTCATCGAGCAGGTGGGGGCTCGGGCTGGTGGTGGAGGAGGAGTGCAGGACCTGCTTGGGGTGGGGGTGTCGTGACACAGGATCCATCTGGGCTGCCAAGGGCTGGTTCACCTCCAGGCGAATCTCCCCCAGGCAGTTTGGTTCGCAGGAATATCGGGGCATCTGGCTCTCCACTGAGGTTTGTCAGCTGAGGTCTGAGAGAGGCTACAATCTGTCCCTCCTGGTCCCTAGGCTCGGCATGCCACCTACGGCATTCGCAAGTGCTTCCTCTTTCTGCTGCAGTGCCAGTTGTCTCTCGTGGTCATCCAGGTGAGCCAGGCCAGCACAGGCATTGTCCCTTCCCGCCTGCTTCTTCACTCAAGGGCCAGTTGAGAGTCTGAGGCCCATTGGGAGGCTGGGAGGATGCATCGCAGCCCAGAGGCCCCCAGAGCCTCTCTGAAACCGCTGGGCTTTTGGAGATGACCCCATGAGCAGAATAGTGTCCCCTCCAGTCCTAGCTCCTCTAGGCCAGGACGTGAGCATCTGTCTGGGCACAGGGTGAGGCAGCCTTGGGGCTCCCAGCATCCTACTATTTGTCAGAATCTAATCGTGCTTCCTGGCCTCTCCTGGTCTAGTTCCTCTCTTGCCTAGTCCAGCTGCCACCACTGCTTAGTACCACCGACATCCTATGGCTGTCCTGCTTTTGCTATCCTCTGCTCAGGTGAGAAGCTGGCCGCCCTTCCGTGCCCAGGCAGGCAGGGTTGGGGTGTCATCGAGCACCCCCGGAGCCCAGGTTCAGGGAGTCCTGCTCAGTGCTCACCTCCTCTGGCACAGGGAGCACTGGGGGGATGCCCCCTTGTCTTATCCCTCCTGCCCACCAACCCTGCCCTCACTCCCAAGACTCCCAAAAGGCTTCCCACGTGGGAATTTGGGAGACAGAGGGTCATAGTCGCTGCCCTTCACTGCTTTTCAGCATCTCTTTGCTGGGGAAGCCCCCCCATAGCTCCATCATGTCTATGGCAACAGGGAAGAACCTTCACTCCATTCCTAAGAAGGTAAGCGAAGGGGAGCCTGTGAGCCTGGGCCTTTCCCAATGTGGGCGTGGAAGGGGGGCTGGTCCTTGAGGCAGGGAGTGATCAGGATGGGGACTTCCATCACAGTGTCCCCGGCCCAGCCGGTGTGGCTCAGTGGTTGAGCGTCGACCCATGCACCAAGAGGTCACCGGTTCGATTACCAGTCAGGGCACAAGCCGAAGCTGTGGGCCCGATCTCCAGTGGGGGGCATGCAGGAAGTGGCCAGTCGATGTTCTCTCATTGATGTTTCTAGCTCTCTCTCCCTCTCCCTCTCCAATCAATCAATAAAAAAAAAATTTTAAAAACCCACATAAAACAACAATGTTCCCAGCCAAAGGGGAGGTGGTGGTATGGAGGTGGGAAAGATCCTTGCCGGGTGGGCAGTCCCTGCCCCTATCCTCTGGCCTGGGCCTGCCCACTTACTGAAGAGCCCGGCGACTCTGAGTGCTGAGGGGCTGTCACCTCTGGAATGACAGGCCTCCTTCCTCCCACAGACCCAGCACTACTTCCTGCTCTGCTTCTTGCTCAAGTTCAGCCTCACCATCAGCTCATGCCTCATCTGCTTCGGCTTCACACTGCAGAGCTTCTGTGACAGCTCCCGGGTCCGCAACCTCACCAACTGCTCCTCCATCATGCTGCCAAGGTGGGTCCCTCCCCTGGCCTCCCACCCCAACTCGCAGTCCACTTCCCAGGGGCCCAGAGAGGGCTCAGGGGGCTGAGCCCATGCCTTGCTTTGGCAGCCATGTGGACACGGCTCCAGCCTGGTTCGATGACTTTGCCAACGGGCTGCTGCCAGCTCAGAAACTCGCTGCGGCCCTGATCGTCCTGCACACTGGTGAGGGGCTCCTGGAAAGGGGCCAGTGGTGGCTGGTGGGGGTGCCCTGGGGACCAGGCCTTGGGGCCGTGGCAAGTCTGACACTCCCTCTGCCCCCACTTTCTGCAGTCTTCATTTCTGTCACCCACGTGCATCGCACCAAGCCCCTGTGGAGAAAAAGCCCCTTGACAAACCTCTGGTGGTCCATGACGGTGCCGGTGGTGTGAGTATGGCTTGATAGAGGATCGGAGGAGGGCTGGGGCTGTGATAGGGCTATGATTTGAGGGTGGGGTTTAGGCCAGAGATTGAACGGTGCCCTTCTTGAGCTACTGTTGTGCTGAGAAAAGCAGGGGAGGGAGCAAGAAAACCCAGGTTGAGGCAGGGTTGCCACCTCCTCCCGCAGGCTGCTGGGGCAGGTGGTCCAGACGGCGGTTGACCTGCAGCTGTGGACGCACAGGGACAGCCGTGTCCACTTTGGCCTGGAGGACGTGCCTCTGCTGACGTGGCTCCTGGGCTGCCTGTCCCTGGTCCTTGTGGTGGTCACCAACGAGATCGTGAAGCTGCACGAGATTCGGTGAGCCCCCAGCAGGGCACTCCTCTGGGCCTGGGCATGCTCCCTAAGCCTGTCACCCCTTGGGCACCATTCCCTTGCCTTCTTGCTACCTATCCCTGTCTCCTCCTGTGGCCTGCCCTGACCCCTATTTAATCTTCTGCCCCATCAGGGTCCGGGTCCGCTACCAGAAGCGACAGAAGCTGCAGTTTGAAACCAAGCTGGGCATGAACTCTCCCTTCTGAGCCAGTGGCTATGGCAGCCATAGTGGCCCTGGTCCCTGGGGCTAACACCATACCCATTTCTGAGTCTGGGGAGTTGGTATGAACGTTTCAGAGTTTGCTCTTGTGCCCCATGGTACTGGGGCCCAGATCCCCGTGCCAGACTCAGCTGTCGTCTTGGCCCCTGGGGCTGCTGTGGAGGAGCTAATGAGCCAAGGCCTTGTCAGGACAGTCCTGGCTCTTCCCTGGGCCTCACCAGGGGCATTCTTGAATGTATGACCTCATGTGCTTAGCAGAGGAGCTCTCAGCCCCTCCTCCTGTGGGCTGTCCCTCTTCAGGGTCCCCTAACCTAGTGCCCTCTGCTCTGGGGTCTCTGGGCAGGGCTGTGAACCATGGGGCCAGGGCCTCAACCTTTTTTGGAAGAGCACTGGCAGCAGCTGTGGGAGGACCAGTTGACTTTCAAGGCCACTGTTGAAGGCCAGGGTGATGGTGCATCCTCCCTGCGCCCTCCCATCCTGTATTCCTGGGGTAGGGACCTGGCTGTGGCCAAGTACTTCCCTTCCCTCCCTCTGTAGGGGAGCCTCACAGGGACCTGAAGATGGAGAAGGGCCTCCACCTCGCCCTGGAACCTCTTCCTGTGCCTGCCTTTGAGCTGGCCACGAGTCAGTCTTGGGGATACAGCCCAGGGCTCCTTTAGCCCCCTGCATAGTTCTCCTGTGAGAATGTTTTTACTGGTGTATATTTTTTACTGGAAATGAGCCTTTTAGGAATGAATGTAGACTGGTTTGTATTAAAACTTATAAATTGCTTAAAAAAAAACCTGTGGCTGGTCCATGAGGCAGCCACTAAGGGGAGGAGAGGGCCCAAGCCTCCCCCTTCCACATCAACAGGAGCCCAGGGTCTGGCTCAGAGGACCGTAGCACAGATCCAAAACACACAGGCCAATCATGTGGAATGACACGTTCATTGGCATTAGTTGGGGTAAGAGGTTAATGGTTACAGAGCCGGGGCCTGGCCAACCAGGTCAGGCTTCCAGCCCGAAGGTGGGCAGTGGCACTCCTGCTGTAGTCTGAAGCCCTTCCCCCACTGCATCTTCTCAGGCAGTTATAGATAGAATAAATTCCATTTAAAATATATGCATTTCTCTCTGCTTAAAAAATAACATTTACAGTTGAAAAAGTTTGGACTTTGGGGATCTATCAATCCTACTGCCCCCATCCCCACCAGCTTTGCCTCACTGAGGGCAGGCAGGGGAGGGACCAGTGTCTGGCCTGGGCACTGCCACCACCACCGAGCACGTCCCTGGTGGTTTATTTACATGTCCTATGTACACCTGTGCGGACCCGGCCAGACACACCGCCTCCTCCAGCCTCTCAGCACCAGGACAGCACAGAAGGTGGCAAGAGAACCTTGGCATAGAAACTTGAGATACTTGAGGGGGTAGAGACAGCACCCTAGAAGCTCTGCCACCACTTCTTTCTCCTTGGGGAGGAAGCTCTTACCAGGGTTCCTGTCCAAAGGGTAGGGCTCTCTGCTCAGGTTATACACTGGGAGGGGCTTTCACTGAGATATCAGGTTCCGACAGGTTCCCTTGGCTCCCCTAGACCTGCAGAGCTGACAGCCACTGGCTCGGAGCAGCAGGGGACCCTGCTAGGGCGGCAGGAGCTTCTTCCACGTTGAGGCAAAGGCAATGGATGCTGCAGGTCCCAGCGGGCACTGCTGAGGCTGCAGATCGGTCTAGCTCAGTCCAGCATGGCATCCAGCTGGTCAGCCAGGGCGTCAAACATGGTGCTAATGTCATCCAGAATGTGCTTGGTGGAGGTGCTGGGGGGGCTGCAGTGGGGGAAGGACTTGGTCAGATCGGTCAAAAATCAGATCACCCCACCGGCCCTGGGCAAGGGCGCTGACACTGAGCGCCTGGTTGGTGCCAAGTGCTTTTCGAGAATCTTAATTCTCACACCCTCTGGAGTCGGTGGGAGTTATTGTCCCTTCCTTACACATGAGAGCACTGGGGCTCAGGAGTAAGGACTCGCCAAACTCCTATGCCTCCAAGTGGCAGCCACCAGATCCCTACAGGTCAGATCTAGGTGACTCCAGAACATGGGCTCCTCCCATTCCAGCAGGGGATCCCCAAACTGAGGATCTATCTGTGATGCCCCTGCCCCCCAACTATCCCAGGACCCCAGGAAAAAGGATGCGGGAAGAGCCTTTCCTATGCTGCCACCTTCTCTCCCTCCCTACCCAGCACCCCTCACCCCTCTCGCTCTTCAGCGCCAATGCTCTTCTCTGCGGCCCGCAGTGCAGCTGCCAGGGACGAGCTGGTCTGTTCCAGTCTCTGCTGGGCCCGGCCCGAGCCTGCAGCCCCAGTGCTCTCCGGCCGTGGAGGCGGTACAGGGCGGGGGCCAAGTCGGGGAGCCAACTTAGGGCCAGAAAATGCAAGCTGGGTGCAGGCCACAGACACAGGCTTGGGAGCTGTTCCTACAGAGACAAAATGATTGGTTTGTGACTCAACTGGGCTGAACACAACCCCTGCAAACAGTGCCCAGTCCCCACAGGCCCTGCCTCATACCTGCTCCCGGCACCTTGATGAGGGCAGCAGAGGGAGCTGGGGGCTCCGGCTCCCCATGCCACTGATTGCCTGCCGAATTTTCCAGAGCCGGACCAGGGCAGGGGGGTATGGGGGACTGCGTTGGGGGGTTGGGAGAAAGAGGGGTTGGAGCTCCTTGAGATGGAAGGTTACTAGGGTCAGGCTGAGGAGGGCTGGGAGAAGCTGTAGGGGACTCGCTGGGGGCCTGGGAGGGCAGGGTGCTGGGCACAGCACTGGCCACTCCAAAGGCTAGAAGTGCCGTCTGCAGAGGCTCTCTCTCCCGGCATTTGGGCCTCCGCTTAACAGTGTCTGACTCTGTGAGGTTGAAGTCAAGGCCGGAGGGTACCGGCGTCTCCCGGGGTGGGGGACCGGCTGGCTTCGGCCGCTGTTTGATAGTCAGGTTCCCCTCCTCCGCAAATGGGAGCCCTTCCCCTGAGCTGCCCCGGGATGGGGGTGTCCCCTCGGGCCCTGGATCCTCCTCCTCCTCCGTGTCTGATGCGGGGCCAGCTGGGGCAGGTGGGCCAGGGGGTTCCGATGGGCCAGTTGGTTCACTCAATGTTCGCCTTCGGGGCCCTGTGGCCCCCTCTTTGGGCCCTAGGCTTCCATCTAGTGGAGGTGGCTCTGGGGTGGGGCCAGAGACAGAGCTGAGGCGCTTTGGAGGAGGTGGTGGGGGGCCTTTACGTCGGGCCCGAAGGGCAAAGGACTGGCTACGGGGAGCCCCTCGAGCTGGGGTCTGGCTAGGGCTGGTCCGGGCTAGGGCACTACGTCCTGGTCGCCGAGTGAGGGTGGCATAACTGCCCAAGGCACTGCCCACTGGCCCTTCGGCCTCCCCCTCTGCCTCCCCCTCGGCTGGGCCAGGCCGGCTCAGGCTGTGGGACCGGCGCTTGGGCCGAGGTGGGTCCGGAGGAGCAGCAGGGGGGCCAGCCAAGTATGAGAAGGCCCGGGGTGCACCCGGAGGTGGCCCTGGGGCTGGGCTGGAAGGTGAGCCCTGGGGGTACATAAAAACATATGGGGGAGGCCCTTGGCCAGGAAGTGGGGAACAAAGCTTAGGGGGCCACTCTGTGCCCTCTGGAAGGTTCCTTTCTTGTGGGGTACTGGCATCTCCACTACTGGGCTGAGGGGCAGGCTGTTCCTGTGAATGACCAGACCCTCGTGAGCGTGCTCCAATGCTCTCCTGGCTTGGGGAGCGGGCAGGGGGGAGGGGGAGAGGCTCAGGGCCACCCCCTGCCATGGCTGCCTGTAGCTCTGGGCTCAGCTCGCTGCCCTGAAAGGTCAGGAGGCGTGGGCCAGCTGCAGCAGGTCCATCCCCGTTCTCCAGCCCCTCGATGGCCATCAGCTCTGGGCCCCTGGCCAGCCGGCGGCCGCCCTCGCCTGGGGCCTCCCCCTGCAGCAGGCCCCGCCGAAGTTCCGCCAGACGCTTCACACCGAGCATAAGCTTCTTCTGATGACCTGAGATGGACAGATACGGGTGGCAGGGTTAGCTGGGGCTGGAAAAGTGCACCCCAGTCTCTCTTGAACCCCGTTCTCTCTTCTGGACCTGGACCCTGAAAATGTTTTGGAGACTCTTGGAGGCACGTGGGTGCCTGGCCAGAAGGCCGAGGTGCAGTCAGGACTCACCAAGCTTGTTGACGCCGATCTCCTGCAGCTCCTCCCAGGTGAGGTCGGCCACCAATCCCATGGAGTCGTAGCCACTGCTCAGCAGCTGCTTATGGTACTGTGGCAGCCCCAGCGCACACAGCCACTCTAGCAGGTCCGCCTGGAAGAGCACCGCGGTCGTCAGAGCTGGCTCCCTAGCCAGCCTTGACCCTCAAGCCAGGAAGGCATCGCACAGCCACAGCTGAGGGTGGGAGCCCGCGCCAGCTGCCCACTCACCGGGATGTAGTTGGGCAGCCACTCAGTGATGCTGAGCTGGGCGATCTCTGAGGCGATCTTCTTTCTGTGCCCAGGCTTGGTCACCCCAATGGCCGTCAGGTCCTGCCACACAGAGTCATTCCATCAGGCCCTCTCCTCTGCCCGCTGGATCCTCCACTGCCCTCCTGCAGGGGCACCTACCTCGGGCGTCATGCGGCTGATGGTTGGCACGTCGTAGCCAGCCTGCAGAAAGTGGGCAGTGTAGCCTTCCAGCTGGAACTCACGCAGCCAGTTATAAATGGCCTGAGCATCCTGTGGTGTGTCGGGATAGGGGTGACGTTAACGGAGCGGAATCTGCTGAGGAGGGGCCAAGGCCAGAGCCCAGCCATCTGCCCCAGCCTCCCCTAGGGGCCTGGCCTGAGTGGCCTGTGAAGGGACTTAAGTCTATACTGAAGCCCATCTGACCTCCACCCTGGTCCTGCAGCCCACTCCCCAGTGGAGGTCACACCTTCCCCTCTAGCAGCTGCTCCGGCCTCACGTCCTGGGTGAAGAGCTGCTCCCCAGAGTGACAGTTGGCCAGAGGGCGGTGGCTCAGGTTGTCTTCAAGGAGGGACAGGAACAGAATCAGGGGTCACAGGATGAAGGGGTGCCAAGCCCTCAGCCTCCCCATCTGCACCCCTCCTAGCCCATCCAGGTCCCATTTACCCTTCCTACCTGCCAGGGATGGGGGATGCAGTCCTGGCAGCACTTGGTCCTCTCCAGCAGAGGTAAGTGGCTGCAGACAGGGAAGGAGCCGACTCAACGTTCCAGGAATTGGCAGCAGAAGGGTGAGCCCTGCCTTGTCCCAACACCCACTCCCTCCTACCTGGGCGTTCTCAATAAGGAGCCCAGTGCTGTGGCCATTGGTGCCCTCAGAACTCTGCCCGCTGCCAGCACTGCGGATACTGCCCACGCTGCCCTCACTGCCCACGCTATTCCTGTCACCTGCTGCAGGGGGCAGAAGCAAAGGGGTTAGAGCCCCAGTTGGCCCTGCCAACAGCTGACTGGCAGCTTGCCAAAGCCAGACGCCCACCCTGGTGCCAACACTGCCCTCTGGGAGGATGTACCTGGACTGTCTGGGCTGAGGCCCACCCGAGGGAGCTGGCCATAGGTGAGAGGGTGCAGGGAGTCATCAGCAGGGGGCTGTGGTGTCCGGGAGAAGTTTGGGCGCAGGGGGGTGGGCACAGAGGGGAGGCGGGGTGCAAGGATGCCCACCCGCTTGCTGACCACCTCGACAATGCCAGGGGGGAAGTAGCCCACACGGTCCGTGCCCCTCTGGCTCTCGTGGATGTGCCCCTTCCAGCGGCCATCAGGATGCTGCTCAAGCACCTGTGGCAGATAGGGGGGAGGGGGAGGCAATGGTTACTTCCTGTATCAAGCAAGGGCAGGCGGCCAGCCCTGCAGCTGCGGTCCCCTACACCCAAGAAGCTGGTCTCTGATGCCCAAGTCAGCCCACAGTTCTGCCCCTGCCATCAGTATCCAGCCCAATTCCCTCTGTGCCTCTAGAACATACAAACAAGAGTCCTGGAGTCAGCCCAGATTGAAATCCCAGCTCCATTACTTGCTAGCTATGTGGCCTCGGGAAGTCACATTAATTTCGCTAAGCCTCAATTTCATCATTTCTGAAAAGGGGAAGGTGACAGCGCCTACCCTACCTGGATTGGAAAGACATCAATGATATAGTTCAGATAAAGACCTTGGTACAGAGCTTAATCCACAGCAGGTACCCAAGTGAGTGACAGAAATCACTTGTATTCGTAAAGGAATGCCTGCACCAGGTCCTCACCGTAATGACGTCCCCTGCCCGGACGTTGAGGGCAGTGGGATCATGGAGGTTCCAGAAATCCTTGAGAGCTCGAACCTTCAGGATCCCTGAGGCCTCTAAGAGAAGGGGGAGGACAGGTTATCATCTGAAGGTCCTTAGAACATCTTCCTACCTCTTCTGTCCCCTCCACAACCCTTCCCCAGGTCCCTGCCTCATCAGCCCCACAGCATTCCCCCTGACTAGCCCCAGCCCCAGGAGTGACATGCTGCTCCTGTGACATCCATTCCTGCTCCGCTTCCTGGTACCCACTGGATTGGGGACCCTGGGGTGAGTGTGTCTTCTCCCACGCACACTCACCCCTCAGTAGCTGCTTGATTTCCCGGCTGGCCTGGGAGGTGGTGAACTGATTCACAATGTCCAGCGCTGTCTGGTTATACGTGTTCCGAATGTTCACGTCCACCCCGCCCTGGGGACACAGTGTGGAGTGTGTGCCAAATACTTTGCTTGTCATTTCCCCCCATCCTCACAACTACCTAGGAGGTAGGTATTATTTTCATATTTTACAAATGAGGGAATGGAAGCCCAGAGATAGGGTCAAGGACAAGCTCAAGGTCGCTCAGCTAGTAAGAGGCAGAACTGGGGCTTAAACCAGGTCCATCTGCTCTCCAGCCACTCAGCCACCACCCATGTAAAACACCACGTTGGCGGCAGACACCCCTCAGAGCCTCCACAGCCGGACTCGGACCCAGCATCTGCTGGAGCTCCGTGTACACCTGCGGGGATGACCAGGTGCCCAAACCCACCTCCAGGAGCAGCCGCACCACCTCGGTTTTGCCGTATAGCGCAGCCTCGTGTAGCGCTGTGCCCGTCTTGGTCTGGCGGTTGATCTCAATCCCAGCTCTCAGGAGCTGCCTGTGGAGGGGAGGGGAGTCAAAGGGTGGTGGGGGTGGGAGAGGAAGCCAATTGCTGGGGCAAGAGAGAGTGATCCTGAGCAAGGGTGAAGAGGGCAACAGGGCAGGGCACCGAGGGGACATTGCCGGTCCCACAGGAAAGGGATGAGGAAACAAAGGTGGGGGGAGCGGTGGGTACCTGATGACCTCTCTGTGGCCATTCTTGGCAGCCAAGTGCAAGGGCGTGGTGTAGTTGGGATCACACGGGTCCTTGGCCTCACCCTCCAGCAGGGCCACACATAAGTGACTGTTCAGTAGCAGCTGGGCCACCTGCAACAACAAGCACCCAGGTGGTGCCTCCTCTTGAGACCCCACAAACGCCCAGAACCCAGCCCCGCAAGGCTGCAGGCCTCACCTTGAGCCGCCCAAATTCGCAGGCGAGGTCCAGGGGCGTCTTCTTGGCCTTGTTGACCAGGCATGGGTTGGACTGATGCTGGAGGAGCATTTCTGACTGGGGGTGAGGGGGGAGCTGAGTGAGGGGTCTGGCCTGGCCAGTTCCTCTCTGTTAGCCCTGGTCCCCTGCCCCAGTGCCCCTGAGGGCGGGCGGGCGGGCTCACGTACCACTTCATAGTGGCCATACTGGGCAGCCAGGTGCAGTGGGATCTGCCCGTCCAGAGAGGCGGCATTGACAGCCGCCGAGGCCCGCAGCAGCAGCCTCACAGGCTCCAGCCGGCCCTGCCAGGCGGCATAGTGCAGCGGGCGCATGCCTGCAAAAGGGAAGGCGGTTCTGAGGGAGGTCCTGGGACGGTGTGGGGTCAGGGGAGGGAACTGAGCAGGGTCCGGAGCCACCCCAGCTGGAAAGGAGACAGACCTAGCAGAAGTGCTGGCTTCACCTGGGTTGGTCAGGAAGAGGTCCGGCTGCATGAGGCTGAAGCCAGAATCCCACCTTGCCCACCATGGGTGATCTGGCGACCTCATGACAACGATGTGACCTCAACTTCTTCATCTGGATACTGGGATATCAGTACCACCAGAAAGCGATGAAGATTAAAGAGGTAAAAAAGCATTTGCAAGCCCAGATAAACTATGCCAACATCTATTAGCATTGCTATGCTGTAGCAGAAGCAAGCTCCGACCACAGGGTCTGGGTAGGGGGCACACTGGGGTCTCACCATTGCTGTCCTTGATGTCCACAGTGGCCTGAGCCTCCAGCAGCAAGGCTATGAGCTCCAAGCTGCCCCCCAAGGCAGCATGGTGGAGAGCAGAGAATCTGGTGTGGTGGGACACATGGTGGGGGTGTCAGTGAGCAGCCCCTACCCCCCAAATCCTTGTCTTCCACACCAGACCCATCCTGGGGGCTGGCAGGGCTGGGTTACTTGCCCACTGTGCCCTCCCACCCCCACCCTCCAGCCCTGCCGTGGGAGCGCAGAGCAGCCGGGCTGCAGCATGAAAGGGCTCAGTGTCTGGGCTGAGAAGCCTGTTTGTCTGGCCTCACCCCCCAGCCGGCCCAGGGGAGGGGGCCGTGGGAGCAGGAGCCTGAGGGCTCCTATCCTCTAGGGAGAAAAGGGGGCCCAGCAGGAATCTGACCCAAGGAGGCCCCTCAGAGAGCACCAGCGCCCCTCCCCTCTCTCAGGGGCAGGACCCCTCCCTCCCATCCTATACAGGCAGGGCCCAGCTCTCAGCAAACACACTTCAAGGGCCAAGTTTGAGAGGGGAAGGGGCTCTGGGCCCCAGGTCTTTCTCCCTTGTCCCTCCCACACCCCACAGCTCTCAGGAGGTGCGGGGCTCACTTACCCGTCAGCATCCTGGTAGTTGACGTTGAGTCTCTTCGTGGAGCCGAGAAGCTCTGGGGATCAGAGCAGGAGGCATCAGGGCACCCTTAAATGATCCGCCCTTAGCCACACCCTAACCCAGTGCTCCCTCCCCATCCACCTGCCAAATCCAGCTGACCTCTTGGTGTGCAGGAAAGCACCTGCCCCATGGTCCTCTAGTGTCCTGTCCCTATGGCTTCCCACCCTGGCCCACTGGCCCATTAGTTCGAGGGCACCAAGTGCAGGGAGCTGCTGCAGCAGTGGCCTAGCTTTCCTGGGCCCCCAGCCCAGCTCGTTTATAGAGCCAAGGGGGCGGGGAGGGGGGGTTGGCATGCTGTGCCCTCTATAGACAGGCCCACGAGCGCATGGTTAGCATTCCTGCCTGAACGGGCCAAGAAACAAATCTCATTGTCCCTCTGGGCCGAAGGGGCTGGGAAAGAAAGGACAGGGGCACTAGAGGCTCAAGAGTGGAAGGGCAGATGCCAGTGCTGCCCAGGGCCACAGTGTCAAGCCCTACAACATCCCTGAATGGAGCATGGTAGAGAAGGTGGTGTCAGATAGACCTACACTATGCCCTGGCTCTGCCATGTACTAGCTGTGTGATCTTGGACAAGTCACTTAGTCTCTCAGGCTCAGTGTCCTCATCTATAAAGTGGGCTGCTCACAAGGGTTGAGTACCCTGTCAGCATGCAAAAGATGGAAGCTATCACTACTTAGCACTCCTTATCACCAAGATACTGTCTTTCAGCAAAAGCTGGTACAGTCCTTGTACTGGTCCCTGTCTCTGCATCCAGAGGTCCTAGGCAGGAGACTCTCTGCTGGGTGGTGGCAAGAGGAGCTAGAAGCATAAGCAGGATGCTGGCTCATCCCCCTCAGGGACAGAGATAGGATTCATGCAGGTGTGTTCCACGCATGAGCCAAGGCATGGGAGGGGGTTGTCCTTGATAAGTGTTGGGGATGGGAAGTGAATGCCTGTCATAGGCAGCCCCTGCCTCCTGCTAGAACCCATCCCTGCAGGGAAGGAGGAGGCCTGGCTCAACCCGGGCAGGCAGGGTGCCAAGCATGCTGGTCCAGGCCTGCCCCCAGGCCCTGGTGGGCCCCTGAATACCCCAGCAAGACAGGGCATCATTCCAACAGGGAGGGACCAACCCTGAAATGACGAGTGTGGGATGGGGAGGGAGGGGACAGCTACATTTAGGGCTGAGCTGAATTATGCTATTGCTGAAAAGGTAAATACAGAACCAAGGAGTGACTAAGAGGTGAGGAGGTGGGGGCCACTGAGAAGAAACACAGGCCTCCCAGTCTTCCTCTAGCCCCCTTGGAAAGTCCTTGTCACACAGAACCATTCAGAGCAGTGGAAAGAACAGGGGCTCTGCAAGCAGGAAGTGCCTGGTCCAAATTCTTCTTCTTACTGGCTATGGCACCACTCTGAGCCTCAGTGGAGATGATGAGGACAGCAGGGAAGAGACACAGAAAGCCCCTCCACCTGCTGCCAGCCTGGACAGTCGAGGATGGGCAGCTTGGTGGTGAGGTGTAGCCTCTCAGGGGAGTGGCAAGACAATGTGACAGGAGAGACAGGAACAGGGGCTGGGCCAGGCTGGGTGGCTCTGTTCTCTCCAGAACAATGGCCGGAAAGGCGGTGGGGGAGAGGCTCACAGCCACTGGACTGGGGACCTTGGTGGGAGGGCGGAGGGTCCTGGGTCTGGAACGGCTCCAGGCACTTCCCCTTCAGCGCAACCTTCTTTCCCGGCCTGGCTCTGAGGGGTGGAAGGGTCACTCCTGATTTAGGCTCGGGCAGAGGATGTGAGCTCAGCGGGCCACCCCCAGCCCACTCCATTTCCTCTGGCCAGAGAAGTAGACAGTTCAGAAAAGGGAGTGGGGGAAGGAGGGAGTCTGCACGTTCAGAACAATCCTAGGTAATTCTGATGAGCAGCCAAGTGTGGGAGCACAGGCAAGAGGGCCGGCTTGTCTCTGATCTGCTGCACAATGGCTATGTGACCTTGGGCTCTCTGAGTGGCAGTTTCCTTATCTGTAAAGTGGATGTAGAGGCAGGGAATTAAGGGGTTCACAATAATTCATGAACTGTAGGGTCTGCAAATGTTACCTTATGATTTCGTTTTTGTTACCAGCTTTCCCAGCTTCTCAGAGGACTGGGAAGGGAGGCACAGTGCCAGGGCCTCACGAGGAGTCCCAGGACCCTTGTCACTCCATGCCAGTGCCCATACTCTGTGCAAGTCCCTTTGGGGGTTTGGGGAAAGGACTGCTTCCCCCATAGACATTTTCCCCTGAGTACAGGGAACCTTCCTGGAGCCTAAGAGCCAGCTGTGAGGTTCCCACCGCCAGCCGCCAGACCCCACCCACTTGTCCTCCTTAGGACCTCACTTTGAGGCCCCAGGGCTGTGAGGCCAACAGCAGCTTCACCAAGGCCGCACTGGGCAGGTCGCCAAAAACAACACAGAGGTGAAGGAAGGAGGGTGAGTGGCTCCCACTCTTGGGCCTCCAGGGACCTCTTTAGCACCTTCCCTCCATCGTACTCATCCTGTACCCACTTCCCCAGAGCACAGAGACATCCCCACAGCTCCATCACCCTATACCCTGGGCCTCCTGCCCCGGTGTGCAAGTGGGAGCCTCTGGGCCCTTAAAATCCTTCTTTCTGGCACCTACACTAGCAGGTGTAGGTGGGGATAATTAGATGTTTTCATTAGCCAAGGTGTATCTTGGGGCTAGGACCCTCCCTCCTCCAGCCCCAGTATGGTAACAGCAGCCACCTCCTGCCCTTGCTGGTATAGGAACTCAAGGGGACAAGTCCAGTGTCCTCCTGGGAGGGCCCGGAGAGCTCACCCTGAAGCCCAGAGGTCTAATCTCCTTGGGGTCTCAGAGTAGAGATTACCAGGAGATGGGGCTCAGGTGTGGCCACCTGTGCACGAAGCCCCACAACCCTGTCAAGACTAGAGACCTCAGGCTGTGGAGAGATGTCCAGAAAATCAGCTTAAGCCACACCCCACCAGGGGTCACGGGAAGATAAATCAAGGGGAAGGGGCTTTTTTTTTTATGTGATTAGGTAGTGTTGGACTTTGTTTTAGGCAGAACTTTTTTTGTGCATGCGTGTGTGTGTGTGTGTGTGTGTGTTAATCCTCACCCAAGGATATTTTTCCATTGATTTTTAGATAGAGTGGAAGGGAAGGAGGGAGGGAGAGAGAGAGAGAGAGACACATCGATTGGTCGCCTCCTGCACGACCCCCCCACCGGGGCTCGAACCTGACCAGGAATCAAACCCAAGACCCTTCGGTCCACAGACCAATGCTCTACTGCTAAGCCAAACCGGCCCGGGCTAGAACTCTCTTTTTAAAGCTACTTTATAGACATTCCTATTAAACCAAGACATAAATGCAGAGATGATCTAGTTAAAGTGATGTGGGTCAGGGGTTGGCTTCTATCTGTTTAGTCTTTCCCAAACCACTGTCAGAAACCCCATGGCCCTAGAACAATGTGAAAAACCACCTGCTAGGAGAAAACCCCACGAGGGCAGGAATTCCGGTTTGTTTCATTCACTGCCGAGATCCAGTGCTTTAGAACACAGCCCAGCTGGCACACAATGGGCACTCAAAAAAATCTGAATGAAAGCATTTCAACCCTTTTACTTTACAGGTGAGGAAGCTGAGCCCCAGAGAGGTTAAGTGATTTGCCTGACACACAGCAAAGGGGACCCAATTTCCTCTCTGGCTCTCCCACACAGAGACAGTTCTCCCCCTCCCATGTCCCCAGGTCACAGTGACCCCCAAGCCTCTCTCTGCAACCTGAGCACTCAGGGGAGGGTCTCAGCTGCACAGTCACCCCATCAAGTACTCACTTGTCTTTGCAGCCTTGACTTTAGCCACCAGTTTTTGTACACCAGTCACATCTCCGTTCTTGACAGCAAGGATCAGGTCCTGTTCACGACCCATCCTGGTCCCTGGGCCGCGCTCTAGGCTCAGAAGTCCAGGGGAGAGGCACGAAAACTGTGCTAAGCCAAGGCGTCAGGGTGCCATGCCTTGGCCCTTTGGAGGGCCAGGCGTCCCGGGGGAACGTGTCTGGTGTCTCAGGCAATGGGTTTCTTGTCAGGCACTGACAGGTACTCCAACAAGGTACTTCGTGAGCTGCCGCCACAAGCAGGAAAGCTGATCTCTGAGGGGGTGGAGGCTGCTCGGAAATCTGGACAGATATCAGCTTGCAGCTTCCGACAGCCCAGGATGGGCTGGGACTGGGCACGCCAATCTTCCCAGCTTGGCTCAGGAGCACCAATGCCCACCCAGAAAACAGCCAGCATTCCCTCAGGCCTTGGGCACCAGCAGTGGACAGGTTGCAGGGTTCTGGAAAAGGTGCAGTGTCTCTGCTGAAAGCTAGGCCAGAGCCTGCAAGGGTCCCAGAAGCAGGGCTCTGAAGAAGAGCAGGACAGGACCTCCAGGGAGCCCCCAAACCACCTTGGCTGCCCTTATGAGCCAAGGGAGGGGCTGAGCCACTCAAGGCGGGAAGGGAGCTGCCATGCATGAGAGGAATATTTGGAGGGGGCAGAGGTGGCATTCTGGGAGGGGGAGGCTGAGTCACTGAGGCCCCAGGGCACCTGGCAGCATCTCAACCTGGGGCAGGCTGGGCAGCAGCCTGTTCTCCACAGCCCAAGGCGCTGACACCCACGGACAACTGTTGGGCCAGGAGGTGGGGCCTGGGAGGGTCAGGCACAGGCAGGTAGGAGGGGTCACTCCCTGTCGAAGGCTCCTGCCCCCAGACTCCTCCCTATCTAAGCTTTACTATAATAGCTGGAAGCCCTAGCTGCAGGGCTCTTTATGAATTCAGAGTAGGGCGGGGAGCTTATGGCCCCCCATTTCTGGTGGGGGTCTGCCTGCTGCACAGGGAGGCTTTACAGCACCTGTTGCTGACCTATCCTCACCCGTTGTGCGGGATGGAGAAGCAGCTGGGCAAAGAACAGATACAAGAGCTGGGGCACTGCTGGCAAATGGGGCTGCCTGGCCCCCCAAGCCTGAACCTGGGGTCCAGAGCCCCAACTTCACTGTAGAAAAGCCTACGTCAGTTCTTCATTGGCCACGAATTTGTTGCCCGAGTCCTGTGGCTTGACACCCGGGCAGGCCTGGGGCTCTGGCTGGGAACCCCTCACTCCCAAAACGTCCCAAGCCCAACCTAGATGGCACTCCCTCTCATGGCCCGCGGCCGACATTGGGGGAGGGCGCCCCTGGCAGTGCCTGGGGTCGGGCTGGCTCCCCCGCCCCCCGGAATGCCCGCCCAGCGCCGCGCAAACCCCCAACCCCAACCCAGCCCAGGCCGACCTGGGGAACAAAGCAGCAGGAGGGACCGACTGGGACAAGCGCCGGAGGGATTGATGCGGGAGGACGGAATGAGGAGGCGCGAAGGAGGACGGAAGGAGCAAAGAGACGGAGGCGCCCGCTGAACCCGCAGGAAAAGTTAGTTTGCGCCCGCCCTCAAGGGTGCGGACCACCAGCTCAGGCCACGCAGTCTCACCTTTCCCAGCCGCCCCGCCGGGGGTCCGGTTGGCTCGGCGCGGTCCCTGGCACTCTGGACGGTGGCTCCCACTGCCCCCCCTTACCCCCTTTCTCCTCCTCCTTTTCCAAGGCCGGCTAGGCGCCTCCCGCAGGAAATCCCGCCCCTCCCCCCTCCCTCCCGCCGGATCGGGAGCGGAGGGACCGTCCCGGCCGCGCAGTCCGACTGTCAGTCAGCGCCTGCGGCCCCGCCCCCATCCGCGGCAGGCCCCACCCCATCGCTCCCTTGCGGACCCGAGAAGCTGGACTGTCAGCGCATGCGCCCAGGTGAAGCGGAGGGTGTGGGGGCGAGAGCTCGTGCCCCCTGAGTTCCAGTCGCCGAACCGGGGCGACCTGGGGCTCTGGAGTTTAGGCCGAAGGGTTTGTGACTGGGTGGAAGAGAAGACGTGACGTGAAGGAATCTGGGAACCTAGACTCAGGGCCCCCACTTGGGAAGCCCCTCTTTCTCTTTGCCCCTCACCCCTCCCGAGACTCCCGCAGCGACCTCTGCTCGAGTCCAGAGTCGCCGATCCACCGGCTGGTCGGAGCAATGGTGCCACCTAGCGGGCGGTATCGGAGTGGCCCACAGTGGCGGCGGGGTGGACCCCAGCCTCGAGGAGGTGCTAATGACAGGCTGGGGTGGCGCTTCAGCACCATCGTGGGCCGGACAGCGCCTCCCGCCCCCGGGTCCGGGTCCTCGAAAGCCGGCTTCCAAGCCCCTCGGAAGGGACCTAACGGAAGACCCTGAAGGAAACCCGAACCTCCCCAGAGAGCACCTGACAGCCCCCGGTGGCCTTCAGTAAGCGAAGCTGGAATTCGGGAACCCACCATTCTCCCTTCTCTAAACCCCTCTTCTTCAGTCCTTGTCCAGCCAGATGGTGGGGACTAAAGCAACCCAGGACTGCGGAGAGGAGGGTCACGTATTCGACTATTCATACTACATTTTCAGACGCCAGGTTCCTCAAGTTTTACTAGAGGAGCTAGGGACAGTAGAGAGAAGCTCCTACAAATCCAGAAACCTGCAAACTCTGCCCCCGGAATCGAGGTACAAGATTGCGCTAGGAGCCAGGACAGTTAGGAAAGTGGAGAGCCAGCGGGTTGATGAGCAGACAAGAGGAGCGGAGGTAAGATCCGCCGGCGCTAGGGCCTCGCGGAGTTCCGAAGGTGGGCGGAGCATGGGCGGTGCGCGCGCAGGCGCAGGCGGCGGCCCGATGGAGCCCGAACCAGAGCCCACTGCCGTGGAGGTTCCGGCCGGGCGTGTGCTCAGGTGCCGCGCGGCTAGGCCAGGAGGAGTCACGAGGACCGTGGGGTGGGAGCGGGAAAGGGGACGGGGTTCAGGACTGGACCAGGCGTCCCCGACTGCGTGGCTCTGACCCCGCGTCTTTTCCTGCCCCAGTGTCCGGGAACTCCTCGCCGCCCGCTCGCGGTCCCAGAAGCTGCCCCAGCGCTCGCATGGCCCCAAGGACTTCCTCCCCGACGGCTCGGCGTCCCAGGCGGAGCGATTGCGCCTGTGCCGCGTGGAGCTCTGGCAGCTGTTGGCGGAGGAGCGCGTGGAGCGCCTGTGAGGGGGGCGGGCCGGGCCGGGGGCGGGGCGGACGGGCCCCGTAGACTTCTCCGGTCGACTGAGACCGACCCCAACCCACTCTTCGCCAGGGGCAGTTTGGTGGCCGCCGAATGGAGGCCGGAAGAGGGGTTCGTGGAGTTGAAGTCTCCTGCGGTGAGCGGCGGGGCTCAGGGGCAGGGGAACCGCCTTCTCTCCCCTCCTGGCTCCTTTGTGACATTTGCTCTGGGTCCCATACAGCGTAAATTCTGGCAGACCATGGGCTTCTCAGAGCAGGGCCGGCAGCGGCTTCACCCCGAGGAGGCGTTGTATTTGCTGGAGTGTGTGAGTGGGGCCCCAGGAGGATGGGGAAGGGGTTGGGACCGTGGAACCGGAAGAGCATGTTTTTGTTTGTTTGTTTGTTTGGTTTTTGGAGAAAAAGTATACACAGCTGAGTATTAAGGGATCTTATAACCTGACTTCTCGAGAGAAAAGAATGCCATGCAGGAAGAAGGGATTCCCATCCATATTAGCGTTGGTGCTCTTTCCCCCTTCCTGGTTGACTATATTCTTGCAGTGATGTTTGCCAGGTGGGGTGAGGAGGCACATATATTAGAACCAAGAAGTTGCCCCATTGGCTGTGCCTCTGCAGGGAGGGCTTACAAGTTGAGCTGTTGGCCCCACTTACAGGGCTCCATCCAACTCTTCCACCAAGACCTGCCACTGTCTATCCAGGAGGCCTACCAGCTGCTGCTGACTGAGAACACTGTGACTTTCCTGCAGTACCAGGTATTTGCCACCCTCTCTCAGGAGAGGAGCCACCCATCCACTGAGTCAATTACTATTTACAAGTACCTTTGAGGTACTAGCCACAGAGCCACATGCTGGGGCTACAAGACAGGCAAGGACTCTGCTATCATGGGGCTTACATCCTAGTGGTGGTAATGAATAGTAAGTAAATCAGCAAGCAAAAGAAGGCTTGACTTCACAGAATTCAGTGCTAGGAAGAAGACAGTGGGGCAGAGGCACAAGGTTAGAGACAAGTGTGGACATCATGAGCACATGGATGGTATTTAAAACCAGAGTGGAGGGTTACGTCTGACACCTATGGTTCTCCAACATGAGGAGGGGTGTGTGTGTGTGTGTGTGTGTGTGTGGGGATGAGAGACCAGAAACAGAAACTGAAGAGTGTCTGGTAACACAGGAGAAAAACCAGAAGTAGTATCACAGAAGCCAAGAGAAGGTCTTTTTTTTTTTTATCCTCACCTGAGGACATTTTTCCATTTTTGTTCAGATAGAGTGGGAGGGAGAGAGAGGAAGAGAGAGAGAGAGAGAAACATCGACGTGAAAGGGGCACATCGAGTGGCTGCCTCCCACACAACCCCAACCAGGGCCGGGGACAAACTGCAACCGAGGTACATGTCCTTAGCGGGAACCGAACCCGGGCCTCTCTGGACCGTGGGCCGACGCTCTAATCACTGAGCCAAACCGGCCAGGGCAAGAGAAGGTCTTTCAAGGAAGAAGTGGTCTACTATGTTGAAGGCTGCTGAGAGATCAAGCAAGATGGGGGACATTCCTGCATACATTTCTCTGATAAGGATATTGGAACGGGAGGATGAACATGTATGTGGCTCTTTACCAAAGACCACTCCTACCCCACCCCTGTCTGTGGAGGAATTGGGTGGAATGTCTACCACTTTTTGCCATCTTCTTGTCCACATTATAATCAGGAGCTTCACTCTTGTCAGCTTTAGTATCATAATATTTTAGAGTGTAGTTCTTTGCCTGGCTCATCAGCTATCAGCTTTTTGGGATTTGCATTTAAATCAAGAAACTGCTATATGTCATTTGTGCCAAGTAAGGTAAGCAAGAGAAGGAATTCATACTGAGACCTTAGTTTGGAGAGTTGTTTATAATGGAGTGTGGTCCAACCAGTCCCAGGGTTTGGAATCTGGGGGTGGGTGGGGGAAAGATATGGGGAATGGCTTCTGTTGGTGAAACTAGGTGGTGTTTTCACAAGTGGACGTATAACCTTTACTTTTTTTTTTTCTTTTGAGGTCTTCAGCCACCTGAAGAGACTGGGCTATGTGGTTCGACGATTCCAACCAAGGTAAAACCCTGTCCCATTTCCTTCCCGACTGTTCTAGTCCTGGGACCTGGGTGACTAGCCTCAAAGCAGAAAGTGGCCTCTGCTTACCTGGAGTGCTTGACTGGAGCTGCAGCTCCCTGGACATGGGCTGGGGGCCTCTGCTGGAAATGCTCTATTGAGAGGCGTGTTGGGACAATCTGGGTCATTTCAACTTATTCTGGATTCTCAAATTGAGCCCTATCTTCAGCCCATTCACCCCACAGATAATGATTGAGCACCTACAGCTCACTATGAGCATGGAGATGCAGTACTGGAACAGGGCCTGGCACTTAGTAGGTGTGCAAGCAGATTTGTTGAGTGCAGGCATGAACGAAGGACCAAGTGAGGAATTAGCGGTTGAATAGAGCTTAACATTCCTTTTGCTAGGTTAGATGTTCTTTTCTTCTGGGGCCTCTGAAGGTCATCACTTTAGTAATCCAGCATTGCCGAGAGCCACAGAGATCTCCAGATTTACAGTGGAAACTGGTACAGCCCTTTGCAGTTTCCCAGTATGTCACGAAAGCTCTAGAACAGAGCTTTAACTTCTGGAATTGGAATATATCCTAAGGAAATAGTCACAGATGTGTGCATAAGATCACCTGTGAGAATGCTCATTCATCCATTCATTCAACAATATTTGTTGACTACTTACCGGGTGCCAGGCCTTGTGCTCATTGCTGAGGAACAGCAGAGAGCAAAATCACTGCCCCACACAACTGGCATTTAGTGGGGACCTTACACAGAACACCACCACTTTGTAAAACCAGTGAACTTGGAAACATCCCGTGAGTCCAACACAGAGGGCACAGTCACACGAATTAGTGTATCTCCTACAGCAGCACTGCCCACTAGAACTTTCTGTGGTGATAAAAACGATATATGTTTATACTACCCAATATATGTGGCTTATGCGATTGAATTTATTTTATCTAATTTTAATGGATTTAAATTTAACTTTAATAGTTATTTATGTCTAGTGGTTACCATATTAGATGGTGCAGCCTTAGAGCCATTAAAAATAAAAACCATGGCAGGGAAGAATATTATAGGGGTAAGGAGCCATGTCTGTAATATATTATTGACTGAAACAAAAATATTACAGAGCAGTATGTCATTTTGGTTAAGAAAAAAAACAAATATGGAGAGACAGTCAGTATGGTGTTTATAAGAAACAAAAATGTTAACAGTGGTATCCATGGGTTTTATTTTCATTTTTATTTTCTGTATTTTCCTAGTCCTTGATTTTTCTCACCAGTGATTAATCATTTATTGTTGGCTCTGCAGTAGCCCTGGTTCCAGGGAACTTCTGTTCAAAGGAGCCATTGGTGAGACCCAGAGGCCTGGGCAGAGATGCATAGATAGGCCCCTGTGGCCACCTCTATGTATGTAGCCCTTCGGGCAGGTCTACCTGGGGCCTTAACCCTTGGGTTTGGCTCTGACCCTGGCCCACTGACTTGTCTACTGGGCCAGTCCCTCACAAACACCACCAGGAGCACCAGGCTGAGAAGATGGATCTGTTGCTCATCTCATTCTCACCCAACAGCTCCATCCTGTCCCCTTACGAGAGGCAGCTGAACTTGGACAGCAGTGCCCAGGGCTTGGAGGATCAGAATGGCAAGAGGAAAAGGAGGAGTTCCAGCTCTTGGTAATGCTCTCCACATGGCCACCACCTAGGGAACTCTGGACGGGGGGGTGGCAGAGCTGTTGAGAGAGTGCTGGTGTATGGGACCTTGGAGAATGCGTGGATGGGTTTAAGAGCTGGGCTTGGGCGGGTCTCATGTAGACTCAGGGAGGCAGTAGGGCATATGTAGGACTTGTGCACCTCAGCAACCAGGAGCAGATGTGCTGTGTTTCCTCTCCACGTCCCTCAGGTCCATTAATAAGAAGCCCAAGACCCTGGAGAACCCTCTACAGGAAGCAGATGGGACACCCAAGAGCCTGGCAACCTCTATCCCACCTCCCTGCAACCAGAACAGCCGATGCCTAGAGGAGGAATCCCAGGAGTCGAGTCCTGTAAAGGGCCCAGCGGGCCCCTTTCAGCTTCTGGGGTCCCTGGAGCCCTGCCCTGGCCTGGCCAGGGAGGTGGTGGGATGCAGCCAGGAAAGTGGCAAAGTAGAGAATGGGGTCAAGGGGACTGGTAAGCCACGCTGGAACTTTGAGCAGATCTCCTTCCCCAACATGGCTTCAGATAGCCGCCACACCCTCCTGCTTGCCCCAGCCCCCGAGCTGCTTCCAGCCAACATCACAGGGCGAGAGACAGATGCTGAGTCCTGGTGCCAGAAACTGAACCAGCGGAAGGAGAAGCTCTCCAGACGGAAAAGGGAGCAACAGGCAGAGGCCCAGCACTTACGGGAGGATGTAAACGCAGATCCTGAGGTGCAGCGCTGCTCCAGCTGGCAGGAGTACAAGCAGCTGCTGCAGAGACGGCACCTGCAGAAGACCCAGAGCCGCCCCCAACACCTGTGGGACCAGCCTGTCACCCCCTTGCTGAGTCCTGGCCAGGCAGACTCTCCAGGTACCCCCTCACCCTGCCTTAGCCCCACAGGCCACTGGCAGCAGCTTAGGAATCATAAGACTTTGAACAGGGCATGGATTGACCATGACTGATTGAGGCTTAAGAAAGATGAAGGAGCCCGGCTGGTGTGGCTCAGTGGTTGAGCATCGACCCATGTACCAAGAGGTCGCCCGTTTGCTTCCCGGTCAGGGCACATGCCCAGGTTGTGGGCCCAGTCCCCAGTGGGGGGCATGCAGGAGGCGGCCAATCGATGTTCTCTGTCATCGATGTTTCTATCTCTCTCTCCCTCTCTCTTCCTCGCTCTCTAAAATCAATAAAGAAAAAAAAATTCAAAAAAGAAAGATGGAGGAGGAGAGAGCTATGAAGTGGAACTCTTAAGGACAGTCTGTTCTGGGAAGCAGCAAAAGGACCCATATGGGAAGGTTTAGAGATGGCAAGTCAGTACCAGAGAAGAAAAGAAATGAAAATTATGACCAACATCCTTTACATCATACACAAGATGCATGTGGATGGTTCTACCACCAATTCCCTGTCATCCCCTGTTCTCCCAACTCTGTTAGAGGGAACACGGAGGTGATATGTTGGCGAAATAAAAGGAAGGTGTACTGTATGCCCTGCAATGTTAAGAACAAGGGACTAATGCAGCAATTTTCAGCTAGTGTGCCATAAAAATTCTTATTTTTATTTTATTACTATCAGTTTTCTTTTTAGCAATACTGTCCTTACTACACACTCATTGGACAGTAGTGCAACCTCAAGAAAAGGATAATTGCTGCAAGAATTTTTATTTATTTTTGTTAATCCTCACTCAAGGATATTTTCTCTTTTTTAACATTTTAATTAATTTTAGAGAGGAAGGGAGAGGGAGAGAGAGAGAGAAACACTGATGAGAGAGAAACATCAGTTGGCTGCCTCCTACACGCCCCCTACTGGGGGGGGGTGTTGAGCCCACAACCTAGGCATGTGCCCTGACAGATGCACAATCCACTGAGCCACACCAGCCAGGCCCAAGGATATTTTTCCATAGATTTTTAGAGAGAGTAGAAGACAGGGAGGGGGAGAGGGAGAGAAACATCGATATGAGAGACACACATCTATTGGTTGCCTCCCCCACAACCCTGACTAGGGCCGAGGATCAAACCTGCAACCCAGGTACGTGCCCTTGACCAGAATCGAACCCGTAACCCATCGGTCTGCTGGCCACTGAGCCAAACCAGCCAGGGCAAAGGCTAAATTTTTTATTGATTGATTTGAGAGAGAAGAAGGGAGAGAGCGATTTGTTTCACTTATTTATGCATTTATTGGTTGATGCTTGTATGTGCCCTGACCAGGGATCAAACCCTCAAGCTTGGCCTATTGGGACCACAATTTAACCCAGCCAGGGCAAGAATTTTAAAAACATGAACTACTAGCCCAGCCAGTGTGGCTCAGTGGATTGAGTGTCATCCCATGGACTGAGAGGTCCTGGTTCCATTCCAGGTCAGGGCACATGCCCGGGTTTCAGGCTCTATCCCCAGTAGGGGGCGTGCGGGAAGCAGCCTATTGCTGTTTCTCACAACGATGTTTCTCTCCCTT
Source organism: Tadarida brasiliensis (assembly GCA_030848825.1). Classification (NCBI taxonomy): domain Eukaryota; kingdom Metazoa; phylum Chordata; class Mammalia; order Chiroptera; family Molossidae; genus Tadarida; species Tadarida brasiliensis. The sequence goes on from CM061273.1 coordinate 62,168,428, forward strand.
CCCCTCTCTCTAAAAAATAAATAAAAACATAAAAAATAAATAAATAAATACATGCAATACCTGACTATTTAGGCAAGGGCACTGACCTCTTTTTCCTTAGATTGTCAAATTAAAAAATGACAACAGCCAACACAATAGCCATCTGGTGTGAATGAATCAAAATTATACCCATTTTTTTGTCAGATAAGCAAAAAAAAATTTTTTTATATTGTGTTGCAGAATTAGTAATTAGTTTGTGTGTGCCATGAAATGAAAAAGGTTGAAAATTGCTGTAATAGGGCAAGAACAGTATTAACAGATTCAGAACTACTTACAACCCTTATGAGAACAGGGTAGATTGTAAGTAACTAGATTAGGGTTGCCTGATTGGTTATATTTCAGATAAACAACATGGGACATACCTAGCCCCACAGGCCACTGGCAGCAGCTTAGGAATCATAAGACTTTGAACAGGGCATGGATTGACCATGACTGATTGAGGCTTAAGAAAGATGAAGGAATCTGCTTTTAAGAAATCTGCTAATTCTGGGAACCCTAAACTAGATGGCAGATTGAGAAATGTCAGGGGAGTCTGTAGATGACTAACCGCCCTCCCCAACTACTTATTTTCACTGTCCTTCTAGCCACAGTCTTTCAACATATCTCTGTGCTGCAGACAACACACCTTGCTGATGGAGGTGCCTGGTGAGTTTCCAAGTGGTGCCCATCTCCACAATATTTTGGCTACTAGCGGGAGTTGGTAGCCAAAGTTGGGTATGAGCTGGGGGATCATTCCAGGGACCTTGGCAAATATCCATATGTGTCTAGGGGAGAGGGAGGAATGAGAAGACAAGAGGTGGGTTTATCCCTAGGATTCTGAGATAAGCAGCTGAGCCTCTCCCTGCCCCTCAAGTGGCACCTCACAGCAGGACCCTCAGTTCCCCTGGACAGGCTGCTTCCTGGAACTGGGGGAGGGAAAAGGTGGTGTGTAAAAAAAAAAGGGTAGAGCAGGACAGTCTCTAAAGTTTCTCACTTTGTTCTCAGGCTGCTGGAGAAGTCTGGGGGCTTGGAGATCAGCTTTGATGTTTACCAGGCTGACGCTGTGGCCAGGTTCCGAAAGAATAACCCTGGCAAACCCTATGCCCGAATGTGCATCAGTGGGTATGAGACCAGCGAGCACTGCCCCCTGGCTGCTGCCAGTTCTCTTGTAAACCAAGTTCTCTTGTAAATCCATGCCCCTGACCAGTTTGCCAGTCCCTGAAAGGTCTAGAGAGATTACATGACTGAAGCAAGGCCACACAGCTAGTTTGTGAACCCAAGCTTCCCAGTCCTCAGCCCTCATTCCTGGCATTGTCAGGTAGTCTCTCCTGTGTCACGTTAGTCCTGAGCTCAGTGAGAGCCTCACTCTTCCTAGCCCCCTTACCCAACCAGGACTCTGGGTCTCTCTTGAACTTTACAGAGCCATACAGTTTGCAGACAGGAGAGCCCAGGTACAGTTTGCAGACAGGAGAGCCCAGGCGGCCAGACTTCCTGTACCCCTAACTCCTGCCTTAATCTCCCTTCCCTGGGGGCTTCAGAGGGAGCTTCAAAGCCTATGGGTAGGCTATGTCCAGGTCTCAGTCTAACCTTTATCCCTGCAGATTTGATGAGCCAGTCCCAGACCTCTGCACCCTCAAGCGGTTGTCCTATCAGAGTGGGGATGTTCCTCTGATCTTTGCTCTGGTGGATCACGGAGACATCTCCTTCTACAGCTTCAGGGACTTCACACTGCCCAGGGATCTGGGACACTGACCTGCTCTGGCAGGCCCCTGGGGCCTGCTTTGGGGGGACTTGGACTGTCTGCTCTCAGGGACCATCTCAGCTGCCTCCTACACCCTGTAGCTGCAGGGGCTAGGGTGGGCCTTGGACCTGGGTGTCTGATGCTTGCAGAAGAGCCAAGCTGAGCCCCCCTACCTGGCTGCTGCAGCGCTTCCAAACCCCAGGACTGAGATTGCTGCCTTGCAGTGATCCCCTTGGAACTCAGCGAGGTGGGGCAGAAGAGAGGACTCAGTGCCTTTAAACGAGAGGGTGCCTGCTTCATGCAATAAAGCCAAAAGCCATAGTCATTTGGAAAAAAAAAAAAGATCCATTTTCTTATGTTGCTGGATATACTGGACAAGTCCCCCAACCCCGGTATGGGAGCGCGGACCCCACCCCCATGCCGTTGTCCGCCCACCCACAGAGAGCTGCTTTCTCTGTTGCGGGAGCTAAGAGAAGCTTGCAACTCCGCACCTGTCTCAGGATCTGCGCCAGCAGGGATGAGAAGTCACAGACCTCTAATCAGCTTGTCCAGGGTAGTCCAGGGAGGGAGGCCGGGGCTCCGCCGGTCCTTCCCTGCGGGTCCAGGTAGAATGCTGTCCGAGAGGCGCCATGTCATTTTGAACCCTAGTCACTTCGAGTTGTGCGGTGGAGCGCGCCGTACACTCCTCGGGCCTCGGGCCTGGCCTCCGCGCCCCTTCCGGTCCCGCCTTTCGTTGTTCCATTCCCCTCCGTTGTGCTAAAAACTCCAGTCGCTGAGTTGCTGTCCCTTGGGGCCTGGGGTGCCTGCCAGCCAAAGCAGGGACTTGGAGGAGGGGAGTCCAGTCTTGGAGACCGCCCCGAGGGGAGGTGCCTCACGGCGACGCCCCCGTCCTCACGCCACTTCGCTTTTGGGTCCCGAAACCTGGCCCTGTGTCCGCTGGTCACCCTCTGATTGGGTTGGGCGCACTCAGGAACAGCGGTCCCGGCCTTGCCCCTCCCTCAGCGCTCCCGGCCGGGTTGTGGGAGGGACAGCTCCTTTCAGCAGTCAGGTCTGGGAGACGGCCATGGGGGCCACGGGCTGTTGCGCGTTCGGGGAACTATTTCTTCCTAGGGGAGGCGGCGGGACACTGGGTGAGGAAAGCCATCTTGCGACAAGGTGCTTGCAGGTGAGGCTAGGGCGGGGCGGCAGCGCCTCGTGCATATTCACGCGGGCTGAGGCCCCGCCTTCGCTCTGCCCGGGGCCGCGGATTGGTCCGAGCGCGGTCCCCGCCCCCGGAGGGCGCCCTCGATGTGTCCCCGCCCGGTCCGCGTAGGGTTGAGGGGGGCGGGGAGGGGCGGGACCCGGCGCTCAGGGTTCCGCGGGCCGGGCCGGCTCGCCCTTTATGTAAATAGAGGCGGCTCCGCCCCCTGCTCGCCGCGCCGGAGGTGAGCAGGAAGGAGACTGCCGCCCAGCAACCCGTGGGCCGGCGGCGGAGTGAGCGGAGCCTGCGGCGGGCGCCAAGGGACGCTGAGGCCTCGGGCGGGGGCCGGCCTGGGGTTCCAGGTGAGGCGCGGGCCGGGGCCCACCTAGCCGGGCCCGCCCCCTCGGGGCGCCTGCCACTCGGCGCGGAGAGGCTAGAGAGGGCCGGGACCCCGGGCTTCCCGGGCGGGGCGGTGAGGACTGCACCCAGGTCCTCCCGCCTCGCCCTGAATCCCGTCGCTCTGCCCGTTTGGGAGAAAGACACCTGTAGAAAGTGCCACTGGGAACTTTTCTTTCCCAGGTCCGCCTGCGTTTACAGAATTTGGGTTTCGGGTTTGCACAATAGTGTTGGCTTTGGAGAGCGCGGAAACAGGTGCCCCACCCGGCCGAGTGCGAGGGTCACCGCAAGCGGAGACGTAGTCCCCGGGCCTCGGTCCCCACGTGCAAGGCGTCTGGCCTGGGAGGCTGGCGACGCGCGTCTCCGGTGGCCCTCTCTCCGCGAGCGACGTCGGCGGCTTAGCCCCCGTCGCTGCCATCTGGGCCCTCTCCCTACCAGCCCTTTGTGCCTCCTAATCCCCGGACGCAGGAAGCCCGCGGGAGGGACTTAGGTCTCAGGGCCTTTCTCTGCCTGGTGGCTTTCGGCACCTTTAGGGGACAATACGGAGATCTAGTCTCTTTTCCACGACGACGGGGGTGGGTTGCGCTGTGGAAGTTGGACTTGGGAGAAGTGAAAAATTCTGTCTTACCAAAGAAAGTGTGCAAAGTTTGCCCTTGGTTTGCTTCGGCTGGACGGTTGGTAGACACACTGAGCTTTGGCTGTGGGGAAAACTGACTGTAACTGGAGAGCCCTGGTGTGGCCCCCTGAGGCTTTCACCTGACTCAGGTGAGCTTTGGGTGAGGCGGGCGGGGCTTAGACCCCGGCACCTTCCCATGAGGATCCATTTGCCAGATGCAAGGAGTCTTAACCTGAGCTCTAGGGACCCTCTGCTGAGTTTACAACTCGGCTGCAGAGGGGAATCTGAAGGGGGTGGGTTGGGAGGAGAGCTGAGAGAGAATGTGTGTCTGGGAGACAGGAAACCCCAGGTGGGAAATACAGAGCAGCCCTATAGAAGGGTTGTGGCCCAGCTCTGGGGAATCCAAGATCAGAGGTGGCTTTTGAAGAAGACCGTCGGGGTCTGTGTGAACTGAGGTAGGGGAAAGGTTCTGGGATATGGTCTTTATTTTGTGGACAGGGAATCCAGATTTGTTTTCCTTAAGTGATCTGCCCACAGTGCTTACTGACAGCAGCCAGGACTCAAACCTGGCTCTGGGGGCTCTGACCAGGGCTCTCCTCTTCTCAGAAGTTAGACTGGGCCAGTCTCTGTGTTTCCAGGGCTTGGGGTCATTCTGCATCTCTACTGCACTCCTCATTGAGGCAATGAAGTGTCCCTTTTGGTGGCAGATTAATAAAAATTTTAATAATTTAGTAATGTAGCACTTAGTAAATAATTTCTTAATACACAATAACATTAAAAGAAAAAAAAGAGAAAAGAAGAAAAGCCCGTAATTCCAGATGACTCCTATTGGTTTAAAAAATAAAAAGGTAATAGGAGCCCACAGTGGGGGAGATGAAACGGGTTAGAAAGTATAAAAGGGGAAAAACGTATCCTCTTGCCTCACAGTCTTTCCTCAAACATAGTATTCATTAAGTGTTTTAGTGTCTTTCTAGACTCAGGTATCATTTTAAATCATGCCTTGCTGTATGACCTTGGCTTGGTCAATTTACCATGCTAAACCTCAGCTGAGCCTTGTTTTACAGATGTTGGTGAGAGGATGAAAAATGTCACAAACGTGTGGCCTGGCACATAGCTGGAGCCAGGTGAGGGTGAGCTTCTTAGCATCCCCATTAAGCATAAAAACCTTGGTTACCTGTGGGCTTTTGGGTGGATTCCTGGGCCTTTTAGATTTGCCTGATGGATTATGAGAGAATCTGGCTTCTCTGTCCAAATTTCAGCCAAGGGGTTCAGAACTTTTCAATGAGGATGGTAGTTGGGGGGCAGAGGTAGAGGGCAGTGGCCTCTCCTGACCTCACTTCGTATTCCAGTGACCCTAACCCCAGCTGGGGGCCTAGCCTGAAGTGGGGGGGCTGGGGGGTTGTAGAATCTAATCTGCTCTGCTTTCTGCTCAGGGGAGGGAGGGCTTGGCTGTAGACATTCTGTTGGGGGAGGGGGGAGGGCAACACATTCCTGTGCTGCTCTGTTGTCATTAAGGAGATTTTCTAAGAACTCTATAGTGCTTTCTTTCAGCCTTATTTAGGGACTGAGCCCCTGGCCCCAGGACCCTCTCCCTAGGAGAAAGTGGTGCATGGAGCTGGAAAGTTCGGAGCCTCTGCAGTCAAGTCTGTGACCCCCTGTGTACCCCACTGGAGACATTCAGCATTCCAGGCAGGAGTCTCCAGGAGCAATGTGGGTTTCCTAAAGGCTTACTCAGCCTTCCTGGTCCATCCACATGTGTTGGAAGCGGCTGCTGAGACACCTGAGTTGGGGTGGAGAGGCCGGTGGTCCCTATTCCTAGGTTGGCTGCTTCGAGCAGCATTGGCCTCTCAGGACTCACTTACCCTGAGTAATCAGCTCGGAGAGGCCTTCCTATCTCACTCAGGCGATATCACGATCGGGGCTCCTGGGTGAGGCATGCCAGCTCGGCTTGGCAACTTTGTTTTCCCCTGCCCAAGAGCAGTTTTCAGGGAGAAGTGGGGTAAGGGGCAGGAGATGGGCATCCCCCAGTGGGACCACCGGTACTGCTTGCCCTTCTCCAGCCCTGGTCCCACTCCAGGGCTCCCCTGGAGACCCCCTTCCCTGTGCCCTGTCACCATGGGGCTTTGCCTAGCTCCCTTTGAGGTGACCTTCCCTCCCTGCCCTGCCTCTCAGAGGAAACTGGTCCTTTGACGAGTCACCCCACTCCTTCCCCTCTCCAGGAACCACAGTGAATTCTTGAACTAGGAGAGGCTCCTTTGGGCGTGGGGACAGGGAAGCTGCTAGGGACCTGACTCTACCCTTCAGGAATTCAGCAGTGACCGGAGCCTTGTCTTAAAACACCTGTGTTTCCGGGGTTTGATGAAAGGGACCTTTGGGTACAGGACTGTTTGACTCTTGTAAATAATGATATTGTTGGATTCTCCTTGCCAGGGAGCTGGGTGTCATGCGTCAGACTGAGGCAGGGCCCACAGAAGTATCCCTAGCAGGATGCCAGGCATGATGTCTGCACGGCCCTGGCCTTGACTAGAGACTTGAGAACAGGGTGGGGAATTTCCCTGAGGTGCCCAAACACAGTGTTCCTTGGGGTTAGTAGCTCCCAACCAGAGAAGACCTTTGCCTAGTTGTCCCCATTCAGCCCTAGCTGTACATTGATTCATTCATTCAACAAGTATTTACTGGTGCCTCTGTGTGTACAGTGTGATTTAGACATGGGGCATGATCCTCAAAGATCTCTGTTATCACAGGATTCGCATGCTAAAGGGCGGGAGCTCTAGCTACAGAAAATAGTGTAAGTAATAAATAATGTGTTAAAAGGCAACATGAGCTACAGAGTAGCAACTAAAGCAAAGGATAGGACCTTGCAGGTTGCAACCTGAAAGGTGGTCAGAGTGGTGGGCCTTGACAAGGTCACATTTGAGCACAGACTTGCAGGGGTGAGGGAGTTCTTTAAATAAAATTTGAGTGTATTTGAAAAGTCAGGGCCCTAAGCACTGGAGATACAACCATGGGCAGAACAGGCACAGTCCCTCCCTCCTGGAGCTGACATTTTCTAGAAGCTCCTAGGACAACAGCACAATTTTTGAGGCAAGTAGGAGGCTGTGGAATGGGGCTTGATAGGACAGACCAGGCAGCCTACCTGCCTCCACCCCAGGCAAGTTGTCCACCTTCTCCCAGAATGGCTTTGCTTTTCCTTGTGCGTGGCCACATCGAATCCATCACTGCCCTGGCGAGAGTCTGATGTTAGATTGCAGAAGGGGACTGAGGCCCCAGAATGGTGATGGGAGTGGTGGTGCCTGCATTCTGACTTCCCACCCCATCCTCACAGCCAGGCTGGGGGGGGAAACCCTGTAGGAGGAGCCTCAAGTGTGGCAGGAGGGCCCTTCTTGGGTTGTGAGACTGGCCCGTGGCTCCTTAGGATGGATAGTGGGGAGGACAGGTGACTGCTGAGCCCAGGTGGCCCCATCTAGACTACTGCTGGCCATTCCCTTTGTCCTGGGAGAGAGGCCTAAACTGAGCAGAGGGGTTTGCCATCATGTCAGAGTTCAGGGACTTGGACTCTTACTAACTGCTGGGGCTTGATAGCTCTTGGAATTGGTCATTTCATAAGTAATTGTAAGAATTACGTGAGATGATGCATGTAAAGTGCTTAAAGTAGCAACTGGCCATAGTTGACTCTCCGTCCCTTTTATTACCGAACAACAGCAGTGACAGTTCTCTGGTTCCTGCTTCCTCTCTCTGTGTTCTCTGAGTCCCACCTCCACGAGGTGCCCTTTCAGCCGAGGTTTGGTTGCTAAGCTGCTGGCCAGGAGCCTGCCTGGTGCCTCTGGGAGATTGGGTTTCCTGGGGAAACATGGGCACTTGCAAACGCAGCTGTGGGCATCTGAGTTGGCATGGACAGAGGCCGAAGGGGTCAGCTGCTGCCCCAGTCCTTAGAGCCCTTCCCCACCTCTCCCCTCGGTAGGAGGGGTGTAGGGGCACACTCACACCTGGCGCAGACAGGATGTCGGGGAAGGAAGGGCAGCCTCTCCTGCCGTAGGCTGTGGGGAGCACAAGCAGAAGGGAGAGGAGAACTTGGGGCTCCTGTGTTGCTTCTGGAGAGCTCAAACACGGGCCAGCACTGAGTGTGGCCCCATGAGCCTTCCCTCCCTTGGGCCCAGGATGTCCAGAGTCCTGCTGCTGGGTATCACCTCTCCCAGCAAATTAATGGAACTGCCCAGGATATTGAGGGAACTTCTGGGGGTCTGGCCATCACACACCTCCAGGACAGATGGGCTGGCTTAGCTTGGCCATGCCTTGGTACCAGTTGTCCCAGGTACCCCAACAATGCCAGTGAGGAACAAGCGGTCTGGTCTGGGGACCCCCTTCTTTCTTTCTGGGGCACAGTAAGATCTGCTGCTTCTAGTAGAGTGCCCAAGACAAGCCCACCCCCGTGCAGTGTTCCTCTGCCTCTACTGGTCTCTGTACAGAGCTCCTGAGACGCAGGGTCTGGATACAGGATGGGGGAAGGGAAGACAGGGTGTGAATTTGCTAACCTGTTGCCAAGCAGACAGATCTATTTTTTTCCATGGTGGGCACTGGGCTGTGGGGAGACCGGTGGCAATGTTGGATGACAGGAGCAGTGAGAAGAGAAAAAAATCGCCAGGTCAGCCGCCCACAGGGACTCTCAGGCTAGTTCCACACACAAGGCTCAGACTATGTCGAAAATGAGTGAAAATGAGCCACAGGTCAGCAAGCCTCATGTGGCCCGGCCCTAAACCCTGAGCGCCCACCCCCAAAGGAATAGAGCAGGGCCGAGCAGGGAGGGCAGCTCAGGGTTTGGTCCAGTCAGGGACAGAGGGCGAGATGGGCAGGAACGGAGACCAGGGTTGGGCAGTCCTTAGAAGTTCAGGGATGGAAAAGGTGTTTCTTCTTAGGAAGCACCCCCTCTCTGGAGTTGTGCTCTAGCCAGGTGGCATCCCTGTGCAGGAAGCCAGGATCCTTGGAGCGCCTTACATGCCCAGTGACTTTGCCTCAGACCCTTTGGCATCGGCCTTGGGGGGCTCCTGACTTGTCTCTTCTCCCACACCCCTCACGGTGGAAGCGGCACTGAAGTGGGCCGCATCCGAGAGTTTGCCAGACCCCTCCCAGGTCTTCCCATGGAAGCTCATGACAGCCCCACTGGTCAGAGCCTATGAAATAGTAATGTCCTTTTACCCCAGGACCCTGGAGCCCAAGGTCACATATATGGTTCCACCTGCCTTTATACTCCCTGCCTCTGCGTCCATTTGGTGTCCATAGGGGTGTCCTCTCCCCTGTCCAGGTTAATGTGGCTGGAGAGGAACCCAGCCCCCAAGAGAGCAGGGGTGATCCCACCCAGGACTGAGTGCCTGCTGTGAGTTCAGGGCCATCCTCACATCTGACCACAGCCTGGGTTTTACCTTTCTCCCGTTTGATCCTCTTATCTACCCTGCCTGGGAGGCAAATAAACCAAAAGAAGAAGAAAAAATCAGCTCTGATCTCATGACCCTTCCAGTGGTTTGTCTACTTATGTGACTATTTTATTTTACTTTATTTTTTTAAATTCCTCACCCGAGGATACTTTTTCCATTTATCATCAGACAGAACAGGAGGGAGGGAGAGAGACAGAGAGAAACATTGATGTTATAGAGCCACATCGACTGGTTGCCTCCCGCACGACCCGACTAGGGCGGGGGACAAACTGCAACCGAGGTACGTGCCCTTGACCGGAATCAAACCCGAGACTCATTGGTCCGCGGGTCGATGCTCTAACCACTGAACCAAACCGGCCAGGGCTTATGTGAATATTTTAAATGGTTCTACCTGACTCCTAGATACACTGCACACAGGCTTCCACATCTTTAGTGACTGTCAGCCGTCCATGGCACCGAGCACCTTTCCCTGCCCTCTGTTGTTGGCCACATAGGTTGCTTCTGATTTTTTCCAGTAGCTTAATGACCAACCCAACCAGATCGGGAGAACATTCTCAGAGCTGAATGGGTGCCCGCGTCCAGGACAGTTTTATCAGAAGGTGTGGTCAAGTGCTGAGGGTGACAGTGGTCCGGCGGCGAGGGCATTTTGGAAGGCAATTTTTGATGTGCTGCTTAAAGGACACGAAGGTATTTCAGACAGAAGCATGGAGACCACAGTGAATGGGGCCCGGGTTTGAGGCTGAGCAGATGGACTGGTCGACACAGGCCAAGCCTAGGGGACTTGGTGTGAGAAAGGGGAGGGCAGACCACATCAGGCCCCTGCCCAGGACTGTCAGCAGGTTCCCAGTGGATTCACATTGCAGTTCTGCGCTGTGGCCCACTAGGGCCTGCCTTCCCAACCCACCGCACCTCTCCTTGTAGCCTGCACTCAGCCCCCTCCCTGTCTTCATCCCCCTGGAACATGCTAGCTTGTTCCGCCTACCTGACACCCCCGCCCCTGACTCTTACCAGGGCTGACCACTTCCTATTATTCAGGTCTGGGTGGAGACAGTACCTCCTCCGTGCATTCATTCAGGGTGCATGTGGGGTGCCACAGTGAAAAGGGGGTCAAAGTCCCTGAGTAGGAATAAGAAAGCGTGTCCTGTGGAGGGTTGCACAGGTCTTAAGATCAGTGAGTAAACTAGGCCATCGTGACCTTTGCTGAGGAGGAAAACGAAGCTGGGACAGAGGGGAGAGAATGTCAGGGGAGGGACGTTTAAGTAGGGACGAGGGAGGGAGGCATGCGAGTAGCTGGAAGGAAAGGCATCCCAGGCAGAAGGCACAGCGAATGCACCGGCCCAGGTGCAGGACTGGCCACTGAGTCCTGACCACAAAACTGTGGTCACGTTATCTTAGCGTCTTCTCTTGTTCTCTTGCTGGCCCCGATCTCTATCTGAAACTGTCCCACTGACTAATTTGTGTGCTTGTGAGTCATCACACTCTCCCCTGCAAGGCTGTAAGCTTGGTGACGTAAGGGATCTTGTCTCTGTCACTGTTGGATCCCCAGTCCTAGGACAGTGCCTGCTCCATGCCAAGCGATGTGCCAGGCACTAGGCATTTGTCATTGCTCCACTCCTCCCAGCAGACCTGTGTGGGAGGGAGCATGCCCCCCTTTACAGACAAGCTCGCTGGGCCTCAAGGAGATACCTTGAGAGGCCACCCAGCTTAGAGGAGCTGAGCTGTAGTGTTTGAGCCTTGACTATTGGTACCAAGCCCTGGGCTCTTTCCCTTATGTCCACCTCCCACCCCCTCTTCTCCAGGAGTAGACTGAGTAGCTGGATCCATGCCATACCAGGGATCTCCAGGCCTAGATTCCTGAAGCTTCTCTGCAGAGAACCTGCTTGTCTGGGGTGAGTGGAGCTGAGGGTCTGCCTGGAGGTGAGTCCAGCCAGTCCTAGACCTGTCCCACTTCAGGAAGGAGTTGCAGTTTTTCACGCCTTGACCTGGGCAGTTATTTCTGTATTGGGAGCTGCACTGAGGGGTTGACTGGAGTGAGGAGCAGATGCTGTAGCTGCCCTGCTTTGGTCCTGGCCCCATCACCCATGCCAGTGGGGTCCCAGCCCCCTGTGCAATGAGCAGCAGGTCCATGCAAGGCCCCCCAGCCCTGCCCAACCAGACCTCGCCAGCACCCCAAAAGCAGCGGCCAGGCCTCAGCTCCCAAACTGCTTGGCTGGCTCTGAGCTGAAGGCATGTGGGTGTGACAGTGCACACGTGTCCATGCCTTTTAACTGCAGGGGTGTAATTAGGCATCCTGTCCTGTCGCATCCATCCTTCGCTGCCTCCCAGAGCCCTGAGATTTGGGAGTTCGCCAGACCTGGGGTCAAATCCAAGTTCTGCTGGTTTCTCCAGTGGCCTTGGATGAGCAGCCCGGCCTCTGTGGTCTTCTTTCCCTCGTCTGCCAAGTGGGGATATTCCACTCACCTTCCAGGGAGGCCAGTGGGAGGCGAAGGAACACCTGGGTCCCGGTTCAGTTAGGTGTGCTTTGTTCAGGTGCACAGAGTGCCAAGGAAAGGGGTGCCACCTTACTGCCCTGGGTGGTGGGGTTTAGGGAGGACTTTTCTCCTCGAGATTGTGTGCTTTTTTGACAGTGAGCAGAGATTACTTAAGCAAAATGTTGAAAAAGTAATGAAAATAACACACAAGGTTCTGGTATAGTGCCTGGTAGGCAGCAGGAGCTCCAAGGGGCATTTGAATGGATGGAGTACCCACTCTGCCCTTCTGAGTGGGGCCACCTCCCACCCATCTCTGCATCCTGTCTCCCTCCGTGCTACCTGCACCTCCCCCACCTGGGACTATGCCACATCACCCTTGAGCCTGTGGGTCTTTGGCACAGATGGCCCTGTACCCTCTTGTCCCCACCCCATGGCCTGCGTGGGTTCTTTATGACAGAGCCCAGGTCAACCTCTCTCTGTAGTCTGCAGACCCCACCCCCTCATCCTCCAGGGCCACACTCCCAGCTTCCTCTGACTTCTGACCCACTGACCTAGGCCTGGGAGGGGAGGGTGAGCACCCCTAGGACCTGGAGTGGCCAATTTATGAACTTGGGCACCCTCCCCCACTGCGGGGCCCTCCCCCGCAGCTGGAATTCGAGGCCACAGCTCAGCAGTTTGTCCGGAGGAGGCTGATCGTGGCAGGCCCAGGAGTCTGTTTTCACTCTCAGTTCCAGGAGCCTCCAGCTTTCCCTTGTTTGTTCCCTGAACCCCCGGGACCATGAGTCAGGTGGGCACCTGGGAGTTTCTTGACTACCTGCTGTTCCGAGGGGAATTGGGGCTCCCTACTCTGCTGTGGCTCCCCCAAAATGTGAAGGCACAAACTTCTCATGTCTACTCCTCCCCCTTCCGCAAGTGGTAGCATTTTTTTGTTTTAATCCTCATGATACTTTCCATTTATCTTCAGATAGAGTGAGAGGGAGGGAGGGGGAGAGAGAGAGAGAAACAGAGAAACAGCATTGTGAGAGAGACACATCCATTAGTTGCCTCCTGCAGGACCCTGACGAGGGCCAGGACTGAACCAAAACCGAGGTACGTGCCCTTGACCAGAATCGAACCCAAGACTCTTTGGTCTGCAGGCCGACGCTCTAACCACTGAGCCAAACTGGCCAGGGCAGTGGTGGCATTTTTTATGTCCCTGGAAGGTGATGGTGCTCTGAGGCCTGGTCTCTGCCTGTTCCCAGTCTGGTGGCATTTGGGATGCCCGGATGTGTGTCTCTGGGAGGAGGGTGACCCTCCCAGCATGGTCAGCCCTCAGATGCTCTGCCAGAAGACTCCGCCAATTCTGCTGTGCACATGCCTCAGAGGGAGCCCCCAGTCTGACCACACAGGGTCCTTTCATATGCAAAGTTGATTGGTTTTTTAAATTTTTGGGGGGGTCACTTCCCAAGAAGCCAAAACCTTAAGGCTGTCCTTCAGGGCTCAGCTTAGACACTTTCTTCTCCTATAGGACACCTCCCCCCAGGTCTGGGCCAGGGGTCCCCCTGTGATTGCTGGCAGAACACTCAGCACACGGCACGGTCCTGTCTTTAACTGCCCCTACCCCGGAGTGAGCTCCTCCAGAGCTGGGACCGGCCCCGCTTCCTTCCCTTTAGTGTCTCTGGGGTGGGCTTGAGCTCCTGTGTTTCCAAGGACAGACCTTGGTGTCCTGTGGTCAGTGGGCGGCTGCACTGCTGGAAGCCGGAAGCTGGAGCACAGATGATCCTTCCCCCTTCCCCCCAGGATGATCCAGAAATAGTTTCCCCTCGGATTGGGAAGGCATTCTACAGTGGGCGGACAGTCTTCAGGGCTGGTTTCTTATTGGGAGTAGGTTTCTTCTGATTAGCCTTCACTTGGGCCCATGGGAAAGGGAGCCTTTCTGAGTGCACCCGTCAGGTCCGGAAGCCTGGAGCCAGGGCTGTGGCTACAGAGACCCCAGCGGCCTCGTGGGTGGACTTAGCTCCCACCGTGGGTCCCACGTGTGGGGTGGGATGGGCCAGCACCCTGAAAGCATGCTCTGTGTGCTCCCCCGCCCAGGTTCCTGGAGGCAGTGGCTGGTGGGAGCAGCCTAAGCAGAGAGTTGCCAAGCCTTCCCTGAAGTTAGAAGGTGGAGTGAGCCCAGGTGTGCTGGCTCCCTGAGAGGCTGCTGCGGGGCCTCTGCCCGCCCCCACCTGGGTGCTGGTCTGGGAGCCCAGCTGGTCAGCCTTGGCATTCCCACCTCCCAGCCGCTCTGGAGAGAGGCTTGTGAAGTTTCCCTTTCTGTTTAGCTGGAGTTTTATGGTTTTTCAGAAAACAGGTTAACAATTAAGCTAATTAACCTCAGGGCTTCTGGGCCTCCTGTTCCTATAAAGCCTGGATAAATGGCTTCCTCCCCCAGCTTCTCCCGCTGGTTTTATAAGGCCACAGGTGGCCAGGAGCAGGCGTTAGAACATTAACCAGTCCTGGGCCTCCAGGTATGGAGGGACGATTCCCAGAGGAACCAACTGCACAGATGGTGCGTGGGGAAGCCAGCGATGGTGGAGCTGATCCGGCCCGGGGCAGCCACCTGCTGGGCTGGGGGAAAGAGGCCTGTGCTGGTCGGGGCTCAGCCTGGGTGCCAGGCCCGGCTCTGGGGCTGAGTGTTGCTCAACAGCTTCTCTTTCTCCAGGGGGTTGCGCGCTGAGCAAGATGAGGCGGTTCCTGAGGTCGGGACACGACCCTGCTCGGGAGAGGCTCAAGCGGGACCTCTTCCAGTTTAACAAGGTAAGGGAGCAGGAACAAGGGAGTCACAGTCAGGTGTTTATGGTGAGCATGATGTCATCAGCCTCCCCACAGGAGGCGACTGGGGGCGCTCAGGTTGCCTTTTCCTGGATGAAGGTACTTACTTGGCACTGCTTGCAATGCCTCCTGGGAATCTGACTTCGGAAATGGGGTCTGATTAGAGGGCTTTCCGGGGAAAGGGCAGTAGGATGCCCAGGAGTCGGGACTCCTTGTCCCAAGTCTCTCAGCGGCTATGTGACCTCTGCAATCACTTTGCCTCTTCCAGCCTCAGTTTCCCCACCTGTGGAATGGGGATAAAACGATCTGCCCTGTCTACCTCCTCATAGGGTTGTTAAGGAGGCTTAGGGACAGGAAAGATGTAATAATGTTCCTGTGATGCCAGGTCCCTTGAGGTAGTGGCCACAGGTCATGGTTATTCCCACTCTCCTCGAATTGCCCCCAGAGGCAAACAACTTTTCCTGTAGGCAGAACACGATTCCTTCTGGTAGGCTCCGGGCCTGGGTGAGTGGGGAGAGGCACCTGGAGGAACGTGCCAGGGTTGGCATTTGACCACCCCAACCTCACACCTGCTCCAAGGCCCCCAAAGCCAGGCATGTCACCTGAGATCACAGGGAGAGTCCCAGAAGCTCCACCGGGCTTCCCCAAGGGGACTGGTGCCTGAGAAGGCCAGAGCTATAAACAGGAGGAGCACAGCATGGTTTATTAGCTCCCTGGCCACCTAGCATAGCAATCTGCAGCTGTTTCGGGGTAATTAGCCTCTCTCACCTCTGCTTTGATCTAGGCCCTTGGTCTCCATGCCCAGGCTTCCCTCTGTCCCAGAAGGTGGACTGCAGGAAGAGGAGCACCTGGGGACCCCTCCAGGAGGTGGTGATGGACAGGGATCCAAATCTGGCTTCACTATGTAAAGCTGGGTGACCTTGTGCATAGGCTCAGCATAGACTTGTTACAAGGACACATGGAATTAGATCATTTAAGTCCTAGACACAGTGGGCTAGGAACTTTAGCTGCTGTTTTCAAAGGCAGCCTCCCAGAGCAAGAGAGCTCCCAGGGCTTTGAGGTGGGTGGGGTCCCAACACGCCCTGTCATCTTCCTCTGACTTTCTTGACCTGTAGGAGGTGTTGCTGCCCTCAGAGCTCTGCTGAGGCCACTGGCCTCTGAGATCGGGCTTCCCAAAAAGAGTGCCTCCTCCCACTAGCGGAAGGAAGCTGTGGGCAGGGCTTTTGGGTCTCAGGGAAATGGGGTGCAGGTGTTTGGAACGGGGGTCTCGGAGCTCTTGGGGGCCTGCCGTTGTCACTCCCAAAGGAGAAGCCCATGGTTGCTGGTGCCAGTCTCAGAACCTCAGCACCGTCTAGGGTCCTGGGTGACACTCCCCGCCCCGTGTGCCTCCCATTGCCCCTGGTGACGCCAGGATCTCACACCCTGAAAAGGTGGCCAATTTCAGTGGAAACTGGATAAACAGGCTCAGCAAGAAGGGAGGAACCCCCGCCCCAAGTTCCACTGTTTAGCTGGGTGGGGTTGGTGTGCTCCTGGGTTGGAGGAATCGTCTCCCCCACAACCGGTGGTCCCCACATTCGGCCACCCCACCCCAGGCCTGGTCAAGAAGGGGGAGGGGAGGCTCCTGGAATTCCTTCCTCCTTCCATTCATGTGCAAGAGGTGAGCACCTTTGGATATACAGCGCAGGCCTGGGGCTGCGGGAATCTCAGATAAGACCTTTGCCTTCCAAGACTTTTATAGCCTGCTGTTAGGGAGGGTCTGAATTTCCACTTGTTGGGAGTGAAGAGGAAGAAGGGGAGAGTGTAGGGGAAGGAGTATGGGGATTAGTCTCATCTAGGCTCTGGGTGAATGGTGGAGCCTGAAGTGTTGGGATTGGAGGGTGAGGCCACATCCTGGAAGATTTGGGAACCTAGATGGCCCCACCCATACTAGCCCCTCCCCAGGTTCCCTCCGGGCTGTTGGCTCCGGAAGACTGGAACCTGGGAGTCTGGGCCTGACACAGCAGAGCCAAGGGTGTAGAATGCCTGGCACACGGGTGCCAAACCGGGGTTTGCCTCGTGATGACTCACAGATGGTACTGTTCCCATTCTGCAGGTGAGGAAACTGAGGCCTCCGGGGCTTGCACACTGTGGAGGGCACTGGCTGAGAGTGAGGACCCCAGGTTACATCTGCCAACCAGCAGTGTTGTTGGTGACTTCACCTCCTGAGCCTCAGTTTCTTTGCCTGTGAAGCAGTTGTCTGTGGTGCATGGTGGGTCCTTGGGCTTCTGGGAAGACAGATGAGTCAGCTGGCAGGTGCCAGTGAGGGGGCTGAGATCCCTCAGTAGGGAGGAAGTGACTCCAAGTAGACGTAGCTCACGTCAGAGTAAAACCCCTTCCTTGAAAATCCCTCCAGGCCTCTCCTTCCCCTGGTGAAACCAACCAGCCCTTTGATAAAGGTGCCTGGGCCTTCCGGCCAGGGCCCACCCTCCTCCACCCCCAGGCCCTGAACAAACAGTGTGTTCTTGCTTGGCTGCCCCTGTCCAGGGCCAGGTTGTTTTGTCTTGGCTTTTTCATGGCTGGGCCCCTGGTGTCAGGTGACAGCCACACAGAGCAGGCCAGGTTGCTGCTACCGCCAGGAATCTGAGCTGACCACACCCAGTATGGGGCAGTGCCACCCAGCCAACCTGGTGTGCTACCTATGGCCCTGGGCAGCCCTCCTTCCCGTCATCCCAAGTCCTGGGGACTCCTCAGTCCTCAGTCTTGGACAGGTCCCTCCTTGTGGAGGGCAGGATGGAGGACCCCCACACTCTGACAAACAACCTTTGCCATCTCCCTTCCGGGAACCTGAAATGGGGCCCTGGAGCCAGCGTGAGACAGTCAGGGCTTTCTCTCCCACACCAGGGTAGTGTTGCACTTTGGCGGCTCCTACAAATCTCTCCTTTCCCAACTCCCTGTCAAAAGAGTTCATTGTTCCCTCCTCCCTGGCAGAGGTCACCTGAGCCAGTAGCAGGGTGGGGGCAGGGCCAGGTAGGCTGGATACTGAGCTCAGGAGGTAGGGGAGGATGGCCCCAGGGCTGCCAGGAATTGGCCATCCTCCCCGCTTGAACCTGCGCCTGGGCTGGAGAAGCTGGGGTCTCAGGGTGAGAGGGCCACCCTGCCTGCTGCCCCCACCCTAACCTCTGTCCTGGGGGGAGGCATGATTTGGTGTGGCTCTGTGCCTTGGAAGTCACACAGTAGGGCACCCCTGAGGCTGAGCCCACCCTGCTGTGCCCTGGCAGTGCCTTCTTGAAGGGAGGCCATCTACCCTCCCTGCTCCGGGGCCTGGAGGGGCGGTTGCTGCCCATGTGGAACTTGTGCCCCAATAGGGAGCTGAGTCTTAAAAGGCTGTTAGGAGTTGTAGGGAGGGACAGCTGAGGAGTGGGAGGGCACCTGAGGTTGAGGGGACAACTGGAGCACAGGCCAGAGGTACCTTCACCCCTCCTGTCTCCCCATGCTGCTCCTGCCCCTGGTTTCCCACTCCTCCCTGTCACCTCCATTAACTGACCTCGGTCCTCTCTCCAAATCCAAGTCCCTTCCTTCCCCATTCCCAGCAGGACCTCCTGGGCTTCTCACAACTGGCCCTGGGCCCCCGCACCTCCTTGCCCGGCCTGGGTCTCTGCATCAGGACTGGCTTTTCTTCATTCCGGGATTTGGGGGCCTTGTTTGCATGTTGAATCTGTACCTCCACCTTTCTTCCCCTCCCTGGGACCTGGGGAATCCCCTGTCAGCACACTGTTCACATTTGAACCCATTCTCTAGGCCCCTGGCCAAGTAGGGTCATTGTGAAATTCCCTCCCCTTATTGCTCTTAAGGGAGCCTTGTTCCCTCCCAAGTTGTCAGCTTGGAGAAGACGCCCCGAGGGATGAACCTTGGAGGGAGCTGGGCCTGCCAGCCCTCAGGTGGTCTGCTTAAGGTTCATCTTCAGGTTTAGCATGTTCGAGCCAAGGACAGCCCTGCTCAATCCAGTCCCATCGGTGTGGTCCCATCTATCAGATGTGAAATGAGGCTCAGAGAGGCAAAGTGGCTTGCCCAAGGCCAGACGCCTTCGAAGTGGCCGAGGGGTGTTTCAGAGCCTAGTGGGCCTGACTCGGTCCCTATCTTTCTAACCCAGCTTATGGAAAAGAGGGTAGGGAGGGGTAGCACAGTGACCCAAGGACCCTAAGGAAAACGAGGAATGAGTGGGAGTGATTGAATGGTGGGCCCGAAGTTGGTGTCCCTCTGGGTTAGGGAAGAGAGGCTGCCCTGCAGTAGGAGAGACTCAGGTGAGATGTTCGGAGGATCTCCTGCCTGGGAGTTGATAGAACGGTGTGCGCGTGAGAACCCGACCAGCGCTGCGGGCTGTCTTCTCCCCGGCTTGACTTTCCTGCCACGTCCTGACGCGAATTGTCCAGGGCAGCGCCCAGTCCCAATAGGAAAACAATATAGCCACGTATGTAATTTAAAATATTCCAGAAGTCACATTACACATTTTTTTAACAAGTGAAACTAATTTTGATAATAGAGTCCATTTAACCCAATATACCCCAAATACTGTTTCAACATGTAGTCAGTATAAGTTAATGAGACTTTTTCAGTTTTGTGTGTGTGTGTGTGTGTGTGTGTGTGTGTGTGTTTATATATTATGAAATCTTTGAAATCCCAGGAATATTTTACCCTTATAGCACATCTCAATTTGGACATTAAATTTCTTTGGAAAAACATGATCTGCATTTACAGAAGGTTTACAGTTGAAAAAGATCTGAAACTCGGTCTGCCCACCTCCAGCCCGTTTCATTGGAACCTGAGAACATACCTAAAAAGTTTTCTAGTGCCCTGGCCAGTTTGGCTTAGCGGTTAGAGCGTCGGCCTGCGGACCAGAGAGTCCCGGGTTCGGTTCCCGCTAAGGGCACGTACCTCGGTTGCAGTTTGTCCCCGGCCCCAGTTGGGGTCGTGTGGGTGGCAACCACTCCATGTGTCTCTCTCACATCGATGTTTTTCTCTCTCTCCCTCCCTCTCTTCCTCCTGCTTTGTCTAGAGATAAATACAAAAATGTCCTTGGGTGAGGATTAAAAAAAAAAAAAGTTTTCTAGTAACTGAAGTGAGCATCCATTCTTAAATTTAAGTTAATTGAAATGGAATAAAATTGAAAATTCTGTCCCTTGGTGGCCCTAGCCACACTGCAAGTGCTCGGTATCGGCTTTGCCTGTTGTAATAGGTACTGCGGGCGCGGGCCTCCTGCTGGCCACCAGGCTCCCGCAGGTCATTGCCCCCAGAGTCCTCCACATTCCAGAGGCTTTGGCCCTGAGCTGCTGCAGGTGGTGGTTCTGGAAAAATGCTACCGTCCCAGGAACCCTTTCCCAAGCTCTGGCTGCTGACTCCCTGAAGCCCCAGCACCCTGGGGCTGGCTGAGGCGTAGTGGGGGCCCCTGGGGAAGCTTATTCCACATACCCCATCAAGTGCCCTGCCCTCCTTTTCCTGGGATATGTTTACATTCCAGACACTCCACTATCTCCCCAAGGCTTTTCCAGGCTCTGCATTTTTTACATAGCTGAACAGGGACCTGGGCTGGTGGGGAGGGCTCCTGCTGGGTCACTTCTGCCCTCCCAGCTGTCCCTTCCAGGTACAGCCATTTTCAGGGCAAACTGTGTTCCTGGCAAAGAGCCAGGCCTGAGGGGCCTCCCAGACCTAAGTGTCCTCAGACATCTCCAGAATAGGCCCTTTTGGAGCTCTCCTCCCTGGCCTGACCCCAGCATGGGGCCTCCGTCCATGAAGCACTGGACTGGACAAGCAGGCAGGCAGCAGGTGAGTCTGCTAAGTTATCATTCTAGCTGTCACTAGGACTGATCTTCCTTTTTTTTTTTTTTTTTTTTTTTCTTTATTGATTTTTAGAGAGAGGAAGGCAGAGGGAGAGAGAGATAGAAACATCGACGAGAGAGAACATCAATTGGCCACCTCTTGCATGCCCTCCACTGGGGCAGCCTTTTCCTGCAAGGCAGTCTCCCTGGTTTAAACGAGAAGAAATAATCTTTAAAGCAGGTGGCTGGCTTCCCTTTGCCCTGCTCTGATCTAGTTCTGCAGGTTCAGTCTCCCCTGGGGTGGGAGGTGAGGGGTAGGATTCACTGATTAGGAAACAACCAGAAACCTTCCTGAAGACGGTTTGACATTGTGAGCCTGTAGTGTTCACGTCCATACCGTTCAAACCTGTGATTCCCCCCTGGGACCTCTGCCTGCGGAAGCGCCCAGAGCTGCAGGCCAAGGCAGGAGTCCCAGAGTGCGATCAGTCCCAGGGCAAGTGCAGAACCTCTGGAAACAAAGACAGTGTTTAACACCGGGGGCCTGGTGAGTTGGACCACCTCCACAGAGGGAATCTTCCTCAGCTGCTTGTCATGTAAGAGCCCTGGCTGGTTTGGCTCAGCGGTTAGAGTGTCAGCCCCTGGACCAAAGGGTCACGGGTTCAATTCCCAGTCAAGGACACCTACCTGGGTTGTAGGTCCAGGGTTGTGCAGGAGGCAATGATGTGTTTCCCTCACATCAATGTTTCTCTCTCTCCCTCCCTCCCTCCCTTCCACTCTTTCTAAAAAACCCCACAAAATAGTCATTTTAGTGCTTTTAACAACCTGGGCTGGCTAAAGGGGGGGAAACAGGCTGCAGAGTTATATGTGTACAGGTGTATCCATGTGGCATGACCCCACTTAGGTCTCTGTTTTAAGTGTAGACACATGGCCCGGCCGGTGTGGCTCAGTGTCGACCCATGCACCAAGAGGTTGCTGGTTCAATTCCTGGTGAGGGCACATGCCCAGGTTGTGGGCCTGATCCCCAGTGGAGGGCGTGCAGGAGGCGGCCAATCGATGTTCTCTCTCATCAGTGTCTCTCTCCCGCTGTCTTCCTCTCTCTCTAAAATCAATAAAGAAAAAAATTTTTTTAGGTATATTTAAGTGTAGACACATGCATATACTCACAAGCACGGGAGAGGCAGACAGACTCACACACTGAGATGTTAGTGAGGATTACTTCCAATTGTAGGAATATAGGTTATTTTTATTTTCTTTTTCAAACTCCTTTATATGTTCCAAGTTTTCTTTAATGTGTATTACTTCTGTCATAAGAAATGAGCAAAAGTATGTGTCTGCGACAATACTCTAGAAGCTTCCTCTCTGGGAAGGTGGAGAGCTCAGTGATAGGAGGGCCCTGGGGAGAGCAGACAGTTCAGGGCTGGAGGAGCCTGGAGAGCCCGGGGCTGGGAAGGGCCACTGTGGCTTCCTTCGGACCCCAGGGGCCAGGCAGGGGCTGCAGTGCACCCCGGCCTCCTAAATGATGGGGTGCTTCCACTGTGCCAGCCCCCCAAAGCTTCTTGCACGCGCGTAGGAGGGCTGGGTCAGTTACCCACAGCATGCAAGGTAGAGGGACTGAGCCAGTTTCTAGAGAGCACTTGGCCAGTGTGTATGTCAGGGAGAATGAGCTCCCAGGGATGGATGGTCAGGTGGCCAAGGACAGGGTCAGAAATGGGCTGAGGGTGGGCCCAGATGAGTCTGGGATTGCCTCCAGGCATGGGTGTCTGTGTGGGTGCCTGAACCGGACTCAATCCCTCCTTCCTCTGGGGGTGGCTCTGTGCTGCGGCTTCTCCCTCAGGCACTGGCCCCCAGCTGGAGGGGCAGAGGGGACGTGTCTGTAGGCTGGTGTGGTTCTCGTTGCAGACGGTGGAGCATGGCTTTCCGCACCAGCCCAGCGCCCTTGGCTACAGCCCCTCTCTGCGCATCCTGGCCATCGGCACCCGCTCCGGAGCCGTCAAGCTGTATCCTTTCCATTCTCCCAGCTCCCCCTGGGGGAGCCCTGGAAGGGACAGGGACCTGGGCGTTGCTGAGATGCAGCAAGGACTCCCACCCTCCAAGGAAACAAGCAAGTTGGGGATGACCCTTCTTATTCCCGGGATATCCCAAACATCTTCAGGAGTCAGCCCTGAATGCAGTAAGGGGAGGCAGGTGGTGGGCCAAGAAGCTTTTTAAAAATCTTTTCCCAGTAAGAGTCAATAGACTGGCCCCAGGGCTCTTTCCACACCAGGTGGCCTTCGTTGGAGGAGCAGTGCTGGGGAGCTGCTCTCTGGGTTCTCCTCGCACCACACACCCTGCACGCACACACGCGCACACACCAGAGTAGAGAGGACTCCTGGTTGGCAGGGCCAGTTCTTCCCTGGCTGAGGCTGGACATGGTCCAGTTGGGTTGTCTTTTATCCAAAACATTGGTCTGGGCCGCTTCTGAGCAAGCCCGCAGGTTCCGGGACAGGCTTGCTGCCCGGCCAGGCCGGCCTGGGCTACAAGTCTCGGTGCACTCCTGCCTGATCTAACCCGAGCCCCCGGGGTGAGCCAGAGTACGACCCAGGGGCACTGGGAGGTGAGGAACCACCCTCTGGCACCTCCAGCGAAGCTGTAACTCCTTGTTCCTCTCCTGCAGCAGAGGCTGGAAGGCTGGGCTGCCTGGTCGCCTGGGCTGGGCTGGAGCTGGTGTAAACACAGGAGGGCAGGGGCCCAGGTCCCGCCGCTGACTCACCCTCCCGCAGCTGGTTAATCATTGCCAGGCCATGGCCATGTCCTGGTTACCAATCCCCTTGCCCAGCTTCATGGTCACAGCAGCTGGAGTTGGGCCCACAAGGTTGTCCTGTGTCTTCTCACCGGTGCCACCAAGTGGTAGCTGGTGGGTCTGTTGGAGCTCAGGTTGCGGGGTGGGGGTGGGGTGAGGGGGTGAGGAGGCGCTGAGCAGCCTAACAGTTGCCAAGGTTTCACCCTTACACACAGTCCTCCCCACCTGCCTGGCTGGGAAAGCTCTACCTGGTTGGCTGCTCCCACCCTCAAGGGTCAGGTCACTGGCCAAGGCCCTTGGGCCAGGGACACTCTGTCTCCTCCCCACCCCAAGGCCGGGTCCTGCTGGCTGGGGAGAGGGCGAACCACCGGGTGTTGGCACTCCCGGCCACGGCCCGGCACGCTGCGGGCCAGGGTGGCCTCCTGCCTTCTGGAGCTTTTCCTGAGCCCGCTCCTCCAGCTACGGTGCACCGGGCGTGGAGTTCATGGGGCTGCACCGGGAGAACAACGCCGTGGTGCAGATCTGCTTCCTGTCCGGCCAGGTGAGGGTCCCCCGTGCCCTTCCTGCTCACGTCTTCCAGAGGGCCACGTGGAGAGGCAAGCGTTTGGTGGCCCTGGGTTTGGCGCTGATGGGAGGACCTGGGACCACCACCGTTTCCAGCTGTGGCTCACGGACCACCCTAAGAGCAGCTGGGGGGCCTTTGGGTTTGGGCTCTGAGACCGCCCTGGTGCGTAAAGGCCACGGTGAATGCTGGCGCTCCCTGGTGGATGAGCCAGCACGCTCCTGCCCCCATTCCCTTCCCAGTGCCAGCTGGTCACCTTGCTGGATGACAACAGCCTGCACCTGTGGAGCCTGAAGGTCAAAGGTGGGGTGTCAGAGCTACAGGAGGATGAGAGTTTCACACTGCGGGGCCCCCCAGGGTAAGGATTCGGTCCCCTTGCTCTCCCAGCCATCCTGACCCATGCACCCAACACCAGGGTGGGATCACTATGGAGCCCTTGGCGGTCCTAGCAGGCGTTTGAGCCAACACATCTCCACCCGAAGGTGCCCTGGGTGGAGCGGGAGGGGCTGCACAGGGACTCCGAGGGGCTCTTCTGCTTCCTAGGCCAAGCTCTGCCATCTGTCTCCTGTCTTGGCAGGATGTAACCAATATCTTTGTCCTTGCCCGAGACTCGACTCTATGAAAGGACCGCACAGGCCTGCTTCCCTAGGAATGGCCTTCCCTGGGGTGGTGAGGGCAGCCAGTAGTCGGGAAGCCTGTCCACGGGGACTCCCCTGCCTGGCAGCAGCCAGCTCACAGAAAGCGTTCCCGTCTGCAGGGCTGCCCCCAGTGCCACACAGATCACCGTGGTCCTGCCACATTCCTCCGGCAAGATGCTCTACCTGGGCACCGAGAGTGGCAACGTGTTTGTGGTGCAGGTCCCGGGCTTCCACACACTGGAGGACCGGACCATCAGCTCGGACGCCGTGCTGCAGCGGTGAGCCCACAGACCCTTTTGCTGTTAAGAACACGTCCCCTCGAGTTGGGCACAGCCTTCTCCCTTTGGTCCTGGTAATGTCTCAGGAGCTTATCGTTTCTCTCCTGGGAAGTCTATGGGGAAGGGAGGAGAGGCTCAGCTCCCCACCTGTCCCCCAAACTGAGAATCTCACCCAATAGTATGTTAGTTCCGTAGCACTAAAAGGGGTCTTGCAGGTAACTCGTCACTTCATTTAAAGATAAGGAAAATGAGGCTCAAAATGATCGTGTAATGTCACTAACCTTTAGCATTCTTTGCACTGATGCCATGTATTTCAAAACCCCAGGGGCTCTGCAGGGGGGCAGTCGAGGCACAAACCTCCCTGTGTCCGCTGTGGTAGCTTCTGCTGGTGCTTATGCTGTGACATCGGTGCTAGGTTCCACGGCCCCAAATCCTGACAGCCACACCCTGTAGGTTGCTGCAGACCGTGTCGGAAGCTTTGCTCCTCGGCGGTGTCTACAGTAGAGGGAGTCAGATCAGGTCTGGGTCAGAAGGGGAGGAGATGAAGGGTTGGCAGCAGTAGACTGTTCTGCAGTTCCGAGGGCAGGGAGGAGGGTAGGGTGCTGGTACTCTTGCAGGGGAGCAGTCTGAAGGTGGTCCCCTGGAGGCGAGTGGCATCAACCCTGCTGCACGGCTTCCTTTTTTATTCCTTCTCTGTATTTTCCAAGATAGTGTCATTCTCGCATTGGTTACTTTCAGTTTAACAAAATATTTAAAAAAAAATTTTTTTCCCGTTATTGATTTTTAGAGAGAGAGGAAGGGAGAGGGAGAGAGAGATAGAAACATCGCTGAGAGAGAACATCGTTGACCGCCTCCTGCATGCCCCCACTGGGGATCAGGCCCACACCCTGGGCATGTGCCCTGACTGGGACTCGAACCGGCGACCTCTTGGTGCATGGTCGATGCTCAACCACTGAGCCACACCAGCCGGGCTTATTTTTTAAATTATATAAGTAACAGATCGTTACAGAATCCTTCAAAAATGGAAACATTACAGATAAGGTTAAAGGCCCCTTTGACCTCCCACTCCAATCTAGAGGCCGGTGCTAGCAGTGCATGGTGTACAGTGTTGGTGTGTGGGATGTACATGAACACAGAGGGGTTTGATTTCGTTTGGAGCACAGAACGGCCTGGGGTCCAGACTGTTTTCATTTCCTGTTCACCATCCTCAGTGTGGGTTGTTGGTCCCCTGCCTGCCACCTCATGTTCTTTTTTTTTTTTTATCCTCACCCGAGGACATTTTTGCATTTATCTTCAGATAGAGCAGGAGAGAGAGAGGGGGGAAGAGAGAGAGAGAAACATCGATTCGAGGGAGACACATTGAGTGGTTGCCACCCACACGACCCCAACTAGGGCCGGGGACAAACTGCAACTGAGGTACGTGCCCTTAGCGGGAACCGAACCCGGGACACTCTGGTCCGCAGGCCAACACGCTAACTGCTGAGCCAAACCCGCCAGGGCCACCTCACGTTCTTGTATGGGCTGCAGTACCTCCACACTTCACATCAGCATTCCAGGCCCAGAGAAGGAGGGAAGAAAGAGGGTCAAGCTTAAGGCCAGGCCAACTAATATAGACCTTTGTTTTGTGGTTCCTAAAAATGTATTTTTATGAAATCCCACCTCCTTACAGAAATACACTAGATATGAATGTGCAGTTTAATGGATTATAAAGTAAGCATCCTGCCCTGGCCGGTTTGGCTCAGCGGTTGGAGCCTCAGGTCGTGGTCCAGAGAGACCCGGGTTCGGTTCCCGCTAAGGGCACGTACCTTGGTTGCAGTTTGTCCCCAGCCCTGGTTGGGTCGTGCGGGAGGCAGCCACTCGATGTGTCCCTTTCATGTCGATGTTTCTCTCTCTCTCACTTCCTCTCTCTCCCTCCCACTCTATCTGAACAAAAATGGAAACATGTCCTCGGGTGAGGATAAAAAAAATAATAAAGTAAGCACCCTGCAGCGTCCCCAGGAGCCCCACAGGCCCTTCCCAGCACGCCTCTCCCGCCCACCACATCGGCTTTCCTGGAAATCGCTTCCTTGCCTTTCCTTATAGTTGTGCCCCTGCGTTTCCGTCCCGGTGGGGTTTATAAGCCTCACTGTCCTGTTCTGCGCGTTGCTCCCCTCTGCCCTCGACGATGTGTTCTGGCGGTGTTTCCAGGCTGGCACACCCAGGGCCTGCTGCCGCGTGGAATGCGCTCTCAGCCGTGCCCTGTGGGTGCACATCGGGCTCACAGTGCTCCCCTCGCCCAGGTTGCCAGAGGAGGCCCGCCAGCGGCGTGTGTTTGAGATGGTGGAGGCTCTGCAGGAACACCCTCGAGACCCCAACCAGGTCCTCATTGGCTACAGCCGGGGCCTCATCGTCATCTGGGACCTGCGGGGCAGCCGTGTGCTCTGCCACTTCCTCAGCAGCCAGGTAGGTGGTGCCTGGGATGGTGACAGATGCCACGGGGCTCCCAGACCCCATTATCACATATAGCCCCGGTGCCAAGGTGTGGGGTGGGGTGTGGGTGATGGGAACATCACCCTGATCCCAGCCTGCGCTCTCTCCCTTTCCTCCCCTGAAGCAACTGGACAGTGTCTGCTGGCAGCGGGATGGCCGCCTGATTGTCAGCTGCCATTCAGATGGCAGCTATTGCCAGTGGCCTGTGTCTCCTGACACCCAGCACCTGGAGCCCTTGCGCAGCTGCATGCCTTATGGTCAGTGCTCTGTCTGCCCAGTGGGGTCTGGCCCTGCCCTGTCACCTGGGACTGCCTTTCCCTGTGCAAAACAATGTCCTCTCTGTTCCCAGTCGGTCTTTCCTGCATTCAGGTTCAGGTGTAGGCGCCCAGCTCATAGAAGTAAAACCTGGGGCCCAGAGAGGTGACGGCTTTGTCCAAAGCCACCCAGTGGGTTTTCTGACACCCGTCGTGGCTTTCTCAGGGCAAGACTCCAAGCACAGGCCCACTGAGTGGGTGTGGAGTGAGGCATCTGCGCGTGCAGACCCACATGCGTCTGAGGGGGGAGACCCGTTCCAGCTAGTTCCTTCTCTTGTAGGTCCCTTTCCCTGCAAAGCTATTACCAAAATCTTCTGGCTGACCACCAAGCAGGGGTAGGTACCGGTGCTCTGTCCTTTGCCCTTTCCAGAGTCTTCCTGGAGGGCTGGAAGGCCTCTCAGGCCTCTGCGGGAGGGGAGGGGAGCGTGGGGGGTGGAAACTGTGCCTTGGGGTCCCATGTTGAGGTCTCGGACTCCAGGGAAGGGAGAGAGGGCCATGCATACCTCATGGCCAGTTCCTGAAAAACATTCCCGTTCTTTCCCTTCCGCCTTCCTGGAGAGATGACTCAGACCAGCAGGTTTCAAACCGTTTTAGCAGCAGACCCGTTTCTTCAGACAGAATCATACAGGGAGACCCGCCGTATAAGCAGAAAGGGGGCAGCTCTGGTTGATGCAGGAGTGGCTGCAGACTCAGAACCCGGTGCCTGCATGGCCCTGCCTCACTCCCAAGTTCCCCTGGGCTGTTGCAGTCAGGAAAAGATGGGGGTCTGCCCCACCCTCTCCTGGGGACCTTGAGTGGTCACTTACCCTGAGCTCAGCCTCCCTCCCAGCCCCTACACAAAGGCCAGTCAGGGGAAGTCCAAGCTGCCAGCTCAGCCTGTGGCTGTCTGGGGTTGTCGGGAGCCCCAGCCCAGCCCACTGCTCTTCTGTGCCTGCAGGTTGCCCTTCACCATCTTCCAGGGTGGCATGCCTCGGGCCAGCTATGGGGACCGCCACTGCATCTCGGTGGTCCACAATGGCCAGCAGACAGCTTTCGATTTCACTTCTCGGGTCATCGACTTCACTGTGCTCTCTGAGGTGGACCCCGCAGCAGGTAGGCGAGCTTCGGGAGTGGGGTGGAGGGCCAGGCACTGGGAGGTGTAGGGATGCCAGCCTGTCTGTAAATACAGAGGAGGGGCCTGCACAGACGTTCTAAACCTACCACTCCCTAAGTCCCCACTGTACCCCTTCTTGGTGCCACTGAGGCAAGCAGCTGCAGTCTGTCCCTTTCTCCTCCTCTCTCTTCGTCTGTGGCTCCATCCTTGCTGGCCATACCTCCTGCCCACTCCACGCTCTTTTTGCCCTTTCCTGGCTCAAGTGGGGTTTGTCCAAAGGGGTTAGATCTGTACTATGGGTTTAACACCCACCCAGCTGAGAAAAGGGGGTCCTGGTGTGGACATGGTGAAGACCTCATGAGGTGGGGCAGGTGTGCAGTATGGGGCCGGCTCTGAGTCAGCCTCATAAATTAGGTGACAGGCAAGACCAGAAAGGGCTGGTGTCGAAACCTGGAGAGGAGGCCTGGCAGGAGATCTCCAGGAGGGTGGGCCTTCTCTCCACATGACTCTGACATGACGAGGCCTGAGGCCTCCAGGTGATGGGTGGGGCGGGACTCCTCACACCTGACACAGGGTGCTGGGAGCAGGGTCCAGTTTTTTTCCCCATTCTTTTGGATTTTCTACATAAATGATCATGTCATCTGTGAACCAAGATAGTTTTATTTCTTCCATCCCAATCTATATACCTTGTGTTTCCTTTTCTTATCTTATTGCATTAGCTAGTACTTGAAAAGGAGCCTTGTTCCTGATCTTAGTGGGAAAGCTTCGAGTTTCTCACTATTATGATGTTAGCTGCAGCTTTTTCATAGATGTGTTTTGTCAAGTTGAAGTTCCCCTCTATTCCTAGTTTACTGAGAGTTTTTATCATAAATGAGTGGGTTTGGGATTTTATCAAATACTTTTTCTGCATATGATCACGTGGTTTTTCTTCTCTAGCCTGTTGCATTAGTTGGTTTTCGAATGTTGAAGCAGCCTTGCATAGCTGGAATAAATCCCACTTGGTCGTAGCGTATGTTTCTTTTCATACATTGTTGGATTTGGAGCTTGGTTTTAAAATGCAGATTCCCTGGCTCCAACCCTAGAGTATCAGATTCCACAGGGCCGGACTGGGGCAAACTGCTTCCTCCTGGCTCCTGGAGCCCCTGACCCTTGGCCTGCCCCCCCAGCCTTTGATGACCCCTATGCCCTGGTGGTGCTGGCCGAGGAGGAGCTAGTGGTGATTGACCTGCAGACAGCTGGTTGGCCACCGGTGCAGCCTCCCTACCTGGCCTCCCTGCACTGCTCCGCCATTACCTGTTCCCATCACGTCTCCAACATCCCCCTGAAGCTGTGGGAGAGGATCATCGCTGCTGGCAGCTGGCAGAACACATACTTCTCTACCATGGTAGGTCCAGCACCAGCGCTAGCCCCAGCCCCACCTTGGCGCCAAGCTCTCCCATGGACTGCTCGTTCTCCTTCTCTAGGAATGGCCTATTGACGGTGGCACCAGCCTGGCTCCAACCCCGCCCCAGAGAGACCTGCTGCTCACCGGGTAGGTGATTTATGGTACTCTCCTCCTGTGTAGTAGGATGTGCAGGGTGGGAGCAGAGCCCAGAGGGGTGCGTGCCAGTCCCTGGCACCCCTGGCCCAGCATCCTTCTCACACCAGAGGCGGGCTCTGCCCACAGGCATGAGGACGGCACAGTGCGGTTCTGGGACGCCTCAGGTGTGTGCTTGCGGCTGCTCTATAAACTCAGCACGGTCCATGTGTTCCTCACCGACACAGACCCCAATGAGAACCTCAGTGCCCAGGCCGAGGACGAGTGGCCCCCACTCCGCAAGGTGAGGTCAGGAGCCTGGGAACCAGGAGGGCGGGGACAGGCTGGGTCCAGTGCTCATGGCCACTCATGGGCTTCCTCTCCTGTGTCAGGTGGGCTCCTTCGATCCCTACAGTGACGATCCCCGGCTGGGCATCCAGAAGATTTTTCTCTGCAAATACAGCGGCTACCTGGCTGTGGCAGGCACAGCAGGGCAGGTAGCAGGCTGGGCTGGGGTTGGGGAGTGGGGGAGGAGTGATCAGGTGACTGGGTAGTTTCCAGGTCCATGAGCTTCCTTCTCAGGATTGGGGAGCACCAGGGACAAGAGCCAGCCCCCCTGAGTGCCCACTGCTGTCCCTTGGTGCTGGGGTTGGCTCAGTCCACCTGCCATGCCATCCAGGTGCTGGTGCTGGAGCTGAATGACGAGGAGGCAGAGCACTCCGTGGAGCAGGTGGAGGCCGACCTGCTGCAGGACCAGGAGGGCTACCGCTGGAAGGGGCACGAGCGCCTGTGCGCCCGCCCAGGACCTGTGCACTTCGAGCCCGGCTTCCAGCCCTTCGTGTTGGTGCAGTGCCAGCCCCCAGCTGTGGTGACGTCCTTGGCTCTGCACTCGGAGTGGCGGCTCGTGGCCTTTGGCACCAGCCACGGCTTTGGCCTCTTTGACCACCAGCAGCGGCGGCAGGTGTTTGTCAAGTGAGCAGGCTGCCCATGGTGGCTGGGGCCTGGGTTTGGGACTGGTGCCTGGTGAGGACCCTCAGGCCCTGGCAGCGCTGACGGCCTGATGTTCCCCCCAGGTGCACACTGCATCCCAACGACCAGCTAGCCCTAGAGGGCCCACTGTCCCGCGTGAAGTCCCTAAAGAAGTCTCTGCGCCAGTCCTTCCGGCGGATACGTCGCAGCCGGGTGTCCAGCCGGAAGCGGCGGCCAGCGGGGCACCCGGGAGAGGTGAGGCCACCCAGGCAGAGCTGGGAGCAGCCAGCAGCCAGTCGGACTACCCCTCCCTCCTGTTTGCTTGGGCTGCAAGCACAGGCCCTGGGCACACCACATAGGTTTACATCCTGCCCCACTGCCCACCAGTTATGAGGCCTCAGATATGTCACACTGCTTCTCTGTGCCTCAGCTTCCCCGACTGTAAAAGGCAGTGATTGTAGCACCTTAGGGCCAAGTCCTCAATAAATGTTACCAGGCAGGGAGTGGCGTGAGCTGTGCCCTGTCTCTCCCTAGAATGTGTGGTGTTGAGCAATAGATGCCTCCAGGGAGGGGAGGCCAGAGCTCACCCCCAGGCTGGTCCGACCCACTGCAGATGCAGGAGCGGAGCACGCGGGCCGAGCGGACGGGCCTGCAGAGCGTGGAGCTGGCGCCCGTGCAGCGGAAGATCGAGGCCCGCACGGCAGAGGACTCCTTCACAGGCTTTGTCCGGACCCTCTACTTTGCTGACACCTACCTGAGGGACAGTGAGTGGCCAGCCTGAGGTGGGAGGGGCCCAGGTGTGTGTCCCCTGGCATGAAGACATGTGGTGGGACCCCAGAGGGGTTTCCCTTTTTGAGTGGGGGTAGATCAGGGCCTGCCTCTGTCCCTCCCCTGCCTGGGCCTCTAGGTCAGTTTGTCCTGGCTTCACATCCAGGCTCCACTACACCCTAGAAGACGGACCTTGGACACGTCACTTAACCTTTCTGGGTCTCTGCTTCTCCCCCTGTAAAATGGGGGAGTGTCTTTCTCCTAGAATGGCTGTGAGGGTTGGGACATGCTGCGTGCCTGCTGACACACTGGTAGTGAGTGTGGCAAAGCCAGGACGTACGCCTAGGTCCCTGGCTCCACCTGACCTCCACACCCAGGGTCAGATATAACCCTTTGTCTCCTGGCAGGCTCCCGCCACTGCCCCTCTCTGTGGGCTGGCACCAATGGAGGTACCGTCTATGCCTTTGCCCTGCGTGTGCCCCCTGCTGAGCGGAGAATGGATGAACCCGTGCGAGCGGAGCAGGGTGAGTGCTGAGCAGGGGGAGAGCAGAGGACGCTTGTCTGTCTACCTTGGCTGGGATGGGGCGGCACCTCCGGCCTCAACCTGCGCCGCCTACCAGCCCTGTCGCCTGCTTCCTTCCCCATAGCCAAGGAGATCCAGCTGATGCACCGAGCGCCCGTGGTGGGCATCCTGGTGCTGGACGGACACAGTGTGCCCCTGCCCGAGCCCCTGGAAGTCGCACATGACCTGTCAAAAAGCCCAGACATGCAGGGAAGCCACCAGCTGCTTGTTGTGTCAGAGGAGCAGTTCAAGGTGCTGCACGGGTGGAGGCCGGGTTCCCGGGAATCCCTGGGACATCCAGGGGGCTCCTACCTTGGGCACAATGACAGTGGCTGGGACTCAAAGTTGTATATGCAGTTGGTGTGTAAGGGGCTGCAGAGGCACAGGAAAGGAGGGGGGTCTTGGTGTGGAGTCCCTGGGCCTCAGGCTTAGCGGTGGGGACACTGAAGCAGGACCTATCTGTGGGAGGGACAGAAAATGCAGACATGGAAAGACGTGGCCCCAGCGTCCTTATGGTCCAAGTGCAGGAACTACATGTCCTCGTGCCGAGGGCGTGCTGAGGCTGAGCAGGCTTTGCTGAGAAACTGGGTGGCATCCCTTAGATGTGGGGAAGTGATAAATCCTTGCTTGCAAACTGGGGTCTGGTCATGAGTGCGACCACTGCCCTGTGCCCCTAGGTGTTCACACTGCCCAAGGTGAGTGCCAAGCTGAAGCTGAAGCTGACCGCCCTGGAGGGCTCGAGGGTACGGCGGGTCAACGTGGCCCACTTCAGCAGCTGTCGAGCCGAGGACTACGGGGAGCATCACCTGGCCGTCCTCACCAACCTGGGCGACATCCAGGTTGTTTCGCTGCCCCTGCTCAAGCCCCAGGTGCGTTACAGCTGCATCCGCCGGGAGGACGTCAGCGGCATCGCCTCCTGCGTCTTCACCAAACACGGCCAAGGTGTGCAGGTGGTGGCTCGTCCCGCCGCTGCGAGCTGGGCTGGGTGTGGGGTTCCCGCGGTGCTGCAGGGGCTGCTGGGAAGGCGGCCAGGGGTGGTGTGGCCAAGGCCAGCTCCTCAGAGCACTTTGAGAGAAGCTCTGGCCCCAGTTTCCCTGGGCGGAAACCCCGCTGTTGGCAGCCAGAGGCCCTAAGAGACCAGGCTGGCCTCACCTGCCAGGCTTCTCCACCACCCAGGTTTCTACCTGATCTCACCCTCGGAGTTTGAGCGCTTCTCTCTATCCACCAAATGGCTGGTGGAGCCCCGGTGTCTGGTGGATTCAGCAGAAACCAAGAACCACAACCGTCCCCGAAACGGATCAGGCCCTGAGAAGGCCTTGGGCCGAGCCAGGTGGGTAAAAGGGCAGGTGGCCTCTGCCCCGGCCCCTCACCCGCACCCTCCCTGAGGTGCCCACTGGGAGCTGGCCGCATTCCCCCTCCCCTGTGAGCTCAGCCGTCCTCCTGGCTCTGGCTGTTTGTCCCACTTCAAATGTCCCTTCCTC
This sequence comes from Tadarida brasiliensis, assembly GCA_030848825.1. Taxonomy (NCBI): domain Eukaryota; kingdom Metazoa; phylum Chordata; class Mammalia; order Chiroptera; family Molossidae; genus Tadarida; species Tadarida brasiliensis. Next base: position 62,202,293 of record CM061273.1, read on the forward strand.
CCATGTGAACTGCCACCCAGGACAGGGCTTGGCTTACCTTCCAGGCTCAGGGCAGGCCGGGGCAGTTGACCTCATTCTTCATGGGACCAGGGCTTTCCAAGCCAGAGCAGAGAGCCTAGTGACCCCTGATCCTTCCTCTCTCTCTCCCTCCACAGGAACTCAGGGAGCCACAGTGATGGAGAAGGTAAGACAGGCCTCTGTGGGGCCAGGGGAGTGTGGGGGCAGAGGCATGAGCACACCTGGGCCAACCCGGGCCCAGACTTGGGGATGGAAGGAGGAAAGGGGATCCCAGGTGAGCAGGTGGTGTGTGGTGTTCAAGCTGGGGGTAGAAGAAGCACCCCTCCAGTTCTGGGCTCTGGGATCTCCTGACCTGACCTCTGCCTTCCAGAGAAGAGGCCCGGCCCGGTGATGGAGCATGCTCTGCTCAATGATGAGAGTGAGTTGGGGTGGGGGTTGGGGGCTGGCAGAAGGGATGTTCCTGGGGTTGGTTTGGAAGGCCAGGGTGGAACAGAGGGTCGTTCCCTGAGGGGAGCAGACCCACCCAGCACCCCATCAGTAACAGGGAGAGAAAGGCTTGTGTGTGGCCCAGCCCCTGCTGGCCTCACCAGGCCTCTATTCCCCAGGGGTTCTGAAAGAGATCCAGAGTACGCTGGAGGGAGACCGAGGGTGAGTTACTGCTCAGGCTTTCAGGGGTGGGCCCCAGGGTGCCAGGAGAGCTCTGAGAATGAGGGTCCTTGTCTGGCCACCCCAAATCCCATGGAGTGACTGCCCTGTCTTTGCCCACGCAGGAGCTATGGCGATTGGCGTTCTCAGCAAGTGGCCATGAGGTACAGCCTCAGCAATGGGGGAGGTAGGGGCCCTGAGCACTGCTGTGGGGTGGGGGTGGCTAGGAGGGCATGCCCCTGGGGAGGGCTAGGAGGAAGAGCCCCTCCTCCCCAAGACCCTACGGACCAAGGGTCCATCCCAGCCCTGCACATGCCTCGGTTGTCCTGGAAAACTCCGCGTCTGGGCTCAGGGTGCATGACTGAGGCCTCGTCCTGCCCAGGATGCACCTGAGTTGCTGTCACTCCACCTCCTTCCGCAGCCGAGTGAGCGGGCCACGCGTCCAGGCTGCGCGGTGAACACACTACTGAGGGCTCTTCCTTGGGGCACGGGCCCACCTGGAGAGGCCCACGCACTGGGCCAGGCTATGGGCTGGGAGCTCCCTCAGCTTCCACTCTGCTGCTGCTCCTGGTCTCAGGAGAAGAGGGACCCTGGGCCCTGGGGCCACCCCTCCCAGACCTTGTCTGTCTCGGTCCTTTTGTCAAAGTTGCACAGTTTTTATCATCCCCCTCCTCCCGCTTTTTGTAGTGGGCTGGGTTTTAAATTATAAATTTTAACTGCCTCTGGGTGAAAAAGTTTTTAATAAACACCTTATTACCTCTTCACTGACCTACTGGCTTTAATTTTTCAATGGTGCAGAAATTTTCCATGTAAATGGACACAATCTTCAGCTGGTTCTTTGCCTTTGCCCCTGGGGTTTGTCCCCTGGACCAGGCTGGTGCTCAGGAGAATCTGCTGCTTAAGCCATTTGAGTCAGAGCAAACTGTACCTGTTGTCTGAGCACTTCTGTGAGTCTGTCTGACTGCATCCCTGGATCGAGGGCAGAGGGAGTCCCCTTACTGGCGGAAGGGGAAGACACTCACAGTGTCTCAGACCTGCTGGCTTCTTCCAGACTTCAGGGGAGGACTGTGAGGTGCTGCCGAGGTCGGGGCAGTGCTTGGAGGTGAAAGTTCTTGGCCCCAGATGAGGGGCTGGATCAGACAGCCATCAAGATCCTTATATACCAGAGGTGTGATTTGACCTGGGCTATATCTTTGCTCACCTGTCTTTGTTAAGCACCTACTATATGCCAAGTGTGTGGGGTTCCAAGGTGGCCAAGACGATGTGGGCCTGCATGTGTGGGGCGCACAGCTCTTAAAGTGCAGCGAGCGTTAGGGGCCTGGTGAGGTGAATTCGGCTGTGCTGGGAGAGAGGACCAGGAGGTGGCTGGGCAGAAGGCGAAGTGAGCCAGGGAGACCATTCTGCACAGAGGACTAGAGAGGACAGCAGCATGCGAGGAATGGTCTGCTTGCTGTGGGAACAAGTGAAGAGCTGAGGGTGGCTGGCAGGAAGTGAGAAGATGAGACCACTGAATATGAGACCGGCAAGCAGCCAGGGCCCAACCAGGGGCCCCGCAGCCTCGTGAGTGAGGGCACTGTCGTGTGCACAGGAGCCCACCCCAGCCTCAGAAGGGAAAGAGCCTGTCGGAAGGACACCGAGCAGCTCGCAGAGCAAAGGATGGACGCAGTGTGGGAGCATCCTACCCACCCACCCTCCAGCCAAGAATGTCCAGCTCAAGAGTCTGAATTTTGGAACTTGGGCCATTTGAACATCCCTTGTTTCTCCTTAAAGGGGGTGAGGGCTTACTGAGATGGGAGCCACAAGAACCACGAGGAATGGGGAGAAACAGTTCCCCAAAGGGAGGAGGAATACTGTCCCTGAAAGAAGCAGAGAAGGAAAGAAAGGATGCTGAGCAGATTTTTTTTTAAAAAGTCACAGTCTAGCCAGTGTGGCTCAGTGGTTAAGCATTGACCTCTGCACCAAGAGGTCGCCAGTTCAATTCCCGGCCAGGACACATGCCCAGGTTCTGGGCCCGATCCCCAGTCGGGGGCATGCAGGAGGTGGCCAATTGATGTTCTCTCTCATCAATGTTTCTATCTCTCCCTCTCCCTTCCTCTCTCTCTAAAATCAATTAAGGGGGAAAAAAAGTAAAAAAAAAAAAAAAAAAAGTCACAGATGGGAGGGAGTGCCACAGACCCTAGGTTAGGTCCGGACTTTATTCTGAGGCAAGGGAAACCTCTGAAGGGCTTTAAGGAAATTTCAGGATGACTCTAGAAGAAAACCACTGTGTTTGGATCCCAGCAAGTTCCACTGGTATGATCACTTACCTGCTCTGCCTCACTTTTGTTCTGGGAAATGGGATAATAGTATTCCTTCAGGATCTGTTGTGAGGTTCATGTGAGTCCAGGAGGGTAACCTGGGTTGGCACTGTGGTCCTCAGTCTATAGGTCAGAGGATCGTGCACCAAAAGTGGGTGCCAAGCCCTGGCTGGCTAGTTTGGCTCAGCAGTTGGAGTGTCGGCCCATGGACTGAAGGGTCATGGGCTCGATTCCAGGCAAGGGCACGTACCTCAGTTGCAGTTCGGTCCCCAACCCTGGTTGGGGTCCTGCGGGAGGCACCCAATCGATGTGTCTCTCATATCAATGTTTTTCTCTCTCTCTCCCTCCTCCCACTCTATCTGAAGATAAATGGAAAAGTATCCTTGGGTGAGGATTAAATAAATAAATAAATAAATAAAAGTGGGTACTGAGAAGGGGTTGGGAAGATCCCCCTGGAGAGCTGGATAGCAACCCTGACGAGCCTCTGGAGATTTGTATGGTTTTTGACTGCCAGTTTTAGGGAATTTACAGCATTAAAAAATTTTGTTGCCGTTAATCCTCACTCAAGGATATTTTCCATTGATTTTTAGATAGAGTGGAAGGGAGGGAGGGAAAGAGAGAAACATTGATGTGAGAGAGACACATCAATTGGTTGCCTCCTGCACAAACCTGACCGGGGCCGGGGATCAAACCTGCAACCCAGGTATGTGCCCTTGACTGAGACCTTTTGGAGTTTAGGCCAAAACTCTAACCGCTGAGCAAACCAGCCTGGGCCAGGGCAGCTTTGTTTCAGTTTTAATCCAGTTAGCTAAACTGCCTCACAGATGAACAAGTGACATGAAGTTTCCTGCCAAGAAACCAAGAATTGAAGATATTAGTAATAATGCAAGCACCAGTAAATCAGAAGAAAATGGCACAGCCGGCACTTCCGTGGCTTAGGGAAGCTTCGTGGCTTAGGGAAGCTTCGTGGCTGCAGCAACAATCTGGCTAATCAGGCTGAACTGAACAAGAAGTTGACAAATACACGCACACACAAACACACACACTCCTGAAATGATCACAAAGACTCACTAAAAGATGGATTTATATCCGCACTCATTAAGGACAAGCTTTGTCTTAAGCTTACTGGCTGATGATGGTGGTGGTTCGCATATTTCAGTTCTAAGAAAACATTCTCATTTTGGGGTGAGATCAACAATTTTCACTGATTGTGACACACAGATGGAAAGGCTTGGCATTCTCTGGGAAGTGGATTAATGGAAGCTGGGCTGACACGGAGAGAGGAGGGTCCTTCCAGTAGCAGTCCAGGGAGAGGTGACAACAAGTGGCAAAATGGAGATATGTATTGAGAGGTTGAATTGACAAAGACAGCCACCATGGAGAAGGTGAGTGAGTGCGGTAGAGGGTAGGGTCACTGCTAATTCCAGGGCCTTGGAGATGTACTACAGCAGCTGGACACCTGGTCTTGAGACTTAGATCTTCAGCCTCCAAAGGCGGAAGCCTTAGACTTGGAAGTCAGGTAGATCCAACCCTTGAACACTGTGATTGGCTGTGTGACCTTGGATAAATGACCTCACTCCCGTGCCTTAGTTTACTTATCTGTAAAATGGGGCATAATAATAGGGCCTACCTCAGAGGGTAGTAAAGATTAAATGAGAGTCTATAAAATCACAGTAAACACCCAACTATAGGAGGTGAAAGTTATTGTTGGTGGTGGGTGAGGCCAGGAGAGGAAGAGATGGTTCCTGGAAGGAGGGAGGGAGTGGAGTCAGAAGAGGGCTGGGCACATACTGGAGGAGTTTATAATACTTGTGCACAAAGCACGTGAGGGAATGAATGAGAAAAGTAGGAGGAAGAGGAGAGAGAACTGGTCTAGGGGGTGGGGTTCCAGAGAGGGGGCGGGGCTCCAGGGAGGGGGTCAGGCAAGTTGACACGTTGAAGGTGTACATTTATGTGTTGTGCTGTTTTCTTTAAATTATATTTAACAATCTAAAAGAACAACAAAAACTGCCCTGGCCAGTTTGGCTCAGCGGTTAGAGCCTCAGCCCGCGGACCAGAGTGTCCTTGGTTCGGTTCCTGCTAAGAGCTCCTACCTCGGTTGCAGTTTGCCCCCGGCCCCTGCTGGGGTCGTGTGTAGCGACCAGTCGGTGTGTCTCTCTCACATTGATGTTTCTCTTTCTTCCCCACCTCCCTCCCACTCTATCTGAAGATAAAAATGCAAAACCCCCTCACAAAACCATTTTAAAAAATAAAAGAACAAAAACTAACAAAACTCCTGTGGTGCTTGCTGTGTGCGGTCAGCCTGGTCCCTCGCCTTCTACAGCAATCCAGGGGGCTAAGGGAGGAAGGTGGGTGCCCCTTGGAGCCCCAGGGACTAGAAGACGGCTCAGACAGGTTCTTTGGGCACCCCTCAATCCCTGCTCGGCAAACAGTGAGGCAGCAGCTGAACATGGGCCCCCTCGGTGTGGCGCGGTGCCAGGCTGGCCTAGCTGGCAGCGACTCCCTGGTGGAACAGTTGCCCTGTCCCCGGCCTTTGCCCGCAGCTGCAGCATCTCCTCTTTCCTGGGCGGCCTCTGCTTCATTGTTATTCGAGGGGTCAGACCCACAGCCACTTGCATTATTGATGTTCATGCATAAAGCGGGAGACGGGGGAGTGGAGGGGGGTTGTTGAGCCTGTAGACCGCGCAGAGCAGAACCGGGTTGGTGCACTTCGGAGGACTGAAGGAGCGGGCGGGCAGCCAGACCAAAGGGAAGGGGAGAGGACGAAGGCACCGGGAAGCCCCTCTTCACTGAGCCAGCCATGGGCGGGAGAAAGGGCAAAGCGCCCCGGCGGCCGGAGGGACCACAGAGGCCAGACTCAGGGGAGCAGGAGTCGGGGTCGGCCAGCGCAGATGGCGCGCCCAGCGGGGAACGCCGACAGGGTCGTGGTAAGGCCCGAGGATCGAGACCGGTCTTGGAGCCCGCCACCACCGGAGGCCAGGGGACCCCTGGTGGCCGCAGGAAGCCCACGGCAGAGAGGAACGGCAGCTGCAGACGGCCAGGGGCTGGGCCTCCACCAGCGGCCCAGGGGAGACAAGGCAGCGCGAAGCGACGGGGACGCGGGTCTAAGGAGAGCCGCAAGCCCGGGGACAGCCGTGGGGGGCGCCTGGAGGAGGACAGTCTCTCCCGAGGAGAAGGGAGAACGGGCGCGCACGGGCGCCGCAGGAGGAAAGGAAAAAGGCGGGGACCCTCGGCAAGGAGGGGCCGCCGAGAGCCTCGAAGCCTGGATGGGGACACGTCGGGCGGAGACCGGGGCAGCTCCTGCCTGGACAGCGAAGCCCGCGAGGGGCAGGAAAGCGGCAGCCAGAGCGGCGGGGCTCCGGAGCTGCGCCCCAACTCAGAGCAAACGGACACGGGCTCGGGAGGCACCCAGGCCCGGCCAGCAGCGCTGGAGCAGAGCGAGCACCCGAGCAGCGACGGCAGGAGCAGCAACGAGCCCCACTCCGAGTCCCGGAGCCAGGAAGGGTCGTTGGGGACAGGGCGCCAGGGAGCGACTGAGGATTCCGGGACAGACACGGACTGGAGTCCGGAGGAGGCCGGGCCCGGACGGGGCCCACGGGCTGCCCCAGGATCAGGGAGCCGGGCCACGGAGGCCGAAGAGGTTGAGCCTGACAGGAAAGTCACGAGCTCCAGCCCCCTCGAGGGCAGTCCCGCGGGCGTCCCCAAGAGCTCGCGGGCTTCTCCTGACCCCAGGCCGGCCGGGGACACAAGTGACAAAGCTGAGCCGCAGGGCCCCGAGCCCGGAGGAGCCGAGGCCTCGACCGCCAGGGCCCCGCGCCAGGTCGGAAAGGTGTTGGGGAAGGTGCAAGCGGCGGCGAGCGAAGCAGAGGCTGGAGGGGGAGACGGGTCCGGGGACCCAGCGCCACTGGCCGCCCTCGTGGCGCTCCACAGGCTCCGCGCGGGGGCCCCACCAGGCCCCGCTCCCGAGGCCGCGGGTGCCCGTAGCACCGGCCTCAGAAAGAGGCTCCTGCGCGTGGCACGGGCCTTGGGCCTCCTGCGGTGGCTTTGGCGTCTGCTCCGGCGGCGCGCGAGCGAGGGGCAGGGGACCGAGGCGCCGGCCGCCCAGAGGGAGGGGGCGGGGCCGCGGGCGGGCGAGGGGCGGGGTCGCGGGCCCGGGCTGCGGCGCCGTCTAGGGCTGCGCCTGGCGGGCGTAGTGGGGCTGGGGGTGCGGCCGAGGGCTCCCCCTGGCGGCAGCCCGAGCTCCCCGCAGGCAGCGAAGAATCCAGCCTGCCACGACCTTTCTAAGGACCAGGACCCGACTCCGGATCCCAAGTTCGCGGTCGTGTTCCCAAGGATCCACAGGGCAGGGAGGGCGTCGAGTAGCCGGAGCTCAGAGGAAGCGTCTGCCGACGCCCCCGCTGGGGAAGGGCCCGTCTGGCCTTGTGCAGGGGCCTCAAGGGACAGTGAGGAGCACAGAGTGAGCGGAGAAGGGGTGGCCGGGCCCTGCCGCGCCTCTCTCCTCGGCCGGACTCCCCCCGACGAGCCCCCACTGGACGACAGCGGCTCCAGTAGCGAAGCGGAGCCCGAGACCGTGGAAGCAGAGCTCCCGGTGCACTGGGCACAGGGCTCCGACACCCGCGAGGTCCCTGGGCTTGGCACAGACGCGCTGCTGCCCCGACTCACTTTGGAAAGGAGCCCGGGCCCCTACCGGTGCCAGAGGGAGCGATGGGAGCCGGAGGATGAGGCCGAGGAGGCGCTGGAGAGGGACCTGGAGCTGAGCCTTGGGTCAGGCCTGGAGGCGCCGTCCGTTGCGGCTGCCGAGGGCAGGAGCCGAGGGGCCGTCCTGGAAGACACGGAGGACCTGGCCCGGCTGCGGTGAGTGGGCGCGGTTCCAAATCGGCGTGCCTAGGGCTCGTGGTTCTTCATACCGCACTCCACTCCGTTTTAATAAAATGTAGAGGGGACTTTGCCTCACTAAAGGTCGCCAGGCTGGAAGGGGCAGGTGAGGGATGAAAGTCAGATGTCCCTGCCTGGAACTTCCTTCTCTAACTGGCACAAAGCTTCCCTCCGAGTCAGCAGCCTGGTCTTGCTTGTAAGGCCCCTTCGGGTGGGTAACTTACTTAGCGTTCTGGCCCCTGTGTTATGGATGGGGCTCAGAGAGGGTGCATGACTTGCCCAAAGCCTCTCTGCAGCCAGTGGCACAATAACTGAGACTGACCTCCTCTCTCCCCACCAACTTCCTGCTCCTCCACCGTGCTGTCCCCTCAGACCGCTGTGTGACAGCTCCATTCTGCTGTGCCTCAAGAAGAGGTTTCATCTGGGCCGAGTCTACGTATGGGGGGACCCACGGAGGGGACGGTGGGCTGGGACTCCCTTTCCCCTGGGATCAGAGGGCCTTCCAGCACCCCTGGAGCTCCTCTTTCCTTCTCCTTCCTGGGCTGGGTGCTGAACCCTCTCTGGGGACCTGCAGAGCGGGGTTAGAGTCTGGGCCGGGAAGCATCAGAGCCCCATTCCATTTGCATCTCCTGCTCCTTCCATGTTCTGGTGACAGCTTCTGCTTTCTTCCCCAGACCTTTGGGGGGCCCCTCCTGCTCGCTCTGAACCCCTACTGGCCCCTGCCTCTCTTCTCACCTGAGGTCCTAGCCAGCTACCGGCCCAGGAAGGCCCCCAATACCACCCCGTAAGTGACTTTCTCCACCAACATTTTGCTCACTGCCCCCACCCCCACCCCTGCCCCCAGCAGCTAAACCCTAGCGTGTCCCATTGACTGAGGTCCTAGGAACGGTGGGCCCATCCTGCTTCCGTCTAGGAGGGCCCCAGATGCCCCTGGCAGCCTTCTCATCTGCCCCCACCCTCTTTCCCCAGACATATCTTTGCCATTGTGGCATCAGCCTGTAGCCTGTCTCAGAGCACTGGGCAGGGCACGTGTATTCTCCTCAGGTGAGTGGTGGCTGCCCTGTTGGTCTGAACTGGCCACACTGAGGGCTGGGAAGGGGTGGGAAGGTGAGGCCTGCATCTGAAGCTGCCAGTCTGCTCCACTGGGTGGCAGCTCAGGACTTCCAAAGGGCTGTGCTCCTGGCTGAAGTCACCACATGTGACCCTTGAATGAGGCATCTCAGGGACTTTTTCTGTTTGGTCTCCATGCCCAGGGTCTATCTTTCTGTATTTTGGGGGATTTCCACTAAGGTGAATACCACTTCCAGTTGGGCATATCCCCACTTCTTTGTCTCAGTGGGGTTATCCTATGGGTCCCTTCCTGGAGTCCCTGCCAGCCCCTCCCTCCTGCAGTGGGCACAGTGGCTCAGGGAAGACAGAAGCTGCCAAACAGACTGTGCGGTTCCTAAGCAGCCCGGAGCAGGAGCAGACAAGGGACCGAGGATGTCAGGTGAGGGGCAGCTGGCCATTTCCCAGGACCCTCTTCTCCTTTGGGACAGGAGGGTGGTCTTCAGGTCTCTGGCTTCTTCTCGGGGACAGCCCCAAGAGATTGCCTACTCTGGGGGCAAGGTGGGGTGGGCTGGACTGACCCTCCATGGACCAGCACAGTCCCTCAGCACAGTGCCCTCAGCTGGGATGCTTGATAAATGGGCCCCACTGCTGCTTCTGGGGATACTTGAATGACCTTCCCCACCCAGCTGGATGACGTGCTGCCCTTGCTTGGCAGCTTTGGCCACGCCAAGACAGTCCTCAATGCCAACGCCAGCCGCTTCGGTCAGGTCTTATGCCTCTGCCTGCAGCAGTAAGTGATGGGGGTGCAGGTGGGCACAGGGGGCACCCATGATCAGTTCCCTGGGAAGTTGAGGCTGCTGCCCATGGGTCCAGCCCATGGTGGGTCCCATTCTGAGTGGGGACCCTAGGTTGCATGCACCTTGGGCACCCCCACCCAGTGTCCTGTGCCCACAGTGGAGTCATCGTGGGAGCTTCTGTGTCGCATTATCTGCTTGAGACCTCGAGGGTGGTGTTTCAGGTAAGGCCCACCCTGCAACTCACCCCTTTCCAGCTCCTAGAGTGGGAAAGAGAGAGGGGCCACTGGGGGGACTGTGGTCTCTAAGCCCCAGGCCTGCCTTCCCCAGGACTTGTCCTCGCTGTCCTGGGGCGCAGGACCAGGCTGTAGTCTGTTTCCCCTAAGCCAGTCCTTCCCCCCAAGGCCCAGGCTGAGCGGAGCTTCCATGTGTTTTACGAGCTGCTGGTGGGGCTAGACCCCGTGGAACGGGAGCAGCTGTCCCTGCAGGAGCCGGAGACCTACTACTACCTCAACCAGGTGGGGGTGAGGGCTACACAATGCGGGCAGCAGGGCCTGCCTGGGGAGGGGTCTCTGTGCAGGGGTCTGAAGCGGAGCTGGAGTAGAGCAAGGCTGTGGGTGGCCAGGCCCTGCCCCCAGCCCTGCTGTGCTCTGCAGGGCCGGGCCTGCAGGCTCCAGGGCAAGGAGGATGCCCAGGACTTCACAGGACTGGTGAAGGCCCTGAAGGCGCTGGGCTTGTGCCCTGAGGAGTTGACCGCAGTCTGGGCTGTGCTGGCCACCATCCTGCAGCTGGGCAACATCTGCTTCTCCTCGTCAGAGGTGGGCTCCCCTGAGGCGCTGGGCCCATGTGGCTTGTTCGCATAATCAGGGCAGCACATAACACTCTCAGCACCTGTATGTGGGAGACTGCAAAGCCCCGGGCCACCCTCGGGCTTCACAGCTGCCCTGGAAAGCAGGCAGACCCCCATCGTCTAGATGAGAAAACAGACCTTGTCTTTCAGCGTCTATGCCAATGCCTGTCCCACTAGGCTGCCACCCCCAGGAAGCATCCCTGGTACTAACGGAACAACTGTTAAGTACCTGGCACTGTGTAAATCACTGTACATATGTTTTCTAATTCGGTTCTCAGGACAACCCTGGAACATAAGGGGTGTGTTTCCCCTTTCGCAATAACACAGTGGGGGTCCGAGAGGGGAGACGTCAGGCCAGCTAGTGAAGAGGTAAAGTCAGGACTCACACTCAGGACCTACAGACTCCAGAGCCGGCTCCTGCAGGCCCAGACCCATCTACCTTTGGGGAACAGGGCAGCGGCAAGGCCCGGCCTCCGCCTGGGAGGTGTGGCCACTGCACAAGCAGAGCTCTCCCTGTTCCCGCCTTTTTCTGTCCAGAGGGAGTCCCAGGAGGTGGCTGCCGTGTCCAGCTGGGCCGAGATCCACACTGCAGCCCGGCTGCTGCGGGTGCCACCCGAATGTCTGGAGGGAGCTGTCACCAGGAGGGTCGTGGTGAGCTTGAGGGTTCTGCGGAGGCTGGGGCCCAACGAGACCACGTGATGGCTTGCTGAGTGCCCAGGTGGGCCTTGGGCCTGACCTACCACGTGCATCCTCTGCTCTCCAGGAGACTCCGTATGGCCCAGCCTCAAGATCCCTGCCTGTGGAGAGTGCCATTGATGCCAGGTGGCCCTGGGGGCAGGAGACAGCCATCACCTTGCCTGGCACTCTGCTGCACGTGGCTCACACACCATGCCCACAGGGATGCCCTGGCCAAGACCCTGTACTCGCGGCTCTTCACTTGGCTTCTCAGGAGGACCAACACACGGCTGGCACTACCCGAGGAGGGAGGCAGTGTGAACACCATCACTGTTGTGGACGTCTATGGCTTTGAGGTCACCCCTTGGGGTGGGGCCCAGGACAGGGTATCCGCCTCATCCTGACTATTTCTGGGGACCCCAGCAGCCCCAGCTTCCCTGTGAGGGGCACTCGTGAGCTGTTTGCCTGCCTGGCCCTCGGTGGTCCATGAGACAGCTGCACTCTCGTAGGTGTAGCCATTCTGCCCTGCTCTGTCCAGTCCTGACATCGCCTCTGGAGAGTCCTGTCCTGCTTGGCCTTGCAGAGTCTCACAGGAGCCTCTAAGGCAGCGGGAGATAAAGGCCCTAGGATGGGTCAGCCCACAGCCTCGCCTCCCACGCACCGAGCGCCCTCAAATCACCCTGACTTTTCATAAGCTCTGAACGCTTTCCAGAGGATCCTGCTTCCTTGGGGCAGGGAGGAGGGGGCTAGAACAAGAGGTAGCCCCACCCAAGTCCCTGGATGGGCCCTGTTCATTCCCCCTGTTCTCCAGTGTGTCCTGTCCTTGGTGACCATGACAAGTGTGTGCGTGCGCATGCATGTGCGCTCTTGTGTGTTTTAGAGCGTGTCAAAACCCTCCATACAAAGCTACAGGAAGTGGGGGCCCTGCTGGGCTTACTAGTAAAGTGCTGGGGGCACAGACGATAGAGTCTGTAATCCCCACAGGAGGAATATCGGAAGGCTTCTTGGAGGCGGCAGCCTGGAGCCCTGCTTATGAGGATGTTGGATTCTGATATCTAGCGAGCTAGGTCATAGGCAAAGGAGTCTTCCAGACCACAGGATGTCTGTGACCAGAGGCCTGAAGGCTCACAGTCATGCTGAGGCAGAGGGCAGGGGTGTGGACTCCTAGAGGGAGGCCTGACTGTGGCCTTTGCACTTGACCCTGGAGGATGCACCACAGCCCTGGGGACCACTCCTCCCTGAGTGCTGGGGAGAAAGCAGGCAGCCCCGTGGGAGGGGAAGGAAGGGCACCAGGCCTGTGTGCTAGCCCCCAACACCTGCCCGGTGTCCCCACCTTGGGTGGGTGCCCACCTCACGGCCCACATGCCCCCAGGCACTGCGGGTGAATGGCCTAGAACAGCTGTGCAACAACCTGGCCAGCGAGCGTCTGCAGCTCTTCTCCAGCCAGGTGCTGCTGGCCCAGGAGGAGGTAAGGGGCCCTGGGCATGGACGCGGCAGGGGGACACCCAGCTATTTCCCAGAACACAGGCCATCTCTGGTAAGGGAGGGCACTGCACTGAGAGCTCTAACCCAGAGCCCACTTGCTATGGCTGTCTCCGTCCTTCTGAACCTCCGTTTTCTCATCTGTAAAGTGGGAGGGCCATCCCTGCTCTGACTCAGATGAGGTCCCCCACGAATGTGAGTGGGCCCCCTTAAACAGCCCAATGCTGGCTGTTCCCAGGAGGAGTGTCGGCGACAGTTGCTGCCCTGGGTGCCCATCCCCGAGTCTCCAAGGGAATCCTGCCTGGACCTCCTGGTAGACCAGCCCCACAGCCTCTTGAGTATCCTGGATGCCCAGACATGGCTGTCCCAGGTGAGCCCCCAGTGGCGGGGACAAGCAGTGGGGGAGCAATAAAGGGATGGGTCCAGAGACCCTGCCCACAAACCTTTAGTATGGCTTGGGAAGGCAGTGGCCGAACTGGGCTCAAACCCTGTCCTGGGTGATCTTGAGCAACATGTGTGACCTCTCTGAGGTTTCTCAAGTCCTCGCTGCAGAAGGAAGGTAGCAGTGCCTGAGGGGCACGGTGGGGGACTGCGCAGGGCTCATGGGAGGTATGCAAGGGCCGGGGGGGCAAACCTCAGGTGCGTCCATTCCTCAAATACTGACTGCCGTCCACCGCCCTACCTAATAGCTCCCCGTTACTCTCCAGCCTCTGCCTTCCTTACACGTCGTAACACTGGTGTCCATGAGCAATTGCACTGTATTTTATTCATGGACTCGTCTGAAGGGTTTCAGCCCTATCTGCAGAGCCTGGCACATGGTTAAGGGTGCGCTAAATATTGAATGAATGAATGAATGAATGAATGAGTGTGCCAGGAGCTATGCTAGGGATAAAAAGGAGGTGAGCAAAAATAGACCCAGTCCTTCCCCTACAGACGGCAGTGTAGCAGGAGAGACGTGTTACTTAACACACACACAGAGCACACACACACATACGGTAAGTCACCCCTATACGGCTCCATGGATGGATGTGTAGGGCCACCAGGGCCCTTGTGTGGCTTGGGTCTCCTCTGGGATCTGAGGCCATTTAAACTAAACACACCATGCCTCCGGATATAAGGTGACCCATCTCATTTTCCCCTTTAGAGGTTGAAAATAATGATGAAAAATAATGGTAAAGTAGTCAAACATGATCATAATATTTCATTGATAAATATAATATTAATATAAAAGTATTAATATGTAGTCCTGGCCAGTGTGGCTCCGTTGGTTGGAGCATCATCCTGTATACTGAAAGGTCACAGGTTCTATTCCCGGTCAGGGCACATACCCAGGTTGCAGATTCGATCCCCGGTTGGAGTGTGTATAGGAGGCAAACAATATTTCTCTCTCTCCCTCTCCCTTCCTCTCTCTCTCTAAAATCAATAAAAACATATCCTTGGGTAAGGATTAGAAGAAAAGTATTAATATGTACTAGATATGTACTAGATCATAGCAACATATTATATTAGTACATAACATTCATTTATTAACATACATATTTGAAATCCCTTACCAGATAAACCCAGTGTGTTCATTTGTCAATGGTTGCTTTTCCTGGTTTATATTTCGTAAAGTTTTATGAAAACTAGTCACAGGCGTCTGACATCTCAGAGCCACTTTTGGAATCACCCAGCGTGGTTTCCTTAGGTCCCGTCTTTGCAGCAGCTCTTTCCACGTCCAGGTGGGTGATGGCCCAGGATCTGCTCCCCCAGCTGCACGTCCCATCAGAGACCCCTAGGGCGGGCGCTCCCCTGCGTCTGTGTTATATGTCCCTTAGCTCCATGCAATAACATCTTACTGAGTTGCTTTTTAAAAGTGATTTTTAAAAGACTTGTGTAGAAACACCTGTAGTTGTGAGGCCATGCTCCCAGGAGTGCTTGCCGGACTTCAAGTCCCCCATTCCTTGTCAATGATTCGATCCGTGTTCTTGACGGGGGCAGTTTCTGAGTGAGGAGCCGGGTCTCTCAAACAGCCCTTTGTTGTCCAAATAGTCACCTGGAAAGAGAGAGGTGTCCTTTGTACGGATCTGGAGCGACTCTTCCTCCCGGGAATTCTGGGAAACAAGCCACGCCCACCTCCCCGTCACTGTCACTGGTACCTGGGCCGGGAAGGGGAGCTCGGCCTGAGGGAAGCCCTCTCTGTTCTCAGGCCACGGACCACACCTTCCTCCAGAAGTGCCACTATCACCACGGCGATCACCCGTGCTACGCCAAGCCCCAGCTGCCCCTTCCTATCTTCTCCGTGAGACATTACGCAGGGACCGTCACCTACCAGGTATCAGGGTGAATCAGGGACAGACTCCAGGGTGAATCAGTGAGGCCACTGTGACCCTGGCGTTTCCTTCCAGAGCTGAGTCACTTGATAGACAGGTGATAGGAGTGGGTGAGGGGAGACCCCCTCCAATGCTTGGCCACCTGCCCTACCTGGGCCCGCGGCCCCACCCAGTTCTGGATGAGTGTTAGGGGGTGGGGAGAGTCAAGGCCAGGGGACCCTCCAGACCAAGAGGAGCCGAGTGTGGGGCCGGGCTGTCACAGCCTTCATCCCCTTCCTCATCTGTACAATGGGAGCGGCATCTGCCTCACAGCCTGCTGGCATCTGCCTGCACCAGGATTAAATGCAATAACGTGGGAATGGCCGGGCAGGTGCCTGGCACATACTAGGTGCTCACTGAAGGGAATTTTCCCCTTTCCGAGTTCCACAGTGACTGCACACCTACCTAGGAGGACAGGCACTGAAGGGAAGCGGCCTGGTATAAAGGGTAGGACCCTGACTGGTTTGATGTGGGGCAAGTCACATAAGGCTTCCTGGAGGAGGTGACATGCTTTGATTATAGATGAAAAAAGACAAGCTACCCTGAAGCTACCCAAACAAGAAACAACAGGAGTATATGTCAATTATACCTAAAAAAATCACATAAAAGAAAGGAGAGAAACACATGGAGATGAATAAAGAAAACTATGAAACTGTATTGAAGGTCACAAAAGAAGACTTAAAAATCTGGAACAAACCACCTTCATGGTGGGGAGTTCTAAGAGTGTTCATTCTTTCCCATCTGATCCAGAAAAGTAGTACAATTCCAGACGGTACCCCAATGGGGTTGTTTTGGGAGGAGGAGGAATGAGTTTTGATGAAATCATTCTGAAGTATTATCTGGAAAAGAAATTCATGAAAAGAGCCAATAAAATATTGAAAAGCAAAAGATTAGGGAGAAATGTGTTCTACCCGATATTAAAACATATTTTAAAGCTCTAGTAATTAAAAGAGTATGGTATTGATAAGGAACAGACTCATCAATGGAACAGAATTCAAAGCCTGAAACAGACCCAAGAGTATATATAAAGGAACTGGGTACATGATGAAGGTGGCCTTAAAAAATGTGGTAAAATAGACATTACATAAATTTTACCATAAAAAAAATGTTTTTATTGATTATTTAGAGAGAGGAAAGGAGAGAGATAGAAACATCAATGTGAAAGAGAAACATCGATCGGCTGCCTCCTGCATGTCCCCACTGGGGATCGAGCCCATAACCTGGGCATGTGCCCTGACCGGGAATCAAACTGGGACTTCTCGGTCCATGAGATGACGCTCAATCCACTGAGTCACACTGGCCGGGGAAATGTTACCATTTTTAAGTGTATGATTCAGTGGCTTTAAGTACATTTACAATGTTGCGCTGACATCACCATGTCCATTTCCAGAAAATTTTCATCATCTCAAACAGAAACTCTGTACCCATTAAACACACCACCTCCCCCTGCACCCAGCCCCTGGTAATCAGATTTTCTATCTCTATACATTTGCCTATTGTAGGTATCTCATATAAATGGAATCATCACACACACACACACACACACACACACACACACACTCCTCTAGTGTCTGACTTGTTACGCTAAGCATGTTTCCAAGGCTCATCCATGTTGTAGCATGTGTCAGAATGTCCTTCCTTTTATGGCTGAATAATATTCCATTGTATGTATAGAAAACAGTTTACCTTCCCTCTGTGGATGGACACTTGAGTTGTTTCTACCTTTTTGACTATTGTGAATGATGCCACTGTGAACACGGGTGTGCAACTATCTGCACGTTCTCTGCTTTCAGTTCCTTTGGGTCCGTACCTAGGAGTGGGACGTCGCTCATGAGGTCACTCTATGTTTAGATTTTTGAGGAGCTGCCAAGTTGCTTTCCTCAGCGGCTGCACCATTTTCCTTTCCCGCCAGCCTGTGTGAGGGTTCCAATTTCCCTACATCCTTGCCAAAATCTGTTATTTTCCTTTTTTAATACAAACAAACTACAGCCATCCTAGTGGGTGTGAAATGGTATCTCGTTGAGGTTTTTATTTGCTTTTCTCTAATACTAATGATGCTGAGACTCTTTTCGTGTGCTTCTGGACTAGAGCTTTGGAGATATGTCTATTCAAGTCCTTTGCCCATTTTTGAATTGAGTTGTTCGTTTTTTTCTCGTTGAGTTGTAGGAGTTCTGGATAGAGCTCCCTTATCTGATATGTAATATTTTCTCCCATTCTGTGGGTAGCTTTTGATGCACCAACATTTTTGATTTTTAACTACTCTTTTCTTTCGTTGCCCGTGCTTTGGTGTTATATTCAGGGAGTCATTGCCAAGTCCAATATCATGAAGCTTTATGTTTTCTTCTTAGTGTTTTATAGTTTCAGGTCTTACAGTTAGGTCTTTGATCCATTCATTCTGGGTTAATTTTTGTACACGCTGTGAGATAAGAGTCCAATTTTATTCTTTTGCATGTGGATCTCCAGTTTTCCCAGCACAATTAAAGAGACAAAGGTGGCCTTTTAACTCCGAGGGGAGAGGCTGGATTATTTGGCAAAGGGACCGGCCTCCACACCCAGCCTTCTCTCCTTGCCTTTCCCTCCCTTCCTCGCATTGTCTTTTGCAGGTTCACAAATTTTTAAACAGAAACCGGGATCATCTTGACCCTGCCGTTGTAGAAATGCTTGCCCAGAGCCAGCTCCAGGTGCCCCTGCCAGCCCTCCAGCCCCCACCTCTCCACATTCTGTCCCCCATCCTGCCCTTCTTGCCTGGACACTCACTCAAGGGGCTTGCCCTCAAGCCCCTGGCACCTCTGACCATGGCCTGAGCTTGCTGGGGTCTGGACGCTATGAGCTGGTCCACCCTGACTCCCCGTGGGCTGGGGCAGGCTGGGTTATGGACAAGCCTGGAGACAGGCTGGCTCAGCCCCCTCTCTCCCTATAGTTGGTGGGCAGCCTGTTCCAGGAAGCAGAGCCCCAGGTCAGCGGAGGGCGAGGCAAACCCACACTGGCCTCTCGATTCCAGCAGTCCCTGGGGGACCTCATCGCCAGGCTGGGCAGGTGAGAAAAATGCGCCCCACCCCCAATGGTAGGGAGCTGGATGGGAGACGGATACGTACCAAGTGACCCTCCCTCCACCCATCAGGAGCCATGTCTACTTCATCCAGTGCCTCAACCCCAACCCTGGAAAGGTGAGTTCCCCCAGCACCTGGCCCGGAGCCCTCCCCGTCCTGTGCCCTGCCCTACATTTCCCTGAAGCTTAAGCTCCTTGACTCCAGCTCTCATTGGTTCTGTCCCTTGGCCCCAGCTTCCAGGCCTCTTTGATGTGGGACACGTGGCAGAGCAGCTGCGCCAGACAGGCATCCTGGAGGCTGTCTGTGCCCGCAGTGCCAACTTCCCTGTACGCATGCCCTTCCAGACCTTCCTGGCCAGGTGGGGCTCCAGGATGGGGGCAGCCAAGGGCCCACACACCTCAGGGATAAGACTCACGAGAAAGGCACCCTGGAGTGACTGGTGGACCTGGGGTTCCTTCCGGGTGGAGGTGGACCCCCTTTCCCAGGGACCCTGGGCCTGGCATCCAACCCTTTCTCTCTCTTTTTTTAAAAAATATGTGTTTTTTAAAAATAAATTATTTTTTAAATATGGTTTTATTGTTGTTGTTTTTAGAGAGAGAGGAAGGGAGAGAGAGATAGAAACATCCATCTGAGAGAGAAACATCGATCAGCTGCCTCCTGTACACCCCCTACGGGGGCTCAAGCCCGAAACCCGGGCATGTGCCTTGCCCAGAAATCGAACTGGGACCTCTCAGCCCATGGGACAACGCTCAGTCCACTGAGCCACACTGGCCGGGCCAACTCTTTCTCTGTTCATTCTCTCTCTCTCCTTCTCTCCCTCCATCTCTCTCTCCTTTCAAAATTCACTGTCTGTCCGCTCCTCCGTGCCTCTGGGAGTTCATCTGCCCCTCCTCCATTCAGCAAAACTCTCCTGGGTGCCTAGCACATAGTAGGTGCTTTCCGCATCGTTGTCCAATGACTTAGAGACGGAATGGACACTTAGGGGCTTGTGTCAAACAACTGTGGAGGGATGTTTATGCTGTGCTTACCTTGACTCTGTCCTCTGGGCAGGTTCCAGACCTTGGGGACAGAGGGGCAGGGAGAGCCCTCTGATCGGGAGAAGTGTGGCACCATCCTGAGCCAGGTGTTGGGGGCTGAGTCACCCCTCTGTCACCTTGGAGCCACACAGGTGGGTGGGTGTGCATGCAGAAGGGCAGGCATGGCTGGAAAGGGAGAGGGGTATGCTGGGACCAACCCAGGATCTGGTGGTCCTTCTGGGTGATCGGGAGATGGACCGGGGCTGGCTGGCAGGTGTCCTGGGCACCCCAGGAGAGTAGACTGTCTGGCTGGAAGGGAGGAGGCTGAGGCCTCAGGAGAAGAGCAGGGTGGGCCCACGGGTGGGCCCACCCCCATGGCACTCACAGCCCACGCGTCTGCCCCCAGATCCTGCTGCAGGAGCCGGGCTGGCAGCAGCTGGAGCAGCACTGGGCCCAGCGTCGTTCCCAGGCGCTGCTTGCCCTGCACCGCAGCCTCCGTGCCTGCATCGCCCGCCAGCGCCTCCGCCTCCTGCCACGGATGCAGGCTCGTGTTCGGGGGCTCCAGGCCAGGTCTGCAGGAGGGGGAGGCCCTGGCCTCTTCAAGGCGGTGGGGCAGGGCTGGGGAAACATAAGGTCTCAAGGCATCCCATCAGTGCCATCCCATCAGCACTGGACTCTCCTTGACAGCAGCCCCCCCCCCCCATACCCATGCAGTCTCTGCTTGAATACTCCCCGTCTCAGGACACTCATTACCCGTTGAGGCCACCCACCGGCAGTCTTGACCCCTTGAGCGTTCTGTTTTCTAGTCTATTCTTCACTGTGCAGCAAGAATAATCTTTAAAAGCAAGAGTCAGATGTAGGCCAGACTTTCACACTCCAGGCTCTGTGGATTTCCTGGTCCTCCAATGTGTCTCCCTCCCTCTCCTCACCTAGTAAACTCCCAGTCGCCCGTCACAGCCTGTCTTCGCTCATGCGTCCCACAGCTCTAGATCGACCTTCTTCTCCGTCTACCCTGGGCCAGATGTGGTGGCACAGTGACGGAGGTGCCCCCCAGGCTAGCTGGGGAGTCAGATGCAGACAGTGAACCAGCCGCCAGTCACCCCAAAGGTGATTGCTAAAGCTCTGAGACCAGGTGTGGGCAGGGACACCAGGAGGGCCTCCGGAGAGGGGGCACCCATCACCACTACTTATTTCCAGAACATTTTCATCACCAACAGAACCTGCACCCGTTAAGCACTAATTCCCGCTCTCCTGGCCTCCAGCCCCTGGTAACCTCCCATCTACTTTCTGTCTATGAATTTGCGTGTTCTAGAGTCTGCGTGTAAGTCAAGTCATTCCAGCATCTCCTTTACGCCTGGCTTATTGCACTGAGCACAACGTTTTCAAGGTTTATGCAGGTCGTAGCATGTGTCAGAACTTCTTTTTTTTTTTTTTTAATATGTTTTTATTGATTTTTAGAGACAGAGGAAGGGAGAGAGAGAGATAGAAACATTGATGAAAGAGAACATCGATTGGCTGCCTCCTGCATGCCCCCCACTGGGGATCGAGCCCGAAACCCAGGCATGTGTCCTGACCTGGAATCAAACCGGCAACCTGTTGGTCCATGGGTCGACGCTCAACCACGGAGCCACACCAACCGGGCTTCATTCCTTTTTTATGGCTGAATAACGTTCCCTGGTACGGATACACCACACCGTGTGTGTCCATCCATCCTTCAGCGCACATTTTGGCTATTGTGAATCATGACTCAATGAACATGGGTGTGCAAGTGTGTGTTCAAGGCTCAGCTTTCGATTCTCTTGGGTCTGTGTGAGGCGTGGAGTTGCTGGGTCACGTGGTAACTCTATGATTCGCTGTTTGAGGCGCTGCCAGACTGTTTGGCAGAGTGGCGGCCTCACTTCGTGTTCCCACCAGCAGTGTATGAGGTTCCAATGTCCCTACTTGCCAGTACTTATTTTCCTTTTTAAAAATAATTATAGCTCTCCTAGTGGGTGTGAAGTGGTATCTCATTGTGATTTTGATTTGCATTTCCCTGATGACTAACACGAACATCTTTTCATGTGTTTCTTGGCCATTTGTACATCTTCTTTGGACAAGTGTGTATTCAAGTCCTCTGCCTGCTTTTAAATTGGGTTATTTGTCTTTTTGTTGTTGAGTTGTGGGAGATATATATATATATATATATATATATATATATATATATATATATACACACACACACACACACACACACACACACATACATACTGAATATTAAACTCTTATCAAGCCCTAGCTGGGTAGCTCAGTTGGTGAGAGCGTCATTCCAATACACCAAGGTTTCGGGCTCAATCCCCGGTCAGGGTACATCCAGGAAGCAACCAATGAATAATGCAGAAATAAGTGGAACAACAAGTCAATGTTTCTTTCTCTCTAAAAAAAATCAATAAAAATGTTTAAAGATTTTTTTTTTTAATCCTCACCCGAGGACACTTTTTGCATTTATCTTCAGATAGAGTGGGAGGGAGAGAGGGAGGAAGAGAGAGAGAGAAACATCAATGT
This sequence comes from Tadarida brasiliensis, assembly GCA_030848825.1. Taxonomy (NCBI): domain Eukaryota; kingdom Metazoa; phylum Chordata; class Mammalia; order Chiroptera; family Molossidae; genus Tadarida; species Tadarida brasiliensis. The sequence continues at coordinate 62,223,937 of CM061273.1, forward strand.
GAGAGAGACACATCGAGTGGTTGCCACCCACATGACCCCAACTGGGGCCGGGGACAAACTGCAACCAAGGCACATGCCCTTAGCAGGAACCAAACCCAGGCCTCTCTGGTCCACGGGCCGACACTCCAACCGCTGAGCCAAACTGGCCAGGGCTGTTTAAAGATTTTAAATAACACCTTATCAATATGTGACTTGCAAATGGTCTCCCATTCTGTGGGTTATGTTTTCACAAAGGACAGTGTCCTCTGATGCACAAAAGCTGTAGACATTTTTTTTCCAAGATTTTTTTATTGATTTTTAGAGAGGGAGGGAGGGAGAGAGAAACATCGATTGGCTACCAGGGATCAAGCCTGAGACCCGGGCATGTGCCCTGACCGGGACTCAAACTGGCAAACTTTCGTTGCACAGGACGATGCCCAACCAAATGAGCCCCACTGCTGAGGGCTGTGGACTTGTCTTTAAGTGTTTATCTTGCTCAGCACCCCTTCATTGAGGAGTCTGGTCTTGTATCTGGAAAATCCTCAGACATTTTATTTGAACATTGTCTCTCCCAGGATCTCCTATTAGATGTTCAGTGATGTCATTTTTTTTTTTCTCATTTTTAGAGCTTCTGCTTCTGAAGTAATAATATGCCAGACTCCACTGAAATGCAAATGAGTTAACCAAATACTGTTCGTCTGTTTAATTTCAAAATGAGAAGGTTGTCAGATATTTCTGCCATAAGAATCATTTGCCTAACGATGCAGGAATCACGAGTCAAAGGATTATCTTGGTTTGCAGAAACACAGTGTTTTATAAGACTACATTTTTTTTTTTTTTTTGGTACGTGCCCCTAGTGGGAACTGAACCCGGGACTCTCTGGTCTGCAGGCCGACGCTCCAACCACTGAGCCACATCGGCCAGGGCAAGACTATGTTTTTATAATAAACTTTTCTCCATTAAAAAAATATATATAATAGCCTGGCCGGTGTGGCTCAGTGGACTGACCACAGTCCCATGGACTGAGAGGTCCTGGTTCGATTCCCAGTCAGGGCACATGCCCAGGTTGTGGGCTTGATCCCCAGAGGGGGTGTGCAGGAGGCGGCCAAGCGATGTTTCTCTCTCACATCGATGTTTCTATCTCTCTCCCTTCCTCTCTCTCTAAAAATAAATTAATTAATTAATAAATAATAAAATACCAGACTCTAAACACTTACATCCATAAATAAGTGGAGCAACAAGTCGATGTTTCTCTCTCTCTCTGTCTCCTCCTTTCCTCTCTCTCTAAAAAGAAATCAATAACTTTTTAAAAAAGATTTTAGAAAACACCTCATCAAATATGTGACTTGCAGATGACGAAACTTAAACCAGGGGGGTAACGTGTCTTACCCAAGCCCACGGTGACTGGATGGGAGGGGAAGATCTCAGGTAGTCAGCTCCAGAGTCTAAGGTCATAAAGCGTGACCCCCCTCTATCGACGTGTCCCGCCCTTTCCCTGTTGCTTCCATTAAGCACCTGGGGGCTTCACTGGGCTGGGTCAGTTTTTACAGCCATGTCTTGGCTTGGAGGAGTCAGGCACCAGGTGTCCCCACCCCCTTCCCACCGGCAGGAAGCGGTACCTCCGGAGGCGCACGGCCCTGGGACAGCTGAACACCGTCCTGCTGGCGGCCAGGCCCCTGCTCTGGAGGAGGCGGAGACTGCAGGTGAGGGCTTCGCTGCAGTGGCAGCTCGGGGCAGAAGCCAGGCACCTTGCTGGCCAAGCCAGCTGAGTCCCCATAGCGTCCACCCTCCTCGCCCAACCGCACAAGGTCAAGGTCTCGGGCCATTGCTGGTTAAGCTCTTCCTGGCCAGCGTAGGCTGGGCCTCTGGGAAGTCATTGCCTTCCTTCATTCCTGCCCGTCCCCCAGCCCCACTGTCCCCTCCCTGCCTGAAGTGTCTTCCCATCCCCTCCAGCCCTCCTTAGGGCCCACCTGCTCCCCTCTCTTACCTGATGATTCCTACCTGAGAGCCATAAAGCAGCTCAAAGGTCAGTGCCCACACACTGGCCCCCTCTCTGGCCCCTCCCTGGCTGGACTTTGTCTCCTAGGACCATTCCTTCCTGTCTTCCTGCCCTCCTACCCTCCTACCTTCTTCCTACTGCCCTGACAGACAGGCAGTGACACCCACAGCGCTAAGGCCGGTGAGGGCTCCAGAGGGCTGGGGCAGGCAGCTGGCCCCTCCGGATCCTGCTTATTCCTCTGCGGGTCGGGGCTCCGGGGGGCAGGAGCGGCGGCCGAACTGCTGAGCTGGGAGGAGGGGCGAGGAGGCTCCAGGCGGCTCCTCGGGAACATCAACTCTTCTTCCTCCGACAGCTTGGGCACTGGTGTGGCTGGCACGGCAGCGGGTCCTCCGAGAGCGTGCCAAGCATGGTAGGTGGCCTGGAAACTGGAGGGTGTTACTGGGTTATGAACCTGGCACAGCTTGAGGGGGAGTATGGGATCCCAGGGGTGCCAGCATGGGTCCTGTCCCTCAGGGGCATCTGTTGTGCCCCCTGAGAAGGGGCCTGGGGTGCCCTTGGCGTTCCTCTGAGGGCTCCTGGGACCCTGCTTGTGTGCGTGTACAGTCATCAGAGGGAACGTTTATAGACCTGGGTAAAGAGGGACACTGGGGCCCTGGCCAGTTTGGCTCAGCGGTTAGAGCGTCGGCCCACGGTCCAGAGAGACCCGGGAGATCCGGGTTCGGTTGGGTCGTGCGGGAGGCAGCCACTCGATGTGTCCCTTTCACATCAATGTTTCTCTCTCTCTCTTCCTCTCTCTCCCTCCCACTCTATCCGAAAAATGGAAAAATGTCCTCAGGTGAGGATAAAAAAAAAAAAAAAGAGGGACACTGGGTACCTGTACCCCTTCCTTAGCATCTGGTCAATTACCCCTCCCTGGCAGGAGCTGGCACACCTGGAGATCCCGGCCGAGCTGGCTGTCATGCTGAGGAGACAGGAAAGTGAGTCCTGCTTGACTGGTGTCACTCTTCCCATGACCCCTCCCCCAGTGTAGAGAGGGTCTGTCCCCCTGGTCCCTCCCTCTGCTGCTCCAGGCTCTCCTGAGCTCATTGCCAGCTCCCTCCACACGGGGCTGGGGGCCGTGGGGAGGGCTGGAGGCAATACCGGAGCCAGGTGCCTAACCGGGCATTCCTTCGGTGCTGTCCTCAGGCTGTCAGCACACACCGGCCCAGAGCATCACGGAGGCCAAGCCCCCGGAAGCTCCTGCTCGGCCCAGCCTGACCCTCCCACCGGACATTGACCAGTTCCCCTTCTCCAGCTTCATCTCCACCGGCTTTCAGGTAGGCCCCCTGGGCTTCAGCTCTTCCTGGCTGACCCCCACAGCTCCCCAGATGTTAGCCCCTGGCAGGCAGAGGCTGTTCCTCTGTCTCCACCCAGCCTGCTCCTCTCCTGTCATGGGGGCTGTGGACACAGCTGCCTCGCCTGGAAAACATGCATTGAGCCTGAATGACTCACTCTCCAGTGTCATTGGGATCTGTGATGCCACACCTGTGGCAGTGCCTACTGACGAAGTCATGTTGTAAAGTGTGTGTAATGACCAGGAGCCACAGCATCTGCAGACAGGCGAGGGCAGGACGCTGGGGGCTCCGTGGTCCCGGCCAGCTCCCAGGAGCCAGGCCCGCCCTGTCCCCTCCCCGATGTGTCACCACCACCTGTCCAGCCTGCAGTGTTGGATTCAAGAATGCACATAGACTATAATCCCAATTTAGAAACCGCGACGGGGGTGGCGATGGCTGTTTGTGCAGAGGACTGGAAAGGAGGACCAGAGAGAGAGGCTGAGACGCTAACGGGGTGTATCTGGCGGTGGAACGGTGGTTTTATTCTTTATCATTTTCCACATTTTCTGAGTTTTCCTCAGTTCCTCATGCACGGGCATCAAGTTGCTCATCAGAACAAGCAGTTAAGCTGCGTTTTCAGGATGGTTTTCCACGCCAGTGCTTCCTCCTCCCTCTCCCAGAGTGATGCTCCCGTGGGCTCCCCCGGGGCTGTCTCCAGCAGGTCAGCACAGACCAGCCCTGCTCGGGCACTGCGACACCCTCTTCCTTGCAGGAGCCATCTCTGCCCACCCCTGGGCAGCTGCTGGCCAAACCCCTGACCCGGCTGCATGGCGAGAACCCTCAGCATGCCCTGGATATCAACAAGGTGGTGAGTGACACATCGGGGAGGGGACAGGGCGGGCCTGGCTCCTGGGAGCTGGCCTGGACCACGGAGCCCCCAATGTCCTGCCCTCGCCTGGCTGTGTGTCTGCAGATGCTGCGGCTCCTGGGGGACGAGTCCCTGCTGGCCTGGCAGGAGCAGACCATGGGCACGTACCTGGTGAGGCAGGGGCAGCGCTGGCCAGGACTTCGAGACGAGATCTTCTGCCAGCTCGTGGCCCAGCTTTGGCACAACCCCAGCGAGCAGCAGAGCCAGCGTGGCTGGGCGCTCATGGCCTTCCTGCTCAGCGCCTTTCCCCCAATGCCCAGCCTGCAGAAGCCACTGCTCAAGTAAGGGGCCTGGCAAGCCGAGGCCGGCGGGTGGGGTCGGCAGGCCACCCCTCCCTCACAGCCTGTGCTGTCCCCGCAGATTTGTGTCCGACCAGGCCCCCAGCGGTATGGCAGCACTGTGTCAGCACAAGCTGCTGGGGGCCCTGGAGCAGGCGCAGCTGGACCCTGGGACCACACGTGCCCACCCACCCACTCAGCTCGAGTGGACGGCCGGATGGCGTCGCGGCCGCATGGTGCTGGACGTCTTCACTCTTAACGGTGATGCCCGCCCCTGGCTCAGGTCTCCCCGCCCGCAGTGAGCCCGCCCTGCCCCTTCACCTCCCCGCACCACCTTCCGGCCTCACTCCAAGACCCTGATCTCCCTTCCTCCTGCTTTTGGAGCCCCCTTGGGGACAGCAGCCCCTTCCCGTCGGGGTGAACCCCGCTGTCTCTCACTCCCTGTCCCCACCCCTCGCCCCGCAGATGAGTGTTTCTCGGCAGAGGTGGAGTCCTGGACTACAGGGGAGGAGTTTGCCGGGTGGATTCTGCAGAGCAGGTACGGGGCGGGATGGGACAGGGAGAGTGCAGCCAGCGCCCACCGTCCGTCCTCCTCCCATCCCCCAGCCCACTCTCCACCAAGCACCTCCTGCAGCTGCCCCTGCAGGCCCGGGCCACAGCCTGCTCCCCGAAGGGTGTGGGGTCGGTGGGCAGGGTCCAGGCAGCAGATTCGAAGTGAGCAGCAAGTGGCGATGACACAGTCCAGGTTCCAATCAAGTAGGTGAACAGATAGACGTGAGGCAGATCCGATGTGTAAGTAGAAGGGCTGAGTTGTGACCGATTCCTCACCCAGGTTCCTTTCCCCTCCACGGCCCTGGACCTTTCGGGATGGTCATCTGCCTGGCTGGCCACACCCCTAATACTTGCCCTTGTCCCATCCAGAGGCCTGGAGGGGCCCCCCCGGGGCTGGTCCGTGTCACTGCATTCTGGGGACTCCTGGCAGGACTTGGCTGGCTGTGACTTCGTGCTGGACCTGATTGGCCAGACTGAGGACCTAGGGGACCCTACGGACCCCCACATCTACCCCATTGCCCCCCGAAGCTTGTAGGTGCCATGCCACCCCAGCAGCCCTGCCCCCACCCGCTCCTGTCCCTATCCTGATCCCCACAGCCACCGTGTCACACCCTGGGGTTTACAGGTGCTGCCACAGACCCAGTCCCCCCACCTAAACCTCCTCCCACTCCATGGGGACAACCCCCACAGCAGCTTCTACACCTTGCCTCAGCCCGGGCACTGCTCTCAGCCAAAGTACCTGCTTAGCTGGGCCCACTATCTCCTGCAGAGCCGAGGACATCCCTCCTGCCCCTGGCGTCCAGGCCCCCTCACTGTCCCCAGGTCCCCCTCCAGGTCCAGCCCCAACACTACCTAGCAGGAGCCACACAGGTAAGGCTGGGAGTGGGCACACTGAGGTTGGCAGAGTGCTGGGAATGGGAGTCCAGGAAGCCCCATGCCCCAGGCCAGTGATACTGACCCTCCTCCGGCTCCACAGGTGAGTCCCGGACGCCAGGGAGCCTGGATAGCTACCTGGACCACATCTTCCAGCCGGTCCTCTGCCCAGGCCTCAGTGTGAGTGTCCTGCATACATACCCCACCCCACCCCTGCCCCGACCCCACTGGGGCCTCTGCTGCCCTCCCATCTTTCTCAGGACTCTAGCTCTGACCTGATGACCTGTGACCCTTGTCCCTTCAGGATCTGGAGCAAGGCAGGGCTCTGAGCAGCCGTATGAAAGGAGGCGGCGCCATTGGGCCCATGCAGCAAGGAAGCCACCCCATGGGTGAGTACGGTGCCAAGCACCCATCCCGGTCCTCCTGGCCCAGCAGCATAGGCAGGCATGGTCTAAGGCCCCTGGATCTGGGGTTAGAGCTCCAGCCAGCACCCTGGGCCTGTGCTCTGCCTGGGGCTGGAGGGAGATGGTTCATGGGCCCAGGGAGGGACCAACCTGGGAGGGCCCTGTTCCCTCAGTGTACCCAGGGATGATGCAGATGCCCGGATACCAGCCAGCTATGATGCCTGCACCCATGCCCATGATGCCAGCAATGGGTGCAGTCCCTGCCATGCCAGGTAAGGCTGGGCTGGGGCACCGGGTCCCTTCCCAAGTAGGGACTGGAGGAAGGAGGGTCCTGCCAGAGGCCTAGCGGGCACAGTGGGCAGCGGGCTCTGAGCTGGGCCCTGGTGCTCACCGGCCCTGCCCACCTCCATGCCCGTAGCTGTGGTGGTGCCGCCGCAGCCGCAGCCGCAGCCCCTGCTCCCCAGCGTGGATGTAAGGCAGCTGGCGACCCAGCAGCAGAACTTCATCAACCAGCAGGCGCTGATCCTGGTGAGGGTAGTCGGGTCCCGGGCTGCCTAGCAGGGACAGGTCTGTGGGGCAGGGCCAGCCAGCTCTTACCTGGGCCACACTTCTCCCCCTCAGGCCCAGCAGATGACTGCCCAGGCCATCACCCTGTCCCTAGAGCAGCAGACACAGCAGCGCCAGCACCAGGCCCAGGCAACTTCAGCCGTTGCCCCCAAGCCCAAGAAGCCGCCAGCCCCCCAGGAGGAGCCGGAGCCTGAGCTGGAGGGTGCCTGCCCGAGGGTGAGGAGCGGAGGCCAGGCGGAGGGCAGTGCTGGGATGGCGCGGCAGGCTCCAGGGCTGCAGGACAAAAGACAGGGCTGGGGGAGTGGGAGGACGCAGAAGAGATGCCGTCGGACCCCAGTCCCAGGGATTCGAGGGGTTCACTGTGAGAGCGGCAACTTGGCTGGCAGGACTGTCCCCTCACTTGCCCTCCCTGCCAGCAGCCCTCACAGGAGGAGCCCTCACAGGAGGAGCCCTCACAGGACGAAGAAAACAGCCTCAAGAGCTTCCAGCAGAAACGGAACTATTTCCAGAAGATGGGTGAGGGAACTTTGGGGGGGCAGGCCCACGCAGAAGTTCGGCCACCGCCCCAGCCTGGCCAAGGGACAGCAGGGTGCACTCTACTCCCCTGGGTCTATGTGGCCTGTCCAGGAGCGTGGACGGGCAGGCCAGGTGGAGGATGACAGACAGGGCCATCTGGGCACTTACAGGGCAGCAGCAGATCAGGGTGAAGACGGTGAAGCCGCCAGCCAAGGTGCAGATCCCCCGAGGGGAGGAGCAGGAAGAAGAGGAACCCACTGCAGGTGGTAGGGAGATGGGGGAGGGCCTGGCTCTGCGGTTTTGCACAGGGTCTCACATGTTTCCTCTCCCCCCTGTCAGTGCCATCTCCTCCTCCCCCTGTAATGAAGAAGCCGCCAGCAGCAGGGGCAGCCAAAGCTGCGCCGAAGGCTGAGGCTGAGCTGGCCCGGGAGGCGGAGCCTGGCGGTGGTCCCAGGCCAGCACAGGGCAGAGATGCGGTGCAGAGCTCGGAGGCCCGGAGTGTGCCCAGCAGGGAGATCCGTAACATCATCCGCATGTACCAGAGCCGCCCGGGCCCTGTGCCTGTGCCTGTACAGCCCTCCAGGTGGGCCCGGGGTGGCTGGTGCCGTCCACTCCCCAGGGAGAAGCCCTGCGGACTCCTGACCTTTTCCTTCTCTCAGGAGGCCCCCCCAATCTTTCCTGAAGAAAAACAACCCTAAGGATGAGGCTCTGGCTAAGCTGGGGATCAGTGGTGCCCACTTGCCCCCCTCGGTGAGGCCCGTCCCATCCCGTCCGGGGCACGGCTGCTCGGCTCAAGAGTTCGAGGCTCTCAGGGGTCAACTTGGCCTTCTCCCTAGACACAGCTTGGGCTGTGTGTGTTCTCTGTCTCCACAGACACAGTCTCCCAGCCCAGGGAAGGGCCCTGCCCCTGCTGTGGCCCCCCGACCCAAGGCCTCACCACGGTCCAGGGCCTCCAACTCCATCAAGGAGAAGCAGGGCCCCCTTCAGGAGCTGTTTGGCCAGAAGCCGCCTACTGCCCAGGCACCCCCACCTCCACCAGCACCCCCACTGCCTCCATCCGGGGACCCGGGGACCCCTGCAGCTGAGCCCCGTGGTAAGGAACCCCACGACCCCATGTGGTGGGCGTCCTTGAGGGGGTGAGGCAGGATCCCCAACAGCCTCTTGGCACTCGCGGCTGAGGTCAGCTGTTCCAGCTTCTGGACTTTGGAACCCCAGCTGAGGAGCCCCAGCTTCCTCATTCCTGCCCAGGGCAGGGCCAGGTACCCCTGGACCTGTCTGGCATCGAGGGACTGTCACACACAGGGTGTTGGCCTCGATGCAGAGCTGACAGCTCTGTCGGGAATTAATGGCCCTGCTGCTGTAGTCAGGGCAGGCCCACGAATGTGAGGGACGGCAGGGAAGGTCTGAGGCACATGGGACTGTGGGTGGGGACCAGGCAGCAGGGGTGGGGTGCTGGCAGGCCTGCAGGGAGGTGAAGGTCTTCTCTCCCCGAGCCCCGCGGGCTCCGGCTGCTCCTCACCCGGTGCTCTCGGCACCTCCCTCTGCCAGGCTGGATGGAGCCCATGGGGGACCAGGGGACCAGCACCCAGCTGCTTGTGCCCTCTGGCAGCGTGTGCTTCTCCTACACCAGTGCGCCCTGGAGGCTGTTCCTACGCAAGGAGGTGGGCATGAGGGCGGGGTGCAGCCTGGCCTCTCTGGGCTGGGGAGGGGTGGCAGGCTGTGGGGGACCCAGCTGGGGACCCCAGCCTCTGTTCCCCACACACACAAACACGGGGAGCTGCTGCCCCACGACCCGCCTCCTCAGGCCGGTTTTCTGTACGACCTGGGAGGCAGAGGTGGGGCAGCAGGGGCTGCGCGGGGGCGCCATGCCTGCTCTCCCTCTGCCATGCCCTCCTCCAGGTCTTCTACCCCCGGGAGAACTTCCGCCACCCCTACAACCTCAGGCTCCTCTGTGAGCAGGTGAGAGCACAGCCCACCTGCGCCGTGCACAGACGCACCGCACCCACACCTGGCCAGTGCGTGGACAGGGCCACGGCCAGCACTGAGGGGGCGCTTGCTGTATTCCAAGCCCTGCTCCTTTATGTAATCCTCACAACATCCCCGCGAGTAAGGACCGTGATTGTCCCATAACGAGGACGGAAAGTCATGTATACAGTACCCAACAGAGGCTCCCGCACACAGCAGGCGCTCACGGGTGCTAGTTCCTTGTGGCCTCTGTGCTCCCAGGACGGGGCCTGTCCCCCAGGTCTCCAGCTGCCCCCCCAGATTCTGCTTCTTCAGGGAAGCTTGTTTCCGCTGATCAAGGAACAGCAGGCAGCTGGGGGAGGTGGGAGGGTGCTCTGGGTGGCCCAGGCCCTGGGCTCAGAAATCCCACCTCCCCCTGCTCCATCTACGCCCGTGGGCTCTCCAGCTTTTCCTTCGTGTGTGGCTGCTTTCGTGGTGGGCTCTGGCCTCAGGACCTGGTGGTGACCGCCTGGCTCTGCCCCCAGATCCTGAGGGACACCTTTTCTGAGTCCTGCATCCGGATCTCCCAGGAAGAGCGGTGCAAAATGAAAGACCTGCTGGGTATGGCCCAGGGACGCTGCAGCAGGGAATGGGGTGCTGGGGCTGGGCCTGCCCCGAGGGAGAGAGCAGACTCTGAGGTTCCCCCTGTGAGGGAGCCTTAGGACAGTCTGGGACCCTTCCTGCTCGCAGGAGACCTGGAGGTGGGCCTGGACTCACTCGTCACCACCGAGGACAATGTCAAGAAGCGCATCGTGGTGGCCGCTAGGGACAACTGGGCCAATTACTTCTCCCGCATCTTCCGCGTGTCGGTCAGTGAGGTGGGGGTGGGCTGCACAGCCTGGGTCTTGGGCAGCAGGGATGGGAGTTGGGGGTGGGGTGGGCCCCAGGGGAAAGATAAGGCATCTCGGGTGGTGGAGGGGACCCAGCAGCGGTCCGTGACGCCACCTTCCGGGCAGGGCGAGAGTGGCAGCAGTGTGCAGCTGCTGGGCGTGTCCCACCGGGGGCTGAAGCTGCTCAAGGTGACCCAAGGCCCCAGCATGTACCCCCACCAGCTGAAGACTCTCTGCTCGTACAGGTGAGCCTGGGCTCGTGGGGGACGGGGTGCAGGGTGGAGAGATGGCCCCAGCTCATGCCCCTCCCTGTGCACAGCTTTGCGGAGGTGCTGGGCGTGGAGTGCCGGGGTGCCTCCACCCTGGAGCTGACGCTGAAGAGTGAGCAGCTGGTGCTGCACGCGGCCCGGGCAGGCGCCATCAAGGCCACCATCGAGGTCTTTCTCAGCGAGCTCAAGAAGGCACGTGTGCGCTGAGAGGGGGCGGGGCTCCGCCTCTGCTTCGTGGGTTGGTTGGTCTCGGGGCTGTCAGTCAAGCTCCTCCAAGCTGCCTGGGGTGGGACTGGGAGTTCTGGCAGGGTCCCTGGACCTCTGGGGTGCTGCGGTGAGTATGAGGCCAGTGGAGGGGGCGAGGCAGGGCAGGCAGGACAGGGGCCACAGGCTGGCCGGCTGCTCCCGTGCCCGCTCACCCTCCTGCCCGCAGGACTCCGGCTACGTCATCGCCTTTCGGAGCTACATCACTGATGACCGCAGTCTCCTCAGCTTCCACCGTGGGGACCTCATCAAGCTGCTGCCAGCGAGCAATCTGGAGCCAGGTCTCGCCAGGGGCAAGCAGGGTGCTGACAGGGGAGGTGGCATAGGGGCCAGGTGGGTGAGGCGCCGTCCTTGCATGCCTTCCAGGCTGGCAGTTTGGCTCCACCGGGGGCCGCTCCGGACTCTTTCCGGCCGACCTCGTGCAGCCGGCTGCGGCGCCAGGCTTTTCGTCCTCGCTGGAGCCGAGAGCTGAGCAGCCCACGGGGCCGCCGGCGCAGTGGGACAGGGCGCTGGAGGTGAGGAAGGCAGCAGAGGCGGTCGTAGGAGTGGAGGAAGGAAAGGGCTCGGTTGCCCCAGAGCAGTGAGGATCAGCCCGCCGCTCTCTCCCAATGTCTTCCCTCGTCTCCCCGGCAGGACTGAGCTCCCCGTGGGCAGGGACTGCACTGTCTGCCCCTCGCATGTCCCTGGTGGTACTTAGTTCAGTGCTGCCCTAGAAGATGCTCAATAAAAAGCCTTGACTCTCTGACTTCTGGTGGTGTGCTCACTGCAGCTGCTCTGCCTGCTCCTCTAGGCTTGCGCTGGGCTGGGCTGGGCTGGGACAGGGTCTCTGGGCAGGCCAGTGGACACTTGGGTGGCACCAGGTCTCCTGTGCTCCCAGGGCCCCGCCCGACCTCGGAGCCAGGCACACAGTGACAACTCGGAGGCCAGCAGCCTGCCCATCTCTATGGTCTCTGCCTCTCTGTCCATGGACACCCACAACTACAGCATGCAGGAGTTTGCCCTGAAATACTTCAGGCAGCCCCAGACCTTGTGAGTGCACTGAGCCCACCTCTACGCCTGTCTGTCCTCAGTTTCCCTGAAGCAGGCCTCCCTGCTCAGGGCCCCCAGGCCACAGCCTGGGATGGGCGGAAGGGCTGAGCAAGCAGGGCTGTGCTCCTCTCTGCCCCTCAGGCCAGACCAGACAGGTGGAGGTGCTCGGGGGAAGGCCGTGGCCAGCCTGGTGCAGTACACCAAGGTAGGGGGACAGGCAGTGGGGAGTCGGCCAGTGCACCTGCCCCACAGACCCCAGACCCACAGCCCGGCCTCTTTGGCTACAGGCTCCCATCCAGGAGTCGCTCATCAGCTTCAGGGATGAGGACATGAACAGGCAGGCTGTGGAAAGCTTCCAGGGTGAGTGGCCGCCCTGGGTCCCCACGTCTGCAGTCCCTCGGACCTAGGCATCTGGTCGCCTTCTCTCCTTAAGTTTGCCAACTCAGAGTAGTTCCCAGGTGGTTCCTATACCCCCACGGCCTTCACCCACTTCTACTCCTGCCCAAGGGGTTGTGGGTTGTGTGGAGTCTGTGCTGGAAGGCAGCGGTGGGCACACTGTATGGGGCTACCTGCACCCCCAAAACCTCCCTGAGCCTCGTTTCCTCATCGGTGAAGCGAGTCTGCAGCTCTCCTGGCTCACACCCATTCTGAGAGCAAGGCATCAGATGGCTGGGGCAAGCCCAGTGTGGGCACAGCGTGAACCCGGGCCAGGCCCCAGCCCCGTTCCCCATGCTTCTCATCCTGCCTGTAGTTCTGATGCAATTTATGGGGGACCAGTCTAAGCCCCGGGGCAAGACCGAGATAGATCTCCTCTATGAGCTGCTGAAGGTAAGCAAGAGCTGTGTGTGCCGGGAGCTGGGGCGAGGCACCGGGAAGCCGAGGATGAGTTCCTGTCCTCCTGCCTGGGCCTGAACAGGACCCCCTTTCCCTTGGTCACTATTCATTCAAATCGCCTACCATATGCTGGGGGCATGGCAGTGAGCCAAGCAGGCCAAGTCCCCGCAGAGCTTAGCGCCTGGTCGAGGAGACAGTGAACACGGTGCAGTGTCAGGGAGGGGCGGTGCCGTGGGGAAGGCAGGGGAAGGGGCTGCCGCGGTGCGGAAGGCTGATCCCGGAGCAGAGATCTGGAGGAAGCCGGGGAGTGAGGCACGTGTGCATTGGGGCAACACAGGGGGACAGCGAGGGGCAGGGGGGACAGTCCTGGTGAGACGGGGGGCCTTACACCTGCAAGCCAGTGTGCCTGGAGCCCAGAGAGCTAGGGGAGAGTGGAGGATACGGCCCCAGAGGGACAGTGGCTCCAGGTCAGGCAGGCCTTGCAGGACATTGTCAGGACTTTGATTCTTTTCAAGAGAAAACCACGGGAGGATTTTGGAGAAGTGGCTTATGTTTGCCGGGGTTGCTCTGGCTGTTGCTTGCTATTCTGGGGGCCTAAGGGCAGAGGTTGTTGCAGTGGTCCCAGGTGACAGGCGGTGCTGGCAGGGACCAAGGTGGCAGCAGAGAGCAGAGCAGCGGGTTTGGAGGGATTGCTTGTGTGTGTTGGGGGGGGGGGGTGAGGGGGGTGAGAGGGGCCAGGGATGCCACAGGCCTTGGCCAGAGCAACGCTGGTGTTCGATAAGGAAGCCTGAGGGAGGAGCGGGTCTGGGCCGCTGGAGGAATTTCGGACGTGTGCGGTCTGAAGTCCCAGACTTCCAAGGGGAGGGCCTGGGGTTCAAGGGAGAAGTCTGGGTGGAGGCAGGCACTAGGTCATCAGCAGACGGAAGCAGCTAAGAGCATCAGGGAGCGAGCGCAGACAGAAGCCCTGGGCACCGCAGCCCTTAGAGGTCAAGGCGAGAAGGAGAGCCAGCAGAGATGACTAGGAGGGAGCGGAGCAGGCGGAGGACAGGCCGAGCGCGGCCCGGAAGAGGTGAGGACAGTGACTTAGAGTGACCAGTTGTGCGGATGCTGTTAAGCTGAGTGACATAGTGACAGAGATGTCCACCAGGCTGGCACCTTGACTTGGCCCCCAGCCCACAGCCCTTAGCAGGATTTCTATCTCCCTGACTTGAGATCCCACGCCATCCTCACATCACTGCACTCTGCCTGCCCCTGCTGCCCCTCCCCTGCCCACCTGCCCTTTCTGTCCCCGTAGCTGTGTCGGGAGAAGGAGAACCTCAGGGATGAGATTTACTGCCAGGTCATCAAGCAGGTCACGGGACATCCCCAGCCGTGAGTGGGGGGCGGGGGGGGGGCCTGGGGAGGGCTGACGGGCAGCCCGCTGCCATGGTCTGGTGGCCGAGCCAGGCCGTCTGCCCTGCAGGGAACTCTGTGCTCGAGGCTGGAGCTTCCTCAGCTTCCTCACAGGCTTCTTCCCCCCGTCGACCACGCTGATGCCCTACGTGACGAAGTTTCTGCAGGAGTCAGGCAGGAGTCAAGGTGCCTGCGGGAGGGGCTTCCAGGTTGGGGTCGGCTGCTTGGGAGGGGTTGAAGATCCTGTGACCCCAGCCTGGCTCCCCTTCGCAGAGCTGGCCTGGAGCAGCCAGGAGCACCTCCAGCGCACAGTCAAGTATGGGGGGCGCCAGCGCCTGCCAACCCCGGGTGAAATGAAGGCTTTCCTGGTACTGGGGTGCAGGCGGCTGGGCATTCTGGGTCTCCCTCGGGGCGGGAGAGCCGGGGCCTTTTCTGTGGTGGACTGACCTTGCCACTTGCCTTGGCAGAAGGGGAAAATGGCCCGCCTGCTCCTAATTCACATGCCCGGAGGCGTGGGCTACAAGACCAACATCGGGACTTTCACCGTGAGCTCGGGGACCAGAGGGGGGCTGGGGCGAGGCAGGGAAGCTGTGGGCGTCAGCTCTGGGCCCCCGGCCCCCCATCACGGCCCTGTCCACATGCCCAGGTGGCAGCCGAGGTGCTGGAGGAGCTGTGTGGGAAGATGGGCGTCACGGACCCTGAGGAAGTACAGGAATTCGCCCTATTCCTCATCAAAGGGGAAGGTGAGCCACCTGCCACGGTGGAAGGTCGCCAGGCTGGATTCGGGGTGGCTCACCTGCCCCGTCCCCTTGGTGCCCGCGGGCGAGGCAGTCCCCACGCCGCGGCTGACAGGGCTGGGCGGGGCTGGCCCTGGGTGGCGGGGCGGCTGCGAGCCTGGGCTCCCCTGCAGGCGAGCTGGTGCGGCCCCTGAAGCCCCACGAGTACCTCAACAACGTGGCGGTGGATGCGGACGTGAGCCTGCACAGCCGGCGGCTCAGCTGGGAGACCCGCCTGCACTTCGACAACCCCACCTACATCGGCACCCACTACAGCCAGGTCAGCCACCCGGCCCGCGCTGCTGCGCCCCTGGCGTTTGGGGGCGGCAGTCACTGCCTGGGCGGGCCACCTCCAAGCCTCCCTCCCCGAAAGAAGGGATGGCCGCAGAACTGGCCGGGGCTTTAGGGCACAGCTGCCCCTCACTGCTCTGCCCTCAGGTGCGGCGGGACTACCTGCAGGGGAAGCTGTTGGTCGGCACCCAGGCAGATGCCCAAGTCGCCAGGCTGGCTGCCCTACAGCACGTCAGCAGGGCCCAGGAGGAGCCCCCCTCAGAGTGAGTGTGAGCAGCCCCCCCCTCCCCGCACCTGCTGCTACTTCCCTTCTCCCCGCTCTCTCCTGCAGCCCAGCTTGACCTGCACTCTCCGTGGCCCTACCAGATGGGCCGGGAGCAGTACAGGCAGTGTACCCGTCCCCCCACCCCAGGCTCAAGGGCAGGGCCCCTCATTTGGGTCTGGATCCCCAGTCTCCCCCACAGTAGCCACTGGTTCATACTTAGCACCGGCTGTATGCCCAGCCTTGACCGACCCGGCTATGTCCTAGGCAAGACCTGCTGGCGTACCTGCCGAAGCCGCTGCGCTGCCAGGCCAGCGTGGCCGCCATGAGGAGCCTGGTGGACCGGGAGCTGAGGCAGCTGCAAGGACGCAGCTCCCAGGAAGCTCAGATCAGCTTCATCGGTGGGTCTGGGGCCAGGGGGCCGCTGGGGAGGAGGAAGGAGGCAGGAGGCCCGGGAGGGGAGGGGTGAGAGTGGAGGGGCTGGGAAAGCTTCTCCACCTTCCCTGTCCCTCACCTGATCTGGGGGCCAACCGGGGCAGGTCCTAGGGCCCCAGTGGCCGGAACCCCCACCTTGCGTCTCTCCCCTCCACCCCCAGAGGCTGTGAGCCAGCTGCCCCTCTTTGGTTACACGGTCTACGTGGTGCTGCGAGTGAGCGAGCTGGCCCTGCCCAGACCCAGCCTCCTAGGCCTGAACCGCCAGCACCTCATCCTCATGGACCCCATCTCCCAGGTGGGCAGACGCCTGCCCCAGTGCGGGCCTGGGCACCCAAATGACCCCTCCCCCGAGAGGCGCCAAGCTCTGTGTCTCTGCTGCCCCCAGACACTGTGCTGCTCCATCGCCCTGAGGGACCTGCATCGGCTCCACCTGCTGAGCCCCCTGGAGGCAGAGGGGCCCCCTGGCCTGGAACTCAACTACGGCTCCACTGACAGTCCCCAGACCATCTGGTTTGAGCTGCCGCAGGTGAGTGGCCAGGGCCTCTGACCACCCTGGGAAAGTGGCGAGTGCCTCACCCAGGGTTGGCATGCCCGGAACCCCGGCCCAGGCCAATGCCCACCGCTCGGGTGTTGCGGGGGCTGGCGGGGGAGCCCTGCCCTCACATGCCTGTGCCCCACAGGCCCTGGAGCTGAAGCACACCATCTCCTTCCTGCTGGACAGCGGCGTCCCTTCCTTTTAGCGGCCGGCCTCACCCAGCAGAATGGGTGGAGGTGGGGAGAGGAGGAAGGGCCTCTCCCTGGACCAAGTCTCATCCGATGGTCTCCCTTGGGTGCTGGCAGGTCACTTTGGCTTGGACTTCTGGAACGTGCCCAGCACAGCCTGGCTGGCCCACATGGAGGCCACAAGGCTGTCAGAGTGACATCAACTGGAAAAGGGATTCATGAGACTTCTCAGGGCGACTGAGGGGTGGGGGCTGTAGGAACTTGGCTTGGGCATCTAATGTTGCCCAGTCTGGGGGAGATGCCCACCTGGCCCCGGCTCAGTATCAGCATGAGCCCAGACCTGGGAGAAGCAGCTGCTGAGGAAATAAAACTCCCGAGAGAAAAGGGCTGTGTGAGCGTGTATGTGTCAGAGCAAAGAACTTTATTCCCCTGGTAGACGTCGGGCCCGCCTGGCCTCCCTGAGCAGGAGCTGGCGGGAGCAGCGTCCAGCTGCTGCCCCTCGCCCCGCCCCGGAGCTCTGACCTGAGGCAGCAGGGCTCGTGCTGGGCCCCCTGCCATGCGCAGGTGCGCCTCGCCGGCTCGCAACTTAGGCACAGGGGTGGAGGGACCTCTTCTTCCTGGTCCCCTGGCAGCAGCCACACCACCCACATCCTTCTGCTCTGGAGATCCAACTCAGAAAACCCAGCCATGAAGGCCAGCAGAGGCTAGGAGAGAGAGGACCTCAGGCCTCGCAAGTAGACAGAAAGGTGGGCTGACCTATGGCCTCCGACCTTGATTTGGGAGGTGTCTGGGGCCATCTCCACAGCAAGGCGTGGTGGAAGGGGGAAGGACCCTGAGAAAAGAGATGGCCTGGCAGCAGCAGGCCTGTCCACCTTCCCCATTCCCGAGTCGGCCCAGGCTGGCCCATGGTCAAGTCCGGGGAAGGATGCTGGCCCCACTGGGCAGCAGCCGGTCATCTCTGTGGGGCACATAGGCCGTGCCAATCAGCTTGACTCTCGCACCGGGCCCGGCCGTGGAAAAACTGCTTGATGAGGTTCTGGGCCTCTTCCTTCACTACAGATTCGGGTTGGGGGGGCGTGAGGGCCACTCTCCACCCTGCACACCCCCCCAAGGGCCTCCTGGCCTGGTGATGCAGGCACTCACCACTCCTTCCAAGAGAGGGCTTCTGAGCCAGCAAGTGTGAGAGGTGGCGGGCAAAGGCTTTAAACAGGTCCTGGAGACAGAGGGTGAGGATCAGAGGGCACAGACCCCTGCCCTGCCCCGACAGCCCACAGCCATGACCAAAGGGCAAGGCAGACAGGGAGAGGGCAGCTGGCTTTGGGCAAGCCCGCTTCCCCATGGCAGGCCTTCCCCGCCCTCCCCACACTGCACCCGTGTCCCCCAGGGGGCAGGGCCCACCAGGGCCCACCCACCTCGCCTACCTTGGATGCAAACCTGCCCTCTTTGTAGAAAGGGGTCAGGCACTTGACAACAATGTTCGCAGCCTCCTTCAGGGAGATGCCAGGAGCTGCGAGCTGCCAGGAGCCTCGGGTTGTGAGGTTTATGGTGCCCTGAGTACTGGCCAAGATGTTGTCCTTGGCCTCGGCTAGAATGGAGGCACTGGCCGAGGGGCGAGGCCTCTTCTGTGCCTGGCTCTGCGGGTTCTCCTGGGCAGAGCCACAGTGGAAGGTCACTGGCCCTGTCCCTTCTAGAAGACTGAGCCACAGCACCTGCTGGCTCCCCCAGCCCCGCCCATCCGCCCCTGGGATGTGGAAAGAAGACACGACTTTCCCCAAGCCCCTACCCCAGAGCAGAGCAGACTCGGGCCTGGTCCGCAGGTCGCCTCCCTCCCACCGTGGCCCTGCGAGTACCTGCTGGGGTCTGGGCCGCTTGCCCCTCTGTGTCTCCTCTGCAGGGGTGAGCTGGCCTTCGGGGGGCCCTGGGTCTCTGGGTGGACAGGCACTGGCCGAGCAGAGTGGGCGTCAGAGCTCCAGGTACCAGCTGTGCCCTGGGCCCAGGCAGCCCCACAGAGCCCACCGGAGGGAGGGCCCCGAGCTAGAGGCCCATTAGTGAAGGGATTCCAGAGGGTTCCAGGACTACCCATGCCCTTACCTTGGGCCCTCGCTGGTGTACTCCTTAGTCTGGGGCAGGGCAGCCAAACATCCCAGGGCTCCATCCTCCTCCCCTGTGCGCTTCTCTGGGGCCACAGCCAGGAGTCCCTGCACCCCATCACAGGAAGGGCTGGCACCCTGTGGCCCTAGGGCCGAAGCAAGTGGAGGCGGGCTCTCCGCCCTTCGGCGGAAGAAGCGGGTAATGCTCTGAGAGTCCTTAGCCGCAGCGGCGAGGAGCTGCTGCTTCTTGCTGGCCCGGGCCTTGGCAATGGGACTGCCCCCAGAGGGGCCTTTTGTCTTCTTCTCAGGGGAGGGCCCCCCACATTGAGCACTGCTTCTGGGGGCCCCTCCTCTGAGCCCAGGGACAGGCTCCCTGCTTTCCTCCTCCTGGAGGCCACAGGGCTGGCTGGGGGGCTCCTGCTGGTCTCTCTGCACAGGCCGGGGGGCCTGCCCCTCGGCCCGCATCTTCTCCATCAGCTCTGTGGCCGTCTGGAATGGGCAGGAGCCTTTGGGGAAACCAGCTCCCACCCGCTTGGGTTTGAGCTGTAAGAAGGAAAAGAGAGTTCTGACCACCAGGGCCCTTGGGGGCACTCACTGGCTGGTCCAGGTTTGGCTGCTTTAGTGGGGACCTTAGGAGTGGGGGAGGGAAAAGCCAGGTGCCACTCCACTGGGGGTCAGGCTGAGGAGAGGAGCTGGAGAGGTTCAGCTGGCAGAGCAGAGAAGCTCGAGGGCCTGCCCTGGGGCACCCTAGGGCCAGGACTGTGATGCCAGGAGAGGGCAAGATGCTGTGCCCTTGCTGAGGGCAAAGGGAAGTGGTGCCTTTCCCGGACCCAGACTTGGGGTGGATGCTAGGACACTGCTCACCGAGTACACCTGGGAGGCCGGCAGGATGTCGTACTCGGAGGGCTCTGGGCGCTCGGCCTGGGCACTGCGGCTTTTGGCACTGCCTGCCATGTGGTAGAGCTGCCCATCCTTGGAGGCTCTGTGGATCTCAGCCACCTGGGGCAGGGATGGGTGGGCATGCCATGGCACCCACTAGCTCCCGGCAGCCCCACCCCCCAGGCTTTCCCAACGTGGGCTTCTGTGGCCCATGGCTGTAGGCAACTGGACATTGGACAAGTTCCAGTCCTCATGGGCTTGGCTAGAAATACCTCCAGCTGGCAAAGGAGGGAAGGTGGGCTCCCCTCAAATGAGTGGTTTCTTGGGTGAGGGATGGATTCTGGGCTGCCTGGGGCCAGAGGGAAGGCAGACAGCCCGGGATTGTGGAGGGGCCGCCTTCCCACCCTGACCGTGAGCATGCTCTCCCACCCCTGCCTGGGGCCCACCTTCTTCAACACGCTGGCCTTGTACAGGTTGGCGGCCTTCGCATTTCGGAACATGTCATGTTCCAGCTCCACGGCTTTGGCCTGCAGGTCAGGCCTGAGGGGGGAGTGTGAGGTGTCAGGCAGGCCTGAGCCCTCTCCCCGTTGAGCTCGTTGGATTCTCCTGGGGGCCCCTGGAGATGGTTCAGGGCCTGGTGGGATGGCCTTGGGTACAGGAATTCCAAACTGGACCAGCTGGGCAACCTGCAGCCCCTCAGTTGTGGCTGAGCCTGCCCTCTAGTGGGGCTGTGGGGACCTGCACCCCCTGGGAGTAGGATGGGCCACAATCAGGGGAGGGAGCCCCAAACAAAACAGGGGGCCCAGGGTTCCTGCAGTTTCCAAGGGAACAGGTCTTGGAGAGCCCTCCATGGCCCCCATGACCAGGACACTCACCCATCAGCGGTGTCTGCAGCCTGGCAGTTACTGCTCAGGGCCTCCTCCAGGAGCCGCAGGCAGTGCTCACGGGCCTGCGCGGGGAGGGAGGCCGGTCACACACGCCTCAAGGCTGGGGGGCAGGTGTGAGGAATCACCACCTCTTACCTTCACAGTGAGCCTGGGGATCTTCCTGCTAGAAGCCTCTTGCAGGGGACAGTCCTCATCTGGGGGGAAAGGGTAGGTTCTCCACTCTATCCTCTGCTCTCTGGAGTCCTCAGCTCCCCGCCCCCCAAGAAGGCATCCTCCATCCACTCCCTGGAAACAGCCTACAAGCCCCTGGGGACATTTCTGTACTGACCTGGGGGCACAAATTCTTCTATCTTTGGGTCTTTGCCCTGGAAGATGACATGAAGGGTTTGTGAGGCGTCCTGCCCGCTGAAGGACAGCACCCAGGTCAGCCCCGGAAAAGGGCGCGAGAGGTGTGAGCAGGAGGCACCTGGGACCCCACAGCCCCACACCCTTTACCTTGCGCAGACTCATCTGCTTCTGGTAGAAAAGGTTCCATTCCCGCTTACGGTCCTCCTCTCTGCCCTCGTCCCCACTGCCTCCAGAACCTTCGCTGTACCTAGGGGACAGGCTGGGCATGAGCAGCCCTGGCTTGGGCTTTGCCCTCCCTCTGCACCTCTGGAGGGGCAGTGATGTCCCTGTTGCCCTGGCAGCTTGGGCAGCACTGATGTCCCAGCCCCAGCATGGCCCATGGTGCAGGGGGAACTGTGGCATGGTGTCGTCTCTGGTCTGAATGCCAGACTATTCCCAGTGGGTTGGGCCCCTGGCTTCATGGCCCCTCACCTGCTGAAGCCACCGTAGCCCCTGCGGCCTCCCTCATACAGCTCAGGGTCGAAGCCATTCCCCTGGGAGGGCCCAGTGCAGGTCTTGCTCCAGTCACTGCTGTGCTCCAAGGTGTCCAGCTGCTTCCGCACGGCCGCAGGGTTCTGGCAGCAGTCGCAGCCTCTGGTGCAGGTGGGGGGCACATCCCCGAAGTACTTGGCAATGGCAGCATGGCGGCACCTGGACCAGGCGGCACGGTGAGGCAATGGGTGAGGGACCCGGGCATCACTGAGGCTCGGGCCGAGCACCACTACGTATCTGGCACTGTGCTAACTGCCTACTCATCTCACAGAAGCCTCACAGGTATCTTAGCTGCCACTTTACAGACGAGGACAGTGATGTGAAGGCGCTTTCCCAAGGTCACGCGGCACGTGGGGAATCCAGAGCAGCCAGGGTGTGACCCTGATTCTGTCTTACTTCTCTACGTATCACTCCTCTGGGACTCAGCCCTGCCCCGCTCTGTCCCCTGGCAGTGGGGTGTCCTGGGAGCAGCATGGGTGTGGGGTGCAGATGTTGACTCTGCTGCTGAGGCTGCCCCCTGGGGGAAGCACCTGACCTCTGCTAGAGGAAGCGCACTGGCCCCTAGGCTGCGTCTGGGCTGGTGCTGATGCTCTGAAGCCCTTCCCACAGCATCTGGAGTCCAGCAAGGGCTCTTATTATTACTACTTGTCACTCTCTTCTGGGGCTGGGAGAGTGAGGGAACAGCAGGAGGCGACCCCACCCTGGCCTCGGTGCTCAGCTCTGCTTCTGTCTCTTAGTGACCTCTTCCTCATTGTCCCCAGCGAGCCTCTGCCTGGCCCGGTGCACACAGTCTGGGCCGGGGACTGCCTGAGAGCAGGACCCAGACAGCTCTGAGAGCTGGCACTGTATGCTAGTCACTGAGGCAGCGAGGAGATGCAGCCTCGGCAGAGTCCTCCTCATGGCACCTTCCACTCGCAGCCCCCCTGGATGCCAGCTTCCAGCTGTCTCTACTATGACTCCCCAGGCTGGGGGCACAGTCGGTCCTTGGGCAGGTGCAGAGGCCCCGGAGGGGCCACAGCTCTATCAGGTCCCTTACTAATGGCCAGTTTAGCCGCAAGAATGTGGTGGTGGGAGGAGAGCTGTCCAGGTGCCACATCCCAGGGACAAGAATAGCTGGTACAAGAAACTCCGTAAGCAGCTGAGACCCCTGAGGATCAGGCTCCAGGAACAAGAGCTGATTGTTACCCAGCCCCTAGGAAGCCTTGTCTAGCTGCCTTGTTTAGCTGAGTGGAGAACGCACTCTGGACGGCTGGAGACAGTGAGGAGGCCAAGAAAGCCGCCAGAGGGCGCTGTTGCTGCCGCTCCTAAAACCAGTGTGCAATCCATTCGGTCGCCTAAGTCGGTACCTCTGCACAGTGGCTGCCTGTCCAGCCTCTGGGAGGCTCTGGCGTCCAAGTGGTGTGGCCACAAGGTTGGCTTCCTTACCCTCCCCATCCCCCAAGCCCTGACTCACTGGGGTTTTGTGCTCACACTCAAAGGGCTCCATTGACAGCACAAAGATGCAGGCTGGGGTGGGCTCCTGTCCTGTTCCAGGCACAGTCTGGTCGGCTGGGGTGGCACAACCAGCCAAATGTCAAAGGGCCCAGCCAGCCACTGGGCTCCGGGGCCTGTCCCTGACAGCCGGGCCAAGAGGGCAGCGACAGCCTAGCACACACTCCTTGGCAAGCAGACCAGCAGGGTCCGCTTTCCTCTGGGCCCAGCAGTGAGGCACAGCCTCAGCAAGCAGGCCAGGCACACGCCACTCTGAGTCGTCCCCAGAATACCTCCCCAGGCCCGCCGGCTTCTTGGGTGGTCTGGCACCTCCCCCCACTATTTACTTTCTTTCCCCAGAGAGGCCAGAGGGAGGGACCAGCTAGGGAGTTGCCTGAGGTGCAGGTTGGGGTGGTGGGGGATGTGAGCCAAAAGGCCCTCCAAAGGGTAGGGCATGAGCCTAGGAGCTGGGCTTGCTGCGGGGCCTCCCTCCCTCCGCCCTCCCCACTCCACACCTCAGCTGGAACCTCCCTGGGGTCATCTTTGCCAGGGAACAGAGAGCCAACCTCCTCTTTCATCAACTCCCAGCCCAGGCCCAGCCCACGTGGCTTAGCACACACCCACCAGGAGGAGAGGAAGAGGAGGACCGAGAAGAGAGGGAGCTGGGCCCGCGTGCCGACCTCCTGGGGCAGGACAAGTTCCCAGCAGGACTCTGCCTGTGCCTAGGCAGTGGTGGCACTGGCTCTCCTCCTTCAGTGGCCGCCCCTGTAATTTGACACTTGGATCTCCTGGACAACCAACAACAAAAAAGCTGAAGCCCAGATAGCAGCTGGCTGTCAGCATGGAGCGGCGCTCACTGGCAGGAGAGGCGTCCAGGGAGTAGCACTGGGTCACGAAACAGGAGTCTGAGAAGGAAGGGAGAGGTGGCGGCAGGCCGAGGACAGGCCGGAAGAGGAGAGGCTGGCTGAGGCTGCCCGGCTCCCCAGCACCTGTGGTCGCACCCCGGCTCCAACACCTGAGCTCCCAGGTGAGTGGCCACAGATGAGGGGGGATGAAGGGAACGGAGCAGCAAGGGTCCCTCGCCCCAAGGGTGGAGGGCCACACTTTACCATGGGGGACACACTTGGTCACAGTCTCCGGACGCCTCCTATTCAAACCTAGGCTCTCCCTGCTTCTGCTGGGACCCAGCATTGGGGGACACAGGCCAAGGCTGCAGCCTCTTGGCGGGTGGGTTCCTCCCAGCTTGCTGAGCAGGCCCAGGGGCCCAGGGTGCCTGCTTACTCTGCAAGTTAGTTTAAGCTTTTTCCATTCAGGGGGCTTAAATGAGGGATTTGGCTGCCCCAGCACGGGAGAGAAACAGCGCTTGCCCACTGAGCCTCCTCCCTTCTCCCAGGATCAAGGCAGGGCCCTCCCTGGCCTGCTTTCCCCAGTCCAGGAGGCTCAGCGCAAGGTCTGTCCAGGCATTTCTCCCCCGGGGTGGGGCAGGACCCATGGCAGCTCTGCCAGTCTGTGTCCCAGACAAGAGCGGCAGCACCCATTCACTGCCAGGTGTGCCAGCTCAGGGCTCTGCTCAAGTGCTCCTCCCTGGGCCCCTTTAGATCCCCACGAGCCCTAAATCTCCCTGAATGCTGCACCAGAAATGAGAGAGACTCTAAACCCAGGGTCAGGTGGGGAGAAGGTGAGGAGGGTGGCACTGAGGCTGGGGGAGACCCTGGTATCTGGCCCTCTGTTGTTCCACAGTAAGGCTGACCCCAAGACAGTTCTCTAGCCAGCAGGTGGGGAGAAGGTGAGGAGGGTGGCCCTCCTGGGCAGGGCCCCTGAGCCACGGCTGGCTGACTCCTGCCTCCCTGTCCTCACACCAGGGTTAAAGTCTCCCTCCCCACCCCCCAGATGCCTTCCCCAAAGCAAACAAGCTAGTATCTACTTAGAAAAACAACGATGTAGGGAAAAGTGGAAACCAAGGATCAGCCCGTTCTGGCTCGGCAGAGGCTGAGGGATCTGGCCAGGGCTGGTGGCTGGGGAGACCGCAGGTCCTACAGTGATGGCAACACATGGAGAGAAGGGACAGACGCTGGGCTGTTAGAGGCAGTGGGTAAGGTGGGTGAGGGAGGGGTGCAGCAGTGAGCCCACAGCTACCCTGCTGGCTCTTATCCCCAAGATGTTCCAGGCAGGCAGGCAGCGAAGGGAGTCCCAGCACCCACAGGACACAGGTGGACAGGGGGCCCAAACACAGTCACTGAGCTGGCGCAGAGGGTGATGCCCAGATTCCGGGGCTTTGGGCACCATTACCAGCAGCAGGAAGTGCCTCCTCCTGTCCTGAATGGCTACAGGGCTGGGGAAGCGGGGACTGCGGAGGGTTCAAGGGTCGACTTCCCACTGCAAGTTGGAGGCACAGCACACAGTGGGCATCTCTGTCATGCTGGCCTGGCCTGTGGACCCCACAAATCTCCCACATACTTATTAGGTAATTATTCATTCTAGATGTTTCTCAAATAAGACAATGCCCTGGGGGGAAGGGTGGCAGAAAACCACCCTGACAAATAACAGGGGCAGAGCAAGAAGCCCTGAGGGCCCGGAGCCATCAACACTGTACTTATCAGTCGCAAACAGCCGCCTGCCTCCCCAGGGAGTTGGAGTATCAGTTCTGCAGGAGGAAACAGGGACGCTTCAGTCCTCAGTGGCAGGTGTCTGGCCTGCAGGGTGCCTGGCCGCTCTGGTGCAGGGCTCTCTGGTCCAGATGACACACACAGGAATGTGTCCCAGTCCGTCCAGCTCTGCCAGCCTTCCTCTTTGCCCTGCTCACTCTCCTCTCCGCTGGCTGCCACTCCAGCGGGGAGCACCCTGGGAAGGCTCCCAGGAGGGCCGTGCAGGCAGCCGGGCTGCTCTCCCTTCCTGCCTCCTGCGGCCAGGCAGCCGGGAAAGCCACCACTTGCTCTGGCTCTTTCCAACTGGTGCACTACCCAGCACGGGGTGGGAGGGACTCTGGTTTCCCTGGTTTGTAGGCAGAAGGTACAGTTTTTGAAAGAGTTTGGTGGACCTGAGATAGAAAGACCAGAAAAATGGAGAATTCTCAATAGCCCCACTAGACTTCTCTGCTCCCCTCCCTACAACCTGGGAAGGGACCAGGGAGGACAGGCAGCCAGCCCCAGAGCACCCACTTTCTGCAGGCAACAGCTGGAAACACTTAGGGCTCCCTACAGAGCAACAGCTGGGGCACAAGCCACGAGGTCACCTGATGGCTGCTGGCTATATTGGGCACCAGGCGCCAGGCACCCCCTGGGCCTTGCTTTAAATAGCCCACTGAGAAGACCGCCTGAGACCTTCTGGAATGTGCCTTCTCCCTCTTAGGAAAAAGGGGCCCTCCAACTCCCCTGTGGTCCCCACTAAGGCGCCTTCTGCTCAAGCCCAAGCTGGAAATGACAAACTAGAAGCCAAGGGGGCTTCTCTTCAGTGTCTGGGGCAAAGGAGCTGTGACCAGCAGCCCCACTCCTGGCCCCAGTGCAGATGGGATACAGTGAGCAGCCCTGGACTGGGCGAGGCTGGCCAGCTCGGGTCTCCAGAGGCCATGAGTGCGAAGCCATGATGCCATCCACGCCCATGGCCTGCTGCTGCTGTGGACCAACAGTCTTCGGCGGGGGTGGGGGGGAGGTGGGCGAGGGTCCCCTGGGCAGGAGTCTGACGTCATCAGTCCCTGGAGGGTGGCTGACTTTAGAGCTGAAGCTTCTGATCAACAAACCCCGCCTTTCCTGCACAGCCGTCCTGCCTCTGCCCAACCTGGACAGCTTCCTCCTCCCAGCCACGCCCTCTGCCAGCCCTCCAGGGTCTCTGGGTGTGGGAGCACAGTGCAAAGCTCCCCCTGCCCTCCCTCTGCCCCTTTAAGGAGCATCTCTGATGGTTCCATTAGGTAATGCAGGCGCCAGGCACTCAGGCTGAAAAGGCAGACCAAGTATAGACGCGGAGGGAGGGAGAGAAGCAGCTTGCTCCCCAACCCTGTGCACTCGCCCCAGGAATGGGGCCAGCTGTGGGAACCAGGGGAGCAGGGAAGCCCGCA
This sequence comes from Tadarida brasiliensis, assembly GCA_030848825.1. NCBI lineage: Eukaryota > Metazoa > Chordata > Mammalia > Chiroptera > Molossidae > Tadarida > Tadarida brasiliensis. The sequence goes on from CM061273.1 coordinate 62,250,711, forward strand.
GGCCTCAGAGCAAGGGAGGGCCTGCTCCACTGGCCAAGGGGAGGAAGTCTGTCTAGCATGACCATGAGAGGTCCTGTGCTTTGTACTGAATTCTGTGGACCTGAAACAGAAAGACTCACAAGATCTGTCCCTTTGATGGCTCTCACAGGGCAGGTGTGGCCTTGGCCTGGTGAGGGAATTGCCTGATAAAAAGCGCGTCCCAGGCTCACGAGGGTGGCTAGGGCTGCTCACGCAGAGCCCGCCAGCTTCCAAAGGTTTCTGGGGCCCAGGCCACTGAGCTGAGCCCACCGCATGGGCCGCTGCTCCGGGGCTGACTTATCTTCCTGGTCAGAGTAGGCTGCCCAAGACACCACTACCGAGACAGCGTGGGGTGTGTGGGGAAGGCTGGCCGACCCGTCCTGCTGTGTGACCTTGGAGAAGTCAATTCCTCTCTCAGGTCTCAGTTTCCTCATTTGTAAAAGAAAGGAGGCAGAGTGAGGAGCTGTGGCATTCTAGGAGTCTAAGCCTCGGACATGTGAAAACTGGGTCCCAGTCTCCTCTGTGGACACACGCTGGCCCTGGAGTGGGTGTGAGAAAAGAAAGGGACCCTGAGTCCAGCAGCCCCCCATTTTGTTGTTGTTAATCCCCACCTGAGGATATGTTTTCCAATGATTTTTAGAGCAAGTGGAAGGGAGAGGGAGAGGGAGGGGAAGGGAGAGAGAGAGAGAGAGAGAAACATCGATGTGAGAGAGGCACACAATCGGTTGCCTCCCACATGTGCCCCGACCGGGGCTAGGGATCGAACCTGCAACCCAGGTACATGCCCTTGACCGGGAATCAAACCCGCAACCCTTCAGTGAGCCAGCTGACGCTCTAACCACTGAGCCACACCAGCCAGAGCCAGAAGCCTTCCACTTTGACAGGAAACCAGCTAATCTGCCATGAAGCCATCACTGCCTGCTACTCCCAGCATCACTCAGAACAGCTCCCCACCTCCAGCTTGCCCCCCTTCCTTCACCTCACATTCCGCAAACATTCTGTAATGAAGGTCACAGTGAAACTCCACCATGGTGTCTGAGGAGGGTCACTGACAGTGTACAGGGAGGTGTAGCTACCCCTAAAGACCCCCTTGACTCTCCTGCACTGGCCAGATCCCACCCAGGGGGGAAGCCCACGTGCTGGGCACTGCCCTGTGCCAGGCTCTGTGCTGCCAGGTGGCCCGGCCTCCCAGTAGCCTCGAAACACAGGCATCTCCTCTTCACGTGCCTCGAGATGAGGAGACAGGAGACGCATGGCTGAAGCGGGGAGGGAGCAGCTTCAGACCCAGGCTGTGCCCAGGATGCTCCAGGGCAGGCGGCTGGCAGAGCGACTAGAGAATCGACTTTGAGGAGGAGATGCAGGAGGCACGCCCGCTGCCTTCCAGGTCCTGGAGGACTGAGGCAAAGTGGCAGCAGACTGTCCTAAGTGACCACAGGTGGGACTAACGGGGTCATCCGAGGTCCCACCTTCCACGGATCAGAGCTGCCCCTAGAAGGAATGGGGTGGGCTGTGGTAGCGGGTGGGGCTCCACCTCACCCACAGGGGCTCAGAGGCTGCACAGCACAGGGAGGGCGGGGAGCCAGGCACAGGGTAGAGGGAGGCTGGTTCTAAGCAGCTGTGCTGTGGCACCGCCGGGAGTGACCAGCTTCACAGACCACAGCCACCTCGGGAGAACCCTCCTGGCTGACACCAGGGACGAGGCGGCAGTAACTGGAGCCTAAGGTCTGGCACAAGCCCCTGGCCACCTGTTACCCCCCTTGGAGAACAAGTTCAGGCTGGGTTGGCACAAGGCTGTCCCTGGTCCCTGTCTGAAGAGGCGCTGGCTCCCTGTGCCCGAAGGTGGAGCGTGGGAGGAAGCTCTGCGACAGACACGCCCAACTCTGACTGCCCTGGCCTTCGCTTCGGCATCCCGGGCTTCCCAGGCCGAAAAAGGCTCTCGGTCATGGGGTCAGGAGGGCTGAGTTGCCACATACCTGGGGCACATGTGCGAGCAGAGGGGACCCTCCTGGTCAGCCCAGAGGAGCAGGTCCCAGCCAACAGGGGAGGGAGGGGCTGGCTAGACTAGCCCTGGGATGCCTGATCCCATTCTGAGGATGACCCTTCGGGAAAAACCAAAGGGACAGTGCCCTCTCTTCCTCCTCACAGGAGAACTCCATATGAGTAAAGAAACTGGGTGGATGGGAGAGGTGAGGGGCTCAGACCAGTCAGTTCTCACTTGCACCTGACCCGGCCAGAGCCCCCCCCAGAGCCTGCTCTTGGGAGACCTCGATCTTCTGTCCCCACACATGATAAAAGGCAAGAGCACCAGCTGGAGTCCTGAAGCCTGCTCTCCCCGCTGGGGAACCCAGAGGAGGCACCCCAAGTCCTGAATGACTCAGGGGAGCCGTGCCAATCCAGGGCCCCCTGCAAAACCTAGGCTTGGTGTCTGACACACAGGAATGTAAGAGTGAAGTCACCCAACTCACAGAAACAGTGGCCAACTTTGGCAGGCTGGCAGACCCCTCCTGTGTCCGGCTCTACTGAGCAGCTCCCCAGCAGGGCCTCAGGCTCACTGTCATCACTGGCTTCACTCACCCTGGGCAGTGCCAGCTGGTGGGGGGGGACTGGGGGCCACCACTGAACAGAGGGGCCCCGTGGGCTCCCTCCCTCCCTCCTGAGACACCAGGGTTGTGATGGGTGAGACCTGACAAACTTGTTCTGCGGGTGCACGTGAGAGAGGGTGGATGCTTTGGAGCCAGCCCCGTGGGGACTCAGGTCCTCGCTGTGTTCCAGCCCGGCAGGAACCCCGGCAGGAGCCTGGCTAGCATGGCGGCCTCCGACTTCGCGCAGGAGATGCGCCTGGTGGGGGAGAGGCTGCTGCTCAAGCTGCAGAGGCTGCCACAGGCCGAGCCCGTGGAGATCGTGGCCTTCTCAGTCATCATCCTTTTCACAGGTCAGCTGGGCTCTCACATCTTCCTTGGCTCTTCCTGGCACCCAGGAGACGAGACCAGGGTGCTAGCCAGAGGGCTGGTGGGGGTATCCCAGGCAGAGAAGGAAAAGCCCATGTCCCTTGGGGGAAAACAAGGGATTTCCCCTAGTCCTGTGACATGCTGCTCCAGTGATGGGCTGGGTGGTGCTAGGAGCTGGAGGCACCCCAGCATCCCAACTCAGGGATGAAGGGCCCAGAGCTCTGGGAGGTGGAGGAGGTACCACAGGCAGGAGGTCAGGGCTCTGGTGGCCAGCATGGGGCTGGTCAACACCTCCCGTCAGATCCTCGGGTATTTCCGACCAGTGAGCCAGGCCTTCAGGCAAAGGCCCTCCACACCTCCAGAGGGGCTTCTTCGGAAGGAGATGGGTGCTCTTTCTCTTCCCGCCTCGGAGCTTCCGTGCCCTCTGCCTCTCTCCCCAATCCTCCAGCCACCGTGCTGCTGCTGCTGGTGGTAGCCTGTAGCTGCTGCTGCACTCGCTGCTGCTGCCCGGAGCCGAGAGGCAGGAAGTTCCAGGTGCGGCCCATGACCCCACCGTGAGGGATGGAGAGCTGACCGCAACGCTGGAGAGGACACTGCCGAGCCACGGCCCAAGTGTCGGCTGGCCCTGCAGCCCTGACGCTTCCAGACCAAGATCCACTGTCAGCTCTGGCCCTGCCAGGACCTGGACACGGACACGTGGAGGCTTATCAAGGACACGAGGGCTGCACGGTCACAGGACCGCTACCTGCCCGTGAGCACGGGCTGAGGAGGAGCCCACCATTTCAAAGACAGAGTCAACCGCCGGTTCTTGGCCTACCTGCACTTTAACAAAACACGGAAGCGGGGTCCCCAAACCTCGATGCAGAACAACCTGCACCTGTGGGGAGCTGGCCTTGGGGTTCTGCTGACCCACGCCAAAGAGGAGCAGCCCAATCACAGGGATTTTGTGCAATAGCCACTGGACCCCACGCTCCCCACCAGAGAGGGAGCATGTCAATATTCTAGTACAGTTTTTGCCTATTTCTTTCCCAGTAAAAGCTTTTTTGTTATGTGTCTCTGTGGTGCCAGACTTGTTGGGCTGGGTTCTGTGCACCAGCAGGGCCATGTGCCAGGGGCGTGACCGGCGCTGCCCCTTGCCCGTGAAAGCTGAAAAACACACAGGCAGGAATGCCACGGAACCAGTGGAGGGTGCAGTGAAGTTCCTGTCAGGCACTAGTTGCCGACAAGCTCGGGCTCCGACGCCCACTCTGCAGCGATGGACGCCTGTGTGCCCCAGGCAGGTGCTGGCTCAGAAACGCCACTTCACCATTTCCACTGCACTGACCTCAGCCTGCACACCTCGCACTGGCAGGCTCAGGCCCCTGGGTCTTCCCAGACGTCTGCAGTGAGAGAGGAGAGGTCAGGCCCCTAGCACTGTCCATGACCTGCATCCAGACGCCTTCATCCTTTCCCCATTTGTGTGCCAGACTTTCTGGGTTCAAATCCTTGCCCCCACCACTCGTCAGCTGTGGGAACAGGTTAGTGATGCGACCTTCCCGAGCCACGCTTTTTCCCTGTGAAATGGGGCTAATCCTGACAACTGCCTCCTGGGGTAAGCTTGTGAGGACAAACCAAGATGACCTATGTCGAGCACTTGGCACAGTGTGGGGCACGTCCTAAGAACTCTGCCTATATGATTCGCTCTGAACACGGGGCTGACCCAGAGCAATGTGGACCCATTTTAAGGGCTGGTCCTGCTCAAATGCAACACTGCCCTGCCTCCCACTTCAGTCTGCTTTCTCTTCCTGAGAACTTTCTAGGTAGGGGTACAAACCCAGGAATGACAGGAGCAGAGGCAGAGGTTCGCAGGGGCCCTCCCTCTCCTTCCCCATTGGTCCCTCAGAGCCATAAAGAGGTCCACATTTTTTACATGACCCTGTCATCTTGGCCTGGGCAGCCCATGCTCTGGCAGCCTGGGGGCAGAATCCTCTCTACCCAGAAAACAGAGGGGGAGGGGATGCCAGCTCCTGCCACCACCCGTTCCAGCTGGCATCAGGCAGGAGAAGCTCGCTCTGGCTGGTTTCACTTCCTGGTGTCCAGGGACTTGTCGGTTTGGTTTCAGTTGAAGACCCAGAGAGGAAGTGCTTCCATACAAAATAAAAGAAATTCAAGAATCTGCCTGTACCCACTACCCACCACCACCATCACCAAAGAATGGAATTCAGAAATAATGATGATGATGATGATGGTGATGATATAAAGTAGCTAAAATCCACTGAGGGCTTATATATGCTCAGGCATTATCTTAAGAATTTTGATGCAGACAAATTCATTTAATCATCACAATGTCAATGCTGTCGATAACATTAGTATCCCCATTTTAAAGATGAGGAAATTGAGCCTTAGCGCCACTAGACAACCTGTCTAAGTTCAACCAGCTGAGAAGTGGCAGAGCCAGCCTCTGGGCCCAGCCCCGCAGGCTAAAGAGCCCCCGCTTGCCACAGCCAGGCCGAGGCCCCCCAGGTGCAGTTCGGATAAGGCTCTGATTCCATAACCCTCCACCAACCAACACCCACACCCTGAACTGTTTCAAAGTAACCTCCCTGTGAGCAAGTGGGGCTCAACTAGGTCTCCCTCCCTCCAGGAAGGTGGGAGGGACGGGATGGGAAGCCCTGCCTTTTTCAGTCCCTGCGCCGCCAGCTGGAGGGTTCCCAGGAAGCCCTGAGTTCAGGAGCTGCTCCAAAATCGCAGCAGCCCAATCCCCATGTGACTTTCCCTTAAGCAAGTTTTCATCAGCATCAACAATGTCCCTTCCTGAGGGGGGCTCAGCCTGAACCTCTTTGCTAGAAAAGATTCTCACTTCCTGGTCCACCTGCCAAGAGGTGGAGGCCACACGGACAGCCCTGGGTACTGACAGGCTGGCTGGCTGGTTCATTTGCATTTTTCTCTTCCAGGCCAGACAGTAACTAACTGCTTATCCAAATAAGACACTGTCCTTGCCCTCAGAGGGCTAGCTCCTCCCCATTTCTTGGCAAACTGGCTGGCGCACCCTGAACCCCACCAACAATTGGGCCAGTCCCGGGCAGGCTTCAATCCCACTCAGCTCAACCAAGCAGGTCTGCTCCGGCATGACAGCAGCCTGGACACTCCAGGCACGGGCAGCTGCCAGCATGGGGCTTCTCTGGGGCACATGGGAATGCAGAGGAGGCAGGAATACCCCCACTGTGGGAAAGAAAAAACAGAAAGGCACAGCACGACGGGTGGTGGCCATGGAAAGGGTGGCCTTCAGGTTGTCTTGGGCTCAGAGAACGTCTGGCTGACTCCAGACCCAATAGCTCTCCATTCCTGCGACCACATCACCCTGGACCAAGCCACCACCGTCTGCCTCGGCCACCACCGTCTGCCTTGGTCACCACAGCAGTGTCTGAGCCAGGCTCCACACTCATCTCGCCAGTCTCTTCGTGGCTCCCCCAACTGTGGCCTCTGCGGTCTCTCGGTTCCTCAAAAGGGTTTCACTCTGCACTTAAGATCTGTGCATGTTACTGTCTGTACAACATGTCTCCTCGGACACCACAGTAAGGCCACCAATGCAAGAATCTCATGAGCAAAACATGGTAGAGAACATATGAGCCGGTTTTCTCCTCAATCTGTTTTCTCAAATATTAACATTTGAAAGCAATCTAGAGTAAAATCTTCACAGTGACTGACCTATTTGCTTGTGAGTAATACCAATTCCAGACTCTACAAAACTGAGGACAAATTAATTTTGTCCTTGAAAACAGTTCCCTCACTTTCCTTGGGACCTGCCGCCTGCCATGGAACCCTGACTCCTAATTCTAATTCTTACACAGTCTCCGCGTGTCAATGAGAACATCACTCCTTCCAGGGGAGTCCCCTCAGCCCCTGGGCCAGCCTCTTGCCACAGGCACCGACAGCATTCTCTCCCCCCGCACACCCCCATTTCTGTCCATGGTGATCACTCCAGCAGAATTTTCTGATCAGGGCCAGCAATGAACTGAACAGGGTGATGAAAGCATTTGTGTGTATATGACACACTCTCCACACATCTCGTTTTCAATGGAAACGTACGCATGCACGTTCCTTGGCCAAGCTTTCTGACTAGGGCCAGGTATTTTCTCTAGTGTGGGTCTGCTGACCTGAGTTCCTGTACTGTCTCATTTTGGTTTCGTAAAGCAGAGCAAGAACTTCAAGACACCTGCCAAGAAATCTGAGTGTGAGATCCTTCCGGATTTTTACAAAATGTTTACAGTTGCCCTGGACGGTTTGGCTCAGCGGTTAGAGCGTAGGCCCAAGGACCAAAGAGTTGTGGGTTCAATTCCGGTCAAGGGCACGTACCTCAGTTGCAGTTCATCGCCAGCCCTGGTCAGGGTCGTGTGGGAGGCAGCCAGTCGATCGATGTGTCCCTCTCACATTGATGTCTCTCTCTCTCTCTCTCCCTCTCTCTCTCTCTCTCTCTCTCTCTCTCTCTCTCTCTCTCTCCCCCTCTCTCTCCCTCCCTCCCTCCCACTCTATCTGAAGATAAACGGAAAAATATCCTCGGGGGAGGATTAAAAAAAAAAGTTTACAGTTGTCCACATCAAGATAATATTTTGACAGAAATATTACCCAAGTGATTCCAAAGTCATTCCAAAGTGGTCAAAGAGGTCAAAGAGAAACGACAACTCCCCACTGCCTCTGAGGTCCAGCTCACACTCTGGAGCCGAGTTCAGCGGCTGGGTTCAAACCCAGTGCAGTCACTTCTCAGCCATACGACCATGCTTGCTCCTCAGCTGTAAAATTGGGGTTTCAGCTATTCCTGTCGCGTCATTTATTTATGCAATGTTAAGTGCGATTGTGTAATTACAATGACGAGGGCCACAAACAGGTTTGGGGACAAACAGCTGACTCCTGATAAGCATCCAACTTAACTGATGGGGCGGAAGTACAAGGGTGTACTAGAAACCAGCCCACTGGCTGGGAGTGCTCAGAGGCCAGGAGCATTAGTCAGGTCAGCTAGGGTCAATTATGCCCATGACTGTGAAGAAGGACTTGCTCGTCATCCGTCTCCTCGCACCTGGCTGCACACTGGCACCACCTGGTGAACGCTACAAAGTGTGGGCCCTGACGCGCCCAGAGTGATACAAGTGATACGAGGCGGAGCCAGGGCACGGGCATTTATTTATTTATTTAAAATCCTCACCCCTGTCCTGGCTGGTTTAGCTCAGCAGTTAGAGCGTCCGCAGAGGCAGCCAATAGATGTCTCTCCCTCACATCAATGTTTCTCTCTCTCCCTCCCTCCCACTGTATCTGAAGATAAACAGAAAAATATCCTCAGGTGAGGATAAAAAAAAAATCCTCACCTGAGGACATTCCTCCATTTATCCTCAGATAAAGTAGGAGGGAGGGAGAAGAGAGGGAGAGAGGGAGAAAGAGACATCCAGGTACACGCCCTTGACTGGAATCAAACCCAAGACTCCTTGGTTCTCAGGCCAACGCTCTCACTGCTGAGCCAAACTGGCCAGGGCCAGGGCACGGGCATTTAGAAAAGCGCCTAGATGATTCTACAAGTGGGGCTGAGGACCAGCGTGCTAGAATGCAAACTCTGGGAGGGCAGGGCCGCCCCTGGAGGCCCACACTGGACAGCAGTGCCTGGCGCAGCGCCTGGCCACGCGAGCACTTGAGTCCTGTCTCGTAAAGGAGTGAGTGGTGGCCACCAGGTTTAGGGGCCAGGGCACTGGCTCCATTCCCACTTCCTAGCTGCCCTGTCACACCAGTGGGTAGGCCCCAACCACAGGAAGCAGCTGAGGGGCAGACAGAGGCCCTAGGGAGAAGTCAGGCCCCACAGGCCCCAGAGCCTCCGTGGTGATAAGCACTTTCACCTAGAAGTGAGTTCCAGGAGGTGCCAGCAGGAGGTGCAGTTAATCATTCACACCAACCACGGGAGGGAGCAGCCTGAGTGGCAGCTCAGCCCCAGGGCTTCGGAGGTCCTTTCGTCAACAAGGTCATCCAGAGGCCTCATCTGAGGTAGACAGAAGGCCTGGGGCAAGGCCCTGGCTCCAGTCTCTTACCCTACCTACTCCAAGTCTGACTTCTCTTAGTGAGGACATCACACGCCTGCCCTGAGCAGGCCCTCAGTGACATCGTCCAAGGACAGAATGCAGCCGAGGGGGTAGTGTGAGAGGCAGAAAGGGACCAGGGTTGCTAGGCAACGGGCCCTGGCCCACCTTTGTTAGCTCTGCTGATAGCAACAAGGTCTGGTAGGGCCACTTGGCACTGAGAACACCTTTTTCTCCCAACAGCTGCCTCTTTGAGTCAGTGCAGCTCTGGTCGCCTCTTAGCTCAGCCCCAAAGTGTGGGCCCTGAAGGATTACCCTGATCCGCCCTCTCTTAGGACACGGGAGTGTTAACAGCAGCATCAGGTAATGACTCCTTCCTTCTCTGCCTGGACCCCCTTCAACTGGCTACAGGCTCGCAGCCTGCTGATAGCTGTGCTTCTAGAAGATCAGTCAGTCCTGTTTTCTGCTGCCTCTGAAAAAGTTTACGGAGGTCTCAGCTTGAGCTAGTCCACTCCTCCGCAACTCTGCTGACCTCTCAAAACGCTTCCCAGTGTTTGGCAACTGAGGCAGGAAAAGTAGGATCTAGAGTGAAGCTTTAGCTGAGTAGGTCTCAAGGATGAGAGAGGAAGTTTCTCCTCATACCAGGGCTATTGTGGAAAGGGCTGAGAACCCGGGGTAGCCTCCAGGAAGGCCTGAAGGCCCCCCGTTGGTGCCAGTCTTCACTCCCATTTCTTCGAGCAGGAAAGTCCACTTATTGCTGGCTGGAGGCATCGAGCCCTAAGACTCCCTTCACTTCAGTGTCTCCTAGCTGCAGAGGTGGGCCAGCGGTTCTGAGATTGCCCAGAGGGTGAAGTTGGGGGCAGGGTTGGGTGTGGAGAGCAGCACCTGGGCAGGGCCTTGGCGAGGCACCAGCACTCAGCCTCTGTCCCTTTTCCAGGTTCACATGGACACACTAACAAAGCAGAGGCGCATCTGGAAGGAGGAGTTCTGGCAGAACCCCTGGGACCAGGGGGGCCTGGCAGCGATCACCGTGTTCATCATCATGATCCTGATTCTCATGATGTTCGCTATTGTATTTGGGGCACGCCCTCCACTTGAGAGGGTCGACCAGTTTGACGAGTTATGACCTGACTTTCTGGGGGCCCAGGATGGGGGCCACCTGTTATATACTCTCCAAACACCATGGACCTTTCCCTCAAAGCCCTTTTAACAGCCTAGAATTATACATTTTTATGTGATTCTCTGATAAGTGCCTGTCTTCCTCACTGGGCCGAGCCCCATAAAAGCAGGGATGGCCCTGGCCGGTTTGGCTCAGCGGTTGGAGTGTCGGCCTGTGGACCAGAGAGTCCCGGGCTCGGTTCCCGCTAGGGGCACGTACCAAAAAAAAAAAAAAAAAAAAGCAGGGATGGGTCCCTTTGTGTTCGCCACTGTGTCCCCCAAAGGCCAGTTGGCCCAGCAGGGTCAGCATCAACCAACATTTGCGGGTTAAATGAACAAATGAATGACTGGACAAATGAGCAAACAAACGGATAAACAGAAGGATCTGGGCTGCTGGCTCCCCCAGCGGATGACAGAGCCCAGTTCAATCTAGGCCTAAACACAGAGCTGCTTCCATCTCAGACAGGTGGCCGAGGCCTGGAGGCTGGAGGCTGCTTCAAACCGAATTACCATCCCCTCTGACACTAAAAAGGTCAAGAGCCTTGTCATGAATCACCAAATGCTCCTGGTGGCCGGAGCTCAGAGGAAGCAGCTGCACTCAGACAAGAGAGGAAACCTGCTGGTGTCCCACCCTGGCCTCATTCATCTGACCCCAGTGTCTTTCCTGTTGGTCCAGAGATGCCCAGGTATCACTCACAGGGTTCCACAGCCCCGTGCACCCAGACCTTACAATGCTGTCTTTGTAGAAATGTACCCGCCTCTGCCAAAGCCGCCACACTGGCCTGTCCCTTGCTGCCAGGTGCCCTCGCTTAGTGAATGGCTGCTTCAACTTCAACCTCATACCCAACTAGTCCTAGAAAGGGGGCAACTATCTGGAGGGAAGGGTCTTTTTTGGTGTGCTATAAAACATTTATGAATTAAAGAAATACTCTCTTTTACAATCAAAAGTGCAGTTTCAAATCCAGTCACACCAACAGTGTTTATTCCATCCAGGGCCTGGAAGTCCTGGAATCTGAGACTCTCACATGTAACATGAGAGATGAGACAGCACACGGGGCAGCAGGAGCCCCGCTGATGCCCAGACTGCTCAACACTAAGAGGCTCCGGCTCCCTGGTATTTCTCCCAGGAGAAACTGGGTAGAGGCTCCTAGGAAGACCTAACCTCTTGGGATATGGCAGAGCTAACGCTCTGGACAGCCCTACAGAGCCTCAGACTCATCCCAGACAAGAACCCAGCCAGGGTTACTTCCAGCAGAGGGGACACTGACAACCAGCAAGGACACTTGGCCCTTTCATTATGGGTGCTTTGCTCATGGACCCTAAGGAGGCCTGAGCACCTCCCTGTACTACTGCTTGAAAAGGGCTCTGGTCACAATGGCCGTGGGAAGGGTCGTCTGGCACTGCAGCCAACCACCTCTACTCGGCACAAAAGAGTGTCCCCAAAACCTGGTCTTGCCACAGAGGCTGAATTAGAGTTGACTACTTGGAGAAGGAAAGACTTTCAGTCTGGGAGTCACCTACTCATTGGTGAATAGGAGGGAGTGGGAATCAAAACACAGGGCCCAAATAGGAGCCTCTGTGGTTTCCAGAGGAAAGCCTCACACACCTCCAGACACCAGTCATCAGCTTCATGCTTCAAGAATCCAGTCGTGCAAAACCCGAGACGGCACGTGTGCATGAAAATGTGCACTGACAGTCGGCAGACCTGAGATTGGAGGCATCTGTCTACTATAAGCTTTGTGACCGTGGCCTCCCTGGACCTCGGTCTACTCATCTTCAAGTCTGAAGCAATCACTTCTATCTCATCCAATGAGATCTGACCGATGAGAACAGAAGAACCAAAGAGCTTTTAGAGCAAAGGGCTACACAAGCACAAAGTGCTCCCAGCTCGCCCAGGGTCCTGGACGTCCCTCACACGGCGCATCACAGCTGCTGTGCTCAGAACCCGCCCTGCCACAACCTGCCCAGCACTGCAGCTACGGGCCGCTCACGGCCCCACCACCAGCAGATGCAGATAAAACAGATAAGCGAGTTCCAAGTGGGCAGGCTGGCGTTACGTGGGAAATGGTGACTTCTCTCCAGGCACATTACACACCCCTGCCAAGAGAAGCTGGGTCACCTGCCTCAGTTTGGGTCCAGGCTGAGTGACTACTACTCCAGTGAAGCCAGTGGTCCAGCTCAGTGGCATGTGATGACTGCAATGCCCATAGCTCAGAACTGGTCACATGGCCCAGGACTGAGTCACTCACGGGGCCATCCATTCTGGACGGAAGTAAAGTAGGGTGGATGGGTGACTGCCCAAAATATTCAACGAGTCCTCACATTGCCAGAGTTTCTAGGGCCTTCCACAAAAGAGTGAAAGGGTACCGACTTCCAGACTACCTGGCAGGAGACACCCCATGCAATGGCCTGCAGCAGGCTGAGGTCCCCTGGTGGCCGAGAGTGGCCGCACGTTAGCTGCTTTACACATAGATACTAGAGGAGGAAAAGACTTCACTAACATTTTGCTCCAGAAACACACAAATAAGTCACTCACCCCAGTTCTTCACAGAAGGTCACCAAGGCATCAAAGGCCAGGATAGCAGCTTTATCAGATGCTTTGGTCCCTCTCTTTTCCTGGAGACAAGAAATGACCATTTGTAGGGTGATTACCAGAGGGAAAGGGGGTGGGGGAGGTAGAAGAGGGTATAGTAGGGATAAATGGTGATGGAAGGAGACTTGATTTGGGGTGGTGAACACACAATATAACATACAGATGATATACTATAGAACTGTACACTTGAAACCTATGTAATTTTATCAACTGATGTCACCCCAATAAACTCAATTTAAAAAGTAAAAAAGGAAACGACCACTTAGCAAAAGTCTTCCATAGTTGGACTACCTTGTAACCCAAAAAATGATAAAGAAAAAAATATCAAATGGCAGTAAGAAAGCCGCTTACAAAACAGTGTCCCCAAACCTGACCATGCATTAGAATCACCTGGGTAACTAAAGAGTAACCATCCCCAGACTATTGAAGCGAACTTTCTGGAACTGGAGCTTTTGAGAGTTGATATTTTCAAAAGCTGCTGATGTGATTCTCATGCAGAGGGCCCATGAACTGGCATCTGGGAAACACTGTACATAATGTGACCTAATTTAATAATAAATATAGGCATGAGGGTGTGTACTTAGGCATATGGGAACATGTTATGTCTGGAAAAACACACTGTATACGAAAACACTAACATTATTTCTGAGTGTTGGGACTGTGTGTCGCCTCTTTATACTACATGTCTATTTGTCAAACATTCTTCTAAAAAACTCTGAAGTTCTAAAAATACAGAAAAGTAAAGAAGACATAGCAGACACTGATATCTGAAACATTACTGACTTTCTGCTTCTGGAAGGTGAATCATCGTCACCTCCCAAATGCACGCAGATACACATCCTTCCTCTACCCCCAGGCTCCCAATGTTTATACCACAATTTCTTGTTAAATCATCGTTTTCCTCACTGTCACTATGTCAACATTGTTCAGAGCTAAGCCCCGGGATTACATTTCCCACGATCACATATCCTTTCCTCTACAACTTTGCTTCCCCTGCAATTAACAGCTGCCTTGTTTTTTTTCATTTACTTAGACTTCAGTGTATCACTAATTCACCTCCAAATGTTCTGACATCATTAAAAAATAAAAAAACTCATTTCAATAGGAGCCAGAGATGGCAGGTTCCACTTTTATCTTTGGAAACTTCCTTCCTGGAGCCTCTGTCCCCCTGGTTCGAGCTGGACCACTGTTCTCAAGACCTGGTACATAGCTGTCTTTCTGGGACCACCCTTCCATGTGCTCCTGGGTCAGGTCTCCATCTTCCTCCTGCTCAGTTCACTGCCTCTGTGGTGAGTAATCCTTCAGGAGCTTCTCCACGTGAGGCAGTTTTTTGAAACCTTGTATCTGAAAATGTCTTTATGTTACATTCACACTTAGCTGTTTGGCTGGATAGAAAGTTCTAAATTGGAAATGGTTTACTTAGAATTTGAAGGCACTTGTTTCATTGTTGTCTCTGGTATTTCAGTGAAGAAAACTGATGCTCTTCTGGCTCCCAGTCCTTCATATATCCTCTCTCTGGAAGCTCTCGGGTTTTCTCTCTATGTCAAATGATCTCAAATGTCTAAATGATGAGCCCCGTAGGAGTTCTTGTAATCATTGTGTTAGTGAGTTTTAAATAAATACCTTATACTCAGTCACCAAAATCTTTTCCTTGTCTAATTTAAATTTCACATAAAAGAGACAAGTTAACTACACCCCCTTAGTTCATGGAAAACAACTGTTCTTGATCCACACAAGGCCCCTTCATTCCCAATCCCTACCTTTGCTCCACATTCATTCATTTATTCAGTCAACGTTAAGCACTTAACTGTGTTCCCAGCACTGATCTAGGGATTACAGATACACAGGAAACAAAATGTCCCTGCTCTCATGGAACTTACATTTCTTTTTATTTTTGTTTTTTGTTTTTTTTTAATCCTCACCTGAGGACATTTTTCCATTTTTTGTTCAGATAGAATGGGAGAGAGAGAGAGAGAGAGAGAGAGAGAGAGAGAGAGAGAGAGAGAGAAAGAAACATCGACGTGAAAGGGACACATCGAGTGGCTGCCTTCCACACGCACGACCCCACTAGGGCCAGGGGACAAACTGCAACTGAGGTACGTGCCCTTAGCGGGAACCGAACCAGGGTCTCTCTGGACCGCAGGCCGACGCTCTAACCGCTGAGCCAAACTAGCCAGGGCTTACATTTCTTTTTAAAAAAAAATTTTTTTATTGAATTTTTTTAGAGAGAAAGGAAGGGAGAGATAGAAACATCGATGTGAGAAAGATACATCGATTGGCTGCCTCCTGCATGCCCCTCACTGGGGATCAAGCCCGCAACCTGGGCATGTGCCCTGACCGGGAATCGAACCAGGACCTCTCTTCTCAGTCCATGGGATGATGCTCAATCCACTCAGCCACACCAGCTGGGGGGAACTTACATTTCAATAGAGCAAAAAGAGAATAGCAAACCTATAAAGTCAAGCAGTAATAAACACAATAAAAAAAGAAAGAAGACAGGAGTCTTCCTGGGCCCTCAGCTATGCCTATTACCCTACAGTGAGTATGTACTTATAATTTCTTCACCTCTCATTGCTGGATATTTAGTTTCCCATTTTCTGTCCTCATGAACAGTTCTACCATGCAGGCCCTCGAGCACATGAGCTTATGCACTGGCTCTTTTATTTCATGGGACTGAGTCCCAGAAATAGGATATCTGGGACCCAGACATCCACTCTTACATCAATGTTTCTCTTTCTCTTCCCCTCTCCTTTTCTCTATAAAAATCAATTTAAAAATCTTGAAAGCCCAACTGGTGTGGCTCATGCACCAAGAGGTCACCGGTTCAATTCCCAGTCAGGCACATGCCCAGGTTGTGGGTCTGATCCCCAGTAGGAGGCATGCAGGAGGCGGCCAATCAATGTTCTCTCTCATCGATGTTTCTCTCTCTCCCTCTCCCTTTCTCTCTCTCTCAAATCAATAAAGAATAATTATTTAAAAATCTTGAAAAAAGGAAAGAGTCTAACCTAGCTTGATGCAGTGCCCATCCACCAGCATACAATTCCCCTTTGCTCTACCATCTAGCCCCAGGAGCATCCCTCTAGTTTGCAGAATCTCCATCTGCATGAAACTGGAGAGCGGTGGATTCAGACAGAAAGGGCCACTACTGCCCAGGACTTACCCGCAGTTTTGCTACTTCCTTCCTGATCAGGAAGCTGACTTGGTCTCGGTCGTTCCTGGAGTAATAGAGACGGCACCAGGAAGGCTTCCCGTCCCTGCCAGCCCGGCCAGACTCTTGGTAGTACCCAGCCATAGACTTGGCAATATTCCAGTGGGCAACAAACCTGTAGGATTCAAAGGGGCAAGCAGTATGAGATGTGGCAGAAGACCTGAGGAGGGCAGTGATTCTGGGTGGGTGGAGCAGGGCTCTCCGCAGTGACCAGGGGTGGGTGGGCCAGCAGGCAGAGGCAGAGAGAGGATCCCAGGGTGAAGTATGGCTAGGATACCTGCAGTCCATCAGCAGGCCTCCCTGCTATGGAGCAGCCCAGTTCAGAGGCCATATCAGTAAAGGGGGCAATTCCAACACATGAGAAACAACAACAAAAAACTCAATCAGAGGTCCAGTGGAAAAAAATACTGGACTTAAATAAGATTAGGCCACTTATGAACTGTACAACCTTGAAAAAGTCCTTCATAATTTCTTTGGAGAGAAAAGGGATATTTATTAAGTACCTACTATGAGCCAGTGTGTATATCTGTTTCACTGAATTGTTAGAGTCACCATCATGTGAGGTAGCCCCATTTTGGAGACAATGAACTTGAGGTTCAGAGGGTAAATTATACAAGGTGACACAGCATGGGATCAGTAGAGCTAGGATTTGAGCCTAGGGGTGTCTGATTTCAAAGTTGGCCCCTAATAAGGCATGGCCAACCCAGCATCCAACTCTGATTCCAAAGTCCATGTTCGGAAGGAGACTTGACTTTGGGTGGTGAACACAATACAATAGATGATGTATTATAGAATTGTACACTTGAAACCTATATAATCTTATTAATCGATGTCATCCCAATAAATTCAATAAAAAATTAAAAAATAAAAATAAACAAAGTCTGTATTCTCTCAAATGTGGTACACAGACTAATTCCTACCCTGACCACATCAGGGCCACTATGCGTCTTAACAAGACCATGTACGTAAAAATGCTCCGAAATCATACAAGGCATTATTGTTGGTGTTAATCAAAACAAAGGGCTTCAGGATGTAGCCCAAAATGTCTCCGGAAGGTCAGGTGTGGCTAGAGGTAAAAAATTTCCAACAGCTAGCTGCCAGCATGGGCCTAGGAGGCTGGGATGCACCGTCTCCTCTAGCCTGTCAATCAGCAGTAACAAGGAATGATGGGAACAAGCTCTTCGCCTTTGACTCTTCCCAGAGGGAGCAGGTTAAGATAGCTCGTTCATTCTACCCCTCACAGGGTCCACCTGCTAAGATGTGAGTGAACAGGGCTGTGTTAATGAATGAGCCTAACGATCTGTGTGCTGCCCTATCTCCTGTGGGACAGCAGAACCATGCTGTGCAGTCACCGGGAGCAGGCTGCATGAGGGCTGTGTACTAGGCACCTCTCCCTGTGGCCTCCTTCCCTGCTGGCCCTAGAAGGAGCACATGGACCTGGTCCTCCTGGCAACCCACCCCAAGCCAGGCCCTGATCAGGAAGGTAAGACAAGAACCAGAGCTCACCTGACGTTGGCTTTGTCCACTCCCATCCCAAAACTAATGGTTGCAACAATTACAGGGACCTTCTCCTCCATCCACTCGTTCTGCACCAGCGTTCTTTCAGCAGCCTTCAGCCCTATAAAGGAGGGAAAGGTGGAAAAGGAAACTTGCATTTCCCTTGGGTTTCCCTTTGGGTCTATCTTGGGTTTGACACTATGTCGGGCACTGTACACATACCCTGAATCCATTACTTACCAGCTGTGTGGCCATGGGCCAGGCACTTAACCTCTCTGAGCCTGAGCTAATAAATATAAAGACCCTAGCCGGTGTGTGACATAAAGCACTCAGTGAATGTTAGAGCTAAGGATCAAACCCAAGTCAGTTGGCCTCCAAAGCCTCCAAAGTGCTCTTTCCACAACACCAACACCTGCGCTTATGAAAACTCATCACCTGCTGCTGGTGGGCACAGGGCAAGAAAAGAATTCAGGAGGCACAGTCTCATTTCAGACCTCATTCTTGTCTAAACTCCTTTTTGTGGATTTAAGTGAATCACTTTAGCTCTGTCTGGGTATCTAGAAAAGATGTCAGACCACCTGATTTTCCAGGATCCACAGGAACAAGAGACTCACTAAGAAGCCTCTGAGAGTGAAGAGGACCAGGTGGCCTGGGCAGCCCTTACCTGCGTGGTAGGCCTTGGCATTCAACCCCCTGTAGCTGAGCTCTATCGCCAGCTGTTCACAAGCCTCTCTGGTCCTGCAGTAGACAATGCCGCAGCCGGACAATGACTGAATGGGAAGACAGGAACAACAGGAAGAAAATAGGCACTGGGAAAAACAGTCAGCTCGTCATACTGGACCTGCTTTAAAAGAAGTTCTGCACTCTGTCTGTCTCTCATCAGCCTCACAGTCTCTTTTACGGCAGGCCATCCAGCAGGGCTCTGCCTTTTTCCAACAAAGCAGCACCAAACCAGCTCAAAACCCAACTAGTCTACCTTCTCTGCCTCCTCTCCTCAAACCTCGACCAGTAAGGGGAACAATGCCAGGAAGCCAAAGGGACAATTCTCCGTGCTTTAAGCCGCTACTAGTCCTGGCTAAGGAAGCCAGAAAAAGCAAAGGTCTTAGAAAACCAATACCCATCTCTGTGTTATAGACAGCACCCCGCTGCTCCACAGGCATCTTGGCCTCCCCACCTCAGTGCCCTCACCCCTTTATCACTCTTTTGTCCAAGAGCCTTAAGGCAGAAGTCCCTCAGGTTCTTGTAGGGGTCAGAAAGCAGTTCCTTGAACTGCACATCGTAATAGAGGTTGGCCCGGAAGCAAGGAGTCTTGAAGGCAGCAACCGGCTGCTTCAGGTGCAGAGCAGCAAACACATCCTCCTGGACCTGCGGGGTGGCTGTGGCGGTCAAAGCCACACACGGGGCATGTGCCAGGCGGGAGCGCAGGGCACCCAGACGCAAGTAGTCAGGACGGAAGTCGTGTCCCCACTGGGAAACACAATGAGCTTCATCCACCACCAGGTAGGAGAGCAGGTGGCGGGACACCAGGGAGTTCAGGGTGGGCTGGAAGGAGGATGAGGCCGCCATCTCTGGTGTGATGTACAGAAGTTTGGTCTGGGGCTTCTCTTGCTCCAGGTCAGAGAGCAGCTCCTTCTTCTCCTGGGCTGAGAGCTTAGAGTTCAGGGAACTCACTCGTACCTTCAGGGCCAGCAAGTGGTCTACTTGGTCCTGAGAGTAGAAGGGGGGACAAGCACACAGAGGAATATAATTGGCCCTCAGGATCTCAGAAAGTCATTGTGACACCCTGGGGTATTGCCCAGTCATAAAACATCCTCCTCCCACCCTCCAATGTCTTCTCTTTGTGCACAAGAAGGACTGAAGGGGAAGTGATTGAGAGGATAAGCTATGGAGCCAGACAGACCTGGATTTAATCCTGGCTCACTTAATACCACATGCTCTTGGGCTGGTTCTTAACCTTAACCTGTCAATCTTCTCACTCTCTTTCTCTCTCTCTCTCTACTATAAAAATAGTGACTACCTAGCAGGATTGTTGTTAAGAATTAAATTCTGCATCTCAAAGGTGAGATGAATGCATATAAAACACTAGCACCAAGCCCCAGACCTAGCGATCACTCACTAGGCACTATTATTGTTCTTTCCTGTCTCTCTCTTCATGGTCGATAGCTCTTAACTACATGACTACGCTTCCTCATTTCTGATTCTGGCAGCCCATCTGCAGGCCTTAAATGTAGTCAGAAGTGCAGAGCAGATGTTACCAACATCCCAGTCAATCTCTCATTTTTTCTGTCATAGCTGCACCCTTGCCAGAATAAAGCAGGACCCCAGGCCTCCCCCATATCAATTTAGCACTCTATCCATCTGCATCTTCTCTCATCAAGAGTGTGCATATGTATACAGACACAGTTCCATAATCGTCTGGACAAAAAGTAACAAAGGAGGGGAAGAGACCACCAGAGTGCTATGCACTAGTGGAGAAGCCCACATATGGGCAATTCAGAAACCCAATACAGAGAGGAAGATAAGCAAATCAAAGAAAATAAGAGGCAAGAGACCAAAGAAAGCAGAAGTGAAATCTCCAGCTATAAACAACCTCTCCCTAAACTTTTTGGGCTGCCATCTTCATTCCCCTAAGCCTCACCTGAATCAAAGCAATGAGAGGAGAGATGACGATGGTGATGCCTTTGGCCAATAGAGCAGGGAGCTGATAGCAGAGGGATTTTCCTGCCCCTGTGGGCATGCACACAAAAACATCCTTGTCACCTGCAAAAATACAAGAAGAGAGAATCTCAGTGCTTTCTGTCTTTTATCTCTTCCCTTCATTAAGGCTGTTGAAAATTAAATGAGAATGTAGGAAAAGCCCCTAGCAGAGTGTGTGGCACATGATGGGGATGGGTCTCAATATAATCTTAATTCCCTTCCCATCCTTTCTATGAAAAGGGATACAGGGACGTTTGGAAAAGCACACAAACCATTTCCAATAATGGTAATAACAACTACAAGGTTAAGAAGTCTGAGTCTGCTGGGATATAGATGATTCAGCCATGAAAGCTAACTACTTCTAGATGAGTGGGCATATCTGTATAGACATGGAAGCACTATCATTTAGATGGTTTTTGTTTATAAAGATTACAGTGTAATTAACATTACAGTGCTGCTCCCTTCTTAACAACCCCCATTTGTCAACAAATCTCAGGTTTATAATACTATTAATCCTTTCTTCCCTATTTGAGATCCAGGCCACTCAGTCTTTAACAAAAGGGATTACCTATGTCAGTGACTGGATTAGGCCATTCCTGCCACTCCCACACAAACTAATGGGAATTGATGAACTGTTTTCAAAGACAGTCTGTAGCTCTGGCTATGAAATGTAAGAAACAAAACAGCTGAGTGGTTCTGCCAATATAACTGCAAGTTTTGAGTGACAAGCCTACAAGATTTCCAAAATCAATTATGGACTAAGGGTGGAGAAGTAAGAAGGGTCAGAAGGAGGGTATTCTACAGCAGTGCTATGGTATAGCCAGCATAAATGTAAACAAGTAGTTTGGCAATGTTACCTTTCACTACAGCCATGATCGCACTCTCTTGTAAAGGTGTCTTAAAAGAGTCAAACCCAAAGACCTTCTTCAACGTGCTCCGGACTCGACGTTCAGGGTCAAAAGGAGAGGAATGGCGGGTGCTCATCTTAGCGACAGACAGTGGCCAAAGGTTAAGGCAAAGGTGATGATCCTATGGTCCTGGCAAGAACCCTCTGTTCTGCTTTTAAAATACTGCTTATTTTTCTCTATGAGTATAAATGTGCTTGATTACACTCAAGCGATATATTATTTTCAAGTAACACAGCAATACACTCCTGGATAATTAACATCTCCACTTTCACGTCAGTGAAAATAAAAACACTGAACTATCCCAGGCCACGGTATATATATAGCAGAGCTAGAAATCAGATCACGAGAAGAAACACAAATGTCTTCCGAATAGTTTGGAGAAGGTGGAATTGTTTGTCTAAGAGTCATCTTCTGCTCCTTCTATAAGGATAGCCATGATGACCATTCCTCCCCCCAGGACCCTGACCCCTTCTTCCCAATTCCCTGAGGAGACCTCTTCCCCCTTCCTTCCGAGCCCCCAATTCGCTCTTTTCTTTCTTCTTCAGTCGAAGTCTACCTCTCTTCACCCCAAGATATCAGAGCTGGCCGTGGGCCGCCCGAGAGCAAAGGGCTCTTGCTGGGGGCGCGGCTGACGCCTGCTGGCTCGGGAACTACTCGAAGATCCCCATCGCCACCGCCAATTTCGAGAAGCCAAAAAGCTGGACTTTACCCTGTCAAGTAAAACCAAGCAACCGCGTTTCCGTCGCGTAGTAATGACGTTACACTAGCGCTGTGCGAGGGGCGGGGCCAGGCTCAGAAACAGCCGTCTGGATTGGTTGCCGGTCTGGAACGGGAGCGGGGTCTCCTGGGATCCGGAAGAAGTCGCCTTTCCGCACGGAAGTCGGCCTTCTGGAGTCATCGGAGTGAGCCACCACGGGGCTGTGGGAATAAGATGGCGGGGAAAAAGAATGTCCTGTCTTCTCTGGCAGTTTACGCGGAAGATTCAGAGCCCGAATCTGACGGAGAGGCTGGAGTCGAGACGGCGAGCAGCGCGGCTGGTGAGGCCCGAATGTGGGAGGGAAGAAGCAGGTGTTTGTTCGGAATGCTCTAAATGCAGGGCGGGAGGGAAACAGATGGTTATTGCCCCCCAAGTTTCGGGCCCTGGAACCCGAAGCGCGATCGGCGTCCTGGGCGGATGCTCTGTGTTAAAAATGGATTGTCTTCTTCCATTGATTCGATTATTCTGCTGAAACTTACTGAAAATCTCCGTGCCGAGCATCTTGCTGGGCAGAGGGATAGACAAAGGATGGAGAGGCTCCAAGGCTACTGACACACTACCTATTCTCTTCGAGCACGTTTGATGGAAGAGAGTGATGATTACAACGTAGGTGGAGGGTGACAAAGGTTGTATCTTCTTACATTTATAACTCAACTAGTAATGTGTTCTAGACACATCTTGGAGCTTTTTTAAAAAAAAAAATACATCTGGTCTCCACTGCGAGAGTTTAATTCTGTAGATCTGGGGTAGGATCTAGTCGTGGGCTTTCCAAGGCTCCCCAGTGATTCCATTATTTTGTGAGTTGTTAAATCCCCTCAGTGATTTTGTTGCCCTACTCAGGTTGAGAATCACAATGTTAGGAAGTAGGAACAGATTTATTTGGGAGCATAGACAGGCAGTAAGTGACCTAACATATCTGGGCCTTGGTTTTCTCATCTGGAAAGTGAGGGGGCTTGGACTAGGTTAGCTACTATGTTTGTTTGGTCTTTGCCAGTCAGGAGGTTCCCTGGTGTTTCCCAGTAATTTGTATTGTTTTGGGGGTTTTGTTGTTTTTCAAGTAGGTGTGACGGGGAACCTCTTGGAGTACCCCCTGCTCAAGGTCCGGTTCGTAGGGGAGGACACACAAAAATGAAGATGACAGAGTACTTGTCTTGTATGAGAAGATGAGTTCACTGGTGCCTCTGATACAAAGTAGATACCAATAGAGGTGCTCAAGCAACAGAATCTGGGGCCTAAGGTCATTTAACATGAGATTTAGGTTCCCTTAAGATATAGTTCTAGCCACTCAGGTCACCGAAAGGTTTTCTTCCATTTTTTCTCCATTTATTCATTTTTATTTTTTCCCTCTGTTTAAGAGGAGAAAGGCGGATTGGTATCTGACGCCTATGGAGAGGATGATTTTTCTCGCCTTGGGGGTGATGAAGATGGTTATGAAGAAGAAGAAGAAGAGAACAGCAAACACTCGGTAAGTAACTCTGTTCCCATATCCAGAGCTGTTCATAGCACCATTTCATTTGTTAGAAACTTTCTCAACTGTTCCAGCAGCATTCCATTTCATACCTAATTTCACCCCCTCTTCTCCACTCTTTGTTTGGTGGCAATTAAGGAAACTGGGTTGGATATTGGCAGTTCTGTTTGAAAATCAGATTTGTTTTCACCTGGACCATTTTGTATTAACCTTTGAATTAAAATTTGGGGGGAAAGATAATGAATTATTTTATTTACCCCAGATATTAGTGGGTGTTTTATGTTGTCCTTTTTTTCTGTTTAGATCATTTACTCCATTTGCAACAATGTATTCATTCTCGTTGGTATATCATTGATACCAGCAATCAGCTCTGTATTATTTTTAATCTTGGTTGGGGCTCATTCAAATCTTTCAGTTTATTTAAAAGATTAGGAAGGGAAATTATTATTATTGTGCGTGTATGATTTAACTCTTATTAACTTCTTTCTTGACATTTTATTTGGCACTTTTTATCACAGTGCCCTAGGTTCTTGATCACAAATCTTGCCTGAAGTTTAGTATGTGTTGGCTAACAAAAGAGAACTTGTGTCTCATCTAGAAAGACTTTAGATACATTATCACCTAAACATCATGAGCCAGAATTTAAAAGTTTGGGGGGAAATGAGGATTCAGCTGGTGCTTAGCACAGAGACATACAAAGTTGAATGTGGATATTTAGCAACAGCTTAAATTGAAACATTTGATGTACTTTTATTTGTTTGAAAACTTTGTTACATGTTAATATTTAAATGTTACTGTTAAAATGCTTTCCAAATTAAAGAAAACTGTACTTTGTATTTTATGCTCTTTTGGAAGATATTTTCATGCCCTTTGCCCCACTATTAACACTAATAATTCAGAATTGACTGAAATTGGTTAGAAAATCTTTGCAAGTTGTGTTCTTTTCCTGACTTTTCTTAAGTGCGTACATTCAGGCTTAACATCCATAATTATTTTCTTCAGTAAACCTGCATGGTGTTTGAAGTGTTATTCCACATTTGCTTTGTTTAGGATTTCCATCATATTTAAGCTTTACTTCACATTTTAGTAAAATCCTCTCATCAAATCCCAATATAGACCTTCTAAAATGTGATTGTATTTGGCTGAGGTACATCTCTGATATTTGGCCTGATTGGGTTCATTTTAAAGAGATTATGGAGATTGCATTTAAAACCTGTGGCTCATTTAAAACACTTTACAGGACAATTAAATCTCAAACCTATCAGCATAGTTTATTCAAGCCTCTCAGGTGAGGTTTATATTAACATCTGGACTGCTATTTAATGTGGGGGTTAAAGTGTAGCTGGATTGAGAAGGACAGTTTCAAGTGAAACTTATTTTTTTTCCTGAGTGTTAAGTTAAAGGTTCTCGTGCACTGGGGTGTCCTGGGTAGTGGATCAGATGTGAATGTAGCTACTTTGTAGGGGAACTGATTCTTGGCCTTTGTTAGCATTCAGTGGAACGGTGGGCTGGTTCGAGTGAGTCCAGTGCGTGCTTTGGAGAACGCCTTGCCCACATGGTGCTGTCGAGCAGGCCATTTGGATAGGGAATAGGCTGGATAAAATGGCAAATGGCAGTTCTGGGGGAACTTGGATGGAGGCAGGGCACATTCACCTGGGACGGAGGAAAGGCTGGGCATTGCCCTTAAATTGTGCCTTTTCCAGGTCACTTGTTCTGGTCATTTGATACCTACCTTCCTGCTGTTTATGTTGGTGCAAACAAATGCTACTGGGTTGAAGTACTGGGGTACAGTTGTGTGTGGGTCACGGCACTCTGGCAGTGAACGATGTCATCATAGTAGGTCTGAGTTGGATTACTTGCATATATGAAAAACAAAGAAGGAAATAAAGTTTGTGTTTCTGGTTTTAAATACTTGATAGTTCATTGGAAACAGTATGTCTGTTTTATCCTGTGGGGCCTGGCCTTACTCTTCTGAAGCATTTTGTGCCCTGTTCTCAACTTTCCAGTGTGCGATTTTTAATCTCAGGCATTTTCATTCATAGACGATGGTACTGCTGGAGTGACAACTTTGAGCCACTGATGTTCTTTCCCCCTTTTCTTTCTCCAGTTCTGGGTCATATGGTAGGGGAGGGGCTCTTGGTGGGATGACCCAGGCTGGGTAAATTTGCTCCAACCCCTAGTTATGCATGTAAGAACCCTCAGGCCCACTCCTTTAAGCTTAATCCTCTAAATTCTTTGTCTTGTAGGAAGATGACGATTCAGAGACTGAAAAACCTGAGGCTGATGACCCAAAGGTATTTGGTGTTGGCTGTGGTGGGTGGCTGGATGCAAACAAGGCATTTTAACAGTATGGCTCAGTTCATGTATCTGGTCACGGTCTGTCCCACTGACACACTGTGCAGCCGTGTGCAAATGTTCTGGGATGAAATCAGTTTATTGAAGAAACCTGGAGACCCTCTGGAATGAGTAAGTCCTGAAGCCGCCTGGACCCCAGCCATGCAGATAGTGCCAGATCTCCAGACTAGAGAGGCTAAAGACTTGGCTGAGGGCAGCAGCCTACCTGTGCTCTGCATCCAGGTGGGCTTTGTGGTATCACTGCTCCTGCAGGTGGGTTAGATGTGGGAATGTCTCTAGAGTCAGGAAGCATTAAGGGCCGCCTTGTGTACTCTGGGTTCTCTTTGGTTGTCTAGAAGTGAAGAAGGGCCAGAGAGGATGAGACATAATGAGGCCTGTCCCTGCTGTTGGGGATGCCGAACCTAATCATTGTTTCCCAGGTTTGTGCCCTTCCACTCTTGGGTAAACCATACAGATTGGTCTTTTGGGAAACAACATAGCCATTTCTTCTTAGAGGTCCATCCCAGTAGCAGCTGAGAGTAATTAGCAGTGTTTCCTGTCATACTCCTTGACCCTATAGTGATAAAGGTTAAGAACCGCCCCTTGTGTTGGGGAGGCTTGCCATCCTGTGCGCTGGGCATTAGTACAAGTGTGCCTGTCGCAGAAACATTCTTTAAGGACAAACATCAGGGCAGAAATGGAAAGTTTGTTTGTTAATGTGTCTCCTGTGCTCAGCCTCCCCGTTCTCAGTCCCACAGGAAGGTTGGAAACACATGTCATTTATACTTGCTCCTTGACTGGTGTGCCTTACTGTATTTTTTTTTTTTTTTTTCACTTAGAGTTGACATTCAGTATTATTTTGTATTGGTTTCAGGTGTACAGCATAGGGTTAGACAATCATATACTTTTCAAAGTGATCCCCCTGATATTTCCAGTACCCACCTGGCACCATACATAGTTATTACAATATTATTGACTATATTCTCTGTGCTGTACTTTACATCCCCACCATTCAGTCATTTGAAGTTCAAGTTTATGGAATGAAACGTTTTCAGGGAACAATTTCTGTTCCTGTTGGGGAGCCCGAGCTGGCATCACACTATCTTCCAGATGGTGGCCCCCATCTCAATTCCCTCTCAACCCTCCCTCTGTTCTGGAACTCTTCTGGCACATTTAAGTTTTATTTCAGTTGATATTTACAATATTTGTGTATTCTAAATCTTTAATTTTGAGTATTTCTGCCTTAAGTATGTGAAGTTTCTAACGTCATTTTGTTAGCAAATGGATTGATGTCGTACGTGTCTTTTGCACTAGATGGCACTCCTTCCTACTTTGGCTTTTTAAGATCTGCTTTTCATTTTTTACTATAGCAGCTCTCAGAGCATTTTGGTTCCTTTACACAATTAAAAATTAGGATCTCAAAGAGCTTTTCTTCATTTTGGCTTTATCCATTGACATTTATTTTCTCAGAAGTTGAAACTGAGAAAAATGTTAAATACTTATTTTTAAATAACAAACCTATTACATATTAACATAAATAACATTTTTATGAAAAATTACTATTTCCATAATAAAAGAAAAGTTAGTATAAAGAGAGGCATTGTTTTACCATTTTACAGGTTTCCTTAATGTCTAATGTCTGGCTTAGAAAGCTAGGTTCTCATAACCGTTGCTTTCAGTCTATTGCAATATGTTGTTTTGGTTGAAGTATTTGTAGAAACTCTGTCTCCACACAGAAAGGTCATTTGAAAGAAAAGTATTTTTATAGCTATTTGGGTACTTATGGATATTCTTTGTTGATACTTTATCAAAACTCAACAAGTGGTAGTTTTCTAAAGGTTAGTTAGTTGCAGTGTGTGGAATGTGAAGCCTTAGCAATGAACCTTTGTACTCTGCTGCATTCAAGTCCACGGTCTTTCTTGCACTTTGAATGGCCCTTTTACCCAGACGTGATCTACATCATCAGATATTAGTGATTTGGAAAACGTTGGTTCACTGACTTACGCAGATCTCCTGAATATTTACACATTTGGTTCTATAATGACGGGGGGGAAATCGTATTTGTTGGTGACATTACTGATTTCATCAGACAAGCCATTAAGTATTGGGAAGCTGTCTTACTCACAGTGGGGAGTACACATTTTCCCCAATTCTGATTTTTGCTGGAGAGCTGGAATGTTATCATTGCCAATAAATACTCTCAGTTTTCCTTGAAGTGACGTGACAGGCTTTGTTTTTGAGAAAATGTCTGCCAAACTCCCAAATCAAAACAAGCATAGTTTGTCTGTCAGTCATTCTTTCAAGTACAAATGGTGTTCCATGAAGAAAGCAGCTAGTTCACTTTGGAACTCAAGTAGTCACGCACATGCTTTTCCTTGAAGTGACCAAGTTTATGCATACCTCTCATGTCATCATACAAATGCTAAAAAAAAAGTTGTACTCAAGGACCAAGGACATTCGGAAGTGAAATTGACTTTTTTTTATCCTCACCTGAGGACATTTTTCCATCTTTTGTTCAGATAGAGTGGGAGGGAGAGAGAGGAAGAGAGAGAGAGAGAAACATCGATGTGAAAGGGACACATCGAGTGGCTGCCTCCCGCACGACCCAACCAGGGCCGGGGACAAACTGCAACCGAAGCACGTGCCCTTAGCGGGAACTGAACCCAGGTCTCTCTGGACCGCAGGCCGACGCTCTAACCGCTGAGCCAAACCGGCCAGGGCTAAATTGACTTTTTTTGACTGAGCATATGACTCCTGCTAGACTTTGGTGCTGCTGCCTTGATTTATTCTAAAGGGCCAACAAGTTCACCCACCATTGCCCCGTAAACGTCAACACAGGGAAACAGGTAGACAGTGTCTCGGGATTATGGAAATAGTTTTGACCGTGCAGACCACCAGGGGTCCACAGATCAACTTTGAGAATCACTGTTCTTCAAAAACAAAAATCTTGGGCGGGTGATATCAGATAACTGTGGTTGGTAACTGCATGCATTGCTCTGGTTGTGTCCGGGAAGCTGTTGCTGTTGGCCTCAGGGGGCCTTGAGCTGTGTGGGGCAGTAGAGCACCCAGAGGAAGAGGAGACAGCCCGGGGGTGGGGAGAAGTTAAAGCCTTGGAGTTCGAAGCCTAGGTTTGAATTACAGCTGTCCTTGGGGAAGTCCCTTCACTTCAGTGTTTCTCATCTGGAAAATAGGCATCATGAGAAAATCTGCCTCGTTTGTCTTATGAGACTTAACTGAGTCAAATGTAAATAAATGCCTAGCTTAACAGTGGCTGGCGAGCCCTGGCCGGTTTGGCTCAGCGGTTAGAACGTCGGCCCGCGGACCAGAGTCCCGGGTTCGGTTTCCGCTAAGGGCACGTACCTCGGTTGCAGTTCGTCCCCGGCCCCGGTTGGGGTCGTGTGGGTGGCAGCCACTCGATGGGTCTCTCTCTCTCTCCCCCCCTCTCTCCCTCCCGCTCTTCTATCTGAAGATAAATGCAAAAATGTCTTCGGGTGAGGATTAAAAAACAAAAAACAAAAAAAAACCCACAGTGCCTGGCATTGTGTGTTCAGTGTGTTCAGTAGTGTTAGTTACATTGACCAGTCCTCCTCTGCTCCCTTCCCGCGCTGGTCACACATGGGCCGGTTTGGGAACGTTGAATTTCTCCTTTAAACTGGAGGGCGCTCAGAGGAGAGACATCTTAAAGGTGAGGGGACTTAAAGGCATATCATGTGAGGAAAAGTTAAGGAGCTGGGAGAGAGCTAGTGGCTGTCTGCTGTTTGAAGGTCTGGTAAGGGAAGGGAGGGCAGCCACATGTAGCAACGCATGGAATCACACGGCAGAAGTTCGCTTTCACCTAACGATGAACGTTCTGTTATCTCTGGCCAAAAGTTGGTCGAGCTGCTTCGGGAGGTAGTGAGCTCCCTCCCTGTTCCTGGACCTCTTTCAGACAAGGTTTAAGAAACCATTTGTCACCCTGACTGGTTTGGCTCAGTGGTTAGAGCATCGGCCTAAGGACCAAAGAGTCACGGGTTCAATTCCAGTCAAGGGCACGTACCTCAGTTGCAGTTCGGTCCCCGGCCCTGGTCAGGGTCGTGTGGAAGGCAGCCAGCCAGTCAATGTGTCTCTTACATTGATTTTTCCCCCCACCCCCATCTGAAGATAAATGGAAAAATACCATCAAGTGAGGATTTAAAAAAAAAAGAAACCATTTGTCAAACATGTCCTAAAAGAAACTTGTGGGTTGGGGTTGGACGAAACCCCACGGGGTCTGCTGGAGAAAGACTTGGGCATTATGGATGAGCAGAGTTGAATTTTCTCTAGCTTCATTAGCTGTTGACTTTAGAGAGTCAACAAGTGTAGAGTACAAAGACTGGGAAGTGCCCTCATGTTTACCACTGTGATGTTTGGGCTTATCAGTGAGTGCTAAGTCCCATATTTGGGGGCTTGGGTAAGAAACGGTAACTCCAGACCACCTGTAGGAAGCCTTTGGCCCTGATCCA
This sequence comes from Tadarida brasiliensis, assembly GCA_030848825.1. Lineage (NCBI taxonomy): Eukaryota > Metazoa > Chordata > Mammalia > Chiroptera > Molossidae > Tadarida > Tadarida brasiliensis. The sequence continues at coordinate 62,280,813 of CM061273.1, forward strand.
TCGGCCTGCAGTGTCAGGGATGCCGGGGTGGCTCTGGGTCTGCTGAGTTCACCCTGAACCAGGGAACAGGAGGCTGGAGGAGGTGGCCAAACGGTCCCCGGCATACAGTGCAGCACCTCGGGCCATCACATCTCTCTCTCACTTCAGTGATCTGGTCTGACCTCTTCAGTGAGCAGCCCGACTCAGATATTCTGATTACCCAACAGAAGGTGGCACTGCTGTCCCAGGAAAGGTCAGAGAAGACCAGGCTGCCCTGGGTCCAGCTCCTCACTTCAGGGACAGGGTGCCTGATGGCTAAGTGTCTCCTCCGTCTGTTTGCCCTCAGCATGTGAGCTTCCACTTTTCACCCCTCTCCTCTTCCGTCTTTTACCTCGGTTGCCCTGGGACATTTTCCCTTATTTCTCCCCCCCCCCCCCCCCACGCACACAGTTCCTGTGAATGAAGGTATTTCCACTCACTTACTGTCCCTGACACACCCTTCCTTTGAAAACAAACACAGGCATTGATGACCTGGCTCGAGAAGGCTGGAGTGGCCTGTCGCCAGCTACCTGGGAGGCCGGCTTCACTGCGTGGGACAGGGTTGCCAGCCTCCCCGAGGTGCTGTGTCCAGCCTGTGACCCAGGGAAAGAATCCTCCTGGCCCAAGGAGCACACATCTGTCGAAACAAAGCAGTGTCTCTGGGTCAAGGAGGTGGCATATGGTGAGGAGAAAAATGTTCCGGCATTTTTTCAAAGGCATGTATAACCCCAGTTAAAAGAAAACATTTAAGAAATTCTTGGGGCCCAGAAGTCATGCAGAAATGTGGAGTTCAGTGCTTGGAGCCAGTCCCATGGACCTGGAGTCAGAGGCCTGGGTTGAGCGCTGGCGTGGCCTCCCTGCAGCTGTGGACAAGCCCACAGCTTCAGCTGCGCGGCCGTCTGTGAGGTCAGGGCTGTGACAGTGATCGTGACAGCCGTGCAGGAAGGTGTTTGTGAACATGCTTCTGACTGTCTTATCTCCAGCATCAGCTGTGGGTTTGAGACTCTCTGGGGCCATGTGTCATTTTTATCAGATTTAGGGAACTGTTCTAAAATGCAGTTGTTAACATTGCTTAACCTTTTCAGCCAAGTGAACTTGATCAGATGCCCTTGTCTTGTGGTTCCGAAGTTGCCCCATGTCACTGCACCTTTGTGCATTTGCCGCAGCCTCCTGGGCCTTGATGGCAGTTTGGGAACTGTGTTGGTAGTTAGCTTTAGAGTTCCGTCCTGGTGGAGCTTGGTAGAGCCCTCACTGACCCTGCCTGGAGGCCTGGCCAGCCGAGTGCACGGGTCTCTGCCTTCAGTGGCCATACGTTCACACCTGAATTCCCCTTCAGGTCAAGTGTTTCGCTTGCCATGTTATTAACTGACTTGGAGTCTAGATGAAGGATTTGTATTGGGCAGAACTGACTCAATAATTCCCTCACTTCCTGTCCTCTCCAGCCCCTTCCCCCCAACCCAGTATTATTATTGATCTTTCAAATTAGCAGTTCTCAGCCTGTGGGTCACGACCCCTTTGGGGGTCGAACGACCCTTTCACAGGGGTCGCCTAAGACATAACAGTAGCAAAATTACAGTTATGAAGTAGCAACGAAAATAATTTTATGGTTGGGGGTCACCACAACATGAGGAACTGTATTAAAGGGTCGTGGCATTAGGAGGGTTGAGAACCACTGTTTTAAAGTATCAGAATCAAAGATCGGGAACCTGGAAATTGCCCAAGGAACTTGTATCCCAGGAATTTGCCATTGACTACTGATTTGGAAGAACTTTCCTTCCAGCAATTGCAACACTTCAGGGTACATCTTAAGAAATCTGTGTTGACCATGTGAGGAAAGAGGCTCCAGACAGGTGGCAGCTTCTGCAGGGTCACTGAGAGCTTGCGCTTCGGGCTGCTTGCTAAACCTCCAGGACTCTGAAAGCAGGAAAGGAGGTGCTGAGGCTTTTCATAACCAGCTGGCTTAGGGTCCTGTTCATCCAGAAGGACACTTCGGAGGGCACATGGCGTGGTGTGGCACAGGAGCCGTGAGTCCCTTTCCAGCCTTTGAAAATGGCTCCCGTGTGCCTCTGCTCGGTGAGCTGCAGGGGGACCCTCACTTGTGGAATGTTTTCCTGAGAGTTACTGTGCAGGAGGCGACAGCAAAGGTGGTCTGTCTGAGCTGAAACTTTGGCTTTTCCTTAGAGGTCCGTGGCATGGAAAGGGTTGTATGGCACTGTTTTTCTGGTGGTTATCCTATCAGGGTTTGTTTTGTTTTGTTTTTTAAATATCCTTGACTGAAGAACCATCCTCTCCTTTATCGGGGAAGGTCGTCCTCTTCAACCGAGGGTGAAGCTTCAGGGAGGGACACACATGGAGTGGTGAGGGAGAAAGGGGAGACCCGCCTAGCCAGCCAGATCAGCCGAATCAACCCCAGTGATCAGTGGGGTGACAGATGTCGCAGCCAGATCGCCTTCACATCCTGGTTTGTTGAGGACATTTTTGCATTTATTTTCAGATAGAGCAGGAGGGAGAGAGGGAGGAAGAGAGAGAGAGAAACATCGATGTGAGAGAGAGACATCGACTGGTTGCCACTCGCACGACCCCCACCAGGGCTGGGGACGAACCGCAACCGAGGTACGTGCCCTTAGCGGGAACCCAACCTGGGGCTCTCTGGTCCGCTGGCCGACATTCTAACCACTGAGCCAAACTGGCCAGAGCCCTGGTTTGTTTTTAATCCTCACCTGAGGATATGTTTTTATTGTTTTGAGAAGGGGGGAGGGGGAGAGAGAGAGAAACATCTATCAGTTGCCTCTTGTACATGCCCTGATCAGAGATCGAACCCACAACCTGGGTATGTGCCCTGACCGTGAACTGAGCCTACCACTTTTGGTGTATAGGACAACGCTCCAACCAACTGAGCCACACCAGCCAGGGCCCTCATTTGTTTTTATATCATGCATATTTTGTTGTCAACTGATTATTATAGCAAGAGTGAATATTTTGCAAGAGAAAAAAAATCACTTGATTCCACAACCCTAATAGTGTAGCCACGTCATTCTCACATCCTCTGGTGTTGTCTGTATTTGTATCCACTTTTGTTTCCATTTTTATTATAAACCTCTTCAGTGTTGCTAGTCTGGATAATTGCAACAGCGTGACACGAATGAAACACTAAACACGAATTGTTTGATGTGTGAGTTATATCACAATAAAACTGCCAAGAAAAAAGTTATTTTACTTTTCTGAATACTTCCAAAGGGGGAATGAAAAAGAGAAGGTTGCGATCTGCCAACTTTTGTTCTAATACTGATACCAGTAGTTAGCAACACACTTCTCCACATCCCTTCCTTTCCTCCTCCTATTTCCAGCTAGCTCGGATAAAATCCAGAATTCGTACTCGATAGCAAACTGTGGGTATGTTTTTGTAGTTGTTACTGCCTAAAATGCCCTGAGAAACAGGAAAATGCTGTGCTCTCGACATGGGTCAGAAGAAGTAACTCATTCTTTAAAACTTGAGTTCTCATTGGAAGTCCATGATTATTCACCCAGTAAGGGAGGAGGGCTTAGTAGGAGTCGGGATTGGGTAGCATGTTTTCTGTAAGCCCCCAGGAAGTCTCTAAGCTGAGGACAAGGGTGGCGGCCCTCACTGTTTATGCCGTTAAGTCTTCAGGACCAGCCCTTCCGTTCAGGTAACTCAGACATTACTCACTGGGGCACCGTAGACTCTTGAGCTGTTTTACCTAATCATCATAGTTAAAAGGTAATAAATTTGGCCCTGGCCAGTGTGGCTTAGTTGGTTGGGCGTTGTCCCGTGCACAGAAGGGTTGCTGGTTCAGTTCAGCAACAGAAGGGTTGCTGGTTCAGTCAGGGCACATGCCCAGGTTGTTGGCTCGATCCCCAACGAGGGTGTGCAGGAGACAGCCGATGGATGTTCCGCTCTCACATCGATGTTTCTCTCTCTCCCTCTCCCTTCCTCTCTCTCTCAAAATCTATTTTAAAATCTTTTTCGCCCTGCCTGGTTTGGCTCAGTGGTTAGAGCTTCGGCCCTCAGACCAATGAGTAGCAGTTCGATTCCGGTCAAGGGCACGTACCTCAGTTGTGGTTTGTCCCTGGCCCTGGTTGGGGTCGTGCGGGAGGCAACCAGTCAATGTATCTCTCTCACATTGATGTTTCTCTCTCTCTCCCTCTCCTTCCCTCCCACTCTATCTGAACAAAAATGGAAAAATATCCATGGGTGAGGATTAAAAAAAAAATCTTTTTCTTTTCTTTTTTTTAAAGGTAATACATTTTGCTGTCTTCCCCTTAAGTCGAACGTTGAACACCTGCTTTGCTCTGTAACCTGCTATGAGTCATTCCTAAAGACACCTTTTTCCTGCTTGGTCTTTAATGTTGGCTTCCCCAGTGGTTGAACCAAGGGCTTCCTAGAAACCGTTACTGGCCCAGAGGGAGGAGGTGAAAGTTGGAGAGTGGTATCCCTGGGCACGGGAGTCAGGCTCGGGTTTGAATTCCGACACGGTCACTTACTGCGCAAGAAGCTGCTTCGTTGCACTTTGCCTCAGTTTATTGCTCATCTATAAAATAGAAATAAGAATGTGTGCCTCGTGTAGTTTAAGTTTCTGGTTATTAAAAAATTGTAGTGTGACTCACCTAGGACCGGAAAGGGAAATGGCCCTTGACCTTGGCTAGTTTGGGAGTCATTCACTCTTAACTTCTCGCTGGAAGTTGTCATGCGGCCTTTGAACTGTTGAGAATGCCCAAGCCGGCATAACATTTGACATTTCCTTTCTCTCACCAAAACGAATTCCCAAATAGCCTTCTTTAGACTCACCTTTTACAAGGCTAGGGTTGCCCTTGCAGAAGTGGGAGACATGACATTTCCTTGCTGGGGAGAACCCACCCACCCCAGGCTGGGGTCTACCAGTCTGGCTGGCTGGTGACCTGATCTGAGCAGCAGACAGGACAGATGGGGCCGGCTGTGGAAATAGTTCTGGTTCTTGTTCAGGCTGAAAGAAATCCAAGCTAGGTCATTTGTCCTGCCGTCTTCCAAAGGCCTGGCTACATCTTAAGCTGAGCACTGCTGGTAGAAACCTTGTAATTGCTGGAAGTTGTGATCACATGCAAAGGGGACAAACAACCATTATGCTCCCTCTGACTCCCCTCTTGGCTCCCTGCAGCCAGCAGGGCCTTCTTGACTGCACTTGCTCCAAGTCAGCTGGCACTCAGATTCCCAGAAGCCCCACCCGCTCCTGCACTGTCCTGTAGCCCAGAATGATCCGCCCGCCCCCTCGCCCTGCGGCCCTACAAGCCCCAACACAAGTCCTTCCCTTCAGCCCAGATGCCATGGATTACTAACCTAGGTGTGGCTGGGCCCCTCCTTCCCCAGTTGGGATTTATCTCTTTGAAATTATATGATGCAGAAAGCTAGCTCTCCGTAGGGATCCTGCCCCTCCCTCTTCTTTCCGTGTTTTTCATTTTTTGTTTTGTTTTGGAATATTTTTATTTTTACTTTTTTATATATGTTGTTATAGATCATGATGATTTAAAAAGGAACAAAACAGAATATCATTTGATTCCTAAGTTATTAGTGGGCAGCCCCCTCTCATAAATGGAGTTATTACTTGAAAAGCGTTAATGGATTGGCTGTCTGAAGCTTGTAATATGTTTTCTAATATAAACAACACCGTTTAAATAAAATATTAGACGACCTGGTCGGTGTGGCTCAGTTGCCAACGGCCACCTGTTCGATTCCTGGTTAGGGCACAAGCCCAGGGTGCATATGGGAGGCAATCTATGTTTCTCTCTTACACTGATGTTTCTCTCTCTCTCTTTCTCTCAAAAATCAATAAAAACATTTTTTTTAAAAAGATTAGAAAGCAAAGGACATTCGACTAAGACTTATTTTCACCCTTGACACAGCTGTGATGTACTTGCTATAAACAATGTTGTTACAATATAGTACTAAATAAAATGGACAATGAGCCCTGGCCAGTTTGGCTCAGTGGTTGGAGCGTCGGCCTGCGGACCAGAGAGTCCCGGGTTCTGTTCCCGCTAGGGGCATGTACCAAAAAAAAAAAAAAATGGACAATGAAATTTGAAAACAAAATCCTTTTTTGTAAATTTTTTTTTTCTTTATTGATTTTAGAGAGAGGGAGAGAGAAACAAACATTGATGAGGGAGAACATCGATTGGCCGCCTCCTGCATAACCCCCAATGGGGATCGGGCCCACAACCTGGGCATGTACCCTGACCAGGAATTGAACCGGCGACCTCTTGGCGCATGGGTCGACATTCAACCACTGAGCCACACCGGCCAGGCAACAAAATACTTCTTAAGATCTACGTTTATCAACAGATATGAAATGGATCTGAAAAACATAGGTTCTTTTATTCCTGAAGAATATTGTTCTTTCTTAGAGAACATTCACACAAATGGTATCATACCTCAAGCAAAACAAAACTAAATGTTATTTACTGAGTCACACATAATACAGCAAAATCAAAATATGTGCAGGAAGAATATACTCAAAGCTATTTTTGAAAAGGAGTGTAAGATCCTTGAGAGGCACGCGAGGGCTGTATCTATAGCTGTAATAATTTATTGCAGGAGAGAAGGGAGAGGAAGGAGGCTAGAGGAGGAAGAGAAGGAGGAGAGGAGAGAAAGAGATGGCATATTTTTATATGCTTATATTTAACAACATTAATACTTTTAATACAAAATGTGGAATGCAATATAGTTAATTATATAAATCACAAAATAATTAGATGATTTACTTAAGAAGTATTCATAGTATTCTGTAGGTTTGGTCTGGTAATGAGATACGAATTTAAAGTTACATGATGAAGTTGTTCTTTCCACGGTAACTGTATCTCTGTAGCGATCATTCCCATCTCTGAAGATGGAGACCCATTAGGTGGAGGCCGATTGTGAACCTGCGGCCGGGGCCTACCTACTCTGCCATCGTGACCAGAAGTCCTGTTCCGTGTTTCAGTCCATGTCGTGAAATGCTGCTGTGCCATTTCTGGGTTTGATGGGATTTTGCTCATTAGTATTCCTTTTTTTTTTTTTTAATTTATTTATTTTTGTTACAGATATTTCTTCTTTTTCTCCCCATTGACACCCTCCTCCCGATCCCCCCAGCCCCAGCATTGTTGTCTGTGTTCATGGTTACGCATACATGCTTATAAGTTCTGTGGTTTATCTCTTCCCTCCCCCCACCCCGTCCCCCTCTTCTGAGGTTTGTCAGTCTGTACCCTACTTCTATGTCTCTGGGTCTATTTTGTTCATCAGCTTGTTTTGTTCATTATATTCCTCAAATAAGTGAGATCATGTGATATTTATCTTTCTCTGATTGACTTGTTTCTCTTAGGATAATACTCTCCAGGTCCCTCCATGTAGTATTCCTAACCTTGGAGTTAGGTTAGTTTTTCCTAAGCAGTACCCTAAAGATCCCGGCATTCCTTCTGGCCCTGTAGATAATTCGTTCCTTTTCCTATCAGTATGTAGGTGACGACCAGTTTGCTTTTCTATGCTCGTGGCTTTCTGTTCTCTCAGTTATATTTACCCCGATGTGAACCTAACACTTTAGGATGGCGGCTGACCTCTCAGGCAGAATATGTAATTTGTAATTTGGTGGCTTGTCGAGTTGTGTCTCAAAGACTTCACTTTGCTGTCCTCGGCCTTACAAAGCTGTCTCCTTTGTCCTTGTCTGGCTCCAAGCCCTCCACACCCATCCCCTGCCACCCCAGACAACAACTGAAACACAGAGACACAGATTTTATGGGAAACCTTTAAGAAAAAGACATAACCCCGTCCCACCACTGAGGGCTTGACTCAGATCCTTGATGTGAGGTGACCTTTGTACCCAGACACAGCCACCCCGACACCCTGTCCCTGGGCAACTTTCAAAAGCTCAGGATCTTCAAGTGTTTTGAATGAACCCTGAGATCACGTTTGGAATAGCCAGATCGCAGAGTCTCCCCTTTGGAAACGCTGGGCCAGGGCTTCGCTTTTACATCGAGGTCTGGTGGTTCCCTGTGGTCAGCGGGTGCTGAGAGATTCTATCGACTCTGAGCAGCCAGATTTTTCCAGATAGAGAGACTGTTTCCTCCCGGCTCCCTGCCTTTCCTTAGGTCTGCAAGGCCAGCTCCAGAACTGGCTTAGTTTGTCTTGGCAGAGGCCTGTTTAACCCTTTCCTGTAGAGACCTCTGTTTGGGGAGCTGAGCCTTCCTGTCAGGACACTGGGATTGAAGGCGAGTCCATTGCATACAAAGTGGCCCCGCCGGCTTCCGCCCATTTTCTGATAAATTGAGTGTTTCCATCCCCAGGCAGGCAGCGTGCCATGGCAGTGGCCCGTCCTGACCAACAGGATACAACTGAAGGAAATGTGCTGGGGACGGCTTTCTCCGGAGCTCTCCTGTGTGTGTGGGTGAAACAGCCCACAGCGGGCATCCGTGCCATGGGGGGCTGTCCCCATGCAGCACTGGTCCTGGTGACTTCCTGGGAGCCTGGCATTACTGGCAACTCTCAGTCCAAGCCCCCAAACATGTCTTTCAGACTCCAATGATTCTGTTCTGAAGCTTGGAGGTATTTTGACAAAAGTTCCAGAATTTCTGCTTTCTTGGAACGTGAAATGACTCACACACGCATCTCAGAAAACCTTGTTCTGACTACAGGCCACTGGTCACTCCTGAAGCGCAGTGTTGTGCCCACAACCTCATGGGCTATCATGGGAATCAGAGGCGACCTTTCACTGGGTCCTAGCGTCAGGCCTGCCGTTACTTCCCCCTAGGCTGAGTCTTTGTGCTATATTCCCAGTGTGTGCCCATTGCCTGGTCCACAATAATGCTCAAGAAATGGTCTGTGGAGTAAATGAGTGAATTAACTGTGTAATAATTCTGTCTTTTTGTTTTAGGATTAGGAGTAGCATGCTAGATTTCAGGTTTTTTCAGTTCAATATTAATGCCCCCTTCTTCCTTCTGCCTGTCCCATATCAGCCTTTATTTGCCAGTCCAGCCCCCTTATTAGTCCCCTTCTGCCACCTTCCTTCCTGATACTGGGTCCCCACCATGAAACTAGCTGTGGACTTGAACAGGTTAGGAGTCTGGGGGTCAAAGCTCCATAGCTGAAGGTGGATCTCAAACCCTAAACTGGACTGAAAAAAACTGACCACTGGCCGGTTAGAAAGGTGTGTGTGTGTGTGTGTGTGTGTGTGTGTGTGTGTGTGTGAGATCCATGTCCAAGCACCTGTTGTGAGCAGAGCATGGACTGTGCAGGTGCTGGGGACATGATGGTAGAGAAGATAGTGAGGGCTGGTGTGGCTCAGTGTTTGAGCGTCAACCCATACACCAAGAGGTCACCGGTTCGATTCCTGGTCAGGGCACATGCCCAGGTTGTAGGCCTGATCCCCAGTGGGGAGCATGCAGGAGGCAGCCAATCAATGTTTCTATCTCTCTCTCTCCTTTCCTCTCTCTCTAAAAATCAATAAAGGAAAAAAAAATTTTTTTTTTAAGACAGTGAGGCCTCGTGGGGTAGATGTCCTCGTTGGCTGGGTAGGGTGACGTAAAGCAAGGCTTCCTTGAGCCAGGTTTTGAAGTCCGAATGGGGCTTACTGGGGAGAGTGGGGAGGGGAGGTGTTCCAGGGAGCGGGCTTTGCCATGGCCCCGTGTGGCACCATGCAGGCACAGCGAGGCTTCGTTTATAAGGAGGTACTCTGCTTCTGAAGTGAGATATTATTAGGACTTTCTAACTGCTTGGGCAGCCCCAGGTCTGAGGGCGCACAAGATTTAGAAGGCATTGTTTTACTCATCTCCCGCTCCAGCCGCCTACTTTGGAGATGTCCACGACATCGCCCGACAGAAAACATATAGCCCGTGGCACTCTGCCCCTGGCGGGGGAGAGGCTGCCCTTTGCCCTCTCTGCAGAAGGCTTTCACTGGCCTCATGCTCCCAAAGCTGGGGAGCGAGATGAGGTCTCGACTTGGCAGAATCGAACTGAGCTGCAAGAGTTTGCAGTGTTTTGCCTCGAGTTGGGCCATGGACCTTAGAGCTTGCTTTGTGGGCGGATTCCAGGAAGGGTTGATGAAGCGGTTTGGGCTGTAAATTACCCTCTCTTCCCTCTGCTGAGACCCTCCTCGCAGCTCAGGTGAAGCCTGGGGAGGTTGGAGGGGTGCAGACAGTCAGAAGAGGGGGTCTGCCCTCCAAGTTTGGTTTCTCTGACATCTCAGTGCTCTCTCTCCTCCTTTCCTTCTTCTCTGTTGGCTTCTTGGGAAGCTGTGAGTTTTGTTTTGTTTTTCCTTGTGTCTGAGTTGGATTTGAACTAGAGCTAAAGCGGTTTACCTGGTCGTTTCTCCAGGAGCTGCTAGGTAAGATGCTCTCCTAGGTCAGATGCTTTGTTTTCACCTTCCTAATGAGCTGGGGGAAAGCCCTTGGCCCGCCGTGTCTGAAGGGCGTGTGCTGGAGTCCACATCTGTCCAGGTCTCCAGGCTGCAGGCCCCGCCTCCAAGCTGATGCAGACATCTGGGTGCTGACTAGGTCTACAGGCTGAGTTCCTACTTTGCCCAACTGCGAAAGCCACCTGGAGGCCAGAGAGATGGATTCATCCAGTCCAGACAGGTGTCCCTCTGCATGCAGGTCAAGACAGGTGTCGCTGTGTATTTTGAAACCCTGCCTTGGGGAAAAGGAAGAAAAGGAACAGTGGTTTCTTGTTGCCCTTTACTTGAATCCTCCTGACTGCCCCCTTCCTGCCTCCTTAAGGGCACAGCGAGACTCTCCCAACTGCAGCTTTTGTCAGACCGGTTTCTTGAACTACTGACAGTTTAATAACGTGAACCTTTCGTCTGTCTCCTTAGCTCTGTCATTTTAAACACTTTGTCAAATGTTTGTTCTGACAAACATGTTTGTGGCTGGCTTCCAAGATAGCTATCGTGGGCACTTGACTCTTTTTTTTGTACTGAATTCCTGGTACGTGACTAGGCGGTGACTAGGAGGAGGGTGTCTCTCTGTGTCTTCATCGTGAGTATGATCCCCTCACCCCACCCCCAAGTCCTGTCCTCCCCTGAGGCTGCTTTCACTGGATGAAACTTACCTCAAAGGACAGTAAATGGTTCTAAAAAGCATGTTTGGGATATTTGACACCTGTCCTCACTGGTCTCGCCAGACACCCTGCCTCCTTGCTGGGCTTTCTTCAGCATGGCTCGAGTCCTGGACCCAGCTCCACTTGAAGGACACATGGTGATGGGCTTCAGGCCCTTCCTGCGGGACATAATCAAGCCTTTTCCTTCTCATGCTCAGGGCAGGGTGTGGGGCTAAGCTGCACTGGATTCCAAAAGAACTTGAGTTGTTGGTGGTCTTTTTTTTTTTTTATCCTCACCCCAGGACATTTTCCCATTTTTTGTTCAGATAGAGTGGGAGGGAGAGAGAGGAAGAGAGAGAGAGAGAAATATTGACGTGAAAGGGACACATCGAGTGGCTGCCACCCACACAACCCAACCAGGGCCAGGGACAAACTGCAACCGAGGTACCTGCCCTTAGCGGGAACCGAACCCAGGTCTCTCCGGACCGCAGGCCGACGCTCTAACCGCTGAGCCAAACCAGCCAGGGTTAGTGTTCTTTTTTTAGGGGCACATTGGTACAGTGACATGTGCCCAGGAGCTCACCACTCAGCTTTTCATGTCAGAGGGCAGAATTACATCCTGAGCCCTGGCCGGTTTGGCTCAGCGGTTAGAGCGTCGGCCCGCGGACCGGAGAGACCCGGGTTCGGTTCCCGCTAGGGACATGTACCTCTGTTGCAGTTTGTCCCCGGCCCTGGTTGGGGTCGTGTGGGTGGCAACCACTTGATGTGTCTCTCTCACATTGATGTTTGTCTCTCTTCCTACCTCTCTCCCTCCTGCTCTATCTGAAGATAAATGCAAGAATGTCCTCAGGTGAGGATAAAAAAAAAAAAATAATTACATCCTGAAACATAACAAGGTGTGGCCACTAGGAGACACCGGTTCCCACTGCTTAATTCCCTGGGGTCTTAGGAGCCGGTGACACAAATGGGGAATCCGAACCCCCACGAATTCCAAAGTCTTTTCAGGAGAACTTTGTGCAGAATCGTGTGGCTTCTAACCTATGGAGGCTCATTTACACGTTTGGCCTACAAGGTCTCTTAAGGCAGGACCATCTTCTCATGCTTGGAGTTGGGCCCACGTCCTGGTCGGCCCTTTACTTGGAGTGACCGTGGAGCTGGATTCCACTGCGAAGTTGGACTGGGACTTGTTCCTGGGGACACTGGGTTTGGGATTAAGAGGCCATAGCTCCATGGGACTAAGGGTACACTCTGGGCACGCAACACCCGTGCCTGTGTGCCCATGAGTGTGTGAGTGTGTGTGTGTGTGTGTGTGTTTACACACACACACTTTGTAAGGGTAGAAAAGCAAAGATGAAGACTAGTCTAGTTGGCAAATTGAAACCAACTATTTTTTATGTTATTTGTGTGGAATGATTGATTGGGGGAGGATGAGGAGCCAAGCCCAAAAAGGAAAGCCTAAAGCACCTCAGCTAAGCCAGGCAAGGACCTTGTGAAATGCGGGGATTCCCACCCATCCCATTGCCAGGACAGCAAACCTGCAAGAAGCCACAGGGAGGCTCAGGGCCTTCTAGCTACCCTGGAGCTTCTGGAGTAAACAGGCCCCTTTGAAGAGACGTGCTTGTTTGGTGACTAACTTCCCGTGCCTCCAGGGTAGCCACGCAGACTTCCAGCAGCCATCCCAACGTGGATGTCTTGCCTCCTTCCTCAGCTCTGCTGTTGGGGCCAGGAGAGGGGCTGGCACTGGGCAGAGCTTTGGGAAAGAGGCGCTAGGCGGCCTCTGTGTAGTTAATGGGCCAGTACTCCCTGTGACCAGCCAACTGGCCCAGGAGAGGAGGTAGGATGTACCCAACTGATGTTTTCCCACAATTAGCACCCAGAAAGCTGTCTCCTAGAGGGAAATTTAAGGGCTTTTACAGGCCCACATTTTGTTACTGTCTCGCTCGTTCACATTTGTTCCTCCAGAGCCCTGGCTACAAAGGGATTGTTGGGCCCTGGAGACGGGCACTGCCCGTGAACCAGCTGATGGGTGACCACCCGAATTCGGCGTGGCAGTCCTCTAGGCACACCTCCCAGCCCCACTGTACTCCAGTGCAGGCCGCTGCCTCTTTGCCCACCTGATTGGCAGGGGGCAGGTGGTAGAGGAGCAAGGTTGCTAAGCAGCCTGGCCTGGACATTGTGCCGGTCCAGTGAAGGTCCAGTGAATAGCTGCAGTGTTCAGGAGAACGAGGGGGTTTGGGCCTGTCCCACAATCAGGAGGGATTTTGGGGGGAAGAGAGCTGAGGTCTTCTACTCTGGTCTTGCATGGCACCATCGCGTGGGAGGGGGTTAGGTGGCCTTCCCACGCCTCCCTTCCTGACACCTTACTGTGGTGTATCGTTTCCTCGTGAGTGGAGTGGAGCTCTGCAGCTGTCTCCATGTGCCCGTCTGTCCTGAGTTGTTACTGTCTCATCTCCTTCACCCACCAGAGCGAAAGGAAATGAGATCCGGCAACTTCCTGGGAGCCCAGCTTCTGCCACTTTGATCACTAGCCTGTGGTAGCCCTCGAGGCTTCTGATCTGTGTTCGAGAGTCTAAGTTTCCCCAGAAATGGGGAGACGCGATGTCCTTGGCAATGTACAAATTTGGGACAACAGAAGCGAGGGAAAGCCTCCCTCCCCTATGCTGGGCTTGTGACAAGGCTGGGACCCATCCTTCTCCAGATAGATCCGGTTTAGGTGAAGCATTTACTCAGGAGTGAAATGCAGAGGAAGTCCAGAAAAGCGTCTACTAGGAAACCTTTGCTCCTGGGTTTCTGTGCACTGCTAGAACGGAGGATGAAGGACGGGTGGAAGTAGGTGTTGAGGGACAGGAGTTTGCATTAGGGATCAGAGAGAACTTTTCTTTAGAGAGAATATAAAGCCAACAGTGAGCCCAGGAGAGCCAGAGAGAAGTGGCCTCCGTGCCCAGGCCTTTCTGGGGCCTAGTTCAGTCACTCGTGTATCAAAGGCCAGCTCCATGCCTGCTCCAGGGTTCCATGGGCTACATCCCCTGCGGTAAAACCTCCCTTTTTTTTTGCTTAAACGAAACGTTAGGAAAAAATCTATTTTGAGTAGATAGTCTTTGGTGTTTAGCGTTGGTATTTCATGTTATAAAGTAGCCTCCTCTTGCTTGCTCAGTACCAGGTTGGGGCAGGGGTGTTCTGGAGTGACTGGCCAGGGGACAGCATCGGGCAGGGTCCAGGTGCAGAGATGACAGATGGCTGTCAGCCTTGGTGGGTATTGGTCCCTGCTGGAGGCCATGGAGGAGAGATTGAAGCGAGCGACTGCTCTGATGAAGGAAGAAGGGGGGTTCAGGGGTCCCAGAAGGCCCCCAAAGCATTGGCTCACTCTTAGGATGCCTTGCAGTGCCTTCACCTTTTTTCCTTCCTTGAGTATCCTGTGGAAAGGAACTGTGGGTTCGGAGCGCCAGGCTTACCTCCTATTTCTGTTTGTCTTTTGCAGGATAACCCAGAAGTAGAAAAGCGGGATCCACAGGAATTAGTTGGTAAGTACCCAGGGGGAGCCTCAGGGCACATTTCTGAGCCTCCTGAGCACACTGGTTTCCAGCCCTGCAGGGCCTGCGGGCATGGGGCTCCTCTCTGCTTCTGCCGGGCAGCTGCTCTGCTACGACCCTTGTCTCTCCTGCTCTCTCTCAGGGCCTTTGGCATTTCCTGCGATGTCTGGGTGAGACACCCAGAAACAATTCTTCTTTGAAAATGATAGTCGTGGTGTGTTTCATTGGGCTCTGGTCAATTGCCAGTGTTGTCAGGAGGGACTCAGGGCCCCATTCAGCCGGGAGGTTGTTCCTCTGTGCCCTGGGCCGGTCCTCTGTCCCTGTACCCCTTCTCCCCCTCTGCTGGCATAGTCATGTGCTCAAGGAGCAGGCATGTGGCCTATGCTGGCACTCTGCTCTGTTCCAGGGGAGAACATGCCTCACAGTACTGGAATCTGGGACCCTTTGTGACTTGAGGGCAGGGTGGTTACATTTCTGGAAAATGGCATCCCAGTCCGTGTTAAACCCCAGCCTCTTAATCCTTTTACAAGTCCCTCAGCTTCTTCAGAGCGGCCCTGGACTTTGTAACTGCTCTCCCAAAGCCTGGCCAAACCTCACAGAGGGGTTGACCCTCCCTCTCTCTGGCAACTGTGACAGTCTTTCTGCCTGCTTAATCTGCCAAAGCAGGGTCCCTGCTCCCCAGCTGCTGGGTCCCATTCCCCGGGCAGCGTGCAGAGCCCGCCCCTGGGAGCCCACGACTCGGCCTGGAAATGCTGCTTCTTGCAGCCCCTCCACCTGTCCTCTTCGGGGACAGGATCCCTTCACTAGGGTGGGAGGTGGGGACCCATTCTGCTTTCCCTAACTGGAAGAACTGAAAATTACTCCTGTTTGTCTCCTGAGGAAGGATTGGGTAGGAAGGTGACCACTCTGAGCAGCCCAGACCCTCAGCAGGATTCTGCCTTTATTCCTGAATTTTCTGACAAGTGGAGTGGGAGTCTTTCAAGCTCTATAAAAGTCAGGATTTTCCTAAAACCTTAGGGTTTGCTTTTTAGAAAATGGTGCTGTAGGGGTGCGGCAGTTGGCTTTGAGGGCGGAGGAAGCGGAGCACGCCCTGCCAGGATGCCTGTGGCCTCCCCGAGTGGGCGACCCATGGAGTGAGGATGGACTGGAACCTCGGGACCCCTCTCCCCTCCCATGCCCCCTCCTCTTTGCTGCTTACTACCAGGAAATAGGGGGTGGGAGTGGGGTGTGGGGTCAGAGCAGCCCACCCAGGAGCCACACTGTCCTCCGGTCCTGCTTACAGTGCCCATGCCCAGCAGGCAGCGGAATGTGTGCGGGCATCAGCCATATCCGCTCCAACTTCTGCCATGACCAGCTTTCACTTTTTCTCTCCTTGCCACTTTTTTTTTAGATCCTCACCTAAGGCTATTTTTTCCATTGATTTTTTTAGAGAGAGAGAGAAACATCAGTTGGTTACCTCCCACAGGACCCCGACCAGGGCCGGGGATCAAACTGCAACCCAATACGTGCCCTTGACCGGAATCGAACCCAAGACTGGTCCATTGGCCGACGCTCTGACTGCTGAGCCAAACCAGCCAGGTCGTCTCCTTGCCACTTTGAAAACAGCTTTATTGAGGTGTAACTTCCACAGAGTAAGATTCGCCGATTTAGAGTGTGCCGTTTGATGAGTTTTACCAGATAATGTCATGTTAACCCCCACCACTGTAACATAGAACATCTCTGTGACTCCAGAACGTCCCCCTGCACCCTCCCCTCGCAGCTGGTCTCCTCCCTCAGCCTCAGGCAAGCAGTGATCTTTCTTCACTAGGGTTTTGCCGTTTTAGAATGTCATATAAATCAGGATTTCTCAACATTGGGCCTATTGACATGTGGCGCTGGATCATTCTCTGTTGTGGGGGCCTGGCCTGTGCATTGGACAGTGTTTTAGCAGCATCGCTGGTCTCTACGGACCAGCTGTCTCTAGTTTTTCTGTTGTTTTTTGTTTGTTTGTTTGTTTGTTTTTCACTTTATTGATTTTAGAGAGAGATAGAAACATTGACGAGCAAGAACATCGATTGGCCGCCTCCTGCATGCCCCCCACTGGGGATCGGGCCCACAACCTGGGCATGTGTCCTGACCGGGAATCGAACTGGTGACCTCTTGGTGCATAGGTCGATGCTCAACCACTGAGCCACACCAGCCGGACTAGCTGTCTCTAGTTTTGATTACTGTTACCCTTTCTCGCTGAGGAGGTAGTAGCTGAACATGGTGGCCTGCGCTCCTGGTACCACGGTTGTTGGCCCCTCTGCCTGAACTGCACTCCTTTTGTCCAGTCTCTGGATGGAGGACTCTTGGGTTGCTCCCGTCACGTGAGAAGCATTTCATCTATGCTGACAGCCCCAGGCTTAACAGAGCTAATGAAAGCAGAGGAGCTGCTACGGGTCTCTCCAGCACATAGCTGCTTGAGCACACTCTGCGTCCTCTCCAGGTACCTGCCAGTGTCCCCACGGGTGTGCCTGGCACAGTGGCACCTGTGTGGTCATCTGTTTGGGTTCTTTGTGTCTCTTGTGAGCTACAGACACTCCACTGCCTCCTGCCCATAGCCTCACAGTACCCGCCAGGCATCCCTTCACGCCCATCATTACCTAAGCCAGCTGACTAGCTGCTCCTGCTAGGTTGATACCTGGCAGCTATGGATACCGCCCGTTTCCTGACTTGGGCATGCACAGGGGTGAATCACACCGACCGCAGGCTTCTTGGATCCTGAGTATGGCTGCCCGCCTAGACTGCTCCCACAGACCCAGAGCGGCCACAGACGCAGCTGCCCCCAAGTGCTGGGCACATTTCTCAGTGTGTTTCCTGGGAAAATGGTTTGAGGCTCTGTGGCTGCCCAGACAGTCCAATACTTGGGTCTAAAGTCTTCTACTTTGGATCACCCTGGGACTTAGGAATGAATCACTAAGGTGCTCCTGAAATCGATGGGATAAACTTTTATCTCATTTCCTGAATATATCCATTCATTTGCCAGCTACTTCCTAGAAATTCTCTTGTTTTAAGCCAGGAGCTCAGGAGGAACTCTCCCTACCCCTGTCTACTGTATACCATTTGAGCCCCTGTGTGGTTGGGTTACTATGGCAACAGTGTCACACCCTGTTTTTCCAAAAGGCTTTCCTGGCAAATGCCAAAGGGCATTCTTTGTCTGTGTGTCACGTGCACACATAAACTCTCCACCCCAGAGAAGAGCTTAACCCCCCTGCTGTGTGCCCAAAGCCTGCCCAGGCCCTGCTCGCTTTTGTTGCTGATGCTCATGAAATCAGAGGACCAGCTCCCCCCAGCTAATTCCCCCTCCGCTTGCCTCTGCAGCCGGCTTGAATCTTGGGCTTTGAACTACTGTTTCTCCCAGGGCTAGGAGGAAGGAGGAAGTCGGAATGAGATTTGAACTTCAGCCAGATCTGGGTGTCACCCTTGCCTCAGGAGTCAGGAGACAGAAGGAGGGTGCTGGGCAAAGAGAAGCACGTGGTTCCCTGGTGGAAACTGCTCCAAGGCTGCTGTCTCAGGTCCACAGCAGGGTGTGTCATCCAGGCTCTGTCCTCTTGTCCTTACCCAAAACGGCAGCTCTAGCGCTCAGTTCTTGGGCCCACCCAGTGCGGGTCTGACACACTAAGAGTTGGCACAGGGAGCCGTACCCTCAACCATGCTCAGCACTGAGGTCTTTACAGTAGCAGTGGAAATCAAAGCACCTTATCTACTAAGAAACATGAAGCCAGCTTTGGGAAAGGAGAAGGGGAAGGCTGTGCCAGGCCATCCCCATGCAGTCTGGCAGCACTCAGGCCCGGGGCCTGGCACACAGGGGGTACCCAGTAAGCGCTTGCTGGGTGTTGTTGGTGCAGTGTGTTCATTCTTTCTCTTCATCCTGCCCCACCCCGTTCCGCCTGCTCTTTGCTCATTGTATGGTCCTTTTCATGAGAGAATGTTTTAAAGAGCACACACAGAATCTTACAACAACAGTGCATTGTCTGAGTGACCCAGAGCACGACTCTGCAGTCGCCAGGGTAGCCAGAGGCACAGGCAAAGGAGTAGGAGGAGAGAAAGACACTTGGGTGGGCAGTGGCAAGTCTCCAAGGGAATTGTCTTGGGAGTTGTGGTTCTCCACATCAGAATCAGGCCTTTGGTTCCAAGAATAAGGTGGACCAAAAGAGAGTCGATTGGTTTATTTATTTATTTTTAAAAGACCCTAAGCTAATCTCCAACAGGTAGTTTTGAAAATGGCGTTTATGCACAAGGCAGCTTTGAATGCGTGGGGCCCCCAAGCCGAGGGAGCCCTGCGCCCTGTGTCTCCTCTGTCTCGGGGTGGGAAGGGTAGCGCCGAGCAACGCTGAGTTTCCAGAATGCTGGGAGGCTGTTTTAGGGACACAGCCAGTGGAGGGCTGGAGTCGGCTGGAGCCGGCTGCCACTGGCTGCCACTGTCAGCCAGTGTGCAGTCTCTCCCCGGCCCTGGGTTCAGCAACTTCACATTGGTAGCTTGGCATTGGCCGTGGCAGAGTTGACACCACCACAGCTGGCAGATGCTGCAGACCGTGACTGTCCCCCACACACACATTGACCAGCACCCCCGACATACTCTCCTCGGAAGTTACTTCTGTGACATGGTGGCATGCATTCACTCTTTACACTTGTGTCCTCTACCTGCTGGCTCCTTCTGGTCATGTGATCTCAGCTCAGGTGACACCACCCTCTGAGAGGCTACTCTGAACACTTGTTCTATAGCGTTGATCCTTCCCTGAAAACATTGTAAGTGCTTTTTTTTTTTCTTCATTGTCCATATATAACCCCCGCCTCCCTACAGAATTTTTATCTCTGTTCTCTCAACAGCCTCCTTTTCTGAAAGAGTCCGGAACATGTCACCTGATGAAATCAAGATCCCGCCTGAACCCCCTGGCAGATGTTCCAATCACCTACAAGTAAGCAAGAGCTTGACTGCGGAGGCCGGGCGGATGAGGAGGCCGGGGCAGGTATCTGGTTTGGTCTGACCTGAAGCGGCTTCTGTGAAAGCAGCAGCCCAGGGGGAAGAAGCCTGCAGTCCTGGTTACCTCCCTTAGCCCGCTCTCAGGGGTCGGCTGTGTACCCACGGCCACCGTCCGCCACATCGCCCAGTGCTGCTCCTGCTGGGGGCCCTAGCTTGCCCTCCATGAGGTCCTAAGCCTAGGCAGAGAAGATAACATAACTTTTCTATGCAGTCCAGCTGAGCCAATGGGAACATCTCAGAAGGAACTTTGCTAAGAAACTGAGGGACCATCACAATGTAAAATAAATCATAGAAATATAAAACACAAGCATTTTTTATGCATAAAATTCCTATTCTCATATTCTAAAAATGGCAGCTCAATAGCTTCTTGTCTGATGCAGTTTCATACAGACCTGAGCTGAGCTTCTGAACCCTGAGGAAGTGGAGCAATGAGTGCAGTTACTCCTTGGGAGCAGGCCCTCGGGGAGGGGACCCGTGGGGTTCGAGCCTGTTTAGCCTCCGAGGTAGTTTCTTCTCGCTCTGCAGGTCCCCTGTGAGTGGGACCTTGTGACGAACAATAAGCAGACACCCATAGCTGCCCAGTAGTGGCAGCTGGTCTATCTGCTCTACCTTTGATCCCATAGAGCCTCTGGCTGCACCACAGGCCCATGGAACAACCCTAACCGATGGATGACTAATGGGACCTGGGCTGTGGAATGCAGCGGGCTGGGGCTGGGGCTGGGGCTTCGGGAGCAGTGAAGATTCTCTTCCTTTTCCGGAAGTCTCCTCCTTCTGCTGAGTCGTCAACCCCTGCCTGCTACCCCCCAGCATAGTGTGACCTCCACACCAGGCAACAAGTCGCAGCCTGTAAGGACAGTCTAGTAGTCTGCCAGGCAGAGACAGCCAGCAGCTCAGCCTGTAAGTTTAGAATATTTATCCTCCTTAGATCCTCCCAATGGTAGAAAACATGACACAGCACACCTTTCAGTTCACCTGAGCTGGGGGCACTGTGGGATGGCCCAGGAGACAGAAAAGTCCTCTGTAAGAGATAGGTCCGCCTCCACACGCCCAGCCTTCTCTGTCAGGCCTACCTCCGCTGCCTTTGCCATCGTGTTGAGGTTTGTCCCTCTTGGCTTCTGTCTTGCCTGGTAAATGTATTACAAACCTCTCTCTCTCTGACTCAGTGCTTCCTCTGGCCAGCCTCATAGAAAGATTGGCCTTCTAACAAAGGGAGTCGATCACCTCTCCTGGTGTTCCCAAAGGGCATCCATTGGACTTCCAACACAGCCCTCCTCTTCTCACAAATGAGAGCTGAGCTCTGGACCCCTGGCGGTGTCTCTTGATGAAATGGTGGGGACCAGCCATCTGTGAGCCTCCCCACCGAGGACATTCTAGGAAGTTTGAGATCAAGTCCAAAAAAACTCTATTCCTGCCTTCCTCCGAAAGGACACAGCCTTCTGGGTCTCCCGCTGAGGATTTAACCCCGTGTTAAAATGTAAAACCAGCCTTCAGCCCCTGCCCATCACCGCTGGTGCCTGAAACTCCTCTCCAGATGACTCAGGAGCTGAAGCACCAGGTGGGGATTCGTCCATGGTCTTCTCCGTGGCTTCTCCTTGGCCATTCTACTACTCCCTGTACTAGCCATCCAGACGGAGTCAGGAGGAAGCAAAATGTAAACATGCTGGTCTCAGTTCATCTTGCTCGTGCTCAGCACTGGTCCAAGGCTGGGTGGAGAAAGACAGTACGGCTGGAGCAGGGCTTCACGTGGCTCTGTGGATCGCCCGTGTCCACGTGTCCATACAAATACACGTGACCGCAGACTGGGATTGTGGCGGATGCGGTGGGGTCATAGGGCCCTTCTTTTTCTCTCCACAGGACAAGATCCAGAAGCTTTATGAGCGGAAGATGAAAGAGGGAATGGACATGAACTACATTATCCAAAGGAAGAAAGAATTTCGGAACCCCAGGTGCGTTTCCCATGAGCCTGCAGGGTCAGTTGAGTCATTGACGTTGGACTGGGGACTGGGATGCTCCCATGGAAGTGGCAAAGAGAGACCCAGCTAAGATCCCAACTGAGCCCAAAGAGGCCATCACCTAGACTGCCACCCAGCCGGGGGTTCACCATTCAGATCCAGGCTGAGCATAAACCAGTGTCTGGAGTGGAAGCCAAGAGGCCTGGCCTGGAATGGGGAGCCTGGCTGGGTTCTCATCCCTGCTCTGTTCCTAAAGCATATGACCTCATAAGTCCTGAGTTTCCTCATCTGTACAGTGAGGGGGTGGACTCGACCATTGTTGTGGGTTCTTCTCTCAGCTCTAAGAAGTCCCTGATTCTACGTGTAGGGGACAGGCTTTAGGAACAGAGCTGTGTCTGGGTCTCGCTCTGTCCAGTGCCTGAGCAAGGGACACACCTGGGAAAGAGTCTGGTGTGATGACAGCAGGGACCTGCCCTGGACTTTGTGTGGGCCTGAATGTGGTAGCCCCAACCCAGCCACAGCTGAAGGTCAGGTGTCCAGGTAAGATCCAGAAAATGCAGCCGTCATCTTGACACCATGCTCGTCCTGGCCTCTGGCTAGCAGGCCATCCCGAGAAAGTGGAGGGCAGGACTGACTTTTCATGTCAGGCCAGTGGACGTTCCCTCCCGTCAGGGGGCTTGCTTAGGACAGTCCAGCTGGGTTTAAAGATTTCTTCTGAGCCCGGGATCTGGATCGTTTTGATCTCCTAAAATCTAGTCCCACGCAGGGCCTAGCTTGCTCAGGGTCTCCTCGTGGTTTTCTTCTTTCAGCATCTATGAAAAGCTGATCCAGTTCTGTGCGATTGATGAGCTCGGCACCAACTACCCAAAGGTACGCCCCGCACAGGAGGCCAAGGGCTGAGGGAGAGTGCCCAGGGCCCCGTGCTCGCAGCACCGGGTTCAGCCTGGAGCCGCCGAAAGGTCACGTGGCAGCGCTGCTGGCTGGCGAGCGCCGACCCGTCTCCGGTGTCTGAGCCCCTGTTGCTGTGAAATAGTCCAGTAATGAGACTGCGGCCGCACACCTGCCCCCGGGTCCCTGGGGCCTGAGCGAGGGTGCGCCGTGCCCCTGTAGAGCACCCTGTGGACAAGCACATCACTGCTCCATCTTCCTAAGAACCAGGGCCACCCCCTTGGTGAGACGGGGATAACAGCTGAGCACCTGTGCCTGTGAAGGCAGGGGCTCCAGGCCAAGACGATTCATGGAAAGACTTGGGGAAGGAGGACTTGGGTTTTTAAGTTATTTGTCATCCAATGACCCTTACTGACTGAAGCTTTGACCTTTTCTTTTTTCAGGATATGTTTGACCCCCACGGCTGGTCTGAGGACTCCTATTATGAGGCATTAGGTAGGTAGTCACCTATCTGTCCATTCGTCCACCTACCCACCCCTCTCCATCTATCCGTCTGTCCATGCAGTCATTCAGTTACCAGGCAACATATATTTCAGGGTCTCCTCTCTGTTAGACCCTGTCCAAGGAGCTGGTATACAGCCTTGAACAAGGCAGACCCTATCCCTGACTTAACGAGGCTTATGACAGCAAAGAAGACAGAGGATCGAAGGAGGAGTCCCATTGATGAGTGTGATGGTGATGGGGGTGCGAGCAGGGCCACCTGACCAGGCCAGGGCGCTGGGAACTGAGGGAACCATGTTCAAGCAGAGTTTTGAAGATGCAGAGAGGCCAGCCCAGCAGATGTATGTGCTGTCCCAGCAGGGGGACAGTATGTTCTGAGGGCAGCAAGAGCACAGTGTTTTCTCAAGGGGCACATTAGGGGAGACGGGGAGGAATTTCAAAGGGCCCAAGTCCTCAGGTGGCCCGTCTCAAACCAGAAGCCCTTGGACCAGATCCAGCCTATAGCTGTGTTTTGTTTGGCCCACACAAGTCTTGTCTTTTTTTTTTTTTTAATCCTCACCCGAGGATATTTTTCCATTTATCATCAGATAGAGTGGGAGAGAGGGAGAAAGAGAAACATCAGTGTGAGAGAGACACATCAACTGGCTGCCTCCCACATCACCCGACCAGGGACGGGGACAAACTGCAACCGAGGTACGTGCCCTTGACCGGAATCAAACCTGAGACTCATTGGTCCATGGGCCGACACTAACCGCTGAGCCAAAGCTGCCAGGGCACAAGTCTTGTCTTTAATTTGAATTAGTTGTCAACATTCTACCTAAAAATTATAATTCCAGCTTCTCATGGTCACTGGGAAGGTAGTCCATACTGGGCCTCCTGTATTCCCACATGGCAGCAGTCAGCTGGAGCTCAGAGCAGCTGACCTCTCTTCCCCAGCGCGCGCACACGCACGCACGCACGCACGCACAGGAGATACACAGCCGCCAGCCCCTGGGCCTTTGAGTTGGAGGCCCTGCGGGCCTGGAGGCTACCTTAGTGCATCGAACAAGACACAGGGGATGCAGCAAGCGCTAGACTAGGGTTCATGGGCCTAATGGGGGAGATATTCCAGGGCTATTTTTATAACAGCTTCTCTTGTCTTTGTAGCCAAAGCCCAGAAGATTGAAATGGACAAATTGGAGAAGGCCAAAAAGGAGCGAACCAAAGTAAGTGATGGACGGGTGTCCTGGATGGAAGGGGCAGGTGTTTGGAGTTCGTGGGTCCTGCTGGCCAAGCCCAGAGGGCTTCCAGACCGCTCCCCCAGCTTGCCCCCACCCCCGTTATTGCCTGATGTTCTGAGCAGCCTTAGGTGTGTGTTGTGGACGGAACAGGCCTTGCTGGATTTCCAGGCCATTCCAGCTGGAAATCGCTTTCCAGTTGATTCCGTTTGGTTCCTGGGGGTCTTCTAGTTTGCTTCATTATACTCTCCCGTCCCCCTCACAGCTGCAGAGCCCTGGTGCTTTCTCTCTGGGGTCGTCAGTGGCCTCCTGGGCCTGAATGGAGGCAAGTATTTCCTTCTGAGCGCACTCTGGTCTGTGTCTCAAGAGCTGACCTTGGTGACCTGCCTCAGTGCTTCCCTGTGGGTCCCTTGTCTGATGGCCGGGTGACCCCTCGCATTAGGACCCTTAGCACCGCTTCTTCCCAAGCAGTAGGGGTCCTTCGGGAACAGAAGTTTGGCTATGAGACCAAATGTCCCGTAGGCACTTTATGACCAGAGCCTCTGAGAGAGTAACTCGGGACAGACGCCCCTCCCACCTTGGGTTTGGTGTGACCCTCCTGGAGCAGTTGTGGCCTCCAGGACACCCCCTCACCCCCAGGCAGAGGAGAGGCAGGCGTCCCCCAGGAGCTGTGCTGGGGGGAATGTCGGTTTTCTCATTCTTGGCCCTTGATTGAATTTTCCTTCTCTCTTCCCATCCCCGTTCCAAGCCCCAGGCTTATCGCGGGGATGTGTCCACAGCACCTGGGCGCTGGAGCTGTCCTGCCCGTGCTGGCGGCACCGCTTCCTCGGGGGCGTGAGGTGGGGCGGCGGGCAGAAACCTGGCGATGCCGGGAGGATCCAGTGTCTGGCATGTTTTCTTCAGAGAAGTAAAAATCGCCTCAGCGCCTCTCCCTCCCCAGACGGTCGCAGCGGAGCTGGTTCTCAATGCCTCCTTTGCGTGGTGCCAAGCTCCTGTCCCCCAGGAGCAGATTGGGAAGAAGATGGCACCAACAGCTTTGCCCAGGCCTTACTCCCTTCCCTCTTCCCCTCCAGATTGAGTTTGTGACCGGCACCAAGAAGGGCACCACGACCAACGCCACAGCCACCACCACCACGACGGCCAGCACCGCAGTTGCAGGTAGAAGGCGGCTGGTCTGGTTCCAGCTGCGCCCAGGTGGAGCGAGGGTTTCCTTGCCTTGTTTGGGGGAGCAGACCCTGTGGGGACTTGGGGCTCCCCACGGGGACCTGGGTCTCGGCTCCCCCCTGCCGTGATTTTTCTGACTGAGTTTGTGAGCCAGCTCTGGAGCCAGGGTGGGCTCCCTGGCTGCCCCTGGCTTTCTGTGGCCGGGCCCTTCGCTGTCTGTTCCCTGAGCTCTGGCCTCTGGAAAGAGGGTGTTGCTGTGTGCTGTGTCTTGGCCCTGACTTCTCTCTTGCCTTATTCTCAGATGCCCAAAAGAGAAAGAGCAAGTGGGACTCAGCCATCCCAGTGACAACCATAGCCCAGCCCACCATCCTCACCACCACAGCAACCCTGCCAGCTGTCGTCACAGTGACCACCAGTGCCAGTGGCTCCAAGACCACCGTGATTTCTGCCGTGGGCACCATCGTGAAGAAGGCCAAGCAGTGACCTGAGGGACCAGCGTGGGGCGGCTCGGACATTCTCCTTCCCACTGAGGCGAGGAGCCGCTCCAGACTTGATAAGACTGCAGGCCAGTGACTGATGGCCTCAGGGAGAGTCCGCTTTGTGTATTTCAGGACTGGGACCTGCTCCCCAAAGGCCGTCCTGAGAGGAGCCTCTGTGTGGCATTGCTGCCAAAAGAAGGACACTGTCACAGAGGAGGGGGCGCTGTGGAGTGTCCTTGCACCTCGGGGTCAGTGCCCTATTAAAGTGCTGGTTCTTACACCGTGGCGTCTCGGATGCACTGGGCTCTTTGCAGTCTGCTTTCAGGCAAATGCAAAAGCTCAGGTGCCCTCTCCGTCTTCCAGTTGGAATTATTACTCAGGGTTGAGGAGGGGGTGGCCCAGGAAGGGCGCTGGCCATTCCCAGCGTATGCCGCTTGACAGGGTAGGTGGGGGTCCAAGCAGTGGGTGAGCCCCGTGTTCCTGCTCTCTGCGGTCCTGATCCCAAGCCCAGCCAGTTCTCACACCGGAGCTGAGGCCGCTGCTCCCTGGGGCGCAGTTGAGCTTCCCCGACCACTTGGGCACACCCAAACTTTAAAGTCAAACCAGAAGTTACCAGAAGGGCTGGGGTTGATCCCCACCCGCATAGGGAGGGGAGAAGCGTTGGCTCCTGGCCAAGGCTGCCTGCTCCCTTGGTGCCCAGCCAGCAGGCTCAGTGCGGTGGGGGAGATGAATCACCTCCTGCCCCGGCTGGGGGCAGCTCATTGTTTACATGAGAGCCGGGCTCCTGGGAGGATCCTGCCTCCGCACCCTTCCTGTGCCTGTTATCTCTGCCCCACAGCAGCCATGGGCAGCGCCAGTGACCGCTGGGCTAGTCCTGAGGCCAAAGCAGTTCCCAGCCGCCGCCAGCCCTACGGGGACGCGTTTGCCTTTCTGGCTCTTTGGCACCTCCGCACTGCAGCGGAAGGGCTTCGTGTTGGGAAGGAAGCCGGGCTGTGAAGAGCCGCGCTGAGGTTTAGAAGGCTGTTCCTAAAATTGCTTTGATACTGTTGCGATGGATCTGCCCCTGCCGTCCCCAAAATATAAACTTGAGTCACATTCATCCCCTACACACATGCGCGCGCACGCGCCTTGGAGCTAGAGGACCCTCTCTCCTTTGACGAGACTTTGCCACCCCGAGAGAGGAGCTGCTGTCCCCATAGTCCCAACAGGATCTCTGAAGGGGCTTCCTGCCCTGCAGCTCCCAGCAGGGGCCCCGCAGCCCGAGGGCAATGTGGAGGCTGTTGGACGGGGCGGGAGTAAAGTGGACTGCAACTGCTACGAACACTGGCGGGCCTCAAAAATCCGAAAGGGACTACCACATGACCCACCAATCCCACTTTTGGGTTATATCCAAAAGAAAAGCAGGGTCTCGAAGTTATATTTGTTTGTGTTCACAATATGCAAGAGGTAAAAGCAACCCAAGCTCCACTGAAGGTTGATGGATGAACAAAATGTGGCGTGTACGTACACTGGAACCTTCTGCCTGAAAAGGAAGGACATGGAGACATGCATCAGTATACATGAACCTTGAGGACCTGATGCTCAGTGAAATAAGCCAGTCACGAAAAGACAAATACTGGACGATTCCACTTACAGGAAGTATCTTGACTAAAGGAGTAAAAGTCATGAAAACGAGAAATTGAACCGTAGTTAATCAGGGGCTGGAGGCAGGACATAGATTGCTGTTGAATGAGTATAAAATTTGTTCGCAAGGTGAGAAAGTTCTAGAGACCTGTTGCCCAAAAATGTGAATATACTTAACCCTATTGAACTATACATTTAAAAATTACTAAGATTGCCCTGGCCGGTTTGGCTCAGCGGTTAGAGCGTCGGCCTGCGGTACAGAGAGACCCGGGTTCGGTTCCCGCTAAGGGCACGTACCTCGGTTGCAGTTTGTCCCCGGCCCTGGTTGGTCGTGCGGGTGGCAGCCACTCGATGTGTCCCTTTCACGTCGATGTTTCTCTCTCTCTCTCTTTCCCTCCCACTCTATCTGAACAAAAAATGAAAAAAAAAATGTCCTCAGGTGAGGATAAAAAAAAATAAATAAATAAATAAAAAAATTACTAAGATAGCCCGGCTGGTGTGGCTCAGTGGTTTAGCATTGACCCATGCACCAAGAGGTCGCCAGTTCGATTTCCGGTCAGGACACATGCCCAGGTTGTGGGCCTGATCCCCAGTGGGGGGCGTGCAGGAGGCGGCCAATTGATATTCTGTCTCATCGATGTTTCTATCCCTCTCCCTTCCTCTCTCTAAAAATCAATAAAAACTTATTTTTAAAAAATTACTAAGATAGTAATTTTTATGTTGTAATTTTACAATTTTTAAAATTCGAGTTGCTTTGTAATAATAGTAATTAAAATTTTTGTAACACAAAAAGAAACATTTCCCCTATAGTAATCAGAAGGATACCTTCTATTAAATGTAGAAACAGGAAATCACAATTCTTCATCATCAAAAGAGTAATTGATCCAGGCAAGGATCTACAGTGGACGCTAACACCCTTCAGTGAACGGTAACAACAGAACTAGCAGGGTGACAAAGCCGCATCACCCCCTCTAGATTACTTCTTAATCACCAAGTGAAAAATGTATTTCTACAGAGACAGATGGCTGTCACTTCCTTAATCATCACTAATACGCAGCCGACATCATGTGCCACCCATTAAAACACACAACACAACCTTTGACTGTTCTTGCCAAAAAATGTTTAACCTGAATCTAATCTGACTTTTAGACCTAACTTCCAGTTTACAGGAGGCTAAAAAAACAAGTCCAATGACACCATGAGGAAGCAATCAGACAAAGCCAGACAGTGGGACATTCTTCGGGTCAGCTGGCCTTTAAAAGGTCAGTGTAGCCCTGGCTGGTTTGGCTCAGTGGTTAGAGCGTTGGCCTGCAGACCAGAGAGTTGCGAGTTTGATCCCCAGCCCTGGTTGGGGTCATGCAGCAGGCAACCAATCCATGTGTCTCTCTCACATCGATGTTTCTCTTCCTCCTTCCCTTCCTCCTACTCTGTCTGAGGATCGATGGAAAGATATCCTCTGGTGAGGATAAAAAAAATTTTTTTTTAAATGTCAATGTATCCTTGACCGGTTTGGCTCAGCCATTAAAGAGTGTCAGCCTGCGGACCAGAGTGTCCTGGGTTCAGTTCCCGCTAAGGGCATGTACCTCGGTTGCAGTTTGTCCCCGGCCCAGTTGGGGTCGTGTGGGTGGCAACCAGTCGATGTGTCTCTCTCACATTGATGTTTCTCTCTCTCTCTTCCTCCCTCTCTCCCTCCCACTCTATCTGAAGATAAATGCAAAAATGTCCTCGGGTAAGGATAAAAATTAATTAATAAAAGGTCAATGTGGCCCTGGCCAGTTTGGCTCAGTGGATAGAGCATCGGCACCAAAGGGTCGAGGGTTCAATTCCCAATCAAGGGCATGTACCTGGGTTGCAGGTTCAATCTCAGGCCCTGGTTAGGGTGAGTGTGGGAGGCAACCAATTGATGTTTTTCTTTCATATGGATGTTTCTCCCTCTCTCCTCGTCCCTCTCCCTTCCACTCTCTCCAAAAATCAATAGAAAAAAATATCCTCAGGTGAGGATTAACAAAACAAAAAAAGGTCAATGTGTGTAAGCGGGGCATGATTTGGACTAGAATTCAAAAGGAAACAGTTATAACAGACAGTTTAGAGACAACCAAGAAATTTTAATAAGGAATGAATCAGATATTAGGACATTCTTGTTCATTGCTTTAGGTGTGATAACGTTCCTGTGGTTGTGTGGGGGACCAGATGCATGCCTGGAGTGTTGAGAGATAACATGTCATGATACCTTCAACAACTTAAATTCAAACGAAAAACTATGAATAGCTTTGCGCAGTGGCAGTATTGTAGCCAATGAAGTTTATCTGAGGCGTGATTATTGTTAATTGGGGGAGGGGAGATATGTGAATACATGACAAATGTTTAAATAAAGTAAATATGGCAAAAGGTTAATTCTTGGTTGGGTCCAGGTGGTAAAAATACAGGTGATCATTACACACTTCTTTCAAATTTTTTACATGTTTGAAAATATTCAAAATAAAGTTGGAAGGGGCAGTCATAATTTCAAAGGGGGTCTATTTGCAAACCCCGGGCCCTGGGGAGAGACCAGGCCTAGAGACAGTCCACCTGAGAGCCTCTCCCTCAGTTAGACGGGGCAGTTGGCACTGGGTCTCAACTGGTCCCCAAACTGTTTTGATCACTTAGCCCCTGTCTATCATTGAACTTGTTTATTTATAGAAACATGTACCACTCTACCAGTAAGCAGTAGATGTTATCAAGCACAAAAATAGTGTACTGTCTGGCACATCCCTGGAGAACATGCCGCCCACTCTGGAGCTCCCCGAAGCAAGCAGGTGGTGTTCTTTCCTCAGCCCCTGACATATGCGCTCATTAAATGCTTGTAAAATGAATAAGTGATCGAACTAATGAGTGCCCCAGCCTGGCCTACCAGGGCCCCTAATGAGTGCTGGGGAGTTGGGAGCAGCAGTCCAAAGCTCATAGGCTGCTCCATCCTGTTCAAGGAGCCTCACCTCTCTGGCAGAGCCTAGAGAAGGAAGCCCATGCTGATCTCACTCTGGCCTTAAGGCTGTAGAATCGGACAGCGAGGTTTTCTTTTTTATAAAATGAAGATGTAGTACAATAATTCTTAACTCTTTGGGGCCAGTGACCTATCTGGGAATACAATGTAAACTAAGGGCCCTCTCCCCAGCAAATCACACTCCTGTATCACATACACCTAGAGTTTTGCACATGATCTCAGATGGTTCATGGACAACCCACCCACCTACCCACCCACCCAGGTTCATACACAGACTCCAGGTAATGAAATTCCAGACTCCCAGGAACATGAGGAGCCTTGTGGCTTGTTTTCTTAGGCTCCCTGGGATCTGGCACTTCCAGTCCTGAGTACCTCAACCAAACTGGGGCTCCTTCCACAGTGCTCCCACGTCCAGGAGCCAGCCTCTCTGAGTGCCTGGCCCGTGCAGAGCAGCTCTCAAAGACGACTGGCCAAGGTGGCTGAGAGGCGAGTGGCTCACTCAGATGGAGTGAGCATTCCCATGTCTCTTCTACATCCAGCCCCAGCTGTTCCCACAGTCATTCTGACGATTGGCAGTGCTCACAGATGAGAGCCCCGAGGCTCAGGAAGGCCATCTAGCAATCCCATTGGGCTCAACTGCACCTTTATTGAGCACCTCCTATGTGCCAGGCACTGTACTAGGAGCTGGGGATTTTTTTTTTTTAATGTGCTAGAGAGCGTCCATCCTCAGGGTTCACAGTCCAACGGAGAAGAGAGACCTCAAAACAGAACATTTCAAACCAATGTGGTGGCTTGAAGCTGCGTGGTTTGGGCAGAGGGCTGCCAGCGATCAGTGTTCAGCGGCATTGTTGGCAGGTGGGGCTAGAGAAATGGATCGAGTTGGGGTCCTGGTGCAACTTGAGAGGCTTCAGCTGGAACACACGTTTGTTTATCAGCAGCACTGGACAGACTGCACCAGAAGGACTGCAGGGGTCAGGTTTGTGAACCAGCCTGTCAAGAACAACTACAACAATTCGAGTGCCCTCTCCCTGCGGGTGGGTGCTGGCCTTTTGATGGCTATTATTTACAAGGTAAGGAGGTTTAAGGACCTTGCCTGAGAGCACTTGGGGACTCGTCCTTGCTCTGATTGCCCTCTGGACACACGTGGGGGTTGGGAGGGTGGGGAGACCGAGGGGACCTAGTACATGGCAGACCTGGCTTGGGGCAGTGTCTGGGCCCGTCCCTCGCGCTGGCACAGCAAGGAGGGAGGTGGTGAGCAGCAGTCGCCGTCGGGCAGTGCGGAGGCTCACCGCCCACGGTTTGGAGAAGGGAGGATGGCGATCCCGACAGGGGGCTAAGAGCCATCCCTAGCTCAGGACAGCCCGGCAACCAAGTCTGGAGCCTGGAAGGGTGGGGAGGCGCTGCGCCCAGGGCAGGACGCCGCAGAGCGGGTGGCTCCTCCCCTGTCCGCGCGGCCGTCGGTCGGTTCGCTGGGCCCGACGCCGCGGGAGCCGCAGCCTTTTCCGGGGGGCGGGCCCGGCTGCTCCCCGCTCCTGCCCCGACAGGTGCGCGCCGCGCGCAGGAATGCGGCCCGCCTGACTCACCAGCGCCTCCTTCCTACCTGCCGCCGCCTCATAAAGCGGTGCCCTCCCCTCCGCCTCCCGCCCCCGCCGCAGCCCGCCCTCCAGACAGTGCAGCTCTCGAGCGCCTGCCGCCCAGCCGACGAGCGGAGCCCAGCGCGGGGAGGGCGCGAATCCGCGCCCAGGTAGGTGCAGCCTCCCGCCCGGCCGGTGCGGGGCGCGAGCGCAGGGCGGGAAGGCGGTCGGGGCTCGCCGGCGGCACCCTGCCCGCCCCTCCAGGTCCCCAGGCCCACAGGGCTCGCACCCATTCCGGCACTTGGAAGGGAGAAGGGAGTGCCCACCCTAACCTGGGCCACTGTGCAGGGGAGCGGGTTGAGAGTGCTGGCTGGCTTTTGTTTCCCAGTTCTTCCCCTCCCTGGAGTCTGCCAGGCGCTGGCCCCCTCTGCCCATGTCGCCCAGGGCAAGTGCCAAGCCTGCCAGGGTGTGCCCTGGGGGCATGGGAGAGCTGGAGAACGCCCTTGGCCATCAGACCTGTGACTAGAGGAAGGCAGCAGGGAGAGAGGCCTGGGTGTGGGGTGGGTATGCAGAAGTGGACAGAAACCAGCAGGCCTGCTGGGCTGGGCTCCTCCAGGGTTTGCAAAGAAGGTGGAAGGAACAGACACGTAGAGGCAAAGGCCTTCCCTGCTGGGCTGGGCAGGGCCCGCTGTGAGTGATGCACAGTCCCGCTGGGGTCTGGGGAGTCCCTGACTTTCCTCTTGGCCAAGCCAACGCCTGCCCTCCCCACAAAGGCGGCTTAGGACACCCTTCCTCCAGGAACACTTCAGACCTCATCAACCGTCCTGGGGGCTGTGCCCACCACTGTAACCTCCTCCAGTGCCGGCCCTGTCCCACCTGCTCAGCCCCTGGGTGGGCCTCTGGTTGTGGCTCTAGGTGACTTCCTAGGGCAATGGCTGGGCTCCTTCTCACCTTATGGCTTTGCCACACCCTGAACCCAAGGCCTGGACACAAGGGGCATCCTTATTGCTGCCTCCAACAGAGCTGGAATTGAAGGCTGAGGGTCTCTATCCTGGGAGTGGAGGGGAGAGAGGAGCATTTGTGGGACAGCAAGGAGGGGTGCCTATCTCCTTGACCCTGATTTCCGTGGAGGGGCCAGGAAATGGGAAAGTGAGAGGGGACAGAGCTGTGGTGGGCAGGTGCACGCGTGCTAAGCTGGCCCCTTGGGGTAGGAGGGAGGGTGGGTGTGGGGAGAGCTCTGAGTTCATGCACTCACATGTCCCTGTGTGTGGACGGTGTGGGTGTGCTGCAGCGTGACAACATTCAGGGTGGCAGTCACATATTCCCTGGACCGGGGTGACACATGAAAGGCCCAGCAGGCCA
This sequence comes from Tadarida brasiliensis, assembly GCA_030848825.1. NCBI lineage: Eukaryota > Metazoa > Chordata > Mammalia > Chiroptera > Molossidae > Tadarida > Tadarida brasiliensis. Next base: position 62,314,156 of record CM061273.1, read on the forward strand.
GTGGGGCCCAGGGTAGCCTGGAGAGTGCCCCGCCCAGCCAGCCATCGCCACATCTTCTGATAAGCCCACCATCCTTTTATGTGAAATCTCATTGTTTTTAATATTGACAAATACTTTTAAAACTTTATGAACATGCCCAGCCAGTGTGGCTCAGAGGTTGAGCATCGACTCATGTACCAAGAGGCTGCTGGTTTGATTCCCTGTTGGGTTGCAGGCTCGATCCCCAGCAGGGACATCAGAAGGCAGGCGGCAGCCTATCCATGCTTCCAGCTCTCTCTCCCTCTACCTTCTTCTCTCTCTAAAAACAATAAATACATATTTTTTAAAAAACTTTATGAACACAAGTTGAATCAAACAAAACACTCTTGAGTGTATAACTAGCATTCTAACTGCATTTTATAAGCCTCTGAGGATAACACAGAGGGGCAAATAGGGGTTCTGTCCAGGCTCCCCCAATGCTGTCTGCGGGGTGGGGGAGGTCAGCAACCTGTGCCTTGTCTCCTCCTCTGGGAAGTGGGGATAATGCACCATCCTCCGCTGGGTTCCTGTACAGATTAAGTAGCTGTCAGGCACATGCAGTGCTGGGCTCGTGTGCTATGTGCCCAGCCTGTGGGCAGGAGCGGGTAGGAGCCTAGACTCCCTGTGCATGGCACCTGCATGTGGATGGTGCCCCAGGGAGGCCGAGTCTGCAGCCTGTATTGTGTGGCTTGTGGGTGTGGTGCCTACACCCTCAGGCTGCAGGAAAGTCATTTCCCTCAAGGAGCCCAACTGGCTCTGCCTGTGGAGGTGTTGGAGCTGCTAGTGGCCTCCGGGGCCGAATGCCTTGGAGGAAGAAAGATAATGCCTTCCTGCCCTCTCCCCGGGCTTCCCCAGCACTGCGGGGCCTCAGCCCTCCAGAGCCTGCCCCTGCCCCCGCAGCCCAGGACCGAGAAAGGATCCAAGGAGGGGGGCCAGTGAGCGTGGCATGATCTTAAGTCACTGAGAGACTGGCCCTAGAGAAAGAGGCCAGGCTAACTTTTTTTATTTTTTTGTTTTTATTGATTGAATTTAGAGAAAGAAGGAGGGAGAGAGAGAATTTGTTGTTTCACTTATTTATGCATTCATTGATTGCTTCTTGTACGTGCCCTGACTGGAGAGCAAACCGATGATGCTCTAACCCGGCCAGCAATGAGGCCAGGCCAGGCTAACTTTTGCCCTCCGCTCTGCGGGCCTGGTGGCTCTGGCCAGCCCCTTCTCTTCCCAAGGCAGCAGACTGCCTATCTCTGAAAGGCCTCTGGGCCAGAGCCTGCCCTGAAGGCTGCTGATGAGTTGAGATGGTTTAGTAGTGAACCCAAGGCCGACGGGGCTCCTGGGGTGGCTGGCACAATATGTGTTTGTGTATGGGGGGGACAGGCGGGGGTGCAATCTACCTCCAGGCTAACTTTTGAAAGGGTGAACTACTCAGAGGCCTCAAAAAACTCAACTGTGGAGCAGGCAGAGGTGGGTGTAGGGCAAGGAACCCCACCTCTGATAGGCCAGGTAGCCATTAAGAAACCCAGTTGAGGGGAGAGAGCTGCTTCCTCACCACTGAAGGCCGCAGACATTGGGAGCAGCCCTTCTCCTCCTGGCTGCACCACCCTCAACCAAGGGGAAGTGGGCCGAGGGGGTGGGCCTGGACAGAGAGGGGGCAGGAAGGTAGAGCCAGGCCCTCTAGAGGTGGCCCGCTATTGGGAGACCTATCCCCGCCAAGCCTGACCCAGGCCCACTGAGGTCTGAAAGGCAAAGTCAGAAGTAGCCCTGCCCTCAAGGACCCAGCACAGAGACCTGGCACCAATCCTCGGGGGCGGAAGGGGGCTCCCTGGGCAGGGGTGGGGGCAGAGCATCTAGCCGTTCCAGGGATGGCAAGGACGTGGGCAGTGAAAAAAAGGAGTCAGGGACCCTGGGTCCTGCCGCTCCCAAGCTGGGGGCCTTGGAACACCACCAAGGCTCTCAGAGCCCCCGTGTCCACGCCTCTGTGGTGGGAACGGGGCCTGCCTGCCTGTGAGCTCTGATGGGGACCGAGGGAGCTGGTGGCTCGGGCGCTGCATGTGAATTGTTGCTGTTGAGCAGGAGGAAGAGGATGGCGGGGCCTCGTCCCAGCCCGTGGACCTGGCTGCTGCTGGCAGCCCTGCTGAGTGCCAGCTTCCCCGGGGACATGGGTGAGTCTGGCACGCCCCTGCAGCACCCTCTCGGTGAGGGCACACCTTCATGGGGGCCTCTCGTGGGGTGCCTCACCCAGACATTCAACTCGGCCATTCAACAAGTAGACCACTGCACACGGTGGGGGCTGGGGAGCCGTGTGCTCTAGAACACGGGGAGCGAGGAGGGGAGACGGTCTGGAAGAGAAAAGAGGCCCACTCAGAATGGAGGCGCTCGCAGCATGTGCTGAGGCCTCGAATCCAGAGGACAGTGAGACCCGGTGGCTCATCGCCTGCTCTCCTGGTGCCAGCTGTCAGCACCTGGTGGAGCCAGCTCCTACCCATGAAATTTGAAAGTTGGCCCGTGGGTGGAAGCCATGTAGAGAGGGTGAAATAGACCACGGGCAATATTTACACCATAGAGATTCTTCTGCTGCCTCACCAGTTCCATCGTTAGGCATTGACAATAGGCCATGGCCTGGGGCCCAGGGAACCATCCACTATGCACACTGGGTGCACATCGTAGGTCTCTACTGTGGCTTTAACTGAATAGAACCAGAGGGAATCCCAGGAGTTTTACCTCATTCATTTGCTAATGACCTACTGTGTGTCAGGCCTTGGGCTGGGCACTGGGGACACAGCAATAAACAAGACAGTCACAGTCCCCTTTGTCCTGGAGGAGGGGCTGAGGAAGTGGCCGGGGTGTCCCTGCCAGCAAATGGGCCAGCACCTCTGTCTCAGCCCCCACCATCCTTCCTCTGGAGTTGAGTGGAAAGTTCCAGGCTGGAGCCCCAGCGCTACCTGGGCGGACCACGTAGCCGCCAGCCCCCTCCGTTCACTCCTCTGCGCACTGGAGAGAGACGCCCTGCCTCTCCAGTGCGGATGCTGGTGGGATGGGCCTGGGCTTGGTGAGGTCCAGCTCAGTGGTCTGCCCGGTCCCCCATCCAGCCAACCGCTGCAAGAAGGCCCAGGTGAAGAGCTGCACCGAGTGCATCCGTGTGGACAAGGACTGTGCCTACTGCACCGATGAGGTGAGCCACTGTGGGCTGGCCAACCTGGGTGCCCGCCTTGCCACACCCCATCAGCTCTGGCCAGGTCCACCCTGGCCACACCCTCAGCCCAGCCTCCTGCCAGGCGGGTGTGGGAGAACAGGCAAGGGTCAGGAAACTCAGGGGGAACAAATCCAGGCTTGGGACAGCCAGAGGCCAGGCACTGTGCCCCCTGACCCCATCTCCTTCTGACCAGATGTTCAAGGAACAGCGCTGCAACACCAAGGCAGAGCTGCTGGCCGCGGGCTGCCAGCAGGAGAGTGTGGTGGTCATGGACGGCAGCTTCGAGATCACAGAGGTGCCCGGAGTGGGGGTCAAGGGAGCTGGGCCCTCCATACTCAAGACTGGCTATGTATAGGGGTCCACTCTGTCCCTGGCTGGGCTGAGAGGCTCCCCTTCAGGTCTCTGGAGTGACCCTCCAGCCAGCTGTCCCCCTCCCCTGGTCACAGGAGACCCGGATCGACACCACCCTGCGTCGCAGTCAGGTGTCCCCCCAGGCACTGCAGGTCCTCCTGCGGCCCGGCGAGGAGCGGCACTTTGATCTGAACGTGTTTGAGCCGCTGGAGAGCCCCGTGGACCTGTATATCCTCATGGACTTCTCCAACTCCATGTCCGACGATCTGGACAACCTCAAGCAGATGGGGGAGCACTTGGGTATGGCTGGGCCAGCATGGAGGACAGAGGGGCAGGGCATGGACAGGGTGGCTTCACCCAGCTGGCTGGTACTTGCTCAGGAGGCCAGGGCTCAGGACAGCTGCACCCACCCCACAAGGAAGGACAGGCCATTGGAACCCCGCCCCAGAACTCCCCACATTCTCAGAGGAGCCTCCTCAGGGTCTGGGACATCAGAGAAGGTCGCCTTCAACATGCTCCATGGAGGACTCTGGGACCCCTGAGTCCCGTGTCCCTCACCTGTCAATAGGCACAAGGGCTATTGTGAGCATGAACTCTGTCCAGCATGCAGTGTTCACAGAGGTCGTCTCCCTCTTCCTGAGCCAGCCCCGCCCCTGTGTTGATGGGGGGGTGCCGGGACTCAGCGGCCTCTCTTTTCCTGCCGACTCCCAGCCCAAGTCCTGAGCCAGCTCACCAGCGACTACACCATTGGATTTGGCAAGTTCGTGGACAAAGTCAGCGTCCCTCAGACGGACATGAGGCCAGAGAAGTGAGTGACCGAGTGGACAGGAGTCCTGGCCGCGTGGCCCGCCTCCTCTCTACCCAGGCATTTCCGCATCTTTCTGCAAGCCAAGGGGGCGGCTTCCCAGAGAGGAGGGGTGCAGGAGAATGTGGGGTCTTCTCCCCCTGACTCTCTCTCTCCTTGCCACCTCCATTCAGGCTGAAGGAGCCCTGGCCCAACAGTGACTCCCCCTTCTCCTTCAAGAACGTCATCAGCCTGACCCAAGACGTGGCTGAGTTTCGGAGGAAACTGCAGCAAGAGAGGATCTCGGGCAACCTGGATGCCCCCGAAGGCGGTTTTGATGCCATCCTGCAGGCAGCCGTGTGCACGGTGAGTGCCAGGAAGGGTCCTGCTGGCCTAGAGTAGGGCTGTGCTTCTCTGCAAGGGCACGAGCTGCCCACTGGCCTGCTCCGATACCAGGTGGAGGCCCCCACATCCCTAGAGGCTCTGGGTGGCCCTCGGTTACAACCTGGGTTTAGATGTGCCGGGTCCCCAGTCCCTCAGACTGAACAGTCACAGCCTGCTTTTGCGTTGGCCCGCGAGGCAGACATGAGTCCTGGAATTCTGGACTCTTCCGTGCCCTGAGGCCAGCCTCCCACCTAATCTCCTTGCTAATGCCAATCTCCCAGGACCCAACTGTGCTGGGCAGCTGAAAAAGGCACTTTGTTTTATGGGCACATCAATTTTTTTCATTTTGAAAATAATATACTCATTTAATAAACAGTTTGGAAAGCAAAGAACAGAAATTGCCCATGACTTCACAACCATCAGACTGGCAGCCACTGATACCCCGCCAGCATATTATGTTCCCTTTTCCTCGTTTTATATGGTTGGAATCAGTGTACTTTTTTTTTTTTTTATATCCTCACCCGAGGACATTTTTGCATTTATCTTCAGACAGAGCGGGAGGGAGAGGGGGGGAAGAGAGAGAGAGAGAAACATCGACGTGAGAGAGACACATCGAGTGGTTGCCACCCACACGACCCCAACCGGAGCCGGGGACAAACTGCAACCAAGGTACGTGCCCTTAGCAGGAACCAAACCCGGGTCTCTCTCGACTGCAGGCCAACGCTCCAACCACTGAGGCAAACTGGCCAGGGCAGGAATCAGTGTACTTTTATTTTTTATTTATTTTATTGTATTTTTTAGAGAGAGAGGAAGGGAGAGGGAGAGAGAGATGGAAACATTGATGAGAGAGAACATCGATTGGCCGCCTCCTGCATGACCCCGCACAGGGGATCGGGCCCACAACCTGGGCATGTGCCCTGACCGGGAATCAAACTGGCGACCTCTTGGTGCATGGGTCGATGCTCAACCACTGAGCCACACCAGCAGGCAGAAATCAGTGTACTTTTAATTCTGAAACTTGCTTTTTTTTTCCACTTAATGTGTTTTCTCTTTTGTAATACAGTTTTCAAAGTCATCCCACATATTGTCTAACAAAGCACCCTACGCTGCAGTGCCTATTTTAACCGGCCTCTTCCATTCATGTCGCACGGGCTACGTTTTCCTATGCAGTTAAAATATTCTCGAGGGTGATTAAGACCTTGGGACATTTGGATCACCTGGTTCAGACCTTGCCTGGTGCCCACCGTGCACACAGACCCGCACCCATTTCCTGCCCCCGCCACTGGTTCCTGTTTTTCACATCGTCGCCTGTGCATTATTCATGCTGTTCGTCCGATGGCCTAGATGAGCCCCGTGTCGGGACCCACTTTTACTGTCTCATATGACATTGTAATGAGTGTCCTCAGCAGGCAGCCTGCTCGATGGGCACCCCCTCCTTGCTCTCCCCAGAGGGACATCGGCTGGCGCCCTGACAGCACCCACCTGCTGGTGTTCTCCACCGAGTCGGCCTTCCACTATGAGGCCGACGGTGCCAATGTGCTGGCTGGCATCATGAACCGAAATGACGAGGAGTGCCACCTGGATGCCTCAGGCACCTACACCCAGTACAGGACACAGGACTACCCATCTGTGCCCACCCTGGTTCGTCTGCTGGGCAAACACAACATTATCCCCATTTTCGCTGTCACCAACTACTCCTACAGCTACTACGAGGTGTGTAGGGGAGGTGGCCTGAGGCCTCACTGGGCGAGAAGGGAGTGGGGTGAGGATCCATGGAACTTCTCAGACATCCCTCCTCCCTCCTTCCCTCCTCCTTCCCTCCTCCCTCCCTTCATCCCGTCCTCCCTTCCTCCCCAAACTGTCAGCACCTCCAGGGTGTGCCCTGGTGAGACAGGGAGGTCATGTGCCCATGCCCCAACACAGGCAGGTGGGGGCTGAGAGGGCAGACTCTGGAATACACGAACAGGGTTGAGGCCTTAGCCACCCCGTCTGCAGAGTGGGGATAACCCTGAGCTGTTGTCTGGATTCAACAAGATGATACTTGTCAAGGCTTAGCCCGGGGCCCGGCATTCTCTCCTGCAGAAGCTGTACACGTACTTCCCCGTGTCCTCGCTGGGCGTGCTGCAGGAGGACTCGTCCAACATCGTGGAGCTGCTGCAGGAGGCCTTCGACGTGAGCGGTGGCGCCGGCTGGGGTCCGAGTCCTTCCGGGCCAGGGCTGGGAGGAGGCTGAATGGGCAAGGATGTCTCCGGTCAGGGCTGAGAAATAGGATAGGCCAGTGAAGAAGGGTCCCTGGGGAGCCCGCCTGGGCCTGGTCTCAGGCTCCTGTGGGCTCTGCCACCTTGACACCACCCTAGTCCTCCATGCCAGGGTGGAGCACAGCCAGGCCCAAGTGGGTGAGCCCGGGCTCCCCAGACCACTGATCTCTGGCCCTCCTTTAGCGAATTCACTCCAACCTGGATATCCGGGCCCTGGACAGCCCTCGTGGCCTGCGGACAGAGGTCACCTCCAAGATGTTCCAGAAGACAAAGACTGGGTCCTTTCACATCCGGCGAGGAGAAGTGGTACGCTTCCATGGGGCCCCAGGGCAGGGAGGACGGGCGCAGCACCCTGCGAGGGGGATCAGCCTGAGCAGAGGTCAAGAGTACGGCCTCCAGAGTCGGACAGGCCTGGGTTTGAAGGCCAGGGTCAGCCCCTTGGGTGAGCTGGGCACCTTCCTCGGCCTGTGTGTAACCTCATCTGCACAGCGGGGTCCCTCTCCCCGGAGCTAAGAGTGTAGCTCAGACGAGGGACCGGGCCAGAGGAGGCTCTTGTTCCTGCCATTGCTATTGTTACATGACTCTGCCTGGAAAGTCAAACGTTCAGCCCTGAGGAAGAGCAGGCAGGGAGGCGGGTGTCTGGATCCAGGCACATCCCGAAGCTTGAGGGCCACGAGCCTGCAGACACCACTGCTCGCCCCCCAGTAGTCTGGCCAGGCCTGCCTCGGCTGACAGCAGGGTCCCTGCAGGGCACCTACCAAGTGCAGCTTCGGGCCATCGAGGACGTGGACGGGGTGCACGTGTGCCAGCTGCCGGAAAATGACAGGCAGGGCAACATCCACCTGAAGCCTTCTTTCTCCGACGGTCTCAGGATGGACGTGGGCATCATCTGCGACGTGTGCGCCTGTGAGCTGGTACGATGGGGCCCGCAGGGTGGGAGGGGGAGCTGAGCCTCCCGTGGCCGCATCGCCCTCCAGGGGTGCCCTGAGGGACAGAGGCAGCAGAAGTGGCCCGTGGCCCTTGGCCCCCCTCTCCCCATACACAATGTTCTCATTCTAGCAAAAAGAGGTGGGGTCACCCCAGTGCAGTGGCAACGGAGACTTCATGTGTGGACACTGTGTGTGCAACGAGGGCTGGTGAGTGTGTGGCGCCCAGGATGCCAGCAGGCCCTGCCCCTGGGTACGCCATGTATGCCTGGCACCCAGCTGTTAGGAGCGTCCAGTTCAAAGCACTTTGAAATATATAGCTATATAGGATACATCTGGAAAGACATGGAAGAGTCAGGATAACCGCGGCCGTCAGGGCATGGGGCTGGGTATTGGGGGACGGGCACGGGAGGGAGACTGACTTTTATACCTTTGGTATTTTGAACCACGTGCATGTATAACCTACTCAGAAATGAGCTCATGCATGAAGGGTAGGAAGGGCTTATAAAGTTGCAAGACATTGAACAAGACTTTCACGAGGAAGGGACACAGGGGACTGAGCTTGGAGTCAGTTCAGCCACTGCTGTCTGGGCGACTTGGAGCCACCACAGCCCTCGCAGAGCCTTGGCTTTCTCATCTGTAAAATGGGCTGGTGAAAGCCCCCCCCCCCGAAGCCCAGGCTGTGGGGAAGTGACTGGCTCCTTCCTCAGGAGTGGCAAGAACTGCAGCTGCTCCACGGGCTCGCTGAGTGACACGCAGCCCTGCCTGCGGGAGGGAGAGGACAAGCCATGCTCGGGCCGAGGCGAGTGCCAGTGTGGGCGCTGTGTGTGCTACGGTGAAGGCCGCTACGAGGGTCAGTTCTGCGAGTATGACAACTTCCAGTGTCCACGCACCTCCGGGTTCCTCTGCAACGGTGAGCTCAACACCACAGTGGTCAGGGCTGGCAGCCTGGGTGCCCAGCCCCTGCCCTGCCCGACTGGTCTTCCATCAGGACCCAGGTTGGGAGAGCCAGGCTGAGAGTCAGAATCCCCAAGTTCAGACCCAGTCCTTCCGGACTCCCTGAGAGCCTCCCCCAAGTCTAGCGCCAACCCGGCCCTCTCTGCCCTTCTACAAACGGGATGCCCAAGGCCAGTGCCACATTCCCCTGGGTTTAAGACCCTGACTTCCCTGAGGTCCTCCAGTCCATCTCCCGTCTCCACTCTCCCATCTCATTGTGGTGGGTACCGCCCAGCTCAACCCTCAGTGGTTGCTGGGATACGGCATGGCGATCTCTCCTCTCCGAAGACGCTGCATTTCCAGCAGGCACGGCCTGGAGTTCTGCGTCCTCCCTAGCCCCACAGGGCCTTACACCATGTGGCCGAGGCCACGGGCACAAAGCTTCTGAGCCGGGCAGGGTCACAGAACCCAGAGGGGTGCCACATGGAAGGACTGAATGGTTGAATGGAGGAGGATGAATGAAAATCCACTCATCAAATACTTAAGCCCAACCTGTATACTTGCCACTGGGGGTCGAGCCCCTGCTTTTCTATCCTTGTGTCCATTCTTGCTGTTGCCTGACATTTCTCCTGTCCAACTGTCCATCCCAGAGTGTGCTCAGAGAAATGAGAGGAGAACTCAGTACATCTGGAGAAAGGCAGAGCTGGGAGGGGAGGGGGACACTGCTGAGGAAGGAGGCAAGGGAGGCAAGGCCAGAGTGCAAGGGGTTTGGCTTCCAGTCCAAGGTCCGTCCAGGTCTAGTCTAGTCCACATTTTTTCTTTTTTTTTTTTTTATCCTCACCCGAGGACATTTTTGCATTTATCTTCAGATATAGCAGGAGGGAGAGAGGGCGGAAGAGAGAGAGAGAAACATCGATGTGAGAGAGCCACATCAACTGGTTGCCAACCACACGACCCCAACTGGGGCCAGGGACAAACTGCAACCGAGGTATGTGCCCTTAGCGGGAACCGAACCCGGGTCTCTCTGGTCCACAGGCTGTCACTCTAACCACTGAGCCAAACTGGCCAGGGCCAAACTTTTTCTTTTAAAAAAAATTTTTTTTATTGATTTTTTAGAGAGAGAGGAAGGGAGAGAGATGGAAACATCGATATGAGAGAGAAACATGGATTGGATACCTCCTGCACGCCCACTACTGGGAATCAAGCTCGAAACCTGGTCATTTGCCCTGACCAGCAATCGAACCGGGACCTCTCAGTCCATGGGACAATGCTCAGTCCACTGAGCCACACCGGCCGGGCCAAACTTTTTCTTAAAGTTCCAGAAAATAAATGTTTTTAGCTTTATGACTTGTATGATCTCTATCACAACTACTCAAATCTGTCATTATAGTAGAAAGCAGTTATAGACAATACGTCACACAAGTGTGGCTGTGTTCCTAAAAAACTTCGGCAAAAACAGGTAGGGAGGTGGATTGGTCTGCAGATTGTGATTAATCAACCCTTTTTCTAGTCTGAGGATATTGGACTTTATCCTTTGGGCAAAAGAGAGTCACTGGAGGTTTTGATTTCACTTTCTAGTTCTTTGTATGTTAACCTTGTATCCAGATACCTCACTGAACTCACTTATGAAATCTAATAATTTATCTTTACATTCTTCTTGATATTTTGTGACATGTTCCTGATACTTGCAAGTAATGACAGTTTTATTTCTTACTTTCCAATACTTATACATTTTATTTCTTTTTCTTACCTTATTGTGTTGGCCAACACTCATTAGACTCTAGACTAGAAAACTCTAGACTCATTAGACTCTAGACTAGACTCAGACTAGAAAAAGGGTTGATTAATTACAACCTGCAGACCAATCCACTTCACTACCTGTTTTTGCAAAAGTTTTTTGGGAACACAGCCACACTCGTATCTAATGATTAGAGGTTCTTTTTCTTTTTCTTTTTTTAGATAGAGTGGAAGGGAGGGAGGGAGAAAGAGAAACATTGATGTGAGAGAGACACATCAATTGATTGCCTCCTGCACCACCCCAACCAGGGCTGGGGATCCAACCTGTAACCTAGCTGTGTGCCCTTGACCAGGAATCAAACTTAAGACCCTTTGGTCTGAGAGCTGATGCTCTAACCACTTAGCCAAACTGGTCAGGGCTCATTAGAGGTTCTTAAACAGGGGAGTCACATGATTGGATTTATGTTTTGGGATGGTCACTCTGGCTGCACAGTGGAAGGTAGAAGGTAGGATGGAGGGGAACAGATGGAGGGAAGAAGATTCCAAGGAAGCGAGGAAGAGATGGCTCTACCCCTGGTTGGAGACATCCTAGCTCTCAAGGCTCAGCTCCCACAGGTCCTCCCTGGCAGGTGGGCAGCTAGGACTGCAAGTGTGAATGAGCTCTCCTCTCGCTTCCTTCCTCTCTGTAGACCGGGGACGCTGTTCCATGGGCCAGTGTGTGTGTGAGCCTGGCTGGAAAGGCTTGAGCTGTGACTGTCCTCTCAGCGATGCCACCTGCACTGACAGCAATGGGGTAGGTCTGGGCATGGGGCAGGCAGTGTGGGGTGGCAGAGGGGGCCCAAGTCTGGACCACCCACCCTCTCAGGCAGGGTAGGGGTGCAGCTGGCTCACTGGTGCCTCCTCTTGTCTCAGGTCATTTGTAGTGGGCGTGGCTACTGCGAGTGTGGCCGCTGCCACTGCAACCAAGAGTCCCTCTACACAGATACCATCTGCGAGATCAACTACTCGGCGGTGAGGCCAGGGTTGCTGGGCTGTGGGCATGGGGCCCCTGGGCACCGGGCAGGGTGGACAGGAGGGGCGGAGCCTGGTGCCATAGGAGCCGGCCAAGGGTGCGAGGTTGGGGAGTGGGCCTGGCAGAGGCCTGCCCAGCACGGTGTTCATCTGCCCCTCCTCTCCCACGCAGGTCCGTCTGGGCCTCTGCGAGGACCTGCGCTCCTGTGTGCAGTGCCAGGCCTGGGGCACCGGTGAGAAGAAGGGGCGCACGTGCGAGGATTGCAGCTTCAAGGTCAAGATGGTGGATGAGCTTAAGAAAGGTATGGGGCAGGCCCGAGGATCGAGGTGCTGAGAGCCTAGGCAAGGGGCCATTCACTGGGGTAAGAGGTGTCACTTTTCTGGGCAGGGGGCTTGTAATCTAAATTGACGCTACACAGTCCAGACGAGGGTTCCAGACCAGGGAGGCTCACGGAATCCAGGCAGGAGGCACATAGACCTTGGCCAAGGGCATGGCTGATTAGGGACTGAAGAGTCTGGGGAGGAGACACGTGGCTTGGGCAGGGGCAAATAGCTGGGCAGGAGCTTGAACACCGCATGGGGTACATATCAGGCGGTGCAGGTGCACAGCTTTCTCTCCTCTAGGTCAGATACATTTTCTAGAAGCCCAGCTCCTAAGTGATGTTCAGGGTGGGGAGGAGGGGGCACAGATTTGCAGACTTTGATGCTCCTGGTCAGGGCAGGGCCCCATCTCTGGGCCAGGGGACTTGCGTTCTTCCCCAGGGAGATGTCTCCTGCCCCGTGGTGGGTGGGGTGGGTCCTGGGGCCCTGGGGTGGGGTGCCCTGCTGACTGTCTGTGGGTGCAGCGGAGGACGTGGTGGAGTACTGCTCCTTCCGGGACGAGGATGATGATTGCAACTACAGCTACACTGTGGAGGGCGACGGCACCCCCGGGCCCAACAGCACCGTCCTGGTGCACAGGAAGAAGGGTGAGCTGGCAGCTGGGCAGATGGAGGTGGTGGCCCGTCAGACCTATCCAGGAATGAGCACCAACTTCCTCCTCTTCCTCCTTCCTCCCTAGACTGCCCTCCCGGCTCCTTCTGGTGGCTCATCCCCCTGCTCATCTTCCTCCTGCTGCTCCTGGCGCTGCTGCTGCTGCTGTGCTGGAAGTACTGTGCCTGCTGCAAGGTGACAGCTCCCCCAGGGTCCCCACCAGGGTCCCCAACCACCCCCCGGGGTCCTCGCAGCTGCAGAGGCCAGGCGAACCCACATCCTCTGCCCAGCTCTAGTGCCCTCCCCAGCCCAGTCCCTAGTCTCTGCCAACCATCAACAGCTGGATACCTGGGAGTACCCGCCCTGGGGCCAGCCACATGCAAAGGGCTGGAGCCATCAGCCCTGCCCACCAGGAGCTGCCAGTCTCGTTGGGGAGAACAGACAAGAGACAGGAAATCATGGAGGATGGCACAGCGTGGGATACTGAATTGTAGGGACAGAGGCAACACTCTGTAGTACCTCCAGTGTTGTGAGATATTAGTGTGTGCCACAGAGAAAAAGAGTTCTGTGATCAAATACATCGGCGATCTTAGGACTTCTGCAGGACTTCTCAGAGCCTTTGACCCATTTGTAGGCATAGTAAAACTATGAGGGGTTTCGGGAATGACTTCAGTGCTTCCCAAATGGGTTTGATCTCGTAAGATCAGGGTCCCATGGCACAAACTTTGGGAACTCTGTGCCCCCATCACCGTCTGTACCACCCTAGTACCCCACACCTCGATCCCTGCAACTTCCTGGATATCCTGGTGTCAAGGGGAGGCACTGTGGCCCCTCTGGACCGTTGCTGTGGGTGGGAGGTGGTGGCTGGAGGGGTTTAGCTGGACTAGGCAGCTGTCCTAGCCCTCATCCCCACCTCTTGTCCCCTAGGCCTGCCTGGCACTTCTCCCTTGCTGCAACCGAGGTGAGGGCCCAGCATCGGCAGGGCGGTGGGGCTCAGCTGGGGTGGAGGGGAAGTGAGGGCCGAGTCTGGGACAGAGGAGGGAGGTGCTGGGGTTCCACCTGAAGGGTTGCAGCTGTGAGGACCTAGGGAGGGCCCTGATGCTGAGAACCCTGTTCCGAAGGTCACATCGTGGGCTTCAAGGAAGACCACTACATGCTGCGGGAAAACCTGATGGTCTCGGACCACCTGGACACACCCATGCTGCGCAACGGGAACTTCAAGGGAATTGACAGGGTCCGCTGGAAGGTCACCAACAACGTGCAGCGGCCTGGCTTTGCCACCCATGCTGCCAGCACCAACCCCACGGAGCTGGGTGAGGGCCAGGGCTGGGTGCTTCGGCTCCTGGTGGTGCCCTTGGCTCCCGGGGCACATTCGCTGCTGTTCCCAGGTCCAGGATCACACCGTTCCTGTCTTCTCTGGGTGTTGGGTGCGGGCACAGGCCTGGCCACCTTCTACTCTTCGTGATGGTGCCACAGGCCTCTGGCCCCCAGCCAGCCAGTGGCCGGCATCTCAGCGTGGCTCCTGGAGGGGCTTCTGTGGTGCCCGCCGTGCAGGGGGCTGACGACCCCATCCCTGCCTGCCCCTAGTGCCCTACGGACTGTCCCTGCGCCTCGCCCGCCTTTGCACCGAGAACCTGCTGAAGCCTGACACCCGAGAATGTAACCAGCTGCGCCAGGAGGTGGAGGAGAACGTAAGGGCAGCAGCTTCTCTGGGCGTGGGCGTGGCCTGGTGGGCGGGACAGCCACAGGCAAGCACCGCCCCGTGGGACCTGGCTTTTCCCAGATAGGAAAGAGGGACTTCCCTGGACGTATGCCTGGTGTGGAGTCCTATTGGGATCTGTTCCCTGCGAATGTCCTGAAGGGGATGAGGCAATGGGCATGCCCATGGGAAGGCCCCCAGCCAGCCCGGAGCGGTCCTCTGGGCCTGGAAGGCTCTGGGTCGGCTCACCCAGGGCCCCAGCCTCACAGCCCTCCCTCGCCCGGCAGCTGAACGAGGTGTACAGACAGATCGCAGGCTCGCACAAGCTCCAGCAGACTAAGTTCCGGTGGGTCCTGGGTGCCCAGGGCTGGGTGGGGTAGCTGCTCCCGGGCCCGTCTTGTTCACAGTCCCTGTTTTGTCCCCCACAGACAGCAGCCTAACGCCGGGAAAAAGTGAGTTGAAGACACGGGTGGGACAGCCCAGCCCTCCACCCCCCACCTGTTTCCATCCCATAGGAAAGGAAGGCCAAGTGTCTGTCAGGGGTTAGGACCTTCCTTCAGGAAATACTGATGTGAAGCCCTCACTGTGAGCCAGCCCTGTCCAAACAGGCAGACCAAGGGACCGCAGGGACTGCTCAGGACTCGGTGGCCCTGTGTACACTGAGGCTAAGAGAGGCTAAGTAACAGGTTACCTGGCAGTTCAGACATAGAGCCAGGATTTGAACCCAGGCTTTAGCACCTACACCCGCAGCATCTTTGCTGCCCTGCATTTACTGGGCGCATAGCCCCGTTTCCCAGGTGAGGTCACTGAGGCCCGGGGAGGCACAGGGTTTGGCTGAGACTGCAGGGTGAGGTGGTGGGGCCAGCCTGGGCCTCCATGACTGCCTGGATGGGGAGAGGACAGGCAGGAGGAGCGCACAGGGACAAGTGCCAGCCTCCTGGCCAGCCTGACACCTCCCGCCTGACCCCCTTCCCCAGGCAGGACCATACCATTGTGGACACGGTGCTGATGGCACCCCGCTCGGCCAAGCAGTCCCTGCTGAAGCTGACGGAGAAGCACGTGGCACAGGGGTCCTTCCACGAGCTCAAGGTGGCCCCCGGTTACTACACGCTCACTGCAGACCAGGGTAAATGGCACGCTCTCCCAGCAGCTCACTCTTACCTCCAACCCCGATGTGGCCCCTGCCCCACATCTGACTGCCCCCCAACACCCCCCAGATGCCCGGGGCATGGTGGAGTTCCAGGAGGGCGTGGAGCTGGTGGATGTTCGGGTTCCCCTCTTCATCCGGCCTGAGGACGACGACGAGAAGCAGCTGCTGGTGGAGGCCATCAATGTGCCCATGGGCACCGCCACCCTCGGCCGCCGCCTGGTAAACATCACCATCATCAAGGAACAAGGTCAGTCGGGTGTGGGGAGCAAGCGGGGAAAGGGGGGTTCTGGGGCCCCTTGTATTCGAGTGGAAGTGGGGCCTGGCTGTGTGGCCTACGCAGGTCACTGAACCTCTGTGAGCCTTGGTTTCACCATCTGTAAAATGGTCTTTGGGCTCTTGTATGGGGTATGTGGTTATACAGCTCTGGAGCCTCTGTTATAATCGTGGGGTGCTGGGTCCCCTAGAGCCATCCCAAATCCCTCCCCTGTTCCCTCCCTATGGCCTTTGAATGAGGGAATTGAATGGGCCTCCCTAGGATGTAGGACATCGGAGCAGGAAGGAACTGGGGCTTCATTTGCCCAGGCCTGTCTAGAGGGTGGGCAAGGCTTGGCCATTGACACCAAGTTGCCCTCCCTGCCCACTCCCTGGACTCAGGACCTCCTCTCTGGTTGTGCCCCCACCTGGCTTCCTTTCCCTGCCCTGACCCTTCCAGGATGTCTGTTGGACACTGTTCCAGCCCCCTCAACTTTTTCTGGAAAAATGTTCCATCCCCTTCCTCTGCCTCCCCAGAGAGTGATGGGGTGAGGGGTGACAGACTCCTGGAGTCCGGGTTGGGCTGGGCCAGAGGGCGGGTGGGAGTTGAGAAGGGACTGAGGTTAGGACCCTCTGACTGTCCCGGGCCCCTTGCAGCCAGCGGGATAGTGTCCTTTGAGCAGCCTGAGTACCTGGTCAATGTCGGAGAACAAGTGGCCCGCATTCCCGTCGTCCGGCGCATCCTGGACAATGGCAAGTCCCAGGTCTCGTACCGAACACAGGACAACACGGCGCAGGGCAACCGGGTAAGGCTCCACCATGGGGTTGAGGGCACATCCCAGGGGCCCGGAGGGAGCAGGACATGGCAGCGGCCTGGGTCTCTGGATGCTTGTGGTGGCCCTGGCTGGTCTCCCAAGGACATGTCCACATGCTCCTGCCACCCTGCAGCAGGGTGTCGTCTCGCTCACCAAAAGTGCCAGTGACACCCTAGGTGAGGCCCCATTGCGGCTGAAACTGAGGCCAAGGACATGTCCAGACCATTCGTGTCCCCTTTCCAACAAACCCTTCACAGAGAAAGAGACTCCCCGTCAGCCCCAGTCCAGGGGCTTTGGGTTTCTTGAGGTGTGATCACAGCCCTCGTGTCCCTGGGCAGACTCCCCACGGGCTGTCACTGCCCAGTAGGCCCTTTCAGGGCAGGGAGTGACCTGTGCGGGCTGGTGTCCGCTTTATCACTGGGCCCATCTCAGGGAGCAGCCAGATCCAGGTGGTGGGCGTGCTTGGTTTGGTTTCCAGATGTTTTTTGTTTGTTTTCCTGAGTTATTGCCAACATTTAAAAACTAAAAATAGTCCGATCAAAAATTAACTCAAAAAGCAATACAGTCTAGTCTTACTGGGCAGGGAGAATGCACTCAGCAGGTCCCAGCAGCCCAGCCACACCCGAATCTTCTTCCTCACCCGAGGACATTTTTGCATTTATCTTCAGATAGAGTGGGAGGGAGAGAGGGAGGAAGAGAGAGAGAGAAACATCATTGTGAGAGAGACACATCGAGTGGTTGCCACCCAGACGACCCCAACTGGGCCGGGGACAAACTGCAACCGAGGTACATGCCCTTAGCTGGAACCGAACCTGGCACTCTCCGGTCCACGGGCTGATGCTCTAACCGCTGAGCCAAACCGGCCAGGGCCCAAATCTTCTTTTTATTGGGAGGAACAGTTTTCGTTACTGATTCAATGCTCCCAATAGAAATTCCAAAGAAGAATTTATATGTCCAGAAACTTCACTGAATAGGCCATAATATACAAGAGATTCTGGCTACCCTGTTATGCTTTTATAAAAATGCTTGGGTGTTTAACTATCTTTTTAACATTTGTCATTATTTCCCAACCTTTTATTTTGAAGAACTTCAAACCTACTGAAAAAGTGGAAAAACTAATAAAATGAGCACATATGTACCCTTTACATACACCCACCAGTTGTTCGAATCTGCTTTCTCTCTTTCTATCCAGATCTAGTTATACAGATACAGCTATAGTTCTGTGTCTTTACATCTACGACTGCAGAGGGAAAGGAAGAGAGAGTCATTTTGTGTAGTTCTATTTGCTGAGCTCTTCGAAGCTGCAGACTTCCTGGCGACCCTAAACACTTCTGCAGTCCCTGCCGCGAGCAAGGTCATTCTGCAAAACCACATCATCACCAAACTTAAGAAACTTCACATCACACTCGTACCTCACAATTGGTCCATATTTAGATCTCCCTGTGTTCACTTGTCCCCCTATGTCCTTGATTGCTTTTTCCCCAAACCAGGAACCAGAGCTGGCATTGCAGTTTGCTGCCATGTGTCTTTCAATCCAGAGCAGTTCCCCAGCTTTGTCTTTCCTGACTTTGACTTTTCTATTATTATTATTACTTTTTTTAATCCTCACCCTAGGATATTTTTCCATTTATCTTCAGATAGAGTGGGAGGGAGGGAGAGAGAGAGAGAAACATCGATGTGAGAGACACATCCATTGGTCGCCTCTTGCATGACCCCAACCAGGGCCGGGGACGAACTGCAACTGAGGTATGTGCCCTTGGCCACACTCGAACCCGTGACTCCTTGGTCTGTGGGCCGACGCTCTAACTGCTGAGCCAAACAGGCCAGGGCCATGACTTTGACTTTTTTTTTTTTTAATGTTTTTCCTTTATTAATTTTTAGAGAGAGAGGAGGGGAGAGGGAGAGAGACAGAAACATTGATGAGAGAGAACATCAACCAGCTGCCTCCTGCATGCCCCCCACTGGGGATCAGGCCCACAACCTGAGCATGTGCCCTGACCGGGAATCGAACCAGCGACCTCTTGGTGCATGGGTCAATGCTCAACCAGTGAGCCACACTGGCCGGGCATACTTTGACATTTTTGAAGCACCACCCCACTCCCAGCCCACATCAACTGCCTTGCAGGCGACTCCTGCTTTTCTTACACTTACTGTCTGACTTTCTGGGTTTTGTAGCATTTGAATTTGCCTAGTAGGTTCAGTGGGCCTGACTAGCTGTGCCTGGAATTGGAATGTTAGTTTTGGAGCGCCACCTAGCGGTCTCACGTGAGGATTGCTCCCCCTCACGTTTCAGTTGATTCACTGTGTGCACAGTGGGACACTCAGGAAAGCTCTGGGGCATTGAAAGTAGAAAGCCAGAGTTGATGGAAGCATCCCACCCAGGAGGCAGGACCTGGGGACTGGCAGGGTCCTAGACTTCAGAGCCACAGTGTGGGGGACCTGAAAATCCTAGCTCCTCCGGAATGAGAGCCTGCCTGTGTCGGACTCCCCGGATCTGCTATGCATCCCTGTCTCTCTCTATGCCTTGGTTCAAGTCCCGGCTCCACCACAACTACCTGTGTGAACTTGGACAAGTTTCTTCACCTCTGTGTGCCTCAGTTTCTCATCTATAAAGTGGGGACAAAATATCTCTACCTCACACTGCTGTGAGGATGAAATGAGCTAATATATGGAAAGTGACACACAAGAGATGCCATATAAACTTGAGGCACGTTGTGTCCACCTGGGACAGCCTGTGTGTGGTGGTCTGCGGTACCCATGAGGTTGGGGTGGAGCCTGTGGCTGGTCTGACCCCTCCCCATTCCCAGGACTACATCCCCACGGAGGGCGAGCTGCTGTTCCAGCCTGGGGAGACCTGGAAGGAGCTGCAGGTGAAGCTCCTGGAGCTGCAGGAGATGGACTCCCTCTTGCGGGGCCGCCAGACCCGCCGCTTCAACATCCAGCTCAGCAACCCCAAGTTCGGGGCCCGCCTGGGCCAGCCCCACTCGGCCACTGTCATCATTGGGGACCGAGGTAGGCAGAGCCGGGGTCCGTTTAAGCAGGTGGGGAGGGAAGGCTGGGGTCCTCTCAATGAAGGCTGCCAGTCTTAGCAAGTAAAGATGTAGGCCGTCCAGTTACATTTCCATTTCAGATCAACCACGAGCACATTTGCAGTACACATATATTCTACGCAGTATTTAGGATATACTTACCTTAAGTGAAGTATTTGTCATTTATTTCAAATTCCAGTGTATCCTGCATTTTATCTGGCACCCCCACTCTCAACCAGAGAGGCAGGGTCATTTGGCCACCGTTAGCCCTTTGACTTCTGCCTTAGTTTCAACTAAAATGCAGGTGTTTGCAGTAGGAGTGACACGATTAGTTCTGAGGGGTCCTTAGCCTCAAGTCTGTAAGCGAATCCCCAAGAAGAAGCTTGTGGAAAAAATGGGAGGGGAGGGAGGATTCTCAGGAGATGGGGACAGGGTGGGGAGAGAAGGAGAAAATATCATGTGGAACATTCCCTTGGCTACCAAGGGAGAAAGAGGGGCAGACGATGTCCCTCCTCTTCCTCATTCCTCCAGAGACCCTCCTGGGTCCCCTACCAAGCGTGGTAGGGTACCCCCTGTGGCACCAGTGGGGGCACCAGCAGAGACTCTTCAGGGCAGGTGTCAGCTGAGTGCAGTTGGGTGTTTTACTGGGCCTCCTGCGCCCCCTGGTGGTGAGAGTGGGTTCCTGCCCTCCTCAAAGAGGGGCTTGTCTGAGCTGGCTGCCCCTCCTTGACTTCACCCTCTACAGAAGATATGGATCTGACCTTCATGAACCAGACCCTGTCATCACTCCCAGCCACCAAGAGTGACCTGGGTGCCCCACAGAACCCCAATGCCAAAGCCGCCGGGTCTCGGAAGATCCACTTCAACTGGCTGCCCCCTCCTGGCAAACCAACAGGGTACAGGGTAAGGTGGGGGGGCAGCGAGGGAGGTGGATGGTGAGGCCTGGCAATCCCAAGGCCAGAGCACCCTGAGGGAGAGCAGAGGGCATGCTTGGCCCCCGTGGGCCGAGCACGATTGGGCAGGGGGAATGCCCTTCTGTGCCCAGGGAGCTATCAAGACATTTTCCCTCCTTCCTGGAATGTGGCCCCTCCCCTCACCCAAGAGACACCCCTGCTCTGCTCCAGCCCAGCTGTATGAACCTGGCAGGTCACCCAAGCCCTCAGAGCCTTGGTGTCTCATCTGTGCAAAGGGGAGAGTAGGGCAGGAGGTCAGTGGAGGTACAAGCTCCTCTGGCACTTGAGGTTCCCCACTGACCAACCCCTCCCCTGGGAGCAGGTGAGGTACTGGATCCAGGGGGACTCCGAGGCCGATGCCCACCTGCTTGACAGCAAGGTGCCCTCGGTAGAGCTCACCAACCTCTACCCATATTGCGACTATGAGATGAAGGTGTGTGCCTATGGAACACAGGGCGAGGGCCCCTACAGCTCCTTGGTGTCCTGCCGCACCCACCAGGAAGGTGAGGCCTCACCTCAATCATCCATCCATCCTTAGTACCCTGATGCCTATGCCCAGCCCTGCTCCGCCCTCCTTCTGCCACTGACAGCTCTCTTCCTGCACTGTCCCCCGCCCCCAGTACCCAGTGAGCCAGGGCGTCTGGCTTTCAACGTCGTCTCCTCCACCGTGACCCAGCTGAGCTGGGCTGAGCCAGCCGAGACCAACGGCGAGATCACGGCCTATGAGGTCTGCTACGGCCTGGTCAATGAGGACAACCGTAAGGACCTGGACCCCTCCTTCAGCCCCCAGGGGTGGCAGCCATGGAAGGGGAGGGGCAAAGATTGGGAGGGAGGCCACACTGTGCTGTTCAGTGGGTGAACCCCTCCATTGGGTGCCTGAGACATCATTAGGCCAGGTTCCATCAGAAGGTCAGGCCCAGAAGGCCTGAGATTATACATACACAGTGGGGTCACAGGTCGGGGTGCCTTCCCATACAAGTCACCAGAATGGCTCGTTTTTACATCATCCTTGTAGGGCCAGAGTAGAGTTGCCAGATTTAGCAAATTAGAACAGAAGACATCCTGAATTTCAGCTAAACAAGTGTTTCAGTACATTTCATGCAATATTTTCTGGCAGCCCTAGGCCAGCGCACCTGGCAGAACCAGTCTGGGAAGGGAGGCAAGTGTAAGCAACCCCTGCCAGTTGTCAAGATGAGAAAGCATTTGAGAGAAGTTGGTCCAACCCCTCACCTGGTTCAGGGAGCTCCTCCTCGCACCCTCACCCCTGCTTGGTCAGTCCCAGGGATGGAGAGTTCGCCACCCCCATATGATCTGTGGCCCTCAGGGGCCAGGCTCAGCACCCTGGGTGGCCCACTGGGCAGAGGGCAGCAGGGTTGGATTGTTCTGGGCATCCGGCTCGTGGCTCTTTACTGGCCAGGCAGACCGAGCACAACCTTCTCAGCAGCTGCATCACGTCCTTGGCTCACTGAGTTTACGACACCTAGTTCATGTCGGGGAGTCTCCTCTGACCCACCTTTAATCCCAGCAGTGACATGTGTCCCGACAGAAGTTCATCCCTGAGAGTTTCAGCCCATGGCTTCAGCCTGAATGTGTAGGCAGCTTTCCCAGCGCGAGGGCATCAGCATTTTGGTGCCCTCTCCCCTTCTCCCACTAGCTGACAGGGACGCAAGGGGCTGGGCCAAGGGCAGCCGCCACCTCGAAGTTAGAGACCTCTCCAGGTTGACAGGGCTTCATTGACCAATTCTTTTTTTTTTTTTTTTTTTTTGGTACGTGCCCCTAGCGGGAACCGAACCCGGGTCTCTCTGGTCCGCAGGCCGACGCTCTAACCGCTGAGCCAAACCAGCCAGGGCTCGACCAATTCTTTTGAGAATAGTTGTTTGCTGGGTGTGGATATGAAGGTTATCAGGTGTCACTTTTCAGAGCCCTCCTTTGGACCTCTGTGGAAACTGGGACGTTTTCTGGTCTCCCAGGCATCTTCCAACATGGCAGGCCCCATCTCGTCCTATCTGAGCCCAGGGGTGGTGGCTCCCCCGAGCAGCTTCGGTCTCCTTTCGCCCAGACCTGTGTGTCCACCCTTCTCGGTGTGAGGGGAGGAGATACGTGGTCTCTGCTCTCTGCTATGTGACACTCAGCAGCCCTCCTGCACAACTGCCACTCCACCCTGACACCCTGAGCTCCCAGAAGCTTCAGCCCGTCCTGAAGTGCAGCTCCCCTGCGATGGCCTCTCTCCTCCCATTCTTGCCACACAACCACAGGGCAGCGGACGGGTGGTGGGCATTCCCATGTCTCCGCCTTCACGTCCGCAGCAGAACATCTGGGTCTGCCTGTGGACAGTGAGGTGTAAGTGCTGAGAGTGCCCTCACCTCTGGAGCGAGCCTCACGCAGAGAGGCACCTTGAACACAGGACTCTACCAATTAGTACAGGTGACAATGGATCCAACTTGAGTCTTGTCCTGACTCTGCCACTCAACTTAGCAATGAGCCCTTTGGAGAGTCGGCGACACCTCTAAACCAGTCATGCCCAGGTTCTCAGGGGTTGGCACACCGCAGGAGTTCAATAGCTGCTCCTCCTTGCCTTGTTCCCTGAGCCCCCTGGGTGCCATTCAGGTCCTGCCATGTGAGAGGCAGGGCTGGGACCAGGCCCGAACCTGGATGACCCATCTGAAGCACTCTCCCTGCCCCAGGACCCATCGGGCCCATGAAGAAGGTGCTGGTGGACAGCCCCAAGAAGCGGATGCTGCTCATTGAGAACCTGCGGGAGTCCCAGCCGTACCGCTACACGGTGAAGGCGCGCAATGGGGCAGGCTGGGGGCCCGAGCGCGAGGCCATCATCAACCTGGCCACCCAGCCCAAGCGGCCCATGTCCAGTGAGTGGTGGGTGGGGAGGCTTAAAGCAGACAGGGAGGACAGGAGGCCAAGGCTGTGGCCCTGACTCACCCCCTCCTTCCCCTGCAGTCCCCATCATCCCCGACATCCCCATTGTGGACGCCCAGGGTGGGGAAGACTATGAAAGCTACCTCATGTACAGCGATGAAGTTCTACGCTCCCCGTCTGGCAGCCAGAGGCCCAGTGTCTCTGATGACACAGGTGAGGAGGCTGTGATCCCTGAGAGGAAGGTGGGGGTTCTGGGTAGAGGGTGAGGCTGTCACTAGTGTCCAGAGAGAACAAAGGGGCCAATGACCACTGGGCATGAAGGCCAAAACTAAAAGTCCTCTCTCAGGCCCAGGCAAATATTTGCAGAGCCAACAGTTTGGCAGGCACAGAGGGGACAAAGCCAACACGGCACAGGTGCATCTACATGCTCGCCTGAGGCCAGGGAGACAGAATGTGCTGGGGGCAGATGCTCAGAGACTGTGCGAGTGTGCACGGGCTCATGCCCACGGGCCCACGTCGAGACACAGCTTGGCGACTGAAATCTCACCAGCTGTGTCATGGAGTCAGGATCCTCAGGCGCCTCCAGGGAACAGGGATATGTGGGCGGAGGCGGGCATGGCCCAGGAACTCCAGAGCAGCCACTTACCCTGCTCCTTCTCCCTCCTTGATTCCTACACACTGTGGTGCAAAGGGCCCATGGCTGGGACTCCCGGCTACTCAGTTTTAGCTTCTGGTTCCACTGTGGGAACTCAGATAAATCACTTACCCTCTCTGTGCCCATCTTCTGAGCTGTAAAGTGGGATGCCAATCACAGTGCCACCAGTGAACATCCTCCAGAATGTGTATTTCTTTCATCCTTGTCTATGCCTCAGGCCCCAGTGAACACATACCTGCCCTAATGGGGCTGAGCCTGGGCTTAAGGAACCTAAGCCTGAGTCTTGAGAGGTGTCAGGGTATGACTCAGGTGCCCCCATTCGAGGCTACTAACACTACCTGTGAACATTCTGGCTTCTGGAACTGTCCCGGGAGGCTGGCAAGGGAGAGATCACTCTCTCCATTGTACAGACAGGAAACTGAGGCTCAGAGCAGGGAGCCCTCACAGCTGGTGACAAAGCCAGGGCGACCCCATCTCCCGGCTGGTCCAGGGGTCTTTCCTCCTCAGCTGCCACCCAGGCTGCATCGGCTCACGTGCAGGGCGCCGGCTAAAGGTCTTGCCTGTCGCCCGGCTCCCCGTCCCTGCAGTGCACCCCCCCACCCCCACCTGGATCCCAAAGAGCCCGAGGAGCGCTCACGTCGCGGCGCCGCTGGCCTCCGCCCGCACCCTCCCGCGCCCACCGGCGGTGCCAACGCGCCCTTCGTTGTTCCCAAGGCGCCGGCTGGAAGTTCGAGCCCCTGCTGGGGGAGGAGCTGGACCTGCGGCGCGTCACGTGGCGGCTGCCCCCGGAGCTCATCCCGCGCCTGTCCGCCAGCAGCGGGCGCTCCTCCGACGCCGCCGAGCCGCCCCGCGGGCCCCCGGACGACGGCGCCGAAGGGGGCGCGGGGGGAACAGTGGGGGAGGGAGGCGGCTTGGCCCGCGGCTCCACGCCTGGGCCCCCCGGAGGTGACCGGCCCTGCCAGGCGCGCCCTGACCCCGCACCCACCTAGGCCCACTGGTTTGCTGCCTCAGCGCCCCAGCCTGAGCTCGCTGTACCCAGGCTGCCCATTCAGGAGCCTCCCTTGCCAGGGGATGAGCAAGGGCATGGAGGCAGATGCCCCCCTCCCCTCGCAGAGCCAAAGGACCCGTAGGGGAGGTGCTTGGGCTCTCCCCAAAGCAGGGCTGCCCCCGGGGGCAGTGACCTCCATTATGATGCCTGCCCAGCTGGGTGCAGACAACTTCTGAAGTCTGTTGTGTCCAGGGGGCAGGCCCTGCTAGCCACGTAGAGCTCTTGAAAGGCCTCGGGATAGACAGCAGGCATTTGGGCTCTCCCCAGGGTAGGGCTGACTGCAGGGACAGTGAGTCCCTAGCTGGGGTCAGCAGTGTTCAGACGTCCATGGTGGCATCCTGCTTGGCCAGAGAATGTGGGTTGCAGAAGCCTGTGTGGCCCCTTGGACTCCTCCAGGGACATTGGGTCTCTGTCCCTTGTGAGCCAAGGGAGGCTGGTTGTATTTATGCCAAGGCCTCTAGAGAGGAGATAGGTGATCCCGGAATTCCAGGGCCACCAGGTCTGGTGCTGGCCTGTCCAAGTGACCCTGTTCTCCTCTGCAGAGCACCTGGTAAATGGGCGGATGGACTTTGCCTTCCCGGGCAGTGCCAACTCCCTGCACAGGATGACCACGACCAATGCCGCCTATGGAACCCACCTGAGCCCACACCTGCCCCACCGAGTGCTGAGCACATCCTCCACCCTCACGAGGGACTACCATTCACTGACCCGCACGGAACACTCGGGCACGCTGCCCAGGGACTACTCCACCCTCACCTCCCTCTCCTCCCAGAGTGAGTGCCCATCACCAACCCTGCCTCTCCTGCTGACCCTTCCTCCCTTCCAGCTTCAGGAGGCGCAGGCTGCTGGCCTGCTGGCCCCCTGCCCATCCTCCAACACACGTTCCTGCCCCCTCACTCCTGTTTTGTCCCACCCTAGGCCTCCCTCCCATCTGGGAAGACGGGAGGAGCAGGCTTCCGCTGTCTTGGGCCTTGGGGGCCTGGAGTCGGGCTCAGATGAAGGGGTTGCCCCCTTTCAGGGACTCATCAGGCTCTATAATCCTGGCTGGGCAGCCAGCAGCGCCTTCTTGGGGCCCAGGTAGTACAGGGTGGCCATCCACAGCTGTCCTGCTCCATCTATCATCCATGGGCCACTGCAGTCACTACCTATGACACCACCTTTTCCTCCATTCCATCCACATCAGCGCTGATGCCTAACATCAGGGGTGCCGGGCTGGGGCACGAGGGGCCTGGCCGGCTGAGGGGTGGGGGGCTCACGGTGCTTGCCCTCTTGCACAAGCGGGGCCCACACGCACTCAGGACATGAGGGAGGTGCTGGGTGGCCTGGACAGGGTGTTGTAGGGTGAGTGAGCCACCTGGCCAGCAGTCAGGGTAGATACGACAGCTCAGGGAGGTCAGGCGTTGAACCAGCACTCCTGCTTAGGGACCCCTGACCCAGGCTGACTGTGGCCTCCTGTGTCCAGGTTCCCGCTTGGCTGCAGGTGTGCCCAACACACCCACCCGGCTGGTGTTCTCCGCCCTGGGGCCCACATCTCTGAAAGTGAGCTGGCAAGAGCCGCAGTGTGAGCGGGCGCTGCAGGGCTACAGCGTGGAGTACCAGCAGCTGAATGGCGGTGAGGCTCGGCTGCACGCGGGCTGTGGGGACATGGCCTAGCCAGACCTGGAGCCATGCCATGACACCCGGGGCACATGGCTGTGGCTGGAATCCACCCAAGTCCCTTGAACACTAAAGCCCCACCCACCCAGCCTGAGAAGGTCTCCCTTCCATGCCTCACACTGCCCTGCATTGCATCCTCTCTTCTGAGTCCTCATCCATCTCCCTGGGACTCTCCAGGTTACTCCCTACGCT
The DNA here is from genome assembly GCA_030848825.1 of Tadarida brasiliensis. Taxonomy (NCBI): domain Eukaryota; kingdom Metazoa; phylum Chordata; class Mammalia; order Chiroptera; family Molossidae; genus Tadarida; species Tadarida brasiliensis. The sequence continues at coordinate 62,341,046 of CM061273.1, forward strand.
GGGTTTTGCCTAAGGAGGCCTCACTGGCCTTGGGACCCAGGGCCTCTGCTGGCCGAGATGCCTTTGCGGGAACTGAGAAGTGGCACTTCTCTGGGCAGACACATTCACGGCAGCAGGACCTGGGCCCATAAACAGCCAGAACATAGGTGGGATTTCAGGTCCCACCCATCCCTTGTATAGTGTACAACATGGGCAACCATACCATACCAGGCTGACCCCAAACCACAGCGAATCCTGGGTGGGTGGTGACCAGGTCTTGGCAACAGCCTAGGGGAGGATCAGGCCAGGAGTAGGAATGAAGCTGCTCCCACCCCCGCCCTCAATCCAGGTGAGCTGCATCGGATCAACATCCCCAACCCCAGCCAGACTTCAGTGGTGGTGGAAGACCTCCTGCCCAACCACTCCTACGTGTTCCGCGTGCGGGCCCAGAGCCAGGAAGGCTGGGGCCCAGAGCGTGAGGGTGTCATCACCATTGAGTCACAGGTGCACCCTCAGAGCCCACTCTGCCCCCTGCCAGGTGAGTTCCTCCCATTCCCCCATGGCTGTCCCCAAACCCCCCACCCACCCACTGACCCTTTCCCTCTGCTGCCCCCAGGCTCCGCCTTCACTTTGAGCACGCCCAGTGCCCCAGGCCCACTGGTGTTCACCGCCCTGAGCCCAGATTCACTGCAGCTGAGCTGGGAGCGGCCGCGCAGGCCTGATGGGGATATCCTGGGCTACCTGGTGACCTGTGAGATGGCCCACGGAGGAGGTGCTGCCCGCCCCAGGGTCAGGGGTGGCCAGGGGTGGCCAGGGGAAGGGTGGAGAGGGAGCCACAGAGGCTAAAGGCATGTTCCCTGCTCAGAGCCAGCCACCACATTCCTGGTGGATGGCGACAGCCCAGAGAGCAGGCTGACGGTGCCGGGCCTCAGCGAGAATGTGCCCTACAAGTTCAAGGTGCAGGCCAAGACCACCCAAGGCTTTGGGCCGGAGCGTGAGGGTATCATCACCATCGAGTCCCAGGATGGAGGTAGGGCTCCTTGCCCCCTTATTACCCCCAGCCTTTCTCTGACCACACCATCTTGCACCACCCCCTGAGTGGCTCATCTGTCCTCTAGGCCCCTTCCCACAGCTGGGTAGCCACTCCAGGCTCTACCAGCACCCGCTGCCAGGCGAGTACAGCAGCATCACCACCACCCACACCAGCACCACCGAGCCCTTCCTGCTGGGTGAGTTGCCGGGCTGGGGCTCCTGGCTTTCCTGGGGGAGCACAGAACTAACAGAGGAAGAGGGCAGGGACCTAGACAGGGTGCTTTAACATGTCTTCCCCTGTAGATGGACTGACCCTGGGGTCCCAGCGCCTGGAAGCAGGTGGCTCCCTCACCCGGCATGTGACCCAGGAGTTTGTGAGCCAAACGCTGACCACCAGTGGGACCCTCAGTACCCAGGTGGACAAACAGTTCTTCCAGACCTGAGCTCCCCACCCCGACCAGGTGTGTCCTAGAACCTAGGCCCCCACTGCCCCCTCCCCTCCCTGGTGCTGACTCAGTTACACCATCCTTGGACCCCTGGTGGCCCCACCTACCCACCTGCTGATCACAGGGCCACTGCCTCTAGGGGTAGGTGTCCTCTTGCAGGCATGAAGGGGGCACAGGTCCTGGCAGGCCCTTCTGGCTGCCCCCACCCACCCCACCCTAGCACATTTGTAACCGAAGAGCTGAGACCAGCATGACAAGGCCCCAGCTTTGTTCTGCACTTAATAAAAGATTTTGCTACTGCTTGGCTCTGCCCTCTCTGTTCTTCCGGGGCCTGCCCAGAGCAGGGGAGCGGTTCTGACACCCACCCTTCGCTGGTGGCTAAGCACTCACCCACCTCTGGAGGCAGGCGGTATTTGTGGTCTGAGGCACAAGTTTATTGAGCACCCAGATGCGGAGGGCAGACGCCGACGCCAGAGACATGGAGCTTCCTGGCTTGCTGCCTGGCAGACCATGGCCACAGTGGGCCATCCCAGGGCAGCACCTCACAAGTGCAGCACCTTGGCACCGTCAGCCGCCTGGGAGAGGTAGAAGGTGGCCGTACCACTGTACTGTGCCTGTGGGAGAGGAAGGTAAGGTCTGAGCTTGGCAGGGCCCTGGGAACCTGCTTCCCCTGACCCCCACCCAGGCCCTGGCCCCACCCACCTGTATGTGCTGCATGGCTTGGGAAGCAGCAGAGGCCTCCAGCAAAGTCACCGTGCAGCCACCAAAGCCACCGCCTGTCATGCGACTGCCATAAACCCCGGGTGCAGACAGCGCGGCCTGCACCAGCTCGTCCAACTCCGGGCAGCTCACCTCATAGTCATACCTGTAGAGGAGATAGGAGGGGTGGGCTTGGGACCAAGCCCCACCCAGCCCTAGGGACAGCCTGTGCCCGGGGTGCCCAGGGGGCCTCACCTGAGGGAGCTGTGACTCTCCACCATGAGGCGGCCGAAGGCTCGATAGTCGCCCCGATGGAGGGCGGCTGCTGCCTGCATCGTGCGCCTAATCTCCCCCACGACATGCCGCGCCCGCCGGAAGCCCTCCTTGCTCACCAGCTCTCTGCCAGCTGCGGAGGAAAGGGGTCAGCAGACCCACCACCCACCGGTGAGGGCCCCTGCGGACTCTGGGGGATGGGACACCACGGCTCCAGGGCAGGGGGGAGCCCCCAGTCGGAGACCTGGCTCTGACAAGGCTGTAGGTAGACCCGTGGGCTGGTCACTAAGCTTTCAGCACCTCCCCCCAGCTGTCTAGTGGGACACCCACCTGATTTGGGGTGCCAAGAGGACCAGGTGTGATAACGCACAGAGCTCCCAGCAGGGCGCCTGGCACAGTGGGTGCTCAATAACCAGCAGTTAAAGTCCCAGACTCCTGGTGCTTCCAAGGTGAGTGGGACAAAATGCTGCCTTCAAGAGGCCACAACAGAGCAGGAGGGAAAGAAATCCTGCTGTTCACCCGCACAACCATGGAGCCTCCGAGCACAGGGCACACCAGGAACCAGCAGGCTGCCCCACCAGCGAACGCTGAGGGAAAAGGGCAAGCCGCAATCCCAAGCGCCAGGGCACCTTGCTACTGAGTTCTGTGTGCGTGTGCCACAGAGGTCTGGGAGGAAGGGAGGGACGGAGCAGAGCTCTAGGAGACAAATGAGCACCTTGGGCAGAGAGCCCAGGCTGGGAGGTGAGTGCCAGGAGCCCAGCCCACAGCTGTGAAATAGAAACCAACAAGGGTCCTGGTGTGGGGAGGGACAGGAGGGGACAGAGGTCAGAGATAAGAGTGGGAGGGGGGACTCTGAGGTCTCAAACAGGAGTGACAAGGCCGAGGGAATAACAGACAAGGGGAAGTCAGGAGAAGCTCGTGGGGGAGAAAGGATGACGGGTTTCATTGTGGGCCAGGTAAACGCTGCAGGACCCCAGGTGGAAAGGGGGGCTGCAGGCTCTGAGCTGAGTCCAGTGGAGCACTGGTGGCTGGTGCCGTGTGCTGAGGACAGAGCCTGGTGCAGACTGGGCAGAGAAACAGGACTGTGAAGGAGCAGATCCAGCGCTGAGGGGGAGGGCAGTGCCACCGCAGGTTTGTGTGGGGAGCCCCTGGGAGACTTGTTATGGCAGGTGACAAGGGAGGGGGGCAGGCAGATTCAGAGGCTTGAGAAATGAGTGGAGATGAGAAAATGGGGGCGATAAGCATTAGGTATTCTTCCAAGAAGATTGGCAGGAGAACCCACTTTAGGAGGGAAACTGGGCATGTTTCACAGAACGGGGGAAGCCAGGCAGAGGACAGGAAGGAAGGAGGTGTAAGAGTGGGTGGGCGTGGCAGAAAGGACTCTGGAGAAGGCAGAGGCCAGCGCTGCTCCTGAGGCAGAGGGAGTGCCCCAGGAGTGGTACAAGAGGGCTGCAGTGGAGGTGGGCGGCAAGTGTTCAGGTGTGAGCACCTCGGCCAAGGTCATCTGCACAGAATAGGCAGGGCCAGTCTGAATGTGACAGCTCACCAAGGACAAGATGGTCCCTTGGAGCTGGTCAGTATCCCTGAAATGGGCACACCCACACTGCCAGGAAGGGCACAACACCCACCCGCAGCAGCATGGTCTGGGAGTTAAGAATGTGGGACTTGTGAAACTAATGTGCCTGGGTTTAAGTCTCAGCACTGCACCCGCTGAATTCCCCATCAAAAAAAATGATACACCCTGGCCGGTTTGGCTCAGTGGTAGAGCGTCGGCCCACGGACCAATGAGTCACGGGTTCGATTCTGGCCAAGGGCACGTACCTCGGTTGCAGTTCATCCCTGGCCCTGGTCCGGGTCATGCAGGAGGCAACCAGTCAGTGTGTCCCTCTCACGTCGATGTTTCTTTCTCTCTCCCTTTCTCTCCCTCCCACTCTGTCTGAAGATAAATAGAAATATATCCTCAGATGAGGATTAAAAAAATATAGTAATAATGATAGTATCTGCTCTACAGAATTGTTAGAGAGTTATAAATGAGTTAATATTTATATAACCTTCAAACCGTTAAATAGACTACCTTCTGGACATGTGTATCAGAATGCTAAAAACACGTGTATCTCCTCATTCTGTAATCCTGCTCCTAGGAATGTAATCCCAAGAAAAAGAGAATGCAGTCCGGTCGGTGTGGCTCAGTGGTTGAGCGTCGACCCATGCACCAAAAGGTCGCCAGTTTGATTTCAGGTCAGGATACATGCCCAGGTTGTGGGCCCGATCCCCAGTGGGGGGCATGCAGGAGGCAGCCAATCAATGTTCTCTCTCATCGATGTTTCTATCTCTCCCATCAATGTTTCTTTTTTTTATTTATTTATTTATTTTTTTTTATCCTCACTCGAGGACATTTTTTCATTTTTTGTTCAGATAGAGTGGGAGGGAGAGAGAGGAAGAGAGAGAAACATCAACGTGAAAGGGACACATCGAGTGGCTGCCACCTGCACGACCAACCAGGGCCGGGGACAAACCGCAACCGAGGTACATGCCCTTAGCGGGAACCGAACCCGGGTCTCTCTGGACCGCAGGCCGATGCTCTAACCGCTGAGCCAAACCGGCCGGGGCTCCCATCAATGTTTCTATCTCTCCCTCTCCCTTCCTCTCTCTCTAAAATCAATAAAGGAAAAAAAAAAATTTTTTTTTTTTAAAAGAAAAAGACAATGCAGAGAAAGACTTATGGATAAAACGTTCATTACAGTGTTAGGTGTGATTATCAGAAAGTGGTTAAGTAAATTACCATGTACCTGGATGCTGGAGTATTATGTAGCTTTAAAAAAGCCATGTTGGTGGGGCTTCCATGGCATAGAACAATGTTAAACATTTTTAAAGGGGGACAGTGTCAAAGAAAAAAAAAAGAAAGAAAAAAAGAAACAAACAAAAAAAATAACAAAAAGAAAAAAATAAATAAAAAATAAATAAAAAAACAAAAAAAAGAAAGAAAAAAAAAAATAATAAAATAAAGGGGGACAGTGGCAATATTGTTTATGTTCAACTTTGAAAATATAGATGTAGAGAAACACTAGAAGAAAATACGCTAAAAAGTTAATGGTAGTGCCCTGGCCGGTTTGGCTCAGCGGTTGGAGCGTCGGCCTGCGGTCTGGGGAGACCCGGGTTCGGTTCCTGCTAGGGGCACATGCCTCGGTTGCAGTTTGTCCCCGGCCCCTGGTTGGGTCGTGAGGGAGGCAGCCACTCGATGTGTCCCTTTCACGTCGATATTCCTCTCTCTCTCTCTTCCTCTCTCTCCCTCCCACTCTATCTGAACAAAAAATGGAAAAATGTCCTCCGGTGAGGATAAAAAAAAAAAAGCTAATGGCTAATGGTAGTGATCTCTGGGTAGTGGCTTTAGAGCATATTATTTTCTTCTTTGTACTTGTCTACAATTCTTATATTAGGAAAAACAGTATTAAGATTTCAAGCAGCCCTGCTAAAGTTGGAGCCCTAGGTTAGTAGTGTTTGGGGGAGTAGGCAGAGCATGGCAGAAGTCCTGGAGATGAGGCCCTAGCAGCCCTGGCAGGGTGCCCAGCTATCTCCAGACAGAGTGCACCCAGCCAGTTCTCACCCTCCAGCTCCTCCAGCTGCACCTCCCGAAGGCTCTCCTTGCCCAGTGCCCGGGCCACTTCTTCACACTGGCGCCGCCGCAGGGGGTACTCGCTGGAGCCCAGTGAGTGGCGGACGTTGGAGTTGGTGATGAGCACAGCCAGCTTGGGGTCTGACAGTGGCACCAGGCTTGTCTCCAAGGACCTGGGATGGAGTTGGAGTGGGGAGATGACAAGGCCAAGTGTCTGCTGGTCATGGCCCACAGTGGGCATGCTCTGCCCAGAAGCTCCACCAAGAAGTGGGAGGATTCAAGGGCAGCCCCTAACCTGCAGTCAATAAGCAGTGCATGGTCCTTCTGTGCCAGCAGAGCGATGAGTTGGTCCATGATGCCGCAGGGCACCCCTGCAAAGCTGTGTTCGGCCTGCTGACACACCTGGGCCCGGGCAGCTATTGTCCCCGAGTCTGTGGCACAGGGTGAGATAGGGTGACTGGGGCCCAGGAAGGGGCACAAGGAGCAGGTAGATGGAAGCAGTTCCAATAATACTCCAGAGAGGTTCCCCACCCCCCTCAGAAAGCCACAGCAAGAGAAGCTCTGACCACAAGGACACCTCAGGGAAGGAAGGCTGGGTTGGGAGCTGGGTTCTAGGAGGTACCTGGGCAGAGCTGCTGCAGGAAGGTGTACGTGGCCACTTCCAGGGCTGCCGAGCTGGACAGCCCACCCCCCAGGGGCACTGAGCTGACCACCACTGCACTGAAGCCAGGGAGAGGGGCAGCTGCAGGGGAAACGATGGGTGATGATAAGTTGGGCTGTCTGGAAGGATGGGCACATACTGCATTTTGTTATGAAGTGAGGCAACTGCCTGGTGACTGCTTCTAGGGATGTGTCTCAATTGTCAAAGGCCACCAACCTGCTGGGCCTGGGACACAGTCTTCCTAGTTCTCTTGGTTTAGGGCTCTGGAGGCCAACAGGTAAGGGTTTGAATCCTGACTCCTCCAATCAAGTAATGGGCAACCCACAGCAAGTTCTGGACCCTCTCAGGGCATCAGTTTCTTGATCTGTGCAAAAGGATGCTCTACCCTGCAAACCTACCCCACAGTGGATTAGGATGAGCTAATGGGTTTTATGGCTGAGAGGTGGTGCTCTTGGTACCTCAGGCCTGGTCCCATACCTGGGTAGTGTTGAATCACTCCCTTGACATAGTTGGCCCATCGGGGGGTCCCAGGCTCCAGTGACCGCTGGGCTGTGGGCAAGGGAAATTGCAGCCGCCTGGGCTCATCGGCATCCTCAGAGGAGGTGAGGAGGGAGACAAGGCCGTCTGCCCGGGGGCTGCCCACAATCACGGTCACCAGTTCCAGAGCCTGGCAGGAGAGACAAAGTGTATGCAAAGCTTCTGCCAGCTAACAATGGATGAGGCCCCTGCAATACTAAAGTCCTGAAGAATGTGGGTCCTGGGACAGACAGGAGGGTGACCAGGCTCAACAGGAAAGGAATGATAGTGTCTCAGGGAAAAGCCCGAGTGCTGAGCTGGCCTTGGGGGCTTAGGCCCTGCCCCCTGGATTTTCAGGGGCAGGACCAGTGCTGAGTGCACACCTGGACTCTGCCCTCCGTGGGCGTGGGCTCCCAGCTGTGGGGCACAGGGGAGAGCTCAAAAGAAAAACAGAATCAGAGGAGCTCCATCTGATGCCTTCCCGTTTTGGGGTGGCCACAGGTGTGCTGCACCCACTCACTTGCCAAGATGCAGGACTTGTGATGGAGTGGAAAGAATCCCTGGCTGACAGCTGGGAGGCCTGAGTCCAGTCGAAGCCTCACCAAGCACCAGCTGTGTGACCTTGAGCAAATCACTAGGCCACTCTGGGACTGTTTCTCCTTCTGTAAATTGACCAGGTTGGGCCAAGAGGCTTAGGGCTAGTTCCCGCAGGGTCTGCAGGGTCTGCAGGGTCTGCAGGGACAGAGTCCAAAGCACCTCCTTCCACGTGCAACACACAGGGGGTGTCAGATTTGGAGGTGGCTCCCAGGTTGCTGGCAAAGATCAGCAGTCCACAGAGGGCGTGCTTGAGCGAAGAGGCGTCGGCACACCCCCTCCCAGCCTACTTCCTCGCGGACTCCCGCTTCCTCCCTTCCTACTTGAGAAATACCCCGTCCCAGGGTCTCCCCCACGTGCTCGTCCCCCAAACCGGCTGCAGTTGAAATGCGGCGCGGGGACAAGGCACCTCTCCACACCTATCAGGCCCGCCCTTCTGGAGGGGCGGCCGGCGCCCCAGGAGCGGCTCGGATCCCCTCCCAGCCCCTCACCATGGGCAGCACCAGGCCCTGGTTGTAGTCCGTGTGCTCCCCGATGAGGTTGACGCGGCCCGGCGCCGACACCGCCAGCTCGGGCTCAGCCCCGAACTCTTCCCGGAAGGCCCTCCGGGCCTCGGCCAGCAGCTCCCCGACCTGGGGCTGTCTCGAAGCAGCCATGACGCTCGCCTCGCAGCTCCGCGGGCGCAGCCAGGCAGCGCTGGATGCTCGGAGGCGGGGCCGCGGCGGGTGCCGTGCATTCCTGCACTCTCCGCCCCGCCCGGGCCGCCCGGCCCCGCCCCGGCCCGGCCGCGCTGGCCCCGCCCCTCTGGCCCCGCCCCGCCTACTGCGCCTGTCCTGGTCCTCCTGCGGGGGGGCGGGGCGCCGGCGAGGCGCAGGCGGGCGCCGGACTTTGGGAAGGACCGTTGGGCGCCCACTCGAGTGGGTATGGCCCAGAGTGGTATTGGCGGGACTGGGAGGTCTGAGCTGCCCTTTCCTGGCTCTGTGCCCACCCCCACCCGCCCACAGCCAGAGCGACCCAGCTGCCATCCAGCCGACGTGGGTGTCCCAAAGGGATCTTCTAGGTCCTAGAGTCCTGCAGCTGTGAGAGGTCATGGGTCTCTAAGAGGGTAGCCTGGCACTCAATGTAAACAGCGATAAAACCAAGTTTGGTGGTGACCAGGGAGTTGCTTTCTCCAGACTCCTTTCCTAGGGTGGACACGCTGTCACTGCTCCTAGTTATGGAGGGCTAGAGGAGGGTGGCAATAGACAGCAGTGGGCCCAGCCCTTCGTGGAAAGACCTACCATAGCTGCTAAGGTAGGTTGAGCTGTTGATCTGAGCAGGGGCTCTTGAGGGCTGAGAAAAATAGTGGGGTGGGGGGTGGTAGAGGGTGATAGCTAGGGGTACTGAGTTCTCTTTGTGGTGAGGCAAATGCTGTTAAGATCCACTGTGGTGATGGTTGCACGAATCTGTGAATATACTAAAACTACCGAGTTGTACACTTTTTTTTTTCTTTATTGATTTTTAGAGAGAGAGGAAGGGAGAGGGAGAGAGAGATAGAAACATCAATGAGAGAGAACATCGATTGGCCGCCTCCTCCATGGCCCCCACTGGGGGTTTGGCCCACAACCTGGGCATGTGCCCTGACGGGGAATCAAACGGGCAACCTCTTGGTGCATGGGTTGACGCTCAACCACTGAGCCACACCAGCTGGGCTGAGTTGTATACTTTATTTTTTTAAACTTTTTTTTTTTTTTTTTTTTAGGGAGAGAGGGGGGAAGAGAGAGAGAGAAACATTGATGTGAGAGACACATCGACTGGTTGCCACCCACACGACCCCAACCGGGGCAGGGACAAACTGCAATCAAGGTGCGTGCCCTTAGCGGGAACCGAACCCGGGACTCTCTGGTCTGCAGGCCGATGCTCTAACCGCTGAGCCAAACCGGCCAGGGCTGAGTTGTACACTTTAAATGGGTGAACGGTATGGTGTGTGTAGTATATCTTGGGGCTGGTTGAAATGGATCAACTCACAAGCCATGCCTCCCAACAAGGCACCATACTGTTGGGGCAGCAGTGAGGGAAGCAACCCCTTCTTCAGGAATCCTCTATGCATCTCAGCTTTGACGTCCAACAGACCTGAGCCCAAATCTCTTCCCTTGCTACAGTGTGATCTCAGGCAGATGACTGGACCTCTCTGAGCCTTGGTTTCTCATTTGTAAAATGAGGCTAGTGATTCCCCTCTAACAAAATGTTGTAATAGGAACTAATGGGATCATCTTTATTGAGTGCCCAGCCCAATACTTAGCACTTAGTAAACATAGAATAAATGTTTGCTACACAGGGGTGGGAAACCTTTTTCTACCTAGGGCCATTTGGATATTTATAATATCATTTGTGGGCCATACAAAATTATCAACTTAAAAATTAGCCTGCTATATTTGGTCAGGCTGATTTGGTGAGACGTGTGATATTAGCTGGTATTGATTTCTCAGGCCTTATACGGCCCATGGGCTGGACGTTCCCCACCCCTTTCAACAGACATTAGTGGACTCTCCTGCATGCAACTGGCCAGACAGATAAAAGCCTCAGGCACTCACGCTCTGGTGGGGAGGCAGACACAATCTGACCACTGAGGCGAATGCTGGCACGGAGGAGTAAAGAGCTTTCTGAGTGAGATGAGAGAGGAGGGATCCTGACTGCTGCGAAGCTTACACACTTCCCCCCCCCCCCCATTGTTTCATTTTGATTGAAAATGTATCCATTTGACCCATCTTTGTCCTTTGTATTGTTTCAGTTGTTCTGGGAGAACCTGGATTTGATCTAAGAGGGTAATGCTTCCATTTGCTCAAGATGGACTCTGAAACATTGATTGTATTTGGGAAATATGTTTACACTCATGTTTTGGTTTTGGTTTGTTTTGGGGGGGTGGTTTACAGCAAAGAAAATAAGGGTTTATTTTCAGGAAGTGGCCCATGCCCAGAGACAGAGGACCTAATGCTCAAAGACCTGGCTCAACATTCAGTTTTTAAGTCCCATCTAGCAGGTTACATGAAATTTGTTGAGAAGTCTGCCTTAAACTTTGACCCTTCCTCCCATTTCCTGGCTAGATGTTACAGGATTGAAGGGGGGCACTTTAATGAGAACACTGCACCCCAAGGCCTGTCTTCTGCTTTGCTGGTTGAAAAACTCACTTGTATCAGCACTGCCAGAGCAAGCTGCCACACAGGACTGAGGCATTGTGATAGAATTCCCAGTCATATCCACCACAGGGCCAAACTATCCAGGGGTGGGAATACCACTCATGCCAGCTGGGTGCCTGGTAGCCTTGGCAGGCCTAAAGGTTGCTAAGGCACCTTTGTCCAGGCCATGGCAACACCTGGCCCACCACTGAGGATGGGTACTTCAGAAGTGCCTCTTCTCTCCCTGGGTCTGGATCTGCGTCTGTCTCTGTGCCCAGTTCTTAGCCCTTGGGCCCTCCCTGCTAGATTCTGTCTTTCTTTATGCGATGAATGTCTGCACGTTCCATGTAGCTCTGGCTTCTCTGTTGCACATAGCCTGGTTCCCTGATGGGACTTGGGGCCACATCTCCCAAGCAAATATTTCCCACAAAGTCTCTGAAAACGTTTGCTCTCAGCAGACGGCCCACCCTCTCGACCATTCTGGGAGGTTCTTTTTGTAATTCTTTCCAGAGCATTAATCTATCTCCTGATTTGGGCCCCTTTGTCTTTCTGTAATATTAATAACAGCTTCTGAGGATTGATGATACTGATCTGGACCTTGTGGTAGCCTGGTGTCAGGGCTGATACACAGCCTGTAAGGGCAGTGCTGGTTGTTTACTACCGAGTCTGTTTTGATTGGTCAGTGACCTCGACTTCTGTTGTCAAACATTTTAATAATATTTTTCTTTTATTGATTTTAGAGAGAGAGAAGTGAGAGGGAGAGAGAGATAGAAACATCGATGAGAGAGAACATCGATTGGCCGCCACCTGCATGCCTCCCACTGGGGATCGGGCCCACAACCTGGGCATGTGCCCTGACCAGGAATCGAACTGGCATCCTTTTAGTGCATGGGTCGATGCTCAACCAGTGAGCCACACTGGCCGGGCTTGTTCTGGCCGAAGTCTAGCTTTTAGGATTCAGCTGGGGTTGACTACAGGTGAGATGTGGCCGGGAGCCCTGCTGACACTTCTGCTCTGTTCAAGCCTTGAGGCTCAAGAAAACTCTTTCACCATCAACAGCATCAACATGGAAATCCTGCCACACCAGGAGGTGCAGAACGGGGAGAACCTGACCCTGCAGTACAGCATGGTCATCAGCACCACATCTCGTGCCAGGCCTCAGCACTGGGTGCTGTTCTCTAAGGATGATGTGCTGTTTGCCATGTCTCCTCCACGGAGATCACAGGGAGTTATGTTATCCCCCAAGGCCGGGTCTACGATGCAGGGACATACAAATGCACTGTGATTCTGAACAGGTGAAAACCACACCGGAGCACGAGGTGTTGCTGAGAGGAGTGCCTCCTCCCAGAGTGATGCTGGACAAGAAGGAGGTGATAGAAGGTGGGGTCGTGATGATCAATTGTTCTGTCCCAGAGGAAAAGGGCCCAGTACATTTCACAATAGAAAAAGTCAGCCTAGAAACAGAAGATGCCAAGTCAAAAATAAAAATGTCTTCTCCGAACCAGAATTCCGTGATGCTGGAATTCACAGTTGAGGAGCAGGAACGTGTGATCTATTTCCGATGTAAAGCCAGCATCGTTTCTGAGAGACACATGGAGACCTCTGAAACCACCAGGAGCGACATGGTCACTGTGAGGTGACCATGTGAGGGAACCCTGTTCACTGTGAGGGAACCCTTCTCCGGTCCCAAGTTCTACATCTACCCTGAGGGGCTGATCTTAGAAGGTACTCCGATGCACATTAATTGCACCATTCAGGTGGCACACATGGCCCTGGCATTTCCGGAAATCATAATCCAGAAGGACAAGACGATTGTGGCACACAGCTGGCAGGACAATGCGGCCATCTACTCAGTGATGGCCACAGTGGAGCACAATGGCACCTACACGTGCAAAGTGGAAACTGGCCAGATAGCCAAGGTCAGCAGCATCGTGGTCCACATAACAGAGCTTTTTTCCAAACCAAAGCTGGAATCTTCCGCCACTCGTCTGGACCAGGGCGACAGCCTGCACCTGTGGTGTGCCACCTCAGGAGCAACTGCAGACAACTTCACCATCCAGAAGGGAGACATTGTGTCGCAGACTAATACTTTCACCAAGAGAGCCTCAGAACGGGACAGTGGGATATACACCTGCGTCGCAGGCATCGGCAAGGTGTTCAAGAAAAGCAACCCAGTCCAGATAACTGTGTGTGACATGCTGTCCAAGCCCAGGATTTTTTATGACTCCAAGTCTGCGGTGATAAAAGGACAGATCGTAGAAGTCACTTGCCAATCTATAAATGGAACCTTGCCTATTTCTTATCACCTTTTAAAAGCAAGTGACATTTTGGAGAGTTGCATCGTAGACTCAAATGAGCCTGCGGTATTCAAAGATAACCCCACAGAAGACACAGAGTACCGGGGCCTGGCGAGTAATTGCCATTCCCACCCCGAAATGACCAGTAACTTCTGTTGGTCAAGGTGATAGGTGAACTGGCAGCCCTCCCAGACTGTTGACCAGAGCTCGTCTCTACGGTTGACCCTTGTCGGGCTAACTGTCACGTGCAGAACCCACAGCAATTAGTGCTGCAGGCTGTCGTCTCATGGGACTTGCTGACAATTGCCTGGGTCTCCTACCCATTGTCCTGGGTGGATGTTTTTCCTTGAGCCTCTATCCACGCCTCTCAGAGGCCTCAGGAGTGCCATCGCCTGCGTCTCGTCTGCATCCTGTTGTAAAAAGAATATAAGCCGCCCAGCTGGTGTGGCTCCGTGGTTGAGCGTCGACCCATGCACCAAGAGGTCCCCGGTTCCATTCCCAGTCAGGGCACATGCCCTGGTTGTGGGCCTGATCCCCAGTGGGGGGGTGTCCTGGCCAGTTTGGCTCAGTGGTTAGAGTGTCGGCCTGCAGACCAAAGAGTCCCGGGTTCGATTCCCGCTAAGGGCACGTACCTCGGTTGCGGTTCATCCCTGGCACCAGTTGGGGTCGTGTGGGTGGCAGCCAGTCGATGTGTGTCTCTCACATCAATGTTTCTCTCTCTCTCTCCCTCCCTCCCACTCTGTCTGAAAATAAATGTAAAAATATCCTCGAGTGAGGATTGGAAAAAAAAAAATCCCCGGGAGGGGGGCATGCAGGAGGCAGTCAATCGATGTTCTCTCTCACTGATGTTTCTCTCTCTCTCTCTTCTTCCCCCTTCCTCTCTCTCTCAAATCAATAAAGAAAAAAAAATTTTAAGCCCTGGCCGATTTGGCTAAGTGGTTAGAGCGTCGGCCCACAGACCAATGAGTCGTGGGTTCGATTCCGGTCAAGGGCACGTACCTCTGTTGCAGTTTGTCCCCGGCCCTGGTTGAGGTCGTGCAGGAGGCAGCCACTCGATGTGTCCCTTTCACGTCAATGTTTCTCTCTCTCTTTCTCTCCCACTCTTTCTGAACAAAAATGGAAAATGTCCTCCGGTGAGGATAAAAAAAAATTTTTTTTTAAATAAAAGATCTAAAGCTCAGCCTGTGAGTAAGGGACAGGAGAGAGAGCTGCTCTCCCAGACCACTGGAGCCCCACTTCCTGTGTGGATCGCTCCCAATTGGGAAGGCAGGCCACTGACCAAAGGCTCTTGGGAACTGGACTGATTCTTTGCCACGTGTGCCAGGAGCAGATCCAGCCAGCTGTGCTGTGAGCTGCCAGGGCCATTTGGGTTGGTCAGCAAACATGTCTGGAGCCTCTGCCATGTGCCAGGCCCGACTCCAGAGGCAGGCAGGCAAGATTCAGACCTTCCGAGCACCAGGAGCTTCTCTTTCCTCCCTGACCTCAGATGCCCCTGCTAAGAGGAGTCAGCTGCAGGCCATGTTTTTATTTGGTGCCCCAAACCGTGTCCCTGAAGTTCCTGCCCTCTAGGCTAAGGGCCACCCTGTCAATGGCCAGCAAGCAAATCCAGACTCACAAGATGCAGCTGAGAGCTCAGGGCTGCGGCCATCTCTTCCTGCCTCGCACTAGGCACTGCAGCTGGCAGAGGGCTGCAGGCCACCGAGGGTGGGCAGGACAGAGACTGGCCACAGTCAGGGTGCTGGGGAGGGAGAGGCCTGAGGGGTGTATTAGTACCCACAGGCTGGTGATGCCTAGGCCTTGGACCCAACCCCATCCTGTCCCTTCTGTTAACACTCTTGGCTCAGTGATAGGAGGTGAGGAGCTTATGGGAAAGGTCCTGGGGCCCTGCGTGTTCAACAGAGGGGATGGGAAGGGAGTAGGGGTTAATGGAGCCCAGGCACCACCTCTATGGGGACATGTGCAGTCCCTCACACAGCCCACAGCAAAAGGCCACCTGCCCTAAGCCTGTAGCCCACTGGCCTCTTTTTCCCAGAGCCCTTCTTGTCTCTGGTATCAGTGGTGTCTACACACCCTCCGTTTCACTGCGTATATTCCCAGAACTGCAGCTTCCGGAACAAGAGCTGGCAGCTGCTGGAAAGAGGACCCCAGGCCCTGGCATCTGACTATGCCCCTCTGTGACCCTTTCGAGGTTATGTGTGGCCTTATAGCCCCTCCAAGAGCCATAGTCTCACTGAAGTCCCCTCCCCTTCTTCCTTGGTAGAGGAGTGACTGCAGAACCTCTTTGCTTCCTCCATAGGGAAGAGCAATGGGGTAGGTGGGGGTGGGGGTGGAGGGTCCTCTGCTTGGCGAAGGCTAGGAAGTGCTTCCCCCAGTTGTGTTTGACCAACAATCCTGGCTCCTGCCCAACACTGGGCATTGTTGGTGCTCAGATGAGGACACCAGGACAGCTGAGGGCACATCACATAGAAGTCCTATTATTCTGCTTGGGACGACAGGTGTCTTGGAGGGATCCCTCGCTGCCAGGGCTGCTGGGCAGTCAGCAGGACCACAGGGAGCAGGTACCCCTCAGGAGGGAGGACATGGGCCTCTGGCCCTCCTCGCAGCACAGCCTGTTTATGAATTGAAGCTGTCCCAGCTGCACCCACTTTGGCCCACAGCCTTGCTCATTCCCCAGACCTGCTAACGAAAGGCTGAGGAAGCCAAAAAGCCAACCGGCTGGCCCAGAGGGTACTTTCAGCTTTCTCCCTGGGGATGCTGCGAGATTTGGGTTATCGACCAGGGCAGGGGCCTTGCCTGGTCCTTCCTTCCATTCTTTCTCTAGCTGTGCCCTCCAGAAGGTAACCAGAAGGCCAAATGTGCTGAAGTTACTGGCCAGAAGCCAGGTCCAGCTGGAGTGGCCCAAACTGGTGACATCCCTGAGGAATGCCCACGAGGGGGTGGGGCAGGTGAGCCCACCATTGGGGTGAAGGAAGAAATTATGGGGCCCAGGCAAGGTGCAGCCAGTTCAGCTGTGGTCTTAGACCAGTGCCTGGGGTGATGCCTCGGTGAGGTGACTAAGTGCTCTCAACACAAGAGAGGAGGTGATAGGGGTGGGGGAATGGATGCCCAGGGTGGGGGGGCTCAAGGCTCCATGCCCATTGGACCACACCCCCACCACAAGAACTGCCGAGGCTATGATGAAAACCACCCCTCACCCTTCTCTGTGGCAGGCGAGGTTGGCTCTGATCCTTGGTCCTCGGCTGCTGCTCCCAAACACAGACTGGCCCCATGCTGCAGACACTGAAGGGCAAGCTCCTGAGTTTCCTGCTGACCTAATGGCAGACAGCTGAACGGTCAGTGTCTACCCTCTGCTGCCGAGTGAGTGACCCTGAGACACCTGCTTTCCAACTGCCGCACAAACCCGGGCCCCAGTGCCTGACACCAGGCAAGGGCCAGGGCTTGCAAGGAGCCAGGTAGGGGTGCCCCAGGAGTCCACTGTTGGGGAAAGCTGAGGAATGATTGAGGAAATGAGTGGGAGAATCGATTCCACTCCAGCCAGCTCAGAGCCTGTTTCCTCAGTGGCACTGGTCAGGCGGCAGCAGAGGTCCCTGGCTGGGGGTGAAGCAGTGGGTGGGAGACCTGGCTAAGGGGGGGCATGAAGAGATCCTTGTTGGCCTCTCCCAGGTCTGTTCCTCCCTCTGATGTGTAACTGGAAGCCATGGAATCTTTTGTATAAGAACAGATCTCAGGCCCTGGACAGTTTGGCTCAGCGCGTCGGCCCGGGGACCAAAGAGTCCCGGGTTCGGTTCCCGCTAGGGGCACATACCTCAGTTGCAGTTTGTCCCCGGCCCTGGTTGGGGTCGTGTGGGTGGCAACCACTCGATGCTCTCACAACGCTGTTTCTCTCTTCCCCCCCTTCTCCCCCTCCCGCTCTATCTGAAGATACATGCAAAAGTGTCCTCAGTGAGGATAAAAAAACAAACAACAGATCTCAGGAAATTGGGTTTGAAGTGCATGCCTCCCTATACTTTTTTAATCCTCACCTGAGGACATTTTCCTATTTATCTTCAGATAGAGTGGGAGGGAGGGAGGGAGGGACACTGCCTCCTGCACAACCCTGACCAGGGTGGGGGATGAGCCGCAACTGAGGTACGTCCCCTTGACAGGAATCAAACCCACGCCTCATGGTCTGTGGGCCAATGCTCTAACCGCTGAGCCAAACCGGACAGGGCTCCCTATACTTTTTATACCACCTTAGATTTTGTAAATGGGATGTAATTTGTGTTTTGTCCCTTAGAATTAAATCATCTGGTCTACATTATGGCTCCGGGACGAAGCTAGGAGATTTTTTTTTTTTAATTGATTTTTGAGAGAGAGAAAAGCATCAATGTGAGAGAAACAAGGATCGGCTGCCTCCTGCATGCCCCCTACTGGGAATCAAGCCTGCAATCTGGGCATGTGCCCTGACCTAGAATCGAACCAGGATCTCTCATTTCACAGGACAACTTTCAGTCCACTGAGCCACACCGGCTGGGCTAAGCAGGGAGATTTTAGAGACCCAGAAACATGGGCCCAGGAAGTTCACAATTACATTAAGTGTAACTGTTTAATAGGAGAAAGAGGAGTTAAAAGTGATGGGAGGCCCTGGCCGGTTTGGTTCAGTGGTTAGAGCGTTGGCTTGCAGACCAGAGAGGCCAAGTGCACATACCTTAGTTGTGGTTTGTCCCCAGCCCCAGTTGGGGTCGTGTGGGTGGCAACCAATTGATGCCTCTCTCTTACATTGATATTTTTCATTCTTGCTCTCCCCCTCCCACTGTGTCTGAAGATAAATGTAAAAATACCCTTGGGTGAGAATTTAAAAAAAAAAGTGAAGGGAGGACAATGGGGCTACTACCTCACCTGTGGTAGACCTGGCTTCTGGCCACCAATTTCAAACACATAGCCCTTCAGCTACCTTCCCAAAGGCACAGCCTAAGGGATCCAGGACAAGGGTGATGACTTGGTTCACAATCTCCTTGGAGCCAGACAGAGCCAGTCGTCAGGATGCCTGGCACTTCCAGCCCTCAACTTACCTGGCCCACACTGGTCTGGCCTAATTGGGAGTGTGGACAGTGTAGAGAGGCAATATTAATACAGAGATTCAACAAGCATAAATTGGCACTGTCCTAAGCACACGGTGAAACACATCTCTTTAAGGATAAAGGTCTGCCTGTCTCATTACTGAAGGTCCTCTCCTCACCCCCAATGGAGTCAGATGACAAGGCTTTCTAGGACAGCTCCCCATAGAAAATTTTGTGAAAGAAACATGTTACCATTCAAATGAAGACCATTAACAAGTCAACTTCAAAAACTTTATTTTTGCCTATTTATCAAGGGCACAGAATACCTTCATCAGCTCCAACTTTTGCTTGCTTGTCTCCTTAGAAACTGTTCCATCACCTATACCCAGGATATCCTATGTGGCCAGCTCCCCAGAACCAAGAGGTTAAGGGTGCTCAAATAAAGTATTGAAGTGCAAGTTGCACTACTTAAGCAGATTTTAAGCCACCTGATAAAACCCAGGAACCTTCTGCATCAGGATGCAAATGGAGGGAGAGGGGGGTGAAGGTTCAACTGTCATCCACTTGGGTTACCACAGGTAACTCAACAATCTGACTTGTCACCACAGCTAAGTTTCTACTTGTGTTCAGACACTGCTACACTGGAGCACAGCACATTCCAATGTCTAGAACTTCATCGTCTTTCAGATGCACAATGTGAAGAGATTGTCAATATTGGCTGTTGTTCCAGAGCTGGTTCTGATGAACCTAGAAAACCAGTTCGCTATGTTGGATTCCACCTTTGACTCAACATAAGGTTCATTAAGTAGACTCCCAAACCTATTCTAGTTTGCCTCTCTTGACAAGCCCCTTAAATCTGAAACTAACTCTTACTAAAAAAATAAATAAAAAAGCTATTAGGGCATAAATGTCTTCCTAGAGCTTCTAGTGGCTCTTGTACCCATGTCTCACTAACTATGATACTGTGCTTTATATTGCTGGCCTTCATTAGTCAAGAAAACCTTTCATACTGAAAAGGTGGCTTAGACCAATAAGCTTTATACCTCTCGAATTGTGTTAAAATAACTTGCTATAAAAAGAGATCAATAAATATAGTTCACAAAGAGGTTCATGAACAGATCCCAAATTTGAGCCCTAGCATTTTAAAGAAATTTACTTCCCTTGGCCTACATGACACCTGGAATTGCTTTTTATTTCCTGACAATATGGAGGAAAGGGAAGCATATTGATACTTTGTCTTAAGCCCACACTGCAAATATGGCACTTTTAGAGCAGAGGGCCTTTTCCTGTTTCTGTAACTATTTTCGTAACTAAAATGTTCCTTTGTCTACCAAGCAAAACCTAAAGCTAAACTCAAAAACTTCAGCATACAAAGAACCTAGATAATGGATATATTAATGGATGGATGTTTGTAAATTCAACTTAGGTTTTTGACACTTAGTTGGATAAACAAGTTTATTTGTAAATTTAGTCAACATACATAATTGACCTAAAAACTTCAATAGAAGGATAAATTTTAAAACCACTTGGAAGACCAGCTCTACAAAGTGATTTTCCCAGGACCATATACCAGATGTAACCTAACTGGATGCCATCTTAACCGGCAGAGGTTCAATAAGTGGAGCTATGTGCCCCTCCCCACAGCAAGTTTACTCTAAGGGTTTATTATAATACAAACTCCACAAGAAAAAAAAAACTCGGGTACTATTTCCTCCTGCTAGAGGAAAAACTCAACCTAGTTATGAAACCAACCACAACACAAAGAAAAGCTGCACTAACTAGTTCAGAATATTAGTAACAGAGATGATGCTGGTGTGAATAACTTGTATTATATTCTAGAGCCCTTATAAATAAAATCCCCCCCCTCCCCCAGATAGTGTTTGCATTATCAGCTAGAGGGTTAGTTAACATGTGGTAGAATGAGGACTTATGCAAGGTATAATTTGCAAAGCATTTTACTACTATGAAAACAAGTGCAGTCTAGCTGGGAGAAAACCAACTGGACCCTAAATTACACACAC
This sequence comes from Tadarida brasiliensis, assembly GCA_030848825.1. Taxonomy (NCBI): domain Eukaryota; kingdom Metazoa; phylum Chordata; class Mammalia; order Chiroptera; family Molossidae; genus Tadarida; species Tadarida brasiliensis. The sequence continues at coordinate 62,361,371 of CM061273.1, forward strand.
CTTAATGACAAGACTCCCCACATGTGAATGTAAAACATTTAATTTAAAAATGTTGAGACTACAATATATAAAATAGCTATTATAAATGCACATAGTGTATTCTATAGCTGCCAGGTTTACTTTTTTTTTTTTTTTTTTTTAGGAAACTAAGTTACACTGTGGTTAAGACTTGTATCTTCACCCTTGAAAAAGCCCCCATTCTATCACAGTGATGCATGGTCAGACTTAACAGCCCCAACTGTTAAACACTTGGATCAAGTCATAACCAGTTTTATTGCAAAAGGACCCTGTACACATTTATCAATTCTAGTACCTTAATAGCTACCCAACAAGTCATTAACATACAGAAACATGCATCATGAGAAGCAAGAAATATCACCCATCCCTTCTGCATATTAGCAACTTGTCACTCCTGAGCAACAGTGCTCACATCACTGAGGTCTGTGAACAGTCACTTTTCGCATTCATCCTGAGTGAAAGATGGAATGACTTAAGTACAAATGCAACATATTATAAACAATTTCTTACAAAAAAAGTCACAAATTAAACCAAAGTATTTTACAGAATTTACTACAAAACGCCATAAAAACTGCCTTCACTTAAGCTCTCTCTCCCCGTATCCGGCGAGCCAACTGGATGTCTTTGGGCATGATGGTGACTCTCTTAGCGTGGATGGCACACAGATTAGTATCTTCAAATAAACCCACCAGGTACGCTTCGCTAGCCTCCTGTTGAGGACAAGAGCCACACTATTAAACTCTCCTCGAAGAGAGAAGAAACCAGCCTCAAAGCCCTCCACCCGTACACCTCGGCCTTTCTGTCGTCTTACCTGCAGCGCACCGATGGCGGCACTCTGAAACCTCAGATCAGTTTTGAAATCCTGGGCGATCTCCCTCACCAACCTCTGGAAAGGCAGCTTCCGGATCAGAAGCTCAGTCGATTTCTGGTAACGACGGATTTCTCGGAGCGCAACGGTCCCGGGTCTGAGCGAGGAGGATGTAAACGGACACCAGTTAACTGACAGCGCCGGCACCCTACCAGGAACCGTCCCTGCACTGCCAAGTGCCGCCGAGTCATTGTTTTCCCTCTGCCTTGCTTACCTGTAGCGATGAGGTTTTTTCACCCCGCCGGTAGAGGGGGCGCTCTTCCTGGCAGCTTTAGTGGCCAGCTGTTTGCGGGGCGCTTTCCCTCCCGTGGATTTGCGAGCAGTCTGCTTGGTACGGGCCATTTTCTTTCACCTAAAGAAGACATCCATGACTCCCGGGCCGCAGCGCTCCCCTAGGCGTGGGGAGTGGGGACGGGACAGGCTCCGCGCGGCGTCCCTGCCCTCCCGCCTCTTCGCACCCCACCTCGCGGCGGCAGATGGCCGAGGCCGTCGCCACCGCCTCCTCCCCCTCCCCTAATGACTCAGGCTGCGAGTAGCAGCAGCCTCCCCCGGGAGGGGGAGCGCGGGGAGGAGTCACTTCCCCTCCTCGACGGGCGGAGGCCCCGCTGCCCGGAACCTGACGCCAAGACCTCTAAATTGCCAGCGTAAAAGACGGGGAGAGACGCGATTCCGGAACGAAGCCCCAGAGGATACCTCCCGACCCGACACCCGATGCCAGCGGCACCAGCCGGCACTCGGCCCCCAACGGCCGCAGCCTGCGGCATCAACGGCTGCCGCGGCCCCAAGTCACGAGTAGATCCATGAACGCTTACTCAACGCCGAAGTTTTAGGCCGCTTCTTAGTCCGTCGTGCCGCTCCTGCTGCCCAAGGAAGAGCCGCACCCGAGGAGCGAAGTCAAGAGGCCGCTGCAACGAACAACCAAACCGCTTTGCTCCAAACCCCCCCGAAGCCTCCGCTTTTATATCCACGCTTCACGCTGCGTCTCCGCGTCACAGGACCTTCATTTGCATACACCAACGACTTTTTCTATTGGCCGAAGCTTTCGCCGACGCGTTGACATCCCTCGACACAAAGGCCGTGCTTCGGGCCTGTACTCTGATTGGTGAATATCTACGCCGCTGATTGGCTGTTAAAGTGGCCTAGCGATTGGATGAAAGCAAAGAGAAATGGACGAATCACAGTTTAGCACTGAGAGGCTCTTCTCATTGGATAAAATGGAGCTATGTTTGGATCCTTCCCTTGGTTCCAAAGCTCTACAATAGAAAGTCAATGCAAATGAATTGCACTGGTCCCCATCAGGACTAGAGAGTCTTGGATGGGCAGGAGCCTAACCTTATTTGCAGCAAATAATGCAGTCAATGCAGGAAGAGGTTACTTAATAAAATTTTTGTAAATATTTTCCGGTGTAAAGTGAAATGTGATTATTTACTTTTCATTAACATTTTGGTAGTTTTAATTTGTTTTTTATTGTTGTTGTTGTTCCTAAGTTTTATTCAAGAACCTGTACTAAATATTCCAGGTAAATGTTTAATTCATTTTAACATTTTGATAGTTGAGAATGAGAATTCTGTAAATCATGTTATATTACCAAGTATTTTATTTATCTTCATATACATTTGAAATAAAAAACAGTTCTTTGTTTGGTAGGGTGGGGAGGGGTAAATAATAGCTACAAAGAAACAAATGTCAGTGATTTTATAAGTACCGCCTTGTATGTTCTTAGGCCGTCACAAAACGCTTGTGATTTCAATATGTAACCTCTAAGCAACATAGTTTTGAATTATGTAATTCAACTGAATGAAATTACTATAGCCAAAATGGGAATAGTCCTTCAACAACATTTGTATGTCTATAAAGAGTAAAGACAAGACAACTACATTTCATATATGCCCCTGTATTTAATGGTATATCCTGGAGGTATTACTCTGAAGAAACATGACAAATGTATAAAAATGTTCATTCCTGCCCAGCTGGTGTGGCTCAGTGGTTGAGCGTTGACCCATGCACACCAAGAGGTTGCCTGGTTCGATTCCCCATCAGGGTTCATGCCCAGGTAGTAGGCCCGATCCCCGTGGGGGGCATGCAGGAGGCGGCCAATCAATGTTCTCTTTCATCGATGTTTCTGTCTCTCTCCCTTCCTCTCTCTCTAAAATCAATAAAGAAAATTCATTTTTAAAAATGTTCATTCGTATTTTTGCCTAAATAAATGTCTTCTTGGATGGTTTGCAGTATTCAGTCCTCTAGTGATTCAGGTATATAAAATACCAAAACAGATTAAGGTTAAGACCAGCCAAGCAAAGCTCAGAAATTGAAATAGAGCCTTGGGCATTCTACTCCATAGCCCTTACTCTGGGTTCACTGAATATTTTATTAAAATCTTTTTATTTCAGCAAAACCAGTTACATAGAAATTTCAACTAAGAGAATTACTACAAATACAAATACCTCAAAAATGTACTTGTGACACCTAAAGTCTCCTCTCATTATCAATAGTGAGGTAAAAAAAATGCACAATTTGAAAAAGTAGCTATGGCAAAAACATCTTTGGCCCAATTTCTGGTATCAAATTCCTCTCATTATTTCAGCCCTTTCAATTGTAACATTCAAAATATGTATTTAATTATCATATATTTAAGCTTTTGTGTGATAATTTAATCAACTTTAATTTCTGCCTTCTGTTTAGAACTTAGAGTAGGGAGAAGATTAAGGTTTCTATTTCATTCACGCCATGCTGAGAAGAGAAACCAAGATGGAGGGCGGTTCGTGCCCTGTTCTCAGAGCCTGTGTAAAGTGAAGAAACAGGGCACTGCTTAGATCCCACAGGAGACTGCTAAGTACTCCGGAATGTAACTAGAAAAATACCCTGTCATCTTTTTTTCTCTGCTCAAAGGGCCTGGAGAAGGGATGGGCTCCTTGAAACACCCCCCTTGTGTTCCAAGGTTTTGATAGGAGATCCAGAACCGTGTCTGTCCCATGCCTCCTAGAGGAGAGACAGTACAGTTTTTGTTTGTTTTTCAGTTGTAATTATTAGAGAGGAACTAAAAGTGCTCCAGGAGAAACCAGGAATGGATTTACATTCATCTGTTTAAGGACAATTAATGGAAATAGTTTATCCCTCTTACTTAGCAGTCATACAATCAAAACAATGCAAAACATTGCCCTAGCAGGTTTGGCTCAGCGGTTAGAGCGTCGGCCTACAGTCCGGAGAGACCCGGGTTCGGTTCTCGCTAAGGGCACATTTCTCGGTTGCAGTTTGTCCCCAGCCCTGGTTGGGTCATGCGAGAGGCAGCCACTTGATGTGTCCCTTTCACATCGATGTTTCTCTCTTTCCCTCCCACTCTATCTGAACAAAAAAATGGGGGGGAAAAAACAATGCAAAATGTGATGTAGACAACTGTTCTGATTTTTGTTCTGTCACAGACTTGCTGAGTAAATCTGTGCAAGTTACTTAACCTCTCTGAGTTTCATTTCCTGTTTTATAAATTACACAGTTTGGATATCTCCCAATTCTACTAGTACACACTTATTCTGAAACTCATGATATATACTTATTTAATATCTGGCACTATGAACTATATATTTAAAAATATTTTTATTGCCCTGGCTGGTTTGGCTCAGCGGTTAGAGCATCAGCCCACGGACCAGAGAGTCCTGGGTTCGGTTCCTGCTAAGGGCACATATCTTGGCTGCAGTTTGTCCCCGGCCCCAGTTGGGGTCGTGTGGGTGGCAACCACTTGATGTGTCTCTTTCACATCGATGTTTCTCTCTCTTCCTCCCTCTCTCCCTCCTGCTCTATCTGAAGATAAATGCAAAAATGTCCTCGGGTGAGGATAAAAAAATATATATATATATATTGATTTAATTTAGAGAGAAAGAGAAAGGGAGAGAGAAAAATATCAATTTGTTCCACTTATTTATGCATTCATTGGTTGATTTCTGCATGTGCCCTCTTGGGGGAATGAACCTGAAACTTTGGCGTATCAGGAATATACTCTAACCAAGTGAGCTATGCGGCCAGGGTTGAACTATATTTCTTCATTCAAATCACACGAATGTTTTGGGGATAACTATAAACCAATTACTGGGATTTAATAATAGGATTAAAACAAAACACTACAATTTTTGTTTGTCCTTTTGTAATTTTCCATCTTCCAACACCCCTAGTGGTTAAACATTTGGCCTGGTGTTTTTTTTGTTTTGTTTTTTTATCCTCACCCGAGGACATTTTTTCATTTTTTGGTCTGATAGAGTGGGAGGGAGAGAGAGGGAGAAACATCGATGTGAAAGTGACACATCGAGTGGCTGCCTCCCGCACGACCAACCAGGGGCGGGGACAAACTGCAACTGAAGTACATGCCCTTAGCGGGAACTGAACCCGGGTGTCTCTGGACCGCAGGTCGACGCTCTAACCGCTGAGCCAAACAGGCCAGGGCTGGCCTGTTTTAAGAAATACCAGTTTCACCCTGACCGGTTAGCTCACTTGGCTAGAGGTCCTCCTGACATGAAAAAGTTGCGGGTTCCATCCCTGGTCAGGGCACATACAAGAAGCAACCAGTGAATGCATAAATAAGTGGAACAACAAACATGTTTGTCTTTCTCTTTCTCTAAAAAAAAAAAAACCTGGCTGGTTTGGCTCAGCAGTTGGAGCATCCGCCTGCAGACCTAAGGGTCCCCAGTTTGATTCCTGGTCAAGGGCAGGTAGGGCATGTTCAGGAGGCAACCAATTGATGTGTGTCTCTCACACCCTCCCCCCCACTCTATCTAAAAAAAGAAAGGAAAAAAAGCAATGGAAAAATATCTTCAGGTGAAGATTGGAAAAAGAAAAAAGAAATACCAGTTTCTTAATGTTGTAGGCTGACAATTTGGCTTCTGATATGAAGTTACTAGGAAGTAGATAAAAATGAGTGTCATTCTTTTTTTTTTTTTTTTTTTTTTGGTTAATACTCACTGGAGGATATTTTTTCTATTGATTTTTTAGAGAAAGTGGAAGGGAGGGAGAGAGAATGTTCGGTTGCCTTCCAAATGACCTTGACTGGGGCCAGGGATAGAACCTGCAACTCAGGTACATGCCCTTAATTAGGAATCAAACCCAGGACCCTTCGCCCACTAACCGCTGGGCCTGTGTGTCATTCTTAAACGTTAAACATTTTCCATTCTCCCCACCCTCCCTCACTCCTAAGGTTTTCAGAGTGTTTCTTTAATGGGATGATCATTAGTTAACAAAAGCGTTAAAATATCTATGAAGAACTTTGTAAACCTCACAGAATCAAATGCCTAAGTTTGGGGGAACGGGCTTATCTTACAAAGTGAAAAACTTAGCCCCACTGGTGGGAAGCAGCGAGGGGAGACATTTTCCCAAATAGAAAGGCTGACGTTTCAGAGCAGGAAACTGGAGTGGATTATAAATCGCACCTCCTACTCAAACCCGGAACCTTCCTCTGGACACTGTGTAATGCTTCTCAACACCCCTGAAACTTGCCAGTGTACCTGAAACTATTCTAGACGGAGATTAAATTCGTCCTTGGCCCCTAACATACTGGAAACAAGTTGGTCGGGCCAGGTGTCAAGTTGAAAAAGAACCAAACTGTGGAGTTTCAGGGTTGCTAAAGGTTTCTGGGGCGCCCCAGCAAAGATGCGGGAACAGAGTATTGTGTTGTGTAGCTCTTCTTTAGCAAAGCTTTCTCAAGCTGACTTCCAGCAGGCAGACTTTACGTGTCTAGTCCCTCGTACCGCTGCAGGAACAAGGATGTCGGCGCACTCCAGGTGCCTGCAGCACACACGGAGGATACAAGATTCTTAAACACAGTTAGGGGCTGGCATCTGAACCGAGCCCAAGGTATACCAAGTCTGGAGGCGAGGTAATTATTACAATGTTGGCAGTAAAATTACACTTGGAACTCTTTCACACAAGTCGTCAGGGCCTCCCTAGTTCTGGGCCCCATCTCCTCCAGGGTCTCCAGTTTCAAGGAAAAGTACCCCTACGAAACTGGAACCGCGCTAAGAAGGAGAAACGCCGCCGGACTGCAATTCCCAAAAGCAGTCGCGGGCCCTCAGCATCCGGGACACCGTCTGCAAGGATCCCTGGGTATTGTGGTCCGTTCCTTTGGCAGCAACCCTCTGCTGACGGTAAAATTCCAGCCGAACCGAGGACCACAACTCCCAGCAACCCTTGCTGCCATGTGGGGGGTCTTCACGTTCTCGTGGCGCGGCGCAGGCGCACTGAGTCCTCAGCGCGGACCGCGCAGACTGAATAATAAAAGGGGAGCGGCGAAGAGGCAGGAAGACAGGACCATGTCGAAGGGCCCCGGGCCCGGCGGCTCCGCAGCTTCCTCGGCGCCCCCGGCCGCTACCGCTCAGGTGCTGCAGGCACAGCCCGAGAAACCGCAGCACTACACGTACGTAGAGCCCCCCCCGCCGCGCGCGCACGCCTGACGTCAGCGGCCAGCGTGAGTCACGCGCGCAGGGAGAGCGCGAGGCGGCCTCTCCCTCCCCCCTTCCTCCGGCCCGGCTCAGACCGGTTCCAACCTGCTGGGGCCGGTCCCAACTGCCTCCAACTGCCACCAACCTCTGGTCGGGCCGTGGGGCGGGAAACTCGGTCCCCGCCACTGAGTGGGGAAGGCGGGAGCCCGGGGTGCGGAGCGCACACATCTTAGGCCAGGCCTTCGAGGCCTAACTGTTCCTGAGCCCGTAAACCACAGAACCAGGCACTTGCGGGCCGATAAGAAGTCCAAGACACCACCAGGATGAGCTCCTTAGGGGCCGGCCCTGGAACCACCTATGAATGACGATTAGCGTGAAGTCCAGGCCTTCTGTGTCCCTGGGGCCCGTATGTTTTCCACTACACAGTTGACCTAACCCGGAGTCAGGGACCCTGAGCATGATGGGGTCTGAGGATGTCCTCAGTCCCAACGGAAATGTGGCATCGGAGGGAGAGCCCCAAATGGTGACGCTAGTAGAGTCCTCGTCCCGGGAATCTACCTGTGCCTACGTGTAGGTTCCTGTCTTTTTATGGCCTTTGAAGGCACATTAAATAACTCCCTAGTGCTAGGTGCTTTGGGAGAAAGAAAGATGAAAAGAGGCGGGCCCTCCTATTAAGCAAAATGTCAGTTTCCATTTTCCTTGGTGCTCTTTGCCTCTCATCCCCATGATGTGCACGTCTAGAAGGATCCCCAAGTATACCTCAGGCTTGCTGGAGATTTGGAACCTGGGGGGCTTGAACACCCCCTAAGAGCCGCCTGGTGAGCCAAGAGCAGGAGTAGAAAGAACTAAAAGGAGGAGCTCTGGTCACAGAAGTAAAACCCATTGGGAAACTGTTCTGGGATTGGGGGACATCAATTTCAGGAAGTGTATTGGTTTCTTTGTGAGAGTCTCTGCTATTGGTTGAAATCATTTGAAGCTTTTTCTTGACTGCAGGCAGACTCGTGTTAACTATAACTTTTCTAATGTGGCGTGGCTTTGCTGGTCCTTCCTTAACTGGAGTTTCTGCAGTCCTTCCATTGTTTTGGTGAGATGGTCTTACCTTAGGGAATACTGATGAGGTGCACGTTTCGGTCAGTCAACAGTATGGTCTTCATTTGGAAATCTGCACACTTCTCATAATTGGGACTTAATAATCTCAGGTTGCTCGGATCACATTTTTCAGTAAACTGCTTGTAAACATTTTGAGTAATGTGAGTCTTGGTTTCAGCAACCTCTTTCTGTGTTGTGTTGTCATTGAGAATACTGAGGAGTGTCTGTTAGAAAGGCTTTCTGATCGTCATGGAATTGACAGATGAAACAAGTCAACAGCTGTGTGTAGATCAGTGTTAATATCTGAGTCTTGGTCTTCTTGATGCTCATTTGTTGAAAATCAGTCTTTCCATCCCCTGTGGGGTACGTGCAGAGTAATTAGGTTTGGCTCTTGAGGTGGCTTGTAAATCAACTTAGTAGGTGAAACTAAGTTTGGGTGGTTGGAGAGTGTAGGTGTTTCCATTTCTTTATTTTCTGTTACCTGTTTATTTGTGTGTCTGTGTGTTTATATCTCCAAAGATCAGAGATAGAAATTAGCTGTCTTTCTTGGAAGATTTATGGGCATTCAGAAGCTGTGATAGTGATGATTGGGAAAATTCATTCCCTTGTCTTCCCAGGTTTGAGGAGCAGGGAGCAAGAGGGCGCAGATGATGACACCCTACAGCTGGCTCTTTTTTTTTTTTTTTTTTTTTTTTAAGGTGAACCCATTTGTTGCTTTGGGGAGTTAGGATTGGGATACAGGAACATTTTAATTTTTATTTCAATATTTGCTGTAGAATTTTGAGCTGCCCAGCAATTTTTTATTCTTTCTTACAGCATGAATTCCAGAATTTGTTCCAATCTGATTGTGGCCTTAGCTATTGTATGGATCCCATCATTGAATACAGATAGATACAGACCTCTTGTTTTTATTGAATGTTTATTTTTTTAATCTGTCAAAATTTTATTATGCATTAATTACATTAATTTTGTGTATTTTTTATAACTGTATTATTTGAGATTATGTGACATGCAATACCCTTTGCAGTAATTCAGAAGAAATTTGATATTTTTTTAATCTCTTGAATAATAGTGATTTAAGGGAAACTTTGAAATAATTCTTTCAGCAGGCACTTGTGCTAGATTTGAGGAATCTCACCCTTTTAGAAAATGGTTATATCAGGATTTCCTGTGTTGAACAGCTCCAGATATGTGATTAGCACCCTAAAGTGATAATGTGCATGTATTAGTACTCTTCCAATACAAGAACCATGTGACCTTTTGCTAGGTGATTTGTCTTTTTGTTTCACAAAGAATAAATTTCATCCAGGTTTATTCAGAACAAGGTCATGTTATATATTAGAAAAATTTAATAAAAACAAATTTAAGAACGGGAAATTTTGGAGCAATTACATTCCAAAATATATCTACAAATTTAGCTAACTTTGGGCTGTTTATTGTGTAACAGTTTTGTCATTATTTTGACCCTATAAGAGCCTCAAAGACATTTGATCATTTTTTGATTCTTTCACCTGCAATTGATTCTCAAACTTCTTAATGTCCTGTGTTAAAGGAAAATGCAACTCTAGTTCTGTGAAGGGTTCTTGGAGTTTTCTGGCCACTGGGTGATTTCTTATAGGTAGACAGAGGATAAATAGTTTATAGCTTCATTTAGCCAAGTGTCATTTTAATTTAGGACTGTTTCCTGGGCATCTTTAAACAAGGATAATGTAGCAGTACTTTTATAGATAACTATTTTGAGGCAGATTTGTTAGTTTGTACATTATATAAATATCATGAACTTCACTTGATTGCATCTGATTGTGTTTTAGAAAATCCAGGAAATGAACATGTATTTAAATCATTATTGCAAATTGCAATAAAATTGTAAATATATTTGCTAGAGTACAACTTGTTGCACAACAGGAGTCACTGGAAGTGTTGCTTAGCAACCTCAGCAGGAATGAATTAAATTACCAATAAGTATTTCTGGATCTTGTTTACTTATTTATCAAGTAGAACTAATTTCTTGCATAACCAAAATTAAGAGCTCATTGTGGCCTTCAATCAAACCCACAAAATCCCTATTAATAAGTGTTAAGTGCCCATCCTAAGGGTAGACTCAAGCTTAGCACCTAGTTGATATTTGCTATAATCTAAATTAATGATTAAAGTGAAGATTTGCTTAATGGTTAAGTTTTTTTGTTTTAATCCAGCTATGTTAGATACTAAAGAAGGCTTCCCCACAATCCATATGCATCTGCTTTGACTGGTGGTTTCTATCAACCTACAAAGACTGTGACTTATTGGTGAGGGCAGCTGGACAACTCTGAGAGCAACTTAGAGAAATCCATCTTGGGCACACTCTATAAAGGAACTCCTCTGGAAATAGCACCCCAGATAAGTGCACAAAAGCAAGACACCCTCGTGGACCTACTTCCTCCCGCTTTCAACACCCTGATGCCTGAAGGTGAGGTCTCCTTCCTGTGTGTCTTAGAAGCCATGAGCTCACTTAGGTAATGAGAGCCCTGCAGCAGCCATAGCACCACACATCTGCAGGCTTTCCTGCCGAACCTTTGCCTAACAGTTACTTTGCTCATTAGAAGAGACTCTAGGTCAGAAGAGTGATAAAAGTAAGGTTGCATTTATAGCTACATTACTTTTAACTAGTGGACTGGTTTAGGGATTGTTTTCCCAAACAGGGCAATATTTGCTTAATGATTAAATTTTTCGTTTGTTGTTTTTATTTTTTAATTCAGCTATACTTGATACTAAAGCAGATTTCCCCACATATGCATCTTCTGTATTTTGAAATTGCAACTGTGGACAGCTGTGGTTAATCCTAGTAGATTGTCTTCTTTTCTTTTAACATCTTGGATGAATTTTAGGCACACTAATGTGTTATGTGAAGGTGGATGTTGAATGTCAGTTCTCTGCTGTTCTTAGCCAATATGTAAAAATTACATTAGACTAATTGCTAAAAATGCCAATAGTTTGGATTCAGTATCTTTCTGGACATTGTACCTTTCTTGTTTTCTTAATATATGGATACTGTATAGATTCACCCAACCAACCATCTTAAATACCTGCTTGGGCAACAGAGATGTCTGTAGAGAAACTTTGGGTAAAATCAAGTACGTATGATAGTAGGTATGGGGGATATTTATGGGGTGATGGAAACTTTCTGGCATTGGTGATGGTTGCACAACGTGGTAAATATACTAAAAAGCACAGTAATGTATGCTTTAAAAAGGTGAATTTTTGTGTTGTGTAAATTACATCTCAATAATTTTGAGAAAGGGGTTAAAAAAAAAATCAGTGCATATGAGTCCCTAGTAGTAGAGAGGCCTTAGAGCACATGGCCCCTCAGGGCTTGGCAGCATCGTTCAGTCTGGAAAAGCCTGCAGTTTGTGAAAAGCTCCTTGGCACCCTTTCCCCAGCCCTCTCAATGGCTTAGTCCCTGTGTATCCATTCTAGTGATTGCACCCATGTTGTAAGTCTGTGATGCTTTTAAGACAAGAAGCAAATACTCAGCAAGTTTGAGACTCCTGGTTGTTGGTAGTTGTACTTTAAATGGATTAACAGCCATTATAAGGAACAAGCATATTTTCCCCAAGTCCCTTGTGAAACGAGTTGTGCTTATTTCCTAGGGTGGGTGGGAGGTAGAAGAGAAAGTTGCTATTCTGCTAAAATGTAATAGATTCTATTCTTCAGATATTGTGATGATTGGTTTAATGTTCACATGGGCATTTGTTTAAGGACAAGCCATGTGTTTTAGGCATTTAAAATTATATCAGTGGCTATAATATTTTAGTTCAAATAATCACAACAAATTTTTTTTATTATTTCTCTATAAAATCCCTCAACTTTCACCCCTTTTTTCTTTGCCAGTGTGTAGAATTTGACAGCAGTATCAAGAGCTGATGAGGAGGAGAAGATGGAAAGGAGTCTAGCGACTTAAAAATCTCATAGCATTCTCTGTGAGGTGACCTTTTTCCTGTTGGTGGCTCAATTTATTTAGGAAATAAAGAAGATACTAAGGCCTGTGACAGTATCATCATGTCATACCTGAGCTTATTGAAATGTTTCCTCCCTTTCCTTATTCTTTATATCACAGTTTGCTTTTTGTATTCTTATGTTGATGCATTTGTTTCCTATTAGTACTTGAAACACCATGTGGCCACCATAAGTCCTAATAGAAGGATTTCTAATGAGGAGGGGGAAGGACCATGTTCCCACCTTCCTATGAAATTTTGGCCTATTCACAAAACTACCCCCATAGTTTTAAATAGTATCTAAGCTTTTATTAACTTTAGTAAGAACATTACTGTATCTTTTTTATGTCACTTTTACTGCTAAGAGGTGCCAGGCATTTACTAGCCTGCCACTTTAGGATTTGTCTAAATCAAACCTATCCAAATATACATACTTTAGAAACCTGTACTTGTATTGTTAAAAAAAACAACAACAACAAATTTTACTATTGAACTGAGAGTCCTTTATAGTAAGTACATAAAATGAATATTAAATATTCAGTAGAGTATGTTAAAGTTAACATTTCTATTTTTATCTTTAGTGACTTATTTTATGGTATTGTAATTATGGCCTGTCAAAAACTCCCTGACATGTTTTGAACAGCTTCCAGAGTCACTTATGCTTATTTGCTGCTACTCTTGTTTTCCTTTTAGCTCAGTTAAGGAAACGTGGTTAACAGTCAGCATGATGTTTAAGAGTACTGACTCCAGCCCTGGCCTGTGTGGCTCAGTTGGTTGAGTGTCGTCCTATGCACCGAGAGGTCCCCGGTTCAATTCCTGGTCACGGCACATGCCCAGGTTTCAGGCTCTATCCCCACTAGGAAGTGTGTAGGAGGCAGCCGATCAATGTTTCTCTCTCCCTTCCTCTATCTCAAAAATCAATAAAAACAATATATATATATATTTAAAAAAAGAGTATTGACTCCAAGGCAGATTGTCTGGTTTTTCCCAGCTCTGCCACTTTGTGGGACCTTGGGCAAGTGACTTCCCTCTTGTGTGTCAGTTTCCAGGATACAAATAGTACCTGTCCCATGAGGTTGTTATGAGAATTAAGTGAGTTAATATATGTAAAGTGCTTAAAACAGTGCCTGGCACTTAGTACAGTGTAAGTACTGTTCTTGCCAATATTCGAACAAGGCCCAAATTCCTGCTACCACTTGCATGGCTGCCTCCTTCAGCAGCCATAACCAAGTGCCTGCTTTGGCTACATGCATGCTAGGGTAGATTCTTCAGTTCCTAGGGCACACGTGGGTTAGGGTTGTCCTCAGAGCACACTCCTCTTTTCCGCATCCATTTTTACTTCAGTTGCCATTTTTCATATAGCCTCCAGCAGACTGCCTGTATGTTACACAGTGGATTTGTGCTGTAAACGGATCCACTGTCCCAGAGCCAAAGACTTTGCTATACAGAAAACAGTGTACAAAATAACACATCAATTTAAATGTAATACCAAAATGTTGCCCTGGCCGGTTTGGCTCAGCGATTAGAGCATCAGCCCGCAGACCAATGAGTCTCGGGTTCGATTCCAGCCAAGGCATGTACCTTGGTTGTGGTTTGGCCCTGGCCCTGGTCAGGGTCATGCGGGAGGCAACCTGTGGATGTGTCCCTCTCACGTCAATGTTTCTCTCCCTCCTACTCTATCTGAAGATAAATAGAAAAATATCCTCTGGTGAGGATTAAAAAAAATAAATAAATGTAATACTAAAATGTTCATCAAATTGAAGATTTTTCAGGTCATTTGTATACACAAAAACTTTGAATCAAATCAAGTTATCTAATTTAGGGAACAATGAACCAGGGTTTTCAGTACTCCTCATATATTCTCCAAAGTCAGTGGTGTGAGTGATGCTTACATGAACTTTCTCTCCTCAGTTCTACAGGTTCCAGGATCCTTAGGCCAAAGGAACAATTTTAGAAAGAAGGAACCAGGAACACATACGACTAGTTATACATCAACATTGTAGCATTCATGACACTAGTTAGTTCTTGGGGCCAGGACAGCGCACAGGTGTCAGACCTTTCTCAGAAGAGTGGGTGAAATCATTTGCCAGAGAGTGGCTCCCCAGCTCTGAAGCATTTGCTTGCCTGAGTGCCCACAGCACTTGTGTGGGTTCTCACGTACGGATCTGTCTCTGTGTTAGGGTAGTTTCTTGTTATTAGGAGGTTCGTTCTGGCCTTACCACAGCTGCTCTTTGGCTAACAGCCAGTTATAGGATCAAAGCCTGCCTTAAAGGTTTAGACACACTCAAATTCACGAGACACTTATTTTACTTGCTTGCTTTTTCTGCCAGAGAGAAAAACCAGGATCACTTCAGAAGAGTTGGAAGCCCAATCTCTATAGCCGTATAGCACTTTATCAGAATTGTCCAAATATTTGCCAAGCACCAATTTTAGCTTTTAAGTCACTTTTTGGCAACTTCCACTGGTATGGTTCTTGTTACAAAATTGTATGGTTTCTGGGTTATGTTTGATGTCAAAATGTGTATGTCTTTATAAAAACTGAATTTACAACTGATAGTAATTTACCTGAAGCTCTTCAAAAAAGAACAGATTTTCAACAAAATTTAAGATATATGTATATTTATATATGTGTATGTATAAATATCATATACACACCTGTGTAAATTAAGTAATTTAATATTCTTAATCTACTATTTATCTGTTCTTATAATATTCTCCTTGAAGTTAAACATATTTTATTCTCAAACTTAAAAATGAAGAATCTTTGCCCTGGCTGGTTTGGCTTAGCGGTTAGAGCGTCAGCCTGCGGTCCAGAGAGACCCAGGTTCGGTTCCTGCTAAGGGCACGTACCTCGGTTGCAGTTTGTCCCTGGCCCTGGTTGGGTCATGTGGGAGGCAGCCACTCGATGTGTCCCTTTCACATCGATGTTTCTCTCTCTCTCTCTCTTCCTCTCTCCCCCTCCCACTCTATTTGAACAAAAAATGGAAAAATGTCCTCGGGTGAGGATAAAAAAATAAAAATAAATACAAAAAAAAAAAGAAGAATCTTTGATAAGCCATGAAGTATGAACTCTATGACTAAATTTCTCTTTAGAAGTGTGTATTGGGGGCGGGGGTAGGGGGTGGGGGGTGGGGATAGCTAGTAGGGTTAATATAAATACAGAAAATAGTAGAGTATAGATAAGTATCATTTGAGCCGTTGGATACCGCAACATAAATTTACAAAGCTTAGAAAAATGTAAGGTGTTTAAAGCCTATGGTTATTCATTGCATTATTCATCAGCAGGTACACTGCGGAAAGTTTTTTACTCTCATGTTAATAAACCATTAGGATCAGTGCTGAAGTTCACTTCCTCTTGTGGACTTAACCATCATCAATCAGTTCCTTGAATTTTTGTCAGAAGTAGAAGCTGAATATTCTGATATGCTCTACTACACAACAGTTTGATGGCTTAGTAGTGGTCAAGTTTTCTTGTAATTTTTTGAGTTCAGGGCTGAGATTGAAATTTTTCTGAATGAGAAGAATCATTTTCAACTACTATTATTGAACAATGAATGGCTTTGGAAATTAGCTTTTGTTGCAGATTTCATATTTCTTAGTGAATTCACCCTAAAATCACAAGGCAAATCATCACTTATATGCAAACTTTGTATCGCAGCAAAATCATTTTGACAACTAATGTTTGACTTGTAAGTGGTCAAGCTAACTAATACACTCTGCTGTCAAAAGTTATAACAAAGGTGAGATCTCCATTTGTACACAGATTTACCCTGGATATGATTTCCAGACACAAACTACAGTTCTAGAAGTGATTTTGCATCTTGATATGACTACAGAGGAAATTCCATATTTCAGAATCTATTTACCTGTGCACCTAAGCAGTTTACACCAAGCCTTCAATTGGAAGTGATTTGAATGCAAGTAGCAAGACTATTAAAGTCTATAAATGTCTTTTAAGAGACATATGCTCAATTAAAATCATGTTGTGGCCCTGGCTGTTTCGCTCTGTGGTTAGAGCATCTGCCTGAGGACCAAAGGGTCTCAGGTTTGATTCCCAGTAAAGGGCATGTACCTGGGTTGCAAGTTTGATCCCGTGTGGGAGGCAACCAATCGATGTGTCTCTCTCACATCGATGTTTCTCTCTCCCTCCCTTCCACTCTTTATATAAAAGATCTATGGAAAAATATCCTCGGGTGAGGATTAACCAAAATAACAATAATATAATAATAATAATAATATCATCATGCTTCTGGAAAAACAGTCTTTATTGTCAGTGCCTAGTTATGTGAAGAGACATTTCAAAAATGAAATATGTAAAATCTTATTACAGAATTAGCTTTAACAGGTAAACATTTGTAATTTTGATGAAAGGGACTACAACCTAGCAAATGTTATCCTTCCCAAATCCATTCTTATTAGTAGACCTGTATTACGAAAAAAATTGTAGCCAATTATATTTTGAATTTCATCAATAAAAAATTTGTGGAAATTTGTTTTCTCTCTCGTTATGTAAGTACCTACATACTATCCTCAATTTGGCGTCTTGATCCTCTAAGTCTAAAATACTTATTATCTGGTCCTTTATAGAAAAAGTTTGCTGACCCTGCTGTAGAGTTTATTTTGTTGGGGAGGGGAGCAGGTCAGTGGCAACAGCCAGTGAGACCATGCTAAGCACCGTTCTAGAAGCAGTGGCGAACGAGATACAGATGCAAACATCAGCTGCTTGATTCCCATTGCTTCTAAACTTACATAGTTTTTCTGTCGGGCATCTCTAATACTTTTCTGCTTCTTCAGTTTGTTCGAATTCTCCTGAGTGAAACACTCCGATGAATCTGTTCAGGGACACAACTTGGATAGGACTTCAAGTTTAGCTGGAACTTGAGCTGGTTGCAGTTGAGCACTTGACTCACACCTTACAGTGATGTAACTTATTGAATGTATCGTTCATCCCTTCTGTCATCGCTGTTGGTTTAGTGGGGCAAGTGATTATTTCAGGTAGCCTGATTTTGGCTGTTTTTTAGAATTTCAGAAAATAAGGATAATCCAATAGTGTTGAAAGTATTATTTGATTTTTTAAAAAACTAAATGCTCATATTTGATTTTTAAAGTTTTTAGAGAAAAGTATTCATCATTTTGTAAAGCATTTTAGCACTATGATACATTGTGATGCTGTCTGTGTACTGGGAGAAAATTTACCAGAAGGCTAACATTATTAGTGGTGAGATGAAGGGTGATTTTGCCCTTTAAGTGGGCATGTTACCTTCATAAAAATCTTTCACATTTATAAATAAGCCACTTTATTTAATGTGATGTCCAGAAAAGGAGTGAAAGATGATTTAAAGTCAGCCCTCAGCCCTGGCTGGTTTGGCTCAGTGATTAGAGCATTGACCCGTGGACCAAAGAGTTGTGGGTTCAATTCCAGCCAAGGCACGTACCTCGGTTGCAGTTTGGTCCCTGGCCCTGGTTGGGGTCCTACAGGAGGCAACCAGTCGATGTGACTCTCTCACATTGATGTTTCTCCCTCCCTCCCACTCTATCTGAAGATAAATGGGAAAATATCCTTGGATGAGGATTATTTAAAAAAAAAGTCAGCCCCCATTGGGGCAAGCACGAAGGCGCTGCTCCTCAGTGAAGGTGAAGCTCTGACCAGTCACACTGTCCTCCAGGCTTTGTAGAGCCCTTCTCCTGGTCAAAGGTGTGGCTTCTCTGACAGATCTTATTCACTCAGGGCCTGAGTGGTTTCTTGGCTCATCGTGGCCATAGCAGGTGACCGGCCTCCCATTCTGAAGCCAGTCTAGGTTCATTGGCTTTTATCCTTGAGTGCATGAGTATATTCCTGGAAAATGGGAGTGTGAAGATCAGTCCTGTGACCCTGTGCCCCGGGCCCTGTGCCCTCCCCAGATGTTGGAAGAGGGAAGGGGTGGTTGGTGAGTCTTCCCTCCTTGGTTAGAGGCTGGGACTTCGTGGGTTTCTTTTTTTTTTTTTTATCCTCACCTGAGGACATTTTTTCATTTTTTGTCCAGATAGAGTGAGAGGGAGAGAGAGGAAGAGAGAGAGAGAAACATCGACGTGAAAGGGACACATCGAGTGGCTACCACCCGCACAACCAACCAGGGCCGGGGACAAACTGCAACCGAGGTACATGCCCTTAGCGGGAACCGAACCCGGGTCTCTGGACCGCAGGCCGACGCTCTAACCGCTGAGCCAAACCGGCCAGGGCTTCGTGGGTTTCTTGAGAGCTGGTTTAATTGAACAGTGAGTCTCAGCCTATTTAGTTTCTCCAGTCTTGTGCTTTCAAACCTTTAAAATGGAAAGATGGATTGGAGCTTAACAGAGACATCGTGCATTTCCACTGATAATTTATATTTCATTTCAATCATGAAAATACAAGAGTGATTTCTAAGTGGTTTTCTCCTTGCCTCTGGGCGCTGCATTGCCCATTAGTACAAGGTTGGAGGGGGAAAGGGAGAATGGGAAATTTGGACCCAACATTTTGGTTCCTAGGGAGTGGATGGTAAGTTCCATTAATGACTTAAGCAGATTTCTTTCATCTTGTTAGAGTTGGTTGAAAGTGGGGGCTGTGCTGCCTAGATTCGGTCATTCGGCCCCTTCTCTCATGAGGGGCTTTTCTGCAGGATGGTCCGCCCTATCTGCTGAGTTACAAGTGTCCGGCACTGGGACGCTTGTCACAAGGGCATAGGGTTAGGCTTTCAGCTGTCAGTGCTCTGCCCTGCTGGCAGCATCTCATGGTGCTGTTGGTGTTTTGTGGACTTTGCCTTTTCTGAGACATTTTTATTTCTTGTTAAAACCATTCAGCAGCCCTGGCCAGTTTGGCTCAGCGGTTAGAGCATCGGCCCGCAGACCAATGAGTCGCTGGTTCGATTTCGGTCAAGGGCACATACCTCAGTTGCTGTTCAGTCCCCAGCCCTCGTTGGGGTCGTGCGGGAGGCAATCACTCAATGTATCCCTCTCACATTGATGTTTCTCTCTCCCTCCTCCTCTATCTGAACAAAAATGGAAAAATATCATCAGGTGAGGATTTAAAAAAAACCACTCAGCAAACTTTGTCACAGTATTGGGTTCTTATATGCTTGCTATCAAGGACTTCATAATCTAGTAGTAGAGAAAAATATACCCATTATTAGTATGCAGTGCAGGATAAGAGTTACAAGAAATGTCTGGAGCCTTGGCCAGTGTGGCTCAGTTGTTTGAACGTCGTCCCGTGCACCAAAAGGTTGCCAGTTTGATTCCCGGTCACGGTACATGCCTGGGTTTTGGACTCGGTCCCCGGTGGGGGCCGTTCAGGAGGCAGCTGGTTGATATTTCCCTCTCACATCGATGTTTCTCTCTCTCTCTCTCTCTCTCTCCCTTTCCCTTCCTCTCTCTCTCTAAAAATCAATTAAAAAAAATGTCTAGAGAGAGTGCTGCAAAAACTTAGAGATTATAACTTTTTGCTGGTGACAAGGGCAGTGGTGAGGGAGAGATCAAGGAAGGTTTCATGGAGGTGGTGGCATCAGACGATTTATTGCCATTGAATTCAGCCTAGAAGGGTTTCTGCAGGTAGGAAGGGGTCGGGAGCAAAGGCAGGGAGGGGAGTTAAAGCTCTGTTTGCAAGGACTCCAGTTTTACCGGCTGAAATGGAGAGGAATCCAGCAAAATGAGGCTGGAAAAGTATACTGGGCCAGATGTGTAGGGCCTGGACTGCCAGGCCGAATAGTTGGTACTTAGCAGTGGCTGCTGGGGAAGCTGAAGGCTTTTAATAAAGTGAGAATTAAATTTCGGCTCTAGGAAGAATAGTGAGCACTATGCAGGGTAAACTAGTCAGGGGAGAGACCAGAAGTAAGACCAGTTTATTAAATGGAACCAGTCCCTGACCCATGGCAGTGGGAGTGGAAATAAAGAGGCTTAAAATGACATAATTTGTTGCTTCTGTGTCTGTCCTCTGTGGCACCCTTGCCAGTGGGGTCCCTGTGGAGCCCTGGCATCCGCATATGGCACTGTGGACATGGCTGCCCCAAGGAAGCAGGCTCGCCAGGACCTCTCTTTCTCCAGCAGGACAGGCTATGCCCATAGTCAGGATGGCCGCATCCTAAGTTCTTCCCCTGACTGCCTCCCTGGGTGTTCACCGAGGCACCGGCACCAAGCAGCCAGGCACCACTCTTAGGGCTGCCAGATTTAGCAAATAAAAGTACATGTGCCAGTTAGATTGGAATTTCAGATAAACCATGAATAATCTTTTAGTTTGTCCCGCAAAATCTTGGCTTTATCTGAAATTCCAGTTTACCTGATATCCGGTATGTAATCTGACAGTCCTAAGCACTCATTCTCTGCTCCTGGCCCTGGGCTCACCTTTCCTCTCCCATTTCCCACCTGTTTCCTCCTGAGTTAGTCTCCTAGTGGGTCCAGAGTCAGGTAGGGTACATGCTGCCCAGGAGGGGTCAGCCTAGTTTGGGGAATGGGTGTCCCAAGTCAGTGCCAGGGTTTGGTACCTGTGTACGGCATGAGGTACAACTTTCTGTCTAAGCAGGCAGGGAGACAGAGACCTTGTGTCCCAATGCCAAAGGGAACGGGAGAGCATCAGGCCCGAAGGAGTCTTCCAGGTTTCTGCCCAATGTCCCAAAATGTACCTGGGACCTGGCGATGATATCCCTGAAATCTGGCTCCTCCTGCACCTCACCTCATCCTCATTTCCCCTTTCTGGTCCTCTCCTACCCCACTCACATCCCACAAGGGTACTTGGAGCTCGTGGACCCAGACATCCTTTAAGTTCATACTATGCTCTGTGTCTAAAACATTCTTCACCCACTAGCACCTCCCCGTCCCTTTCCCTTCCCAAAGAACCTGAGCAAACCTTCCTCATAACTTTCACCACACTCGATGGATTGCACCTGTTACTGGTGTCTCCCATGGAAACGGCTTTCTAAGGACAAGGACCTGCTTCATCAGGGTCCTCACTGCCCACCGCCATGCCTGCACCTAGTAGGTGCTCAATAAATATGTGCTGAATGAACAGCAGGCCTCTCTGGAAGCCTCTCTGCCCTTTACAGCCCCATTTGTGTTCCTCAGGGAGCACCCAGCTCCAGCCCTCACACACCTGCACACTTCCCAACACTTCAAGGTTGGGAGGATTTTTCAGCACTTTTCATGAGCATTAAGAAAACCTATCAGGAAAGACAGCCCTGGACTTACTTGTCCCCACACCTTCCATATGCCCAGACTAGTAAGGCCCTGAGTATCCTGGCAGGAGCCAAAGCTGTGGGCTGGCCCCTCTGGCCTTTGGCCCATGCCCTCCAGCTCCAGGTGCTGCTCTAAGCCTGGACCGTTGCTTCAGGTCACACTCCCTTCTGCACACAGCCTTCTGCACCTTCTAGAAGCATCCTTCTCGCTGGCATCAAATACTCTCTTGGAAGCCATTTGTTGCGTTGTTAGGGCAGCAGGGAATGAGTAGAGACTGCACTGTGGGGTGGGGGCAAGTCTAAGAAACCCTCCACCTGGACACGTAGCGTGAACAGACGGATGGTATGTTCTGTAAGGGGGTAAGTGGGTCTGGGGCCCTCCACTAGGGGTGCACGGGAGAGGAGCTTTGGGGATGTTTTGGCTATTACAGGCAGGGCAAAGGAGAGAGATGAAGGTTGGAAGGAGGCTAAAAGGACAGACAGAACACCCAGAGCCCCAGTTAGTCAGGATGTAAATAGCCCCACCTGCTGCAGGTACTCATTTGTGAGACGACTGGGGCGGGCAAGGCTGAGAGGGAGATTTTTCTTCAGATGCTTCTAATGTGAACTCCTTCCCAAACACGTACCTGGGTAGTGGTAGGAAACGTCTCTGGGAGGAGGTAGGTAGACAGGACAGTGATGATCTGAGTAGTTGAGAGGATTGCCTTGTGACCTGGGCTTTCAGTTCCAAAGCAGCAGCCTTCCTGGCCATCGGTCTGGAGCCCCAGCACTGCTCCTGGGACAGGTGAGGCCTCCAGGAGTTGACAGGCAGATCTGGGCAGCAGAGAGTTCCAGCGGAAGTTGGAGGGAGGCTCCTCATGCTCTTGCTTGCAGCCCTGTGCTGGAAACCTCAGGGAGGGCTCAGAGAACCAGCCACTGATCGAGCCCTCCACCTGTCACCGTGGCAGGCCGCTGGCTGCTGAGGGCCCTTGTGGTCCATGGTTCCTCCCTTCAGGCTGGCTTAGGACCCGAGCATTGCAAGAGAACCACAGTCTGAGGTCCAGCCTTTGCTCTGGACCTCTTCTGGTGTCCCCATGAAACTAGCACCCCAGAGTAGGGCCCTCAGGGGACTTGGTGGCCAACTGGCAAACAAGGAGCTTCACTCTCCGCTCCCGGCCCACCCTCCTCGGGGGCTCTCCCTGCAGGTACCTGAAGGAATTCCGCACGGAGCAGTGCCCGCTCTTTGTGCAACACAAATGCACTCAGCATCGGCCCTACACCTGCTTCCACTGGCACTTCGTGAACCAGCGACGCCGCCGGTCCATCCGCCGTCGGGACGGCACGTTCAACTACAGCCCTGACGTCTACTGCACCAAGTACGACGAGGCCACGGGCCTCTGCCCGGAGGGCGACGAGTGAGTGCCCCCCAGCCTGCCCTCAGAGGAGCCCCAGTCTCCTGGTTCAGATGCCCTCAGAACAGGCCAGGCAGGGTCTGAGAAGCCAGCCTGAGGCTGTTTGGGGGGCACTGTTGCAGCCTGGCCCACCTTCCTGTGGCCTGGACCTGGACTCAGACCCCACCAGGCTCTGGGGAGGCCCCTTCTTCTTTTCCCACTTGTGGGAAACCCTGCACAGGCCTTCCGCTAAGCCTAAGGGCCACATCTGAACCAAAGTGGCTCCTTGGGCCTTCTGTCATGTCCCCTGTCACTAGGACCCTCTCTACAGCCTGCCACCACCCACTCCATTCCATGCAGTTCCCGCCAGAGACACAGAGCCTCTCCAGTTCCCCATTGTGCTAACACGAAAGATTTTACCACAATGCTCTGTAAAGAAACAGGGCACAACACAAATGACAAGGAGGTCCAAACCTAGGAACATCTCTGAGAGGGGACATTCACTCTGCTTGTCATTTGTTTCAACCTTGCAGAGGTGGCTTCTGCGGGTACAAGTCCCTAACCCCTCCCTGCACCAGCACTCCTCTCCGCAGAGGTCAAGGCTTGCTGACCCCTCCCCCGGCCTAACGACACGTTCAGGGCACCAGGCCTTTTGCTCCTCTGAGAACCCTGAGCTGGGCAGCGGTTCTTCTCCCAGGAGCACTCCTCTCGGGGCT